>CM062379.1:0-2594535 GCA_031310005.1 Dactylellina haptotyla | reverse complement strand
CCTAAATATGAACGAGGAGGACAAAACTATGAGAACGAAGATATCGTACAATGACGAGAAATTGAGAACGAGAGTGAGAAGCGGATGATCAAATAATTTGTAACGGTAGCTTAACAAACTAAAGAAACCCATTGAAAATTCATGATCTATTCTCCCAAATGCGAAGTGTGAAGTGAAGTGTGTTGGGCGTGGTATTTTGCAGTCGTCCTCAAAAATACGCCCGCAAAACGCAACCACCACCATAGATTCCATCACCACCGCTGCGGCGAGCAGAGCAGCCAGCACTAAATGAACGGCTCAAGTAAGTGCGCTAACCGCAGCCCTTCGCGCCCCCAAAAACCCGCATCACCGTCTTAGAATCACCTCTTGTACCCGCGAACACTAACATCATGATCTCGGTTCCCCAGACGCTTCCGAAGAGGCCGCTGCAGGAGTCTCTGCTGCCGGCTCCTCCGAGAGCGAGCCCCTCTCTCGAAAGCGAAAGTGGACGCCCAACTTGAGCAACGCAACCCCGCCGGTTATCAAGCATGCCTTCTTCAAAGATCGTGAGTTATATATTACCCGGGATAGGATAAAAATGATAGTGGTGCTCATATGTAAAATACCGTAGGCGTAACTCCCATTACTATATTCCCGATACCGCCTGGTTTCCGCCTCCCGGAGTCACTGCTCCAGAAGCTCTGCAATGAATTCAATCATGAAATCGAGCAGGGCACGACTTTTCCGTTTACGGAGCCAATGTCACTGCTCCAGTTCCAATCGTACTGGTTCTCGAACTATGCCGCGATAATGTTAAAGGGGCGCGACGAAACGCTACTACGGGAGGGACGGGACTGGGATGCCGATTGCATTGGTACATTTCTGGTTTTCCCTCGGTACCCCGGCCGAAGTTCACACATATGCACCGGCCAGTTTCTCATATGTGATGGTTTTCGAGGTAAAGGTGCGGGAAAAGTACTTGTTAGCACGTTCTTAGATCATGCCACGAAATTGGTAAGGTTATAATTTGCTTCCTGTTGGTTTTGTGAACACTTTAACTAATATATCCTCAAGGGTTACTCATCTGCCTTCTTCGACTTGATTTATGAATCCAACGAACCCATGCTGCATCTTCTCGACAACCAAGGCTTCAAACGGATAGGCGTGATCAAATCCGCCGGGCATCTTCTCTCCGCGTCGGATCCTGTCGATTCTATCATTCTCACTCGTGACCTGGTCGAAGAGGAAGATTTCCAATCGAACGAGCGCTTTGAAAAGATCAGATACTACCTCGAAAAGGGGAAATACCCACCCTCAGCTACGAGGTCCGAAAAATCGAGATTAAGATCAGCCGCTACGCATTATCGACTCGTGGGTCCTAAACTCATGCTGAAAGATAAAGAAGTCATATCAGATCCTCAGAAGCAGTACGAGATTGCGAGAGATATACACAAGAATAGCCATGGCGGAATCAACAAAACTACAGCACAGATCGCGGATAAATACCATTGGATACAGATAAAGAGGACTGTTAGCCAGGTTTTGAAGAATTGCACGGAATGCAATCAAAACGCTCGACCGCCGGTTGTGAAAGCACTAGCATCGGGCGACAAAATCAAAGATGACAGCGGTGAGAAGTTGGCAGCAGCAACATCTGAAAATAGCAACGGAAGGGGAAGCGGAGATGCAATGTCGCATGATACCACCGACGCGGATGCCGAAGCGGACGAGGAAGGTGTTCTCACCATACCTCCCATCCCACCTCCCGAACCAATCCTCGACATCCCCTCTCCGATCCCCACTCATCACCTCCACCACAACCCGGCGTCAGTGCTAATTGACCACCCGCACCGCTCCATTAAATCCCCACCAGGCCACCATCACCACCAGCTCGCCCAATCTATTCGCTCACAACATGATGCGATGTCACTCTCTCAGCGCGCCCAGTCAGTTGTCGACAGCGCTATCAACGCTGTAATAAATCGCGGAAACCTCCTCTCTGCCGCAGGGCTCCCAGGGGATATGGCCGTAGATCCCGCAATGGCCGATGTAGTCCGCCATATCCAAGCCTACCACCAAGCACAGCAGCAACAGCAAGCGCAACAGGCACAGCAGCAGCAGCAGGAACGCCAGTCACATGGACCTCACTCGCAAGGATCTCATGGACACCACCAAGATGATACGACAATAGAAGATATCAACATTATAGATAACTTCGACGATATCCCACCCTTCGAGCTAATTGGGAGTCCATCTCACAACGAAGGAGAGGTTATAATAGATGCAGCGGATAGTAGGAGGCACGTGCGAGATGCGGCGCTAATGGCAGTGGCTGCAATGAGTAATCCAAACACAGGAACGGGACAGTCTGGTGAAGACGGGGACGGGGATGTCATACTCGGTCCGTTCGGTTAGCATGGAGCGGGGAGGTCTAACCTACAGCTTCGTTAGTCCTTTTTTTATGGTTATTTTGGCGAGAAAAGGCATTTTTTATTGTTTATTGGAGAGCATTGGGAACTCTGTTGGTTCGTCGCAACTAAAGAGTTGCAAATTGTATATGTGTAGCCTCTCCGTTCAAAAGATTTTTTGATACTATTTCATATTTTTCACGGGATAATCAAATCGCACTTTTACTGAAAGATACTAAACTGTGAATTTGAGGGACTCGAATGTGACTTCGGCTTCGGTCTTGTTCTTCATCTATTGAATACTCAACCTTAGTAGGAAAGCTTTTAAGACTTTCGTCTAAATGTTGTAAATCTTGTTTAATTTGGGGATTCAACATAACCCTAAAACTTGGGTTCGACTGAAAACATAGCTCGAGTTTATTAGGCCCGGTCTAATAGCAGGCTCTTCTAGTGGAAGCAAGGGGTGATGCTCTACTAAACTTTATCTCATAATTTTAATGCTACTCTGGAATGTAGATAATCGTTGCCTTTCACAATTATGACTGCCTAGCTGATGATCGAATATGCGCCTAATTCGCGGGTAACAAAGGGATGGCAGACTGAAGTCATGACAATGATATATAAAGTATATACCGACTTCTATGATAGTTAGATAGCATTTTACCTCATCACACATATCCACTGTAAGATCGGGTTAAAATTCTCTTTATATCTACTAGTACCACTAGACCTATAAACCACGACCTCTCACATCAAATATCTCTTCCTCGATTCCAAGATGCATTTTCCGACTATAACTACCGCCACTGTATTGATGGGTTGCATTCCTTGGGTAACCTCTCAGGCTGTTATAATCTCAGCTCAAGGGATTAACTCACAGGGGTCCCTAGGAGGCCCCGTCGGAATGGCTATCGGTGTGGACCCGACCACCCCCCGCAATTGCGCCGCCACCTTTCCCTGTCAACAAGATGCAGATTTATTCAGCCAAAGAGCCATCAGCAGGTGGCGTGGTGCAGGCCAGACTCTCCAGTCAGGTAAACTCAAGATTAATACGGCGGTACCAGAATTGATCGCTAAGGGCCAGGTCGCACAGGGTATTGCTGGCGGTCAGATCGCGATGGTACTTCATCAGATTACCGGCGACGGGAACGGTCCTTTCGTTTGCGCGATTGATCAGACGGCGACCGGAGAGAAAGGATCTTGGGAAAAAATTGATATTTTCATCCAAGTACCAGGCCAGAGCCCCACAATTAACGGCGTCGTGACGACGCCGTTTCCTTTAGTCGTTAACTTGCCTGAGGACATGGAATGTACTGGGACATTCTCAGGTGCTCCCAAAGCCAAAAAAGTATGTCTGATACGGTGTCAGAATTTTGCTGTAAACGGGCCGTTCGGTGGCGTCATTCCCTTCGAACAAGTGACAACCCTTAGGTCTAATTTCTAAGAACCCCTATTTGTATACATAGCTAGAGTATATAAAGAATAAATATATCTTATCGTTGCCAAAGAAAATCTTATTTCTTTTGGAGAGAGTATCGGGAACCTCGATCTAAAGCCTTTAGCTGTGGTTATGACAATCAAACACTCCTCTCTAACTAGAGAATCTCTGAGATCGATAAGGTTGCCAAGTTAGTAGTAATTTAAGATAATAAACAATACATAAGCATAAACGATTCTCGCTTGAATAAGCATTTTAAAGGAGAAGAGTAACCGTGTAGAGAGGGCTATACGCTATAACTCTAAAGTATAAGAAGTTGTAATGTCATTCAAGATCAAATTCGTGGATATCTTGTGTGCATACAAAAGAGCCTTAAAAAAAAGAACATCAATTACAATAGAGAGAAAACAGGCCGGCTAGCTAGAAAGTTATTCTTTTGGTATCATCGAGAGGAATAAAATAAGCGCATAGACACATATCAAAAGTACAGTTCCCCTTCAAAGCCGTGGGGTGTTGCGTATGAAGGCCGTATCAAATAAAGATGCCATGTGGTGAAACTCCCCGCCTCCGAACAAAACAAAAACAATATGCAAAATTAAAAATACACCTGAGCTTAAAATTTTGTCTTTGGCTTCGGACGTAAGAGCGGATGGGCTTCGGTATTGCTATAAACGATATTTTGTTAGTGGACACTCTGCCAACCATGCAGGGCTGTGGGAAGGGCAACTTACAAAACATAATCATCTAAAGAAATGACATCCGGCTCGCTGAACAACAGGTAAAAGTATTTAAGCGTCTCCGCCAACCAAAAGGACTCCATAGAATCCAATTTCCCAGGATTATCACCATCCAAGACATCTAAAGCGATTGTTAGCTTGCTTCTTATCACTAACCGGACGGAGGATACCCACTTTGAATAGCAGTATGTGCAATCTCAGTTTTCGTGAACTTCTGCACTGCCTCGAACATCTTCCACCCTTTTTCCTGCCAGCTCTTGTCCCCCGTGATCCTGTACATGTAAAACACGGACTCGATCGCCTCCGGACGCAGAATATACCTCGTATCGCTTATCGAGGTATACCCCGGCGGCAACTTAGACCACTTGAGGCTTTCGTGAACATTCTCGTACCATTTCTCGTATTCGTCCTTCTTAACAGCTGGCACAGCCATGGGCTGTTCCGCATCTCCCACACGGGTGGGGGGAGCCTCGGGTTCAATCATAATGTGACCGTTACTCATGCCATGCGGATCCGCAGCGCCACCGCCCACAGCTCCAAGATTTGGACGAATCGAGTCTTTATCGCTTCCGCCGTCAGCCTTTCTCGGCAGCGGTGGTGGTGCAGCTTCCCTAGGTACCTCTTTGCTGCTACCGTCGTAGGCAACATCACGCTTGATCATTATCGGCGAATTCTTCATGGCGAAAGGATTCTCCAACTTGACGTTATGCTTCTCAGCCGCAGCAATGACATCGGCCGCTGGAGGCATGATAGTAGCCAGCCACTGGTGTTCATCCCATTGGCACTGGCCAGTCTTGGGGCATTGCGCCATAACAAAGTTCTCCGGCATGATACCCGACGCGGTGGAGAAGTAGTTCCAGACACAGCCGTCCGTGAGCTTCATCGCCACTTCGAGGTCCTCGGGCCTTTCTAGGATCTTTGCTCCCATTCCGATCATTCCACCCACAAAGCAAGTTAAATGGCTGCCAGCACCATCCAGAATTGGAGGGAGCGCGCGTTGCCTATCATAGTCGTACCCAACACGCAGGTCACCAGACACCAAAATATCTTTATTCTTAGGCGTCATTGGTCTGAAGAATAGGTTGCTCCGTCCCGTCTCGTAAGTTTTGACGTACAGGTCACCGTACTGCTTCATCAGCCCGCCTAGCAGGATGTGCTCTTTCAGAAGATATTCATACGTAGAATCAGACATTCCGCCGTACGAGTACTTGTTCTCTCCTTCATTCATCTGGAAACCGGTGGGGATACATCGACTGTTGGTCCTAATCTCTTCCTTTACCACAGGCTTTAATGGCTCGTTTGTTTTCTTTCTGGAAGAACTTTGATCAACGTCAAGTTTGACGACAGGTTCCTGTTTGACCTTGGGATTTGCTTGCGACTCCATCTCTGCAAGCCCGTTTGACAACTCCAGCATCTTATCCTTAGCAGCAAGGGATTTCGCTTTGGGGGAGTTCGCTTCAGCCTCTTCCAACTCTTCCTCCTCAGTCAAGTCAAGAGTGCCCCTCTTCTCGAATTTTTTCAGGTCGCCAGCAGCAGCTGCTGCGTCCTCCGCCTCCCTAGCCTCAACTGGATTCTCATTTCCTTCCACAAGCTGAACCTGGTCTTCCTCGGTCGCAGCCTTGGGAGTGGGTTTGTGAATCGTTTTGATGAACTTCTCTTCCTTTTTCATGCCGAGGCCGTTAGCCTTAGCGATCTTCTCCTTGATAGCTTCGTCGACAATCGAGCCGGCTTGCTTCCTTGTTGGATGGAAATCCTCCTCGGAAGCATCGGCGGTCGGAGTCGGATACGTGGTCACAGTCACAGTATAGACTTCCTCGACCATCTGACAGCCGCTGGCATCCAAAGTTATAGGCCAGAATCCTGGTAAGGTCGTATTCATCAAAAACTTGTCAAATTCGTTGGTGATTCGCTGGATGGCGTCGAAATACTTGTCCTCCCCGGTGATCTGAGCCAACCTCGTAAATTCGACGGAAAGCGACCCCAATTCTGCCATACAGGAGTTCCTGCCGGCACGGTGCTTCTGCTTGACCTTATCGGGATGCCACTCGAAATACAGGACCGGCATTCTGTTGGGGGTGTCGAAAGCATTGTAGAGAATCTCCGCCAGTTCAACGGCCTTGTTGAGCAAGATCTTGTGTTTTTGTCCGGTGACGTCGTAGGCACCGATCAAGCCACCGAGGTATCGAATCGTCGTTTCGAACATGGGGATATCCTCTCTGGTCGTCGTCGTGAAATCAATCTTGGCGACCCCGGTAAGAGCTTGTTCAAACTCCGCGTGCAATCCCATGATAGCCATGGTGTCGAGAGCGTCGACAAGGGTAGCTGCCCAGCCCGCGAATGGGTCCTTGTGGCCACCAGAAACGGGTGTAACTTCGTCATGGCCCCAGGCGTGTTTGCGGTATCCTTCCCAGGCGTGTTTGAAGGCATCCTTAACTGCGCCCTGTCGTTCGAGTCTCTCGTTTCGTTCGGTATTGGATTCGGAGCCTGTTTTGAAGTTGTACTGAATTTTGGGTAGGAGCTTGGGTTCGCCGGTGGGTAAGGGGATGATTGACTCTGGAGGGATGGGGAAATGCTCTGGCAATTTGGTCCAATGGGGCATATCTTCCGGATCGTACTTTTTATCGTCAGGCAAGAATGCAGCAGGACTGTTGTCGATGATTGGGTGGGTTCCAACGTGGTCGTGGAGGGACGGAGGCCGGATGGGAATCCTATCGTCCTCGCCGTCGGTATCCTAACGGGACGAATAATTGTTAGCAACATTTCACCCTCGAAATGTATATATGCACCCGCATCTGCATAGATTATATAATATATAGATATACGCATTTAAAGTATAATCAACGCCAAGAAGCGAAGGTCTTACGCTCTCCACGGGAGCGACTAGATCGCCAGTGATGCTGGGGAATTGGCCAGGACGTAGCAGTGACAGGGGGGTCGGAGTAACGTCCGGCGTGTCGTAAGTGCCGCTGTGATGGGGGTTCTTCTTGGAGGGCGGCATGGCGTCGTCCGGGTCGGGAGGAGACCATTCTGACTTGAGCTTCTCCTTGGTGGTTCCTCTGTCGTGGGTCGGCTGCAGCCATTCGTCGCTTGCATTGTACGTGCCATCGGTAGGCGAGAAGTGATACCAAAGCGCGATCGCGAAGGCTGAGAAGAGCAGCAGCACCCGGTACCGCCGGACTCTGAACAGCAGAACCGACATCTTTGGGGGAGAGCACCGGTAGGCTACGGCAGATGGGGAGAGGATTGAGAGGAGGAGAAGGAAGAGGGGGGAGAAGGAGATAGGAGGGCGGTTAGTTTGCAAGTTAGTTAGTTAGACGGCCCTCACCCCAGCAGCGTTGGTTCGAGGCAGTAGTTAGTTAGCACAGCACTATTGATCCGTGCAAGCGGTTTGACACTCTCGCACCGGCCAGCTGGTGGGACATGTACAGCTTGGCGGGCACAGCAAAACCCGGCCGGTGGAGAAGAAGCAGAAGCAACAGCTGGTCTCTTTCTCGGGCGGCCCGGCCAGCTGCGGAGCATCTTGGAATTGCAGCTATTTCGACCATCCTACGCCTCTGCTCCCATCGTACAATCTAAACGAGCCGTCTACGGAGTGACCAAGTTGGTCTCGCTCGAGCAACTGGGGCAGGTGCAGTCGGGCCCCCGTTTGGCTAAATGAAACATACATACATACAGCAGAGCGATAGATAGCAGATAGACCTTCTTTCGTGCTGAATTAAATACCGCGGAATGTGCCCTGGCGACCGACTGACCCGCCGCATCGTCCGGCTTGGCCTGCGGAAGCTGCTCCCTTCGAAGCGGTATCACAACAAAGATAATAAAGATGATAATATGATGATAATTAATGATAATAATGGTAATAATGGCCTGGTGGTACATGGAGGTCGTGTGGAAGAATACCCTTTAGCGGGTAGCGGCAAGCAAGCACGGGCGACGACGATGAGACCTGGCCGGGCCTGCTCAGGGTCCTCCCTCCCCTCCTCCATGCACCTTCCCCAGATTCCCACGCTTGCTGCTCGAAACGAAGCGCACCTGGTGACCCACCGGCAGATGCCAAACTCGAGCTATTCCCCATCAACCCACCGATCCCATCACGAGAGCCCCCCTCTATCGACCTTCCTCCGGAGCTTGTGACCTCTAAACTTTGTCAGGATCTTGTGTAACATGTACCCAACTAATCATCAACACAACACCTGAGTAATCATCATGGTTTGTGAACTTGGGCATGGATGTGATGCCATGGATTGATCTCTTCTATTAGCTATTTTATTTTTACATTGTGAAGACTGGTTCAATCGCAAGCGGTTTTCATTTCTCTCGCTATTTAATTTCTTGCTTGCCGTTGCCTTTTCGGGACTATACCATGACGAAAAACAGTGGTGCAAGTGACTAGAAACATAGCAGATACAAGAAACCCTTTTTTAATTCATTCCAATAACAAAATTCATATTCGGAATTGTCATAGAGGGACCCAAAAAAACATAGAACCCTGACAAGTATTCCCCCTCAAGAAGTCTTATCGCCAAATGCTGCCGAAAAGCACATCAGCACAGACTTTTTCGAGAAACAGGTAACACATGCCGTGGAATCAGTAGAATCATATTTTAGTCCCATAAAGAAAGTAAGAAGAAAAGTAACGTGGAAAACAGAAAAATAGAATGGGCGAGTTTCGGTTGTAAACACCATATGTCGCCCTTAGATATACCACATAGCATCAGTGATATCAGCCTTCAATGGACGGACATCTTCAGCAATAGGAATCAATGCGCGGGAGGAAGTCTCCCTGGTGCCAGAAGGAGTCGTCTCAGCCTCCCTGAGGGCCTTCTCTTTATCTGCCTTGTCTCCGCCAATCTCATGAGCGCGGGCGCGAGCAGATGCCAAGTGGGCGTAATAAACAGGTGGGACTTTCAACCGTACGTCAGTATCAATTCTTCCGACATATACAAAGAGAAGAACGGCGGAAACTTACCGAGGGAAACGGAATTGGTAGCACGCATGTACGTGTAGCAAAAGTTGTAAATGAGGCCCTGAATACGATCGGCGTCGAGACCGTTGTCGTCCAGGCTACACCAGATTATTAGCAAATGCGTCAAACCAATCCAGAGAAACTTGAACTAAATATCACTTACATGACTGTATACCGAGTAGCGCGAGCTGTACCCTGGATGGCCGAGTGCGAGCACAAGAAAAAATCAAAATCGGTGACGTGAGTGATGTCTCGTTCAATACAAGTACCCGGTACGACATTGCCGTTTCGATCAGATCCAAATTTATCAACAGGGAAGAAGCGGCTGTGATGGCGTTTTGTGCAGATAATAACTGTCATCTTTGGCTATTTGGGTCTTAGTTACTTATAATTTCAAATTCTAATCAAGTATAATACTTACCGAATAGTTGGGATCAAGCAACTTGCAAGCCTGTCTGATATCATGAACTTCATTCTCAATGACTTTCTGGTATTCACCCTCGGAAACGCCATCTCTGAAGTAGATCATTCGTTTTGGAACCTGGTTGGTGTTCCTGCGATAATTTTTGAGGAGCGTCGGAATAAAGCGCTGGATATTCCGAGTAGTAATCTCTTCCACACGCTCCCCGTTGGTGTTGCAGATAGCGGAGTATCGAGCACCTTGGACTAAAAGTTTTAATGGAAAAGTTAGTCATGCAACTATACAAAATCCAAATGTGCAACTCCAGCTCAACTTACGGTCAACGGATCCGACCATGCTGGCAAAAGATGCTGCCTTCATTCCACCACTACCGAAAGCACCACCGTGAGAGACATCAGCTCCAAGGTAGATAGTAGGCTCTTGTCCCCAGAAAGGATGAGCGCTCTTGTCAAGGTAGACCGTCGTGCCACCTAGCTTGGCGTTGACTTTCATGCACACATTGGAACAATATTGTCCTTTGGCTTGTTCGACGTGTCTCGATTGAAGGCCTGGAAATCACTATTAGTATATGCTAGAAGAAACTTGAGGATAAGATGGAAAGGTGCTTATGATGAACTTACATTGAGAGACGACACCAACCTGAGTCTCGCACGCGGCTTTGAAATCGTTGTAAGGATGCGCAGACTTGGCTGTGAGGATGAAAAAGACAATTTGAGGCTTGGAACGAGATGCATTTCCGGCAGCAACGTAGAGCTCGCGGCAGGTTTGCTCGACATCTTTTCCTGGGTCAAGATACATGATGGGTGGCTCTTTGGTTTCGACCGTACCGCCATGTTGGACAAATGTGAGGACAAATTGACGAACAAAGTTCTTCACGACTTCCATCGGAACACGGCGCTGCTGAGCCGCAATACCAACAGCCCACGACTTGAGGGTCGTGGTTCTTGCGAATTTCTTACCGCGGAGATCCCAACGGCCATCGCGAGGGGCGAAAGTGGCTTCTTGAGATCCTGCACCGTAAGAGATCTTAGGAACCTCCAAAATACGGGCTTGCGTCTAGTCGAAACAACCCGTTTAGCAAAGTGAAGCAAGAGAAGGAGTGCGTTCAGCGGGGCTGCTTACCTGGATCATAGAGGGGTTGATAGTCAATCCATACTTGTGAAGGACCGGATCCTCTTTCCAGTTGAGTTCAAGCACGTTCTGCTTGATGGCCTCCAGACGAATATTTGGACGCTAGCAAAAAGTACAGTTAGCGCAGTCCAATATACAGAAGTTATGAAGAAGCGGTTACCTGGACAGTGAAACGAATCATGTCAGAAGTTTGACGCTCATCTAGCTTGTAAGGATAGCGTTGTCCCTAGAAAGATACGTTTATTTGTTAGCCAATATATTAAACTCCCCGTAAGGAAATTAATAGATTCTCACCGATGCAACAAAGCACAATTCAATTGGGAAAAGAACGTTCTTCTTTTTGGTCTTGACAAGAGGCAAAAGGGGATAGCGAAGACGAATATTGTAGTGCTTGTGATAGTATGTCTCAATGGAGAGGCGGTCAGTGTGACCAGTCTCACGATCTCGAACATCAAACATCTCTTCACGAGCACCGCTCTTGGTGAAGCCTTCAATCGTGAATTTCTTCTGGCGTTCTTTCTCAGTATTGCGATGCTTTGTGAAGAACTGCAATCTCTTGACACGACGAAGGTCGCGGAAGCCTTGCTCTGTTCTCAAGCGATTGGACATTTCATCGGGATTGCCGTATTTTAGAAGCTTTTGGATACAGGTCAAGAGAGTACCTTCAGACCAGAAAACCGCGGCAGCGACATCAACATTGATCGTTAAGTTGTTGCCTTGAGCCGGGCGAATGGACTGGAAGATGCCCTTCCAAGCTTCAACACCACCGTCGAGAGTGGCGCAACCCGCTTGCTTGAAAAATGATCGTTTGATAGTGATGAAATGCTTAGCAGGAGTCTCACGAAGAAGGTGATCTAGGAAGTTGAATCCGACCAGAACATCTTTGTCGTGCTGGTACTCGCCACGGACATATGCTTCGACGCACTGAAGTGGAACTCGGGACGTCTTGCGAATGCGGACACGAAATTTGTTATCGCTATGTCGGGGACGGCCACTGGTGTCCTCTAGAGTAACAGTTAGAACTGCCGCTAATGGAAATGGCGGAGTGGTGTAGCTTACCATCATCAAGATCAATGATCTTGTTGAGCTCCTCACCGAATGGTAGCGGGATTATCGACCAAGCCAATCGGTTACCTTAATTAATATTAGCATGTGAGATATTTACAGAGAATTTCAAAGAGATTATCTCATTCACTTACCGTCATATAGCAAAGCATCAGCCCCCTTGCCGAAATGCTGTTGCAAAGTTCGCGAATACCAGACCTTGCGTAGGGTGGCACGCTTTTCGTCACCTTTTCCAGTGATTTGAACCTTTGGGAGGACTCGTCAGTTTCAGGCCTACGAATAGCAGTGTATATCTAAGGGATACTTACATCATACTGATGAATTGTGGCAGTAGGAAACTTCGTGACTTTGTAGGAGTTGCAGTGGATTCTAACTGCTTTTCCACGTTTCCCAAAGCCAGGGCGTTTGAGCTATCCCAGAAATATCAGAACTCATCCAGAAATCCTAAATAGTTTGAAATTGATAGTACTTACAAAAGACTATTGAGCAGTTAGCAATGCGATCCACCTCAAGTAAGGGACTACAGCTGTTGAAACTTACTTTTGATTCAAACCCTGTACTGAAATTGACAGGTAGGGTTGCTTCGGGAGCACCACTTGGTGTCTTTGCCGTCGCCATCTTGCAGAGTTATCTAAAGATCAATATGTGTAAGTAGAGAAGTTCAAGGGGCAGACGAAGTGGTGAAGATGTGGCAAACACGGGTTTGTTAATAAAAAAAGGGTGATGAGCAGTTAGGTTTAATGATTTGATAACCTGATATGCAGTAATTGAGGTGTAAATACCAATGTAAACAAGGTTGTTGAAAACCTCGTTCCAATTGTGGGAGTTGATTACAACGTTGGAGTATGAGTGAAGCACAATAACGAAAAATCAACAAGCTCGAGATGTATATGCAAAGGGAGAATACATGACGATGAGACGGAGAGTGGGGGTATTGTGCTAGTGGTGTGATGATGGTGGTGATGATAGAAACAATATGAGGATGGCTTGCGACGTACCTGAGGTTGTCTGACGGATGATATTCAAAGCTCAAAGGTGAAAGCAAAGGGAAGGGTGTTAATGTATGTCTGGTGTGCTGATAGAGATGGAATCAAGAAGCGGAACTATAGCAGAAAGCAGATAGACTTGAATTGCTTGGTGCCAAGCTCAGCGTGCTACGGTGATTTGGGTTTGGAGAGAAGAAGTTCAAAGTTGCAGTGGTTGGCTGCGATGGGGGATATTTTTTTCTTTTTGATTTGAAATGTGAAGATGAAAGACGATGGAGGAAGGGGGAGGAGGTTGTGATTTTATAGTTGAGGAGTGGTCCAGACGTTGCTGCTTGAAGACGCACGTCGCCGTGCGTGTGAACCCTCAGAGAAACGCAGAGCGTGCCCTGGAAACGTAGCCACCTCCTCACTAGCCAGAAAATTCCCTCGGATTCCACAGACACTCAAAGATATCTCCGGAATCAGCGTGCTCTTTAGGAGGAATCCCACCAGATGCTTATAGAATATCTGCCCAAATTTGATACATTAGCAACACCTATGAACCGCTTATCTCTTCCTGTCGGCCCATCCACCGACCAGCTAGCTGCGACAATTCAAAAATGAACTATAATTGAAGATCGACGAGATTAAACAAAGCTGCAATTAGAGAGAAGGCAAAGCCTGAATAGTAACATGAGAAGTCCTCTAATATAATATAAATGCCGAGTGCATATCTGCCACTAGCAAAAGATGCTATCAGAGCAAAATTCAGATAAGTTAGAAGGGCGTCTCGTTCTGTTTTATATAAAAAACAGAGAGCCCTTTGTACAATCATCTCTAACAGCCAAATCCCGATGCACATGCACCCGAAAAGGCTAGTTTATAGACGGCCAATCTTGCTGAATATAAATAGTGCATGGCTATCCCACCAACAGCCAGTGTGCAATCAAATGTCAATATCAATGGTTCATGTTGTGTAACAACATGTTGCTGCATCCGCAATGGCTCAAGCTCAGCATCTGCATGCCTAGGGACAGGTATAACATTTCTTTGTGCTACAGAGGGGTATGAACCACTGCCAACACCGTCTCCACAATCAAGCCAATACCTCGCAAGCTACAACAGATACTAACAGTGGGCTTAACGGACATGTTGGAATCCCGCTACTCAGATCCCAGAAAATGGCGAAGCGCTAGCTCGATGCTCAAGTGACAAGATTGTGTTGGTGCTGTTGCAACCAATTAGACTGTAGATGCATCGTCTAATATTTCAATACGCAAATGGTCGCGTCTCCGGGACACATCAAAATACGAGGGGGAATAGCCTGTACTGCAAGATGGTATATGTTCATTCAAACGGTAGGCAAACGCACTGATTGGGAAAGGTTCTATTCTGCCAGAATCTTGCTATACGACGTACTCAATGGCAATGCATTGGGCTGAATGAACCGCCTAGTCCCGCTCTTCCATTGTCGCGAGAACAGACCGGCCTAGCTGCCAATTTTCAGGTTGAATGATGGCTCTCTCCCGCTTGATCAAAATGCACCAGCTAGTACTGCCGCCCGAGGTTCAACCATCGGCGCCGGGCGAGCGAACGGAAGAACAACTCGGCTGTGGGCATGGATGAAAGTGGCAGGGAAAACAAGAACGCGAGAAGATAAGCCAGCGGCATGAAAACGAACGAAAGTGCAAGTGCGATAAAACTGGTTTTCTAAAGAAAAACTCCGTCGACCATAACAAAGATTTGTGACTTACCGATTCTTAGCCCCCCCAAGGGTAGCATAGTTCACTTTTGAGCTCGATATCCTGAGATATTGAGGGAGGTTGGTCCTCATGTATCAATTCGTGAAAGGGAGGACGGCCAATTGGTCGAAGCTCAGGCGAGCACGGGTCGCCGCTTTTAACGATCCCGCCAGCTGATCAGCGATTTCGAAGGCGATAATAGCGATTGAAGGCAATTAGATTAACATGATACCTCCATATTAAGGCGAGTTAGTACGGAGTCGCCTATTGGCTGTCAATTTGGACCCAGAGAGAGATTCAAGAGTTGCGGTGGGACACCCACCTCACGGCCAGAGATCTCCCCCCCTCCTTATATTTGTACCGATTGCCCGAAATCGATTTCTTCTTTGATCACAGCGCTCTAGAGTTTAAGGCATCAAAAAAAGATAAATTCGACGGATGTCTAAAAAGCTCCTGATAATGCAGCTTTAAAATGTGGGGACAACTCCAATCTTTATGTAATCGTCCAAAATAAATCGTGCCAGTGCTGCGATCACACGTTAGCAGCAGGACGCCTGACATGCAAAGACTAAACTGTAACCGAAGTGTTCGTGCGTCTGGGAATGTCGAGAAAAATCCCTGAACGGCAAATTCACAGTCTGATTAGGGCCAAGCTTGCATGCAGAATGACGCCTAAGAACCGAAAACCCACTAAGCACGAGAACCAACATTAGCTCGACATGCGTAATTCTTAAGAAGCCTGAACTTGCACCTGGACGTCGAATATTCATGAATGAATTCAGGCAACTTATGCTAAATTTTCAGGAGCTCGAGGCAAGATCATGTCAAGCAAGGTCGCCAAATGGCCTCCCAATTACAGGGTCTACAGTGGCAAGGGTTGGAATTATCGGGCATTGAAATAGGGAACTGCAGAAGTCCTAAGTAGCCGACCGAATTGATCTACTCGACCGAGCCGAGGAAGCGGTTGGCTCTAGACCGTAGTAGGCCTCTTTGACAGGAAGCGCCTACTTGGCAGCAAAGAGCTTTCACTTGGCCTAATGTGTTAACCGGCTGGTTACAAGAACCCACGACGATTTTTTTAGGGATACCAAAATCCAGACGAACATTTGCAGCATTAAAATTTTTAGTGAACTTTGTTCTACTGTACAAGCATTGCTATGGGCTACATGAATTTGGAAAAATGCTTTCGTTGATTCCAATATTCCATCATAAAAACGGGCTTCAGTTTCCCAAATAAATAACCTCCCGTCCGAAGTAAAAAGTTCCATATAAAAAATCCATGATAGAATCCAAGATAAAAGAATTAACGCCGCGAATGCAGTTCGTAAAATTTAAGAAACTTTTTCTAAAAATGAAGTTCGTTCGTTAAGGGTCCATTGGTGTATGACCAGTTGTTATGTGTATATCTAAATGCTTCAACCGGGAGATCGTGTCGGTGCTACCGGGGAAATGATCCAAGGGAAACTATATTTAAACCATGATTAGCATCTTTAAGACGATATAGATCAGATGATTGACCATGAGAAATAATGTCAATATATAATTTTTAAAGGTGTCTTGGGTTCAAAATCGATCATAGTGATCAGAGGCGACAAAAGCCCAAACAAGTGCTGTCGTTTCATATGTGTCCATTTGGAAAAAGCCCATTGAGAAAGCGGAGAGCCTCTCGGCTATGGCTTTCGGGGGGTGTTACGGCCACGGGATCACCGCGAACGGCGGGAGCACGTAAGACTGGTGTCACAGGGTTTGAAATTGAAATTGAAGGTATGGGGGGTTGTGCAGACATCTGTTGCCGATTAGAAGGACCTTGTGGTTGGAAAAGTGCCTCCGGATTGACAGCAGATGCTAAGGGCGTATTTTCACTAAACATCTTGTGCTGATTTATAGAAATAGTTTGTAATAATGAGTAGAAGGGTGCCGATGAAAAATAAGACACACCATTTGTTTGATTAGGTGGTGGAGCAGGTATATTCAAGCTGAGTAACAATTTGAAAATCTCTTCTGGACTGAATCGTACGGATCGGTAAGTGTGGGCGGACGGTAGCATGGTAAGAAGATACATAATCGAATCAGGGAGTGTCGGTTGTTGTGAGACTTGCTGCCCAGACATAGAAGAATGTTTAGCATGGTGAGTTTGGCGAGACTCTTGCTCTCGACTCGCGGCGGCGGCGGCGGCGGCCCGCTTCTGTTGGTCCATAAGTCTTCGGCCGGCAGCCCCCTTAATAGGAGATTCTCCGCGAGGGATTTTTCTTGGTCGTTCATTCTTAGAGACATCCCCATCGGAATCATCGGCCTGGCGTTTTGGCGAGCGTTCTGGAAGGGCAACTGGCGGGCGAATAACCGATCCTTTCGGGCGGATTTGGGTTGGTGACACAACAGGCGAAAAGGACGATGGGTTGAGAACCTTGTAAGAGTGTCTTCCTTGGAAAAGCTTTAATTGGGGATCTAGTACAAACACAGTCGAAGTCATTATTAATCCTGTACTAAGAATCGAAAAAACTACTCACCTTGAGGATAGAGTTCCCGCATCCTCTTTTCGAGCTTCTGGATTTGACTGAGTTCTCCATATTGGGACTCATAATCATAGAAGAATTGGAATACTCTCTTGGCATTACTCGCTTTTTCCGTGGTAATCTTCCCTACGAATGTCTCAAAAACTGCTCTTGCATCTGAGAAGAAGTTAGCTTGAAGTCGCAGAATGTTAATAGCGCTATACAACTCACTAGTCAGATCGTTAGTAGCGATCAGATGCTTCAGATACTCGAGAACGAAATCTTCATCGTCAGGAAACATTTTCAGACCACGGTCGAATATCCTGTTGGCGGATGGATCTTTATAACAATGGAACTCCATGAGGGCGCTTGCAACATAGACGTCCGATGTGATCTTTCCCCGTTTGCGGGCATCCGTGAAAACTTGTCTTGAACCACCAACCAAGTCACCGACTTTTCCGTGACCTTCAATTCTCCTCATTGTTCGCATCAGATTGATCCAGATAGCCGAAATAATTTTGGAAATGCTTAAAGTCTCCTGTTTTGCAGCGTCTTTAACAATAGCGATCTGAGAAGTGATGTTAGTATCGGAGGGTGGTTCATAGTCGTCGTCATCGTCGTCATCCGTATTTGGCCTCGCTTTTTTTGCCGCTTCTTCGAGTAAAGCAATGTTTTCTTTCTCGCGCTCCTGCGCTTTATTCAGGAGGTTGTAATAGACTTCGAGAGTTTTATCATATACTTCTCTGACCGGGCTGCTTCTCTTTTTGACAGCTTCCTTATCTTCTGCTGGAGGTGCTGGCACGCTAGACTCCAGATACTCAGCATATCTAAAGTGGAGTAGACAGCTCTCAGGGTTCGCCTTCATTCCTTGAGTCAAAATATCAACTCCCTCTTTGTCTCGAGCAATGGAGAAGCAAAATTCAGCAGCCTCGAACCACATTTCGGGCCAGAATCGAAGAGCCATTAGTGCTTGTTTGTAAACATATATGATTCTGTTGTTGAACCCGGCGACATCCTCTGGGTTAGGCTCTTGGGCAAGAACCAAAGGGTCGTTCTTTTCCCATTGAATCCATCTCTTCCAGATATCGACTTGTTGCATGTATTCTTCATACCCATCAAACCCTGGCACTGGAGGAAGTCGTGGCAAAGTCGTTCGAATCAGGCCGTTAGTCGTATTGCGAAGAGATAGAAGCGAGGAGCGAGCAGTCATGTATGAGGGCGATTTTTCCAGGATGAATTTTCGACCCTACCAATTTGTTAGTCACTAGGTTAATAAAACAAAAGTAGTATGATACCTACCGTGATTTTGTTCAAACCCATCTCAAATTGATCATATTCCTTCCACATAGCTTCGAGACCGTTCACTGGGATGCAAATTACCCTTTGGAAGGTCTTACGCAAATGGTCCATCTTCTGCTGGTCTTGCCAGGCACTCCCACCAATCGTACCGGGCCCGCTTTTGATGAACGCGATGTATTCCTGCCAGATCTTACCCGATTCTTTGTCGATACCAATGCTGCCGAGAACAAATTCGTACACCTGGGTGATAACGCCCCTTGCCTTTCCGCTAGTATCTGTAGCAAGGTTATTCCGCCTACGGATATAGTCGAGATACAAGGACCACAGGTCAACATTCAAAACGCCGGGGAGACACCTTTGAAATAATCTCTCCGCCTGAGATAGATTATTCGCGTCTAACTCCATCTGTATGTACGCTATCCATTGTTCGGCCTAGAAAAAAGACATTAACAATGTCCTGCAATAAAATATCATTCTCTAAACTTACCGCACTAGGAAACATGGCTAGGAACCTCTCATAAACCGAGCGAGCGTCATCCAGTTTACCCTTCTTCTGATGCTCATTGATAAGCTGCATCCAGGCGTCAAGATCGCCACGTGAGTCCTGAGTGATTCGATCCTCCAATTTTCCAACAACATCGTGAGTTAGGCGCTTCTTCTTTCCATGCTGGGCTAATTGGGAAGTATTGTCATCGGCAGCTTGTTTCATAGCACGCGAATCATCAGGAACATTTATCACAGGGACATTGGCAACGTTAGCTGTTGATTGAGTACCGAAGGGATTTGTCTTGTCATTCTCCATATTGGTATTTTCTTGGTATGTCAAGGTAGCATTTTGAGCATCACTAGTTGCTGGGACAGGCATGGACGGTTCGTCATCTTGCTCAATTACAAACGGACCAGCCAACTCAACGCTCCTGAATCCTGCTTGATTATCAGGCGTAACTTCACCGCTAGCAACATTAGACGGCGCGTTTGATGATGGGAGGGTTTTAAGGTTGATAGTCGAGGCAGTTGCGCCTTCAGCCTCGGCAGAGCCTTCAAGGTTGCTCTGTGCGACTGAAGGACCGTTTTGAACGGTATCGGATGAATCATTGGGAGTTGTTTCTTCATCATCAAAATTGACCTTAAGCACGTCGTCGGGATGCGTATCCGGAGTACTGTGGGAATCATTATTGGAATTTTTGGGACTATCAGCATTAACTGCATTTATAGATGTATTTTCCAATTGGTCATCTCTCATCGCCTTCAAAAAGGCCGCCTCCGCATCGTCACCTCCAACCGAAGCCATCCCGGCGAAACAGGTTGAACTGCAGTCAGCGGGGGTGTGTAGGCTTTCGGGCCGAAAGACGATGCGTATCGCCGAGTTTACAGGTATCGAGGGGTTTTAACAATGATTGCTAGGGTGAATAGATGCATTAGCTGTGTCCTGGATAGTTGAGAACGTATCAGATGGCCGCCAGGCTCTAACGTACCGCTTGACCGTGACGATTGGTATTTTAACGCGGTCCTAGGATGGGTAACCCGTGTATTCTAAGTTGACTACGGATTAGGCTCGGGGTCCTAATCGAAGAAAGACGAATCCTAAAAAGTTTGGATGATCTGATGTTAAAAGTTCTCGTTCCTTACGGTGGGATTCGCGGAGGGAAGGGTGGAGGTGATGAGAGGATTAAGAGGGACGGGGTTCGCAACGGTGAGGTTGATGGAAGATTTGAGTCTTGCGACGCGAAACGGGAACTGGCAAACGAGCACATTCGTTGTGCCCAGCCAACCACACGCAACACAATCCTCTCCCGCTTCACCCAAAATTGCATATGGTCACACGAGCTCGACTTGTGTTTCCTAACCTCTCACTTGACTTGCAACTAGTTGTCTATTGGATGGAATGTATATACAAGAAGCTCGGAGTAGTATGAGCCATTAGATTGGTTGGTATCAATATGGTACAAAAATTATCTTTTTCAAATCATCGTCGCGTCGCGCCAGCCAAATCAGACAGCTTTCGCGTAACATCCAGTCAATCCTCTACCAGCTACCACCCGCTGCTCTATCCTGACAGACCGTTTTTTCGACTTTTCATCCAAAATCGTGACTTTCTTCTGAGGCACGACTTGGAATCTTTGCTCGCTTCTCTTTCCAGCGCTGCTATCGTCCATGGGGGGAATGTGGGTCGGCACGTTCGCATTGGTTCTCTTGCCGTTGCCGAGTTGATAAAATTCGTTTCCACCAAAGAACAAGATATCATTACCGAAATTAATATCGTTAGACTTCCAGTTACTCGCCTGCACATTCGCAAGATTTGACATGACTACTGCTGCATGTGTTCCACCTACGGTCATGTATGAAGAATTAATGGGCACAATGCCCGCTTTCCTCTCGCTATCTATTCAAGGGTTAGCGTTTACCACTAGATAGGGCGGGTCCATAGGAGAGCTTACATTCTGTGAGCCCGCTAACAGACTTGATTTTTTGAGGAAGTGCCTGAGCGTGCACATATGAACCTATACCAAGGGTACCATGTAATCCATGACCGCATCCAAACAAGTCGAAAGATTTCGTTGAAGGTTTTCTAAAGTCGGCATTGGCCGTGTCGGCCTCCATTGAAAAGAAGGTATTAAGCCCTCCGGCATATATCTTCTGAAGTTTTGCCTTCACCTCATCGCCTTTATAAAAAGACCGAGGAGATAGTCGAACCGGCTTCATGATTGAGTCTTGGGTATACTCCACACCCAGCTGACCTTTGGTGTTATCACCCCAAGAGAAAATCTTCCCGTCTCTATCAGCTACAACGCTGTGATAGTTTCCGGCGGCAATCTGGGTAATTTTGAATTGGCCGAGGTCTTTGATCTCTTGGGGCGTATCATATGGTGTTGGTTTTGTTTCCCACGACATCTCGGCAATCCCGAGCTGGCCCTTGAGTGGGAAAGAGTAGGTTGCCGAAGCTGCTGTGAAAACCCTCCCGCTAGAAGTCAACATGACAGTATGCTCTAGCCCAACGGCGATATCCACAATCCTATGCGTTTGTTAGCTCAAAACCGCAGTATATTTGATTGCATTCCGAACTTACTTCTCCCATGATCCTAAGGTAGGTGTTAGATCGCGGTACGAAGTCTTAGACTCTGAAACGTAAGACCAAAACGGAAGGCCACTGATTTCAGTAGGTTTGGCGAATAGCTCTTGTTCTTCTTGAGAGAAAGGAATGGAGTAGACTTGGCCGGAAGATGAGAGAGCAACAATACGGTCCTCGGAAAGTCCAACTTTGACGATATTTTTACCAGTAAATGTTACAACAGGTTCTCTACACTCCGAGGAGTAACCAGTGCCCCATTGCATAAGATCTCCGCTTTCAGTAACGGCGACTTGATTACAACTATTAGCAATCCGTAACTAGACGTAATGGTATGATCATGTAGACTTACCTCCCATATCCTGTGATAATTGAAGGTCTTTCAAGACATAGCCATCGAAGAATGATATTCTTCTAGGCGCTTTTACAAAGTTTTCATCGGAATCGGGCGCCGCTACACGACCACTTGCATGATAACGTTTAGTTTTTTTTGAAAGCAATTTAATATTAATCTGCCGCCGTACCTGTTGGATCCCCACAAATACACTCCAGGTCGATCCCAAAATCGCATGACCTATTCAATTTTCTTAGATATATTTCATTCTAATAAAAGGAGCAATATCTACCTGATCATGCTGAGAACTCAACTTGGCTTTCTTTTCAGCAACTGACGGCGCATCCAATTTCAGCGTTGGACGGTTCAATATTTGGTATGCCACAACTCCGCTAGCCAAGAGCAAAGCTCCTCCTCCTCCTCCTAGAGCAACTTGCCGTCCTGTCCATGCCCGAGATGACTGTGATGCCGAATGGATTCGTCTGGCTGCAATCCTAGTATGACGTAGCTGCGGTAAAGTTCGTGATAGCGTGCGCAACGACGCCTGTGATCCCGTGGAAAGCATTGCTCTTGCCTCGCGGAAGTTTCCTGAAAACAGGCTTCTTTTCACGCTGGCGCTGTGAGGAAGAAATAGCAATCGGCTCTGAACTGGGACTGGGATGGCTGATATTAGCGGTTGTTGGATTGGCCGGATTTTTCGCAGTTAAGGCGTTGTTATCACGTGACATTCATTATCCGTCGGTATTGGGCGCTGGCCCGGTGTTTTAGTTTGCCTGGAATTTTAGACCGGTTCAAGCTTCGAAGGTTCATATCTCTACCTGTTGCCCCCTCTCTGTTAGATATATATATAACGCTATGGTTATAATGGATCTCTACATAAAAATACCGACCTATAGCCAGCCATCAACTATGATATTCGTATTCAGGCAATGCAATGGCAAGGGCAACACAATGCAAACCATATTCTCAATCCTTGCAACCTTTGAGTTGCAAGCTCGAATCCGCTGACTGCTTATAGTCACATATTCCGATTTGCGCGATTTGTGAAGAGGGAAAACATTCGATAAGAGTGCCTTGATCACTAACGCCTAGAGCTTTCCAAAATCGAAAAATTTCATGGGAAATATTCAAATGGAAATAATCAAGCACCATATGTAACTTTTACTTAGTTCCCTTATCTAGCAGTGATGCAGATGTACGTAATTAATTCTTGGCAGTAGAAATGCTGGATATTGGCTGCACGTTGCACACCTCTTTGTATTTAACATTAGTCCGTCTTTGGTAGTTAGAAACGGTGTTTAGAAAATTTCGGCTTCTTGCATAGTCAGATAACCAGCAGTTAAGTTTATATTTATTACTCGCTCCGTTCGATCATGAGCTTTCCTTCTTCCTCTTCATGAATCAGATCTTAGTCTCACTCTCGTTATAGTATATTTTTATGTACAGTCAGTTAACATTTGCATTTAGATAACCACCCCGGTCCTCGAAGATCCCTAGCTTGCTATAGAAGATCAAATCAGCCGAGCCTTCTTAGTGCTCCACACTTGAAAATTTTAGCTTCAAAATAATACATCAGTTTCCCATCTTGCTTATCAAGATTTCGCTAGCTACCACATACACGGCAGATATATATATATTCCGCACCCCTGTGCCAACTGCCAAAATTAGTCCTCAACATGTCGGCACCAACTACCAAACCAATTTATATCTTCAGTCATGCCAGAGTCTCCTCCAACTTATTCGTAAGACTGATATCCCAACATCCGCAGCTAACTATTAAGACATATGCATTCGACGAAGCATTCATGTGGGGGCCCGAGCGCCTCGTCTGCCGCCAAACCCCTCAGCTTGCCGCTGCCAGAGACTCCCAGTCAGAGGAGAACAAAGCGGCTACATATCAAATGGCTTTCGATAATACTATGGAGTTTATAAATGAAACCCAAGCAAAGGTATTTATACTCATATCGAGTAAACGAAGCTAAATAGCTATACGATTTTAGCGCTATTTATATATATAATCGTGATGACTAACAATCCACTTATCTGTATATTCATCTAAAATATATAGGGAAAAACACCAGTTCTCAAAGATCATACATATTTCCTGTTGGACCCTAACGTGGCTGCGGATGAATTTCAGTTCGAAGCGCAGAGACCGCTCGCTATCAAGCCAGTGATCAAAACTCAGTTGGAAAAGGGCACGTACAAGGAGAACCCCGGAGCCGTCTGTCCAGTGGTTCTTCCACCAGACTTTCTAATAGGCCTAAATCCCATTTTTCTCATCCGAGACCCGATCCGTTTCGTTCCATCATATTACAAAGTAGGCGTAGACTCAATTGGTGTGCGGATTGGAGACGCAGATTGGCCAGTAAATTCATCGCTCAGAGCAACAAGACTACTATTCGACTGGTATCGCGATCAGGGAATATCTCCCACGGTTATCGATGCACTCGATCTAGTCCACGACACAGATGATACTATGAAGGCCCTTTCTGAAAAGTTGAATATTGACTACGAAGGGATAATAACGAACTGGTCGGCTAAGAAACCCGAGCATGACTCCGGCCAGGGCGATGGATGGCTGGCTTCCTTATCTAACTCTACAGGTATCGACCCATCATTTGTAAGTCTTCCTCCATCGTTTATGACACGGCAAATTTACAAACGGTCCCTAATTTACAACGGGATAGGAACCCAAAACCTCTGATTTGGAAGAGGAGTATGGAAAGTGGGTTAAAAAATGGGGAGAAGAAGTAGGGCGAGAGCTGAAACGGTCTGTAGAAGCTGCACAGGAAGACTATCTCTACCTCCGTCAGAATTCTATCCTTTCCGGCTCCTCATAGGTCAGCATGGCTATTTAGAGCTACGTTCTGGCAATACCAATTGCTCCTTTCGGCGCATGTGTAAATATAGCAGCTCAGTCGAATTAGCAAAGAAAGTATGATTGAAGTTGGAATTTGTATATACTAATTCCACGGTCCAAATTGTCTACAAGTAAATTTGATATGCTATCGACCTATATAGGCCTATTATAGCCTTGATCTCTATCCAGATAGGCCGCAATTCCAGTGCGAAGCTGGGGGTAGAATTTGTGTTGGAAGCTAGGTCCCTGTTCTGCGAAGGGCGGTTAGCTTGGCGCTCCATCCTGTGGCTTGATGATTAGTTTGCAAGCCCACCAAGGCGAGAGACGCGAGCGCCGGTTGAACACATTGCAGCAACTTGCAACCATACGATCGAATCGCGAGCGGACAGCGCAATGTACGAAGACCATTGGTATAATGCGACAGCGGCTGAAGAGTCGCGGCAAGCTTCACAGAAGCAGTCAAAGGTATCCGGGCACAGCGCATTGGCTGTCCGGTCCGAAGGCGAGGTACTGTAGCTAAGGTATTCTTGTCACCATAGCTTACCCCGGACCCAATTGAGCTAATACATAAGGAACAGAAACCCTCAAAGAGTAAACCGGCCCCGAAACCCACTCGAACCCACGATGAGCCTCCGAAGGCTGAATTACCTCCCCGTCCGAGCTCTGCTGGGAGCATAAAACACCCATCGATTGAGTTGGGCGACACATCTGGGATACCAGGTGCCTTACACCTTGAGAACGAACTTGACTTTGCGATATGGTACGAACAGTACGAAGCAGACTTGGAAGAAGCCGCAGATGAGAAGTTTCGGTAGGTGGCTTTGAGTTTATAGTTGAACATAGGGTGTCCTTCATACTGATTTTCTTTCATCCAGGGTATTCCAAACTCGACTGCAATCACATTTATACACATGCGACTCCTTACTATCCGAAGCTCGAGATACAGTGGTTTTATTAGACCACCTAGCGAAGGGATTCGAGGCCGTTAGGGAACAGACCTCGACATTTCAGGGTGCCTGCGAAGAGCTACTCTCAGAACAAACCCGATTATCGCAGCTTGCTGAGGATCTTACAACCAATCTGGAGCCATTCAGTGCACTTGAGGCGATAACGAGACGATTGAATGCGCCAGGATCAAGTATCGTTACAAGACCAGATTTCAAGCAAATGCTTTCGAAGTTGGACTACTCTCTAGACTATGTAGCAGCACATGTAAGTGTTTTGTTACTACGGGGCCTTACTTTTGCATACTCGCTAACTGAATTGTCCAGCCGACCTTTAAAGATGCGGAATTTTACCAATCTCGATACCGCCAGCTACTGACTCGAGCTTTGACTCTAATCAAAGTCCATTGTATCTCTCAGTTGCGGGAGGTGTCAACAGACGTAGGCAAGAGAATCGCAGCCAAAGGTGTCAATGATACCACACAATCGGCGTTGCTATATGCCAAATTCCGAGTGGGGGCGAGTCAGTTGCGAGAACTAGCGGACGAAATTGAGAAACGCTGCGGTCATGAAGAGTAAGAGAGCTCGATAAAGAATTGCATTCCACGATATAACTAACAATGGTTAGGTATTTCTCGTTGCTCAATGAGTGCTACGGCTTCTACTTCAGTGTGCGGCAGCGGTTGCTGTTCCCTATCGTCACGAAGACGATGAGGGACACGTCTTCCAACAAGGATCTCGTTGCATTCGCAAGAGTCAGTATATCCTACATAAGAAGTATCTGCCTCGACGAGTATGAGTTGTTCTACAATTACTTCTCTTCTGGGGAACAGCAATTATAGTGAGATTTTTTGAACCATGAATCCGCGCTAAAGTATAGTCTGCTGATGTGACCTGTAGCGACTACCTTGAATCACTCAGCGAACCATTGTACGACTATCTTCGACCGAGAATCATGCATGAAACTCAGCTTGTTAAACTTTGCGAACTTTGTTCACTATTACAAGAGCGATACATGCGAGATGCGGATGAGGGTGGGAAATTATATTTTTATGACTTATCTGATATTCAGACGCTAACATTATAATAGTCGAGGTAGAATCATACGACCGCTCTCAGCTTGACTTTGGTCGGCTAGTCCAATCTCCGCTCCAAGATGCGCAGGCGAGAATTATTTTCCGTGCTCAGAATGTCATTCGGGATGATATCGAGAACTTCGTACCGAAACCAGAGGAGCTTGACTATCCAGAACGAAATAAGGTCAACCAAACCCCTCTGAGAAGCCCTCGTACCCCCAAGGCTATGGATCCTACCAGTCCTATGGATGGTGAGAATACATCTTCATTCGACACGGATGCGGTCTTTCAAGGCTGGTATCCTTCTCTACGCAAATCTATCTGGTTACTGTCGAGGATATACCGACTGGTGAATGTAAGTGCTTAAATGAGTAATCATGAATTCAATATGTGCTGACTTTTGGGATAGTCCTCGGTATTCGACGACCTTGCCCACCAGGTCGTCCACGTCTGCATAGCATCTTTGGTTAGAGCGGCAGACCAAATTAAACGGCAAAAGAATGACATCGACTCACAGTTGTTCCTGTTGAAGCATTTGTTGATCTTGAAGGAACAGATTGTCGCCTTTGACATTGAATACGTAAGGCCAGAAGTAGAGTTCGACTTTAGCACAGTGACAGAAACTTTCTGGGACATTCGTGAAACAGGAAGCCTCTTCAATCCAAATAACCTCATGAAGCTCATGCAAAAAGGGTTGCCCAAAGTTGTCGAGAATATGCTAGATGCCAAAGTGGTATGTTTTAATTAGCTTTTGATTCTGTTGGAAATCTTGCTGAATCAACCTTTAGGAGCTTGATGCAAAACTACGAACTATCATCAATCAATTTACTGAGGGTTGGGCCTCAAGAATATGTGGGCCGGTCATTGAGTCGGCTGGCCATGGCCCCGAAGCTCTCGAAGCTTCGCTTGCACTTCGAAGGCTAGCAGAATCCGAAGTTCCGATTTTGCGTCAAAAGTTGAATGAGTACATCACGGATATCCGGACCAGAGAAACACTGGTGGGAGCCGTCCAAGAGATGGTTATTCAAAGTTATGAGAGTTTCTATGAAAGAGCCGACAAGTCTCCCGAACTTGAAGACCTATGGGATGTCGATACCTTCGTTGTTTTTACCAACAAGGCGTTTGGCACAGAAGACGCGATGGGCTCGCCTCGTGAAAGTAATGTCAGCAGCCGGAGGGGGTCGGTGGGATCTAGACGTTTGAGCGATGCGTAGAAACCCTTCTTGTAGATATTTCCTTAGTCCTATCGGCACCATATACAGATAACTTGCTGTATAGTTCCAGAGTGTGTTTGGCTAGCTCGCTTATATGAGCATGGTTTGGTGGACAAACCGCACAAATAATTTTTTTTCTCAAATCACTTCCCCCACAATTAAATCTTATCACGATCCTCAACCTCTACTCAAATCCACCCTTCACCCTTCACCCTTCGCACCCCAACATATCCGATTATATCAGAGAGCGGAATACGCCCTTGATAAAACCTATCGGACAAGATGTCTTCCTACGATGACGCAAAAGAGCGACCTGAGCACATCACAAATATACTCAATGGCCTGGACAGATACAACCCAGAAACCACCACAATATTCCAAGACTATGTAGCATACCAGTGCGAGTACGACACATACGATTGCTATGCCAATCTAGCGCTACTAAAACTGTGAGTTCGCTGGACCCCTCAACTTCGAACAACCCCCGATAGTACACCCCAGCCAGCTGCATATCATGATGAACATATCAAATACACGTTTCCTATTACCTGAGATCACCGGAATCTCATGAATCGATTTCACCGGTCTTTGAAGCGAACTTATATTAGCTCTATCTGAACCAATCGCAGATGCTCTTTATTTCATTGTGCCACTTTACACAAATATGCATACGTGAAAACTATACAAGAGTTGCATTGCTAACCCCACCTCGCACTGCCCCCACCAGATACCAATTCAACCCACACCTCGCCCGCGACGAGACGATCACAAACATCCTCGTCAAGGCCCTCACAGTTTTCCCCTCCTCTGACTTCTCGCTGTGCTGCCATCTGCTCCCTCCAAACCTCCTAACGCCTACGCCAAACACACAAGCGAGCGACCTCGCCGAGGCTGTCCAGAAGCTCACGGGCCTAAACTCCCTCCTCGAGTCCTGCCAGTTCAAAGAATTCTGGAACACCCTGGACTCCGACGACCTTTACGCCGATTTAATAGCTGACGTCTCCGGTTTCGAAGACACCATCCGAACCCGCATCGCGGGTGTAACCAACTCCTCCATGCGGGAGGTCACAAGAGAGCTGCTCGAGGGTTTCCTCAACCTCACTGACGATAAGTTTGACACTTTCGTGAAGGAAACCGCCGGGTGGTCTATCGAGGGCGATATTATCACTATTCCTATTAATAAAGACAACGAGGCTAAGCCTACAATCACAAGGGAGAGTGTCAAGTTTGATCGTATGTTTCCCCCCCGCAATAATCCTTCCTTTGGAAGTTTGCCCTCGAAATATTGAAAGTATATACTAACATGCGAACCGCGACTCTAGAATTCTCGAGGCTGATCCGAAGAGCATACGAGCAGCCAGCTTGAGGCAAATTTTTATCTTAATATATATATCATGCTTGTTTACGAAAGCCCTTTTTTGGTTTCCCATTTTATTTTTTTTAGTAGGCGAGATGGGAAGGGAGGCTCTATTTGGAGTAATTTACAATTACGCCGGCGTTCAAAAGTGTAAAAACATATCCCAATCTTTTTTTGGTTGTTCATCGTGTTATGTCATGATAGAAGAAAGAGGGATGCATGAGACTTCAAATATTAAATATTTTAATAATTATCATTTCATTACAGGCATTCTTTCTTGAAATACCTTACACTTTCGTTCATCTGGTAGACTCTCTCTTTGAAGTTTGCTACACAAAGCCCTCAGTTGGGAAGTACAGTTCATGGGTGCATCTGCAGGATACAGGGAATCGAATCAAGGACATGGAACCTCGCTTCAATAGGAGAGAGAGCAAGGCCATCGTGGATAAGAATTAAGAAGAAAATATAAAACAAGGTCCCCATAGTGCGCCGTCGCTGATGCCGCAAGTAGAAATAAATCGCAAGTGGGAAGAAGTACAATCTAAATTTAAAATTAAAATGGAAGAAAGCTCGCAAAATATCCTAGTCGGACCCAGACGCAATCCTTTTCGCGAGGGAGTAGACAGGAATATTTATGTCGAATCTCCGAGAATTTCAGAAGACAAACAATGCTCGAATGAGGCCATGATATGAGATAAAGCAAAGTATCCCAAATGGAATGGATCCAGTTAGGCTGCTTCGTTTTCCTCAGCCTCGCGCTTGCGCTTTTTCGCTTTGTACTCGTTCAGAGTCTCCGCGTCATAGAGCTTAGAGTTCAATTGGTAACCTTCTGGCTTTTCGGCGAGGAACTTCTGGACTGCCTGCTCCAAGGGATAAGTTATAGCTGTGAGGAAGTTCCGATTCTCCATCGCAGTTGAGTTTGCGGCGCGCTCTCTAGCCATGAATTCTTCAAGAATGGTACTAGCATCCTTCCAGATGATCTGTTGGTCAGCATCAAACGGGATGCCATATGTGTGAGCTTGCTTCATTCTGTTGACGACGCCACGGAGTGTGAAATTAATCTTCTTCAAGGGAATCCCCCCGCTACTAAAGCGTTCACCCCACTGTTCGAATGAGACCTTGTGTCCAGGATTGTTCTGAGGGATGACTGTGTGGAACATTGGAAGGCCATTTTCAGTTAGTCGAAGCTTATCAAGGACCTGTGGAGACCAGTCCGCATCGATGGAAAATGAGATTGGTTCGCCTGGCATATCTTGTTGATCTGCAACGGGCGCTTGTATGATATTTGCGTGTCCGTGGCCAGGAGTGTTAATCGTTGGCATCTGGGAAACGAAGGGAGAATGGGGTTGTTGATAATGAGGTTGGATTTGCGGTTGGGGGGGTTGGTAGTAGCCCGCTTGTTGGTGCTGGGGTGTGTACTGCCCGTATGGGGAAGGCATCGGCGCAAGTTGCGCCTGTTGCTGCGAAGGGTATTGACGGTGGGCCATAGGAGTAGCGGGAGCCTGCTGAGGTTGCGGAACCGCGGCGCGTCGAGAACTTCGTGGTTGGGAAGGGGGAACAGCTTGTGGAGGTGGGGGTGGAGGGGGAGTTGGCGATTTCGGTTTTGGGGGAGGAGTTGGCTCCGGTGAGGGAGAATCCTGCGCGTCATTTTGTTCAGCCATTAATTCTCCTTAATAAGGCAAAGAAAGAAAGAAGCAACAAAGCAAACTTACATTCGGGCGCCTTGCGCCAATATAAACAGCTCCTTCGGGAGGAGCGTCGTCACGAATCCATTTCGCCTTGGGCAATTTGTCTCCGAATTTGGCGTCGGCTGGAAGCAGATGCTTGATTGGAGACTCAAATTTTTTGAGTGGCACTTGCTTGTCCCAGTACTCAGTGTCATCCGGGTGATTTCTAACTTCGTCTGGGATGCAAGATTTCCACGTCTTGATACGGTTGAATAGGCATTTTTCTTCGTTATAACGGGCTTCGCAGATATAAATATTCTTTCCAGCCGAGTTTTTTGGGCGACCTCGGGATGCCTTGGTATAAAACATCACAAAGCAGCGCCCGACAATATCGTCTACAGGGTGGTCACGGTATTGACCAGTTTTCGCGACTTCGTTTTCGAAGAAACGTTTGTTGACGCGGTGGACGGTGTTTTCAGGTCGATAGTACCAACAGACATTGATTCCCAAGAGCCCGTCGATGCGCTTCTTGAAAACACGGAAAATCTGGGCAACGATAGGCTTCTCGTCATCCAGAGGATTTACCAACTCAATCCAGTCGCCGACAACAAACCTGTCGCCCTTGAGGTCAATGTACGGGACTGGCTCGCGGTCTTGGTTGCCTTTACTATTAGCCTCCACAAAATCTGAGTCTGGTTTGGCGATCTCTATGTCATAAAATTTCTTGGCTTCGTCCTAAATTTAAGTTAGCGGTAATTCCTGACAAGTTATCCTGGGCGGCATGCAAACCTTCAACTGCTTGGCTGTTCTATAGATCTCCGATGCGTCTTCGTTATATTCCATGGCGTTGTCAAACATAGTGTAGACATCTTCCATGAAGCCTTCAACGGTATCATACTGACGTCTCTTGACTTTTTTCTAATACCACGGGGCTAGTTAGGAACATACGAAAGAGAGAGAGCGCCGGAAGATGAGCAATTTATTACCTTGAGAGTGTCTATAGCGACTGGATTGGTGATGTATCTATAGTACTCTGGAGTTGTTTTGATATCTGGCAACTTTTCGAACGGAGCGTGAAGAGGTTGGTCATCCTTCGTTCGGAACTTGCGAATTCCCTTCAAGATACCCTTGATACGACATTCATACGGCGCATCCACACGAGGGGGGCGCCCACGCTTCTTCGGCTCTTTCTTTCGATCTTTTTTCTCTTCGTCCTCGTCTCCGTCGTCCCCACCGCTAGATTTTTTGACCGTGCGGCGACTAGAGCGTCGGGTACGGTTGCCCTCGTCTTCATCGTCACTATCATTTTCCCCATCATCTTCGTTCTTGAGAGCATCCGCGTCTTCCATTTCTTCATCCTCGTCTTCCTCTTCACCGTCACCTTCTTCATCTTCTTCATCTCCGCTGCCTTCATTGGAGCCTTCTTCCCCTGTGCCGTCATCCTCGCCTTCCGATTCCGTAGTAGGGAGTGGACCGAGGTCAGGAAGTACGGCTTCTTCTGCGGTGAGGGGAGGCTCTTCGAGCTTGGTGAGCTTGTTCAGTTCTCCTAAGAGGACGCCCTATAGCATTTAAAGTCAGAATTGCGCGGTTACCGGAGGGCAGACAGATGTGGTTGCCAATTACCTCAAGTGTTACAGCATCCTTGTAGATCTGAGAGGAAGGACGATTGTACGTCTTGGCGTTGTGGAATACCTATTGCGAAAGTATTAGATGGATCCTTACCCCGCACTGGCCGAGAAAAAGCCCAAGCCGAAAGGAATGCTCACTCTTGCTGCATCATTGATAAAATCCTTGTAGCCGGCATATCGTTTCTGCTTCAGTTTGTTCTGCGCAACGGAACCATCAACTGTCAGCTGCCATTGACCCGAGAAACGAGAATCCAACCAAACGCGAAGCTAACCTGGATTGTCATGAGCGCAATTGGAGATTTGATGATGCGGTAGTAGTCGGGAAGAGCTCGACGGCTGACTATTTCCATAAAGACGTCCGCGATAAGAACCTCACTAAGCAACTCAGGTTAGCATCTGATTCTAGGGATCCGAGTAGTAACTGGTACAAGAGAAAACTGCTTACTTTTCATCCTTAAACTCCATGATAGTATCGATAATTGCCTTCATGCGCGCCAAATCGGCGTCGGACGCCCGCTGGGGCGCAGCGGAGGGCATGCTGCTAACTGACGGCGACGAGATGTCCGAACGGCTTTGGAATTGTCTATGCCACCGAACCACGGTTCGGAGAACCTCACGAGCCCGGTGAAGCGGTAGATACGAAGTGCTGATAATGCCCGAGTCGGCGAATGGACGGGGAGTACGATTGGTGAATGGGGGTTGGTGGTGGGTGTGGTGGTGGTGGGAGGATGGTTGAGGATGGAATGTTTGCAACGTTGGAGAGGCCAGTCGCGTCGGTTGTCTTTTTTTCATTTCGCGGACAGCGTGCCAAGCCCGCGCCGATGTGTTGGGCATCGCCTGGATTAAGCGAAGCGGCTCTCTTCAAATTCTGACAGACGACCTTCTTCTCTACTTTTATATCACAATGAAAGTGAAGCCGAAGTTGCCAAAGTCCCTCCTGGACCAGCTCCAGGATAAAGGTATACATTCTCCCCTCTGTCTTTTCTGCAGAACTCGGACTAATAAGGCTTCGTTCAAGCATAGGCGACACGAACAGCGGCAGCAAGCAATCACTCAAGAATACCACCGCCAGAAACCGTAAAGACCGGCGCAAACAAGAACGACTTCAGAAAAAACAAGTCCGGAGGGACAATTCCAACTTCAGTCGGCGGCAGGATGACCCCAGCGAATCGGAGTCGTCCGAAGACGAGCCCACGATCATACATCATGCGAAGAAAGTTAGCGTAGAACCTCCCAAACCCAAACCCAAACCACCCACCGATGAAGCTCGAACCAAGCCTTCGAACGATACAAAACCGAAGCGAACAGATGTACCCCCAAAGCAGACAATCAGGCGAGCTGTGGCCGAGAAGTTGGAGGAGGACGACGCTGAGATTGCAGCTCTCGAAAAGAAGTTAAACATGAAGAGCAAGAAGCTTCCTAGTGGGTTCAAAGAAGACAATCTAGACTGGCTATTAGACGGTCTCGGGTCCGAGGAGCAGGAGCAGGATGAGGATCGACGGTACCTCGCAGAGAAACGGGGCATGAAACGTAAGAGAGGTGACCCGGAACCGGATCACGACATGAGTGAGTCACAAAGTGCAGACACATCTAGCGAAATAGACGACGAAAGCGAAGACTCTGAGGATGACATGTTAGGAGATAGTGAACTATCGGGCTCAGAAGACGACGACGGAGAGACGGATCCAGATGAAGATGTGGATATGGAAGACGCAGATGGCGATTGGTCCGGTTTCTCCTCAGACGATGGCGAAGAAGACAAACCAGTACCACTAGCCAGAGCTTCGAGGCCTGATCCCACAAAGCCAGCTATCCCGGCAGGTCAACCCGCCAAATATATTCCCCCAGCACAACGACGGAAACTAGACGAGGTTCCAACCGATGATGTCCTGCGGAAGAAGATACAGGGGCAGGTCAATCGTCTTACCGAACCGAGCATGCTCCAGATTGTGAAATCGATTGAGGAACTGTACAGAGACCATCCCAGACAAAGTGTCACATCTCTCCTCACATCGCTAGTCCTGGCCTCGATATCCAACGAAGTCAATACAAGAGAAACATTCTTTACACTTTACGGTGGTTTTGTGGCAGCACTATACAAGATTCTAGGAACCGACTTTGGTGCATATTTCGTTCAAAGCTTGGTTGAAGAATTTGACAAATGCTACGAAGGTGCCCTGAAAATTGGCGATACCGCCGAACTTGGTTCTATAAATTCTAGCAAGAAGCAAGTCAATGATTTCGTTTCATTGTTAGCAGAGTTGTACAATTTCAGTGTCATCGGATCGAGCTTAATCTTCGATCTCATTCGAATATTTGTCTCGGGAGTCTCCGAGTTGAACGCAGAGCTGTTGCTGAAGGTAGTAAGAAGCAGTGGGCCTCAACTTCGTCAGGACGACCCATCGGCCCTCAAGGACATTGTTTCAATGCTTAACGCATCTGTCGCCAAAGTCGGCACTGAGAAATTGAGCACGCGCTTCAAGTTTATGATTGAGACATTGACGAATTTAAAGAACAACAAGGCCAGGAAGGCCAATGATTCTTCCGTTGTTGCCTCAGAAGCAATCGTTCGAATGAAGAAGACTTTGGGCTCCTTGAATAGCAGATCTTTGAGAGCCAGCGAGCCCTTACGGCCAACATTGAGAGACATTCGAGATGTTGATAAAAAGGGCAAGTGGTGGCTTGTTGGTGCGAGTTGGAGAAATAACATGGCGGAAGAAAATGACACTAAAGCGGCCGATGGCGAAGAGGAGGTCCGGTCTCCTAATGCGGAAGCAGAGTTTCAAGACGATATTACAAATTACTTGCAGTTGGCACGAGAACAGCGTATGAACACAGATATCCGAAGGGCAGTATTTGTTGCCATAATGAGTGCTGAGGTAAGAATCTAGAGGCCACAGCCATTAAACTCAGCCAGCTAACAAACAATGTAGGATTACATGGACGCACGAGAAAAACTGTTCAAATTGCGTTTGAAGAGAAATCAGGAACGCGAGATACCGCACGTCCTGCTGCACTGTTGTGGAAACGAAGCACAGTACAATCCATACTATACTTTAATAGCACAACAGCTATGTTCGGCACATTCTCTCCGGATGACTTTCCAGTTCAGTCTGTGGGAGGTATTCCGCAAGATGGGCGAGGAAGATGATATGAACCGTGGCGACAGCGATATGCTGGACAACGACGATGAAGACGACAAGATGCCGCTAAGGAAGATTGTCAATCTTGCCAAGCTGTATGGATATCTTGTAGCGCACGGGGCGTTAACACTAATGATATTCAAGGTGCGTATACGTCAGTTGTAGCGAAAAAAATGAGGAACTGTGACTAACTATGAGTCGATAGACACTACAACTTGTTTCACTTCAACCCGGCACGAAGAATTTTCTAGAGATATTTTTCATTACGGTCTTCTCTGAGATCAGAGAAAGATACCCCAAGTCGTCGAGTAAGCGGGAGCTACGGGCTAGAGAGCTATTCAGAGGAGTGGCGGAGAATCCGTCACTCGCGAAGGGACTGGAATACTTTTTGAAGAAGCACGTGGCGGGAAGCGATATTATTAATGGCAAGAAGGAAAGAGAGGCGGTCCGCCAGGGCTGCGCTGTGGCTGAGAGTGTTCTCAGGATGGTTATCCTGGACGGAACAGATGATGTATAATAAGAATAGTGGGACGGTTTATAGACATCGGTGTTTGAGAGGTGCTTTTGTGCTAGTGTAGGATAGGAATGAGCATATATGGCTATGTATATACGGTCCTCATATGACCAGAAACCAAAAGTTTCCACCTTTTATTCGAGGGATTTCGGGTAATCGGGACCGGGATCGGGTTGGAGGACTGTGGCCGGGGAGAACCCGACCTCCCCGAATCTCGCTTGCAGTTCGGAGTAGGAGCAGGAATCCTCCCGAGCCAGTCCCACCGCCCCGGCTGAGCCGAAAAGCAGAAAGAGTATCCGTATATTGGCCAGCATTGGAGAGGCCGTGGACGGTTCGAAGCGTCGATAAGGTGAGCGATATAAATGCAGAGGCCCCTGCTCTGTAGCAGATAATCGTAGCCAGCATTCACACACCCGTCTACACCGCAGCATTACGAGAGCACGGTGTATATCAAAAGAGACTAGCCAGGCGCCGTCCTCAGAGATTGCCGATTGTATCCAGCCCAGCGGCGAGCGAAGGGACTTCAACGTTTTTCCCCAGTTCAGATTGCCCCCAACACCACACCCAAAAGCTCCGTCCAAACAGACATTCTTGCCCGCATACACGACATCCGCCTCCCTTCATTCATTCCTCCCGTCCCCTCCTCCTCCTATTCGAGTGCTCATCACCGAACGGAGCATCACCCATTGTCTCCTCGACCTCACGTATATCTCCCACGGTCTTTACAACCTACGTATAGATTCATCCGCCGTACCACTTCAGCATCCACATCGACAGACGTCATACGGGACAAACCATATAACCCCCATCAACAATGTTAAAAACCTTTCAACGACAGACCGCTACAGCGGTTCTCCGGCCGCTGCGCTCGCGCATCGCGTCTCCTTCGACTTTCTACATCGCCGACAGACAGAGCCGGAGGGCATACTCCAGCGACGGTATACATCCACTCCCTCGCGAAGACCTCGCCAGGTCATCATCACTCCGGTTGTCCATCTTGTTAACGCGGTTTCATTGATAATAATAGGAACGGAACATGATGTCGTTGTCATTGGTGGTGGCCCCGGTGGCTACGTCGCAGCTATCAAGGCCGCTCAGCTCGGATTGAAGGTGCATAATCTCCCAACACTATATATACCAATTATTTGCTATCTAAAGCAATGCAATATGTTATCAAAGGAACATCCAGCTAACAAAAAACGATCGGAATAGACCGCTTGCGTCGAAAAACGAGGTGCTCTCGGCGGAACCTGTCTCAACGTGGGCTGCATCCCGTCAAAGTCCCTCCTCAACAACTCCCACATCTATCACCAGATCAAGCACGATGTCAAGCATCGAGGAATCGACGGTTAGTTTTAGTCAATTCGCACCACCTAGCATGAACCGATATCTAACGCATTGAATCACAGTTGAGGGTGTTAGCCTCAACCTCGAGGGTATGATGGCCGCTAAGGACAAGTCCGTCAAGGGCCTAACTAGCGGTATCGAAACTCTATTCAAAATGAACGGCGTCGACTACGTTAAGGGAACCGGTTCCATTGCCAACGAAACAGAAGTTAAAGTCCAGCCTCTCGACGGCGGCTCCGAAATCTCGCTAAAGACCAAGAACATCATCATCGCCACCGGATCCGAGGCTACCCCGTTCCCAGGATTGGAGATCGATGAGAAGAAGGTCGTTACCAGTACTGGTGCCATCGCTCTCTCAGAGGTACCAAAGAAGATGATTGTCATCGGTGGTGGAATCATCGGTCTTGAAATGGTAGGAAAATCCGATTGTAGGTCAATTTGTATTTCGCACTGACAGGGATAATATGTAGGGTTCCGTATGGTCCCGGTTGGGCGCTGAGGTTACAGTTGTCGAGTTCTTGGAAGCTATTGGTGGTCCAGGTATGGATGCCGACATGGCCAAGACCATGCAGAGAATCTTAGCCAAGCAAGGTATCAAGTTCAAGATGGCCACCAAGGTCCTCTCCGGTGATGCCTCTGGCGAGGGCGTCAGCCTGAACATTGAGAGCGTCAAGAACGGAAAGACCGAAACCGTAAGTTTCCCCTCATCACTTCAACCCCTTCTCATAAATTCATCTTCCTAACATGAATATAGCTCGACGCCGACGTTGTTCTCGTTGCTATCGGCCGCCGCCCATACACCGAAGGTCTCGGCCTCGAAAACGTCGGCATTGAGACCGACGAGCGCGGCCGCATCATCATCGACCAGGAATACCGCACCAAGCACTCCAACATTCGTGTCATCGGCGACGTCACCTTCGGCGCCATGTTGGCCCACAAGGCCGAGGAGGAAGGTATCGCAGCTGCAGAGTTCATCAAGAAAGGATACGGCCATGTCAACTACGGCGCCATCCCATCCGTCATGTACACTCACCCGGAAGCCGCCTGGGTCGGCCAGACCGAGCAAGAGGTCAAGAAGAGCGGAAAGGAATACGTCGTCGGAACCTTCCCGTTCATCGCCAACTCTCGAGCCAAGACAAACCTCGATACCGACGGTATGGTCAAGTTCATTGCCGATAAGGAGACCGACAGAGTTTTAGGTATCCACATTGTCGGAGCTAACGCCGGTGAGATGATTGCCGAGGGAGTGTTGGCCATTGAATACGGAGCTAGCTCGGAGGATATCGCCAGGACAAGTCATGGTGAGTATTCTTAAAACACTGGACTAATGAAGCTTGACAATATATGCTAACCGCAATAATACAGCTCACCCAACCCTATCGGAAGCCTTCAAGGAGGCTGCCATGGCCACCTACGACAAGGCTATCCACGCGTAAAACAGGTAAAACCATACTTGTTTTCTGCTTCCTCATATCTTTGTAATTATAACATCTTACGAAATGATAAGTCATTGGACCTTGAAAAGGGAGGATTCGTTGGGAAAGGAGTCCGTTGGTCTTGATGAATAAACGTAGTATATATCAAATGCGAAGTTTACAATTTTGAATGTTCCAAACATTACATAACCGTTACATAAACATCGTGCTATGAAATAAAACGGCGGGGTATGTTTGAAGCAGTAATCATAAATCTCTGAAGAAATCGTTCAATCAAAAATCATACACCGCCATAATATACACTAAGGGACACGCTAGAATGCGTTTGTGAAAAAGACATTACCAACCGCAAATTAAAACTCCAGACCTCTCTAGTGTGCCACAAGCGCCGTAATTGTGTGCTAAACTCAATTCCTTCTAGAAGACACCTTCTTCCTGCCCGTAATCTTAATACCAAAGTCATCCTCATCAGATATACTTCCTAGATCTTCATCCAATACGGTCCCACTGCCGGCTCCCCTACTCCCCATAGTACCTTTGTCTTGAACATTACTTCTTCTCCAATCACCCCAATAATGTACATAGAGTTTTGCGCTCTTGATGATCTTATTAGCAACGTGGAGCATAAACCTTAGGAGAAACCCAGGGGGCTCGTGCACTGCGACGTTAACAGTTTTCCCAAAAATCCCGCGAGCAGCTTGATGATCTGTTGACCGAATAAAACGTCGAGACCCACGAGAGTACTGAATTCCATCCGCTTGATCTGGGCCCATGGATATCGGCATATTGGATGTCCGTGGTGTAATACCTATGTCCATATCGAGAGAATCCGGGTCATTATCTTGAATCACCACGCCCGCTTCCTCCATTGCCGGATCAGTTTTAATGATAGTATCGTTGGTATGCACTATATCCAAGTATGAGTGTTCCGGGGTTCCCGCCTCGGTGAGATCATCGCTCTCCGAGTCAGTACAATAGTGGGATAACGGTGGGGTGGTAGGAGGTGTGCACGGCCTCGATTGATGAGGGGTGCTATGCTGGACCGCATCGAACACAAGCTCGATATCAAGATCGAGTTGGCTTGTTGTGGTTGAAGATACCACAACAGGGGGAGGGCACAGAGGGTTGTTAATGGATGCTGTCGGTGGTGGTGAGAGCATCAGATGCTTGCGTTCGGGCGAACGACCACGTATAATTGGGAATTCGATACTGTCTAAAGAGATTGGTTCGACAGCGGTGCTCGCTTCTGATGCCAGGCTCTCTGACGCTGTCCGTGGCATAAACCGTGGCGATTCAAAAGTAGAATCGCCGTCATCATCTTTTTGCGCCAAGTTGGATTCTTGAGTTTTGGATGCCCTTGTTTTAGGGATCGTAAAGGTATCTTGAGGCACCTCCCACGCAAGCGGGCTAACAGATCGGGTTCTCAAAGCATTGGGGCTTGTAGACCGTGGGGAGTACTGAGGTACTTGGAGACGAGGAACCCGAGGTTTTGACTTTTCTTCAAACACACCCTTTTTGAACAAAACCGGCATCGCTCCTGGAACTTGGATGGGTGGGGGTATAGTTCTGGTATTTTGAGATCCCGATCCGTTGTCATTCTCATCTCGAACCAGCGGTGTGAAAGATTCCACACTCAAGAATCGCCTGGGTCCTCTGCTCTTTCCTCGGCTGGCAACACTGCTTGATCTTCGAAAAACCGGCAATGGCGCTGGTTCCCCGAACACTTGGTTCTGCTTCTCTGCCCTGAAGGGGCAGTTGGATTTCTCAAAAACCAAAATGCTATCTAGCACACTTTTCAAAGCTTTAACTTTTGAAATATCTTCTTCAATACTATCAATGAAAAAGAGGCATTAGTACAGCACAAATATAGTTACATTCTGCGGGAATTGTCCATACCCTTGAAGCTCCAGCCTATAATAGGTATCTTTTCGTATTCTCAAAACGAAAATTCCACGTGCCTCGTCCATGCACCAGCCAGCGCCTCGCGGTAATAGAGGTTGCAAGAGCGGGCCACTTTGTAGAAATGCAGCCGAGAATTTAACTTTGTAGATCTTCATTGGGCCTATCAGAAATAAGAGAGGTATGTCAGTTGACTAGCTTATAAACGCTGCAGGGACCATTTCAAGGGTTCGAAGCTAAGTCATTCTACGTGCCGCAAGATACAACCCTGGGTAGACACAAATCCGAAGAGACCTATTGTCACTTACCCTCACTCAGCGTCCTCTCTGATTCGTGCACATAACTCGCGATGTCCCTTCCTTTCAAATCGCGCTCCTGGATCGTAAATGAGAGAATCCGCGCCGGATGCTGGAACAGAACCTCGGCATCATCTTTCGAGGTTTGTTCTACTGGCGACAAGTCCCCTCCGGAGTATATTGAACTACTCGTGCTAAACCTTCTCACAGGTTGTGAGCTGATAGATCCTGTAGTCGAGAGCACAGATGCCGTGGAGGCCCTCCGTAGAGCGAACGGCGAGGGTTCACGTCTAGGGAGGGAAGCCGAGGTATGGATTGGATTGGCCATTGTTTCGACTCCCCGCGTTTTTTGACGAAACATAGAGTCAGGGGATGCGGGGACTCGCGAGGCGAGGGTCGCACCGTACGGAGATTTTATGGGGTGAGTGTCTTGATCTTTGTGGGTGTGGTGCCCTTTTAACTGGCTATTTCCCCAAGCTTGTGATAATCAAACCCCGGTATTCTTTGTGTGCGCTGAAGCTGAAAAGCCGAGAAAAGTACTCTGCGTACCCCGTGATACTTTTTTTTCTTGAGGTCGTAATTGACGTTTTATAATGCCGAAGGGAAGGTGGCGTGTAAGGGTAAAATTGTAGAGATAAGAATGTCCTGAACCCGGTAACGCAATTTCAGGAGGCAAGACGGAACGAGTATCGGGGACGTGATCAGGTTCAGACCATATGTATACAGAGCGTAGCGCTGAAAAGGCTGCAGGCTGAACCGCCCGCGCAAACGTCGAATGAAATCCCCTCTTTTTCCGTGTTCCTTTGAAGGCTGTGCTGTGCCTTGATAAATCCGGATTCTTACTATTAAGGTCCCAATCCAGAACCATGCGCTGACGGAGAGTTCAAGAAGTCGCAGAAAACCGGAAACAAAATTTGGCCGCCGCACATGTATATAAAATACACGGTATTTCGTCAATGCCGACAACTATGCCAGCGCAATGTCTCCTGCTGGCCATATTATTCTCGGAAAGCCGAAGCCGTTTCGTCATGCACGCGTTCTATCAATTTGCAGCGAGATCAGGGTTTCTAAGATGCTAAAGCATCCACTTGGTCCATTGCCGCGAAAGACTAAGTTCAGTAGAGCAGCTCCATGCTAAATCAAGATGGGTCGATTACCCGTTTCGCGCATCAGCATGTGCAACTAGACGAACTGCAGCCAATGAGGGCCGGGCAGGAAGGTTCGATTAACCATACTTACCACTAGCTAACGTCTCGAAGGTGGGCTAAGAGACCCTGCAGCGCCCTGGCCCCACCGTGCGATCGTTTCCCCTCATCCAGTCGATTTTCAGGTTTGCGATGCAAGATGAAATTCGATGGTGCTAACTTTGTCAGGTGGAGTCGGTCCTCGGATCTACTCACTCCTGGAGAGATTTTTGAAATGAATATCAGCAGTATAGCGCCGATAAATCCATCGCGAAGAACACCATGATCGAGGCATAGTTCCACAGCCTCAGCGGATTCCTGCGAGCTCTACTGCAGGTGTCACAGAATTATGCAGTTTTTTGTTCGTTTTGCTCGTTGATTAACCACGGCTCGGCTGCGGGGCACTTACTGTGGTCGGTCCGACGAACCAAACCGGGAACGAAACTGCGCAGGGAGATGAGCGGTACTCCACTACGCGCACTCGGACTTTGGGAACAGTTCAGACATTGAAACCGGACTTGTTTGAGTCTTCGGATGGCTCTCCTTATTTCCTCCTCCACGAGCCGTAGAGTGTTTAGAACCAGCAACGGGAATGCTGTGCGGTGAGAGTTTCATGGAAGTGTTGCCACGGAGGTCTAGATTATAATTATGGATGATTAGAAGAAATACAAACTGTGCCGTAGTGCTGCCTAGCTTTGTTGCGGCACATTACCATATCACCAAGAGAGTATAGTTAATCTGCGAATATTATTGTACGCCCCATCCGCTCGCCTCGCATACACTATCAGATAACAGCCATGGAATGGACTATCCTACAGAGTATGAGCCGTGGATGTCCCATCTTGTGGACACATCAGTCAAAAAATTCAATGCGCATTGCCTGATATCACCACACCAAGGAGTTCCCGAGTTAAACGTTAAATGGTCTCAGTGCAGCATCCCTCACCTTAAAAGCAAAAAAAAAACGGCAGACGAACATTTTAAAACACCAATCGATAGTCGAGAATGCTCGCGGATCTCTGGGTTACTATTTTAGAGGACCTTGTGTGCCGAAGCGGCTACCCGTGCCAGTGTTATAATTAATAATACACCTGCGCAACAGGTCTGGTTAGGTAGCCCTCTGCCGTTGAATTTGTGTTACACAAATACATCTGCTCAGTCATGTATGTTGCTCTGAGCATATCAAAAGCAGAAATGTTAAACGAGCGAAAGCTATTGACATGGCATATTTTGGCATGTTAGAATTGGGTTGAACGGCAAACGTAATTCCATAACACGACTCCTGTGTAATGCAATATATCGATAAATATGAACCGTAAAACCAAAGCTTCTGTACTTCCTAACTCTCAATTAAAGTTACTCATTTGCGATTAACTAAATGTCGGACAACAGTAGGTATAGCACTTGGAGTAATTCCAATAACTCGTGAATACTATGAAAAACCAACATGAAACAAGCGTTCCCTATAATTACAAAACAAGAATTTGGGCCAAATCTGGCGCGGGTCCGCTCCAAACTTAAGACGACAGAGAGTAGTTGCGCCAAGTGCACGGCCGATGCAGTGAATGAAAATGATAAACCATAAGTGAATGCTAGCTATGCCGTGTATGATAGTGCCAACCCGAACCCCAAAACCCAAGATGATAGAATAGCGAAAGTTTAACCAATAAAACGCCAGCCCATACCCATTTCTCCTGTGTTTGTGCACCGTAACGAAAGTATAAAGTTAAGAACTAAAAAAAGAATGTAAGAGAAACCGTCGATTGTCACGCCGCAAATCATCAGCTATCCACTGATATTCCACAACTATCCCGTGTCGGCGGCACAGATATTTCAGAAATTTCATCTCCGTCCTCGGTATCATCGTCGCTGTCAGAGTCATCATCCTCTTGTGTACCGTAAGCCCATTCCTCCCAGCCCTCGAGTAACGTGCCCACGATATCATCGATACACCTAAATTGGTTCAGACCATCGATCAGATCATTCCTAAACAACACGTTTTGCGCGGGATGGATCCAGAGATGGAAGATGTTGGGCGATATCGCTAGCTTTGAGTATCTTCTCATGTTCTCGGGTGGTTGGTAAACACGCGGTAATAATGTTGCTCCGACGTTTGTGGCTCTGGCTTGTTCGCTCTTGTACAAGGTCGAGAACCTTGCCATCGCCTTTCTCCGACTAGCAGGTTTCCTGTTGCGGTAAACGTTTCGCAAGGCAGGCACTCCGCCCACAATCATAAATTTGGTGATGTCTTGCACAGCTGGCAAAGTATCGGTGAGAATGGCCCATATTCGCTTCATCCGTTCGTTAGCTCCACATACAGAGACATTCTGCCAGAGCAAGTAGAGCGTAAGCCTGTAAAAGTCGGACGCCTCGACGAGTTGTTCACTAGTGTAGTATTTCTCCATGATTGCTTCTTGTAGTTGAATGTCGTCGGCTCTCGAAGCATATCCGTTGTGTCTGTCGTGCCGTAACTTTCGCTCTGCGAATTGCTCAAGGAAATGTTGAATGATCATGATAGAAAACCGAAGACGTTCAGTCATATATCGAACGATCAATGGTTTGGCATCTGAAGAATGGGGTTCAAAATATTTATCCTGGAATTCGTCATAGAGTTGTGTGACAAGTGCTCGCGATAGTTCAGATGCTGCTATACTCTTCGTCGCCAACTTGGATAGGTATGCGAAAGTTGGCTTGGTAGGGGAGTCGGGTGGATAGAGCATGGTATATCTTGGCTCAATGAAGACTTGGATCTGCCGTCGAGTAATCTCGTGCTCATTCGAAACAATCAAATCGTTGAAACTACGAGAGGCTTTACGCAGTGATATTATGTCGGAGTAGATCAACTTTGTAACTATTTCTAGTTGAAGTTCAACAGGCAGTCTGAAAAATAAAGAGCCAGTAGACGGTCTATTAAGCAAGAGAGAAAGGGAGTTAGAATATTTAGTCAACAGCTACTAATAGAATTTGGGAGAGGACATGCCTTTCTTTCGGCGTGGCTTCCAAGGCCACAACGGGTATCATCTTCTTGTCGAAAAGCCAGGATCGACGAAGGCCGGAACCACTGACTACCTCTCGGTTGCATGTTGACAGTGGCTTATCGGACTGGAGGGAACAACGTCGAAGGTACTGAGCGGATTCGGATTCTTGTTTTGTTGAATCTGTCGAAGCATTTTTTTGTTTCCCAACTGCAAATATCCTGGACGAAAGTCTGGAAAAGACACCTTTGATGTAGCGGGCATTGCCGTCGGATCTGGCCCTGCCCATCTTCAGTGAGCGATTAGTATCGGGTGTCGCAATCGAGGGCGTTTGAACAATACGTCTGCACTTGGTATCGACAGAGGTGGTCATTGGGTGAGGAGGACGGCCAGCACCAATAACGCCAACAGTGTTGGACGACGGTGCACATTTATTAATAAGACTATTTTCGGCTGGATGTTCGAGTTCTGACAAAGCTGAGTTACAGGAGAAAGAGGAAGAAGCAAGTGGGTTATTAGGTTTCTCGTATTGTGGCCATTGTATCAAAGGCCCCGGTTGATCGATCGTCGTAGTCGCCATACCCAAGCTCCACTTCTAACAGACTATACCTACGACAGAAGGAAACTGCAAGAAAAAACCCTCGAGGCCAGGACAGGACACCAGGCCAGGGTTTAGCGGTATTAAAGCAGACCGTTGAAAATGTGCTGCAGCCGACCAAGGACGAAAGGGATCAGGGTTTGGGAACGCAAGCCAGGCTTTTGCTTTTTTGCTCGTTTGGCTTGCAGGAGGTAACCACTTGCTTGCACCTTTCGTGCATGCAGCGGTGTGCAGGGTTGACGACGAAGCTAGCTCAGCACGACTAGAGGGTGTGTGACTTGATAGCCTGTGTGCCTGTTGGCCGTTCGAATTGGAGAGGCACGATTGATTAATATTACTATTAGCGGGATTGCAACCGAACCACCAACATCTAATTAACTCCCTCCTATATGGCTGTCAACTCTGTTCGTTCTGGGTTTATCGATCAAATGTCTCGCCCGAGCGTTTTCGGACTAAGTTCACTAATGCCCCAGCCTTTTCCGTATCAATGTTAGCAATCGTACAAACGCACATGGGTTAGCTGACCAACTGGGCGATGCTTCAAGAGAACGGGTATTGGACGCAATTCGAAGAATGCAGTTGCAGCAAAGAAGAACAACAAGTAAGAAAAAGACTCTGCCATGCCAGCTGCGCTGCAGGATCGAGAACAAACTTGTCATAAGATCGAGAGTGAAATGCGGCGCAGGGGTAACAGATGCACACTGCATTCAATAGTTCATTCACCGCAGAAAGGGTCGCTAGGGTGAAGGGGTTTTTTTTGGCCTTGAGCTGCATGATGGCATGCCTTGCAATCAATACGTCCCATATGCCTGCTAGCAGATATGTTTTGCTCGCCAACCTGGCGACATGGATTTGAGATCAAGGATCGCAGCATTAACTTTGGAGGCTCTCATTCGTGAGAGCCTTGTGGGTTGCAGGACGATGTGTTGAAACTATCCACGATCAAAGAAGAAGAAAAAGCAAAGGGCTGGGCTTGAAGCCTGTCGAATGCTCATGCACAGAATCATAGAAAGAGAGGTGGGTATCTACTAACCGTCTTTAGGCGGACTACAGAATGGTCGAAAAATACGATGCAATATATCTTCCCCTCGGGCGTTAAAATCAAGAAGGGAACGATCGGGTTTCAGACCAATCCAGGGTTCTCAACTGGGGCTCAAAGGTTCAAGGCGGGTCGATGTCTTGTGTAAGTAAGCAGCCAGTAGAGGAACTATCAGGCCACCCGATCTAAATCGATTATAAACGGTGGATGGGGTCGACAGAGAAACCGGGCGCTCGTGCGTGTAATAATAAAATAACAAAAATAATGGAGTATAGCAGGTGACCTTTAGTACTCTGTCTCCAAATCGACAAAAAGAGAAATTCCGAAAACTCGAAAATCAAACAGATGGATGTATCCGCTACGACGCATACGAGGGATTTTATTTTATTTTATTTTACCTGAGTGATTCCGTCGAAAAGATATCGGAAGGGAGGAAGGAATTAACAGTCTGCCACCCACCAGTTGGTCTAGGAAACCCAACCTCAGCTCTTTTGAAATTCTCCATCTTTTTAAGAGGATAAAACATTACTATGTTTTTTGCGGTAATGGCTTTGCCGCTCGAATTTCGAGTCCATACGAGCCTTCGCCGCGAGCGAGCGAGCACAAAACAAATGGAGTCGTTTGGAGGGCCAACCCTGTATTGGGGTGCGATTCGCGCGATCATTTCCTCATGCTCCCATCAACTCGACGCCGTTTTCGATAGCCCCCACGGCTCGCCTCGCTTGGAACACAGGTTGGTCACTCCTCTCTCTCTCGCTCACTCTTTCTCATGCGGACTCTTTCCTTTATCTCTGTCTCTCTCACGAGCAGCTTTCGTTTGAACGCTTTCCTTTTCGGAGATAAAATGAGTGCTTGCAGATCCTCTCCGGAATGACTCTCCGTTGTTTTCAGCGAAGGCCAGCCGCGGTTGGAATCCCTAGGCGACAACCTGGAGTTCATGAGAGAGCTTAAACTTCTCATTCAGATCAGGGGAAACAAATAGAGAAGAGAGACAGCGAGTGAGTGCCTAACTGAGATGCAAGGGTAAACAAAAGTTATATCCGGCCGCCGCAACTTGTAACTGCAGATTCCAACCTCAACCTGGCTCTGTAACACAAATGAACTGTTGATCATGGATTGCGGGGCCGCGCAAAAAGATCAGCCAGCTGAAGTATTCCAATACTGTTGTAAACATTTACGGTGGCGACCAAATCAATCAACTCGACGGCGTGAGACATTGTCTTTCGGAACCACCTACCTCGAAGTAGAGTTAGATGCATTCAAATGTCTTTTGCGAGCCTTAATAAAGCGGTGGCTTTTCCTCAAGCGACCGTTTGATCGGGGAAAATAAAAAATTGTTTCTGGTTGGAAAGACAGCATATTAGCGTATTTGATGGTCCATAGTTGGCGTATTAACGATTTAAACTTTTTTCGTTTCCCCCTGCGAGTTTTGTGGCCCACTCGCTTTCAACCGTACACGTTTTGAATCCGGTACCTGGTTCGCCGTCCTTGCCATAATATACATATTTTCTGCCATTGCGTACTCAGGAAAACCTCCTATAGGTACAACCAAATCTTTGGTGCCCCTGATTGGCTCCACCTTCATAATATATCGAATATGAGATAACGAGGTACTGCGACTGGGGCTTTTTCGTGTTTTGACAACGTTGTTAATGATCATATGATATCTCAAATATTGATCCAATTAAATTATATTGGTCTCTATGAATAGATGCGGTGGCCTGATGCCTCCTGCTCCTCAACAACGTTGACATACTAGGGTTCGAAACTACACGAATATTTGGCAGGAGTCAAAGCATACCGTAATACAAGAAAATCGTGCAAGACGATTCAACAGCTTCAGTAAATTTACGTAAAGCCCTGAAAGTTAAACGTTTGAGTTTCTACCAGAAAGTGTATATAGCTTACTACAATTGATTCCACTGAATATTTGAACACACACCCTATCTCCGATCTTGCCCTCCGTTCTATCGAAACCTCAATTTAACTAGCGTTTCGTTCAGATAAGCACTCTGATTGACATTCAAATCCCTATATTAATAGCCAATGGTTCACTGTTGGTCAAGGAGTGGTTAAAGCATTTATGAATGGAAATATGCACTTAACTCCAAAACTACCGCGAGGAATTGTAGTATCATTATATTTAACTACTTTGGTTCGATACGGTAGGTAATATCCACCTTGAAGGGAAATGAATATATATAAGAACTTCGGTAACGGTTATGGCACTAGGCGTTCAAATGCAAGTACTCTGTAGAATTGTCGGTATGCTCTTGGTTTACTATCAAATTTGATATATAGTACTTTAAAGAGGTGCTAGTGTTTGTTTTAATCGACTCGTAGCAATATGTGTTGCTAGCGCTAGCCTCATTTTTGAACCCGCGAATCTACGAATAAACATTTGTTAAACTAAGTGAATACCTACCAATATATGTAGGCCTATAAATTGACTATTTCTATTAATATTTCCACAGTTCCTAACAATTGAAGCTATATGTGTTTTGAAGTTGCACCAAAATATTGCTGAATAGATAGTAGCGCAGTAGCAGCTTCCGAGCTTAAAACTCCAAAATGTTCAAATTCCACTGTATGGTAGGATATGGAATATGCAGCTGTGAAAAGGCAAAAGAACAAGAATCTGACCATCGGCGACCGGCTAAGCTAAGTATCAAAACTGGCTTCTTTCCGCCGCAGCCTTTCGAGCTTTCTGCCGGAGCGCAGCCGTGCGGTGGAGTCGTAACTCGTAATGGCATACGCAGCTTTCGCCCCGTCTCAACCGCGCCAAGACCTGCCCGGTTGCAGTGTAACGCCATCCGTCGCCCATCCATCGGATGCATATCTGTCCCCCGCCAAGGTCACATCATCACCACACTGCTCCCTTCATCGATCCGCGGGAAAGAGAACATGCCGATGCAGTAGCTTTTATGCCTCAGGGATCCTCATATAAGTTCCTATCGTTGTCGCACAGTTAGCGCCGGTTTCTCCTCCACCGCAGGCTTTATATCATATATACATAGCAACAAATGATGCGCATAAGACCCCAGATTGCTGGTAAGCTCGCCGAAGCTCCACATGAGCTATGATCTCGCACTCGCAACTCTCGCTAAACACATCTGTCTCAATATCTAGGCGCGTTCGCCGCTCTGTTTCTACTGTCGGCATACCTCGGAATCTCAAAGGGCATCCAACTTCCCTTCAATGACAAAATTGCGCATTTCCTGTCATTCTTCTCGATGACGGTAAACGATTTCCCCACTTACTACCCTTCTAAGAAGGGCCTGTCCGACTTTAAGTACATGCGGAGGTGCTAATCTGGATTCTTCTATGATATAGCTATGTTTCTACTGGGTTCTCGATACTTCCCGCCGCCGAGTCGTAAACTTCACATTGATAGTAATGTTTGGTATTCTCGGTGTCGGATCCGAGTTCGTGCAGGCCGCGTTCCCGGTAACTACTTTACCCTACTCTCGTAACATCTCCTAAGCGGATTGCCCGCAACTAACGACCTATCACCTAGGGACATATATTCGATGCCTATGATATTCTCGCAAACCTTATCGGAGCTTCCGCGGCAACAGGGCTTTGTATGTGGTACCACAAACGTATGCTAGAACGGAAGCGACAAGCGAAGCAAGCCAACTACCACGTCGTCGGGAACGAAGAGGCAGAGCTGGGAATCATCGAGGAAGAGGATGAAGGCGAAGAGGAAGGCCACGTCTCAAGTAGCACGGGGCCACAGATCAATGGCGAAACGACAACTGGAAAATAGACCATACAATTGCCGGAAAGTCGAAACTACGGTGACCTATTATGCCTAGGCATAGGCGGTCTAGCATATTTCCCGATATTTGGAGGGTGTTCGCAAATGAAATAGCGTTTTTTTTTATCAGACACGGAGTTCATAGGGTTGTATTGTTAGTCGGTTGAATATTTTACGGAAAGCCTGGGACATCTTTGCGTAACGATGTTCCCTTATTTAAAATATGCTTGAAAACCACACGCCTGCCGAAAATGCTCTTTGATGCTTTGCTTTTATCTAATGGGGATATCATGGAGTTCCTTTTGCTTTTTACGATAAATGCGATGGAGAAAGGCAGTTTGGGGCAGAATCTGTACTGGCCACGAGCCTCGTACATCTTTCCATCATGACATCCAACATTTTTTTAACGCTTCCTGTATGCTACATTTCCAGACTCAAACACCGCTCACAATCATCTTCGAGGCATTCCTCTACCACGGGATCTCAGTGCTCGAGACCTATATACAATTGTTAGCCTGTCGTTTGAAATTTGCTTATCCTAGATTTGGATACTTACGCCGCTCCTCTAGGCATCTGTGGTCCTGCTTGTGGTCCTGCTGACTCTTCGTTCTCTGTGGTTGCGGTATTAGCATTCGTACTTTTAGTATTTTGATGGAATGTAACTTACTTATCGTCTCATCCACAGACAAAATCAAGCAAGCTGCCTCTGTGGCCGCCTGAATCGCATTGAGTTTTACAACTGTGGGCTCCCACACAAACTTCTCTAAGTTGTCTACGATGCCCTCGTTATCAATGTCTACACCCATCCATGTATCTCCCTTAGCGTGCCTTTGTCGTAACTTGTTCAGAATATCCGTCGCGTCGAAGCCTGCATTGTCGCATAACTGCCGGGGAATGATCTCCAACGCCTTTGCGAATGCTGCAACGATCATCTGCTGTTTACCAGCGATAAGCTTCGATTCATCGCGAAGATATTTCGAAATCTCCATCTCAAGGGCGCCACCACCGGCAACAATCTGGTCATTCTTGATGGCCTTCTTCACAATCATTATCGCGTCATGGAGCGATCTCTCGACTTCCGCGATGAACTGCTCAGCACCACCACGTAGAACCAATGTGCAGGTCTTTGCTTTCGGGCACCCTTGGAAGAAGTTGAATCGTTCGCCACCAATCTGTCGTTCGTCGAAAGTTTCGCAGGTACCCAAGTGTTCCTCCTTGATGTCGGAGCAGGTGGATTGTATGCTGCCACCGACAGCCATAACGACGCGCTCCAAGTCGTCACTTGTCACTCGTCCAGCGCAGAAAATGTCACGGTCTGCAAAGTATTGAGTTGCCAAATCGCCAATAGGGAGTTTGGAGAGGACGACCTTGGCGCCGGTGGCGACGAGGGCTTCGAGCTTCGCGATGATGATCTGCCATTCGGCGTCGACGATTGCCTGGTATTCTGAGACTTGTTCGACACGGATTTCGGCGTTATCCTTCTCACTCTCTGTAATCACCCGTTAGCTCGACAGATCTGCTTGACCTAAGGGTTCTTGGAACTTACTAAGTTCGAGCTCGACATTTAAGCAGACAATCTTTGGGTTCTTGAAGGACTTGGGTTGTTGCTCGAAACCTGCGTAGGAGAAGGTCTTTCTGAACGCGACACCATTCACGAATATGGAGTCCTGGAGGGCACCGCCGGGAACCTTCTTCATTCCGATCAACCTCTCGTTCAAGTCTGCTTGGTCGAGAGAGAGAACAGCATCCACCACCACTAGATAGCCAATGTTAGCGTTTTGGGCCCCCACCCCACCCTAAAACCTCTGAATATATGGTAGCTAGCAAAGGGTCGTACTTTTTGTGAAGAATGCCGAGTTTCTTTTGATCAGCTTGGAGTTCATTGCTGTTCCGGCAAGCTTGATCAGGATGTCCCTCTTGTCGCCCTTATCTATCCGTACTGCGATTTCCTTGATCTTGTTGACAGCCAACATGGATGATTTCCGAAGACCCTTGATGATGACCTGAGAGCTCACGCCATCCTCTACAAAGGTTTTGCATTCCTTGAGGATCTCTCCGGCGAGGACTACAACTGATGTTGTACCATCGCCAACCTCGGCATCTTGGGAGCGAGCAATGTCGGTGAGAATACGAGCGGCCGGGTGGACGATATCGAGAAGCTAGATAGCAGCGGGTAAGATTAAGTATACGACATAATGCTATATAGTATTGGTTGCGTAGAGCTCCCACCTTCATGACAGTGGCTCCATCGTTCGTGATCGTCTGTTTTCCGTTGGAGTCGACGAGCAGCAGGTCACCGCCATAGGGACCAAGGGTTGACTTTATCGTTGCTTGTATTGCCAGACAGGCGTTTATGTTGGATATTATCTGCCCGCGCCCCTGAGACTGATCGGTGCCTAGATACAAGATAGTCTATCAGCTTGCGGTATCAGAATATTACGCGGCAGGAGCTTCGAAGCCCACCTTCCTTGAGGACCAAGATGGTCGGTGTCTGCCCACCGAAGGACATGCTGGATTACAAATGATTGGTATACGGGAGTAGCTGAAGGAAGAGGAATAGATGCCACTGAGGGATATCTCGCGGTTATTTCGTCGGATGCGGTGCTCAGAGCGTGGAGACGGTGCGTGAGAGAAGCGGGAGACGTCGTTTGCACTTTGTTAGCTGGTCGAGCTTTTGCTTGCGTGCGTGCGGTCTTCAGAAAAATGTTATCGATAAATCGTGGGACCGTCTTGGCAACACATTTTCGCTGCCATCCCACCAGCACCGCCACCGATAGCATGTACGCCACACGCAGGACAACATCGTGTGGCGGGTGCAGCTCCCCAGCTTTTCTCTCACGACCGTATTTAGGTGCGCCAAATCTACGCAGCTTGGTACGTATCCGCTGAGCCTTCAGGACATTTCACCTGCTCTCGCACTTCATACCAAGTACACCCACGGCCGTATCCTGTGATCCGACGTTCTTCGGTTCGAAATCCGACCAATTGCACCCGCTGGACGCGAACCCTGCTCACAAAGTCTTGTTTTCCACTTTACGCGCGCTGCTGTGTTGCCCGCTGCTCTGCTCTGCAGCCACGAGGAGAGCCAGCACCCTGCCGACGCTCACGCCGAGTAAACACAGCTACGCAGCTACCAGCGCTCAACATCGATATCGATATCCTTTGCCTCCGCCCCACAATGCAATTACCCTGCTAGCTATAAAATCGTCTATACTCCCGCTTGCCATACATCCGGACGCCAGCCCTCGCAGGTTGCTTGACGTCTACACACTCGACAATGTCGAAGGGCCAGAAGGTCCCCTATAGGGGCGGACCTCGGGGCGGACCTCGCAGCGGTGGCCGATACCTCAAGAACAACAAGAAGACAGTAGACAGAGACACTCTTTTGGCTACGGATAGAACGAGCTCCGAAGAAAAATGGGAGGCGACAAGGTTGGCCCACTCCATTGATGAGAGAATGGGATTTGCGAGATACGAGTCCGGGCCGAAGAAAATCGGCTGGCTGATAAATATGCACTCGGTATATACGAAACGCCAACGCCAAGATGTATATAATTGAGACGGGAATTGGTTTGCTGACTCGTTGGTGCCTACATGCAGACGGCTATAGAAGATGAAAACAATATTGGAGGAAAAGCTGGAGTCGACTTTTACTTTATTGACGACGAGGGTGGCTCTTTCAAAGCAACGGTCCTATATGACCCTTACATTGTTATCGCCTGCAAGGTTTGACACCCGTACACTGCTGGCACAAAGAGGTAATAGAGCTGATTGAAGCTGTCATTGACCAGGTTGGCTTCGAAATTGAGGTTGAAGAATGGATAAGAAGAAAGTTTGAGGGTCTCGTCAAGAACGTTTCGAGAGTAACCAGAGAAGATCTGCAAATGGTACTACCCGCGTATCCCACTTTCCTACAACTCTAAAAGAACATCAGACTAATTATTATCATTCAGCCCAATCACTTACTAGGCTACAGGCGGACTTTTATCAAACTAGAATTTCACAATGTCCCCGATTTATTATCCGTTCGAAAGGTCCTCATGCCCATTGCAGAGGATAACAAGAAACAGGTCGATGCAATAGATACATATGCGGATGTTGCAAAGTGGGTTTGCTTAGTCGATCCCTTTGATGGCTTTTGCTGACAAAAAGTATTTGCAGTTCCCGAGCGGGCTTTGATCCATTCGATGATCCATCGGAAATCCAACGACCTACTGCTGTTGTTGATGCGAGCGACTTTATCATTGATATAAGGGAATACGATGTGCCTTACCATGTTCGAGTGTCGATTGATTTAGGTAAGACCGGAGACCCGTAGTATTTATTCGATTCAAAGATCTAACAGTATGGCAGATATCCGTATTGGAAAATGGTATACGGTTGAGGCAAAACATGGTGTTATTGGATTGTCGTTAATAGAGGACCGTCTCGCCCGTGCCGATCCCGTCATCTTAGCGTTCGATATCGAAACTACAAAGCTTCCTCTGAAATTCCCTGATGCGCTTATCGATCAGATTATGATGATATCGTATATGATTGATGGACAGGTATGCGAACTACAGCGCTATTTGCCGAAGACATTTCTAACATTTTGTAGGGTTTTCTGATCACGAATCGAGAGATCGTATCTGAGGACATTGAAGATTTCGAATACACGCCAAAAGCGGAATATGAGGGTGAATTTATGATATTTAACGAACCCAACGAACGAGGGGTTCTAGAACGGTTCTTTGATCATATCAAAGAATCGAAACCCACCGTGATAGTCACATACAACGGTGACTTCTTCGATTGGCCTTTTGTGGAGGCGAGAGCTTCAGCTCTAGGCATTGACATGTATCATGAGATCGGCTTCCGAAAGGACAGCGAAGGTATATATAAGAGCAATTATTGCGCCCATATGGATGCTTTTGCCTGGGTGAACAGAGACAGTTACCTTCCACAAGGAAGTCGTGGTCTCAAAGCAGTCACAACTGCAAAGCTCGGTTACGATCCAGATGAATTGGATCCGGAGTTGATGACAAGGTAAGGTGACTTCATTCCCTCACGCCTGTAGCGTTCACTAACCGCGCTGAATAGGTATGCGGCTGAACGACCTCAGACGCTGGCCGAATACTCGGTCTCCGACGCTGTTGCCACGTATTATCTATACATGAAATACGTGCATCCTTTCATTTTCTCTCTTTGTACTATTATTCCCCTTGGTCCAGACGATGTTTTGCGGAAGGGTACTGGAACGCTATGTGAGATGTTGCTAATGGTAAGTATTCCTGCTAAATAGTAGCTAGATGCATGCTGAATTGTGAGACATAGGTCCAAGCATATCAAAAAGAAATTATAATTCCTAATAAACATAGAAATCCGGATGAAGTATTCTGGGATGGCCATTTGGTCGAATCGGAAACCTACGTCGGTGGCCACGTTGAAGCATTGGAAGCCGGAGTTTTCAGAAGCGACATTCCTTGCAGCTTTTCTATCGATACTGGGGCAATCGATGAGCTTCTCCGAGATCTAGATGCTGCTCTCAAGTTCGCCATTGTGGTGGAGAGCAACAAAAAGCTTGAGGATGTCCAAAATTACGACGAAGTCAGAGACAAAATTGCCGCCAAGCTAATGGATCTTAAAACTACACCGAAGCGAAGCGAGTCGCCTTTGATATACCATTTGGATGTTGCATCTATGTACCCGAACATCATGACAACAAATCGTCTCCAACCGGACTCCATGATCAAGGAATCTGATTGTGCAGCTTGCGACTTCAATAGACCAGGCAAAACCTGTGACCGGCGGCTCCCATGGGCATGGAGAGGCGAGTTTCTGCCCCCTAAACGGGATGAGTACTTGATGATTAGAAAGGCGTTGGAGAATGAAAGATTCCCGGCAAAATATCCTAATGGTCCACAGCGGTCTTGGGATAGCTTACCGCCTCCCGAACAAGCTACCTGGATCAAAAAACGCTTGACTGAATATAGTAAGAAGATTTATCATAAAATCAAAGAGACAAGGACGATCGAGCGCGAGGCTATTATTTGCCAGCGTGAGAATCCGTTCTATGTTGACACTGTGCGAATGTTCAGAGATCGTCGGTACTATTTCAAAGGTGAACAAAAGGTCTGGAAGAACAAAACAGATGCCCTCAAGAAAGCTGGTGCTTCTCAGTCCGAAATCGACGAGGGTGGGAAGATGATTGTTCTCTTCGACTCGCTACAATTAGCGCATAAAGTCATTTTGAACTCTTTCTATGGATATGTCATGAGAAAAGGTTCGCGGTGGTATTCATTAGAGATGGCGGGTGTTACATGCCTGACTGGTTCCCGGATTATTCAATTGGCTCGTCAACTCGTTGAACGAGTTGGTCGCCCGTTGGAGCTGGATACTGACGGCATTTGGTGTATCCTTCCAGCAACATTTCCTGAAAACTTCGCCTTCAGCTTGTCAGGCGGGAAGAAGCTCCCTATCTCTTACCCTTGTGTCATGTTGAACCACCTGGTCCACGACAAGTTTACGAATCATCAATATCAAGAGTTGAAAGACCCCGCGAAATACAAATATGAGACTCATTCCGAGAACTCGATCTTCTTCGAAGTCGACGGTCCGTACAGGGCAATGATTCTTCCCACGTCTAAAGAAGAAGATAAAGGTCTCAAGAAGAGATATGCTGTGTTCAACCCAGATGGCAGTCTTGCGGAATTGAAAGGTTTTGAAGTGAAGCGTCGTGGAGAGTTGAAATTGATCAAGATTTTCCAAACCCAGATCTTCAAAGTGTTCTTGGAGGGAACTACTCTCACGGAGACGTACGGAGCAGTTGCTAAAGTTGCGAACCGTTGGCTGGATGTCCTGTACCAGCAAGGCTCTACGCTAGCTGACGAGGAGCTCATCGATCTTATTTGCGAAAACAGAAATATGACGAAAACACTGGAAGAGTACGGCGCGCAAAAGTCAACCTCAATTAAAACCGCCAGGCGTCTGGCGGAGTTCTTGGGAGACCAGATGGTTAAAGATAAAGGTCTAAACTGCAAGTACATTATATCTGCCAAACCAAGAGGCTCGCCGGTCACAGACAGAGCCGTTCCTGTCGCTATTTTCTCAGCTGAGGAATCCGTCAAGAGGCATTTTTTGAGGAAATGGCTTCGTGAGGATCTCACCAATGTGGATCCAAGAAATGTAATTGACTGGGACTACTATCTTGAACGTCTCGGTTCGGTCATCCAAAAGCTCATCACCATCCCTGCAGCGTACCAGAAGGTTAGGAATCCGGTGCCACGCATCGTTCATCCCGAATGGCTTCAGCGCCGGATTAATGCGAAGGACGACAAGATGAAACAAAAGAAAATGACCGATATGTTCAAGAAGGAGCCGATGTCTGATGTCACAAAAAATACGGTTAATCTCCAAGATATGGAAGATTTCGGATCAACTGCTCCCGTTGGGAAGGGACTCGATAACATTTTAGACAAAGTGGCAGCGACGCAAAGTCTAAAAAGGAAAGCGCCAGAACCTGTTGTTCCGGTTGATCCATACGCAAGCCTTCCACAAAAGATGCCAGCCATCGACCGTGACTACAAAGGGTTCTTGGAATACCAAAAGAAGAAATGGAAGATTCAACGCCATGCTCGTGAAAGACGAAGGCAGTTGTTTGGAGACCGACAAGCCGCCCCTGGCGAAGGTCTGGACAACATGTTCCGACATCAAGCTCAGATGGTATACATGAAGACCTGGCAAGTTTTGCACTTTGCGGAGACAGATGTGCCTGGTGAGATCAATGCCCATGTTTTGATAGATCGAAAGGTGCATCTTGTGAAGGTTATTGTGCCGAGAACAATTTTCGTCAATTTTAGAAGCAAGAATATTCCGATCTTGAACATGGATGATTGCATCTCGGAGTCTGTCAGCTATACTCTGCCTAATGGCCACCCATCTTCAAATCTCTACAAGCTAACCATGCCTGAGCAAGTCTATGTTGAGAAATTCCAGAAAATGGTTGCTTTCACATCGCATCCAAGTGTCGAAGGAATATACGAGGCAGACGTCCCTCTCAACGTTCGCGCAATGTTGCACCTCGGCAATATCTGTACACTTGATGGAAGTATTCGGGGTGTGCTCGGCAAGGGTATCAAAGAAGGTTTCGAGATAAAAGATATTTTGCAGCACGAGGCACAGCAACCCTATCTTGCAGAATCGCCACTTTCTTACATTTACCTTTTCCACCTCGTCGTTGGCGATCGCCAATTCGTCTCATTGATATCGTCGACTGGGTCCGAAGCACAAGTTTTCGTTCTAAATGCCCAGAGAGACGCCCAAGGTCTACCGAACATCGATAAAATTTATGCTGAAGCCCTCCTGCGGCATCGACAGGAACACAATGGGCAGGGCCCTATCGACTACATGGATGGCGTTCACTTCAAAACAACCTACATTAACAAGAAGCGTCTCTTGTACAGAAACATTGAGGACGCAATCAAGAAGATAAAGTCCGAGGAACAGAAAGGATTCGTCCTAGTCATCCAGTCACCACAGAAGCGGACACTTTGCAAAGAGATCCGGGCCTTGAATGATTTCCCTACTTTGACCCTCCAGATCGATCAGTCGGACAGCAACCTGCCGCCTCTTGGTTGGCAAACCTTTGTTGCGAAACGTATTGTTATGCGATATATGTCTCTGACCTCATGGCTGGCACATCTCATCGAACTGTCGAGATACGGAAACGTCCCACTTTGCAATTTGGCTAGTCACGATCCTCGTTTCTTGATCGATATTGCTTATGCAAAACGCCTCCAGCAGAGTGGTGTTGTGTTATGGTGGTCCCCAACTCCGATTCCCGATCATGCCGGTTATCAGAAGGACGGCGTTGTAAGATTGCTAGAACGTGTACCGATGCCAGATATCAACAACCGGGGAGCCTACTCTTCCGTCTGTGTCGAACTGGATGTGCGGAATCTCGCTATTAATACCCTACTTACATCCTCACTCATCAATGAGCTCGAGGGTGCCGATTCCATGGGCTTCGACCCAGCCGGCAAAGGAGGTGGTGATGACCATCAAGGTTTATATTCTGAAAACACCTTTGCAACAGCGAGCATCAGCGTTCTGAGGGACCTTGTCAAGGCGTGGTGGAGTGAAGCAACCAAAGGGAATAGTATGGCCGATCTCATGGTGCAGCATCTCGTCCGTTGGGTTGAAAGTCCTGAATCATTTTTATATGACCACGCCCTCCATTTCTACGTTCAAACGATGTCCAAAAAGGCGTTCTTGCAGTTGCTCGCAGATTTCAAGCGGGTCGGATCCAGTATCGTTTACGCTAACGCGAATCGATTGATACTGCAGACTAGTAAAGCTGAAGTCGGAACGGCTTATGCTTACAGCCAGTATATCCTCAAGGCGATCAAGGCGAAACCTCTGTTCAATTTTTTGGACCTTGAGATTCGAGAGTACTGGGACTACCTCATCTGGTACGATCCGTTCAACTATGGTGGTCTCGCTTGCTCTGAGGTTGTAGAAGCGGAAAAGCAAGATTTGAAATTAATCATGCACTGGCAATTCAGCAAGACGCTACCTCAGCTGATGCAGCAGGCTTTCAGCACCTGGGTAGTTGAGTTTATCAATGTCTTGCATGGATTCAAACATCCCGAGAACTCGGCAGGAGCGGATTCCACGCCTAGATTGACCCAGATCCCGGGGAATGTTAACGGGGAGGACAAAGACGGTGTCAGCGATATTGTCAACCTGCCGAAGGAATTTGTGAAACCATTGAAGAAACATGTCGGGCAGATAATACGGCGACAACACGATCTTATACTTCATCCAGATCACGCAGGAGAATTCGAGTTCCCTCACCTTCCAGGTACTAAACTAGCGAGTTCGAACGCGGCACTTGAACTCGTAAAAGCGCTATCTGCCGTCTTTGCATTACCAAGGGACCTCATGCTGTCAACCCGACAGCTGCGAAAGGACTTACTTCACATGTTTGACATCAAAGAGTTCAGCAAGGAAGGAGCGTTTGAGAATTCCACGGATAGTCTGCGGTTCGAGCAAATTATTTGTCAGAATTGTACAATGTCCCGCGACCTCGACTTTTGCAGGGACGAAGATCTGTTGCCTGAACTTGATGCGGATGGCAAGCCTAGTAAGGAGCGGGCATGGAAGTGTTTCAACTGCCACCACGAGTACGACAGACTCGCACTGCAGGAACGAATGGTAGCCGAGGTGGAGGAGATGTTAATTCGGTACAGTACGCAGGATTTGGTCTGTGGGAAGTGTAGGAAAGTCAAGACTAGCGATTTCCAAGAACACTGTTCTTGCAGTGGAGTTTGGAAACTCACGGTTTCGAAGGAGGATACTCTAGCGAGGTTGAAGGTATATAGGAGCGTTGCCGAGTACTACTCGCTGCAGATGCTGGAAGAAAACGTGATGATTTTCCTTGAGGGGATTTAATCCAATATTACTCTTCGGATATGCTCGGTAGGCTCTCCGGTGTATTATTACTCTACATTCTTGATCCATCGATTCTGTTTTTATGGCGTTGAAATATATTTTGGAGCATATAGAGCGTATTTCTTTAGATGAGATATGTAATATACCATAAATGAAACTACAATCGTATTTCTAACTACCTATATGTAGCAAAATCTTTGTTTCTAACCCAGCTAGCCCGTCTCTGTCCTTATAATTAGCTTCGTTCGTCTGCAGGAACGACATCGATGGTGTTGTAAATTTTGCGTTGTAGCTTCAATGAATATCAATCTTTAAACCACCCAACCGAGTCCTCCCACCAGCCATTTTCGAGATGTAAGACAGTCACTCAGAATATGGCCAACGACGACGCATCTTCGCCACAAACCCCGTCCCAGGGGACCGCGCCCGGCTCGGCTTTACCGCCATTGCCTGATCCTTCGACCGTTGGACAAGTCCCGCCGAGAGCCGACCTCTCGTGGTCTACTCTCAAAGATGCCTCGAAGACCATCGATGGCAAAAGCTTCGCACATCTTCACGAGATGCCTTGCGCGCGCCAAACTTATATGACTGGAATTGCGACAGGATTCGCATTCGGTGGTGTCAAGCTGGTATTACGGGGTAATTTACGGGAAATCTTCCTTGTCTCTCAGGTTCTATGGAAGCAAGACCTTGATTCGCTAATTTAAGCATGCATTGCGATTTTTATGTATAGCACCTGTATGGAACGCTTGCTCCTGGGCGGTTGGTACCTGCTTTTTCGCAGCGACTGTGGTCTGGGAAACGTGTCGGTGGCGGAGGGGACGGGAGCAGGATGGTATGATTCGAGCGATGCAGATAATGGAGTATAAACGATTAGAGAAGGAAAAGAGAATGGAAGAGCGGAAGGAACAGTTACGAGTCGAGGAGGAGAAGCGGAGGATAGAAGCAGCAAGGGGTTGGTGGAAGCCTTGGTGATTATCTTCAAATTCAACAAAGGCTACCGAAATTCTAGCCGAAGATGGCTTCCAAGTATAGTTTTATCGCTATTTTTTAATGTACATATATATAACGGACTCAGATGTGTATACTAATTATTGAGTATGATCAAGCGGAGGGACAATAAAGTACAGAAGCCTACATGATTTTTGTGCAATATGCGCTAGGGAAACGCCAATACTCCAGAAGAAAGGTAAGAAATAAAGAATTCCATCTCCAAGAAATGGAAGGAGGGACATAAAATATTATTGGATCCTCAAAAATAATCGAGGGCCACCACATGGGCATCCGAAAGCATTATTTCAATCCAATCAACTCAGCAACAAACAGTCTATTAATTCAGAGCGAGAAAGTTTGAACAATAACAATAACTTGGGGGAATTCGATAGGATATTTTGAAGAAAAGAATATTCCTGGACATAAAAAGAATCATACGACTATCATTAGACTGCAAAATGAACCCGTTTAACGGTTTCGGACTTTTGCACATCAACCATCTCATCACCTTCTCCTACCGGTCCTCCAGGCAAGAGACTCGAAGTAGAAGATGTAGCTGATTCGCCTCTTTCAGTAACATTTCTTCTTCTTCTTTCGGTCGTTCTTTTAGCCCGAGCCTCTCTCGATTCTCTAGCTTTATACTCCTTGATCTAAAAGAAATATGTTAGCGTTTGATTAATCACTAGATAATGGTATGATTACCTGTTGCATTCGCTTTTGGTTTCTTAACTCCCGCTGCTGTGCAGTCGGCCGATATCCTATTCCCGTTTGATCCGGATCCGAATCTGTATCCTCCTCCTCCTCCTCAGTTGGACGCTGGGGTTTATCTTCCTCCTCCTCAATAGCGGGGGGTGGACTTCGTAGTCGTCTCCTTGAAGGGGGTGTTTGTTTTGAGGATCCGACAAAGGTAATGGGCTCGTTACCAGTATCATCAATAGAAGGGCTCTCTTCAGGGTTTGTTGCAACCTCGGAAGCCGTCATGTCTATTTCTTCAGGTTCTTTGAATGCGGCTTTTAGCTTTCCTTTCCGCTTCTTAGGAGTGTCCGCGGTATCTTTTGATTTCGCATCTTCCTCCGGCTCCTGAATCGTCGCTCTTTTCTTCCTCGGTGTTCTATTAATATCATGATCGTCTTCATCAACACCTCCCGGTAGCGTGGCTTCTGTGTTCTCAATACTCTGGCTCCCCGGACTCCTCTGATCACTAATCACCGTGAATTTCCCGGCACCGCTAATCTTCCGCCATGATTTTATGACCTTCGCAGCCTTCGAGGGTTCCTTCTCCTTGCCATCTTTGCCCGTCGCGTTGAGCAAGCTCAAGCTCTCCAACTTATTGGCGACCTTTGTCCGCGGCGACGGCACGTCGACTTCAGCTTCCGCAAGAGTTTGGGTTTCCGTTCCGACGCCGCTGCCATCCTTCATACCCCCTCGAACCTCGCAATCGCAACCACTTTTGCCACCCGCCCCGTCACCCTGACTCGCGCCGCCAGCTGTACCGCTCCCCCCTTCGCACCCGTCGCACGCCCCGTCCGCGCCAAATGACCCGCCGGTCGAACTGTTGAACGATGTGTTCGCAGAGACCGGTGTGATGTACAGCAGGACGTCCCTTTTTCGTTTGGCGGACGGCGACGTAATCGGAACGTAAGCTGTAGTTGAGACTGTGTCGTTTAAAGCTTTGAGATGAGATGGCTGATTGTCGACTTCGAATGCCATGTATGAGAAGCGGAGGGAGCGGGGGTGGGTTTTAAAAATAGCCCCCGCAGTTGTAACTCAGAGAAATGTCAGGCAGGTTGAGCAATCGTTTTTCCAAAATGCGGTGAGTAAAACGATCGTGGGCGTGTTTCTCTTGTTCGGGAGAGATCTGAAGCTATGATTCGATTAAATACGAGCTGGACCCGGTAGCTTGAGGGTTTTGGCGAAATGCGGTTTCGGCTTTTGCGCTTTATAACAGTCCCATTCGCCAATAGAGTAGGGCCTTTTTTTTTTATTTTATGCTCACAAACTTTGGGGTGTCGTTGTGTCTGAAGTATGGGGAAGTTGGCCACGGTTAGTCACATTCCCATGACCCCAATTAAAAAGGGTTACCTGCAGAACAGAAGCAGAGAGGGGAGGGGCTGGGGGGTACTTGCAGGTTCGAATTCGGCCGCAGGACCCTGAATTGCAATCTCCGGTGGATCACTGGCAGGGCCTGGTCTTGTGGAGGGGAAGATGGAGCTAGAACGAAGGTGCTGGCAAGTCGGTTAGCGTTGTCGGTGAAGCTTGGTGTCTGTCCGGTCAAACTGTGAGCGGGCGCAGAGGACAGACAGGGTTGCTTCCAGGTGTCTCGGGGCAAACACCCACAGGGCCAGTTTGAATTTACAGCGGGTCAAGCTTGATCACCAGGCCTGCTAGCGAGCGAGGGGTCCAGAAGAGGTTCGAAAGGAGGTGTTCGAACACTGTGGTTTCTTTGCGCCGGCGGCTGTGTCTGAGCGCATCAAGTGATACGTGCGTACGTACGGGACGGACGTTGTGGATGGAGGAGGAGGAGGAGAGGTCATGTCGCCGAATCTCCAAGCTCCGTCCTCCTGCTTTCTTGCTCCACATTCACCCGCTCGAGCTTGGTCGTTCGACAAGCTAAACGGCTTGAGCCTCGCTAGCGAGTTTGGACAGGGCGCCGGTTGCTTAATTCGTAGCTCCTCCTCTGGTTGGCTGGCGGCTTCTTAGCAACACATCGTCACGTTTGAATATTCACCACTTGGCTGTTGGGGACGGGAGAGGTTGATATAGATAAGTAGTTCTGATTGATCGTGTCGAATATCCACAATGCTAAACGTCCGTTCGTTCCCGTAGCACCATGGCATAAAGGTATATATATAGCAATAACGCTGAAAACTTAACACAACTGCGTCCAAAGGTATACTTAAACATCAAGGCATCGTCCCATCCCGCTATGCTGGCGGTGGGGTATTTGCCCAAAGAATAGAAAACGGAAAGGAAGAAAAAAGTCAAAAGCAAGAAGTGCGGGAAGGCTGGTATCAAGAAGAAGGTGTGCAAAGTGAGCAAGAAACATATGATGGTCATCGTCATCATCCCAAGTCCAAACAGCATCAAGGAAGGAAAGTACCACCGTATAAGGACACATAAAAATGCTCGCTGCGTCAGACGCTCTTTTGCAAGATTACAAAGTATATCCAGTTAGAACTTTTGTAAATGTGAAATGAGAAAGTAGAAAGCCGGGCCCACAAGAAAAAGGACACAGAAAGAAGAAAAGCAACCGAAATCAACAAACGTAAAGACCAGAATACTGGTAATAATAACAGTAATAATAATGCAGATTTTGAAAGGTAAAGGAAACACCTGGAGCTCCAACGCCAAATAAAACACGCAAATGATATCAAAGACCTGGGGTGCAACAACAGAGTATCTAATAATTGGGAAAGATAGTCGGTGCTACGCCTGATGTTCCAAGACGTTTAGGACACCAGTGTGTCTGGGGGCAGAATTGTTTCTGTGGAGCTTTCCGTGATCGGGAGCTTCTCCACAGTGAGCTCGATAGCACGCTGTTCCTTCTCTTTAAAGATTCGGTCCTTGGAGGCAGCTGCCGATGCCAGGGCATCAATGTATGTCCTAAACTTGACAATCTCTTTCAGCAGATAACTCGATTTGCGCTCCCAATTGTTCATTGCTTTGTTGTGGTTCGGATGTCTCGGTGTGAACTGTAAGTTTGAATTGTTAGCTTAGGTATCAGTTTCGAGTGGATCAAAATTAGGAACTTACAGCCAAGAGCATCGCGCCTCGTAGTTCATTATGCTTCTGCAATTCTCCTTCGATATTCGAAACGTATGATTCGAGAGCTCTATGCTGATCAGCCTCCGTGAGTGGGCTGGCAAACATGCTTTGAGCCGGAGGACTCCAGTCCGCGATGACGGCCTTATCACCGGGCAACCTTGCCCGAACACCACCATGGTGGTCAATCGAGCTTCGCATGCTGCCCTGGAAGCTTGGCCGCGGTTGGTGGCTGGTGGTAGGAGGCGATTGTGTTTGTGCAAATGCCTCTAAGTCGATGCAGTTGTTCCATCCATACTCGATGTTACTAACACCACCAACCAAAGGCTCTTTGGATAATCTGGCAGACCAGTAGTTTGCGGTGCCGACCCATTCCTTCACGATCTCCGAAGTACCACACTGGAAGAGATGGACAGCGCCATTCGGGAGCGATAGAGCAAACACATGAGGTCGAGACCGGGAATATCCAGGAGGTGGAAGGGCGGACGCGAGCGTCTGTCTCAGCATAAACGAGCCGATAGACTCCGCATTTTCCATCCAGTTACCACCACCGACAATTCCCTGGGTAATCTTCTTCTTATCGCTTGAGAACAAGAACAATCGCATCCACCCTTTCTCGACGACAGCAAAACACTCGACCCATCCACGGTTCTTAGCGCGTTTGTCTGTAGACTCAAGGTGGTGTTTATGCTTGATCATGCCTTCTTTGGCCCATGGAGCACCGTAGAGAGCAAGCTCGTCAATATCGTCATCGAGGACAGTTGGTTGAATGCTTTGTTCACCATCGTCGGATCCGAATCCGTTGGTTCCGGTTTCCTCGCGGATGATCGCAGTGGACAAAGCATTGGCGAAGCCGATACTTTGCATGTAATCACCCTGTCCGAATCCTGATCCAAGCGAGTCAGTCGACATCATCGTAGTTGCTGTCTTTTCTAGAGAGTACTTGCTCCACGTACTGGACGCCGAAGGACTCCAAAGCCTATCGTCAAAACTTGTACGTGAAGAACCAGCGAATGATCCCGGGTATAGACGAGGCCGCGATCGATTACTCTTCCACTTCGATCCAAGCCTGGTCGTACTACTGTTTCCAATACTTGATCCGAAGCTTCCGCCGTAACGATCCATTCGCAACGACATTGAGCTCTCGGACGGAGCCTTGCTGACCGTACTATTGGTTCGGCGAAGTTCCTTGCCCAGCATGCTTGGGGCGAACGCACTATCCGGTGATCGATCAGCCGTTGTAACTCCATGAAGCGGAAGCGCAACTGCACGTATTGACGAGTAGAATTCTTTCAAAATCGATTCTACTGTGTATTCCCATTGCTTCATATTGCCTAGGAAAGGCGCATTGATCAACGGACCACCATGTTCACCCCCTGTACCGTTGTTATCCATGGAGCCATGTGCAAAGTTCTCAGTGGACTGGTCATCAAAGAAACGTTGGACGGCGGCAGGTCCACGTATAAACGAAAGTCTCTTGGTGAGAGCCCCAGGAACGTGATGATGAACCTCGTCCGGTTCGTCCAGTTCGTATGGGGTTTGGCATCTGCCGATATCTCGAGGGTTGTCGTTATCATCTCCAGCAAGCCCCCGTTTGATAGTCTTCAGGGTATTCTTTACGAACTGTGGCTTAGTCATCCTCTGAGACGACTGGAGGTCGGCCACATGAAGATCGGTATTGACGAGGAGGATGGAATATAACATCGTGTAAACGACATCCACAGTCTTGAAGCCATGGTTAGGATTGCATTCACACCATCGCTTCGCAACAGCGGAAACAATTCTATCCACCTGCTGCGTTTCAGCCTTGAGAACCAATTTCTCACAGAGCCCACGGAACGCCGCAAGAATGTTCATGCTTGTCCAGTCGAACATTGCCATGTATGCTGTTCGGATCCTACCACTCGGGGCGCCACTAAAATAGATATAGTTAGCTTAGTTTGCAATGTTCTTCTTTTATCAGCTGATATTAAAACTTACGCTTCTCCCAAGAATGCCGCTGCTTTGCTCTTCGGTAGGAAATCCTCGTCTCCTTCGAATAACTTGCGGGCGGTTTCCTTTTCTTCCGGCGAGGGGTGGCCCTCAAATTCTTCTTCTTCAGCAATCTTTGATGTCTTATTCGGACGAGGTGTCGCATTGACATCTTCAGCTTGGCGGGAGTCTTCGTCCTCTCCATGAGGCAGGACGACTACAGGCATCATGGTAGTAGATTCAGTGTGTGATTCCGCAACAGAATTATTTCTACCAGCGCTGCTAGCTGCATCGTAGAAGACATCGCCTGTCGAACCAGTTCTGTCAGTCTCGAGAGATTTCGGTTTCGGTTCTCCAGATTCAGCAGCAAGATTCGCGTTGACAGGGGCGGTAGCAGCGGCCTCATTACCAGAGTCGCTGTCATCATCCCGTAAGAACGTGCCTTCAAACTGCTTGGGTTGTTTGGGTTGAGAAGATTCGACAATGGGTTTTTGGATGGTTGTGGGCTCGGACTTTGGAGGATTGTACATGTCCTTTGTTGTCTGTGTGCCCGCAGCAATTTCATCGATATTGATATTGGCCGCAGAAGTGATTTTGTCTGCGTGAGGGTCAGCTTCTTTGCTCGCAATGGTACGGTTCGGCAGTTCAGATTCTATACTCCTGATGGTGGGCCGCCTGGACTGCACACTGGTTGGGTTCCGATTGTTCGGTGACGAGGTCACAACATTAGGGAGGATGCTGGCATCGGAGATTTCTCGCTCGTGGTGAGAGGTTTGAGCTCGACTCTGAGACCGACTTAGAGCAGTCTCCGGTCGAGAGCCCGATTGGCTTGGAGGATGGGCAGAGTGGGTTATTTCCGTTTCCTGGTTCATCTGGGCGATATTTGCTGGGAGATTCGGGACAGGTTCGTGTTCTGACATGGACTTCTTTCGGCGTCTGAAAAATCCAGACGATTTCTTGGTCATCAGTTGAGGGGTTCTCGGAGGGACTTGATCGGATCCACTCGATACCGGATTGACCGATACTGAGGCATGCCTTTTGATACCCTCGGCTGGTCGAGAATCTTCCTGGTGAGGTTGAGGGACAGCAATTGGTGCTGGTGGAGGTGGAGGTTTGGGAACTGGGCTTCCTGATCCCCCGCCGAAGACTCTCCGGAAGAATCCCGGTTTTGAGGTCGGCTTTGCGGGAGGAGAAGCCGCAGTGGGCTCTACTGACTGTTGCATTTCGGAAGGTATTGTGGGAAGTGTTGATTGCTCGGTCATAGGATCTGTCCCACCACGACGGAGACTTTTTGTCGACCTGGTCGACCGTTTGCGTTGGAGATGGTTGGGCTGTCGAGGCGTCTCCGGTTCCCGCGCGCGCGATCTGTTCGAGATGCGTGGTGTCGGCGCGGCGTCGCTGAAAGGCTCAAATGTGTAGGCCTGTTGGCGACTTGGTGGAGGCCCACGGCGCGATTGGGGAGGCGTTGTGATGAACCTGCCGTCTGAGGTGTAAACGAGTGTGCCGTTGTGTTCGAAAGACTCGTCTTCCTCGCCTAGGTACGGCTGCTTGGGATCGTGAGGACCGTCGTAGAAACGATGATTGGCAACGGGGTTGCTATCGGATCGTTTCCGTTGGCTGTAACTAGTTTGCAGACGACTTCGAGCGTAATCGGGATCCCGGTAGGCGTAAGTATCCCCCTGGATGTCTTCGATGTTCCCGGTATTGGAATAGAAGGGATCCAGGAACTTGTCAAAGACAGGGTCACAAGAAAAATCCTGGCCGAGCTTGTCAAAATCGAGAAGGAGGTTGTCGACAAGAGAGTTCCGGAAACCGATGTCAGATGGTGCGACCAATTCGTGTCGATCTTGCTCTCTACGGGTGCGGGTGCCCTTTGCAGCGCTTAAAGCTCCATCGCCAGCCGCGGGAGGACGATTCCTGTTTGAGGAGGAGGATTGAAACGGGTTCGAGGCGAAGACTGCAGTGTCCGAGATGCTGCGATTCTGCTTTTTGTGGAGATGAGCGTTCGACAGCGAGGTGTCGATTGTCAATTTAGCACTTCCAGGGCGCGATCCCGCAAATGAATTGGCCGCAGGAGGCGCTGGCGGGAAGAGTTGGAGGTTGGCGTGGGAGGAAGAGGTTGTGGTTGTGGTTGATGTGGTATTGTTCCTATGGAACAGCGGGATGTTGGGCACTGGCGGAGCCCCCTGGTTGAACACACCTCTCGAAGACGAAGAAGCGGAAGAAGCACCACCACCAGCGATGAGAGCGGAGGCAGAAGCGGACCTGTGGATCGTAGCCGACTTATGAGGTGATGCGGACGCAGCGGAAGCAGCAGCAGCAGCTCTTGCCCTCGACGAGGCTGGGGGGGTAGTGGAGTGGTGGTGGTTGTGGTGGTTGTGGTGAAGGGAGGAGGTCGATGTGGAGAAATCCATCACTTGGACTCAACACCACCAGCCAGCCGAGCTGAAGGGGGAAAAGGCCCGTCGAACGGCGGTGACGAGGAGGGAAAAGGGAAAAAGGATGGCGCCGGCTTACCCACTGGCTGCATGCAGTGTGCGAAGGTACTGTTACTACTCTTATTACTATGGCTCTTGGTTTGATATATTCCGCTGGCTGTGAATAACCGACCCGCTTCGTCTCCTAACGAGGTCCCCCAGTCACGACGCCGCCATGCTGCTATCTGGTGCCTTTGCGCGGACGACGATACTGTTGGTGGGCTTCACCCAGACATCCACCCCTTAGCTCGAGGAAGGGTGTGTGCTTACCGGCAAAATGTAATAGCAATAATTATTGCGAGCCGCTTCCCTATCACAAAGGAGGACGCCAACCGCCCAGCCGAATAAGAAGGGGGCCAGTTACGTCTGCGAGATCCAATCCAGCCCGTTGCTGCTCTCCTCACCGCTGCGGACTCCGCAATCCCAATCCTGATTCTTCAATTCTCGAGGGTTAAGCGCAAGCTTCCCAGCCGGAGAATGAACTGCTGTCCTGGCTGTGCAAACACGGCTCGATCGTCGCGAATCAGCGAACGGACGGAAGCGCGAGAAGCTGGAAAGTCAGTCGCCTCGGCTGCGCTGAACAAGGCGACGGAGGAAATAATAGTAATATAATGATAAAGCCGACGAAAAAGAACAAAAAAACGAGCGGTGATGGGGAAAAGGAAGAAGAAGTTAAACGATGCCGCTCGATCGAGGAACTATTGAGAGAGATAACGGCCTGCTGACGAGGGTTGCTCTGCTGCAGCAAACACGAGCGAGAGAACCTATATTTCGACCCCTTCCTCTCGCCTCCGTTCAAAAATCTTTGCCCATCTCCACAGTTGCAGGTTCACTTGCAGATGGGGGGGGTCCGAATTTGATCTTAACGTGGGGAGACCTTGGAATTTAGCCAGTCAGAGAACATTAAACGCCCAACATAAGAATGTGGATGCGCATTCATTTCCATGTCTTGCTCTCCACATTTCCTATTTATTATTATTGCTCCTAATCACTGCTATTGTCCTGCGCTGCTGTTCTCACGATGTCTCTCCAGTATGCAATTTGCCCGCCAGCTGCTATCCTCAAACCAAGGGCGGCGACATTTGATCCAATCTAACCAATGTCCGAAAGCGATTTAACTCGCCCTCCCCCAGACCAACAATCAAAACTGACAAACCGTCGTCCATGTCAAAATTCAAGAAATCCAAGAGCTAACAGCGTGCGCCCCTGTCGAAAACGTGCCTCCCAGACAAGTCACACAGTTTGATTGCCCCTTAATCACACACAGGGAAACAAATAATTTTCTGGGGTCGCCAGCCGACCCCATTGGTTGCGATGATCCTGCCAAGACAAGAGGGGCCCGTTCCTTAAATCATGTAAGGGGCAGATTTTCCATGGACAAGGCTGTGGGAGACGAGACCAGCTCAAGCGAGTCCGCTGCATTTTGGTCACCGCCGACAAACGTTGCATCCGAAAAGGGCACTCCTTTCTTCAAATTCTAGCCCTAACACAAATCCGCCTTTCCATGTATCTACTCTCCCTCGCCTACAAGCATTCCTGATATCGGGGTTCTAGCTTGATACGTAGACATTAGAAACCGAGCTTCCTACCCGGACCCAATTGCCCCTTCCGAGCAGGAAAAAGCCCCTGCGCATATGAACCGCTCGCGCCGAGTGATCGGGAAGCGAGTTGACATCGTTGAAGTTTCTGCCAAATACGGAAGGCTTAACAGCCCGTCCGCCTAGGATATCTGGGACCGACCAGGTATCGATACAGTTTGTGTATCTACGATAGCGTTCAAATCCCCTCGCACCGAACATGAAGAATAATTCGCACCCAATGCTTCGGTCGCTCTTGAGACAAGACGAAGTGAAGCCTTCCTAATTAAACATGTTTGAACTGAATCCTTCGGTATCGACATAGTTCAGTGGCGCCCTTTAACTTTACCTTGGCAATCGCCCCAACCACCGCCAAAAAATGCGAAAAGCAGTTGAACCGATATCTATGGCCGCTAACATCGCGATGCTAAACTCTTCCTGTTCACCGACGTCGATAACTATCTATCGACGCCGCTATAGCGTCTACGGAGTCCCCGACTCGAGCCCTCGGCACTCGATCTCGGCAAGAGGAATAGAGCCAAGATGCAGCCAAGTCCAAGCGCACAATGATTAGATCTTCTCTTTGATTGGCGGACTGTATATTCCTGCCAAGCGGGCCAAGGCGGTATTGCAGTAACAACGACACTTGCGTTGCGACTAGGCTAAATACACACGTCTTAGTTTGGCATCGTCAACGTGTATATCACTCTAGATTCTGCGCTCTACGGAGATACAAAAGTCCGTCGCATCAACGATGTAACTCAATTCCCGCGCTATCATGGCTGTGGCGCTATAGAAAGAAAGTATATAAATCATCCCGAGAACCAGATCATGTCCTATAGTCGATACAAGGCTTTCCATGTTATTATATCTCAAACGTAGGGAAGAATAAAGTCCTCGATTTAATATCGGAAGAATGCTTGCGCAAAAATTATTCGCAGTCGCGACCCTCATATCCAGCGTCGCGGCCGGCGTAGCTTTCCCTTTGAAATGCTTATCAACACTGGGACATGCCCATCTCCTTCCTGGATGGCGCGACCTTGTCGTTGACGCAACTGGGATATACCCAAGAAGCCACAAGACTCTCAATTCTGCTGTCGCGGCGCTCAAAAATATCACCGGATATGACCAGACGATATTCATGTTCCCCGGTAACTACACCGAGCAGGTATACATCGGAAAATACCTGGGTCCGCTTACCATCCGCGGCTTCACCTGCGACTCGCGATCCTACACCGACAACAAGGTGACCATCTCCAACAACATTTCCCGCTTAACCCCAGGCCTGATCAATAATGATCAGACCTCCACTATCCGCCTGTGGACCACTGACGTTAAGTTCTATAACCTTAACGTCGAAAATACCTTCGGAATAGGAGCTCAAGCGCTCGCCCTTAGCGCCCAAAATACAAACCAGGGCTTTTACGGCTGCAAATTCACAGGTTGGCAGGATACAATCTACGCCAACGAAGGCCGTCAGATTTATGCAAAATCGTACGTGAATGGCGCGGTAGACTTCATCTTTGGTCTGCGCGCCGCCGCGTGGTTCGAGAGTCTTGACATTGAGACTCTCGGAACGGGTTGGATCACCGCTAACGGCCGTGAAGCAGCCAACAACACTTCCTTCTACGTTTTCAACAAGTGTAAAGTCACGGGTAAGGGTGGCGTTGCGTCAACATATCTGGGCAGACCGTGGCGACAGTTTGCGAGAGTTGTGTTCCAGAAGACGTATTTGAGCGATGTTGTCAATCCGGCCGGGTGGGCGAGATGGGACAATGTCCAGCCAGTGGATAATATTTACTACGGAGAATACAAGAACACCGGCCCAGGAGCGGCGGGGACGCGAGCAAACTTTAGCATTGCATTGACACAACCCGTGAAAGCGAAGGATATTCTAGGAAAGCATTTCGAGAAGGAGTACTGGGTGGATTCGTCCTACCTTGAGTAAAAAATGACCAGGGTAGCTTATCCGGTTGACCGAGAGAAATATATCTCAAACCGTAGATAGAATGTATATATGGCGAAATCATGTAATTTAATATATATACGAAACGAGAACGCCCTTTTAGACCCATTTACTTTCCGAGAAAAGATATTTATGCGGTGCTGCCCAATAGATTCCATCCTCATTTGACAATGTTCGCAACACATGAACGCGCATTGGTGGCTGTTGTATTTCGAATGCAGATCACTGGCCGGATTCGGATGAAACCGAGAACCTCCCAGCCACATGAGGCGATAAGTTCGGTGCGACAGTGGTGGCTATACATGGTGGCAGTCCCTCTGAATCAGTGAAAAAGGAAAACATTACGAGCCAAAATACGAGGATTGTTGAGCTGCTATATTTACGATAACTTGTGTGCAACAGCGCAAACTCATGAGGGCTATATTCCCAAATTAAATCTATAGCCATCGGATAGAATATATTCTAAAGTTGTCTCGTGGGCCAGACATCCACCCGATCCGACGATAGAAGGTAAAGGATTCTCGATCCTACTTATTGCACATGCTTTCGATAGAAAAAAAAAAGGAAAGATTCCAAACATGCAAGCCCAATAAACCAACTGAACACCTATGATGACCTAGGAAATTTCTCAAACTAATATGAAAACATAATTTCACACATTGTTTTCTGCGCGTGCTTCATATTGATCTTGCCGCACAACCGAAACATCAGGGGAAGCCTTCCCCAAGCTCGAGTGGCTGGAGAAATCTGGGAACTGATCATAGTTTTCAAATTGATCAAATTTATTCTCCTTTCGCTCGCTCGGTTCTGAACCTAACAGGTGTGGCGCCTTGTTGAGAACTAAAGCACGAATCGCCGGGATGGAGGCACAAATCTGTGCTAGATATAGCTCGGTACTATATTTACTTCACGTTAGTGGTTGTCATTTTCATGTTTATAGAGTATGGAGCAGAGAAAGCCTACATCGTCCAAATGCAAATGATCGAGGCGCTGCTCTCGATGGGAGAGCCATACCATGCCATATTGATATTGCGAAGACGGATGGCGCAGGCGATGCAAGCAAGGGCGCCGACTCCCAATGTGAAAACAGATATGATGCGCTCTCGAAGACTGAGTTGCATCTTCCAGATCATCGGCATGGGGATCAACCTAGAAGGAGGTTTACGTTAGTCTGGACAGATTAAGACTCAAATATGGGTAATTTACCAGATCACAACGTCTGTGATAATGTTAATAGAGCCGGTGGCGATTTCCAGCTTCCAAGTATCAACAGGGCACTCGCCGTCGGGGTTCATGTAGTTCTGGTGCTTCCATGGGAGTGTAGGGTTACATTGGAATGCCCATCCGAATATTGTGGCAATGGTATTGGCAATCACAAACAGAGCGGTTCCAATGGTCGCCCATCGGAGAGGATGCCATACGGAGAGCTTATAGTAGAACAGCAAGAGAGAGAACTTAATGACTAGGACGGTGAGAGGATAGAGAATCGAAGCAGACAGACTAGAATCTTGTTCTACCTGGAAGTCAATCCAGTTTTTATCCCAGACTCCTCGGTAGAATGCTGCAGATAGGATTGATGTTAATCTTCATTCATACGAACGAAATCTTTCTATAAAACTTACTATGAGTATTCAAAACTAAGAAAGAGTTGATGTTAGCAAAGGGAGCGTGAAAGGGTGTTCTCCAGAAATAGCTACTTACTAACTGCATTTTGTAATCCGAATCCAAGGGTCATGAAGAATCCAGCCAAGAGAACGTAATCATAAGACCGAACGAAGCCAGTGATAGTGAGGCGCGAATACATTCTCAAAGCAACTACCATCATGGTGACCACGGTAAGAACAATAAAAACCGGCAAGAATGCGCGGCTTTGTGTGGGATGCCCAAGCATCGGAATCGTCTGGTTGGAGAAGCCAACGACATCGGCGTAGGTAGGCCAATCCCCATAGAACATCTTGAGGAGGTTTACGTTGGTAACAGAAGTACCCGCAAGTTGGGCTATCTTCTCGTTGTACCCAGTCTCGTTGAAGTCGGGATTTGACTCAAAGAAACGAGCCATACGACTGACCAGCTCACTGCCCTTCGTCAATTGGAAGCCTTCGAACAGCCATTCGGTATCAAGAACGACACCGATGACCATGTTCTTGTCATCCATGCTCACCTCGTTAGAAGACATTTTGAAAGTTTGGTGGAGCTACGAGTGAATAAATGAAAGAAGCGGGGAATAGACTAAAGGAGAGCTGGACTGGATCGGAAAGCTTTGATAACTAACGACAGTGGGGTATGATGGCTGCCGGCGCAATAACTCGATCTACGAGTTGAAAAGGTGCTATCGATCCAAACTATAAAAAACTGCCAGAGTCGAACGCGGGTCTATATCACTTTTATAGAATTTTATGACTTAGATGCAAAGAGGAAATATCGGAGACGATAAAGAGTGGCGCTATACGAGATTTCTCAGTGCATGATAGGCACTAGGTTTGCTTTTCGTTACCAACACTCGTCCAGATGATCAGAAAGGATATTAACACTGTCAGCCACTTCTGCACGACTTTGGGAGAGTTACTACTTTGAGAAGTTGGCGAGAGACAATGCCCTTTGAGACAACGCGAGGTTCGGGTTCTGCGGTGGCCGAAAATAAATCCTCGGTTGGTCCAATTGCCAGCACTCGATAAGATGCGCCAATCAACCGTTTCAAAACCAACAGGGAACTCAACTGTGGGTACGGTCACCCGCAGCGCAGTACGCTGGTTTCACTTGAAACATATCTCCTCATACGATTCCTGCAGACCAACAACAGTATCGTTCAACGGCTCAAAAAAATAGTGATCTTTCTGGATGTCGCAAGCGAAACGGAGATAGAAGTGGGCTGCGATTCTTTACAAATTCCGTGGTAAAACGGGCTTAGAAACAGTAAATCACAACATCTACAACTTGGCATCTACGAAGGATACCAGCCGACAGACCTTATCAGTTGTATTTCATTTCCTTAACTGAGCAAGCTGGATAGTCTGATGACTTGTCTCGTAAACCGGACGCCTGGTGACTTGTACCCTGCCATTCGCTAAAATGCATTCATTTGCATTCCGGGTTTGCATCTTAGTGACATGTCGGATGTCTATCAGATTGGGCATTGACACCGAGTCATTAGCAAATCTGACGAGATCGAGCAGTATCATATTGCGCTCGAATAGGAAGTCAAAGTTGTTTGGCCAAAGCAACAAACACCACACCCTATCTTCACAGTTACGAATCAGTTGGATAAATAATGAAACGATATTATGAACTCATTTAATAACTCGGAGGACGAAAAAATGAAATGAAATAAAACAAGAATACCAGTCTAAAGCTGGTTTTCTGTTCTCCCTCCTTTGACCACGGGGTCTTTGGCTTTCGATGTTGGCTGCAGTATGTGAGGCGCAACTCGTCAGATCACCAAACGCTAATCACCCCGCTATCCGAACTGGGCGAATCCATTGAGATGCCAGTAAATCGACGTGCGGGAAGAACTCTTCTAGGCACTGCGGTACGGCGTACGGCAGCTAGGTGCACCTAGGCAACGCCGTACCGCAAGAGCGGCAAATGTAACTCTCGATAATATCAAAATTCGGCCGATATATACCTTATTCTTCTAGAAGCCTTAAGCCCCAATAATTTAGTGGTGTTACTATACGGTGAGCCTTATTTGCTATCTAGGAGTATACATTGAGGGAAAACATATCAATATTTCTGCATCAACTTTATTGGGATCGAAATATCGTGTCATAAAATTACTCAATATAATTTCTTCTTAGTGATCCGTGAACCAAAATAGAACGTATGCTGGGTTGAGTCGGAGCGCTATCGTGTATCATGGCGACTTTACAAGGTCGTTTCCTTGAATCTGGGGATCTCCTGTTACATTTGGCTTGAAAAACAAGCGGTAAGTCAAAACATTGGTATCAGCTTCCGGCCCGGATAATACAAATTCAATCGACGTCAGCTCACCTTGTGCACAATCTTGCATCGGCCTATCAGATCCGAAGGAAGTTGAATGCGGAAATTGTTCCTGCAGCTCGTTGGAGCGTCTTCCGCTTCAATTGAAGGCCGCAACAGGCATCCTGCTAGCGAGGCGTTCTTTCCATGTCAGGGTCCTTGACACAGGGATCGGGGGTCTTTGGTTTGGGTATCATCGGCGAGATGATATGCTGGACGAATGGTCGCTCCTAATCCGAATGAAGCCACCCGAACGAGAAAGTGACGACGGAGTGGTCAATCTGTAACAACACAAACTCGCCACACACCACCCTCGATTGTGCGCAATCCAATATAATTTATTCGCCTGACAGGCACTAAACAGGAACCAAAAACTCTAAGGGCATATTTAGAGACGGAAACACAGCCAGTAATAAAATATGCATGCATGAAATCTGAAATCCACAGTGGAGGCCTCATCGCCCCTCTTCTGTTGTCACCCTGTCAGGCGCAGAGGTGGAGCGCTTTCCCAAATCGCCCCCTTGAGCTTCTTCTGAAGGACGTCGCTGGTATCTGTGAAACTTGTCAGTCGAGTTGGAATCGTTCTCGAACAGAATGGGTCGGGTAACATTGCCAGAGGGGATGCCACGCTGCTGACAAGCCCGATATCAAACAATCAACATGACTCTGTCACCATCGGTGCATCCCGGCATGCATTCCTTTAGAAACCTGGCTATGGGTTTGCGCCGCCGGTTGTACGTGGAAGCCAGCCCCATTCTCCTAACTTAATAAATATGGATTCCTGTCATTTTATTCTCTTCTTGCGGCTAGAGTTGAATGTTAGCTTTTCACCATTTCCCGGAACCGAATCCATTTCAAGAAGTTGAGAGAGGACGTATGCACTGCTTGTTACCAACTTATAAGAAATGGAAGTCCAGTAGTTGATCTACACACACCAGATACTTATCCGGCATAGGGATCCGCTTTAATCAACAGAAGGTATACCAACTGCTATGTTCACTCCTTAACATCTACCTCGATTCCAGCGTCATCTCGATATCTTCTTTGGGTTCATTGTCTACGCCATTATACTTGTACCTGCCATCTCCATCTTTGCAATACTGTCTGCGAGCCGGACTTTATAGCGCAAGATGACCCAAATAAGAAGTATTTTTTTGTTCTCGATCTTCGTCCTCTTCGCCAGCTTCGACCCTTCACTTGGACTTGCAATAGATAAGACTGAGAGGAGATACGAGTCATTTGCATCTAGCATCATACCTAGAAACATCTATGCTGGTAAGTCGGCCAAAATTATACGGTGTAGATTGATGTATGAATGTTTTAGTAGTACATTCCTGACTAATTTTGTCCATTTCTGACTTATAGCCGGACATTCATTGTACAAACGAATCCCCAAAATAATATTTTCGAGTAGCACGAGCGTATCAACATCCTCAAGTATCACAATAACAATCGGTGGGAAAAAGGAAACAACAACTTCACAGGATTCCACCAAATATTCCGGATCTCCAACCCTTGGTAACACGGCGGGCCATGTATCGCTCAGTCAGGTTGCGGGCCTCGTTAGCAGCACCAAAAAATCGACTTGCAAAGGCAAAGGTGGAATTGTCAGTTTCAAAGCAGAAACTACGGAGACCGAAAAGGGATCTTCGTTCAAGAGCTCTTGCTCTGTCAAGAGTGCGACAAATGGCATCCTGACATCCTTGGTACCAAAGAAATGTTCCTCTCCTACAGTTGGTATATATTGGGACCCTGTTCTCAAGACAGCGGTCAAAAAGGTCAACGACTGTAACGTCAAACAACAAACATTTGTGTATCGAGACCCAGAACTGGGTAAGGATGTAGCTCTGTACCAGAAAGGCGATTTTACTATTCGCCGCTTCTACGAAGGTGATTCCACGTACAAGAGCATTGCATATTTCGTTGGGTGCGCGACAAACGGCACACCAGCTCAGCTTGGGACTTCTAAGAAGAGAAAGCTCATGCACCGAGCCGTGGAAAAACGTGGCTTCTTTAGAGGTAACACAAAAGATCCAATTTGGAACTGCTGTAAGTTTTATTTTCTTCTCGCACAGGTTAATATGCATACTAACACCATGTTACCATAAACAGCCACACCGAATGCCGACACGGTTGGCGGACCTAAAGATTCATTTATGTTTGCTCCCGCTAATGTGGGAGAGTGTTTGGTTATTATGGCTAGCAGAGAATGCTTGAACCAAGATAGTGTTGCTTTTTTCTGGCTTGGTTGATTGTATTGCCTCTTGTACTTGTCTCTCTGTTGTGTCGCAATATTTCATTTCCCTTGATTTCATTGATTTCACTGAAAGGTCTTGATTGAAAAATCGACCTATTTAATATCCAGTTTCGAACAATCATTACGTCTTTTTCCTTAAAGCATTTACATTTTCATTCAATACCCCATTTATGATCAATTGAAGAAATTTATATTACAAAGCCATAGATGTCCGGATTCGTCCTATATGGCTTTGATGTTGATGAGAATATATAATAATACCATTATGATTTCACCGTCTACTCATGTGTATGTATATGTTCACAGACTTTGGAGCTAGATGTTATATCGCTATCACGCGCCGTTCTTGAATCAAGCCACAGGGGGTTAGTGATAGCCTTGGAAAAGCGAGGGGCGTTGTGTTGGTTGAAAAGGATGATATATCGATATACTAAATTCCTCATCTAGTAAAGCATCCTACATGACCGCAGAGGGAAAGTTGGGACCATAACTCTAAAGGAAGCCGATCTCGGATTTGATCTTTCGTTTCGGAATTCTACTTTAGTAAGATGATGTCTCTTTGTCGTAATCTTGGCTTCTTGAAAACCCTAAATTCTGCTGCTTGAGTGATTCAGTGACAATCAACGACGACATTGGAACTGATACATATAAGTCCAAAATATTCAGTATTCTCGTCTTCAGAAAATTGCAGGGCATCAAATTCAGTAACATCAATTATCAGCTTTTTCTTTTTTGAAACCTGGTTTTCAGACACATGGGGGGTCGTCGACATCCTTGTTCAAGAGAAGCTTATGCAGCATATTGATATTTAAGGTAACGAATACGTGTTAGTGTTGATTGGGAGGACGATTGGGAAGTTGTTTCTGATTTAGGGAGGAAGCAAAGAGTTGTAATACCAGAGTATTTGTAAATTTGGAAACTCAGCTCTACACGCATATATATTCTGTAGATTTATTGTCACCGAGGCAGCACGGCACACCCTCACCCGTACGGATTCACATTCTAAATGTTAAATTTCAAATTTGACAGAATCTTTGTATACTCTTCCTTGCCTCGAAACACTCCAAAATATAGAAAACCACGCCCTAAAATAGCAATGTCTTTGTGGGACCAGTACGGCATCTGGCCTTGCGAGACAAATGTCAACCTTTTATCTCCTAACAATCCGTGAACCACGTACCAATCATAGCTAGAGGAGATTATGTAAGTGCAATGCAGGGTGCCGGTGTCACAAGTGCTTGTATCACCAAACGCAGCTCCCACATCCGTCCAACCAACAACTGAGACTTAGAGGAAATGTGTAGATTGCCGTGAATTGGGTCTAGGCTTCGGTTTAAAAGTAATAAAAGGTCATCATAGCCTCTATTAACTATACACCGCATCCGACTGGAAGAATGGACTCGAGCTGAGGTATACTTCGGGTTAGTCCTCAAAGTTGTTCTCTCAAAGTGTGTTATTGCTTATATTTGGCGGCTTGGCCTGTAGCTCCGGGTAGCAAATCATATTCAGTCCCCCAATTCGGCCGAGCAAAGCATGTGTGCATAAGCACTTGCATTGGAATGGAAAGTATTGTAATTTTTTTTTATGAAAAGAACCTTTGGAAAACAGAATACAGAATATTCGCGTTGTAGATCCCTTCAAAACTTGGTCAAACAGCAAGCGGCTTACGTAGCTTACCGCCTCCAATAATACTTTTTTATTATGATGGCTACAAAAGGTCCACGGTTGGTCATGCTGTGTGACATCAAACATAAGAACTACCGAGACGTAGTGCTACCTACCGTGGGTCAACACTTTTCAGGTATTTCAGGTATTTACTCCCTTGTAATTGACAGGGCTTGATAATATGAGTTCGTAAAGGCGATCATACGAACGGAAAGGGCAGTGTTTTGCTACGACGCGCCTTCCCGCTCTGTGCTTATGGAGAAAGACCTAGCTATTGATACGGTTACGTCGACAGAATCGGTCAGAGTGGGACCAAAAACTGATTACCACTAGCTTACTTTTGGCTTCCAAGTATGCATGTCTCTCAGGAATATGCCGGATTTTCCAAATTAAAAACCATCCAAGTTAGCGCGGGGAAATCCAGAATATGTAACTAGGGCTGAAATATGCTGACGGACGGGCGTGACGATTAGGACTGACCGCATTGGGTGGATCTTGGAGAACCCTGAAGATGACAAGACGGCGAAGGAGATGGATAAGCTATTGATTGTTGGTTGGTCTGGGTGGGCTAGTTTGGGCTCGTACTCGGGATCGTATTTAAAGTCAAGCTCTTCTCTTCGGCGTAACTAATTGAAAGCTATTCATATTTGATAGTCTATCTATTTTTAATACTATTGATTAATACTATAGCTATATAGTGAGGTTTGTCTTTGCCCCGATTGGTCCCCAGATCTTTCTGCAGAAAGCGACCCGAGCTAATCGTCGATCTCAAGTGTAGCTTGTTGTAGATTTAGTATATCAACACGTAACTACTATCCAAAATGACCCGTACAGCTCGAAGCGATGGTTCCAACCTCTCTGCTCAGCAGCTAGATGCACTGCGCACCAAAGTGAAGGGCAAAGTTGTCATAAAAGGCGAAACTCCCGATGAAGAATATCAACCTCTCATTGAGCGTTGGAATCGCCTGCACGTTAAAGAATCGAATATCATTGTGCTTCCAGAGTCGGAAGATGATATCAGCACAACCATCAAGTTCGTCGCCGAACACAACCTCGATGTTTCTATCTCTTGTGGTAGACACACATACTCAGGACCTAGTTCTGGGTTTGGTTTAGTCATCGACATGAGGAATATGCGAAAAGTCACCGTTGATACCGAAAAGAAAACTGCGAAAGCACAAGGTGGATGCATTGCTGGTGACGTCGAGAAGGCAGCGGAGTCAGTTGGTCTCCGTCCTGTTATGGGCGCCGTAAATGCCACTGGCGTTGGTGGTATCACCACTGGCGGTGGCGTTAGCAATCTTTCAGGACAGTACGGGCTTGTAGCAGACAACGTAGTTGAGGCTCGAGTCGCTCTGGCCGATGGAAGGATTGTGGTGGCCTCCGAGACTGAAAACCCAGACCTCTTCTGGGGCATTAGGGGCGGAGGAAGTAACTTTGGCCTCGTAACAGAGTTTACTTATAAGTTGCATGAATGCAATCATGAAGTTTACGGGTATTTCCACTTAAAAGCCTTAGTTTCCATCTAGCAGATCAAAATTTAACATTTTATCCTTTCCTTATAGTGGCCTCTTAGTGTTCGGTCCAGACAAAATCGCCAAGGTCATAAGTACGTTGAATACGCTCCATAGCGACTCTATCATGAAATCGAACGGCAAATTCGCCACTAATGGATTCTTTGGAATGATGGGTGGAGTACTCATGCCCGGTTTCATGGTATACTACGACGGCCCTGAAGACGAAGCAAAGAAGTGGGCCAAGCCATTGTTCGACCTTGAGCCTCTCACTCCTCCTAGCCACTGGGGCATGGCCCCTCATACTGCTACCACTGACTGGGCGCAATTCGAAAATTTATTCCCACCTCAGTTCAACCGAATCCTCGGAACTTCAACCCAGATGGACTATCCTATCGATGAAGCGGTCATGACAAAGGCGGTTGATCTCTACAAGGAAATCATTTCTAGGCACCCTGAAAACCTCGCGGTGTCAAAATTAATTATCGATCTTCGAGACTATAGTAAGATTGCAGCTGTTCCGCTCGATGCCACTGCCTACGCAAACCGACGGGAGGGCATGTTGATTGCCGCGGATTTCATCTGGGATGACCCGGCTTTGGATGAGGAGATGACTGCGGCAGCTAAGGATTGGATGGGCAAGGTTCGGGCCATGATCAAGGAATCCAATACACAGAAGGGAATCGCAGATGTTGGCGCCCACGTCGCTGCGACGACTTTGTATGCCCTTATTACGGACGGAGAGGAGAAGCTACAAGCCGTTTTTGGGCCGAATCTTCCAAAGATGAAGCAGGTCAAGGCGAAGTATGATCCTAACATGATGTGGAACAAATGGTACCCTGTCGAGCCTGAATCTGCTAGCTAAATAATATAGCTACTACTTCATGTATTCTATTTACGTAAGATTCACAAGAGTTCTGATTCCACCTTTATTTGCAAGTTTGGGAGTTGAATCTAAGATTTTATGAGTTTGAGCATGCATCATCCCTCCCTAAACTGTAAAATTATCGGCAACTCTAGAACCATGTTCCTTTGACGATTCTGCCATCAAAAGCAACACCGTCAACTCTATATACACCAGGTTCTCCAGTATCACCTTCCGTTATAAACTCTAAGCAATGTGAAACCCCTAGAAATTCACCTAACCCCTTGAACACAGCGAAGTATAGAAAATGCCCCGTTGTGGTACTCTTCACTCCAGCTTGTAGTAGTTGTTGCTGCGGAGTCAGCGCGGAATTGTCGAGAGCCCAGCTTAAACGCCTCCTCCCGCTTGGTAAGGCGGTTGGTGTTATCTTGCTGATGCCAGGTAATTTCGGTTCCCCATATCCAGAAAGACATAGATGTCCAAGTCTTAGAATAGCATCATCGCCGGTATCAGCGGAAGTCGCTCCATCAATGTATGCTATCCCAAGCTCGACTACTTTCATTCCAAACCAGTCTTCTTCGGATTTTTCTACATCTAGAGTTACAGTTTTTAAGCCCCAAGATTCTTGAACAGGTAATCCTACCTCGTGGCGTTCTGTAACTCCGTTAAACCGCTTAAGGATGAAGTAGATTGCCACTCGACCCTTCTGGCCAGCAGGCAAGATATACGAAAATGAAAGTCGTATATCTGGTTTATACTTCATGTTGAGTTTGTACAATTGGCAATAAGACACTTTCGAATCGCTGGCTGTATTTCGCTTGTACAGAACCTGGAGCGACTGTCCGCCGTCGTATGCAATGTCGCCATCTAAGCTCCATATTAACCGATCCGTATCCACCGGGTAGAATGACGGTAATACGGACTGCGCGCCGAGATGCGCCCAAGATTTCGAAGATACCTCTCTGCCACTCTGAAACCACTTCTTCCCATACCCTCTGCTAAAGTTAGTGTAGAAGAAGTCCTCCGTTCCCGCTTCCCACACTGGAGCGAACTCCGCAACTGGCCGACATATTAATTCTGGATCAGCAGCTGCCCCATTGATCCAAAACTTCCGATTCCTTTCTTCGAACTTCAACCCGTCAAAGTTTTCAAATACCCATCCAGGTGCGAAGATCGCAGCGGACAACCCTGCGGAGCGGATAACCGATAACGCGGTTCCGACTCCCCATCCGCCGCCACCAAATGTACCCCGTCCGAAAATATCAATACCCATTAACACATCGTGACTTCGATGCATGGACTTAGCCAACGCAGCTGTCGTGAGAAGTTGACCAAACGGATTCCAGCGATAGTTCGTAAACAATGCCGAAGAGGCATCGAAAAACGGGGCGTTCATTGGCGATAGCCCATTCGCATAGGCGACCCGGTTATATATAGTCAAGGAATCGTACCAGACAACCTCACTCCCTTGCAGCCGCCTATCACACGCCTTCCTGAGATCCTCGATGAATTTGATGGTACTCTCCAGACTGTATCTCTCATCTGGGAAATGGGCTTCAAAGTTCAACAGCCAGCCGTCAAAGCCGTAGTAGGCCGCGATATCCGCGAGCTTCTCGACGAATATAAAGTTGCCATTGAGGTCCCGTTCTAGCAAATCATCGAAGCCCGAGGTATTCCCCGGTTCAACGATGAACGTTCCTAGTATTCGAACTCCATTTTTGTGCATAACGTTCGTCCATGGTGCTGGGGGGCTATAGATATCACGCAAGCATGAGGCTAGGAATATGCGTTGTTTGTTGGGGTTTTTTCGGGAGCTTACATTGTGACCCGATGGTGGGAGAAGTAGACAAAGGTGGAGACGAGGTGGAGATATTCGAGTGTGTATACCGGGTCGTCCGTGAAGATGCCCTGGCTATCCTCGTAGGGTAGATAAGCCCCCTTTTAGATCTTTTCTTAGTATCCTCACCGTTAACACGTTTTAATGTCAAAAACTTCAATCATGATCTTACCTTGAAATCGTGGCATACAAGTAGTTTGAAAGGATCCCGTTCTTCTAGGTAGGGGCGTTCTTGGAGCGGCAAATTTGCTATATCTAAAGCTTCACCTTCCCTCGAGCTGTCTGGCTGCCAATTCCGGACACTGGCAAGATCGTCAAAGTACTTCATTGGGGTATATCTCTGAAAATACGCATAAAAACGCCAAAGAAACACAAACGAGGAAATTATTGAAAGAAATTGCGGGGAATAGATGTTCGGTTGCACAGAGAGGCCAACAGTAGTGTGTGTTTACCCCCAGAATTTGTGCAGGTGATAGATCAAAACCCAAGCTTTACAGCCACGAAATCACGTTATTTATACCCAAATCGACTTCCTCTCCCTCCTCTACCTGTACCGCTCCCTCTGCCACCGCGACCTGTAGTTCCACTTGCGCCACCCCTTCCGGTATTGCTTCCTCCTCTGGTAGTGCCAGAGCCTCCGCGGCCAGACTGGCCTCGCCGCATTGGCGTCTTTGGATTTCTCGATGCAGCGGGGGTGACGGGTTGCTCCACGAATGTATCGTTGGTCCTAGTTGCTCAGTTAGAACTATCCATTTATGGCCAGGTATAGGATAAGAAGGTACCACATACATGAACGTCGTCTCCGCATCGTGGACATTCTCACTCCGGGGCGTTGGCAGGAGTGCTGCAAGCCGCTCTGTTTACCAAACATAGCTATTAACAAAAGGCCACAGATATATCAGATATTTGGAAGCAATTAGGCAGTACCAGCTTCCCTAGCAGCTTCCTCCTCTCTTCTAAACGAATCTTGTATCGGTGCCTCAGGAAAATCCACGCAGAAGGCATTCATCTCCATCCCGTACATCATGGCGCTAAAATTCTCATTGAACTTGTTGATATTCTCGTGAATCTGCTGGAGCTGCAGCAGGTTATCGTGAAGGATATTGAGACCATCTTCCAGCTCGGCGAAAAATGGGGTAATGTTCTCGATTGGCGAGAACGCTGTGTGCGAGCTGCGGAAGCGGTTTACGGAGTCGCGCGAGCGTGAGGATTCGCGAAGAGGTGTCGTTGGGCGGTGGATATCACGACCGCGAGAGCTCGGCCGGGAGTCGGACTGCTGCTGCGCTGTAGCCATCTTTAGCTACCCTTGGTACGTAGAATATCTTGGACTGGATTATGGTAGGGAAGTCGACAAATCGCACAAGATCCGAAATGGTGAAGGGACCAGGCAGTGAGTGTACGAGTGGGTGTTCGATAGCTAAGTTGTTTATATTATCCGAATAGCGATAATGTCTTAGTACACCGAACAACACGGAATATGGCTCTTGAAATGCAGCGCTGAGTCTAATCAAAATAAGGTATCCTCGCTCTCAATAATGAGACCTCTTGAAACCAAGAAAATGTTACGGCAAAAAGAGACAAACAAGAAGGAAAATGTCTGATAGAAAAATATCACTCTCAATCTCTATAGGACTAGCTATTTATACTCTGTGAAGTCTGTGTGTCCTGTCTCTTCGGCATGTCTTTGAGCCCCTCTTTCCCCAACCAACTTCGCGCCGCATGTCCCACATCTCAAATCGAATTTAGAGGTGTTGGTCGCGTAGTTTCTATCCTTGAGGATATTACATAACTTCTTTGCAGTATCCAGAACATTGGTTTCGTGTTGGTTGAAGACGGTGACTAGCAAGCAACTCACAAATTAGATGCGATTTCCAATTTAGCAGTATCAGCGGCAGAATAGACCGTACCATCTTGATCGGGGTCATTGACATTCTTGCTGGTAGCGATGCAATCGTAGTGGATTCCGGAGTAGATAAGGATACCGTAATTGGCCTTCCCTGGGTTATATGTGACTACACTACCATCATCGACCGAAATAGAGTAAATCTTTCAAAGCGAATAGTGAGCATCGAAGTCAACAAAGACAATTGCAAGCAGAAAACATACCGTTAAGTCGAAATACTCCGAGAGAATAGTAAGTTCGATATACCCTCCCCAGCTGTTTGGATTCGACATCCTCTCACAATACTTATTTCTCGACATCCCTGTCGGTAATATTTGTTAGCTGAGACTAAATTCTAGAAGAGGTCAAAGATTTTATGAATATATACCAAGAACAACTTCACTGAACCGCTGAATATCGGGGGGCAAATCTGCATCACTGTGAATTGTGGACGCTATTATTGACCTCAGTTCGGACATCATATCGATCCCCCTAGCGCAGACGTAATTGACAGCGCGGAACATGCAAGAGTTGTCGTCCTCCATCACACGCATGGTACAGCTCCATCCGGGATTGTTTTCAACCCGGAGAACGGGTTCGTTCCCTTTGACGGCCGCATATGGGTTATCGGATTTCGAAGGTGCCGAGGGTGCCGAGGAAAAGAAGTTCTTGACAGCACTCGGGATGGCGTCAGTGATTGAAGGGAAGGATTCCCGTTCTTCTTCTTCGAACAGAGAGCCCTGGCTGTTGCTCAAGGGCCCGCTATTCGGGCCAGCAGACCCTCGTTGTGAACTGGATCCAAAGCCGGAGCTGTCTTCTGAGACGATCAACTGTTCGCCATGGATGGTGACGGGAAGATCGATGAGGAGGGTATCTCGAGAAGGAAGATCGAGGGGTTTCGGGGGGAAGCCGTATTTGACTATATTTCGTGACGAAATGAGATGTGTCTTGTTAGCTTCTTTGTCGATAGTCGAAGCTCCAAAGGGTATGACGTACGAGCTACACCACCACCAATGCCAGCTTTGGCGCGAATCTCGTCCACCAGATTGCCGACGCTGGCGACATCCTCGAGATTGAGGGTATGGGTGCCATTCGGCGCTCGTATTCTGACTCGCATATCGTAGCGTGGGTGGTTTATCAGTGGGGCTCGTGGGCTGGGGCTCAACGTGCGCTTTTGGCCTGGAATCGGACGACGCTCGCTAGTTGGATGGAATCTCGAAACCGAGGCCGTAACTTGTGAAAATACGTTTCCGGTTGAGGGAGAGCGGGATCCAAGTGCTCAAGTACCTATTCGAGTAGGGCCGTCAGAGGGGTTCGGGTCGGGCTCTGATCGATTTTAAATCTCAGAATCAGCAGGAAGGTTCCGGTTGCCTCCCGCAGCTTAAGCTCAACCAGTTGGGCCTCGTCAGCTGCCTCCAACTCCCACCTCTCCTCCCATCCCAATCTTCTCAACCTCCCCCAAGCCCCCCATCCATCGCCACCCTCGCCATCACCCTGAACGACTTCTGCCAGCTTGCGGGCTTGCTAACAACCAGCGGTAGACCCATTCCAGCTACGGCTCGTGCTATCCCTCGTCCTCGAAACATTCATGCCGGCAATACAGCACGACTCGCCCCCCATCGACCCTCGGACGCGTCCCTTCAAGGTGCCTTGATAGGACCTCCTTCGTCGCGTCCACTCGCGCAACGTGTCGACATACCCCTACTAGTCTCGCAGAGACAACTACCAGGCGACGATGGCCTTGAACTTCTTCACCGGCCGATTCCGTCCAAAACCCCTCCCTGGGACCGCGCTGTACTCCACCACCACCAACCGCTCCGGGCCCGTTCTCAGATACGACGACCAGTCTGGCAACCTGTTCACAGAAGAGATATTCAGAACCCCTTCTGACTGCCTATCACTCCTCGATAGACCCACCTATGCGGAACGACAGGTTCTCTTTTCGAAATACCCACGCACGAATCCCAAGAGGCAGGACCCAACTCTCTTCAACCTCTGTCGCCTCATCGTGCTACAGCATGTCGAGTCCCTCACGCCTCAAGTCTTATCACAACTGCCATGGCATTACGGCAAGATCATATGGGAGGATCTGATCCACGCAACGGCTGATTCCTTCACAATATTCAGGAACTTTTGTGAAGTCTACGGCCACGAACCTGATTTCCACCCGGGTAACCGCGAATTACTCTCCACGCAAACAAAGGTACTGGAATCCCGCCGTCTCAAACTACCAATGACGAATCATAGACCGTGGACTCCGCTATACATACCTTATCTATCCTCGAATTCTGCGGCCTGGCTGGTAAACCTCACTCTAACCGGCGGGTTTGACCTCTGGGAACTCACTGAGCTCACTGGTCTACAAAACCTAGTGTCCTTAAAACTATGCTTCCCGCTTGACGCCCCTCATCGCACCCTCGCCAGGGTCTTCAAAAACTGGGTCACCAACAAGCGGAATTTCGAGAATCTACGGATCCTCAGACTGTCATACCTACCAGAATCGGTTGTCGTAAATGAAGGAAGTGTCTTGGGTGCTCTGGATGGACTGCCAGCTCTGAGGCTGGTGGAGTTACGAATACGAGACAAATGGAGCAAACCAACAATGTATAACTGCGACTATCTAAAGAGAAACAGTTTCGGTATCGGGCGGGCTACCGGATGGAACATCATCTGCTGGAAATCCACCTGCAGAAATTGTTTACAAACCGTTTTGCAGGATTCTGAGCTGGCTGAAATTGTTCTGGGTGGCATTAAGCTGACCGACTCAGACACGAATCTCAGAATGCACAGGCTAGCCCCGTGGATCATTAAGAAGCACACGGCTGGCGGTCAGCGAAAGGTCATTTTGAACGTCTCCTCGGAAGGTAGTTTCGGATTGGACGATGGCACCTTGTTCTTTTACAGAAAGGAGTTCATCTCACGGGTGCAGGGCATCTCAGAACCAAAGAGGGCGAAAAAGAGACTACTTTTGTCCGACGGCGAGGATGAAGATGTAGACGTTCCTTCGAGGCGCATGGAGGTCACAAAAGTGTATAGGAGGGCAAAGGCAACTAAGAGGCAGGATATCGGATCCCTTTTGAACTCGTTCACTTGAACGTATAGACATGAGTAATCACAGATTAATACAATAATAATAATAATATAATGACTTGGGAAATTACTAAGCTCAATATAAACATTATATATACCATTTAGTAAGGATAATAAAATATACATAATAGACGTATGACGCCAAGGTCCCATTTGCCAAATCTCCGATGCAATCACGTTTGGTTTTTTATATGCATCTAAGGAAAAAAGGATATCGCTCGTTACCATTACTCCCACCCAACCAGTTCGCAACGCTACATCCTTCACTCCTCGGGAGAGGCCATACTCTCATTTCCCTGTTGCCATACCCCCTCGCTCAGAAATCCAGCTAAAAGAAAGAAAAGAAATCCAGAAAAATAAATCCCACCATGATTTTTCTATCCCAAGAAAAATAAAATCGCACCCGAAACAATCATAAAGGAAATCCATCAAAATCAATCTGCTGCCAATCCTCCACAACTCCTTAATCGAGCTCCTCAGTCAACGTCTGCTCCAAACCCGGCGAGTCTCTCAGGTATTTTTGGTTCCTCTCCGCTGCGAAACTATCGTATCTTGCTCGTTTATTCGGATGCCCGCTTGCCTCGCTTGTATTTCGCGATAGCGGGCTTGACGCGGATTCTGGCATCGGCTGAGGCGTCAACGATGGTTCCTTCACAATGACTTCCTCTTCTTCGATATCCTCGCCGATGACATTCGAAGTTTCAAGATCTCCCTGGAAGTTCTTGCGTTGGCGGGCCATATCCGGCGAGTCGTAGAGAGAAAGAGCCTCCATCGTGCCCAGCACACCTTCTGCATTCCAGAGGTTCTCGGAGACACCATCAATTCTGTCACATCAATTAGCTTCCCGATAATAATTTAAAAATATAGCTGTGCTGAATGTTTACCTCGCAGCTGCGCCTTCCTTGATTTTGGTGAATCTGCCGGTAAACTGGCCTTGCAGCTTCATCCATGCGAATCTACATCCGGCCAAAACGAACACAAATCCGGGGAAGCCAGTCTATAAAAATGTTAGCTATCACAGTCCCCAATAAAATAAGAAAAAAGGAAACATTCAAAGTACATACGTGCTCAATATGCTTTTGCATTTCACCAGCAAGCCAGTCTTGATGCGGCTTCTGACGAAGTTCCATACCAGCGAAGAACAGAATGGGCATCATGAAAGCGGTAGACTCGAATCCCAGTGACGCAAAGATCCGGAGGACACCATGCACATAGGCACCGATCTTAGGGTCCGCCACGGGAACATCCGGATACTTGACACGATAGGTCTGTAGTCGCAAGCAGTAATACCAAGCGTCCGCGAGCGCGACAGAGAAATGCGAGTACTTTCTCGGGATTATGACGTGAATATCGGTCTGGTTGATATCCTCGTCTTCTCCGTCCTTACCGGTCCACACGTTATCTTCGGATGGACCGAACCAGTCCGGAAGCTCATCCTCCAAATCATCCATCATTTTCTCCAATCGGGCGATTTTGCGGCATATACTCTCTTGGAGTCTTATTTTCTTCTCCAGGAATACGGGGTCCGTGTCGTTCCCTTTAGATTGGACCCATAGGTCTCTTCGTTTTCGAATAGCCCAGCTTTTAACATATGTGAGTCTTGAGTTGATGATGGTGCTCTTGGAGAGAGCCGCGTCCGCGATGAAGAGTGTTGGGCCATCTTTGTCGATTGGCAGTCTAGCCATAGGGTCGATAATCCACCAGTCCTAAAATCAAATAGTATTAGCGATATTGTAGCAGAAGTGTGGTGGATACTTGTGATAAAACATACCGGAGTAAGGAAACAAGGGTTTCCAGTTACAGAAGATGTACCGATATCAAGACGGCGGAAGACAGCATATAGAGCACGTCCGACTGGTGTCATATGTGCCTCTTTGCCTCTCGCAAGAATCATGTCCCTGGCGCCCAACATGTGAACACCCATCTTCATGTTCTCACCGGACCACAACTCGAACATTCCCATCAAGATTGCCGTGGCCAAGGGCGCATACGAGGTCATAGATTCCTGCGCTGCCAACGCTTGACCGTGCGCCATCAAAGCGCGATGGTAATGAGTCGGTGCTTCGACCATGAGATATCTTTGGTCATTGTCCCGAAGTCCGACTTGCAGAGCAGCAAATGCAAGCATCGCTTCCATGAGCGCAGGAGACTCCTGCGCCATGGAAGGGATATATTTCGACCATAGATTGATGTACGATGGCGAAGTATACTGCAAACGTGGCGCGGTGACGGCAAGGTATGCTTGAAGAAGATAGTGGTCACCAGCCTTCTTGAGGCTTGGCGCTCTCGCCGGAGCGATAACCCTGGTAGTGGGGCTGAAGCCCCTCAATGGCATCTGGATTTCCTCCAAGATTTCCGGAGGGAAATGAGGTAGACATGTTGTAAACTCGGTGATACCGTCATAGGTTTGCAGAGGCGCATTCGTTTTGAAGTCAATTGGCGACTTGAGTACCGGTGGGTCCGCGACTTGGAAGTTGTCGGTCAACGCAAGAGCGGTATTGGGGTCATCAACATCATCTTCAGGAGAGTCAGCATTGCTAGACCCGGAGTCGGAGCTATTCGACTGGTCTTGCATCTGCGATAGCAGATATGCTTTGAACTGCTCCTTGGCTTCATCACTCAATAGTTCTGAGGAACCTTCATTGTCGTTCTGGATATACAACAGGTAAATAAGCGACTTGTTACAACAAGGGAAAGTTTGCTGGAGAGAGGCTGGGAGAACCTACGGATGCCTTTCTTTTCCGGCTCTTACGAGGGCCATTGATAGCCTCATTCCTTTTGACAAGTTCTTGTAAGATCTGCTCGACATTGACTAGAGCGTCATCATATACTGTCAGCGTGTTGTCGTCTTCCAAATCGCACCAGGAATCGACGAGTTCAAAAGCTGAAAATTCTGGGGTTGGCATATCTGCGCAACTAATTGGGTGTGCTGGGAAGAGTAAAACAACGACCGCAAAAAGATCAAAGACATCCAAGAAAGATTAAAAATAAGGGAGAGAGACAGATAGATATCGATGCCTATTTAAGCATCGATACCTGATGTCGCTTATATGAACAACATTTAAGCGGGAAATCTCAGGGGAAGATTAGGAGATATGATACTGCAGCGACCTTAGGAAATGTAGATATAAAAAGTAATGGATGGGTGGGAATGTATCAAACGGAGGAAAAAGGAAACCCACATCGAAGTTGGTACAGGTGCATCTGGTACTGGGACATGCATGGTTTGGCCATGGATGGAGACCGGTAGGCCGTAAGCTCGACCTTACAGCCTTGGATCATATCCGCGATATCGAAAACGAGGGGAAAGTGCTAGTGGATGCTAATGCTAAGTTGAGATGGAGGAAGCATCGCGAGCAGTAGCAACTTCGGCCCACGCTGACATGACGCGCGAGATGTGTTAAAGGGCCAATTCGAAGTGGTGGAAATGGGGGGAGGAAAGGGAAAGGGAAAAGTAATAAAAGTAATAATAGTAGCCAGCTTGGAGGCAGACAGACGCAGGCAGAGCGACCCGGTTTAACCTGCGAGCGAGCAAAGTGAGACACCGGTTGAGCTGCGTCGGTGCGTAGGAGCCTGGTCGGGGCATGGCACTTGGAGAAGACCTTCAACTCCACCGCGGCATGAAGAGTGCGGTTTCCAGTTGGCTGAAAATTGGCATATAACGCATATAACGGCAGATGGCTCGACTGGCGCTATAGGGATAGGGATAATAATGCCATGCACCTGCACATCGATAGCCCTTTCTCTCTCGTTGCTCCCTGCGAAGTGCCCGCTTTATTTCGGGTCGCACTTCCAAAACCGAGTAGCTCTGACGGATCAGGGGAATAATTCGAAACCACGGCGAGTCGCCTCCAACTTTCCCACCTGCACTTTGAACTCGGGCTCCACCAGCTCGGTTGAAACAGGATAACGCCAGCCCGTCAAACGGACGGACGGACAACACATGACGATGGCATTTTTCATCATTACGATTTAATAGCAGCGCGGTGTTATTAAAACAGAGTTCGCAATCGACAATGTAAGCACTTACAGAGTTGGTCTTCGACTTGGCTGCTCAGCCGCCTGGGCGTTTCCGGCGACCGTCTGGGAGATCTCATGCCGCGTGCTACCACATTGCTGTCCGTGTAGAGTGTCGTCGCTGACGGAGTTGGCGGGAACATAAAGTTGTGTGGTGGAGGGTGGTACGCCGCCATCGCTTCGAACGGGATGGACTCGGTACTCACAGTGCTTGCGGGGTCGAGGGGCACATTATCGTGAGGGTTGTAGTACGGGTGGCTGCCGCCATCTTCACTGGCCGCGCTGTGGACGTTGTAGTAGTAGTCGGTCTCATCATGCGCATACGTCGCATACCTCTGGTCTTCCGTCTCCATTTTGTCCTATTCTTGTTGCTTCAAACGATGCAATGCAGCCCTTTGCGCCTTCTGCTTTCAACCGAACCGAACACACGCAATCTGCCTAATCGTCTGCTGCCTGACTGACTGCCAATTTATAAAGAAAAAAACCCAACCAAAAAGGCGTATTAATACTTTTTAAGGACGGATAAAAGATACTTCCTTGGTTGGCGCGCAAGATATTGTCCCCGAATTGCAATTGCAATTGCAGATTCGGTTTCCGAAGAAAAGTCGAACCGACGAACTCGTTCTCCTCTCGTAACTGTCGTTCCGAAGTCTATTTGAATCGACGACCGCCTTTCCCGTAACAGAAGGTCGTGATGTCGAGAAAGTGTGATTTGCGCTAGAAACTCCAGGCAGACAGGGGTGCCGCAATGTCCACAACTTCGGCTGCAGGAACCACGGTCAGGCCTGTGCCTCTTGGATCCGGTTGATCTGCAATGCTGGTGTTCACGAGTGCGACCGAACGATGACCGCAGTCGAATGTGAGGTTTTCTTACTCGAAGACGCCTCTCTCAAAAATGAGGGTAAAAATAATAATCCACTGGGAGGAATGGTTGGGGAAAACCGTACGCCTTTTGAGAGAAGTGGAACTGCTACTAGACTGCCGTTCGTAGTTTGGCCCTTTCCCTCTTTCTTCGCGATGTGGGCCGGTTAGTTGTTCGCTAATGTAGGTGGTCCTGCGGCACGAAAGCTTCTTTGGTTGGTGCAAATGGGCTGGAGATGTTCGGGATAATTTGACCTTCCGAGATTGGGGTTAAGTGGCTTGCTATCAAAAGGCCGAAATCTGCTGTCGAGTTTGCAATGCTTCTATCGCATAAGGCGGGCAGAGCTTTAATTCGTCTGAAATGCCACAGGGGCACCACAGTCCGGCTGGTCAACGGCGGCGGGCGGGGAGGGATATAGCTCTCGATCTAGCAGGTCGCGTTCGAAAATCAAAATAGGATAAAGGATATCCCGCAGAGATAGAGAAAGGGAGAGCTGCTTCGGTATAAAGGTATAAAAAGTAGACGCAGCAGCAAGAATCACAGGGAAAGTGAGGTGTATCGTAACTCGGAGTCACAAGATCCGTCGAGCGTCGGTGCTAGCACTGCAGAAGAAGATGTTTGCTCTATAAAAATAGAAATGCAAACGCCTTCGCAGTGAACAATAATATAGCAGTCGTAATAATATAGTTCTCTCAATAATCAATAATTATAAGAGAAGCGGCTTTCTGAGTGTGGGGGAAAGGGGACTCGGGGAAGAAAGAGAGTTGAGAAACCGGGTCGAGAAAAGTAAAGCTTAAATGCATCGGGACCTGAGGAAAGTCTACTCTTCTTATGAGTAAGTGCTGCGGCCACCCGTGAGAAGAGCGGATTGGAAAAATAAAATATGAAAGGAAAAAAACAGAATTCAAATAAAATTTAAACTGTAAGAAGCTCGGTATCCGATCGAGCAAGGGCCAAGGAGCAGAAAAGCAAGATCGAACTGGGTACTGTTCATTTACATTTTACGGCATCTCCGCTGATATAGCATGCATATCCATCTGGTTTAGGTGCATGGTTCGAGCCTATACCTCATCCAGCGACAGCAGGTTGAGTGGTTGGCCCGCCAGTCAGTCTGCACGTATGTAGCGGGACAGAATACCTCAACCGCGGAGGGTCAAACGGCCAGGATCGAGGTCTGTCTTCCGTACCGCTCATTTCAAATGTCGCCTCTCTGTCAAAAGAAAATCTGGCGGATTCGCTTGAGGTCGCAGCAGGAGGGTGGGGAGCGACGAGGTTATTGGCGGTTGGCTAACCCATCAACGGCTCCTCCCAAGCCTACGTAACGGCTGGTATATTGGACAATGATATTATTATCTGAATTCGATTGATTTTATTATCGACCCCGTTATCCTCTCCTCTTTTTTTTCCCTTTTCGACTTACATTGGGCCCCTAGTTACACGCAATCTTTGCAATCCGGCGCAGGTTTTGCGCTATGTATTCCTCAAGACGTTGTGGGGAACGAGAGCCGATTCAACGGACCAGGATGTCAACTGGGACCAGACTAAACCAAAGCGACGGCACTTTCACGATGTATCTGTACATGTTCAGTACCACCACCCCTTCCATTGCATTTGCTCCTTCCCTTCGCCCACCGAAGGGACGGACTAATGCAATGTGCTTCGCGCAATATCGACAGATTTGCAGTAGAACGGAGCTTTTTCTGTGACGCTCCCAGGTTTCCCGTGCCAATCGCCGCCGCATTGACCTTTGAAATTTTAAACAATAAGCGGGAAGGCCAGGCCTAACCTCATTCTTATTGTATCATACGATATGATATCTCCCACGAAATCGAAAGGGCAGGGCACCCTTTTTTTCTTCTTCTTCTTTTTTTTTGCGCTCGCCCACACACTCTTGTTAATATCAAGGAATCAGCCGACATATTCCTTCATGATCTCTTAATGAAATGTCACAGAACTTCAAACCCGATTGCCCTTTCCCATTCTAACATTCCCCTGCCGTCTGACGGCGACCCCATCGAAAACGCCCAAATTTCCTGCATGGGGCTTGCTGTCGATCTTCCTTCTCAACCAGACTCTTTATTGGTAGCCAGAGATTCTTGCATACGCCCTCCGTCTTTTTACCTTTTTGTCCACACACACCAGACAGCGCCCAAAATCCCGACGGTCTCCCTTGCAGGGTCCGGGGTCGTGGTTATCCGCAAGCCTTACCTTAAATGAGATTCGGCGCCGCTGGGAAAGCAAAAACGTCGGGCACTGGTGCAGAAATCAGCCAGTCCAAAGAAACCCATAACCCAATGGTAAGGCGTTCCAAACCGGCTGGCCAAATTTGTGGGTTTCGGCTTTTCTTCTCTTGCAGGCGATTGCATCTTGGGACCAAGCTTGCCAGCAGGGAAGAGCAAAGCCCCAGCTGCTAGGACGAAACGGCTGAATCGGAAGGGGTTTCTTTTGCATGTAGACGGTACATTTTTACAGAACAAAAAAGACCTCAATCGGCTATGTGAAATGAACTTGCATTTGGATAAATGCGTCCCGTTCGCCCCGGCATACTGTGACCCCTCTTCTGGAGCTGAATAGAAGCTTGAGCGCTACGGATCACTAGATTTCGGTATCAAATCACCCTCGCTGATAAAATAATAGCCAGCAAATCGGTGAATTTCTCCCCCCGAAATCTCAGAAAGTTCCAATGGCAGAAGTATCGCGTCCATTTCCGTGCGTAAAACCAAAAAATGAATTTCCCGTTTCGTTTCGCAACATTAACCCTTAATTGAGCGCCGCTATCAGAATAAAAATAAAATAAAATGCAGTCGACTAAAACTTAACCAAACACAAGCCTTTTTGCGTTCAAGGTATATCGTGGGAAAAACTCTAAGCAAGTCGTACGTGTACCTATACAATGTGATATTACTCCGAATAAAACCGATCTCGTTTCAATTCATTTCTATTGGTAAAATATCACGAGTCGGCGAAAAGAAAGCCGGAGAGCAAGATCAGAGGGTACGAGGATCTAGGCTTTACTTTTTCGTGGAAAAATCCCTGTTTGCATGGTCTAGGCCAACTAGGACTGTGAGTGGGGACTGATAGATGAACGAACCTCTTCCACCGATTCATGACATGGCCGTTCAGATGTGGATTACATTTACGAGATAGCGGGGCGAGAATTGAGAAAATATCGATCTTAAGACTGGGTCTATAATACTTTGATATTATAGACAGCTTACCGCGGCGATATTTCCTCGATCATAAAAAAATAATATATCATTCCGGTTCCCCCGTTCGAGGAAATTACGACGTTTGGCATCGCAGGGGGGGTTTTACGGAGAGAGGCTCTAAATTCTGACAACTATTGCTCCATATTTTGTTCACATGATTGATCTTCTAGTTCTCCACAGCGCCCATGTCGCTTTCCCGTCAATTGTTGAAACGGTATTTTATAAATGTTTACATGAAACCTTAACGTTTTAAGTAGTTTGGAAAGTACCTGTCGGTCCCGGTGGTCCTGATTTTCGATTGCCCTTTACAAAAACGTGGGGGTTGCCGTCGCTAACAGAAAGTCGATTAATTGTCATGCCATGCTCGATCCTAAAACCAGTTTGGATATAGTCGCTATCTACAGAGAGCAATCCAGACTCGAATGCTTTAGACAAACCGCACGGGAAGCTTCCAAGAACTATTCCAAATGGACGGAAACTTCAGCAAGGAGGGAGGTGCATTAGCCTGTTCAAAACCCCAAACTAACGTATGCAGTCCCTTCCCACTAACGGCAACCTCTTAAGCTTCCCAGATGCGCTCGTTTAAAAGCCCCTACCGAAAAAGGGATTTCCAGTGGTTTGGGACCAGAAGAAAAGGCGCTGCGCGAGAGCTGTGGTCCGGTCGATTAATCCCCTCGGTTTATTGGGCCACATGCATTAGAAGGGTTAAAAAACAGCGGTGCTGGCTGCAGCGGAGTACCGGTACCTTTACCCTATTCCCTGGTGTGGCGGCCATGTGAGCTGCCAATGGAGCTGAGTTTGATTGGAAAAGATGCCTGTCGATATCAACTGATCCCCACCCACATAGACAGCGATTAGCCTCTTGGGCCGTTTGGGTTTATTCGTCTAATTCCGGCGGTTTCCTCGCACATCTACTCGACCGTAATTGCGCTCCCCTAAACTCCTTTGAAACACAAAGTATTCAACCTAGGGAGAAAATTTTTTCTTTCTCACCAGATCGACCCTTTTATATATGTCATGTAGATATATTATAGATACAAGACTAGTAGACTGACGTGGGTCATTTTCGCGGTAGCCCGACTTCAAAGCTCTTACCGACCTCGATCCTGCATGCAATTTCGACAGACCCTCGCCTGATAATAAATTCACCCACATCGTATATGTATGGACCCTTGACCAGCTGAAAATAAAAAGTGAAGTCGCACTCGGAACTGCAGGTTCAAGCGTTCCACAGCTTTATTAATTCTCTCACATATCTGAACGAAAGACGAAATATTTACACATGTCTGTGCGGGACTACACTCTCAACCGAAGGATTCGACAGCGACCCCATATGACAGAAATTTACAGGAGGTGTGGGTAAAAGTTGAAAGGAAAAGAAAAACAAAAAATTTATGACTACTATGCAAGCGCTAAAGTTTGGAGCAATCATTCACAAAAGAAGAAACCATTTCTGGCGTATCTACACAGCAATTGACATGAAGACGTTACTCGTTGGAAAGAGGAATACGGAAATAATCGTGAGAGACCGACGCTGCGCGTCAAGCAACCGTGAAAACTTGCTTATGTGACCGAGCAGCCTCTCGTTTCACAGCCCACCCTTTCATTGCGACCATCAATGTCTGATAGGCCATCAACAGAGCTGTCACGCCGATTGAAAGGGTGAAGGCAAACATGCCGTCGACGTTCATTTCGTTGAACGCATCGACAGTTTGAGAGTTCTATTGGTTTTAAACATATTACTAAGATATTCCTTTATAATTTCATGATATAATATTCCACACTTACACTTAAGATGAATACAGTGCCTCCTGCCATCAAAGCGAAAGCCGTCAACGGCTCGGTAAATGGTCGGGATGGAAGATACGACGTTGGCGGTTTCAAGTACAAGATGAGAAAGGTACCCAGTCGGAAGACAGCCGCTCCGGATAACAGCATGCCCCACTATTCGATTTCGCAGATCAGCGGATTTCGTCCCGTCGACAGCCGAAGCCATTGGAAAAATAAAATTAAAAAAAATAAAAGTAGAAAGGTACATTTCGCATTCGCAATCGCTTACCTGTTTGTGTAACATGGTGCCAAGCATCGTTTCCTGGTGGTGGCTTCCCATCAAGATTCCGAGCATGAAGATTACCAATGCGGGGAACACGTTCATGCTCTGTCGGAATTTTGGGGTATCCTGGAACATTGCCTGAGGTGCAACGGCCATTTCGTATCGGTTGATCATGATTTGAGTGTCTTCCGAGAAAACATTATTCAAGAGAGCCCTGACTCTCTCCGATTCAGTGAGAATTCCGAGAAGACCCCCTCCAAGAAACCAAAACGCAATTGAGACGTGCTCGAGATCGCCCATATGCCACGCTTCTCCCCATCCACCTAGATGCTCCAGCCAGATATTTGTGAAACCGTAGGTGAAGATGAGAGCGGATTCGACCATCTCAGCGGAATTAATGCCGGCACGGAATTTTCCAACCATTGAGGCATCTGGCTTGATATTCCACGCCCAACCAAGGTCTGCGAAACAGCCCAAGTATCGTCCCAAAGTAAAGATACCGTAGTAGAAGAAGATACCACCTTTGATGACGTGGGCGAGACCAGTGAAAATCCATCCATCTCTCTGCTCAAATTGCACGCTTAGTATCAATATTTCAAATGAACCGGCGAAATTCCAAGGAAATAGGCTACAGAATCGAACTTACGAATACACCGGTATATGTAGTAGCACCAGTAGCGATGAGCATGAAAGACCAGATGAGGAGCAGTCGCTGCGAGATCTGGTATCCAACTTGGGCAACCGTGATCCAGCCCTGGGCAACGGTAAACCGGGGAACATAACGTTTAGCCAATTTCTCGAACCTGCCCTCTTCCTCCTCTTCTACGGGTTTCAGCTCTTCTTCATGATCCTGATACGGCGATTCCTCCTCAATCGATGGTGACCGCGACGACGGGCTCTGGTCCGAGCTGCCGTGGGCGCTGTCGCTATTCCACGAGCCTTGGCGCTGGTGAGCCCCCATGCGTTGGTATCTGATCGTGGCGGCCGCCATCAACGACGAACCCTCCTCGCTGTTTGCTGGCGCATCTTTGCTTTTGGCAACCGAGAAAACGACGCCGACGACGGTCTGCACGGTGAGTATCGCAACGGCGACCCAGCCCATGCGGTGGTGGGCGTTGGCAGGGTACAGGTCCGGCGTCTGGGCATTGTAGATGAGTGAGAGAAAGATGGCGAAGCCGTTGATGGCCAGGAACACGAATTGGACCGGGATGTGGAGGTTGGACCGGGCCACCGCGAGCATTATCGCTGCATCCATTCGCGCTCTCGTTAGCTGGCAAGTCCCATATTTAAATATATTTGAGGCTCAAACGTTCACAGAAAAAGGATTCACAACATACACATCGGCAGGACGAGAACCCAGCCGAGCATCATGAGGATTATGTGCCCGTATATCAGCCATTTCGCCTTCGACAACCGCCAGTAGGTATCTGCGTCGTCCGTGTGGCCCGGGATGTTTAGCGAAGCATTGTGGTCCATGCCGCCGCCCATGTCCATTCCGCCCATGTCGCCGCCCTTGTGCTCTTCCTTTTCGTCGTCGCCGTGCGCTGCAGCCAAGCTAATTTCGCATGCGGCAAGCAAAGCCCACGCTAACAACCACCGCCTCGAGACCGCCATTGCTTCTACTCAGGCCTGGTGAACGAATGTCGACGTCCGAATTGTCGCTTTTTCCGCGCCCTGGAAAACGAAGGTCACTTTGTAGATACTTGCAAAGAGAGAAAGATGGAAAAGATCTTAAGTCTTCCAAGTTCGGATTGTATTTCCTCTTTGTTCCTCCTTTCGCTTTCAGAGCAACCAAATATGTGTTCTTATTTTTAGTGCCAATCGAGGCACAACCAACCACGCCCCGATCGATTAGATCAGTTCTGTCGGATAAGATAAAATAAAGACAATAAAACAATAGAAGAGAGAAAAAGGCAAGTAACAGACTCGGTTCCACCAAACAACGTGGTGTGTCTCGATTCAACCAGATGATCTCCCAACGGTACTGGATAGCTAGTCCTCGACCTCCGCAGGGTGCCTCAACCGCCTTTCTTATATATACCCAGGCCCAAGTGGCTATGATACCTTTTGCAATAATACGGTGTTGTGCGGTATCCCAATATTTTTCCCTGTCTAAAAGCGCACTAGCTAGCAGAGAATAAAAGACAGCCCAATCTGTAGGAGGCGGGGTGAGGTGACCTATAAAGTTTCAAGGGAGAGTCAAGAGCATTATTAATAACATGCCGACGCCGTAAACCTTTTTCGCAATGATGCGTATTATTCACCTATTTCACTCCCTCCTCCCCCTCAGCGGAGCGCTTCGGGTTTTATACGATCCGTGAGAGCATGCAATCTGCATATGAAGAGAACAGGGCGTCATGTCATGTCATGGTCATGGATGCGCATTCGGCTCCCGGTTTGGAAGAGCGCACCCACCCGCAGAGGTTATAACAGCCGTCCTTTCTGGACCGCCATTTTTTCATCGTGTTTTTCTTATTCAAGCTTCGCTCCTACAAGTCTCTATGCATCTTTTTGAATCAAATTCTTCGCATTATGTTATTGATAATGTCGACTCCCAAGCTAAGGCATAGCTTCTCCAAGGCGCTATAAGGCCTGTCATCAAATTCATTTGCAGCACTGCAATGCGAGGTTACTGAATAAGAACTACGTAGTTCCACTGATGCCGAAACATAAGCCCTATCACTGAATAGCTCTTTCCAAGCTCTCGGTATCAGACGGCAATCTGTTGCCCTAAGGCGCGCTCTCGGTAGATGCATGTACGGCGACAGATGATGATGATTCATGATGAGGACCAACAAGGTTAGGGCACTGCGGGACCAGCGGGGATTTGATCGTGTAATCAACCTTTAGTAACGCACCATCCCCTGCGGACCTGGTATAAATTTATTTTTATAGCGCTCTCGGATTTCGGAAATAAATGGTTCCCCCGCTGGGACCGGCCGATAACGAAATGCCAGCTATCCCCTCTCTGTCGCTTGTGACTTTCGTTTTCGGGGCGATCGTGATTAAAGCTTTAGCTTCGACATACCACCGATTGCCCAACATCGCAAACCGCATAAACCAAACTAAATCCTTTTTTTCCTTACTCCGCATGCAAGAGCAGAATTAAAAGTTACATGGCGTGTACATGGCGTTTCTTGCGCCGGTATACGGGAAGCTTAGGTAGCCGGAGTGTACAATTCGGACATTCTGCAGACTGGAAAAGCCACGCGCCGATGCTGTTGGCCAGGGCTTCTTTCGGTCTTCGGTCAAACCTTTTTTTTTCTCTATAAGAGAGCTCAATACCAGAAAAATAAAAAATAACAAAAGTATCATGACGATCCGCCCGTTTATTTGCTTTTGAACACCTGTTGCTCGGTTGGCGAGCCATGCAGGATTGTGGGTCCGCCTAAGCTTCACCCTGGTTCCGTGCATCAAATGATGTTATAGAGGTCCGTTTGCTTACCAACTTTTCGAACTGTTTCCCACACCACAGGGAGAGCTATCAACCTGCAGTTCCAGCTAAGAGAATGGAGAGCGGGGCGCTAACAAACAAAGACGGAAATACACGTATAGGGCAGAGCTAGCAGAGAAGGGAGGGACAAAGGAACCCAAGGAAGCTCTACTCCCCAAATATTGGCGATGTGTGGCATTTGTCAGACTACAGGACCAGATTCTGCGCCATGATTCGTCGGTTTCGGATCTGTCGGTACATATACTCGCCATTCCTTTCACCAACCGACACAAAATAAATGTCTTCGTTACAGACATGGTCATTTTTTCCTTGCTCACCCTACTGTCATCTGATCTTTTTGTTTCAAGGTTAAAATTTGAGAAGATCCGGCACAGGTCGGTCAGTTCGGAACTCTGGGTGGTGGGGGCATATCGTACGACCGCGATAGCGAATGTGACTTCATATCCGGAAGAAACGGGATCTACCCTCTTGTTTGGGAACAGAGATCCAAAATTCTGCGGAATCGGAGTTTTTAGGTTATCTCTATCCTATAGCCTATCAGTCTTGTGACGCAGTTCTGGACAATTAAAAAACGATTTTTAACCACGGAAATGTTAAGACATTTCGAAAACTTGGTATCGGATTGTGATACAAACAATGGCGTTTATATTCGCATATATCTTGGAACAGAAACTATCTAAAACATCCAATGAAGGATTCACATAATATATTCATAGATACGCCTGCTACTCATCAACCCACTTGATCCTCTCGCTCTCGAAATTAGCATAGCAGCGGAACTCGTTGCTCAAGCCCTGCGCATGTCGGACTTCAAACCCGGTGGTCTTAACCCCAGCCCTGCCATATACCTTATCGACCACGCCTTTCATTCTTTCCCCGGTGCACACGATAATTCTGGGATGTTGCTGGGACTGCTCTGATCCGGTGCCATCCGGTCGGTCCGGTTTATCACCGATAGCTGAGGGTTTAGCTAACCATCGTACGGTAATAGCAGCTGCACGCAAAAAAACACCGAGGAAACCCCGGTCAAACAGTCAGCCAAAAATTGAGATCCTCAATAGAAATTCGTGATCGCGAGCGTAATTCTCTCCGTGAAAGCCAAAGAGAAAAAATTTTGGTGACCTAAAAAAGTGGAACAGCAGGGTATCTTTTGTTCGTTCGTGTTCCGCTCACCTTTTGTTTGACCTAAAACGAAAATCGTTGTTGGTAAGCAGACGCCGCAACCATCGTTGAAGCTGATACAGCATTACACCAGTGAATCCAAGAGACTATCAAAGCCACTGGAACAAAGAGCTCTTTTACGAATCGAATCTTATCGCACTAAAGAACACTCACAGTTTTCATTCAGGAATGGAGGATCTACCAACACCCTATCAAAGTATCCTTTAAAACTGGCTGGTAGTTTCAAAGGCTCGTTGTAGTCGTAGAATGTGAATTGGGACCCGAACAGCGCAAATCTATTATCGTACTCGAGGAGATGTATATTGCATTTCGGCACAAGACCATCTTTCTGTAAGACGCGCCATCGAAAATGCCAAAATTCTTGTCAGTAAATGTTCCGTTTGCTTGGCCTTGAATAAAACGGGCAAGCTTGCATGGATATCGTTATATATCCCGTATATGCAACATTGGCGAGGCCATGGGATCGCTTTCAACTCGGATACTGTTAGGATCCGAAGCCGAAGCAAGTTGAGCATCACAGAACCAGGCCAGTCACTACCCCACCCCATCTTCAACCCAGCATTGGGCACTGTGTGAAATGGTAAGGGCTGGGATGCAGTAGCCGGGTGGAGAGTAATAATACAGGTAGCAAAAGATCCCAACAAGGAAGCGAAGAAAGAATTGGGTGTGGAGGGGCTCACCATCAAATTCCTCAGCTTCACAAAGACACTGAGAATAGCAGTCAACTAGCTTATCAGCAGATGGGTCTTCAAATCGTCGAAAAAGGCACTGGTTCCCTCTCCCTCTTTTTTGCGTATTCTCCTCTTCTATCTTTCCCCACCCCAATCCCATTGCCTTTTTTGTTGTGCGGGACTGAGCAAGGAGACCTACCTTGGGGCGCTGACCAGGACAACATTGGTGTCCTCTTCAGCACCGGCCACCAATTCCTCTGCTAGTGCCTGACTTGTTTCGTCGTCATACCAAAATTGGCTTACCTGCCAGTCGGCCTCGAAATCCTCCATTGTCACCACAGTCGTGGATAATTTGTCCCGTTCTTGTTTCTCCTCCTCGGCTTGAGCCTTTAGCTCCTCGAATCTCTTTTCCCGTGCATCCTTTTCCTGCATGAACTCTTGGAGCGCGGACAGCGTGGAAGCCGAGAGCCTATGTTATGTTGAAATCGCATTTGTTATAACCAGATTTTTACCAAATAATAATTATCAGTCTAGCTCTTTCTCCCGCTGATGGGTAGTAGCTTCCTATTAATCTAATTTTTTTGGTTTGCTTGGTTTGGTTTATATAGCACTGCTCTGCCAACCATCTAACAACAACTGTTGAATGCCTCTGACACTTACTGCAAATCATCGTCTTCCATTTTTTTTTTTTCAGTTCCGAACAGCGACAACAGAAAGCAGCAACTTCCAATTGCAACCGGAGAGGTAATACAACGTTGCACCAGTGGGCCCTGACGTGGAAATAGGGTTTCCTGCAGATTATTTATTTGTTTCTTTCGGGGAATCCCCTGGGGCTGAGCGGGTTCGAAGGTGAGTGACGAGAAAAACCGATGGATCAATGGATTTTTTTAGGTTGCACTACTAGGTTTTTTTTTTGCTTTGCACAAGCTGTCGGTTAAAAGGAACGGGAAGGAGTGATTGTGGTAGATGGGACGAACAAACGTCAACTAGCATAGCATATCAGCTTAGCAACAACTTTATGTTCAAAACCCGGGTAAGCTCTCAATTCGAGGGCCGATCAGTCATCAAAAGGTGGAGAAAAGGCTAAACCATCTATGCATATCCTCGTATACCGTATATAATCTTGACATATCGGGTACTACAGGGTCTGCATACGTTACGAACGTTTATTACATTTAAAGATTATAGAAATTCCAAAAAATGACGCCAGGCCATGCTCATGATACCTTGCACCGTAACAACGCCAAATATAATCACTCATTATAGAAACAAAAAGAAAAGAGCTACGAAAATATAAGTGGATCGAGAGCGTACTATTTTGCAGCCATTCAAAGATGTACGCTTTAAGCACGAACCATGAAGTCCTGATTCTCAATCGTCACACTCTTTGTCATCTGGTTCACCTTGTAGACACCGACGAGTCGTGATGCCAGTTCAAACTAAGAACCCTCAAATTAAAAAACGTTCGAAAACATAATTGTTGAGCTGATTCTAGACATACCATATTATTACGAAGGGAAATGACGATGAACTGTGCATTCTTCGTTCTCTCTTTGATATACGAGGCAACAATGGAAACGTTCCTGAAGTCCAAAGCTGCGTCAATCTCGTCCATGACGTAGAGCGGCGTAGGTTTGTAGTGATGAAGCGCGAAGACCAAAGCTAGCGAGCTCAAAGTCTACAAAATTATTGTTAGCAACCCGGTACGTCTATCAGGTTCGAGTAATCAGCGAATTCTCACCTTCTCGCCACCAGACAAATTGGAAATATTCTTCCAACTCTTCTTCGGTGGCATGACACTGAACAAAATGCCTTCGGAAAAGGGATCCAAACTGTCCACCAACTCTAGCTCTGCATTTCCACCCATAGTGATCATCTGGTACATCTCTTTGAGTCTCAAAGAAATGGTACTAAATCCTTCCATGAACTCATCGAGTCTCCTCTTTCGTAGATCATCACATCGTTTCTTCACAGCATCCCTGGATGCAACAGCTTCGTTCAAATCCCCATTTCGCTCGTTAAACTCAGCTACTCTTCGCTTATATTCTTGAAGGACTCCGAGCTCCACATTGACATTCTGGAGTTTTTCTTCGAGAATGACGATATCCGCTTTCAGCTGCTCTTTCGGCATATCTTCGAGCTCGTCCCTAGAATAAACAGGAATTTGGAGTGGGGTATCGGGCATCTCTTCGCCTTCGATTTCCGCGAGGTTCTGTAAGGACAACTTTGAAAACTTATCCCTCCAGTGGTCGAACCGTTTTTGGTTGTCTGTTAGCGCCTTGAGGTGTTGTTCGAGGGTATTCTTCATTTCGATTTCGGCGGCTCGGGTCTTGTTAATTTCCTCCAACTTCTGATCGAGCTCTTTCTTGAGTTCACCAAGCTTCTCTTTACATTCTTCGAGGAACTGGGCTCCATGTCAGAGGTTGTCCAAATTTATCTTGAGCGAAGAAAAAACTTACATCCTTTTGTTTATCAGCCGCTTCTGAGGCCTCCTTAGCCCTCCAGGCGTGACTATTCATTTCCTCCGTCAACTTTCCAAGATCGCGCTCGACACCCTCAAGCTCCTTTGTCGAATCTCGTTCGGTTTTCTCGTTCTTCTGTCTAACCTTCTCCGCCTTCACCCTAGATGCTTCTGCGACCGTCATTTCCTCATTGAGGGTCTCAATCCTTTCTTTGATTGAGTCGACAGTAGTCTTTTGACTTCTCAGCCTGAGACCGCCAATCTGCATAATCTTGTCCTGCAAAGCCTGTATTTCGGCTTGGATACCCGCAGTCTCATTAGTCCACCCTACGATATGTCCCTGAAGTTGGGTGATCTGCTTTTCGCAAATTTTGATCTCTCCAGCATGCGATGAAGATGATTTATTTTCCGTCCTAAGCTCCTGAAGACGTTTTTGGGCGTCCTCCTCGAGTTTCCGGTTCGCTATCATCTCAAATTCCAATTTCTTAACTTTTATTTCAAGTTTAGGCACCTTGTCTTTATTTTCTCGCAAGCCATCCTCAATCTCTCGTAGCTGTTTCTGGAATTCAGAGTATGACCTCTCTTGGGTTTCTCGTTCGGCTTCGAGTTTGGCGACAGCATCCTTTGTTGTTGATGATACCAGCTTGCTAGACATGCCGCCCTTGGAGACTCGGTTGCCACCACCGGACATCGTACCGGACTTGTCAATCAGCTGGCCATCTAAAGTAACTACTCGCCATCTCTTGGCACCGTAGGCAATTCTGTTCGCCTGTGTTAAATCACCGGCAACCAAGGTATCTTGAAGAACACTGTAGAAAGCTGGCCTGTATATATCGGCCTTCGGTTTTACCAAGTCGAACAGCCGAGGAACGTTCTCCGGTGTTTGAATAGGGCTAAGATCACGATTTGGTAGTCGATCTAGAAGAATAAACTTGGCACGGCCGAGGTTGTTTTTCCTCAGGTGGGCAATACAGGCTTCACCAGCATCGACAGTATCCACAACCATGTTCTCTAAGGCTGGGCAAGCCGTTGTGATAGCGACGTCGTACTTGGCATCGATCGCGCCGAGGTTTCCTAAACGCCCGTGGAATCCCTCAATTCTGCCGGTATCCTTCAATCTCATCAGACCGTTCAGGACATTTCCTTGATTTTGAGTGGCGGATAGTGCTGCCTTTGCTTCATCTGCCTTTTGGCGGGAATTAGACAGAGCAGCTTTGATATTAGGCTCTTGCTGTTGGAATTCCTGGAACTCCTCTCCAAGTCTCTTAACCTCGCGCATGATGGCCCTGCCCTCCTTTTGTGCAGCCTTGTGAGCTGCTTCCAGTGCCTCGTGGGCTTGGTTGAGAGCCATAATTTTGGCTTCCGCTTCCTCAATCGCCTTCTGGCCGGCATTTGCTCTCTCATGCAAAATATCAAGTTGACTCTGGATAACTTTGATCTCATTCTCTTTCGCACTGATCTTATCCTTCCAAGGCCTGATACTATCTTCTTTGATGGCGATCTGTTCGGAAAGACCCTGTGTCTTATGAGCCAACTCGTCTCTGATCTGTTGGAGAACCACTTCTTCCTGTTTTAATCGCTGTTCGAGTTGTGCGATCTCAGTCGTGTTCCGGTTAACATCATCCGTATACCGCTGAACGAGAGAGGATTGTTCCGAGATTGCATGTTTGCTGGAAGTGTTCGTCTTCTCCGCCTTCTTCTGCTTGTTCACTAAAAACTTTTTCTGCTCTTCAAATTTGACGGAATCCTTCTCGAACTTTGCCGCCTCCTTGATCAATCTTTCTGTCTCCTTCTCGATACCCTCAAACTCCTTCGCCCCGTCTTTAAATGTTTTCTGCATCTTCTTAACATCCGCTTCTTTACCATGGTGCTCATCTTGTTCTTGCTGCAAGGCGATCTGTAATTGATTCATCGAGTCCTGCGTCACCGCGATGTTCTGCTCGCATTCGGCCATGTAAATCTGATACAACGATCCTTGTTTCATTGCAAGATCATTCTCGTTTTTGATATAGGCCATCGCGGCGTTTTTCGGAGCTTCTAGATTGCTCTTCTCCTTCTCGACGATTTGGACACGAGACTGCTTTTCCTGGCAGACCTCGTTAAGTTTCTCGACTTCAGCAGCCGATTCTTCGATGGGCTGTTTGTAACTCGATGTACCGATGATGTCCTCCAAGTACTCTAGCAGACCATCGTCGTGCTCGCCCTGCGCCTTCGGTTTCATCTGTGCTATGCTCTCGACCTCACCCTGCAAGATCAGGAAGCGCTTGTGGTCTAGATCGACACCACGGTCCTTGAGTAGGCTGGTCACGACTTTATAGTTGCTCGTTCTCCCGTTGATGTAGTAGTTGCTCGAATTATTCCTGAACGCCTTGCGTGAGATCACGAGTACTGAGTCCGGTATGATTTCTGTCCCCGTGGGTAAATCGATGACTTCCTGGAAATGAACTTCAACCTCGCAGAACTCAAGATTCGGATGTCCCGCCGAATTGTGAATCAGTGCCGATAGCTTCCCTTGACGCATCTTACTTGCTCTGAATCCAAATACGAACAACAGCGAGTCGATGACGTTCGACTTGCCGGAACCGTTGGGTCCAACGACTGATGTGAACGAGGAATGGAAGGGGCCGACTTCTTGTCTCCCCGCGTAGGACTTGAAGTTCGTCATGACGAGATGGGTAATAACGATGCGAGGTTTGGGTCCAACTGGTTCTGGTGGTGGTGGGGTGGGGAGCCTCTTAGGTTTCGGGGTCCCCTCGGCATCCGGTAAGGGTTGGGCTTCGGTTGTGCCATTAGTGCCATTGATAGTCTGGTTTATTTCTGCCAATGGAGACTTGGGTATCTTTGGCGTTTCTGGCGGTTGCGGTGTCGAATCTTTCACAGGAGTCTGCTGTCTAGGTGGGGTCGCGGCCCGTGGCGTTCTCGCGGCTTCGAGGACCTCTGCTATCGAGGACTGTCTGGATGCTTTGACAGGAGTGACAACTACAGGAGGCGGGGTAGCTTCCACCTCCATAGCATCTGCACTCTCTGTTGCGACAAACTCCTCCTCGACCTCCTCGACCTTTGGCTCTGGGGCAGCTTTGCGCCTGCCACGAGGTTTTGGGGGCGCTTTAGCCGGCGACGCTGCTGCAGTAGCGCTCCTAGAGGGCCTGCCGCGTCGTTTTGGGGGAGGCGGTGGAGGAGGGGTCTCTTCTTCCTCTTCTTCCTCTTCCTCATCTTCCTCCTCTTCATCGTTGTCATCGTCATCATCCTCTTTTTCTTCTTGTTGGACTTGCTCCTCCTCCTCCTCGTCGCTTTCCTCTACAACAGCTCGCTTCGAAGCTGTCCTTCGGCTGCGGGTAGACATTGTAGTAGAAGCTTATAGTCGTGAGATTGGTGTCCGATTTGTCGGGTACAGAGATCGTAATAAGTTGGAGAAGGCCAGGTACCGCTCGCAGCAGCTCGCCGATCAGATATACGCGATCCTTTGGGACTGGGCGAGTTTGGCGATAATATCAAAGGTGGAGGGGTCTTCTGGCTCGTTAGCAGCTTAGCTTGCAATAATTCTGATAGCAAAAGCGTGCCACAGCCGTTTTGTGTTGATTTCCGTAAACAAACAAACAAAATGCGCCGCACTCGCCACTCGCCACAGCGAATACTCGTGGCGCAACCGTCGCACAAGGTCAACGCAGGCTGTCCTCGTCGGCTTGCGCTTTGTTGTATAAATGCTGTCGACGAGCTTGGACGGTGAAGTTTCTATTGAGATGAAATTGCAGTTATCTACAGGCTTAAATTTTCTAAGACGAAATCTACAAGTCCGCTAGTCTAACAATGTCTTAGTATATCCCTGTGGTAGTTGTTCAGAGACTCCTTCCAAACCATCCCGTAGGGAACCATCCTTAACGGAACTGGGTGCATCGCTTCCACAAGAGCGCTCTCAGCTAGAACGCCTATCTCGGTTCTTAGAGGGGCCGCATTTGGTGTCGAATAGCAAATAGGTGAAGAATCCCATATAATCCTCGGCCAGTCTTGAGACTGAAGACTCCAGAGAGTCGTTCCGCTTGGTATCTCTCAAGCTATTTGTATGTCTCGAATCCACAGATGCCATGCTTCATCTATCCCCCAAATCAACCTCCCCTACATCCGCCGGTATATCCATCTCATACTGCGCCCATCCATCAAAATCCCTAACCCTGACAAACGGGCTCTTCAAGAAAGCATTCAACTCGTGAATAAACACTCCCGCGAACTCTCTTCCCAGAAACTCCTCGAGCAGATCCTCCGCCTTCCCTTCAGCCCCTTTCAGATTGACAGTCTTCACTATCGCGACGATATATTCCACCAACCACTCCCTATTCGCCTCCGTCCAGTCGAACACCTCCAGCTCCCGCCGGATAAACGCCTTCGCTTTCGACAGAAGCTCGGGGTCTTGCCGCACCGAGCGCGGGGTGTAGTTTGCGAACCGGGATTTGCGGTTGACGCCCATGTGTAAGCTTCTCAGGCGGTGTTTATACACGAACCGGCGGCGGGCAATGTCGTCCGGTTTGTCGTTGGGGTTTGAAGAATATCGCGAGGTATGACGGCGGGTTTCGCTGCGCCGATGAAGGGTTCGAGTAGATCTAGCATTTGAGGACGTTGCAATGGCCGTAGATTTAATACGGTACTACATAAAACGAACGATTAGTCTCATCCTATTCTCCGATCCAGCCATAGCATTACAGCTGAGGGGAAAGCGAGGTACGAACCTTTTGGAATCCGGTCCCTGTTGGGTCGAAGTTATACTTGACGTTTTCTACCGCTTGCTTGCACACCGGACAGACGCTCTGCGCACCTTCCAGCCATGTTACCAAGCAGGAAAAATCGAAGCAGGCGTGCAGACATGGTGTGGCGACTGCGCGAGTCGCAGACGATATGGTACCTAGACAGATACAGCAACTTTCTGGTATTCGAAGAGTATCCGAATTGGATGAAGAGATCGATTCTACATCTTTGGTGAATTCCGGGGGCCGTTCCTGGGTGATGTTGGGAGCGGGAGAGGCACTAGCTGCCATGAGAGGGTGGTGGGATGACTGGTTGATTCAAGAAAGTCGAGGCTCAAATTGGCGAGAGCAGCTTTAAACCGCGTGCCAAGACCGGCTTACACAACCACCTTTTCGCAATCCGCTGCAACAGACGCATACTTCTCGAAACCGCCCTTCAATCAATCTTGGCCACTCAAATGTGAAAGCCGACACAGACGTGCCACAGAACGCCGAAGTTCAAAAAGATGGCATGGTCTCAACTTCCGTTTCGTATGATCGAGGTAAGCCCCTTCCAGAAGCTTAAACCCATCCCGGATGTTTCCGCTCACTGTTGTTCAATCCCAGGCATACCTCGTCGCCCGAGTACGTACCATACGAACGGTTCCTTCGGCATTTGCACACGAATACTGCTAACAGGGTGCATAGCTTCTTCAATCCCCGTTCTTTCACCGCGCCGTGCGGGGTATCCACGGCAAGATACAAGAGATCCGCAATCCAGCGTATAGAGCGGCTGCGAAAGCCGCGAGGGAAGAAGAGCAGAAAGAGGCGGCTACCGGACTACGGTTGTACAGCAAGCTTTTCCGAGACGAATTCAAGAACTCTGAGTGGGGGAGGTTCTTCCGGCGGTAGTATCGAATTTCATATTTAAATTCTAAGATACAGGCTATTGGAAATCGGATAGTCGCCAGATGGTCAGTGTGAATGTAACCATAGAATAAAAACGGCAGCATTAAAACCACCCAGGATAGTTGAGTAATTTCGATTATAATTCGCAGAGGTGCATCACGTCCGAGAATATTGGGTCAACCTGTAAGTACCCATATGCTCGATATATCGATAAAGCTTTCCTCGAGGTACGAAAACATGTTTCTCGAACATCCGCCACCGCCTATTCATAAAACAAAAAGAACAACCAGCCTGGACTTATATATATGAGATGGCCGCTTATTTCAAAGACGACCAAATTTTTCATCTTCGGACGGAATGAGAGCCAAATGACGTAAATGTCTGTCGTAAATAGCCCAATTTAATGTCCGATTCTCAAAAGACCATGAGAATCACAACCGAACCCACAAGTGATCAACTCGTTCAAGAGCTTCAAAAAAACAAAACAAAATTCAGATTGAATTCGATTCGCCTGCCGACTGTGCTATCAAAAAGATTCTATTAAGATGTAGCAATCCTGTGCAAGTATCAAACAGCCATGCCCGTTCCCCAAAAGAAACCCCATTAGTTAGTGCCAAATCATTAAACAAGGCAAACAAACCCGTACATATCACATTCGCTAGAAAGCATTCATCATTATAAAAAGTTCAATCCTATGATTCAGAAAATAATCAGAAGTTAAGAAAGAGACAGTGAGGGCGGTTAGGGAGGAGGAATTCGAGGAGTCGCTATGCTCCCTTGATAAGGAGAGGCGCAATATTTCGTGCAATGTTGATGCCGAACAAGCTGACGACCCAAATGGCAACGAAGCCAACGATAGGGGAAAGGATGACCTCGGTATGGCTTAGAAAAGGTAAGGCTATATCACAAGCTCGTTAGCAACCAAAGTTTGTAGCTATAAGAGGAGTCGCTCACCATTATATCCGAGAAAGGTAATGACGCAGTAGAACGAAAACGCTACGAGATAGAGGGTGTTTCCGATGAACAACGATATCCACCAGTTACGGGATAACAAGGGCATCAAGAAAAACTGTACAATGTACAGAAAGAAGAATGCGACGAAGAATGCGCGCACCGCTACGTCAAAGCAGTACGCCCATTCGAGCTCCCCCTCACCGGCAGTAGGGACCGTGCCAAATCTACCGGTTCGGCCCTTTCGTAGGAACCTGGGAGCAAGGTACCAGCCGAGAGTGGCGACGAATAGAGCTCCGCTGAGGAAATGTACGAAGGTCAAGACGAGTGCTAATCTCGCTATCGAGAGGAACGAAGGGGTGTATGCGAGACCCCATGCGATGGACGTCAAGACGAGGAAAAATGATAGCAAGGCGACGAATGACGGGTCGTCTCGGCCCCAGTGTCCTTTGGTCTCTGTAAACACCAGCGATTCGTTAGTTCCGCTTATTTCCAGGTTGATAGCTCCGAGTTCGACTAGAGGATGTGGAATGAAACACACGTTTATTGTGGTACATTGACCGGAAGACCTTCTTTGGAGAGATCAGAAGGCACGTCATTTCCCATATTGCCATTTCGAAGTCCATCTGCGGTATCTTCCATAATCTGATGCACGCGATATCTGGTTAGCCGGGTATTCTCTTTTCCCTTTTTTTCTCGGATATAAAAGCAGAAGGGTACTTGCCGCTTGACGAATACGGGTACTTTGAACCCGTCCGACCTCCCACCGATAGGTCCAAAGGTTCTAGTAGCACCGCTAACTCCCGGCATGGTGTGTAGATGGCCTGCTGCCACGAAGGCCGGTGAAGGGAGAGGTGACTGTGCGTTGAGGTGACTGCCCATGGCGGACGTCGGCCGGCTTGTGGGCAGGACCGGAGACTGACGACCTCCCAACGAAGGGAACGACGGCATTGCGTGGCGTGACGTTGGAGAGGAGGAATGGAACGGCTAAAGTTGATTGGGGGGATGTGTCGTGACCGGAAGGGTTTGTTCGGAAACTGGTGCTTTTTGGTGACGGTTTCGGAAGGTTGGGATGAGGGCAAGACACGGATGTGGTTCCCGGGTAAGCTGGACAGGGCAAGCAAGGAATGCTGCGTGGACTCTCGATGAGCTGGAGACGCCGTAGGTTGTGCCCGAGGATGTTCCTGGTGGTATTAATGTCCAGGGGAGGCGGCAGGATGAAGGCAGGCGTTGGGTTGAGGAAGATGAAGGAGGAGAAGGAGAGGTGGTGATGCAGCGGCGATGCAGCTGGGCTCAACGATGTTTGGAGTTGGCCCCTGCACTGGAGCCTTGGCTTGACCAGACCCGGCACCGCAGCCCCAACACATCGCGGCACATTTGCATTCGAGTTCGCCCTGCCGACGTATTCGCGGTCGAGTCTCACAGCAACATGTAGCTCGACGCCCACAGAGCGAAGGTCGATTCGGACGGCAAGGACACTCTCTCGAACGGAGGTGAATGTTCAAATCACGTGGAAGGGCCCCTCTTCGATGTTCGTTCCCTTGTTTCTAATAATATCTCCATCCGAAGCTTGGACTGGCGGTCCGAGCTGTTGAATCAGGGCAACCCCCAAAACGTTCCGGAGTTCAAAGGCCCCACCGTGTATATATTGGATATGATATATATCGTCGCTTTCTGCATGCATAACTGCGAATTCGAAATGAGATGAGATCCATGGACCCCTTCGCCATTACGTACCACCTCGTCTGTACCCGCTCTTTTTCTTTTGATATCTCCGTCAATCGACAATTGGAACAAGGGATTCGATTCTTCTCACCCTGATGAACTCGATCTCAATCCAGTTATGCATGGGCAGTGTGCGCAACTTGACATAACGGGAGGGCTTTATACTCGACAAATCTGAGTGAAATCATCGGTGTGAATACACCTCCAAGACTCATGATCACACAGAAAAGCCACCGGATAATCGGCGTGCATAAGAGGGCGAGATGGAGGGCGACAGCGGCTGTTCGTTTCTGATTATACTTCGCTGAAATTGAGCCAGGCGGGTGCACAGTGGGGCATCGCTCATGTCCTTCGTCTCACCAGCGCCGGGTCTTGCCCTCCAGGCGAGATAGCTAGTCCACGCCCAGATCCCCTGAACTGGGTTCCTCTTCTTCTTCTTGTGTCTGCATAAGTGTGTGCCGGTGCTAAATTATTCTTCATCTTAATCTGAAGAATAAAACCCTAATTCTTCGTGCCGACTACGCTGACGAAGGTGGACTCGCCGCCACCCGAACATGAAGTAAATCTCAAGAGGCCCATGCCCTGGTTTCAGGTTTCAAGGGACCGCCATTTAACCATATCCAATCCCTTGGGACCCACCAACCAAGAAAAGAAACCTGGGACACCACATGGCAATGCAATGCACCGCGATTCATGGAGCGGTGGGACAATAGCACGATGCGCACAATGGGGATGGACACAGCGAGACCGCATTCCACGCGCCCGGAGCAATGACCTGGAGAAAAGCCGCAACCAGCGCACCTGGGGGCAATTAATCTACCGACACAAAAAAAGATGGGTGCCTACAAGCCATACCAAGACGCTTCATTAGACATGCAGCATGCAAGATGTATCAAGACCAGCTCGGACCATTTGCAAATTGCCCTGTATGCGCTCTTGCTTTGAAATCCCATCCGACCCCTTGGGCCCGCTGGGACTCCTGCTCTTTTATATCGATCGCCACTGAATTGTCCGTATCCGCGAACTGGGTCCGAAATCGCGAACCCTTTTTCGGTATTTTACTTTCTTTTCTTTTCTTTTCTTTGACTTCTGTCATCGAGAATTGTCCGCCCACGTGGGTTCTATATCAGGGACCCGTTCGCCATTCTTTCGAACGAGATCCGTGCAGCGGAGCACTCATCCTTCCACTTCTGAACATTCCTTACCATTTATACACACAATTGTGATATATGCTTTATATTTTTATATCGTTTATCAATCTTTGTCGCACTTTCCCCAGTTTAATTGTTGGGTGTATTTTGTCTCGTTATTTCGTCGCAGATACTCGTCTTCCACTCGTTTCGCCTGACGATTTGCCTGCGCACACGACCATATCTCATCTCGCATAAAACCCGTCTCACTAATTAAAACACCGGCACCTTCTCTATTCTAACGTCTGGCGATTAAATCTGTCTCGTCGTCTCTCTGCCTGGAGCATTTGATATCAGAGCCCTTTTCAACCTGCAGAATCCTTTTCTGGTTGTTTCTGATAGCCAGATCCTTCTTTCTTTCACCTATCTTGGGCTCAAATATCCGCATTCAACTTGGAAAGGTGCTTGAACTTGTTTAGTCCTAAAAACACCGCCCATTCTTTCCCTCCGTTTCTTCTCGCAGTGATTATTCCCTTTCCCCGGTTTTCGTCTACAGCTCTCGCCCGCTTCCCGGGAATATCGAAATCCCATCTTCCGCATCGTCTCGAGTTGCTCTCTCGCCGTTGGATGAGGAAACGGGCTGCAGCAGCGAACTGGGCTTGGACACCAATAAAACCCTCCCTCGCCCACCCAAACAACGACACCCTGTTCGCCCTCCAACCGAAATCCCCCAAACTGTCTCCTCCACGAACAAGGGTCAAGGTCCTCGGCCTGACCTCCTCAGTCAAACGAGTCGCCCATATGGTGTTCAAAAGAGACCATTCCACCGTTGTTTCCAGCGAATCCCCAAAGCTGGCGGCCGAAGACTCCGATTCGAAGAAGCTGCGGGCTTCATCGCCTGTCCAGCTTCCTGTCTCGCCCGCGCGATCGTCTTCTCCTAGGTCCAATGAGGAGGGTAGTGGGGTCCTGGTACCTGAGCTACCAGAGTTTCTAATGCAGGAGAGAAATAGTATGTCAACCGATTCCCCGTCCCTAGATCTCGGGATGAACGAGAAAAAGGCCTCTAGATGCTATCCAATCCGTCAATTATCTGTTCTTACTAACAGTTCATTCCCGGGGGACTCATAGGCGTCACAAAGAAGTTCAAGCTGCTCGAAGCCCGCCAGCGGGACCGGATGGTTGATGGTGTCAAGAACGGCAACAACTCTCCTTTCTTCATCGACGAACGAGACCACATCACCTGCCGCAACCGGTACGCAAATATCTACGTCTGGAATTCAACGAGAGTGAAGCTGGGCATCGACGCTGCAGACAATGACTACATCAATGCCTCCCATATCGCCCTGGAAAACCCGAGATCCGGGGTTGTGAAGCGATATGTGGCAACACAGGTACGCATATAGATTTTCCCCAATCATGGCAATACCTCAAAACAAACGAATTTGAGGAAAGAGTGAATGATGAAACAGAGTGAATGATGAAACAGAGTGACCAACATCAATTGCTATTCCCCAGGGACCGAAACAAGACCAGGCCCGCCACCTTTGGCTGATGGCCCTGGAGCAAACCGCCGGTCCGGGTGTTGTAGTCATGCTCACCAAAACCTTCGAAATGGGCCGCGAGAAATGCTACGAATACTTCCCTGTAGACATGGACCAGCCCACTCGCCGTTTCGACAGGCCTGAGCCAGGCGAGACCGAGCCCTTCATCTTCGAGATCAACCTGTTAGAGTACACCTACGATGAGGACGCACGCACCGAACTCCGCAAAGTAGAGATCAAAGTCCTGGAAGGCACGCACACCGCGGAGCCGGACTCTGAGGGATTTGCGCCGGAACTGAAGGCCGGGGATTCAAAAATCGTCTGGCACATGCTGTTTAAAGGCTGGCCGGACTGGAACGTACCCGAGGGCAACGACTCCGAAGCTCTGATGAAACTGATCGAACTGGCGAATTCTAAGAACGAAGTGGCAGAGTCGCCGTTGATCGTGCATTGTAGCGCCGGAGTTGGCAGGTCCGGCACGTTCATCGCTTTGGACCACCTACTGACGGAGATCGAGCACGGGACCTACGATATCGAGAACGGAGACCCCATATTCGATCTCGTTGACAGGTTAAGAGAGCAGAGGATGTATATGGTCCAATCGGAGCCGCAGTACGAGTATTTGTACAAAATAGTCAGGGAGAAGTTGGAGAGTAGATTGGGAGTTCCGCCTGGGAGTAGATTCTTGTCACCTGCGTCCACACCAGGAGGTATGAGGACGCCGAGTATAAAGACGGCATCAAGGCGGCCGTCTTTGGAACCCATATCCGCAAAGTAGAATTTTGCGAAACGAAGAGGGCTATCTCAGGCGTATTTCGACCTTGACGGAAGGCCACCCGCGATGAGTATTAGGGGTACCGCTACTCCTGGAATGGACAGCGAAGGGGAAGAAGAAGAAGAGGCAGATGCTTTTATTCTTTCTCCTACTTGTATCCTCTTTGATTGTTCAGGAAGGTAGCGGATGCCCCGATGAAAGAGTTAAACAAGAAAAAGCGTAAAAATCCCTTCCCTAGACTTGTTTAAAGTATCATGCCACCGTCTTACTCACTCGCTCGTTCAACTGCTCATTGATTACGACATGAAAAGAATTGACGACTATCTCATAAATGTTTGAGAATAAATATCCTTCCCTTTGTCTTGTCAACGACCCGCGACAAGCTTCGAATTATTGCCGGGTAGCTCACAAGACAATTCCCGTTCTTTGTAACCTGTTGTTGTTTTTATACACTTCTCCTTGCGCTTCTGTTCTATCAAATCATGGACTGGAGTTTTTGACTGTTTCATTTATATTTGGTTGTTTTGCTCACTTTTTTTTTGTTTAACTTTTGCTTGTATTGTTAAACTGGCTTGGGGCGGCGCTTGAGAATTTAGGATGAATACAACAGATTATACGAATAAACGAACTTACAACGAAATTATTCAATAATATCTATGGGTTCTTCGATGGATCACCAATTATGAGTAAACATGGCAATATTAAATCATCTATATGTTCGGCTGTAAATGACACGAAGAGCGATACAAGCTAAAACGTACTGAAAATGAGAGCAAGAGGGGATAAAACAAGTCCATAGGCCGAAACTCCCAATCAATCGATTAATATAAAGGGCAATGAAAGTAACACCAAGTAGGTAAAAACAAAGAGTTCGTTATAACATTAATTTCTACAAGGAAAACTGTCCAAGTCCGAAAATTATTCCGTGGAATTGGAGTTTGCGATTCGGATCCGCTTTCAAACGTCCGTCTCTGGAAGCTTTCGAAGGATATACGATATCATTATTGGCGTAGTCCCCAGCACTTCTTCTTCAGACGAGAGATGAACGCAGGAGTCGTTGAAGTGGTACCACTACACAATCAGGGAATGTGTTAGTATATGGTCGTGTATATACGCAGAGAGGAGAGTCAAAGAAATCTAGAAGTTTGAATATTTTGCATACCTGTCCTTCTCGGTCCCGTGAATAGCAGACATAGTGCCCGCCCTTGTCGGATCCGTGGTGAACTGTGGTGAAAAATAGATCATACCAAACGCTCGGTGCGTCATCGGGTTTGCATTTCCCAAGCTTCACTGGAGTTGCAAGATCTTTGAGATCAATAGAGAGGGGGAAGTCGATATGCTCGCTGTTAGCGTCTTCAATCATCTTCATCCACTGTTTTTTTTCGCAGAATTTTGTCAGTAATGTATTTCGGGTTATGAGAAAGTGCCAGAGGGATGAACTAACCGGGAAGTAGCAGGTTACAACCATTGGGAACCCCTTGAAAGAATAGAACTGGGTGATATTTCCGGACGTTTTACAACTTTCGCATGTGTAAGGAACATTATCCTGTTTTTTGTAGTGATCGTCGAAAAACATTTTGAGGGAAGGGACTGGATTATCGTTTTTAGTTTCGGCCTTTCGCTTTTTCCCGCTTTGTGTATCGCGCCAATTGTTCGGGAGTCTATTCAATAGCAATAGCTGCCCACCGAGGTTGTCTAATGCGGCTTTTGATTTGCAATTCTTGCAGTGTCTATGGTCGTTTTGCTTCCAGTGGAATACCTGGTGTAATATACACTTGCACTCGCCGTTGGGTGAATCTTTTTGATTGAAGTCCTCGCATAATTTATTAAATAATGATCCGAGAAACTCGCTGGGGTCCTGCTGTTCGTTCGCACGGAATCCCTAAAATAGTCATTAGCCCGCCCCAAAGTCCTCGTGGCATGTATGTGTTCATCGAAGAGGAGCTTACTGGCAGACGCCGCGAGATGGCAATAATGAACTCCATGGCAGCAAACGGAGACAGATTGTCTTCACTATAAAAAGCGTCAAAAATCCGGCCGAGTTCGCAGACTAGACAGTATTCAATCTCGCAGCGCTGATACTCATGCGGCCGTGACATGAAGAAATTCCTCATGATGGGGTTTTGGAGCAGGCTGAGTAACGAGACGCTAATCCAGCACGTATTTCCAAAATTGACCATGCCGCGGAGACCGGTTGCTTTGCATGGCTGAGGGTTGGAGTTGTTCTCGATGTATCGGGCTTCATCGGCTGTGGGCCTCTTTCTCTTTCGGAAACCTTCAGAATGATAAAATGAGCTAGGCACAGGAAGCGCTGAGACCTGGATATATCAACTTACTAGTGGCGGCAATGACTTTCTCATGTGCGCACCGAACCCGCTCTAGATCTGAGTCGTATACAAAGTCCCGACACGTGTGACACCAAAACCAACCATTTCGATAGTTCAGGCCTGAGAAGAAAGGTTGTTAAATCGAATGCTCAAATTAAGTGACCACAAGGCAATTGCTAATCCAAGGGTACACATACTAAACTCGTGCTCCTCGCCCTTTGCGTGCTGATCTGCACATTCAAAGCAGTTCAACTCCGTGCACTCCAGACATAGATATAACGATGCTGGGGTATCGTGGCAAGTGGTACATGCTTTACATTCTTTGCGGTAATCGATCAACTGGTCGAGTTTCTTATTGTATCGGTCCTTGGTATCCTCGACTCCCCAGCCGGGTTTCTTGTAGAAAGTAAACAAGTGCTCTATGGGAGAGAAGATATATTAGCAACGAGGATCTTCCATTCGTGTATGCGCACTAGCTTTCAGAATAGCTTCTAGAGCACCCACCGCATCCAACTGCCTTGTTCTTTGGAACCGTTAAGTTGATTGTCGGTCCGAAGGTGGGAATCTTGACGGTTGTACCGGGTTTGGAGGTAGCTGGCTTAACTGAAGCAGGTTTACTCGAAGCGGGTTTCTTATCGGCCGTCATTTTGTTAAGTATCGTGCGAAGGTTACCTAAAGGTTATAGCTTCGGGGTACTGTTCAACTCGGGTGGTGGCGGGTTTGCGCCTACGGAACGCGCGCGATGAGATCGCGACACGAGACTTGGTGACAGGGGAATATCGATCCCGGCTGAGAGAGAAGAAAGGGCTGACTGTCTCTCTGTAAGGGTGCGGCGGGTGGATCGCAGCTAGCTAGACGGAATATGGCAGGATATAATGCCGTTGCAGATGGGGATGAGGTGAGGCGACAGGAGAGATGGACTGATATCGAGATGGGTAGCCGGGGTACTGGATTTAGATGTGTTGACGGTTGCGTTGTACTCTCACGCATCTGGACGGCATTCAACGCAGCCGGATTCTTGGCATTATTTCGCACTTTGAGACCACGATCGCGAGCATGGGTCCACCCCAAAAGCTAGTGCCCATGCAGGCCTCAAATATGGGTCTGTACCATTTCGGCCTATTTTCAGGGATCGAAACTGCTGCTACTGGTTTGTTCGTATTTTGGGTCATCTAATTGAGTCGTTGGATATGGTAATGCGGGTCTACGCTGTGTCTCTACTCTTCTAACAGATGATGGAACTGACGATATATTTCAACTGTTTCCAGCAATTTCCAATGGGCTTCCCGGTATTTATAAGCAGATATTTCTGCAGCCTCTACTAACAAGTTAAGAATCATCGAACGAAGGTAGATTCTTCTGGTATTGTTTTTGTGCTTAAGTAATAGGAGAATTGTAGTCTAACCTCGAGATCGCGCCGTCGAACCTAATGAACGTTTCTGGGTAGTGGGTAGGAATACCTGCCATCTGCCCATGGCCATGTCAAATAAATTGGCTTGTGCATGTCCTGCAAGAGGGCCGCCAACCCATATCGTACATGAAGAAACATAGTTAGAAATACGGCATTGCTAACCAAGCAGTCGATCAGTGGGTATGCTGAGGGAACAGCAATGCCTGGCGTATGCCCCAAACGTGCCTGACTGACCCACCCCGCTGGGCACCGAATAGTATAAAAGATAGGGCTGAGATGGACAGACAGAACTAGAGCTCGAACCAGCACCAGACACGAGCGAACGAACGGACAACACGACCCCGCAGCCAGCCCACTCTGTTGTGTTGTGTGGTGGTGGTGTTTTTTGTTAGTCAGAAAAAAAAAGTTTTCTTTGCGCAGGTTCTTTTCCTACAGGCCACATCAACCCCGCATCGCCCTTCACCTCTTTCTTCACTTTTGAATCCTGATCAAGACTTCTTCTTCCATCCACCACTCATCCAGAACCCCTTCTCTCTCCTCTCTTCTCAAGAAACTTTTTATTTCGAGTTAAATTACCTCCCCTCAACTCCTTCAAAATGGCTGACAACGATGAGCAACACAATCAAACCTTCGAGTCCGCCGGTGCCGGTGCCTCCTTGACCTACCCCATGCAGTGCTCTGCCCTCAGGAAGAACGGTTTCGTCGTCATGAAGGGCCGCCCATGCAAGATCGTGGACATGTCTACCTCCAAGACCGGAAAGCACGGTCACGCCAAGGTCAATCTCACAGCCATCGATATTTTCACCGGCAAGAAGTACGAAGATATGAGTCCCTCCACCCACAACATGGATGTCCCCAACGTCAAGCGTACCGACTACCAGCTTGTCAACATTGATGGCGGTTTCCTTAACCTCCTCGACGAAAACGGTGTCGAGAAGAATGATGTTAAGCTCCCAGAGGGCCAACTCGGTAACGATATCCAGGAAGCTTTCGACAACGGAGACGAAGTCACAGTCAACATCACTGCAGCTATGGGTGATGAGCAGGCCTTGAGTTTCAGGGCTGTCAAGGATTAAATCAAAAATTGGGTGTCTATGCAACCGACTTTTATCAATTGTTCCGACAAGCTATATATTTCTCCAGGTGCTCGATGGCTCATATTTCAAACCTAGACACGAGAGCAGTGCCAATTGTCATGTGATTGATAATTTTTTTCATTATAGAGGAAATCATGTATTCCTACTCGCATTCACACTACCGGCCAAGGGGCAGTTTTTTTTGTTGATTGATATCAAGCCTTTGTACCAATAGGCAATGCCATTATTCAAAGAACAAACCTTTTTTTTTAAAGATTCCCAGAAGTCGTAGTCGCATGAGCCTTCCAGGATTTGTGCGACCATATGTGTTGATGTGTTGTAGTGTTTGACAGTTTGATGTTGTGACTTAAAAAATGGAAAAAAATTGCAAAAGGAAAACTGGCGGCGTCCAGGATTGAACCGGTGACAATCACGCTCAATGGGTAAATCCAAAGATTAAAGCTAGTGGAGTCCTTTTTCTTGCCCATGGGACGTTATGGTAAAAGGCAATAATGTCATGTTTTTAGGCAAAGAAACTCCTAACCATATCTGAATCGCAAATAAAATATAAACCTCATAGCTAATTTCGAGCAATACGCTGTGATCTGCCAAGCGTAGACGTGTGCGTATGTTAAGATATCATAATCTTCTGATCCCGACTACAATTACAGTACCTCAATAAACCAAAATATTCCTCACAAAACATATAAAAATTGCTCAAACTACCAGTAAATCTGCACACATCCCCTCTAGCCCCCATCCGCGAAGCGTTCACATCACTATACATTTCCCGTGTCTGCTTGTTCTTGAGGATGGGGTCTCTTCGCCTGTCGTAGCTATATCCCCATTTTTCGGCATTTCAAGTTCGCGTATCCCTCGAAATATTTCGGAGAGAAAATCATGATACAAGCTACCAGCCTTCGGATGCGGGTATTTGGGCCCGTCGTTCTCACAGCGCTCTCCAGATACCTCAAAGAATGGACAATCCCAAGATTCGGCTAGATCACGGCCCTCTATAAAAAAAGAAAAAAAGAAAAAGTGTTAGTAACTGGAAGATGAGTAAATAGCTATCTTGGAGGAGGTAAATAAGGAAATATCATATGTTCTTTACCTTCCGGAGTTACTTCGATTTCCCGTTCATGATCACTGTGGCGTTTAGAATAGTTGGTCGCAACAATAAATATACGAAATGAGCTCTCGTTTCTTTCCGACCCAATTGCATCCAACTTTGATTTTATATAGTCGAAAGACGTTCTGGAAGTAACTGAGTATATGAGAAGAAACCCGGGCGATGAACGTATCATTTGTTCTCGATAGGCAGAATATACATCAGGATCGCGACAGTCCTCGACGAACCAGATACGAGCCTTCTCTCCTTCGAACACCTTTTCCTCGCTGTAGTATTCTAGAAATATGCCAACAATTTAGCTTGGACAACTTATGTAGCTACGGGAAAATCTTCAAAAACATTCAACAAACCTTCTTCCGCATCTAACTGGGCACATTCGGAGGAGTAAGACCCCCAGTCGCTAGATCTAGCGATATGTTCTAACAAAGAAGTTTTCCCGGCCTTTGGCTCACCGATTGCCAGTATTTTGTATTCTTCAAGGAATTGTGATTTATCCTATGATAATTTTATGATTAGTCCACGCTATATAGTGTTGTATATTTCGGTAATTATACGTACATCTTCTCCCTTCCTCATACTTGTTCTAGTGAGGGGCAATGCAAAGGGCTAGGTATCGAATTATCGAAATCGCAAGGATGCTATCAGAAAGCAGTGCAGTAATCGAAACTCTATTAGTGTATTTTTTTGGTAGAGTTTCGCATGCCTATTGATATCGATATATATTTAGATGCTAAGGCTGAGATGTTGTACAGGAATGGGTCAAAATAAAAGCTTCCGAAGTTGAACCAGGGTGGGAAGTTATTTATTTACCAGGTGTAAATCTAGGTTTGCGGTTTCATCGTTTAGTCTTACTCGCGGAAAAGGGTCCCATCCTTCCGAGATTTCCGTTATGGACCGGATACCTGAACGGGACAGGCGTTGGCTCGCGAAACACGCAGATAACCAAACTAGGTATCAGCTTCTTCAATTCGCTACGTGATACATAAATAAGAAAGCTGATTGAGATTTCCGAGCCATTGGATAATCATCTTGATCAATTGATACGCGATATTTGGTTGTTCCCTTTGTAATCCTTATCTTTGCTATTCTACAAGTACTTGCAAGTTTGAACATCTACCCTCACTCTCAAAATATGTAGACTACTCCTCACGAGCTCATGGCCCTTCGCTAAAATTCCGAAACAGGATTGAGACTTTTAGCTCAAATTGTTGTAGTTTGTTCCTCTTTCTAGCTTGGTGGTATTTCACGAGAAGTGAATATATTCGAATATATTCGAATAGGGATGATTTTGATTTCATCGGGGAAATCGACAATTAATCTTCATTTTTAGCCTGCAATCGATTTGCGTTATATACAACCTGGAAAGCGAATATTCGTACCCGGTTCAGGTGGGTTCCAATTCTCTTCAAACCGGGATCCGCGAATCGAATCGAACAGACGTAGCTTAGGTGCATATTTGCGAGATTTGATAGTTGTGAGGCGTAAATTTGGCAGTGCGCCACAGAAACGCGGCGGTGGCTCGGGCAGGCGCGGAACGGATTTCAATCCCACCTTCAACTCAACACCGCTTCGGAAAGGTCTCCCTCTGACGTCGGAATCGTCCTCGTCAACATCCCTCCGTCCCGCCTTCGCGCCCCTACTTGAACATTAGCGACGGCATGGCCCTCGCCACTCGTCCTACCTCAAGGACGCGATCATGCATCCTCAACCTCCTCCGAGAATCGCCGTCTCTCCAGCGCCCGTCGCCTCCGTCTCGTCTCGTGATACCGAATCGCTCCGTCCATGTCAAGGCGACACCGTCGTTAACATCTCTCACACCTCCAATTGACCTGTCTAAGGAGACCCGCACGGTTCCTAAGCTCAGTGGGAAGGGACCTTTCCCGCAAAGTAGGATATTTACCTCCACTCGTCGATTTTTTCGTTCCATTTTTGACTCGTCGGTGTATAATTAGAGGTCGAATTCGAAGTTCTTGGAGCACCGCATTCCCTTCTATCCGTATCATTGCCCTCAGAATCAACTTTATATACACGCAGAGGAACTCTTCTAGGAGCAACATCGAACGGAGACCTAAACAATGTTGGTACAAACCTATACAAATCGGATTCGTTATCAGAGTTAATAGTAGTTTGGGCAGGCGGTTTCCACTCTTTCTATGCTTAAGCCGGTCCGAAGGGCGGCGCTCGGAATCCCCTTCCTCTACCAAAACGTATGTGTACATGGTAGTACCCTTTGATTCAGGCTTACTAACGCTGAATCAGATATCATCTACCACCCCGTTGACCTGCCTCATATCTACAAACTCTCCGAACACTACCTTTGCTGTGATCGAACTGGACGGCGCAGTCGACTGGATGGTTACCCAGCGGAATGCGTTACTTGCGTGGGCTGGTCATTCAATTCGAACGACCCCAATCATAAACCGAAGAATGGTGATTCCACCCTCCTCTTCTGCTACGAGAAGTGGACTGACCGGCTAACCGTCCAAGAGTCCTGCTCACTGGAGTAATTCACGCATATCCGGTCGGGGACTCGCCGCTCTTGTCGGTAAAGGACAGGTCTATCAGGTTATTCTCGGAGATGGAGAAGAGATGATCATACACCCGACGTATGCATATAGTATTCCTAGAATCCCAATGCGTCCGCGTCCCGAAGACTGACTATTGATATAGGCATTTGCTGGCATATTCTGTCGGACTCGAGAGACCTCGCCCGTATAGACTAGCCCAAACGACATTGAGATTTCAGATTCCGAAGTTGAGCATCTTGCGGAGCCTCTTCCCGAAATCGAAATTTATCGAGACAATGATGAAGACGGACACATATCAAACGATCACTGGGATATTATATAACACAAAAACCTGGCTACGCCGCGTCATTTGGGGCGATAGGGTATGTTCATCTAAATTTTGGAATATTTTTCAGAATTTACACACTGACTAGGATGCTATTTTGTCAGCTATTCCTACAATTTAAAGGACCAAGTACACTTCTTGTGCAATCGCGAACTTCTCGAATAACTGATATGTTCACCAAAGAAGAAATCAACGACATGGCCACTGCAGAACCTAGCGCTCTGGATAATTTCCACCCTTCAGAACTTCCAAAATCAACCTCCTACTCCTCCGATTCTCAATCGGCACCATACGAGCCGCAGCCTCTCGTGGTGAAAATGGCCACCGTAAAAGGGGGCAAAGTGGTATTCGAGGACTCATCGGCGCAGGAGTTCATGAGATAGTTGTGTTAACGTTGCTCTCGCGTAACCTTTTCGACGAAGATCTCCACGCCAAAGATGACAGATCTCCGGGTACCCAACTTAGAAGAACCTTGAATATTGAATACGTGGCCTAATGGGAAATTGAAGCTGGTCCATCGCTGTCATTGTATTGGGCTTCGTGGAAATGAGGAGCAGGCCTAATATTGCATATAGATAGGGAAACTGTGATATATTTAAGGATTTTGTACATACACTCTCGACGGCTATTTCGAATGCGTAAATACTTTTTCACATTATAAGCTTGAACTAGACCTCTCACGCTGTTTAGAAGCTTACGTAGCAAGTAGCTTTGTCAGTTCCTTGATTGAGGGTGGCAACATAGCGATAGTCACCTCATGAGGCGGCGGCGACTATGACATTTGGGCCATCGGTCTTTCATTTTTTGATGACCTGTGCAGCTGCTAGCAAGGAGAACAACTGCTATGTATTGTTTCTCTGTTTCCAAACACTGTAACGAGCCTCTTCTAGCTCACGGAGAAACAGCCTTGGCCCTCTAGCTCTCGATATGGGAATAAACCAATTTCGGAGTTGGGATCACAATGGACGAGCTTTTTTAGACCCTTGGCCGGAAGGTCGTTTTACTTGACTGTACGAACCTTTGAAAATTATACCTTACAATGAAAAATAGACCCGTGTCAAATAAATCTAGAATGTGAAGCAATAAAATCTCCTAAAGTGACCTATTTGACCCAAACGCACTACCTACTTCTCAAGTCTTCGTACGTGTGTTAAGACTTTTTCATGCAATATGCACATGCTTCTAGCATCGCGATCGCTCAATTCAAAAGTGTTTGCTTTCCATTTTTATTAGCATGGGCCTTTAGTCCACGGGTTTCACGTTTTCAGAATGCGGGACCCAAGAGTGCCCGTGGACTTTGCATGAGAGGTGGAACCACTAGTCCGGAGTTGATGCGACAACCACTATGTACTAATCGGGCAATTATCTGAGAAACACCACAAAGCTGGCTATACGCCGTAAAATACCACGATCTATAACTTTTCTTTGAGTTGGAAGCGTACCAGGGAGAGTTTGGAGGCCTATACTGCTAATTATAAGATAAGGTTAGTTCAGATGCAATAATTGTGACTTGAAGAATCAATTTGCAGTGATGTGCTGTTCCCTTGTAGCTAAAAATACTATCAATAAGGACATCGAATTGATATTTCGCTGCTACAGTAACGACCATGAACATACCTGGGAATATAAGACCAGGGCATCCTCCCCCTCTTCAGAAAGCACCATTCTCTTTACACTTCACTTCGTATAAATCTCAATCTCTTTACCTTCAAATCCAATAACTGCAATTCGACTGCAAATCTCCCTCATCGATCTGCGAATAGATCCCTCGGTTAAACTTTATAGATCTATCAAGATCTTCTCGAGCGATCTTTCCCATCCTCAGATCACTTTATAATACACCCTATTTCCGCATTTTTTACTCCACTATCCATCTTTTTAACGTTCCATTTTCTTTTCTTTTTCTACCTTTTTTTGGTGTAATATTTGCAACCAACTCTCCCATTTCCACGTGCCGATAGTCACCTTATTCTTGGCTAGTATACTCGTGGCTTCAATAATTATCTCACCCCTACCCATATTACCATTAGGCTCTTCCAAAACTTTTGAAGTGTTCTTTTCATTATCTATCTTTTATACATTTATCGGGCCTATTTTTTTGAAAACAGAAAATCAAAATGGTTAGCATGATCCCGTTGGCACTCGCCCTACAGGCAGCCATGGTTTCGGCCATGCCTGCAAATGTGGCGACTCAACCACTGAAGCCAGCGAGCACTGTGGTCACCAATGGCAAGACCTCTTACCTCTATGCGCTGCCTCAATCTATTCCGGCATCGCTCGCTTCAGAGCTGGCCGCCCTTGAAGGTGTTCCCACTGGGGCAGCCGACGGCGTTCCCAACACGGCGTCCAAGACCGTTGATAGTTTCACTCGGACAATGACTGTTGAACCGGTCACTTTCAGTCCGGTTCCAGAGACTCCGGACATCGTATCACCATCCGCAAACTTTACGGATGGCTACCCTGGGTATCGTAGTGTTGGCTACTATGGTGATTGGGTTAGTATCCCAACCTCAAGATAGAATATCCCCGACGACAAGATCTACTAACACCAAGGTTCTTTCTTTTTTCGAATCAGTATGTTTACGCCAGAAACTTCACCCCTCAGAAGATAATATCCGATCAATTCACGCATCTGGTCATTGCGTTCTCAGATATCATGCCGTCCGGCGAAGTTTTCCAGGTTGATACTGTTCAAAACTACGAGGTATGGTATAGATGAAATATTTATAGCGGAACAAAAACCCATGGCGATAATAAAGAACTATGCTAATAGAGAGAAACCTGACTTTTATAGAAAATTTATGAGAACAACCCATCCAAGGAATCAGGTGCAACTCACGGCATTTTAGAGGTTCTCTGGAAACTCAAGAATGAGAATAGAAACGTCAAATTTATGCTTGGAATCGGCGGTTGGACATACTCCGAAAAAAAGCATTTCCAGATGGGGTGCGATACCTCAGAGAAGCGATTAGTATTCGCTCAGAGCATCGCTAGACTGGTAAATGATATGGGATTAGACGGCGCCGATATTGTAGGTTCTTCATTGCATCCTTCCAAATCAGGTTGAGTAGCAAAAGAGGTTATATTAACAAATAATACCTATAGGATTGGGAATACGTCACCAACCCGGCTGAGGCTGCCATGATGGTGGAAATGCTGAAACTTACCCGTCAAGAACTTGACAAGTTGGCTACTACACTTGGCAGCGAGCGAAAATTCGAGCTCTCAGTCGCGGTTTCTGTTGACCCCATGAAGATCGGGAACATGAATGTCGTAGAAATGGACAAATATCTTGACTTTTGGAATATCATGGGATACGACTATTCTGGAAGCTGGAGTACAACCACACAGCACGCTGCAAACATGTTCCCTGCGACGGATGGGTCAACTGCGTTCAGCACTGTTGCCGGAATCGAAGGCTACATGGCTTTGGGCGTAAGCCCCCGAAAACTAACTCTTGGTCTTCCAGTCTTTGCTCACGGGTTTTTGGAAACGGATGGGTTTGGACAACCTTTTCATGGTGTCGGAGAAGGATCTTATAACGGTGACGTGGGTTTTTACGAGTACCGATTGCTTCCAAGGGGACCAGGATATGAACTGTATGAGGACGAGAAGCTTTACTCTGCTTATATTCAAAACAAGAATACTAGGGAGCTTTACTCCTTCGACACCCCCAAGATAACAAAACTCAAGGTTGAGTATATGATACAACGTGGGCTTGGAGGTGTGATGTTCTGGGGTCTTAGTGGTGACATTTGGACCCAGGATGAGAATCTCATTGAGACTGCGGTTCGTGTGATGGTAAGTGTCCGATGCTTCTTTTTTTCTTTCTCTCGCGTATCTAGGCTTTTTTCCTCTAACTTGTAATCTTATCATAATATAGGGAAGAGAGAACTTGGCGAAGGCCAACAATCATGTCCAGTACCCGACTTCCAAATGGGCAAATATCAGGAAGTACGATGGAGTTCCCATGACGCCTGACCATCCGATATTTGACCATAGGAAAAAGAATTCTCAGTGAACCGAATATCACTTCAATCGCTGAGAACCGAATTTTATTTTTTATGCTTGCTTCACCTTACCGCCTCTTTTTTTATCAGTTCGCTCCTATTTGTCCTCCTGAAATTACACCCTCCGGATCTCGGTATGCCCCAGACTATCAAAACATCAAAACATCCAAAAAAAAGTAATGTATTTATCTTGTTTTTTTTTTTGATATTATGTTTAATGAAGAAAAAGGAGTCGCTTTATACCCCGTTGGATAAATAAATTCATAGTTTTATACATTTTTTGTTACTTTTTATACGTCGTTGTTTATAACGTTTAGCCAGCACACAAGTCGTCTAGCCTGTCTCGATGCCGGATCACAGGCTTCCTCGAAGGACTGTCAATCCGCCAGGTTACTGACGAGTGTAAACGAACTCACTTGCACATGGCCCAAATTTTTTTTGGTTTTTATTGATACCCTGTAGAGTTCAATGTACGCAATTACTTTACTAATGCGCTTGTCGGCTGGGTCCGAGACCACTTGCTCGTGGGTTCAAATAACGGATAAATGAATGAATGCCTCCCCTGCTGAGGAATATTCGAAAACTGGTTTCGGTCGCCAAGTTCATTTTTAAACGACAGTTTTCTATCATCTTCGTTTTCTTTTGCACTTTTACAAGAATAAACGTATACGGCCATAGAATGAATATATTGTGATAAGTATTCCTTATCTCTAGTAAACCATATCTCCTATCAAAAATGTTATAGATAATACAAAACCCCAACGAATGTGATAATCCCATAAAAACCCTTACAGTAGGACATTTGCCCAAAAATAACTAATGACAATCAAAAAGGAGACACGTATGCCAATGGTATCAAAGCTCAAAGGCCAGCTCGTAACAAAAAAAAAGTAAATCACGTCATGAAAAACTCGAATCGAATTGAATCCCTCGTTATCTTTTTCTAGGGTAGTTTTTTATTTTCTGGCGTTATGAAAGCCAACAAAACTTTTGTCCGGAAGAGCGAGAGAGTAGAAATGAAAGGAGAGAAGGGGAGATAATGAAATCAACACCCTTGGGTACTAATTATGGCAAAGAGCCAGGAGACATGTATATAATTAAGGCGCCTTGTAAACCAAAAGCGAAGCGCGGACCTGAGCGACGAGAATTGCCTCAGCGACGTTGCCAACAATCTTCTTGGCTTCGGCCGAGATGTGTGGTGCGCGCTCGTCAGTGACAGCGGCAATCTGGGACTCGTAGTTTGCGGCGTGTTGACGGCCAACGATAACGAGGTCACCGGCGTTCTTGAGTGAGGTTCCAACTTCCTGTTTGGCGCGGGTGATGAGCGTCTGGATTGGCTGGTCAGTTTCCACGGACTCAAAGATGACGCGGGAGGCAAGTTCTTCGGGTAGAGATGCGGCGATCTGGAGATAGAATGCGGAATCTTCTTCAGCTCCCGCAGATGCAGAGCCAGAGGTCGAGATCTGGACGATAGTAGCGGTGACGTGGGTATTCTTGACGATTTGGAGAACAAAGCGGAGAGCAGCACGGTCATCTTCACCACCAATGAAGGGGAAAAAGATGTGGTGGGATGGGTCGAGGATTGGGAGAGTAGCAGAGGCTTCGATACCAGTCTTGACACGGGAGATAGCACCAGAGATAATGCTACCACGTCGGGTAACCGACTTGTCATGGCGGTCACGGTTAACACCACCGAATCCGCGATTGATGAAGATAGCAAGTTTTGAGGGGGTTTCCTGGACGAGGCTGGTCATGAAGCTGACATATGGGCCGGATTCGAAACGATGCTCTTTGCTTTCCATATTCTGGTCGTAGTTGTCACTGACTTGCCCAGTTTCACTCCATGGGACTACAAGAAGATCAGAGTGGGTATCCTTGGCGCGATCAGACAAGACACTAGAGAACGAGGATTCTGGGATGATGGAGAGACCCGTGGCGCAAGCAATGTTGTTCATTCTACCAAAGGCTTTGAAGGTGTTGACGACAGGATCTCGCTCTGCGAATTCAGCTTCCTCAGTGACACGCATAACAGCGGATGTACGTTCACCAAGTTCTCGGAGACGGAGACCGTGGACTTCCAATCGCTGGTTTGGTGGGGTAGAGGTATCGACCCTGTCGACCTCTTCCTTCTTGCTAGAAGATTCTTCACCCATCCTGGACTTGTGGATGGCTGGTGGAGAAGCCTCCTTCTCACCCTTGAGGAGGGAGATCAAAGCCATCAAACTAGGCAAACTGTCAAGACGGAGGAGAACAGTGAGACGGTTGACAGAGGTCTTGATCTTAGCATCGGACTCATCATCATCAGGACCAGAGGCCGGAGAACCATCCCAGTTGATCTTTCCGGCTCTCCATTGGGAAACCTTCTTTTGGTACCAGTCTGGGTACAGGTAAGTGACCAAGGGGGTAGTAGCGAAAGTAGTGACCAAAGCCATGACGACGAAAATAGTGAAAGTACGCTCCGAAATAATGCCCGCGGTGAGACCAATGTTCAAGACGATAAGCTCGACAAGACCCTTGCAAGACATCAGACAACCGACGGTCAAAGATTCTCTCCAACGGAGCTTGAAGAGTCTGGCAGCGAGGGTACCGCCTGCAATCTTGGCGATGAAAGCGATGGCAAGGACACCAACGACGTAGGCCCAGACGATACCGCTGTTCAAGAGACCAATGTTGGTTCTGAGACCGGAGAGGGTGAAGTAGAGTGGAAGGAAGAGCACAGAGATCAAATCTTCAACCTTTTCAGCAACGGCGACAGCAAAACCACCCTCGTGTGGGCAGATCAGACCAACGACAAAGGCACCGAAAATGGCGTGGATACCGATAACATCGGTGAACCAGGCGGAGCACAAGCACATGAGAAGCGTGATGGTAAGTGCGCTCTGGGTTGGACCGCTGCTACCCATATTTCCGGTTCGGCGCAAGTACCAGTGAAAGACTGGCTTGACGACATAGAAGCAGAAAAGGACGTATCCCACCGCCACTAATAAGACGTATAGAGCTGTTATACCAGAACCAGCGTTGACGAGAGCAACAGTCAAGGCGAGAAGAATCCAGCCGACAACATCATTACCAACACCAGCAGCGAGCACGATAACACCGACGTTGGTTCTCAAGAGCTTGAGCTCTGTGAGGATACGGCAAAGAACTGGGAAGGCAGTGATACTGAAGGCAACACCGACGAAGAGCAAGAAGACGCCAAAGTTGACACCCTTGTTGACCCCGGCATCCTGACCGAATTCGTTGTACAAGCCATAACCAATAGCAGCACCTTGTCAACAACCCGAAAAGTTAGTGACTTGATCCTAGATGTAACTCAATCGCATGTGATGTATTTTACTCACCGAGACCGAACGGCAGGATCATTCCGAAAGCGCCGACACCTAAAGCGATTTGCCAATTTTCAACCATAATTCTGAAGTCAACTTCAAGACCGACCTATTTGGCGCTCTAGTTAGTGTATAGTCTTAAAATATGTATACATCCGATATTCAACGTACCAAGAACAAGAAGAGCACGAGACCAAGATTGGCAACGAGATTGAGATTAGGCATGGCCTCGGTAGGGAAGATACTGGTAGTGAAGTTAGGTATTCTACCCATAACCGTGGGACCTGGAAATCTCTGTTATCAGTAAAAATGCACAAAATTACGCTTAAAAATCTGCGTTTTGAATGAGTATAGTACCTAATACGATGCCACCCATAACTTCTGAAATAACTCGAGGTTGTCGAAGTTTCGACAATGGCCAGTGTAATAAACGACATATTACAACAATTAGGAAAACCTAGAATACAACGAATTAGTATTTGATCCAACTTACAAAAAAATAAGTAAAAAAATCGTGTTCTCAAATCGGGAATAAAGCTATATTATACCTGAACGATGAAGACGACGATAGGGTCGTTCTTGTTGTATTCGGACGGATTGTGACCGCTAATAATACCAGCCTGTTCTGGGACCTTGGTGGAGCTCGGGGTTGCACCAGTCGAGGTGGCCGCGATAATCGACGAAATCGACGACATTGCGTCTGAGGGCGGCGAAGGGCCAAAGCCGCTTTGGCTGGTCGGTGAGAGGGTTGGGAGACGTGCGGACGGCGACGGTGAATAAGGCGCTAGCAGTCAAGTCAGGTCAGGTCGAAGCGAGGCTGGTAACTCTCAACACCGTCTTACCTGTACTGTGCTGCTACTGCGAAAGGAAGTAACGAGAGAGAAGAAGAAGGAAGTCTAGTCGGAGGCGAGGTGCCCGTTCTTATATATTCCGGGCCAGCAGATAAAAAAAGATGGTGTTTAGGACGGGGAGGAGTAGCTTGGATATAGCCCACGGACGTGCTAGTGGTGGTGGTGGTGGTGGTCCTGGCGGTGGCCGGTGGGTCTCAGTCGCGCAGGCGATCACGACAGAAAAAACAATATGGTCTGGTGCACCATCTTATCCCCATTGCAAGGTCCAAATCCAGCTCTGTTAACCTTCTCAACCTTTTAGCTTTTCTCGCCTTTTGCTTCTTCTTCCACAGGGCGAGAATGAACGACAGGTACGTCCCCCTCCGTTGATTCGCTCGATTAGGCTTCACGAAACGGTTGCATGTGGGTTGGCTGTTGGCGGACGACGATGATATTGCTCTGTGCCCAGTACTAATCCATTCGTTCGTGCTGATGCACTCTCGTCTGCACGGCCGTGTAGGCTTTTCCTAGTCAAAATCGCCCTCCCAAGATAGAGCTTTTACAAGTCCTTCCGGACGCGAGAAAGTGCATGCGAGAGCAAACGGGAGAGCGAATGGTGGTCCAAGAAGTGCTCGCATCTTGCCAAGCGAGCTGATCGTCAACCGCGCTCTGTGGACTTTTGGGATGTCCCGAGAGTTTTATTTTTTGAGAGCAACCAAGAGCCCGCGTCTCTGGGCGCGGTTAGAGTAGGGACTCGACAACTTGGAAAAAAATGTCATGAGCTCCACCGTTTTTCCCTTGTTTTTTCTTATTACCAGCTCTGGTAGCGAAGAATTCCTACAATTAGCACATGTGTCTGACAGGTATCGGCTCTTGCCTTGAATCCTGGCCCTTGGTAGCCCATCCCAAGATAGACAATATTCTCAGGACATCCTGGGTATACAAGGGAGAAGTTCTATAAATCCATGATAACGATTACTTTTCCTACTTCAAGATAAAGGACATGGCCAAGGCTAACGCTCAGAGAGGGTTGGGGGTGGATATCAGACTTGTCTCTACCTTGAGATTTTTCCACCCCGCTCATTTGTCAAGATTATTCGAAATCCAGCCTCTTTCTCTTGGCTCCAACATGGTTACCACCAAAGATGTTTGGTATGAAGTTGACCGTGTGGAGTCGAGTTCCCTTCTCGATGTTACGCTGGGGGGAACCCAAGAGCCGAAAGCGTGAGGTTGAGCCTTCACACTTTACTGCACGAGCCCCACGCTAGCCCGACATAGCGTGCTTCGTTGAGTAGGGCTGCAGGCTGCTCATATGATAAGGTGCAGCCCTTGGCGTTCCCAATGGCTTAGGTTGGATCGGACTTGGATTCTTCTTGGAGGCTTCCAATTGAACGGTGCTAGAGCCGAAAATAAGTCTCACAAGACAAAAATGTTCGTCTTCGGTCTAAGATCATGCTCCTGCGAGAAATAGTGCTTTGTACCATCTTATCCAGGATGTCGATGAGAGCACAGGCGATACAGTCCTCAGAATTTATTTTTGTGCAGCAAATTATATTCTAAGTAATAATGCAAAATGATGCTGACGACGGAAGGCCGTGTTTCATCTTTCATCTTGCCGAGCTAGCGAACCTCGAAAGGGCTGAAAACAAGGTTTTCGGCAATCAAAAAAAAGGTTCTCGGCCTTTCGCGTCCCTAGCATCCTTGTGGCTCGCGGTGTTTGAGATAGTGCTTATTTTCTCGTATCATGGCATTTTCTGGTTTGTCGAAAGAACGAGTCCCAATTCCTAGTTGTTTCACCGAGAACAAAAAAAGAAGAGAAAAAGGAACACCCGGATATTTTAACTATTTCCTGTCCCAGGAAATTCCCATCTAAAGAGCTAAAGCTTCCCGTCCTAGCTCAGCCGCGGACACTAAACCGGACATCTATTTCCATTCACTAAGGGAGTAACCAGACTGTTCGCTAAATATCATCCATATTTTTTGTTTTGATTCCTCAGGATCAATTGGGCAAAGCAAAGGATTCACCCACCGGCATATGTGACCGAGCTAGGCATTGAAATTCGGTAAAACTTCGCTCGCTATCTTTTCTTTTAAACTTTCTTGTGCCGTCGGTGTGGGCAAGGATTCTTCAACCCTGTCGTTCTGCACGAGATGAACTCATCCGGTTCGTCAGAGAAAGAGAAGAATTGCGCTGCTGGGCCACCACCCCACACATGTGGGCTGACATGCAGTAGCATCTTCTCCAAGCGAAACTGCCAAACCATAACTTTTTTTAAAAAAAAAAATTCGGGCTGCAAAAGAAAGCTTGAGCAGCTCATGTCAGGTGAACAGCTATGTGGAGTCTTCATCTCATTGCTATAGTCCTGGATGTGACGTATCAATTTAACGCGTTCTGGTGTAAATTTCGCGAGCTTAATGCAGTCTCGTTGCTGGTCGCTGGTTTGGGTGCACCTGCGGTCAAGCACATTCACCCAGCCTAAAGAATTCTGGAATCCTTTGCTGTTTTCGAGAAGCACCGGAAAAGCCACCATCATTTTATGATCCCAGATAGCCATATGGCCTTAAATTTGCGAATTGCGTGATTGAAATTAGAGCCAAATCACACATCTGCTAGCTCCAAAGTGTGGTTGAACAAATGTTTGATTGGTAGAGAATACGAATTCTCCATGCATGAGCTCTCACTCTCCCACCTCTTCGATCACGATGTCTCTTCATTCCCCCCCCTTCCTACTCTCCTTTGATACTGTACTAAAGTATTGTCTTAGTTGGTTGTTGGTGGTTATTGTGATACGAACATTTATGCAGGGTTCTGGTATGTATGCTCGCTGCCCGTAGCTACCGAGCGCAGCTCATTGCATTGGTTGTACACAAAACCTTCATGGACTTGCCTTGCTTGGGACGGTTGTTAGAGCCGAATGTTGTACCGAGAAACCCAGGTCCTTTCCTCTGGGTCTAAAATATCGGTACCCTAAATTTACCAAATCCCAGGTATGACAAGCTGGCAATTTTTAGAATTGAGGAACCTGTGGGGGGGGGGGTTCACTGGGGTGAAAGTTTCCGTGTCTTTGGGGTATATGGATCTATTGAGTCTAGACCCTTGCGAATTTATTGTTTTTTTATCTTTCGCGCAGCTAGATTTAGTACCTCTCGTTTCAAGCCTCACGCAGCGCCCAGCGTTTGGCGCGGGAAATAAAATTTTCAAGGTGCTGCGGCGAGAGCTGCTTTTGCTGCAGCATATGTGGCAAAGGTAAGTTCCGATGGAATGGGATTGTTAAATTGCACTCTATATTTTGCATCTGAAGTCCTTTTGTTTCCACTTTGCTATTTGAAATAATCAGGCAGGATTAAGAGATAATATTTATTACTCCGTTTCAGTAAGCTGATGGGTTGCTATATTGTGTGTTCTAACTCTGTTGATGCTTGCAAGCTCCCGCCAATATCTTACCCAGTGCGCATTGGGCCGATAATGGATTAATTGAAGCTTACTAAAGGAAAAAAACCAAAAACCAAAAATAAACAAGTGCCATGCAACAATACTGCCCGCCGAAAGTGAAAAGTGAAGGAATGCAAGGTATCAGATTATAGTCGTCCGGAAATTTTGTGAAAATTGCAGAACAGGAAGAAAAAAAAGAAACCGGAAAGCCAATACTTCGTACCAATACCTTTTAATAGAATAAGAAATCCGAAAGAGGGGACGCATAGAAAAACTCCGGTTCACGAAACCGGCAGGCCTGTTATCTCGCCGTTCTCTTCCTTCAGTTCGAAATTGTCGCCAATTCGGTAGGATACCTTCCACCGCATCTTTACATTGCCCCCCGCACCCGGCGCAACACCGGTTATCCGAACCGTCTGATCGATTCCGTCTACCTGCTGGGGCTGAAGCGTTGTACCACTCTGGTGTTCCATCTTGAGTTGCAGCGACTATATTTTTCAAGATTAAAGTTTTTACATTGTCAGCCCTATCTACCTCGTATAGCCGGGATTGTAGGTGGGTGTGTCTACACAACCCGCGAATTCGGTTATGGGGGTCTTACCCTTGGCACAGCAAGCTGGAACGTGATATCCTTGATACTCTCGGATGTTGTGTTTGAGAATTTCGCCTTCAAGTTGAGAGGTCCATCAGCTGGACTTCGGGTGAATGTTTCCATGACTATCCGTAACGAGGCCTTGGTTAACTCTCGTTCTGTGTTCTTAAGTGGCGGGAACCTGGATGATGGAGGCACAGCGGACGAGAAAGCTGCAAAATCGTCGTCGTCATCGTTGCCGAACAATTGGGCTTGAGGTTGAGGTTGCGCTTGAGGTTGAGGAGGTGGCCGTGGTGAACTACCTAACCCACCGAGGCCGGCAAAGGCGGACATAGATGCTGGGGGTGACGACATGGACGACATTGGTGAGGTCATAGAACTTGGAGGCGACGGTACCGAGGCCTGCCGGTTGTGATTCGATGCTGAGAAGTTACCAAGAGAAAAGTCCGGTGTTGCTCCTCGAGCCGTGCTGGTATTAAGAGTGGAGGAGAGTAGAGGAGGGCCGGGAATATCTGATATATATCAGTGATAGGTTCGCTCTGACTTCTATATAGAATGACTTACTCGAGTTTGCACCAAAACCAAGGGCGATACCGCCACCACTGCTGCTGCCACCGATAGAAAGGCCGAGAAGATCGTCCTCCAAACTGGATCCTGTGTTTCCGGTTTTCCCATTATTTACTGCAGTTCCATTACTGCTTATCTCGTCGCCCATCAGGTCTATCAGATCAATAGAGCTTGCGCCTTCAGGAACCGCACCGGGCTTGACAGCCGCAGCACCAGCATAATCCCCTTTCTTTAAGAGCTTGTATTTCTCGATGGTGGCATTAATGGTATCGTTAAGTGTGAACAGTTTTGCAACAGCTTCTGCATCATCGCTCTCTTCCTCGGCCATCTTGTGTAGTTTGGGTTGGGCATTACGGAGCGCATTTGCGAGTTCCTGAATGTAGAACCTAATTAGTATCAAGCAAAGACTGCTGATATTGGACATGTGCATACCTCGAAAGCGTCCCCATCGCCGATGTTCTCTCCTTGGTTCACCTTTGCGAGCATTTCATCGAGCAGCCTTTGTTTCTCTTGGAGCTTTGCAATATCTTCGGCAGCTTTCTGGCGATAATCGGTTTTGTTGGTTTGATCATACCCAGCCATGATTTTCATCAGTTGATTGGCCTCTTGCAGATCCTGTGGAGTTCCTCGTCGGATAAGTTCTTGGAGTTTCGCAGACTGGGCAGCACGCTCTTCCTCTTCGAGTTCTTCGGCCGATTTGAGATTCTATTACGATCGTTCAGATATATACGAATGAAAATACTGAAACATAGAGTCCAATCTTACCTCTGAGGGGTTTAAAACAGCCATGTCTTCCTTTCGTATCTCCGGGAAAACGTAGCCTTTGTAACTTAACAGCCTATGCATGTCTCTGATAAAACCCAGGTCCTCCTTATATCTACTATTCTGGCATATCGTTGTCTTCCATTCCTCTACAGCTTCCAATATTTTCATCTGAACCCTTGAGTAGCGGATGGGTGGTCGCTCGGGGAAACGACGGACGAGTTCATTGAGGAAATCCTTTGTCGAAATCTGCAGGTGGAAGGGATATCCGCAGTTCTTAACGCAGATGTCCAATAACTAGTTGCGACGTGGATAGTTAGCACGTAAAAAGTCACCACCTACAGCTTCATATTGGCTGCAATTCTATCGATCCTCGAACATACCGATAGCGCAAGTAATGAGACGTTCGGGTTCCGACTGTTGATGTAGCCGACAATCGCTACTGCTGCCTCCCTCGGTCTTTATACCAGGGAATAAACTGTTAGCGGGGAACCCTTCAAAGTAGCTCTGTAAGCGGGGCAGTGGACACAGGGCGTAAAAGAAGCACCTACGTGTTTCCCTTCTTCGAGTTTATCAAGTCCGCAATCTCAAGCTGTAGCGCCAGATTCGGCTCGAAATTCATGGGATCGCAAGCTGTATGTATGAAGCGCTGGAGCTGGGATGAACCGTGGGGTTCCGCGGGATACATGTTCCACCGGTCTCTCGCCGCCATTCTGACTGATGCTGCCTCCATGCAGGTTCCTCCACGGACAATCTGGTAATGTAGAAAGATCTATACGGGCCTCTGTAGCGAGGACCTGTTCGGCCGATCGGGGGAGCGGTGATGGGAGGGAGAAATCGAGGAGAATCGAGTTGGTTCTTGTGAGAAGTGGGACGTGGTGTTTTGGGGGCTTGGTCCGGGCGGCAACGTCACCTTCAACAATAGCTCTCCCGCCTGGCCGTTTGCCCAGAAACAAGTGCGACAAAAAACTGATACTGGGAAAACATAAAAAATAAAAAGCCAAGCACAGCGAGAATAAAGAAATGGTTCGGCACTCGAATAAGGGCAAGGGCGGAGACCGACAGAACCGGCCGAAGCAGAGGTAGGCATACTGTTCTGTATCTGACTGCCGATGGGTTTGCGAGCTAACTCTGTGCGAGCAGGCGACGAAGCGATGGCGATGAGGACGGCGCATCGAAACGACCGGCGTTCAAGTGCGCCATGTGGGATTTCGGCCACTGCGATCCAAAAAGATGCTCGGGGAAAAAGTTGGAGAAGGCTGGCCTCATCAGGACCTTACGGATAGGACAGAAGTTCGGCGGGGTGGTTGTTACGTACGGATCACAACTACGATGACCTATGTCGAAGAAATTTTTTCTGACTCGAAGAGTAAAGCTAGACCGAATGGGAAAACCGTGGTCTCGCCTGCGGATGCGGAGATTGTAAATGAAGCCGGAGCAGCAGTGGTAGAGGCTTCGTGGGCTAGAATATCAGAGGTACGCTCCCCGGACATGCGGCACTAGTCCGATCGCAAGGACTAACAATGGCAGTAGATACCGTTCTCTCGGATAGGCGGAAAACACGAGCGATTACGTGAGTTTACTCTGCATTCAATATATCTGCTCGAAAGCGGTTCTAACATTCAGTTCAGTGCCATACTTGGTAGCTGCAAACCCTGTTAACTACGGACGGCCGTGGAAGCTCAATTGCGCGGAGGCTTTGGCAGCCTGCTTTTACATCACAGGACACCCTGACTGGGCGGAGGAGATACTATTACCGTTTACATGGGGGCACGCCTTCATCGAGATCAACGAAGACTTGCTAGACAAATACGCAGCTTGCCAGGATGCCGATGGGGTGAAAGCGGCCGAGGTAGATTGGCTGAATCAACTAGAGGAGACCTATCAGAACAAGAAAGCTGGGGACGGTAATGGTGACAACGACATGTGGGCTAAAGGGAACCAGAACAGACGATATTCGTTACCGCCGTCGGAGAGCGAAGAGGAGGAGGAGGAAGAGAATGAGGCTGCAGATGGCAGTGATAATAACCAGGAAGGGGATGAGGAGGATATACCCGCTATCAATCTACCAGGCAAACAGAGGAACTATGACCTACCGCCCAGCGATGATGAGAGCGACGACATGGTGGATATTAGGCAGAAAATATTGAAATCCAAACCGTTCGCCAACCCTGTTTCCGAACAGAAGCCGACCAAGGATGAGAAGGATGGGACGGATGCGCGAGATGACACGGACGATGAGGAAGCTTCGGAAAGGGAGTCTGACGAAGAGGAGATATATGACGCGCAGCCTATTTCTGATCCAAAAAACAAAAAAGCCAAACCGACAAGGCGGAAACAACGGCAGGGGAAGAAGGGGTTCACGGCCAGCTTTTCATTGACGGAGCTGTCAGCGCCGGATAGAAAGCGCTCATGATTGTTATTTTTATGATATAAGCCATATCAATGTAGACATATACATCTATACTACTACTACAGATATTTATAACACGGTCTTTCACCATCAAGGCTCGCTAAATCGATTTGTGATAGCTGCTGGCTGCAAGTGGCTGGTGCTGGCCGGAAATGACGTTCGAGACGAGGGGCAGGTCTTCGCGCCACCAAAAAAGATGCCGCTAAACAATTTTTTTGGCCGGCCCGCCGATAACAACGACACCACCACCACCACCACCGTCCAATCAACCAACCTCGCATCGCAGCAAGATGCCCCCGAGACAATCCACCTGAGGATATCGCCGCCAGATCGAACAATGCGTACATCGTTGGCTGCCAGGGTACGTATCTAACCAGACTTCACGGTTCCAATTCTTCTAACATCATCAATCCAGCGGCCGGTAACGTCGCCGTGTCTGCTGTGCACCCTTCGGGCTGCAGCAACGACAGAACGACCTCCTCGAACCGCCCTTCGACGTCGATTAGCCCGCCGGGTGCACTCCAGTTCCAACCGTCTCGCCGGCGAGCAACTGGCCACGAGAGCCGAACCTGAGGACAATGGCCGGTATTCCATGCCTACCTCGCAGCCGTCTCCCTTTCAAGGCTTTGGCAGTGGTCAGGGTGCTAATCGGGCGGCCTCGCGATGGGGAAAGAAGCCGGTTGTTGAACCACCCCCACCTTCACCCGTCGGACCTCCCGAGCCTCCGAAGCCAATCGTTCAATCGACTGAGGCTTCGGGACCCGAACTATTGATAAAAACGCAAGCCACTCAGACGTCAATTCAGACTCCAGCATCGGCCGTTGAACCCGTCACACCATCTGTCGATTCCCAGGCGCCCACTGCCTCTGCGATACACCTCGAAGATGCACCCAAGGCCACTTTACATGACACCCAAGCACAGCCAACTCCCTCGTCCGTTACTTCCTCGAATCCATCCGATCTATTATCCGAAACCGTCACCGCGGACCTTCGCTCTAGCGAACAGACTCAAGCAGCAGATTCTCAACAAATGAGCCAACCTGTTGATACCCAACCCCGAATCGACCCTGTCGTTGAAGCTAAGATAAACCAAGAACTCTTGTCGTCAGGTACTCAGGATTCTGCCAACGAATCGATATCCCTCGAAGCAACAGAGATTCCACTGAACACCGAGGAACCACTGCAACAATCCAATACATCCTTGAATGTCGAACCTGAAGCTGCAAAATTAACAACTGCTACGGAAGTGTCTGCTCAAGCGGAAATAATTACATCATCGGCACCCCTTAACATCCCATCCTTGGCCTCTACCCTAATCGAAACACCGGTAACCGAGTCTGCATCGAGGTCAGCTCCAATATCCCAATATATTGCTGACCCCAAAGACCAATCTGCTGCGCAGGCGTCGACCGAGTCCTCACGCTCCTTCTTTCCATCGGCTCCGACCCCACCGGCTCCGAAACCCGCAACCTTCACCAGCAGAGATTCGCCTACATTAAGAAACGGCCATACTTCCACAAGAGCGCTTTCTTGGGCCGAAAGAGAACTCTCAACGCCGGGAACACCTGTGCCTAGAGATCCCGGTTCCCTTCCCGCATCTTCCCGTTGGTCCCTACGAGGTTCAAACGCCACCGACAATGCATCCATCGTATCTAGTGTCCTTGGAAGGGATCTTCAATCCTTACGCTCGAGGGTTTCGCAAGAACCTACGAGGGGCGAGAGGATGCAGCCGCTATCGCGAACACAGGAAATCAAAGATACATGGAAGACAGCCGCCCAAACGTCTGCTAGTTTTGGAGCGGGAAAAGGAGTGGCTAGATGGGGGGTTGCCAAAAAGAGCATCTTCGCCACGGATACAAACTCTATCCTTGATCATTTGAGTGGAAAACAGACGGCGTCCAGGACAGATACTTGGAACAGGGATTCGACTGAACAAGATGCATTTGCAGACTCGGGGAGACATGATGGAAGGAGTTTCTACGGGTTTCAAGCCCGCGGTGATGCTGCGCTTGAATCTGCTCTTCCGCGTAGGGACCGTCGAGATAGAGGAGGCTACGACCCCATCGAAGAGGCTCTCGAAGAGGCAAGAATGATGGAAGAAGGCATCACGCGTACTGGTAAGAAATTGAAGAAGAAAGATAGACGCAGAGGGGAGGTGGAATCTGCTCGGGCTGCGACAGGGTCATCTGAAGTAACCGAGTGGGATCGTAAACTGTCTGCCAAAGAACGTGACAAGGCAAGGCATGCTCGACAATGGGCAACCGCAGATGACGTGGAGGAAGTGGAGGTTGAAGTGGAGAGCAAAGCCGAAAGGAAAGAACGAAAGAGACTGGAGCGAGAAGCTAAGATGAGAGAACAGGAAGAAGAGCAACAGAATCCACCCATTTTGATCCCCGAGTTTGTGAGCGTCACCACACTCGCCCGCCTTTGCAAAGTCAAACTGGACCCCTTTATTTATAAGATGGAGGAATTGGGCTTCGAGGAGACCAATCCGGATCATGTTTTGAATGCCGAAATGGCCGGTTTAATTGCTATGGAATACGGGTTTGAACCGGTGGTCGATAGAAGCCAGCAGAGAGATCTCTTCGCGCTACCTGTTCCCGCAGACAAATCCGTCTTACCACCTCGTCCACCTGTAGTTACTATTATGGGTCACGTCGATCACGGCAAAACTACAATCTTGGACTGGCTCAGAAAATCTTCAATCGTGGACCAGGAACATGGTGGTATCACTCAGCATATCGGTGCTTTCTCTGTTACCATGCCATCAGGCAGAGTCATCACTTTCTTAGATACACCTGGTCACGAAGCGTTCTTGAAGATGAGAGAACGTGGAGCAAATATCACAGATATTGTCATCTTGGTGGTAGCAGCTGACGACAGTATCATGCCTCAGACCATCGAAGCTATCAAGCACGCAAAAGCAGCTGGTGTCCCTATTATTGTTGCCATCAACAAGTGCGACAAGGAAGATGCCGATCCAGGAAGAGTAGAATCGGATCTCGCTATTCATGATATCCAAACCGAGTCAGTCGGCGGAGACACCCAAGTCGTTCGTGTATCTGGAAAGACCGGCCTCGGAATGGAGGATCTAGAAGAAGCGGTGCTATTACAGGCAGACGACATAGACATGCGCGCAGAGAAAACAGGAAGAATGGAAGGATGGATTGTCGAGACAACGACCAGGACGAAGGGTCGTGTTGCGACGGTTTTGGTTCGCAGAGGTACACTGAGGAGAGGAGATGTTATCGTCGCCGGCAAGACGTGGGCCAGAGTCCGTAATCTGATAACTGAGAACGGAGTGGAGATTCCCGAAGCTCCTCCTGGTACGCCTGTTGAGATTGACGGATGGAGAGACCAGCCCGATGCCGGTGATGAGGTGCTCCAAGCTGAGAGCGAGGAAAAGGCTAAATCTGTTATTGAATACCGATTGTTCAAGGAAGAACGCGTGCAGCTCGCCAAGGATATCGAAGCTATCAACGAGCGGAGAAGGTTGCATCACGAAAAGAAGCAGCGAGAGGCGCGTCTCAAGGAACTGCAAGCGAAGGGTCTTGACGCTGCCGAGGCGGAGCTCGAGCTACCCCCCGTCGAAGAGGACGATAAATTCAAGGTCCTCGAGGTTCCGTTTATCATCAAAGCTGATGTCGCAGGTTCCGTGGAAGCCGTTTCAGCTCAAGTACTCAGCGTTGCAAATGAGGAAGTCCGAACAAAGATCATCAGGTCGGGCGTCGGCCCGCTCAGCGAATCTGATATCGCCATGGCAGAAACCACCGGGGCGTACTGCTTGACCTTCAACGTCAACAACGACTCGGAGATCCTCGCAATGGCACGGTATTCCAACATCAATATCATCGAGCATAATGTCATCTACGCGATCCTGGACAACATCAAGACTCTAATGGCGGAAAAACTCAAGCCGACTATCATCAGGAATGTCGTTGGTGAGGCAGAGATTGCACAGATATTCCAGTTTAATGTCACTAGCCGCAAGATAAGGCCGTTTGCTGGTTGCAGGGTGTACAGAGGTGTGGTTACCAAAGGTTTCAAGGCAAAGGTTCTGAGAGGCGGAGAGACTATCTATGACGGTAAGTTTATATTGCCAAATAAACTCCTCCACTTCTTCCTTTATTTTCTCTCTTTCGCATGACGCATACTAATATGAGCTTCTCGTATTAGGTGAAATCGAAACCCTCAAACACATCAAGAAAGATGTTAAAGAGATGTCTCAAGGCACAGAATGTGGTATGGGCTTCTTGGACTTTGACGACTTCAAGGAGGGCGATATCGTGCACTGTTACACTGAGACGAAAAAGAAACGTACCTTCCATTAGGTACAGGATTTTTTGGTTCGAATTTAGAAAAGCATTTCAAGTTGATGATCTAGATCCGTATGTTCGGACTTATCATAGATGGAAGCTTGAAGTAGGAATTTCCGCTCACTTCACTGGCAATAGTGCCAGTTGTATATATTTGTACATTGTATATATTGGGGATCAAAAAATAAACTCCAAAAGCATGTCTTTAGAAGGAGGCTGGTACCATGGTATACGCTCTAGAAGCAAGGTTAAACAGAATAATAAACATCATGGGAACCACCCAAGAGGCGTTCTTAATCTAAGAGAATAGCAAAACGAAAAATTGCTGATGCGCTCTAGTGAAATAAATTGAGGGAGGAATTCGAATTGATGGACTCTCAGGACATCGGCTATACGAATTAGGATAGTAAAAAAAAATAAAAAAAATAAAGGAAACTCCTTCCGCTATGCATGCTCCTGTGAGCTCAAGATGTAGAAAAGATAGATGCCGAAAGAGAAAAATGGGTCCGAGCAAGAAAGAATTCAAGATGAGGTTTCGTTGGTGAGTTAGAGAGATAGAGACAGTAGAGACTTGTAGTTCGCTCATTACATTTCTCAGTTCCAAAGTGTTGATAAAATTCAAATATAAAGCGGCTCAGACGCTGATTTTTAAACCCAAGCAAAGCAAAATCAAAATGAGGAGTGAAAATAATCGTGAAAGGTCATTAAAGAATAAGCAAGAATGAGGGATGGCTACCACGAGACACTTTTTGGACAGTGGCAACAGACTATCATTATCATTTGAAATTCTTCATCCTACCTCTAGCTAGCTTGGCAATCCCCAGACCCCCCTTAGGTTTAGCAGCTGGGGCACTAGCGACACTACCAGGGGTTGGAATGCGATTTGGCCCACCTGTGGACGAGCCTGGCCCACCTGTACTTGGTAAGTTTGGAACGGATGATGATGCACCGTTCGCGTTCGGTGAGACATCGGTGAGAGGAGGAAGAGTTGGAGCTTTCGTGATGTACTGAACGTTGTAGCGCCTAGCCTTTTCTTGAACGTATTTGAACTTGTCCAATAGATCGATCCATTTGATGTCGTTCTCAGTTCGAGCTTTAAGACGGTTGCGAGGCTCGTAAGTGGAAGTATTCGGAGTTGGAGCGCTGCGAAAAATAGTTAGGATATACATCTAAAGTATCGTATTTTGCATGATACTTACGTTCGAGGTGTAAGCTGATGGAGATAACCAATTGCACTAACGCTGTTCAGGCGGTTTCTCAGTGCGGCGAAGGCGGAGGATTGTGGCATGAGCATAAGCAGCCCGTAGAGACACTTGTACAGAAATGGGTATTTCTCGGGCTCAAGAAGTTGCATGCGGAGATCTTATGCCAATTAGCATATGTCCATATGCATAGGAGAGTAAATGATACCTACAAGTAAAAACAGGAGACTCAAGCAGCTGGACAAGCTTGTCGAGTTGAATTAGAAGGCTAACGGAGAGTTCCAATTCACCACTATTGCTGATTAGTCTCTTATCTTAATTTTTATAATCGTAAGAGAATGACGGCTTACAAGACAGCCAAAAGATTTGAAGCTTGTTCATAAGCTTGAGCGAGAAGACAAAGGCAGAAGGTGGCGACTGCGTTGTGGCACCAGGACCTGAAAAGAGCAATGAAGAGGGTTTGGCCATCCTATTACCAGGTTAGTTGGCCGAAATAGTGGGAATAAGTTCGCATGAACTCACTCGTGTATCCAAGCTACGGAGTCGCTTCCTCAATTCGCCGATTTCGGGGGCGGTCATGAGGTTGTTATTCAAGAGCTGGACCATTGTGCTAGCAAATTCGACATCTTCTTCCTTCTCAATGAGTTCTGCAAGAGTTCGATAAATCCTTTCCGGATTTAAGTTAAGGCAAAGGCGTCGAATAATAAGATATCCCCGAGTTTCCAAGAGACGGCGGTCAGTACTGAATAGATTCAAGAGGTCATTCATGAAAGAGGCGAAGATATCATCATCGCTGTTCTTTGAGATCTGAGATAGTAGCTCCAGATCTCGGGTGACAACAAGTTCGCTGGGGTCAGAAAGAGTCTTAAGAAGAGCGGGAAAGGTGCCATCGTTGACAGCGATAACTTTATCGCCAGCTTTCTTGTGCAGCATTATGAGCCAGTCCAAAGCAGCGAGTCTAGTTGCTTCGTTTTCGTTGAGAAACTGGATAGTCAATGCGTGAACTGTCGCACCATAGTCCAATTCTCCTGTAGGATTGGCAACGCTCAGACGGCCAAGTTCATCCGTAACAGCTTCTTCGGCAGGTTCCGCAAGCATCGGGGTCGAAGATCGAGGATCTTGACTATTCTGAGGAGTCCCGGATCGTGCTTGTGTTTGCGCTTGTCCGATAGATGATAATTTCGAGTCTCCAAAGAGGTTGAGGATAAGGTTGAGCATGAGAGAATCAACCTTTTGGGCAACCTCCTTGACAGGTTCGAAATGGCTGGAGGCTGCAGGGAGGACGTATGACAACAAGCGTGGAAGAAATTGGACAATCTCTTCAGGACATATCTCCAGGAAGCTTGCAACCCAAAGAAAGCCGGTACGTTGAAGTTCATCCTCCTCTGTTTTTCATTAGCTCTGAATTGATTTTCCCAGAAAGAAATTAACTTACGAGACGATGGCTCCAGGAATGTCATCAAAATCTCCAGAATCTTTTTGTGGTCAACGTGAATGTCCTGCCCCGGCATCCACATGCCATCAGGCCCACTCTCTTGGTCATCGCCGCGAGAATCGTCATCGGCGAAATCTCTCTTGGGGTCGGTGTCATCAGTGACCGCTCCTTCACTCCCGCTTTGGCTCTTAACCTTGATCTTGAGATTTCCACGCCTTGATTCGACTCCACGTTTGACATAGGCAATTTTCCTGATTTCTTGGAGGAAACCTTCGAGACAGACCTCGGTAGCATCGTGAACATCCAAATTTGGGTCTGCCAAGTATCCAAAGAGATCTGCGAGAAAGTCGGGAAGGAAAGTTACAAGTTCCAAGTCTGGGATACCGTCCAAGAGAACTATCCATGAAACCAAGAACTGTCGAGTGAAGGGATTTACGACGTGGATTCGTTCTTGTAGCAATGGGATGAACTTCTTAAGTGAGAACGCCATTGGGAGCATAGATGAGTCCGCATCGTTTGATTCATCGTCCGAACCGACAGCCTCGTCCTGCGGGCTGTGCAAGATGGAGATATAGGTGGCGGCGGACTCAGCAACAATATCTTTGATCAATCTATCGAGAAGTTCGGCGCCGTTCTTCACTGATAGTTCCGTGTCTGCGGTGAGCTATAGATCTCGTTAGCATTCAGATACTTTTTGGTAACAAGACCGCAAAAATTCCCTACTTTGCACAAGGCATCAAATATCTCATTAAAGTTCAGCAGGACTTCTCCCTTTGCAACTTTGGCGATGTTGTACATGCTCTCGCAGGCGTAGTAGCGCACTCTTGCATCCTGGTCTTCGAAACAGGCGAGGACAGGCGGAATTATAGCGTCGAGGTAGTATGCCACTTCCTATACAGCTTGAGTTCAGTCTCTGGGGTTTCTTTTGATGACTAATAGTAGAAACATACTGGTCCAAGAGCTATCGAGGCAGCGGCGAGCCCAATAAGACCGCCGTTTCGCGCATGTGGCTGGTGGACCGCGTACGCAAAATCATGTACGAGTTGATCGATAATCTGCTTGATCTTGTCGGTGTCATTGTTTGTCAGGTGGTCTCGAATTAGTTTCTCCAATCTATTCGTATTCAGAATATGTCAGTGAGGGCTTTTCAAGGTACTAGCTGGGTGCGATCCTACTCGAGAGCTCCCATCTTCCTCTTATCATAGAGCTTATCATTGAGACTTCTTCCGATGGCTGGATCCATCTTGGCTGCTCCGTATTCTGATAAATTGTTCCGATTTGAGATTCTCAGACGGTGGTTAAAAGGTCCAAGTGGTTGGCAGGTGAGAAAGCTCGGGACCTTAGAACTCCGAAGCTCTGAGGGAGCTTGATATCACTGTCCAAAAATCGGAAGAAGCGACCAGCATGTGCGTGCGAGAGTGCGCGAGAACGAGAAACCCGGGTAGAGGGGCGTTTGTGGCGCCGGATATCGATACTAGATATCAAATTATCGGATGATGCGATCGATCGTGGGGTTGGGTTGTGCGTGTGTGTGTGTGTGTGTGTGTGTGTGGTTAGCGAATCGGACGTGGGGTAGCACACGCAGACGTCAGGAATGCCACGGTAGCTGCCGAGGCCGACTTAGTAAGGGAGCTGAGGGAGAGATTTAACGCACGGCAGCTTGGCAGGACGGAGGAAGCGGGTGCCGATGTGGGAGATGGCGCGGTCGAGGAGGAGGAGGGTGGTTGTGGGAGAGGTGCGATGGGAATGCGAATGCAGGTTGGCGGTGGGTGCGTCGATGCGGTGGAAATTAATCTGATAAGTTATGCGGGCGGCGGGGGAAGGAAGCTGCAGGAGCCATCCCACCACAGCCAACAACCTCGAACATCAGACCAGACCCGAACAGGACCAGCACCGAACAAGAACAACAGAACAACGGGACAGGACCCGGGCAGAAGAAGACCAGGAGGAGACCCTTGTCCGTCTGCCCGTGTAATCGGACCAGGCTAATTTAGTGAGCATCCACCCATGGAAATGTTTAATTTGCCGATAATAATGCGATCTCATTCTCACGTAGTATTATCTGATATCCTCCTGCAGGGCGCTTTTTGTCATATTAATCATATCGCATTGCAATATCACATACAATCGCAGAGTCGAGAGTAATCCTCTGTCCCCCCGGCGATTGCCAGCCAGATTGCAATTGGGTGCTCCCGCGGAACCGCCCGCTGCGAAAGAAGGGCTTCCGGCCTTGGCTTCATCGTGCCTGACAACGGCCGCCCGCCAGCGGCTCTTTTGCTCGTTTCGTCTGCCGCAGGGCTCGGACGGACCAGGCGAGAGGAAGAAGGAAGAAGCATCTTCGAAGGAACAAGCAGCTGCAGGCCGTCAGCAGCAGCAGACGTCCCAAATCTCGTTTATGCACGACACCAGCCGGGCCGGGCATTTTGAAACGGGCTATTAAAATATCGCCTGTGGGAGGAGCTTTTTCGATCCAACAGATTTGTTTTATCTACCAACCCGCTTCCTCCTCCCTCTTTTTTGTTATTCGATCGTCTTTACATATTTCTTGACATCTCATCTCATCTCATCTCTTGTTTCCAATCTGTCCGTCCTTTTCCCTCGTTCTTTTCCTAACCATCTTTCGTTTACGTTTCCTTTCTTCTTTTCCAAGTTCGGTTCCTTCCGCCTACGTACGTCGCCTGGCCCTTGCACCTGAATGGTCCCTCCAAATCCCTGCCCAAAAGGCCTTTCCAGCGAATGCAACACCTCGAGCTCCCGCCATGGTGCGGTAACGGCTGGGGCTTGCGACTCGTAGAAGACGACGACGACCACTTTTACGACGCCATGACCGGAGACGAGTCTAAAGCGCCTTCGTCCGAGAAGCAGGGCAAGAACAATACCAATGGCTTGTCTTCGTCGCCGCCGGACGAACAGACCCATACCGAAAAACTCAAGCTCGACGAACTCAAGGACGCCGCCCCGGAAATCCCATTCCCACTCGACAAGTTGCGGGAATGGCTGATAGCCTTGTTAGTACCAACATTCCCCGCGGACCTTCCCTCGTTTTTGTCTTTGATATCAAACAGGACACTAATTCTTCCGTAATTTCGTGCGCACGCAGCGTTGTTTGCGACTTCAATGTTGACCTGGGTAAGCTGGGCATCAAATTTCCCTTTAGTCACCTCCAATCAACTAACCTTACCGCGGCGATGCCACAGGCCCTGAGATCGAATGGATCTATCCATACGCCCCATTTTCCCCCGCGGATTTAACGACAATCTGCTTCAACAGCTTCCCGGACAGAAACAACCCGGATGACCTGACGACAGATACCTCCTTCCATTTCCGCTTCCGCCACACCTCCACAGATATCAAAGTTCCGGCCTCCGACTTGGTTCCCCATCCCGAGTACTGGTTCGGCTACTGCTTGTTTCGCCAGCAGCGGGATGAGACCGTCAAACGCAAATACGGCCAAAAATCTTTCGTCGTTATATCGCAGTATGACTTTACAACTCTCTTCCGGGACCAGATGTTGGCAAAGACCTTGCCGTTGTTGGACTTCGGGGCCAGCGCCGCGTTGATGGAATCCGCTTGCGCTCAAGTTGCAAACTGGCCATCTCCAAGGCCCGGAGAAATGGAACTCCCCTTCTTTGGATCCATCTTTAATCTGCACATGTGGGTTACAACTGTATTTCTTACAAATAGCCCCAGTCCAATGCTGACTCAATTTTAGTCCCCTGCACGCCTCGTATCCACTACAGGGCCTAGTGCGCAAGGAGTCGGTCAAGCAGAACCACCCGATTGATATATTTGCCCTTGATCCTGTAGGATCTTGGAAACAAGTCGCCGAGTATTTGCCAAATGTCGGTGATCTATACATTATATATGAAAGAGTATGTTGTGATTTGAAGAATTCCTTCAAACGAGGTTAAGCAGGATATTGACCAAGTCTAGGTACTTTTGTGTGAGCCTCTGGTCGCTTTATCCCTTGATCCAAGGGTTTGTAGCGAGTTTGTATCACTTGCTTTCGATCTAATCCGGCCAGTAAGTGTAAAATCCCATTAACCATAGAAACATTCGATGATTGACCATATCGACGCGCAGATACCATTCGCCGGTGACTACCGGCCATATATTACCATGCATTCAGGTATTTAACACAGATACTACATTACCATTGTGGTTTGATCGCAGTTGGCTAACTGAGGGGTTTGTAGACATATTTTCACAGTCGCACGGCGGTGTAAGTCGCGAGCCAAACAACTGGAACTTCTAAACACGATCACTAAAGATTAATCACAGGCTACAACGAACCACTACTTAATTGGAGTAACAAACCCTTTCATCTTAAAGAGACTACAGACACCTCCGACAAAGAAAACCCTTCTACAGTCTTTCTCTCTCAAAGAGGCGCCATATGTCGTCCACCTCACAGAACCCATCCGCAAGTATGTGTGATCAGTTTTCCCCTTTTTTTTCATTTTATTTTTATTTTTACAAAAATATAAGTTAAAAAAAAAAAAGCCCGAAGCTAATCGATCCGAAACAGAAACGGAAGCCTTCACAGAAGGTCAAAATCCACCCACCGGGAGGAATCAAGTTTTGACGTTGTTAGCCAGGAGCCAAAAGGGTATATGTCTCGGGATTGGGAATTCCTAAAGCAACTCGATGAAATTTGCCGCGCAGACGGATCGCCCGCCGAAGTCAGTCGACTTGTTCGACGGCATTTCGCCTACCTAACAGCTCGATTCCTCGCCCCTCTTGACCGATACTTTGCGCAGCTCATAACCCCGGCTTCGGCCATCGACCCCTTCGAATACGGCTGTTTTTCCGAGACAGAGTTCTTGCAGAATCTCTCAAAGTATGGGAGCGGGGTAGAATTCAAAGGAAAAACGAATTTTCAAAGAAACAAGATGGAGGAGGCTTTCTACAAGAAATTTTGCAGGTCACCGTCGTTTTTCAGTTGGCTGCAGATGAAGATGGAATTAGCAAGCAGGAGTCAAATGGCTGGTTAACTTTTGGGGTTTTCTTTGGATCTTTTGGCCTGGTTTTCTGGTGTTTATAGGATTGGTTCAACAGGGAGAGGGGTTTCGATAATGTTAATACTCTCACGACCGTGCTATGAGGAGTCTTTTGGTTGTTTATTTCTGTCATCGAATACGCTTACCCCCATATTTCTTTTGGCTTTATATTATATCTATTTATTTTTTGGGCGGCTTCTGTCTTACTGTCAAGTTTGTTATCTCCTTTACTTTTTGTATGTGTTGCTGCGCTGTGACAGACGTGCGGCCAGCCTAAAAGTCAATGACGTTCAGACTTCTCCAACCGCGCTGGTGCATTGGCACCATCTCACCTGAGAAATTTATATAAGCCGGCGACATCTCCCACAACGTCGACGCCTGCCCGGTTCACATTCATGCCACCGGACCGGCCTACCATGGTCGCACCTCCTCCGCCATGTACATAGCAAGGCCGTCTGCCGCGATCCTGCCGAAATGCAGCCTTCTCGCAAGCTGCTGTTGTGCTTTCCTCCCGGTTGGCGGTCGTCCCTCGAATGAAGGCTCACAACCTCAAATCCAATTCCGCACCTACGCCTCCCATTCTAACCCTCCCACGCTCTCCTGGCCGTCCAAACCCCTCTCCCAGCTTACTCCCTACGAGATTTTCAACCAGCCGCACTCCTCAGCCTACCAAAAGACCACTTTCTACCAGCTCGCAAAGCTCTACCACCCGGACTGCGCACCAACTGCGGACCACCCATCCGCCTACCTCTCCAAAGCCACCCGCACGGAACGCTTCAGACTCATCGTCGCCGCGAACGCGCTCCTCTCCGATCCTACCAAGAAAAAGTCCTACGACGTCTACGGTGTCGGCTGGAACGGCACGAGCTCGCACATACGATCAGACCCTCGCCGTCCCACAGCGGCAGCTTATGCTGCAGGACCATGGAAGACCTCGCCGGCCGGGAACGCCACCTGGGAAGACTGGGAGCGCTGGTACAGAAGCGAGGGTATGAGAGATGGCTTTCCGGGAACGAACTCGAGTCCCGGTACTGGGAATAGTAACGATAGCGAAGCACCGAAGCCGTTCACGACACATACGAACTTTGTCACGATCATTCTGCTGTTATCGTTTACCGGCGTGTTGATCCAGCTTGCGAGGGTGGATAGCTTTACGACTACCTATGAGGAACGGAGGGATAGGCGAAATCGGGATATCCAGCGGGATCTGTGGAGGATGCGGAAGGAGGCTATTGCGATTGGTGGGAAGGATGGGAGGGTGCAGGCTTTTTTGAGAATGCGGGATCCAGAGGGGCACGGTGGTGGGTTGGAGGCGGTGAGGGAGGAGAGGATGAGGCGGATGTTACCTGATGGGGAGGTGTGTTTAAGTGGGGATTTGAGCGGGAAGGACTTAGGTGATGCCGTTGATCATGATGAGGATGGGGAGAAAGAAGACAAGGAGTATTTCGAAGACGTGGATGAACATGTGGATGAAGAGGATGAAGAGTTCGACGGCGACTATTAAGGATTTCCTATTAGCTACACTCAACTTTGGTATGGCGCATTGGTGTTCTTATGTTTCCATTGGATGCGGTTATTCTTGATGATTTTGGGGGTATTCTTGTACTAGTTCTCACTGGCATATTCTACGAGTGTATTCAAGCATATATATCTCGGTCTTAGATGTGGCCTGGGCTTCCTTTCTCCATATTTTCGCAGCAAGGCTAGAATACAGTCAACGGGCTCAATTTCAGGGCCGGTATGCATTCGCTATATGATCCATACAAGTTTCATATCATTCACATCTTGTTCTCCATCCAAACGCTCAACTGGCTGACACCGGAGTCCCATTCGGTCAACCGGTCCCTCATACCCTTGATCTGCTGCATGGTGAGCACCTTCGGCTGTACCCACGATATCCTCGCAATACCCGAAACCTGATCTATCGATCCCCGAATCAATCCCAAACTCAGCGCCTTCATCAACAGATGCTCAACCTCATCCGGAGCAACCTGAGTTTCCTTCATGATAGTCGTAAACGATAGGGCCCTCTCATTCGGCGGTCGTACGAAGACGGCTTCGGTAAGGGCGCTCAATCTGATCTTTCGGCGTAAAAAGTCGCCACGGCTAGCGAGGATTGGCTCTTTCGAGAGATGCACGGTAAGGCCCTCGTATTTGCCAATGTTGCCCTCATTGAACGCGTATAGAAGTGTGTGGATCCATTCCTGTTGTGTTCCTTTCAGAGAGTCGAGAATGGGGTGGAGGAGGAGCTCTCCAAAGTTGTAGATTGTGTCGGCGGCGAGCGCGGAGACGGCAAGGTGGTAAGCACGCGATTGGCGCTCTTCGGCGGGGAGGTCGTCAATGTTGATGCATGCGAGGTAGAGGAGGGAGTTTTTGTAGTAAGATGCAAATTCCTGTCGTGCCTGTTTTTTTTGTCGCGAATTCGCTGTATGTCAGTGGTGGGGCTGGACGCGGACTCGTGATAAGGATAAGGAAGCTTAGCTTGCATACGTGATAGTAATCCGCGTTGGCGCTGTAGAAAGAAGCGTGAACCATCGAATCTACCGAATCAAACTTGTCCAAAATCTTCTCGGACTCGTCCAGGTCCGTTCTTCCGCCCTCAAAGTCTTCTAGCTGTAGCTTGATCTTGGCTCCTTCAACTGTGGCGTAGACATACGCCTCCTGTGATGTTCCCTTCACCTTACCCTTGAGCTCGTCCAAGAAGTTCAACGCATCGTTCTTGTCTGTATATTTGATACAAAACGTAAATTAGCATTTTGTGTTCCTCCTGGAGCTGAGACCAGCTACATATCTGATGTGTCTGAATGGCGGGGAGCTCGACCTTTGATCTGTGACGCGGCTAGCAGCCCTAACGAAACCAGGTTCAACTGGTTTATTTTATCGGCGAAGGACAAGACGAATGTCTGATATATCGACAGACGCTGGTTCGAGCTTTCTGGCTTGCTGAAGAAATCGAGGAGGGCCTCAGTGAGCTGGTGCCATAATCGTCGTGACCACAGCTCTTCGAAGTTAATAAACATGATGGCAAGCTCGTCATCCGCCTTTTCGCGTTCCTCGGAAAGGAACGCCTCGATGTTGACCGTCATTTTGGGCTATCTTGCTATTGGATATACTGGGAAGCTGGATGTAGGACGATGAAATTGTAGACTACGCGAGGTTAGATGACGTGTTTCGAGGAGCTTAGAAGGTTGATGTCGGACGCAACGTTGTCTGGTTTGGTTTGGCACTGGATGTCGAATAACTAGCGGTTGACAATTCTACACAACGCAAAGTACTCGCTAACAGTGTGCTTGATTATACTATTGTGATATTGTAATGCTAGGTACAAGACCGCTATTATAAGTTGTGAAGACCGTGATTCGAAACTGCATCGACACCTTCGAGCAGTGTTGGGACGAAGCTAAACTTGCAACTTTGTTCGGTTTGGTTCGACACCGGCCTTCGAGGTTATTCTCTTGACCTTTAGGCGTCGCAACAACCGAATCGGTGCAACGAAGAGTATTAAAGCATACGCTGAAACATCAACAAGACAATAAATGACCCGCCAGATCTAAGTTAGGAATATTAGCTAAATATGTACAATATATATGCGTATTGAAATATTAAACTTTGTAGATATAACTAGTAATACAGCGAATTCTTACAAAAAAGGAAGATTGGTAATATTTGAACAATGAACTTACATTTAAATGCATTTAGCCTCCGTGGACCCTTTGAAGGCCCGAACTCGCTCGCTCGAGTCGGCTCTCGGCCGTGATTTGTCTTGTCGCATATTTATGGTGCCGAGATCTCTGATTTGGTGTAGTAGTAGTACTTGTAGGAGGTGGCGGGTCTGGCAGGATAGAAGGAGGCGGGTCTGGCAGGGCAAAGCTGGCCAGCTCCGCCTTCCTCCTCTCTTCTGCTTCCTTTTGCTTTTCGTTTAAAGCTTTTTCAACTTTTCAAGTATAACTGTAGCTTTGTCTTCTGGCGGCTTAATTTCGTGGTCTTTAAGCGCAGGTTGTGTCGAAGAGGATATGGTTTCTTGGAGGGTAAAGAGGTTGCAATGTTGAAGCATTTTTACCAAGGATGATTGTACCAAATCACAGAAGCATATTGTGGGGCCTTTCAAATTGATATTATTGGCATTTATTATTATGTCTATTTGATCTCGAAGCCAGACGGGGCAGTTATGTCAGTTTGGGGTGGAGTAATTGTTTTCGAATGTTTTGTTTTTGATTTTTGAACTATTTATTTATTATTTGAACTATTTATATTCATCACCAGGCAAGCATACGTTGACCCTTTGAGACCAGTCTCACCCCTTCTAACCACTATATAAATAAAACCGATATATGCCTACAATATACAATCGCGACTGCACATACAAACAATATATCAAGGATAATAAGGAGGTATTGTCAAGAATGAGGTAGCTACGGGGTATTTATTGCATTTAAGAAAATTTAATACCGGTATACCATGAAGCAATTCGCATCAGCTAGTAGATAGCTATAATCATTGCTATTTAATATTAGTCTTCTCACATGACATATCGATATATACCGAGAAACACTGGCATCGCAAAGTCAAAAACCGGCAGACCTCCGGCTAAATTAATTAGTTGGTGCCTTGATTATTTAACTGCTTCGTACCAGGAGTTAGAAATTCCAAGCTATGCTTAATTCCAAACCAAGAGAATTGTCGATACGCACAAGGTATTAAAAAAGAATTTCCAAGAAGAGGACTTCCTTCTTACTACCAGATCGCATCATAAACGTACTGCAGAAAATTTTAATATAAATAAATATACATCCGAACAAATGCTGGTTAAGGGGCCATATCTATAGAAAATTATCGATCCAACGCCAGAGGACTCTGGGATCGTCTTCGAGGCCGAATATGGAAACTTTAGAGCATTTACTTCCTATTTTGTATTCAGGCACTATTTCTGCTTTAAGAACAATTTCTGATACTGAATTTGGAACCAAATCATATCCCATAACAGCGAGAACCAAGGACATATTAGTATCCGACTCAATGTAAGTTTCATTTAAAAATAAAACTTCTAAGTTAAGCGCTTGTCCCTTCAATAAACTAAATTGGCGTGTGCAGTAAGTTGTTAGTATTTCCTCGTATCTTATAATTGGAAACTTTTGGCAGTTGTTCGTGCTCCGAATGAATCGCAAGAATCGCAAAGATGGGGGAGGCAGGAAGGTGTCCTGTATGTGTTCCGTCGTTAGTCATTTTATATTTCTTTTGTTAGAATATATATATCACGATGATAATCACACAGTCACATTGCCAGACGCTAGAGAATCACAGAATAATGCAATCGCAACCAAAAATATAGAGAAGAGTAAGCGAAATAACACTAAATCTTGAAGCCGATATTGCCGAGAACAGGGTATAAATATCAAAAAAATACTTTTCACAGACGTTGGAAATTTTGTGTGCGAGACGGGGAAAATCTTTACTTAAATAGAAAACTTACCAGCCACTTTGCCCTGGGGATAGCTAGCTCTTCGAGCCTTGTCCATAAGCTAAAGTCCATTGCGGTTCCGTACCATTGAAGGACATGTTCACTTGTATCAGGCGTAATTGCGTCTGTTTCCACAGGCTCTGGGTGTGTCAGCCATAGTACTCTTAAATCCTTTCGGTGAGCATCCAGGCAGCTATAGTCGAATATTTCTGTCTCATGTTCCTTGGGAACAATATACAAAGCCCTTAATGGTTTGAGTTTTGGCAATTCCTGCGTTAGAACCTTGAGGGATATGCTGTTCACAATTTGCAAGCACCGCAGCCTTAAAAAGTATCCCGACAGCCTTTCGAAAAGGCGATCGGCTATTAAGCAGTCTACTAAACTGAGTATTTCCAAAATATCGGTCCGAAAAATGGTAGTATGATAGTGAGCTGCCACTGTTAAAGGTGCCCACCCCAATTGTAAAATTCGGAGATTGAAGTTTCTCGGCCACTGTTGTCGATTGATGGGAAATAGAACTCGAAGAGCTGGATTCCTGAGGCTCAAAACCATGGTAGCTTGGAAATTGGTAACATGCATTATAAAATCGGCCATTCTTACCGGTGGGCTATCAGCCTTTCTTCGGATCTGTTTCCTGCGAGAGATGTCCCAACGTGCAAGATTAACTCTTAAACATCTCAGAGAATTAAGGTTATTGTTGACAACATCCCAGATTAAATTCAGGTCCATTCGAATATAACTGTTATTCCGGGGCCAAATGACATCAAACTCTAGACATGAAAGACGGTCAAGACGCATCATATTTTTACGGAAATCTCTAAGTCCTAGAAGGTTCAAGGTAACAGGCAATACCAGATGTTTTATGTGGGGCCATCGGCCTATATATTTCGCCACTTGCTTTACTTTTAACAATCCCAGATTCGGGATTCTGTACACGCACTAAATATCAGTAAGTGGGCTAATTGGAAGAACGTGGTTCGTAATGCTCACTGCATAATAACTTACATCAAAGCTTCCAGATTCTCGGAAGTCAAGCCGCCAATATCAAAAACATTCGTACACCTTTGCAATCCAAGATTTTGAATGATTCGGTCGTTACCTTGATAAGGAACTAGTACTATCTTTATGGCGGTGATTGCGTTGGCGAATTTTTTGGTATATAGAGGTTCCAAGTATTTGAGACCTGCAGAATTGGACTTTATCACCAGTTCCTTATAAAGATACTTGGATGCAACCTGGTACAGAAGTGAACAAGTAAGACGGATTATGAAGAGTATTTGGCTGTCTGAGGCGACCTATTAACTCATTGCAGTCAGTAAGAGCGTACCCAATCGATATGACGCTATTATATTCACGAGTGCGAGGAATGTAACTCACGAAACCAACTATGAGATACAGAATCTCAATGGGAAGATCCAATAACTTCGGCTGCATAGTTGCCACGTAAACCACCCGCTGCGCACGCGCACGAAGCTGCATTGTAACAGGTACCTGGTCTAGTTTCTTCCTTAAGCAGGACGCACAGTTTTTCGGTGTCTAGAATATACCAATATATGCTTCGTCGTCTTGTAAGAGATTGTAAGGAGAATGTTTGAATGCGCTGATGAGGGTGTCGATATGGGAGCTAATGTTCAGTGTTAGAGTTCTTATGAGTCCTTTAGATCTGCGGTTAAAGTATAAACACCACATATCTCTGAGATATCGATCTTGTTACAGATTGCCGAGATCTGCGAATATTGCGACATTGCTTATTTTGGCTCTAGCGCTCTGAGCTAAGGTGGACTAATATACAATTTAACTTATCGAGAAGCCTCCCAGTTGTTTGTAACGTTGATAACGTCTATGTGTCGATGCAATGAGTTAGTTAAACTTGGCCTACGATACCGCGATTAAATATACGAAATTTTGCCAGGCACTAGATATAATCTTCCAAAATCAGACAAGATGGTTTTCCTTCTTCTTCTGCTTTGTCGGCCCTATCTGAGCCTTGATAATCCTATTAGAATATTTGGTTCCCTAATTATTATATTAATTACCACTAAGGTAATCTAGAGTGGAAACATCTTATTCACCAAAGCCTCGAAATGAGGCTCAAAACAACACATTTCGTCGCCAGCCAACGACATCATTCGCTTTTCGTGATACTAAGCGGAACTAACAACCCCAAAGCAAACGACGCACCTCCTTCGAGCCTCCCCTCAGACCTCCGCCACCACGGACATCCGACTCGCTCCTCAGACAGCCTGGAGAGAAGGAGTACTTCCATCGATTCAAAATGTCAGCCACGAGGGCCCTGGCCTCCCACGGCCGTCCGGCAATCCTCAAGCAGGCGTCCCTCGCGGCACGAAACACCCGACGGATCCACGACATCACAATAACCAGAACCGGAAAGCCGATATACAGACAGGGCGGTGGAAGGTAGGGCATACTCTGCCGTCTGAGTCGCACTTTGCATCATTGATTGCTAATTCCAATGGGGCTTCTACAGGTCATCACTCGGAGGTAATCTACAGCCAACAAATGTCGCACCGCCAGATACAACGGACTAACAATCCCAATTAGGCCATACCGTCACTGTCTTCGGCGCCGCCGGTTTCTTAGGTCGCTATATCGTCAATCGTCTCGGTACGGCTACTGTTCCGATACGATATGCGGGGTAGGATCACTAACGATGGGTTTCCAATGGGTCGCAGCGCGTACGGGATGCTCCGTTGTCATTCCGTTCCGAGAGGAGATGTGGAAGAGGCATCTCAAGGTCACGGGTGACTTGGGACGAGTGACGTTTATGGTATGCTAGGATACCCCATTTGTCTTCGGGTTCCTACTATATACAGCGGGCTTACACCCTATCTCAAGGAATTCGACCTACGAAACACTGAGTCAATTGAGGAGAGTGTGCGACACTCCGACATTGTCATCAACTTGATCGGTCGCGACTATGAGACCAAGTAATGCCCTTCAGGACGCCCGGATCCACTGTACAGACCCTTACTAATACGATATTTACCAGGAACTTCTCCTTCTGGGACGTCCACGTCGAGGGCACTCAACGTATCGCGGAAGCGGTAGCCAAATACGATATTGACCGATATATCCATCTCTCTACGCATAACGCCGACCTGAACTCTCCTTCACAGTTTTACCGCACAAAAGCCCAGGGCGAAATCGAGGCGAGGAATATCTTCCCAGAAACAACTATCGTCCGGCCATCCAAGATGTGGGGTGAAGAGGATAGATTCCTTCACCACCTCGCCACCAAGCGAATGCTTATCACCTCCAACAACCTAAAGCAGAAGATATATCCAGTCCACGTATGCAGCCCCAGATATTCTTCCAAAATTATGAGGGTACTAAGAATTCTCTGTGCAGGTTATGGACGTTGGAAGGGCTCTCGAAGTCATGTCCTACGATGATTCCACCGCTGGCCAAACATATGAATTGTATGGTCCTAAGGAGTACACCATGGGCGAAGTCCGCGATCTGGTCAAATTGGAAACTAGGCGTGGTCTCACGAATTATAACATCCCAAAGCCAATTCAGAAGCTGTACCGTTCAGCCTGGGAATGGGTATGGTGGCCACTGACTAGCGCTGACGAAGTAGAGCGGGAGTTCATTGACCAACAGATCGATCCCACCGCAAAGACATTCAAGGATCTAGGTATGGACAAGGTCGATGATGTCGCTGATGGCATGCTACATTACATCCGACACTACCGATCGAACAAGTATACCGATCTGCCGCCTATGACCGAACAGGAGAAGGTGAACGAGAGGAAATACTGGCACGTGCAAGATGACGTCTATAATTAGAAGGCATGAACAGTAGATCGGTCTTGATTATTTAAGAAAATATATTATTGTAAGTAGCTCTTTTTTTGTTCTTGTTTCTTGGTTCAAAAGAGAGAAAAAAGATATTGTCTCGGCACCTGAACCAGCAGGATGTACATAGAGGAATGCAACTTTGGTTTCCGGGTGCTATCATGCAAATGTGGATGTAAACAGAAATTACAGATTCTATCGACATGATTTTCTTCTCAAAAGGTCAGTTATTTGTAGTTCATGCTAACTTTCTGGATATTTTGTTCCTTCTGGGTTATCGGTTTGTATTTGGCTGGATGTTTTTCATCGACGCACGGTGGGAGGCATTCGATAACAGATTCCGGTGTCGTTGTGACAAAGTAGGGGATCGAATATCTAGCCATTGTGATCTTCATTTCTCGAGTGGCTATGTAGCGGCTCTGAAGAGGTGGAGGGCCTACTCTGTGCATTGTCGACTTCAAGAAGTCTACAGCGAATCTTAGAATATGAACAATAAATTTATATTAACTGCTTCCTCTTACCGTTACTCCAGCGTGCCATCAAATCACCGATGTTGACCAAACAGGCGTTCTCAATCGGATCAACGGAGATGAATCTGCCTGGTTCTGTGGGACTTTCGATTTCGAGACCTCCGCAGTCGTCTTGGAACAGAAGTGTAAAGGCACTGCAAGTAGGCCCTTGGTTAACCGATGTTTCTCCATATTTGAGCAATTGCAAAAATATACCTACCTCCAATCGCAATGCGCGCCGACCCTAACTGCTTTCTTCTCCTCCAATACCTTCGCTTCCACTTCTGGGTAGTGCAACAATCGCAGTTGATTGTGTTCCCCGGTATAGAATTTCTGGAGATAGTTCTCATCTTCAAGACCGATACCCAGCGCCAATGCCTTCAAGATTTCTTTCGAAAATTCGGCAAGGATCCAGTAGAAACTAGTCATGAAACCTCGGAAACCAGGATACATATTCGGAGGGGGCCAAACGTTAGGTTGTTCCAGGTAGTTGTCCGAACCGATCTCATACGACTCTTTCAGATCAGGTACCTTCCTAGCTAAAGACTTAGCGGCAGCCGAGTCGAGACCGAGCGTTAGATCTGTGACTTTCTCAAGGCCGGGGTGTGAGTATCCTCGATGAACAGCGAAACCAGGCGGATGCGGCGCCTGCGTCTTTGCGGAGAGTGGGAGATCAAAGAACATCTTTGACATTCTGAATGCCTGAGAGATGGAGGACTCTGACACAGGGTGGTTGATCAAATAGACGAAGCCGTACGTGCGGAATGCCTCGACGATTGAGTTTGCTACGGCCTGGCGAGTGGACGGATCACCATTTGTGAAAATGGAAAAATCAACGACAGGGACTTGAGAAGAGAGATTGCTAACTCTCCCGTCAGAGAAATTCGTCTTGTTTTCGGGCATTTTAACGAAGAATCAATCAGCCAAGCCAGAGGTGGTTTAAATAACAGAACCAGCGTATTCAATTTGAGGAACAGCAGCAATCCTGAACTAATACCCTCTTGCGATCTGCGGGCAGCTGCGTTGTATACGATAGAATACAACAGACGACGTTCAAATAGGATTTTCGAAGGATAAAAGCTCCGGTTTCAAATAATGGATAAATTTACGTAAAAAGAATCCATTAGCAGGTCTCAACCGTGGGCAATTTATACATTTCAGCAACTTCGTGGTCTACTCGTTCTGCGACTGCATTCATACGTCGGCAAAATTCCGGCTCGAGATCGTACGAGTTTGGCTTAGGCCTGTGTGACGTCTATCGCATTCGACCTGCGTTTGCAGAATAGTAACTGCCCCAGGTCAATCGCAAGCACGAGACTAGATCGAGCATCAGCCGTGCAGGTTACTTACAGAGCCTCGCAGACCGTTACGTTCCCGAGACCGATTTGAATATAATTCTTACTCCGCAATTGCCTAGCGCTTTAGAAGATGTTTAGTATAAGCTTTTCAGTTTAGTCGGACAAGGTGAGGGAACCTGATCTTTTCCCTTTAGAGATCGAAGGATCCTATTTCAATTTACGTACGATCTTAGCTCGTTCTAAGTATACACCAAGAGAGATACACAGCAACACTCAGGGCTGCTAGCGAATTCGAGCTCTACATGTACATTGTACCTGTATCACAATCCTTCAGCTGCATGCCGCCTTTCCTTAAAGTGCAAACAAATTGTGAAGCCACATGTGCACATGACATAAAATACGGCCTGAGACCGCGAATCGAGACGGCCTTTTTGCCGTCGCCTGGATCCAGACGATTCGGGCAGTTATTTTGACGCCATTTCGCATAGCACCCGCAGATTTGATTCGGGGTCTGTGTGTAACAACCAGGCCCACAACACGCAACTGCAACGCGGGAGTGCGCGTTCGATGTCAATGGGAGTTGCTATGATTGATAGATAGAGTTCGACGAACAAAGACGATTATATACATGCATACATACATAGTACAAAACAAACAAATAAATAAATAGAGGAAGGGGGATAAAAGGAAATATGGCAACCTTTCATCTCATCAGATACAATAGAACTGCGGATCATGATCGAAAGTCTGTCATCACGAAATCACCCTGACCTTCATCTCTGCATCTCCCATCGACACCCTCACCAGTAACCGTTCACAATTTCAAGCTAGCAGCAGCACTGCATAAATCGAAAAATTAGAAAAAATCAAGAAATACTTCACCGATTGTGTCGAAAGAACCGCCGTATATTGTCATACCGCCATTGCTACCATGACCACGCAACTTCCGGACCTGCCCGCCGAGGTTCTTGATATTATAGTTGGCCTCGTGAGTTACATTCAAACATTGAGTGCTTCTCAGTATAACCTGATAATAAATATATCTACTGAAGTTATATGTCCTATTTTGCTAGGTCGCGCGTAGTCATCACTCAATCCTCGCTCTTCGCCGTACCTGCTCCGTCTTTTATCAAATTGCATCTAGATATCACTATGAAATTTTGGTTCTACAATCAGGACCATCAGGTCCCAGACACTTTAATTCGTTACTCATAGACAAATACCAGAACACAAGCAGGGTCAAAAGTATCAGAGTAGTCCCATCTCCATCTACCGAAGGGAGAGTCCAAAGTCTTGGTTCGAGAAGGTGCACCGATGTCACCAAAATCAATGGCCTTACGTTCAACACACTAGAAGCTATTCGGTAGGCCCAGGTATTCAGGATAGTGATTCAGTTACGACCCCCTAACACGAATGATTCATACAGAATCATGTCCCCCGGTCTCCTAGACGCGAAGCAATTGTCAAAGTACCTCGGTCGATGGCGACACATAAGGCAACTAACTCTGTCCCTCTCAGTAAGGTTGTCGCAAAACCGGGATTTTCGTCGAAACATTAGACGTCTCGATAGTTTATCCTGCCTAGAGTTCGAGATCCATTGGCCCCTGAGTAAGGATTACTATAAAATGGATATTAGCTCGATGTGGGACGCCGTTAAAAATAATGCGGCTACTCTACGCTGTTTAAGGGTCAACCTCTTTCACTGGGATACTCCTCGTAGGAACGAATTCTTACTGGACGGTACTTCAAAGGTGTCACCGCGCAATACAGCCTTTACGGATGGTTTGTTCAATTTTGTCGCCATAGGTAGTGCCATGGCCACCACACGACCTACCCGCCTCCAGGATTTGTTCCCGATTGATTATAACCAATGGCCAGAAAATTTTAATGCTTTCCGGATTTTGCAACTTGGGTGGGCTGTTTTAAGTGCGCAGAATCCGTTTAGCACGGAAAGCAGACTTTTCCGGATAGACAACCTGGAGATACTCAGCTTAATAGAGTGCCACGAGGCTAGTAGTCTGTTGGAAGACTTGTCATGGCAATTTTCAAATTTGCAATGCGTACAAGTTGTGAGCAGTGTGAGATCTAGCGCGATGGAGCGAGCCTTAGCAAGATTGAAACCATTGAGCGCTCTGTACCTGTCCCCAATAGCAACCGATTATCGACCATTGCTGAGCGGCTCGCTAGCCACTCATCGAAATAGTTTAAAAGTATTATGGGTGGAAAACTTAGGTTCCGCCGTGACTGGGAGCATTGCTTTCCTTGATTTCAGCTACTTTTCAAACCTAGACGAGTTGGCAATCTCGACTAAAATAACACTGCATTTAGTAAGTTTTTAGAATACACTGTTCAACTGCTTCGTTGGAAAATGCCAACGGAAACCGATGAAGATATACTAATTTGCTTGTACGTTGATAATAGTACTATCTCAGACCTCCACCATCATTAAGGTGCCTCCGGTTTATAGCCCAGGGTGCCCCTTGTGGGAAACTACCCGGTAATTTATTTTATAGATGGATAAGAACGTATGCTATCAGCCAGTTAGGGCCATCGAAGGTGGGAATCCCCAAACTACAAGTCCTTTATATTGATGCAGGATTCTCCATAGCAAATATTTCGGCTCCTATTATATTTGCAACTGAATATGACACCTCTCTGCCAAATGAGACCGGTGATGTTATTTTGGACACTAACACCATTACAGAAGCTGAAATGAGAGAAAAGTATTCTCATTTTTCTATCTTAGGGTCTGAAGCAGACCCGAGTATGGCTTGGCGTTGGATCGAAAAATTTATGTAAATTACATCTCCGAAATTTGGTCTGCGACAAATTGACCGGATGGTGCTTCCGCTGCCAAGATGCTTGAATGACAAAAGATACCACTTGATAATAGGATATTGAACTAATCGCTCCCATGTGACAGCGAGTCGTAAATTTTTCAGTTGCGTTGCGTCGTTGGCATTTGATGTTGCAATTCGAATGCCGCACCGCACTCCGTGACGAGCCATTTGTGCGTACTTTGGCGCCGAGAGTTTGACATAATCCGATACCATTTGCATGCAATAGCAAGGCTACGGCGATCGGTCTTCAATTAGATCATTCAGATCGGTACCGCGGTGGGTCGAGGTCCCTAAAAGCGATTCCTGGCTTACGAAATCATATTTATCACCGGCTACGCTGAACGTTATATGTAGAACCCAACATTCCGTTCGTAGGTGTCCGTCGCTTTGAAAGTTTAGGAAAATGCAGTGGAATTGAATATATTTCGAATTCAGCTGCCTATTTGGATTCTTAGCTTTGAGCCCGTGCTCGAGGTCGCATACCTAAGATCTCGCGACATCCACTGAACTTCCGCAATATGCAGCCGCTCGCGCGATTCGGACGAATCTGCGCACGGCAGAAACCACACGCTTCATTATGGATGCCGCCCATCCAGGCACGATCGCCAATCCCACCGAGGAATACCGGTCTCGCTGCTTCCAGCTTCCCTAAGCCGTCGTTCTCAAACACCTTTCGGCGCTATGCCACCACCAACTCGACCTCTACGACAACTACGAAACCGATCCAGGATGTCAAGAGTGCCACCAAGACTCCGCAAGTTCTGCAAGCCGAAACGGTGAAGAAAGCATCGAAGCCTATCACTGTTGTGGACCCACTGTTGGGATCCGCAGATGTCTCCAAATCCGCGCAACGGAAAGCCGATTGGGCTATTTTGAAGGATATGATTCATTATATATGGCCAAAGGTATTTACCCTTAGTACGGGCTACTTGCACGAATTTGAAACTAAAAGTTAAACGCAACAGGATAACCTAGGAACTAAAGTGCGTGTGGGATTAGCGCTCGGATTGCTCATCGGCGCAAAGGTATTCTTCTATATAAGCTCCACTTACGATATGCAAATCTAAAGTTTCCCCAGTTGCTCAATGTTCAAGTTCCATTCTTTTTCAAATCAATCGTGGATTCTCTCAACATCGACTTCTCAAGTGTTGGAGGAACTGCCGCAGCTGTTGCCGGTTCCTTAATTCTAGCTTGTTAGTTCACTACCTTGCATCTTGACTTTTCAACTACAATTGCTAACCGGGCTATAGATGGCCTCGCCAGGATAGGAGCAACGATTTTCCAAGAAATCCGAAATGCAGTATTCGCGACTGTCGCCCAGACGGCTATCCGCCGAGTGGCCTGCGATGTGTTCAACCATCTCCTGCGACTAGATCTTAACTTCCATCTGACAAGGCAAACTGGCGGTTTGACAAGAGCTATCGATCGGGGTACCAAGGGCATCAGCTTTGTGCTTACGAGCATGGTCTTTCACATCTTACCTATCCTATTGGAAATCTCAATGGTTTGCGGTATTCTGGTAAGCCCAAAGCGTCTTCTACCTCATTGAATTCTTGCTAACTTGGTGAAAGACATACAACTATGGCGCTCAATTCGCAGTGGTTACCGCGGTGACCATGTCTGCGTATACGGCTTTCACAATCGTCACGACGTCCTGGCGGACCAAGTTCCGAAAGCAAGCTAATGCTGCCGACAACGCCGCCGCGACTGTCGCTGTGGACTCACTGATAAACTTCGAAGCGGTCAAATATTTTAACAATGAGAAGTTTGAGGTTATTCGTTACGATAAAGCATTAAAAGGTTACGAGGCTGCCTCTATCAAAGTTGCGACTTCTTTGGCATTTTTAAACAGTGGGCAGAATATCATATTCTCTTCTGCATTGACTGCTATGATGTATCTAGCCGCCCAAGGTGTGGTTGACGGAACAATGACCGTTGGAGACCTCGTCATGATAAACCAATTGGTATTCCAGCTTTCTGTGCCGCTGAATTTCCTGGGAAGTGTTTATCGAGAGCTCCGACAGTCCTTACTGGACATGGAAACTTTATTCAATCTTCAGAAAGTCAATGTCTCAGTAAAGGTAGGAATTCGATATTATGTCATGCTTTTGGCGGCTATAATCTAATTCGAAATGACAGGATTCGCCAAACGCTAAACCACTAGCCCTAAAAGGTGGCGAGATCAAGTTCGAGAATGTGTCGTTTGGGTACCATCCTCAGCGACCAATTCTCAAGAACGTCTCCTTCACTATCCCAGCTGGAAATAAAGTCGCGGTTGTTGGACCCAGTGGGTGTGGGTACGTTCGAAGCGAGATCTTATTCTCCTTAGGAGGGGCCAATTGACTTTAGGTGGCTGACTTGGAAATTACAGCAAATCTACCATCCTCAGGCTGCTTTTCCGGTATTATGATGTGGATTCCGGACGAATTCTAATTGACGGACAAGATATCCGAGACGTGACCGTGGAGTCCTTACGCAAGGCGATCGGTGTAGTCCCACAGGATACGCCTCTTTTCAACAACACGATCGAGCACAATATCAGATATGGGCGAACGGACGCGACTGATGAAGAGGTCAGAGCGGTTGCCAAGCGAGCTAGAATTGCTGATACCATCGCAAAGTTTCCTGATGGTTATCAAACGAAAGTAGGCGAGCGAGGTCTCATGATATCAGGTGGGGATGATACATTCTTTTTGGCGCTGCAATCGAACAAATGCGTTCGCAATAAAACGAATTGCAGCTGTCCGATTTTTCCATTTTTAGATGTCGTCAAGATCAAGTTGTGCTAATTTCACGGACGACGCTTTGGTCGCGCGAGTTGCACACAGGTGGAGAAAAGCAGAGGCTTGCAGTTTCGAGATTGTTGTTGAAGGATCCACCGATGCTCTTCTTCGACGAAGCGGTATGTACAGAATGTTTCACCACCGCTCAGGAAATGCGTTGCCTCCATTTGCATACCCGCAGGCAAATGATATAATATATTGAAATGAAAAAATATATATCTGCACACCCCAAGGTTTCTTCGCGAGACAGACGAAGCGTGGGGATTTTGGGTTAAATTGCAGGTTCGCTAACAATATCATGCAACCCGCTATGGGGGAGCATCTTGCGATAATTATAGACATCAGCCTTGGACACGGAAACCGAAAATTCCCTGCTACAGAATATTAATGGGATTCTCAAGGAGAAGCGGAGAACGAGCGTGTTCGTTGCCCACAGACTACGCACGATCTTTGATAGTGGTAAGTCTTTCCGAAATTCGCATTTTACGATCTCCTGCCCCTCTTGGACTGTCCTGCATGTCTGATACAATTTGACAAACCCACGTTTTTTTCGCGGTGCTGGGATTCACCCTGCTCGTATGTTTGGGGTGAAGATGCAACCCAGCATCTTGTTGGGCGGGAGCTTTGATCCCCCATTTGCGAATTGGCTTGGGTCCCTCCCCACTTTTGGTGCTCTTGGTTGTCTGAGCCCCTGAGGTTATCCCTCATCCGGCTTAGAGGATCATCCGACACCTAGAAACTATTGCGAGATTTAGAAGCATCCCCGGTCCGTTGAAAGGAAACGCTAATGTAGCGCATGGCGGTTCGACAAAACACTTTTAGATCGGATTATTGTGCTCAAAGACGGTGTTGTAGCTGAGCAAGGAACCCATCAGCAGCTTGTTGATGGTGGAACAGTTTATGCGTCCATGTGGGCAGGTACGTTCGAGACAATTTGCAATTTTGCACCTCCTGCGGTGGATATCGACGGGAAGGGTATCGATAAGCTAAACTGACTTACTCTCCGGATAATGCAGCTCAAGAGGTTTTGTCGATAGGAACGGATACGGATAAGGCGTCGTCTGCGTCGTCGTCGACGGAGCCAAAGACCCCAAGTCCGTAATCGAGTACATTATTATCCAGACCTTGCATCTTGGCGAGTGTTGGAAATACGCCACGCATGAAATTTGTACAGTTGTAAATACGAGAAAAACCTAAATTAGTCGAAAACGTAGATGTCGGGAATAGAGTAGACGATGAGTACCAGCACATACATCTTTCTTCGGCTCGTAACCAACCATCTACAAGAATCCAAGACCAAATAAAACTCGCGAAAACCTACAAGGGCATGTTTCTGTCGAGATCCACCTCGTCAACAGACCCTCGGCCTGCAGTAGTCTGCATGCATGCAGGAGAAGGAAAGGTGAAAAGGCAGATGCCTTGGTGCAGCAGACACGGCCATGTGGGCCTATTGGAGGGTAACCTGCATCCGCGGGTACTTTCTAGAAAACGATTACTTCAGGAAGCTTGAAGCTCCCCACCCGTCGATATCCCTCAGCTACAAGCCGTATCTCGCCTACGATCTAGATCGTTGGCTTTGTGCGACAGAGCGAAATTATTCGAAATATCCGTCTGGAGTTTGGGGTATTTTGAGAGCTTTCGAAAGCATGTTTTCAAGCCTCACGGCGAAGAGAACGGCAGTCTAACCCGCACAACGAGTCCAGCTGTCAAATTTAGCACCTTGCACTGATGTTCGCCGTTGAGGAGAGGGAACGGACTGGGGGCAAAAAGCTGAGGTCGGACATGCCCCACTGGCCGAGGGTGGATGTCTCGAAGCACTAAACCATCCCTGACTCGAGATGGGGCCCCTTTCTCCTTCGAGGTTCGAACCACCCCATCAAGAACCATGGATGCCTCTAGCCGTGGGCCTGCAGGCCGGCTGGCCACACACACTTCCCACAGTATGCATTGCACCACCGCTTTCTGCGCGCAGGCAGGCCGCTTGACAGATCCGTTCGTTCGTCCGTCGTGAGAAAATAGAAAAATGGAGGAAAACGTAGCGAAATTGCCGTAACATGTCTGCTACCCTTTTCGTTAATACTCGGCCGGTTCTCCATATAACCCATCCTCTCCCGCCCCCCTCCCTCTTCTCCGCCTTTGTGTTCCCTCTCGTTCGTCGTTCTCGTCTCGTCTCCTCTTTCAAGAGTTCAGGCTGTTTGGTTGACATCTGCGCGTTTTCTCACTCCGATTCGCTCTTGTCCTTCTCCCACTCCTCAGCCCAGCGGATAATTGCATTGCATTCCCTCTCAAGCGAGAAAAAGTAGAGTGTAAACAATAAGCGGATATTACCTTCCCCTCTCCTTTACACCAAAAGAAACGGACTACTACACACACTCATTGAAATTCCTTTGGTGATTATTTGATTTTTAATTTACGAGTAAGAAAATACTCCGGCCGTTTGCGCTTCTCCATCTCCAAACCTCTTCCCTCAAAACCTCAGAAACTCGGTCCTTGTCAAGGTTCCGAACTGCTGGCCGTGGAATTTCGGAGTGGAATGAATTCACAGACGCATAACTGATATACCGATAAACGACAGACATTCTTCGGCGCGACATCGATATCTTTCCAGCAGTTTATTTTATTCAGTCAAGGTATATTAAAAATGGGTCTCTTCGACAAGCTTTCTGCCAGTATGTTCCCTTGCCTCACAGAAATTCCTATTGTCTTTTGCTAACATTTTCTCTCCCTATAGAAATTGAGGTTCGTCTTTTTCGCATTCTAAATATGTAAACATCCAACACGTTTCTAACAGAGTCCAACAGCTTTTCAAGCTCGAGCAGCGCTACACCAAACGTTCGCGCCGAACAACATTCATCTGCGATGCGTACTACATTGACGGAGAGTACATCTACGGCCCATCAATGACCCAGAAGCACCTCCCCAACGTCAGCGTTTCGCAACTGCACAGCCAAGGAAGCATCAGCAGCGCTAGCACGAAGAAGGACCGAAGAAAGAGCGTCTTCGGAGCCTACTAAACCGAACGTTTTTGACCTCAACAAATACAGAACCGTACGCGAAAACAAACAAAGATGCATTCGATATGCTGGCCTTTTTTCCTTTTTCTTTTTCCGACCCTCGAACATAACTATACCTCACGATGAATCCGGACGAGGACGAACATTAACGCCCACACGTCACGAAAGCAACAGATCATAGAACTGATAACCGACCATACTTCTACACTACTACTACACTTTATCTAATCCGATAATACCAACATTCCTTTCGTCGAGACCACCTTTTTCAACAAAAAAGACTGGAATATTACGATCTATGATCGTAATCCGGTTGATTTCTCGGATATGCATCCGAGTTACATTTTATAACACTCTTTTAAATCAACGATGCAGTGCGCACTTTTTTTCACAAACAATTTCCTTTGTCTAAACCATTATACCTGGTGTTGGAGAGTTAAACTTGTTTCCGTTTTTCTTCTCTTTCTCTTTCATTGTATATATTTCCTCAGCCTGAAATTACCCAATTTGTTGAAAATGGGGAAGAATGGGCATTTGATGTTTGTTCTTTTGTTTCTTCTGTTCTTTTAAATTTTAAATTTTGGTTTTGTATATGGTGTATTTTTCAACTATTGGGACATCAAGATACCATTTTCCGACTGCCTCTTTTCCTGGAGCGGATTTACCATTTTTCTGAGCTTCCTTTACGGGCTTTCTCTCTGTGAACCACAGTGATTTCTTCCCTTCAAGATATACATCAAATGTTTCCGGCGAGAATATTTGGACACTACTGGTTTAGATTTTCAAAGATTTCTTGCAAATATTGAGTTGGTTTTTTTTTTTTGAAAAAAATGCGTCTTTATATTGTAGTGTAAGTGGCTGCTCCGCTCCGCGTAAATCGATTTTTTAAATTCTATATCCCAAGAACGCCTTTCCACCATGCTGTCATCAAGCGTATCATACATCTAGCCAATATTTTCAAAGATAAAACACAACTAGACTGCCGCGGTAACGGTTTCGGTCGCACTCGTCGCAGGTACGGCCGCCAAATCCGCGACCGCATCCGCTGTGTTCGTATCTTCTATAGTCTCGACCTTAGCTCTCTTAATCCTCTCAGCGTCCCCATCCGGCTCCCCACCTTCTTCGGCTTTCCGTCTCTTCAACTCGGCCAGTTTCTCGACCTTCCTATCATCCCTCTCCTTCTTCTCTTGTGCTTCCTTCTCCTCGACCGCTTTCAGCCTTTGGGTCTTGACTGTACCCTGGTCCCGTTCCTCGGGAATGGTGCATTCCAGCCCCACCACGTCACAGATCTCGCGGTACGTCTTCGCCTTCGCGAGGACTTTATGTTCCGGCGCTTTGCCCGGGACGAGATTCATGATGCAGAACTTGGTATTGGAGAATTGATTCTCCACGCTCATGGCCGTGGTGACGTACTCCGTCAGGACCTCACGCCAGTGTTTGGGACCGCCCAGGGCGGCTGGGGTGAACACCGACGGGTTCGCTTCGGCTGAGACAGCAATCATGGCGCCGCCTTGGATGTCGTAGGACTTGATGAGTTCCTGGGCGTCGTCGTAGTTTTTCACGTCGCCGTTGACGAAGAATTCCACGCCGGCGTCTTTACAGATCTTTGCGGCGCCGGAGAGTGCGTCTCGGATTGCCCGTTCGCGGGGCCGCATGGGAGGCGTGCGGCAGTGGAGGGTGAGTTTTGAGATGCCGGTTTTGCAGAGGGAGGCGATGAGGTCGTGGGTTTCTTCGACGGTTGGGAGGAGGCGGATTTTGACGGAGATGGGGAGGGCGTAGGGGGTGTCGAGGCCGACGTTGCTGACGAGGGCGGTGAGGATGGAGATCAGACGGGGAGGGTCTTTGAGGAGAGCGGCTCCCATGCCCGCGTGGGTTGAGAAGGGCTGTCAAGATATCAAATATACCAAATGTCAACGAGTGTTCCAAAAAGCTTTTATATATCTCTGTATGTGTGTATATATATATATATGCGAGTGGCAAAGAGTGAGTACCTTGGGACAGCCGGAGTTGACATCGATGCCGGACACATCTTGGGCCACGATCTTTGCGGCCTGGACAGCGGTATCGGGGGACGCTGTGCCCAGCTGGAAGATGAACCGGGACTTCTCACGGGAGGGGCAGGCGCGGAAGATCAGGCCCGTTCGCATGTAGTCCACGCAGCCGGTCTTGGGGTTCTCGATTCGTTCGCAGCCGATGAGGGCCTTGTCGATTGTCTCGGGGCCTGTGCAGCACCGGTGTCAGCTTCAGCTCGTACAGGATCTATAATATAGAGCGGAGAGAGGGACCGTACCCCATACGAGGTCGGCGCCGTACTTGAGACTCAGCAGGCGCATGGGCAGCACGCCGGACCTGACCATCGGAGCCAGGACGACCTTGCCGTATTTCTGAGCAGGAGGAACAGCATCGGGAGCTGGTGGGGCAGCCGGCGGGGCGGCGGGGACGGAGGGGGCCTGGTCGGTGGTCATCGTGGCATAGTATCGCAGGCGGTGCGGGCGGAGGGCGTGCCGGGCGGAGGGGAGCAGGCAGCGGTGCATGCAATTAAATATTGGCGATATAAATACAAGACTGAGTGATAGTCGATGGCAACCTCTCGACAACACAACCGTCGGAAGCCGCCGTCCACACGCAAATCGGGGATATTTGGGATATATAAAAAGAATGAAACCAAAATACGAATTGATTACAGCTGTAGATAGTATAGAGGGTCTAAGTCAGTACCGGGCCTCCAACTTGGATCGATCGACTCGCGATCTCGAGCTAAGGCACGAAAAAAGTTTTCCTGCCCGGTCTCACTTTGCCGAGGGCCAAAAATGAGACCCGCAGAGCAGCCGCCGTTGTCGAGCTACAGCCGTGCGAGCTGTGTAGCTAGTGAGCTACTTAAGCACCTCCACGGCCAGATTCCTCCCGTCCGATTGCACGATTTGCTATTCGATATATCCAATTGATCGATCACATTGACAACAGCTCGTGCATTGGCGCATTCCTCAACTCCGGCGTTCAATTGGTGCTCCCGCAGAAGGTGGTGTGCCCCTCCCCGGTCCCAACGTGCCTCCCAGGGCAGACGTAGGCGAAATCTTTTTCGTGTATCAAATTAACATTCGCAATACTTATTAATAGATAGTAGTGAAAAAAAACTACCTACTTCTGCCCCTCTTTTTTCCGTACTCCCCGCCTAGGTTATCCTCTTACATGAGATTCTCTCCACATCTGCTTCGTTCAGCTGTGGTCAGGACCTCTGCCTTAAACAAATCCCTCAGGCTGGCTGCTAAACCTCTCCCTCCCTCCCCCTCACCGTCTTCTTCCCTCTACGCCCGTTCGAACCTCATCGCCCAGCACCTCAGCACGTCGTCGGCACCGCCAAAACTTCCCACAATGGCTAATCACCAATTCAATGTCCGCAAGACCGGGGCTCCAAACACGATCGAGCACCGTGTCTTTGTCGAGATGGACGGCAAGCCCATCTCCCCGTTCCACGATATTCCCCTCTACGCCAATGAGCAGAAGACCATCCTCAACATGGTTGTTGAGATCCCAAGGTAAAGCTACCCCACATCAATTGGTCTTTGCCGGGTCTAATTTATGTCCGCCATCTTAGATGGACCAACGCCAAGCTCGAGATCAGCAAAGATGAGATTTTGAATCCCATCAAGCAGGATATCAAGAAGGGTACTTTACCTCACCACCCCTCGATAGGTTATTCTTGATTCTGACATTTCTCGAAGGCAAGCTCAGATTCGTCCGAAATTGCTTCCCACACAAGGGATACCTATGGAACTACGGAGCTTTCCCACAGGTGAGCTTCCCATACCACAAAACTCACATCGTTTCCCCACTCCGTGAACTGGCTCTAATATAGACCACCGCAGACCTGGGAAGACCCCAACTCCATCCACCCCGAAACCAAAGCCAAGGGTGACAATGACCCGCTCGATGTCTGCGAAATCGGCGAGCTCGTCGGTTACACCGGCCAGGTCAAGCAGGTCAAGGTTCTCGGCGTGATGGCTCTCCTCGACGAGGAAGAAACCGACTGGAAAGTCATTGTCATCGATGTCAACGATCCTCTTGCGCCAAAACTCAACGACGTCGAGGACGTCGAACGCCATTTGCCAGGATTGTTGAGGGCTACCAACGAGTGGTTCCGTATCTACAAAATCCCAGACGGAAAGTCCGAGAACCAGTTCGCTTTCTCCGGAGAGTGCAAGAACAGGAAGTATGTATTGCAGCCCTTTTATATATATCTATTCCAGAAGACTAACCTTATCTCTCAGGTACGCCATGGACGTCATTCTTGAGACCCACGAAGCCTGGGAGAAGCTGATCACCGGCGTCACCGATCCTAACGGTCTCCACACGTAAGTTTTGCCTTTCGATGTTGTAAGTTTGTGTTATTCTTTCTCGCAAACCGCTAACGTCCAATCTACAGCACCAACATCCACTGCAAACAATCTCCCTTCCGCGTTGATCATAACAATCTCCCAGCACCTATCCCAGCCAACCAGAACCTCGCACCTGCTCCAATCGACCCAAGCATCGACAAATGGTTTTTCATCAGCGGTGCTGCCATCTAAGCTCCTCGAGTACTATATGTCGGTGATATACAACTGGGATTGGATACTACGTACTAGCCGGGATGTTGGCGATCGTGGATGCTTTTTACCTACCTTTTACGTTGGAGAGGATCCTTGATACCATCTTTTTATCTTGATCTAGGCCAACAGTTATTTCAATACCAAATGTAAAGACTTCACACCGAAAAGTACACGGCATGTCCCCTAAAAGTTTTTCTTATTCTGATGTCAGCGATTAAGATACCTATCTTGTTGGTAACACCAGAATGAGAGTTTAGACTATGAAGCAAAAACAAAAGAAAATAACTAGTCTAGAGCTAGTTTTGTAATAACATTAAGATGACTGACGCCTGCTAAAAGTGATGGGTATATCGTGAAAGTAAATGCTATATATACAACTATAGCTCGTCATGCACAGCTCCCGCTTCCGCTTCTGCTTCGTAGTGTTCCTCTGTTTCCACATCCTCTCCTTCTCCACTGACATCGTCGTCCTGCATTCCCTCTATCACACCATCAGGCACATCCAACGGAACCTCCACTTCCTCACCGTTATCCAAGATGATCTTCTTCACCACGACCACCTCCTCCTTCCCATCTTCGCCTTCGACCCTCTGCGAAACTGTCATACTCTCCACCACCTTCTTCACCTCGCTGCTCAAACCCCGTCCTACTGTCACTTCACTCACCCCACTACTACTAACACTACCACCTTTACTCTCTCCCACCGCACTCTCACCGGGAGGCACCTTAAACGGCATCATAACAATCCACACCACCAACCTCAACGGCAACCACACAACCAAATACACAGGCCCCCACAGCAGCCGCCGAAATACCAGCCACGCAATCGTCACTACGAGCGCGTACAGACTCATCTGGTAATACCACATGTCGGATTTATTCTTCTTCACTAGATCTGTGATGAGGCCTTTACTCCGCTGCAGCACATTGTCGAAGGCGGAGTAGTTCGTTCCGAGGTGTTTCAGGGTTTCCGTGCTCGCGGAGAGGGTTTCGTACGCGAAATGGGACCGCGCGAGCTCGGCGGACATGAGGGCGTGGGTGCGGCGGAGGGCGGTCGTGACGTCCGAGGATGCGGTCGAGACGAGGTCTTGTTGCGTTAGGTCCTTTTTGTCTCGTTTGGAGGTGTGGTAGGGTCGGCGGTAGAGTTGGGCGCCTGTTAACGGTGGGGGGGAGGCGGATGTAGGATGCGGGAGAGGGAGGGATTGTTCGTTTGCATTGTCGGAGGGTGTGGTTGATGGAGGGGTGGGGATGGTGGGGGGGTGGAGGATGAGGAGGGCCTCACGCTCTTTACGGGCGTTCAGGGCCGATGTGCGTTTGGACTGGAGGAGGGACTTGCGGTAGGAGACTCGGGCGAGCTTGAGTTCTTCTTGGAGCTTGTGCAGGCGGGATTGTAGGGCGGCCTGCGGGTCCGTGGAGGGGTTGAGGGTTGAGGTTCGGAGGGTTAGCGTCTACATACGATATATTGTTAGCAATAGTTTAGAGATGTCTGATAGATATTTATTAGGAGAAATTTATACTTCAAGCTCTGCATCACCCTCTTTCAGGCTTTGGTGTATCAGTCCGGCGAGCTCATTTCTTGCCTCCTCCGTACCCGGCGCCGTGAGGTTGGAGAGCCGGTCGATTTGGGTCGTAACCTAGCAGATACTCTTGTATGTGAGAATATCGTTAACAATAAGAAACTCTGAGAAATAGATACGAACCTCTTGGTATGCATTTGTGAGAATCGCTATCCTTTCGGATATCTCGGACGAGGTGGTGGCCATTGTCGAGGGCGGAGTGGAGGGAGGAGGAGGAATATATGTCCGTGAAGATGTTGGAAGGTGGGAGTTGAGGCTATCTGGAGCTTAAACGCCACTCTGCGCCAACTTGAGGCTACGTCACCAAAAAAAGGCACAAGCCAAAGACCCAAGCGCATATAAGATTAAACTTACGACAACAGTCGGGCTTAACAGGCAACTTACATATTATAATTCTATGGCATATGCAATTTTGTTAATCGAGCAATATCACACTAGATTTGATATTTGCAGGAAGGACAGGTGCACTTCTATAGCTGACGACCTCACATTTAAATTTTGATAATGAAAGAAGAGAAGTTTCAAGATATCAAGGTATAATACAGGGACAATTGATTATAGAATAGAAATGCTATATCCAGAGGAAAATAGTAGCCCACTTTTGGAGAAATGAAAAGTATATATAGAGCGAATGTTTAAGAGAGACTCCTTGAAAAGAAATAATAAAATAAAATCGTAGCAACATAAAAGGAACTACTGCACTAGATATCGCAAAAAAAAAAAGTGTGCGGGTGGGGGAAAAGAGAGGTAGCTGAATTTCGACCAGGCAGCGTGTTAGAGAAGAAAAAGAGATCGTACCCGATGAATTATGCATTATCAGAGCTTTCGTGAGATATGCCAGAATAAATATCCTCTCGCTGCATTTACTGAAAATCCAAAGATCGAAAAAAGCTAAAAGGCTAAGACAAAAAGCGCAAACAATGATCCGTGGTCACCAAGGCCAGAACATCCAAAATGGAAACCATAAAATAGAGAAGACGATAGAAAAGGGAGAATAATAAAAAGGCTACATGAAGATTAGAATTAAAAAGAAGATTTTTTTTCTTTCGTCTTTCAGTTGTCCGACCATCAGTTGTCCGAAGCATGTCCCTTCCGAGGATGCTATCCCAAGATCGACAGCTTCTTTCGCAGTATCTTGCTCGCTCGGTGATGCTTTTCTTCCTTATCCTTGCCGTTCTTCTTCTTCTCATCGTGGTTGCTACCGTTCATGTGTTTCTCATTAAAGGTATCTCGTGCCTCGCTACCGTTTGAGGTCGGGGTAAATGGCGACTGGAGGAGACTAGGAGTCGATACCCCAGTCTGGGTAGTCGTGGTAGAGGAGTCGCCTTGCGTCACCGGCGTTGGGGTGGTTGCGGGTAATGGCGGGACGGGTTCCTTCTCCCGCTCCTTCTCCATCATTCTATTAAACCCGAATGGCTTCTTTCCAATGGACGCTGGCCTGAATCTTCCCAAGCCGTGGCTTCCGCCATTCTCTTTTTCCTCTTTACTCTTGTTCTTTGCCTCTCGCTCTCGCTCCTTTTCTTCCTTCTTCGCCTGTTTCTCTCGTTCCTTCTCCCGCGCCTTTTCTTCCTTCTGCTCCCGTTCCCGCTCCTTCCTCGACTTGATTGGTGAAACAGGAGACGTGACCTCCGGTGTTGCTGGCTTCGGAGCCAGGTAAGTTGTGGGGATCGCTGGTACCGGCGGTAATCCAGTTGGTGTCTTGGGTTGTGGTCCTAGAGTTGGAGTCTTCGGCCCATCCGCCACGGCAACATCCGGAACCTCTTCTGTCGGCACTGGTATCACGTGTCCATTAGTATGCCCATTAAGTTTCTCCTTCGACGGCTTCTTCTTAACATCTGTCTTGACATCCGTCTTGTTGAGTTTCGCCTTCTTGGCCGCCGCTCGCTCCTCGTCCATGAGATTCTCGCGCTCAACGGCTTCTAGCGTGGTCTCTTGGTAAAAGAGAACGTACGCACACGCAAGTCCGGGTTTATCGCCGAAGAAGTTCCGGACGAAAGATTTATCTACAGGTTCAACCATCTCATCGTCATACAACAACCAGCCGTGTTCTTCCGATTTGATAATGGCAACGTAGTGTCCGTGGTACGGCCCGCCTCCAATGTGTATAATCACAGCGTAGAGCTCGTAAAGCCGATCTGGGTCTTCGGCGTCATCCGTCGTGTTGAACAGCCGTAGGTGATACGGATAGACTACCCTGTGGAATAGCTTCTGATGTCGCCCTAGTTCCTCCATGTATTTGAAGCGCTTCAAGTGCAACGCTAGAACTTTGGGTAATCGCTTGATTTTCATCCTCTTTTCCGCCTCCTGAAGGCCACCGCAAACGTCACAGTGGAACTTGTTGCGTTCGCAGAGCATCTCACTCGCCGAGAAATTGCGCAGACATGAGGTGACAGACGAGTGCTTCTCCAAATCTATCGACAAGTCGAGGAAGGGTTCGTCTCTACGGGAAACATTTTCGCAGGTTAAACATTTGGTTTCAGAGGTCAAAGCTCCCTCGAACAAATCGTGAACCCAGCCTGTATTCGTGACCTGTGTAGAGTCAGACGCCGTGGAAACCGCCTTTGCAGAATCCGCAGAGCTGGAGGTCTCGGGTACTAGCTGCGAAGAGCTCCCGTTCTTGCTCTGATTCGCACTTTTCGCGTGATCCTCTACATTTTCAATAACTTCGTTTAATACATAATTGAAGAATTCGTGGGCATCTTGGTGCATCTGACTTCGGAAAAGTTCGTTCTTCATCTTGAGAACCTCTACGAAGCGCTGAGGGCTCACAACCCCGGTCCTCGATTCGCTTACTACTATACTCTCGAATAGATCTTTCATGGCGGAGAACAGAGATTCTTCCATGCCATAGTTCTTAGAATTCGGGGCTTCGACGTTTAATATCGGACCAGCAGCAAGAGCAGCCTTCTTCTTCGCTTCCGGGGAGTCTTTATCTTCTGGTTTCGCTGGATTCGGAGGGACTGCTGCGCTCGCTGGTGTAGAGCCTCGGCGTGCTAGAGGAGTAGGCTGTCCGGCCCCGACTTTCGCCTTTCCATTGGGTACTGCTGGTTCGGTGGATATCCGCGATAATCTAGGGTTCGCATTCAACGCTCCGTTTGCGACTCCGGGTAATAGGGATTTCTTCGGGTAGCTGATGACGGCTTCGCGAAATTGTTTCGAGTAATAAAGGCACTGGAGCATGGAATTGCAATAACTGATTGTTTCGAAAACAGAGAGCGATAAATCTCAGCCAATGGGTTCCAAAATAGTTCGTGAAAGTTTCATCAATATTAAAAAAGTGAGAGTCAATATCCATACCATGTGTTGCCAAACTATAAGTGGGTTCGTGATATGTTAGCTACAGCTGTCACCCCCTCGTTGATTGCAGCAGTTTAGAAGAGATGGGTCCTACGTTTTCATATCCCCAGAATTTATCACTTCCGTCTGTCCGTTGGATCGCATCCTGAACGAGGAGTTGTATGGGTGTCGGAGGTATAACGACTTCATCCTTTTTCTTCGCGGCGGCTGGAGATGCTCCGCCTGCCTGGAGATATCAATCAAACGATGGTATTAGCACCCAGGATCCTCGAATGTTCGCCGCGAAATATGCGACTGCCGTTACTTTATTCAAGTATTCTTCCAGCGCATGGGTTCAGGAGAAACTTACAGAGGATTTACTCCTCTTGAAAAAAGACATATTGGAAGGTCAGAACAGTATCCCTAGAACGAACGATCGGTATGCGATGTTGCCGCGTCGGCAACAGGCAGGGAGACAGGAGACACCAGGACGGCCAGCTGCAGATTGGTAATATGTTGAGAAACCAAAATTTCGGGTATCTTCGAGAACCAGACGACTAGGGAACCCGTGAGTAGTGCAGAGACAGATTAAAAATCCAAGATTAGAAATAAATAGGTTGTGTTTCGAAATCCAGAGTATTTCCCGTAGGCAAAATGTTGGTCCCGGGGGGGTGTAAGGAGGCTATTAGGGCTTCTGTGTAGTTATGGCGTCGCTTGGCTTGATTGGTGGGTTTTCCCAAACGGCTTGGAGGCAAAAACCCGGGTGAAGGCGGACTGGTTGTGTCTCGTAGGAGCGTATGGTTCTGGTAGCGGTTTTGTCTGAGTTGCGATAATACGGTAGATGGCCAGAATGTCCTGGGATTTGTATACGATAGGGCCCGGTGTTTAAACGGGGTTATATGTATTGTACGAGAATTATATAGGGTAGACTGTGGGGAATGGGCCGAACAGGAGGAAGGTCGAAGCCGCTAAGACGGGAAATGTGTGGTGGAATCGGCCTGCGATTGCGTAGGCAAGCTCAACACGATCGGAACAGATGCCGTGGAAGCGGAGGGCGGGCGTCAGAGAGCAGGCGGAGATGTAGCAGCAGCACCTGGCGGGGAAGTTGAGGAATCGTAGGTAGCCGTGCCCGACAGAAGGGAAGAGAGCGATGGAGAGAGAGGGACGAGGGAGTACGACCGGTTCGACTGCGGTGGTGATTGTGGTGGCTGAGGTTGAGGATCAGGTCGATGGAGGGTTTGGTGCGGTCTGGTTGGGTTGGGCGAAGCCTGATTGGGACGGCGTCTCCTTTCACCACGATTAAATAAAGATATCAACCAAACACCACCCGGCTTGGAGCAAGATCTGGCGATGCGGCTGGCTGGCTGTGCACTAGCAGAAAGGGCAGCTTCAGCGCCCGGTTAACAAGAGAATCCGGTTACAAATCACGGCTAACGTCCGGCCCTTTTTTCTTCGTTCGGGATGCTGTAGGAGTCGAGGATGCTGCGCGGTGGTCGTAGCGTTATGGATGACGAGCTGCAGCGTCCCTGAAACACCCGCCAGAAGATTGCGATCTCGGTTTGGTTTAATTTGCGGCTGTCACAGATCCGTTATGCTCAGACTAAACATCGAGGAACGTCCAAGGGAGCGAGAGGGGGGGAATAGTATATATGCGAATGAATAGCAGCGGTATTGGTATAATTAATTGTGTAAATATATCTAACCGGTGGGCTATGCTGGGACGCTTTGAGAAGGTCGAAAGAAAACAAGAAAAGAAAAACAGGAGGACTTCGACGGCGTTCTCTTGGGAGAAAGACCTCAGGCAAGTTCGGGTAGGCAGGAGTCTATTAAATTCGATCAGGGACGCTTTTCTTGCTCTCACTTGGGCATTAATATTCTGGTCGAGATGTGTGTATGGCCGCCAATGCTACCTGCTCGCCCCACCCGCAAGCTCGCTCGCTCTCGCTCTTCAATGGCCAGGACGGCGGACACCCACGCCAGGTACCGCCTGAACGATCCGAAAGCTGAAGGAGACGATCGAATGAGGAGCCGACGGCAGTAGGTTCTTAATTGAAAGGCGCAGAATAAGAAACAGAAGAAGACCTTAGTAGCAGCTCTTAGTCACGGCAGTCAGGTGTGGGAGAAGCTTTACGAGGTCGAGCAAGGTGGTGTCGACGAGCTGCACGAATACTCAAATTGCCTGCTTCCCCGTCCGGCATACATCGAGACCTACATGAACGACAGGACAATCCCAGGGCGGTTACTGCCTGCTGCTGCTGCTGCTTCTTGCTCGCTCGATGGAAGGAACGTTGGATAGAAGAATGTTCGAAACGCGCAGAAGGGACCACAGGCAGCATGCCGCTATTCCCATTCGACGTTCGAGCCCCACAATCGTGCGTCAAGAGCAAGCATGGAGGTCGGCGTTGGCAGGTGGGATGAAGAACCCAAAACTGTTCACTGCTCCGGATTTCTTCGAGGAGGCTGTTGGGAAAAGTCTCTATCGACATGGATCATGGACGGTCGAGATTCGAGGGAGGTGGAGGGGCAAACGTATAGCCGGCTCACTTTACCGGCTGAGCAGGATAAAAGCAGAGCCCGCGGCTTGCTCTTGAACCCTTTTCGCTCTTGCTAATCCGACGGATATGTGGCGCTTTGGCAGCAAGCCCGGAAATGCATCAATCTCGACATACACTAGCTACCGGAAAGATATAGCAAGGGAAGAGGCTGGGGAAAGACACGAAAAAAAAAGAGGGTGTGTGTGGTGAGCAAAAACCGGACGAAGACGAGAGATTGTCGAGATGTGGAGAAAGACGATGATGGCTACCAATGGCACTGGTCCCGACACTGTGGAGCTTGCTCGCTGGAATGAATGTCTCCATAACCACATGGCCTGGGGAACGGTGGAACTTGGTAACCAATGCAACCAACCTTCGATCATGTTCTCTCTGGACCTCAGCGTCACCATTACATCTGCTCCGTGTACTGCACCCCAAGACTCGAGGTGGGTTTTTAGTTTCTCAGGCAGACATCGAAGTCCCAGCTTTGCATCCCTCCCCATGGCGCCGTGACCTTGTCGACAAGGGATAGGGAAGGATGGGTTATGTCTGAACAGACAACCCCCAATCCTACTATAGTGCCAGTCGTTGCGTTCGATATGCCCACCCCATGCACCGTGAATATCAGCGCGTCTGCCCGTATCGATAACTTAGCCGAAGATGTGATATCACGGCTCAGTTGACTGGTCTGGATAGCCGTCGTACGACACCCCTCCTATGCACTCACAGTCGATCTATCGCGATCCTTTTCTCTCAAGTACTTTATAATTTTCAGAAATCCGAAAAATAAATGGTATAGATTAGCAAGATCTTCACTAGCTCTATACCTAGTAAGAAGTATCGATACCGAAAAATATCTAATTACTGAACATATTGAACGGACCCGAAATGTGCAAAATTCACAATACCAAAAAAGCCACCCGTTAAGCGTACCAGGTGCACTCTGCTACCAAGAACTATAGTGATAGGATTCAGGCTATATTGTAAAGCTTCGCTGTTGTTAAGCTTTTAGCACCTCACGCCACAGGTGAGGAAGGGAAGAAGACTGAGATCATGCGTCTCAAAGCTGAATCAAGAAAAATGAAAAAAGGTGGTCATGCTGCAAGAATGGCGATAATATAGCCACCAATTAGGTTGAGGGGCGCTCGGAATTGCGTAGCGCATTCGCACTTTTCGCGAGAAGTGGTTCGCATATTAGCACTTGAGCGTTCCACTTTTTTGGCTTCCCTTCGTCCACCTGGAATTCGCGATCTAGCTCGGGCAATACCCATGGTCGAGGAGTTGTATTAGTCTGCTTCCCCGCATTTTCACAAACGATTTCAAAGGGGGTCATGACCATGATCCTCGTTTCCCTCGACGTAAAAAAGGGAGCTAAGGGATGAGCACCATGATTTGACATGAACAGGGAGACCAGACCAGACCAGACCGCGAACCTGGGTCTCTTATTCCTCTGGCGTATGGAGTCACAAATGCAGACAAGCTTAGCTATTTAATTTACTATGTTTATCTCGCCCGTTTAAAGCTGCCCTCCCCACAAGAAAGAAGATTCCCACCAGCTGGGCGGTGCTGACCCGAACCGGTCTTCCTTGCGAACACGCAAGGATTGATTGGGTCCGATGTCTCTTTCGCGCGCAGCTGGGTAAGAGAATTCGAAGTGCCCTCATCGAATATTCTCGATCGCTCATGTTCGCACCGACGAATCAGAGCGGCTGTTTCGAATGTTTCCTGTTTCCTGGCGGTGGAGTAGCACCAGGAGCCGCACGAAATTTAAAAAAAAAAACAGATTAAATAGATTTGTTTCCCAAGGGAGATTAATATTTCGTGCATGATTGAAATAGAGCAAGGGGCGACCGTTTAGGCGAGAGAGACAGACGACATCCCAAGACCGCCTTCGCACCTGCTCCCCGCGGCCTCGAGCTGTCAAACCGAATGTCTCGTTTTTCGACGGACTAATCGAAAACAACGGATTCGAAATGAGGGCCCGTCTAAATTTTCGCACCCTGTTGCCTCTGCCCCCTACTAGTACGACTACAACTCCAACGACCACGACGACGAGACAGCTTAGGCGCCTGGCCAACGCGATTGGGAAGGGCCTTCCGCAACGGATTGGTCGCACGTTTTCATGTGCGCGGAGTAGCATTGCAGCAGCCATTGCGAAGGCTGCGAGCCAGCCCCTTCCGCGTCTCGCTCGCTATCACATCAGCGCCGCTCGACATTATCACTCCTCCTTCCGGGCGCTCAGGACGTTCTATCCCTCCACTTCTTCCCCAGTGAGTCGAGCGTATATCTGCTAAGCCCCGTTCGTGTCTTTCTTTCTGAGATTTCCTTTGCTTCATCTTATTATTATTATTTTTCCCCTCCTCCTTCGTTCGTCCTCGAACTCGAGATCGAGGACCCGTCCCTTTTCAGTCCTGCCTCATCCACTTTTATTTTTCCTTATTTTTCCTTCCCTTCAAAACCACACCCGCGCCCCAACCTGTCCGCCCGCCTTCTCTTCTCTGCCAGCCAAGCCCCCTCTTTGGACCGGTCATGATAAGAGCCTTGCCGTCGATACCTGCAACCTCGCGCGCTTTTGAGCTTTCCACAAGCTCTCTCGGCCAGTACCGATCGGTGCACCAACTGCCATGGAAGCTGCAGAATCAGCTCCGGAAAAGATGATTCTCACAACGATCCCGCGCACGCACGCACGGTCCGAGTCCGCGGGCCGCGTTGACGTCGCCCGCCACTATGTCGCACTGGCTGTCGCGACCAGGCATTTCCGGGTCTTCATCATGGTCGTCACTCTCATCATAATCACGCAAACATTATCCAGCTTCAACCTTTTACATTTTCGAAGTGTGAGTGTCAGCTAGCCAGCTCTTTGCTGTTGAGTGCGCTTTTGGTCCCCTTTTTTTTGGTTGCGATTAAATTGCACTTCGCAATGCGGAACGTGGGGGGGTTGGTGAAACGGTCTTTTCGCGCAGGATCCACCTCTCCCCAGTTGTGAGGGGTCCTTGCAAGGAAAACCACGCACTCTGAGTCTTATCGATATATCTACGCATACCACGCCCCCAGCTTTCTACATATACATACACCTATACCTATCTATATAAAACATATCAGTCAATATTTCACATTGAAACATAAGAACGCAGCTAACATCGTCCAATTGAACGAAATGCAGACCTATCGCGCCCCAGTCCGTCCTGGCAGCCCCGACGCAGGAGTAGCTCATGTCATCGGCATCCACTACTACGACTTTGAAGAAAAGCAATGGAAACACATCCAAAGCTCCAAAGAACTCGGCCCCGGGCCTAGTCCGCGCTCTAACTTCGGCCTAGTCACCTGGAACGTCGACTTCGCGTCCCCGGAACCCCAAAACCGAATCGATGCCGCGATGTCATATCTCCGCTCGATGCTCGTCAGCGGCACCGACGGCCCCGATGACATATCTCCGTCGGTCATCCTTCTCCAGGAAGTCAATCATGAAATGGTAAAAGAGTTGGCGGAAAGCGAGTGGATACGAAAGAAATTCTACATCACAGACATCACAACCGACCAGGGAATATGGCAGAAGAGCCATTACGGAACCGTCACTTTGGTAGACAGGTCAATCAACATCAACACGGTCATTAGATTACACTACGACTCCGACATGGCCCGTGACTGCCTATTTGTCGATATCGAAGCTGCGTCTTCGCAAACTTCAGAGAACGTCACCGTTAGAATCGGAAACACGCATTTAGAGTCCCTGGTGCCACCGACGCCCATGCGGCTCGCCCAGATGAAACTGGCGGCTCGATTCGTTCTATACGATACGGCTGTCTATACCGGCCTGATAGCCGGCGATATGAATCCCATTGAACACTTCGATAGTTACCTACCCGTCGAAGCCGGGCTAAAAGATGCGTATCTGGAAAACGGCGGGAAGGAGGAGAGCCCGAGAGGACATACTTGGGGTTATCAAACGGAAAACAACCAGTTCCCCAAGCGGCGGTTCGATAAGATACTGTACGCACCGGGGGACAGGCTAAAAGTTGAACAGGTGGAGGTAATAGGAATAGGCGAGAAGACATCGAGTAAACCGAAAGTCTACATCTCGGATCATTTTGGAGTTTTTGGGAATGTTCGAATTTGGTGAACCAATGACACGAAAAAAAGTGAAATAATAATATTTGATATTTTAGAAGGAGTAAAAGCGGGGTTTTTTTGTTTTGTTTTTCATTTGGGAATCTCTTTTCGTTTCGTTTCGTTTAGTGTGCTTTGTCACCCTTCTTCGAGACCTTTTAGCGCTTGTTGGTCAGGTTCACATCCTACATGTGTCTACATCACCCCTCTTCGTATTTCTTAATTCGTATCTACTCAGATTCTAGAGGCACAGGAGATAGAAGAGATTATGAATACATGAAAAATTAATTCTTTCATACTCTAAACAAACACAACCCTGCCTCCTTACCACTGCGGACCGAGTAGGCGAAGCTCTTAATTTTCCCTTAGTGATCTGACGTCTTGCATGCCAGAAGCGGAGTAAGGGTCAGGGATGGCTCCGTTTCGTCCAATCGAAAGCTCCTCCGTTTCGAACTGCTGTCCTGCCTCCCGGCCCCTCCCCTTGGAGGTGGCTAATTCTGAAGGGGCTCTGCTCCAGTGTTTTCTTTCCAAAAGGGCTAGGCGAAAGTTCGGAATCTCTGCCGAACAAAAAGGTCCGTCAGATGTTCCGTTACCATTTCCCTTTCCCTTCATTCACCATTACAAAAGGGACGGTCTTGCCTGTATCACCAGCGGCGTGTCTCTTCTGTACTCATCATCAGTATACTTAAAGTAATATATATCAACATTTCAAAGCACAAAAGCGAAAACCCAGTCGTTCTTTTCTGCTTCTTGTTTACCGTTCCTTCCCATTCCCGCCCCGGCCTCCATATCGAACCGAACTGCGAGCAACCGAACTGCGAGCAACCCCCGTCCAACAAACGAGAAGCTGTCCCCCAGAATCTCACATCTGCGACCACATTCGGGCTTCTCTTCTTTCGATTTCCTTCAGAGTTTCCCTGATTTTTAAGCTTTTCGCTACAAACAAACAAAACGACCACTATTCACTCATTTATTACGAATTTTCTCTGGCCTCAACAAGATTTTCTACTAGCTCGTTCGCTAGTTACCCTTTTTGCGTTACCCCGTAGCCTTCAACAAGAAGGTCTGAAAAAGGAGGGATCGATGGTCGAACCGGCTTCCATTGTCATATTTGCGCTCTTCTCTTTCTACATATGCATTCCGCCCGCTGTAGCTTTCGGAGCAAGAGAGAGGAAGAGAATGCCTAGAAGTTTAAAAGGCAGCAAGGAAGCGGCGACGCTAGATATACAGAGCCCGCGGAGGGAAGACGAACAGCAGTAGAACTTGCTCGCTCGCTCTGTCCCTCCCCTCCAGATCTGCGGATATCTGGTGTTCCGGCCGATACCGTACAGATACAAGATCGATCCACAAGATCGAAACCTTGGATCTTTGTAAAACCACTGCATGTGTCTGTGTTGTTTGCCGCCAAGCGAGCGAATTGGCAAGTTTGGGGGAGTTTATTGGCGTTTGGGTGCTGCTAAACTAGCTTGGTTGATGCATCACGAGCGACGGACGACCGAGATGGAATAATTTACGTCATTATGTTTTAGCAGATACGGCTGATTTCCCCTTTAAGGTTTATTTTTCTTTGGCTCGCTTTTTCCTTTCTGCGATCTGGTTTTCGATACAACTAAGATGGGATTCCCCCTCTTCTTGAGTTTTTACCTTTCCGTGTAAATATATTTATCCTCTTTTGTCTTTTCTGTTACCCTTATACCAATTTGATTTTTCAGCATCGACGGAGGACGATGGTTGCATTTGTTTCGTTCAACATCCAGCGCGAATAATAACACAAAGTCTCGATACGGTCAAGACACGAAATAATATAATTTCTTTTACCTTTTTCCCACTTGAAAAGCATTTAAACAATCTAATATCATTAAAAAAAAAGAAAATAATGGGTAATTCGACCGATGACATCTCCAAGCCGGACAACCACCACCCCGACGCAAGAGAAGGAGACGCTGACGCTATACCTGAAGGCCACATAGACGGGGGCAGCCGATCAGGCTCCAGACCTCGCACCGCAGACCCGCATGGCGAACCAGACGAACGAACGAGATTGCTAGGTGGACATCATGGGATTTCCGGACAACCGCCGCTCGGTATGATTTTTGATATTATACCCCATCATCGGGAAATAGAACCGGCATTGACCTTATGAGAGTGTAGATATCGACGACCCGGCCGTTACACCGTTAAATTTGTGGAGCATTCGCTTCCTGCGATATTTCACGCTCTTCTTCTTCGTCGCTGCGTGCACGTGGTGGTTAATACTGCTTGTTACGACTTTTGTCAGTCCGCCTGGTAAGCTTTAATCCCCTTCGGTTGTATTAATTGATCGCTTTCCTTGTTTTCCAAGGGCCAACCCATGAGAAATACAATGCTTACGATGTATTACGGGAAATTCGATAGGAATGCATTCAAGAGGCGGCGGGTGGTTCGCGTTCGCGTACACGACGTTATCAATTGGCGTTACTATGCTCTTGCTGTTTTCCTTTACGATCCCGTCGAGAGCGGAGGAGGTTGTGCAGTCGATTATCGCGGTGCTGCTGATGGTCAATTTGATAATTATACTCTCAGTGCCCGAGTTACGACATGTGAGTATATACTTTAGCTGTTTTTAGTGATCAAGTTCGTGTGAACATTTTGAACGAATGAGGCTGATGTTAGATTCTAAAATAGGAAGAAGGGTGGATTGGCATATCGTCAAGTATACTTGTGCTCTTTGTGACTATATGGGCGGTTCGTTTATTCTCTTCCTTAAATTACGAGCTACGATAGGTGCTTGATCTAATTAAATTACTATGATAAATAGGTCGTGGTCGATAGAACTGTCGAATGGGGTAAAAAGGAGGAGGAGGAGCGTCTCACAGGCCGCGCGGAGACCCGCCGCTCTCTCAAAGAATGGTTCGCTGTCTTTTCAGCGCTCGCCGTCATGGTCGTGTTTCTCGTCGTTTCCGTCCTCTTCACTGGGACGCTATCTCTTAGAGCGTACGACCACTCTCTTAAGGTCCCGGGGGAGATGGTCTGGGTGGACGATCACAGCTACAAGGTTCACGTTTACTGTACATCAAGGCATAAAGACGAACCGAGAGAGAAGGTGACGGTACTTTTGGAAGGCGGTGAGAGAGCTGTCGGGAATGGATTGTTTGACTGGGCGCATGAGAACTACGTTAACGGCACGATTGGGAGGCTCTGTTATTGGGATCGACCGGGTTACGGATTCAGTAATGTGGCACCGAGTCCGCTGAGTGCTGGCATGGCCGCAGATGCGCTCAGTGAGGCGTTAGCCAAAATTGACGAGAAAGGGCCGTTTATACTCGTTTCTCATGGGATCGGATCGTAAGTCATCATTCTATACCTTGCTGATCTATGATTTTTAAAATAGATAAAGCTGACTTGTCCTTTGTTCACTATTCTTAGGATTTATTCTCGCATATTCGCCTCTCGTCACGGAAAAGCTGTAAAGGGCTTAATGCTGATCGACCCGCTTCACGAAAACTACCTTCCCAAGATCGCTTCTGCCGGCCGCGGTTTCTTTATGTGGTTCCGCGGAGTAGTTTCCCCGCTAGGTCTCGAAGTTCTCGCCAATGCCATCTTCCAATCCCGCTCGAGGGAAGACAGGATCTACGGCCGAAGCTCATACTTGAACCCTCGCCTGATCAAAGCGAAATTGCAGGAGAGTCTTGCGGCCAATACGTTTTCCAAGTCGGAGATTGCAACGAGCAGAGCAATCTTGGCAAGAGATATTCCGTTGGTGGTGGTTAGTAGCGGGGAAGGGGTCAAGAAGGATTCGGAGTGGGATAAGGCGCAGAAGGAGATGACTGGGGTTACGGATAATCTATTGTATTGGGATATTGTGAATCAAGCCCCTCATAAGGTTTGGGAGAAGAAGGAAGGGTGGGATGTATTGAGCAAGAGGATCGGAAAGTTGGTTGATTTGGTCGTTAAGGGAAAAGAATAGGGTAATTGCAATTCTAGGTTTTCTGTGGGATCTTTGGTGTTACAGTGAGCTTTTTTTTTGCGTCCGGATTATTCATGCATATTGTTATTCGCTTTTATTCTATAGTTTCAGAGATGTTTCCCCATGTTTTGAGCCGTGAGGCTGTGAAAGAGCCTGGTTGTTATATTGGAAGCTTCACTCAGAGTGGTAATGTTAAATCCTCATTGGTTCTTGCGAACGCGAAATGCCGATACCCGTGATATAAACTACAGATATATCAAAATATGTACGGCTGGTTGCATTTGGAATGGAAAGGCCGGGTATATGGGGCGCGAAAATCTCGAATTCGCCTCAGGACACCCATGGTCTGTGCTCCTTTGATCAGATCTGAGGTCCTGAATCGCCGGAATAACTGCAGAATTTAGGCACAAGAGAACCGAAATACCCAAGATAATACCGCATTGAAACCGCCCGGAGGTTTTCGAAGGTGCAAAGAATATTCCAGCGAAAAAGGAATTGTGGCCCCCCTCCTGAAGTTTTTCCGATCCTAGTCTATGAACCCTTTTTCCATCTCGGTTACGGGTGCTCCCATGGTATTTTCCTTCAGAACCTGGAGTCGATTTAACCTTTAAGTATTAATTGATAAAGCGCAAATGAGGTATTATCGTGAAACTTTACGGGATATTCAGGCTTCGCTATTAGAATATCCCGCTAGAATGAGATGTCTTTTTTGTTTTCGTGGAGAATCATGGATGGTCACACCAGCTAAAGTGTTGTGAAGGAGGGCTTTCTTCAATGGTCGTACGAAGGGTGGCTTCCAGGCTTCGAGAATACTGGCTGAAACCGACACTACTATCCAGAATGAATGAATTTTTTAGTCAATGCAAGCTCGAGGAGCCTTGCATCTTGCGAGAGTTACACGCATGGAATTGTACTCGAATGTTGGACTTTCTCTTCAGCTACTCCTCGAGGATGTTAGAGCAGGGTTTAACCTTGATAGGTACCTTACCTTGAATCTCCCACTCGAATCCGGGGCATTTTTTTCGAGACGCCGAAAAGAGGGCGAGCTCGTAGCTAGCAGAAGTACTTGAACATCATCTCGCAGGTACCTTAACGTACCTTTGCGATATAACCGTCCTGGAAGATATTACAAATTCAAATTAAACCTTCACAAGCTGGAAGCGGTATCTGCAGCGAATGATTCTATATTCGATCGCCTGGTGATCAAACGAGAGATCCTTGCAGAGAACATTCCACGGCGTCAGCTCGGTCAGCTTAAGATCTTCGTGCTATAGCATGAAGTCCACGAGAGTTTTGGCGCTGCTCGAATCCGCTGCATGTCAAGCGAGCAGTCGAGAAGCCTAGGAGATGTGATAATGGCTGCAGCAACTCAAGCATTAAATCTCGTTTCTATCACTGAAACAGGACAAGGTCACGTCAGGTCTCATGAGCTTTTGGTGAGAGGCTCCACACCTTTGATGGAGTTACAATAAATGTTGCAAGGGCCGGTTTTTAAGTTATATTCGCGCAGATAATGGATCCGTGGACCGCAGTCGGGGCGCTCGTGCGGTTCGAAAGGTCTGGTATAATACCGTATCAAGCAAAAGGGAGGACTGGGTTGATACATTTGTCGCAACAAGGCATGTCCCAGCTGCTTCGGCTTTTGAAGGACCTCGCTCCCTAGCTCGCCCCAAGTTGCTGTGGAAGCCCGAGAGTTCCACGATATGGATATGGGACATCCAAGTTCTAACGCGAGGGAGAAAAGGTTGAGTGGGGCCCTTTTATATATCTCGGGTACGAATCCGCTCAGGACCATACTTTGCATTGAGCGCACAGGTACGCAAAAAGTTCAGCCATCCCTCCAGATGATGAATCTCACCATACGAAATTTAAATCGATCTCACATTCTTATGCGCACGTACACTCGAGTAAGTGTAGCCCCAAAAATCTCCTTCGATTATGCCTTTTTTCCTCCGAAATTATGTACGTGTGCACAGGAAAGCGGAGTCGCGAGGTGCAAAACACTCTCCATTGATCACTGGATTCGGTGGGGCCAAGGGCATTTGGGGCCTGGACATGCCCAGGCAGTCGTTGTCAGCACCACTTTGAGATTCAAAATGTCTCCACCTCTCCATGCAATGTTCGCGTTCCTGAGGTTTCAGAATTACTTGCAGCTAGACGCCATTGGCCACGCTTTCATCGACACTGGTGCAGTGTGCTACAAGGCTCTGACTTGTATTCTGGTGATTCTTTGCAGTTTTGGACTTCCATTCTTGTTTTCTCTGGTGGCGAGCGGAGTCCTCCCCTAGCTACCTGCAAGCTGCCTGCGCAGATGGGGCCAGCTTGCATCTGAGAGCCATGTTTCCTCTACCCCCCGCTTGGGCTCGCTATTCCTATTACGAATTACACCTCGAAAAAATTGATAAAAGAAAACTAAAGAAGAGAACTACATAGATGGAGCTAACAATTTATAAGTTGATATCTAGCCGGCCGTACCATTAGTCTGAAAGTTTGGGACCCATTTTCTTACTTGATCCGGAAAACAGAAGCTCAAAAACTTCAATATATATTCTTTCTCTCGCCATTAAAAAAGGCTTCCTCCTTAGCTCGAAGTCTATATCAATAAGGCGAACCCCGTCATCGATTTCTTACTCCACTAAAATTAAAACTATTGCCACTATTCACTAAGTGGGAGGAATTTCGCTATAGCGCCACTTAGAGTTTTTCTGGGTCTAGAAAACGGCAGTCAAAACACACATTGAAAGATAATAGACTCAATACTCTCCAGAACGCCATGACTGAATCGGAGAAACCGTCGGTCCTTATTATCGGAGGCCTTGGTATGTTGATACCTGCTTGTTTGTTACCAGTACCAGCATATTGTAGCTGCAATGGGTCCTGCCACGATCTCGGGCCTAAGGTCTACCCCGCTTGAGCTACCTCTCAACTATATTCAAAAGCGAAATACGAGGAGACTCAAGAACAAATAATTTTTGCTAATACTTATTTTCACCTTCTCGCCTGGATTAGGGTATTTGGGAAGATGGCTCGCCTACTACATTTATACGAACAAACTCGCCTCAGAGATCCGAATAGTCGATAAGCTTCTACCACAGCTAGCGTCTCTCGCCCCAGAGTTTGATGAGGTGTGCCAGAATGTCCAATTCCAGCAGGCGGACATGTCGAGGGAACGTAAGTGATGTGGAAATTATATGGGTCCTTTTTATAAAACTACTCGTGCTCATATTGTTTTGTACGTTTAGATTCCGTGAGGAAGGTATTCGAACGAGAAGGTGGATCGACTTTCGACTTCGTGTTCAACTGTGCGGGCGAGACAAAATACGGGCAGACAGATGGGACCTACCAAGAGAAGAATGTGGACTTACCGGTGGCCTGTGCGAAGGAAGCCGCTAGACGAGGGGTCAAGTTATTTGTCGAGTTGAGCGAGGGAAGGGTATACGGCGACGGACCGGACGGCAAAACCGAGACGGACGAGTTGAAGCCTTGGTTACCGTTGGCGAGATTCAAGCTGGAAGCCGAGAAAGAACTTCAAAAGATCGAAGGGTAAGGGGTTGGACTATGTGCTATTACTGCGGGAAATCTGCTAACGGAAAAATTCATTACAGGTTAAATCTCGTTATCCTAAGGCTCGCGAATGCGTACGGCCCGTATTCTTCAAAAAGTATATCGACGGCTATATGCCATGCGCGGGTGTATCAGTTTCTCCAAGAGAGCATGAATTTGCTCTGGACGGAGAATCTCAAGGTCAACACGGTACATATCTCGGATGTCAACAGGGCTATCTGGCATGTGGCACAGTGGTATGTAGCTGGCAAGGAGAACTGGAATGAAGCTTGGGGGACAACACCAACCTTCAACATTGTGGATGACGGAGATACCAGTAAGTATTTGTTGATTCCTGCAAACTAATCCCGGGATTTCAAATTGACCAATTAATTTCTACAGGCCAAGGATCTATCGCGGAAATTGTTGAAGAGGTTTTCGATGTTAAGGTACAATTTGTTGGAAAGATAATTTCGCAATACGCCACACGCAGCAACAAAGCCATTGAGGAGGCCGTGAACGATGCCAACGAAGAGATTCTAGGACCCTGGGATGATCTTCTCGACCAGGCCGGCATCACTAGACCCGGACCTATAACACCCTTTATCGAATTAGAGCAACTAAAAGACTCGGATCTGTCGCTTGACGGTACTAGGTTCAAGAATGTGACGGGGTTCAAATACGACGTTCCGAAAATGAACACGGCGATGATCGAAGGCATGGTGGAGAGCTACAAGAGGATGAACTGGTGGCCGTGATAACGTTTTCTGGAAGCGAGCACGGCTGAATAATGTTTCACCGGGTTAAAATAATAAGGTTTTCTGGTGCTGGGGCTGAATTACTTGCACTATCAACGATGGACTTTTTATCTACCTATGGAGCACATGTGATCTACCCCGCTTCACCTATAAGTTTCTACTGTTATATCCTACCTTTTGGCGTTACTTTAGCGGACAAGGCGAGGTTTTGTATTTTTTGGTTTACATTTTGGTTGTTTGGTTTTATATACGATTCAATATTCTTACAAGTCCTCATGATCATACTGTGAATTATTCTCGCTAACTTTACAAATCTGGCGCTATATTTTTCCGGCTTTGAGATCGAGAGGCGAAGTTATGTTGCCCTTGAAACTTAACGTTCATGGTATAAAATGACGGAAAACATTGTCATTGATAAATCCTAGATATATGTATCCGAATTCGTAGGGTATCTCAACATAAATGATTAAGCAGATGGGGATGGGCTGAAGTCATAGACCATATGAGTGTAGGTAACTCCCTTCTTGCCATCCTTGTCAAGTCTAACTCGTCTGAAATGTCTCTTTTCGGACTTTCCGTTAACTTCAACCTCTTGGAAACCCCAGATCTAAACGCGGTAGTAAGAAATACATTAGCAATAGGCCACTAGAATTTGAAACTGTTTTCAAAAGAGTAAATTCAATCCAATAGGCTTCGATAAAGCTTACCTGTGTAGCAACCCACTTCTGCGCTTCGTGGGTAGCAACAACCTGGAGGAGCTCCTCGTCAACCCAACCCTCCTTCAATTTCTCGTCGTCGAGTTCAGAAAGCTTGATCTTCTGGGTGGTGAGCTTAAGGGGGCCCCAGAGAGGGTGGTTCTGCTCGTAGGGTTTGCCATCGATGTGCATGTCCTCGGAGCTTTTGATGACATTGAGGGCATTGCTGTCGACGTTGATGACACCGGTCTCTGGGTAGTGGGTAATGGTAATAGTGACAGGAGCGACGGAAAGTGCCTTGCGCTTGAGCCAGCCAATGTTTTGCTATATAATGTTAGACTTATGTTCGACTGTAGAACATTTGTGCCTCGATAAATAAACGTACCAGACTGAGAATTGTATCGGTATCGCCGGACAACGTGCGGTTCTAGATTTTTTTATGAATGAACATTTGGGACACGAGACTTTGTACCAGATTGACTATTTAACTGACCATGTTGTAAACGCCAGAAATATTGGCGACGGTCTTATCAGCTGGAACGGCCATTTTGAGTTATGTTGGATTGGTGGTAGATATAACGGATTGTAATAGATCGGAATGATTTTTTCTCTTAGAATTTCGGAATACTGGATTTGAGAAGAGAGAAGGGAGAGACATCTACAAGCTAGTTAGGGGTACTCGTATATATATGTCGCTTGACATTAGAAGCTGGTGCCTCTGGCTTTTTTTTCGTTCGGAGCACATGCTATTCTAATTGCGTTTCAATCGGCTACCCAAAATTCCGCGTCGCTTCTACAGGGACTAACCCATGCAACTCAGTCCAAAACATTGACCTCACCTGTCCGCTATCGACGGCTGGGCTGCAAGTCTAAGACAAATGCATGCACTGCCATTTTCGGAGAGAAAGAAGAGATCGAAAGATCGTGATTTCATATGGGTCCATATGGGGGCTTCTCTTTCTGCGAATTGCCGAGATACTTGCTTGCGTGCTTGCGCGTGTGTCGAGTGGAACTGTGAATCAGCATTTCAGAGGCAGGCAGTGAGAGCCCAGCCGCGAAAACGGTTTCATGTGAACGAAAACACTCAATCACCTCTGGGGTGCGAGTATTAATATGCACTGCCATTTCTTGTCGATCGTGGGGTCTTTTCTTGGTGGAGAAGGATGTAGGATTTGTTCGTGTGGGTTAGGCTGGGAGAGGAAGGTCTGAGAACGGGCGAAATACCCGTTTTGAGGCGGGCTTTGCGGGCCTCGGCAGAAATCCACGTTGTGGGAAGCTACCCCAGATTCTACGCATTCGCGATCCAGGAACGAGAAACAAGGTGACGAGCTTAATGCTGGGCTGGGGATGCGATGCGATGGCCTTATACACGGTGTCCGGCGGCGTCTATATATGGTTTATATGTCACCTTGCGAGAATGGAGGCTAGTTCGCGCATTTGAGCCTCTTGCAGCTGCGGGACGTTCGCCAATTCGCTTCCCTTCCAACAACGACGGTGGATTGGCTGTGTCCGTCGGGATGGCAGATGCAAGGAACTTGCCGAAGGTAAGCGTTTCGGTGCTCCTGTTTTGCTCTATTCCAAGCATCCATCACCTTACTAACTAGTGGATTATCCAATTCTTAGCAAACCAATTCGCTAGCTGGGCTAGCGGGGAGCTCAATACTGGCTTCCGTGATCCAATTGATTCAAAGGTCACCAGACACCCGCGTGCCGCAGTTAACGTTTACGAAGTAGCATTGTCAAGAATTGCAAATCAAGATACACACCTCGCGGCTTATCTCCGCAATGCTGCTACGTATTAGGGACATGTACGGGTCGACGCTGCCGTTTCCCAACAGAATTTGATTGATTGCTATATAGAAAGCCTGAGTTAAGACCCTCATTTTCCGTCCGTGTGGTTCTTGTGGCAGCTGAGGTGCATCGTACGATATCGTCCTTGTAGCGTGGCGAACGTGCTCATCCCTTTGTGCGTTCTGCATTCTGCATTCTGGCACCGGAAATAGGTGCATTTATCATGCTCTCGTGCATGGGCTGAACAGGAGCTACATGCTAGCTGCAGCGTCAGTCACAGCTGGGACCCCGATACAAAGCCCCTCCGTTCGATCGGACCCGAATATCGGAACTTTAGACGAGGAGGCAAATCTCCTAAATGTCGAAAAAAAATTTCAGCTAGTCCGGACCTGTCACATCGAAGCTGGGCGGACAGCCAATTGCAAGGGTGCATTTTGCGACGAAGCGGAACTCTGATATAAAAGCCACGTTCCTGCTGCACCATGCATGGATCTGCCAGGGTAACCTTATCGATACATGCTACACTATTGCTTGCACCTCTTTCCTGCTTGCTCACACACCACTCGCTCGGCCAAATCCTTCACCCCAAGCCAAAGGTGATATTAAACCCGGGTGCAAGTTCCTCCAGAGTTTCTGCTTGCTAAAGTACCCGGTATCCAATCGGGAGCTCGAGTTCTTGGACATCCGCAACCTGCGACGCCGCTTCTCCCCCCCAGCTTCCACACCTTCTCCACGCCTGTGCAGATTCGCTATCACCATCACCAATCGGGCAGGGAATCCGACGCACCAACCTGACTCAGCTCAAGCGGTGCTGGTGGCCTAGTAGACGGGTTCCGGCGGATTACAAATTCCTTGCTTTTTGCCTTCTTATAAATTATACACCGTTTCGCCGGACAATTGGGGTTTTGCAATTTGGGTTTTGAGGTTCGGGTAAAAAACCAGCGGACGAGCGATCATCAAACGCTTACAACTTCACCTCAACACCACACCGTCTATCACAACACTCCTCGCCGGGCCAGACTCCCACGCACACCAATTGCAAGATGCCTCCTCCTCCAACCGCAGTGAACATCGACGTCGGCGCCGAAGCCGTAGATGATAACTCGGCTTCCACCACGCCCGCCTACCTCACCGTCCTCGGTGTCGACGAACTGAGGGCGAACTCTATATTTTCTGGCGGAATTGCAGCCATTGGCCTGAGCGATGCTTTCAAGAGCAAGAGCGTACGCATCTACCTTCCAATATCTATTTGTTGAATACCCGTCCGTTGTGCTAACTATTGCCTTAGAATTCGTCGAAACCAGTGTCAAAAGACTTCACCTGTGAGCATGAGAATCGCCTCAGTTTCAATTCCACACCACAGCCTCTAACGATAAAATGTTGGAATATGCAGATAGATTAACATTAGAGAGCAAATCTCGCCAGGTTGGTGCAACTTTGCGTGCTCCTCAGCTGTGCGACTGGACACTAATGTTGTGCTATAGCCATCACCGTTAAAACAGGCCGCACGGTACCTATCTCGGGAAGGTGAATATTATCCTCTTTCCACCAGCTTCTCGTAAACCCAAACGGAACACCCGCTGACCTCTTTTTGTTTCCGCAGGAATGATATCTTTGGGTGGTGGATTGCCATCAAGCGCATACTTCCCTTTCGACCACGTTAGCGTTGGAGTTCCTCGCGGTGAACTATTCTCGGAAAAGGATATTCACCAATACGCGCACAATGTTACCATCGGAAAGCACGATATGAAGGAAGGCAAATCCGCCTATGGTACGCTCCCCGAAGTCGCAGGTATTAGGTGGACGATAATGGGACTGACGGGGTTTTTTGGATTGATGCAGACCTTTCTGTAGCACTTAACTATGGACAGGGTACCGGATCACCACAGATGGTCAGATGGGTGACCGAACATACAGAGGTATGTGGCGACTCTTGTGTGCATGGCGCGCACAATGGTTACGCAATTTCTTGCGCCGCAGGAAAAATATGCATATTTTGCTAACGGGTGACTTCTCGATTCCGATTATCGTTTTCGATCCGAATTTTTAGATTGTACACAATCCTCCGTACCAAGACTGGTCCTGTGTGATGACTGTCGGAAGCACATCGGCATTCGAAATGTGCTTACGTTCGTTCTGCAACCGGGGTGACTACTTTATCGCCGACGAATATGCGTTCTGCAGTGCGATCGAAGCTGGCAGAGGACTTGGTAATGACGCCGTCGGAATCCGTATGGATTCCGAGGGTATGATTCCGAGCCATTTGGATGAAGTTCTGAGCAATTGGGATGAGAAGACAAGGAAGGCTGAAAAGCCTTTCTTGATGTACCTTGTTCCGTAAGTTTCCCTTCGCTCTAGGACTTTGCGTTATGTACAACGGGGGCTGATGAGGCGAATTTTTATCGTTTGTGTTACAGTACGGGGCAGAACCCAACCGGCTCGACACAAGGCTCTCAAAGGCGAAAAGAAATCTATGCACTTGCGCAGAAGCACGACTTGATTATTATCGAGGATGAGCCTTATTACTTTTTACAGATGGACAAATATGTCCCTGGGGGCAGCGAGAGTAACGGAACAACTACTGCACCTAAGAGCCACGACGAGTTCCTGAAGAGCTTGACACCGTCGTATCTGTCTTTGGACGTAGATGGCCGTGTGATCCGATTAGATTCCTTCTCCAAGGTTATCGCGCCGGGCTCAAGGTGCGGCTGGTTGACTACCTCGTCGAAGGTCTGCGAGCGGTTGATGCGACACAACGAAGTTACCGTCCAGGCGCCCAGCGGATTCTCGCAAGCGATATTATTCAAGCTTCTGGATGAACATTGGGGGCATGGAAAGTATCTTGACTGGTTAGTGCACATTAGAAAGGAGTACACTACTAGGCGGAACAACATGCTCGAGGCCTGTGAGAAGTATATCCCGAAGGATGTTGCTAGCTGGACACCACCCGCTGCGGGGATGTTCATGTGGTTCAAGGTCAAAAATGAGAAGCATCCGTCGTATGGGAAGAAGAACTTGGTCGAGTTAGAACATGAGATATTTGAGGCGGTTATCGACCAGAAGACATTACTGGCCAAGGGAAGTTGGTTCTTCGCTGAACCTGAGTCAGAACACCCAGACCTATACCTAAGAGCAACTTTTGCTGCTGCCGAGGTAAGATTATTCCATTGAAATGCAATTTTTCCATTCACTTGCTAATAATCTGTGTAGGAGGGCGCTATGGTTGAGGGTATAAGGCGGTTTGGTAATGCCCTGAGGGTCAGCTTTGGGCTCCCAGCGTTAATGGAGTAGTGTCACCCCACACTTTCGAGCATGGTTACAGCACATGCCTAATGTATCAATAGTTCCCTTGAGTATTTGACTACTCTAGGGAATCTATGCGTCCTTTATTATTATACCTTAAACTTCCGAGACATTATTTATTCTTCTATATTGTACAGTCTCCTTGTAATGTATCGTACAGGTGGGGTATCATTCTATTAAACCAAATGCAAAAGATTATTCAAACACCAGCTGGTATCCCGGTCCCGGTAGCGTCGTCGCCGAAATTTTCCAGTCCTCTGCCAACATGGAGGGCGGTACCGGCTTCCTCTCGTAGTCTTTCGTACTTCTCTGAGGTATCCTTGAGTAACTTTTGGAGCTCTAGTTCGCGCTGCTCGATCATTTCTTTTTCACTTAGGAGTTCCTCGACCCTCTTTTCTTTCTCATCCATAGCGAGATTCATGCCAGCTAGCATGTCCTTTAATTTACCCACTGCTTCCTGAAAACTCGGTAGGGGTGCAATCACAGCAGGTGGTTTCCGTAGCTTTTCCTCAAGTGTTTCACGCTTATTAGAGCCGTAACCCCCCGTCCGAATCCTATTAGCTTCCCACTCTCCGTTCTCGTCGTCGGTTCCGCCCCCGCTGGCGTCTTCATCATCCGACGGCCGTTCGACCATATCAATCGCCTCTCGTATGTCCTCCCGACGCCTACGCTGCTTCTCTCGTTCAGCTTTCCGGCCCAACGCGAGTCCGCCGTCCTCGACGAAAGTTTCCAGTATTTCTTCCTCGTCATCTTGGGTGCGTTGTAACCTGCTACCTTTGCTCTTCGCAGACTCCTCGGAAAGAGAAATGTAATCTGGATTCTGGGCGAGCATGGCTCGACGGGCTTTGAGGGCTTTTATTGTGCCTTCGTCCGGTATGGATAGATCGCGGGCTGATACTGATGCGGATGCGCGTTCTGCTGCGAACTTGCCGGCGACATTGAGAGGGTCGGCTGGCGCGTCGGCCATCGGGACGTCCTGGTCATCTTGAGGAGAGCCGCGGCTCATAGGGGTTGTCGGGGTTGACGTTTTGAGTTCCGCGAGCGCCTCTTTGGAGTAACTCGGGCGCGAGGTGAGGGAGAGCTGGGAGAACGGTTGTGAAGGTAGAGCGGTGGACTTCAAGGTCGTTCGAGGCTTATCCTTGGGAGCTGCTGCAGTGGGCCCCTGTGATGTAGACGCGCTTCGTTCGACAGCTTGCCGTGTTAACGCCGATTTCTTGACGACAATGGGTCGGGTAAGCGCGGGTGCATCTGCGGATACTTCTTCATCGTGAGGGTCGTCGAGGGAGATCAGTGAGCGGTTGACTGACTTTCGAACCTTGGTGGAGGCTGATTTGCGCTTGAAGATGGATGCGGATGAGTCTTCGTTGCTATCGAACGCTGTGTCCATCGCAGACGGGCCCGCGGGCGGAGCGGATTTCTTGTCGGATTCATCATCGTCGAAGGAGGCGATGATGCGTGCTTTGGGTTTCCGGTTGGCAAAGTTGGCGGACCTCATGATGGCGTGGAGGTGTGGAGGTGAGGTGAAGAGGTTGATGGTGCTTTCGAACAGTCTTGTGCTGCGGTTTAGTTGCGAGATGTTGAAGACCGGGCTGGACTGCAACACACATTCTACAACAAGAATCACCTCGTGCTTGAATCGGATTGGAATTGAACAAAACTAAATGTATATATTACTGCTCTGGGTATATGATTTTCTTTCAAAAAGAAGAAGAAGAATAATAATAAGAGGTGACATGCTGATACAAATTTATGTAATTTATTGTTACCACTCACACCTTGAACACAAAACAAAAAATGCTGATACAGCTCAGACGACAAAGGGATCTTGCAAAAACTTGGGGTTCGGAGTAAAACTAAAAGTGGCCTCGCCTTCTCCCAGCTTGGAGGCTATTCCGGACCTCCCACCGTAGGTGAAACCTTCTCCCTTACAAGTACTCAACTCGCCCAGGAAGTCCATGCACCTGGCAATGAGTGGACTCCAGGGGAACGTTATAGCATGTGCGAAATTAAAGTAAACGTCGCATTTCGCAGCGGTAGTCTCCGACATTTGCCACGGGCCATAAATCAAATCAACGGGCGGCTCTGGGCCGGAGCCTGTATCTATAAATATCTGCAGGTACTCGGAAAAGCGGCTGCAAAAGAACTGGGCGGCCTCTCTGAACTTGGATGTTGCCATGGGTTGTTTGTTCGGCGGTGTCTCCAGACAAGTACGGATTTGCCAGTAGCCAGTTATGGGATATCTTTTCTGCAGTGACGGGTGAAGTGCGTGAGGGCCTTCCGTACCATCGGGAGGAGGAACGAGGTTGCGGCGGCGGAGGTGCGCCTGGCGTTTTTCATGAGGGTACGACTCGATCCCGGCGTCCCAGATGTGGTCGGGGATGCTGAAGCGAGTGAGTGTCAAGTTGCCATGGACTTCCCGCGAATGGATAATATCTTCTTCTGCATGGTTTCGCTTTATATGCTCCATGAGATGGCCGAAGGGAACACCGATTTCGTCGAGATGGCTGTGCAATCGCTTCTTGAGAGGATCGTAGGGGGGTGCTTTGAAGACCGGATTACAGACGACCTGAGAGACCAGCGCCGACAGCAAGACGACGAAGAGAGGTTGCATTTTACGAAAAGATATCCTATCGGTCCGTCAGAGCTCTGGGTTGCTAGTGATATTTGACTATCTAGATATCTCTATATACGCCGACTTACTGTGCTGTGTAATAATTTTGTGTGCCTGCCTTTGGTAAAGAACTGCTGTGAGTCTTCTTTGTCAATTCGACGTATATCCACTGGAAGAAGACCTCGAGACGGCCGGTGCATGCATTATAAGCACACGGCCATATCTCGATCCCACAGAGTACCTGATTTAGAACCGAATAATGCCCAGAAGGAGTCTGTTCTCGTGGCGAAGGGCCAACATCATGCCGCACAGGCGGATGTGTTGTGTGTCGTGCCGCAGAGCATCGCACAACACGTTCAACCTTCCAACTTCAACCAAACCGACCAAAGCTGCTTTTACTCCGCCCAATCCCACATCTCCTTCGACCCGCGAAAGGACCCCGCGATACACGAACTTCAAAACCTGAAACCGCACCCGCCGCATGGCATAGGAAGTCAACAGCTAGCACTCGCCCAACATGTCGCTGCCCTCAGAAGACGCCATACCGACGTATCTGCGAAACCCGTCGTCGTCACCGTCCGGATCCAATGCTGCTGCGTCGACTCTCCAGTCCCTCGCCGCAAAATATCGAGGGGTACGTCTGATCCGCTGGTCAATGCTGATTCCATACTGTTATACATGCAACATTTTTCTCAATTGTCATAGCTTATGCGCATGAGGAGAGAGAATAAGAAGCAGAGCTGACAGGGGGACACAACCCACACCTTTGCAATATATAGGCCGTAATAGCAGATTTAGACCTTGCGCCTGCCCTCTCTGTCCCACCCCAACAGCCGATCTCCGAAGCTCTCGCCATGTCCTACGACCGTTCATACGACCAGCTAACCGTCATCAACCCTCAGAACCGCTCGCTACTGGGATACCTCTCCATCCCGCGGTTAAAACAGCTGCTGCAAAGCCAGGCTCTCGCGGAAGAAGATACCGTCGAGAAGGCGATGACAAAGTTCAGAAAAGGAAAGGGTGTAAAATATACCGTCATCACGCCTGAGACCGAATTGGCGGAGCTCGAGGAGTTCCTAACGAGTGGTGGTGGCAAAGATAGTGGGTTTGCGGTGGTAACAGATGCTGCTAGGAAGTTCGTGTTGGCGGTTGCGACGAGGGATGACTTGGAGAACTTTGCGAAACGGAGAGGTTGAAAAAGAAATTTCGTGTCTGAGTCGGGGTGTTTGTGAATGGAGGGGCAACTGCGATGGAGACGTTTCGCCATTATGAATTTGGCGATCTAAGTATTGATGCTGGGTTGAATGTTGGATGGCGCATCTGAAGCAGCATGATACTCCTTTTAGTCGAGTGGTATATTTGGAGGCTGTTTTAACTGTGCGTTAAATGTGTGGTCCCTAATGTTGCTACCCGCGCGGCCACCTGTTGCTGTTATAGACCCGGCGATAATTTTGTACGGAGATCCTAATATTAGTCACCTAATTTACGTTGGTTGGAGCAAACCGAACTTGCGCGGCTGGTATACAGGAGGAACGGCGCTATCAAATTGAAGACTAAAGGATCTATCAAAATCTCGCTAAAAGGAAGAATATTTATATTCGCTTTGTATGTACAGGAAAGCTATCCAAGAAGCTCGTATTCCGTGGGAAATGATACGCTGAACTTAATCGTGAAGGATATCGAGTTTTATGCGAGCGCATGAGATGGCAGCACGGGTGTTTTAACCGGTACTGAAGACTCACACCTTCTCGACCGAGGCCCCAGGCACCTTGCTTTGTGGGGTCCAAGGCTCGGTCCATTGCCAGCTATGTGCTTCTACTGTAGTTCGACGGGGTATGCACCAAGTCGGCGGTTCAACAAGCAGGCAAACGTAAAGGTATTGGGACAATGGAGGTTTTCGTGGGATGTCGGTTTCGTTGTGCTAGCCCAGCAGTAGTTCATACACGATTATAATGACGTTTACGGCGATTAACGGTACTGTACGCAGGGGTTGGTTAGCTTCGATAAAGGGCCAGATTTGGATAGCAAGAGAGGGACTGACTTCTCATGAGCGTCCGTATCGCGGATATGAGGTTTATTAACTTGGATTTTATGCTGACATCCTGTCCTCCAAAGCCTTGGTCCTGCTGTCCAGCCCATCCAACTTTTTCCATGCCACCTCGTTAGCTCGGCGTTTTTGAGAGAGTAGTATCTTGCTCACACGTGAGAGTTGGATCACGGAGATGCAAGGAGGGACGTCCGGTACTGACTTCGTGCTAAAAATCTATCTTCTGACAGAACCGCGACGGCGTTGACGAGGAGGACGGCGACTGGAACGGACCGAGCACGTGTGGGAGTTAGCTTCGAGCTGCTCTGCTGTTTTCGTGAATGAGGAAGCTCGCTCTCGCGGGGATGGATCGCTTACCGTAGAATAAATTTCCAAACCAGAAGAGCATCGCCATGGTGGTAGCAGCGACTCCTGCCGAATTACGATTTGAATAAGAGGAGGTCGGTCGAGCGAGTGAGGGGCGAGGAGGAGGAGGAGGGAATCAAATTGATGCGTGGAGGCTGGCTGGCGATGTTCTATTCTTGTCGTCGTGTCCAGTTAGCAGCCGGGTTGCGGCTTGTTGCAGGGGTGGCTGCGGGCGAGGGCTTGGCCTGCGTCTCACCCACAATTTGAATTAGCTGCCCATATAAGCCCGACGACGTCCCCTCATCGCGAGTCTGTTTCCTATTCAACAACCATTGAACGAAGATAAGAACTACTGGAACAGAAAAGCAAGATGGCGGATGCAAAGGTTGCCGCGAGAAAAGCGGTGGAGCCCGAGGACGATGGCGCCTCCGAATACACATTTTGTAAGCTGGGCCCACCCATCTGATATCCTATATCAATTGGACGGTATTCTAACGATAACGCGGGAATACAGTTGACATGCTCCTCGAACTCCTCCTCCCTGTCACGATGCTCGCCCATCTTTTCATGGCGCCGTATACCAAAGTGGAGGAATCGTTTAACATCCAAGCCATCCATGACATCGTCAACTTTGGCACCCCGGTCCCCTTCCATAATGCCGCCCAGATCCTCGCAAAATACGACCATGTCGAGTTCCCTGGCGTGGTGCCCCGCTCCTTCGCTGGGGCGTCTCTAATCGGCGGATCCGGGTCCGTGGTGCTTGGGTTCATCAAGGATGGAATGCAGCAGCAAATTATAGGTTCGTGCGACCTTCAGTCGGTGACATCCCTGCATCAGGGTTCCACCCCGCGATAGCTATAAAAACTTATTGTCGAGTATTCTAACGAAAGGCTCTGAAGCTTGATTAGTACGGGCCTTTCTCGGCTTGCTCAACTGTTCGGTTATGATCATGCTCGCTCGTAGAGCGGGCGCCGTATATTCTCGCGGCACGGCACGGTGGTACCTGCTCCTTCAGGCCAGCCAGTTTCACGTCATGTTCTACGTCTCACGAACATTGCCCAACATGATGGCATTCGGGATGGGTATGAATACCTACAGCACTATATTCCGGCTTTTCAGGAATACGTACTTACCTCGGGATCATCTTAGTAACCTACGCCCTCGCCGAACTCCTCCCCCCACCTCGCTCTCTATCCGCACGCAAAGATTGGTTCGACGCGGCACCGATCGGCCTGCAAGTCCTGATCGTCGCAGCTGTCATATTCCGCTGCGAACTTGCCATTCTCTTCTTCACAAGCCTGGTCCCACTTATCGCTACCGGTTGGATCTCTATCTTCCCTGAACTTCTCGTCCTCGGTGGGGCGACGGGTATCTTGGCAGTGGGGACCGCCGTCAGCATCGACACATTCTTCTGGCAGACCTTCCCCAAACCGATGTGGGCCGAGCTCCAGGGCTTCCTGTTCAACACCGTGGAAGGCAAGAGTTCCGAATGGGGGACCAGCCCGTTTCACTATTATTTCACAAACGCGATCCCAAAGATGATGCTCAACCCGATGGCATTACTCGTTCTCCTCCCTATCGGTATCTTCGCCGGCGGATGGAAGCGCACCACGGAGAGAATAGTCGGACCCGCGATCTCCTTCGTAGCAATCTACTCCCTCCTCCCGCATAAGGAGTGGAGATTCATCGTCTACATCATGCCCGCGTTGACATTAGTAGCCGCCGTCGGCGCAGACTGGATATTCACCCAGCGAAAGAAGAGTATCGTCAACTTCGCGGCCAGTATGGCGTTATTCACCACCGTCGCGATGACGTTCGCAGCTGCGTTCGGCATGTCATATGTTTCTTCGTTGAATTACCCTGGTGGACAAGCGCTGAAGGAATTGGATCTTCTCGCGGGGGATAGAGAGCACATCAGCGTTCATATGGACGTGTACACATGCATGACTGGAGCTACAAGATTCACGCAAAATAATCTAAAGCATCCCGGGTGGAAGTATTCGAAGGAGGAGGATAAAGCGAAATTGGCCAATCCGGCGTTCTGGGCGGAGAAGGATTACGCTCTCACGAGGAGTCCCGGGTTTTTGGTCAGCTTCTTCCCGAATTGGGAGATCAAGAAGCCCGTTCAAGGGTATGCGGGTGTCACGCTCTGGAAGCAGGGGAAGGATAGCGCTGAACCGACGGATATTATGGTCGGAGGCAGGAGACTGGCACAAGCGATGTTGGGTTATACTGGCGGTAGATGGCCAATGATCAGGATGAGAGATCAGGTCTGGATCGTTGGCAGAAAAGGGGCCGAGAAGAAGTTGGATGGATTCGAGGATGTGAAACTGAATGATGCGAGCGATAAGGGAAACCAGCATGACGAGTTATAAATAATATTACCCCCACTTCTAGAAGCTTTTGTTCGAAATGATGGCAAGGATTTAATGACATATATGTACGGTTGTATTTAATATTTCTAATTGAGGCTCAGCAAAAAAAACATTAAATTGATATATATTTTTAATTGGTACTAAATATGCCAATCGCTAAATTTATAAAGGTCGCGAACCAAAGAGAAATATATACTCGCTTTTGAATTCAATTAATCAGTTTCCCACTGGACACCCACCCACTCTTCTACGTACTTACCCTTCTCGCTCCCTGTGATAGCACAGTCCGCTTCGCAAGTAGCGACGATGATAGTACCCCACACCATGCCTTCATCTAGCGCCGCATCCGCACCTTCTTCCAGAACGGAGATTGTATGTGGCATAAGCTGTACCTCGAAGCACTTCCCCTTACTGCAATTACTGCATCGCGGTAACTTTGATAGGGAAATATCTGATCCTTGAGAGCTCACGAGGAGCTTGCCTATGCTATCATCCCGAGAGTATAGCAATGGGGTTCCTTTCCGTTCGTATCGGAGAACCTGTTCCGGGTTTTGAGATGTGATGTTTTGGAAGTGTAGGAAGGTGGCGTTCATGATCGATTCGAATTCTTTCTCTTTTGATGCTTTCGATGAAGAGGACGAAGCTGCAGCGGCAGCGGCCTTTTTGGAACTCGAGGGAGTGACGTCTTCGTCCATGTCGTCCGAGGTGTCCATCTTGATCGTTTTAGCAAGCTTTTGGGACTGCAGGGTTAACGCATCCGGCTCTAGTTCTTCGTAGCTCGCATCGAGGAAGAATTTTGGGTATTGAGGGATTTCTGTCGCCGGTGGCCAGGGAGATGGCGGGCCGATGAGTGCTGGTTCTGTGGGTTGTAGTTCCGGTGCTGGTGGTGCTGGTGGCTTCGGTTCTGCGCTTATCGAAGCGACTTGTGCGAACGACTTTGCGAGACTTGACACCTCGTCTTTAGCGAAGGGATTCGATTTCGCAAAGGGGTTTGATTGTGAGCTTGCGAACGGATTTGTCGGGGTTCCTGATGACGAGGATCCGAATATTAAATCTCCCATGTTGGACTTTGGTTTTGGAGGCTCTGCTTCTGTTTTCTTCGGCTCCGCTAACGGTGCTTCTTTTGGAGTATTTGGCGGTGGGATACCGGTGGACTTGACGCCACGGATGGCGCGTATGCTCCCTGGCTTTTTGCGACATGCCTTCGACCGGCAGCCGAAGAGGTAGAGCATTCTTCTGTGGTGCGGGGAGTCTGGGAGATTGCCATCGAGTTGGAGGAGGAGCGGCATGAGGTTATTGCAGGACAGGCATTTCGCCAATCGCGAGTCCATTGAGTCATCGAACCATGTCTAACAGTTAGATTAGTAAAGGAAACAAAGATACCGAGAGCTAGAAAGAGGGCACAAACAGGAATACCTCCTAGGTGGCTAGTGGCATCGTCTGAGGGTGTGGATTCGGCGTAGCCTAGAAGGGTGGTAGTGGTTGTGTATTCGAGGTCGGCGACGTCCTCGTCGCTATCGTAGTCTGCCATTATGAGCGATCGGATTGGACTATACAATAAATCTGCCGTTCGAGTAGGGCGATGTTCTGCTGGGGTTCGATTGAAGCTGTGTATTTCTGCGAGAGCTCAAGTGGTAGAAAGTTTGAAGATTTCAAAGAAGCGAGAGCCACAAAATTTTGGCGGTTGCCGCTTTTGGACGGTCCCACCTTGTGAGGCCTATGCGGCACTCCGAGCCTCGACAACCAGCATCACCAATTGAATTTGCTAGCGATATCGAAGTATCTTAAGAAGAGTAAACAGGTTTAAAAATATGATATTAAATTTTTTTAACGCATATGCTATTTATCGCATGTTATTAATTGGAGGTATCTGATATTACAGCATCACTCATACTCCTTCATCAACGTGTTCCCCTCAACCATCGCCTCAAAGTCCACAATATGTGTCGAATGGCACCACGGTTTCAACCTCTTCTCCTCTCTAATCGTTGCTGCGAAGCATCCCAGCCATCCTTCCCTCGGAAATGCTTCATTCACCGCCCGTCGGACCTCGGCGTGCAGTATATCTGCGAACCCCTCCACTCGAGGGTGTGCGCCTACATTGTCATATATCGTTCCCAACTGGATCAATTGTCCCAGGAAGGTGATGGTCCCGTCGACCCCTAAGTCTTGGTGCCGGATTATGGTTTCCGCTACAGCGTCGGCTTGATCCTGGGCTGCACCTAGACGGGCGAGCAGCTTTAAGGCTTGGAAGGCGCCGTGGAATTCGAATGACATGCGCGATGCGGCGATGAACTCCTCCGCTGTGCCGATATCATGTAGAAGACATGTAAGTGCGAGAGTCGACGGTGACAATTTAGCGCTGTGTTCGGGGAACTGTTGTCTGGCGATTATTGTGCCTATTCTTTATTAGACATATGATTTTGGAACAAGTGACAGGTGGGGTCTCATACAGAAATAAAACACCCTCAGCGAGTGGTTATATGTTTGCCGCGGTAAACGAGCCTTTACGAAGGTGTCAACTTCAGCGACAACAGCATCTTCGATTGGGAAATGCACGTCGCTCACGGCTACGGCATCCGGTGTGTTAATATAAGGTTTACTGCCGAAGATGGCGCCCGCGTCAACAGGCACGGCAGTCCAGCCATTGGCAGAGATATCGGTTGTCATTTCTGTATATTAATATATATACCAGAGCAGGATGGTTGTCACTTTCGTTAATTTTATTTTGAGTTGTACGAGCTCCATTGATTGCTAAATACGTCGATGTAACTGTTCGGTCCGCGGGAATCCCATCGCTGGATGGTCGTCATAATGCCCCAGGACATTCGTTGTCGTCATTATTGATGAAAAAGGTACATTGCTTACTATTTTACAACCAGAAAAATACTCCACGAAGCATCCGCTCTCTCCGCATTTCAGCCACTAGTGACGATGTTTGTAAGCTTCTAAGGTAGCTAAGAAGGAATGCGGGTTCACGGCGCGATCTAGAAGACGCCAACATACTATTGATAATCAACAATGCCGACCTTGCAATGAGCTCCGCAGTCCTATACTTTCGACTGGAAGGGAGGATGTGATATCGACTTATCGAGTTTAGTTATATACTAACTATACTGATGATATAGCCTTCGCTAGTATCTCCAAAGTTGCGCCGCTGTTTGCTGACGTCTCACATAGGTTGGAATCGTGATGCCCGAGCTCCAACAACACGAACGCATTTGTTGGGGTTCTGCGGTTAAATGCCGGTACAGATTAATTTCTCAATGCTATGTCAATATCCTATGTCAATAGTATCAGTTGATACGACTATGTTATATCTCTGCGCATTAGTATATCCTATGTTAGTCCTTAGTTTTCACTATTTATATGTTTATGTAAATTGTAATATTTGTGAGTTGAATGTCGGAATCACAGAGATAATTGATATCGAGATCTCGCCGACCAGGCAACACAAGGCAAAACTTTGTGGGAGATAATTGGACTATGGAACAGGGCATTTGGTTGAGCAGGGTATTCTAATAATGCCACTATAGGGTGAACAGTTAATAAGAAAGAAATAGCTAAGATGATATGTATCTCCTTTGCCAATGATTTAAAATCTGGCAGATACGAGTGAGTTTGAAGCTTCCGGCGGATCCATATCCTGCAAATCTGCTAGTTTAAAGTTGCTGGTTTCAACAATGCCCTAAGATTCATGGAATGCGACGCAAAGACGCTGGAAAAACTGAGTGACGGTGTTCAAAACATGCGGTGTATCTATATGACATTGGCTATTAAGATGGTGAGAGAATAAGTGTGAGGTTTGTGAATATGCCCTCTAATCATACTTCTTGTGAGCAACCAGAAGGGTGACCGTGTAACTGCTACTTTTGTTCGATTGTTATTCTAGATTTGAGATCGTATATCCTGGTTCGCATCGAGCTCTGGTATGCTAAACACTAACAACGTGATCTTTTAAATCAAATACGATTCAAAGCCCACCAATATTTTAAAGCCAAAAAATAAACATGTCGCTAATTTGTAGTATTTGGAGCCCAAATTGCGCATGATACGAGCTTCTGTTCTCGATATATCAGCTGTTTGCGGCATCATTGGCATAGAGTATTCTTGTTCTAAACCGCTTCAGTAGTCTAAAATGTGCTGGAGATGCAATAATGTCTGACTCAAGCGGTGCTCAATAGTCGTGGTGATCCTGCGGAGTGGCGGAGTGACAGGTTTGGGAGTCATGCGGGTTGTGTTGCGGCGCAGGCTTGTCACGTCGACTTTCCCTCGTCGAGGGCGGACGGGCAACTATAAAAGGCGGGCTGGCCTTGCTCCCTTTCGTCCCTCTCCCTTCTTCTCTCCCCATCCCAGTGCAAGGGCAGGACACTTACAAGTGAAGGGACTTCCTGATGTAGTGTATTTGCTGGTTGAAAACTAAAACCGACCATGTCGAGCAGGACTCTGTCCGGTTCGCAATTTTTACGATGAAAATGGAATCAAATCCAAATCCTCCTTTGTTTCATTGTCTTCCAGGCGCTGCCCTGCGGGATGAAGAAACGAGCTTCCTTCCTTCCTTCCTATCAATGCAGGGACCATATGGCTACCGTATTCCTATGCACATACGCTGTTTCCCTGATACGTTGCGTTAATGTATTGAAGTCCTGCAACAACCGCCTTCGAGTAAGGCCCAAATCACATATAGCTCGCATATCAGAGAATACGGAAGGCTATCTATTCTGCTATTGCTCTCGGTATTGTTGCCAGACAAGACTGTTTAAAAGTCGCCTCGACTGCTTCTTCAGAAAGCTTTGAAATGAGAAAGCGTTGAAATGTGTCATCGCATTGTGGTATTTTGAACAGCGCTGCCCAGCAATTTTCCCAAGTTGGTTTAGTTCGAGTCCGCGAGTATCTTGTCGGCGTCTTGAGAAATATGGACAGCCAAGGACACCTTTGAAACCGGAGCTTTTTCCAAACATGCCGCGATCGAAACGACTTAGGGCTGAAACGTGATTCCTATATGTCTACAGGTTTCGTTACACGATAAAACTAGTTTAAACTTCGTGCTACAGCCCAGATGTTTCGATCTGCGAGCACCCACCTCGAAGTCGAAATCGGCATAATGTTGGCTCGGAGCATTTAAACCCCAGGGTCCTCCAGCCCCACATCGGATCTTCAACGCAAATTCTAGGTATTCTCTCTTCTAACATTGTCAATTATAACATCTACTTTCAATATAGTTCAAAATGAAATTTTATACAACCATCTCAATATTATCACTATTCTGTGTGTCAAGTCTGCCGACTATTCTGGCCGTACCTGCGGGAGCCTACGGACGAAGGAATAATATTATCAAAAGACAATTTCAAGGAAACCTCCAACAGTATCAACAACAATATTGCACACCGTATTACCAGCAAAATTATCCACAACAATATCAACAATACTGTGGCGGTGGACAGTACCAACAGCCACAAAACCAACAGTACCAACAACCACAGAATCAACAGCAAGCAGGAGGAGATGCACTGGCCCAATACAAGCAACAATATTGTACAACCTATTATCAACAAAACTACCCGCAACAGTACGCATCTTACTGCAGATAAGTTCGTAGCGGGACTAAAGGGAATTACGACCCGTGATTGTGATGTATTAAAATTCCGTGGTTGGAGTGCATACCCGGGATAAACACTGAAGAGGTTGGACCGGTACCCGTGGCTAGATGGAGCTCCGGAGGGCAATGGCACCTCTAAACTCGATAGAATATAGCAAAGGCAGTAGATCTGAATGCTATTACTCTACCATTTCCAGTTTTTAAATAGCATGTTTTCTTTAGCTGAATAGACTCTTCCTACTTTTTTTCTTTTCTGCCCCAGCTGGTTGGCAGTCTCCCAGTATTAAACTATGATGACTGGTCGACGTTTTTAGTTCTTAGGGATAACACCATACCGGTTTACTTTGTGAACCTCATTTATATCAATCAATTGTTCATCGCTTAAAGTTTAGAGGGCCGAAGGCCGCATTTTACCACTCTTTGCCTCCCGTCCAAAGTCGCTGGCTCCAAATTTCGTGAATACTGGGTTGAATCCTGGGACCCACATCCCTGCCAACTTGCGTCCTGTTGCTTGTTCACTAGTGAGAAAACGCGCGGCTACGTACGGATCAAACCTGCCACCAGAATCGAGGCGAGCTACTCCGATAATCGGTGAATATTTCGATCAAGCAGGAACTATGTTTTAGATTCGGCCCTGGGATTGTACTTTTGATAAATCAATGACTCAAATAGAAACAAAGGAAATCAGCTTTCCCTCTTGCATGATATAATGTGTATGTATATGAAATATGCTGTCCTAATGGACTAAAGTGTACGGTAAGTAATATTAATAATGCAACGCTAATGATCCCAAAGAGAGGTTTCTTCCCAAAAACTCCAGGCTAAATGTGATAATCCCAAGTGAGTGAAAACAGAAAAATAGAGACAGAAAACACCTGGAAATGATTGATGAGAAAGAATAAGCCCAGAAATGTATGATGTTTTTGATTTACGTTCAATCGTGTGTCATAAGATCATTCGTAGCCGCAATGCTTGTGCGTCTTCCGTGTTCGTAGATACGCGCTGGAGGCGGTAGCGCCGGCTCTCCGTTCGTTCCATCACACCCAGCCTCGAGATCCAACGATCTCCGTGGCGATGTGTACATGTTACTCTCATCGAGATTATGATCCGATCCCGCAGTGGATGTGTGACTTCCCGAGTTTTCGGATTTCCAGTTCATTTTTTGTGCTGAGCTAGAGTCCGAGTTCGGGCTTTTGGCCCAGTATTTCACATATCTGTTGTAAGTCTCGAAGATTGTTGATTTCGGAGCAGATTGTTCACTGGATCGCGTTCGGCGTTGGATGAGCTTGATTACTCCGAGCCTGTTGGGTATATCTGTTGGTGTTTCTGGTGTATTAAGTGTCCTTCTTATATATTTGACTATCAGATGATTGAGAGCGGGTAAACTGGCAATGATGCAGGCGAGACTGCATTCCAGTGTGCTCCAGAAGGCGACATCGGTGGCGGTCCAGGTGATATCGAAGGATTCTACCATTTTCTTGTAGAAATAGAATATTCGGATCATGCTGCAAAACATTGTGAATACGCCGAATGCCAGAAGGGTGATTAGATTGATTTTTTTGGTTCGGGACATCGGAATCCTTGATAAAACAAAAGCCGGGGGGACTATGGTTAGAATATCGAGGGCGATATGCCCTGAGATGAGGCTCCCGTAGAAAGTCAAAGATCCCGCACCGATGCAAGTGCCATCGATGCTGGCTTTGAGCTTGAATGAGTTGCTCAGGGGTATCCCACATTCAAACATGTGCGTGAATATGCAAACTAGAAGGTAGAGATATGATATAAAGAGGATGGAAAGGAGATACCGGCGGTGCTTCGGTAATTGAAGAGGAGTAAGGCGGAGGAGCAAGTGAAGGATAGAGCATCTGCAGAAATGTAGCACGCAGAACCAAACTACAACATGTATGTATTTTATCTGAAGTTGCGTTAGCTAAAGATAAGATGGTCCCTTAATAATCGACGGTTATAGGGAATATAACTTACAAGAATGAACGACTCTATATCTTTGATAGACAAATCGTATATATGGAATCCCATACCAGTTCCAAGAACAGCTGGACACCTCAGTATTAGTACTCGCGAGCAATGTTGGTGGGGATGTTGTATATATATCAATAATTTATTCTTACCTATACAGTTGACAATAGTGAAGACACAAAAGGATATCTAGATACGTTAATAGTGATTAGCATAATGTTCAAAACACTTTGGACATACGGCTCAACTTACGAACGCTGGAACCATAAGCCAATCGTCCATACCAAATCCCGTCCTGGTTCTAATCCAAAATCGCAACGAAACAACAACGACGCCGATAAGTGCAATTACCGCACCAACCAGCAAGCAGTATAACGAATTGCATGGTATCTCATAGTCTGGGTCGGTAACTAGAGGGAACTCGAAGTCGGAAGGAAGGTGCTTAAAGTATGGGAATAACGAGGTTAGGTATTCCCTATCTGCGTCAGTTTGGTGGTTTGGAGGCTGCAACATCTTTGTTCCACAGCCAAAGTTAGGCTCTTCAATGTGTGGGTATGGACTGAAGTCGCATGGTGAACCAGCCCGGCGGGTTACAGAAAATTATGAAAATTTCTTTCGTCAACAATACCGTACATTACCACCACATTTATAAGAAGAGAGGAATTAAAGTTCAGGATAGGGAAAGTGGATTTTCAAAAAACAAATATTTGCGGAGGGCAAGGGATCAAGGAGGCCAAGTGAACACGAGAAATCCCACTCTCCACTCCCGCCAGGGGCCTAAAACCCGACCAAATTTGTAGCATGATTTATGTCAGCACTTCATATTTGTTCTGCTCCAGGCAACAAAACTCGAACGAAGTGCGGATGGACCCTTGCTCCACCCAGTACGGGCGGCCAGCCAGACCGCTGAGCAGCCCGAGCGCCCAGTTTCGGTGAATTCGGTGGCATTTTCACCCATGGCATTCGAACTCAACATAACACACCTAGAAAATGCGAACTTCGTGGCCAGCTAATCCCAAGCCACTAGAGCGGACTTTTCCGAGTCAGATGTGGGGCCAAAAAATTGCACTGGAATGCAAGATTGCCGAACCTCGAAAGCAGCCGGGTTCTCGCTTAACATGGACCATCCCTGATTCTGGGTCAGAGCATCGGGAGAGCAAGGTGTAGGACAATCCTGGTATCTCTAGGAAACCGAATATTTTCAAGTCTGTTCGGACACGGACCTAAATGTTTAGGATTACACGAGAACAAATTGTTCCCGCGCTGACACTGATGTTCCTCTGATGTGGTTTGCTACTCTTTCCCTCATAAGATCTTGCCATCCAGCTCGGCGTTAGTTCCGTATCGGTCGGAGACGGCCTCCACACCATCCGTTCAGGCAAGGGGTTTCGACAAGCCGCTGATGTGTCCGGGGCAAAAATATAGCTCGTGTACCTAAACTTCCGGCTTCTAGACCGAGGAGCTGAATACATTTGATAAATGTATTTTGTAAAGGTTCAATAGAGGGGATCTAAAAAAAAAAACAATAATATTCATATACATTTGTCTAATTTCCGTAGCGGTCTTGGATGTCACGGTGGTGATCATCGATGTCGCTAGATTATACACTTTATAATTTGCATTTCACGCTGTATCCGTACGAGTAGCAATATCATATGAGGTTCAGACATTTCTTACCAATATCTCTACATCGGTAGAGTTATCTATCAAAATTCATTGACTGGACAATATTTGAAGTCTCGAGTAAAAAGCGTTGGCGGTTTATGATATATTATAAAAATCAAGGTGCTAAGAGCACACCATCGGATAGTTCGGCATCTTGAAAAGAAAAATCTTTGTCGGCTAAATAAAGTATTAAAGTTCAAGAATAGCAAGACAGAACCCCTTGGTCGAGGTTCTTGTGGAGGTGTGGGGTGGATAGGCTTCGACCAGCGTTCTAGTCACAACACTACCGTCCATGAAAGTTCTCGGACACTATCGCGTCTCAGGGCTGGCTTGCCGATAGTCAATTAGCTTCCGATCGTCAGTTTAATTGAATCCATGGGTGGGGAACTGATGAATATAGCCCAGGCCTGTCCGATATGTACCAAGCTAAGCTAGGCGAAAATTTAGGCTTCAAGCCCGCGGATTCACACGTGTTTTGCGCCATGTTCGACTTGGATCCGAGTCTCGACTGATGGTATTTTTACATTGTATGCTGAACCTTCTATGGCTTTCCAAGCCTATTTCAGCCTGCTAACGACAGAAATATTTGGTAGTCGGTACAATCGATCCCGACGCTAGAGATACGTGCCGATAAATATCGATGGGTGTGAAATCGGCCTGGACACGGGATAATTGTTTGGCAATCGAGTTGTTCTTGATTGATTCACAGCAGTGCGGAAGCGATCGAATCAGCTGCAATTCAGCCGCTTCGCCTTAGGGCAGAACCTTGCTTAATGCATACCAAGCCAGAAACGAGCGATCAACAGTTTTGAGATCATATCAGGATTCATTGGCAGAGGGATTTGAGAATCGAATCAAGGTACGGTGACACACAATTCTATAACTGAAATGTTGACCTTTCAACATTCTTTCACACCGCTTTAAGCGTAAAACATTTACAGCCGAATCGACCACTGCCCCACAGTTCAAAATTCTCCCCTGCTTGAAATGTGCGCAAGGAAAATAAAAAGAAACTTAAGAAAGGGATGCCGCAAGATGACAGTGCCGTCAAAATTGCAAAAAATTGTTGCAGCAAAACTTCGAAGTCACCAACAGAAATCCGAGTAAGCAGTTGGAAGTCCAACCATTGAACTGAATTTGGAAAATTATTTGCGCTCAAAATGGAAAGCAATCAAAGCACTCTTCATTTTAGAAATCCACGGAAGATACCGAGGTCCTAGAAGTTGATATTGAAAGAAGAACATTATATTATACAAGTGCGAATGAACACTAGTTTAAAGACTTCCCTAATGTCGATTTGGTGATGGCCAACAAGAAGACCTGCTTTCCGATATATCCTGCTCGATTTATCTGCCTAGTCTACTAGTATCGAAGGCACTGACCTGATGATGTAGGGTTCACACTATAGGCATTTGTTTGTATCATACAGGTGAGGATAATCAGACGACCGAGTTTCGCCAGGCTTATTTCACTGCGTGTATAGCTGTTGCAAATATCAAATTAACCTTTATTGTGGTGTGTGTCTCTCGCGGCTTGGTTTAGGTAGGTGCTAAAGACACTAAGCTGGTATGTTTGACCTGATGTTTCGTTCTGAGGTCCAAAAGCGTGAGAACCATTTTCAACTCAAACTTAGTACCGCTGCCTGTGATCCACATGTACGAGGAACAAAATCCTTGGTATTTCCAACTTGCCTTAGCGGCATTGCTTCCTTGTTCGTTATCTGTGATATACGATATATGGGAAAATTTAAAATTGTGCTTTCCCTCTGCACATGTTGGCTCAAGCTCCCGAATTTAGTTTAAATCGCGAGTTAGGTGCCTTTAAGTCCGTATCAGCAACTTGGAGCCTAAAAGTTCCGAGGGCCGTGTGGTGAACACTCTGGGTGAGCTAGCTGGTAGTCGACTTTCGAAATGGAATTGAAGTTCTTTCCTCTTTGCAGAAATGACTTCGTCATGGATTGAATTCTGAGCAAGAAACGCGTTAAGAAAGTATTCTGTAATGCTTGGCAAGATGCTGGCAATGGTATTGGCATTTAGAATCGTGGCCGCCTCATTTACGCATTATCTATGGCATTCATTCACAGAGCTTCTAGTTGATTCACATGGCTTCCAGATCGGCAATTGGAAATTGCGGCACCCTAGCTTTCGGCGAAATTAATGATTTACTTGCACTGGCTAACTAGCTTAAAATCTGTAGGCAGATGTGGTACCAATGGTAAAGTAGAAACGACAGAAATTGCTTCTAGCCTCTGTGAACTGTCCATGTCTTTCGTAACTTGCGAAGCCTTGCCCATAATGGTATACAATTGCTTGGCAGTCGCTGGGTTTGATCCCTTGTTTTAACCTTCTCATCCTCTGGAAGGGTCAAAGTGAAAGGGTCGGGGACCAGATCCAGGGATGTTGGATTTCGAATCGGGCAATTATTCGTTTTGTGCTGATTCTGCGTTGTACTTGGTATATATCGGCATAGAGCCTGAACGCTTCAGGGCTCGACATAAATCGCAGTGACAATGCCAAGAGATAAATTTGCTAAAGAACAAATATAATTTATATTAAGAATGTAGTGTTGTCTCGTAAGCCAGATGCCGTCCTGGTCCCGCAAAAAAATGTCTCTTCGACGAGCTGACAATCACGGAGTCTTGAAGCACCATATGCCTAAGCTGGTACGCTCTCACCACTGCGCATTACCATTGCGCATTACCCCGATACGAATTTGCTCTACAATTGTACAAGGCGTCTTCGAGTCGTATTTGCTGGGTTCTTCTTCCTGAGAATCCCACCCTCCTGATCTCGCGTTTACGTTGTTAAACTTCTAACTGATCTTCCCAATAGACTGGCCCCACAATGTATTTTCGCTGGGCCACCATAAGTGCTAGTGGCGGGGATATAGAACACACTCTTACAGATGCACGCAATAGCCCAAAGATACTTCACTATAGTGCCTTCAGAACTAGCTCGAATGTATTTGGTTATAAAAGTAGCTATTTAAAGACATTGCACTAATATCTATCTGATATCATCATAGAGCAGCTCCAAGAAACCTAGTCTAACTATACTCTGGCCTGTTTATGATCCGAAAAATCCTCAATTCCTCCAAAGTTGCCTGGATTATCTCCCATACCCGGCTCCACACCCGGATTGTGAGAAGTCGGCGTTACCTCGGCCAATGAGGCAGTGTTTCGGTTATTTCTAAAGCGATATATATAATATATCCAATTATTGTTATCGCGACCACACCTGCCCCGGCACCAATGCCCGCATTGGCACCTGTCGACAATCCAGATATTGAAGTCCTGCCTCACCAGAACTAGTTAGTTCTGGCGACTGTACGCCCGTATTGGTAGCCGAAGTGGACTGGACGCTCGATCCAGGACTGACTGGGGCCGATGTTGCAGACGTTGCAGGTGCAGTAACCTGCGCACCGCCGTCACCTGTTCGGGCACCAAAAACATAGATCGGGTTTGCAACATATTGATGAAAGACAAGATGTACTGTGCCACCCTGGGTATAGGTCTCCCCAACACCACTCTGGTCGTAGCTGCATCGTGGGTATTTTGATGTCGAGCGACTCACGCTCGGAATGAATAGGTCTGCTGTGTGCATTACATTCGCCGTCCGGGTACCCGATGTGATACCCACTGGAAAATCGAAGACGACTCTGTGCAAGATATGACATATTTCTGTTAGTGCGAACGGCCTTCTTCCCTCTATCCATGTAGCAGCAGTGCAGCGGGGGGTATAGTAGAATGAACAGATGAAGGAACTTACGAAGGGCAACACGGCCAAGCAGTTGCGGTACTAGAGCCAAGGTGAATAATGTTGGTGTAATACTCCCCGTTTGAGTACGAGTAGGTCGTAGTCAACAGTTGAGGCATCATGCTATAACCTGGCGGACAGTTCGGTCCCGAGTAGTACATTTGCGTGTTCCAATTGGGCGGGCAGCAAGCCCTGTCCGCAGCAGTGTGGCATCCTATACTATGGTAAGATGCTAGTGTTGTCGTGAAGCTTATTGGTTTGTGTTAAGGGTTGGGGATATGCTGCAAATACGATCCCGAAGTTGCAGCTCGCTGGAGGCGTGAACCCTGTGAGGGTTCCAGCTGGTTGAAATGAAAGGTTCCAATTTCGATAGATGTGTCGTTCACAGACCAGTAGGCAGTTGCCTGAGAGGTGGCGTGAGGCGCGAGCTGGAAAATAGCGATCCAGAGGACAAGAACAGGCGTGAATAGCGACATTCTTGGATCCATTTTTGACAATTTGGTGCGGATTCGGGTTACAGGACCCCTAGGACAGACTCTATCACTTGAGAGAACCGTTGAATAGAAGAGAATTCGAGGGTAGGATCATTTCGCTATAGAGTCGTAGAAATGTTCTATTCTTCACATAAATTTAGGAGCGACAAGAAAACAGCTTCAGCCTCTTGACGAAGAGGGTTTCGCGGGATCATGGATCGAGTCGGCTTGAACTTGGCAGTATTGGCATTTTCTTGGATTCTGAGCCAAAACAACTTTCCATGAGAGAATTATGCTCGCTGCACACCGAGAATCGGATTTGTAGCGGCTCCTATTTCAAATTCGACGGTGGTAGTGCCGATGTTTGGTTGGATTGTTAATAGTAAATCTAACTGCTACGCCAAGAGTAGCGCGAAAACTGTCTCGCCAGAGCCCGCTGCTAACAACACACGGAAGCCGAGTAACCAGAATATGAAAGCTGCCATCTAAGGTGGTTACTGGCATTCTCTGCAATAGAAATTTCGTTCAGGCAAGATTTCACCAAATGAACCATTTCTGGCAAATTATATTTGTAGAATAGCCGAAATATTGGAATTAGCTGCATATAACTGTATTGAGAGCAACCTCTCAATACCCACTTTTTTAATATATATAAATTTCAAGCCGTAACTAACTCTAAAACCTATTATATTTTCTTACGATCCTTTGTAGCAACCAATTTAAACGCTTTTAATGGAGGTACTTAACACCTAAATCAATGAATTGTAAAAAAAACTCATAGTCTTTGGAAGGGAATGCCTCATCAGGTGTGATTTTGAAGGGTTCTGGTTTCAAAAATTTACTTGCCAGTATTTTATCCGCGAAAAAGATTCGCCATAAAATAAGGCCCAGGAATATCGATCAATGTCCATTTATCAGTCGATAGTTGCTGATTTCGGACTACTGGTGGAATTGGATTGATTGATATGTGGGGTGTCAACCCCGAATCATTTCATTTTCTAAGAAAAAACTTTGTCACAATCTATCTAACTCAACTTCATATATTTACTAAATCTAGAAATGCCGGCTAGAATTATTGAGTTTGCAGACTTGCTGATAAGAAATGATCAATAGGTACGAGGATCTTGTACGCAAAACACTAACTCAACTGGATACTGTGGGGAAGTACCTGTCGTGGCACTCTGAGGGACGTCAAACGACTTAACGGCTTTTCTTTGGATTATTCGTCCCGGCGTATCCGACTGTGAGTGAATTGAATACCAGCCAAACACCACATCACTCCTCCTTATTTGAACCTGTTTAGGTAATTCATTGTGACCCTGGTGACCACGCCAACAGGTTGTGTGGGGATAGGTATATCACATTGTATTGGTTATGCTATAGCCAACACAGGTTCTCCCACATCTTCGTTTCGCATGGATCTCGTGTCTTTCGCTATAGATCTGGCGTGTTGCTATTAATTTCCCAAATGTAAAGAGCATTAGTTTCCGAATTGTTCGCTTCCGTCTAGATACCAATCTGCAGGAATACGTAAGTGTTAGGGTGCTGTGTCGCGAAAAAATACCGCTACAGATCATAGCCACACCGCCAGAGCCGATAAGTGCCTTGGTGTTTCGGGCTACCATTCCCCAGTTGGTGAGTTTCAGCTCCGGATTTGCATATTTAACGCATCAAAGTGACAGATAACAAGAACCGAAGTGCTGGACACGAGAGCCCCGGTCATGTTCACCAGAAAACATGCAGCGGCCCCACGCCACATTTTAATCCTTTTGGTTATCGTCCAATGTGTTGCAAGAAAAGTCTCCATGCGTGGGTGGGTGACAGCTGGGAATAACGGTCGTGCACCAAACCTTGCCCTATCGGGATGACCGAATTGCTAGGATCTCTCTGCGTCCGAATGCGATTAGACATGGGGTTGTGCTTGAGAGCTTTGAGCGTTGGCTTGTTTGAAGGTCGTTCAAGCACTCGTAAATTACTTAGGCGCCACAGGACAAGGACGAGTGTGAGTAGACAGGGTTTCTCGCACGATATTTATTTTTGGTTTCAATAGTATGGGACTCTGAATCATAGAATGGAAATAGGTATTAGAATTGTCTCTTGGTTAGAAACCTCGTTGTCTATAAGTAGAGGATGCCTTCTCCTCGCATTCCCAACATTCGATTCTTCAAGCAGCAGTTTATTCTTGAAACAAGATATCTCTCTATATATCTAGAATTTTAAAATTTTACGTATACGCCATGAGCAACTTAATAAGACGAACAGCATCTAAACGACCAGCATCATATATCAAACCTTCCCAACTATTACAAACCAGACGTGCTGTTTCTGGCACGAGATTAAATAACAATCCCTCCCTTTCGACATACCAAACCGATCCATCAGCTATGGCGAATATTCTTCCTCCACCGCCGCCTCCAAAGATGTCCTTCCAAGACTTGTTCGCTATGTAAGTAGCAAATTCTCTACTATTACATCGATATTATCCTGTACTCGAAAGAACTTTAGCTAATGATATGTCTATCTAGCTCCAAAGGAGAACATCAAGGTGTATGGAAAGATCTCTGGAACAAGGGCACTTATCACTAGTAAGCATAAACTACAATTTTTATTAACTATCGACATTGATTCTAATCTATCTCTCTTTCTAAAGCTGGGATCGGGGCGAGGCTTCGCCATCCCTCGTCGACTTCCTCAAAGATCACTCGGAGATAATACAGCCCAGTTCTGAGCCCTTAACAGCCCTCGTTCCCGGTTGCGGGCGAGGACACGATGTCAATCTTTTCGCAGCTCTTGGAATTCAAGCCTACGGACTTGAACTCGTAGAGTCCGCAACAGAAATAGCTAGGGAACATGGAGACACACTACCACCGCCTCCATCGCCAGGTACTAGAAACTACATCACAGGCGATTTCTTTTCAAATGAGTGGTTGGACCGCCTCGAGACAAAGCAGTTCGATATTGTGTATGATTATACATTTATGGTTGCTCTTGATCCAGCCAAGGGTCTTCGCGAGCAATGGGCGGAGCGAGTTGCATCACTTATAAAGCCGGGTGGTGTATTGATTTGCCTTGAGTTTCCGCTCTACAAGGCATATGATCTTCCGGGTCCACCATGGGCTATTAGGTCTGAAACTTACATTGGCCTATTAGAAACTGTAGGCTTTGAGCGCATACACCATGACAAGCCGACCAGGTATCTGCCGGCAGGGAAGGATACTGATATGATCAGTGGTTGGAGACGGAAATAGGCTTGTATAATGTTTCTTTGTTCTTTATTTTCTTTCTTTGAGGCTCAGCTAGAATGTATATTAGGATTAGGAGTTTGGAGAATTGATAAATCGATACCACGAGCCTTCTCATTTGGAAATTTGGATATCGGTCATAGCCAGCGAGCAGGCTCTAAACTGCCTCGTTGGATGATAGGGCCTAAAATCCTGCTAGATATAAATATTAAAGAATAAGATTATGTATGATGTTTTCTCTTCTAATCTACTGGTGAGTCTCCGGCACCCCTGTACAATGACGTGGAACACTATCGGTTGAGTGCGGGGAAATAGCCAGCTGCCTATCTTGGTTTGGTCTATCACGACAACTTATGGTATTACGAGATACTTCATCTGATTCAAATCGAATATCTAACTTCAAGATTGCTAATATGCTGTGGCCATAAAAAGTGCCTAGGTAATGACATTGAAGTGATATTCGAGTCAAATTCTTAGGGTGGTAGGAAACTTCAAAGCCTGGCCGAGGGACTCCCCTCCGGTGCTATATTTCATGTTGGTCTCTAGGAGAAAACTCAAGGAGTGCCACCTATGGGGGTCAACGACCTAATGCAGAAACTCTTGAAGTAGCGAGCCCCCTGGGGTATTGGCGACTCGTATACACTGATTCATACACGGTATCGCATGTTTCACTTTTTTCTTCTCCTGTCGCTTGAGATTCCGCACGAAAGGAGTATAGAACCGCTAAAGATAACGAAACCGGGTCTGGGAACGCCTTTGATTGTCTAAGATTGACACTTTGGATCCGGGGTAAAGCACAGCAATCGAGACCACGAGACCTCATGCCTCCTCCACGTTCCGAGAACAGATAGGTTTTCAAGCAGAATCAAGAAAATACGCCCTGAACTGATAGTTGCCTAATGGCGCAGGGATCGTGCGTCTTTCCTTAATAGTTATGTGCGCCCTCCCATGAGTCGCCAAGGAGCATGCACGGCGACAGCCGCTGTCTACAGACGGAGTATACGTATATCATCGGCGCAAAAAAAAAAAAAGGTCGGGAATTTAAGATTTCACATGGATGTATAGAAGTATAAATACTTAGGTTCTATCATATCGAAGTATCTCGGCTGTATTTTTCTCTGGGTGTAATACCCCTTTCAGAAAGCAGCGTTTACATCAATCATATCGTCGAAATGAGGAGGTTTTCTACCTCCACCGCCGTCGTGGTTTTCTTCTTGGCTTCTCTTGCTCTAGCAGATCTATCTAAGATTGTAAGAGTGGATGTTGCTAGCCAGCAATTCATCGATTCAAAAGGTCGATCTCGTCATTTCCATGGAACGAATATGGTAAAAAAGAAGTTCCCATGGCATGAGGACATCGTAAACTTCACGCCTGGATACTCGGTTGTCGATAGAGATATCCAATATCTGAAGGATATGAACATCAATGTAGTCCGACTTGGTAAGGTTCTTTTGTCTATGTATGTATGACCCCCGGATATCGTTAATGAATCCCGAAATTTAGGTGTACACTGGGCTGGCGTAGAGCCTGAGCGAGGCAAATACAACGAAACATACCTAGATGTTACGCGTAAAATTATACAAAAATTCCAGGATAATGGTATCTATACAATGATTGACCAACATCAAGATGTTTGGGCTGCTCAGATTTGCGGACACGGTGCACCTCTCGTAAGACCTATAAAACGGAGATATATTCGTGGAGTAGATGAAGGAAGCTGCTAATAACAATGATTCATATTGTGTAGTGGTTCGTTAAGAAGGATTGGGTTATAGAAAGCCATCGGATGCCATATCCTCAGAAAGCCCCCTTTGTGGTTAACTCGCAGGGCGTTCCTTCGGATGCGGATTGCAACTCCATTGATTGGGCCGTATCTTATCTGGACTACGCCGTCGGAAATGCGTTCGGGAGGTTATATAACAACTACGATAACCTCGGCGACGCCTGGGCTGCTTATTGGAAGACCGTTGCGAAGAACTATGGTAGTTTTGAGGGAGTAATGGGATATGACCTCATGAATGGTATGGAGGGGGATCTCTGCAGAAACTTTGCCGTTTCAGATTAACTAACTGTCTTGTAGAACCGTGGGTGGGCGACCATATGGCCAACCCTCTCTTGTTGGTACCTGGTGTAGGCGATCGGGAGAGCATGGAACCTCTTTGGAATAAAGGTAACACGGCTATCAGAGAAGTAGATGATACCACAATCGTGATGTTTGAAGGTTCAACGTATGATATTTTGTCCGGTTTCAACAATGTTCCTGGTGGAGATGGCTCTAAAACTGCACATTCATATCACTACTATAAACCACCTCAGCTTGGGAGTATAGAAGATACAATCAAAAACCGGATTAAGGACGCGACTCGACTTCGGACTACGGGGTTTCTCAGCGAGTTCCAATTATGGGGCAACGACGCTGGGACTCGCGCAGCATCTCTTGAGACTACTAGGCAGGCTGACAAGTATCTTCAATCGTGGACGGCTTGGGCGTATGAGGAAGTATTTGATAGAACAGGAGCGCCTGACCCGAAGTTGGCATTAATTTACGCTCGTACATACGCAGAAGCTACAGCAGGCGTGACTCAAACATCCTACTTCGAAGATGCTACTGGGAAGTACTGGGTCTCCTGGCTAGCTAAAACACTCATCACTGCACCGACTCTTATCCGAATCTCGCCAAAGTCGTATTACCCAGATGGGATCAGGGTGATCTCTAATCCTCCTGACGCGATTACTTGGAAGATGGAGAATGAAAACGTTATACAATTACGCTATACGGATAAAGCCGTTAATGCGAAAACTATCTTGGCCAGCGTTCAACCTTTGTTTCCTACCGGGACTATCTCAAATTCGGCTTCAGGTGGGAAATGCGTGGATGTTTTCAACGCAACTGTGCTTCCGGTAAGATGACTTAGTGACCATAATATCGCGAAAAGTATTTTGTCTAACTTCGTATATTGCTATAGAATAACCCAGTGATTTTATTCAAATGTAGCTCAGACTGGAACCAAGTTTGGAAATTTAAGAAAGGAACAATTCAGCTTGCATTCGACCAGGACCATGCCTCTAACGAGTATTGTCTTGATACCAAGTCTAATGGTTCTAATGGCAAATACTTTGATGTAGTTCTCAATACCTGTCAAGATGCAAAGGCGTCCCAAAAATGGACAACGACACTCACTGGCAACATTGTCAACACCGTATCGGGGCTTTGTATTGACATTGATGCTTCCAGTTATAAGGATGGTACAAAATTGTTGGCATATGCATGCGGAAACCGACAACCGAACCAAGTTTGGTCTTTACCAGGGGGTGTCGATGGCGTATGGGAGGTTCGTTTATGAGTTCGACTAAAATGGTTTGGAGGAGAAAGGTGAGGAGAGCTGTATTCATCCAATGTATAATATAAAACCGTGTTAGTCGAATGTGTCTTTCCATTTTCGTTAAAAGCATTGCAATCATTCTTCTTATGGGCCCCACAATGCAGGATATACAATAAAAACCATTTATATATTTTTTTCTTTATTTTTTGCTCGAGGGATCCTGGTTCTGAGTTGATGCTTTCTTTGGAAGCGCTTCCTTATCTCTTGCGACACTCCTCTGAACCAATCTATGGACTTGTGATATGGTTAGGCCGCCCGGCCCTTTGAGCTTTTCTGGGTCTAATATGCTATCAGTTGTATTTGTCCTCGGTGGCTGAGATGTTTTACTAGTGGTACTGTCATCGCGCCTTCGGCTATGGTCTGATGAGAATTGGTGATACTTGGGGATGGTAGATGTGTTGCGGCGTCTTGAACTCAGGCTAGCAAGGACGGACCTAGTGGTGGTGAGAGGGCCGCGGCCGTAGCAGTAGGTAGACGCTGGGCGAAGCATGATAGGGATGCAAGTGCTATCTAGCTATGTAGATATGTTTGCTAAGCTTCTTTGTTCCCTTCCTCCCACGAGTCGATCGCGATGCTTGCTCGGTGGTGAATAGTGCAATGAAAGATTTTTGGTCTAAATCGATTTAAGTCTTCTGCCATGACACAACCTATTAAATTGGGACAGAGGAGAGGCGCACACAGCCAGACAGGGGTCGGCCGGTTTTAGTAGAAATATAGGCATCCCCTCTAAGCGACCGCAATCTTCTCTCTAGCCTTAATATAATCCAGCAATTCTTCAGAGTATCCGCGACTGAGGTGCGAAAAAAGGAAAAGAGTTGGCGGGTTACAGTGGGTTTTACGGACCACCCTTTACACGAAAATGAAAAAAAACCAAAATTGGACAGAACATCAAATTTCAACCATCTTTAAAAAAATTATAATAATTATAATAAAATCAAATAAGCGTCAATTTTGGATTTGACGATTTTTTTTAAAAAAAATTTGATTCATTTCCCGCTATAGTGCATATTGATTGGCTGGTATCTGACTCCACTTTGGTTGAAAATCCGGGCCACGGGTTTAATGAAGCCAGGATTGTCCGAGGAGGAACCAGCCTCATGACCGAAGCGAGGGGTGAGACCACGGCTACATCTCAATTAATATGTATCTGTGCGTTGTCGTTGTGTTATTCTAGCAATTTCTGTTTTGGGCTATAGAATCCCAGATGGGCATTCTATTATATGTTACATAAACTTTTGCATGTATCTTATCTTAACCTACATACAGGATTGCAGCTGGTATCGAGGCTAGGATTGCAGAGATTCCAAGAAGAATATTTTTATAGTTATAGTCCATAATTTAGTTTGAGGTATGCTATTCGGCTATTTTAGGATCCACAAGATAGCTAGGTCCCACCAAGGCAATAACTACAGTCATAAGGAAGCCGAGAGTATTATCGCGAACCTCTAGATAAACGTTGTCTCGTATCCAAGCCTTTCCAGCTCTGTAGTGATTAAGGCTTTTCATGGTGATTTTTTTCTTCGCCCCCTTTGTCTTTATCAGCACCGGTACGGCTATTCTTCGGTTTATCATCTTCTGGATCTTCATCATCTGGTTCCTCCTCTTCATCCGGGTGCCGATTCGCTCCCTTAGCTCCAGGTTCATCTTTTTCTGCTGCTTGGGCTTTTTGGGAATGTTCTTTTTTGATCGGTTGCTCATGCATCAACAATTTCATTAACTTTGTAAACTGGCCCTTCTGAGTCATAAGCCTTGCCTCCGGGCTAACAAAGTCGTCAGGCATGGCTCTCATACAACCGAAGAAGGTATACTCGAAAATCCAGTCCGTTTTATCCATCCAATTTGCCATGTTCCGAGTGAAAGCGTACACATTTTTCTTATTACGGGAGATAGATGCAATCTCGGAGACGATGATGCGCTGTTTTGGATATGCGTCGTGAATACCCTTTAGAAATTTTTTAGCGTCTTCAGCATGTGTACCGTAGTAGTGTACACCGATAAAGTCTGGCGGTTCGTCTTGAACTTTTTGCATAAAGTCCTTAAGCCATGCCGTTCCCGCCGGATCGGAAGCGCACGATGGGGAAACAAGTTTTTTATGATGCTGTTTTCTTAGCACCGGCACAACTTGTTCGTGCCACTTTTGCGCTGCAAAGTCGCACGATATGCCATTGCGCTCCGGTTCATTGAAATAGTGGACTATGTCAGCGTCAGATTTGAGGAGTATTTTCCATTCATCTCCTTCAAGTTCTGGTTGTAGATGTATCATCGGCCGGAAAACGGCCCGATCTTTCAGTTCTGGTGGCTCCTGTTTCTTTGATTAGCAAAAATACAATGGGCTATTACATTCCATCATTTCAACTAAATAACGTGGTGGCATACCCAAACATTCCAATTGCTAATAGAGTGCATTGGACCGTCAAAGTCGACGCCTTGGATACGTTGAGGAATATCTCTCGTATTAGTCCAGTCCCAGGCCAGACATCTCTTTCTGACGAGAACCATTTTCGTGGCGATTTTGAAGCTAGTTGCTATTAAAAATGAAATATAAAACTTGGGGCGCTGACTGCAACTAGGTGGTGGTGGATACGGTAATTTGTAAGTACGGTTCGTTGATTGAGGATTCTATGAATGAATTTTTGATCAGTTGTGTGGTTTGAAGCCCAGGTTATATAGTGATTTTTTCAGTCGAATATTGTAGCTATCGGTATACTAAGGTACGAGGTAGGCGTCTGTGGCCATCGGGACCACAAGACAACACCGCATGCAACCACATACAGCTCAACTTCAACTGGAGACTTAGTCTTGCTGGGCTCACCATCTGTTCAACCTTGTCGGTTAGTAGAGGCTTACTCATATGACGTATCGACTAATATGGCCAATGACTTCAGCCTAGTTGATTATATTGCCACCGACCTACTCTTCTGCTAGGATCAGTGCATTGATGTTTTATAAACGGCTTCTGCGGGAGCGCGGTTCGACCGCTCCTAGTTTCAGTCGCGTACCCCGAACTATATATTTCCCCGACAAAGTTACTGGGCACCTAGAGCTACCAATATCAGTTGCATACCAGTGTTATTCTTAAACTGGATAGTCGATAATAAGCTTATCTCCTCCGCGAGACCTGCGCAAAAGGTACTCAGCTATCGATCTGCAAGGGTGGCAAACCAGGAAATTTGATTCGACACTCAACAAACAAAACAGGTGTGAATTCGGAGCCGAGTGTTCTAGCCGAGGATCTGGAACTGCCGACAGTCGTAGGGCTGAGTCTCTAGTAAATCGATCAAGTTCAATTGGCAGTAGTGGAAATGAGATCGCCCATGTCGAAGTGTATCGCGCATGAGAATCGGCAGTAACTTTAGGTGCCGCACACACAACACATTTGCCCCGGCAACTTGAACAACTCTCTGACGTTCAAGCCGCATAATCCTGCATGAGGCCGAATCAATTCCCAAAGACATTTCGACGTATCTTGATACACGCGCTGCGGCAAAGTACTAGTATGAGATCACTTTGCGATCCTTCCGATGCTGCGCCTCACAAAGACCTTGTAATCTTCCTCCTATCAAATATGCCTCCTCTTATATCGGCCTTAAAGAATTGGCTAAGACCTTAACATAATTTGGTAGCGTGCGCAGTTCGGCACATTACATCATCGGGGCGATTGGCCAATAAGGTAGAGAGGTTGTCGCCATTTCAGCAGAATACCTCGTTAGGATTGGTCACATCAAAGGGGCTATCGATCGAGCGATAATACCACCAGCTATGCGTGCATCCAAGGTACCAAATAAATACAATGGTTAACTCTACGCGAGTTCCGGAACCCAAGAATACAGCTGATACTATGAACTACGCAAGGCAGAAACGTTTTTCGATGAAATAAGCTCATAGAATATTATCCGAGGCTCTATATAAGCTTGCAGATCTAGGAAGATCCGAGAATGCTTAGAAGTTTCTTACTACGTGGCGAAAAAAGTGTAAGATGCATGATGAGCATGGAATACGGGTAGCCCATTTGCTAGGGCATATTAGGCTTCCCGATGCGCCGATGGTTAAATGGTCGATATATCTAACATGTAGAGAGCCCTTATACATTCAAAATGCTATAAAACCGGAGCGAAGCTGTTCTTAAACCACCTCCTAATTTCCATATTCTACACTCGTGCGATATATTAACATTATTCAAAAGATTTTACATGCAAGACGATTACGACTTTGAACAGGATAACATTTCTTTACTTAAAACCAAGCAAAACTCCCAGTCTCATTCTCAGAGCTTTATCACCAAAATGACGGAGACAGCGGCGCAGTCGATACACCACATTCATGTCCGGAACATGTCAAACCACCCTCAACGCTTTGAGGTACATGGGTGGAACAACGACAAGGATATCGTTGTGAAGCCACACCATACAGTAAAGCTCGCAGCTCCAGATGGTAGTTCTGGAGCCATTATTGCTCTCCATCAAGGTCATGAGGGCGAACAAGCAGAGATTACAAAGGCTGGTAAGTTTCGATAAACTTATATATTCTTTAATACTTGAAACTCACTTCTCATTAAAGGCTTTGGTGGAAACGACTTTATTGATTTGAGTAACATTGTCGGCGCTGGAGGCAACCTTATTGTCCAGCAAGTTGACGCGCCAGGAACTCGTAAAGGCGATCCACTCTTTATGCAGCACCTAAACGAGGCGTGGAAAAAGGCTTCAGAAGAAACCAAGGAAAAAATTAAAACATCTGTTACTTTGAAGAATGGGAAAGTAATCCGAATTGGCCCTATTAAAGATAATGCCGATCTAGAGGCGTGGGTTCGAACTTTCGCAGATGGTAAGACCTATATTGGTGTCGGGGCCTGGGGAGGCTCACCTGGCAAAGACAGCGATAACAAACAAGTGAGTGGCTGTGTAGCTATAACAATCGATTTCATGCGCGCGACTAATCTCAGTTGTAGAGCTCGGCTGCCAATGGAAGTAAGGATATTTTGGTGTGCTACAACGATGGTGATGCACGGCCTCATAAACGAAAGCCGGAAGGTGACAAGAACAAAGGGAAACCTAATGATAAGAAAAAGAAGACTGCACATTCTAAAGAAGGGAAAATTACAGTTGTTGATGAAGTAGACTCTGACGTTCAATCCGAGAATGAAAGTGTTGCCGGGGATGATGCGCAGATGAAAGATATGGAGATTGATACCAAGCCAGCGAAAGGTCCTCATCTCAGCTCCTCCGAGAAAGGTCCCCCGAGAAACGCAGAAGGTAGCAAGACGAAGGCTGCAGGTGACGATGGAGATGATACTCAAACAGAAGACGAAGATGGTGGCGACGAAAGGGGAAATGATTCAAACACTAACAAGAATGGCCAGAAGGAAACTCCTGAACCCTCCCCTGAAGAACAGGGCCAAATTGCCAAGGCACATCAGGGCGGGCCACCTACCAAGGACGACGCGGAGGTGGACCAAGAAGATGACGAAGCTGACAAGAAAAGACAACTATATGAGTCGGAAGAACAAGAGAAAGATTCTCAGCCAAATTTCGAGCATCCACTCTTCAAAGGCCTCAAATGCAACAGTGCCGGCAGTAAACCCGGTAAACCGAATAAGAAACCAGATAGCACCAAGCCTGATTCCGAAAAGACAGAGACCGATTCTAATGAGAAGAATACAAAAAGTCATCAGGGTCCCGGAGTCACCCTCGTCAACAAATCAAACAAGGCTGAAGATTACTACTTCTACAACAATTTTTGGAATGGTAATGGTAAGGCCGGTGCAAACTTTGATCACCCAATGAAATCCATTCACCTAAAACCAGACGACAAGAAATTCATAAAACTCCCCACCAGTTTTAAGGGCCGTGTCCAGCGTGGGAAGGACCTTCCGTGTACTTGGGTTGAATTTCAGGTCGAAGCCAGCGATGATCACAGCAGCCATGGAGACATTTCTCTCCAACAAGGATACGATGGTCCTGCTATGATCTCATCTACTGATGGTAGTCAAGTTAAGAATGGGTTTGATTTTGATATTCTGAAGGATGCCCCAGCAGCAGCCATTCGAAGGAAGCCAAATGGAGAGAAAGCAATCGACACGACGGAGGGCAACTGGATGACTGGCCCCAATCATGCAGCTATATACTATCTGAACAAGGTTGTCGGTCAGAAACGTGCTTATATTACGGGGGGCACTGGCGTACCAGATGTCGCATCGAAGAATAAAAGGTTGCTAGTCGAGATGTACTAGTGTAAAGGTGTGGACTACAGATTCGGGCAATTAAACATATTTATATTAGCAAATCAATCGAAGCATTTTAAAAGAATGAAAACCAGTTCCTGCTCAAGTTTCCACTCTAAAATAAGCAGCTATTATCTCAAAGCATTATAAGGCGCGAAAAATCGTGATTCAGATATCGATGTAGATATTGATGCACATCGTTCTTCGTCTCGCAGGCCAGCACACCATTCTCCTTGTGGCATTTTGGATTCACAGTTTTGTGTTGTTGCACTGGGCAATTGTTCGGTAGCTTGCTAGAATTAAGTATTAGCTATTAGGAAGGCAACAAAATTTATAAATCTATAGATAAGTGTTTAATTGAAACGATAGTAGGTTTAATAGCACGATCCTTAATTGAGCTTGAAAATTATTATGCTATGAGATTAATACGTGAAACGCGTACAGGTAACGAAAAAGGCTAGAAAAATCAAAGTTGGGTTGAGGCTGCATGCATGTGCCCATTAGATGAGGTAACCATTTGTTTTAGAGAAGTTCCGAGGATCCTCACACCATGGTATAGATAAGTACTGATGTATATATTGTCATTGAGATCCAAACTTGCAAGTGACGGTATCAGGTCCAGACATCGTGTTGAGATTCCCTTCAATACAATCTCGGGAAGATCTCAAGCTTTACCCTTACCACTGACCAGCATCTTTATCCTGGTAAATAGGTTTGCTTTCTTTTTAGGTTTTTCTGGGTCACCGCCGTCCTCTTTCTTCTTTTCTGTTTTCTTCTCAGCCTTCTTCTCGGCTTTTTTCTCGGCTTTCTTTTCCGGCTTCTTCTTGCCTCCCTTCTTTTTGTCTAGCGGCTCGTCGCCATATGTTTTAACTGCCGTCACAGCTTCAAACCATGGCTTTGTCTCCTTTGTCCTCTGTTCGACTTTTTTCAGTTCCTTGTATCGTACGATATAGTCTTTTCTAGCCGCATGCCATTCATCGGATCTTTGCTCGAATCCCTATTTACAAAATTACACATGTTAGTTATCCGATTGAGTAGTGCAATGTAATTTGTGCATGTAAATTGCGGTCAAGATTTCGGCCGACACACGACTCTAGATAATTGACCTCACAGCCTTTGATTGGCTTGGAAGCTAATATTTGAGAAGAAAAACCTACCGGATTTGAAAAGAACCATGGCTCGTCTCCTTCCTGGATATCCTGAATCTCCTCCGGTGATGCATGTGGGTTCATCGTTTTATAGTGTTTTCCCAGTGTTTCACCCGTGGTCTTAGAGAAGTCACCAAGGGCGGCTTTATATCTTTGCAATGCAGCATCGATATCGGCAGCGAGAGGCTTGGCTTCTTTGATTTGGTCGGGATTCGAATCTTCTTTCTCCTTTAGTTCTTTGAAGTGCTTGATCACGGGCTCAATTATCGAGGCAACTTGAGTCGCCAAGGGTTCGACCTGGTTATAGAGCTCTTCGATTTCACTTTCTTCAATTTTCGGCAACGTCTCCTGGTATATCTTTCCCATCGAAGTGCTGCGTTCATCGATATCCGCGATAATCTTGGGATAATCGAGAGTAGACGACGACGCCCCCTCGGGGGCGAGGGCAGGGGTGGTCTCCTCAGTTACAGTCTTATATTCGTTAATGTTAGTTATTTAGGCGGACTAAAGATCTTAGTAGCAGCCGGTCTGCTCGGAAATATGTACTTACACTCATCTTGTTGGTTGGTGTTATTGAGATACAGCTTCCTTCAAGTTTTGGTGGCCATGGACGGATACGATAATTTAACGATCCCTAAGGATTCATGCCCAACTATCCTTGCATAGATTGCGAAATATATATTTAAAAGAGAGAAACACTATATCTATCATATTAAATATAATTGCCAGGGCCACCGAAAGGTACGCTCAAGTTTTCTACTGCCTTTCCCGCGTTTTATCGCTACGAGAGGCTTCGCGTTGCCGTATTTGGCCGCGGAGATTAGACTTCAACCAATCCAAAATCTGCAACACGGATTTTTCAGGAAAGTCGAATCCAAGCCAAAGATCGAGCGAGCGGTGAGAGGCGGAGGCAATGGAAGGAAGGTTGTTCCATTCATACCCTTTGTGGACGATCAACCATACAACTCGGGCGACCACAAACTCAACACGGCACCAACGAGAAATACACTAGCCGTTTGATATCCCCACTATTCGCAGCCATCTTACCAGAGTAGGTTCCGAAGCTGCAGGGGAAGCGTCAGGAGATGCCCCACTATTTCCCTGGAAGCTGACGCTATCGAACACGAAATCAAACTGTACCTGCCGAAGGCTATCTTGTCAAAAAGACCCGAGAAGCGGTGCCAGTATCGGTAACTCACAAAAACGCTTCGGAAGACCCCTGAGGCAGACCACTCTGGAGGACTCTGGCCTCTATCCTATAAGTGGCTACGTCTTTGTTGTAAGTTCTAGGCTAATCGCTCTAGCTGTCCTTCTGTACGCGTGCCGACTAAAATTCTCGTCCAAATCTTTATGGTCAATATTTACAGCCTAAGCGAGATGGCTGGACGTAACTTATACAGCGATGCCTGGGAATGCCCTCGCGCGATTAATAGACGTTCGAGTAGCACAAATTCAGTTCAAGAAACGATTTAGCCACATGCTATGAGAGAAGATATAAATTGGGCAATATCGTATTTCGCAATGTAATTCATATCGTATTCGCCACCTAAAAAAGCCTTTAAGGGTAAGCTCCAGGTCATGGGCGGACAAGCTTAGTTCTTGAAAACAGAAATAGAATATGTGTGTGTTCAATCTACCCGGTTTTGTGTTGGTGTTGTTTTCCGTGTGATCAACTCATTCGCTGCCAAAGCAACCACAATGCCCGCCCCCGTCAATTCCAGAGTCTGGATTAGGTGGCGAGGGTATTGAGAAGTCTCGTACTCTGATCGAGCATACAATGAGGTTTAAATTCCTCCCAAGGTATGTAGAGAACCGTAGATAGAAATCTGCCAGTCTGAATATTGACAATGCGAAAGCTAGAACTATTACCAGGCATGTGTGCATTTAACAACTAGATGAAGCTTGATTTCCCTCAATTAAATGCAGAGTCTTGTATGCATTGCAATAATGCATTGATACCTATCGAGAAATCAAGTGAGCTCATTAACTTGCTGGCTTACTTAAGGCACGATGCGGTCCCGTTTCGGCTCGCGAATTTTTGTTTCGCCGGTACCTGATGCTGTTGCCTGTTTCGCGTTGTAACCAAGGCTAGCAAGCTAATAAGGTCAAGAATGTCGACCCGGCGAGGTGTCACGGCTAATTAACATGATAAGTACGGCGGCCTTTTTCAACCCTCTAACTGCTAAAATTATTTTTTGTAAATATTTTTTACAGAAAGTATGATCTTTTATAAAACTAAGGCTCTAGTTCGGTTTGGTACTTGGCGAATATGGTTTCCCCCTTATTTTCACGTGTAGATCAATGCTCTTAAACTGGATTTAACGGATTGCTTCGAACACCCTCACTTTTACAAACGCCAGAATCGTGATGGGAGCTTGTGGTGTCGTACTTGCCGGCATAAAAGTGAAGAAAGTGATTCTCAATTTCTGTCGCTGATATTTTTGCTGGAGGCAGCTGGCAGTAAAGATACCTAAATACCTAACATAGCCTAAAATATTTTAAACATATAGTCTGTAGTACAAAAGGTTAGTGAAGTAAACTCTAGTCAAGATATATGCATATAGCAGGTAATTGTCTTGTGTGTGTAATCGTAGCTACAGCAGTATTTTGTGCAGGCTGAGAACGGGACCAGTTGTAGGTGGATGGACAAGCACTTCAGTGGCTATATTAAGATCTGGCATTTTAATCGAATTTCTAATTTGGTTTACCTCGAACGTTTGGAGTATATCAATGTCTCATAGGGCCAGACAGTCTGGCAATACTTGCGAAATTGAGTTAGTATGGCAGCGAATTGAACCAAATATGCTGCTTAACATTTAGACAATTTAATTAGACGCTCGAAAGCACTGCGACATAACTCGCTCTGAATAGAATCCGTTCCCTGCTATATTAAATCATGCGTAGGATTCCACCTCAGTAAAAAAATTTGGAAAATTATTTGTAAGACTCAAGACACTGGAGTAACTAACATGTGAATCATGCATATAGGACAAATCTGGTGATGACAGCGATCTTAAAGAAGCTTAACACAACTAGATAAATATTATTAACCGGAAGGCTGCTGCAGCTCTAAATCCGACTGAACGGCCCTGCCACTGGTAAGTGATCTACGTTAAGTGCTTGCGCAGCGGGTCTTTTTTTTTGGAGAAATTATATTAAATATATATCTTTGTATATTATTCCTAGTAATTTTATCTAATATTATCAACGGTTTATGGAAGAATATATACCAGATTATAGCCTAAGATCAGGGCGAAATAGGGTAGAAAAGCTGTCATTTATAAGAATAGAGAGATATAATAAAAATCTTAAATCTTAAATCTTTACTAAAAGGGCTTACATTTAGATATAAGCTACCAATATTATGGATAAAAACATGCAACTTTCAGATGGGCGGATGTTGAAATCCTGTGATCAACAGGCAGCTGCAGGTTCGGTTGACAATATATATTTTAAAGTTTTATTTATAATTTTTGATCATCACAAACTGCCTTATAATCAACTTATAATCTCATTCCAATTTGTGGGTTTGCTATTTTAAAAAAAATTGTATTTTCAACGGTTTACGGTTAGTCCTGTACCAGAATACGACCCGAAATCGGAGGTAAATATAGCAGAAGAGCTGCCATTTGCAAAAATAGAAAAAAATAATTGAAAACTCAATTAAATTATCAAAAGATTTATATTTAAAATCGAGCTATTAATACTATATATGGAAATATATAATTTTCAGGTCAACAGGCGTAGAATTCCCGTGATCAACAGGCAGGTTCAGTTGACAGTATCTTTTTGGTTTTAGACGCATCCATTTTTCTTTGGACTATTACCACCAGATAATTATGAAAGACTTGATACATTATTGAGTGCTATAAGTATTAAGTATATTTTATTAACTTAGTGTTGTTAGTGAGGTTCCGAATTCCAGGTAACCCTCCCTTCAATCGGGCATCTATCTAACAAATTATATTGTTTTCTTTCCCTCCAATGATGATACTGCTGCAGCCAATGCTTCACAAGTTGACAAAAAGCCCCAACAGCGGGAGCAATTGAATTCAACGCTCTGCTGGGAATATTCTGGACTATCTGTAGCACAACCATCTTTGAGCAGTATTGTATCGAAACCCTTCAGAAAGGCATCCTGCAGGGTTGCCATCACGCATTGGTCTGTATTCGCTCCAGTAAAAAGAAGCGTTCGGATGCCGTTGTTGTTAAGATACTCCTCAAAGTCAGGCTGTTGGCCGCATAACCCGGAATTTCTATTTTTGTGAATCAAAACGTCAGGCCGAGGGCTCTCTTGACCATTGTTGAAGGCTGAAAGTAGAGGAGCATGCAATCTTTGATTCCATGTATCTCTCATGAGGGTTCTGCCGGCATCAATTTTGGTCCCATCCTCCAAAACGATTTCTCCTAGTTTCATCCCAAGTCCCACATCTAAGCGACATTCTTTGCATTTGTCGGCGTCTTTGCCAGCCTTATTAGCGGCCCAACGAGCTGATATACCATAGTCAACTGCATGGTGGCTTGTCTCCCAGCCGAACACACGCAGGGCTCCCGGCGGCATTGCTTTCAAATCCTCGTCGGTGAGACCCCAATTCAGCCATATTATCTGAATTTCAGCTCTCCTAGCTGCCGGTATGCCATGCTCGAGCAATTTGTCTTCCGCCTGGTAAAAAGCGGAGGGCGTGTTCCCTCTTATCTGTTCGTGCATAGTATAGTTCTGCATATCGACTATTACTAGTGCTGTCTTCGCTGGATCAATCACAACATCGCTGACTTCGCACGCGAGGAGAAGCCGATTTTGTACTGGCTCTGAATCTGGGTCTGGAGGGTGTGTCAAATCCCAAATTGAGTTATCAGACCAAACCCAAAAGTTGTCCTGCGAACCTACGACGACTTTTTCAGATTTTGGTTTATCAAGAGTATCATCCATCGTGGAGTTAGCGTATCAATAAGCATTCAGACGTAAAAGGTGCAAGTAGTTGTCTTTCGCAATGAAACAACTAACGAAATTGAGCAATTTATTGGGAAAAGGCAAGGAAAGGCGTCTGACCCTGTTGAGTTGAGGCTCTGATGGTTAGCCAAGAACGCGAGGCTCCGCAGAGAAAGCTCATGTACCGGTACATGGAACACTGCAACAGGTCTCCAAATTAGAAGGCCGTTCGGAAGGTGCGGGGCAAATAATCAAATAGTATTTAAGCCTGGTAAGCCAGCTCCGTATTGATAACGATATGAAAAGTTACATATGGAGTTCTTTAGGACCCAAAGACACTTTCTGCCGGTTTTATTTGGCGGACTTGTGTGTATGTACTTCATTTCGAATTCATTCTCATACTTAGTTGCGACATTCGCAAGACGTGCCCGAGCAGCCATGGATAGTATGTAATTTTCCAAGTTGAACATAGTATTTTTTCACTAGGCTTCCCCTAACATTTGCCTAGCAACCGACTATTTCCCATCTCTTCTGAATATTACCATCGACCAAGCTTCCGAAGGTCTTAATGCTGGTCGGTTTACCTCTGCTGATTTAGTCAAGGCGTACCTTGCAAGAATAGAGGAGGCTTCGGAGTTCAAGGCTGTTCTTCAGGTGAATAAAGATGCGTTGAGTGACGCCCAACTTCTCGATAACGAACGCGCAACTTTAGGAAGCCGGGGGTAAGCCGACCGCCGCCCTTGCATAGTTTCATCCACAATTCGAGACTTACGGGAGATAGGCCTTTGCATGGTATTCCGATTCTAGTCAAAGACAACATCGCGACTAAAGACAGGCTAGATGTATCCGCAGGCTCGTTTGCGTTGTTCGGTGCAAAACCTCTCGCTGAGTCCTCGGTTATCTCTAAACTGCGGAAAGCCGGCGTTATAATTCTTGGAAAGACGAATCTATCAGAATGGGCGAATTTCAGAGGACTGAACATTAGCTCTGGCTGGAGCCCCCGCGGTGGTCAAACTTTAGGCGTCTACTACCCAAATTCTCAGCCTGAAGGCAGTAGCTCTGGATCAGCAGTAGGAGCAGCTCTTGGTCTATGTATCACCGCGCTAGGCACTGAGGTGAGGCCTATTCTCATTTCCTCATAGAATTTTGCTTGCTAACCTATGAGAAAGACATGGGGTAGTATTACGGAGCCAGCAGAACTTAGTAATGTAGTTGGATTCAAGCCATCCCGCGGACTCATTGGGACGGATGGTGCGATTCCGATCTCGAAAAGGCAAGATGTGATTGGCCCTATCACAAGGACAGTCAAAGACGCTGCACACATGCTAAACTACATGGCTGGTCGTTCTGAAGCGGATGAACGTACCTGGAACATCCCTTTCGATCCCCTTCCCGATTTTACTACCTTCTGCCAGAAAGCCGACCTAAGCGGGTTCAGAATTGGTGTACCTCGGAATACTTTCCCTTCTGACCCAGACTCGCCAATTATGATATCCTTCGAGTCAGCCTTGAAGACTCTGAGCTTAACCGGAGCGGAGCTTGTCGACAGCGCAGATTTTGCAGCAGCTGATGAGTTTAAGAAACTTAACCAGCAAGTCAAAGGAATCGTGAGATCTTCGGAGTTTAACCGAGATATCATTGCCTATATCAACAGCCTAGACGTAAATCCCAATCAAGTTTATTCAGTAGATGATTTAATCGAGTTCACGAAGACCTTTCCAGCAGAAGAATATCCACATCGAGACATTGGTAAATTTCTGTGGACGCGAGCGGAAGGGATCAATGTGGACAGTGATAAATACAAGGAAATGGTCGAACAAGAGTTATACTTTGGTGGTAAGGGTGGTATTATCGGAGTGATGGAGAAAGAGAACCTAGATGTTCTCGTCGTTCCGTCAAACTTGGGAATCGCAAATGACCTTGCTGCGAAAATGGGGTTTCCAGTCATAACTGTTCCTTTAGGATTTTATCCAGATGAAACGCAGATTCAGCATGACGCCGGGGGCCTGGTAACTGTTGCGCCTGGTATTCCGTAGGTGCCCCAAACCTCATACTTATAAATTTATTAAGCTAACTCAAAGCTCAGCTACTGCATCATGTTCATCACGAAGGCATTTTCAGATGGAAAATTGCTTCAAGTAGCGTACGCTTATGAGCAACTGTCAAAAACTCGTGCTGATGGACCAGCCCCATATAAAGTTCCAAAGACGGAGCTGAAGGATGTCTTACAGAAAGCTGCATTAGCCTAAGAATTATTTATTGGCCGATAGGTATAAAATTACTTATCTCCAGAATCAGAACGCCAATCCCCAGTACTATCTACATGTGTTTTCCTAATACATTAACTTTATTACAAATATATATTGAAATGTATGAAACCTCGCAACCCTAAAATTTTTCTTTAGTGTAAAATCTAGAGGCATGAAAAGCTAGTTGGCTTCACCCCTTAGCTAGTTGGATTATGGCTACTAGAAGCTGTAGAAAAGCTAACAACAAAGAGAGACCCCCAAAAACCAACACAGCCCAAAAGGTGTACCATTGTAAAGGGTTCATTCGGTGTCTCCAAAGATCACGAAGTCTGTTCGGCTGTTGCCGAAGATTGAATTCTTGAAGCTTCAAGAGGCGGCCTCCGAGCATAGGGAAATCGTCTTGTGAACTATACGCGCCTATCTCCAAGAGATTCTCTTCAAAGTCACGGCACGTGACTGGCCAAAGGGTAACAGGAAGTGCTCGCGCTACTTTTGCACGTGGTTGGCTGCATAAGAGGTTCAAGAGTTGATCGTATTCTGATGGATTTTGCTGCTTCAACGAATTTAGTGCCAGTCGGGCTAGGTTTCGAGAATTTCGAGATTGTCCAAAGAGAACTCTATAAGACATCAAAACCTCTTGATGTAGTTGTACCGCATTCTCATCGCATGTTGTACCCTCTTCGACGCCATACAAAGCATTCGTGAAACTGGGATAGGCAGTAATATTAGCGCGATAAAGGAAATCGTGTTGATCCTGCTTGTGAACGACTAAACGAATAATTACTAACCTAAAAACCCTAGCTGGTAGAGAGTCTTTTCTTGTAGCCTGAAGAGCACAAAAACTTGGAAACCTAAAAATAGATAGCCGTCGATTGGTGGAATCAAAGTCTAGGTGGCTGCTAAGGTCATCTACCCATTTCAATTGAATTTTACTGATCGTCCTCAACGATGTATACTCTATGCTTGAAATGTGCAGCGAAGCATCCCTCTGTTCGGTACGATTTATTGGAATCCATCGGTTTAGAAGCCTAATTCTTTGAAATTGCCGAAAAAGTGCGGGCAACGGGCGGTGTGCAAAGTCCATTTTGAGGCCTGGCTGACTAGGATGTTGTTGGTAGACCATAAAGCTTGGTAAAGGATCAAGTTGAGCCCAGTCGATTCTAGGCTTCAGATTCATTGTACTCCAGCAGAGTACAGAGAAAATGGCTACAAAGCAAGCTCTATGGTCAAGACTGTAGTTCTGCCTAATGCCTTTCGAACTTGAACTCGATCTTAAGACATCCCAAATATCCTCGATACTGTTATCGTCCTCGTCCAGCGATCTAATTGCGGAATATACAGCAATGAACCAAGGCCAACATTCCGAGGAAACCCGCGGTTTGGTTAGGCCCAAGAAGTTCCAAACACCATCATATTCATCATTTGATAGCGGCTGAAAGCATGTTTCCAGATAATTACAATAGGCTGTTGCACCTGGCCATTGCTGTATTTCTTCTTCCGAGAGACCGAACAAGCAATGCAATGCTGTTTGGTGGTGAGGCTCTGGTGTGGATACGCTGTCGCTACTGGAATTATGTTGCATTTCGACATCTTCTGTAAGATTGGGTGAACTACCCCCTGTCCGCCAGATATTGAATGTTTTCCAAAAATTGATTTTCATGGTCTCTTCTTCATTATCTATGATTGATTAAAGGTCTTTTCTATCGAGTGTGTACGTAATATTTTTAGTCGAGATTGGCGTTGGAGCTTCAGGTACCCGGATCGCTGGCCAATTTCTGTAGCGAGGAGAACTAATGTGCTTTACTTGAATTTCTTCCTCTTAGATGTTAAATACTAATTTAAGAATACAACAATTGCAAGGCTATTCTTTTGCATCGCGGGTACCATGAGCTACCTATTCATACGAACGACGTATTTTTGATCCCATAGCCCTGAGATGATCACGAGCACACACCCTGGAGGCTTATCAATAGATGCAATCGTAGTGATCATATGAAGACACTGTGACTATCCTGCAATGTTAGGCGATCGCGATCCCCCTCGACCTGAATATTAACTGCCTCGTTTTGGTTGTGGGGTGAAAGAACATTGAGGCGCAACTTTTTCTTTCACGCAACAATTCCTGCCCAATGAAACATGCATTTCCCAAATTGCTATCCACAACGGGATAGGACGGACCAGGTTCTTCACATATTTTTTCCTGCTTATCAAAGGCAATATTCGTGCCGGATGCAGGACTGTGTTGGCGTCGTACAAACCCAAGGCTGGCTTCCAGGCGTACCCTTGTTAACATGTTGAGCTTACCAGCGCTTGTGTGGTAGGAGCCCCCCCCTTAGGTTGGAAGTACTGGTACTTCTTCTAAACAATGCCTTGTTAGCTTCGAAGAAAGCACATCTGGATATTCTATTAGGAAGAAACCGGATATTCCGGTTTGATAGCTGTGACATGTAATTTGGGGAGGTTACCCCGCTCTGAGGCTCTAGCTTTCCTTGCTGGGGGACACGAGGTTTATAAGGTAGTTCAGTGCATAGTTGCCCGTTTTGATGTGACCTCTCACAATAAACTCGTGTAGAAACAGCACTGTCTTCTATTTGGTCTGACTTAATAGTGACATTACATTGCCTCATACAGATACAAGGTAAAGTTCTTGCCGACTTTTGCACCGTTACTCATGATCATGGCTGACTCCAAGGCATAGTCCAAGATAAAAATGGAATCTCCTCATACCTCACTTGCACAGCCATGGAAGAAATGGTTTGTAGCTTCAAAGACCATCGAAGTTAATCCGCTCCGCCAACCAATTTCACTCGCGCGCCCTGGCCAAGGCAGCCTCCCTCAAAAGCCTCGTGAGGTTGATCTCTCGATGCCAAAGAAGACCCTCACAATGGATTCAAATGAAAAGGAGCCATAGAGCTACGTGGAGATATATAATGGAAAAATATGGAGCTTATATACGCAAGATGGAAACTGAGCGTTTGCCTTTTGGATCGATAGTGTGGGCCATGTTTTTAGTACAGTTAATAAATTGGAACCAATAAAGTTACATGAACAAATTTCAAATTCTGACATACGGTTTTCTTACTACAAATCGAGATCACACAATCCTGCTAATCCACCTAAAACGATTATGTTCAGCGCCATAGTATATTAACTAGGCTATCATAAGTTTTTTCACTACCCGGATCTTTCATATCTGGTACCAGTCGTTGTAATAACCTTTCTGCATCTGCTCGCATCTTTACAGCCGAACGCTGTTCTCGTGGTTCCTGCTCTAGTGCTTCGGAGAGTTTGAATAGACACCTAATGTGTTCTGCCAACATTTTACTTTTGCGCATATCTGTGATAACCAGCGCATCCCGAAGATGTTTGCTACTCAAATTTAGAATGTGACAAACTGAGAACGGTTTTCGGGGAATACTTACACAGCTGCCTCGACTTTTCCTTGGTCAATGGAAGTGCAACCCATTCTAAATATGCATGCAGCATTGAAAGGATCTGTCCTCATTTGGTCGCCTTTTGCCCACAGATTTTGCGCTTCCATAAAATGGGCTTCTGCAGCCTCTAGATTGCGGCCTTTATGGTCAATTGTACCTAGAGCAAAATGTGTACTGTATCGTTAAGTTACCTCAGCTGATCAGGAAATCTCACTGGAGAGTGCAAGTATCATCTCACTATGCAGCCATCGCCCAGTTGTATGGCTCGGCAGAGTCTATCTGGAGTAACGCTTGGTCGCACAATTTCCGAGCCCTATCGGACTGGCCGGCCCAGATGAGTGCCTGCGCCGAGCTCTTTTTCATCTCCGCAGGCCACTCCGATTTGTCCGAATTCGGCTGGTTCGAATATTCCATCCAGTGATCATGCGCGGCTTGGTGCCACTTGATTGATTCCTCGAAGTCATTAATAGTAGCAAGTCCATCGGCCAAATTCTCCGCTGCCCAGGCGGACTCACGGGGGTTGAATGGATCATCGTGGCTACGTATTTCATAAGACTTTCGTAAAAAGTAGACCGCTTCAACATGCCTCCCAAGGCGGATTAACAGCTGACCAGTATGTGAAGTCAGAGAACCCTGAAGACCTATGGATGGAACTTCTGTGGGCAGCGTAGAAATTGCTATCTGGTTGACTTGGATCAAATCCTCTAAGTCAGTATATGAGTTGATCTCCAAGAGATATCTATAAACTGTTAGCATTCTTCGATTTCGTTTACAGATAAGTCTATCAACTTGCCGTTGGCATGCATTGTTGAGCTCACAGTAGTAGCTTGGAGCTACAAATTGTGGGTTTTTCTGATGCTCTTCGCGGAAGCCATCTTTAAGACTAAGCACATGTTGTAAATGTAAAGCGCATTGTTCCCACATTAAGTAAAGTTGGGCCAAATTCGAATCCCGACGTGGGAACGCATGATACAGGAGCAGAGCCGCGTTATGGAAACTCTGCAGCCTCTCTTCGGGGGTGAGGAAATACTTAAAAGATGTTTGAACAAGCCTGTGCAGTGAAAATGTGCGAGTAGTTTTGTCTCTTTTGATAAGTGCAAGGGTGAGAAGATTCTCGGTTGCTTCTGAGAACCTATATCTGCTAGTCAGCTGATTTATTTTTAACATATATTAGTATGAAAGTTGAACACATACCGGAGATGGTCAGCGCAGAATTGAAGAGCTTCCGGAAGATCAATAGCATTCTCCAGCTCAAAAAGAGGTTGAGGAATGCTATCCGGTGCAATAAAAGCCATTACTCCAAGAATTGCACGACTATGTGGATCCAAGGATTTGAATGCAAAATCCCACAGCGCATTGATGGAGTTATTTCCAGACACTCCATGCATTTCGCTAGGATGTTGATTGTATATTTTCATGAATTCTGCAATTGACAGTGCTCGTCTGTGTATCAGCCCAGCCATATGAGATATTGCTAAAGCATGCCCGCTTAACTTTGTTGAAAGTTCGTGTGCAGAGGTGGTCTCCTCATTTGTCAACTCTGTACTGATATCCGTCGCAAGCAAGTGCAAAAGAAACCTGGATCCGGTTTCATTATCCCAGCTTGTGATTTCTAACCCGCCGTCTGCAGGCTCAAAAGCGAATGTATGGTTACGTGTGGTGATCAAGGCCTCGCCTTGGCCCGCGGTAGGCCAATGATCACGTAGTAGATCTATATCTTCAGCGTTATCATACACAATAAGCCAACGGCATTCTGTATGAATATTAGTATGGTTAATAATTTAAAGATGAATTAGTTACTCTGTATCCTTACGAGTATGTTGGAGCCAGTTCAAAACCAGGCTGTGATTTTCCGTATGATCCTTTGATCGCGCATCTGATAGCCCTAGCCTCATAGCGATATCTGTGAAGCTTTGGCGGGTGCTAACTAACTTCTCACTATGGACCCAAAACATTGCATCTAGCTCGCCCCTTCTAATCTTCGCTTCAGCATACTTTAAGGCTACGGAGCTTTTCCCCACACCACCAAGACCGTAGAGTGCAATCGACCTGAACGAGTTTGACGATTCGAATTTCTTAAAGTGCTTTTCAATCTTCTCGATCACATCAATGCGATCGAAGAAGCGCGTGGTCCTAATTGGTGGTAAGATTATACAAGGTAACTTGACTTCTTCTATCGGTTGCTTCGAGCTATGTTTCGAAAGAGAAAGCCCAGTTTGCATCCGAACAAGATTGTCGATTTGGTCGCTCCGATCCCCAAATTTGCAGCATTTTTCTGCCCGTGAGGACCACTCATCAATCTCTTGAATTGCAGTGGTATACTGACTTGTCAAGGATTTCCACTCGCTCGCAGCAGGATCTCCTGAAGTTGAGAATAATTAAAATTTGCCCAGGACGGTTAAGGAACCATGTTACTCACCCACAGTCGAATTTGTGCTATCGCTTCGCAAGAACACAATTATTTGAGAAAAAAACTTTATCAAGATGAGATTTATCTCAAAGCAGGCCTCCTTCATCTGGGTTGTCAAAATATTTGTGTCGCTACAATATCCATTGACGTTTTCGATTTTGTGACAAATTTCGCGCAGGATTTGAATAACGCGAGCAACTGGCTCCTCTTCTTCTTGGACGAGCTTTGTACGATTCTATTAGATAATATAGGTCACCTTTTCTATTTAGTGTAGCCACTGACCTTTAGTATAAGCACTAACAGCCCCCAGTATATAGAAGTGTCAAGCTTATCCACGACCCGGGTCGAAAAAAATTCGATGAAGATTTTAAGCTCGTGCAGGCTTGGTGTCAGCCTAGCCAGTTTTCGATGAAAAGGACTGTCTTGTTTTTTGAGGATCTGCTTTTGCACGTCCTCCCAAGAGTCGAAAAGAATAACTTGTCGCAAGTCATATGGTTCTAAAGATGCCCGAGAGGAAGCCACCGATTGCCTCCACTGACTTTTGTATACCCGTTCGCTATACCAGATCAACATCTCCAAATTGATCAGGAATATGATTTTACGCTTACAGTTCAAATGCATCCATTGCGGGCATAACACACGGGAATTTTTTGCCCTACGTGCGTGCGAAAAACCGGTGATTCCGAAAATCTGCGAAAGAATTATACTGAGTGGGAAATGCGTTGCCAACTGGAGAATGGACAAGCGTAGACTTTGAGGTTCCTCCTTTTGAAAGACTTTATAAGTATTCAATCTCTTTTTTGCAATCCACAGACAAATTTGGGTCTAATAAAAATTGGATTCTGGCATTTTCGAGGGGTTCGATTTTGCTGCGTGTGGGTGTGCAAAAAGAATCCGTCTGCTTTTGCTTTCAGATTTGTGGGACACGTACTTGGTTGCTATAATATATGACTAGTTACCTGGAAGTACCGATACATATGTTGGCAAACTTGACACTATCCGTCAATGAATCACTAAAAAAGAAATCATAAATCTTTTTGATAACAAACAATCAGCCGTGTCCAGGTGGGGATGTGAGATATGCAGCCAGCATATATATATCTAGCATTCTCTTGCCGAGTGAGGCTCTTGTGCCCTTTCTGGTCTTTTATCTACAATTTGCACGGAAGTTTTGCTTATCAATTTATTTTAGACCACTCTTCCTCTAGAAGCAACAATCTCAATGCACGGCAGGCAGCAAACCCGGTGCCCGGCAACATTCAAAGCATTCTAGAGACTATGGTCACCGCAACACTAACATATTTGGCTCGTAGCAGTCTCTACGAGAAAGAAAAGCCATATTCGACTGATTTCGAGCCTGAACACAAAGAAGGAATAAAATTGACAAACTACATCCTGACTGATGTTCCAGTTTCAATAAATGCCATCCAGCCTCTGGACCAGTTCGATCTTGATATTCACGGTTTCTGCACAATTAGGGCAAAAACGAGCCTGTGCGTTGAGGATGCCCTGAACAGCCCGCGAACAGTGGAATCGGCTTATTTTGGCGAAATTGAGAAAATCCTTCTGGAGAAGTTTCCAGAATACACGAGATTAGAAGGTATAGAGTTTGTGGTATGTAGTTGGCCCATTGCCACATGTAATATTTTTCATACCTCCATTGGGGTGCTAATTCAAGTCATTTTACGCTACTTTGTTTGTTCCTAGGTCAGAAAGCGCGATGAACGGTTTCCCTCAGACCAAATAGTTATCGTGACACATGAACAACCAGCCTCTCTGGCACATAGTGACTACTCCATTGACGGCGCAATGATGCAGCTCAAAGCATCCTTTCCGGGACAAGAGAAATATTTCGAAGACAGAGAATTTGATATGATCAAGTAAGCCTTGCTTCACCTTAATTTCACTTTCTTGCTCTAAGAGGTGCGTAGTGTCTGGAGGCCGCTTGTTGGCCCAAACGACGACTGGCCCCTTGCACTGTGCGATTACACCTCTATAGACCCAGAAAACGACACCAGAGCCGCCGACCTCCTTCGCATTGATAGAGTTAGTGAGAACCAGCTACTTCATCCTAGTACAAGTCACAGATGGTATTATATTCAAGGTCAGAAACCAGAGGACCTTCTCGTGTTCCGCAATATTGACTCGACTGGCAAACGAGCTCGTACGTTCCAACTCTTGCGATCCACCCGTGAATAGATGTTTTGATAATTAAATCTTAATTTAGGTGCATTCCATTGTTCATTTTTTAATATTGACTCTCAGGATCCACCAAGACAAAGTTGCGAGGTCCGGTTTATTGGTTTCCGTTAAATATAAGAGATCTTACAAGCCCTGTGATTCTTCCTTGAAAAGACTCTGTCCAGTGTAAGTAAAATACATGAGGCGCAGAAGTATACTTAGCCTTGGAAATATAGGTTACGCGGTGAGGATCCACTGTCTCTTTTTCCTTTGCCGTCGTTCGGAAAGTTAAAGGTACTTTATTCAACAAACCTAGGTTAATATTTCGTTATTTTATGCATTATAATCGCCATGTATTTTTGTATTATGGTTTCCTCTATTCTTTTTGCAATACTTTATACTCTATAAATTTAACATTTATACTTTTCTAAATTTTTAGTAAACTAATAATATTATAACTTTAATATTGTCAACGGAACCTACCCGTTGATCACGGGATTTTAACACCTATTGATCTGAGAGTTATTTCGTTTTATATATAATATTAGGAATCTGATTTCGAACATAAATATTTTAATAAAATAACGAACTTTTCTTTTATATCTTTTATTCTTATGAATAGTAGTTATTATACCCTATTTTACCCCGCGGATTTCGGGCTATATTCAGGTATAGAACTTACCACAAACCGTTGACAATATTCAAGTGCTTTATTGTAGCGTAGCGAATCTGTGCCCAATAGGCTATACAGGACACAAAATGTTCATTCACTTATTTAGTTAGGCAGATACGGCGTATATACTTTCACAAATATCATTGATATTTTCTTTTTTGGTATCACATAGTATTGAAATTTAAGAAATTAATTGTAGCAGCTAGTGGTCGAAAACGGCCACAGTAAGGCTCATCGATATTGATACTAATTGCCGAAAAAAAGACCATATTACTTTTTTTGGGTTACCGGACATCCATTGAGATTTAGCGTTCTGTCTTGTCTCGTAAACCAGATGCCGTATTGTTATGCGTTGCCTTCGTGTTCTTTTTTTTTAACTAACGAAGCGGAAACTCGCAAGAGAATGATTGAAATGAAGATAGTCTTTCACTTGAATTCTTATAAGAATAGGATCTGAGATATCCCATTATTTTGAGAACAAGAGTTGCGTAATAAAGCAACAACTTAGTTCTGAGTATTACTTTGTGGGACCAGTACGGCATCTGGCCTTGCGAGACAACGTTCTGTCCCCCGCGAGGCCAGTTCTATCAACTTTTATACCATTTGAAATTTGTCTTTCTGAAGACTTTAAACAATCTTACATGACATTTCTAGGACAAAAACTGCCTGAATCCATACCAATAAAAGGCTTAAAATCACTCGAATCCACCTTCAAATCAATTATCCTTTAAAGGTATTGCTAGACCAAATTGGAGTGCCCTTGTATAGAACTACATTGCCATCATTCTGCACGGCACAAATGACGGTGCTATCGCCTTTGTCGCCAGCGGTATCCGTGTGCCACACGGGGCTTCCTTGGTTATCACTAAATATATATTCTTTAGCCATAATATACAGCAAGGTGTATACTGAGGTAAAATGGGAGGATGCTAGGAAAAATAGGAAATCGGGAACAACATACTAGAGGCAAAGATTGCCGTCTTCTTGCATCATAATGCCTTTGATATCGTTACGTTGTTGGGTCGTATTTTGGAATCGGCATTGGCCGCCCCAGTAGACCGCGATCTTACCGTCTCCTTGCATTTTAAACTCGACTGAGCCGTCGGTGCTCCATAGACTATGGCCCACAAGAAGCCATTCACCGTTCCCAAGAGTGTTATGGGTAGACATTTTGGGTTTGGTTACAGTAGGGTGGAGTAAGCAAAGGATTATACCGACTAGTATATATATAGTGATGAGAGAAGAACGAATATTTGCAGAATCAAATGAAGTTTGCTGTTTTTGAAGCTTATAGTTTGGTTGTGAGTGGTGATTTAACGAGGCTAATGGATCCCATTTTATATCTGGCGAAAACCTTACTTTGCTTCGCTTTTCTTTCTTAGTGGGACATATGATAGGCTCAATGCAGGAAGCCCAAATTCGAGCCATTTTAACTTATGCAGAAGTGGTGATACCGTTGGTCACATTTGATCAAGCTTTGCTGCATTGTTATCGTGGAGCTTCACAACTCGCAATGATAATCTAGGGAAAACTTGAAAAGATATCAGTATTCGCTTCAACTTGATTATGAGTCTGCGGGATCATGCAGACGATACGGAGCCTGATAACGAACTTGAAATCAAAATCCATTACATAATATACAACAATATGCATACTCAAGATCAATTCAAACAGATTTTGCATTTGGCAGCTGTGATATCAAGACGTAATGTATGGAGGCATAATATACACACTGTCACACAAAGTGAGAGATTTTACATGCAAATAGACAGACCGTACATGTTGATTCGAATCTAGATTTTTTCGTAGTATACTAGCCCTAGTTATAAATAGGTAAGTACCGCATTTAGCACGATATCACCCCGACCGCGATTTATTTACACCCTTCACCATAAACCCAAAAATTCTTCAGACTTATATCTTGTATTTTTTTATTTTCAAATTTCATTCCAGGAGCTACAACTAGTCTAAGCCCGACGATCAGATTGTAGCCATTATTCCACTTCAAGAATGGGAATTCGAAGTGAAGCAGAAATGCAAGCATGGTTACATTGATGTAGCATGTAGCACCTCTTCTCTTGCTAGCGTAACGCGCAGTTCACACGCGCATGCCGCACCACGCTGTTGACCTATCGGATCACAAATGAGCACTCGAGCTACAGTAAAAGTCTGGCTGTCTGCACTGCTTCCAGTTCAAAAGTTTTGTTTCCTCCTAATTAGAAGATCTTAAGACTGATTCTCCTAGTTATACAATTGTACAAGCCTCTAGGAATCATTCAACACAAATTGCCAAATGGTTAACTGGCAACCGCGCAGATGGACATGGTGTTCATGCAAGGACGGGAAGGACCGAGGCTTTGCTGACACGTCCCGCCCATGCATGGTTACAAAGATAGGAAACATCTCGGAGCTCTCTTCCGAGCTCTACCAATGCAATGCACGATATTTGTTCCTTATAATACATGTTCGGGATGTTTACTGCTACTACTATGTCGTGGAACACTCCACAATTGGAGATCAAATTCTCATTTTAACCTGCAAGATATAATTTTCGAGTCTCAAAATCACAGAATATGAGAAATTGGGCGGTATGGAATGCCTTTGCAAGATTGTCAAGAATTGCACCTCAATTCGAATCTTAGAATTCGCGACAGGAATAAAATAGTAAGACGCATGCGCGCATAGTTGTGAGTTCTATAACTTGCGGGACGAGTATCAGAGCTTGGTGATACACACTTTGGTTCCGTCTGTCTAGATCTTGTACAAAATGGGTCAGTGAAACAATTGAACTTTAAAACCGGATCACAGGCTTGGCGCTATATCTAGGGAGTACGATGCTTAGTGCCTAACGCGGAGTTATCCAAATGCTGTACTTTGCAATGTTAATAGGCATATGCTTAGGAACAAACGGCTAATTATTGATAGATTTGCTGCTTCAACATTACGAAAATTTGGAAAGAGCCCTGCGGTGCACCAGTATCGTCTGGGGCTCGGTTAATAAAAATTCTGGCGAGTCTCAAATGATGCATTGCTCTCGAATGATCGGAGAGCATCCTCGCCAGTGCTCCAATTTCGACTAACCCTAAGAGTGTCTTTCCGATTTCGATTTCTTCTTTAATTTCGATGGTTGGATCCGATCCAGCCAAAAAAGATATATCGAACCCCGACCAATCGGGTGTCCGAAGAGTCAATATATTCCACATGTTACGGAGGGTTGTATATGTATCAAAACTCAACTCGTGGCCGCGCATTGATATCCAATGGGTTTTCGAGGCCTCCAAAAGGTCCAAGGTTCTCGCGAAAACATCAAAATAAACTTCACTCAGCCGTTCTATTCTTGTGATTCGAGGCAGCACCGGAGGTCCTACCTGCTCGTCCTTCGTGCCAACAAAGATGAGATGGTAGGGTGTGCCGCGAACCAAAAACTCGTACTCAGATGGTGTGAACCGGCGTAAATACGTATATTGTTTGTAAACATTAGGGCCCGTATGGCTAGCCTCGAAAGCCTGTTGTTCCTCTGGAGTTATCACCATGTTTATTAAATGATCAATATCGGCAACTCCTTGCTCGTTGAGGTGCTTTCGGTCGGATTGAGGTGTCCAGGGCAACTCGCGCACGAAATTTCGAATATCCCAAGGACATCCGAGCATATATGCCGTCTCCGTAACCTCGTACTCGGATTTAATCTGATTCTCCGGTGGGATGAGGTCGGATCGTTCGAACATATACGAACTGACCGTTGACCATGAAACGTCGAAGCCCGCTTCTGTAAGTTCCGCCATGTTGGGCTTGCCACGTATGTACGAAAGTTGATTATAGTCCGTCGAAGTACTAGTTGGCTGTTCAAAAGTAAAATGGCCCAGCCCGATAATAAGTTCTGGCATATCGTTAACCCATCTGACTAGAACTGCGCCAACTCGTCTCCTGTGATTTAGGATAGAGTACGCTACATAAAATATTCTGCGACAGAGATCATCGAGGGCAAATACTTCTGGCAACCCGTTTAGCGTAAGTAGTAGTCTGCGCCAGGTACTTGCAGATCCGTATATATGATCTGAGAAGGCTTCAAAACCGTAACCTTCGTTACCAAAAATGGTGATTTGCGTCTTGTCAAGAGAATGAAGAATATATATCTGCCGTAGCGTGGCTATTGTCTGATCCGACGGGTGGAGTATTGTTACAAAACGCAACCCAGTTTGCCTGCTCTTAAGGCTCTCTTTGTAGTGATAAGGTCCGACTTGTGATTGTGTATCAACCGCTATCCAAAGCGCCCAGATGGCATCCGCTATGTTTTCAAGAGCGGGACTAACGTCTAACTCATCCCCTGGATCCGGAAACTTTGTCGCCACAATTATGTTGCCTGAGATTTGGGATATCCAAAGCTCAAATTTGTGATCGTTTGAGTTCTCCTTTGGAATTAGAACTCCAGGATCTTTTACCGATAAAGAAAACATGCAGTAGCCTCCGATTATATCAAAAGCTTTGAACATTCTCTTTCTCCAGGCCGATTGAAGGCTGTTTTCCTGGATTTCTGCCGCTTCAACAGCTTGATGCCAAAGTTTAAACTCATTTACCAAGTCTGGAGTTACCACAACCTTACAATCTTTGGCATTAGGTTCGAAGACGTATCTTGCGATCATAGGAGCGCCGAAAGATAAGTCAGTCGTAACATAGCTATCTCGAGACTCCGGCTCTCCGAATTCTGCGAGCATTCCTGGTTCGTCCTCTTGATAAACCATTTCGAGGCGTCCCAGCTTACCCTTAGATCGCGCGCCTCTTCTGAGTGCGAGCAGAGTCGGAGCCTCTATAAGCCCTTTCAAGTATCCGTTACTAACATACGACCCCGAGTCGTATTCTATACTAAATATCATGTAAGTCTTGTAGGGATCTCCTAACCCTGTAATTACATCGATTGAAATTAGTCGTGCTTGACCAAAATTTTGAGAATCCTTTGCTATCAGTCCATAAAGTACTTTGAATTCTTTGAAATCAGATGCCTCGAATTTTTGGAGTATTGAGTTGTAGCCGTCTGAAGAATCACCTTGACGGTTGAAACTAAATGTGCGAGGACCATCGTCCAGCTTGCTCCCCACTTCTTTGTTGATGAAATCATCCACCGCTGCCGACAATCCTTGGAATGTCAGGCGCAGAATAGGAATGAGACCTGCTTGGCGGGTCCATGCTAAGTTCAAGAGATGAACTAGATCATCACCACTGAGGCCTTCATCCAGTCCTTCCACGATGAGATCTTGTTCCAATCTTGAATATGCAAATGTGAATTCTACTTGTTTATGTCCTACGAAGTACGAAGCGTCCGCACCGAAGTATGATGGGCCGTTGATAGAAGGCAAAAGTTCTGCTAGGGGGTGCGCCGCAGGGTTTGTAGTGTGTCCTGTAATAGCAAGTCTCGGATCGATACCGGGCAACTGTTTATCCAAAGCAATATCTTTCATTGCTTGGTCGGAGTCGCCCGGTGAGAGCTGTACAAGTATCGTGGCTAGCGGTTCGTTTGCATCATTGTCTATTACTAAAAAGATAGAAATGATATTGGCCTGATAGAGTCCGTTGGGGTAAACATGCAGCAGCTCTACGATGGAGCTTATCTCCTGTAGGCCGAATAATGCATTCACTGCCTTTTTTTCTTCTGAATCCTCATCGTGCTGACTAAGGAAATCAATATTAAAAAAGTATGCGTTTCTATTTCTCTTCTGTTCTGGATCTTGGTAATCCTTTACCCTATAGCCCGGCAACTCCGCCACACGATTCAAAACTGTTAAAGTCTTGGAAGCCCGGACACCCAGGACAGTAATGTATTCCAAACGTAGACCCGAGCTCGGAGGGAAATCTTGTGGTGAGAAAAAACCGCTAGTTCTACCCAAAGACGACCCCGATCTCCAAGAAAGGTATAACCAATGAGCAAACTTCTGTATGAAATATTTGTTCTCATTCCACGCAACTATCAAATGCTTTTGGGTTGTGGAGACCCTCGTTTCCAGCAAAATTTGTTTGCTACCTTCATCGATCAACTCTACTGTAGCGAAAGTTGGTGGATACTTAGAGAGTCCCATAGCTCGTAATACAGAAGATAAAGGGTGGTCGCCAAGACTCTCGGATATATGAATAACGATATTTGAATAATCGTATGTCGGATCAATGTGACCCTCTGTCACTGGAAATAGGTTAGAACGAGCTCTACGTCCTGCCGCACTGTATAGCTCATCCTCATCTTCGGAGCCTAATTCATCAAAGTCTAGCTCATCATCTTCATCGTACTCATCAGCATAGTGCTCATACTCGTCTTCCTCCTCCCTAACAGCCTTTGCAAATGCCGGTTTCAATTCTAGGAGGTTTTTCAGAAACGCTTCCTGCTTTTTATCATTTGCCGGGTTACTCTTGGGGTCTTTGGGCGGATTTCCCTTCTGGTCCTTTTTCGGGCCTTTGCCTTTAGGATCCTTTGAGATTCCTCCTCCGCCTTTGCCTTTAGGATCCTTTGAGACTCCTCCTCCACCCATGGGGTCCTTTTTAGAGTCTTTCTTAGGCTTCGGAGGCCTCCTTTCAATTCGATTCGTTCTTTTCTGATGTATAGGTAGGCGAGTTTTTCTGACCTTGTTCGCAAAAATAGTAGTTTGAAAAGGATCTAGTTCCCTGAAAAGGTATTTTGGGGCGTCGGAGTCAGAATCAATCTTTGGAATACAGCCATTTGGTGCATCTTCCGCCGTAGGATTTCCATCACAATTTGGTCTCCCATAAGCTTTTTCCAGAGCGGGACGAAGCGTGAACCCAGGAGCATAAAATAAACATAACAGAATGATAGTGGTAGAAATTAGATTGCCCAGGAACATTTTCATAGCTATATTTTAGACCAGAATTATGGAATCTTCGGAAACTTTTCACAAGCTAGCTCAGAGATTATTTATTCGAAATCCTTTACTTCAAAGTACCTTACAGCCGAAGACTGTATTATTTTACTTATATTGGCGATTATACTAGGAATATGCCACATCTATGAAAGAGTAGTAATAATTATGTCGCCGTCCAGAAATAGTGATTAGGAATTAGGTGTGCAGAAAGAACATAACTCTCTATGAGCAAAGCCTATCTTTAAATTCCTAATGCTCAACATGAACCTTAGATCTATGGCAACCTCTCTTGCGGGACGGCGTACTCAAAGAAACAAACGGTAGTCGTAAACTACATAGCCCTGTGGGTCCACTACGCCACAAAAGGTCTTGCCACAGCAGTCCAGAATATTAATATCATAAAGGAAGCTGTGACGGCATAACCGAAGAATGTTTAATGTTCCCTGGTATTGAGGCATTAGCTATGTATTAAAACCTGAAAAATATCCTGTTGAAATCCCAGCATACAGATTTCCTTCAACTAAAACTGCAACAGCAGCGATTCTGTGAATGTTGCTCATATCCACAAAATTCCACATAACTGCATAGTTGAACTCAACACCGCCCTGCATATTGGCAGGAAAGCTTCGACCTCCCAACACGCAAGCATTCCAAAATACAACAGTCGAGGGCAAGTTGTAAATTAAGGAGGCCAACGAAATACTATATAAAGCTGTTATGCAACAGGATTTAGCTGTGCGTTTATACGACTATTAACAGTGTGCGAACGTTTCTCATAACTTTATCTAATTTTGATGTTTGTAGCTAGCAGTCCAGGTAGCCCAAGTTATGAGTGAATTAATGCACACATGAAGATATCCAATACGAAATGTACGAAAAATCTGCAAAATTATAGACGGGTGGGCCGACCCGAGCCACATGTTCGCAATCCTGGCCAGTCGTAGAGTTAATTCCAGTATTGGCCAGTTCCATAGAAACCAGAAAGTCTACAGATTCCTTCCTAAAAAAGGAACAACATAGCCATGTTAGCAGTCACAACACAATGTTGGCGAAGGACTGTTTGGTTTACGAGGAAAATTGAGCACGGAATTTGTACGCTACTAGTTTTATACACCGGATTTGACGCTCGACACCATATATCCGCACATTCAAAAATCCTGATCCGTGGGCATATGGCACCATTATGAGGAATAAATTTTCCCACTGGTCCATCCAATCACATGGCTTACTGGCCCAATGGCAAGGCGTCTGACTACGAATCAGGAGATTGCAGGTTCGGTAAGAAATATTCTCATCCATCTGAACCCAAAACGTTCAGACGCGCTAACAGTTCGATTCTAGATCCCTGCGTAAGTCATCAAAATACTTTTTTGCACGCTTTCGGATCCGAGTGGAAGTTATGAGGACCCAAATTAATTTTGTCACCTGGTTCTTTTGGTGGGTCAAAATACTGTAAAATTTTGGGAAGGTTGAAGCAAGTCGAGTTTCATCTAACAGTTGGGAGGTTTTCGTAGAAAGTTTTAGTCCGTCTCGGCACTGTTTTAGTTAGCAGTTGTGAGGGTTTCTCTTTGCAACACGTTTTATGTGTGCGTCGCTCCAGCAGCACCAATTCCAAGATTGGTTCAAACGTTTTGCTTCAGGGACCCCAATATTACTTGCAGTTACAAACCCGTGTGTTCCAGCATACGCGATCATTGCTGAATACTCGCAGAGTAAGTAAAAGGCAGCACCGGTATATATACATCCAATCGCAATTGATAATGACATCTGCAGAATAAACCAGATATTTATTTTATTCACGGCCGCAGGGTCTTTATTACTCACTTGACAAGTGCTCATAGTGGAGGACTGCTTGATTGATAAGTGAAATGTCTATTTCTCTACAGAAGCTAATCTCTGAAGTTTGTTTTTTGCCTTCATATTTTTCAAGTTATTATCTGTCAAGCATATCTTGCTGCATCCTCTCCACAATTATGCTCCGAAATTTTCGAAGCCCACCATCTCGCTCCTTCTGCCAACAAGAGAGAGCGGCCACCAAATCTCCGATAGAACAAAGCTGTAATAACGTTATTATATGACATTTCATAATATCAGCATCGAAGAGAGCAGGACTTCTGGCGGCCGATGTTGAGAATAGGTTCCGTACAATCTGCATTACCTCGGCTCTCAAAGTTGCGAGTGACTTTTCTCCAATGGCGTACCTATCGCACCCGGCTTTTAGGCATTCCGAAACAAATCTCTGCACTTTGGTCTTTTCCTTCAGAGATTTGAAAATCCCTTGAGGTGAGCATAAGGATGACTCTGAATGTAGTTTTTTTTGAGTTCGCAAAATATGAAGCATAATTAGAGCCCACTTGTTTGCCATATTCTCCCACGTTTTGATCGCGGTCTCAAGACCATCATCACTAATAGATAGAATCTCGAAGAAAGTGTTCCAAAGGCTTAGCTGACTCGGTTTCGCTGTTTTGTCTCGCCATTGTAAATCCAAATCATTGGGTCGTTTGATAGCAGCTACAGCTACGAGAAATGTTGCCGTTCTAGCCATATCGTTCGGTTCAATTAAGATTTCGCGAAGGTGATAGTAGTAGCCCCCTTTAATCGATTTCTTCCTGAGGATCTTTGGAGTATGTCGGTTCAGAATGTCGAATATGCAGCTTATTGTTTTCGAGAATACGATATGCTCCCAGGCATGATATGAAGAGTTTACAACTAGCACGTTGATAACGCTGTCCGAGTTGGATCCTGGTATAGATAACGGGATACGATAACGTTCCAAGTTTTGTAGAATATCCACGGTCGGGAGACCCAGGGTTGTGAACCTGTCCAACCATTCGCGCATCAAAGTGACCTCAAATGTAGCGTCGCCCATCTTAATCTAGTTATATAGGTTCAAGAGCTGCGCGGTTGTGTAGTTTTCATATATATAAAATGGATTTTGCTGTTGAAATTGCAGCTCTGGTATATAAATAACGGCGGAGAAGATATAGGATCCTATTTACAAATAACCCCAAATAACGAAGAAAATGCTTTCAATATATAACTGTTTCCCTGTAGAAGCTTTAGGATATCAATCAAAACAAGTTATCGAGTTTGAGGGTAGTCGACTTGGTCGCGATTGAGATAATTATCTTTACGAAGTATTCCCAGACGAAATAATTTCTTAATTAACGCATCACAGAACAGTGACTTGTTCGAAAAAGGTGGGTTATCCTCCACTAGTCTTACCGAAAGAATTGTTACTGCCTAAACCTTCCATCTCAGTAAAAAAGCGAAAAATAAAAAGGACTTGTCGCTAGTCGACACTGCCATGTGAACTCTTGTTAAAGAGCCGCTCTTGACGCCTTCCTCACCGAAAATCTCGAGATCCTTTGATACGGCTTTGAGCAAATTATCTGTCGTTGCGCGGCTGGCCTAGCTATTTGTGGAAATGTGATATTTCGGGTGTGCACTTGTGACACACGGAGGCAGAAATCATGCTCAATTGCGCGCACGACGCCCAGCGGAGCTCAAGTCGTTTTGTGTTGCGACAGGAATCCCACACAAACACTTTGCGGCTGTCAACTGCGTCGTTGAATGGACCTGAAACACCCGGAGTCGTTTCGAGTAGCTGACCTACGATATAGATCCTAATTTTTTTGATATCCAATCTGGCACAAGAGTAGTATAGGAGGTGAATAATCATATACTCACCCCAGCGTGCAACGTCAAAGTGTTCCTAGCGCTGGCCCATTTATCACTCCGTTTCTGACTCTCTTTCATCTACGGTACTGAAGCCAGAATCATTTGCCGATAGCTGAGTATTGAACAGGAACATACAAGAAACTAAATATTAGATTGAGCATGAGTATTGGCTAAATACTTCCTACAAATATCCATATTACTGTTATAAAATTACATCTTATTAATAGCTAAAACTTAAGCTTACCGGCGTCGATCGTTGGTCATTTATGTTTATCCTCGTGAGTATCCCAACCTGTTACGCTCCAAGAATTATCCACGGCCGTGTACGTACGTTCCATGGATAAGTGTAAGCTCCAATCAACTTGCATATTGCCAAAATGACATTGGTTACAATAACTTTCTGTGGCTGTTGCGCTCAATTTGGATAAAGGTTGTTAGAGGCTGATTCCCTATATTAATATTCAGGTGCTATAATATAATTCTTCAACTACGCGTTCATTATCAGCATTCCGGCCCGCAAGATCAGAAATAGGGTATTGAGTTCGAAACCCACACACGGTTTTTCTTTAAAATCCACCGGGTTCACGGCTGCATTTCTGCAACACGCCGTGGAAACATCCCGTTCACCCAAGCCGAAAAAATATATATTTGGCTCTTTTATGGCGAGTTCTGTGGTAAGCTCCATGAGGCGCTTACCAAATATTAGATGATCCTTAGAGGTAGGGATTTTCGGAACCGTGGAAGAGAACGTGCATTTTAGCCGGGTGACAACCACGCCAAAAATATGAAAAACGGCCGGTAGTTTTCCAAGCTCTACCACAAATCAACGAAATGCGTTCACGTGTGGTTGGAAGTCTGGTTGTTCAGTTGGAGGCCATGTCGGGACAGGGTCGACAGTTCCGGAGTAAACCCTGTAAATTCCCGGCGAGCCGGCCTACCGAATGCACCCCAGATTTATATCTGTTTAAAAACTCACAGGCTAAACAGAAATATAATTTTGCCGGAAACACAAATGCGAGAAACGTGTAACTCTTCATCTGATAGAAGCTGGAGAACTAGCCTACATGCCTAAATACAATTCGTAAGGAGGAAATATTGTATTCGGAGACGAATATTTTCCTTTACTCCGGGGTAAATCGTACTCGGCTTTAGCCTAAAGGACTTGTAGTCGGACAAAATGATTTTTATATCGTCTCTCGATTTATATAAAGCTTGACACGCTTGGCGGACTTGGCCGGTCTGTTCCCAAGCATTGGCAAGCAACTATCGATATCTCTGTCACAATGGTTACTATTTCCACTCTCGTTCTCGGGTTCTCCGCCGTCTCCGCAGCTGTTGCTGTTCCCACCGTTGAGAAACGTGGCGACTTCAACTTTATTTTTGGCGAAGACCATCCTTTGGCCATTGCTCGTCGTAACGAGACTCTTGCACGGCGCTCAAACACAAACTACAACCAAAACTACAAGACCGGTGGAACCGTCAACTTTACTCCATCGACGAATGCATTCTCCCTTAACTGGAACACCCAAAATGACTTCGTCGTCGGTGTAGGCTGGAATCCAGGCAGCAACCTGTGAGTTCTATATTTAAAAACCAAATCTTTCACAATGCTAACTAGCGCAGCCCTATCACCCACACCGGCTCTTTCACCGTGTCAAGCGGCCTCGGCAGCTTGGGAGTTTACGGATGGACCACCAACCCACTTATTGAGTACTACGTCATGGAGACGAACGTAGGCATTAGCGGCCTTGGTACCGTTAAGGGTAGCGTCACCAGCGACGGTGGCACATACACTATCTACCAAAACACCCGTACCAACCAGCCCTCCATCCAGGGTACCTCCACCTTCCAACAGTTCATCTCTGTCAGACAGGGCGGTCGCAGCAGCGGCACGGTCACCGTCCAAAACCACTTTAGCGCCTGGTCCAACTTGGGCATGAAACTCGGAACCCACAACTTCCAGGTTATTGCCGTCGAGAGCTGGAGCGGAAGCGGCTCGGCCCAACAGTCCGTCAGCAATACTGGCGGCGGCAACACCGGTGGCACCACTACCACAACTCGCGCTGCAACAACTACCGCTGGCGGCGGTGGTGGTGGCCCCTCTGGCTGCTCCGCAATGTGGGGTCAATGTGGCGGTATCGGATGGACTGGACCAACCTGCTGCTCGTCCGGCAGCTGTAAATCATCTAATGCCTATTACAGCCAGGTATATCTCTCCCTATTCTTTAAATACCATCTAATCGTGCACTAACGCTTTCAATAGTGTCTGTGAGTTCGAGAGAAAAGAATTGGCGGATGGCCATCGCTGGTGTTGGTATGTATATTGATTGTTGGAGGGGGTTCTTGTATATACAAAGATTGATAAGAGTATTTTCCGTGGCAAATGTGGAGGGTTTATAAAATATATATCAGTTTCTAGGGGCAGTGCCCCGTCGATTACTTGCTGTTCGAATTGTATACTGGGTCTTGTGGCAGAAGTATAAATTCTTGAAGTTCAATGAGCTACCTGAGCTTGAGGTGAGATTTGAAGCAAAAGCATGCCATGGAGCGCGGAGGTGTGTATTTAAAATATTCTAAATGCAATGTCTTCAAATTCCGCAATATATTGCAATATGGAATCAAGTGAAAAATGGTTCAGCAAGACGACCTCTGGCTTGCGAGAAAAATTCAAGGGTCTGGACTAAGTTTTGGTATCTGCAAGAGAAGATTCGAAATCAGCGAAACTGCAAGAAAGTAATCAATTTCTGGACACGAAATGAGTTGATCGTTACTTCAATAACGCAATACCCAAATTTCTTGAATATAACGACCAAGTTTGTCGGGGGTCGAGTCGAGTTCGAGTTCTTTTGCAATTCCGATTTTGAAACTTCTCTCCCGAAAATTAATATTCAGTATCAACCCTTCCTATCGCATAATCAAGATCTCCAACCCCGTTGATTTTACCAACACTTCAACCTAGAAGATTCAAATGTGTTGATATTGTTATATTTTGCGGTTTGTCATCAAAAATTTCCCTGCTTCAGCCTCGAAAAGTATAAAAAGCTCATCTCCCCTTCCAATCCAACCCTCTTTTCTCCTTATCCCAGTGCAGGGGCAATACATATCAAAGTGAAGTTCGTGAATTCTTGCCATTCCCGTCTCTATTTACGATAATACTAACGTTAGAATGATAGGGTTTATCCTGATTGTATGTTTTTGCCAATTGAAAACTAAATTAACGACCAGTCGAACTGAGTTTCACTCAGTACGCAATTTTTACGTTATAAATTGGATCAACTCCACTTCATTTTTTCATTATCTTCTAGACTCCGTTCTACGAGATGAAGAAAATTTACTTTTTCGGGAGGTAGTAGCAAGCGCGATCGCGATCGCGCATCATCGACGTTTCTGGTGATTACTTTATTCGGCAAACCGCGGATCCAGGGTCAAAGCCTTTCGTTGCGAGTATTGTCACGACGGGAGGAAGATGGTGTATAAACCTCGCCGCGTTCGAATATGTCAGTACAGGGCCACATTTGCCCGCTCAACGCCAAAGTTGCTCAATAACGAACACTGGTGATGCTAAGAATACAACCATTATTACTTGGTCTGGTACTCTATCAACAAGGCTGATTGGAATAGATGAGCCACCACATGCGATAATTCGCAAAACCAACGAAATTAAGCCATCCGCTAGTATAAAAGAAGCTGGCAATTCAACAGGTCTAAACCATATATATACTCCAAATTCCAAAAAACGCGTCCCGTATTTCTCCCTCGTGTTTTTATATTCTGCAAGTAGCCATAGGCAGATGTAGTTTATTCTAATTGTGCGATTTTGCCAATTGGAAACTAGATTAAGACTGGCCGGACAGAGTTTTATGCAATAATATTTTTTTTCATTGTATATCTATTGGATTGATTCCACAGACTCTCATTTTCTTTATCCTCAAGACTTTGTTCTACGGGATGATGAAATTTATTACTTCTTATGGAAGCTGTGAAGGGTGAATAGTCCAGATCCGCATAGCCAACAGTGCTCATATATATTTTTTCTAGAAATATTGAAAGGACTCATGGTGATCTATGTTATAGTCTTCTGAAATATGAGAAACTCTTCAACCACAATGTACCGACCTCAAATCAACCACAGAAAACAGAAAAGCCGCGGCCGAAGCACCCTAGCAGGGTAGGAATCAAACGACCACACGTGAGGTAAGTCACAATACTAGCGATCTGGAAAACAGCAATAACAAACTCGAAGACGCGACCAACGAGCCTGAACCTTACGAGATTATATTCTATTCCTTAGGCTCTCTTTGTGAAATTCCAAGGGATTGTCGTTCCTGACATTTTATAGATGGTTTTGAGTTGCGGATTCGGTTGCGGGGCTTGGATTCACACTATCGGTCGGGTTTAGGGGTGCCTCAGTTACGACCGGTTAACGGAAGCGGGCTCGAGCCACAATTTTCGAGATCTCTTTTTTAAGAGCGCCAATAATCTTGAACATTTATAGGAATTTTCATCTGGACCTGACCTCGTGTTCGTGAGTATACCCGACAGATATGAGAAGCCAAGAGGGACGAAGAGAAGAGCTGCCGCTTTTTGTTTCCTGGAGAAGGAGAAAATCTTAAGAGGAATACAATCTGAAATCCTGTGAACCCAAATAAGTTCCCTGGACAAACAGTGCATACGTAAGCTCCGCTGTGCCACCCGCGTACGATTCCCCGACACGAATGCCAATTTCATAATCGCTCCCATTGCGCTGGGTCAGAAATCGACTATATATGTACATTTGGGATTTATACTTGTAGATATTTAGTTTACCAGATTTTCTCCATGTTTTGAAGAACAAATATCGAACCATCGCGACGAAATTGCTTAAGCGCCAATAAGACCCAGCAAACCATCGCCAAATCTCGGTAATGCCCAATAACCATCGACAATAAATAGCGCGGAGAAAGTAACATATCCAGCCGACAAATCCATCTAATACATGTTATAAAACCCCGGCGAGTTTAACGAGATGGCAATAATCAAAGTAGACACAACAGAAGAGGCTAGTCTGATTCTTGGAAGATACTCCCCCGAACGAAACCACCGATCTAACATGCCGCGATAGTATAGTCTAAGCCCGAGATCCGATGCGTGGAACCCAAGACCGACCCGGAACCCGAATGTAAATCGGAAGAAACCGCAGCAGGCGAACGATCTACGGGCTTGAAAATCAATAGAAACGATGCCCCTCATGCCGGTTCGATTTATATCATCAGCGAGAGCGCAACGTCGAGAGTTATTACCAACGACAATGGGAGAGCTATCCTAACATCGCTTTCCGGAGGGGTACCTTCAAAATCGCAGAAGTGGGTTTGCCAGCGCTCAGGAAGCTGGTTTGGGTTCACTAACGACTCTGGGATCGAAACTACTTATCTTGGCCACGACGTGCGCGGTATTTTGATTTGTACTGCAAACTCGCATTCGCAGTGGGAGCATTTTGTAGTTACAAAGAGAGAGGGCGATGGGTTCGATGTAATGCTAAGACATTGGTTTGGAATCCAACCTTTGGGGTTTAGAAATGATGGTACAGATTTGGGAAAGAGGGATGTTGCAGATACCTGGTGGGGCTTTACCAAAGTTGGATAAAGATCCCATGCGTCTTTTTAACACCTTGTAACCCTATTATACATATAAACTCGGACCGGCAACCGCCCATGCTTGTAGAGAGCGTCTTCTTGGCAATAATTATATCAAAATCAGTTCTTTTTTGTATTCATGGTGCGCATGGTGTATATAAATATATCCAAGCACTAGGGAACTGCAGTTGACTGCTAATCTCGCAAAGTCAGACAACACAAAGCTGTTATTCCCAGGCTTTGAAGCATTATGCGTCACAATGATCTCAGGTTATTCGAAAATTCTACTAGGCCTCACGGAAGACACCGCACTTCCCCCGATTATCTAATCGGGCCTCCCATGGCCATGCATGACCAAGCCAATAACAATCTTCCAGTTTTGGGTTGTGCCAGCCAACAGCCAGGCCAATATCGAAACCGTTAGCCACGCCGAACCCAATTGTAGTACATCAGCTATTAAATGATTGCAGTGTCCGCAGTATTTGGAATCCCAATATTTTCTATTTCGTACTGTTACGTTACGGCTTCAAGTTGAAATTAACTCCAAGGTATGTAGTGATATATTGGTAAGACGGATCGTAATCAGAATGCCTCATGTAGACCGAGGCATATTCTAATTACATAATCTAAATCTACCATAGCCCTTGGAATTTCTATAATTTATTTTTATATAATTATCGATTGGCTACTTATCACTAATACCCATACATTTTAAGATCAAGGCGTAATATAACAGTTTGCGAGCTCAATCGAAAATAACTGCCCCGGGCGCGATAAGTCTTAGACTAGGAAATATTTAAACACTGCTATTTTATTCTGTTTCAGATTCTAGCACTTTGGCATCCCTCCAGATGTTCCTATGCACTCGTGTCAATAATCAGAGCTATAAGTTGTATGAGGTATCACATTCTCGATACTCACCTCCAGTGCATTTTTCCATGCAAGCTGCTGGTACCCATACACCGCGATTCGCTTCCTTGTACCACACACTACCCAGCGTTAGTTATATCCAGGAAAGGGGCAATATAATTGAAACCTACTTGCTATCGCCACAGCCGCCTGGCTCCGTCACGGAGTAGCAAATGAGACGCAATGCGGTACCAGGTGCATAGTAACCAGCTACTCCAGAGGCTACTCGAGGGCCGTTTCGATATGGCAGCGGTCCAGTTCCACACGAACTCCGCACCTCACAAGTGATATCGCCAGAGCTCAGCTGAGGAACGGGCCCGGCAAGGGCAACCGAGACAAGGAATAGGAGAGAGAGAATGGATTTCATCGTGATTATCAAACTAAGAAGAAATGCTGAAGTTCGAATTCAGGTGGGAGGGTGGATGTCCTTATATAACCTTCATTCACGAGAAGAAATATCAATTTTAGGCCGTGCCAATTCTATTACGCGATTGATTCTTTCATATTTTACCTCATCAATTGAACGGTGATAAAAAGTCTGCAACAGGGTATTGTTATTTTGTTCACATACTCAGGTACACGGCCATCAATGCTGGAATCAATATCATACGTTCTATCCCATCCCGATGCTCCGGGGCTACTCTTGAGTAGCCCTTCTAGCTCTAGCGCGAGCAAGGCATTGGACCCCTGTTGGCCTGTTACCGGGGTTAAGCTTAATTAAGCTTCAGCTTTTGACATCTCAGGCTCAGTTACAACCCCAGTTTTTATTTGAACCCATGCTAGGCAGCTCTGTTCTAGATTTCAAGGTCGAAAGTGCAAGTGGTCATGGGAAAGAATTCAAAATAGTATTCCGAGAATCAATCTTAAGTTTAATAATAACAAGGTGATACAATATTCAAAATAACGCGCTACGGATATGTGTACAGAGCAATACTAGGTAGAATGACTGGGAAGAAATGCTTCGGGTCATCTTACTCGGAAACCCAGATCTATAAAGTGGTAAGTATTAATTTAAATCTTGGGGCAGATTTGCACGTACCTCGACATTTCCAATTGAGGATCTAGACCTGCGCGCCATATCTTTACTAGCGACAAGTGCAGCCTCAAGGTCTCCTTTATCATCCATGGCAACTTTGTCAGTCTCATCCTTGAGCTCGATTGTGCACTTCCCTCTGATCCCCAATTTTTCCTTGACAAGGTCAATGAATTCGTCATATTGCACTTCCGGTCCCATGAGCATCAATCTCAATTTGTCGTTTTTATTGTGGTGAATCTTGATTTTCATCTATTGGGTGTTAGTATTTCCCATAATTAAAGCATTGGATGTTCTCACCTGCGCCAATTCAACTGGTGGGCCGTTGTCGAACGCCATTGACTGTCTGTATGATGCATCAAAACTTGAGCTTCGGAAGGTAACAACGCTGTCCCTAATTTTGTTTACCGGTCCTCCAGCTAGACCACCTGTTGGGGGACCTGGTGGAATCATAGCACCAGGCGGAACCTGTGGTAGTGCTGATGTCGGAGGCGAGGAAATTGGAGGGGAGAAAGTTGGGTCCGGTCCACCAGAAAAGTTTATCTTCGAAGAACGATCCTGAATAACCAAATTTGAAGCCGCGAATGACTTAGCTTCTTCTGGTCGTGATTCGATTTGAGATTGGCGCTTCTCTGTCCCATCGAAACCAGTGTGCATGTTGGCAGCATCCGCAGATGCAACAACCTTCGCCTTGCCCAAATAATCTTTTGTCTTGTAGTTTTGCCTCTTGATACCAGGAGGCTGGTAGAGAGTACCAACGGGTACGGAGAAGACCGTGAAGCCCTATTTTGCGTTAGCTAAGTATCAGCGTTCCAGGCTTGCTCTACTCACATCTGCTCCTTCCGTAATAGCTTCGTCGATGACGTTGTGTGCATCAATCTTCTTCTCTTTGGAAGCAGCCGCGAGATCTTCCATTCCCTCCTTGTGTTCTTTGTCATTCGTATCGTGGGACGAGTATAATCGGCAAAGACCACGATTAAAAATAGCTTCGCAAGAATATAGGCAGAATTTCAAGCCTAGCTGCTCATAGTTAATCGAGTTGTTGCCTCTTAGGTATAGCAGCGCATCATTGAAATTATTCGCGGCCTCCGCAAATTCGGTAAGCAGAAAGTTAGATACGCCGCATTGGAAGTATGCTACTGCCAAGAATTTATCGATATCGATGGCTCTGTGGTACATTTGGACCTTCGTCAAATTAGTCTCGGTCACTGGCTTTGAAGGGAGCTCAACTTACCGCTTTCTCGTGCTCTCCAAGAGTGGCCTGGAGGATACCAATATTGAACAGGATTTTAGCACTGTCGCCGATTGACTCAAACTTTGCGAGGGCCCCCTCATAGTCAGGTTCTTCCTGTTCGCAAAGCTCCAGGGCTTGCACCCAAGTCTCGATTTCCTAGTTTTCATGTTAGGAACAGCAAAACCCTCTTTGAATTCTCGACCTAACCTGTTTCAAAGCCATCTTGTTGGCTCTTCAGCGATGATACCCACCAACAACACAAATCCAAATGTTGCAAACCCGGAGATAAATGCCGCAAGGAAGATTCGTGAGCCGGGTCCCGGTTGGAATTTGGGAGAACGTCCAAGAATTATAAAATATCAATTAACAGAGAGGAAAGTAACGGACGTGTCGGAAGGATATATATTGCCCTACTGGTCAACCCATTTCGCAGCAGTTGGTTGCAACTCTTGCCAGATACGGATAGCGCTAGCGTAGCGGCGCTGGGGCTCTAGCCGATTGGCCGCAGGATACCAAGAGTCTAGACTAGTTCCAGGTTGCAGATACCAAATTGGTGACACAACCTTAAGTAAGTTACCAGAAGCCGGTGGATAATTAAAGGATATCCGTCAGTCAATGCGAATTAAATACTCTCTAATCTATATTTGTCGGACTTCATATATTAGATCGGCTGGGGCTCTCGGGGTATAAAACCGAAGCGGCAGCCACATGGAGACTCCAGACGATAGACTGATCCGAATTCTGCAGTAATTGCGCCAGCCTCTCCTGATTATTAGGCTTTTGCCTGCCGATAGATTGGCTAGGTCAGTCGGATTGAGTTTCTCGAATTCTCCACATGTCATAAATTATACGTTGCGTGACGGAGCTCATAAAGCCTCCTCAGAAGCACATTCTACTAGGTGCAGAAATTTTAGCCACCATCTGGTAAGCTTGCAGCAGCTAATAAGCATCTGTTAAGATCTAATAGTCGTAGTCCGGGTTCGAGATACAACTGTGGCGATCAAACAGAACCCTTATTAACGGAAGAGTTTTAAGCGAATGCGCACTGACCAAGATATGTAGTCAGACTAGTAGAGTATACAAACGGCGGTTGTCACTTGGAGTTCGATTTCCAAATTCTATCGCAAAGCTGGTGTATTAATTTTGCGTTATTTTAGTTGGACCTGGCTGCAGTAACATGAATTCCACAAGCGTATACATTTCACAGTTCGTGTGCCGCAGATGGATTACGAGGCAACTGTCAACGTGATTCTTTGGGGTCCTGTACTTAAACGAGTCTCTTATTTGAGACGCCGTACTCAATAAAACTCGTCTGTACTTTCGGTGGGACTAATTTAAGAATGAATCAAGATCTGAATATTGGTCATTATGCATTTATGCATTGTCGCAGTGCAATAGCGGCACTCTCGGATCCGTTGAGCTAGCAATGCGCTAGTTTCTCACCGGACTTTATATTCGACGTAATTACAAGGCTTATTCTTGCCCGTTAACACTATTATCTCTTTTTCCTCCTATAAGGTAGTATAATGATTAATTACCTAAGCCCAAAGCAGTTGCAGAGAAAGCCAGACAGATAGTTTCATTTTGCGTTGCGGCCCGTTGTGATTTTATATTTGAGCAACTAAGATGAGATGGAGATTAGGAACGAGGCTGACATAAATAAGATGGAAAGTTCTTTCGATATTTGAAATTTCACAAACAGCTGCACATGGTGCAGATGGATAAGAATCGATATGGAGTAATCGATGAGCGTTGCTTATGGGATGTTTGAACACGTCAGGGAGATCAATCCACAAGAATAGAGTATTTTCCCTATATATTTCATTAGAAAATGACCTTATACGTATAAGGAGCTTGGTTCTCCCACTACGGGCCAAAACAAGGCTTGAATTGATCCAACAGTTTGGGTGAATTGCCAGACGGTAAACTTAGTTTCGATAGCTGGATTGCTATAAGGGTGATAGTATGAATACAGCGGCAATGAGAATAGCAAAGAAAGTTCGATATGAAAGAAGATTGTTCTTTCTACAAGGTTAGGAGCAAATAGGATATGCACCATATAGACGAAAAGCGGAGTAAGTAAACAGAGTCGAGGCAGATAGGTGCCACCATAGGGTAAAAGGTCACAAGCCCAAAGCCCCACAGTTACTATTTGCCTTCCAAGTTGCATTTCAGCTCCTTCTTAGCTATCCCGGCCAACTTGAAGGATCGAGCGATTAGATTCAGCCCGGCCTTGCAGGTTGGCGAACCGGTTCAGGCAAGCATCCCGACAATTATGAGATGCTGCAGCCATATTTAAGCGAATTTTCCCGCATCAAAATAGTCTTCGGGACGCGCTAAAATACCAGGAATCCGTTACATGGAAAACCATCGGAATTTTCTAAATCTCACGCATGCATTCTACTGAAATTTCGGGGTCGGCTCCAAGGCTGGGCAATGCAACACATTTTAACCGACGAAATGCAACAGGGACGAGTCAAGAACCGAGGCTGAGGAGATAGAAAACGCGAATGCACAATGCGGGCGGTGAATCACAAGTCACACTTGTTCGGCGAATGAGACTCGCAAGTTCTGCGAAACATCATGAAATTTTTGAATCAGATCACCTGGCTGGTTTTCTCCCTATCAAGCTGCGACACCGTGTCACATAGCGCAGATTTACCAACACGGAGTGATGGAAAAATTAATTCGAAATGCATGTCTTATAACCACAGGCAGATACCGGAGATTCTTCTATCACATTTATGTCTGAACAACTCATCGGCCATCCTCAAGTATCTCTGACAACGAATAAATTTTACGTATGGGGCCGTCTATCTGCCACGGAAGCGCTAGTCGAGAATTGCCAAGCGAGGACACGAAATGCCAGGTTTTTTCAGCTCCGGTGGCCAGGTACCCATACAAATGGTAGCTGTCGCCCTCGGTTCTTAGCTCGAAAGACTCCTCTGAACGTAGGTATACTACCTTCTTCCACATTGATCCCATATATTAGCTCGCGATATGTCAAGACCATCGTAAATCGCGTTACCCGATCGTTTCTCATATCTCTGCCATTCGCATGTTTCGAGGGCCTTAGAGAATGGATCGTAAGGCACAAAGAGTTGAATCTATACGGGCAAGGCTGCAAAGTCTCATTTGTAAGAGCTCTTCGCAGAGCCATGTTCCGTCCCGTTCGCCTCTTGACTAATCGCGCATTAGATGAACAACATGGTGAATTCGTCGACGCAAAGGACATCACCAACACCTATCGTAGCCGTGCTCCGTTCCCATTTCTATTCAATTCTGATGATCCAAAACAACCAAAAGTGTCGATTGCATCAATCAGCCAGCCTGATCACGATGCCATGATGAGGCTTATTAATGCCGGACGGATAACCGCGGCTAGAGTGAACGAGAGTTCAACCACTGGCACTCGCACAACTGTGACGCCAATAGAACCGGACCGAGACTCAATGAGTAGCCCAGTCGACACGAAGATTCCGATAGGCAAGCTTGAATACAACCAACGAGCCACTCTGAGCCGGAGAGCATCTTCCACAGTAGATGAAGGAAGCAGCCAATTTCAGATACCGCCGACTCTGCCGGCATTCAGCACTATTCTAAGTAACGAAACCCCATTCTCGTTCCCGCAGCTGCAATCGAGCTCTCTTCAGACCACATTGCCCACTTTACCACGCCCTCGAAGTGTCGATAGTCTTCCTCCGATAACATCTTATTCTTCAGCTATGGTCATAGACCCGCCCTTGGAATCACCTCGGAGTTCGCGGTGGAGTAGGATTTACAACGATGTCAGCAGATTAGGTTCTGGTGTTGTCCAGTGGAGCAAAGACATAGAAGCGTTACGTATCCAGATAGAAGAGCTATCAAGAGGCGAGTCAGAATCAAGTAAACAAACATCTCAAGTGCTCAAGGAAGAGTTGGAGCAAATCAGAGCCGAGAACTCTGCCCTGCAGCTCCAAGTAAAAAACTTAACAGAAGAGAACCAAAAAGTTATTTGTGAAAGAGATGTTTTAAAAAACTTATTGCTTGAGCGAATGTCTCAAGCAACATGATCGCAGTGTTTTGTTCGTTGAAATATAAAGTGGTTTAGAATATTAGATCGGTATCGCTTGGTAGATTATTGCTATTTTGTAAAACAACAGGTGTCTAGGTATCAGAATATATATATATTAAATCAAAACTGGGGAATTCATGAAGTGATTCAAATCTGGGTGTACAGTTGTCTTAAAGAACAGTTGAAACCCTAAATTCAAGATTTTTGGACCAAGAATTTTCGCTTACTCTGTGAGCTATAATAGTGGCATCATATGGGAGGTACCGTCAATATAGGTACTTTCCTATATGTGGATCCAAGATGTGACAACTCGTCCTCTTGCAGAATGCTTACGAAAGTGTGCAACAAGACGAAGATCAGTCGAGATAAGTTGCAAGGGTCGCGCAAGCCTCTCAAAGTGCAGCGATCTTGCTTATGATTAAATTTGTCAACATCTAAAAAGTAAAGAAGGTAGCCTTGTATTCTTAAAGAAATTCAATACATGATCTGTCAAGCGATTTCACTCCTGAAGACCCCTTAAAAGGGGCAACCCTATAGTCAGCCTGTTTTCGAAAAGCAAGTCACCGAGGCTCTCAAGGCTAAGAATCAGAGTCCTCAAATACATTTTCACGAATTATGTATTTCCGATATTTTGAACCCTTATTGATATATGTACACAATAGATCTCTATGTTTCGTATATGGTATCAAAAAGTAGAATTATTCCCAGAAATTACTTAAATATGTCTTCTAAAGTTGTAGAAGATCTATGAACCAAAATAAGACATGCTTTTAATTGCTGTGTAGCCAGTAAAGGAGTACTCTAGTCAATGGTATGCTATAAAACAAAACGACGCTTAACTACTTAGTTGCTTGTAAGAGCCTGGCTATCGTCCGGCGATGGCGGCGATGCTCTCCGACTGCTCCCCCCAAATATTCGTGCCTTGGGCGGTCGGCTAACTTCCACAGATTCTTTACCTTGGGAAGAATCCTCTGCTATTTCTTGCTCTAGTACTGAGGCTCTCTCTTCTGTGAGATGGAAGCTTCTCTCAACGGTAATCCGAGGATAAGATTGGCTGCCTTTTCGTTCTAAGTCCTCTTCTTCACTAGATCGCCGCCTTAATCGCTCCTCCGATTTGGTCTCTCCTAGGGATCCCAACTCCAAGTAGCTCTGCATAGTATCCTGCACAGTTGCATCAGCTGTGTAGCGGACGAATTTTGCAGGTCCCTTGTAAATATTCTCTCCTTTTAGTCGGAAGCGGTTGGAAAGCATTTTCGAACCACCAGAGCTACTAAAGAATTTGTCGAGCCTTGTGAACTTGATGATACCTCTGTTCAGGGCTGGGAGACAAGCTATCAGGATTGCAAGACTGCTTTCGAGTATCCCCCAAAAAGCAACGGCTGTTGCGTTCCAGGTGATGTCGAACGAATCAACCATGATTCTGTAGAACACGAATGGTTTAATTGCACTAAAGACCTATATATATCAAGATAGAATTAGCATAGCAAACCACAAGCACCAAAATTTGAAACTCACCATAGTAAAGATACCAAGAACTAAGAGAAAACCGAGATTGAACTTCTTCGCTTTCGTCATTGGTAGTCGAAAAAGGACGAAGAGTGGAGGAAATATAGTGAGGGCATCAAGTATGATATGACCAGCCATGAAAACCCCGTAGTTTGTCGTTGACTGTAAACTGATACAAGTTCCATCAAGGTTTGAGTTCAGGTTGAAAGCTCGGGAGGCCGGGACTCCGCATTGGAAAATTTGTGTTAGGACTGCAGCCAACCCAAATACATAAGAAACACCAAGAAGTGCGATAAGATAACGTCTTTGAAATATTGAGGATTTAGGTGTCAGTCGGAGGAGAAGATGCTGAATAGATATTCTGCAAAGATGCAAAGCTGAGAAAGAAAAGATAACATGCAAATATTGCACCTACACGTAGAGCGGTTCAAATGGTAAGCATCAAGATGGTGGGAATCGAGACAATTGGGGTAACTTACAACAAGATACTTCTCAATGTCTTTTCTTGAATTGTCATACAAATGATATCCCAAGCCGGTGCCAAATACCGCTGTTCAAGAAAAGTTAGCGGCGTCTTCACATAATATGATTATATGCCCATCGTACCATAAACATTGACTACATTGAAAGCAGAGTAGCATATCTACGCACGCACCACATTAGCAATCGAAACTGTCATATGGAATTAACTAATAATACCTACGAATGTAGGTATCATAACCCAATCATCAGGACCGAATGAGCCCTTTACCCTTGCTCGGGTCCAAAATCTCAGTATAACCACCACGGTCGTCAGACCGCAAACTATTATACCAGTTACAAAACAATAAAAGGTATTGACCGGTATCCGGTAGTTTGGATCGACTTCTAATGGGAATTTGAAATCCGGTGGAATCATCTTGAACAAAGGGAAGAGCCCCCTCAGATATTCCCTATCGACATCCGTCTGAAGGTTTGGCGGCGACACCCACTTCATTGTGATGCCGATAATGCCGAATTAGAATCGCCAGAAATATTCGAAATGCGTTGTCAAAATGTTGAAAATGAAAGTGCGAGAGGTTATCGTATCATCGAGTTGAGCTCTCGACTGTAAACATCTGAAAGCAAAGAAAAAACTGGTTGCCTGCTATTTCTTCGATTCAGTTGCGACACCTATTCAGCCAGTGCTTCGGCGATGCAAAGTTATAGTTATCGATAATAAAATATTGTTTATTTGGCGTAAGCAATCGATCGAAACCGGAGCCGAAGACTAAATGAAATCCTCGACATCTTATATCTTTGGCTGGCGGACGCCACTATTAATGCTGGCGATAAGCTAGTATGAGTCGAGTGGACCAAATCCTTGCCCACAGAAATTCTTTGTCTTGCAAGTGAATGGGCCACTGGAACTAAAGACCTTGGTCGATCCAGCAGAACCGGGGATGGGGTTTATTAGTGCACAAAATTGAATCCCAGGCTCTCTCGACACGCAGAGGCAACGGGTCGTATCATATCTTGTGGGCCAGCAAAGGACAATAGACACTAGGGTCCGCTTACATTGGTCAAGTGTAGGAGAATGGGGGGCCCTAGCGGCAACCACTAGTTCCAACAGCGTTAGTTGTGCCAAAGCTCGTCGATCGAACTCCGTCAAATTCGGCATCATGGGCACCTATCGGACCCACTAGGACACAGACAATCCGCGAAAAGGTTAGAAGCAAACGCGACCCTCATCTTGTTTTTTGCTGGTTGAAAGATTGGAGGCTGCCCCCAGCTCGTTTGACCGTCAGGCCATGCTGAAATCCCAAGCATCTGCACGGCTCCAAGTCTTTGGAACATGGGATGCATGCAGCAGTAATAGCATCGAAAATAAGGGGTACAATAGCCTCGGCTGCTTAGCATCCATGGGTTAGGAACCGGTACTGTTAACCGACCGACACTCACTGATTTCAACACACTTAAGACGCGATGCTAGATGCATAATTGTTATAATAATAACGCTACCAGGCCAGGTTGGAATATGATAAATTATCAAATACGCCGCGCCGTTGAAGTGGCTAGTGATCGACGCAGGCGAGAGAGAGATATGGCGCGGGACTACGAACTAAGTAATTTGTAAAGTAAATGTGCCAAAGGAACCATTTACAAGCCAGGGACTCCTAGGACCAGAGGTTTCAGGCACCTTGCCCCCGCTCCAAAACGGAGACCACTCTTCAATATCCAACGTCGACGATTCACCACATCCCGAGGCTAGCTTCCCCTCAAAGCGACAGGCTGCAGAACTCTATTTCGGTCACGTGACCGCCATCATTGGTCGATCGACAGTTGATATTGTCAAAACAAAACCTCCTGAACTAACTTCCCGCAAAACTTTAATACGACAGAGCCTTGGCAACGGTGCCAGCGCAAAAGAGGATTTCTTTCTTTGAAACGCCGAAAGCCGCCGGAGATATTAGTTAATAAATAAGATGGTATCGCGAATTCGGGGATCAGGGGACAATTACTTGTAAGCTTTCGAGATCTGGACTTGGAAGTCAGCAAGTCGATCTCCAAGACCAAAGATGGGCATGGAATCCTGTAGGTTGCGCTCAGGTTCGAACGATCGATCGCTTTGGCCCTCTGCGCCTCTGCGCCCCTAATTCGCAATAACTTTCTAATGTCTGGTATTTTCTTTGTGCGCTGCGCATGGTCTACGAGACATGGTTATATACTACTATTTGATAAAAACGAGCTTTCAAGAGAATTTCTGCCAGTCTCGTAACCAGACTTGTGTTGTGCCGAGGATTTCTGCCAGCCTATTGATCAAAACTGTGTTGAGGTATGAAGGAGGAAAGTCCGGAAAGGATATTCAGGATTGGTGAGCTATCACAATATTACTCAAATACCATGCTCGGAATCATTCAGGGTCTGAAGGCTTCCGGACTGACAGCCGAACTTGCGAACGAGGAAAATAATCTATATTTTCGATATTACTGCTCAGCAGCCTTCCTAAGCCAAGATGTGTAAATCATATAATGTATATTATAATAGAGGGTATATCATAATAATCCCAGTCTTGAGACTTGCAACCAAACCCAAACAGGTAATAAAAACGGAGAATACCATCCTTCATTTAGAGAAAAAACCCCGTCCTGGTACCCTCATGTCGATAACGCACCAGGAAATATTTTAACCAGATTGGGGGGAGGTTATTCACGAGAGTCAAGAGGTACCTGGAACTACCACCGCTACACAGTAACTTTGCGAATTCATGTTTTTGTACTTTTGATTGAATACTCAAATAAGAATCCCCAGTCCTTTTCACATATATTGTTCCGCGACATTGGTCTTATCATGTGTGTCTTGAGAAAATCCACTTGCTCAGACACTAGTATCCTAGGCTATCGGTTCCACTCCGGCTCGAGGGTTCGGCAAGGGCACCCCGCGCAAACCAACAAGTGTATTACTTCCCCTATCATAAGATCTTACATATAAGAGTTACAAGCACAATTTTCATAATAGTAAAAAGAAACCTTCCTCCAAATACCGGATGTATCGAAAATCCTGTTTTTTTTGTTCAAGCGATTCAGGACGTTTGCATAGAGTGCTCATATTACAAAGAGCGGAGGTATCAATCGTCCCCATGCTTTCGCACTTCTGTGTATGAGGCTCGGCAAGTTCCAACCGGTCAAGAGATCTGGTGTGCATAATTAGCTGTAAATTCTCATTCGGTACCCTTGTTACCGGGAACCCCGACTGGACAAGCCACAGATTTCTAAAACCGCGAACGAGCAATTTGAATTTAGCTTCTCGGGCACAAACCGCCACCATTTGAGAATTGCGTCTTGTTTTTTCCACATTTGCTTAATTAAGTCAAAGCGCACTACCATTGCGATGTTCTCGCCTTGGCCTCCTGCTCTGTTTTTCAACCCGAACGACTATACTTAAATACCCTCAGACCTAGACGCTAGAAACAAAGTTAGGCGTAAATGCACAGATCTCGAAGCCAAAACGCTATCTGCAAACACACTATCATGAGTCGAGCTCCTACGTTTAGCGCCAACGTTTATGTTCCGTGACGTCTGATCCCGCGAACGCTCTTGACTCTGAAACCTTTGGGTGCTGCCTCAGCGCGCGCTCGGATATCTCGACACGACACGATACCCCATTGCATTGCGCATATTGCTAATGCATGCGCATCGATAAGCCACCGTCACAGAGTCTCGACCATCAACATGCGAAATCAATACTTTGCGCTTGGTCAATCTTGCCAATCCCGCTTCGACTCTGCTCGAGATCGAAGCCGTTCCTCTTCATGAAAGTGTTTCGGATTAATATTTTTGCGGGATAATTTTTAGGACGAGTTAGTGTAACTGAACGCACAACACAATACTGATCAGTTAGAAATTTCACCTAGTTGAGTTGATATTGATACAAATCTCCATTTTTTGAGACTTATAACAATATCTATCACCTGACGTAGACTATATAATAAGTTCCACATAATTCTAAAGGGAGGATGAAGATACGCCGAGAGTTGAGAGACAAGGTCCGGATGCGTGCGAGTTAAATATTTGGATTTACAAGCAAGCAGGCCACGGCCAAGCTTGTTTCCTGTAAGAGATCTAGAATAACTATACATATAACCAGGGGATCCAAACTGCAGCCGATATCCTGGCTTTCAAAGGCTTTATGGAAGGAGATAAGCTTTGCCGAGACTCAGGCATGCAATTGTAGTAAGATGAGAAAGTCCTATGAGAAATGAAATACATGTAGAACGGTTTTAGGTATTTTATCCATCCTATGTTGCGCCGAACGAAATAGCAAAGTGTGTTCTTATGACCCGTCTTGAATGGATAGCTTTAGTAGCTGTTAGGGCAGACAGAGACAGTGGTTGTGCAAGATTTGGTAACCGTGACGGTGGCGGCAGCGGCACCTGGTTGAGTGACTGTGAACCAGGCAGTCTTGGTCTGCCATTGGGTTTTCCATTGGACTACGAGATATCAGAATACAAGTTCAAATTACCCCCCAAAAAAACAGTAGGATGGCTTACCATATCCTTCCTTTTTACACCATGTGGGGAAGCATGGCATCTTTGTGCAAGCAGCATTGCAGGCCGTGGCCGAGGCGCTTCCGATGCAAGCCGCAGTGGCGAGGACAATAGCAGCGACCTTCATTTTGAATTCTTATATCTTAAAGAAATTTAAAGGAGTGGAAGGACTAAAAGAGTGTCTTCTGGTGTAGAAAGGAACGTGAGTGGATAACCGTTGTAAGAAGAAGAGATATCGTTGGAAGGGAAAAATGTCCCTATATATAGATATCCTTCCTAAGCTATTTCCTTGGGTTTACTCACGCACTTTTGAACATCACAAGATCTTAAAATCCCAACCACCATCTTATAATCCGATAATGAGCTTGCGGCTCTCGATACTTTACCGGGTAGTGTGAACCAAAAATCATTCACAGTTGTCCACGTAATTTATCCCATGATTGGTAGATGTATCGTCATCGAATAGCCGAAGAATCGTGAATTGGAATATCTAACAGGAAAACGTCGGCAAGTGGACTTCATATCGTGCGGCTCATCGAATAATTATTATGAAATATCCTACTAGCGTCGCAAAGAAATTCCAGCAGGTTGGAAGTATACGTAGCTAGCTAGAGCTCCATAGCCAAGGAACCCGGTTATAATGACAATCCATGGGAAAAACTTTGCGACTTCACAGATTTCATCGGGAACCCGAGTTTTCCGAGCACGCGAGTTCAGGTTTGCCAATTCACGTTTGCGAGTGGGGGGGCTAAGAGTACAAGGCGCTTTGTGAATGCAAATACATCCGTTGTTGGGTTGTCGAAGCGGTTGTTGTGGTGTTGTTGGGAAGAGCCGAAAGCCCTTGCAGCAAATTACGGGCTATCGGATGCGATAGTGAGCACCAAGATTGCCAGTTGTCTATATGCTCCGAAATAAATATAATAAATATAAAAATGCCAGGCACCTGTCCGCTGCGATGTAACGGTTCCCCGGGTAGTCTTCTTACATTGTCCTGTTATAGCAGCAAGGATCAAATGCACTTGCTATTGCTATGCGAATGGGTTGCCTATATATCGATTCGATGCATCCAAGGAGCTCGATGTTTCGCAGTTTGTGGCTTCGGTATGGCAGAGAGAAGCGATAAACATGCTGGAACTTGGTTCCGCCGTCGTTTTTCTGTGCTGAAAGGGCCGGGAAGACTCGAAAGAGTTCCCGGAGAGCCAAAGACAAATGCCTATATATCTGTGGCGGCGCTGGTACCCCTTCCCAGAACCCGTCGGATACCGGCTCTCTAGAAAAGACGTCCCACAAATGTACTGCCTCCAAATTGGAATAACTAGGATCAGATGTAAATAATGCGCTCCTATTGGGTCTATATGGATAATGTTGTAGTGCGTAAAAATCCGACTTCACATCAAGCCCCCGTTAGTTGCAAGTTTGGCATATCTTGGCGAGCGCACCGAGATAGCGAGGAAGGAATATCTAATTTCTAAAAGAAATTGTTTTTTCTCAAAACTTAAATTGGTTTCCTCTGCCAATTGTGACTGACACGCTCATACCCTGGAGTTCGGAGGTCGATCATTCGCAACTACCAAAGTCTCCTATATGGCGGATCTACTAGCTAAGAAAGCATGATCCATGTTCTTCATATCCGATTCCTGAGGAGGCTTTCATGAAGTACCATTCTTGCTTGTAGTAGGTACTTCGAAAGAATATATGCGTACAGTCCTTCGATTTTTGTGTGAGAGATATATCGATATTCAAGAACAGTCGGGGAGATGATTGAATCGTACGGATCTTTTTGGCGTTTCCCAAACCCACAACCCACATTCCAATAGATAACCACATAGATCCCCGCTAAATGCCATGTTACTTTGTGTGCGACGAACGTAATCGAATGCTCTAAAGATGACGCCCAAGCTCGCGCTCACCAAGTTCGTCGCTCTGTCGGAATCCAACGCAGCGGAGTGCGTTGCGGGGGGTTCTTTGGGCAATGCCTGGCGAACTTGGCGAACGGATGCGTATCAGACCACGTCCTGCTCTCCACATCGCCAACTAGCCCCCGAATGAACACCTAATCACCTTACGACAGAGGTGACGACTCGGCCACGCATCGTCGCCATCGAGAGAGCTTCTCGATACCGCGACTTCGAGCTTCAATCTCTTGCCGCGCGACACCGTTTTGCGGCTCTTCTCCAGCCATATCGGTTGCGCTTGAGCTTAAATAAACAACACCGAAGCTCCGTTTTCGCAGTTCCCACCTCAAGCTTTGGTTGCGATAACCAGGAGTATCGCCGCCAATTTTTCCCACCCCCCGCATCAATTGGCAGACCAACACCGCAGAAATGGGCGGACCTACTGAGGAGAAGCTATTCACGAGGCGAGAGATCGAAGGGCTGATTGCCGACGGGAGGAAAGTTATCATTGTCGATGACAAGGTTCTGAAGGTGGACCCATGGTTGAAGTACCACCCTGGTGGCGACAAAGCCATCATGCATATGGTCGGACGGGACGCAACAGACGAAGTTACAGCGTAGGTTTTTACAAGCTAGATATGCTATCCTACTTGGTTTATATGATCTAACTCTCTGATGGGATTTCTGTAGTCTTCATTCTGCGGCGACGAAGCAGATGATGTTGAAATTCAAAGTTGGTCGAATTCAGGGGCCTTGGGTTAACTTCAAACCACCTATCCAAGGTGGAAAATTCAGAGTGATCGGTGACGATTGTCCGAGCGAAAACGACCTGGCAGCAGACTTTACAAATGTAGCTCCTTCCGATCTCGTCAGCTCAGGTGCGACAACCCCGACCAGCTCCAGCAGCGAGCGCGATTACATTCTAGACCCTCGCTTGAGGCGAAGGAAAGCGCTAGCGGACTCGTCTTCTATATCTTCGGTGTCAGATGCGGAAGATGAGGCGACACTGTCTCTAAGGCAAGAAGCAGAGAGACGTCTGCAGGAGGATCTCGATAAATATCCCTCATTGGACATGGCAACCCAGCAAAATATTATCGCCAAATACAGGGAACTTGACCAGAAACTACGGGACAAGGGAATGTACCAATGCAACTACTGGGCTTACGGTGTTGAGTGCCTTCGCTATTCCCTCTGTTTCGGGCTTTTCTTATATTTCCTCAATACCGGATTGTATAAGCTATCGGCTGTGTTCCTTGGTTTTTTCTGGCACCAACTTACCTTTACAGCTCATGATGCGGGGCATATGGGCATCACTCACAACTTTGCCGTTGACACATTCATCGGTATCTTCATAGCAGACCTTTGTGGAGGACTTTCAATTGGTTGGTGGAAACGTAACCACAATGTAAGATTCAACTCCCTTCAGAACAAAAGACGACAAGCTAATTTATATTGGTAGGTGCATCATATCGTCACAAACGAGCCCGACCACGACCCGGATATTCAGCATTTGCCTTTTTTCGCCATAGATCAAAAGTTCTTCAAGAGTTTATACTCTACTTACTATGATCGTGTCATGGAATACGATGCCTTTGCTCGATTTGTCATTCGTGCGCAACACTGGCTCTACTACCCAATGCTTGGCTTTGGAAGATTGAATCTCTACCGTCTCTCATGGGAATATATCCTCCTTGGGCAAGCTCCGAAGAAGGGGATCGCTTGGTGGCATCGATATGCAGAACTAAGCGCCCTAACCCTCTTTTGGGTGTGGTACGGGTACTTTGTTATCTACAGGTGCATCCCGACGACAAGCGACAGAATCATATTCTTCTGTATCAGCCATGTCGTTCCATTCCCCGTCCACGTCCAGATTACACTGAGCCACTTTGCCATGAGCACATCAGATATCGGAGTGGCGGAATCGTTCCCGCAGCGAATGATCAGAACCACCATGGATGTGGATTGCCCCGAGTGGCTGGACTTTTTCCACGGGGGACTCCAATTTCAAGTCATTCATCATTTGTAAGTACCATTCAAAAATCACTTTGGTCCGCAGCTAACTTTATTACCTAGGTACCCTCGTATGCCTCGCCATAACCTCCGCGCGGCACAGAAGGATGTCATGAAATTCTGTAGGGAGGTCGGCCTCCCATATGCTTTATACGGTTTCTATGAGGGCAACAAAGCTGTCATTGGGCATCTAGCGGAAATCAGCAAACAAGCCGCCATCTTTAAGGAGTGCCAGCAATACTGTATGGAGAACCCGGGCCATGCACACTAACGAGTGAAAATCACAACTGTAACATATGTACCTATGACTTGGTTCACGACTTATTACATGCACAATTAGACTACTAGCGAAGAATAATATAATTCATGGTATGATTTTATTGAAGCTTCTTATTTGCAAATATTATCCTTTATCTACCACGGTTGAACCTTCCCGCGTTGAATCACTTTCCCCGTGTCCCCATCTCGAGCCCCTTCAACCACATCCTTGATAAAGATACCACCGAGAGCAGGATCTTCAGCACCCAGCTTCTTCAGAAGCTCGGGATTCCCACCCAAATTAGTTGCAAGCATCCCCGGAGAAATACACCACACCTTCACGTTGTCGTTTTTAAGAACTCTTTGGAAGTCTATCATAACCATATTCAAGGCGGCCTTGCTTACTCGATAGCAAAGAAACTGAGGGCTATCCTTGGATTTTGGCCAACCTGCTGATGGGATCATGTAACGGGGGCTAGTTGATTGTCCCGCTTCCTCCAGAGATGATAAACCACTAGTCAGGAACAAAAGACGCGGTGCGGAAGATTTAATGAGAAGCGGGAGGAATATATCCGTCACCGCGTAGGTTCCGGCCACGTTGACATTGAAGTCTTGCAGTAAGACTTCTCGACTCGGTGGTAAATTTGTTGCGGCTGATTATATCAAGTTATTAACATGAATATATGACCTTTGTGTGAGAGAAAAGATTTCAATTCGCGTGCTTACCTCCTGCATTATTGATTAAAACATCAATATAGTCGACTTGCGCGCTGATTTTAGCGTACGCCTCGTTGATCGAATCGTCAGAGAATAGATCAAGTTGGAACGGTACTATCGTATGTTTGCCGGTGTCTCCGAGGCTTTGTATCGCGGCATCAAGCTTCTCAGGGCTGCGAGCACCCATAAAGATATGGTAAGGGTTCGATGCGCCGAGGAATGCCTTGACGGCTTCAAGACCAATGCCCGTATTCGCGCCAGTTATGACAACGATTGTCTTGGATGACATGGCGAAATTATGTGAGGTAAGAATGTAGATTAAGTCTTTACAGAAGAGTTTATTTGATAAGAGATCCGTAATATCAACTGCTCCCAAGGTGGAAAACGGCCCTTTATATAGACAAAATACAGCGGCTAAACCAACGGAGCATACCAAGCTGGAAACAGTAGTTATGTAACGAGCAATAGGAAATGGCAGTAATTAGATAGCCAACAAGCCGTCTGCCCAAATTTGCCGCAAACTGCCGTACCTGCAGGTTTCATGTACGAATCACGATGCCACGACGGGTTAGGGAGAAAGTCTAGCTGCATATGATATCACCATCTATTATGTTGTGTTGCATTTCGCACCGTTCGGCCCTCAGCTCAGTCGCGGACTGGCAGCGTTAAGTTCGGTCTTAAAGCCGGCTCTATACTATTTCCCCATTATGGGAAGCCATCAACCTGCGATCGGCCGATATAGCTATCTTAACTATAGAATTTTTATATACGCGTACGCGATTCTATCGGCGGTCGGTTCGAAAATGGCCGATTGAAGCCGACAAACTGGCGCCATTGCTGCGATATACTGCGTCGGCTGGAAATAGCAATCATCTGGCTCCACCGGTACCGAAAATCCGTTGGTTATATTGCATTTGATACCCTCAATTTAGTTTCGTTGCCCTCAGTTCGCACGTTTCAAGTATGCAAAAGCGCAAATGCGGGGTTCCGCCTAGCAAAGCTAAGCTTGGAGCTTCGCGTTTCCATCGCTCTTAAGAGTGTGAAATCAAACACGTTGGACTCCTTGGTGCACGCGCGACGACGGCACATGCATAATCATCACCATCGAGAAGGGAAATTGAAATGCCTGGTTCGATCGCATCTACCGAAGCTGGAGACGGCAGAGCGACACCCACTACCACAAGAAATAGCTCGCCAGAGTTTCTCCCGTCTGGCTCAGGCGGTTTGAGATCAGGGTTGGGTAAGAAAAAGTTGCACTTAGAAAATGCAAGTTGCCGTTCGAATTTAAATTAACATACCTCTTCTGAACCAATGAAATCTAGTCATCGAAAATCAGGTTTCCAATTTAAACTTGGAAGATTCCATGATCAGCCTACCAAGCTCAGAGGAGACGGTCACTCAGAAGCGACGAGAATGGTACCCGCTCGCTTGGAGAAAGTTTCTTGAGAAGAACAATTACGACGGCGTGATAACTACCGTCCGCCGATATCTTGACATCATGGATAAATCGAATCTCGATATTGAATGCTACTTTGCCCTCATGATGGCGTTGACTACCAAGAAGGATAAAGATTCTAGCATTTTAGACGAGATCGATATGTCGAGTCTCTCTGACGCAGAGCTTGTGGATATCCACTTGTTGCGGAGTATTATCTATTTGAAATACAACGAGGTAGATAAAGCGCTACAAGAAGGGAAAATCGCTTCCGAAAAGTCTTTTGGGTTGGATTTACAGGAAACCTGTCATTACATTTTGGCCTTGATCGCGTGTTATACCGAGGATTATGTCGAGGCATCTTTCAGAAAGAGCGTAATCTCGGAAGACTTTCAGTTGAAACCACGATTCGGAGACCTAATAAAACGTCTTTCATTCAGGGACGCTAAATGGCAGATTCGAGGGCTTACAACATACAATGACAAACCGAGATACACTGGTCCTCTCGATATTGCGAAAGACTTACCAATACCTTCAAACTTCTTGGTATAGAACTTCATTCGTGTATTTTACAGACAGTATTCCAGGTTAATAACAAAGATTTCTAGAAACTTTGAGGGCCTGTTCAAATTATATCATTGCATCTTTCGCTAGGTTCGGTTGCAAGTTTTACGAAATTTGAGGGTTCGCTTAAGATGCAGACGACTTAGAAAATTTATTTGAAGTTTATGTTATATCATGTAGTACCTAATCGCATTGGGAGCTCCAAACTTTGTGCGACGTGATATTGTAAAGAGAATATAGAAGAGGCTCAGTCATATTTTGTTAACGCAAAATTTCGCATTCATCATCTATTCCTCTTCGTGAGTGATGGAATGTGCCATTTCCTATTTCTCAGATCACAATCTACCAAGATCCAAAAAAGCAGCCACCACAAGCATATGTCGAACAAGTAATCTTATGACCAGTGGTATCGAAAGCGACATTACTGCAAATGAGCACAACGCCAACGCACTTCACATCCGTTTGGGTTGGCTGGAGACATGCTGGGTTAGGTGCCGAAGACGTGGATCCACAGCACTCGCAGAGCTGCTTCTTGCCTGACCAGCAACTGCCGCCGTTTCCTGCAAGAAATATTCTAATTAACTGAATTTGGTCATCATAGCTTTCTGTCAATTTTGATTGATGGAATGTTACCTGATTTTGAGAATTGACTAGTGCCTTTACATTTGCTGCCTCCTTTGGATGCTGGACATGAGGAGTTGCAGAATGGTGCAGTTCCTTCCCAGTATCTATAGCATTGGGCGGTGGCAACCTCGACGAGTCCGGATATCAGAAGCATGGCAGTCGTAGTTAAGACCGAAAACTTCATTTCGAGTTATAGATATAATATTTTAATAGAGATACAATTGCCCGATTTGTTTAAAGTCAAACGCATAAATGAATGGCGCTTTCCGTAGGAAAATTCCGGTAGAGTGTTATGTGCCATATGAGATGTTCTCCCGGGGAACCTTCGGAATCATACTCCATTTATACTTTGAATTGAAATTATCAGAATGCCATCGATGCTACAGAATAGGGATTTCTATCAAAAACTAGTTGCGGCAGGGCCTTGATCCCGAGACTTCAGCTTATCTTGGCAGGCAGACGGATGCACAAGCCATTGGCAACTAGCTAGGAACTAATGGACGAATATGGAAGGATATTTTTATGATCCTGTATTACCAGTTCGAAATTTGAATGCACAGGGTCTCCATTTTGTTAGGGGTTGTTGGTTGTAAAATAGATGGGATAAATATTTGAAAAAGGAGCGGAGGATAGTCTTATGGGAAGTGACAGGTAACATCATGATGCGTAAGTGATCCGATTCAAAAGACAATCGGCCAAATATAGACGTTCCAATTATATTTCGAGAAGAATATCGGAGGTTTTTCTCGGATTGTCTTCTGCAAAGCTTAAGAGGCGAGTCGATCTCGGCCCCACAAAGCGCGCCGTGGCACGCTGCATCTATATTGAGTTGACTAAGAACATGGATGTCGGCTCGGTCTGGGCTATTCTCACAGAAGCCACCAACAAAGCCCTGCAGCTTTGTGACCTGTAAAATCTTGCGAATCCGTGGTGATGGTGGCACACCAGCACCACGTCGTGCGGCTGACGACCCTCGTGGAATCCTTCCTTCACCAACAACGCTTTGATCCATCCAACATGAAAAAATGATATTGGCGTGTCGATACGCTGTACGATGCTCTGACTGAATATAACTAGACTCGACAACCGAACTTACTCTTGGAGAATGCAAAGGATCCTTGCCTCCTCCAAATAGCAGTATACCAGTTACTTATGGGGGGGATTTCATGTCCGTTTTCGCGAAGCCTCTAATCTAAGCACTGCAGAGCCCGAACCAGGGACCTTACTAAGGTATGAAGGTCTTACACCGTCACAATATACAATAAGAAACCTGATCATATGATATCGTTCCTTTCCATCAGGTGTGCATGTCCTAACACGCTCTTTGTAAGGTTGTCGATGGTAAAAATCGAACCCTGTTCGCGGCCGGACAACACAATGAATGTCCAATTGCTAAATCCGCATCCAATTGGAGTGATCGCGGGGGACAAACATGCGGGATTCGTTGCCCGATGCTGGCCAAAATCGCAACGGGGCCGAAAGCGTGGAGATTTGGAACGATCGGTGGCCATTCCCACTCGCTGCACATGCGTGTGTCCGTCCATCGACCCCACTTTCTCGGATAATCTGGACCAGACCGGCGTCCCAGCTCCAGTTCGAGTTGAGTCCGAGGACCCCTCGTCCGCGGGAAGATCCCACCAGGCAAATAAGCTGACCGTGCTATCGGTCGACGAGCGTGCGTGATGCCACTGGCTGGATGAATTGCCGGGCGACGGCCTCCGTGTCGACCTGGGTATCGAGAGCGCGGACAAAGTGCAATAATAGGATTGTTCACAAAATAATAATAAAATATGAAATAGCAAGGTGCAGAACCAGAAGTGACAGAAGTGAAGTGTGATCAAGCGAGGGTTCGGAAGCAGCCGTCCACGTTAGCCTGCGAGCCTGCCTGTCTGAGCTGCGGCTTTTATCTTGGCTTCGTCGACAGGTGCAGCAGCTGGTAACGTTAGTTACGTTAGTTTCGTTAGTTAAGAGCGTTAGCTGGGGACCATTGTTTCTGCTCTGTTAGACGCTTCAGCTGCAGCTTATTCCACCTCCATCTCTGCCCTCGCCCGCCTCCTCCTCCTCTCCCTTCCCTCCTACCTCGCTCGACACCGTCCGATCAACCTCCCCCTTCCTGTGCCACTAGACTCTCGGCATCGGTGCACTGGTATCCGGACCCGTTTGATCCGCTCCCGTTGCATCTTTCCCTTCCGGTTTGCGTACGCAAACAGCACGCCGTCGAGATGTCGTACTTTCCGGGATCCAACCAAGGGCACCACCATCAGCAGCAGCAGCAGCAACAATACTATCCTCCTCAGGGCGCTCCGCCCCAAGCTGGTTACTATCCGTGAGTTCTGAATCCCAAGATGCGTGCTCAGGATCTTATCCGCTAACACTCGCGGACAATCAGACCGCCAAACCAGCAGCAAGGTTACTATCCGCCACCGAACCAGTACGGCTCCCCGCCCCCACAGTACCCTCCACCCCAACAACAGCAGTACGGAGGAAACTACGGGCCACCTTCTGGACCACCTCCTCAGCACTATCCCGTAAGTATAAAATGCCTTTTCCATATATTTTGACGATTCTTCCACTGACTTGCCACAATTCAAGGCCCAAAATCAACATCAAGGATACGGCGGCAGCTATGGTCCTCCAGCAGGCGCTCCACCCCCGGGTGGAAACTTCTACCCGCCACCAAACGCCCAGCACGTCCAGCACAGCACAGACAATTGGGGCCATACTCAAGGACCACGGCCAAGTATGACGCCAATCACATCTGCTTCCTAAAATGCACGAATATCGCTAACAATATTTCTAGATATGCCCACCTATCAAAGTAATGACTGGAACAGAGGAAATCACCACGCTCCACCACCGCCTCCTGCTGGACCTCAATCGTTCGGAGCAGGACTCGATTATAAATGGGTTCCAAGTAAATGTACCGGACGCAGGAAGGCACTATTGATCGGTATCAATTATTTTGGACAGCGAGGACAGCTTAGAGGATGTATCAACGATGTAATTCCTCTTATCTTTTCCCAATTCTTATTTATTCACCTGTACAAACTCACTGATACAATTTGCAGGTCAAAAACATGAAAACATTCTTGACCGAACGTTACGGATATGCTATCGAAGATATGGTCATCTTAACTGATGATCAACAGAATCCTATGAGCATCCCTACAAAGGCCAATATCCTCAAGGGCATGTTCTGGCTGGTGAAAGACGCTAGGCCGGATGACTCGTTGTTTTTCCATTACTCAGGTACAGCGCATTTCAAAGCCAAATTGTTATAACGAAGTGGTTGATTAACGACGGCGATAGGTCACGGTGGGCAACAGAAGGATACGGACGGCGATGAAGACGATGGTAAGCAGATCATTGCCTTAAATGGCTGGATTTTCGCTAATAGGGAATAGGCTATGACGAGACAATCTATCCCGTAGACTTCCGCAACGCTGGTATGATTGTTGATGATGAGATGCACAAAATAATGTAGGCAATTCAGTTCAATAGCGTTTCGAAGACGAAATAGCTAACACGTTAATATAGGGTCACTCCATTACAACCCGGTGTCAGATTAACAGCCATTTTTGACTCCTGTCACTCAGGGTCAGCTTTGGATTTGCCTTATCTGTACTCCACCAAAGGTGTTCTCAAGGAGCCAAACTTGGCCAAGGAAGCTGCAAGCGGTCTTCTTGGTGCTTTGGCTGCTTATGGCAAAAAGGATATGATGGGTGTCGCCTCTTCACTCGGAGGATTTCTCAAAAAGGCTACTACTGGATCCTCAGCTAACGATGTCTCGAAGAGAACGAAAACATCTCCAGCAGATGTTATTCAATGGTCAGGCTCGAAGGATGTGCAAACTTCGTAAGTCATCTTCCCTTTTTTCCTTGCGGTCTAGTTTCGATGTACTAATTTAAAAATTCAGGGCCGATACTGTCGAAGGCGGTGAGGCAACTGGTGCCATGAGTTATGCCTTTATCTCAGCGTTGAAGAAGAACCCACAGCAGAGCTACCAAGAGTTGTTGAACAGTTTGCGTGAGGAGCTGGAAGGAAAATATGCTCAGAAACCCCAATTGAGCTGTAGTCATCCACTAGGTGAGCATAACTAGCCCTCGAAAATTTCCGAATGGTCTCTAATCCATTTTTCAAACAGATACCCGCACACTCTACGTGATGTAATGTTCCGGGATTAGAAAGCGACCGAATCAACCTCGGGGGTGAGGTACCTGAATCGGCCGACGTTCAGTCGAACAATACCGCTCTCTTTCATTTTTGACTTGAAGTGCAACTGTTTTGCGATTCGGGTTGGTGACATTGTATTCCTAAGTTTGTATAGTCGACGTAACCGATCTGTACTCCTGAATATTTCTGTATCTCGAGTTATATTTATCCATATATATCTGTATTACGAGTTGCTATACCAATTACGTGTGACATAAAACACCAGTCTGATCGGCATACATACCCATAAACTGACCGCTAAAGAGACCAGTTAACCTGCGTTTAAGCTGTCGTAAATACCCTCAGCGCTCTAATGTCCACTATTGATATCTATTTACCATGCAGCTCAGTCAATCTCTTCTTCAGCTTCCTCTCCCCTCTAACCTTCCTGGTCCTGTCTACTCTCCAACCTCTCCGCTCCCTGCTACTCGTACATCCGCAGTCCCATCCCAAATCTGCTGCAGGATTATGAATCCCTTCTGGCAATAGGACTCCTTTATTATCTCTCCAGAGGTCTTGTCAAATTCTCAGTTAGCCCCAATCTATTCATGATGCCTACCATCAAGAAGGTCAAGGCCTCCTCTCAGGGAAAGCATCAGCAAACAAGAGGAAGAAGTCCTGCCCCACGACCCGTTAGATCTGCTGGTAAGTCACTATTTTTATAACTAGATTGCGAATGAATACATATATAGAGGATGCTTGGCAAGAACTGGTAGTCTTTGACTAACTAGTCAATTTAAACAATTATTAGCTTCCAGCTCCCGTATTGGCCAAGCGAGCAATACCACTCCTTCTTCTTCAAACTCGGGAAGGGGTGGAACCATGTCTAGGATTGCAAAATGGTTTGATGGTTCCAACGACGAACCACCTCCAACTGAAGAGAGCCCACAGGGTGGCGTTACTTCCTCGTCTGCTGCCACCGGGCAAACCGGGCCAACCAATCCGACTATCCGCTCGAGCACTTCTACGGAAGGGTCTGGTGCGGCAGGTGGCTCTTTCCAACCTCCTCCCCCATCCGCCCCTGTCTTACCTCAACCTCAGTTTTCCAATCCTCATGTCGATTTCGAAAGTGCCCCACAAGCATCTACCAGTGCCCAAGCAGTTGCTGAGGATCCGGATGCAATCACTCCTGCTCCTCCTCTAGCCGCCAACTCAACCAATGCCGAACAAGCTCAGGTTTCAACTGTTGGTCCTACTCTTGATCCCGCTCCCACTTCTACCTATCAGGGACGAACCTTCCACGCTGTCAACAGCCCATTGGCTATTCCAATCAACATGACCGACCAACCAGGTCCAGGCGCACACGAACATGTAATGGCATTCGATAAATGCAAGCACGATTCTGAGAGCTACGTGGAGTGCGAAGAGACGGACCCCGCTGCATGTAAATATAACTCCGAGTTGACGTTGCGCGGTGTCTGCCCAAGCTGCTCCGGGTCAAAGGGCGTCAGAAATTCGATTCGTCGTTTCGGAAGCTGGATCACTCGAACCGCAAGCCGAATCACTAACAGGGAACGCCCACCTATCGGTGGTGCCTTCGATCAAGCTGGGGGCGCCGGAGGTACTGGCGGTGCTAGTGATAACACTCGTGCTAACGTTGGTGGCAGCGACGGTGGGGATGGACAAGGTAGTAGCCGCCCATTGTCAGGTCACCGTTTACGAGCTGCAGAGCGCGAACGTCGTCGAAATGCACGCGGTCAAACTGGCAGTAGCGTCGGCGCTGGAGGGTTCGACCCAACTATCCAGGACGACACTGAGTCTAACAAATCTTAGAGTCCTGCTTATATTACTTTGGTTGTCGGAGCGGTTTGGGACGTTTTGATATTGGATTCTCCGTTTTTTCCCTTCAGAATTAATATTGGGATTGTAAAGATATTGCTCATTCAAATTATTCTGACTGGCGATTAGAGAACATTTGCCTCTCCTGGTATTTGGTTGTGGCCTCTCCTTCCTTGCTTTCCTTACTTGCAAGATAGATTTTCACCTTTTCTCCAACTTCTCTTTGGAGACTTTATGTTGGAATAACACCCTGAGAGCTTGAGGTCCATGTACTTTAGCTTTAATACATCATTGGGATAATTAAATTCCAAGAAGAAAAACATAACCCATTTCCATGTTCATATCTGTAGTGCCTTTGATGGTCACTCGGTATTACACCGAGCTTGAGATGTGTTGACTACGTGGTATCAGTTCTGCGGCGGTCCCAAAATGGCAAGGCAATATAAATCGGCATTAACAAAGCACACGCAGTGGGAAAGATTGACCTACCACCAGATGCTTATTCTAAACAAGTCTCTATACAGCTAGTTATAATTTACGCATATCTATGAATATATATTTATTATAGAAACTATAAATACTAGAAGGTAGCATACATAAAGAAAAACAAAGCCGGATAAGCCAGAGAGACACGCCTGTAGCTTTCGCAAGTCTGATGGATATCTCAATCTAATAGCCCTAGAATAGGTTTTTTTTGGTCTTTTATACTTTTGGTTGTTTTGTAAAATTTTCTTCTTCTTTTCGCTTTCTGTCCCGTCTCTTTTTGATTTTCTCTATTAGTCGCTTTTTTTTAAAAAAGTTTTTTTTTTGTTTTTGTCTTTCCTTCCTTCTCTTCCAATAGAAGATCGACCAGGTCATAAGAACGCGTCCTGGGTCACACGAACGGGAAGAAAGAGAGAAATGTCTTAACAAATGAAAGGGGATTGGAGGTGTGTGGTTGAGGGATATTCAATGGACTCGCCAAATTATATGCCAAAATACATTCTGGTTTTGAACAAACTATGCGCCGATTAAAAGGAAAAAAGGGTACAGAGAAACAAGCAAGTGTTAGAAATACAAAAATGAGAAAAGAAGAAAGTCAAAAAATCAAAAATAAAGAAGAAAAGTTAACCTAAAGCACCCGAGTAGACCCTCGTTTTGGTGGTAACCTGGGAGCCGCGGGGGGTAAAGTATCGAATACGGGAAAACAAGGATAAAAGGACGCCCTCCTGTCGACACCTGTCGAAACCCACAGCCAGCTAAAATAATCAGTTTTGGAACATTTACCGAACACACATATATTTTGTCGCACCGGGAAGTAGAGATAGTGAGATAGAGAGAGAGGATCGTGACCGGGGTTGGGTATCAGAGAATAGTCGATAACCAAACTATCTTCGGACGAAGAATGGTATATCGTACTGTTTTCAGGGGCGCACTAGAGAAACCAAAAAAATGAACAAAATATCTAAACTAAATGAAGCGAAAATTGTGAAGTAATCTTTTTTCTGTCGTAGAAGTCGTTTCCTCTCGTCGAGAAACTTTTAACGGTTAACGATCTGTAGGCTGGAAGAAGTCTCTTTCCGTTAACCAATTCCTCGACGGGTCGGATCCATAGGGCTGGAGGAAGTAAGTTGAAGATCAATAGAAAACGACTTTAAGATGTGCGATTGTAGTCGAGAATTTAATAGCCTTCGGCACCGCTGACCCCATTTCCTATATGGCCGTAAGCATCGGGATATCCGCCTTGGCCTTTGTCGGTGATGATAATAGCTGGTCTTAGCGCCTTGATTGCTGGAATCTGTAATTTTCCTTCCTAAGTTGATGACGAACCTGCAGCTGCTGTTGATCCGGACGGACCGCTTCGGGATTCCCCTCCTCTCGATAGAGTCTACGGTAGTTAGTGTCTCGAACTTGCGCACCCAAAAAAAAATACACAAAACAAAAAGGATATCTATGGGAATGGACAGGGATCGCTACATACTTCTCTGTATTTCGCAAGATAGATCTTCAAAGCCTCTGCATAGTTCTCGAAGCCAAGAGAGGTCATCGCGAATAGGATGTCTTCTCCATTGACAGTTTTTCGCTTCTCCTGCTGACACTTCTCGGACGCTAAATGGTCGAAGGAAGTTTCCACGTCAGTTTTCCTGTTATACTGAAAGGTAAGTAGCGCACCGTATACTAAACTCTTGTCTTACCTTCGCTGGTGATAAACGAGATGAACTCGCTCACGCACTCCTGCATGCACTCCTTCGCCTCTTTTGCTATTTTTGCATTCTCTGGAAGAGCCGTTTTCATGATCCGGGCAACTGCATAGCCGCCGGCGTCGTTAGTACCAGTGATCCTTGGTTCCATGTAACAAGTGCCATGGCTTTAGTGCGTATATGATGCATCATGGGCAATCGATCTGATGATGTAAGGAAAGAGAAAGAAACAAAGAAAGAATGCAAAAGTAAAAAGAAAAATAATCACTCAAAGCGGGGGGTGCGGATTGCTGCATGATAACGCAAAGCGTACCATCCAATAGGCGAGATTTCGGCGTGGATGGATAGCGTCGAACTAGGGTTCGTCGCGATCAAAGCCAATCATATATCGCATGATGTACCCGAACGCGGGACACAAGAAGTGGTTTTTAAGACCCGAATCAAAGTAATGCGAGTCGTTTTTAAAAAGCTAAAAGCAAAATCCAAAAAAGGGGGGTGGGAGTGCGAGTGGGAGTGATAACCCCAAGAGACTTGCAGATATCCTAGCCTTGAGGGAAGATGCCTCAAGGTTTATTTTTTGTGATATCGATAACATGTTGGATGCTAGCTGCATCGGGGTATTGGTATGAAATAGGGCAAGATGTAACTGTATGATAGAAGTATAGACGAATAAAGACTCACCGTTGGCGATGGGTAACCATCGATCTTGTTCTTTTACTTCGAATTCGTACATGGCCGGCTGTTCTTCTTTCTCTTCGGTTTCTGGGGACTGGACATCCTCCTCCAGATTCTGCCCCTCAGTCTTTGACGGGGACGCACTCATGCTTATAGTCTTTGGTAGAAACTAGGGCTTCCACGCGAACAATACAACAGATAGGCGTCTCGGTTCTCTCGCCTTACTCTACTTTCCGACCTGTGTGATTGTCAGAAACTAGCCTAGAGTAATGACGTGTCAGCAACAGTGCCTTCTGACCCCCAAGGTAATCAATCGAGGCAGTCTGCAAAAGGAAACGGTAAGAAACAGTTAAAAGAAACGAAAGCTTAATCGCCCCCTTCCCTCCGAGTCTCGTGTTGCTGGCGGTGCAGAGAAGCCTTGGGAAGACTGTCGAAGCGAAGATCACCAGCACACAGTGACTGTGGACACGGGAGGTATGCAGGTCTACTGTCGTGTACCAAAAGTCTGGGGGGTTTATCTGCGAGCAAGTGTGATGATGCGTAATATGCGTGAAAGCTGCAGGAGCGGCTGCAAGGCTAACGTATCCTGGAAAGGTGCGTCTTCGACGTGGGGAGTAGATGCAGGATGAAAGAAGGAGATGTTCAAAAGAGAAGGATGACTAGCAGCATGATGTGGAGAAAGCTGGGCTATTCATGTTACCGACCATCCGAAAGGAAAGGTCACAACAACAACAATACCCTTTTCTGACTCTCTTGAATATAGAAAGGGAAAGGGTTCGAGATAATTGGCGACCCCCGGGGAAGCTGAACGCCAAAAATAATTCAAGATAAAGCTTTACTCACGGCAGGAGAGATAGTGTAAGAAAAGTGGAGTCTTGTCTGCAGCGTCCAACACCAGTTGCAGCCGCAAAGACACTCTAATATCGCTCGCCGGGGCGTGGGCCTATAATGTTTTTCCAAGGCTATCCATTGGCCAATATCAGTCGCTGATCTAAAACAGGTAATATCGAGCCATGCTCCCCCAAACAAAGGACTGTTTATTTGCCCATGATTTGGGACAAGGACATTGGGAAGAAACACTGTCTTCGACCGTGGGATGATGAATTGGCCGGGCATTATCGTATCCCCTTGTGGCAGCGGTGCAGCAAAGCACGACAGGCCGTCCAGGTAAATCTGCCCGGGGAGGCGATTCGGGATAGTGGGCGTCGAAGGGAACAACCTACAGAAAAAGAAGAAAAAACAACAGACACGATGGAAATCCCTGTCTAGTTTCTACGTCAGAAGACTCAAGACGTAGGCTACTCTCTGCTAGCAAGGTTTTTAGAAATCAGCCATCATTTGCAAGGTCTTGCTGCAGGCACTGCAATTGCGTATTTATTTTCTATAGACGAAATCGAGGTGCGAAAATTTCTTCAAGGAGTATAAATGGGACGGACAACGAGATGTTGCATATTTTAGTGGTGTGGTTATGCATAAAGACCCACGTCGCCTGGGGCTTCGTCGCCAGGGTAGTCGCTGTGCAGGCCAACACCAGCAGCAAAGGAAGAGATCCAACAGGCATGTCTCTCCAAGGGTAGCTTTAAGCCTACAGCACCTCTGTCCAGCCGAACGTGACGCAAAAGAGCATGGAAGACGGGAGGGCAAAGAGAAGTAAGCCGGCTGTCAGCAGCAGCGGTATGCCCTCGAGTCCTTTCGCAGGACTCTCCCGTGGCAGGTTTCTTTCTTTTCAGCACGAGCGGAGAGCTGGGTAGAGCGGAGAGCTGGGTAGACGACCTGAGGCGCAGATTTCGTAGGCTAGTGGCATTGAGCAGCTAGCGCTGTTGTTGCTTGCCAATTGTGTCTGTCCAGCTGTAACTTCGGTGTGGAGGTGTGGGTGTTTGTAGCTTGTTGTTGCGGCTTCACGTTCCCGTGCAACACAAGCTTAAACGAGCCGACGGGGCCCCACCGGGTCGGGAAGGACGGACGAAAGAAATGGAAACGTAACAAAATTCACATTTTGTTCTCTTCACGTGCCCTTGGCAAGGTTTTAAGTCCGGAGACCTCAAACGTAAAGGTGAAAACCGAATGCATTTCCGCCCAGCACGTGCGCACGCAGGCAATGTAGTGATGTGAACATCATATCCACCGCATGAAAAGCACTGTGGCTGCCAGCTATGTCTGTACTTCGAAAAACGACGAAGAGGAGATAACGCAAAAGTCTTGTGCTTCGGCAAGCTTAACTATATGCATATGCAGCGACAAGGGCAAGCCAAGGCCAAAGGGCAGAGAAAAAACAAAAAGAAAACTCTGCGAGGGCAAAGCAAGCAGGAAACGACATGTACGATACGTATGTATGTATTGGATGTATGTATGTAAGGATGAGACTGGGAAACTAACCTTAACCAACCCCCGGGTAAAGGAAACTCAATGGCTAGTTCGTAGACACCTGATAGGTCCCGGATGGATCTGCGCGTCCGGATTCGTTGCGGTTGGCGATTTCGATTTCGCAGGAATTGCTGCTTTGAGCTTCACCGGCGGTCGATTTGTGTGCTCTTCCCTCGAGTTTGCCCCGGTCGACTCGGAGCAAGGCGACCAAGCTGTTAGGTTTAAGCGGCCGGCTCGGGTGCTAGCTTTTTGTTGGAACGCGGGAAATGGCTTCACCCGCGTGGACCGTGGAATGGATGGTATGACAACAGAGCAGAAAAGGGTTGGCTGGCTGGCTATATCGAATACAGAAAAAAAACAATAGAGCGAGAAGGGAGGACGGACGCGAGGTGAGAACGCGGGCTGGGGAGAGGCCGGTAGCTGGCGATGGATGGGGGACGACAGATGGGGGAAGCAGGAACGATTCAATGGGGGAGAGATTCGATCGATCTCTCTCTGTTTCTCTGTGCCTCAGCCAAAAAATGTAGAGATGACAGAAATGCGAGAGGCGGAAAATGGAGCCTTTTCTGGGTTTGAACAGGTTCCGGTACCGAGATCTCGATAGCTTTTGCGCTGGGTGTGTTTTCGCAGAAGCAGGAACTGGCAAGTTGCAGCTTGTTCGATCTTTAGCTATTTTCGTGTTGAGAAGGGGAGCTTGAAGGAAATGAGAGATCGGGATTGGTCGAAATCGGAGAGGGAGGAAGAAGATTGGTCGAAAAGTTGGGCGAATGGCGTGGCGAGCCCTTTTTCAAGATGACCGAGTTTTTTTCTTAAATTGGCGGTGGCCGGGGTTCAATCGAGCTCCTGATACTAGCCCGACTAGCCTCGATTGCGCTGAATCAGAGCTAGCAGCTGGTCCTCGAGCTCAACCACAGCGGCGCATCCTGACAGCCTGACATCACGGGGGTTACGAAGGGGTACCAGGAAAAGTAGTAAATGGTCGCTGAGGCGGTCGGTTCTCCGTCGGCTGGGTGATATTCCATGACTCTCCCAGGCAAATGGAGGTGCTCTGACCGCTGTGAGTAAGGCAAGTTTCAGGTTTTTCATATGGAAAAACCCCGGGATCTTCTGCGCGCATGGGCACGCCGGCATATTCAATATCGGAAGAATCGCACGGAAGGAAACATGGCCGTGCCCCCTGGCCTGGGAGGTCCGCTTCCTCTCGATTCGAGAATATTAATTTCCAAGGGAGAGGACTAGCCAGTTTGCCATGCGAGGACGATGAGGGAGAGAGGAAAACCACGCGACAGATTGCTTCCGCGGTTACAGAATTGAATCCGCAGCGCTGGGCGGTACTTATGTAAATACACCCAGGCAGCATGCTCAAGCGGTCACATTCACATTCACATTCTTTGTTATTATATCGTATATCGTAATGTTTGCCCGTCGATATCAAATTTGCATCACGAGTCACCCTTTCTAAGCGCCTGATATAGGCTAGCAACGGCCTCAGTCGGTGATTTCGCAGTCCATCGTGAATATTATTATCCCCAGAGAGCTCTCGAGCCGCATTGATCTGAAAAAAGAAGGAAGAGTGTGAGAGTTTTTCTCCCACCGCGATCGTACGCATCAATTGCCCACACGGCTGGCAGCAATTCGAAATTCTGCAAGCGCAAGTCTCCAGGTTTCCTCTATTGCAGCAGTGTGCGCCGGCTCTCTCTTGGTGCAGCCGGTGAATGTGGTGTGTATGCTACGGGACCAGAGGAGCCACTCCCTCCTCCTCCTCCTCCTTCTTCTTTCGCCTCCTTCGACATTGAGCCGCTATCGTGACAGTATCGATAACATTATCATGCTAGTATTCCCTTCGCCCTTGCTTCGCGCCTCAAAACTCCGCAGGAGGTTGAAATAAGGTATCTCCCACTATTCCCCAATGCGTCCACCCAATCCCGCTGCCGAGCTAGCAAACAGAAAACTGGTCACGGAACGGCATGTTCACATTCCTCATCTGCGGTGCCGGTTCTCCAAAGCAGACTTCTCATTTGCTCAAGTTGAGACATGAACGCAACGTCCCAGCCAAACAGGAGGGTTCGAGATTACCTGGGGAACGAAAGGAGAAGTGGGAATGGCTTCATTCCTATCCAATACCCGCCATATCGGGACAGCCTGGACAGCTCGACAGGCCGACGAAAAAGCACGGCCGGTTCGCGGCTGTGGGGGAATGTGGGATGGCTCGAGTTTCGCCAAGTGCAAGCTGAGTGGTCGCCTTGATGAGTTGGCAGCCCTCCTTCGAAGGTGACCTGCGTCTTGTCATCAGCCTATGGCCGTACCTTCGGGACAGCTGTCGTTCCTCAGAACCTTGGATAGGATATTATAGATTTTGTGGAGAAAAGGGATTGCATATTTGGGGGGGTTGTTCTCGTTTACACAGTTACACACTTCCGTGGGATCGTATGTATTGCATAGGCTATATCCCGGCTTTTGTGTGCCGTGTACAAGTCACCTCTTTTCTGATATTATGCAACAATCGTTAACGACAGCCTTGAATACATGATGGAAATATACGTATACATATTTTCCTTTAATTAATTCCAGCAGAAAGGACGGCAAATACCGCGGCAAGACTCATCTAGAAAGAAAATAACAGCTTAAATATCTCAAATGTTGAGTTGTCCATCCTCGGGTCTGGAAGCCTCGTGATTCTAGACCCACGGCGTCCCAATACGCTGGCACAGCGCGGAAATACCAGCCCGTCCGCTCGAATTTCCCACACACCCCCATTTACGTCATTTCTAGATGCATCACTTGCAGCGCTGCGTGATGAGATGTTCATTTCATCGTACGTACATGTATACTACATGCACACCGAAATGGTCCGGGTGGACGATCGAGACTTGGAAATAACGGATATTTCCGTTTCCACTGCTGTCATGCAAGCTTATGCCCCATCTGGCTGCCGTTCTGTCGCCAATCTTTAGAAATACGATACCGATAGCGGCTCCACTATTTTCTTACGATTTAATTGTATTTTTATGGCGGCTATTCTGATCCGGGAAAGGTAGTACAGAGAGCACGGTGGCATTATGCCAGTAACTAACCACAGCCCCAATCTCGTGACCCGCCGGCCGCCTCGACGCCATAGAGAAATAACTTCTCGTAGGTTCTGAGCCCATATGCACATCGGCCCGTTGTAATAGCTAGTACAATCGAAAGAGAAGTATTACGCGCGCGGGGTATCACTCGTTCGAAGGTTAAGGGGAAAGGTATATCTCGTTAAGAATCTCATTTTATTGCTGAACGACTTGAACATTATTCTTCGCCTGTAATATCGGACGAGTAGCAAGTCAGCAATCTGCTATTCCTATGAGGGTACAAGTACGAGGCCGAATATCGGCTTTGGTATCCTCCATTTCGAAAACGAATAAAACCGCAGAGGGATCTTACCTTCCAAACCTTCCAAGCGTCCATCTCGTCCTGTACCTTCTTATACTCCTTCACCAGGTTATCAAGCACCTTCTTTAGTCCCTCAGAATTCGTCTCTAACGACGGCCGTACATCGCCCACCGTCCTCTCCACTAGAACTCCGTTGATCATACGAAAGCATTTTCGGTCCGCCGGAGCGGGGGCTAAGGAGTCCAGTACTAGTCTACGTAGTGATAAAAAAAGAGGTTTGTTAGCCAAAAATCCAAAAAGTCTTTGTGATAAATTACTTTCGGTGTCCGCGTGGAGCTCATGAATAAAAGCGGGAGAAGAAAAACTCCGTACTTGTGCTCTTCGGTGTCCTGCTCCACATCACCAATCTTCTGCGCTAGCTGTTGTAACGTAGATTTATAGTTCGAATATGTGCTTTGCAGCTCTGTGTATATAGATCGAAGGAAACTGGTTTAGCCAGAGCTCGGCGCCGCTTCATGTGACGTTTTGAGGGAGAAATTTCGTGTATATTAGGTAGATAGATGGATGGATAGCTGGAAGCGCACCTTGTTGCTTTCTCTGCTGTGCGACCTGCGCACTCGATGCTGAGGCCGATGATGACATTTTGTATACCGAAAGTTGGAGTGGGGCGGGGAGGGGAGTGAAAGGTTGTCAGTCGTGAGTTCGTGACGAGGTTGAATGTTTCGTTGTGGTGGCGGTGGTGGGCGGTTTTTGGTGGAGCATATATCAGCCCACCTGCTTCTAACTTAGCTAACAAACAAAACATCACCGACTTTTCTTCTCCATCCTCAACCGAGGAACGGCCGCACAACCCCGACCTTTTCGAATACGCTTCCAGCAAATGTCGGAAACGCCATCACCACAATGCACTCCCATCTAATTCCTCACAAGCATCCGGGTAGGCCTCCCTCTCGCTCTCTCTCAATCTACTTCGGCTGGCGAAATACAGCCGCTAACACATGTTCAAACAGGCTGCTTGGACGTCATGCTCGCCCTTGAAGAATGCCACGCAAGAGGCTTCATCCATAAAGCGCTCGGTCAGTGCAACGATATCAAACGCCAGGTTAACGCTTGTTTTTCCGCGGAAAGGAAGGCGATGACTAAAGCGCACCGGGAGATCGCGATGGAGAAGAGGAAGAAGATGGAATCGAGCTGGAAGGAGATCGAGAGCAATTCCTAGCCTGCGGGTCCGAGGGAGGCGAAGGGAGGAATTTGGCTTTACGGCGCGAATTAGAATCAGATATATAGCCATAGATCGCTTCAATGCGTTCTATTGAAATGAGCTTAATAGAAATGCTGATCTTTCGGATGGAATACGGAACAGCGTATCGTTCGTTCGGCTATTACCATATATATTTCATTGTATAAACTGTACTATAATGATATCTACTACGCTACGGTCCAATTTTGTGCAAAATAATCTCTCGTGACACTGTACAAGTTTTGAATTCTTTTCTCCTTTAATATACCTATAGGAACAGAAGTATTGGCCGTGAACAAAAAAGGAAACTGGGAAATAAAACCAACTGAAAACCACGAATTAGATAAAATATAAGAGATAAAATATAAGAGTGTACAACCGCCCTTCAAATATATGTAGCATACCCAGCCTCAATCGGGAAGTAGAAATGGAAAGGGAAAAAGGAAATGCATCAAGTCATATATACTCCTTTGTAAATCAGCCAGCTATACAAGTATCAACAAAAAGAGGGGACAATGCAGCCCAACGGATCGCTCAAACAGACTTTCTTTTACGATAAAGAAATTCGAGCAACAAAAACAAAGTTAAAAAAGGGATAGAAAGAATAGAGAATTAAGGCAAGCCTTAGTTTGTGAAGAAGTTACTCTTCTGGAAGCTCTCGATACTGATATCGCCGGGCTTCGTTGTCATGGTCTGCGTCCGGCTGTTGATTCCTTCGGCGTTCTTCAAGCTGGCAGCGGTCATGGTTGCAGCCCTGCTACTGGACCCATCTGTGATCTGCTTGGCTCCAGACACTACCTGGCCGCTTCGGACAAGTGGCTCGAGGTATGGTTCGGGCAGATACCCAATTCTCGCATCCTTAGTTCTGCACTTCCACCATTGCGATGCGTTTCCGAGAGGGTCCAACTTGGAGAGAACAGCGACCAGATCTCCCTTCTTGGCCTCCAGCTCGACGGCAGGGTTCTCTGGAGTGAAGTCGTAAAGGACCTTGCAGAAGTCCAACTTCTTCATCGAGTCCGCAAGTTCCAAAGATCCGCCCGCGGCGGCATTCATAGCATCCTGTCGTCTGCGCTCCTCCTCCTCCTGCTTCGAGGCCAAAGCGCGGATGAGTTTGCCCATCAGGAATGGCAATCCGAAGACTGCCACTAAGAAGATCACGAAAGGCTTCTTCGATGGGGCACGGGGTCCCCGTCCTGGTGCGGCACCGTTTCCGGTGAAGCTCGCGAATGCATCTGGAGTTAATTCTCCAGCACTCGCAGGCAGCGGGCGGCCAGTAAGTTTCGCCCATCCGGCCTTGACCCATCTGATCACAGCAAAGATACCCAGAATCTGACCGAGCGTCGTTCTTAGGTTTCCAAATTGTTCCGCCCGCTACAGATACCATAGCTAAATTAAAAGAACATGATTAGTATTTCCTCCTAAAGACCTCATAACGGAAACTAGGTAACCCACCGAAGAACGAAGAGTGCGTCGCCATAAAGGTACTCTCAAGCATTTGCGCGAAGCTGCCAAACGCGCCGACAATGCTCTCGATCATCTGAAACGTAGCAGCGGTGCTGTTCTCCATGCCCTCATCAAGCTGTTCGGGTCGTTCGGATCCGCCCATTCCTCCGTATCCGCCGTAGCCTCCGTAACCACCATATCCTCCTCCCATCCCGTACCCGCCATATCCACCGTAGCCACCTCCGAATCGCGAGTACGGCGAAGAGTAAGACCCGTAGCCAGTACCCATTCCGTAACCAGTGCCCATTCCGTATCCGGTACCCAGTCGGTTTTGATATCCACCGTATCCGGCGGTTGTGGCACCGATTCCGCCTATTCTATTGACGGCAGTCGATGTGAGGGCGGCAGGTCTGGCGGGGAGGGCGGGAGCAGAGGCAGAGCCGGCCGCTGCAGCGGTGGTGGCCATGACAGCCGAGGTAGAAGGTGCGGCTGCTTTTCGAGGGAATGTCAGTATATATTGCGTTTTTGCAAGGGGGTCGTTGGTTGTTTGATTTTAGAAACACATACGAGTAGCAGTGACACCGGCCAATTCCCAGGGTTTCGGGGGTGAGACTCCAGACATTAGAGACTATGAAAGATAGAAGGGAGAAAATTATTTCTTTCTCGCCGCGGGGTAAATCGACGGGAAGGATGTCGTGAGGGCTTCGGAAGCGGCCGATCGAGGGAGGCAGATGGATGCGACGGTCGGGCCTTGTGAGGAATCTATCGCGGGACAAAAACAAACCAGGCTTGCTCAATGTCCAGCCATTCGAGTTTTTCGGCAAAAAAACGTGTTGCGGTAAAGATTCACGTAAACAAGAAGCGAGGCGGGAGGATTTCGTGGCAGCGCAAAGGGTCAGCGACACGAGCGGAGAAGATGACAGGAGACGGAAGAGATGCGGGAGAGGAAGCCGTCGACGAGCGAATATTATGTTGATGGAGGGAGTCGGAGACGATGATGATGATGGAGATGATGGAGATGGTGTTGATGAAGGGAGGAGGGAAAGGGCGGGCTGTTTTGGGGGTGGTGGAATGGGGTGTTTGTGTTCGCCTCCCTCCTCTCTCTCTCTCCTGATGCGAATGCGAGTGCAAATGGGCGGTGAGTGCCAGGCCGAGCAAATCGGGTTGCCAGTCTCGTGAAAGCCTCGGCTTATCCGACACCCCACACCAACAGCGGCCTTGTCTGCACCGGGGACGACTACGACTGGGGACTGGGCCAGACACCGGCGTTCCAGAAGGGATCGATTGCAAGTTTTTAACCGAGCTTCCTAATCGACCGAGCGATGTTCTAACGGAGAGACTGTTATTCCGCTGCGTCGGTACAAGAATCACGTTACTGTACCGTATTTATAATGATAGCATGGTACCTAGGCTAGTTGTAGGCCATATATTCTTTATCATTTCTTATAATTGTCTTGGAAATTCTGTTCTCTGCATATTGAAGAATTGAGGATAGAACTACCATTGAATATAGTAATCGATCCGACTCCCGCATATCAATATAAATCATCAATACCCAAATCCATCGGCCCGAACGTCAAGGTGTAGTACAGGTACAAACGCCCAAAACACACCCGCCGACCCCATCTTCCACAATTTTCTAAATTAATTCCAAAAGCGGAACAATCAGTCGTCCGTCTCAATATAGATCGAATTTTGTGACATCGACGGCTCCGTATCCTCCTCCTGCTGCCGCTTCTCCTCTTGCTCCTTCCACCACCAATCCATCCCATCGTTCGGCCCCGTATAATCCGCAGCATCATCATTCAGCGACCACCCAACGTCAATCGTATCAAGCATCAGCTCCCGCGCTCTCTCCACTTCGTCATCCCCCATCTCGAAATCTTCCATGATGAGACGAGTTGCGAGCTCCGGCACAAGAATACTCTGAATATAAGCTCCTTCGCTCGACCGCGTAGTCGTGATATCCTTCGCCTGTTTGAGCCGCCTCAGTCCCGCCTTTATCATCTTACTCTCATTAATTGTATCCGCCCTTTGAAAAAAAGAAGACACCAATCACATATTAGCTCTGCTAGCAAGTATTCACCAAAAACGTGTATATATGTAACTCACATTACATCACGCCCGCGGGGACCGTAGTACCCCGGTATCTCCTTCTCCCAGTTACCTTTCTCGAAGATCGCCTCCGTCCTGCTCTTCCCGTTGTTCTTCTTCGTCTTGAGGAAACTCTCAGAAATATCTTTAAAATGACTCTTCGTCCTGCCTTCCATTATATCCTCCAGATGTGAGAAGTACCGTTTACACCGATCCTCCAGCGTATCCCAATCGATATCCGGAATCCCCAGCTCCTTCTTCTTCGCGTACGCCTTCTCCAGCTTGTGCGACTTGTGAAGCTTCCGTTTCAGAGCCATCTTCTTAGGTAGATCCGGCATGTAGGATTCATAGAGCTGCTGGGACACTTCCTCGTCGCACATGGGGCAGAGGTATTTATCTTTATTCCTCTTGGACTTTTTCGATTTCTTCGGTGTAGTGTCATCGATTTCGATTACATTGTCAGAGCTGCGACTAGAAGCGCGCTTACGCTTCTTCTGGCTCGACGTTGAATTGTCCGAATCCGAATCTTCTTTCTCCAGGTTATCGCTGAGTAGTGCGAGTAGCTTTGGGTCCAGGCCGTTCTTCTTGAGGACTAGAAAGTGCGACGATTTAGTTTGCAGGATATCGACTATGTGTTTTTTTGGTTATGAGAACGAACCATGGTCATATCTTGCTAGCCCTAGGATATCCTTCTTCTCCTTTCTCTTTGGACTCTCGCTCGCTAGCTTTACAGGATCGTACTTTTGAACTATTGAAATTTTAGCCAGTACTCTGTGCCGCAAGATAGTGTATTTGATAATATACCTTTTGCCATTAGACTGTCGAACTTGGCAAACGTTCTAAGCTTAAAACTGTCTGCAAGGTCGTTTTCTTTCGTCCCCGTTTCCCGTTCACTCTGCTTCCTCTCTTGGTACTGGGTTTTTTCTCTATCGGCTCTTGTCTTGAACTTCCCTCTCTTCCCAGAATTCTGCCGCGCTAGACTTTTGAATGGCACTGTGGCCTGGTTGGCTTCTGCCTCGTCATCTTCAATGTCGTCCACTTTCCGTGATGAAGATGTGAGGTCGACCACCGTTGGTTCGCGCACGGGTGGAGGCGACGAATGTAGGCCGGATATTGGGATTTCATCGAGATCGCTGTCTTCTATTTCGTCTACCTCGTCGTCACTGTCGTCAAGCAGCGGTATGAACGGCTGGGATTTCTTTGTCTTGATGGCATTGTCGTCCTTTTTTTCATCCTTTTGTACGGCAGGAGATTTGAAAGGTTTGTTCACGTTGGAAGAGCGGGTTTGCCGCTTCGAGCTCATTGTTTCGTAGCAACGTAGATGTTCTCTACTAGCCCTGTTGTTGAAGGGGTTTGCAGAAAGCCAGGCGGCAAGCGATAGGAGCACGCGATGTTTAGTTGGAAAAATCTTGGGGAACGTTGCCGAAGGAAGCATGGACTGTGATTTATGATGACAGGTGCGAGATTGACGCTCACTATGGTACAACCTGGTAGGTGGGCTCTAACATGTCAACATGATGTTGGACATATCATCGGGCTTGGTATGTTAACATGGTCAGATATGTACCCGACGCGTGGTGGAGCCGTTGGGCGAGTTTCCCATGCGAAGGAGCCGTGGCCGGACGTGTTGTGGGGTAACAAGCAACACTCTCAAGTATTATCATTCAGCTTTGAAAGACAGTCATGTCTGCTCCATATAGCAAAGATAATATATTGATGTAAAACTGGAGGCGCCTTTGAAAACTCTTGTTGATCAAAGACCAATTGCTCTTGTTATGCATATGGAGCTGTCGTGATTTTATTTGAAAATTTCAAAGTCGGAATCACGGGCTCAGCAAATGTTTAAATAGCAGAGAGGATTTGTAGCAGAGGAGCCCGCACACTATTGAAAGCCACTAGCTCCCTCTGAAGGATTCAAAGAGATGGATGCTATCGATATGTAAGGTTGCGGCACGGACCTCCATCCCGGAGATTTCTAGATCTGTTACAATAAAAAGATTAAGGTGAATACATTTCCGAACGAATCTGGTGTAACAAGGTCTAGCTAATCTTATTCGTGGAACGATTGTAGTACGACTACATAATTAGAGTATCTATGGGTAATCTGTCGATATCACTCTGCTTACGCGCCTGGGGATATATGTCGGCATGTAAATAATGCCTCATGCTCCACCGATCGTCTAGATAAGATATTATATATCACAGACAAAAAGAAGGTGCCATATATCAACGGTAGGCTCAAAATGCGTTACCGGCTTAGCTAGCACCCGGCTCGCTACTGTCCGGCGTCCGCATCATCATCATTCGAGAACACAAATGCATGCATGGTGTCAGATTATAATTAATCTTCCTAGCTCGAGTAGCCACCCCCCTGTTTTCAGCTGTCCTCGTAACCCCCTCCAGTCTCCGCAGCTTATGTAACTCATAACATTACGACTACCAGCCTGATTATAAAGGCAATTCTAATTTCCACCCCCCGATTCCCTCTCTTGGCCTCCCCCCCTCTACTAATCAACCCGAATTTCTGGCTTCCACAAGTTACCAACGGCACTGAGTTGCCGTCAACAACGAAAACATGTTCTCTCGAGCGTCTCGTGTTGTTTTCCTCTCCGTCAGCGCCCTGCTGTTCACGACGTATATCCTGCTCCCAAGCCATGCGTCTATTCTCGGATCAGGCGGTCACCAGCAATTCGTGCTCACGGACAAATCGCCTGTCAAGCGGGTAGCAATTATAGGTGTGTTTGCCCCCAATCAATCGATCTATCAACGGGTAACAAATTAAAAAATTAGGGTGCCCCTGACATCCGACACGTGGGGTATCGCGAAGAGATACGAGGTTAGCCGGTTTCCGTTACTAACCATTGATTAAAACTTTGACCAGGGGCTGGAGCCGCGGGTTCGTCTGCTGCGTACTTTCTCAGCGAGTACGCTCGGAAAGCCGAATTCACCATCAACGCTACGATTTACGAACGGTGCGATTATATCGGCGGCAGGACGACGACGGTGAATGCGTATGACGACCCTGAGGAGCCCGTGGAGCTCGGAGGCTCGATATTCGTGCAGATTAATAAGAACTTATACGATGCTGCAAAACACTTCAACTTGCCGATAGCGGATTATGATAGTGGCAGTCCAGATGGAGCAGATCAGCTTGGGGTGTAGGTTCTTCAATACAAATTTATCGATTTCGGGTGATCAATTACTGATGCTTGATATTATACAGTTGGGATGGACAGCAGTTTGTCATGACACTCCACTCTGGTGGTTGGTGGGAAACGATCAAAATGCTGTGGAAGTACGGTCTCTCGCCGATGAGGACCCAGAGTCTTGTGAAGAAGACTGTCGGACAGTTCCTCAAGATGTACGACGAGCCGGTCTTCCCCTGGAAGTCGCTTACCCAGACCGCCTTGGACTTGGAATTGATCTCTGCTACTACGAGTACCGGCTTGCAATTCTTGAAATCAAACAACATATACCCGCCGTTTACGACCGAGTTGATACAGGCATCGACCCGTGTGAACTATGGATCTAACCTCGGACACATTCACGGCCTGGAATCCATGGTTGCGATGTCCACAGATAACGCCATGGCTATCACCGGTGGGAACTGGAAGATTTTCCACAAAATGATCGAAACGTCGAATGCCAACATTTTGATCGAGACAGCTGTGACGAGCATCGAGCGAGTTCCCGATAAGAAGACATGGACTGTTAAAGCTACCAAAAAGAACGGCGATGTTCTTGAGGACGAATACGACGAGGTCATCATCGCAGCGCCATATCAGTTCACCAATATCACATCGAAATCGATCAAACCACCAGAAACGATCAAGTACAATGCCCTTCACGTAACCTTGTTCGCATCGCCGTACAGGCTCTCTCCGAAATATTTCAATTTCGACAAGGAACTCGTCCCAGATATGATCCTTACGACGCTCCCCACGTCCACCGAACCAGACACTGCTGATGTCGGACCGGCCAAGTTTTGGAGTGTTAACATTCTAAGAAGTGTGAGAGGAGTTGGAGAAAGGCGTGAAGAGGCGGGAGTATCTGTACAAAATATTTTCTCCGGATTATTGGCCGGACGAGAAGATATACGAGATGATGGATCTTCCCAAGGACGCCGGTGTTTTGACATGGTCATACCGGAAATTGGTATGTTCCACAGTAAATTTTTGTCTTTCACGAATGGGCCGAGGAATATGTAACCGATTCTGGCGCTAACTGGGACCTGGGCAGTGGCACGCTTATCCAATCGAGGAACCAAGAGCGACATTTCAAGAGGCACAGCTCGATTTTGGGCTGTGGTATACAGCTGGCATGGAGGTAATTAAAATCTCTATATATACACACAAGATACTTTGGCTCTGGCATTCACTAACGAGGTATATAAATGTATCCTTAGGCCTTCATTAGCTGCATGGAGACGATGAGTTTGTCCGGCAAGAATGTGGCGGCGAACATTGTGGAAGGGTGGACGTCCGCTCGCCGCACTGCTGCGCTGCACCTGAGGGGTCGTTGTAGGGCAACGACATGCACTCGGATTGTCGTTTGAACGGGACGTGTCGAGTAGGACGCCCGATATATATTGACGGGGCGTTCATGCAGGAACTATGAGATGTATATTTTGTAACGGCGTGAATGGCGGAGTTCGGGTGGTGCATACATGCATAGACAGCGGCGGTTATGGCTTTTCTCTTTCTCTCTTTGTTTTTTACAACTTTACCATCGCATAATATATAACTTGTAAATGTCCTTGAGTGTATAGATATATATATACTTCTATTCATACGAAGAGAGATGCTGGATGGATCCTCGCGGGCGGTGCCGCCGATGAAACAGGTGCTGGGATCACTTGCTGCGTTGGGTTAGCCCGGCACGCACACCAACGCACGCCCACAGCAGCCAGCAGACGACGTGGGGCGGGCAAACAGCACAAACCGGTCGTCGTGAAGAGACGTGCGAGAGGAGAGCTCAGACGCTGCTTAGCTCCCGACAAGCTAACCGGCCTTCGACACACGCGGCTTTTGCGTGCTGTCCTCGCCAGACAGTAAAACAGGATTAGGTGTATTATTGACATTCAGTGACAGTAGTATCCGCTGCGTGTGGCCTTGCTGTCTGTCATACGCTAATGGCCCCGTCGCACACCGCTCGTTCTCTTTCCTCTCTCTATCTCTCTCTCTCTCTCCACAACCTGTCTACTTGAACTCGCATCTTGGCCACCGACAGGATGCCATCCTGGTGAATCCTGCTCCGACTAAATACCTCCACACTCTCTTGGAATACTTCGCTTCTTGTTTGTTCGTTTGAGCCCGGCTTCCGGGGTGTTTGCAAGCTGCCTTGTTCCCCGCCTTTGACGCTTCCCAATCCCTCCTCTGCCTGCTATCATCCCACCTTTCGGCCCTTGCTCGTTCCCGTCGTCTTTCCTCTGCTACTTCACTGTCTCTCACGATCCGAACCTCTCCCGCGCAACAAACCTACATTACTCTGAACTCTCACTCGGACCGCTGCACTCACAGCTTTCGACCAACAAACTACGGCATCTTTTTCCAACCCGCCCACCATGAGTAGGACGGTTTTCCATGCTTCGTCCGCCGGACCACCTGTTCCCTCCAAAGATATCTCTAAGCGAGCTCTCGACTACGAGTACAGTGACCAAATACAGCTGGCGACCTGGCTACGGACAGCAGCCACGCTCATACGGGAGGTTCGTCCGCCCTTCCCTCAGATTGTAATGCGTACCACTCTTTCTTGATCTCTAACATGTATTCGGTGAATCTGTATAGGCAGATGTCTACTACAAAGAAGGCAACGAGGAGCAAGCTTTCTTGCTATATATGCGACACATGGAGTACGTCCCTCCCGAGTTAGTTTGAGCCGGTACCAACAAGATTGCTGATAGCTACCAACAGTTTGATAGTGACGCATTTGCCATCACATCCACAGGCCCGTGAATCGCGGTATGAAAAACAATTAGTTGCGATGAACGAGGTATTTCAACGATATCAATAAATAACATAATTCCTGTTGCACAGTCACTAATACTTAGGAGCAGAAATTCCCCGCGATAGCTAGTCGGATGGAGAAACTCAAAACAAATATCAATACAAGATACGAAGCGCACGAGAGAGACAGAGGCAAGCCCAAAAGGAACTCGAAGAGAAACAAGCTCTCCTACGACAGCACCGACGGAGCCGAGGCTCCTCGATATCCTCTTCGAACGGCTCGACGTCTCAGTACACATACGGTCAGATGGTCGACGGCAGGGGGTCGTATTTCCCAGACCAGGGTAGAGGGCGGCCGGGGGAGCTGGAGAAGATGGGCAGGCGGCTTAGTATGCAGACGTCGGTTAGTTCGAACACCTCTCCCAGCCTGCACCCGGCGTTTACGCCGAGGGAACATTTTGAGGAACACGGATGGAGTTATGAACCTGCGATTCCTACGCCGACGGAGCCCAATAAGCGGATATCGGAAGAAACCGCAGGATGAGGAGTTCGATTTGCAAAAACGGCTACAAGATCTACATTTGAGGACGCAAACCCCGGTGCCGCTAGCCCTACAGCCAGGACAAGGTCGCAGGGACGATAAGGATAAGGAAAGGGAACGGGACAAGGAAAGAGAGAAGGAGAAGGAGAGGTTGAAGGGGCCTAGGCCGATGTCACTACAGTACCCGCCTTTGGCAGAAGGTAAAGCCCGCATGGAGTATCCGTTAGTGCCCAAACGGACCCCGTACACTCCGATCCAGACCCAAATGCCGAATATCGACGACTTTGCGAACCCAGCGAAACTAGAACAGTACAGACAGTCCATTGATCGTATGCCAATCGTGCCACCAAAGATTAAGGACGAGTATGATCCGAATTACATTTCACCGCAGACGACGGCACCACCTCCACGTCCGTTGAAAGAGCGAACCCAATCGATGACGAGCACGCCGACTACTTCTTTCCAGGCTAAGCCGGGCGCTATGGAGCCACCGGAGAAGCCTAAGCGGACTGAAACCAACCACATCTTTGACTGCGTGGCGTACACGGAAGGGGGGAAGTCTTTACGGACAATCTTCATACCTAGAGACCTCAGGAAGACCTTCCTGGCAGTCGCGGCGCCAAATACGAAGAGGAACCTCGAAACCTGTGGTATTCTCGCTGGGTTCCTGAGGAATAATGCGTTTTTCGTCAACCGATTGGTTATCCCACAACAGGAAGCGACGTCGGATACTTGTAATATGATGGACGAGAGCTCGCTGTTCGACTATATTGATAGCGAAGACCTAATGGTGCTTGGGTGGATTCACACGCATCCGTCACAGACATGTTTTATGAGCTCGGTAGATTTGTACACACATTGTGGTTATCAGATGATGCTTCGCGAGTATTGCAATTGTTTGCGCCCAAGTAGCAATCCATCGTATGTGTTTCTTTCTTCTCTTAGTCCGGAGTTTGTAGAACGTGGTATGCTAACAGGGTGTTTTATAGGTGGGGTGTTTTCCGATTGACGGATCCTGACGGTGTGAGGGCCATCAAGAATTGCAATAATACGGGATTGTTCCATCCCCATTCGAGCCCGCATGTGTACACAGATGCCCTGCGGCCGGGGCACGTTTGCGAGGTTGACAAGCTGCAGTTTAAGATACACGACTTACGAACTTAATGATGCTTCTTCATTTTGACTTCGCGAATGTTGAATCTAAATACCCAAAGCGATGTTTCTTTCGTTTCCTTCCTTATCGAGATTGCCCTTTTTGATAAATTGCAAGCCTTACTTTTCTTTTTTATTCCATTGATTCTTTCGTTTCTTTTATATATTGGCATTTTTTCTTTTGGTTCAGACATTCATCGCAGGCGTTTGTAGGAGAAACAGAAAAGTCGAACATGCGTGCATGTTTTGGCGAAGGTGACAAATTTCTTCCTTTTCTTTTCTTTTTTCTTTCTTTCAGTTTTGGCAGGGTTTTACCTTTTATATGCTATTTCTATAGCTACTTGGAGATATATATATACGTCTTCTTTTCCTTGTTTTTCCTGTGTGTTTTGTGCATCGCAAATGAGGGGTTGGGGGAGTGGGGGGTTTTTGTGAACCATATTTTTTTTTGTTTCTTGCTTTCTGGTTTTATATGACTCGCATTATATTCGAGAGACATGGTGATTTATCGAACGGCCAAAAATAACAAATAGGTACACTCCGTATATGATCGATCATGCCGGTTCTCTATGTATTACACTTCTTTTGCATGCATGTGATCAATCAATAGAGAGTTTAAGACGTGTTTTTAAAACTGGGAGCGCGGTAGATATTTCCGGCTGTCGACGCTCCTCTCCGGATAACCTGGGTCAGGATATATCTACTGCCATGGCTGGGTTGGGGGTTGCGTGTGGGCGGCGGCGGGCATGCAGGTGCACAGCTTCCGCCGCGAGCATCCGGCGCCGATTGGGGTGTGTGTCAAAATAAGAATAAGAATTTTTTTTTATAAAGGGCAAGGAGGCAGAGAGACATGGGGTTATTCTTGGTCTAGAATCCCGCCCCCCGGCTTCAAGGCCAGCCGGCGTGAACTGTGAATGGCCACCTGTTTGTCTCGAGGGACAATATGGCATAGTTGAAAAGGCAGAAACGGGCGGACACCTACTGCCGGGACTGGCTTTGCTCAAACGGTATATCTTAGGCCTTTTGGGTTTACGGGCTACCTCTGGCTCGGAACTCTAAGATGTAAATAGCCAAGTACCCTGTTTCGTTCTTTCTTTAGCTGTCCGGTCAGTGGGAGTCTTAAACTTCTTTGGGGGCCGAGTTTGTGTGCTTTAAACTGTGCTTGGCTGGCTGGGATGCTGGCTAACGTTGTGTGTTGGTGTCGTCTGTTCAGGTCGTCCGCATCTTTTCTTCTTCACGCTTCTCGCTCCTCTCTTCTTCCTCTTCTTCCTCTTCTCTCCTCCTCTTCGTTCCTCTCCAACGCTCGCCCATTCCACCCCGTTCCTTTCCGCCTCCTCCTCTCCCAGCTTCTCGCTTCCTCGTCGTCTTCGACAGGTTGTCCACGCGTACGCCTTAGCCAGCCTGCGTCTGCCTCGTTGTTGTCTTGATTGATTTCCAGTCACCTTTCTTGGCTTATCGGTTGCCCGTTTTTGAGCTCTCGAATCGAACCAGCTACCTCTTGCTTGCTACCTCTTGCTCGACCAGCTGTCCCTCGTCCCGTCCGCACATAAAACCAGCAAATACGTACCAATCAAACTGGCCTTCGGTCACAGTATCCTTTCCTCCTCGAAAGGCTGCTCTTCTTTTGAATAAAACTCGATATATCTCCACCTATCGTCGGACCAAAGAATCTTACTTTTAAATTTTTTTTTACTCTTTTGCAGCTGAAAGGAACTTTGCTGTCTCCCCAAACTGCAAAAATTTAAGAAAAAGATTAAAATATTTTCAATACTTGGTGCCTTTTGCAAAAACTTGTACAGAAAAAAAGCTCCACCTCTTGCCTTTTTATTTTGCTTCTTTAATCATATTTTTGATCATTCCTCGAGTGGCATTGACGAATTTTACCTTGGGTCTTCCTAGCCTCCAATTTTTTTTACAAGTTGGTTCTTGAGCTCCCCTGTCTTGGACATCCTTCTCAGTTCGGAACAAGACCTTTGACTCGGTTCCTTGCACCTCTCGTGAAGGTTTAGATAGAGTGTGGCACTGCTGCCTTTGCTTTTATCTGACCAGCAGACCCACCTTTATTTCCCGGCCGCGACCGCCTACACGATAGAGTAATCAGTCGACCAGTCAGTCACTTGAACGGGCTCGAAGTCTCAGAGTATCGAATTTAGACGTGGCTTGTAACATTCAATTGCTTACTGTCGAAAGGTTCAGCTCTAGCAAGCTTCTCACATTCCGATCGTTTCCACCGCCTCTTCGCTTTCTCTCCTGATTGCTTTCTCTGTCCAACTTTTTTTTTTTTTTACTTTTTACTTCTTGATAACCCGACGATAAGAGATATACTTCTACCACAACGAGTTTTTTCCCTTCTCTTTTATTTTGAGCAAGAGAAAGACAACCACACACGTACACGTGCATACTCCAGCCATGTCCCTGACACAATTTGCCTGTTGGTCTCCACCTCCCTACTCCATTGTTTACTCAGCCAATGAAGCTCAAGCTAACCATTATATTTCTATGCAGACCGTACCCAGAAAACAATTGGGATCACGGAAGGCTTCCCCGAGTACGAAGCGTTATCTGGTTTCGGCAAGTAAGGCTCACTTTCATGATTCTCCACGAATCCCACTAGACCCCATGCTAATTCGAGGATTTTGGTTTGGTTTAGACCCGAGGGTACCCTTCGATGTTGTGCATACTCCGGACGGCCGATACTTTGCCTACGCTTCTTCGGAAGGGTTCGTAACCCCCCGCATTCACACCGAAATTGTCGTTTTCACGGGTTCTGACGAGTGTAATAGTGTCACGATCGTAGATGCGAATACCGGTTCTGTTCTGGTCGCTCTGTCTGTGCCAACAGTCCACGAACTAGCCTTTTCGCCTAAAGGAAGCTTCCTTACTACCTGGGAAAGACCTTGTATGTGGATGGAGCGGATCGAGTTTTCAAATACGGGTTTAAAGCTAACTTGTTTCCCTTATCACAGCTAAGCTAGAAGATGGAAATGCCGCTAAAAACTTGAAAGTATGGCGAACGGACAATGGTGAACAGACTGTCGCTTTCGTTCAAAAGAGCCAAATTGCCTCGTACGATTTCCCAACCGACCAAGGTTTTTAAAGTCTTGATGAAGCTAACAGTTAGGCGATAGGAGCATCCAATACACCTTCGATGAGAAGTATTGCGCACGAGTCTCCACCAACGAGATCGCCTTTTACGAGACGACCAACATGGCCTCAGTCTGGGAACATTTACGGGTGGAGGTGTTACTGAATTCAAGCTGTCACCAGAGAGAACTACCAGGTTGCTGTCTTCGTACCAGAAAAGCAAGGTCGACCTGCTAAAGCCGCCGTTTATGCGGTACCGAATTTCGCGACCCCCTTGATGCAGAAGTCGTTCTTCAAGGCGGATAAGATTCAGTTCAGCTGGAACAATGCCGGTACTGCTGTTTTGTTCCTTACGCAGACCGAAGTCGACAAGACAAATAAGAACTACTATGGAGAGACAAACCTGTATTTGATGAATGTCGAGAATAATGTGGATGCTCGGGTTACCCTAGGTAGGTTTATCCGAGAGATCACCAAGATTTCGAGGAAATAATGGCTAACACATTCAACAGACAAGGAAGGACCTGTCTCCGACTTTGCTTGGTCCCCGACTTCACAGGAATTTGGTGTTGTGTACGGATACATGCCAGCAAAGACTACCATTTTCGATGCGAAAGCCAATGCGGTTACCAGTCTCCCTCTCGCACCTCGAAACACCCTACTCTATTCCCCGCACGGTCGACTCTTGTTGGTTGCTGGTTTTGGTAACTTGCAGGGGCAGATTGACATCTACGACAGAGTTAATGGGATGAAGAAGGTAGCTGCCTTTGAATCGAGCAACGCAACCGTGTGTTACTGGAGTCCCGATGGCAAGCACATTCTCACTGCTACCACCAGCCCGCGACTGCGTGTTGATAACGGTGTGAAGGTTTGGTACGCACTGTCTGGTGATCTCATGTACAACGAAGAAATGGTGGAACTTTATGATGTGAGTTTGCTCTGATCTACTGGATTTCCTTTGGCCGTGAGCTGGGTGCTAACATGCTCATAGATTCGCTGGAGACCACAAGCGGTCGCCGACTTCCCGCTCAGTGCTACACTGCCTCCCCCACCAACACCGCATACCTCTGCTGTTGGCCACAAGTCGGCCACCCCAGCGAAGCCTGCAGGTGCATACCGTCCTCCTCACGCCCGTGGTTCGGCAACCCCGCTTCATTTCAAGCGCGAGGATGAAGGAGGCACCGCTCATGTCCCTGGAAGCAGCGGACTGTTCGGCAACGGAAGCTCCGAAGGAACCAACGGATTCGGCAAGCCTCGTAAACGTGAAGTTCCTGGGGCTGCTCCTGTTGTTCCTGGAGCTGCACCAGGTGGTGGGGTTAGCTTGGAGGGTACAGGAGTCGGTGATAAGGAAGGCCTCAGCAAGAGTGCACTTAAGAATAAGAAGAAACGCGAAGCCGCCAAGAAAGCTAAAGAAGCACAGGCTGCCGAACAAGCTGGTGAAGACGGTGAAGGGCAGTACCAGACTAATGGTAGAACTCTTGCCCCCGGCGACGGCCCTAACAAGGGCGGAAGACGGGACCATAGTAGGACAAGAAGTAGAAGCAGAGGGCCCCCAAGGGAGGGGGGGCCAGGTGGTAATGGAAATGGAAACCGCCATCACCGGGAGGGATCCGGATCGCTTGGCCATGCGCTTAAGGAGCACCAGCCACGCCATCGATCTCCCGCCCCAGGGGGTGGTAATAACCCACAACGTCAACGATCCCAACGTAAGAAGAAGGAGGATGGGGGAAACCAAGGCCCGGGAGAGCAGACGAATTCGCCCAACCGAGAATGGAGGACCTCAACAGCCGACCAGACTCAGGTTACCGGTTCCAGCGCCGCCAGAATTGGAGATTACCAGCCCAATGACCCCGATTACCCCCGGTGGCGGAACACCAGAGGAAAAGAAGCAGCGTAGTTTGCTGAAGAAGCTGAGGGCCATTGAGGATTTGAAGATGCGGTTTGCTACGGGTGAAAAGCTAGAAGATACCCAGATCAAAAAGATCAATACCGAAGACGCTGTTCGGAAGGAGTTGCAGGGACTTGGATGGCATGGATAGGAGTAGCAATAGCACTACCATCACTAGCTCAAGTAAATCATAGCTGCAACATAATATTGAAAGACTAGGGGGGGTGTAATACTCGTTCGAATCTATATAGTTCCGGAAGAATATATATTTCCCCTAGAATCAACTTGAAATTTGACAAAATTGAGTGCAAAAAGAACACAAGTTCAATGATGTGGGAAACCTACTGAAAACAGGAGATTCCCACGTAACTGCTTTTGATAGTTATGAAGTTGACGCCATGTTCCGAGGGGATATGAGAGCAAGTAGGTAGATCCTTAATAACTTAAAAAGACCTGATCATCGATCATCAAGATATAGAACATGTAGTATGTCGAAAAACTCCACGTTGCCGTCCATTGTGTAGCCTTAAGCCTAATTAAGTTGAGTGCCAGGTGTTGGTGGTGGTATGTGTGTTTATGACGAGTGTCGGAAGGAAGTATTGTTCTTAGCTGCCTTGTATGTAGAGAAAACTTAGATAGATCATCAAATCCAATCGCCTTTCCACAGATTATAAACTCTCAAATACGGTACTACCAACCACTACTGCATCACGAAAACTAAACTAACTAACCAATTAACCATATTCAACCCACTACCAAACTTTTCCCAACTCAATACCCTCATTTCTCACTCTTTAGAGATATCGAATTTTAGCACGTTGCTCACTCTTTTTCCCGCTTCAAAAACAACACACCACAATGTCAAAATACGTTTCGGATGGCTTGGCCGTTCTGGGACCAGATAATTAGCTATAATGGAGTGAAATCATCAAAGATATTTGTCAATCCGAAGGTAATCTGTCACTGCTAAATGGGACGGAACTTCGCCCTGCTGCTGCTGCTGCATCTGGCAGAGATTTCGATCTTCACCTCGGTCGTCTCGCTCGGAATATCCTGATCATGTGAATCCTTAGTGCTTAAAAAGTAAGTAAGTAAGTAAGTAAGTACTTATGTAACCTATAATATTTTATGATTTAGATAAGTCCTATAAATCTTGATGCACATGCGTAAGCGGTCTAATACATTTCTTACGTAGCCTTCTCTAACGCTACTATTGATCCTCGAACCTTCCGTCAGAACAAATTTACCACATTAGCCCTCAGTATAAATACCAAGTATATAGCCTAAAATATTCCATTACTATCAGTTCAGCGAACACAAGATACCCATCCGGCATTGCATTGCCAGGATTCATTTCATACTCAGTATCTCGAAACGGAGAAGGAAATCGTTGACTACTATGTCACGATTCGGTCAAAGGGAACTCTGTCGCCGCTGTCAGAAGATCCGAGCGTTATTAGATGTGAAGACAAAGGTGCAGCTACTAGACCATGCCCAATGAGTCGCGAGCGGTTGGCGATTTCTAACTCTGAGCAAATAGAAATGTTTGAACGACAGAGCCTGTCGAAATATCTAGACACCATATTTGAGGACTACGGCACTTGCCCACCTGTGATTCCTATTGCGGCAAGATTCAGGAATACCAAAGATAAATGCCACTACAGTAAGGTTTTTCTTAGATACTTCATTGCTCAAATAAATGTACAATCACTAACAGTTGGATTTACAATTAGTGCGGGCGACGGCACGGGCGTCCGGGGCGAACTGCCTTTTAACCTGTTATCACCTTCTTGAAGCAAAAAAGAAAATCATAGATTCAGAGTCCGGGGAGGCAGTTTCTGTCGAGTTGGAAGACGTCTATTGGTCTGATTTTGCAGACCCACGACGTAGCATGGGGACGCTTGAGGTTGTTGCCTCAAATCCCACCCTCGACATTGCGATCCTGCTGATCAAAAATCTTTTCCACCGTCTTCTGCAGAACCATCAATCTCTTTATTACTCAAAACTGTACACGGTACAAATTCTAAGCGTACCGCACCCAGTGGTGCACCCTAGACGGGTTTACCCAAGCCCATTGGAGCATACATTCCTTACCGATGCAAGGTCGACCGATGGGTTCTCCCGGAGCCCAGTTTTAACGGCAAGCGGCCCTGTTATCGGTATAGTAAGGGGCGAGTGGTACGACGTAAGTGTGATAGTTGTAACCACCCAAGGGCTCCTTACGGCGCTACAGCAGCTTGAAGGTGGTAGTGACGGAGGAGTAGATTGGGAGCGGTGGGGCGTGAAAGGCTGCATGGGGTGTCCTAAGCCCGCTTCCCCACCACAGGCGCCGCCGTCAAGTAGAATTATGGACACCAGGCTGTTAAAAACCCTACGACGATGACACGACGACTGGAAAGGCATGCTGGAGCAGATCGAGAAATCCAAAGAGTATCACCGCCAACTCGAGCGGAAGAAACTGGGGTTTTAGCATGGCTGGTCAGGTTGTTTTTGTTATCGAAAGCCTCATCGGATTCATAGTTATTGTTGTTTGCGAAGCGTGGTGTTGGCCGAGTCCGTAAAAGTCGTTGTTATTATATCCCTGAAACTGAAACAATAGAAAGTATCTGCTGTCCCAAATTGTCGGGTCCACTCAGGAACACTCGCTCCCACGCGCTCACCCTGTCTTCTTCTTCTCAACTTCATCGTTCTCCTCGACTTGCTCCTTTTGGACCTCCCTTCGCTCCCGTTCTTCGAGGATTGGCTCGTTTATTGCTTGTCGATTATCCTTCTATTCGGAATATACGCGACATCGAGCTGTCATCCCTTCCTTTCTTTTTCTTTTTCTCTTGTTACACAGATACACACACAGCTGAAGCTCTCGAGCTCGCTTGCTGGATAGCTTCAACCTCAAGAAACTTAAATCAAACTAGCAATGGCGTCAAGGCCGGAACTCAAAGTCGACGACGAGCACGGTTTCATATCTACTTTCAACAGACTGCCCGCCAAAGACAGCAGTACCATCAGAGTCTTCGAACGCTCTGACTTTTATACCGTGCACGGCGAGGATGCACAATTCGTCGCCCAACATGTACGTCCAACCCTCCTATCCCTGAATTTCTTCACCGCTCCTAACATCAACCCATCTTTTTCCTTTAAAAAATATAGGTCTACAAGACAAACTCTGTTCTAAAATCTCTCGGTGGCGGCAAAAATACCTTGCCGTCGTGTACGCTCTCGGTCACGGTATTCCGAAACTTCCTCCGCGAAGCACTCTTCCAGCAGGGAAAAAAGATCGAGATCTGGGGCTCTCTCAAGGGCAGGAACAACTGGGAAATAATCAAGCAAGCGTCTCCCGGTAACCTGCAGGACGTGGAGGAGGATATCGCGGGACAACTGGATTCCAGCCCTATCATTCTCGCGGTGAAGATATCTGCTAAAGCTGACCAGCGGGTTGTCGGGGTGGCTTTTGCTGATGCCAGCGTGCGAGAGTTGGGGGTCAGCGAATTTGTCGATAACGATCTGTACTCGAACTTTGAGGTATTTGATGCTCCCTCTCCTTCCCTCACCCCAATTCTCTTTCTCTTCCTTTTACGCCAATTGCAGGATTTTTTTGAGCCAACAGTACTAATACATATATTTATAGTCCCTCCTGATCCAACTCGGAGTCAAAGAATGTATAATCCAAGCCAATGAATCCAAAAAGGACGTGGAAAACACCAAACTGCGCTCGATAATCGACCGCTGCGGCGTCATAATCACCGATAAGAAATCTACGGATTTCGCGGGCAAAGATGTAGAGGGGGATCTCACTCGTCTCCTCAAAGATGATGTCGCCGTCGGATCCCTGCCCCAGGCGGACCTCAAGGTCGCCATGGGTGCGGCGGCGGCCTTGATTAGATATCTCGGATTGATGTCTGACCAGTTGAATTTCGGACAGTACCGGCTCTACCAGCACGATCTAGCCGAGTATATGAAGTTGGATGCGTCGGCGTTAAAGGCGTTGAATTTGATGCCCGGCCCGAGAGACGGATCGAAGAACATGTCGCTGTACGGGCTGTTGAATAAATGCAAGACAGCGGTGGGGACGAGGTTGCTCGCGCAGTGGCTGAAACAGCCGTTGATGTCACTCGAAGAGATTGAGAAGCGGCATTTGCTGGTCGAGGCCTTCGTTGAAGATACTGAGCTACGGCAGACGATGCAAGAAGAGCACCTGAGGTCCGTGCCGGACCTGTACAGGCTTGCAAAGAAGTTTCAGAGGAACATGGCGAATCTGGAAGATGTGGTGCGGGCCTACATGCTGGTGATAAAGTTACCTGGGTTTATAGGCACGCTGGAAGGGGTGATGGATGAAAAGTATAAGGATCCGTTGGACGAAGTTTATACTAGAAAGTTGAGGGAGTTCCAAGCCCAACTCTCAAAACTGGAAGAGATGGTGGAGACCACCGTCGATCTCGAGGCACTTGAGAACCACGAGTATATAATCAAGCCGGAGTTTGATGATAGCTTGCGTGTAATCAGAGCCAAGTTGGATACCTTGCAAAAAGACCTTACGAAGGAGCATCGCAACGTGAGCAATGATCTCAGCCAGGAAATGGACAAGAAGCTCTTCTTGGAAAACCACAGAGTGCACGGGTGGTGTTTCCGTCTCACCAGAAATGTTCGTATCCCCACGTTTGTATGTCATCTGTCTTTGAAATATATACTAACTGACTTAAAACTCCCCAGGAAGCCGGCTCGATTCGTAACAACCGCCACTACAAAGAAATATCGACCCAAAAGAACGGCGTCTACTTTACCACCGACAAACTGTCCTCACTCCGCCGCGATTTCGACCAATACACGCAAAACTACAACCGCACGCAAACGGGTCTCGTGCAGGAAGTCGTCAACGTCGCATCCTCGTACTGCCCTGTATTCGAAAACCTCGCGGCGGTCCTCGCCCACCTGGACGTCATTGTCAGTTTCGCACATGTGTCAGTACACGCTCCCTCGCCATACGTCCGGCCGACGATGCACCCGCGAGGCACGGGAAACACAGTGCTAAAGGAAGCGAGACACCCGTGCATGGAGATGCAGGATGATATACAATTTATCACCAATGACGTCGATTTGGTGCGTGATTCCAGCGAGTTTCTGATCATCACAGGACCAAATATGGGCGGTAAATCGACGTATATCCGCCAGATCGGAGTGATCGCGCTGATGGCCCAGGCGGGCTGTTTCGTCCCTTGTTCGGAGGCGGAGCTTACGATTTTCGACTGCATTCTCGCCAGGGTCGGTGCGAGTGACAGCCAGTTGAAGGGCGTGAGTACCTTTATGGCGGAGATGTTGGAGACCGCCACGATCTTGAAGAGCGCGACGAGGGAGAGTTTGATTATTATCGACGAGCTGGGCAGAGGTACGAGTACCTATGATGGCTTCGGGCTGGCGTGGGCGATTAGCGAGTATATCGTGAAACAGATCAAGTGTTTCTCGATGTTTGCGACACATTTCCATGAGCTGACGGCGCTGGTGGATGAATACCCTGCTGTGAAGAATTTGCATGTAGTCGCGCACGTTGGGGAGAAGGACAGCGGCGGTGGGGAGACGAAGAGGGAGGTAACTTTATTGTATAAAGTTGACGAAGGGGTGTGCGATCAGAGTTTCGGAATTCACGTGGCAGAGTTGGTGAGGTTCCCACAGAAGGTTATTAATATGGCGAAGCGGAAGGCGGACGAGTTGGAAGATTTCAAGGGGAAGCATGATGAAAATGCTATGATTGACCGATTTTCGAAGGAGGAGGTAGCGGAGGGGAGCAGGCTTTTGAAGGAGTTGTTGATCGAATGGAAGAAGAAAGTGGAAGAGCAGAGCGGCGGTGGGGATAAGATGGCGCCGGAGGACATGACGAAGGTGATGAAGGGCCTTGTCGATGGGGATTGGAAGAGCAAGATTGAAGGTAATGCATGGGTCATGCAGAGCGTTCGGACCCTGTAGAGACTTAATATTCGGCGATAGAACAGCAAAATTTGTTTTGGGATGCGGGGCTTTCCGAGCCGTCAAAGGATCGCATGTTGTAATGGGAGACCGGTATTATTTTGTACAATATAAAGCTATCATTCATGGCGTTGGTTGAGAGGGGAGGATGCGTGTACACATCCAAAAGTCTCGATAGACCTTGAGCAGTAATATATATCTTTTAGTCTTTAATAATTATCATCGTGATATAAATTACCGGGACTCGTTCTGAATCCCGATCGTTGAAAAGCAATGGTATATCGTGATATCATACACTTCTTGTGAACAGAATAATTCACCTAATGGAGGTCTCTGAAGCAAAAGGAAGACCAAAATAACAGTTAATGCAAAAAAGCAAAGAGAAAGAAAACGAGAACAAGCGTCGTGAGTTAGCTGTAGTATCCTTTTACGGCGCCAATTTCGTGATAAATGCACGCCCAATCGTAATAATAAATCATCAAATGAACACCAATGGCTAAACGACTCGGACTCAAAAGGCATTCTGAAAGCAAAATGGATAGGAGGATGCGAAAACGAAACTAGGCGAAATTTAGAGCGAATGCTGCAAATAGAGACGAACGAGACAGAAAAATAGGTACAAGAATAGAAAATCCGGTTGCTGGGTTGTTCTGGGGGCGGATTGAGAACGGTCGATTGAAGAGATAGGAACCTGCATTAGAATTTGGGGAACCGAAGGAGGTATAATAAGAAGGAATGTGAAGGGTTAAAGATTAATCACAGATCCCGACTCGGACAGCATGGACGGAGCGAGCGGACGGGATAGGCGGCGGAGGGCCTCTACGTCGGAGACTACCATTTGCCAGAGGCGAACTTTTCTTTGGAGGCTCAACTACTATTTCGGGTGGTGGCTTTTCGGGGGCCTTTTCCAAACCTCCCCAAGTTCCTCTAACTCTACCAGGGGGTGGCGGCGGCGGAGCACCTCTCTCTTTCTTCCCAGGTTTATCTGGGGCGACTTGCTTAACGACAGCAACTTCTACCACCGACATGCTGCTTCCTGCATCATTGGCCAAACTCATACCGAGTAGTTGTCTCGCCAGGTTGTTCGTTTTCGCTTCGGTGGGAGAATCGTCGAGCCAGTCAACTTTGTTACAGCGAGAGACTAGGCGGAGCGTGGTTGGGTCTACGGGGGAGAAGTGCTGGGAACGTATGTTGGAAAGTTGATTGAGAAGTCTTAGAATTTCAGAACGCTTATAATGAGGTGGATGTCTGAGCTGGGTGTGTGAGAGAAGAGGGTGGAAGACTCGAAGATACATATGCCGTAGCTAAAAATGTGTTAGTTTGACGGTATTCCAATTGACACGGAATCAGGTAAAGCGTACCGTATCTTCTTCCTCTGGGAGATCAGATAGACTTCGTATTATCACATCGACGAGAACACAGAGGTCGTTTGTATAAAAATATTCATATGTTCTGCTTGTTGTGAAGAGCAGGAATAGGAGTTTTAGTATTAATAGTTGGGTCGGTGTCTCAGCTATGTATCTAAGCATTAGTTGTGTAGTTCCAATGATTGGGAATAAGATTGGTCTTACTCTCTCGATTGAGAAGTAAAATAATATTTTCACCGAATGTTTTGAAATCGGGGCCGTTGAAAGATAGAACTTTGACTACCCTATTCGTAGGTGGGGGTGAATCGCTCTCCTTGCTATGCTCCGAGAGCATATATTGTTCGTTCAATACAAGCTAGATATTAGGAATTAATAAAGACAGTTGTCGGATCTCAGGAATCTATGACCTTACCAAGACTTTGATGACAGCATAATTGTATGGATCATCTGGATCTCCACGTTCAGATTCGACCTGGTCCAGCAGATACTTGATAAAGTCATCCTGAAGGATTTCTAGGTCTTGCGGCCGCAGTCGCTGTATTCTGCACATTTCGTAAAAAAGTTCTAGCAAAAGTTTGTGGAACCCGAAATTCTCCTTGTTAACATCTTTCCATATCAGGTCAATGACTCGCTCAAAGGCACTTTGGTCCAGCATCATTTCAAAGGTCTTCGGGTTGTCGACCCCATCGTACATGAGAGCGGAGGTTACGACGTGCAGTCTCGACGAGTTTGAAGGTTCCTTTATCACAGTGAGTATCGTGATTTAACAAGAAAAGTCCATGTAATGAGGTTCTTACTTTGAGAAAACGCCCGACGAGGCGCCGCCGAACATAGCTTTTGTGCTCCGCGAAGATTTTCGATTCCAGCAAGGAGATGCCGCACTTGGCAACATTGTATTCGGATTGAAGATATTCATCTGGTCAGGTGACCATTTTGTTAGTTTCAGACGTCCAATTAACACAAGTTAAGAGGTCAATTGAGGTGGAGCACGAACCGCAGTATGATGATATCAGCTGTAGATAGGACCGCAGCTGGACATCGATTTTGTGCTGTGTCGGGCAGTGTGTGTTGAGAATGTGGTCGATTTCTAGAGGTACAGGGGCGGTTATGAGCTGAAGGGGGCCAAAAACGATTGGGGTATCGATGATAGCTATGCACCGTACCATCCCAGAACTGCTGTTCCTCCAATTTTTGCTCTAATTCGGGTGTCTCCATGGCTTCTGCCCTCGTTTCGAAGGCATGAAATCTGAGAATCGGGGCCTCTCGTGACCGTTTCGGTGACGGGATCGGATCGTGGTAGGTGATTTCGTATCTCGGCCGGCGGCTCAGATCAGGTCGAGCAGCGATTAATTCCAGGTTCAGGCTCGAAATATGGGGACGACCGCAACTACAGAATCCTGACCGATCGGGGGTGCGAGGACGACGGGATATGGTATTTATTTGCTATTTGCCTGTGGTGAACGGGGAAATATGGAATTCTGTCGGCCAGGCTGGAAACCAGTAGCGATGGGCAGCATGCACCGGAGAAACGCAGGTCGGGGTGTCGGTTTTTGGGGTGTTTCGTGTTGACGCCTAACTGGGCCGGGTATATTGGACTAAACGATCGGGGCTGCAGAGCGCTTTTCCTCAAGGGAAGCGAGAGAAGGTGCAGAGATAAGAGCGAGCAGAGATATTCCGGCGCAGGAAGCACACAGTCGAGGTAGATGGCCGTGGTTGAGGAGGTCGTGATGGTGGTGTGTGATGAGAGCGATGATGTAGGCACTCTTTAGGCTGGCGTGCGCCTTGGTCGATGCCTGGTGGGCCGACGGTCCCGGAATGTCTCGATTGCACAGCGCCCAGCGCCCGGAGGTCAGGCAATGTAGCGTCTAAGGATCTACCGTTGCAGCCTGCACAGCCAGATACTCAAGTACTCAAGTAGATACTTATTGGGGATCGCACTTGCACTTGCACTTGCGGATTCGTCGGCGGAGAGTGGTGGGGTACGTCGGTGGACGATGACATGCGCCAGGCCGGTGCCAGCGTCCGCGGTACCTTTTGAGCCTGCCCGACTGCAAATTGATTGATTTATATTTAGAACCCCTCCCCACGTGCCGTTCGATCTGTCTCTTCTTCTGATTCTGCGGGGGTTTCAATTTCATTTTTATCTACCAACGTCGGCCCTGCAGCGGTGTCATCTGTCCGGCGGCTCCCCTTGCAGTTTAGCTCCCGCCGACCTTACAGTTGACTTGACGGCCTTTAATCAACCTTAATATCCCTCCAAGTCGCCTCTCGAACAAGGCTCAGCCCCATCCTTCACCCCGATATCCGTCCAAGCCGGCCCGAAAACATGGCTGTGCCGACTCGATTCGCGATGCCCACCGCGCCGGGATCTGCATCCAGCGTCGACAAGGACCGGACGGTCCAGCAGACCGACATTGACGCTCTGGTGTCCCGCTGCAGCGCCGTCAAGACAGGCTACCTCTCGGATCCCTACGCAGAGCTCTTTCTCGAACCGTCAGCACCGCGGGATAGACGGTATCCTTTGATCAATAGAGGTGAATACGAGGTGAACAGTTTTTGTTTGGTAGCTCAGAGAGTCTGCGGGTTTTTTACGCAACGAAGCACTAACGCGTCTATGATGTCATTTGAACGACAGGAACGTATATCAGGACGACAGCCATCGATCAAATAGTTGCTGGGTTCCTCTCGCAGTCCTCGAAGACCAGGAAACAGATCATATCGCTAGGAGCTGGCTCAGATACGAGATTCTTCCGGCTCGTGGCTTTGGACCCGTCAATAGATCTCCTATATCACGAATTCGATTTCCCGCAGGTGACAATCCGCAAAATCGAGGCTATCCAGAGACACAAAGAGCTTTCCACTGCTATTTCAGAATTTTCAAAGCTACCCGGTGTTGAAGACGGTCCCAGCTTCCAGGCCGATGTCGGGGCCGGGTCTCTGCAATCTCAAAACTACTACATCCACCCACTCGATCTCCGAACCTTAAAGCCCGGAACCCCTCTTCCCACAGGGATTGACCCGACCCTTCCGACCCTCTTCATTTCCGAGTGCTGTCTCATATACCTCACCCCCAACGAGGCCGACGATATATTCAAATGGATCACGACTTCATTCGGACAGCCCTCTCAATCAGCAGCCGCGAATGGTGTAGGCATCGTATTATACGAGCCGATTGGCGGAGATGACTCGTTCGGGAAGGTCATGATCAGAAATCTCTCACAGCGGGGAATCGTTCTCAGGACCCTACAGCGGTATTCAACCCTGGACAGACAAAAGGAGCGAATGAGAATTTTGGGCTTCAACACCGGTATGGGCGCCTGCGATGTCAATTTCATTCACGACAGGTGGATAGAACAACGAGAGAAGGAGAGAATCGATGGACTAGAGCTGCTTGACGAGAGAGAGGAGTGGGTATTGCTTGCTAAGCACTATTGCGTAGCTTGGGGATGGGTGGAAAGCAGCTTGCCGTCTGGTGATACCGATGACCTGACGTTTCAAAGTTGGTCGCAATTACCCGTGCAGCAGACCTAGCCAAGTCTTTAACGAATCCTTCCAGCATCGTATCTTTCTCATCAAACCAGCACTAGGCATATGGCAATGGCAAATAAATCTAATTCAAACTTTGCTACTTTGAAAGCACTCAAAAGTTCTTGTTGCATTCGTACCGTTCTTACGCCGGGTTTGCCGTTGTGTTGCGTGGCCGTTCGACCAATGGGCTAGCTTCCTTGTTTCATTCTTTTTTTTCAGCAACTTTCAAACCTTCTGCGATTTCATAACGCAGCAAATTTACCATCCTACGCTGCACAACCATCCTAGGCCCTCAAAGCCGACGAATATATTACTCCTCCCGCAGATGAGAGCAGCGGTGCTCTTTCGGAACATCGTCTCCGACTCTGTCGCACTCCGGAGACTCGCCATCCAAAATCAAGCTCCAGTAACCTCACACCCATGGACTCCACTCCCTCGAAGCTTTACCACCAGCGCCCCACGCCCGCTACCCAGGAAGAAGGCCGTGCCAGATGACGATATAGAACCGATCAAGCCCGCCAAAAAAGCCACGAAGACATCGACAACAAGTAAAGCCGCTTCCAATGCTACCAAAACAACTACCGCAAAGAAGACTACAAACAAGAAAACCAAGGCGGTGAAAGAAAAGGAAGAGGAAGAGGAGACGCCCAAGCCTAGGAAGCTCAGGTCAAAAGAAGTAGATGAAGAAGATTCTAAACCGGTGAAGGGCCCCGGTCGAAGACCTCGAAACGGACCCGAACTACCCACTATCGAAGAGAAACGAATAATCGCAAAGGAACTCGGTATATCTCCAGCAGATGTTGATATCGGATTCCCGAAAGCACCTGGAGGCAGAAATCATCTCGATGGAACCCCACGAACCGAGGATGCTCCCGATGAGCGTCCTAGGGCCAAATTTATGAGACTCCGTGTGGAGGAAGAGAAAGAAGAAGAAGAGGCCAAACAACTCAAAGCTGGCCGGCCAAAGAGTTTCGGACCACCGATACCCCCCAAAAGAACACTAGTATACAAAGGCGAAGAAGTCGTCGTCAGTTTCAATCCGAAGAAAGCTGGCGGGTTTATCACAATAGAAGATCTGCGAACGAGGACAAAACGGGAAGCAGCACGTGAAGAAAGAGAAGAAACGAAACGAATGAGAGATGAAGCAGGGGTGGCTATTCCCACCGGACGCTATATTGTTCCTGAAGGTCCGTTGACGAAAATCGCCAGAGAATATCTGGAGAGAGAGCAACACCAAGAAGAGAAACAAAAGGAATGGGAATGGGTTTCTATGGATGGAGAACTCGAAGAGCTCGACCCTGATGCGCCACGGCCGCACCCCAAGGCCAAGGAGACCGATGAGCAGGATGCAATCAAGCTATGGGATAGAACCGTTCACCCGGTACCGCTGCGGCAGAATCCCTCCTGGAGGAAGATGTATGCGAAATCAGTGGAAGGCTCGGCGCCAACGATTGCAAATATGCTGCGGGCTGACCTGGGGGATGCCAAATCTTACGACAAGTCACTTGTGGTCAGCGAAGACCAATGCAAAAAGTTATTCAAGCGGTTCGATCTCTCCGGCTTCGAAGACTGCACAATTATCGACTTTAACCCCGGCTATGGTATCTACTCGAAAGCTCTGAATGACGCAGTCAAACCCAAAAAGCACATACTATTGGAGCCGGAAGCGGTATTTAAGCCGTTCCTCGACCGCGTGTGCACGCACGAATCGTTCGAATTTGTCAATAAGGATTTGTACATGTGGTCGACTGTGGATGATCTGATTGCAAAGGGGTTATTAACGACTCAGCCCGTTCCTCTAGAAGAAGGCGTGAATAAGACTCTCATCATCACCGGAGTACTCCACAAGGATGTCAAGGGCGATCGATTCATGGCACAGATCCTCGACAATATTGGAAAGAAAGATTGGCTTTTCAAGTTCGGCCGAGTGAAGTGCCTACTGTGGATCGATGACGATCAAGTCGCTCGCTATATTCCCCGAACTTTCGGTAGAAGAAACCGTGCGGCGGTGCTCGCGCAAGCATTCACGGATATGAGGATCCTAGCCCAGCCGCCAATGAAATGGACATGGGCGGACCATAGGTTTTTGAGACGAATTGACCACTGGAACGACCCTGGTCACAAACCGAATGATCAGGATCGAGTCACTGGTGTAGCGTACAATAACGAACTCACGTACTATTCCATGACGCACGTACCGGAGCCCCTTACATTTCAGCAGACAGATTACTGGCCGCCGTTACCATGGGCGCAAACGACGCTGGTGGAGTTCACGCCGAAGCTCCCGATGCACTACTTGGTCGGCGACGTGCCGGATTCAGAGCCTTGGAAGTATTTCAACCATATGCTCACATGTATGTTTATGGCGCGGCAGGTTACGATCAAGGAAGCGCTTTCCAAGATGGGCGGTGGGACGGAGATGCTGCTGGAGACCGACGAGGAGCTGAAGATGATGCCCGATCTGGCGGAGAAGCATACTGTGCACCTGTCGATTCCGGAACTCGTCGCGCTCGCGAAGGGGTATGAGTTTTGGCCGTGGAGGAGCGAGGATCCATTCTTGGGAGCCGAATTGAGGTTGCGGACCACCGGCATGACGGAGGAGGAGGAGAGCAAATGGACGAGTCTATAGCCACCATGGATCGGTGAATTTTTGTAAGATATTAGCGTCGGGTTTTTTGTGTATATATTTACTATATGAAGGGCTTTCCAGCGCCTCTCCGTGCGGTCCTGCACTTTGTATATAGGTTTTTCTTTCTGCTTGTAGGTATCGATAGAATATTATACCACATATCCGTATGTCCAACGGCAGCACAACGCAATCGAGGTCAGTGTTATCGCTTGCGTATCCGTTTAGATTGCACTTTCCGGTTACAGACCATGGCAATATTCCCGAAATATATCAGGACCTGGTAATGATAGTGCAGACATTCACGCCATGGCCTCCAAGAAACAAATTGACAGCCTTCCCGCCGGGAGAAAAGCTACCCCAGTCTGGGCAGTATTACGAATCTTTCGTACCTGACCACCCCACAATTTTGTCTCGTGAACCCAACGCTACCCTTCGCGCGGAGCCTGGTGGTCCGCGAGACAACCACAGCCTGCGAACCATCGGGCCGAGCGCCGTCTCAGACCCTTGCCTCTCCTCCACACCTTAAGAAAGCTTGTGTCGACGTTAATACTCTTCCGACAAATAAGCGACTGAATATCGGCAAGGGTACCACTTGGTGCGTTTTGAACAGGTGGAGAGTATCAAAAGCAGACGTAACCACCCCGGTTCTGAAATTCGCCAAAAACTGCCCTGGCGTTCTGGAGCTTGTGCGACCGAAGAGGTTTTCTTTTTTTCTCTCACTTCCGTACCCTAGTGCAAATCTAGCTCACTGAGCTAGCGTACCCACATGTACTTTGGGTACCTTTTTCTTTATTTGATAGGGAGCGGGACAGGGTACTTGATACGTGCATGTACGCATTCGAGTGGGAATGGCGACAAGCTTGGACAAATGTAACATCCGAGTACCCGGATTTGCTTGCAATATATCCGGGACGACGAGAATACTGGTTTCAACATGTTGACCAAACATGTCGCTCCGGTGGCTGGTTTTCGGACCTCATCCATCTGCCCTAATCTGTGTGGCCTTTTCCCCGGTTTTCGCAAAGGGATCTTCTAGCTTGCCGTTGAAGGGAGTACACCGATCTCTTCCTTTATTGTTTAATTTAATAATTTTTGCTTTATGGTTTCCCTGGTTTGATTGAAATTCACTTCTCTCCCATCTCTTTTTCTTTTATTTTTTACAAAAAACTACATTTAAAAAATTACAAATATATATTTTAATTTATGAAGTAGATGGGACCGTACAGAAGGATGGGTGTAGGAAGACGTCCCTTTTTCTTGCGAGTCGCCTTCGCAGAGGCGGTTTTCGCAGCCGTTGGTTTTATGGCTGTGATTAAATTTATCTTCAATTCAGATGGCATCAACTTCTTTTCGAAATCGCTATCTTCAACGTCCTCTTCCCCAAAATATGCTCCCATGACAGTCGGAGGGAGAAGAGTGAAGAGTTGGGCGGAGAGATCTATGTTCTTGACCCAGAAACAGTGTCGGAAGCAGTACCCTCTGCTGTTCGCGCCTATCGACGAGGCAGTTGGGAGAGGAGAATTTAGTTTCGAGAGGTCGAATGATTATACAGGGCTGGTAAACGCGAGGATTAAGAACAATAGGGTATGTCTACTGTCCATAGATCAAAGAGAACGGTCCGCGGTTGTGAAGCTTTTACTAATATGTTTTACTTTCGCGGGCCAGTTATACGTTATCAATAGCAGCAATTCGACAAATAACAATGTGAATGTCATGGTAAGATATATAACACCGAACTTCAACAAGTCGTTTCTACAACTAGGCCATTAGCTCATGCATATCATCTGAATCCAACAGCATCGAGCCGCCGCTCTCCACCAAGTCCACAAAGCCATCGCAACATCGCCAGAACCCCTACCCGACACAGTCTTCTCCTTCACCCCAATCGACTACCCCAAGAATAACAGCTGGGTCTACTCCAAATGGTACGACCACACGGACATCTTAAACTACTGGCCCGTCCCACACTTCGGCCACTGGTCCTGGCCCGTCGAATACATCGGCCCGCTAACCGAAGTTCTCTCTCGGGTCACCGAGATCGAATCCACAATCCCCTTTGACTCCAAAATCGACAAGCTCTTCTGGCGCGGCACACCATACTTCAACCCGCTCCAAAACGGTAACCTGCGCGGGAACCTCCTCGAGGCGGCCAAGGACAAAGAATGGGCCGACATCGGCCAGCTAAAATGGAAGTCCCTGGAAAGGGCGGTGAACATAATCAAGATCCCAGAGATCTGTAGGTACAAATACATCGCCTACACGGAAGGGATAACCTACTCCGGCCGCCTGCCATTCCATTTACTCTGCGAGAGTGTCATCATCACCCCGCCGATAAACTACATGATGCACTCGACGCATCTGATGAAGCCCCTGTTTGCTTGGACGCTGGGGTTCGAGACAACCATGCACATGAAGGATTTTGCGTTGAAGCGGATGCGCAAAGCCTGGCCGAAGGATTACAAACCGGATGAGGCGAATGCGGTATTCGTTTCGCCGGATTGGAGTGATCTCGAAGAGACGATAATGTGGCTGAGAGACAATCCCAAGATTGCAAGGGGAATCGCTCGACGACAGAAACAGCTATTCGTAGAACAGGGGTATCTTTCCGAGAGTGCAGAAATGTGTTACTGGAGAGAAACTATCAGAGGTTGGAATAAGGTTGCGATACCCGCGGGCAACGGCTGGGACGAGAAGGGAGTTCCATTTGAAACGTTTGCGCTGACAGGCAAAACTGAGTGGGATTAGTTGGGTTTGTAAATATTACGTTTGGAGTTTCTCGATGCAGGTGTACATAGCTTTATCTTGCGATATACGAATTTCACATGATCACGCAGTATGAATAAATTGGTGCTTTATCTCATAAAATATCGTTTCCTCTCTTCATCTCGCTCATGGTTTATTAGGTTACATTTTGTAACGGAAAGAATATTAGAGAGCGAGATTGTGTATACTGATTGGAGTGAAAAGGCTTGGTATGATCTTAAGCCTGTTAGTCATCATCCTCCTCTCCAAAGCAAGATTGAATAGTTGAGTGGTACAGTAGTCGAAAAATCAGAAAATTTGCGACCCAGAGTTCGTCGCTTGTCGGTAGCCAAGTACGGGACCGGAAACTACCCTCTTATCGTATTCGAGCCTGATCATATCTCGAACTCGTTCAACGTTCTTAATAAACTGGGTAACAGTTTGAGTTTCCCCAGTCTCTTTGAAATGCAGCAATACAGAAGCAATGCCGGGGAGCTTCGGTTGCGCTGTGCATTTACCAACCTTCGCAAGCTCGTACTGGACCCTCCCAATTGAGGTAGTCAGGTTTGTGAGTACAGTTCGAGCTCGAGATAAGTCATTGAAATTCAAAACCCGACTGTATTGACGCCCAGGTTCCCCAATCAAAACGAGATCTGTTAGAGATAAAAGACTATCAATGAGCTGGACTAAGAGCGGGCGCCATGGTTCTGGGTCCTGCCAGAATTCTTGGCAAGAAGAGGAAGGAGGCGGCCGAATAAAAATAGCAGACGCCCTGGAAAATCTAACTTTGTCAATACTATGGATCAAACTTTGTCGGTAGAGATGAATTTCCAGATGCTTCATAATCCCAGTTGTCGAATCTCCGAACCTCAGGTTACAAAAGGCCGCGCCCTCCGAATGGTTTATCAATGCACTTAAGTACTTGTATCTGGAGTTACAGGTAACATTGGAGCACTTAAAGGGTGTGCCATCATGATTTGCTTGATAATTCAGGAAAGCGATGAGGCTCTTGCGACCGTCGTCAACCATCAACTCCTCGGAGCGAGGATGGGTCGCAAAAACGTAGTTGATATCTTCCATGGAAATTCTGGAGTCGCAATTTCCAGATTCCAGATGCAGTATCATGGATGAATAGATCGGAAAATATCTATCGCATCCAAAGCAGCTAACACGCTTTCGGGACTTCTGTCCATCGTGGTGCCTGGGTAAACCCTTCTGGTGAGAACTGCGGGCCTTCTTTGGAGAAAAGGCTTTACCCAGCGTAACCCGATTTTCGGGCCGGATACCTGCCTGAGAGAACTAGTTAGTCTAACTTATCAATCTCGCTATTCATCGTCCAGCAGTTCTCACTAAATTCAAGTTGCCAGTAGCCTTTTTTGAAGGCGTGTTGTTAGGGGTTTGAAACGACTGGCTGGCAAACCCTCGACGATTTTCATTTTGGCCAGGTGCAGATGAAATTCCAACAGCGGGTCTATTCTCCAACCCACTCCTCTTCTGAGGAGAGTTAGCTGAAGCTGGAGAATTCGAGCTGGGAAAGTTTTGTGTGCCAAAAACATCCCTGGTGAAAAGAGCACGGCGGCAGAAAGGGCTCATCTCGTAATGAACTTCAAAGCTCTCTTTGAAGAACCATGCACCACATATTTTGCATTCAATATGACAGTTGGTCGCCCTCCAATGGGCAAACAAATCTTCTGCAGTTGGAGCCGTGAGCTTACACCTCGGGCATACCAGAGAACTATCAGCATGGAATTCCATATGCTTTCTGGTATCAGCGGCTTCTTTGAAAGCCTCTTTGCACAGATCGCACCACAGGTCAGGACACATATTCTCGAAGTGCTCCTGTGCGCGATCCACGCTGAAGAATTCAGTATTGCAACGAGAACAAGTTGACCATTTTGGGCTACAGGGAAGTTAGCTCTCCCCTTGCTTAAAATCCATGACCTAAGGTAGCCTGAGAATGAAAACCACTGACCGTGATTCCTCCAGCGGTCGTTTAGACATATTGCTGGTCATTTCACTGGTATTTAAGCCGGGACCAGTTTGGTAGTATCCACGAGCAGAGTCATTCGGGTCCGCCATTATTATCCTAATAGAAGTAGCGGTCTCGGATGTCGTTCAGATGGAAGAGGGCGAGGTCGTTAGATGTTAGCAAACCGTGAAATTTGATTATGAGATAAAGGTGAGAGATTTAGAGGAGAGTTGTGTAGGTTTAAAAAGGCTCAGGTGTCGCTAGATTTTGTTTTATACTGTTACAGCGCAGCCAGTCCTCTATTATGATACTATTTCTGTGCATGATTATAGGAGACAGAGCAGCGTTGCACGCTATAGCTTGTGTTGTCCTGGCTGGCTGCAGCTAACTTGCCAAAATACAACGCCTCCAAGGCCTCCCTTTTAGGCTTAGATTGGCCCTTACCAGAGTACACTTCAGACGATCAAACGGTGGACAGGAATATGGAGGGAGATATTGCAGGTAATTTAGCTTAACTAACACTTGTTTATCATTAGAGAATATCACGTTGGGCTACGATATCTAGTGTGGTATCTGTTACTTCATCGAACGTCGGATTCTTCGGATTATAATGACATTCATTCATTGATGAATAAAACTCCCTGGTGAGGAATGCTTCGAGAAAAATTGTATCGTGATTATAACGCAATGAAAAAAAAAAGATGATGGACCCAGGCGTAGCAAAAACAGAATGCCCCTTATACACAAAAAGAGTATATATATAGTACTTGTGGAAAAAGCAGCTAAAATGTAGCTGTCAGGAGGTGGAGGACGAATTTCGAGAAGAGGAAAGGAGGTGTATCATTGAACACGGATTCCAAGGTGAGGTAGGGGACTTTCGTCGTGGTCCGTAATGGTATAGACTGAGGATTCTGATTTGACGGAGATAATTATAAAGACATAAAACACCAAAAAGACAGCCCCGTTCACACGCTTACGCGGTGGTCTTGGCTCCTCCCTGGGTAGGAGTCAACTTCTTGCCGTCCTTGTTGTATCGTACTCTTGGGGGTGGGGCACGGTTGCGTCGTCCTTCCCTCGATCGGACACTATATTTAGATAACATATGTAAGCTGAACTTGTCGATTTGGTTAAATAGCCATACAATTCGATGGGGTTGCCCATACCGAACGATCTTTCCGTGGATAGCGCAGGAAACGCAGTATTGGAGCTTGAGGTACATCTTTGGGATGTTGTATCCGGCGGGGTTGTTGTTGCTGCCGTAGGCGTATCCGGAGGAAGGATCGGAGAAGACGGAGGCATCGATGATATCACCTGTACAGCTACTGTTAGTATGATCGTTATGCCTAGGGAGTTCTTGGAGCTATTTGACATAGCTCCATCCTCCCGTATTATATACACATATATATATGTATATTGCAAACGGAAACAACGTACGGATGGCGGCGGATTCAACCATGTTTCTGATGGTGAATCTCTTGATGGCCTTGTCCTTGGGAGTACATCTCGAGCAGTTGGAGCAACGGATTGGCTTGACGTGGCCACGTCCGTTCTTGTTACGACCGCTATAGACAGAAACCACCAGTCAGAAAAAAGAATATTCCTTATCCCCAATTCAACGGTCCAATTCGTGTGGTGACGGAGTATCGACATACTTTGCTGCGCGCTTCTTGACCATTTTGACGGATCTGCAGATGGCACCTTCGTTAAAATCAATCCTTCTCTCGAAAACGTGTAATTTGTCGTAGAACAGAACAACGGGCAGCCGGAGAGACAGAGGCGTGTCGTACCTGGTTGATTATCGAAATCGGGTGACGAAGGGTTGGGTGTCGAGGTTGTCGGTGACGGGTGTCGATGATGCTTGTCGGACGTGCTGAGTGGTAGTATCTCGAAGATTTGGGAGGCAGCCAGACCAGCTTGCCTGCGAATTATTTTTTTGTGGGCGGATTCCTCGCTAACGTTGCCTGATCGGGGAGTAGCACATAGGGCTCAACAACGCAACACATTCGGGGCTGTCGTAGACGCGGTAGGCGCGTGCGTTGTCCAGCCGGGTGGGGTAGCCGTACAGTCGACGGGCACTGTGCACTCCTTCGATCCGGATGCGAAATGCATGGCCAGAACGAGGTTTCTGCAGGTTGATATCATGAGCATGAGCATCGGTCGAGATACCGATGAGCAACCCTTCTCGCTCGCGGTGGACCTTATGGCATTCACGCATTGCTGGAGACACTAAGCTTCCCGCTTGACTCCTGCCACGAACTGAAGAGGTCAAGCTATTCAAAACCGGAGCTGAGCTTCTTCGGAATAGCTGCAAATCTTGACGTGCCGCTGAATGATCACGTTAGTTTCACGATATCGGGGCCACTATCACGAGCCCGCTCTAGGCAATCCCGCTAGTGCCAGTGAACTATAGTAGCATTACCATTGCCGTTAGCCCTGCTTTTAGCTTCTTAGCTGGCTGTCAACATGTCGCCCCGATTTGGCCGTTGAGTGGTTTAAGATTGGGAGCTCGGAGCAACACCGCCAACCTATCAACCCGCCGCCCCGCCAAAATCTTTCACATCTTCTCCCTCCTTTCTCCCAATCCATCAGCATCATCGCAGCGAATTTTTCTACCCACGTCCCCGAGGGAAAGAGAAAAAAAGAAGAGCTGCTTCGAAAATGTCCACCACCGGCGGCCGTCGAAGCCACGGCCAGAGGGCAGCGTCCTCCCAAGGCCACCACCACGATGCAGCAGGCAGCGTTACCGATAGCAGGCGCCGACAGATCAAGCGAGATGAGGTATCCCGAAAAGCCGCCACAGTTTGAAGAGTTTAAGACAGAGCTAACTCGATATGATCTCAATAGGCGATCAGGCAAAAGATGGAATCGAGCTTGGGGAAGAAGAAGCACCAGTCCAGCAACAGGTCCAGAGGAAGTCGCAAGGCCGTACCGGGAACCGTCATGGCCCTGAGACCCGGCCAGGCCTTGCAGATCAAGCCACACATTACCGTTGCCGAAGCTGCGCAGCTCATGGCAGCCAAGCGCGAAGATTGCGTTCTCGTTACCGATGACGACGATAGAATCGCAGGTATCTTCACCGCTAAGGATCTCGCATTCAGAGTCGTCGGCGCGGGGATCGACGCCCGGGACGCCATCGTTTCTGATATAATGACCAAAAACCCAATGTGCGCTATTACGGAAACTTCGGCCACCGATGCTTTGGATCTGATGGTTAGAAAGGGCTTCAGACATTTGCCCGTCATGGACGAGAATCAAGATATCAGCGGTGTCCTCGATATCACAAAGTGCTTCTATGAAGCTATGGAAAAGTTGGAGAGGTCTTACTCTATGTCTCGCAAGCTTCACGATGCTCTGGAGGGTGTTCAGGAGCTTGGAGGAGCTCAGCCTACTCAGATCATTCAATATGTGGAGGCTTTGAGATCTAAGATGGCGGGGCCAACATTGGAGACTGTCCTTAGCGGTATCCCACCGACTACGGTCAATGTTAGAACCAGCGTTCGAGAAGCGGCGGCACTTATGAAAGAGAATCATACTACCGCTGTGCTGGTTCAAGATCAGGGAAACATCACTGGTATCTTCACCAGCAAGGATGTTGTCTTGCGTGTCATCGCTCCAGGTCTCGATCCCGCGACTTGCAGCGTCGTCCGAGTCATGACTCCCCACCCTGACTTTGCCTCAATGGACTTGAGCATCCAAGCTGCTCTTCGAAAAATGCATGGTATGTGATTCAATGCCATTTTTGTGTTGTTCAGTTCTATGGCTAATCATAGCTCTGTATAGACGGTCATTATTTGAACCTTCCGGTTATGAATGACTCTGGAGAGATTGTCGGCATGGTCGATGTCCTAAAGCTCACATATGCTACATTGGAGCAGATTAATAGCATGCAGACTGGCGATAATGAAGGTCCCGCGTGGAATAAGTTTTGGTTGTCTATGGACAACGATTCTGAGTCTGTGGTGTCGGATAGCGTCTCGCACCACATGTCGCTCATGGGATCGGAGTCGCCCAGCATGATGCGGCACCCGACTTACGAAAGACCGGGAACGTCCCATTCACACTCGGTCCTCCCTAACGATTCCGCATCCCACGTCGGAGATGACTCCCCACCGCATTCTCACGTTATGCTTACACCCCCCGCGCCGTCGCTTTCAGAAAGCAACCCGTTCACTTTTAAGTTCAAGGCACCTTCTGGCCGTGTTCACAGGTTCGCTGTTATCCCGTCTGCCGGATTCCCAGGGTTGGTGCACACGGTCACTGGAAGATTGGGTGCCGAAATCTCCCAGGTTGGTGGGGAGACTATTGTGAACGAAGAAGGTCATATTGAGAAGACTGGTTTTGCGATATCGTATATTGACGATGAAAACGACCTTGTCTCGATAACTTCTGACCAAGATCTCCTTGATGCTATAAACTTGGCTCGTCGGCAGCACAGAGACAAAGTTGACATTTATGTCCATGATGCGGACCACCCACCTAACATTGAGGCACCTCCACCTCCACCTGCACCGCCTCCAGTTGACACCGAGAAACTCGAGGCGGTTGAGGAGGTTAAGAGACTCCAGAGGCAAGCAACTGAGCTTGCGGAGAAGCAACACATCCCTGGTGTTCCGAATGAACTGTTAATGCCCGGAGCGGTGGCTACCTTGGCAGTGGCTATCATCATTGTCTTCGTGTTCAGCCGATCCGGTAGCCGCTGACTAACCGTCCTTGCGAGATAGAATGTCTCTTTTTTATCCCCGTTTTGAATCCATCTACCTTGCACCTTTATACTACTTTTGATGCATTGCAGATATGGCGAGATTGTTGGAGCGAGCTTAGGGCGAAGCGAAATTGATAGCCGCAGGTCGATCGAATACCTCATATTTTGTTTCTACGGTACATACTACGAAATGATTGTTGGTTTAATTTTATCAACACCGCTCACTCCTTTGTCGGTTTCCTTTTGTGTCCCCTTTTTTTCTTTGAGCTCTCTCTGAATGCTAGAGATTTAGCGGTTGTACATCACCAAGAAATGTATTTTGATACTCTGGTAGAATATTCCCTCTCTCTTGATTGCATTCGCCCCGGATAGTAAATAATGTCTCCATGAAGTTAAGGTTGTTTTTGGTTTCTGGGTAGAGAGCCCAGGCACCAGAAAATGTGACCATGCACAGTTCTTCTTTGGCAGTTCCGTTTGTGGTAGTTTCTGAACTGGGGTGCGATTTGGCCTGAGTTTCCCCGTTTGGCGCCGGGTCCCACCTCCGTGCATTGGAACAGGGCGTCCGCGGCCGTCTGTGAGTGGCTCTTTTCTGCCATGCTAGCTCTCGATAGAGTACCCCGCCGACACCAACATTTCCCATTCCTGCATGAGGTCTCGATGTTTCAGTGTTTTTCGGGTGTGTGGGTGAGAAAGAGAGAGCGAGATTTGAGACACATATCAGGGCAAACTTAATATTAAACATTATCAACAGCCTTTAAGACCACATTGCTTCATGAGGCTGCGGTGGCACGGTGACGATAGCCGTCTGCTTTCTACGATAGGTAGAATAATTACAGTAGTAAGTGCTGATTAACACGCGGAGGGAGAAGAGGCGGCTTCGTGGCGGCCGGTTGGTCTTTCACAACTGGACGACCCCAGCAAGAGTGCAAGCAAGCCTACTGCAGGGCCAGCTTCACCCAGCTGCCAGCTCCACAAATAGAAGGGAATAGAAAGAACGAAGGAGAGGAACGAAACGTATACACCGGTATGAGCTGCAACGGCATTGGGCCCAGCAGGATAGATGGTGCAGGCATGATAAACGACCCCTCTCCTCGCCTTTCCTTCTGCTGCTTCTCCTCCTCCAGACCGGGGATTTTGGATATATATGAGGAAGTATCCCGATTGTCCCGTTTTCTTTCATCCCGGTGGGTGGTGGTATGGTAACTCTGAGCTGAGCTGGACAAGCGCCGGGCGGACTGGCCATTCACACTACACATATATATATGAACACACGCCGGAGTCTGTGTACGGAGCGAATGGAAAGCGAAAAAAGGAAGCGATAGATACTTAATTAGATAGCAGATTGATTCCCATTAATTTCACGTTTGGGTAATATTTGTTTTTGTTGTTCTGGAGCTAAGCTCCGGAATCGAGCTCTGTTTGGGTTCTTCCCTCCATCCTCCCCCACCAAATAAACCCACCCCATCTGCTGCTGCTGTCTCCCTCCTTCCACCGCTCCTTCGCCCGTCTTCGTCCTCGACAGCCCACCAGAAGAAGAGCATCCAGCTTACCTTCCCACTGGTCCCCGTCTGGCACAGCAGGAGAGCGAGGTACCCAGCCCCTCATTATCACCATCGTCCTCCTCTCCGTCGCATTACGTAGTTTGTGTCCGTATCGTCTGTTGTGCGTGTTCGACGAGCTGACAGCTTCCCGCAAAATAATAAAAATAAGGTGCCCCTCGCGTAACAACAAAACACTTTTTTTTTTTTTTTATTATCGCGAACGAACCCCAAAAAAGAACAGTCAATCAAAACCCCTCCTCCTCCCTCCTCCCTCCTTATACAAAATTATACAACCTCTTATCGGGAGACGAGCCAACTGAACCCCCCATCCGCCCTCCCGCTGCCTCCCTCGCCCTCGCCCGCTATCCTTTCTTCTCCTTTCTCTAGCTGAAAGCCTGTCGATAGCAGTGGAGTAATCCCCAAAATATGTCGGCAGACCCAGCTATCCAGTCGGACCTGCAGCAGCTCCAGCAACTCCTCGGGGCACTCACCAGCGCCGACAATGCTGCTCGATCCCGGGCCGAAGAGGTCCTGACCAACGAATGGGTCGGACAGCGTCCTGAGATGCTGATGTACGGCCTCGCGAACACGATTCGATCCACCAGTAATCCTCGCGACGTAAGTAACCCTTGAAGAGTAGAGCCAGCCCCCCTTCTTCTGGTTACACACAACCCCGTGCCCCTCGGCTGTTATACCGCTTCGATCGACTTCAGGAGAGTGTGCTTCTGGGTCATTGCATGGTCGCCTAGCTTTCATGCTTCTGGAGAGAATATGGCGAGCGTCTTTTATCACATATCACTCCAGGCTTAGTTCTTCGTTCCTCGCAACTTCACCTTACGAGACTGGCAACTCTCCAGAAGCCAAGTTTACCCTGCTAGTCCAAGCTTTTATCTTCAGTTATATAACATTGTCTACTGATCAAACTATGGCGCCGGCTATCACTAAAGAGATATATCACGCTAACATCCCAACCCTAGCTCCGATCCTTTGCCGCTGTCCTGTTTCGGCGTATGGCTGCCAAAACAGTCAAGAAGCCAGAGCCTCGGGACTTGTTCATCTCGATAAACCAGGAGACCCAAGTTGGCGTCCAGAACCTCCTCATCCAGTGCTTCGGAGAAGAATCAGATCCTCAGGTCAGGAACAAAATCGGAGATGCGATAGCTGATATCGCCCGTCAGATTTACGACGATGGTACGCTCTTGGTCCCTTTTCCGCACCAGAAGCGAGTTAGACAATATCGAAGCTCTAACTAACAAATGATACAACATAGAACGGCAATGGCCTGAATTGCTGGGCACCCTGTTCGCCGCTAGCAAGTCTCCCGATGCTTCTCTCAGAGAGGGCGCTTTCCGCATCTTCGCGACAACTCCAACCATAATTGAAAAGAACCACGCAGAAGCTGTCAAAACCGTCTTCCAGGAGGGTTTCCGCGATGACGCCGTCTCCGTTCGCATTTCCGCCATGGAGGCATTTAGTTCCTTCTTCCATTCCATCCGAAAAGCACAACAGGCCCAATACGGTTCGCTCATCCCCGATATGCTCAACATTCTCGTCCCACTGCAAACCCCGGATAATAGCGACGAATTGTCGCGAGCATTCATGGCATTAATAGAATTAGCCGAAATTGCACCCAAGATGTTTAAGTCAGTGTTCAACGGTCTCGTCAAGTTCGGCATCCAGTGCGTCCAGAACAAAGATCTTGAAGTCCAGACGAGGCAGAATGCATTGGAGCTGTTGGCTACTTTTGCCGACAATGCCCCTGGGATGTGCAAAAAGGATGGAAACTATACTGCCGATATGGTAACACAATGTCTAAGTCTTATGACGGATATTGGTGTTGACGATGACGATGCAACTGAGTGGAATGAATCCGATGATGTGAGTGATTAATAGGCTCGAGCAAACGGAGGGGACTTTTACTAATTTATATATTTTAGCTTGACATCGATGAGAGCGATATGAACCACGTCGTGGGCGAGCAATGCATGGATCGTTTGGCGAATAAGCTCGGTGGAAAGACTGTCTTACCACCTACATTCAACTGGTTGCCACGTATGATGAATTCGGCTTCATGGAGGGATAGACACGCAGCTCTGATGGCCATCTCTGCCATCTCCGAGGGCTGCCGGGATCTCATGCTCTCCGAGCTCGACAAGGTTTTGGAGCTTGTCGTCCCCTCGCTAAAGGATGAACACCCTCGAGTGAAGTGGGCAGGCTGCAATGCTGTCGGTCAGATGAGCACAGATTTCGCGGGCATCATGCAGGAGAAGTACCATGCTGTTGTTATGGACAACATCATTCCGGTGCTTGGATCTCCTCAGCCACGGTATGTATTATATCATATCTACCTATCGAGTCTCAAAACTGATTTTCGATCCCGATAGTGTTCAATCTCACGCCGCAGCAGCTCTTGTCAACTTTTGCGAGGAGGCAGAGAAGGAGATCTTGGAGCCATATCTTGACCGACTCCTCACAGCACTCTTGCAATTGCTTAGGAATCCAAAGCGCTACGTGCAGGAGCAGGCATTGTCGACTATTGCAACTATTGCGGATTCGGCTGAACAAGCATTCGCAAGATACTATGACCACCTTATGCCACTACTCTTCAGCGCGTTAAGTCAAGAACAAACAAAAGATACAAGACTGCTCCGCGCCAAGGCTATGGAGTGCGCCACGCTCATTAGTACGCCCCAACTCTTTTCTTATATAATCTTTTAAGGTATAGACACACTAACCTCCACATAGCCCTCGCTGTTGGTAAGGAGAAAGTTGGCAAGGACGCCATCGAGCTTGTCCAAATTCTTGGAAAGATTCAACGTATGCACCTTCCCAAGACCGTTTCTTCCTCTTATTCATACACTAACGTCCACCATAGAGAGTGTTACCGAACCAGATGACCCGCAAGGGCAATATTTGCTACATTGCTGGGGCAGAATGTGCCGTGTTATGGGAGCGGATTTCTTACCATACCTTCCAGCTGTTATGCCGCCACTATTGGAATTGGCCAGCGCTAGAGCCGATGTTCAACTCATGGATGGTAAGTCTATTGAAACCTGCAGCCTCAAGCGTGCATAGTAGTAACTTTAGTTTAGACGAAGAGGAAGTCCAGCAGATGGAACAAGAAGAAGGTTGGGAGTTGGTCCCTGTCCGTGGAAAGTACATAGGAATTAAGACATCAGTGCTTGACGACAAACACATGGCGATCGAACTTCTGGTCGTTTATGCTCAGCAACTTGAAGCTGCGTTTGAACCTTACGTCGCACGTGTTCTCGAGCAGATCGCCCTCCCCGGCCTTTCTTTCTTCTTCCACGATCCAGTACGAACTGCATCCGCTAGGTGTATTCCACAACTTCTGAACGCAGTCAAGAAGGCGCACGGTCAAACGTCGCCATCTATGGTGACAATATGGGGTCCCACTGTCAACAAGATACTGGAAGTCATGAACACCGAGCCAGCAGTCGATACTCTCGCGGAGATCTACAGCTGTTTTTACGAATGTGTGGATGTTGTTGGACCGAACTGCCTTTCAGATCAGCACTTGATTGCGTTCGCGAATGCCTGCAAGACCACACTGGAGGATTATCTCAAGCGCGTCCATCTTAGAACAGAAGAGCTTGAGGCCTTGGAGGATGGTGAGGAGCTTTCGGAGGACACTCTATACGCTATCGAAGACGACCAGACACTGTTGGCCGATATGAATAAAGCGTTCCACAACGTTTTCAAGAGCGTCACAGTCCGATTCCTCCCATGTTTCGAGCCTCTCATCCCACTTTACCAGAAGTTTATCATCAGCAGAGACGCAAGCGACCGACAATGGGCTTTGTGCATCGTTGATGACTGCATTGAGTTCTGCGGACCAGAAAGCTGGAAGTATCGCGACTACTTCCTAAAACCGCTGATGGATTCCCTACAGGACGACAATCCGGCTATTAGACAGGCGGCAGCCTATGGCATTGGCATTGCAGCCAAATCGGGCGGCCCTGTTTATGCCGAATTCGTCGCCGCAGCCCTACCAGCCTTGTTCCAGGTTATTCAGCTACCGAAGGCACGCGTTGAAGATCATGTTTACGCAACTGAGAACGCCTGTGCCTCGATAGCAAAGATCCTGCATTCAAACGCCTCGAAGGTAGGAGATGTTCAGGCAGTAGCTACAGCGTGGATCGACACCCTACCTGTCATTAATGATGAGGAGGCTGCGCCATACGCTTATGCATTCCTATCGGAACTAGTTGACCAGTAAGTTGCCCATAGCATGACGTGATATAGCTAGACTGTTACTTACATGTGTCCTATAGGAAAAACCCAGCAGTGATGTCCCAGCCCGGACGAGTCTTTGATCTCGTCGTTCAGGCACTGGATGCTGACACATTGACTGGACAAACAGCAGAGAGGATTGTCAATTCTATGAAGACACTGCTACAGACACCAGGTATCAACCCCCAAGAGATACTGGCAGGAATCCCGGTAGAGAGACATGCAGTTGCACAAAAGTGGTTTTCGTCTTAGATAGAAGGGAAAAGAGGACTATTGAAATTCTTGTAATAACTTTTTCTTTTATTCCTCCTTCCTTTTTATTTCGGTTTTTATGGCTTTCTATTATTTACTCCATATTTTTGAGCTTTTGCGGAATATCCTGTTCCTCCTCTCTTCCTCCCTTTCGGTTTCTACTATGTCCTATTTTTTTATTATATACATTGTCTGTGGTGCCTGTGGATCGTGTATCCGAATTTTCTCTCTGTACTTCACTTTTCTGAAGCCTTTGCCACTTAAGTGATAAAAATCCTCCCGCCCCTTTATTACACTGTATTTCGGGGATTTTCGGCCTGTACAGCCGTTTATCCCCTTTTGAAGGAATACTTTTCTCGGACTGAGAGCTCTCTGTCGGCTGTTGACTAGACTCGCGCAGTATATATTTATAACGGTATACCTTATGAAGAAATATAAACTCCTGATGATAATGATTATATGCAATTTATTTCACTTTTGCTACGGAAGGACTTCGAAATAAAACTAAACAATGGTTTATTAGACGTCATCTGTGGTAAATAAGATACTTATGTAACTGATTTATCTAAATATCTGCATTGAGATTAGAGGTGCCTGTACTACTATGTTTCGACTAGAACACTTTACATACGAACAAGCTGTTGATGGTGTTGTTGAAATATTAATAACGCCAATCCATCTACCAAAATTCTCTGAGGAGGAGATTTAGTAGACAATTAGCTTTGTCTTCTTTTTTATGGCGAAAGCCATGATGAGGGAAAATAATTTAATGTCCTTTCCGCTTCCATTTCACTGCTCTTCTTTCTCTTTCAACTTTTCCTATAAGAAACCCTATGCTAGCCCCATCATTTCAATCCATCTAATCTACAGCTTTACCATCATCCTAAACCATTTCCTTAGTCGAGATACTCGACTCCCATTTCAGTCTTAATCACAGTATTCTACTATTTCCACCTTGGTGAAAAAATATAACGCAGTAGTCTGAGCTCGAAGCATCAGCAATTCGCATGCAACGGGGATTCCAAAACCCTACGAAGGGCCTGGTGCCCTTTGATACCGGGCCCTCCAAAGGAGAACAGTAAGTGTCTTATTCAACATCATGCTATTCGATGCTATATAGCCAATCATTATACATCCAAACAAATCTAATCCGAGTTAAATAAACACAGCTGGGACAAATGTTACACTTGTGACATCCACTTTGCATCTCTCGATCTCGCACGCGCACACTTTGAAGAGAAATGCTCACACATCTGGTGCCGCCGATGTGAACGAACGTTCAAATCACCAGCCGAGCGCGAAGACCATTTCATCGAAAATTATGCCCATTGGCTCTGCAAATCTGGTACTTGCCCTTACGATGCCACGAGCGTCGAGGCCCAGGAACGTCATTGGCGCAAGACAGGCCACAGATGGGAGTGTAGAGGGTGCAGCAGCTGGTACGAGCGGCCGTATTGGGAGCAGCATATTAAATCCGCACATGCGTGTAAGTACTGTCATCGGCATTTAGGAGATGAAGGACAGCGCTGGAGGGTATGTAGTTCCTTGGTTCTTTTTTATATAAACTCGAAAAACCGCAATTTCGAATACTTACGAAGGAGTCTATTTTTTGGTACTTATATAGCACGAGGCAGATCACAAACCCGCAAATCTGAACCCATGCATCGGCCGCTGCGGGAAAGCATTCCCCACCCTCGGCGGCATGTTTGTCCACCTGGAATCCGGCATCTGCGATTCTACGATTGGCATCCATGACGTCCATCGCGCTTTCGCGATTCACCCTGCCGCCGAACTACTCCTAGTCGGCGACCGCAAAGGGGTTTTGAAACCCATGTTCGAAGGCACCGACCCTGAACTACGCCCGTTCAAATGTCCCGGTGTGAACTGCGGCGAAATGTTCAAGTTCTTCAGCGGCTTCATCCAACACACCGACACCGCCCGCTGTGGTTTCAAGTTCAACAAGTCCGGGGACGCCAGTATGCTCTTCCACATGGAGAAGCACCTTTACGTCGATACAGCTATCGCGAGGATCATCAAGATGGACGAGTTGACCAAATCGGGTATTCAAGTTCTCGTCATCCTTCCGGAACATCCGAGGGATCGCAGAGACGCTGTTATGCCGGACGTCGACGACATACGTTCGTTTTTCACCGATCTTTCCAGATACGTCCAGACTTGTCTCAAAGAGATAAGTTGCACACCATCAGTTTCTTCGAGAACAGTCGGGACTATGAGGATGCGGCTTCCACGTGCTGTTGCTCGAGATTTTGAAATGTTGGAGAAGGCTTATGAAAAGGCCTTGAAGAAATATACTAACGACGTCGAGGATGCACCTCACCCCCACGGAGATATACTGATTTATTGTCAGAATACGAAGTCGACGCTATTGGCTAGGAAGTTTTTGAACCAAGTCTTCAAGCTGCTTCGATTGTTAGGGGTGATGCTGGATTTTGAGCTGGGTTAACTTCCAAGCCTCTGTCATACTTTGTTCGAAATTCACAAGACCCAGTATGAGTTTTTTTGGAGACACTTTTGATTCCGAGACCCCATCTTTATTATTAGGTATAACTCTCGGCTGTATTCTAATACTTTTCTACTATTTGATTATCAAAAGGAAGAGGGGACTTGCCTCTCATCTAGCAATTTTGGAGAACACAATGATGAATCTCGCGTTGTTCCAGATTCTAGGATCCGAATTACAACATCACTACGACCCAGTGCTAGATATTTCTTTACAACTTCACAATAACACGTTTCGCGTACTTGGTAGATGATATAAAAAATGCATTCTTAATAAGAACCTAAAATCGCCATCAAAAGAGCCCATTCCACCCAATCCTATAAATAGTCTCGAAAAAAAAACGCCGTATCCTGACCGAAAAGATATACTCCACCCATTTCTCGCCATGTCTAATCATACATCTCATATCGTACACATAATCCCTACGTATAAAAATTTATAGGTTTCGGTTATTCCAACTCCTCAATCACGACCTTCTTCGCTACTTCTTTTGGCATGACGAGCTCCTCTTTCTCATCACTATCGCTACCGCCACTCTCGTCCCTAACTTCTTGGAGTCTTCGCAGCTCGAGGATACGACTGACAAGGTCTCTCCTCTCGTTGAGTTCTTTGTCGTCCTCGTCGTTTTCCGCGGGTCTCAATTCTTCGAGAACACCTAGGCCGAGATTCTTTTCCATCGCCACACGTATTGTTAGCAATCTCCTTTTTTGTTCCCGAACGCAGGAGTGAAGAAGCAAAGTGTGTAAAAATAGGTAAATGTTATGACGAAAATGTCTAGTTCAGATTCGAGATTTCGCTGTTCGCTTCATGCCCCCATACCCGGATTATTATGTGGGAGGGGTTGCTCAGAGTGAGCTGGGTTAAGCGGTAAAGGTCATCATTAAAAAAAAACAATAGGGGATAGAATATAAATATAGAATGTGTGTGGATGCAGGATTGGCAGAAAATAAACGGATGCGACCTACCATCTCTATATACGGTTGTTTATTCTTGTTCTTCCGCTTGGACTTCTTCGGCGCCAGGTTCTCGTCCTGTTGCCCAGCATCCTGTCCAGCAACGGGGGTCTTATCCTTATCCTGACCGAGCAGGTTCGATATCAACACTTCGGTGATATTGTTGAACTGAGGCGGCGGCGGCGATGATTGCGCACCTTCCCCGCCTTCGAGCTCCGAATCGGAATCAGAGTCATCATCTCCGCTTGACGTGTCCTCGTCATCGTCTTCTTCATCGTCGCTGTCAATCTCAATCCGCTGGTTGACTATCCTGCCAGCGAGTTTATCTTTCTCCAGCTGTTCGTCCGCAGCTTTCAACGAGGGTAAAAAGGCAGCTAGCCTGTTCCTAACTTTTCAAAGACAATTAGCATCGGAGAGGGTCTTGTATATGATGAGAGAAAAGATCGGTGGAGGGTTGAAACGTACGATCGCTCGCTCCGGCGAGGACATTGTCGGGATCGATCTTGAACTCCGCGGGGCGGAACTCCATCCGCGGCTTCTTGTTGATTGGCAGCGTGATAATCTTGTCGTCTTCCTCAACAGACACGGCTGACACTACTGCTGCCGCCGCGTCTACGGCTGGGAGGGCAGCGGTCTCCGGGACCGTGCGTTTTATCACCATCGTTTGTTTTGATATTTAAAAGAGCGTCGTTGTGGTGAGCGATGTGCGACGAGATGGGAGGAATTTGTGGGAGGATAAATTCGCCAAAATATTTATACTGCCAATTTTTTTTTTCCTTTGCGCGCTATCCAAACTTCCTAGTTTGGAAATTTATACCACACTCGCAACGCATATCAGAACGTGCCCTCCGATCACTACGAGTTGAGGCTGCGGGGCACAGGAGTAAATGTTAACGCGAGAGAACAATTCGAAATAAGCTGTAATCCCTATTGTTGTCGGAATTGCGGTGGAATTGCAAGCTACCCATCGCCGAACCAGGTAGCATATAAAAGAAGTCGACAGACTGCCAATGCAATAACGAATACCACGCGATATGCCAACTTTCCCACTTTTCTAAAACCTACAAGCACTTGATAGTTGTTACATAGCAAGTTATATTCTATTATATCTAACAGATATCTGCGCCCCATAGACGGAATAGCTTAGCAAACGGGCATATGACCAAAATAAAGACATGAAGATATGTGTCCCATGAAAAAACAAAGGATGAAGAAAAAATGAGCTATACATTATTAGTTATTAAGAGTCGCTGTCGTGCATCATAACACCGTTTGTAAAAACCGCCCCACGGTATAAACATACCGGCTCCTAGAAAAACCCCCAAGAGAAAGGCCCACTAATCACAATCTCCTCCCCTACTCTCCCCTTTCTATGCACCCAACCCTCTACCAAAACCGTTCCGGTTCCGATGAGAGCAAAAGAATGAATGTGTACAATGAATAAGAGAATAATAAATTGATATGTATCGGCTTAATGATATTCCAACCGAACCAACCGAATAACACCTCGCACTCCGTAGTCGCCTAAATCTCAAGTCGAACTTCCACGCGTACCAGATCCTTCGTTCTATCTTACGAGCTCAGGGTTCTCCCGGCGCCGCCAAAGTTTCCATTGCCCGCGGAACTTCCGCCGCTGCTGCTGGGACTACTCCTAGGATTCATCCTCAAGTTCGGCATTTCTGTCCCTCTCTCGTCCTGGAACGTTGGCAGCACGAGGGTATACCCGCTCGTATCCCTAGTATCAAGCGACACGTAAAACGGTATCCTGGAAAGCAACGGCCGCAGCTTGCCCTCCACGAACTTGAGGACCTTCTCCGGTGGTTCCAATAGTTTAAGGTATTCCGCAGCGTCTAAAAAAAAGTACCAGCACCAGTCAGTCACCTTCCACATAAAAACAGCACCCGGCATAGAACAGAATAAAGGAAGGAAGAAAAGAAGGGAAAAACCCACAAGCCCATCCGACAGCCATCGCGAAAATGTGAATCAACCACCCAGCTCCCGCAAACACGAAAAGCTCAAGCACAAGCCACACGCCCAACACGGGTGCCCAGCTGGGTATCCTATACCCCGCAACCCAGTAGAACGGACGATACTTGTATATCCGCTTCGCATCCATCGCCGCAAACATGACGATGAACACCGACATTCCGCCGTACGTCCCCTGTGCGCCTAGGACGAATTTATCGAAGATGATGTACCCGAGCGCGGGGAAGGTCGAGAACGCTAGTTACATCCCACAGTTGACGTGTCAGCCGGTAGTTCTCACCCTCACCTCCTGACAAAAAGGGAAGTAGAAGGAAAGAAAAAAGCGGGGGATTCTTACGTCCGACGACCATTAATAAAGTGTGTAGCGTGCCCTTTTCCTTCTCGAACCGCGACAGCGGGTACGTTACCGCTATCAGGTTGATTATCAAATGTAGCCATCCCCGGTGCACGAACGGATAGGTATTTAATCTATGTACTGTGTTTCCTCGCAATACGAATCCATTAGTAAATCTACACGCATAGTAATGGAAGCTTTCGCGATCCTGAGACGGTGACGGTGGTGGTAGTGGTGTGTGGGTAGGTACATTGACTTATGCCAAAATTCGCAGTATTGAGTTCTAACGCGGCATCCGTGTCGGATATGCGACCGATGAAGAAGAGAACGATGGTAAGGCCCAGCACGCCCCGGGTGAGGATCGGAAGCCGGCGGACGGTGGACGATAGGCGCTCTGGGATGTTGTCAAAGTTTGGCAGCATCGTTGAAAGGTTCGAAGGGGAAACGAGCGGGAGAGTTTTTTTTTTCGTTCCAAAAAATGTATTCCCGGAAGGGCCGAGAAGGGGGACGGAGCTTGGGGCCAAAGCTAGTTTTACTCTATCTGACCCGTATTTCGTTCACTTATCATACACGAGGGGGCGGGGGAAGATGCGCCTATAGGTACGGGAGTATATTTCCGGCGGGAGAGGAGGCGGTGAGGATGAAGGTTGGGCGGTCGAGATGGGGAAGCCGGGATGGTTGAGGTTGAGCGTGGTGGTTTGTCGTGGTGGTTATGTAAGTTGGTGTTGGTGTGGTTGGATGGGTCCGATGATGCAGTTGGACGCCCAAACGAGCCGGGATTATTCTTGGCCGGAGCCCGTTCCGTCGGGCGCAGCAGCAGAAACGAGACGGAGGAGGAGAATGAAAGAAGAAGCAGAAGAAGAAGAAGAGTCTCTGATTAAGTTATATACACACAATCGTGCCGGATGGTAGAGGAGAAGGAAGGGGAGAAGAAGGAAAATCACGATATCTCTTTCTCAGAACGCCGCTGAAATGGACAAATCACAAAAAGGAAATCGAAAGACAAGAGAAGAAAAGGGCAAGGAACTAAAAGAAAACATCCCATCGACATTTTGGCGCCGGTCATGACAATGCAGTTTATAAAATAAAAGGAAGAAGAGAGAATAAATAACTAAATAAGACAAATGGTATAAGCACCTTCTCAACATAGACGGGGACCCGAGGACGTGACACCATATAGTACAAGAAACATACCACAGAAGAGAGGCAAAGAGAAAAAATGAAATGATAATAAAATATAAAATAAAAAGATAAACACTGATAATATAGCCCGAAGAGAGGTATGGGGGCGCACAGTGTAACTTCTGAACACAGCACAGCTCTATGGGAACCCGTCGAAAGCAGAACCGAACGTCGTAGTACATCGAACAATATATCGTAGCATCATGAGTGAGATTTAAACTGCCGTCGTCGTCGTCATCGCGTTAGCTGGGCGAAAGGACAAGGAATTCGCTCACGAAAATTCGTTGGCAAACTCCGCCTCCAAGTCGAAATCGTCTTCTTCGTCATCGCGGACGGATCCTTCCTTTTCGCCGTGACTCTGCGCGGGTGAGGGCATTCCGGATTCTCCAACCTGTGGTTCTTCGGCACTGAGCGAGAGATTTCTAAGACTCGATGACCGACTGTTGGAGAGACGAACCCGTTTTGATAAGGGGCTCTTGAGCAATTCCTTCTCCTTCGGCTCACTAACCGGTATCTTCTGCTCGCCAGCTTCATCGGGCGGCGGGGTTGCGCTCCTATCCCGCTTCGTGCTAAGTGCGGCCTTGAGGGCATCGCCCGTGAGATCGCCGGAATTGCTCTCGTTATCCGACTCGTAAGGCTCTGCGCCGTTCCTGCTTTCGAGGTCTGTGTCATCAGCTTCGCTGCCCATGAAGTCTGCGAGATCCTGATCCATCTCATCCCAGTTGAGGCCGTGTAGATCAGGTGGCGGGGCGCCTTCTTCGGGTAACATCAGTTCTGGGATGACACCGGGTCTCCCATCGAGAGTGTGAATGTCGCTATCGCCATCATCTTCCTCCTCATCAGAACTCAGCTCCATATGATCCTCCAGGTCATCGAATCCCATGGAACTCGAAGGCAAGGGGGGGCTGCTATTGCCGAATCTGTCTTCTGGGAAAATATTGATTAAAAAGGGCGTTTCATCCAGTTTCTGCCACATTGTTATTGATGAGAAGAACCACTGGGGGGTTACGATCTTGATATGCGGAAATTTAGTCGCGGCAGAGCGAACTTTCGCCGTCCGTGTCTATACGTTCCTCTTAGCTTTATCTTGAATAATGATAAAAAAAGATTGGTAACTTACCCTCGCAGCTACTACGTGTGTGACCGCACCGCTAACACCATCGACGACCATTGCGCCAAAGGACTTGGCCCACTGGGCAACATCAGAGCTATAGAACGTTAGCCAGACTTATGATACCTGAAATAAACGAAAAACACTCACCTCTGAACGTCCACGCCAAGCGGAATCACACCCGAAAAGACGAGTACGATATTATCAAAGACTCGTCGCTTCATAGATGGCATAATATGCTTGACGTCCGGTACATTGCTCAAATAATCGCCATCTCCATGGTGAACAAGTTTCTTGGGCCCCTTCCCGCCTCTGACCTGCGCGACTCTCCCTCCCTTGCTAGCGACCAATCGTTTCTGATACTCTTCAAAAAATTCTTGGTGCACATCCGTCAACGCTTTGCCCAAATACTCCAACTCGTTGTCGTTGTCGTGCAACAAATTATGCCGATGACCACTGTCGCTGTTTGTATCCCCGTTGTTTGAATGGTTGCTAACGCTATCGCTATCTTGCTTGTCGAGGACCTCTTGCTTCTTAGCCAAAGGCCGCTCCTTCTGTTGTGCCGTCAAAGCTTCGTTTTGCCGTGATGTCTGTTGGGCTAGTACATCTGGGTCATCGCCACCACCCATCTCCACCAGTTGTTCCAAAGGAGACACGTCCATACCGTCGACGGGTTCTTCCTTCTTTTCGGCGACGGGTTCTTCCATAAGGGTATCCTCCGTCCCGTTGGTTGGAGCTGGAGCTGGAGCTAGAGCCGGGGGCGGCGCCGCAAGCTGCTCCGGATTGATAACTGACGGATCATCGGTTTTCCCTGCACTTGCAGCCGCGGCAGCCTGTTGCGCCAGTTGATAGTCGTGTCTCTTCGGCAGGAAACTGGAGTTGATATCTCCAATTCCGACAAAGAAATCGTAAGGTGTAACTTTGATCAAATTCTCGCTCCATTTCCAAACGTCGCCTCTGTCGTCTATAATCACCACCATCTTTGTATCAACCGGAAACAACCGTTCCAAGCTCTTCGACGTCAAACTCCCGCTCTCGTCTCTACTCAATATCCTCTCTCCGAAAATATGGCCTTCTGGGTCGACGATTTTCGCGATACTCATAGCGTACGCCCGCGTTCCCATGGTGTAGATGTGGCATTCGTATATTTTCGAGATTTGCTCGAGGAACCGCTTAAGACCGGGTCGGAGTTTGACGTAGTACCAGCAACCTCTTCCTCCGGCGCCTTCATCGAGTAGCTGGAATGCTTCGACGTCTTTTACCGCGTGGTAATTGGGATTCGAAGGGTCATCTCTCCATTCTCCGACGGTGGGGTCCACGGTAGCTTGAATGATAGTCTGATCGAGATCGACAACGAGGGATAGTTTTTTCGACGATAGTAACCGCTTTTTGGCTTCTTTTTCGATGTTCTCCGCTTCCTAAAATGGCGCGCATCGGTCAATAAGAATTGTGGCGAGGTATGAAAGAAACTCTGACGCACCCCTCTGCTGATCTTCAATCCTGTGTTATCGTGTGTGACATTTATGTTTGCTGTTTCGATATTGTAGTCGTTGATGTAAGTTTGCCTATGGGATACCGATTTGTTGGCGATTGAGCTCGTCAATTGGAATCCGGGGAACATTGATGACTTACTCCGACATATCCATACCGCAGACAGCGCACTGGTTGTTCCAGACGACGGGATGCGAGCATGGTTCCTCGACTTCTACTATACCCGTGCTGTTTTCCCTCGCCAAATCGCAGTCAGTAACATGTTCCAACAATTACTTATAACGGGTAACTAAAAGTGGGAGGAATATTTGGGAGGAGAGAATATTCCTTACTATGGCGAGTTGACGACAGAGCCCTTTCCTACCATCCATTCGACAATCTTTCCCCCAACGGGCGTCTCGAACCTCGAGATGATGTCGGTGATTTTTTGTATTTCCTCTCCATCTTCATTGTCCTCGGTGATGAGCGATTTGTACGAGTAGGTAAAGATTGCCTGGAGCTTGGTGACTTGAGCGCCCTGTGGGAAGTGGACCTGGGTGATGGTGACCGGGAAGCGGGTCGAAGGGGGGAATTTGAGGAGCATGATGGGTCAATGGCGGAAAATAGGAACCGACCAACCCCCTGGTTTGCTCGGTTCTCTGTAATATTTATATGATATTTATAGTATTTTAGGTTTTTCGTCTCTTCCAGTGGTGGTTGTGGCGGTGGTGGTGCTGGTGGTCTCTTTTTCTCCTCCTCGTGTTTTTTTTTTATTTTTTCCGCTCTCTTCTCCGTACTAGCTAACTATCAGGAAAGCGGCGACGCAGAGCGGTATTCTTTTCCTGGTGGTTGGTTCTGGCGGGGTATAGCGGACGGTTGGAGGCAAGGTGGAAAAACACGTGAAGCTCCAGGGTTGACCAGCAGTGAGGCTTGGGGAGCTTTCCTTTTTGTGTTTGGGATTTCTGGAAAAATTCCTGGGTGGGAGTCGCGAGGCAGGGTGAGTTCGGATCTTGTGTCCCAATCGAGAAGGGGAAGACCGAGGAAGAGTAACGGAAGGGGAACGGACGAGCAGAGATCAAGAGAGCTGTGACAGAGCTGCTGCTGATGGCGATTGCGAGCGAGATGGGGACATGTGAGAGGGAGTGATGGCGGTGGGATGGCGGGCGGTGGGATGGCGGGCGGTGGGTATGGGCTTGATGAAAGAAGGAGCGGGATGGCGTGAGGATGATGCTGGTGGTGGTGGTGGTGGTGGTGATGGGAGGTCAGGTTGGGTTGAGGTGAGTTGGGTTGAAAGGGAAGGAAGGTGGTTGTGGTGTGGTGAAAGAGGAAGAAGGGAGGACAAACACCACACACCGCTCCGCCGCCGCCCACTCAGCTGCCCAGCTGCTCTGCTCTGCTTTGATTATCTCTCCGCCCTCGCAAAGCTCGCTGAGACAGACAGCTTAGCCGAAAGCTTGACGGGAGCGAAGAACCTCAAATCCCCGCCAGGACAGAAACACGCTCGATCGGAGGGCCGCTTTGGTGATGAAGGTCGCCGGGAGATTGGGGTCGTGCGCCGCTGCCATTGACTGCGCGGCTACGACCGCGATATTATAAACCGCCGCCAGTTCTGTCAGGATCCTTCTTGACTGACTCCATTCCGGCCTGGGATCCTGCGATGTGCTGCAGCCAACTGATACACTGACTCGCCGCGGACTGCAATCGGGAAATTAACAACGCGGGAGACCACGAGGCGCCCGTTGACCTCCCTCTCCCTCGCTCCCTCGCCGCTGGCTGGCCATTCGCATTCCCGATGGACGTCGTCGCTCTCGCTGATTGGCTTCGACGGGTGCGACGGTCCAGCTAACCAGCGGTTACGTGATTGCATCGCAATGCCCATCGACCTTCTTCGCCTGTCTCGAACTGATATTCTGCAATCCCGCCCTCTTCGGTCTAGCTCGACCAGCTCATCCTTGCAAACCTCCCCTTCAACACATACTTCCTTACATAACAAATATTATCCGCACCCCGGAGACGAGCTTCGGGAGCACCCTTCTTCCCGTAGTCCGAATCTTCTATAGTTAGATTTCTTATTAACGTCTCTACCAGCCAACCAACCCCCCTCCTCGTCCACACTGTCGGGGCGGTGGATGGATAGATATAACCTGTCGTCTTGCCCTGTGAATTACGTGCTCCCCAACCCTCAAGACGCCATGCCATCTCAGCCTTAATATATACCCACTCTCACCCGCACATCACTCTCGAAAATTTTTCACTTCTCTCCGTTTTCTCACAGGCTCTCTCGTTTCTCATTCTCGGACTGTATTGTTATTTTATCTAAATTAAATCACTTTTCAAATTTTTTGACATCTGCGTAACAGCTTTTCAATATACAAGAATATATATAAAAAAATTTTATAAAGAAAACAATTTTTCCAATCAAAAAAGAATGGTGAAGAACAAGAAACAAGTATATCCGCTTTTGTCTTTTTTCAGACTTCCAATGGAAGCCTATTCGACTTTTTTCTTTTTCTTTTCTTTCGTATCCAGCTTTTGAATCTTTTCTGACTTTTTTCCTTAGCTTTTTCGCAGATATACAGAAAAATATTTTGGAAAGCAACATGATCATCATCGTCGTCATGAAAGAGAAAACAATAAAAGAGAAAGGAAAAAGGAGCCAGAAAGTATGGCTTTGGGCATAACCATCTAGAAAGGACAAATGTCGCAAAAGAAATAGAAGGAAAAAATGAGCAGACAATGGCGCCGGTGTAGAAATCCCAAACAATATAAAGCAAAAGATAACGAAAACGAAAACCAGAACCCCGAATTTTAACCCGACCAGAGAGACCCCAAACCGACACCGTAAGTTGAAAAAGAATTGAACCGCACCGTCAGAAATGAAAATCACACCATGATATTAACCCATTTTGTTCTTTCGCTAAACCGCAGCAATGAAGAGAAAGCAGAATCAGGAATTATCAACGACCTTTGAACCCCAAAGCCCTCACCCCAGTAGAAATTGTTGAAGAGAGAAATGGAAGAGAGAACGAAACTAAGAAAGGAAAAAAGGAGTATTAAGTGTACACTCCTCTTCTCAGGTCTGCTCTATCTCTCTTCGACCTCTCCATTTCTCTCTCCTCGATCGTCAGCCTGCTCGAACTGACATGCCCCGGAAGCCCGGCATATGAAGAAATCGGAGAGGATGAAACGACGGGAACGCTGGCATCCAAACATCCAAACCTCCTTGCCAAAGCTCCAAGGAGAGTGGCAAAACAAGCGTGGACCTCGACGAACAGCTGTTCCCGGCCGACGAGCTCCGCAAGGTCCTTACCCCTTTCGACTCTAGCCGGACGCCTGAGGAACCCATCCGGACACGTGCTGTGCTTGATAATGGAAGAGTTGGCAAGCTCCTGCCGGATGTGGTCGTGGGGATTCGGCGACACCGGCCGGGAGGCCTCCGATGCAAGGTTCTTAATCCGGGCGACCAGTTGCTCGAACACCGAGGTAATGTAACCATACGCTGCCACTATCTTCTTGACATCCGGGCACAGACACAACAAGGCGTACGTACGACGGTTACTTCGGATCTTGGGGTCGACCAGTCGGAAAACGTATGCAATTGTATGGCCTGCCGATTCGTCACCAACAAAGATCGGGCCGGTTTGACCGGGCAACGCTTCGCAGGAGAGGGTCCGGACACAAGCTCTTCTCAGTGCAGCGAATTTTTCCGGGGCGGAGGGGAAGCGGGCGGAGAGGTAGGTGAGGTTGTGGGTGTGGGGTGGGATGTAGGCGTCGAAGCGGTCATACATTTCCTGGCTCTCTTCAGATGCCGTCGATGGGAAGCCGTAGTCGTCGTTGAGGTTGGACTTGGACGATGAGTTGGACGAAGACGCTGAGGACAGCGATCGACGGCGGGTCTGCTGGTGGTGATGGTGCTGTTGCATGTACGGCTCGTCATGGTCGGATGTAGAAGGCCTCCTGGGTTGATAATAAGATTGTCGCCTCCCATGTCGGTATTGTGTTCGTTGGTGGCCCTGTTGCTGCGCCTCCGCTTCCATCTGATGTCGCCGCCTTTCCTCCACACTGCCTCCGGCTAACACTACCTCTTTCGAACGTAACACGGGGACCTTCTTACCATCCTTTAATGGCAATCTTTCGCTGAGGTTCTTGGGCAAGCTGAGGTTACAATTGGCACATGTGTCGGTGAGTCCGGAAGAAGCAGTTGAGAGCAGCGATTGATTAACCGAACCGGAAAGCGAGACGTGGCCGGGCTTCGGAGAGAGAGGGGGGGTCGCAGCAGGAGAGGTATGGGGGGATACTGAAGATCTCGAGAGGTATATGCTGGACCTGGAGGACGAGGAGGCCTTGATGGAGCTGGCACGCGACGGAGTGGAGGAGGGAGGAGCGGATACGGGAGGGGAGTCGTCGCTCGAGTAGCCGGCGTAGGGGCTTAGGGGGGTGATGGAACAAGTCTGGCACGAGGGAGGGAGGAGCTGGGTGCACAGAATGGATGTTGGTCCGTGGATTTCACAGAAGTGGGCGAGGGAGAACTAGAGGCGAGAAATGTTAGAGATCTGCGGCGAAAGAGCGTAGTGAGACGGGCTGCCAGGTCATGATGGAGAGCATACACAATCCACAGACAAAGAAAGGGCACCTGGCCGTACGAATTATAGAGAAAGGAGAAGAGGTAGATAGATCGACTTACGATGAAATCCATAGTGGCAAAATCTGCCGGGGAGAGAGACGTTGTTGTTGCGATTGAGCGAGGTGTCGATGGCAATTCTCCCAATGCAAGGCCTGTGATGTAAAAGAAGATGAGTATAAGGAAAAGGAAGGGCAGAACAAGAGGGGGAGGGGGAGATGGAAAGAGGGAGGGGAGAGGGACGGAGGGACGGAGGGAGATGAGGTTGGAGATGATGGCGAGAGAGAAGAGGGAAGGAGATGGAAGGTGGATGATGATGTGATAGCGTAAGAGAAAAGGCGGCCGTCGAGTCGATGGAGGTTGGCAGGCCACAACCCTTCTTTTGACTGCACTCTGTCCGTTGGGCCCGTCTCTCCAACACCCTCCGCCTCGAACCAGCACCGAGCAACAGCCAGCCAGCAGACCCACCCACACCACCTTCTTTTCCCTCCCACACCACCTCCTCCTTCCTCTCTCTCCGCACCCACGCTAGCACTAGTCAATTGGCGGAGAGCGAGGGAGCTAGCTAGCCCTATCCATCGAATAGCGTTGGACCGGAAACTGGCGTTGACACAGGTACCTCCAGAGAACAGTCTTGACGAGCAGGGGGTCGAGGATTCATCTGCATTGGCCGATGGAGCTGGAAGCTAGAGCTGGGATTGGCTTGTTGCAGCCTCGAAGCCAATTCATGTCCACCTTCTGCCTCCACACCCTCCCTCGCTCGTCTCTGATTCCTGTTCTCCGGTGTGTACGCTCGTCGTCGAACCTCTTTCTCTCGTGTAATGCTCGATGACAGGGAGGGGAGCACAGACACATCACTCGGGGCTTCCTGTGCTTTCTCGCACAGCTACTTCTCTGCTTGCGCTAGGGCGACGAAAACCAAACCAGCATCGTCGCAGAAATAGTAAAAAATAAAAGAAGAGGGTGCCGTACTAATACGTCCCCGTCCCGCAAGAATTATTACTATTATTAAAAAATAACATAAAACAAACGGGCAAAAAAAAAGAAGGCAAGCAAAGCAATATGGGCTTTCCCGTATACTCCTCGTGCCCGCCGGACCGAGGCGCAAGGGAAGGAATGTTTTAGAAATCAGAATGCGCTCGAGAAATACCGAACCTTCTAGCTACCACCGAATAGCCAGTGGCAGTCCCATATTACCAACATCGTGAGATGAAACGCCTCACTCCTCGGGTTCAGACGAAAAGCAGACGGGGCAAACCACATGTCAAAAAAGGAATCATAAAAAAGCAAGAGAGGGGGGTACTGGTAGACCTCGCCAAAGCAAGAGTGTCGACTTGATTATTTGCATGAGCGGACCAGACGAAATCCCACATGCGCATTGATACATCTGGCAGAGGCGGCGGAGGGGTAGCGACAGCAATCCAGACGAAAAGGCGCTCCAATAACAATCTCCAAATTGACAATGTTCCAGCAAATCAAATGTGCAGCTTGCCAATTGACAACCCAGCTTTTGCTCTGCTTACCTTGCTCTGAGCTTTTTCTTCTTCCTATGCTTTTTCGCTCGGGTGACCGAGAAGAGGGAAAAAAGTCCCTCGTTGAACAATATTCCTCGAGTGAGAAAGCCGTTATGTATGTTTCACGATATCCCTCAGACGAAATGGCCTTGTCGATGGCGGCGGATCGAAATAATATCCCTTGCTATTATATGTATGTATTTCTCCAGATTTTCGCTGATTTCTTCCGTTGTTACCTCCCGTCAACTACTGTCTCCAGGGTGGTGCTGTTGGTTGACCTTTTTTACCCTTTCCCTTTCTCCAGATATACGACCCCAGGCTTCCTTCACCCGTGACTAGTAGATCCCGGTTGAATTGGAGCGGACGTGGTTGATTTCTGATTGGGAGTTCGAGTCTTGATCTATCGAGATTCAGAATATACCCGCTGGATAAACAGAGAAGTACTGCAGGTTGCATGCAGAAACAATTTGCGACACCAGGAGTTCTAGAAGGGCAAATTTTGGGCCTCGGGCATGTCAGGCGGAGCAAATTATATCGATATGGCTTGCAGCAAGCAGCCAGCAAGCGACTGCTGCAGCGAGGGCCTGCCTGATTATATGTGTTCTTTTCAAGCTGTAAATTGTCCCCCTTCTTCCCTAACATCCGAAGAATTCGAATACCATCGAGATTGTTCGGCGAAAGCGGTTCGTCGACATCTTTCGGCTGGAATGGACAAGGACGGAGGCGACGGCCAGGAATGCTGGGGACTCACGGATCCGACCATCCGGAACGATTTTAGTCAACGGTCGTGCGGCCGCAATCGATCAGGCCATGCAGCAGAATAATCAAAATGGGTCCTTCACTTATATAATACATTGATAATATATGAATACGAGGGTCGTGCGTTTCGATTTGACATGCCAAAATATCAAAGGCATAGTCCTGTTCAATCGAATCACAATTGAAAACCCCCCAGTTCACTGCTATATTTGCGCACCGCGTGGTTCTCGTTTATCACAACTGATGTGCGTTCTCGACTTCCAATTCAAGGTGATATCCTAGTTGGGTACTGTTTTTCGTTGCCCAAATCGAATCAAAACTGTGACGCAACTCGGATGAGATAGAGAGCAAATAAACCTCCAAGAGATAACGGCCTTCTTGCATGCTGCAGCCAGGCAAAAGCCTCTTCATCAGACGAATGAACGAATGAGGCTCGATTAGCCAGACAAACGGCCGTCGAGGATCGCTCCTGATATCTATCGATTGTTTCCAACGGGTAGGTACTTGACGAACCGCAAAAGCAAAAGCAGCCGAGAAGGCTGAGAAATCCGCGATAACCAGCATTATCATCGATGATATACCTAATAAAAACTGCGTACTATCGAGCCACTGCTATGCAAGCCTACATGCACGATGCAGAGATCATGCTTGTAACATGTTAACATTTGGATACAAAATTCCCACTCTGGACTCTTGAACTTTGTCCTACACGAATCCCCCCCAGTTTGTGCATGAATTCATGAAAGCGTCAAAGACTGTTTACGCATTTTCGATATGCGGGTTTTCGCTTTTGGTACGACCATGACATACAGATTTGTATCCGTGTAACTAACTTACGCACGCCTGTCGAACTACCAACTAGCTCGAAGTCTCACAGCATGCCATATTATCCTTACAAGGGCGCCGCTTTGGACCGTGGGTCGAAATGAGGAGCTTTTAACTGAATTCAATGCTGTGCTTCGTGTCACATCAGATCAGCTGAATTTAAATTAAATTATATTGAAAGAAAAGCGTCAACTGCTTTTTGTGGGGTGACCGGTGGCCAAAAGCAGGGTAAGATTCTGCCATTGTATTGGTTGTGAATCCTGGAAGCCTGAACGATCAGACGATAGCTAATCCGGCGGCTTGCTCATTCTCCTTGCTTAAGCTTGCTTGGCTTGGCTGATGTCTCGCGGCTATCGATGGGAATTCTAGGATTCAACAGATAGACCCGGGCTGACTCAAATTCATCAGCACGCCAGAATGAAAATACTATCAACGGCGACCATCAAACGGCTAAAAGATGAGGCCTAACTAACAACTAAGCTTTGCCTCCAAAACTTTTTAAACTTTCTATAGTCTGAGTTGACGAGGCCGCCTTATAATCCTAGCTTAGTGAGCAAGCTTCGCACCCTAACAATAGCGCTAGAGCCTGTTCGGCACATTTGCCCGCGGTGACAATGCATTATTTGCAATGACAAACATCAGCAGTGTTATTCATACCCTACCGACTGCTTCCCACCTCCACCCGAGTACACCGAACTCCGGTCCGCGAGCGCTCAAAGCTCGAGCTCGTCCGAAAATATCGAATGCGCCTTGCTAACCGAGCCAGTCATCGATCTTACCGATGACTACTCGGCCTCCAGAGATGCATCACCAGGCCTCACGAGCTCACCGAAACCCGCAAAATCCTTCGGTGGATGCAGTTGGTTTGTTGGGGGAACCTCAGGAGGATCTCCAGAGTGAAAAGCCGTACCTGTCGAGCGTTAGCCCCTCTTAGTGAAGATTTTTTAGAATTTTTTTTCTCCTAGCTGGAGAAGCTAAACTAGCCTCCACCACCTCCAACACCACTCCACCACCGCATCTGCATCCTCGAAAGAACTCACAAGATTGCGAACCCACATCTTTTGGATTTCCACTTCCCACACACCTCCTCTGTCCCGCATCCGCGGTTCCAATGGACCTGTCCCAACTTCCCAGAAAAAAGCCGTTTTTCCCAAGCCACTTCCTTGTTTCCTCGAGGAAGCTGTCAGTTTTCCAACAGGCAAGGAGCCTGCGAGATGGAGGTTCCACACCACACCACCTCAGATTTTTGATCCCCTCCTCCAAGAAGAAAACAGCTTTTCAAGATGGAAAATACCCATCAAGCAAACCCTAGAACGTGAATTCTGAAGCTCGTTTTCTTGTTTGTTTTTTTTGTTTTAGCTCAACTGAAGACCATTCTGAACCGCTTTGTTCACACCGTATTTGCTTCTTCGGGTCGTCGAGACCCGCAAAGACTCGTCCCCACTTCGCTTTTTCTGACCGGGGAAGCTTGTAGCTTCGCCTGTACGGTACACATCCATCTTTTTCCTCAAAGGGTAATGTCGTCACATGTTGTGTGTCTATCTATCTGCGAATATCACTGCCACAGCTTCGAGGTACCTTGAAAGGTTAAACATCGCCAGCCAATTGAAGGTCCCGCGCACAAAGACGCAGGTTTCGCTAAACGGCACCAATTGCGAGAAAGGGCGGATTGGCCTATGAGAAGCCCGCATCGATTTCTGATGATCGAGAGGGGTGAAAAGCGTTAGACTCTCGCAAGTATTACTACTTACTATCTTTTCGATAAAGAGAGAAGTACATATGCGAACAAGAAAAAAGGACCCGTTTGGAATTTAAATCAGCATCGCATGTATTGCAGAAGCAAGCTGCCAAGGAGACATGATCGCTGCATGCATCTCCCATCACACTTCTAGGCTGCATAACATGGTACCAATTGAATCTTTGGATTTGGGAAGCAGCACCGATTCCAGGAATGGGATCGATAACGGACGATTTTTATAAAATATGACGCTCGCAAAATCTCGAACAGAATGATTATTGTATGTCTCGAATGCTCTCGTGCTAGCTCAGTAGCCACACCTTATCACTTTCTAGCCCAAACTCTTCCAACACATTCCTTTGAGGCTCCGTCGAGTCGGAGTATCGAGGCCACCACCCATTGTCGTTAAAAGTTGCTGCTTTGTTGGAGGCACGGGATCAGGCACACATCGGCACAAACACAGCCTAACCTTTTCCTCGAACTTGATCATAGAAATCATTTCTCTCCACAATATCAAAGTACTTCTTGGGTATTTTCTCTCCGGGATGAATAGTCCCGGTAGTCCCGGGTCTCGGATTTGTCTATCGTTTTAGTCCAAAACCCGATGGCTGCATCCGATCGACCGACGGTGCAGAGTACATGTAGCACCTCTCACTCCATTCATTCGACATATTAGCGCCATCCTGCAAGGTTCCCGACTAGTTCGCTTCCCATCGCTTGTATTCGCTTCCAACCGCACACCCTTCTCTTGAAATCCTCCCTCCAACATGAAAAAGCTGAATGAAGTGAGAAAAATATCAAGAATGCCTGCCGCTTTTTCATTCCAACACCAGAGGCAAATCCCTCACACACGGCAGCGCACATGTTGCAGCTTACCGCCGTTGCTGCCCTCTCCTCATTATGTTCCTCCGCACCTTCCATTCCTTCGCACCCTTGCCCGTCACCTCCCCACCAACCACAAAGTCCAAATAGGGCGCCTTATCCACCCCTCCTCCATTGGCTCCCGTCCCTCTCCGCCGCCTTTGTTCTGCTCCCCTCTCCCTCCAGTCCCACATGAGCCACACGGGCATCTCGTCCCTCCCTCTAGATAGCACAACCTTGTAACCGTCCTCGACCCGTTGGTTCAATTCGGCTTCAGACACAGGAGTCAGCAGCTGTAACTGCCCTTTCTCTTCATCAACGCCCCTGATGATAGCCAATCCAATCATTTCGGTCCCTTCTGCAGGTAGTACCCCACTCGTGCCGTCGAATTGGTTAGAAGCGATAAACGGCGTTGCATTATCGTCTCCACCGTAACCATCTTCAAGATATCGCATGAGTGGATGCTCCTTGTCGTCCCCCTTGATCAGGTTTATAGAGACAACGGTAGCATTGATAGCTGTAAACACCAAGTCCGCTGTAACATCCGCATCGAGCACAGTAATCCAATGTATTACTTTATTCGCACCTCTGTAGCTCGCAACTATCGGCATCATTCCGGTGAGATGCCTGTCAAAGTTGAAGGCTATGTCCGCATCGGTACCCTTCGGAACTGCGTGAAAGTAAGCAACTGTCTGCAGCGTTCTCAAATCTGCGGGCGAGAATGCCTGAGCGCCTCCTCCTCCTCCGCCACCACCAGCACCACCGCTAGCAACGCCATTATTGTTGCCATTCCCACTAGCTCCGCTTCCAGCTCCTTCCAACAGGTGCTTCTTGATGTTCTTGTCTGTAGGTAATATCTCCGCAAAGACACCGTCGACGTCACCCAAGCCCACTGCGTCCGTGGGTTCACAAATCAGCACTAGCTCTTGCAGTAACTCTCGCCCTAGTCCCTTTATCCAACCGCAGGTATTCACAACAAGCGTGTGCTCCTCGCCCTGCTGCTGTGCCAGGTTCCGATATTCTTGTATCAAATCGGCAGCACAACGTAGATAATACTTTGGATCTTCTCGCGGAGATGTATACCCGATATGATGCTGGCGAAGTACCTCTGTAGACCCAAAAGTTGCAAACGAAGGAGATACGATCGGGCGGGTAATCCTGTGGAGGGAGAGGACGCAAGGAGGAGTGAAGCTCGGTTGGCCGGGGTCGACGTCGAGGTATATTATTGTTCGTGAAGGGGTTTGCGATGTTACTATGCTATTTAGGAGGTAGCGACCGAAGGTGGATTTGCCGACAGATTTGCCGCCGACTATGAATATAGATTTGGGAGACTGTTTGGTTGAAGAGAGCGAAGTTATTGCGGATTGCCAGGATGATGGGACGGTGAGAATTGGTGCGGATTGTAATGATGTGAGAATCTAGGTTCATAAGTTAAACTTGAGATCAAATTAAACTGGGAAATGCGCGCCATACCGGTGTGAATGATTCGGTGCCTTCCAGCTTCGTGGTCGTACTCGCCAATGGTGGTTTCCAGATCTTGTCGAATCGAGGGCAGACTTTGCCTAGGTCGCTCAATCCCGTCCGAGTACTCTTGATAGCGAATACGGCGTCATATTCACCATCTCGGTTTAGTGGCTTCTCCACTTTTCGTTTTTTCGATTTCGAAGCGCACTCAATCACCGGTAGAGCCTGAGATGCCGGCGCGACGATTGATATTGACGATGAAGTTTCTACGATAGCACCACATATCGAGATGCTGCCACTGCTGACGGATATTCTAAACTCTCCTTGTACCACAAGCGATTCCCCACGGCGTAGTTTGACGGTGATTTCAGCGTTTTGTGAATCGTAGACGTAGTTATCGTCGGTGGGCGTAAAGTTCGAGAGTTGACTTATGGTCCGATGTTAGCGAGATGGCCTGATATAGGGAGAGCAGTGGATATACATGTTTCTTGTACCGTGGTAGATTGTCGCTCTTCTCTTCTAGCTGGTTGCCTGGTACTTCTGCTACGGACCCTTTTGACGATTGCCCCGCAGTGGTCTGACCGTCTATCAGGTAACTATTGGGTATGCTTTTGCTAGTAATAGTCGGCGCGACTTCAATTCCGGGAGTAACGACCGGAGAATCATCGTTTGGTGTACCAGTTCCGGATGCTGGTTCTGCAGTTATCTGTTGTTGCTGCTGTTGGCGTAGACGCCTGGCCGCAAGGGCGCTCAGAGGCGCTGTAAACTTATCAGCTTTGTACGTAAGATAGAGACTAGAAGCCATAGCTTACCCTTAACTTTGCTGTCGCTGGTCCGCTTTGACATGTGCGCGACGGGCGATGATGTTTTGGTGATGTTGTGATGGGGAGAGGTCGTCTTGAAGTGGGCTGTTGATTGAAGGAACCCATGCCGAGACAAGCCTTGTGCATCTCACGCGGCGCAGGGAAGAAAAAAAAAAAAAAAGGCCGCCCTAACTGGTCCCAGCTAAAATTTATCTCGACGACATCAAACCGAGCAACCACAACAATGCCCTCCAAATCGACCTCCAAGTCAGCGACAACATCGACGGCCAAGTCGCTGAAGCCCTCAAAAACCAAGGCCCCGATATCATCGGAATATGTCGACGATTCGGACGGTGACAGCGATGAGCAGATGACCGACGCACCGCCTAAGAAGTCGACACCAAAGTCGTCCGAGAAGACATCAAAGAAACGAAATAGAGACGGAACAGAGAAGGTCAATGGTGCCGGAAAGACTGGCGGCAAGGCGGCAACTTCGACGGCCACAAATGGATCGGTGAAGAAGAGCAAGAAGATCGTTGAGGTTGTACAAGAGTCAAGTGAAGAGTACGGGCCATCCGTCCGCAGGAGCTATCAACTATCGGACCACGCTAATTGAGATCGAATAGAGAATCCGAATCTGCCTCATCGGAAGGGGAATCATCGAGTGCAGAAGAGAGCGAGAGCGAAGCTTCGGAGCCAGCCAAATCTTCAAAATCGAAAACCACAACAGCCAGCTTCAAGCTACCTCTGGACAGAGACGTCCCAGCAGGATACACGCCTCTGGACTCGACAGCGTCGGACTCCATACCCCCGTCGCTGCAAGGCAAACAAATCTTCCTCTTCAAAGCGCCTTCGAATTTCAGCTTTTCCGATGTCAAGAAGATCAGACTACAGAGTGGACCAGAGGGTGAGACCCTGGAAGCCGGTGATAACGAGTTCATAATACGGCGGTCTCAGGAGCCCGTAAGCTCGAGTATGAAAGTGGTGCTGCCAAGAGAAGGCAAGAAGGGATACCAATTAGGTATGTTTCAAAAGAATAGACTTTTTTTCTCTTGCAGAGATGTGAGGGGCTGACGAGAGAAATATTGAATAGCATCTATTATTCCCACGGTACAATACGCAATCACACCGGCTCCACCATCGGCACGATCAAAGAAAGCTACAGCAAAGGCGTTACCACCTCCACCTCGGGCCCAGCCGGAGGGGTTGAGAATGAGATTCATGCCTGCTGGGTATGGCGAGGAATCCGATTTGAACGTGAACGAAGCAGTACTGCCGCGGAAGGACCTAGTTACTGCAGGGAATGACGGTGATATAGTTATGGACGATACTAATCCGACACCCAAGAAGTCGAAAAAGAGTGAGGATGATTTGGCAGAGTCGCCAAAGGAGAAGAAGAAGAAGAAGAAATCGAAAGCGCCAGTTGATGAAGATGAAGAGGTTCCTGAGGCTACCGAACCGGAAAAGAAGAAGTCTAAAAAGGATAAGAAGGAGAAGAGCAAGGATGAAGATGGGAAGAAGGAGAAGAAAAAGAAGCACAAGAAGGACAAGGCGGAAGCTTGAGCTTCGTGACTATTTGTACTATATACCTCTATATACCATTTTCTTCTATGTATACGATACTTAATCGAGTATTCGTATATACTTATGTTGAAAGATTCTAGATCTGTGAACAAGTGTTCATCTTGCCTGATATTAAAAGACATAAGGGTATCACTGTCTATATATACAATGCTGCGGACGTGCTTTTGGAGGTGATTGCGAGATGAGTGCAAATATGATTGCGGTATATGCGGTTAAATATGTTCCCCTTCACTAAGCTTCTACGTTGGCTGCGCTTGTCCCTGTTGCTCCATCTGAATCTGCATGATCTCCGCCTTTTTCTTCTCGCTGGTTTCAGAAAAATCTTTGATCTGGCCTTCTATCCGTTTGCTAGTTTTCGAGGTGATGCATGTCAGTACTCCGCTTCCAACGGCCGTTAGAATGTCGGGTCACCCGCTCACATTTCCTTCTCGATGAAATCCAGTCTCTTGTTGACGTTCATCGTCGCCTCGTCCTTATCCTGCTTTATAAGGGTCGGGCCGATGAGCTTGTAAATATTCGCATCGGCATCGAGAGTAGCAAACTCCTACGTCACGTGGGTTCAGCATCAAACGTCGACGAACATTGACCACCGGGGCTGAATACCTTCTGGACTGCCTTGTTCTCCGAATACTGGGCATCTAGACGCTGGCGAGCCTCGATAACGTCCTGTAGTTCTGCATCACATCACCATCACCAGTGAACATCAGCGCTATGGACGGCAGATATAGTGGGGGTGGGGCAGGCACCTACTCTTCTGGATGTCCGCAAACTCATCCGACAGCTGCTGCACCGTCGCCATATTCTATGCCGTATGATGGGAGATGTTCTCGCGAGGGCGGGTTCGGGGGATTCGGTCGCCAGGGGAGAGATCAGATGGCCGGTCAGCTGCTTGCAAATATATTAAAAATACGTTGGCCGGTTGGGACGCCGTTGACGGAACGGCCGTCATCGTTGGAGCAGCCAAGCAAACACCCCGTTGCCATTTTGCCTAGCGCAGAACCTCCTCTCCCGCCCTCCTCTCCGACTCCTCTCCCCGTCCAGTTGCTGCAGTACGAAGCAACCACCGCCGAATTACGTATCTCTCGAGGCAGCCTGGCACCACGGCAGGATTCTCCCCACGACGAAGCAGCCCGTTGAACACCCGGCCGTAAGCTGTCCAAAGTGCAGGCAGGCTCTCCGTTGCTGTGAAACGTTCGAAACAACACCGGGCGAGACATCAGGAACATAACTACTTAGTATCCACCCGTCCTCCCAGCACCTCTCCGACAGCACCTCTCCACCGTCTGACCGACACCCGTCCCGCTCCTCGAGTATAGCCCCTACCGTACCGCTCGCCGCCGCCATGTCGACCACAGACTTCCTCGGCCGGGCGATCGAGACCGTCAAGAAGGCCATTGAGGATGACACCGCTCAGAACTACGAGAAGGCCTACCAGGGCTACTATGATTCCCTGAACCTGTTCATGCTGGCTCTCAAATGTACCGTCCCTCCACGTTGAAACAACTCCCGATAGTCTGCTATCAAAAATAAAGGCTAACCGTACACTCTCTGCAGGGGAGAAGAACCCCAAATCCAAGGAACTCATCCGCCAAAAGACCAGCGAGTACATGGAACGCGCCGAGAAGCTCAAAAACCATCTCGCCGACGAGGCCAACAAGAAGAAACCCAAGGCGATAGGCGCGAACGGAAAGGAATCTGGCTCCGGTGCCAAGGGTAAGGATGACGACGAGCTCGATTCCGACTCGAAAAAGCTGAGAGGGGCGCTATCCGGTGCCATCTTGACGGAGAAACCCAACATTCGATGGGAGGACGTTGCCGGTTTGGAGGGCGCCAAAGAGGCGTTGAAGGAAGCTGTTATTCTACCCATCAAATTCCCGCATCTGTTCAAAGGTAAGAGAAAGCCTTGGAAGGGTATCTTGCTATACGGTCCCCCCGGTACCGGTAAAAGTTATCTGGCAAAGGCTGTGGCAACAGAGGCAAACAGCACGTTCTTCTCCGTCAGCAGCTCCGACCTTGTCAGCAAGTGGATGGGAGAGTCTGAAAGGTATGAAATTTCCATCTCCGTTGGCGTTATTCTACTATATCCCATGAGACTAACACTACTGTGATATACAGACTTGTCAAACAACTCTTCAGCATGGCCAGAGAGAACAAGCCTTCGATTATTTTCATCGACGAACTCGATGCCCTGTGCGGAAACAGAGGCGAGGGGGAGTCGGAGGCCAGCCGAAGAATAAAAACAGAAATGTTGGTGCAAATGGACGGTGTGGGCAATGACTCGACGGGAGTGTTAGTGCTAGGTGCTACTAATATCCCCTGGCAATTAGACGGTGCCATCCGTAGACGGTAAGCACAACTGAACCTTCAATATCATATTCATCATTCGCATACTAATACTATTCCCGTCCCACAGTTTCCAAAGAAGAATACACATTGCGCTACCCGATGCTGCCTCTCGCCAGCGTATGTTCCAAATCGCCGTCGGAACCACACCATGCGATCTACAACCGCAAGACTACCGCCAACTCGGCAAAATTTCCGAAGGCTACAGTGGTTCTGATATCAGTATCGCCGTCAACGACGCCCTGATGCAACCTATTCGAAAAATTCAGATGGCGACGCACTACAAATGGATCGATGTCGCAGAAAGCCAGGCCGACGAGGAAACAGGAGAGAAGAAGCTCCTTCAGAAGAAGAAATTGACGCCTTGCAGCCCTGGCGACAAAGGGGCCCTTGAGATGACCTGGGTTGATGTTAAAAGCGAAGATTTAGCGGAACCTCCGCTAGTACTTAAAGACTTCGTCAAAGCAGTTACAAGCAGTCGCCCAACAGTTAGCAAGGAAGACGTCGATAAGAGCAACCAATGGACTGCAGAGTTTGGTAGCGAGGGAGCCTAAGTGCTGTAGATATTCGATTCTTTTTTGTTAGCATACCTGCTTGGTTTTTTCTTTTTTACGATTTCTACGGTTAATTTTTGTTTTCTTTGGCGATTCTTGTTTACGGGCCCGCGTCGCATCATGTCCTATTACAGTGTACTCATTACGAAGGATATCCCTATTATGTTGGTTGCAGGGTTTCGATTCCGGCTTGGGTTTAATATTTGGTTTTTGTTGATTCGGTGGGTGACCGGTGAGGGAGCTTGAAACGCAATCATATATACACCATTATGATAGTACCATTTTCCTATAATTTCATTCTATCACGATCATATGATCAGAGATTCTATGTCCTATCAATCTTTACCGTTCCTTGCCTGTGTACCGTGGAGCTCGTGACGGAGACCGAGCGTCGCTGGATGCGAACAGGGCCTCGTTCCGATGCTAGCCGGTTCAAGAAGTCGCGACTCCGAAGCCCAGCTCCGGAATCTGGGGTAGCTCCGATGCATGCAAAAGCGCCCCGCCTGCCCCTCTAGAAAACTCGGGCTGCACGATGATATCTGGATTGTGATGAGGGATATCTTCGTCTTTTTTCCAATTCATTCTCTCGTCGCTCGAACAGTTCAATAGGATCCCCCAGTCCGTAAATCTCAGCAGAAACCCCACCCGCCGCCGCCTTCCGAAGTTCCCACGATGGTTTCCACAGAACTCATATACCGTACAACGCGGGCCTTCGCTTCAAAGTCTTTACTGAAGGTATGCGCGACCCTCATCCTCTGGAATACGAGTTAACGGGTCGAATTGGGTTAATGAAACGTAACCGGATGATAGCGCAATATTCTCTACTCCTCAGTGCGGACATTCGCGACAACGCAGAACTTCAGGCGGATTGACAAGAGTACGAAGGCCCCATATCATCCGGATCCGATGCGGATCTAGTACTAACAGGTATTCCCGCGGGTAATTCAGTCTGTTCTTCTGCCGCCGAAGCCATCAAAGATGTCAAGTCCGGGTCGACCATATTAGTTGGCGGCTTCGGCCTGTGCGGTGTTCCGGATTCATTAATCAACGAACTCGAAAAGCGACCTGAAGTCAAAGAAATAACAGCGGTTTCAAATAACGCCGGCACTGATGGCAAAGGTCTGGGAAAGCTGCTGGCATCGGGCCAAATCAAAAAGATGATTGCGAGTTACGTTGGGGAAAATGTGAGCAACTCAATGGCTACTCCTACTCGTACAGCCCCGCTAATCCGAAGTGCAATTGGTTTAGAAAACCTTCGAGAAGAAGTATCTCTCCGGTGAAATCGAATTGGAATTGACACCCCAGGGAACATTAGCGGAGAGATGCAGAGCTGCTGGCGCAGGTAAATTATCACCTTGTAACCTAGTAGCTGTCAATTGCGGCGGATCTGTACTGATGAAAGCAATCACCTTCAGGTATTCCCGCCTTCTACACCCCAGCCGGCTACGGAACATGGCGCCAGACCGGTGAGCTCCCCGTAAAGTACAACTCGGATGGATCCGTCGCAGTGTTCTCGACCCCCAAGGAAACCAGAATATTCAACGGCAAAACCTTCATCATGGAAGAAGCGATAAATGCCGACTATGCGTTCGTCAAAGCATGGAAAGCCGATAGACTTGGTAACGCCCAATTCCGCCTCGCTGCGCAAAACTTCAACGGGGCAATGGGACGTGGTGCGAGATATACCATCGTTGAAGCTGAGGAGATCGTGGAACCGGGCGAGATCGAGCCTGCCGCTGTTGATCTGCCGGGTGTGTATGTCAGCAAAGTGATCAAGAGCACTGAGGGCAAGGAAATCGAGAAGTTCACATTCGCAAAGACTGAGGAGGAGATCAAGGAGGCCGTAACTAGTGGCAGTGGAGGGTCAAAGCGGGAGAAGATTGTGAAGCGGGCAGCGAAGGAGTTCCAGAATGGGTATGAGTTTCGTATCTTGAGGAAGTGGTTAGCGTCCACACTGATTCTGACAATTTACATAGAATGTTCGCAAACCTGGGTATCGGCATGCCAATGCTCGCCCCAACATTCGTGGACCCGAACACCTCGGTGACGCTTCAGTCGGAGAACGGTATCTTGGGCCTGGGTCCTTATCCCCAAAAGGGACAGGAAGATCCAGATCTCAGTAAGTACTACAGCAAGCCAGAATGTGGAAAGTACGAAATACTAATTCATGTGTAGTTAACGCCGGAAAGGAGACGGTCACACTAAACTCCGGAGCCTCTGTATTTGGTAATTCAGCCTTGAGCCCGAGATTATGATCTGAAGACACAAACTAACAGGGTTTTTAGGCTCTGATGAATCTTTCGGCATGATCCGTTCCGGGAAGATCAACCTCACCATGCTCGGTGCAATGCAGGTAAATGCATATGGTGATCTCGCAAACTGGGCCTTGCCAGGCAAGATCAAGGGAATGGGCGGCGCAATGGATCTTGTCGCGAACCCCGAAAAGACCAGAGTTATCGTTCTCACTGAACATACTGATAAGAAGGGCGGCGCCAAGATTGTTAACAGTATGTTCAAGCTTCCACGACATTTTCATATAAGCAACTGCTAATCGTACCGTCATTACAGAATGCACCTTCCCATTGACTGGAAAGGGATGTGTGAGCAGGATAATCACTGAACTTGTAAGTTGCGATTCGAAATACGATTATACAAAACCCTATTAATATAGGCTCCTTACTGATCGTTTCATCATAGGCCGTCTTCGACGTTGACTTCAAAGAAGGATTGACACTGATCGAAATTGCTGAAGGCACATCTGTGGAACATTTGAGAACCGTTACGGAACCGGATTTCAAGGTTTCAGAGAGCCTAAAAACCTTTTAAGCTCTTAGTTTTTATGTACAGAGGTCTCATCACGCAGAATACGAGTGTATTTAATGTATGAATATGCGAGTTGTTAGTGGCTAGAATTTGTTTATTATCGGGTATACTTCCATAGAACTATATAAACATCACAACTTTGAGACGAAATGCAACTTTTCTAGCTCTGGAGATCATGTGAACGGAGCTTTAAACCTTGTGCTCTTTATGATTTTCTACTCCCGATAAGAAGTTGTAAAAACACCAAATGTGTTACCCTCGGTATCCAAGAAATAGCCATGCCATCCTCTTTCCGGGATCGGGAACTTTGCCATTGCAACCTGCCCTCCGAGCTCCAAGACCTTCTTTTCGAGCTCGTCCAGAGCCTTCTCGTCTTCTACAGGGAACGAGCAGACGAACGCGTTGGTGCCGTGTCCCTGAGCGGGAGTTGGAGCGGGCCGTTTGAGAATATTGATTGCCGCTTCAAAGGCCGAGTCGGAGAACGTGCCTCTGTGGTATTCAATCGGGAGGCCCTCCGCAGGCGTAAACGACCAAGAGGGGAAGATTGTGGTGTAGAATTTTATGGCGCGAGTGCAGTCATCTGCTTGGATTTCAACGTAAATTTGCATCTTGAAGAGGCTTCCGTTTGAGGTTATAGAGGCAACTTGGAGGGTTCAAGCTTGAAAAATAGATTGATTTGAGATTTAAAAAGGTACTGATGTGCCGAAAGAGGGGAAGCAGGGAGATCGAGTATTTAAGCACGGAGGAGGGAGTCAGACGCGACTTGAATAACGTTATAAACCGCGAGGGGGTGTGACCTGTTCGAAGCGTGATAGCTAGCGCCCCTCAGCCTCTGCGCTCTGCAGCTCTGCAGCTCTGGGCTGCGAGACAAGCTCTGGGCACAATGTTGGAGTTTCGGAGGGCGGTGCGTTGCGATGGTTACACATAGCCAGAACGGCTTGGCGTTCGAGGCACGTCTTCCCGGCTTCAAGACGTTGCCCCCCCGAAACATCCCAAAAGGACCAGCCATTGTTCCCGAGAACCATCGACCTCGTAGCAATGGCTTTACGAGGTAACCCCGCGCCGCTCTCCCCTCAGCTTCACAGTCAATCGGCTAACCATAGTCTACCGATGTCCCCGCAGTCCCCGTCAACCTCCGTAAGAACCTCTCCGTGGTTCTCTACGGCTTCCAAGCTTTAAGCATCGGTGCTGTCATCGTCGGCATCGCCTCCTTATTACTCCTCCCACTGGATGAATACTCCCGTCGCACGTATATATCCGAGAATGCGCTGTTACCGGGACAAGTGCACGCGTATTTTGGGGGCAGCGAGCAGAATATCGTGAGGGCGTTCAGGAGAGAGGTGGATTTGCTAGGAAACAGTACTTCCGATGTGTATAGGCCCCGTCCGGCCATGCAAATCCAAGATTATCTAACGTCAGGTTTTTCCCATTCTAGTGTCGCCGAACGAATGGCCGAAATATTCAGATCTGCTGGCCTAAAAGTCGGTAAACAGAAGTACGAATACAAAGCAGCCGGCGGTGAGTACACCGGCGAAAACGTCTACGCCGTCCTCCACGCCCCGCGCGGAGATGCCACCGAAGCAATTGTTCTCTGCGCGCCATGGAAAAACATCGACCACCTACTCAACGAAGGCGGGGTAGCTCTCACCCTCGCGTTGAGCCGATACTTCAAGCGATGGTCATTATGGTCGAAGGATATCATCTTTTTAATATCAAGCGACGCGAGAGCGGGCCCGCAAGCGTGGGTTGATGCATACCATGACCTTCACGGGCCGAACATCCAGTCCTTATCTGTCAAATCCGGCGCGATCCAGGGAGTGGTGGTTGTGGACTACCCTGGAGCTTACCACCGTTTCGAGTCGTTACACATTCTTTACGATGGTATCAACGGACAGCTCCCGAACCTTGATTTGATTAATACCGCGGTACAGATCTCAAGGGACCAGATGGGTCTTCGGACTGATCTCCAGGAAATGTGGGATCATGCGGACACATACAGACATCGACTGAAGACTATGCTGAGGGGTATGGTGAATCAAGCTTTGGGTCACTCGACAGGCCCGCACTCGAGCTTCATTCCTTATCATATCGATGCGATAACACTGGCTACGCATGGTGATGGTTGGCACGATGAAGGGTCCCTGGGTAGGACTGTGGAGAGCGTATTTAGAAGCTTGAATAACCTGCTGGAACACTTCCATCAGAGTTTCTTTTTCTATTTGTTGATGGCCCCCAAGAGATTTGTCAGTATCGGTACATATTTGCCGTCTGCCATGTTGATAGCTGTAGGTTTGACATTGACAGCGATACGGCTGTGGTTGGATCCCCGCAGCCGGACCAAGGCCGAAGGGGGCGAAGTCGTCGAGCAGCCGGACGAAAAGCCAGCAAGTAAGGCTACGAAAGAGGGGAGCGAGAACAAGGCAGTAGGGACCGTTATTGACGGTGGCCCTAAGCGGGAGCTGTTTCTGCCTCTCTCTGTCGTCATCGGCGCTCATTTTTGTGGTGTCATCCCCTTCGCGGTGTTCAATATAATTGACTACAAGGTGAATCCGCTCGTTACACGTTGTTTATTCTGGTCATTGAAGCTAATACTCTCTAGTCCATGTCAAATGTCTTTTATCTGTTCATTGCAACGTCATTTATCCTCCCGACCGTTCTATCGGTATTCATAACATTAACTGCTTCCGAACACCGCCTCCTACCGACATTTCACCTCTCCCGCTGTTTCTCTCTTCTCTTCCTGGGAATGTTCCTCTCGACTCTTGCAACTGTGAACTTCTCTCTTTCTTTCCTTATCGGAATATTCTCGTTACCATTGATGTTTGCGCGAACTACACCAACCTCGATTCCTCTCGCATTTATCAACACCGTTCTCTTGCAGTTGACGAGTCCGTTTGCTGCGTTATTTATCGTGGCGAATTACTGGGGTTTAGGGATTGAAGATGTCCTTAAAGAGGCGAGCTTCGGTTGGTGGGTCTGGGGAATGTGGACGCCAGTCGTTGTATGGTCTGTATGGTGGCCAGCTTGGGTGGTCGGAAGAGTAAGTGTAGATGCGAGCTTTGTAATGGCGCTCACAGGGAAGACGAGCAGTTGAATGGAAGTATAAACTCTTGTGAATGTTGTATATATTCGGCATTGATTCACGTATCATGAGGTTTCCCTGTTAAGGATATAATATTCGTATGCATAGCAAGTTAAAAACGCTTTTCGGTTGTGTTTTGTACATCATCGTGAGACTTTTGATATAAAATAGCAATAAAATCGTTGAACCCTATAGCTGAATAACACCAGAACACCATACCATGCTCCAAATATTAAAGCAAAGCAGAAATAATCATAGATCCTCTTCCACGTCTACGGGTGCGTTCTCCACCAGCTGGGGTGCGTCGGTGTGTTCGACCTCCATGTCCACGCTCATCGACTCCTTGGTCGATGCAGTCTGCTTAGCCAGCACTCTGTCCCAGGCGATGCGGTTGATGACATCTTCTGGGTTTACTCTGAAAACACCGTTATCCGTGCCCCGCCCGACAGCGGCATTCGCTTCCTCATGGGAATACGCCGGCTCCTTGAGCAGCTTTACTCGCTTCTTGTGCGTTTTTGAACGCTGATGATGCGCGAGTGCATGAGGAGTCTCAAGGAATTTAGCACACGGTGTACAGTAATGCTGACCAAGAGCGGGAAGGTCCTCGAGGGGGAGAGTAGAAAGGTGCTGCTGGAGACGGCGAGGCTGAAGGATGTCGGTTGATATTTGGTCCAGGTCACTGAACGGTTAGATACAACGGGTCAGCATAAGTATACTTATATATAGATGTATTTATAGATGCCGAGTACTGAATGGGTACTAAATACATAAGTGCATCAGGTACAAGGAGAAAAAGAAAATACTAGAAGAGAACTGACCGAGTCCTATTCCTAGTCTTTCGCAAACGTTGTGGACCCATGGCGATGATAGCTCTTGGGTGGAGAAAGATCAGATGAAGTGATGTCAAGACAAGAAAGCGAGAGAGAAAAAGGCCAGATTCTGCGAAATTGGATCGGTCAGATGTCAGGGCGACGTGGGCGTAGGATTCCTGTACACGGGCCGAAAACGAGAGAGAGCGATTTATGGGATCCCGCCCTTGTCGCGAGTTGAGTGCAACGGTTGTTAGGCAGGTCGGATCGAAGCCGAGGATGTTGTCAGTAACGGCGAAAAAATTTTTAGTTTTGTATAAATTTTTTCTCTTTCTCGTTATTTTAGTTTGCGGGCTTAGCTTATGCCGCATCCAAACGAGAAGTGTTTGCGCCATTAAACAGACACACAGGAGCAAGGCCCGGCCTGACTGACATGCAGCGAACAAACCCAGTTTAGGGCATCGAACTACTCCGCATGGGGGGCTGTTAGGGGTCCGGCAGCCAATGGGAGGCCCGCTGATTGTGATTTGAGGCCCCTCCCGTTCGCCCAGGGAAAACCAGCAGCAGCGAGAGGAAGGTCCCGCCGATGCCAATTGCAATTAGCATGTGCTAATGAAAAGCAGCGAACGGCCACGGATACGCTCGCCAGCTTGTGGCCTCAATGGAGATATTATATACATCTGTGAACAACTTGTCAGCATCGATATTGATAGATAGACGCACGACCGAGAGAGCCTGCCTGTCTACAGCCCGGCAATGCCAGTGCGTGCCTGCACCGGGGCCGCTATCATCCATGGCTGATGTCACCGATGGTTTGTGGGTGCTGTCGGCGTAAAAATGTGCGTGGGCGGTGGTGGGAGGGTTCGGTTATCAGGAAGACAGAAAGCGTCGTCGTTGGACGTTAGCCCAACTCGGCTGCGGTTTTGCTTTTCCCTTCGTCCAGCCAGCCCTTCCCTGCGAGTGTTATTCTTTCCGCTTTCTTCTGACCTCCTCTCCGGCTTCTTTTCCTCTTCCTCTTCCTCTTCCTCTTCCTCACTTCTCTTCTGTTCTTCTCCATCTCCTCTCTTCTCCATCATCTCCGCATCTTCAAAGGAAGTGTCTCTGTCTGTAGCTTGATATCTGTGTTGGACACACCGGATCTATCAACTACGGCCTTGACGGATCTCTTGCATACCCCACCCCCACTCCTCTCTTTCCTCACTCGTCCGTCACCATGCTGTCGACGGTGAGAGCCCTCCCACGGGCATCCAAAGTCGTAAGTCAATTCTCCCGTTTCCTCGCATATAAATGTCTTATCGCCCGTGCTCCTCGTTATCGGGCAATCGCTGACATCACAAACCCACACCCAGAATGCCGGTTTCCGAACCGTATGTCACCAAACCCCCCACCCCGGAGAGCCTCACGAGCGCCGTATCCGTGCTCCGGGCAAACATTGGATCTTGTCGTCGCTAAATTCATCCTCAGGTGCAAAAGTTCCGGGGCCTTGCCACGGTCACAAATGACCCGTTGGACAAGAAGGTCACTCAGAACAACTGGGAAAAGGTAAGCCGGTCGATTGAAAATCCGTATATACCCCCAATGCAGTCGCATTAACGTTATTCCGCAGGGAAACTACATCAACTACAAGTATGCCGACTCTCCAGACGAATAAGCTCGTATATCCGTATTGTTTGGAAAAAAGCGGTTCTCTGACGTAATCATGTGATTTTTTTTCGTTTTGTGTGCTTGATATAGGAAAATGAGCGAAAACCTCAGCATTGTCCGACGGAGGCTGAACAAGCCCCTCACCCTCGCTGAGAAGGTCCTATACTCCCATCTCGATGAGCCAGAAACCCAGGATATCGAGCGTGGAAAGTCGTACTTGAAACTACGACCGGACCGTGTTGCTTGCCAGGATGCCACCGCCCAGATGGCCATCTTGCAGTTCATGAGCGCGGGAATGGACAAAGTCCAGACTCCATCCACCGTTCACTGCGACCACTTGATTGAGGCCCAGCTCGGTGGCGCTAAGGATTTGTCCCGCGCCGAAGATATCAACAAGGAGGTAAATATACAAATCCGAGTGATTTGATTGGTGAGTTTGTCTGACATTGACGGGAACACAGGTTTACAACTTCTTGTCTTCCGCTTGCGCCAAATACGACATCGGTTTCTGGAGACCAGGTTCCGGTATCATCCATCAGATCGTTCTCGAAAACTATGCTTTCCCAGGTGCCCTCCTCATCGGTACTGACTCGCACACTCCCAACGCTGGTGGTCTCGGTATGGCTGCCATTGGTGTCGGTGGTGCCGACGCCGTCGATGTCATGGCTGGTCTCCCATGGGAACTCAAGGCTCCCAAGGTTATCGGTGTCAAGCTTACCGGCCAGTTGAGCGGCTGGACTGCTCCTAAGGACATTATCTTGAAGGTCGCCGGTATCCTCACCGTCAAGGGTGGCACTGGTGCCATTGTTGAATACCACGGCCCCGGTACCGAATCTCTCTCCTGCACTGGTATGGGAACTATCTGCAACATGGGTGCCGAAATCGGTGCCACCACCTCCATCTTCCCATTCAACGACCGCATGTACGACTACCTCAAGGCTACCAAGAGACAGGCCATCGGTGACTTTGCTCGATCTTATGCCCACGAGCTCCGTGAGGACGAGGGTGCCGAGTACGATCAGCTGATCGAGATCAACCTGTCCGAGCTCGAGCCACATGTCAACGGTCCCTTCACCCCAGATCTCGCCACTCCAATCTCCAAGCTCAAGGATGTCGCTGTCAAGGAAGGATGGCCCACCGAGGTCAAGGTTGCTCTCATCGGTTCCTGCACCAACTCTTCTTACGAAGATATGACCCGATCTGCCTCCATCATCCAGGATGCTCTCGACCACGGAATCAAGGCCAAGTCTCTCTACACTGTCACCCCAGGATCCGAACAGATCCGTGCCACCATCGCTCGTGATGGACAGCTTGAGACCTTCGAAGAATTCGGCGGTATGGTTCTGGCTAACGCCTGCGGTCCATGCATCGGTCAATGGGACCGTCGCGACGTCAAGAAGGGTGAGGCCAACACCATCGTCTCCTCCTACAACCGTAACTTCACTGGACGTAACGACGCCAACCCAGCCACCCACGCCTTTGTCACCTCTCCAGATCTGACCACCGCCTTCGCCATCGCTGGTGATCTCCGATTCAACCCTCTCACTGACAAGCTCAAGGACAAAGATGGCAATGAGTTCTTGCTCAAGCCGCCAACCGGTATCGCCCTCCCAGACCGTGGCTACGACCCCGGCCAGGACACCTACCAGGCCCCACCACAAGACCGTGCCTCCGTCGAGGTCCAGGTCGCTCCAACCTCTGACCGTCTCCAGAAGCTCTCTCCGTTCGATGCATGGGATGGTAAGGACGCCAAGGACGTCCCAATCCTTATCAAGTGCAAGGGCAAGACTACCACCGACCACATCTCCATGGCCGGCCCATGGCTCAAGTACCGTGGCCACTTGGACAACATCTCCAACAACATGTTGATCGGTGCCATCAATGCCGAGAACGACAAGGCCAACACCGTCAAGAACATGTTCACTGGTGAATACGACGCCGTCCCAGCTACCGCCCGTGACTACAAGGCCAAGGGTGTCAAGTGGGTTGTTGTCGGTGACTGGAACTACGGTGAGGGCTCTTCCCGAGAGCACGCCGCTCTCGAGCCAAGACATCTTGGTGGTCTCGCTATCATCACTAAGTCTTTCGCTCGTATCGTAAGTTTCCATCTCCCAATTAACCTCTTTCTTACTATATATTGTCATACTAACGAATCAAAAACAGCACGAAACCAACTTGAAGAAGCAGGGTATGCTTCCTCTCACTTTCGAGAAGCCAGAGGACTACGACAAGATCAACCCAGATGACAAGCTGTAAGTTTCGATTCCTTTTTCTACAGTGTCTTGACCCAGAAACGCTAATAGTATGTGATACAGTGACTTGGAACTCAGCAACCTCAAGGTCGGCGAGCCATTGAAGGTCACCTTCAAGTCCAAGGATGGCAAGTCGTGGAGCACCAACCTTCTCCACACATTCAACGAGGGCCAGCTCGAGTGGTTCAGAAACGGATCCGCCTTGAACACCATGGCCAAGAAGGCTGCTTCCGCTTAAATGTAAGGTGGTAGTTTCTGCTGTTGATGTCTTGATTTTTTTTATTTTTTGTGTATAAGATGATGATGAACTAGCGAACCAAATTATTATTATTATACCAATACACTACCCGATGTATCCCACGGCAGGACATAGCCGTTTTTTATTACCTCTACCTATACCTATACCTCTACTTCCTCTTTTTAGCTGTACCCTCGTAACTTATATATATCCCCTTGTGGTTGTTTCTGGAATTCGTGTTAAAACCCAAAAAATTCTCACTTCCTTTGCAAAAAAAACCTTCTGCGAATTCCTTGGATGGACCCGTTTGCATTTTACAACGAAACCAACAGGTTGGACGGGGCGAAACATCAACGAAATAAAAAGTTATCAAAATAGCATCACGAAAATACAGTCTTTCCACAAATCTTCAACGGGTATATGAACTTTTGTTGCTCTGTCCGATATCCGTATCTATACATTGTAGAAGTCAGGGTATCCACAAAAACATCATCACGCATCACAATCAAAATGATATAGAAAATGAGTATATATGCAAGCCCGACAAAAAGGTAAGAAAAAATGAAACGGATCGAAACAACCGAATAGAGAGTTATACATGTATACAAAAATGGAGAGAAGAAATGAAACAAAAGGAGAAAAAAAAAGAAATCCGAAAAGCCCTTGCCACCGCCCATTGCAATATCCCGACTTTTATGGTACCACTTTATAGTTTGTGAAAAACAAATATTGGCCGTAAAAAATACACACACTATTCTAATCGACATCATCGTCACTTGTGTGCTTCGGCACATCTGCCGCAGGAGTGGGTGTAGCCGTAGACGCGCCATTCCCGTTGACCTTCTCCTCTACAGGCGCCGGCGTGATGGTTGCGGCCGTCGTTGTAGTGGTAGTCTTCTCCTTGTTCCACGGGTAGAAATCCACTTGACCGTTCTTCCCTATCATACCGACACGGTCATAATACGTCTTGGCCCGAAGGAATCGATCCAACTGCCAATAATTGCCCTTCAACCGCTCTCTCAGCCCGCTCCTTTCGTCTTTGGCATCAGTGTGTTCGGTTGAGCCTTTGGACGCTTCGAGAATCCACTCGCGCGTGTTCTTCTCATACTCATCGATTATCTTCTGCCTTTCTTCACTGAGCTTTTCCTTTTCTGCTATTTCCTCGGGAGTGGGGTTGTCGATTGCCGGGTTCTCGCCGGGTACCGGTTCTTTGTACTCGTACGTCCAGTCTTCTTCGCCTCCGAGAAATTTGGGCAGCTGCGAGGCGGCGATAAATTCAGTTAGGTCGGAGGTTTTAGAGGTAAAATGCACTTTGGAGGCGACAACGGGGTCTAGCCAACCGCGTATTATTTTCTACCACAAACGTTGTCCGGTTAGTATAAGTTAATAATAAGGTAATTTATTGCGGGAGCATACCCAGATGCCCTGGAAGATCCATGGGGCGTTGTGCACGAGACAGATACCCAGACATTCAGGGTAATGCGCCTCAAAGCACTTGATCATAAATTTGACAGGGGCGTAGTCCTATTCACAATTAGCTCCAGCTCTCGACAATTAAAAGGGTAGTAAAGGGACGGACCATATTCGCCATGCCAAATCCCGTCATATCGAACAATATACAAGCGGTATCAACCGGCTGCTTGAGCAACAACCGTGTCGTCTCAATCAAATAGATCGTGTAGCGCTCCAAACTCTCCGGGGTTTGCTCCGCAGCCTTGTGCAATTTCACCGAAACGATGCAGATAGGTCTGTTCTCCTTATCCGTTCCGTGGATATAACTCTTGCCAACCCGTAACTGGTGAAGGAATCCTTCGTTGTGCTTGTTCGCATCGAGGTCAACACCGTCTTTCCTGGTGGCGCCAAGCTCACCCTCGTGCACGATATCCTCAACAAAGACCTCCTGGCCACGCCAGTGCATTGTGGACACCATCATGACGAGAGCCTTGTCGACATCCCATTTTCTAGCGCGCAGGAAGCGGAGGAGTAGGGCGTCCGGATTGTCGTATTTGACGAAACCCCAAAAGGTGGTGCGGAGTTGTTCTGGGGTTTGGCTGGCGAGGGCAGCTTTGAAATCCTTGCCTTGGTTGTATTTGTCCTCTGGGTCGATTGTAAGGCCAGGTGGTGGGGACGGGGTTGCGGTTACGTTGGACTTGGGAGGTGCGAGTTTATCTTTATCTTTTTCATCCTTTTTATCCTTTTTGTCTTTGTCCTTTCTCGATGAAAGACCGAAGAGCTTTCGTTTCGATTTGGTTTTGCCGGATGATTCTTCTGGTTCCGCGGCATCCGCGGCGGGTTCGTTGATTGTTAGGCTGGCAGCATCTTCAGCGAGAGCAGCTTCGTCAGCGTGGCTGGCGGCAGCTAATTGAGCGCTGGACTGGCCGAAGAGGGATAATGTTGCGTTCCAAAATTCCTTGAGTTTAGCTTCTTGCTCAGGCGTTATGGTCTCGGGACGCCCCGGCTGAATGGTTGCCATGATGTCGTTGGTGATATTCTGGTTTCGCGGGGTATTTGGTGGGGCAGGAGGAGCGGCGGGAGCGGATGGGGATGGGGATGACGACCACCAACGGAAAATTGAGAGCTGGGAGAACTCTTCAGATGGTGATAGGTAAAGCAGGTGGCCTTCTAACGGAGAATCGGTAACTGAGTAGAGTCCGAGGAGGGCGAGACAAGCTGAAGCAGCAGCGTAACCAGAAACACGAGCTCTGCGACTGGAGTTCGCGGGGTACGGGGTACGAGGTCGTGTGCTGTAGTGCCTGTTGCGGCAGCTATTACGGATTGATAGGTGCCCGAAGAGGCAGCTCCGAGAGAGAGGTAGTTGCGAGTTTGATTGGCGGCAGTGAGAGAAGGAGGAGGAGGGAGGATGTGAAGCTCGTGATGGCAGGCCGGTACGAGGACCGGAGAAAAGTGTTGCGGATGAGGTTGAGGCTGTCGCGCAAAAACTGGCGGAAGCTGCGGATGGCCGTCGACGGGAGACCAGCTGGCGGGGACGAATCGGGTGCTTTCCGCGAACCGGCAGCAGGTGGATGCTTCTCAAGGAGGCCAACGTGTGTAGATGCTGAATTCGAGCGGACGAGGAGAGCGAGACTACAATTCCAGACGGAGGATAATAATATCAATCAATTCAGTTCTTGTCCGGGCAGCAGAAATCAGAGAGAAGAAGCCAGAGAAGGGCTAAGAAGAACCAAGCAGGGCAGGAAATTGGACGGACGTCTTGGGCTTATGGCGCAGCAGTAAGCAGAGAAGACCGGCATTGGCATCGCTGGAACGCTTCGGAAGGAATTAATCTGCTGCTACTCGCACTCGCACTCCTGAACTCGAACTGGGAGAGAGAGAGAGAGAGGCCGCCGTCTGGCACGGAGGGTTACATGGCCCGGCTGCAGCTTGCATATGCTGGTCCTGGCAGGTTCCACGGCCTCGTAGCTACGTAGGTGGCCGGGCTGTTTAATTGGTCTCCGCGCCGATGTCGACGGAGGGCCTGTTACCCGGTGCTCCGGTTCTGAATACAAGCACCTGCCCAGGCTTCTCCAACATGTCTGTCTAAGTATTTATTGTGCACATGTCGTGTTATCCATCGTCGACGCGGAAATGCTCACGGAGAGTTCGCTCGAGTTCGGTCGAGGTTGGCCCTGAAGATCCAGGTCCTGCCGAGCGGTTCCAAGATCCGGCCTAGCTTCACCTCCCGGAAACCTCAAACCAGATCACCTCCTGCTGTTTACCACCGCTACTCGCCCCCCACGGGTGCAACTACCATGTCTCGTGGATATCTCCAGTAGTTCCGGGTATAGCATCGACTCGAGTTGATAACCAACCGAAATGGAGGAGAACAGACCGCCGGCCTTCGACATCTCCCACCTCCCACCCGAAGTCGCCGAAGAACTCGCTGCCGTCCTTCGCGGTCATCTCCCCCAGTCTCACGTGCGTCCCTTCCGTTATATATTATACACATAGATAAATATGCCGTGTATTCCTAGCTATAAAAGTGACGACGTATATTGATATTGTGCGTGATGACGGCGAATAAAGGACACATTCTACTCGGCCAAACTTCACTCCTACTCAACCTCCAACACCACCTACAAGGACACCCTCCAGGACCTGCAGTCCCAGATCTCAAACGTCATCGAGCCCGCCTCTGACGCCCTGGTGCCGATTGCCCAGGACCTGAAAACCACCTTTGACCAGATCGACCGCCTGGAGCATCTTGTCAACCGGGTCATCGCCCCGCAGATCAAAGACCTCTCCACCAAGCTCGATAAGACAGAGCAGCTGGTGCGCTGGGAAGAGAAGGCCCTGGTAGAAGGGCGTCGGGTCGATTTATGGAAACCCGTCGATATGGGCGATAAGAACGAACGCAGGGTGTTCAGATCTGCCGATTACTTTGATGAGACCGGCAAACTGAAAGATGTATCCGATGCATAATGATAATAATACATCAATAATATAAAATAAAACTTCAGCGATAATAAAACTGCATGCATCATATTGTTATATTCTATTGCTAAACCCCGATATATATATAAAACGCCCGTAATCCGTTATAATATACAATATACAAGTAAGTACCTACCAAAAGGCATATCCCCTTGACTGATCAAGTGCATATCTCTTATATTTATCTACTTGTTGAGAACGGCTGCCATCTCATCCTCACTAAAACCCTTCACTCCTCCCTTCAACGCTCGTACTAGCACGGGCAAGCTCCTGTCCGTGAAGTCTTTACTCTGCCTGACCGAATTTAAATCGTCGCCGAACTCTTCCGTCAGCTTCTTCAGGTAATACTCTTCAAACTGCTTCTCGGTCATCGATGTCGTTATATCGCGTAGTTCCACCGGTATGGACGACGTCGTGGTCATAGATGGCGCCGGTTTAGCCGGTTTAGACTTCGGTTTGGATTTTTCCATACCATCCCCTTCATCTTCGCTATCCGCTTCAGATTCATCGTCCGATGAAGATTCCGAGGATGCATCTGCCATATCTTCGTCCGACGAATCCTCACTCGACGAATCAGATTTCGATTCTTCTGCCGATCCAGATTCCGATCTTGAGGAGACCTATATAATTGGGATCGCAAAAGTAAATTAGCATATTTTTGTTTATTGCATTCCATACGGGAAAGAGATAAACGCAATGCCATTCCCTACCTTCTTCGTATCCTGAATCTTCGCCTTCTTCACTGGCTCGGCTTCCGCCTCACTCTCCTCTTCGCTACTACTGCTACTGGAGCTGCCATTATCGTCGCTGTCACTACTGCTACTACTGCTTTCGGAGCTAGAGACTATTTTTAAAATTTTCGTTAATTAAACAGTTAGCTTAAGAATCCATTAAAAATCCCGTTGAAGAAATTCGCGAAATTAAAGAAGAGGTGTTAGTAGTGGATTGCGACTGCACAGCCCACTTTATAAGACGTAATCATCCAATTTCCCCAGAAAAACGAAAAAATCAAAAGGAAACCACAAGAAAGGAAAAATAAGCAGGAACGAAACGGAACGGAAGAAACGAAATTTTAATAAATAAATAAATGAAATGTATTATTCAGCTCGAAAACCGGGCTCTCGCTCGCTCGATTTTCGGATCCAATCTCCCCCAAAGAAGGGAAAAGCAATAAAAAAGGCTTGGTTGAAATTAACAATGTGTCGTTAATTCCCCGATGGTGGCAGCGAGAGATAGATCTCTTCTATTATTGACAGCAAGAGAGAGAGAGAGTATGAAAGCCTCTTTCAATGAACCCATCGGTAGTCGCACGTGGTCTGAACAGGAACCAAAAATATGACAGAAATACCAAAGGCAAAGACATGCGGGAAATTAAGGCGAGGAGTCGAAATGAAGGGAGGGTAACTATCTAACCTTCGGTCCTGGCCTTTCGCCGTCTCCTGCGTTTACCGGTCGCCGTGCGGTTCGATGGTGCCGTTACATCGGGCTGTGGTTTGGCGTGGCCTTGCCGCCGGCCGGCTAGAGGACTGGAATTCGTATTGACGACGGTTCCGCGTGATATCGAAGGGGGTGGCTTTGTCGACTGTCGTGACGGCATGGTTCTTTGATTGCTGGTATGGGGGATGTGGTTGGTAGAGTGCGGCCTGGCAGAGCTTTTTTTTCTCTAATTTTTTTTGTCGCAAAAGGTTTCGGGCGACAGCGCGCGGGAGCTGCAGTTCGTTTATGAGCAAGGTCTGCACGACCAACACCCGCTTACTTATTCGCTATCTTTTCGACACAAATTATCCTAGTTCGCGTGCACGATTATAATTTACGGTAACAGAAGGTCTCAGACATCAGATATAGCCACTGCTATTATGATTGTTCATACTACGCTATGACAAAGTAAAGAAAGTTCAGAAAGAGTTAATCAGTTACAAAGAATAAAGGAAACAAAAGATGGTAAAAGTACGAATTGAAAGAAAAAGAGAGAATGAAATAAGATTCCGCTATAAACGATTTTTTTAAGATGCAAAATAAAAAAACGAATATGCAAAAGAAAAAGAGCGAGAGAAAAAAGTGACGACGCCTTTCCTATGAAAAAGAGAATATACAGGAAATGTGGAGAAGAGCCTAAAAGTAGTCCCTTTTGTTCGTTATGCACTGATTAAATAATATATTTTAGTGATATTACACAAAAGAGGTTCTGAAGGAGCTCTATCTCTTTCCAGAGCTGGCTCGAGATCGCTTTCTATATCGATTTCATCTCGAGATATAAATCCAGACACATATTTCTTTTCGTTTACCCGATAGTACCCTTATCTTATATTGGTTTCCCGACTGAACAAAGGAAATTTTCAGACTAAAAAAACATGCATAAGCTACAACAGCCCGTTTAAGCCATGATCATGGAAACAAGGACGACCAAAGCAGTCAAACCAGCTGGAACAGCGAGGGTAGCTCCGGCATTTGGCTTGTCGGAGCTGCTGCTGCCGTTCTCGCCGGTGCTGGAGCCACCGCTGACAGTCTTACCGGCGGTACCACCGGCAGCCTCGACCTGCTGGGAGCAAGTAGCATTGAGAGTGCCAACAGTAGCAAGCTTAGCCTGGCCGTTGAAGCCGCAGGCGTCGGAGGCCTTGTTCTGGGCGTTGTAGTAGGTGTTAAGGGCCCATCCGAGACGGATTTCGGCATCGCACATGGAATATGAACCGTAGATACCCTTGAGACCGTCGGTGGCAATACCGTCGCAACCACCGTCGCCGAGAGCACCGCAGATGAATCCGAAGATAGCGCCGTATTTCTTCTCATCGAGACCGGAGGCTGGGACGCACTCGAATTGGGAGCGGACGCACTCGCAGAGGTTCTGATCTGGGGTTGGTGGGAGAACGGTGGATGCACCCCAATCCTCGTCTTGGACTGGGCAAGCGCGGGCCTTGGTGTTGGTTGGGGTATAGGCGTTCAAGGTCTCAGTTTTGGGGTCAACCTTGGCGAGCTGGGCCTGGAGGAAGCCGTAGTCTTGGAGCTTGGTAGCCTTGCCAGCCTTGTCGACCTCGACAAGACCGTAGTTGTTGGCTTCCTCGAAGTACATGTAGACAATACCACCAGAGAAGACTGGGGACATGACACTACCGTAGAGAGCAGAGACTTCGGTGAAACGACGGGGCTGGACTTCGTTGCAACCATATTCAGCGAAGAAGACAGGGATATTGTAGTCCTTGTATTCCTCAGTGCGCTTGTCCCAACCAGAGATCTGAAGGGTAGATTGGCCGCACCAGGAGTAGATGTTGTAGCCCCAGAAGTCGACAGCGGATTCGGACGGACCGCAGTCAAAGTAGTCGGCCATTTGGTTACGGATCTTCTCGTCATCGTTGGTGGCGTATCCGACGGGGATCTGGCGGTAACCCTTCTCCTTAATGTATGCCTTCATGTCGCGGACGGCGGCCTTGACGAAGGGAGAGGCGCCAGTGTTGGTCTTGTTGTTGGTAACCTCGTTACCAGCGAAGAAACCCATGACGTTGTCGTACTGCTGGAGCTCATCGATGACAGCGGTGTAGCGCTCGTAAAGGTGGTGATCCCATGCTGGGGAGTCACGGTTGATGGACAGTCCGGGCTCGGACAAGTCGGCAACTACGTAGATACCAGCGGCGACAAGCATCTTCATGCACTCATCGTGCGACTTGGTGGTGTCGATAGCGTAGACACGGATCAAGTTGGTATTCAAAGCCTGCAGGAGAGGGATATCACGCTTGCACCCGGCGACATCGGTGAGAGGGTCAACGAAGAGTTGACCGCTTGGGAGCTCTGAGGTGTCGACGTTGCTGAGATCTGCCTGGTAGGCAACACCCTTCATGAAGCTGTTTGCTGGTTAGCTATATGATTTATAGTAATCAAAAGCGCTTTATGAGGGTACGTACAATTGCTCGCCGGAGTTCTTGTGGAAGAATTTGGAACCCTATTCAGCACACAAGGGGTTAGTATCGACGGTGACACAGCAGGATGCTTGGATCCACTACCAACCTTGATGACGATTGGGTCAGTGGCAGCGCGCCTTTGGGGAACGGCGCTGGCGGTGATGGTGCTCGCCAGGCCGAGGGCCGCAGCCGCCGCAGAGGCGAGTGTGAACTTCATCTTTACAATATGTTTACTTTTACTTTATGAAGAATCGTGAAAATTGCGAAATCTGATTTCAAAATGAATGTCTAGGTAGTGCAGGCGAAGAAAGAAGAATCACTACCAAAGAAAGGGGAGGGTCGAAAAAGCGAAAGTTGAGGTTTATGGAACGAGTGTATGAAGGGACTGTAAAGAAAGAAAGAAGAAAAAAGAAGTTTGAAAAGCGTAGAAAAGGGTTATGAACGATTGAGCATCGAAAAAAGATCAAAATGTCAAACAGAAGTCTGAAAGAGAGGGACGAAGGAAGGTTTTTGTGGTCAGGGCCAAGGCCAGCGGTTGAAGCATTTTCATTAAGGCAGGAATAAAAGGGGTCAGGGTGCTCATCTGCAGTGAGTGATCGGGGCTGTGTGGGTGCTTGGGTGGTCTTGTCAGAGGCACTCAACCTGCCCTCCAAAGGCGCTTGAGAGCTGTCAAGGGATCTTGGGCGCAATCTCACAAGAGCACAAGCTGGACTCAAGCTGGGCCCAAGAGAGCCCGAGGGCCCTCCGAGTGGGTGTCCCAAGGTGTTCCCAAGGTGTCCCCAAGTGTCAAGACTGTTGGCTGCAATCTTGACGGACCCGGCGATAGGCGACCGACACAAGAGGCAAGACATGCCAGAAGGGAGAGGCCATTCGAGGTAGCATTTTTGCGCGATTCTATTCGTTCGGGGCCATGTCTCGAGAGGTTTGGCCCCATGTAACATTGCAACATGCTGCCATATATGGACATTTTGCCCATCCGCGCCCTCGTTCGTGGTTCGATGATTGGCATTGGAGGGGTGGCTCTCTCGCTCGTCACGAGCAATGATCGATGGGATCGGTTCTGTCCTTCACGTTGGGCCCATGGCAGACGACGTCGAGCACAGCAGATCCAAATTTTGCGCCGTCGATGCGCCTGTCTCCTGAATAGAGCCTAGCGATATCGAGAATGTCGGTCTGTTTTGGGGTGGTTCGAGCCAGGCACGGACAGAAATAGGTGCGCTTGCGGTATGCATGCTATGCATGCACATCATCGGAAGGGGTATCAACCGAAAAGAAATTATAGCCCGCAGACAAGAGCAGGAAAAAGGGGCAGGCACACATTCAGAATGGTGAGAACGATCCCACCATCTTCTTTGGGACTCGTTTCATCTGCTCGGAGAGATTCTCTCACACTTCTACGGGTCTGGATGTTTTGCATCGAGTAGACAGGCGACCGTCTCCATGTTGGCCGAACAATGTGGATGCATTCCCCTTCTCCTCTCAAGGCAGATAATATCTCAGTCTGCACTTTACTGGGTGCACGTATTTGGTACTCTGGCTGGATATTTTGCTGCATCAATCGTTTCTCGAAGAAGGTCGCAGGAGAACTTGCAAACAACCGCCTCTTTTCCGTGCTCAACACCAACAACAACACATTTTTCTTTTTTTTCGCACACCTCCCGCGTTCGTCGACAAATGTGTTGTCGGTACGATGTATGTCGACGATACGAAATTGTCGCACAGGGGGCCTTGTCTGCCAATATCCTTTTTTCGCCCGCGCTGCCAGGAACAACCTTATCCGAGAAGACTAGAAAACCATGCGCACCGTCGACGTAATGATAACGGGCTTCCAAGTCTATCTTCGACAGTCCCGTTTCGATATCCCGCGGTTGGCGGGATTTCCAATGCACCGTCGCAAAAATATCACATTTTCTTCGCAGCTCTAGTGTTTATTAATGTCTATTATCAACAAGCTTGCAAGTCGGCTGGTTTTCCTCACTTCGAGGCGATCAGAGTTCAGTAAAAATTTCCTTGATAAGAACCCATGTCGGAAATATAAATTAAAAACGCATCGACTGCATACGGTGCCATATATATAGTGCATATATATGCACAAGGACCGTTCTGCTAGAGCGGGGGTTTCCACTTGATTGACGTCGTTCGTCGCTCGTTCCCACGCCTGCGGTGCAATCAACAATAGCTAAACACTAGCCACGGGACTGAAAACAAAAAGGAACAAAACCAGAACCTGGACGGTACAGGCGATCTACTAGTAAAAGGTAGATTTACACAGAAACCCCAGGATCAATCGTTTTCCAAAGCTTGATTTCAGAGTTCGGTCTGTACTCTTCTCCCACGCGTTGTCGTGAAGTGTCCTTGCACTTGTCCTTTCTTCCAAGAGAAAACGGTGACGCCACACACTAGTAATACCCGCACTCTTCTTGTGCATCGAAAGGGCAATTCTATTTTTGTCCACGTTTACGCTTATTGTTGAGATAAACACTTGCCCTTATTTTGCCCATCGTGAAGAATAACCCACCCTCGATGAAGGCGAACCAGAAATGAAGGTTTAATTTCGTGCCGTGCTGAGAAAACAACTACCCCACCGTGGGAGGTAGGTCCTTACTGTTTTCTTCGAAGGAGGGACCGGATCTTCTTCTTTCCAGGTGCTACTTGCAATTTTAGTGGCAAACGCACAGGTCAGAGTTTTTCTGTATAGATGGGAGGTATCAGAAATAGATTGCACCTAATAATTGGCTAAAGCCGGAGGGAATGAAAGAAAGTGGGAGGTTCCGCTCATGCATTGAGAAAAAGAATATTCGATTGATCAATTGGGCGCAAGGGGGATCCGGTACATCCGCAGGCTAGTGTCCACTCGTACCACTCATATCTTAGACATAGCTCTGATAGACTTGCCTGTCTGGTAGACTGTCAAAGATTTGATAAGGGGCAATGCTGAAAGCCTCAGGGGACCGCCAGCTTCGGAGCAGTCGAAAGGCTGTCCTCTTTCTCTCTAGTATCCGGGCCGGAACGGGCTCAACCATGTCTCCATTTCCTCGGTGGGCGTGATGGAGCTGTGGCACACTCATTAAGATTTTTGACAGCCCATGTAATTGCATAGAATAGCGCAGCAGAGAAACCAGCCAGCAAGCAATCAAGCTGCGGTCTGCGTACGATTGCGCTGTCCCAGACAGAGTAGTGCGCCCGCATCCACTACCCCTCGCCCAAAGGAAACAGACTTTCCCACACGCGATCGAAAAAATTGTGCATCCTTTCCAGCGCTTTCCCCTTTCTCGAGCGACGGGGGCCCCAAGTCGATTCCTGGCCTGGTTTGGTTCCAGTTCGTGTGCCGAGAGCTTTCTGGTTACGAAGCTTGCGCACCTCACATCATCTTTCTCACACCTTTCCATACCGTCCTTCCTTCCTCTTATTCCAACCTTCTCCCTTCCCTTTCCTCAAGTTCACACTCTTTCCCATCGTCCTCTCGTTTGACGGGAAAAAAACAACAGCGCTACTTCTTTTTCCCTTTTTCCCTTCGCTGTCTTTTTTCTTTGCTTTTACGAAGATCTTGTTTCGACATTCGCTTCTGTGGTGGAATCAAATCATCAATCGTTTTTTGATCTCCTTCTTCGCTGGTACGTGGAGGATAGGGGATTGAATCGTAGGAGAGAAGTTTAATATACGACAATTGTTCAGTTCTTCTCATCCGCATTCCGACCAGATAATTATTCGAAACTTATCGTCCATTCCTTTAAATCGACATTACGCAAACTACTACCAACCAAACACCAAAAACAAATTCATCAAGCAGCTATCGGCCATATCTGAGATCAATCATTATTGCTAGCCAACAGATTCGAAAGAGCGCCGCTGTGTCGAGTCGCTTACATCTATTACCATCGGGTAGGTAGTCGTGCTTCGCATTCCCGAGCATATGAAACGTAGCTTGTTGCGGCTCGCGTTTTTTCTTCACTTCCCCTGAAAAATGGACCCGACTCTATTCCCCTTCCCACTATGAGAGTTTTCTAAGCAGAATGTTTGTCAGACGGGTCGTAGCACAGAAAGTAAGATTTCTGGTGATTGCGAGCTTGCGATTATCGTGGCCTCCCTGATGGACGTTGACGGAAGTCCTTGCGTGGAGGGTTTTTAGTCTTTTTTTTTTTCTTTCTTTCTTCCGTGCGATCTTGGGAGCCACGATACGTCCAAGAATGCCTGTCCCTTTTCCCCTTGGTGCATTCTAGTATTTTTTTTTTTTTTTTTTCTTTCTTTGGGGGTTTTTTCCTTTTGCTGTGAAGTGGTCCAATCAGCGACGGTGGTTTGGGGTTCGCTCCATTTTGCAGCGCTGGTTCGGTTAGTGCGTGTGGCTTATCCGCCCACACAGCACCCACACCACCACAGACACACCAGCCAGTGGCCTTCCGTTTTGAAAGGAGACAGCCCATTACGTCCCCCAATTTGCTGCCCGAGAACGAACAAAAATAGGAGCCCTTAGTGGCAGCAGCAGCAGCAAGCCCTTGCAGTGTCTTCGGTGCTGAAGCTCCAAACCTGAGGGAAGCTCCTGTTCCCACTACTGCTGTTTTACATTGACGACACCAGCTGGGACCATCGGACCTGCTAAAAGACTGCCTGTCGTGCATTGCTTGGTTGCATGTTGCATCCACCTGTCGTATTTCTTTTCCCTGCTCTTGCAAGACAGAATCGCAGGACGAGACACCAGCACGGCCGGGTCTTATCGCTAGCTTGGGAGCAGACAGTAGCCAGGGCTTCTACGGGTGCTTCTATTTTTTAATTCGTTTTTATTCTTTCTGCCCTGCTCTCTTTTTCCCTTCCGCCTTTCTGTTTTCTTGCCAATCCCCCCAAGCTTTCTGCCTTCGAACGCCCTTCGGATATCACTTCGTTCTTGCAAAGGAGAGCGAGCGAACGAGCGAACGTCAAAAGTAGAAGACGGCGCCGTCGACATATCCTCCCCCCTTTCACCTTTCGCCTTTGCCATTACCACCGCCTGTCCGGTGCAGCTTCACTCGTTAGTTGGGCATAGAGTTCACAGTTTGTACAACATCCTCCGCTCGTCCTTATTTTTAGCTTTCACGTCGTTGCCTCGTCCACAGCGGCGTCGGTGGCTGGAGTGTTGCGCGACGGTGTTTGTTTACCGTTCGCCAATTCCGGGCCATTCCTCTGCGAAGATTGTTGACGGTAAACACCACGTCTACCAACGCAACGCCACAGAAAAGGGGAGAGACGCTCTCTTCCTCCTTCGCCCTCCTCCCCATCTCTCATCGCACCCCCCTTCACAATAATAATAGCCTTGACATTGCTATTATTATTACCACCGTCACTTTTGTCTTCGTAATTGCGCATCTCAGCTTGGTCATTTTGCCTTCTGCAGCTTTTCCTCTTCCTCCTTTTCTCTTCGCAGGCGAACGTACATGCTAACGAGCTCTCCTTTCCGCTTCCCTTTCGAGCAGGCTATTAACGTCCGTCGTTTACTACTGTATAATACTACCACCGTTAAAGCATCATCGCCCGTCGGACAGCACCACGCAGCGGGATCCTTTTTCCTAATCTTTAATAGTATTAGCGAACGCATTATTTCTTCTTCCGCTTTCTCCAGACAACGCGAGCCGAATTGAGGTAAGAATAGATATCTCTCATCCCCCTCTCCCCTCGGGCCCGTCGATCGCCCTCGTTTTTGTCCCGCAGCCAAATACCCTCAAAAATCCAAATTATATTTCCCGACGCTGACCGGAGGGCGCTCCTTTCCGCAATCATCACAGGGCGCAACCCCGCCTTCGAGCACACACCGCATGAATCATGGCCAGTAACGGCAGAGGCTATGATGATGGCTACGGGGGCAATCCCGGAGCCTATGGCGGCGCCCCTAATGACGGATACTATGATGACCGTGGTGGGAACGGCTACGACCAACAACAACAAGGCCAAGGCCAAGGTCAAGGCCAGTATCAAGGCGAGTACGACTACCAGAACGATAATTATTATGATGACGGGTACGTTTTCACTTCCTCTTGATTTTTCTGTCTCGCTGTTTCGCTAAACACCAGTCGTATAGTCAATATTACAATGCTACTCAGCAACCTTACCAAGACGGTCATGACGGCTATTACGAACAAGGACAAGGCTATGACCAAGGATATTACGGAGACGGTTATGATTACGACCAAGCCGGCGGCCACGGACAGGGCCACCACGGACAGCAACCAAAGGGGAAGCGGTCTGAAGATGAGTCTGAGACCTTTAGCGATTTCACAATGAGATCCGATATGGCGAGGGCGGCCGAGATGGACTATTACGGTCGTGGTGACGAGCGATACAACAGCTATCAAGAAGACGGCCGCAGAGGCTATCGACCGGCATCTTCTCAAGTCTCCTACGGCGGAAACCGTTCCTCTGGAGCTTCTACTCCAAACTACGCCATTGACTACAATGCCCTACCGCTAGGACAGCGCTCGAAGGAGCCTTACCCAGCTTGGTCCGCTGAGAACCAGATCCCCGTAAGCAAAGAAGAAATCGAAGATATCTTCATGGATCTCACTGCCAAGTTCGGTTTCCAAAGAGACAGCATGCGCAACATGTATGACCATTTCATGACGCTTTTGGATTCGCGTGCTTCTCGTATGACCGCGAACCAAGCTCTCTTGACCCTCCACGCCGACTATATCGGTGGCGACAATGCGAACTACAGGAAATGGTACTTTGCAGCTCATCTCGATCTCGACGACGCTGTTGGCTTTGCCAACATGAAGCTTGGAAAGACCGATCGTCGAACCAGGAAGGCGCGAAAAGCTGCCGCTAAGAACAAGAATCCTGAAGACGTTGAGCAGACACTTGAGCAGCTCGAAGGTGATAACAGCTTGGAAGCCGCCGAGTACAGGTGGAAGACTCGCATGAACAGGATGTCCCAGCATGAACGTGTCCGACAGGTTGCCCTTTACCTCCTCTGCTGGGGTGAAGCCAACCAGGTCCGTTTCATGGCTGAATGTCTCTGCTTCATCTTCAAATGCGCCGATGACTTCTACCAAAGCCCCGAATGTCAAAACCGCACCGAGCCTGTCGAAGAAGGCAGCTACCTCAATAACGTTATTACCCCTCTCTACCAATACTGCCGTGATCAAGGCTATGAGATCGTCGATGGCAAGTACGTGAGACGCGAACGTGATCACATTGATATCATCGGTTACGATGATATGAACCAGCTCTTCTGGTACCCCGAGGGCATTGAGCGCATCGTCCTAGAGGATAAGAGCCGTCTAGTCGATGTGCCATCGCACCTTCGTTTCCACAAGCTGAAGGAAGTCAACTGGAAGAAGGTCTTCTTCAAGACATACAAGGAGACCCGTTCCTGGTGGCACTTGGCTGTCAACTTCAATCGTATCTGGGTCATCCACATTTCCATGTACTGGTTCTTCACGGCTTACAACTCTGCAACTTTCTTCACCAAAAACTACGTCTACACTCAAAACACGCAACCAAATGCCGCCGCGTACTGGTCTGCGGTCGCCTTGGGTGGAACTGTCGCCTGTCTCATCATGGTCATCGCAACTCTCTCCGAATGGGCATTCGTACCCAGACAATGGGCTGGCGCTCAGCATCTATCTCGTCGTCTTGCTTTCATTGTGCTTCTTCTTATCATCAACGTCGCTCCTTCTGCCTACATCTTCATTGTCAACCAAGAAAATCAGATCGCCAAGATTCTTGGTATTGTGCAATTCTTTGTGGCCGTGGCTACTGTCATCTTCTTCTCGGTCATGCCTATAGGAGGTCTCTTCGGAAGCTATATGAGCAAGAATTCGCGACGATATGTTGCCAGTCAGACATTCACTGCCAGCTACCCCCGTCTCAAGGGTAACGACATGTGGATGTCTTACGGTTTGTGGGTTCTCGTCTTCCTCGCCAAATTGGTCGAGTCCTACTATGCTTTGGCTCTTAACATCAAGGATCCTGCTCGTATCTTGTCCCTCCTCACTGTCAAGCTTTGCTCCGGAGACGCCCTTTTCGGCACTGCTGCAGCGGATGTTCTTTGCACATACCACCCGCAGATTCTCCTTGCGATGATGTACTTCACCAACATGATTCTCTTCTTCCTCGATACCTATCTGTGGTACATTATCCTGAACTGTCTCTTTTCCGTCGCTCGCTCCTTCTACTTGGGTATCTCTATCTGGAGTCCTTGGCGAAACATCTTCTCTCGCTTGCCAAAGCGTATCTACTCCAAGATTCTTGCCACCACCGATATGGAAATCAAGTACAAGCCGAAGGTTTTGATCAGTCAGGTCTGGAACGCCATTGTCATCTCTATGTACCGTGAGCACCTCTTGGCCATAGATCACGTCCAGAAGCTGCTTTACCACCAGGTTCCTTCCGAACAGGAGGGCAAGAGAACCCTGCGCGCCCCAACTTTCTTCGTCTCCCAGGAAGATCACTCCTTTAAGACGGAGTTCTTTCCGGTCCAGAGTGAAGCCGAGCGTCGTATTTCCTTCTTCGCCCAGTCCCTGTCCACTCCAATCCCCGAGCCAGTTCCAGTTGACAACATGCCGACTTTCACCGTCTTGATTCCTCACTACGGAGAAAAGATCCTTCTCTCTCTTCGTGAGATTATTCGTGAAGATGACCCATACTCCCGTGTCACTTTGTTGGAATACCTCAAGCAGCTTCATCCTCACGAGTGGGATTGTTTCGTCAAGGATACCAAGATTCTCGCCGATGAAACCTCTCAAATGAATACCGACGGAAAAGACGAAAAGGATAGCGCCAGAAGCAAGATTGATGACCTTCCGTTCTACTGCATTGGTTTCAAGTCCGCAGCCCCGGAATACACGCTCAGAACTCGTATTTGGGCTTCGCTTCGGTCTCAGACTCTCTACCGTACTATCTCTGGTTTCATGAACTACAGCCGTGCCATCAAGCTTCTCTACCGTGTTGAGAACCCCGAAGTCGTTCAAATGTTCGGTGGTAACACTGACAAGCTCGAACGGGAACTCGAACGTATGGCTCGCCGCAAGTACAAGATCGTCGTCTCTATGCAACGTTACGCCAAGTTCAAGAAGGAAGAAATGGAAAACACCGAATTCTTGCTCCGCGCATACCCCGACTTGCAAATTGCCTACTTGGATGAGGAACCTCCTGCCAATGAAGGCGACGAGCCACGCATCTACTCTGCTCTCATCGACGGTCACTCTGAAATCATGGAAAACGGAATGCGTCGACCCAAGTTCCGCGTCCAGCTCTCCGGCAACCCCATTCTCGGTGATGGAAAATCTGACAACCAGAACCATGCAATCATCTTCTACCGTGGTGAATACATCCAGCTTATCGATGCCAACCAGGACAACTACCTCGAAGAGTGTCTCAAGATCCGATCTGTTCTCGCTGAATTCGAAGAAATGACGACTGATAATGTCTCGCCATACTCTCCTGGCCGAGTTCCAGATGGAACCGACCCGGTTGCCATCTTGGGTGCTCGTGAATACATTTTCTCTGAGAACATTGGTATCCTTGGTGACGTCGCTGCCGGAAAGGAACAAACATTTGGTACACTCTTCGCTAGAACTCTCGCTCAAATTGGTGGCAAGCTCCATTACGGACATCCTGATTTCTTGAACGGTATTTTCATGACTACGCGTGGTGGTGTGTCTAAAGCTCAAAAAGGTCTGCATCTCAACGAAGATATTTACGCTGGTATGAATGCCTTGATCCGTGGTGGACGTATCAAGCACTGTGAATACTATCAGTGCGGTAAGGGTCGTGATTTGGGCTTCGGATCTATCCTCAACTTCACCACCAAGATCGGAACTGGTATGGGCGAACAGATGTTGTCTCGTGAATACTACTACCTCGGAACTCAGCTCCCACTCGACCGTTTCTTGTCCTTCTACTACGCGCATCCTGGTTTCCACATTAACAACTTGTTCATTATCCTCTCCGTGCAGCTTTTCATGTTGATCTTGATCAATCTCGGCGCTTTCGTCCACGAAGTCACTCTCTGCGAATTCCGAAGAGGCGCTCCAATCACCGATCCCCGTACCCCAACTGGTTGCTACGAACTTATCCCTGTCATCCACTGGGTTCAACGTTGTATCATTTCCATCATGATTGTCTTTGCCATCGCTTTCTTGCCTCTCGTGGTCCAGGAGCTTACGGAACGTGGTTTCTGGAGAGCTACTACTCGTTTGGCCAAGCATTTCGGATCCGGTTCCCCCTTCTTCGAGGTCTTCGTCTGTCAAATTTACGCCAACTCGATCCTCAACAATTTGGCGTTCGGTGGTGCAAGATATATCGGTACCGGTCGTGGTTTCGCCACCGCGCGTATTCCATTCGGTGTCCTTTACTCTCGTTTCGCTGGTCCATCCATCTATCTCGGAGCCCGTTCGCTGATGATGTTGCTGTTTGCTACTGTCACGATCTGGATGCCTCACTTGGTTTACTTCTGGGCTTCCTTGCTCGCGTTGTGCGTTTGCCCTTACTTCTTCAACCCGCATCAGTTCGCATGGAACGACTTCTTCATCGATTACCGCGACTTCTTGAGATGGCTCTCTCGTGGAAATACCCGTGCCAACCACTCTTCTTGGATTGCTTTCTGCCGTCTGTCTCGTACCAGAATCACTGGTTACAAGCGCAAGAACCTCGGTGATCCATCTGAGAAGCTGTCTGGCGATATCCCTAGAGCCAAGATCACCAACGTTATCTGGAATGAGATTATCGGCCCACTCAGTCTCGTTGTCATCACTCTTATCCCGTACCTGTTCATCAATGCTCAGACCGGTGTTACCAAGTCCAGGAGCAAGAGCCCTACCGCAACCACAACTATTCCAACCAACTCGCTCATGCGTATTGGTATCATCGCTCTCGGCCCAATCGTCATCAACTTGGCAATTTGCGCCGCGTTCTTCGGTATGGCCTGCTGTATGGGACCAATCCTAACCATGTGCTGCAAGAAGTTCGGTGCCGTCCTTGCCGGTATCGCTCACGGAATCGCCGTCATCATGTTGATTGTCTTTTTTGAGGTCCTCTGGTTCCTCGAGGGTTTCAACTTTGCCCGTGCCTTGCTCGGAATGATTGCAGTCACTGCGATCCAGCGTTTCATCTACAAGTTGCTCATTGTTTTCGCTCTTACCCGAGAGTTCAGAACCGATGCTAGTAACATCGCTTTCTGGTCTGGTAAATGGTACGGTCTTGGTCTCCATGCCGTCTCTCAACCAGCGCGTGAGCTTCTCTGCAAGACCACGGAGATGGGTTTCTTTGCTACCGATTGCATTTGTAAGTTGAATTCTATATAACCCCTCTTTTTAACACCAAGTTGCTAACAATAATCTAGTGGGCCATTTCATTCTCTTCCTTCAGTTCCCGATTTTGATCGTCCCATTCGCCGACCGCATCCACAGCGTTATGCTCTTCTGGCTCAGACCATCCAAACAGATCCGACCACCAATCTACTCTTCCAAGGTTTCCAAGCTGAGGAAGAGAAGAGTTATCCGCTTCTCCATCTTGTACTTTGTTCTTCTCGCTCTGTTCGTCGGATTGATCGTTGGACCAGTTGTCGTAAGTTTTATATTCAAAATAACCAAAGTGAATTCTTCAGAAACTAACAAATATCTCACTATAGGGCCAAAAATACGTGCCAGACCTGGCGAAGACCTTCCAGAACAACGAACTGATTTTCAGTTTGTTCCAGCCCACCAAGTACAACAACACCGATATCTCCGGCTGGACCACCGACCAGCCCTTCAAGACTACCACCAGCAGGAGATAAGCGGGGTCAGAAAAATAATGAACGAACGATCGAGAATAAAAACCAAAACGGGGGGGGCGGGTATATCTTAATAGAATGGTCTCCTTTTTTGTTATCATCATCAATTGTGAATATACATCTGTACAAAGAAAGAAAGAAAGCTGTTAATTTTGTTTTCCTTTCTCTGTTCTCTTGTCACGCTGCCGTTAACTGTCTCAAGAAGCATCAGCGAACATTCGGGTTAAATTCGGGCAATGGCGTAGTCTTATGAATTGTTTTCTTGTTTTTATTGATTTTGTCTTTTTTCTAACTTTTGTTACAAGCACAAATAAAGAATTGCCGTTGTTTTCTCTCTTATTACTTTTTATTACTAACCACTATTTTACATTTGCTTTCACTCGTTCATCAACCACTTTTTATCACCAAATGTATCTCTTACCGGGAAGGCGGAATTGTAATAAAAAGATTTCGTTTCTCTATCACTTTTATAATTCTCTTTCGTGAGTTCTTCGTGTACGTGTGTGCTTTTGACATGGAGGATGCAGAATATCCTTTTTACGGTGAGACCCACCGAAGACGCCACACTCTCCACTGCGAAGGAATGAACGTGAACGGATCGCGATTTCTCGGTTAAGTCAGCTAGCCTTGCAGCAAAGCAGCAAGCATTCGTTCAGGCGAGAACCAAAGTGAACGAGAGCGGACCAGGGGTAGCGCTTGGCAGACGTCACACGACACTCCACCGTTCGCTTTTGGATTGGCTGGTGGAAGGGCATTTGCTATTCGCGGGGATGGCGGCGGTGAATGTGATGCTTGCGATCGTCTGGTCTGGAGCGTTCAGGAGACGGGGGTGGAGATCTCGAGAGGGGGCCGGGGAGGTATGTGATTGGGGAGGAGGGTGTGAGTGATAATGGGACGAGCTACGAGACCCTGACGGACGTCAGAGCAGCTGGACGGCCGATGGCACGATGACATGCGCTGCAGAAGGTGCCCTGATTCGAGGCCAACTTTTGCTCAAGCCGGCAACTGCAGTCGATTGGAGAAAGCTTGTGCGAGTACACCAAGGTGCGTACATCCGGGCGGGCGTCGATAAGGTAAATTCGTTCGCAGGGTCCGCCTTCTGCTGGCCGTTGAAGATACCGAAGTCACAGAATCCCATCCTGCTGAACACCGGAATTTCCGCAAGTCTTGTCTTTATCTCCTACCAGATAACAATAAATCAGAGTAATAGTAATAATTTACTGCTTGCCTGTTCGCCTAATAGCTACTGTCGGGGTAGTTAAAAAAGATACATACATTTTGTATTGTTGTCCGGCTGAGAACCTCCGGTAGCCAGCTGCATCCGTCCCCCAACATCGACGACACCTCTCTTCACGGCCCTCTCGAACTTCAGACTTCCTTCTTTCCACAAGCTGCGATTGGTTCTTCAGGACGCCCTCTCGAGAGTATTTATTCCTGGCGATAGTGCTGGCCACGGCTTCGGAATTGCTGCTGCGGCGATCTACACTACGCCCACCCCGGTCGCTGTTCCTCCTCCTCCTCCTCCTCTCCCGCTCTCTCAACTTGAACCTCATCTCCATCGCACACACCCACCCAGACCACTTCTCATCGCAACCTCACCGTCCCTCTCCCAGATACGCCCGCCTACCTGCAATCCCTGGCGCTCTTGACACTTCAAAGCAGGTGCGCATCTGACCCCCCGTTCCCAATTCCATATCTTTACGTCCAGTGAGCAGTCCCTTCCCCAAACCCTCTCATATCAGGCCACAGTACTGTGCCCGGGCTTCTGCTCCTTTCTATTCTCCAGCCTTCTTCCCAGTGACGTAAATACCTCTCCTTTTTCTAACCTTCTTCTTCTCCCGTCTGTTAATTTTAACAGCACCTGCACAAGTTGGCTCTGCTCCATCGTCATCACATCGTCCTCCGCAATCATGGCAACCACCCTCTTAAACCTCCCACCATCCACCCCATCAAATAACGACACCGGCTCCGACCCGGGCACACCGGCCAGCGGCATCTCTACCCTCTCCACTACCGCCATCAAAGACGGCCATGAAGGCCAGCACTTCCACATGAACATGGACGTCGCAGCCGAACGAGTCGCCCGTCTGGGTGGCATCGGCGCTGGCTCCTCACAGGACGCTACCACCCCAACCAAAGACTACTTTGAGTCCCAAGGCGTCCCGCACACCCCGGGCTCGGCCTCCGTCATGTCCTCCCTCGCGGACGAGCACGGGTCCCTGGAAGAAGAAGCCGTCGGCGCCAACAGCACCCAAGCCAAGCGCGAAAGCATGGCCGCTGTTATCGCCCGCCGCCAGCTCGAGCAGCAGATGCTCCACCAGCAAAACCAAAACCAAAGCCTCCCCACCATTTCCACCACATCTGCCCCAGGTAGCTCAATGAATAGTACACATGTTAGTACCATCGCCCCCGCCGTGTCTCCGCTCCCTCACGCTTCCAATGCGCCTGATGCCGATATGCCAACTTATTACGGTGGTAGTACCGCGACTAGATCTGCTGATTCCCCTGCCTCGACACAGACCACCCCGTCCGCCGCTGAGGCTCGAGTCGATGCAAAACTTATCGATGGCATGACTTACGACGAGGGTGATACGACAGGCGAAGGGCTCGGGCGACGCGATACTATTCGTCCCGGACAGATTCCGCCAGGTTTGGGAAGAGGCGATGATGTTTCCATGGATTAAAGAAGAAACCTTCTCTTCTCTTGTTTATTTATTTTTCTTTTGAATACTGTTTGAACTTCTTTCTTTTTCTTCTTTCCCGTGGTTACTCTTTTTTTTTTTGTTTTCGCACATACTACCAATGGGTGTCCTAGTCCTACCGGTAAACAATCACTGGCGAGCTTGGGAAACCCGACAAATAAAAAAAACAGAGAAAAATGACCATCAAAGAGAGAGAAAAAAAAGGTGAAGAGGTATCTAGAAAGTGCGTTTTTATGGAGCTCGGGGATGTTGAAAGATAACCTCTTTCGTTCTGCTGATTATGTTAACTAAGTTATCGCGTCCACTATATACTTTTGTGTTTGACATACCTTCTCATCCATTCGTTCGGGAAAAAAAAGACGGAGTTTCTTTGTTCATACTTGCTTTTTTTTGGTTTTACAATTTAAATATCCAGCTATTGTTACGATGCTCGAACGTGGTCGATGAAAACTAAAAGTTAGAACGAGTGTTCTCGCTATGATTCACCAGTCTTGTATTCTTAGCTTTTATACTTTGTGTCCCAAATGAGCTGTTGTTACCGCGTCTCCCAACCTTCACAACCTACGGGATAAGAAAGCATTGATATTCAAAAAACAAATATTGAGTCACCGGAGGGTATCTTTCATCCAAGAAGAGGGAAAAAGGAAAGAGAAAACCAAATATATACACAAAAAGGCAACTAGAAACCCCGTCCATGTGGCAAACAAGAAGACGGTTCGACTTTGATTAAAAAAGAAATATAGGTTGTACAAGCTACCGCCAAGAAACTTTAACAAACTACCTCCCCTCCCCCTTTCTACCCAAGCTCACTTCTTCTTATCAACTTTCTGCTCTTCCCCTCCTTCTTCCTCGCCTTCGTCTCTCGGCATAACCATGCCCATCGATCGCAGCATATTCGCGGCCGGTCCTGCGTCTCCGCCTTGCGTCTTCAAACTCTCTAGCATGTGCCTTGCGATTTCGTAGTTGAGTTCCGCGTCGGATTTATTTGGAGCTAGCGGCTGTTTGTATTTTGTCCGGCCTCTATCTTCGTCAATATTCGCGCCTGGGCGGTTCGGATCCAGGGCGCCTGCGGCCACCAGCTCTTCTTCCATTTTGGCCATAGTCTGCCGTATGGACATCTCCTCTCCGTCGTCATCTGATATTTCCTCTTCTTCAGCGGGAGGGGTGTGTGGTTTGGATTCTGCTGGAAGACCTGCGTAGAAAGGTGTATTAGTAAACTGAAATACATATTTTGTGTATACGGTGGGCCAAAGGAATATCATACCCATCATCTCCCGCATCATTTTGGAAAACTCTCGCTCATCAAAGCTCGCATCTCTATCTTCCTCATCTGTACTGATATCACCCTCGTCATCGCTGAGATCGTCGTCGTCGTCGCTGTTGAATCCATCGTGAACATGCGAGAATCTCGCACCCTCGAACCCCGCCGAATCATCGTTCATAAACTTCTCGAAATTCTCCACCATCTTTTTGAGCTTATCTTGCTGTTCCTTATCGTTGAACGCCGCTCGTTCGAATAGCGGGTCCGAAGTGCCCCGCGCTTGGTTGTTTCTTCCAGATGTAGTAGTGCCGGCCATATTTGCTTCGAATTCTTCGTAATCGACATTCAACCAATCCTCAGAATCGGCCCGGTGGTCCCACAACTTTATATCTTTGTCCGACGGCAGGGTACTGTCGCTACCACTGTCAGCGCAAGTAGCTATACTGTCCAGAATAGCCTTCGCCTCCGCTGCCAGCCGGCCTTCCGTCTTTTGTTTATTCCCTGAGACCAGGAGCTCTAGCCCACAGGTCAGCTTCATACCCAGTTCCGACGCGGGATACTGAGGAGATTCCTTTCCCGGGAGTATAAATGGCCTGGGCGGGCGGAAGACCTGTTGTTTCAACTGGGCGTATGTTATTTTAGTGAACCGGACCGTCATGTCGACGGGGTCTCTGGGGGGGAAGGTTGGCATTGTGTTGCATATCTGTTTCAAGTTTCAAGGTGGGTCCCTGTCAGTTAACGGAATCCTTGTTCACGCCACGCGTTAGAGGCTCGTTTCCGCCCCACTTGTGTGCTCTTTTTTGTGGTTTTTATTTTTTGTGATTATCAAGGGCGAAAAAAGGGGAAAGTGCAAACGAACCTTCAATTGAACTGGGTCCCGCAGACAGAAGGTTTCAACGATCGTGGATATCAGCTTGGGCCGCTCGTGCAGAATTTTGGCTACCGTTCTAGGAACAGTTACACGGGCGCGGTGAAAATGTTCTTTTAGCGATGCAGGGTAGCTGTTTAGTAAATATCTTAGTAAGCTCGTTGATATTATAATCATGGTAAAATTTAGAGAAGGTCTTACTTTGAAATACGATAGAATGCTTCCTCCTCAACAATTTGGATATGAAGCAAATCTTTTTGAAACTTTTCGAGAAACTTCAAGGCATCTTTGATACTCAATGACCGCAGGTGGCCTGCTTTGGCGGCAGCTCGGTCTTCCTTCGATCTTGGTACAATACGTAGAGAACCGTTTGTTATCCAGATCTATTAATAGATATTAGCACATGTCGAGGGTGGTGTAGATATAATTAAATATAGGCAGCATTTTGTTCTCACTCTGTTGTCTGCAACTTCAGGGCTTAGCCATTTAGGAAGAGCATGTGCTGCCTCGATAAGGAGGAATTGGCCATCCGTATCAACTACACTGTCCGAATTAGTTACTAGGATGCTCATGTGTGATTATTTTTCAGACCTCAACGACAGGTGGGGAACATACCGTATCCACAGCTGAGGAAATTTCTTGCTGATCTCCCGCAGCAAGAAGACCGTGAACCACTCATCATCGATTGATTCTCCGAATTCTATCTTGCCGTGAAGGCATGTGATACCTAAAAATATCACAACACGACCAGTCAGATATTATCGTTCAGCGGGATTTCATATAAGGGCATGAGGCATACCATCTTTTTTGGCGACTTTCAAGTTGAATTCGTCTCTCTGCCAGATAAAATCGTCGGTCAAAGGTTCCACCGATTTCAGTATATCCGGCAGCAGTTTCTCAAGCTCCGGCTTGACATCGTTTTGAGAGCTCGTAGAGGAAGGTACCAGGTGAACATAGTATTCCACGGTGTCTTCGACCATTGACTGGCGAGGGAAACTTCCCAGCCCAAGGGAGGCGAAGGAAGCGAAGTCCATGTCGACGGGTTTGTAGGGATAGGATGTAGGGTATTCGGAAGCACTGGTCGAAGAAAGAAGGAGGTGAGAAAAGGAGATTCTTTCGTTTTCCAGGAGGAAAGAAAGCAAACTGTAGCCCTCTTCTTAGCTTGAGCTTCTCGCGCGAGCAGCTCAGTTTGGGCGGCGACGGCCGAGATCGAGGATGCACACTGGGGGGAACAATGCAGTGTGGGGCCGGGACGAGATCGGATTGAAGATTTCGGTCAGGGATATATCATGTATTCACGGCATGACCTGGGCTGCGGTATCGATTGTGATTTGCAAACTGTGGGACCCCATGCACACCCAAAACATATACTGACGCAGGCGCTGGTATTCGCGACGTTGAGTGCCAGACCCCGCTTGGTAAGGCAGCAGCGCGGCGTGAGCGATTCCGAGTTTCGATGATTTGATATCTATCTGGCTGAGGTTGAAGTTGCCGTTGCAGTTCCAATTGACGCAGGTTTCCCTTTTCGAAAAAAGATGGCTGAATGACTCGTGCTACCTCAACCGAGCGACCGTTCTGCCAGACGACCAGTCCAACACAACCCCGTCTGTCCCCGCGCGGCTCTCGTCTGCGGTTTCCGGTCCCGTCGGAGGACACCATGCGAATATGCAGTCGTGCGGTCAGGCTGACGGCGGACATGCAGGTCCGATCGCCTTTTCCGGATTCGAAGAAAGAGACCAACATGGCTCGCCATGAGCTTGCCGTCTAGCAGCTGGACCGCTACCTTCGCTTCGTTTTCTCGGCATTCTTCGCCAACATTTCTAGCTCCTCACCAGCCTTCTCAGCTTTGGTGCGTGGTTGACTCGAAGGTCACAGTTTCACTTGATGCACCGTCGAAACAGCCCGGTATATAGGGACGTTGAACCAGGAGAACCATATACATACATCGTTCACACACAAGTAGTCGAGAGACACGGCCTCCCCTTCGACAGACCGTAAACGTAGCCTCGCCCAAATCCACCGCGAACTTGGGATCCCTGCGCTTCTGAATTCACCGCGGGATGTCAAACTCCTCCTTACCACCCGTTTCATCCGCATGTTCGCCTACGGCCAAACGACGCTGATTCTCGCTTTATTTCTCAAGGCCTTGAATGTCTCACTCGAGGGGATAGGGCTCTTCATGTCCCTAACACTGTTTGGGGATGTGGTTGTTAGCCTCTTGTTGACCCTTGTTGCGGACAGGATCGGAAGACGAAGGATGCTGGGGTTCGGGGCCCTGTTGATCGCGGGCAGCGGTGCGATATTTGCGCTCACTGACACCTACTGGATTCTCGTGGCGACATCTGTCATTGGAGTTATCAGTCCGAGGTCCGTGCCTATAAAGCATCCCTATGCAGGGTCGTATTTGAGTAACTTGGTTGTGTTGTAGTGGTAATGAGATCGGTCCATTTCGCGCGATAGAGGAGAGCACTATCGCATCCCTAGTCCATTCAGACGAACGAGCAGATCTCTTCGCGTGGTATGTCCTTCTTGGGACTCTGTCCAGGGCTCTGGGAAACCTGGTGTGCGGGTGGACGGTTACGGCACTCGAGAACTCGGGCTGGACGCCATTGGAGTCTTACAAGATAGTATTCTTGGGCTACTCTGTTCTAGGCCTCATCAATGCTGTTATCACAACATTTCTATCCACCAAATGTGAAGAACACAACCGTAAGACCCATCGTGAGTCTGGTACAGAGGCCGCGCCATTCCTAGATCCAGATTCTCGCGATTCTATAGACGCGGACCGAAGATCAGAGTCTTCATCAATTCCTAGATTAAGCTTCGTTCAAAGAATCGCATCACTGTTCCCACATATCACACCGGAATCACGAAGCATCTTGATCAAACTCTGCCTCCTGTTTGGCGTCGACTCGTTCGCTAGCGGTCTTATGCCTGCGAGTCTCATAACCCTCTACTTTCATGAAACCTTTAGCTTCCCACCAGGTGCCCTCGGGACCCTGTTTTTCACCACAAACCTGGTAAGTTCGGCTGGTAACCTGCTAGCATCAGCGGTGGCCCGCAGGATAGGCCTGATCAAAACGATGGTGTTCACGCATCTTCCCTCCGCAATATGCCTAACGTTTATCCCGATGTTCCCGTCTGTCTATCCTGCGATTGCCTTTCTGGTGATCAGGTCGCTGCTAGGCTCCATGGACCAGGCTCCTCGGTCGGCTTTCCTGTCTGCTGTGATGAAACGGGAGGAGAGGACAGCAGTTATGGGTATTGTAACGGTTACAAAAACCCTCAGCCAGTCTGCAGGCCCGTTTGTCACGGGTATCATGGGCGGAACCGGGCTGTTTTGGGTGAGCTTTGTGGTAAGTGGTGGGTTGAAAGCAGGATATGATTTGAGTCTGCTGGTGATGTTTACAGCTTTACACGGTGTCGGGAGGAAACAAGCCGCAAGGAGAGAGGAAGAGATAGAGAGCCAAAGTGCTGATGAAGATGATAGTGAAGACGAGAGATCACGATGAGAATTTACTTGGGTTTTGTATTTATATTTGTATGTCTATAGAAGCCGTGTTATTATATGACAACACCCTTGCAAGTTAACATTACGCGAATCTCATATTTTCGGAATGACTTCATGACACCACTTTCACGCGGACCACAGCTTCTTTCTGCATTCCGTCAAACATAGCGAGCTCTCACCGCTACTAGAATATTTGTTCGATACCCAACTAAATCATCGGTATCGGCTTCGCCAATGATCCGGCCGCGGCACATCTCGCCGCCAACATGTCGGCGTGTCCTCACTCAAAGTTCCCGTAGATACCTCTTCGGGAAGTCAAAGCAACCGGAGCAAATTCTGATACCGCAATCGTCGGAGGAATGGCATCGCGAAGTCGAGAAGCACCCGGACTTGCAGCGGGATCCTCCCCAGTCAGTCGCCATCCTGGGTTCTTCTTTCCCATCCTGACCCCTTACAGCACAGTAACCTCCAACCCTATTCCCAACCCCGTCTCGAGTTCCAGTGGTTACTGGTCTACGAATTTACTAACGATGATTCATTTCTACAATCATGTAGGCGCTGGAATTACTGGTCTAGCCACAGCGTACAGTCTCTGCCGATTCTCACCTGAGACCGAGATCACCCTACTTGAGGCCAGTCCACGAACTGGCGGTTGGATACGTTCAAACTCGATTCAAACGCCCAATGGTCGTATAATGTTCGAATCGGGCCCACGGTCCTTACGGCCGTGGACCGTGAATGGCGTTATGACGCTGAACCTCATCAATCACCTCAAGCTCGAACCGGAGATGTTACTCGTCCCAAAGACCTCTCCGGCTGCTCAGAATCGCTACATCTACTTCGCCAACCAGCTGAACAAGCTCCCATCCTCGCTGACGGGAGCATTTTCCGCTCTTCGCCTACCTGTGATGCAAGGCGCAGTTGGCTCAATGCTCCTAGAGCCGTTCCGACGGCGCCGCCCGGCCAGTATAGAAGACGAATCGGTCGAATCGTTCCTAACCCGCCGATTCGGACCCAACGTGACAAATAACCTCGTCTCCGCGGTTTTCCACGGCATATACGCAGGAGATATCGCAAAGCTGAGTGCTGATTCCATCCTGCACGAGATGTATAGGAACGAAAGAGTGTATGGGAGCATAGTACGGGGGGCGATAGGAGTACAGGAGATTCTGCTAGAAGACCAGATATTGCGAGGAATGTATACTGCGAGAACCGGGAGACTGTTAAACAGTATGCACGGAACTAGTATATACTCTTTTAAAGGCGGTATGGAGACTTTGGTCAAAGCTCTGGACCAAGATTTAAGAAGACAAGACGATGTGGATGTTAGAACGGGCGTGGAGGTCACAGGTCTAAGATACAATAGTGAAAACGAACAGATCGAGGTAAGAGCAGGAGAGGGATTATATTTTCAAATGCGAATTTACAGCTCTAATGTTGACTCAAATATAGGTACTTGGGTATGAGGCTGAGAATAACTCATTCGATTTTGTGATCTCTACCTTGTCAGCTTCAAAAACTGCGGCTTTACTTCCACCAAATACAGCAGACTCTCTGTTTGAAACGAAAGGCGTTACAGTGATGGTTGTTAATATGTTCTACGACAAACCGAACATGTTGGGCTACTCTGGGTTTGGATACTTGATCCCCAAGTCGGTTCCACTTGAGCAAAATCCCCACCGAGCGCTAGGTGTTATATTCGACTCAGATGCCATGCCAGGACAAGACGAACGCCCTGGAACAAAGGTTACCGTCATGTTGGGCGGCCATTGGTGGGATGGGAAATCGTCGTTCCCGTCCGAAGAAGAAGGCCTAGCTATGGCGAAAGAGGTATTACAGCAACATCTAAGGATCACAGAAACACCTGCGGAGACTATGGCTTCCTTGCAAAGAGATTGTATCCCGCAGTACGGAGTTGGCCATGCAGGGAGACTGAGGCAGATACACGAAGATCTTATGGACAAGATGGGTGGTAGGCTGGTGGTAGCTGGAAATAGCTACGGCGGAGTGGGGTTGAATGACTGTGTCCGAAGCGCGAGAGATGCAGCGTTTGGAGTAGCGGCGGGGAAGAGAATGACGGGGCTGGAGAAATGGGCCTTCGAGGAGACGTGGGTATCAAAGGACCTGTGATATCAATTTTGAACAAGCAGGGCTGTCCTTTTTGTGTAGATATGATTGTATTTTGTAACAGATACATGGAGATGGATTTACGTGCGAGAGACAGCCACCAAACCGCCTCAGCGCAGTTCCGTATATATAAAGACCAACTTGTAGCCAGGCTCAATCTTAATTCGAAAATCATCATCATCTTCTTCCTCTTCTTCCTCTTCAACCTTGATCTAACTGACAGATTAGCTTTGTTCAGCAGCTCTTTCCTTGCTTGCGCACTTTCACTTTGTAGGGATTACATAATCCAGCGGCCGAATCCAACGTCGTCAACACAAAGGCCGCCAAGATGCAGCAACTCCGTCATTTCGTCCACTCCTGCACCCACACTCCCTCCTCCACTCCGGCCACGAACTGCTCCTCCTTCTCGGACTACTTTTCCATCCGTCGCCTAGACCGCAGTCGCCAGGCGAACCCTCATCATCATCGCATCCAGTTCATGATGGAGAAGGGTCGCCCGAAACTCTTCATCACGGCTGACACCAACGAGTTCGACAGGGTCGAGCTCGCCAAGTGGGAAGCTGAAGGCTATGACGTCCAATATATCCCCCGCGCAGATACCCATGCCCTCGAACTCCTCGCCGATTCGATGGAAAGTGATGAGAAATATTCGATAATAGGTAACTTGCACCTTTTGCGAAGACGAATCATCTGTCGGGTTTCTTTTTCTATCTCTTTTTTTACAACAGCGCATCACATTAACGGACTAACACTATCGTTGACAGCCTTCGGTACTGCTGCCACAATAGCTCTTGAATACGCCATGTACCCGGTTTCCAACCTCGCTGCTCTAATTGCCTACTACCCCACCGGCCTCCCCTCGATATTCCCGCAGGAAACCTTCCCGCAGCAAATCCGTCGCATCCTACTGCATCTTTCGGATGCCCAGCCGTTCTCCATTGGCGAAAATTCGTGCCGTTCTCTCAAAGTTCGCACTTATCAAGACACTAAGCCCGGCTTTGCGGAAAAGCTGACTGTGCACTATAATTCCACCGCTGCGAACTTGGCTTACAGCAGGACGTTAGCCGCACTAAGGGAGACGATAGGACCAGATGTCGACCTGGAGGATATCTGGGGTGAACATCTGCTCTACAAGTTCGTAGACCGGGACGCAAATAAGACTATGGACACGATGGTCAAAGAACCATACGTCAATCACGTTGGTACATCTAAACCCTGATGATAAAAAGTTATTTGCTAATATCAGTTGATGTGAATAGATCCCAACAATGGCTGGCGGCGTCGGTTACCACGACCTCCAGCGCTTCTACCGTGACTTTTTCATCCCGCACAACCCACCTTCCCTCCGTCTCCGCCTGATAAGCCGTACCGTAGGAACAGATCGTATTGTCGACGAGATGGTTTGTCATTTCACGCATACCGAAGAGATGAACTGGATCCTGCCTGGCGTTAAACCCACAGGCAGGACTGTTTCTATCGCATTGGTCAGCATTGTCTGCATCCGAGGTAGTAAATTGTACCACGAGCACATCTACTGGGACCAAGCCAGTGTGCTCAAACAGATTGGTGCCGTCGATTTCGGTAGCTTGCCCGTTGTGGGTGCGGAAGGAGCGAGGAAGCTTGAAGATAAAGAAGCAGAACCGAGTAATCATTTGCTACCAGGGTGGAAAGTCTAGAATGGCGTGAATTCGTTTGGGGTAGTGTAGATGATATCGGCGTTCTGGATTTCTATTGTATTCATTCTCTTTTCTTATGATAACTTGTCAGCCAATTATTACTGTGGCTGGCTAGCTTTGAATAACTCTGGAGTATCGAAGCATATATTTGAGCATTGTTCCATACTGGAACAGGGCAGCTATGTGAAACCTTCGACAGTGACTATTATGCTCTTTAGCCAATCATGAATCATGAACACATTTGGTTTAATAATATGTTATATTTATTCATAACTCCATAAGGATCATCAAAAGTCCTAAGCATACATGTAAATTCTTTCTCTCTTTGCTCTTCTCAACCAATATCCTAGACCTCCATATATTGTGAGATCCGAGGGTACAACGATAGCTGAGCGGAATCGAGTTCTTTTTTTAATCTTTTAAAAGTTTAATAAGTGTACACAAACCACCAACTCCCTGGAAAGCTGATACTCCTGTCCTGAATTCACACCTGAAACCGTGGGGAGATTTAAACAAAAACAAAGCTAGGGGAGGAAAATAGGGTGCGTGATATGTTTGGAGAAAGGACCTCTATGTCATATATATGAAGAAAGTCCTTTGGATCAAAAGTTTTGACCCATACAATTGTCCTGTACAGTGTATAGGGGGAAAGCAAAGACAAAAAAAATCAAAAACCCAAAAGCAAAACAAAACACCTAAAGGAACAAGAATAACTACTCTCAACCGCGCGCGTCAGAGGCATACGACGGGGCAGCAGCTAAATTTTTACTTTTCAATTTTATTTCAGTTGCGAGAACTAGAGATATTTGACAGCCGCAGGTGATAGAATTCCCCACCTGCTTGGCTTCGGTCTAGTCTCAAATAATGAAGATCTGACAAGATGAGGATGGAGCAGTAAAGGTTGGTGCATTCTGGCAAATTTTGATACCAGAACATGTCCAATAAATAAGGTTGGAAAGTTACTCGGAAGTAAGGTTCTCCGGTGATCGTGAGTTGACTCGACTATTGTTATGAAGTCGAAGCCCCTCCGTTAAAATGGTTAGCGTATTCGTCTTTTGATTTCGTTGGACGATTGCTGATGATAATCGGCGTATAGTCGGGAAGCAAGGAGGAAGTCGTATGTGTGCTGGATTGTGCTGGGGCAGGGGATAGGGGTCATTAATAAAATCAAATCAAGTACTCGTTTTTGACGGAGGACGGTGTTGTGGTAGAGACTCCGTCGGAGGTCAAGTACTTTGCGTATTCGTAAACAATTTGGTCGCTAGTGAACGTCGAGAATAGAAATATGCTGAGAAATTGGTAGGGCAGATATGGGCAAGAAAAGGGGAGGATAAATGGTGGTCTTCCAGAATTAGGATATCCAGCGGAAGACCCAGAAGAAAATAAAAAATCGAAAGGACGCTATGCAAAAGACGCTATGCCGTGATTCCAAAAGACAATCAAAAATCATTAGGGTGCGGTCGTGGGTAGAGTATTGCGGGTTGGGTGTGGCTGCTTAGTGTATCGAGAGGGAAAAGGTGAGTGTAGTAATAGTATCACTAAATGTGATTACCTGCCGATAATATTTGGCGAAATATAGAGAGCTGTCGAAAAAAGTATTCCTAATAGGAGGCCATACGTTTGTTCTCTCCACGCGGCCGTCCTAGAACACCATTGACACCGAATGTAGCATGGCCAAGAGGCGCACGTCGAGAAGATGGAGAATCATTGCTTGCAATGCTGGCTCCGAACGTGTAGCTTTGAGCGCGACCGAACTTAGTGTTGCGGCGAAATTTGCCCATTTCGCGTTCACAGAGAACTTTGTGACGAGAATCGTCCATCCCAATATAGTTTTGCGGCTCGCATCGTTCCTTGTGGTTAGCGTAGAAGCCGCTATACCCACCCTCGAGGATATAAATTTCAGGATAGTACAACTCAGGGTAACGGTGCATGTTCAAGTGACGGTCACGGGCGCGTAGGTGATTGGCACTAAAAATGTAAATTAGCTGCGATTCCCATAAATGCAGGTAAATAAAACGAACTCACATTCTAGGAGCGCGATGAGCAGAGTATTCGCAATGAAAGATCAACAAAGTCTTCTTTGCATCCAGTTGAGACTTGGTTGACAAAGACAACAGAACCTTGTCAACATCCTCAAGTGTGTTGATATTGACGGCACCAGCAATGTGACCGCCTTCGTACTCATACTCAAAGCGACAGTCGACAATCTTCATCTTATCATATTGTCCAGCGTATTTGCCGTCAAGAACATCAATCATGGTTTCACCGTTGATTCTCTTCAGTGTATCTTTCTCAGTAGAGAAGCATGGAAGCATTTGGCTCTCACGAGCAGCAACCTGAGAAGGCGACTGGGCACAGAACTTAGGTTCACACTTTGCCTTTGGGGAGATTACTTCTTCAACATTGTTGAACATGCTGAAGGTTCGTCGACATTGCATCTTTCGGGGGCGCTGGAGTGGGCGACGATTTGCACCAGCCAACGGGGACCCATCAAGAGCACTTGGACTATCCGAGGATGAGTCCTGGAATACAGGCATACGCGGTTTACTCATTCCAGTTTCTAGATCCAATCCGAGCCCAACGCGAACATTCTCAGGAGACACGGTGAACATCTCATCAAGGTCAAGAACGGGTGATGACTTTTTGCTGCCAAACTGGAAGGGCTTTTCCTCATCTTCACCAGTGAATGCCAATTTGGACATACCAGCGGTCCTCAAGACCATGTTGGTAGTGTATGCTTTCGCGCGCTGAAGGGAAGGTCGGCGAGGTTGGAGTAGCTTCTTGCGCCTGTGGTGTTATTGTTAGAACCCGTTTACCCCATCACTATTCTATCTTCTCGGATCGACCTACTCGTTGCTCGGCTTCCGCTGGACTTGGCAGGGACTCTCCAAAATTGGTGACACTTGACTGAGTTTTGTTTGCTTCTTCGCGAAAGATGGCTTGTGAGGTAAAGGACTCATTTCCATGATGTCCGAGCAAGCCGGTGACGATGGGATCGGCGGAGTTGTGACCGAAGGACCTGAATATGACAACCAATATAAACACTGAGATCAAGATGTAGCATCATTTGAGGGTGTTATTTAAGAAAACTTACGACTGGCACCAAGAGCTGAGAACAAGGAGCGTCTCGGAGTGGGGAAAGCAGGTCTATACGACAGAGATAGAGATATTAGCAACCGAATGAACATCTTGATCGATCTACAATCCAACTCACGTCTTGTCAATGTGAAAGTTCTGCGAAAGGTCAGCAGCGAGACAATCTGTTGGCGAGGTTGTCATCGTCATGTCGATATCAAAGAACGACGAGTCCTGGCTGATATCTAGTCTTGGAGAAAACGGGCTCTTGGGGTTGAAAGAGAAACCAGGGCCCAAAGGCGTTGGTTGAAGCCAATTGCTCTCTGGGCGGCTGATAGCAGCCAGAGGGGAAGACATTTCCATCATGGCCATTGCGAAGGTTGGTTAGACGTAAACGTCTATCAAGTACGATATCGAGAACGGTTGTCGAAAGTCGGAATATCCCAGTTGCGGCATTCAATCACCGAGAAAGTTGTTGCTTGTGGTTGAGAGAGCTTATCTCCAACTAATGTCCCCGTTGCTCACCGTCCAAAATGTTTGGATTGGTTTATCGGATCCTGAGCTATCAAAGTAACTGTATTAAACAACTAAGATGAAGTCGGACACACTCTTCGAGAGTCGTCGTGTGATATACCCTAAACAGCGGAGGCCGGTGGGCAACGTTATCCTTCTTGAGGAAGACGAAGTCAAAGGGAATGTGGGTTGATCGGAAAGAGGAAGTAGTAGAAAAGGATTGAACCAATTAACCCTCCCTCGACGGATCGGAGCAAGAACGCAAAAGCTGCAACGGTAGAGAATGAAGCGTATGAGAATAGGAGGAAGAGGGTAGAGGTGAGAAGTGGATGAGGGCTTGGTTTTGAGGCTGGAGGTCTGAGGAGAAGGACAGCGAGATGGGTTTGCGGCAGCAGCAATGGGCAAGCAATGAGATGCAGTGTGAGGCCGGTGGAGGTTGGCCAATTGGAGGCTTGAGACAAGAGAATGACCTAAAGAAGGTACGGTGGCCTGGATCTCCAAGATGAGTTACCAGAGGCACAGGGCCAGGAGCCGGTTGCTAAGGTTGCGACCTGGTCAGATTTCCCAATCGGAGGGGACCTGGGGGACCTGCAGCGGTTGAAGCAAGCCGAAGCCGTGATGATTGATGGGGGTGGATGTTCTCGTGGGAATGGTTGCCAGTGCCCAGCTCCACCCAGAGGAAAAGAAAAGACGAGACGAGCTGCAGCTATTCCCTTTTGCCCTTGGATCCTCTCTGTCTCTCTCTCTGAGTCTCTCTCTCTCAAATAATTTCCTACGACCAGGCCGGGGGCAAGCGTAATTGAGAAGGGGACCCGCGAGGCGAGATTATTATGGGAGAGATGTTAAAGCGTGCGTGCGTGGTGGATCAGATCTCGTCCCTCCAAACCGAACTGCTGCTTCTTCTTTAGACTGTTGCTACGGACGACGAGACCCTAAGCCGCGATGAGAACAAGAAAAACGACCGAGTCCGGAAAGGCCAAAAAGGAACACGCACAAGCGACACCGCCCTTTTAAACGTGACTGGAGAGAAGAAGCAGTGAAGGGGAGGAAGAAGAAAAGACGAGACAGGCTATTTTATCATGTATGGGCCGGGCTCGCCAGCCTGGTGGAGTTGGATGGAGATCGTTAGCGTCTCGCCAGTCGGCAGGGGGATATCAGAGCGCGGTGAGTAGCTCGATAACAACTGCAGAAGAAAAATGCCGGAGCTAAGGCAAGAAGAAGAAAAGAAGAACGGACGGCCCATGCATAACCTGGCATGCATGCACAGAAACCTGCATGGATCTCGCTCTTGTCGCCTTTCGCTTTGGTGTGTCAGATTCCTCGAAAGACGGCTGCACCAGATTTATTAAAATGTCGTCCGATGGTGTTTTGGTTGGCCCAGGCGCCCGTCATTTCTTCGTTGCGCTGCTGCGTGCTGCCAAGGACTACCAACATGTCCTGCCCAACTGACGAGCGAGAAATTCTCCCCCGATAATAATAAAATTCAGAGGCCGTTTTCTATCTACGAGGCCCCAATGCGATTGCACACGAGATTGCACAGTTTCAACGGTAACAGCGTGTGGCTCGAGCATGGGCTGTCCGGTTGGGCTTTCGAGAAGGGACCTGGTCACCTTAGACCCCTTCCGGCATCCAATGGAGATAACCATAGAAACCACACGCAACCGCTCAAAAGTCTTGGGCATACAGACTCTAGCGCTCTTCAATTGTCACCACGAACATTTGCAGTCCAATTGACCTCATAGTTCGATCTGATATTCTGGGGTTCCGATAGCTTACTCCAAGAAAGAAAGAAAGAAAGAGAAAGTTGGTGTGGTGCGCTCCTGTGCCGTCCGCAGCCTGTTGTTTGCCGGCTGGACAGGCACACGAGACACCACCTCGAACAGCAACTACGCCATACCGAAGTCACAGAAGCAATATGACGACTTTTTTTTCTTTCTTCCATCCTGCGGTCCCAGATTCTGGCTCCACATCCATGGCACAAACATTAATAAAAATTTATGCACGCATTGAATTAAATCACGGTGATCCGGGAACCAGACGCTGTCTCTGTATCTTCAAATTTAGCATTTCCAGGTGGCATTTCAGCATTGGAGAAGAGTTCACAGATCGTTCGTTTCTCATGGTCTCTCACTCAGCCAGCCAGCCAGCCCGTTAGAGCTTCCATTTTCATTCGCAATCAAAAAATTTTAAAAAGATTTTTGTGCTTAGGGGATAATTAAGCTTGGCCAACATCAGGCAAACGGAGAATCCCCCTAAGAAGTAGCTGGCAGGGGATATCTTGCCATTATCCCGCGTAAAGTCGCAGAAAATCGCTGCTTCCGATTCTTCGGCTTTTGTCACAAGTAGTGCGAATGCGAACCAAGGACCCACAATAACAGCTGGGGGGCGCTCGGATCTGACCTTGATTCGTTGTGGCTGCTCACCGAATCCTCCCTCGAATCTGGCGACACTGGCATCTCCCTTGCTTCGTCTTTGCCAGCTCCCTGTCTGGCCGGGTCTCAGAAGTTTAGCAGGTCAGCTCGACAGGGCTGCTGTAATGAGAAGTTTTATTCCTCGTTCCTCCGTCCTCAGCCTTGGGGGGTGTGTGGCGGCGACTAAAGCTGATGGACATCCCCATTTTTAGCACACACAATTAAAGCACAAACTGGCGAACCCGAGCAAGTGAACGGTTGAGCTTCATTCCAAAGATTGAACTGAGATTTAGCCGATGAGCAGGACCGCTGGAAATTACAGCATGCATGAAAAAGGCGCTTGCTGGTCGCCTATCGTGACTCTCCATGAAGCCGTTGGTAACCTGCACCACTGTCCTCGGGCGACGCGAGTGCGGGATATCTGGGTTATTGGGAGGCATCTGAATGCGAGCGTAGGTAGCAACGTGGGGTTGGGTTGTTTGTGCGCCGTGGGAAGACGTGTTGTTTTGACCGTTGCCACCCCAAACCCTGGCCGTTGCCATTGTTTACCTGGACGACCCCTCCAACACTACGACCAACGTGGATCGTGTGGATCGCTGGGTGTGGGGTATCAACAAACCTCCAAAACAGCCGCCTCGCAGCAACCCGGCGAGCTCACCAGCCCTCACCGCCCACCGCGAACATGTGCCCAGGCACATACGATATGTGTGCAACGGTGGAAATCACTTGGAATGGATGGATGAATGGATGTGTCCTCTCGTTCCCTTTCAGCCTAAAGGCGACCAAGGAGTGAGTTCAAGCCAAGTGTGAGGTGATAAGAGCTTCAGCGACGCCTCAGTTGCGTATCAATAATACAGTCAACTAAAGGAAAGTGACTTTGACGAAGAGTGAAAATGGCCCCCTCCCGGAAGGAAAATATCAAAGCTAGTCGCTTGCGTCCCGTCTCTGTTCCCACTTTATCGAAAACGCAGATTGGAAAAGTCACCGTCAGGAATGTCCGGAAGGAAGAAAACTCTGACGGTTGTTTAACTAGTTGCCCCTTCGATGCTAGCCCGACCACCGCTAGCTCAGTGGTGAAGAGGATCAACCTGTCGAATTCGATGCATTCTTCGTTTAAAAAACACAAATCACCAGCGTAATTTCACCAACCGAAAACACTAAATGATCCGCTTCGCTAGTGTGAGCTTCTTTTTATTCAATATTTGCTGAATTCCAAGGAAGAGATTCCTCGGGAAATCAATATATATTAGATTGAACTTGCATGCGCATGACGTCGAGAGAACAAGCCTTTTCATGAGAACCTCAAATGCGTGAACAGACAAAGTCATTTTGAGTTTCGTTGTTTTAATTTTATGCTACATGTTGTATGTCATACATACGCACAGCTAATGGTGGTTTCAGTGCTAGCGAACCGTCCGATTTTCGAGATGCCGCACCGAAAACCATGATCAAAACAAATCTCCAACTTGAAGATCTGCGCAACCCCCCATGGCACACATGCAAGGTCCACATAGCTGGATCTCACCACCAAGTTCTAAATATTGCTCTGACGGCGACCGGCCCCTCCGTCAATTACCTCAAATCGCCCCGGCTCCTGTTACTTGGGAACTCTAATCGATTAGGCACTTAGATTTTGTCAGCCCCAGAAATTCCTCGCGATAGCTCGCCAGCGAATCAGACTGCGACTTGCGAGATGCATTGATTGCTTCCTTGCAGGAAGCTACGTTCTTTTGCTGCAGCTCTGTGCCAGAGGAGACGAGAAAGTGGGGACAAACCAGAGACAAATCTTGCATGACACGCATCAGCCGATCCAGTCTGAGCTCTTTGTTTACGCGATAGGCTCGCAAACAAATCGATAGTGGGATTCCAAACAACCGTCGGGGTATCGTAGGCGCCCTTTCTACAGCCACCGCTCCTCGTGCTTCCTGTTTTGTAAACAAGAAGCTCGCGCAACGCAGGAATATCCAACAAAAACAACAAACTCAATCTTTGGATCCTTGGCATCTCTCAATTTACACTTCTCGTAGTCTTCTCAGAGTGACGACATAGTGATTCAAACTCTAGAATTAAGTTAGCATTTGCAAAAATTTTATCGTGCGAAGTGCTGTTACAAATACATGTGTGCCTTAAGCTAGAATTCTACTCGAACAAACTAGTCGTTGAATGATTGTTACGTGGGTTCCAAACTTTCAAGCATAGGTGCAATGATCGATTGATGCTCTACGTAATCTACGATAACGTACAAAGTTTAACCTAATTCCGTCGTCGAAGATACTTTTGACGTAGTCGCAACCGTTCACTCAGAACCTTATATTTCCCAACCGACACATCGACATCGGAGAGCATAAAAATTGATAGCTTGGGGTATAGATAGTATAGAACATCAATCGTAGCTAAAAGCCCAATCAATTCCCATGATGTCCGTGTACATTCGAGTTCGAGTTCGCATCCTGAATCGTTTGCCATGCGTGACCGGCATAGATCGCTATTCGCAATGAGCACTCCATATTTTGCTACATCTACAGCTCCTACGCCTCTTCTCCTCGCTCTTCGAGGTATCACCGCCGTCATAGGTGGCTTCGAAATGAGCCATGACCCAAAGGAATATTGCAAGCTCCCACAGGCAAGAGAGCTACCGTATCCACATCTAACCCTCGGCGAGTTCGATGCATTCGATATCTCGGGTCAGGAAATATACACAGTGCCTTTCGCTCACAGTCTCCTAACATATGCCTACGACCCGGAAAGTGTAGCGCAACACTTGTGGGACCTTCTGAGGAAGGACGATACTGTCTCTCGAATAGTTGATAGTCTCGTAACGATATCTATTGACGAAATCGCGCTATCCCACACGGAATTAAAAGTGATATTGATTCCTCTGCAAAAACATACCTGGGAACGTATTGCCCATGCACTCGTTCATTCAATGGCTTTCAAGAGGATATTGAACTCATTTGGAAAGTCATATCTCGAAAATCTCATTATTCCGTTCATGACCCCACAGGCGCCACCACCACTCTCCCCTGAAACCTCAGGCGAAATACAGTCCACTTTGAAAGAGCTGCTCATCGCCCGAGACGGGCATAGAACGGTGATAGGAGGTGTCTGGAACTATGATCGTCCTGACGAGGTGATAACTAATGATATTGAACGGCAAGAGGAGATTCAAGAAGATTATTTTGTGCCTGGAACTATAATTCCATATTTCTTCGCTTCGAGCAGCAGAAGTAACAGCTTGGGCGGAGGGGGTATACTTTGGAACGACCAATACACTGCAAACGCCAAATTGAAATACTACATGCAGAAGTTTTGTGGTCGAGACGCAGCCGAGGCAGTATTAATGGAAGACTTGGAGGTAATAAATCACCCAAACAACGGAATAGTTCTAACACCAGAGTTATATACTTCCTTCCGAAGGCTTCGGTGGTGCATTGAAGGAGAGCCTTGGGATACCAGTTCCGGTTCTGAGTTTAGCAGCAGCACCAGCGCATGTGAAATTTACAGTAGCCATGAAGGTAGTGATGGTTGTCAGTATGCTTACCGGCTTCGGTTGCTTACAAGAACATCAATGCCTGGACTAAACATACAGCAAGATGGAGATGCTTTAAATTTCGGGAGCTGTGACGTGTTTTCGCAAATACCAAGCCCGAAGCCACTATATTGCAATGTGCACGCTGCGATATCAAAGGTATTACGGGCATCTGGTGGCGGAGGGGCCGTAGAGGCTATATTGAGGAACGAGCAGATATTGAAAGAAGAAGCAAGTACTGGAGCCAATTGGGGGAATCTAGGGCGAGAATATTTAATCCGAAGGCTCAGTGCAATTAGTGAGGATGAATAGATGCTAGAATTGTTTAGAGAGACTAAATTTGGGATAAATTAAAAGTATTGTGAGCGTCTGAGAACTAATGTTCTCTAATATCCTATAAATACGGTGGTTTGGTTTTCTGTTATATATCTACTCTATTTTCAAGCGCGAGACATTGAAATACAGCCTTTTATCCGAATTGATAGATAAGTATTTAACTCTATTAAATAGTATTGCTATTCTTTCTGGAAATATACTTGGATGTATCCAGATATCTAACTGCTTAATATCAGCGATCAAATAACAAGATTATGGCTTGGTACCATCTTGAATACTAGTTATACAGTTACTCCCGGCCATTATTTTTTGATCTGAATTTAGATGCACGCCTGGAACCTCGAACCTTTCGCATTGGCTTTGAGTGCAAGATTTTCGGGTTTTGTTGTGGTGGTGGCGTTGCAAGCTTTGGGGTGCTATATTCCAGGTTCTACACTTAATTTTAGTATTTCTCATCATATATGTGTGCCGCGATATGGTGGGTGAGGTTATGAAAGAAATAATGTTGATATGTAATCGCAATATTGAGATACAATATTCATGTTGCTAGAACGCATATATACACATATAAGATCCTCACTTACTTCTAACATCTTAGGGCACATTCCAACATGCTTGTAGTTTTCAATGTACGCGTACATGAAGTTGGCGAATGGACGAAAATTATTACGTTTGCGGCCGTCAAGATAAGCCGCTACGAAATACGCTTGCATTATCTTTGAGGTTCGTCGGGTGTGGCTGGACATAACTGTCATGCCAGTAACGTTATTGAAATCCTGGACAATTTCGAGATCCATGGCGCATTTGTTTAACGCCTTTCTGCTTACAAGGCTGTCGCGAGTAATCTTTGAAAAACAATGTATTAGTGAATATATATTTGTTAGCCCGGGCCTACTGTCGCGATTTCGATGATAAATCATCTGAAGGTTAACATTCTTAGTAGAGTTGAAGTAGACGTACTACTATCTGACTACTAGTCCAACCCATCCGAATCCCTCTAACCCCTACCATCACCCGGATGATATCTAGACCAAGAAGATACCCGGTCCCTTGCCTACATAATTTGCCTTCTCTGAATTTCGTGCTCAAGGCCTTGTATCCTTCCAACTTGGTAGTGGTCTTGAAAACATATCGATTCATTCCTATTGACAGTAGAGTATTCGGATTCGATTAAGTACAAAACTGTAGAAATCTTGCGAAGTTTCTAAATGGAAACTAAATATATAATGAGGTAGTTTAATCGATTCTAGTATGATTTATATATTCAAAGCTTAATGTGAAGGATCGAAGTTGGGCCACAATACTGCGGGAATATATACTAGTACTTTGACGAGAAATCCTGAATGGCGATCATCCTTTACGTTTCCCGCATTGAAATACGTAAAGTTCACTTGCACAGAGATTCTGTGTAACTTTGGCCAATGTGAGTAAAGGATCACTCGTCGGTTTGTCATATTTCTTTCATCTACGGTTGATATACATGGACGGACGGGAGACGGCAGTAAGCTAGAGCGACAAACAGTCACTGGCCGTCTGCTTGAATTTCTAAAAAGGGAATATTGACGTGTGCGAGTACCCGGGTCTTCAGGAAGATATCTTTCTGCTTAGCCCAACTTCGTTTGGCTCCACGTAGCTATATGGTTTCTTAGTCTGGGGTCGGTTTCTTGATTGTCTATCTTATCTCGCGAGCGAGGTAGGATTGCTGGATACGTTGTTTAGAATACACCACCAAAGAAAATCCTTAAACCGTTTAAACTGTAAGGGTATTATTTCTATTGTAAAATAGAGAAAGAACTATTATTAGCTGGCCATGTTGGTGTGAACTATGGAGCCGGTGTCTTTGGACCCTGGCTGGTATCACCCTCCTCAGATTCATCGATCGCACCGTCGTCGTCGTCTTCATCGTCGTCCATGTCATTATCACGGTCGGGTGGCCGATCATCTGTCTCCATTTCCTCATATGACCCATCTTGCGGCCCGGGTGTTGGCGCAACTGATCTTTCTTCACCTGTTCCCTCCAGTTCTTCACCTTCCTCGACTTCTTCCCCTTCTTCCAGCCTAGGCGACGTCAATCTGGATTGGTCTCTTGTGCTGGTTCGTTCTCCCTCTTCGAGTTGGGTATCCTCCATAGCGACATCTCCTGCATCGCCTTTATTTTCTGCGGTTAAGTCTTCATTTTTAGATGCAGTACCGCTGGCTTCTTGTGTGGACCCAGCAGCCTCATTGGCTCCTTCAACTTTGCCACCATCTTTCTCTCCATTCTCCAACGGCTTCTCTACTTCATCCTCATCGTCATCAAGGCCTTCTCTTCTCTCCTGTTCCTCTTTATCTTCCTGGATCTGTGCCTGCATGCCCATAAGCGCTTCGACAATAGCGCCGAATTGTGCTCTCCTTGCCGCCCATACTTTGCCATATTCGGCCTTTTCTCTTTCCAGAGCCTCAATCTCCGAGTTCAGTCGGTTGATACTGTCATACTGCGCCTGTCGGGTCTTCTGACTATTTGGAGAGCTTGTGATTTCAGTCGCTATAACATCGTATTCGAGCTTGTGCTGCTTTAGCTGGTGCGCTTCGGAAAGCGAAGCGTTAAGTTCGACCATTTCGGTGCGAGCCTTTTCTGATGCGTGTTCTAAAAATTCCGCCAGGTTAGCCCGATCTTTTGAGGCCAGCGATCCTACTATCGTGCTCTAAATATAGTACCTACCAATCTGCATCTTTTTCTGCTCGTATCTCGCTACTTCCTTCCGGTTCGCGGCAGTGAGTAGCTGTATTCTCATCAATGCCTCCTCTAACGGGGCGAAATCTAATAATATCTCTTCTACGAGCCTCTCGGCCGCTGACTCTATCCTTTCTTGAGGGGTAGAATCAACGGGCTTTGAGTCTGTAGTCTCAGCCGGTGCTGCTCCGTCCGCAGCAGCCACGTCTGCCATCTCAACGTTGGTGTCATCTTTCGAGAGTATAGAGGAGGGATTATGAGCGGAGAGGGCGTCTGTGAAGAGGTTTTCGGATGTGATGATGGTGTTACAGCGTTTCTGGACGCGATTTATGGTCTTGACCTCGACCGTTGTGAGGCGAGACTTGATGAGGGTTTCTATAGCGGATAGTTAGCGACGGGAGCCATGGTGCTGAGGGTAGAGCATCACGAACCTTCATCAACCTCCTTCGGGTTCTCAAACGTGTGGGCTTGTGGTACTAGGGCCATGTTGGGTGTCGTGTGTAGATGCTCTCTGAATGCGCGACGATTGGCGATTGGTGGCCGGCGCAAAGTGTTCCCGCTAACTAAATCGCGACTTGTTAAGCGACGGAACCACCTAACCTCATTACTCAACCAACTTCACCGTCACCATCGTCATGAACAACTCCCAATTCCGCAAGCTGGTGAACGACACCCCGCGGGCTGACCGGTCATCCGGCCCCGGTAATGCAACCTCGTCTGCTCCCGCTGCCATGGCGGCGCCTACCCTCGGATCCCGCCAACGAGCCTCGATCCCGATGACACCGTAGGTGAACATCCCTCTGACCCTTCCCTACAAGGCTCACATTGGCGTATGCAAAGCAACCTGACGTTATAAGGCGCAACGCGGATGTAACGCTAACAAAATTTGAATCTCTAGTCGATCCGTAGGCTTTTCTTCATCTTCCTCGTTCGCACAACAGGCCGCCGCCTACCGTCTCCAACAGAACCCGCCCAAAGAAAAGAAATTCAAGTCCTCGGCTCCGCTTGGATCGAAACTACCGCAGGGATATGTCGACCGGACGAAACCACGCGATTCAGAAGATGTTGCTGGTGGGGATGACGCCGAGCAGCGCATGGCCGCGCTGATGACACTGGTCGAGGAGGGTAGCCTGACGAGGGAAGAGGCGATAGAACAGAGCAAAGCATTTGGTGGAGATGTAGGGAGCACACATCTTGTCAAAGGCCTGGATTTCAAACTTTTGGAAAGAGCGAGAAAGGGAGAGAGCCTACTCGCTGGGGATGAAGACGACAAAGGAGATGAAGAGATGGAGGATGAACTGGATAAGGCGCTCGAGAAAGAAGTGGAGACAGCTAAGAGGGTGAGAAAGGCGGAAGAAGACGATGATGACGACGCACCTGCTCCGAAGCAGAAAACCAGAGCTGAGATCTTAGCGGAATGGAAAAAGAGCAAGGAAGAAGCCGCAGCGAAAAAGGCAGCTGAAACAGCCCTTGGGTCGAAGTTCAAGAAATTTGGAGAGAAAGAGAAGAGAATAAAGGCGCCAAAGGAGGAACCAACAAGTGTCAAGAAATCGGGAGACTCTTATTCGAGGAAGAAGAGAAAACGAGATATCGAGGATCTTTCAAAACCAAAGGACGCACCCATCGTGAATAGCACGGTTATGGGCATGCTACCACCTGAACTACCATCGGCGAAAGCCCCAGAAAGCATTGAGTCAAAAGATGACGATGATATTAACATATTTGATGATGCGCCAGATGAATATGACCCACTAGCTGGCCTACAGGACAGCGACGATTCCGATTCGGATGAAAGAGAAGTCGGAGAGAAACCGGAAAGGAATAAGGAAATGCCACCCCCACCTCCACCATCAAATCGTCCTAGAAATTACTTCTCTACGTCATCCACGGACGCTGAATCAATGGAATCAATAGCCTCTAAGCCGTTAAGCGGCCAGGAGCTCGCACACACGGCTGAGCTATCAGCTGCGATTAAGAAGGCGGCTCAAATGAGAGAGCTTACAAAAGCACACTTGGACAATGAAGAAGCGAAGAAAGAAGCAAGACATAAAGCGATGTTACAAGCAGCAAGTCGCGATGATGAGGATGTAGATATGGGATTCGGTGGAAGCACAACTTTCGGAGATGATGACGAAGAGTTGGAGGTTACAAAGAAAAAGAAGAATAAGAAAAAGAAAGCATAACTTTCTTAAGCCCAGGCATCGGGGCATGTAATTCTATATCTTTTGGTCCTGGGATCTTGATTGATTATACGTGGCCCTTTCATGCGTTATATTAACCAATTCCTTGAAATTTAAAGTTGTGCCTAGGTCCAAGGTCTTTTAGCTCTCGGGAATGGCACATCTCGCGAGAGACGATATTGACACTCGCGCATTCTCAAAAAAAAAAAAAAAAACTCTTTTCGGCTGAGGATCATGCATTTTAGGGCTGAAAGTCTACTTGTGATCATAAACTGTTTCTACTCTTCGGATACAACTTGTTTTATATCACTTGAGGTGTACGCTCTTGGAATAGGCGTATATATATTGAGTTTTATTTAGTAAATGGTGAAAATGTTAGCTCTAATTTGGATGTTTTCAACGAATGAACAGGAAATATAAGCAAAGCGGGACTGCCTGCTAGCATCACGTATGTTCGTACTATATCAATAAGGTCAGGTGGGGGGAATACCCCTCTTTTATCGTTCTGAACCAATAAGTCCAAATCAACAATATCCGATATCCAGGTATAAGCTTGTCAGCGAGAGGATGTAATTCCAGGATCGGTTTGGTATAACCCACTTAGAATCTACTAGGTAAGTCCTCATGGTCAACCACCTTGCCAACTAATGCTGGTTCGACATTTATAATTGACCTAGCTATGTTAGCCGTTCAACTGTGTATTGACTCAGCTGAGAGAAGGTTAAAAGGTATAGGTTGATAGGTAGCGGTCTATCAAAATTCTCGTTACCTAATATCTGAATCGAATGGCCTGCAGCCCCAGGCCTGGGTGTTTTCCCTCCTGGGACGGAAGCCAGGTAGTGTATGCATGCAGAGGATCCAAGGATACCATGAAAATTGCAACATTATTTGGTGGGTTAAAGGTGTGTTGTATCGGTACAGGCGCTCCACTTTATACCCTTGCGCACGACCGTATGATGAAGAACCACAAGACGACAAACGATTACCAGGACTCCGGTGAGGACATTCTGCACCTTCCCAATCCAGAAATTTCAATGATACTCGATATTACCTAAGCAGATGTTTCTGTTACAGCTTGGTAAAGGAAGGGACTGTTGCGACTCGCCGGACCAGAGGAGAGAGACCCGTCGTACATTTTCCACGGTCGAGAATATTTGATAGGATGTTGACGTTGTATTATCGATAGATTAATTAAAATGCAAGGCTGTGATTGCGAGCGCGATGCAACACTGGGATTGCGAAATCGGATCAAGAGCCGCTGAGGATAACATTATTCACACCTGGCGCTATTCTAGCCCTGCTTCACCTACATTGCGCATAGTGGTTATGACGTTCTAAATAAAGTATGCGTCTCATACATGGCTGAATGCACTGAACGTTCCATTTTGTCAGAATATCGGGGTTCAAAGAACAAAAGTGTTGTCGCATGTTTGCGCTGTTTGCTCTGTCGACGAGGTTTGATCGCAAAAAAATGCAAAAAAGAAGTTGATCCCTCGAACCAGATTCGAACCTAGGTCGTTCTGTTAGTGATATGCTTGTGGGCATATGAGGAGTTTATTCGATGGGTTGGTACATACTGGTGACCTGCAGGTTACGATTTTCGGAGGTTATCCGAAGACTTTTACAGCCTGTTGTGATACCAACTACACCATCGAGGGTGGTTTGATGTCTACCAAGTGCAACTAAATGCTTCATATTCTCCACGAAAACGCCCGGCCAGGATATGCTCGAGGTTACCCATGCTACTGAGCATCCTCAGACCTGCCTAAGCCATGTGTAGCTTTTGATACCCTAGATAACTTATCAGGAAACCTTGTCCCACGTCGACTCTACGTATCTCCGATGTTACATCTTTCCGCACAGGTTGCATAACATTCTGCAGCGGGTAGACGACCCCAGGATTCTTTCGGGTTTGCAGGTGCTCCCACGATTACCATCACGATGCACGGGGATGCATCCGTAGTCATACGATTGTTCTCCAATGGTGGGGAATCTGCTGTGCTGCAACCCCTTCGTTCCTTGGCCAAAGGGGTTGCCATTAGATTGGAGAGATCCGATCAGGAATACTCATCTCACCGCACCCCGCCAATAGTGCTACCAGGAGACAACAATAAGCCGTGATAGCTCGAAAGACACACGAACCATGAGAATCCAGGGGTGCAGATGAAGATCACAGGTCTGGCAGCAGCTAATATCAATACTCAAATCGGTCGGCCGGGTGCTAGCGCTGCAAGGACACCGTCGCATATCCCTCATTTCACGGGACGAGAGAGCAGGCGCAAGTATACATGCATGTGCGCTGGGTGAGAGCATCCTGGTTACATCGCACAAGAAGGAGAAGAAGAAGCTCCTTGCAAACTTTCTTTCCTTGCGTGAAAGAAAAAGGAATCTCGACGGATATACCAATTATACCCAGATACCTCTAGGTTCACACATCCTTAGCGCATTCGAGCAATCCGGGGAGAACGTCGCTCCAGTGTCTCTCTCGAAAAAATATTTGTTTCAAAAACATTTCTTCTTCGGGTGAAAGAAAGAAAATTGCCTGCCTGCCTGATCGACAATTTAATCTGAGAAATGCTAACCAGTGCAATGCCCACGAAAAGAATGCCTGGTGGTTTCTAATATAAAAACCTTTCCTCCTCTCCGCATCCGACAACCAACAGCTAAAATCCAAGACCTCAGCGACTAGCTAGGCGAGCTTCACCACCTCGCTAGAATAGCAAGACATTACTTCTCTATTGTTGCAGTGCAGCGCAGTGCATACATAACCGCCTGCCGGCCACTCCCGTACACATCAATATAATTAGCGGCTATCGCCCCGTGCTGCCGGAAACGTTAATCGTTCGCGGATCCCACGTCTGCAACTCGCCACACCAGCTTAAGCGACCAACTCTATCGATCTTCTTGGTCCTCCATGTGAAGATCTCGATTGCCATTTTGTAAAAGAACATTTTCACCAGCGATTTACGTCTTTTGTGGTTATTTTGTATCTATTTCCAATACGCCCAGCGCCAGCCAGCCTTCATCTGTGCTTCTCTTCTCCATAACTTCAACATTCCGATACATATATCTTGCGTAACGACAATATCCAATTATTCTAGTCACAAGAAGGACGACACTGTGTAACATTCTACCAATCTTTCATAATCATAATCTATATATTAAGATATAGTATCTTACGGATCCTGGTCTCTGCAAATTGTAAGAACTGGCTTCTGCGCGATATTATAGTATTATAGACGAACACTTACATTGTTAACATTAGTTATTTCGATAGCTCAAATATCTGCTAAAATGGTGAAGCTAAAATTATTGCTATTTGCCGCGGCGACACTCGCACCTGCGGCTGCCAAGGGCGTTTGGCCTCTACCCAAAGAACAAAGCCTTGGAACCCAGGTTGCCTGGCTAGCTAGTAGAGTTAAATTTGAGGTGAAATATGGTCCCGCTGGTAATGTATGTTGGATTCTCTGAGATTATTAATATTCTCTATTATCTATTTTGGAGCGAAAATCTGACATTACTTAGGATTCTACAACCTACAAGTATGGTCGTTCTGTGGATCATGCCCACGTAACTCGCCGCCGAACATCTAAGAAAGGTTTGGCAGAGGCTCGTATCGACGGTGCGATTGATCGTACTAAGGAGTTCCTCTACCGTGACAAGTTTGTCCCATGGATGTTCTTCAAGAAGGGAGTTGAATTTACTCCAATTCTTGACAAGAGGACTGCAATTTGGATCAACACCATATACGTTAAACAGTCCGACCCGGAGCCGGACAACACCAAAGATGAGCCAATTGATGAATCGTATACCCTAACGATCAAGGCAATCAGTGCGAATGAAGCGCAAGCTGAGATTACGGGCAAATCTTCTTTAGGCGTCCTTCATGGCCTCACGTCACTCACCCAACTTTTCTATTTTGATGGCAAAAATGACGTCTACATGCCTTCACTACCAGTGGATATCAAAGATTCTCCTAGATTTGGTCACAGAGGTATCAACCTGGACGTGGCGCGATCTTTCTATCCTGTCAAAAGCATCAAGCGAACGCTCGATATCCTATCTTGGCATAAGATGAATCGTCTCCATCTTCACATTACGGATTCTCAATCATGGCCATTGGAAGTCAAATCCATGCCAAACTTGGCGAATAAGGGTGCATATACTAAGGATCAAATATATTCAGTTAGAGATGTCGCAGATATATATAGCTACGCTGCCCTGCGTGGCATCAAGGTTGTAATGGAAATTGATATGCCTGGCCATACCGCTTCTATTGCATACTCAAGACCAGAATTAAGTAAGTCCCTGAATACAATCCAAAAGGTTATCTTAATTTGTAATACTTGCTAACCAGGACGTACTGCTATAGTTGCCAACTTCAACCACCAGCCATGGGACAAGTTTTGCGCGCAACCACCTTGCGGTCAGCTCAAACTTGACTCCCCAGCTGTCGACCAATTCCTCGATGAGCTATATGGTGATCTCTTCCCACGTCTTCGTGCCTCTGGTGCCACATACTTCCATGCCGGAGGAGACGAGTACAACACGAACTCTGCCCAATTCGACGAAACAGTCGGATCTAATGATACCGCCATTGTCAAGCCAAAGCTCCAGCGCTTCGTTTCAAGACTACACAACCAAATCTTCGACGCTGGATTCACTCCATTCGCCTGGGAAGAAATGCTCCTCGACTTCTCGCTCAAACTAGACAAGCGCGTCATCATTCAATCGTGGTTGAGCAACGAGTCCGTTCGTAAGATTGTTGAAAAGGGCCACAGGGTGATCTTTGGCAACTATGTTAACTGGTATCTTGACTGCGGATTCGGACAGTGGTTGGATTTCAAGGGCGGGGCGTTCCAAGCTCAGTTCCCAGTTTTTACAGACTACTGTTCCCCGATGAAAAATTGGAAGGCAATATACTACTACGACCCTCTTGATGGTGTTCCGGCAGATAAGCAACACTTGGTACTCGGTGGCGAGGCACATATGTGGTCCGAGCAGGTTGATTCTGAGATCGTTGATACGAGGATTTGGCCCCGAGGATCTGCTGCGGCTGAGGTCTTGTGGAGCTGGAACAGAGATTCGACGGGGGCGTATAGAGCTATGGTTGGCGTTACACCAAGGATAGCGGAGATGAGGGAAAGGATGGTTGCTAGGGGTATCAAGGCAAGCTTGGTTACCCAAGGATGGTGCTTGCAGAATCCTGGAGATTGCCAACTTGAATAATGTGGTTTCGATGGATGGCTTAGAACTTGATTGAGTATATCTCTTTTCTTTCTTATGTTCATTAATTTATTTGGGAAAATTGTTGGATTTTTTTTGGCGTTCAATATCCTGATTTTCATGTTAAACTAAAATATACACATCCCAGCTAGCTGGCGAAAATTGATGAGGCGGATCACTTTCCTCGAATAACTACTGAGTGTCTAATAGATGTAAATGACTGTGTCTCTAGAAGGTAACGGCAAAATATAGAGAAACCCATCCTTGTTTTAAAAAAATTTAAAATTTTTGATTATTAATTGGCACAATTAAATACTAACTGTCCCTGTACGCTCGATATATCTATCAATACACTAATCTGAAATTGTACAAGATCAAAGCCTGTCCCGTCTAATTTTGTGTCCAAAAAACACCCATTAAATCGCGTAACTATTATAAAGAAAATAATAAATGACCGGTTGTCTAATGAAACGCCATGAAAATGATTGAAGAATATATTAGTAGTGGTAGATTTGGTGAAAAGATCTGATGTCAGATCTGTAATTTTAAAGTTTGAAAATTTATTCTTGCTTCTTGCCAAAGTATTTGGCCCAAACCTTACCCCATCTGATGTCACGAACAACAGCATAGGCGGTAAAGATCAAAAGAATATTGGTAACGATGAAGATCGAAAAGTAACCAAAGTAGTGCCATCGATCAGCGAACCTAATTGAAATAGTTATTAGTAAGGGTAATTATGTAATGGGTGATCTCAATAGGGTAAGCTTACTTGATGTTGACGGTGGTGAGGTATTCATCACCAGTCTTGAATTGACAGTATTGGCAAGCATCTGTCGCATTATCATCGACAAAATAGCCGAAAGTATTAGACAACCACGTGCCAGCGTACTGTGCACAAGTTTGACCGCTTGGAGGGTTGAACGTAACCAATTCCTGGGGAGAGCAAACAACATCGACGCCGTGGATAACATTGCCGATCATGCCGCGAGCAGCCCAGGCGATTGGGTTGGCGAAATAAACAAAGTCCTTGAAGACACTCTGAAGCTGCGACCATGGAACCAAAATACCAGTGTAACTGAAGGTTAAACCAAAGAATACTGGGTTGGCGATGAGAGTCATGTCAAAGCTTGGGCATACAGCGGCAATAACGATACCAATGTGAGTGCTGAAGATCTCGTAGAAAGCCAAGAAGAGATACTGGTATGCAGAGATACTAGAATTGGTGGGGAAACCAACCATGTAGTAGTACGGGAAGAAGAAGAAGATTGTAGCGAAGAAAGCGTAAGGGATCTCGCACACAATCATAGCGGTGAGCCAGGCTGGGCTGGAGTAGATCTTGCTGTTACGTTCACGAGCTTCATAGTAGGCTCTCAGTTCCATAAACTTGGGTTGGACCGCGGTGACCAAAGTGGCTGCGGTAATGATGGCAATGAAAGTAGAGAAGCCACGGCCTTGCATTTCGATAATGCTGTTACCTGCCTGGAAGAACAAGATTCCTGCCATAAGGCCCAAGGAGAGATTGGTGAAAACTTTCGAGTAGACATACGAAGAGTCGCGCCAGTAGTTATGCCAAGTTCTCTTGAGGAGTTCGGCGGTCTGGTTTCTAAGGGGCATGGCATATGTTGGTGGACGTTCGATACGGTCGGAAGCAGGAAGAGCAGCCAATTCAGCATTAGTTTTGTCGATTTGTTGTACAAGAGCTGTGTGTTCAGGTGAAGCTTGCCAAACATCGGACCAGTTGATGGTACCACCGGGACGAACGGTTTCAAGAATGTATTCGGCTGGATTCGCATCTCGTTCGGCTGGCTTAGCACCATTACGCGCGTAGTAGTCGAGGACTGTAGTTCCGTCTTCACCGATGTCACCAAAGTAGACAGTGCGACCGCCAGCAGCAAGGAGTAAAACTTCATCAAAGTTGGAGAACAAGACGGAGGAAGGCTGGTGGATGGTACAGATGATACAGAGACCGGATTCGCGGGCGAGTTTCCTGAGGAACCTAACGATTGAGAGAGCGCCATTGGAGTCTAGACCACTGGTAGGTTCATCCAAGAACAGAAGAGTATCAGGACGAGCAGCTAGTTCGACGGCGATCGTGACACGCTTCTTTTCTTCAATATTCAAACCAGAGATAAGAGCATCGGAAAGGGGATCAAGTTCGAGGAGTCGGATGACTTTCTCGACGAATAATAGCTTCTCTTCCTTTGGAACGGATTCTGGCTGACGAAGAATTCCGGAGAAAGTAATAGCTTCACGGACAGTAGCGGTACCATCATGGACATCCATTTGCTCGACGTAGCCGGTGTTACGACCGAAATCCGATTGAAGAGCTCTTCCGTCGATTCTCAAATCGCCCTGAACGACACCAACACGCTTTCGCTGGGACAAGTTATCGAGCAGTGTGGTTTTTCCGGCTCCTGATGCTCCCATAAGGGCAAGAAGGACACCTGGTTTAACAATACCTTCGACATTGTGAAGGAGCTGTTTGCCAGAGACTTCGTAGTTGACGTTCTTGAAAGTGAATACCGAAGGGTTCGACTTGGTGGAGACCTTTTTGAGGGGACCAGAGTCGATTTCCGCAGTTGGGAGAACAGAATCCTTCTTGGACTGCCAAAATTTCCAGCTCGACTTGCGAATGAACGTCTTGGTCAAGCCTCCACCTCCCGCAGCTTTCGCCAATACTTCGACACCAGCCACGGCAACGAACAAGAAGAAGACATAAAAGCCAATCAAGATACCAAAGTTTCTCCAAATGTGCGAGCTTGTGAATCCAAACTGGACTTCAGCATAAGCAGAAGGGTTGAATGAAAGGACTCCGGGAGCGGCTCCAGGGACGGCGCATACTTGGTTAACCGAAGCAGCTCCTGGGACTTGTGGAATAATCTGCTCCGGCGCACAAATGAGATCGCCACCAGAGTATTGATTCGTAAGAACTGCTTCTTGTGCATATGCAATCGGAGAAAGGTAAGAGATCCATCGATACCAATCTTTCATCTTGAGCCTGCTCTGCATGTAGCCACCAAAGAAGGCGAAGATATTAAGTCCAGCCATGGCGAGACGGACATAAACATTGATATCAGGACTCCAGGCAGCAACAGATCGATAGAAGGTCGTAATAGTGAAAGCCGTCATCCACGAAAAGAGAAGGTGGATGAAAAATGCACCAGCGTCCGATTTGAAAGCAACCATGAAATAAACCACAATGTTGTAGACAATCACAGCAGCCGTCATGGCAGGAAGATCTGCAATCATCTGGGCGACGAGCAAAGCAGAGGGACGATAAAAGGCAAAGTTCACTTGCTTCGCAGCGACGGGACGCATAGCCAGAACCCTGAAACCTTCACCAAACTGGAGCCAAGCGACAAGAACAACGGAGAAGAAAGATGCACCACCTGTCAGGAAGGCACCGGTCGAGTTTCTCGGGATATTGTAGAAAAGGGCACCAAGGAGAAGCGCAAGAATGATGGCGTTGATCATGTAGTTTCTCAACGTCGGCCAATCTTGCAACTTCAGTTCCAACTCTCTTTGGGTCAAGTGCACTACTTGCGTTGGGAAAGAAACGACATATGGGCTCTTCTTTCCGCTTCCCTTGTTCTTCTCATTCTTCACGGCTTGGGCAAAGGTCTTGGCCGTTTCGGTCTCCTTCATTTCTCGTTCGTACTCGTCCAACTCTCCCTGGAGCTGTTTGAAATACTTTGATTCTCTGAAAGCAGCTTCCAATTCTGCGGGAGTAATTGGAACCTGTCCCTCCATATCCTTACGGATTCTTCTCTCTGTTTCGTTGGTGATTGATGTTAGAAAGTCGGCAGTAGTGCTTCGAGGCTGGGTTTCGTAGCCCAATGACTCGAAATACTGCCGGGCTTCATTTGCAGGACCATAGTAAATCTGTCTACCAGAATCGATAAGGCAAACCTTGTCAAATTCTTGGTAGATTGATTCTCCGGCCTGGTAGAGAGTCACTATTGTTGTGGATTCAGTTAATGTGGTGAGGATGCGGAGAGACCGGATGTAGTCAATGGCGGTCGATGAATCGAGACCACGAGTGCTGTTGTCGTACGCGTTTATAGTCGCTCTACTGGCTAGCGCTTCCATGATACTAACACGCTTGCCTACAGCCCAATTGCATTAGCTTCATCTAAAGCTACCAGACTAACATGAATATAGCGAGTTGACTTACGTTCACCACCAGAGACACCACGAACCCACGCGCCACCCACGATAGTCTTGAGAGTATGCTTCATTCCGAACATTGATGCGTATAAGTTCAACATTGTCTCAACAAATGCAGATTTGGATGTTCCCGGAATTCTCGTTTTGGGTGTCTTCATCTTCAGCGCAAAGCGTAGGGTTTGTTCAACGGTAAGGGTAGGTAAGTGGATATCATCTAAAGATACACAATCCATGTTAGTCTTAAAATCGAGCAAATATCCTCTGAATACAGGTATTACTAACCTTCATCGTTAAACAAGATCTCTCCACGATACTGTCCCTTCGCAAGCTCGAAGGGGAGGCCAGAGTAATGGATATCACCACCAATCGAAGTGAATGGACGGCGCTGGTTGGTCAGGGCACGCAGGAAAGTCGAACTGCCGGAACCAGGCTTTCCAAGGACAAGCAACATCTCCTTGGGCTTAACGACACCGTTGAAGCCTTGAATGATTGCTCTCGACTCCGGTTTCTTCAGTGGAAGTACGCTCATAATCATGTTGAAAATGGCCCCACCGAACAGCTCAACGAGCTCGTCCTTTAGAGTCTTGGCGTACATCTTCTCTCCTGCAGTTCCGCTCACTGAAAGTTCGCGGAAAGAAACACCGACTTTCTTTCCAATGATACCAGATTCCTCCATCTGGCGATTCGTTCTCTTGAGATAATCTTCAAGATCGACCACCCCTTGTTCGCCTTCAGACCCTTCCGAGTCCTCTAGCTTCTGGCCTTTCTCCTCATCAGGAACCCTTCTTCTTGACCGTGTCAGGCTCAAGGTGAGGTGAGGTGTCGCAGCCGGGACGGAAACATTACTCAGTTCTTTTCGAATTCTAGAATGAGAGTATCCGGTTAGCGCTTCGCGCAATTGAAAAATGGTAGACTAGAAGCATACTCTTGAAATTCAGCTTCGGCCCGCTGGATATTGACAGATGATTCTTCAGATTGTTCTCCCCATCTTCCTTCTCGATACTCTTCTCCTTCGGCGCTCAATTGCTCTTTACCCTCCATCTCGTTGACTTTTCGTGCTTATCGTCTATGAGAGTTGATGTGTATGGCTGTTGCGAGAGCGTTCGGCGTCAAACGCCAATTTTAAGCCGTCGTGCGTCCTAAATCGCGTTTACTCTTTCTATAGAGATATGAATTCTCAAGAATGGACTAGGAAAGAGTTGATAGGGGATTCGGGATGAAGAGATCGACCACTCTTTATACACCCGCCCTTGAGCTTAAAGAATAATCTAAAACGCGGCCTTGCTGCTAATTAGAAATCGAAAAGCTAACAAGTGCGGATTTATAACAGATAAGGCCATTATTTGGGCACACTGGGTTACAATGGGAAACAGTAGAGTCCCTAGCATATCATTTTAGCATCTCGGTGCCGCGCTTCCATGAGCTCGGACAGAAAAAGAAAAACAGGGTTGAGAGCGGCCATCGTAAAAAAAAAGATGCCTTTTGTGCATGGGATGGTGGACCTAGGTCGACCCAATCCCGAATCAGGCCAGGAACGGTAACCCACCATCCCGTACGAAGGTTGGGCTTAGTCATTGGGCACAACCTCACATGCTGCAGCAAACTCCAGCGTATTGGCAGTCGACATTAATAATCAAAATTATCACGACACGCAGATAGCATATACCCGTCCTGAAACCTGGGATTTCGTCATTTCGTAGGGTAGGCATTGCACGGTGATCTCATCGGTAGTTGGCATGTCGATTGCTACCAGAGTCCGTTCAGCCATTGAAAATAGCCCCCACGTTAATTTTTGAGGGCAAAGTGCCAATTGTTCCCCAATTGTCACCAATTCCCGCCCGACTCTTCAGCCACTGCAGAATAGCGGCGATAGCGGTGATCCAACCGCTGTTCATTATGATTCTGACCGCCCAGAAACTAGGAGCGCACCCGAGTCAGGCTCCTAAGTCTTTTGTGTTCGCCGCAAAAATCCAGCATTTCATGCACGGTAAAGGAACCTGTCCTCTTCGAGCCTAGTGAATCAGGATGATTCATCAAGATTTTGCGAAATTTAAGGTTGTTCTCTCGCAAAGTCGTCCCTGCAAACCCTGCCAGCCCTAGCTTCGCGGCCCAAACCTGCCAGAAAGATACCAACAACGAATCAGGTTCCCGAATTTGCATCTGATGCCCCACATGCACACATTCCAAACGATAGATTTGTAAGCTGGCTTCCCTGACTCGCACCTCAACCACCTTTTGAACAGAAAATGTTGAAAACGTGGTTAGGATGTTACATGCCGACACCCTGGTCATGGAGATACTCGGAGACTGTCCCCGGATACATTATTTTCTCCGAAGGACTTGATTCTCAATGACTGATAAGCTGCGACACAATTCTTCGTCTACAATTCCTTTCGTGGATGAGGGCGTTTTGACTAAATATTTTTAAAATGGGACTTCTTGAAGCTTCGGTTTATTAAAGGTGTCCTGAATCATCTTTGGTCCAATAACGTCATAGTAAGTCTTTTCTCGCGTTTCGGATTACAATAAGTTTATCCGATTCCCAATAGTAAAAGACGTTAGCTTTCTCTGACAAAAATGTGGCTTGAACGCCAGTCTATCAAATAATGTCGTTAAATATCCAGAACTATAACTAATCATCAGGCCGCCTTGTTCCCATAATGCGGCCTAGTGTAACCCGACCGGAACCTTTCGCGATCGATCTCCCGTGCTCGTCAGCATTTAAATGCATTTATGCACGAAAGCCCAGTAATCGAAAACACGGGCCAGCTTATAATCTTACTGCAGCTTTCTCTATACGATTCAAAAGGGACGTTTGCGGTTTCCTTGGTAAATGCTAAATGATAATTTCCGGTTGCGCAAGCAAATAAGTAAAACCATTCGTTTCCACGCGTATAGACAATGTGTTATTGCATATACCTTCCTAACTCACTCCCTTAATGGTTGGGTATGGGCGATGTTTGAGGTCAAGCCGACTGAACTCGGGAACCAGAGCAAACTCCAAAGATCACCGAAATATTCGGAGGAAATGGAAAGTACGATATTGAAAGATAAAATTAGTATCTTGATAATCTCCATTGCGTAATTCTCGGTGTTTGTATATGTTAACAAAAGGTACCCCGCGTGATATCAAAAAATTGCGTACCCCGCTTTGCAAGCTCTTCTGTTTTGCGAAATAATCCAATGCACGGGATCCTTTCGAACCCTTCTGGGGAGATGGAACAATTTAAAAGCGATTCTTAGCTATCCTTGGAAGAAAGGAATCAGTAGGCGTCATAATGATATTTTGTAGATGTAGAAACTCCACATCAGCAAATGTTTATCAAATATTTGTCTCGCAAGCCAGATGCCGTCCTGGTCCCGCAAAGATCAAATATTATAAAATTGGTTTCAAACAGTATAAAACAACCAAATATTAAGTCTAAATAATAATATGGATAACCTAACACTATTTTCAAATAGAACGAAATTGTTTTGATAAAATAATATTTTTAAGTACCTACATGCGATCAGTGATACCGCCATAGCTGTAGCTTCTCCAGTAGCAATACTTGTAACCCTTTTCACGACACCCAAATTCTTTTTTTAGCAAGGACTCATAAACAGAACCGATCGACATCCCCATCGGATAGGAAATGGCTTCCTCCAGCACAACGGTACCCCCCGGCCTGCTTGATCCAGTGGTAGCCTGCTGGACATGGTCCCATTATTCTCAATTTTTTCTGCGCCTCCATGTCTTTCCGCCGTGCTTCTTCTAAAGCAGCCAAAATCCGCTCTCTTTCCCTCCGAGCCAACTCCATTTGAATAAGTTCTTGCTCAAGCTTCCGCCTCTCCTCGTCAACAAGAGCCCGTAGCTCTGCTTTCTTCATGTCTTCGATCCGTTTTTCTTCTTCAGCTCTTTCCTTCTGAAGGCGTTGGTATTCCTCTTCGCGCGCAACAGCCGCTTTCTTATCGAGTTCAAGCTGATTCCATACTTCATCGGATACCCCTGCGTCGCGTCCGGACTGGCGTGCTGGATCCCAGGGATCGGCCGCCTTCTTCTCAATATGTGGAGAAGGAGCATTTGGCGACGGCCCACCTTCATCGTTGCTGCAATTCTGAGTAGAAGATGAAGTGATGATGTTCGTCTCCTTTGCACCCTGATGTGGCACATCCTGTTTCATGGGCTGAGAGGTTGGGATTATGCGATTTGGTCCTTGCCGCATAGTTCCTGCAGCTTCAGTTCGGCGAGCGCGCTCTGCCAACATGGTACCCATGACCTTGATTATGATATCTTCTGTGAGTACAAGTTGAGTGATGGGCTCAGTTACTTGAGAAATAAGCTCTCCAAACATATTCTTAGCCAAGGATTTCACGTCTCGCGCGTTGCCCCAGGACTTTAGTTGCGACAGGTTACTGAAGAGGCACAGTATACTCTCACGGAGCTCCACGGTTGGAACTTTAAGCACCGAGAGATCAAGCGGTGCATTCTTTCTCTTTTTCAGATCGTCTAAGATCTTGGTGAGCAATTCAAGACAGGATCCGGGGTTCATATGATTGAACACGACAGATTCTGGAAATCGACTGGTTAAACCTGGGTTGATTGACATCAAGCGGTCAATGTCCTCGTCGTAACCGGCAAGAATGACTATGAGTTTTTGAGCATACTTGGGGTCCGTAAGAGAGGAAACAAGCTCATCCATTGCCTCGGTTGCGAACCCTCCCTCGGCAAGACGATAAGCTTCGTCAATGAACAGAACTTTACCCATAGCCTTCTCTAATAGCTTCTTGACTTTTGGTCCGGTCTGCCCAACATATTCTCCGATCATATCAGTTGTGGAGCATTGTTCTACTTTTGCGTGAGCAAGGAAACCCATGTCGTAGAAGACTTTGCCCATCTTTTGAGCTGTTGTTGTCTTGCCGGTGCCAGGAGGTCCTTTGAATAGAAAGTTGAATGGGATCTGTTCTCGCGGGTCCATCCCGAGCGCTTTCATATTTGCGGCAGTGGTTTGGTAACCCTCAAATTGCTTAATTACATTTTCGCATCCGACAACATCTTGGAATAGCTGTACGAGGTTAGTAGCAGCTCGTGTACCTCTATCAAAGTCTGGATCAAAATCGACGGCATCGAAGATATCCTGATTCTTTGTTTCCCCGGCTGACATATGTTTTTGGTGCAGCTCCTTGGCTCGGTCTAGAAGAATGTCAACTTCGCCAGCGTTCCCAAAATTCGGTCGATTTCGCGCGCGCTTGAGCACTTCCATTGCAATGTTCTTGGCCTGATCAGTAGCGCCGAAGCCTATTTCCTTGAGTTTAAGGTCCAAGATCCGGCGTAGCTCATCGTCGTTGAAGTCCTCGAACACAAAAGCTGACTCTAATGGGAAACGTCGAGCAAGACCAGGATTGACATCCCGAAACATCTCTTCCATCTGATCTTTGTACCCAAGCAGGAGCACACAACGATCCTCACCTGGCGTACTCTGTACCTCAGCAACGATCGTGTCGATGACGGCCGTCTTGTATGGATCAGCCCCACCTGCGAGCATATATGCTTCATCAATGATGAGAACTTTGCCGACTGTCGAGGCTAGGATGGCCTTCGTGTTCGCTTCTGAGGCTCCGAGCACGCTTCCAACAAAATCCGCTGGATTTTTGACGACCACTTCTCCATCGGAAAGAAGGCCAATGTCCGCCAATATGCGTCCATAAAGTTTCGCAACAGATGTCTTACCAGTGCCTGGCGATCCGATGAAGCAGCGGTTGAGCGAATACTGAACGAGAGGCTTTTCATCTAATTCGCGTTGATAATTGAATTGAATGCCGTCTAAAAGGACACGGATAGTGGTCTTGACAGCCTTCAATCCAATCAACTTTTGGAGCTTAGCCCATGCGCTGTTGTTCTTAAGAACTGCTGAAGGTTCCGGTCCAATAAGGTCCTCCTTAGTTAAGAGGTTATCATCCGGCTTCAATCCTCTTTTTCTTTCCTTCCGAATACGTTTGGCTTGACGCTCTGTAATTTGGGCGAGCCTATTTTGGACCTCGCGGGCATTCCCGAATCCGTCGCGCCCACGTACCTGACCAATTCGTCGGGCTACGATTCGAACGTATAGTCCGGCCATGCCATCTTCGACGCTCATGCTTCCTTTGTACTTGGACTTGAGATAATGGCAGAAGATCGTCTGTAGCTCTTTGTCTTCGTAGTCCTGGAACTCCATACGCTTTGGAATGCGGCTGGGAATCCCAGGGTTGTGCGCGAAGAAAGCCTCCATTTGCTTATGGTAGCCTGCGAGGATGAAGACGATTTTGCCTGTGAGGTTTTCGATTTCAGCCAAGAGGTAATCAAGCACTGCTTTGCCGCCATAACTGTTACCAGACACGAGCTGATATGCCTCATCGATGAAGAAAACGCCTCCGCCCTCTTCTAGAATCTTGTCAATATGCGTCTTACACACGGAGACGCCATCGTTGGCTAGTGAAGATCCAGACGATTCGTGAAAGTAGCTGCCAGGCAGTGCACCGACCTTTACCAGAAACTTTGCATAGAGCCTGGCCACTGTGGTCTTTCCAGTGCCTGGATTTCCCAATAATGCAACACCAAACCTCTCGTCGTTGAGAGACGCATTCTGTCGGACGACGGTGTCGACCTTAGCTTTGATTCCAAGGAATTCCTGCTTGACTGATTCGAGACCAATCATGTCCATCAAAGAATCGAGAGCCTCGTTCTCAGCGCCCTCATACTCTTTTTGCCATTCCCAATCAGCTTTCGATTCGCTGATTTCCCACCCGCCGTGGTCTTCATTGTTCTCCGGCTCTGTCATAGAAGTCTGTTTTGGTTGAAGTACGGTTACATTAGTTTGAGGTGCGGGTGGAGTCTTTACAGTAGTAGTAGAAGAAGAAGTCGCTCGACTACTAGATGGTGGATCAGACTGTTTTGGTAGTGTCGAAGCGCCGGCATCGCTACTTTTAGAAAAGTTTTTAACTTGTTTCTTCAAGCTTGCTAAGTCTTGTTGCTTCTGCGATATACCGTTCTCTCGGTCACGATCGTCCCTATTCTCCCTGAGCAAGCGCTTCTGATGATCGATTTCATCTTCAATCTCGGCTAGCTTCCGTGCATACGCGACTTGTTTTGCCTGGCGCTCCTGGTCAAGTTTATGATCTCGCTGCTGCTTTCTCTTTTGCTCCCGGTCTTCGGCCTCGCATTTTGTACAGAATGCAGCGGCTTTATTGTGGCACTTCATTGAGATGTTGTGCTTCTTCTGGGGGCACCTTGACTTGATGATCGCAGGGCATTCCATCTTCGTATGATCTTGGAGTTGGTGACAACGATGAGGGCACTCGTGTTGCCCACAATTGAGTAATATTCCACTTTCTAGGTGTTAGAGGTATTGTACAAGTAGGGCAGGCGATCTTGTTCTTACCAGGGCTCAGAGCAGCCTCCATCAGGACATGCCATTTCGAATTCTTCCTTGGTTTTCAGCAGTGCCTTCTTTTCAGGATGCTGTTCGCATTGAATAGGGAATCCATCGTAGACGTGCCCGTTCTTCTTCAGCTGCTCCATCAACGGAATCCAGACATCTTTGCCCTTACGGCTATTCATAAAAGTATCGGCGTTACCAATCATGATTAAGGCATTTCTCGCTCTTGACAATAAAACGTTGACTCGCTCGGGAGAGGCCATGAAGCCAATGTCACCAATACTATTGCTTCTTGTCAAGGACACGATGACGATGTCGCTCTCCTCGCCTTGGTAATTATCTACACCAGAGTCAGTCGCCAGCAGTACCATTAATTCCCAGCTGTCACATCTAGGCAACATGTCGCCGCAAGTCAAAGCGAATTGGTTTCCAACGTACCGATTGTTGATATCTTGATTTGCCTTTTCCCTACGCCTGCTCCTGCGGGTGACAACAATCCAGCCCGTATTAGGTCAAACGAATCTAGATCGTTCAGGACAGGGTCATTGTCCTTAGACAAGGTGTCGCGCAGCACGCATAGCTGGCCAAGATATGGAGTCAACACGACGAGATTGTCAGTACCGTAACCCTGTTGGCCAAGGTAGCGAACGCATTTGATGAGGATTTCAGCTTCGTATTCATTCTCCTTGCTCAAATTTGATCCATCATCACGACGGTCGGCAATTCGTGTAGCGTTGAGTTCAGGATGATTGTGAGAGACGAATATGACGCTGTCTTGGAAGCCGCGTAATCGGGGCCTCCCATTGGTTCCTTCAGCGTCTTCAAGTTCGGGATACGTGAGATTCCTGACAAGTGATGAAATCTCGGGACGCATCCTGTGTTGTCGATTGAGGGTAATGTGAGGCACTCCAGCAAGTACAAGTCTTTCAAAAAGTGATTGATTCAAGTTATAACCATCACCCTTCTCAACCGTCAATGCATAATTGTTAACTTTAGGGCGAAGCTGTTTGTGGTCGCCAATGAGAACTAGTTGCTTCGTGTCCGGCGTCATGGCGGTGAGAATGTGGCTTTCGAGAATCTCACCAGCTTCTTCGACCAGTATAACTCCAGGCGAAGATTTCTGTATCTGGTCCGTGTACATTGCTGCTGCTGTTGTGGTGCACCCAATGATGCGCTTCTTTTCGATGATGTGAGCATCTTGAAGCTGGCGTATCTGTTTAAGTCGCTCCTGGCATTCGTTGTATTTGCGCATTAAGTTGCCAATCTCAGAAATCTGCTCTTCAAAAACCTCTCGAATCCATCTCTTCAGATGGGTCGCACGTCTGTCGGTATCCATGGCCCATATGGTCGGAAATTGCTGCTTCGCACTGCGATGGAACACGCCAGCGTCAAGTCCAGAACTCCAGCGCTGGAATAGATAATGCGCGCTAATCTTCTTGCCCTTCTTCCCGACCACGGTCATACCTTCTTTGTTTTCTGGAACTACAAAGGCATCGAAAAATTCGGAATCAGCTGAGAACTCAAGGTAATCAAGCAAAACCTTCTCTGTTGGTCGAAATGCCTTATATTGTTTGACCTTGCTAACCAGAGCATCGTGATAGCTTTCCGCTTGTGACTTCTGATCTTGTCTCATATTGTACGTGTTCCCACTTTCTCTATAGGTGCTCTTTTGTTCGAAAAGGCTCAAAGCTTTCGTACTTGCAGTAGACTTTGAGCCAAGTCGAACAATAGAACCAGTTGGGATGCCGACATTTAGCAAATCCTCGAGAAACTGATCAAGTGCATGATTTGTGTATGTTTGTACAAGGATTGTTTCCGTAGTGTGATCGTGAAGTACTTTCGCGATCAATGCACCAATGAAGGATTTCCCAGTGCCTGTAAGAGTCTAGTTAACTTCACAATGCTGAAAGATCGGAGAGATATTATCACCAACTTACCTGGAGGCCCCTGGATTAAGCTTACTTTCTTCGTCAATCCAGTGAGAAGCGATCCGGCTTGAGCAATATCAAGCTTTACGCTTTTTTTCGTCCCAAGAATGCTCTGAAGATCGTCCTCCAAATTCATCCGAATGCTGTGGACGACACTTATAGGCCCAATACCAGAGAGGACTTCGTTTGAACCGGGGCCGACGCCAAGAAGTTGCTCTCGCAATGGGATTTCTTTCATTGATTGAAGCCGTTTCAGAATTGGATTGTAGGCAAAAAATGCTGTGTCAACTTGGACAAATTTGAGCTCGCTGGAGATTTTCGACATGTAAAGAACCTTGTTGAAAGATTGCTCATCCTCGATGCGAAGAACGATGACCGGTTTTTCTTGAGCAAGCAGATCTTCATCACGGTCGACGTTTGCAAAAGCAACGATCTCTTCACCGTTGATGAGACATCCGAAGGAATCATGCTTGATGAATTTTTTGTTGTCGCGAAGAAAGTTCTTCCGGGCAGCTGCACTTTTCAGGCCATTCAGTTGGGGAATATGAATGTTGCACTTCAGCTTTACAGAGCAGGCTTTACGCTTCAGGGGGATTCCGCAATCAACGCCGCTGAATTCTAAACCTTCAAGGATGAATCTGCGTTTTCCCTTCTTCTGGCCGATGGCGATGTGGAAGTCATCGCGTAGCTCGCCAAGGAAATCTTCGCGCAAGAGACGAAATTGATTGTCCAGATGTACGAGGCTTTTGCTTGGATCATCCACAGATTCCACGGCATCAGCCCGGCGATAGAAGGGTCGCTCGCGGGAGGCGAATTCATCGGGGGTAGGTAGCAGTTTGACCTTACGATAGTCAACAAAGTCGTTATCATGGCGTCCACCGGGGCCGTCTTCTGCCCCGTTCGAGGAAGTGCTGCTGAGAAGGTGCTTGATCTTCTGGCCGAGCTTACGAATCTCGAGCGAGGAGCCATTGATCAGGGACTCGTTCCCCGTGACACGTTCAGCGACATCTCGCACATCTGGCAGCCTTTCGGAAGAACGGCAGGAGAGAACTTCAAGCAGAAGCCAGGCGAACGCGTGGGTGGCTCCATCATTGAGGTTCTGAGCCTGATGGGCCTCGACAAGCGTGTTCCAGAACGTCGGTGGCTCAACAATGGCCTCGAGAATGCGATTGAGGAATTCTCCGGCGTAGAGCTGCTTGAGCGACGGATCAGCCAGACGGCGGAGAACAGAGGCAGCCGGCCCGTTGAGGAAGGCGCCGTCCCCGGAAAAGCGAAAGGACTTGGCAACAGCATTGATTCCGCCCGCTGCGGCGACAACACTCTCAACGCATTTTGTCACATCTTCTTGGGCACACAACGACTCCAGGAAACGGTTTCCGTCCGCGGCATTCTTCAGCTCGCGATGTCCATGTATGGTGGCATTGAAGAGCTTTGTCTGCCTTGCCAGCCGCTTCGCTGAGTCCTCTTGCTCATTCATTATTGCGAGATTCTTTAACAGAGAACAGAGTCGGGTCAACAGACAGTAGAGGGTGTGAAGGAGAGAGTGCGTGTGAGGTACGAGGGGTAGGAAGGACTGATTCAACTTGTGGGACCACCTTGTTAATTATCGGATGTGCCTTTGATCCTAATAGCTACTCCGCAGCTTGCATCTGTTGGAATGTCATTCATAGTGACGTGGCTCGATGTTTTTCAGGCATCATTTGTTCCATAATCGAGCTGATAGAGAAGCGTTCGAAACCATGCAGCCTCTTTAGTATAACAACACCCCACCACTCCGCTTGAGCGGTCATCTACAGGACCAAGCTTTGTCGCACATGTCTTCTTTCTCTATCTTAATTCTGAACTCCTCTTGAAAACTTATATAAAAGTTTAAAATGTCGACTTGGAGGGGTGCTTCCTCTAGCGGTAGGGCTGGCTTCACGCCTCGAGGTGGTCGAGGTGGTGGTCGAGGTCGAGGCGGGCGTGGCGGGCGTCAGGGTGCTCTACTGCAGCCCGATATTGTCAAGCATCCTCTTGGGAATTTAGTTGCCAAAATTACCACAAAAGATATCGATCTTACCGCTTCAGATGATACCTTTTCCGCGGCCGCTGTTATCACCGGCTGCAAATATGTTGCATCCTACAATTGGATGAATGAGGGCGCTCCAACTATCATGGCACCTGGTAAGAATTGAATATAGTGGCGGACGCTAACAAAAGGAGAAGCTGACTTTCTCAAAGGAAAACCACCACTGTGGACACCTCTCTCGGTACCACGTCACTTAAATGAAGACACTGGTGACTTCTATCGAGATCCCAACGCTGCTAGGTTTCCATCGTATCCCATCGAACCCGCCGTTCAAGCTATATTCAAAGTCGATCCTGCTTTTTCAACATCCAACATTGACATCTTCGCCTGTGGCAGTACTCTGGGCAACCTCCTTCGTTTCGCTCGGCATGATGATAAGCCCTTCCGCTTCACGGTTGAGCTGATCGGAAACACTGTCTTCTTCGCCCGTAAAGAGGGCTCACCAACTGAACTTATTACCGGGGTGCGAGGATGGGGACATACGTTCCCGGACGCGTATACGACTTGGGAGCCGGATGTCAAGGGCTCGGAGACGCATCAACGAATGGTGCAGTACAAATTCGGCGGACTCGGATTCATTCTTCGCTTTGAATGCGATGGTTATTTTAATACCGCCCTACCGCAAAAACCAAGCCATGACGGGGATGACGATCTGGCTCAGGCCCTGAGAACGGTATCAGTCAGTCAGTCCCTCCCAAAGCAGAACAAAACTCTCTGCATCAAGACCGGCGGGTCCGAAGTTCCCCAGTCTTCAATTTTCGACCTCAAGACTCGTTCAGGAAAGCGTGGCCAATCAATCGATATGGAACAGATCCTCCCTCTGCTTTACCTCAAGCAAATCCCTAACTTCATCGTCGCGTACCACAATGGCGCCGGACTTTTTCCAACAAAAGACATCAAAGTTGAGAACTTTGAGAAGGAAATCCGGCAGTGGGAAATTGACAACAAATCTGCATTAGAAAGACTTTCTGTTATCGTACGCAAGATCATCGAGGTTGTAAAGATGGATGAGTGCGGACTGCTTGAAATTTATCGGCCTTCCCCTGACTGTCTTGAGATTCGCAAGCAGCATGGGGATGAGTCGCATGTATTGCCTTTGTCTCTAAGACAGGAATGGGAAGGTGCAGGTCTACATGTCGCGGATGAGTTTGACTCTGGTCAAGAGTCATCGCAAGAGGGCGAAGGGGTTGACCTACCCCATTCCTACAGCTACAATTTCGACAGTGATTCTGACGATGATAGCATTAAAGATTTCACAGCGTGTTCTGCGGATGACTGTGGGTACTGCGGGAAATGCACTTACTGAAAACCGGGTTTCTTGGCTGTAGTCCGCCATAATGTCTGTCATAATAATCGACTGTTCGCTTCTGGTCCGAACCGTTACGAGACTGGAAATTATCAAAGTCTATGGTGAAGCTCAATTTTTGTGTTGTGCGGTAAATTAATTTTGAGCCTAGTCTCGTTGCCAGACGCTGGTGTTGCCCAGTTGTTTTTGAGCCCAAGGTCCCTCTGACCTACCGTAAATGGTCGTAACTGAGATCAATAGAGGCCCATGCGCAACGCACCTAAGCGAACATTCGGATGGAACCGACGGTAGGTGTCTCGATGCTTTGGTTCGGCAAAAACATCAAGCGCAGGCGAAAGGCCCATGTGATCTGCATTGACGTTCAAATATACACGGCCATGAGAGCCTAAGGCCTCCTAAATTGGTTGTGATGGGCAATATCTTGGGGGCATTATCGACCTTTAATCAGAACGTAGAACCGTTTTATGCCTGTAGACATATATCTGTTTACTTCTGTTGTTAATAACCCGGCTATAGCACTGGAGTGCGGGTCTGTCTTGAGATCTATTGTGCAGCTGAAATGTCTGGACGAGATACTAGGGGTTTGATGTATATATAATCGGCCCGTAGTCATCAGTTTGTCATTTCTTCAAGTGCCCGTGCAATTCCGAACCAAGAATAGTAAGAGCCACCACTTCAATCAGCTATCGACTAAGTATACACCGCAGAATCTACTTAAAAAAAAGGTCGAGAAAATGCCTTCGACAATTTCCAGAATTTATAATCAATGCGTGCATCAAATCAAGTACGAAACTGTCGATAACGGCAAAACAGGCCATAGCTACACACTTGCTGGATACGTGGAGGGTGACCCGATCCCAACTCAAGATGTCTCCAACGATACTATTCCACTTGGTGGAGATGACTCCTTCACTATGAGTGCGATCAGGATATGGGTCGGCGTGTTCAAGTCCGTCGATATATACGAGGCGAACGGCCAAGTTACAGTAAAATATCCTCGTCCGGATGGCGAATATGTTGAGCAAGTTGTGAAACTTGGACAAGGGTCGTATATTCTCTTTCTCATGAAATCGGACCAAACCGGGGTTGCATCCTGGCCAGTATTTGTGCAGGCAACTTCATCAGCGGGGAAATCACCAGACGAAATTGGAAACCAAATCGCCCAACATCTCGCTGAGGAGCAAAAGACCAATGCTGTTAATATGCCAACTCAGGCGGTCCCTGTCCGCAGGAGAGACCTTTCCAAACCATTAATGCGAAGAAGAGAGGAGCTGATGCGGAATAAGAGAAGAGATGGCCCGCAGCGAATTCAAAAGAGGGACGAGGGCCAGGAAGATATAATAAGAAGAAGGAGTCCAGTTATGCAAAGAGCTCCGTTCCGAAGATGATTGGGTTGCTTGGACGTTTAGGCGTTTCTCTCTGATTTTTGGTGCTGGACAGCGTTGAGGGTACAACATGTAACAGTGTTCCATGTGTTTTGGCTTTTGTGTTATCTATCTCTCTCAATACTGTAAATAGTATAGTTCTTTTAGCTATTATTATTACTTATGGTTCAGACCACTTCCAATTTCGTCCTTGAGGTGGCTTATTGTCTGGAGCTGTGAGCTAAAGCTGTCTGGAGCAATGAGCATGATTTGTGTTGCTTCGATGGTGGTGCATTCCAACAGGTTGAGCGGCTGGAAGACCCAGTCTCGAACCCAAATCAGAACACAACAGACAAGTTACCTAGAGATAACTTGATAAATTTGGAAATTGGAGCTTTAGAAAACATACCGTGGAAACACCCTAAGTTTTGGGCCATAGTTAGGTAGTCCATTTACAATGCTGAATAATAACAAGGCAATTTCAAAGCATATGGTGTGGAAGACATCACGCAAGGTGGCGAATCAAGCCATCCGTTCCTTGCATCCGATATCTGCGCCTTAGCGAGGGTCTATCCGGACAATGGGCACAAACATGCGTCTGTATTAATAATGGCACATTTCTAATATCCGGAGCCCGGAAGGCAAACTTCTGGGTCCGAAGGGTCCAGTAGCATAGCCACGGATACATTCTAGATCTAATTAGCGGAGCTACTTTTGAGCAATTTACTATCTAAGCTTAGGACGCTTCGTAAGTTTGTAAGTTATGTTTCTAGCTTCTGGAATGCCATGCATCGATAGATAAGACGGCTGGACCTCGTTCCATTGGTCTCGGCAGATCTATTCGGAAACAAATTGCGTAATAGGAATATTATTGTACACATTTTTATGCCTCTCAGTTGCAATCCCGTTGTCGCAGCTTAAAGATATGAACATAGGATGGATCAAAACTAATGGAATTTCTGCAAGAGATATTATGAAGGAAGCTCAATGGTATATTGTATAAGACTCCGAAGACATCAGACTCCCAGCGGTAAAGCAAAGTAATCAAAAATTCAACAAGGGGTTACAAAACAACATAAGTATAGAGTTTCTTCATCATACTTTTTCGACTCTCAGCACGCTTCAAAAGAGTATTCTGTACAAGAAAGAGAGAGAGAAAACCAAAGGGAAAATCGCCTGCTAAACGAAACCAAGCCCCCAAAGCGAGTGAAAGAAATAGGCGAGAACGCCAGACAAAAGCAGTCTTCTTTATGATATAAAAGGAAACCTTTATCGTATCAGCGTAGGAACGAAAGACTAAACCCAAAAGTACCCAACTCTGTACCCGACTCTGCAGTACGAAGCCTTCCTTGCTCAAAAGAATGGGAATCAAACAGTCGTAAAAGGCGTGTCAATAATCTCACAATCATCATAGTCTTCGCTAGGGAACTCGTCCGTCATAGTACTATCGATAGTAGACGCATTGCTGTTGCTTCTTGTCGAGGAGCCATTGGCCACATGGAGACGAGTATCGGTTTCCAACAAAACTTTGAGCGACGCCAGAATGGATGTAATGGAGGACCCAAAGTTCAAACCTGTTTCCGCTTCGGAACCGGTGGCAGTGCTGTCCACATTTGGGACATTTTTCATGAGAGATCGAAGATACATCGTCGTAATAGAAGACTATAGCGCGCCGACGTTAGTTGGAAAGTTAAACAACTTGGAGTAACAGATGAACTACATACCTCAATCCGAGTAACAAGAGACTCAACAAATTCCAATATTCTCGGATCCGATCCTCCCTCTTGTATCTTCTTCTGAAGCATATCCTTACTATAAGCTCCATCCATCATAAATTGAGACTTCATGCCAACGGTATTCAACGAAGAGCATAGTTTCTCTAGTTTCAAAGTACAGTCGTAAAGCGGCAATACCATCTCCGGTGTCAATCCCGTCTCAGAAGGTGGATTCTTCTCTATCAACTTATCGGACTCTCTGGCAGCGAGAGAAGGTGGAAAGATCAATGAGATGATTTCAGGATTTTCAAGACCTTTCAGCTTCTTTTCTCCCATAGGCTTGGTTACCCAACCGCTCGAATTCCTGAGAGTCCTAAGATCACTGCGGATAGCTTCCTCGAAGGTAACATCTCCGAAAGAGTCGCTTGGCTTGCTCGCTGTGGCGGTGTCTTCTGGAGGATAGAGAGCATCCATCTTTTTGAGCTCTGTCAAATAGTCCATGCTGACAGTGATCTGCCCACCATCGGCAACACCTGAGATACGAGCGGCTCTGTTGACCATAGGACCAAAATAATCCATACGTTTGGTGATAGGGTCACGCTCGCACACAGGCTGGCCAAAATGAATACCCATACGCACAGACAAACCTCTGTACATCAAACTCTTTGCTCCTTCCTCATCACTTGCCCAAACTTCAGCGCATTGCTGGGACCGAAGAATATCTAGCGGCCATGCTTCGCAGGAGAGCAGAGCAAGTTGAACATTGAAAGTCCACAACAGAGCGGAGGTGACTGTCGGGAAAGCGACCATAAAGGCATCACCTTCAGTTTTCACCTCATATCCTCCGCAAAGTCGCAGCTGTTCTCTCATGATGTCGTTGTGAGATTTGATGGCGGAACGCATAGCATTTGGATAAGTTTCCCAGAGTAATGTTGAGCCCTTGATATCAGTGAATACCAAGCAAACGTCGACTTCTGGAGGAGGAATTTCACGGCCAAATTTCCGCCATCTGGAATCATCTTCATTTTCCAATTTTCTCCTTGCTCCACGTCGCTGTCCTGAATCTTCATCCATACCTGGAACAATAGACATGCGTCTACCAATATTCCGCCTCTGTTTGACTAGATCACCAATTCCCACAATCATGACCATGATTTTATTGGTAGCTCCATATCCAATCGCGAAATCTCGAAGTTTTTGGGCAGCAAGCATTAAATCGTTCTTCTCTTGACTAGCGATGTAAACAGCTGTTTGATAGCTGATGTGGTCCCATAGCTCTTTGCTTGCAAGAATCAAAAACTCATCTGATTCCGATATTTTCCAATGCTGCACTGATGGACACGCCTGAACACTTGGAACGAGCTGCAGGTATCCGAAGGCTCGTGAAATCTCCAGATGGTCGTTAACTCTTCCTCCTCGGGAGACATATCCTCCCGCATCTCGAATTCGTTCGAGTTCGGCAGGGAGGAGAGGGTCATGTTTCTTGGTGAGGACTTCATGTCCGCCGCTGGCCTGAACTAGCACACCCATGGCGTCACCAACATTGGCAACATACATATCGTGTCCCTGGATGTACACGAGAACTCCAGTTGCTCCGAGTTGGATGTCATCTTTTGTCAAAGTAGTTTGCCCTGCGCTCGTTCCGCGATGTCTTTCGCGTGGTGAGTGAGTCTTATCTTCATGTGTCGCTAGCCCCGTCAACATCAATTCACGGTCCATCGCAATGAAGGCTCTTCGCAGCGCAGCAGCTGGGCTCTCTTCAGGCCGGAGTCTCCTCAACTCTTCTTGGAGGTAGAAGATCGTTTGCTCTTGCAGAAACTTGGCTACTTTGCTACCGCTATGCGGAAGCACTTGGCCGTCGTAGAAACCGAAGACAATTTCATCTTCGGCACCTCGGAAACGAGGGACTACCATGTCCACCATCGATAGATGTTCGCTCCTTCCAAGAGAGTCTGCCATACCATACATCATTTTCTCGATCTGGGTTCCCGATGTACGGACACGACAATCCTCCGATTGATCCGGAAACGAGGGGTTTGTTGTTGTTACATCCATGAGACCCAGTACTCTCAAAGATTTGAGGGCGTTAAAGTCCGTAAAGCTCTGATCACGAGGACCACTGGCTGAGAAATTTGCCTTGATGTCCAGCCGTCTATTTCCAGAAAGATTTAGATACCGTAGCTCCAGGTTCCAGTTCCTAAAATGCCCGTTAGCTGTCTGTTGAACGCCGGCGATGCTATGAGTTTGACCTACCAGTTCCAGTCGTATGGCCAATTTGAAATGTTGTATTTGAGAGCGTTCGATCCAACATCCAGTACATGAAGCCGTCTTATCTTACCGAGCTCAGCAGGAAGTGTTTGGAATTTATTTGAATTGAGATGTAGGACTTTGAGGCTCGATATATGCTCCAGGTCGTCAGTTGGCAGAGTTGTCAATTCATTCCCAGATAGGTAGAGTTCATTCAGCCAAACCAACTTAGCCAGAGCCCTAGATGGAATATCGTAAATCCGGTTATACGACAGGTTCAGAGCTCTAAGTTCGGCTAGCAACGAAATTTCATCGAATACTTCATCACCTAATCGATTATCCGCAAGAAAAAGGAACCGAAGACTTGAAGCGAAGGTATTGGCCACCCTACTAGACGCTGTTGAATCTTTCCGGGATCCAGGGGTGAATGTTCCGGTACCAACGACAGTGCTAACATCCGACGCTTTCGACGCTACTGATGCCTTCCTAAGATTACTTGTAGCTGAGGCGAATGAGCTCTTTCGACTGGTTGCCATTGGACTGCCAGCACTGAGGAGTCCGTTAGATGCTAAATAAGATGCTTCAGGGATGGATTTGAGGGGGTTATACTCAGAATGATCCGGGCTAAGAGTGTTATCGTTTGTCTGCTGTGCTTGTGAAGTGGCAACAGACGATGCTGGAAGCTTGGGGAATACAGTAAGGACATTGGAGGAAAGGTTGAGACTGGTAAGGCTGACCATTGACCAAATCTCAGACGGTAATTTGGCAATGTCATTATCATGAAGGTCGAGGACGCGAAGATCAACAAGTTGTCCGATTTCGGGGGGAAGGGTTGTCAGATGGTTACTTGCACAGCTTAATTGAAGAAGCTTCTTCAATTTACCAATCTGTGATGGTAGATTGTTGATCTTGTTCTTGTCGAGAACTAGTTTCTCGAGATTCGGTAACATGTCACAGAAATTATCCGCTAGAACTGTCAACCTGTTGTCAGAGAGGTTAAGATAAGTCAACGTTGGCGTGATGGATTTGATAACGAAGGCTGTGACCTTGCTACTGTTCAGATGCAAAGTTCTCAATCTCTCAAAACCACAGGAGAACGACACGATCTCATTGTGGCCAGCGTATAGAACTTCCAAACGGTCAAGCTCTCCTAGGATATCCACTGAGTTGAGAACATTGTGCCTGATATCCAATTCTTTCAGAGCCTTGAGACCTGCTAGGCCGGCAGGGAGATCCCCTGCAATCTGATTGTGAGAAAGGATCAGCCTTTCGAGAACCTTAAGCGAGCCCATATCTTCCGGGATTGCCTTGATCTTGTTGAAGGACATATCAAGCTCTAGCAGGCTCACTAGCTTTGATATTAGCGGCGGGATAACAGTTAGATAATTCGATGCCACATTCAATCCCCTCAAGTTGTGGAACTTGGAGAACTCTTCCGGAAGCTCATGAATACGGTTGTTAGCCATCTTCAGAGCTACTAGATTTTCATGTTTGTGGAGTTTTGCATTTGAGAGGTGTTTAAGTCGATTGTTGGAGATATCCATGTATGTCAAACGTTGGATGTGAGCGAAACTCGAAGGGAGGTCCCATGCTTCGTTATTTCGGAATTTAATCTCCTTCAGATTTATACAAGCCTGAATAAAATCCTGAGGAACTTGGAGCGACAGGTTCCGCGAAAGGTTCAACGAGGATATCTCCGCTGCTTTGAGATAGAATGCAATAGGTATCGTAAGAAGGTTGCGTCCGCTAAGATCAACATGGTTGTATTTAAAGTTGTTGAAGCCAGTATCAGGGTCCTACAATGCATCGTTCGTGATCAGTAGAGGTTTCTTGGGATTGGGAATTGTGTCGTAAACCAAATGGTCCGTGCTAGCGTGCGAGACAAATTTGGAAGGGTAGATCTTACCAATGAGTGGCCACTGACACGTGAGGGGAGAAACGTGAAGCGGCAGAGGTAACTGTTATCCTCGCGACCAATCTCGTCGATTCTATCTTCTTCGGTGTACCCGACTTGCTCGAGAAGCTTTTTTTGCATTATCAAAGGTCGCTCGCCAGAACCTAGTATTCGAGCAAGTTCTCCCTTTCGCAATATTATTACATAATTCGAGAGATCGTCTTGTAGAAACGACTTTTTGCCTAGCTGGTGCAACAGATCGGTGACAGTGGCATTGAGATTGGAGGAAAGGGTTGTGAAGGAACCATCGACACGGAAGACTCGAATACAAAACTAAATTCGCATATTAGTGTTAGTAGGATAGTAAAGGTCTACCAGAGGAAGTAGTACCTGTGATAAGGATTGTTTTCGGAGCATCTCCTCGGGGATGTCTTCTGCTTCTTCCTGTGTCTGGGTTTCTGCCAGCTTTCGTTCCCGGCCTCCAACAGCCCAACTGTCAGGAGCATTCCATGATCCGTGTGATTCTTGCTTCTTGTTCGACCGAGGCTCGTGCGATGGATGGTTCGAAGGAGGCGATTGCGCAACGATGCCCTCCATATTTGTCAAATCGAAAATATCTAACGACATTCCAGTTGTGTCTGGTGGTACGACGTTATTATATTTTCCAGCTTCTTTGCCGAGGATTTTCTCAAAGGAATCGCCACGTCTCTTCGTCTTACTGCTCGATGGGTTTGTACTCCCAAGAGCTTTTCGACTGTTTCCACCTCCATGGCTATGATAATAATCCGGAATTGCGAAGAGTGCTGGATTGATGTTAAACTCACTAGTAAGTGGTGCTGTGGTACCACGTTTTGGGACATCTGGACGCATTCGACCAGAAGCACTGGGTGTAGGCTCTGGACCCTTTATGCTGGGATGGCGATCTTTCCTCGACGGATTTATTGATAGCGAGTTCGAGTCGATATCGTCTTCCTTGGGTTTCGTTTCTCTTCCCTTCAATAAGCCTTTCAGGAATGACCTTTTGGTCGATTTTTCTGCACCTGTGGTTCCGGATGCGGTGAGTCCTACGGGGTTAGATATGGAACCCATCCCAGAGTTCATACTATGTACTGATGGCGAAGGAGAGCTTGCTCTGGGCAGGTTAACCATGGATCCACCATATGATGCCGAAAACATGTCCCTGCGGTGCTGTGGAAGCTCCCTATCACTCGCGCCACCGTCATAGTCTCTACTGGAAGGCTTCGCTGGGGTCTTCGTTTTATCGGCTTTTCGGTGGAAAAACGTATGCGCGGACGATTTTGGGTCATAGCTCTGTTCGTCTTTCTGATATCGATGTCTGTCGTTGACTAGTTGGTTCTGAATCGGGGCCTCGCCGAATTGCTGGATATCCTAGGCAAAAACCGCAATTCATTTAGTAAATAATTCCAAAATCAAACCCCAAGACTTTTAAAAATCCCAAGAAAAAAAACTTCAAAAGAATAATTCAGGAATACAAACATTCATGCCACCACTCACATTGGCATCTTGAAACAAAAACGGAACAACATCTGAAGAGGGCATCTGTGGCGTCCTGGGCCGAGATGCGTTACTGAGGGGCGCAGTCGTGGAATGGAAGAGCTTCTGGCCAGGTAGGTTTGTATCAGATTGACTGATCGGCGGAGGGGTAACCGGCGCCGTGTTCGCGTGATGTGTATGATGGTGGTGAAGAATATGGTGGTGACCCTCGTTGTCGCCAAAGATCCCATGCAGCTTGCCGTTGAGCCGTTTGCCCAACGAGGTTTTGGATCCAGTGGAGGATGCGGTCGTATTCACCGACGCCACGGATGGTCGGCGATCATCCCCTTGTGCGAAGTACCCATCAATAGAATTGGCGGAATAGTTGAAATCCATACTTCCGGGCCCGTTGCGACTCGCCTGAGGGGAGTCGTCCAGATGGAGCGGGCTGAAGATATCGCCATGCTTGTACTCCGGCGAGCTCGATAGTTTCGTCATGTCGTCGAGGACCGAAGCGACGCCAAACGTGGTGTCGTGAGGATTGCTGCCGAAACTCGACGAATGATGGAGACCTTTCCAAGTCTGGCCGGTGGGAGAGGCGGATGGAGGGGTCTGAGTGAGGGTCGGATTGCTGCTGCTGTATCCATTGGGGCCACCGCCAGTGCCCTGAAGGACCTTCAAGTCTCGGCGATGATCTCCGAGGGGCGTCATGTTCAATCCATAAGCGAAGGAGGAGCCCTGGCTGTCGTCTCTGCTGTGGAAGGCGGGTTGGAAGGGGAAGTAGTTGGCATTCGACGCGGAGTGCGAGGACCCGGGCTTGGAGTTGAAAGAACCAGACCGGCCGAGCAGGGCGTTGTGGGCAGAGGAGGTGGTGTTGGGGGTGTTGTTTGATTGGCCTTGGCTGCTGGCAGGCGGTGTTGCCAGCGGCGGGAACGAGGAGCCGGGCGAGATGTTGTTCGACTCCTGCCTCTCGATTCTGCTCATCGCGCACTTGGTTAGAACGGAGGGTCGAGGTGACGGTGCCCAATCAGACGGGGTCGTGGCCGGATCGTGGGAATGGGGATATAAAAATAAATAAAGACAAAATAGCAGGATGCTGGGTATATATGATATGGCAGATAGGGTATATTATCTTTTATGTCCGAGCATGCATCTCAAACACCAGGGCTGAAGGATCAAGATGAAGGGGAGGGACACTGCTGTCAGGGCTAGGTTTGACGAAAACGGATATAAAAACCACAGAAATAAGGATCAAGAGCGGACAGCGGCGGATATCATTTAGCTCGAGATCGAACTTGCGAATGACATATAATCGTATTTCCAGAGCACACCCTGCGGGCCGAATTCAAGCTGATGAGTAACACGGGAAGCAAACGGGGAAAGAATGTCCGAGTTCGTGTCCCGCTACGCCATATTCTTGAGAAGGAATCAAAATTTCCAGTACAGCAATCACCAAAAGTGAAGTGCAGCTGAGCGGATGCGCGCACAGTTGGTGATATTATGCAAAGGATCCCCCAGCAGCCAGATAGGAGCGAGCCCCCAAATGAGGAATCCGATGTGCAAGAAAGTGAGAGGGAACGACGTCAAGGCACCACAAGCGAGAGCAAGCAAAGCAAAGCAAAACCAGCAGCGGTGTGGACAAGGTGCATCAAGTTTTTAATGCCCGTTCTGTTGATCGAACTTCAAATCCAGCGGGAGAGTGATACGTGCGGGGGTGCGCATCATGCAAGGTAAGCCACATGGGAACCCGTCGCTCTTAGCCAAGTCGAAGACTCCAGCCAAAGTGTATGTCGTTCTTATTGCGAACACTGGTGCGACCTTTTCTCCCACCCAAGATGTCAAGAATCGAATCTTGAAATGGTGGGGAATAATAAGCATAACAGCCTCGATAACACTGTGCCGTTGGGTTGGGGTCCCGCCCAGACTCGTTTCAGATGTTGGATGGATCCGATGTCGAGACCGGGATCCGACACCCAGCTACCAGTGGATAGCCCGCTTTTTCGTCCAACGCAACAAGCTGACGGGGAAGCAGATTCGAGATCCGGTGTGATCGAGGGACAGGTAACACGAGAGGTGATGCTTTCCAATAAAGTGATAAATATAATAGAGCGAGCTTTGGGGGCCGTGTTCTTCTTTCTTCTCACTCTTTCTATTATTACCCAGAGGGTGTGCTATGGCCACGCCATTCCGACTTCTAACCATCCAGTCCCCTTGTTTGTCACATTTTGTAGAGGTTCCAAATAGATAGAGATGGAAAGAACGAGCCAGTTCCCAAATATAATAACTGTCTCTTCCCCGCTTTCTCCATGATCCCGGGCCGTCTGAGGTGTGTATTCGGAGTATGCAGGTGGGTAGAAGCAAGTACCTGGCCTCGAAGCACGTTCCCTTTGTTTTCGATATTCATCCGGACTGCGGTGCCCTGCGACATTTACCCGGGATTCTGTCTTGACTCTTTCCTTTTTCCTCCCTTTCTATGCGGTTGGAAAGCTGAGCGATAAAGGCATTGGACGCATAGAATCCGAGTATGCATTTCATGCATGGGCGCGCGGAGCTTTTTTTCTTTTCTTTCGAGGCTCTAGACGACGCTCGCACAGGTTTCTGCGCTGGGCGGGCAGATATCGCGAATGAACCGCCACGCATAAAATGTGCCATAGAAATGAAGTTGACAGAGCATTTGAATTTAAATCAAACAATAAGAGGAAAAACATATTGGAAACATTAATTCATGCACATACCTAGGTCTCGGTGCCGCAATTCTGAGATCCATCTTGTCGCCGGAAATTTGCCCGCTCGGCGGTCGCCCTCTCCCAAACAATGAAGACATGTTGAACTGGAAGCTGTTATGCCTTGCCGCTGCGGTTGTTGGTGTGACTGAGCCGGAGCTGTTTGCTGGCCCTACCCCTGAGGAACCCTGCTCAGGATAGAAGAAATCTGGGGAATCGAGCTCGAGGAAGCTTCTGTCGCCAGAAGTTGACGAGGAATTCGATGTGATGCTTGAGGTGTGTTTGTGATGGTAATGTTGATGGAGCATCGGGTTCGTGGTCGACTCCAGGACCGGGTTCGATATCTTTCGTTTACCCGCCATCCTTTCTATCGTCTAGGTTTTGAGCTGAAGGAGGGGGAAACTTTAACGAGACCGGACGGTTCCAGATCAATTTAATTTCGCACGGTTTCGATTGCTTCCTTGGACAGGTAGGTAACCTTTGCGTCCGAAATGCTGGTAAAACAGCACTAACAGTGACGAGACCTGGAGCGTTTCTGCTGCTAGTTCCAGTTGGAAAGAATTGATATTCGATTCTAGCGGGCGACCAGCGTGCCTCGATAGTGCTGGCTGGGATTGTTAGCGTGTTGCCAGTGTTGTCAAGCTAAAGTTCATGAATTCATTGCCAGCTGAGTTTCTCGATATATTGTGGTAGGCCGGCCAGAAGAATTCACCGCAATTAATTGCGTAAGTGTAACGAAATGTGAATCGTGCGAAACCCAAACCTTTCCCCGCGGCTACAACTGCGGACGACGGAGAGAATTCAGGTGGTTCAGCGAATGCCTCAAGCAGGACGGAGGCAAATCAGAGCCAGGCTCTTTCGATCCTCACAAAACCTCACGGATTCGTCCTAGCACAATGGCCGCCCTCGGCAAGAAGGCTGGATGCACTCGTCGAAAAACTGGCTCCTCACCAAGCAACAAAAACCCAAATCTGCCTGCGTTTCCAAAGAGATCGCTTATTCGCAAACGTTTAATTCCTATGACGGTTCGTCCAAGAAGATCGACGGTGTTTATTTTGTACTCGAATACATTTGCAAATTACAAAGTTATGGTCTGTAGGTGTAGTATAGTAGTTGGAGTAGGTGGTCCTTGCTGTGAGGGGATGATGCAGCGAAGATGCATGGCAAAATAACAAATAGAAATCGAAGAGAAATCAAGAAGAAACATCAACGGATTCAATAGTGTGGAAACACACTTGGCTATTAAACAAATGGTTTTAGGAGCCCCAGTTCAATGCGCTTGCGCATGCCGATGCCGATAGTGGCATCAATCAAAAGCTCCAACATTCGCAGGATACAGCCGATCCTTTTGGGGCTTTGTTAGCAAAAAAAAAGACACTGAAAGTTCCCAGGTTCGGATTTCTTTCTATAAAAATCTTGTTCGGTTTCAAAGCCCTCTTTTGGGTTGGTGCAGCGAGGTTTGTTTTGCATATGTGGAGGGGTAGGAAACGGTGCCCATGGGGGAATGTGTGGTGCTGGAACCATATGGCCATGCAGGTGCAAAAAAGGCACACGAGAAAAAGCTGCGCTTTCCGAAGGACATTATCCTCTCATGGAGTCTGGGCTGGGAGGAGGCCCTTATTTTCCTTGAATTTGCGTCCCTTTCCTGTTGACCGGGTACATTATACCCACGCAAGGGCACACAATTTGACAACCTAGACATACATACATATAAGTACATACATAAGAACCGCTTGATTGATTCCGAAATCCTGCTTCTCACATGATAGTGCTCGTATTTCTTTCGTTGTCAAAAATACCTATTTCTGATATGATCCTCGTCTAGCCGTTCGCCGTTTTCTTTTTTCCGAAGGCACAAATGTGTTCCCCGTGCACCCGCTCGCCTCTCAAATCGCGACATGTGGAAAATCTGTATTTGCATGGCGGTCAACGATCGAGAGTGAAACCGAGACATCTGAGAAACCCAGAAACCTATCGCGGCTGATGGTTGAGGGGTATCGTCTCGATCTTCGCAAACGTAGGGAAAACAAAAACAAAAACATGTCAGAAACTAGGCTACAGAGCAACCATCCCACCGAAAGAGCAGGTCAAGTGGCGGTCGAAGTGGATCCTAATCATCACGATATCACAAACTTGCAAACATGATTGTGAAATATACCCACCAGAAGCTTGATGTCCAGCCCAGGCCAGTCGGAAAGTGAGCTCTTTCGTCCAGCAAGTCCCAAAGATCTGGCCATTCGATAGAGTTCTCGGCAAGCGCGAGACGAGAAAGAGAATGAAGGGGGGGCATATGCAGGTTGTCAATCCGCTTGCCCGAATGTTGAATAATGGAGGCGAGATGCATGAGAGCCTAAAGAGCTGCTGGAATTCAACTGGCCGTGCTAACTAGCCGAAAGTCTTGGCGCTAATCTTGTGGGTATTTCAGCATTTGGGATTCGTGCCGTCGGTATGCACATATCGCGAAATTATGTAGCAATATTGATCTTCGAGATGGATTAATATACCTCTAAAGTGTTGGACTCACCATGGAATGATAAAAGGGGTTTACTTTCGTTGTGATTACACGTTTTCTGAACCCAGCGTCTTAGGGTTCTCAACATCGCCGACTAGCTCACTTGGTACTTGTAATAGGATACTCCAACCTTGATTGATAGCGGAAACTAGGAAATCGGGACACAATCTCCACTTACGGACCGTGAATAGACGGAAATGCTTTCCAGTGATATTATCAATTCTAGAATCGATAAAAGAGCTAGGCCTAGACCCTCGAGCTCGGATCAATGATGCTTCATTTATAAACAGAAAGCGCTCCCGCCTGCATATAATCATGCAACGGTACCATGGAGAGGAAGTGGAATCCGGCTCCTAAGTTATAGATCCGAAGAAATCATTTTTACTTGTCTCGTAAACAAGCAACCATATAAGGATACAGAATTTCGGATGGATATCTCTGCACTAGGCACTCATCAAGTTATCAGACATACTCGATTTCCAATCTTAAAACAAAATCCCGCCATGCCCTGTCGCTGTGTCTGAATTCCGTATGAGAATATACATTATGCAACATAAACTCCCATTTAGATCCTTACACATATCCTTCGTCGGATCTATTTCCGCGGAGGAGCATAAGGACCTGTCCAAAAGGAACCGGTTTCACAATTCGTTTCTGCAAGATAGTCTCAGGATCTCACTGCATGTCTCGTACGTTGAGTATCGGTAGCGCAGCAAGCGTGGTATGACTCGAGCTCGTATTTCATATCTGCAGAATGAACACAAATGTGCATTTACCAAAGCGAAGGATGCCTACGTGGGGAAGTTACGGGAATGAGACAAGAACGATGCAAGCAGCCGTCAAAGAAATCCGTGTCAACATGATCTACGTCACGTTAGTTATATATGTATATGCGCTTAGCCAAGGCTTATTTTTAGGTACGATTTCAGATATGTATCGATACGTTGTCTACCAAAAGTCAAATTAAAACTCGTTATTAATTAACATGCCTACGCCTATTCCTCTATGTCACCCCGTTGGAATAAAATTTAAATCCTTGGAACATCTCCCCTACGAAGCTGGTCTATAACACTGTTTCTTCTCCTCTTCAAGTCCTCCAATTGGTCCCATGTGCGACGGGAAACACGATCTTGGATAAATCGCTTAAGATCCGGGTTAACTCCGAGCCATTCGGCTTCCCTAAGAGTTCTAGATGATGGAACCATGCTTTCAAGATCCTTAAGCTCTTGATCCGACTTGTTCATCAAACGGTCGATTTTCCGCTGTGGGACATCTCCTCTTTGCCGTGCGAATCTGATCAAACCCTCTTTTAACTTCTGTGGGTTTTTCCTCTTTGGCCAGAAGCCGCCACCTCGCGGGTGATTCCGGAGGCCACTGGGTAGATTGTTCATGTCGGGGTCCCGTCCTTGCCAAATCTTCTTGATACCTTCGTAGTATCGATTATCCCATTCATTTACTTGGCGGAAGACATCATCTGGAGTATCCTGGATGGCCTCCATTTGTCTCTGACTGGCACCATTCCGTCTGGCGCTTTCGATCCAGTCGAGCTTGAGCGAACTGTCTCGCTTTTGGAAATCGCTATATTCACTACGTTTTGCAAATGAACCGTAAGGCTCGTAGCCATAGCCATAGCCATAGCCCTGATCATCATGATCGAAAGTGTCGCTACCATCATCTATGTCGTCATAGTTGGTATAGCCAGCATCGTAGCTGTAGGGGTCCATATCGTAGCTTGCGTCCATATCATAGCTTGCATCCATATCGTAGCTTGCGTAGTAAGGGTCTTGGTAGGCGGCAGCGGTGGCAGCAAAAGCTGCCACAAGGCCAATTATTGGAGTGGATAATCTCATTTTAGATTTATGGGGGGCAAAACTCCTTAGGTACTCTTGAGGAATGAGCTGACGAAGGAAGCAAATTGGTGATGATAAGAAAGAGGGTGATTCGGGAAATCCTTTAAGAATGAGAGGAGGATAAGTGCGGGGCGTCACAAGAGCAGTCTAGGTGTGAACCGATAGATAATGAAAGGAAAAGTAGCCGGCTACTAAAATATACTCGTACAGCTAGAAAGGGAATGCTGAAATGGCTTAAATGGGACCTGATGCTAGAGATGGGATTAAAAATTATGGAGGGGTGCACAATCCGGGACTATTATATATTGGGGTGTGAATCCGAACGGTACCGGACCCAATTCCTATAGAAATCCAGTAACTCCGCCGCATCACAGGGCTAAATGTAAGAATATTCCGGCGCCATGCTCCGTCTAGCGAAGGGGAACACTAGATCTTGCATGTCTTACCCAGCTTTGTGTTGCAGTTTGTTGGAAATGTAGGATGCTAGGTATGAAATCGAGCCAATAGGGCGGCACGGATAATTATCACGCAAAGGTTCGCAATCCGTAGGATGCATGAAAGATATGTAGTTTCAGGGAGTGAAACGAAAACCAAAAATGGTCCTACCAGCCGAAATTTTGCTAAGTCAAAGCTCTTAAGTGACCAGTTGGGTTAGCAGGAGGGCCAATGTGAGCAGAGTCGCCAAGACAGCCGCCGAAGATCTGCGCCTCCGCGAGCTCTGATCGTTTATATGTATCCGGCCACTGTCGATATATTCGTCATTCAGCCACTCGATATTTCCTATAGTGTGTTGTTGGAATCCTCTCATTTAGGCTTTCGGAGCTGGATCGGAATTGCCCCTTTCAAACATCGCTACCGAAAATAGAAAAAAAGTGTTTGATCGATAAATAGCTAGGAGTGAGTTTGCCCCCGAATCAGGTTACAGATAGGGTCATATATACATATTGTTTCGTTCAGTGTACTCGTTTCCTATTGTCTCTTTGGCTTGAAGACCGAACATATCAGTAGTAAAGCTTATAAATCTATTGTCCGCGTATACGCGTATTCGGTAAGCAGCACCGAGCGAAGGCGCATGTGCGCATAGTCTTTCAACAAATATTGCAATGATACCGTGGTGGATACTTGATATGGCTAGAAGTTGCGGTCAATTCTTCGAAATAGGTATCGCTTGGTATTTCAAAAGAAAGTTAAGTGGCATCGACCTGTCGGGGATGTTTAGTGTGTGTTCAACGTTCTATCTCTGACCTTACCAAGACGGAGAGATGACCAGCTGAAGGACTGATATCATGCGAAATATACAAGGGCTGGCACAGAAGCTGTTTCTTCGGCTTTAAAGCTTTGATGAGGGTTGTATCAAGATGTAGCAGGTAATCCGAATTTCTTAGCTGATTGATCCCCTGCGCCCGTTATATATATTGATGTGCAACTTCCGGACACCATGGACTCCGCCTTATATTCAACTAAGTTAAGCATTAAAATTAAAGCCTCGTATTGATATCTTTGCATACAGAAATTAGACTAAACGCACTTTGAACTGTAGATACTTTTGAAAAGATTGTGGTAGTTCCAGAATTTATTATTGACCTAACTCTAGCTAGTTAGTCTTTAGAGTTGTCAAAATATTCTCACGTACGCAGCAAGGGAGTTTCCTCGAGACGGTCTATATAGTATACTATATATATATAAGGGTTTACTGCGGACATCATGTATTTATGCTAGTCGAGCGTTGCCCACCTATCCGATGAAGGCTTGAGATAGAGTTATAAGAAGTATGTCTACCGCGTATATCGTGCCTTGTCAAATTTTCACTGCTCTAGATCTGTACGGTCTAGGTTATGGGACTATAGTTCAGCTGCGCACTTCGTAAAATTAGCTGATATTAGCCGATTGGACGATAAGCTCATAAGCTATATAAGGGGATAGCTAGCTATCATTCTAGAGGTTCCAATTCGAGGTTCCAAATAAAAAAATATTAATATTTGCCTAGTGTTTCTTCGTGGTATTTTCGCCATCACGCATCTCGCGTTCGCTTAAGCGGCCAACCATGTGCACCTGACAGGGGGGCGTATTGCCTTAAAGAACCCGCAAACTCTCCCCAGCGAAACACATCGGGTTCGCATATCTATCATGATGCTGTACCAATATTCGCACGCCAACGACCTCTCCATAAACCACGAGGTCACCTCCGAGACACGCCTCGAGCAGAAATTAGGGTTCGGTTGAGAGGACTCTTATAACCGCGCCCCGTTGATACGACAAAAGCTCATCTACGAAGCGGCATTTTTGATTAGCTCGCCTCACCGTTTTGAAATTTTGAAATACCCGAGCTTGGCCATCTTCACGTCATCCCGACGTCCACTCTGGATCCTGACAGCGAACGTGAACCGGCCCTCGCCCGCTATTTATATTCCCACCGCGGTCTAGAGTTAGATATTCTTCCGAAGCTTCAAATCAACTAGTCCAAGTATATTGGACCTCGAGAATATTAGCGGTTCACAAGCCTGAGCGGGAGTTGAAACAGCCGAGTTATAATACCCCTCGACTCGGATATAATTAATAAATTTAAATACACGGCACCGCTATTGGATTATACAACAATGCACGCAAACCAACAGACATCAGTTTCGCTATAGCTATAGCACACCCGTCTCGTATACCAATGACGATTCCGCCAATCAAAACCGCCTCAATTCTGCCAGTTATCATCAATTCGATTTGAACACCACCACCCGAGAAACGCATAAAAGGAGGACCAACTATTCGCCGTATTCTTTCATACCCTTCCTGTTCTTTCCATCATCGTTATTCCTTTTTTTAGGAAGATTTCTTTCGCTTTTTAAGGTTTCCTAGCTTCGCTACACGAGAACGCTACGGGTAAGCCTGTCGATCGGGATATCCTTTTATTTAATAATATTCAAACAAACCACATTTTGGCCAAATATATACAATAAAGATCGACTGTGTCCCCACTACACCACCAATCGGTTGGAACACACAGGAAACCCATTAAATAATAATATAACCCCACCAACAATGTACCAACTGGAAGGGGAGTCGTTCCCCACGCTCTTCGAACTCGCAAAGCGCGCGTGCATTAGAAATGTCGACGGTAAGCTCTCCTCGCGCACCCCGTAACCCGTACTTTCAAAGCTTCCCGAGCTAACGGCCTCCGTTCTTACCGGTCTTAGCAATCGACGATGTCGGAGATTTACCATACAGCATCGTCCGCCCGATTCTGCAGAAACTAGAAAACCCGAACAAACTCGAAACAATCCAGGAAAACTGCCCGCACATCGCATCCGAAACTGCTGAACTGTGGCGAGTTTTCATCCGGCGGGACTTCGGCGAAGATGCGCTCGAGCGATGTCATCCTAAGGATTCCCGGCGGTGGAATATACTCTACCGGAAGCTTCAGCGAGAGCAGGAAGTTAAAGATCACGCGGATATCGAAAAATTAAAGGCCGATATGAAGAAATTAAACGATAAACGGCGGAAGCGACAGGCGGGGTTCTGCGGCGTCAGGAGTGAGGATGTGGCCAAGCTGAGGAGCTTGGATAGGGGGTTTAGTGGGATGGGACGGGCTAGTGGGAGTTGGTCTACTATGCCGAGTGGGAGTGGTGGTGGATCGAGATGGGGGAGCACTACCACAAGCAGCGGGCCGTTTAAGAATGGCACGTTGAATAGAGTCATAATGAAGGGTAGGAGGAAGTGAGACGAGTTTATATCGGGATCAGTTGGGGAGTTTTTTTTTGATATCTAGGTCGATGACTCTCTATGCTTGCGCACTTTTTACTTGTTGGTATATTGCATTGGAATTTTGTGTCAGCGAATAAACTCTGTATGTTTGGGCATATTCCGAATTTTCCTAGTTGGGTTTGTCATATAGACCAATTTGATATTTATAGCGGGCGCATATGTGGGATGGGAATATTAAATAGACTGAAGAATTATTTGTCTTTGAATGGTATCGAATGCATTTCTCTACAGGCTATGCGAAGGTGAACTACAAAGAACCGATCTACAGTATATATGTCCAAGATTTATTCCCACATATACAAGAAAGAGCGCCTTAGGTCTATATTTACTTGGACTCTTCGATATTGAGATTCTCAATACCTTCTGCCGCACTGCCGCTAGCCTCGCCCTTCTTTTTTGGGACGTATCCGGTACCGATCTTCTTTTCTTTCTTCTTCTTTTCGGGTGCAGCAGGTGGTGGGTAGGCCAGCTTCTCGATCTCCTGCCATTCCTTATCGTTATCGTATTCTTTCCTGATGGGTTCTAGTAAGGCACTGAGCGCGAGCGTTGTTGCGGCCTTCAGCTCTTTGGGTCCGATCTAAAATGTAAAATTAGCTTAATATATCATTTAAAAATGAATTAGACAACAGGTTCCGTACAATGTCGGCTACATAGTCTTCCTTGAGCTTCTCAATGTTGTCGTAGATGACTTCAGACCCATCCTTCTCAATCACGAATTTACCCTTGCCATCTTGAGACGCGAGCTCCGAGATTGGCAGCAGCACGAATTCGACGAATGCAATGATGCCATTTCCTTCGATCTCCTTGGGGGCGCAGACAGCCTTCTTCAGCTTCTTCTCGACGTCAGATTTCGAGTCCAATAGGTCGATTTTCGAGTTGGGGTCTGAGGCTGACATCTTGCCACCAGCGAGACCGGGAACCATAGGGTTCATTAAGTGTGCCCGGGTCTTGTATCCTAAGTTTGGTAGGTTCTCGACCGCTAGTGTGAAGATTTTGCGCTGGTCCACGCCACCGAATCTGGGATAGGTTGTTAGCTGTGCACCACGTTACAGAATATATATATAGATATATGGCATACTGTGCATCAACACCCAAGTGCTCCTCGTCCAGCGCCTGCATGAGTGGGTAGATCAACCCAGAGAGCAAGGGGCTAGCAACCTGCTTGACGACCTCGGCACCTGCCTTCTTAGCATCGTGCTCGGTGACGATACTCGACATTCTGAAGATATCCATAATGTACTTCTCGCCTCTCTGGTAGTCGGATCCCAGTACGAACTTGAGTTTATCGATCGAGACACCGATTGAGCGGAGGGTGGCCTTGATGAGGAGCTCGTAGTACTTTGCGCGGTACTTGATGAGCTCGAAGGGGGCTTTCATGTTATCGAGGAAGGCGTGGAGGTCGGCGAGGAGGATTGTGACCTCGCAATCGGCACGGAGGAAATGAGCCAGCTTGGTCATTGGGACGAAGTAGCCGCAGTGCGGGCGACCAGTGGTGGCCGTGCCTATGGAGGGGAAGAGGAGGTGGGGAGATTAGCGATTGCATTGGAGAGACAACAGTGCTGATTGCTGCTTAGGAATGTGAGTGGTATACCCCAGTAGATCTTGAGAGGACGGTTCTGCTTCTCGATGATATCGGCAATTATGTCCTCACCGAGCACCTCCTGGAGGTTCTGCTTGATGAGGGCGATCTTCTCTTTCGGGGTCAACGAGGAAGCCATGGTGGTCGATGTAAGTGAACGAACGGTGCTCAAAATCTAGCAGACTCGGCTCGATGTCAGAATATGGTATTGGTGAGACTCGGGCGACCAGTCAATTGAATAGGGGGCGAGAGTGTACCTAGGAATTGGAGAACTGGGGCGGCTGCGGGGTGGAGGGCGAGGACGGAGGGGAGGAGTCACAAGAGAGGAACCGACTCAATCGATTAATTGCTGGTATAAAACGAAGAGTGTTGTCTGTCTCAACCGGGCTGTTGCATTCCAGCCACACAGCAAAAGGTGGCGGTGGTCTTGCCCGACAACGCATTGTGGCGGAGGGTCACGTCGGGGACTTCGCAGCGGTGCCTCCGACGGACAAACAAACAATACGCAATACGCATTCATTTCGAGCAGCCGACGATTGGATGCTGTTGACGAGGGCTCGGATCCGGTGGACTGTCTGACTATATATAGCCTATTGTCCGTGCTGCTCTGACTGTGTATATTCAGGGCCACAGGTGCGGTGCACAGTCGGAGCCAGCGTTGAGGGTCTGTTGGCCCGCCTGCAGGAACATGCATCCGGGCGGCCAACTTTGCCAGAGCCGGTCGGCCAGCCAGGCCATGACATATACGCCGCCAGCGTCGGTTCGAGAAGGTCGGGGCTGGCGGTCTCAAGGACCGGCTGTTGCTCGTCTTAGCAGTCTTAGCGTGTGCTATTGCTCTGATATCATCCTGCCGACGACCGTCTACCTGATCGAGGCCTCGTCCTGAGACCAATATTCAAATCTATTTTGCTGTGAGCGAGCAGGCGGGTGCTGGCTGCTGGCTATTTTGTGTGGCGGGAGTGTTTCAACTGCGCGAACAGGCAATTTTCTCCTCTCCTTCCTTTTGGCTCCATTCCTTTCTATCCGCCCATCGCCATTTCAACCTCGTCCCGAAAACATATCATCACCATCACCATCACCATCACCTCCACCACGCCCGATCCAACGCTCGACGGCCCGCTTACCAATCCTCTGTCCTTGCAGTACAGTCGCCTTCGCTTGCCCGACTTTGCTCCCTTCAGACGGCTTTGCGGCTTCTGCCCAAGACCTCTTCCGGACACCATCGCTCGGTTTGCTCGCTTGGTCACGTTTCACGCTTTTTCCCTTGCCTGCCAGGAAAGAAAAAAGAACGAAAACCATCCTCTCTCCCAGAGAAACCTCCTAGACTCCCCATCTGGTTTCCATCGAAAGGAAAGAAAGAAAGAAATCTCGATCCGACCTTTCTACCTCGATATATCACGAAAACCCGTCTCTCAGGTCACATCCAAAACACGCCGTGCACGATGACCGTGCAGCTACAACCAGGCACTCCCTTGGCGGAGCAGCTCAGCGCCGCTGTCCAGCAGAAGATAGTTGAAATCGGCTGGAGCAGTGATGGCGAAGACGCTTCCCCCCTCAGCGAGTATATCGTACTCATGCTCGTAAACGGCAAAACCGAGTCCCAAATAACGTCCGAACTTTCCGGGGATCTATTAGGCCTGGGACCGGAAGATGAGAGTGTCAAACTCTTCATCGCCTGGATGTTTTCTGAACTGGAAAGGCTAGCGAGGGAAATGGGCGTCACCAACGGTGGCTCTGCCGAAGGACCACCGACAGGGCCAGCCGCGGACGGTGAGGCACCAGATGCCACCAACAGGCCGGACGAAGACATGGCGGAGGACGGACACGATGGTTCTGGGCTCGATGGAATGTACGTTGTCGATCCTTATACCCTACGCTTGAATTTTTTTTAGAAAGTAGAACTAACGCGAACAAAAGACCTACCGGCCCGAAGGCTATGCGGGGTCAAAAGCAGAGACGGCCCGGCGGCCTCTACAACCAGATCCAGAAGAACATGGACAGGACGAGCGACCCTCTACGGAGGTTAAATAACAATCGCGGTAACGATCAATCTCGTATACAAAAACACGACTCTTCTCGCGGTCCGCGTCAAAACTTCAACGGTCCCCACGGACAGATGAATCGACACATGGGACGTGGACAACAGCAGCCACATATGCAAAGCACCTACATGAACGCGGCGATGAACTCGCAGATGGGAGGACAAGGCCAGTTCGGACCGATGATGATGTCGCCAGAACAGCAATTCCAATTCCTGCAGATGATGGAGCAGCAAGCGAGGATGATGGGTATGCTGCCACAAAACAGCGGCTTCATGGGAGGACCAGGCATGCCAGGCCAGGAGCAACCACAGCAGCAGCAAGGAAGATCACTTTTCGACAGAGTCGAGAACGGTCCGAAGGCCGGCCAGAACAACCATCACTCGAAACCACGGCAACACGCAGGTGGCGATACAGAGATGGGTGACGGCACTGGCGAGGGTACTGGAGAGGATGGAGCCAACCAGGACGAAGTTGCCTGCAAATTCGGGTTGCGGTGTACCAAGGCCGACTGCCCGTTCGCCCACCAGTCCCCGGCATCCGATCCAAACAGACCGGTAGCATTTGTTGCGGGCGAGAAATGTGCTTTCGGAATCAGCTGCAAGAACAAGAAGTGCACGCAGTCACATCCAAGCCCCGCCAGCGGAGGCATGCAGGCCAAACCGACCTACGAACAGCAAGATTGCAAGTTCTGGCCGAACTGCAAGAACCCACATTGTCCCTTCAAGCAGTACGTATATTCTTTCTCCGCGTTGTTTTATATGCTTAGTCAGTTTAGCTAACCTCTATCTTTGTTTTCTTTCTAGCCCGACATCCTCTGCCATGCCGCCATGCCGCTTCGGTTCAGCTTGTACCAAACCAAACTGCGCGTTTTCGCACAACCCGCAGATAATCGACGTTCCGTGCAAATTCAAGCCGTGCCTCAACCCGCATTGTTCCTTTAAACACGAAGACGGCCAGCAGCAGGGTATCTTTGAAAACAAGACATGGACCCCGGCTGGTGGCAAGCCTCACGTGTCTGATAGGAAGTTTGTAACAGATGATGAAGGCGATGAAGAATTGATTATTCCAGGACAAGAGCAGAGCAGTAGCGCCGCCCCGTCTTCTCAGCCAATCGCTGCTGGTGGAGAGGTTAGCGCTGATTTGTAATAGCGCATGCTATGGGCTCATTTGGAAGAGTGGTGAAGGAGGAAGGGGGTGGGATTAGGAGGAAAGAAAGAATGAAAGCAAAATGAAAATAATACAGAGCAAAAAAGAAAATTATATCAGGATTGGAAAAAATAACGTGAAGGGACGTGTTTTGTATAATAGACAAAAACCCTTATGCATTTGGGCTGGGTTCTTCTTTACAACTATGAGGATGGCGTTTTTCTATTTTTCTTATCTTTTTTTCTTTTCCTATCGTTTCGTCGTTTTCAAGTTTAATATGTACTATAGTAGTTCTTCGAACGCCATTTTTTCCCTTTCTCCTTTGTCTATAAGGATGATGACTATTTTTCGGTTTTTATGGGGCCTTGACGCGAATATACATGGAACGGGGTTTATTTCTTTTCTTCTCTGCTTATAACGAGGGAGTTTTTTCTCAGAACAATTTGCATGGGATGTAGTCAATTCTGGTATGATGTCAAAAGTAACACAATAGTCTGCGATAACCTTAAAGAGTAGTTCTACAGTTCTATATAGTATACTAGTAATAGAGGAGGGCTTGTCTCGTAAACCAACGCTCTGCAACGAGGAGGGCAGACTAGTACTACAGGACTTATCTGTATATAGCCGATATTATTCTATGTATAACCATGGTACCACCTGGCAGCACGTGGATTTGGCGGAATTTAGGTATCGTAATTAGCCATCAAATCTTTTTGCTTGTGTACCTTGGGAAAACCGCATTCAGCACTTATGATGATGATATTATATGCGCTTTCAACGCAACTATTACAACAAATGAGAATATTCTTCAACTCTCTCATGGCAATTGCATTACGGTGTTTTCTGTTGTAATTTGGCATGAGAAGGTTAAAAGGTAGTTCCGGTTACTGTTCATAACGGTCTCTGAACTCTCTGATCTGCAGAATGGTCAACTCTATTATTTCTTGTGAGCAGCGTGGGTTACAACGTTTTTGCATTCGATAGATCGTGCGACCCTCGAGTATTGGAAGTCGATCGATATACTTCTATAGCAACGGTTCCATCCTAATCTTTTCTCTAATATGCATATAAAAAGAGGAACACAACCTGCCACGCCGGCACAGGCTGAAATCGCTAAGAACAACGGAATCCTCCACAATCGAGGCGCCGAAACAAATCCGACCTCTGTGGTGGAAGCCGGCGATGTTGTAGCGCATAAATTGGAAGATGCATATCCCGGGCGACCGACCCCGATTAAGATGCAAGAACCTGATCCCGACCATGATTATGGTGACATTCAGGTGGACGATGAGGTTCCAGAAGACAATGCTGTTCTCCAACAAATGTTGCAAACTTGGGACGACGGCGTTCAAGATGAGGATATAGAAAACAATAACAATAAAGACCTCCAGACAGCGGAAGTCGCAGACCTGTCCGTTATCTGGCCTGATAGGATGGATCCTACTATAACAGTCAATGAACCCGACGCCCCCGTTCCTGATATAGACCCGGACGCCCCCGCTCCTGATATAGACCAGGACATGATTCAGGTGGCCCTCCCGGGTGCTTTAGAAGTTGTGAGTTCGATCCTCCCGGTAGATTTGGAACAATTCATGGATTCGAATGTAGACTCTGAGCTACCAGATGACAATAATGACAACATGGTCGAGGAGATTTGGATTAGAACGAATGATACTCCTAATGATGGGGCGAATCGTATGGGGTATGGGCTTAATCCGTTAGATACTCTCGCTAATGAGCTAGAAGGATTTATGGGGGGTTTGATGGGGGGAACGGGGTCGAGGGTTAAAGATCCGGTGCCGGTGTTGGGACAGCCGATTGATGAGGTTATGTTGGCGAATGGATTAGCTCAGGGGGCACCGAATCCTAGTATCTCTATTACAAGTTCTACTGAGACTCCACGGCCAGAGACTGGGTTTGAGCCGATTGGGAGGGTTGCAGGCATTGGTAAGTGCTCTTTTCTCATTCCATGGTTTTATGTCGTGGGTATAGAGCTAACGCGGGTCATGGTAGTTGCGCTTTCAGTACTCGGTCCTATTATATTGATCAGTTTATTGGCCGTCTGCGCATTGGTTTATATAAAGCGGAGACACAGGAGGAGGGGTTATAAAGAGGTAGAAGAGCGGTTGTATGGCGATGGAGAGTGGAATTAGGCGTACTTATTAGTTGCGAAATGTAGAATTAAAAAATGGAAGTGGAATAACCAGATACTTTTGAAATTGCTTCGTGGTATATTACAGAATGGATCATATCGCTATATAGTACATATATTCCTTGGTATTAAATACTCTATTTGTTCTTTCTCTTCCGTTTCTTGTCGCTCTTCCCACTGCCCTTCCCGTTAACTTCGACCTTTTCCCCCACTCCCTTGATAGGCGTAGTAGCGGCTGTGGAAGTTAGTGACTTCCGAATCGTACTCGCCCAGGTTACAAAGTCTGTGAAGAGTGCTGGCTGTGTTCCAGATTTCGCGCTGGTCATCCAGTTCACCATCGTTTCTGTGAAGTACAGGCCCGTTATCTTTTCGATCCAGCTCTTATCGCTCGCGATCAAGAGTTTCGAAATGTACAAGCTAGACTGGCTGCATGAAGCTGCATGTTCGCGATATTGGTTCGATCGAGTCGATTCGCTATGTATCAGTTTTAAGACTTCAAACGCTGCCTCCGATTGCGAAAATCCGATCTCTGTTTCCTTGCTCTCTTCTTCCTTATCTTTTGCGTTTGCTTTCTTCTTGTTTGAGTTGGTGAGCGCCTTGAGCACACTGTGCGCATTACTTCTAACGCTCTGGTTGCTGGTTTTTCTCATGGCCTCTAAGCATGGAACGATAACCATGACTTTATCGTCACTTCTGCCATCTCCCTTTACGTATATTTCGAGAAGCTCTAGGATTCTGTTTTTGAAATTTACCACAGTCTCCTTCGCCGATGCTTTTTGTTGTTTTTTGTTGGGTGCCTTGCGCTGCTTGAATATTTTGGATAGCTGTTCATCGATGAGGAACATTTGGTCGTCGTCCATAGATTCGTCCGAGTCCGAGTCATTGCCGTTGGTGTTTGGATCGGTAGAGGTTCCGAGGGCTTCGGCTAAGGCGGCATGAAGCTTGATCGTCTCTTCATCAAGCGGTGTATCCTCGTCATCCTCGTCCTCATCATCATCTTCAGAAGAGTCGCTATCATTCTCATCTTCATCGTCGTCTTCTTCGGCATCTATTACTTCCACATCCGAATCTTCCTCCTCGTCGTCGTCCTCGTCTGATGAGCCGATATCATCCATCGCCTCATCTTCATCCTCTATGTCGAAAAGTTCCCTCTGTCCGTCTTGGTTCTCGTCCACAGTCAAGGGGTGTAGTAGCGAGTCCAGAGCCGCACCACCTAATGAGTCTGCAAAAGATCTGAACACGGTTTGCGACATTTTCTTTGCTAAAACCGATGGCTTAGCAAGGAACCCAAGAAGTAACTCAATCAATATTTCTAGTGAGTTTTGCTCTGCTTCATCGTCATGATCGTGATCGCGATCCTGCTTTTGTCGCTTGTGGCGATGCTTCTCCTTTTTCTTGTCTTTGCCAGTATCTTTTCCGATCTTCTCAAAGACTAAGTGTAGATCCTGCAGCATATCCATAGCGTCCGATTCTCCATTGAAGAGTTGTAGTAGAAGCAAGGAGTACATGAGTTCGAATGCGTGTTGGCGAGATCCAACTGCAGGTGATTTCTTGTCCAGCCGTGCTACAATCTTGAGCACCTTGGCGACTTCTTCCTCTATGTCACTATCAAAGCTAATTGCAAATTCATACTTCCCTTCGTCTCGTTTTTCTCGTATTAAAAGAACGGCCTTGACCGGCCAAACAAGATCGCGGAACTCGGAACGCTGAAGTAGCTCCGAGAGACAGCTGGCTAATCTCGCTCGAAAGATGGCTTGGGTGGCAGCAGAAAAAGTAAATTCGGTAGGTAAGTCGGAGGATTTGGTATTAAAATGTCCATAAATAACGAAGATATTAACAATTTCAGAAAGCCACTCTTTCTGTAACTCCACTTTGTTGCTGCGAATCATGGACAAAAGCTGGTCCGCTGACCACTGTCGCGATTTCTCAATTGATTTGGCGTCTTCGGCATCTGGCTTGAGTATTAGGGATTTGAGTAACTGGATTATATCTAAGCGACCTTCTTGGTCGGCAGCAGCGAACAGTGGCTCGATGATTTTGGTTTTGGTGATGGATTCGAAGTTAGGGCTTCCGTTTCCGCTGAGGAGGGAAGATAATAAAGTCGATGCTAAGGCGGGAGAAGCCTCCGCCTTTGATTTTATAGCCCGGAGGGACTTCTGCGCAGCCTTGTGGAGATATCTTTCGGGTGCGCTCAACTGATTGATGAAGCATTTCATAAAGTTTGGGGAGAATATGGTCGATATGTTGTCTTTATCTTCGAACAATGACAATGCCTTATTGAATACTAGGAATCCCCAGAATTTCCGTTCATCAGACGAACCATTGGAGAATAGTCCATCATTGACAACCGCCAGCCAGAAATCGCCGAAAGAAGCTGTATCTTGTGTTTTCGACCCTTCTTCGCTGTAGAATTCGAATATGGCGTCCCAAACCCAGGACAATCTCGGATTCCAGCTTCCCTTCTGAGCCAACTTTTCGTTATCTTCATCCTTCCCTTCGGACTCTTTCAATACCTTCGACAGAGTTTGTAGGTAGGCCTTTTCGAACGGGGAAGATCGTTTTTGGAATTTGATGTTGAGTTTTGCGAGTGCCTTTTCGTGTTTTTGCAGAAGCGCGATCCAGATACCGATACCATCGCTAGTTTTGATGAGGCCGGTTTTTTCCAGCTCGTCGCATGTTGATTTCACCAAGTCCTTCTGGGAGCTATCTATTGTTAGAGCCGCATTACGGATCACAAGACAACAGGACTCCCTCAACCATGGCTTCTTTTGTGCTAGGAGGATCAACTGCGTTAGAACCGAGGGCCAGTGGGATGTATCGGATTCCTTCGTAAATAGCAGTCCCGTCTCGATCAACGCTTTCAGGCCGAATAGGCGGCCAAAGTAGAAACCGCGGTCTTCTTGTTTTGTTAGTCCGGCAGCCGGTTCGGTATTCTCGATAATTAGCTGAACAATGGATCGGAATGGGATATCCGTTGGCAGAGGGTTTACGGGATCGAGTAGGCTGTATAGAAGCTATTTCCCAGTAGGTCAGTTGAATGTCCCTTGGTGCTAACCGCATAGACGGGATCAATGGCGCACCTCTACTAAGGCTAGTGAGAAACCTATGCGACTCGAATCGTTCAAACTAGTAAGGCCTTTGATCAATCGTATCAGGCAGTATTTCACTGTTTCGTCGCGGTTTTCGGTGGTATCTCGTAGGAGGAGGTTGAGGCCCTTCGCAGCCTCGATCCGCTCGTTTTCGTCGTCTTTCGACAGGCCGGAGATCTGCTTGCGCACCTCGGGGGCTGGCAGGAAGTGGGTGGCCTTGGGAGCCATAATGCCTGTATTGAAGTTGGAGCTATTGGAGATGACGAGAAGAGATTCTGCGATAGACGAAGTTTTTTTTTTTTTTTGGTTTGTTCGGCCATCGGCTCCATTTTTGGCTGCCGAAGCGACCCAAAAATTCGGGTTCATAAAAAAAAAAATTCGATGGGCCGCCAAATCTTTCGCGACAGGCGAATCTCTTCAGCACCACCACCACAACCTCCACCACCAACCAACGGCGACATTGACGCCAAGATGGCTGGTAAGACGACAAAGCACAAGATCACGAAGAGCACCCGCAAGGGAGGCACTGCGAGCGCCAAGAGACACACGGTATTGCCCTGCCCCTGCTGATGTTCACGGTTTCGCACTAACGTTTGTCGCCGCCAAATAGTTCCAAACCTTCACACAGAAAATTGCATCGATGTAAGAGTTTTCGTCTCCAACTTCGGAAACTATTCCGATAAGAATGCTAAATAGATATTAAACCGCTGTAGAAAAATCGATCCTATCAGACGGATTCGCCGCTTCGACGATGCCCTCCCCTCCGAGAACTCATCGCACTTCTTCGAAACCCTCACCGAATACAATGACCTCTACCTCTCTGCGATATTTGTCGAATTTTGTCGAGTCACCACCCGGTACACCGAATCCCTACCGCATATCCTATATCACCAAGAATTGATTGTTACCAATCTCGAGAATGCGATCGTTAAGTGCGAGACCGAAGGCGAGGATAGCAGTTTACAACCGCTACTAGGTCTTATCCCACAGGTGGCCCGGGACCTCGGTGTTGAGTTCGAAAAGCACTTTGAGCGATGCGTTAAGCTCATCACCGGTGTGATAGTTCGGACTAAGAACGTGGAGGTCGTCGAATGGGCGTTTGAGGCGTTGGCATACCTATTGAAGTATCTCAGCCGGCTGCTGGTCGAGGACTTACGGCCGCTATACACCATTGTTGCACCCTTACTAGGAAAGGAGAGTCAGAAATACTACACTACTAGGTTTATGGCGGAGGCTATGTCCTTTCTGATTCGGAAATCGAAAGGTGAAGGGTTGGACTTGATAATTCAGTTCATCGCCCGGGACCTCGCCGAGACCTGTAGAAGGAAGAACAAAGCGAACGCAGAACAGTACGTTTACGGCTTGCGGACGATGTTTGTCGATACCTGTATGGGGATTGAGCATACTCTTCACACACGAGCGGAGCCGATTCTGAAGGCGCTGCTTAAAGAAGCTTTAGACCGAGAACTAGCGGACGAGAAGAACAGGTGGGAAGAGGTGGTATCGGGAACTTTAATCGGCCTTATTCATAGGACAAAGCAAAGCACAGCTAGTCCTTTGCTACTGTCGGTTTATGAGTTTGTGGAGGCGAATTCTGACTCAATGGAGCATCTAAAATTCGCGGCAGACCTTCTATTCGCGATTATAGGTACAAGGAAGGGCAACAGGATAGAAAACTGGACAAAGCCCACCGAGTTGACTTTTAAGTTACTCAAATTAGCCTCCAAAAGCGACGACAACAAAACATATTGGCGCTCCTTGGAAGGAGTCGCTCTATTATTTCAACAAGCAGAGCTTAGCGTAGTTTTACCTAGGCTCCGAGAGATCTCCAAATCGCTGTCGACCTATAGCGGCAGCGCTTTCTTTCTTTCCTTTTCAGTTTTATTAGCGGAGTCGGACCTTACAAAGTTCAAGGAAATGTGGTCACAAGAACTCGCCCAGTTTATATCTGGAGTTGATTGGGTAACTCATGAAGACGAAATACTAATGTCGCTAGCGAAACTGCGAAATATCTACGCGGATCAAGCGGAATCTTGGAATCTTACAAACTTTCCGAAAGCCGCATTGAAAAGAGCTGGAGATGTCTTATTGGATGTTTCCAAAAATACCAACGAAGATACTATGGACACTGATAATGAATATCAGACGCTAATAAGAGCATACGGGTATCTCGAAGTGCTGAGGTTCTCTAAGCTTAGAGAAGAAAACCATCAATACCTCATCAACCCAATGAAGACAGCTTATGCCAATCTAAAAGCCTCTTCAGTGCCAGGGAATTCTAGCTTCAGTCGCAAGTCGGCATTAATGGGGTTGATACTTTGTTCGTTAGCTGAGATGGAAGCAAAGGGATCAAATTTTTGGGCCTCCGTCTGGGAGTCTTTTTCGGATATGGGGACACAAAGCGCGTACTTGACCGGGTTAAGAAGAGGCTTGGAGAAGAAACAGTAGGTCCTAATAAATAAAACATTTGGTAAAACACACCAACTAATTCCAATAGATTGACACCGCCTTCCCAAGACTCGACTGAATTCGAAAGCATATTTAGTGTCCTCCAAAAGAATTTGGAATCACCAAGCCACGAACTTAGAGATATCTCTTTGGAAATTTTGTCGCTTCTCTGCAGCTCGATATCTTCCGAAGACTCGGACACCATCGAACTGATGCAGCTAATCGAGAACACTTCGATATCCATAAGCACCTCAAGGAATATTTCGATGCATATACGGAAATTAGGACTCTCCTACCAAGCTGGAACTTGTGGTAGATTGGGTGGGCGACTATTACCTAACCTATGCTTCGGATTACTTACCGTCAAATTCGCACCTCTCTGGGAGGATGTTATCGGCACGCTGGCAGCAATTGCGGAAAAAACAGAAGAAGTCGTTTCCACTTTGGCATTTTCATGGCTCACAATCCCGAACCAACCTGGAGAAAAATCACCTCCTGTCGCCGATGAAAGCGAAAACAATCAGCGGGTTTCCGAATTCGAATGCTCAAATTTGGAGCATCGAACAAAATTGGCTTTGAAGACTCGTCACGAATCGACGGACCCAGTGGCTATTCTCACTGCCAGACTTGACAAACTGAGAGATGTGAATCTAACTCAGGAAGTTGCGAGGAGTCAATCTCTGAAATTGCTATTCGAAATACCCCAGGTCGCCGAAAAGCGATCCAGACAGCTGGTGCCACTCTTCTTGGAATGGGCGCAACAGAAAAGTGATGATATAGTTGAAGAAGACGACGACGAAACAGAGTCACATACCAAATGGAGTAGAAGTGACCAAATGGGGATGTTGAAGATTTTCTCCAAATTCAACAATCCCAAGGTCCTCTACAAATCGAATGAAGTTTATACTGCCCTACTCGACGTAACGACTTCCGGTGATACCAAAAGTCAAACTGCGGCATTGGAGTGTATATTTACCTGGAAGCTACCTGGAATTCGACCTTACCAGGAAAATCTCTCTAATCTTCTTGATGAATCGAAGTTTAGAGATGAGATTACAAATTTCATCCAGGTCGACAAAGACGAAAGTATCATCCAAGAAGATCATCGGGAACAGCTCATGCCAGTTCTGTTGCGAATATTATATGGCAGGAGCTTGTCACGAAAAAATGCATCCGCTGGTAGTAGAGGAATGGAAAGTCGGAGAATATCGATTCTGGCTAGTCTTGCGAATTTTACACAGGCAGACATCCAGATGTTTATTGATATTGCGCTGGACGAACTGAAGGATCTGGAATTTGTCAACAAAACCAACCCTTCTAGATACGACTTCGATATGACTGCCCTTGGGTCTCTCAGAGTTTCGCCTAGAAAGCAGCTGGGTTTCGTTAATATGGTTGAGGATATGCTCAAGCAGCTCGGAAAATCATTAGATCACGTCGTTGAACAAATTTTCGACCATTTAATGATTTGTGTCGTCAACGCTTCTCGCCAATCTAAAGACAAAGAGAGTGAATTTGAGACCGAGAACCTAAAATCGTACCGAAACATTCGCCAAGTTGGATTCCGTTGCGTTAATGAGTGTTTCGCGCGGTTTCCCATGAAGAAGTGGGCACGATACATGCCTGCGTTCTTTGAATTCCTTGTCGAGCCTCGACTGCGAAACTTCGCAGCGGAGCACGCGCAATCGAAGTCAGGTCTTCTCAATGTATTCCTCACCTGGTCAGCCCATTCGAATACAGTACTATTCCTGCATAACTACAACAAAGATGTTCTACGACAAGTCTCGGAGTGTCTTGGTATAACGTCAGTTAGCGATGATGTTGTCCTTGAGGTTGTATCTCTTGTACAGAATCTTGTCCTTCGTGTGGAGGAAAGTGATTCAATAGAACTCAAGAAATACCTCTTGACACCATATGTTGATTCATTCCTTCACAAGTTTGGCATAATTCTAGAGAAGAGCCTGCCAAAGGAGACCCTGGAGAAATGTGTCGAAGCTGTATCACAATTAGCGGCATATGCAGACGGAACATCTGAGACTAGAAAGCTGCTTGATATCTCACTTTTTTTGATATCGCAACCTACAAGGAGAATCAACCCAAAAGCTAAAGGTGATATTCTCAGAATAGTTTATAACATTCTTCCCAATCTCTTGGATGGCCTTGATGAGGAAATAACGGAGAAGTCTTTCCGAACGGTCACTGCGCAGTTCTCTTTCTTCAGAGATCGAGAAAGCAGGGAGCTTCTAGCTAAAGTCCTATATGTATTCGCAGAGAAAGATGACTCTCTTGAGGGAGTCGCTAGATTCTGTGAAGACATGAACACATATTCCATGAGAGCCTTGGGGGAACCTGATTTCAACAAGAGATTGACAGCCTTCGCCGAGATAAATGAAGACAAATACCAAGTCCTGACGCTTAGGCAATGGATCCCGATCATTCATAACATGCTCTTCTTTATCCGAGATCAGGAAGAACTAACGACTAGAACTAACGCCTCATATTCTTTGCGGAGATTCGCCGAGCGGGCTGGCAAGGCCCCAGAGGGAGCCGAAGGACAGGCTTATCGGGATGTCATGTCGACGATCGTGTTGCCGGCGATACGAAACGGCCTTCGCGAAGCCTCTGAGTTGATACGACTTGAGTATGTCACCGTTTTGGGACATATCGTGAAAGAATGCGAAACTTCTGAAGTAAAAGATATGTTACCTCTGCTGGTGGATGGAGATGAAGAGGCCAACTTTTTCTACAATATTTTGCATATTCAGCAGCACCGGAGAGGCAAAGCAATAAGAAGGTTAGCAGATATAGTTGAGAAGACTACCGTTGGAAGTTCAAGCCTCGCTCATTATATCATTCCATTGGTTGAGCATTTTATCTTCGATCAAGATGAAGGCGCTCACAACATAGCGACGGATGCCATCAAGACTCTCGCTGTACTCGCTACGAGGGTAGAATGGCCGCAGTATAGAGCGCTATTCAAACGGTATCTTGTTCAGATGAAGGAAGCCCCTGGAGAAGAGAAGACTGCAATCAGAGTCATAAGCGGCATGGCAGAGGCCCTTCTCAAGGCCAAGGAGATGATACCTCAGAATACTGAGCCCACTGAGGGTGATGTTGTGATGAAAGACACCAGCGATACACAATTACCTGCTTTGGCAGCTTCACTACCAGCACCTGAAAAACTCGAGAAGGACATCCTCCAGCAAATACTACCACAACTACTTCTATTTCTTAAGCAAAAAGATGAATCGACGGTCAGACTTCGTGTCCCGGTAGCAGTCGCAATTGTCAAGTTGATGAAGGTATTGTCGGACGAAGCGCTTTCAAAACACCTGCCACCGGTCCTGACGAACCTGTGCTACATCCTTCGCAGTCGAGATCAAGGTTCTCGTGATCTCACACGGAATACGCTTTCTGAGATTGCTAGCTTACTCGGACCGAAGTATTTCGGTTTCATCCTGAAGGAGCTTCGAGGCGCACTTCTTCGCGGTTACCAACTTCACGTTCTCTCCTTCACAGTTCATGCGATCATGGTGTCAGTCGTGCCCAGCTGGGAAGTTGGGTCCCTCGACTACTGTGCATCCGGAATTATGAGCGTAGTTATGGATGATATCTTTGGTGTAACAGCTTCTGAAAAGGAAGCCGAAGGATACACGAACAAGATGAAGGAAGTCAAAACAAATAAGAGTTACGATTCAGCTGAGCTGTTGACTAGCATTACCACCCTTCCATACCTTGCAGATATCGTCAAGCCGATCCGGGCGGTCTTGCTCGAGAAATTAAACCATCCTACCGTCAGGAAGGTTGATGAGCTCTTCAGACGTATTGGCCTTGGTTTAACGAAGAATCAAGGACTCAATAGTCGAAATATCTTAGTCTTTGCCTATGAGCTTGTCGAAGAAAGCTACAAAGCCTCAAAAGTAGAAGAGAAAGTTAAAGAGCTATCCATTCGAGAAGAGATCCAGCAGCGGTATATCGTTAACCTTAGGACTGCAAAATCCAAAGGCGCAAGCGAGAGGAAGAATATATACTGGTTTAAGTTGTTGCGGTTCGCACTCGACACTGTCAGGAATATCGTACAAAAACACGACGAATTGATGACACCCGAGAATCTGGACGGCTGGGTTAAAGTTATTGGCGATAACATACGTGCGGACGAAGATGAGACGAAGATCTCTTGCATTAGGCTCCTTACCACAATCATCAAGGTCCCTTTATCTCGAATCGAGAGTAGCGCATATGTTTTCGTCAAAGACTGTTACCACATCCTACAAGATAGCCCGAATACCAATTCAGAGCTTGCCCAGGCAAGTTTGAAATTACTCGGGGCTATTCTAAGAGAAAAAAGGACAGTTGAAGTCAAACCTACGATCCTGTCATATGTTCTCATGAAAATCCAACCGGATCTCGTGGAACCTGATCGCCAAGGATTGACTTTCAACTTCTTGAAGGCTGTGCTTTCTCGAAAGATTATAGTTCCTGAAGTCTACGATGTCATCGAAGAGGTATCCAAAATCATGATCCAAAATCATTCCAAAGGAGTGAGAGAAAGCTGCCGTGGGCTGTATTTCCAATTCTTGATGGAATACCCGCAAAGCCGCAAGAAGTTGGATGGTCAGCTTTCTTTCTTGATTAGCAATCTCGCATACGAGCACCAGGAAGGTCGAGAATCTGTCCTGGAGGCAATCAATTTGTTGCTGACAAAGATTGGTGATGATATGATTCAGGAAATGACTGAGACTTTCTTCCCACCGTTGGTCGTAGTCATCGCAAATGATAACTCGGAGAAGTGTCGGGACATGGCTTTGGTATTGATGAAAAAGATATTCCAACGGGCGGATGAAGAAAGAACAGCAACGTTTTTGAGCCAGATGAGGCAATGGCTGAGCAGGGGCTCAAAGGAGGTTTTGAGGAGGGTTTGCTTCAGACTTTGGTTGGTTTACGTGGACGCCTGCGGCAAGAGTATCAAATCAGATCTAGGATTTATAACCGACAAGATTGCTGAAGTAGCAAAGGAAGCTATGGCGAGCGAGGATGATGAACTAATGGATGACGAGGAAGATATGGAAATCACTTGGGATCAGCTATACTACGCACTGCAGCTGTGGTCTAAACTGGTTCCTCTATTCCCAGAGGAAGCGAAATCTGGAAAGTACGCAGGCTTATGGAAAGGCGTCAGAGCTTGCGAGGCATCTCCGGATGCAAAAGTTAAGCTTATGTCTACAAGACTTACTGGACTTCTATTCTCTGAATTCGGCCAAGATTTATCTGTACTTCCTTTACAGAGTGGAAAGGGTCTTGAACTCACAAACGACGATCTTTACGAGGTGGCCAAGAGTTGCTCCGGTCTGCTCCTAAGCGGAGACCTTACAGATGAACTTGGCGTGCAGGCCGTCAGAAACTTGGTATTTGTGGGCCGCTGTTTCCAGGCCAGCAAGCTTCTCAAAACCAAGAAAACAAGGCAAATCAAGGAGAAGGAAGATGGCGACGAGGACGAGTGGGGTGGTATTGATGGAAACGAAGGCGACGCTGCTACTCCAGAATCCGAAAGTGAAGACGAAGAGAGTGATGGAGACGATGAAGTTGAAAAGAAGGGGGATAATTCTTCTGCTCTCTCCTGGCTTATTCACCGAGTTAGCAGCGTTATTCGTAACGATGCTATGATACAACGAAGGGTACGTCAATTAGCATTTTTGAGAGAAGTCAACTGATCTAACTAATTTATTAGAACACTACTGGGAAACGATTTGCTCTGCAATGGGTAGCTGCTATGACCCAAATTATGACTATTGAAGATTTGGATGGACTGGCTGTCAAGATCATTTTGCCTCTTTATAACCTAATCGAAGCAGAGAACGAGGCGCTGAAAGGTATACCCGTCGCCTTCGCGTTACCATCTGGACACCAACTAACACTATTAATATAGATCTTAAACCGATCGCCAAAGAAGTCCTCCAGATGCTATCAACAAAGATGGGTACAACAGCATACGCCCAAGCATACGCGACCGTCAGGAATACGGTATCGGAGAGAAGGAGACTAAGACGACACAAACGGTCCATTCAATTGGTCATAGACCCGGAAAATGCCATGAGAAAGAAGGCGAGAAAACACGAAAGGTCAAAGGAAAGCAGACGGGAGAAGGGTAAGGTCTTCAGAGACGCTAGAAGGGCAAGGTATATGTGACGAAAAAGTACAATATTTGAATAGATTTCTTTGGTCTTTTCGGATGAGCATTTAGCGAAGATACCCTTTTTGGCTACATATACAAAAAGTGATTAAAAATGTACATATATTTGCATTGATAAATGGAGTTCAGGATATAATTTTCTACCCTAACTTATTAGATATATTAAGTCTAGATAGCTTCTAACTGATCCTGCCTACGCATTAATGTTAACGAAGACGTGCTTGTCACATGTCGCACGATTCTTTTGCTCACTTTCGTGTTCGTATCACTCGATATTCCCCAGGAATTGCCCAATGCGGCATCCATGCCCGGACTCGAGAGCCAAGCCAACTACCAGACCCACTTCTCCGCACCCGCGCACGGCCGGTGGCAGCTACAGGTAGACGCTATTTCGGCCGTGGTTAAAACAAACTCCGATGCGCCTGCTTAATACTTGGTAATTATAGCGGATTCGCGACATGTGCCTTGAAAAGATGCCGACGTATTTAGTGGATGGCGCGCCCCCAGCCTTGGAAGCGTTACAACTGTGAAATTCAACAGTTGGTTGTTGCGATATTAATCGACATCAGTCCTGCGCGACTTAGACTGTCAGCAAGAGTTCAACAATATTTAACCCGAGAAATATCCACATATTCCCGCTCTCAGGCATTTAGGTTATCCCTAGCACATAGCTAGATTTAGAAAAACGATGGCTCCGAAACAATCTATCATCCCTCGCGAAGGGTTCGTAATGGATGCCGTCATCAACATTGTCAAAAAGTTCGCTCTCAACCCGAAATACACTCTTCCTCTTTTTCTCTTCCTCCGATACACTCGTAAAGGCCAAGACCTTTCTGCGGACCACCAGACAATTTTCCGGACCATTCAAAAGTTTCTACTCTGGGGAGTTTTGTACAAGGTCAACGGATACCTGAATTGGGGTGCAAGGAATAACTGGGTTCAAGATAATTCGTGGGTTTGGGAGAAAGAAGTTGCGCTAGTGACTGGTGGCAGCGGCGGCATTGGTGGACTTGTTGTAAAGGGACTCGCAGAGAAGGGAATCAAAGTTGTCGTGTTGGATGTAATTGATTTGACTTTCGACGCTCGTACGTAGATGATATCGGTCAAAACATATTAACTTTGCGAAATGTGATGATACTAATATTTAGGATTTAGCAAAAAATGTATACTTTTACAAGTGCGATATCACCTCGACATCCAAGCTCGCTGAAGTCGCTGAAGAGATCAGAACCAATGTGGGAAACCCAACCATTATAGTCAACAATGCCGGAGTGGCTCGAGGCAATACTATCCTGGATGCCACTGAAAAGGATATCCGATTCACCTTTGATGTTAACATCCTAGCCCACTTTTGGGTCCTGAAAGAGTTCATGCCATATATAATCAAGCAAAACCATGGCCATATTGTCACCGTTGCTTCTGTCGCCGGCTACCAGGCGGCACCGCAAATGGTTGACTATGCAGCAACTAAGGCGGCGGGTATTAGCTTTCACGAGGGTATGACGAGCCCCACTGCAGTATTATGGTAACTGGTTCGGGATAGCATGGCTAATATTCACGTCGCTCGTAGGCCTCACATTGGAGCTGAAACATAGATATAATGCGAAGAAGGTCCGAACAACATTGGTGACCCAAGGGTTGACCCGAACCCCGTTGTTCGTAGGATTTGGAAACGACTCACCGTTCCTTTTCCCGCCGCAATTCCCGGAGTCGGTTGCAGAAGGAATAGTCAACCAAATTCTGAGCGGCGAGAGCGAGCACTTATTATTCCCCAAGTCCTACAATATGTTGCCTGGAATGGTGAGTGATTCAGTCCTATTAATAACTTGCTTGTCATATATGTTGCTAATAAGAGAACATATAATTTCACAGAGAGGTCAACCCATTTGGTTCCAAACGTACGTTGCGGATGCAACAAAGGGACTGATGAGTAACTGGAAGGGAAGACAAGTCATTGATCCTAACAAGGAGTCGAAGGAATCCGAGGAGGTTGCCGAAGACGTCTCAAAGTCTGGAGTCTTGGTGTAGATGCTCTGGATTATGTTATCCACAATTGTTTTGTAATATTATGTCTGCTGCCTCTCCTACTTAAATATCTCCTTGTCTTTGCAGAAAATCCTAGAAATTACCTTGCATTTATAACAGGGCCTCTGGTCTGGTGAGATTCCAAGCTTGTTGACATTCGAATTCATCTAAACAACTCTCTGTTGGATTATGCAGCTCGTATGTGTTGTAATTCAGCTTGCAGTGTCCAGTTGCGATTTACAGACACCAAAACACCCATGTCTGAAGTTCAGTAATCATTTGATATCCAATTTCTGTATTGGGAGGCGGATGCTGTGGTATGTTAGATGCATGTTAGCTAAGCAGGTTTCGCCGTACGCGTTCTGTGGTGTGACTACAGACACTTTACGCGAAAGCTGCAAAACAAACGCGGGAACCTCAACAACCCTTCGCTCCCCATCAAGCTCCTATTCCTCCCCCACATCAGTACCAATTATACCATCACCGGATTCGAATCACTATCGATACATCTCGGAATCCATCGGAATCTTTGCGTACCCGATATCTACCAGAGCTACTACCTTCTAATGTCGGACCAGGTTCTCAGTGCCGGCTCCCTGGCAGCTATCTTTGCTGGGGTTGAAAACCCAAAGGATGCTTGGAAAGATCCCGTCCTTCAAGTTTTGCTAGTCAAGAAAATCGAAGCGCAAGGAAACACCCCGCAGAGATACCGAATCGTTCTCTCTGATGGGCTTCATTTCACTCAAGGAATGGTTGCTACCCGTAAGCTTGGACCCCGCCATATAAAAGCTTTTTCGACTGTTGTGCTGATGTGCAGTCATTAGAAATCAATCACATTTTTGCAGAAGGCAACATCGATAAGGGTAGTATCATCAGGCTGCCAGAGTTTGGTACCGGCAAGGTCAAAGACAAGAGGTGCGATTTAAATCTAAATACCCGAATCTCATCATCAACCTACTAATTCTTACCTATGTGACACAGCGTTTTGATCGTCCTCGCTGTTGAGCACCTCTCTGAATACGGCAACCCCGAGAAGATCGGTGATCCAAAACAAGTCACTCCCGAATCAGCAACAGAGCTCGCGGAGCAAAAGCGTAGTGCGCAAGCGACTTCAACTTCGAACTTTTATGGAAACAAACCTGCCAACGCCCCTCGAGCAGGACCATCAGCTGGCCCGTCGAGACCAGCAGCAGCGAAATCGTGAGGCGATCTGCTCCTTTCCTCGTGACAGTCATTATACTTACATACTTATTGTGATAGCTCGCGAGGTGGACCTGCAGTTTCTCCTATCGAAGGTCTATCCCCATACCAGAACCGATGGACCATCAAAGCCCGCTGCATACACAAAGGAGACATCAAGAGATGGAGCAATCAAAACCGCGATGGGAAATTGTTCGCAGTCACATTGATGGACCAAACTGGTGAGATCAAGGCCACTGGCTTTAACGATCAATGCGATGCTCTCTACGACGTTTTCCAAGAAGGCAGCGTCTACTACATCTCAAAATGCAAAGTTCAAATCGCCAAAAGACAGTTCTCAAATGTTGACAATGATTATGAATTAACATTCGAGAGAGACTCGGAAGTCCAAAAAGCGGAGGATGAAGATGATATTCCTATGCCTAAATATAACTTCGTCACACTACAAGACTTGCAGAACACTGAGAAGGACGCCGTGGTTGATGTTATAGCTGTGGTCAAGGAAATCGGCGACGCGAGCACTATCACATCTCAAAAGTCTCAAAAGTCATTCACCAAGCGAGAAGTCTCCGTAGTTGACAACACTGGGTATGACGTTAAGCTTACGGTCTGGAACAAGTACGCGGAAACTTTCGAGGTTCCGTTAGAGAGCGTCGTTGCATTCAAGGGAGTCAAAGTCTCCGATTTTGGTGGCAGGTCTTTGAGCATGATGAACAGCAGCACAATGCAGGTTGACCCGGATCTAGAAGAAGCACATACGTTGAAGGGTTGGTTTGACGGAGAGGGTCGTGGAGCAAATTATTCATCGCACCAAGGTCTTAATGCCGGTCAAAGTATGACCGGAGGCAAGCCATCTGTCTACAAGACCATACAGCAAGCTACAGACGAAAATTTGGGCTTGTCAGATACTCCTGATTTCTACAACCTCAAAGCCACTATCAGTTATATTAAGACAGATAACCTAAGCTACCCCGCATGCAAAACTGAAGGTTGTAATAAAAAGATTGTCGAACTTGAGACCGGCTCCTGGAGATGCGAGAAATGCGGAGTCAACTGGCCGGAGCCAGATTGGCGATATATGTGAGTAAACATGCCCTGGGAGTTATAACGTCAAATTACTGACTTTTCATCAGCCTTACCTGCTCCGTTTATGATCATACTGGCCAATCATGGCTCAATGTCTTTGACGATGCTGGAAAAATCATTATGGCCGCAACAGCTGGCGACCTTCACTCAATGCAGGTAAGTGGCCAAATTTACTAACTTTTCAACAAATCCTTATGCTCACATTCTCGTTTAGGAATATGATGAGTCGTCCTACGAGGGTACCTTGAAGAAAGCCATTGCACAAACTTGGGTTTTCCGAGTTCGCGCCAAGATGGATACATATAACGACCAACAACGGTAAGCAACATAGTTCTTCTATCAAGTCAGGACGTTCATTAACTTTTGCAGTGTTCGTAATCATGTTATGTCTGCACAGAAAGCGGATTACTCTGCTGAATCCCGAAGATTGGTAGGCATCCTAGCTCTTTATTGATTGCGGGAATTCGAACTAACGAAAGGGGTAGATTGATATCATCAATTTGTATAATTGAGCCGATGGATAGCAAAAGCTTGGATTCTTATTTCTCTCCCGGGTTTCTTCTAACTAAGCATTGGAAATAATTCTCTCCTTGGATTGTTTGCCGCCACGAGAGAGCCTTCCAATATATTCTTTTACTTCTTTTTTCTTTCTTTGTGCCCGGGCTCTGGCAATCATCAGTAATGTAATTAAATGTTATAATGATAGAAAGAAATCAACTTTCGCCACTGAAACTCGTCTGAAGCTGTGCGCCACTTCAACTGTCCCTTGTGTGTTGCTGGTGGCTGGGTTATCTGTCGCAAATCGCTAAACGCGACCTGCTCTGCTGTGACGTCTTCAGTTTTTCACTCGCGCGCCAACCGTCGACAATGGCTTCCTCGCAACAGCATAGCGTTATAATTGTCGGCAACCCCTCCGGTGCCTTCCCTACAATCCTCTCAAAGCTTTCGACACTCCATAAGAAGAACTCATTCTCATTCGCGGTCGTCCTTGGCGACCTCTTTCCATCACCGGAGACTCTCTCAGACGAAGAGAATGACACCCTAAGCACCTTACTTCGTGGTGGTATCGAAGTCGCGCTGCCCGTGTACTTCACCCTCGGAAGCTACCCTTTCCCTCCTTCGATACAAGACAAAATCGATAATAATGCGGGCGAGGTTTGCGAAAATCTCTTCTTCCTCGGCAAGAGGTCCACCTTCACAACAAGCGATGGGGTCAGGATAGTGACACTGGGTGGAAGGTTAGACCCCACATTATCCGGCGCGTCAAAGGAGTCCAAGTTCCCTTTCTATAGCGAGCAAGACTCTAGTACTCTGAAAGGTTCTAATTACGCGGATCTACTGATTACCGGTGACTGGCCGCATGGTGTATCACTCGGCTCGAAGGTATCGATACCTTCCGAATCGCAGGAGAAGCAAAAGTCTGGGAACACACCCGTGCAAAAGCTAGCGCAAAGTCTGCGGCCACGCTATCATTTTGTCAGCGGCGGAGGCGGTTTCTATGAGCGGGAGCCTTATAAGAACGAGGTCAGGGAGAAGGACGGCTCCGATGCTACGGAACTTGTGTCACGATTTATCGCTGTAGCGGATTATGGCAATGCCGCTAAGGCGAAGGTAGAATCACCTCAGTCCACCCATATCAGTACTCAAGTGCTAATTACGGCTTTTTCTACAGTGGATGTATGCTTTCAAACTTGACCTCTCGACTCCAGCTATAACTATCCCTCCAAACTGCACGGTATCTCCATACGCACCTATTCAGAAACGGCCACCGCCAGAATCGAGCTCGAATTTCTTCTGGGGTGATCAGTCTAACGATCACCACCATGGGCATCATCGTAACAAACGGTCCCGTCATCACGATCCTAGACCCCCACCACCAGGCCCAGATACCTGTTTCTTCTGCCTCTCGAACCCGAACATCCAAAAGCACCTCATCACCTCCATAGGATCGAATGCGTACCTTACAACTGCGAAGGGACCTTTAACAACGCCTCTCGTGAACGCCGAGGTCTCGTTCCCAGGCCATATTCTGATTATCCCCTTTGAACACACGCCTACATTACAAGGTATACAAGATGAGGAAACATTCGAGAGCACCGTCAGCGAGATGAACCAGTATCGCGAGGCACTAGGGAAAATGTACACCTCTCTTGGATGCGGCATGGTTACCTTTGAGGTGGTCCGGCGGATGGGATTTCACCCGCACTGGCAGGTCGTACCCGCCGGCAAACAGTACATCAAACGGGTCAAGTCTACGTTTGAAGAACTGGCGAAAGAGGAGGCCGCCCTCGGTGAAATAGAGGAAAGGGAAGCGGAGGGAAGAGAGGAAGGTGATTTTTTCAGAGTTTGGATTCGAAACGAGAATGGTGAGGGAGAAAGTTTGGTTATGAAGTTACATGAAAAAACCAGGTTCGATTTGCAATTTGGGAGAAAGGTTCTCAGTAAAGTCTTCGGGTTGGAGGACAGAGCGAATTGGAAGGATTGCGCTCAAGATTTCGATGATGAGGTTAGAGATGCAGAAGCATTTAAACAGGCGTTTAAGGATTTTGATTTTAGTCTTGATGATTGATGTTAACAGAGATTACGAGCTCCCACACAAAGCTACGAACGGAAATTCAGAGGCTATTAATTAATGGCTGGTATCTGGACTGTATTATAAATGGCTTTATATTGTACACTATATACTGGGAAGAACACCGGATGAGAGAGAGAACACTCTATCTTATCTCCCATAACCTAACCTTCCCTTGCTGGTTTCCAAAAGCAAATAACCCGGATGCGCTACCGGCAAAAGAAGCACACATTATACTACCAACAGGCGTAGATGTTGTTGGCCAGTTCTTGAAAACGGTACATGTTGGTAGATGCACTAAATTGAAAGGCGATTAGCAAAGTTTCGTAGAGGCAAATAAGAAATGGAAAATAACATACCCATCCTGAGCGCATCCCGCTTGTCCTTACTACCCATGCACAATAACTGCCCGTCATCGGAGAACTCCAGCACGTTGATACCTGTTACTAGATTGCCGAGTGCCCTCTTTGGTGTTGGATGTCCTTCGACCTTGACCTTTTCTTTCCTATCATATATATTTACCACTCCGCTCTGGCTTCCTACCGCACACCACCTGTCGTTTCCACCGAGCGAGATGGTAGTCAATCCAACACCACCCTCGTCAACCCACCGACTTTCAATCTTCCTCTCGCTGCTACTCCACTCCCATATCTCACCACCTTTATTGGCAACGAAAAGCGTCTTCCCACCTATACTCCAGCTTATATCCGCCACCACACCTTCAACAACGACCGACGAAACCCACTGGCCCGTCTTCGCGTCGAGAATATTCACATAACCGTGAGCACCACAGAGCGCCATAAACCTACCGCAAGGCGATAGCTTGAATTTCTCCATGCTCTTCTGGTGCTCTTGGTTCCCGTATATTCTGGTAATTTTCTCTACTTTGCCAGATTCCAAATCCCAGATATGGAAGTATCTCCTTCTGCCTCCAGCGATCACCCTCTTGCCGTCTGGGTGGAAAGCCGCCGTATGGATGGGTGTACCTTGAAGGTAGAGACTCGTAGCTGGCGGATTGGTCTTCTTGTCGATATGGTATAACCTAAGGACATGGTCGAAGCCGGCTGAGAGAAGGAGGGGATGAGTTTTATGAAAGGATAGAGACTGGATTCCGGAGTGCGATGGGGCCAAGTAGTTTGCATCACGAAGGCGCGATATGTCGAGTGTTTCAGGTGGTAGTTTCCCGACTTTCGAGCGTTTTGTGTAGGTGCTGCTGGATTGGAGCAGAGTAGCCAGCGAGTTGTTCGTTGGTAGATCGATGTCCATGACTTCGTCTTCTTCGTCTGAGGATGCCTCTGGCGATTGCGATTGGCGCAGGGTCCGTCGGGATTTCTTGGGTCTCTCAGTATCTTTCTGGGGTAACGACCAGTCCGGGATAGGGTTTATACGTTCGTATTGGATACGCAGACGCTTGGTGTATTCGGTGCCGGTTATAACATCGTCGAGCTCGGTGGTACGAAGTTTTCGCAAACGAGGGTTCGTCGAGAGGGAGATTGTAAGGCGTTCGTCGTCGCTATCCTCCCATGCCGGTTTGCCAGTTTCAGACTCAGAATCCGAACCGTCCAACTTTACGAGATCCGTTGAAGTAGCTGGTATTAGATCCGTAGGCTTCGTCGAGCCTGAGTCTAAAAAGAAAAGCTAGGTAGGTCAGCACCACTACTGCTTCAGTTGTAAGAGCGATTGTGGGAACCAACTTGATCGTCTTCCATCTGCTCGACATCTCCCAAAGCACGATTGAAGCTCAATCGAACTTCGTTATCGTCCTCGGACGAATACTCTCCATCCCGATCTGCGTGAAGGCCTGCCTGGAAGCCAGCCAGATCACCAAACACTAGCTTTTCGAGCTCTTCTTCGGCGGCATCCTTTAACCGGGTCGGCGCCAGTTTCTGGGTTTGCGAGTCGCCTGTCGACTCCGGTGCCATTTTTACGATTCGGTGGATATATTGGAGGGGTTTCGAGGGTATCGAGAGGCCGTAGGTATGGGCGATGAGGTTCGAATTGTTTCTGCGAGAAAGTTTGGAGAAACTTTTTGTCGCGAAAAATTTGGCAGGGATGTTTGTGCCAGTGGGACTAGCGCTGTGTAACAGCCGCTTGTCGGTTTGAGGAACCGCAACAGACAACGCAGCTAATTCCTTCCTCTCTAGCAAAGGCGAATATTCTAAAATTATTGAAAGCTGCGGCTGAATATAATAAGTCTGGCTAGGGTTGTGATTTATTCCATCAAGGCTATCTCCTGGAGCCAGTTCTTCCAGCCATCAGTGATGGCATCCAGGTTAAGTCAAGGATCCTATAAACCGACATCACAATAGCCACCTCGTCCATATTTCGCTGTCAAATGTATGCATACGAATGCAATTTAGGTCAATATAGCTGCATACAATAAAAAGCTAGCTCTCCAGAATCAGAATATTGTAGTGCAGGAAGACAATGCCACCAGTAAAGCAAAACATGCAGCCACCAGAGCTCCACCCAAGATCAGTCAGCCAACAATCAGCAAATGCAAGTAAGTACATGATGCATAGCTCCAGGATAATAGCATTTCAAACAACAAGAAACAAAATTCAGCCGCAATGATAGCAGCAGTTTCAGTATATACATAACTAGGGAACGCCGAGAGCTTCCGAGTTGTGTCGTCTTTCCCTCAACATATCCGTAAAAAGCTCTCGTAATTCGGAGCAAGGAAACCTATATATAGGTGTATAGATATATAAAGGCCACCATTAACCTTCTTCAGAGCTTGCTTCGCATTCTGTCGCCACGCTTCATCAGCTCTACTGAACCATAGACCATCTCATCAATAATCTCCTTTGCAGTCAGGATTTTATCAATGGCCCCAGCCGCCTGGCCCAGCATTATACATCGCACACCGCTTTTCATATCTTCGGGGAAGTCTTTCCCCTCCTTCTCCAGCTCATTCATTTGATGCATGATGGGGATGTGTCCCTTCTCAGTCAAGGATTTTATCTTTGACGGGTCTCTGTGCCACTCTTCGATTAATGGATGACTTTTAATACGCATTGGCCGACCCTATTTCCATCGTTAAGTGTTATTAGCTCTAAATCTGTATTTTACTCCACACGTACACTAAACTTACAGTGAATATTATGGACTTGGTGGTACCGCTGACGTCAGTATCTAGGACCGCTTGCTGATGGCCATCGCTAGCCCCTGATTCCTTTGCGGCGACAAATCTCGTCCCGCACCAAACTCCGTCGGCACCCATGGCCAAGGCTGCCGTCAGTCCACGGGAGTTGTAAATACCTCCGGCTGCAAGGACTACAATTGGTTTCTTCGTGAAAGAAGACACACGATTTTTTACGATATCCATAACCATAGGGCTACAGTAAGTCAAGATATTAGCAGAGCTTCATCATGTGAAGTTGTACAAAAATAAACTTACATCAAGATCATCGTGGGAACATCCGATCCGTGACCTCCTCCTTCTCCACCCTGATTGTTCATCAAAACTAATGTTAGCCAAATCCCATTCCTACAGATCTCACGCACTACCTCTAGAAGGTCATCGGTCACCACTACCAATTCCAAGCAAAAGATTTGATCTCACCTGCGCAATCAAAAGGTCACACCCAGCCTCCAAGGCCCTTACGGCATGTTTTGGATGTCCAATGTTACACCCAACGATAACACCAGCGCGATGGAGTTTATCAACAATTTGGGGCGGAGGAGCCCCAAGGGCCGATACAAAGAGCTTAGCACCCTCTTGGATAACCACGTCGACAATATCATCTGACTTTCCGGTTGTATAGTCGTAGTTGGTCTTTCGTGCGCTTCCACCGATTTGTGGCAACAGAATATCGACTCCGAACGCGGCATTATCGGGATTTTTGAGGAAAGCTTTCATTTCACGAATTTGAGTTCGCACCTTGTCCGGGGCTAATTTGGAGACGATGTTAAAACCCTACGGGAAAGATTCGGAAACGAATTCGGGAAGAACATACTCTGGTGGGCCATGAATTCATCATAGAATTCGTGGTAGGACAGCGTATCGTATTCTGGAGATTTTGCATATCCGTTGCCTCCTAAACAGGCAAAGCCGCCGGCTTCAATGACAGCTGCGCCCAGGCGCGGACCAGCAGCAATATTCATTCCTGCCAAACTGAGATTCAAAAAAAGTTAGCTAGCCGGTTCAGCAAGGCTCCCAAGATCGGATATGTGGCACAGCATGGGAACCCTAGGCAATCGATACCTATACGAGGCACGGCAACAGGCACAAGAATGATTGAGTTGCTGGTGGGTTTCAGCCTTCGTACACTCTTCTCCTTGCAAAATTGCAAGTTTTCTGAAGTGGGAGTAGGAGTTCATGGCCAAACAAACGGTCTAGGGCAAAGCCAAGAGGATGTGCAGTGCATTCAGCTCAGTAGAGAAGGAATGCGTACCTTATGGGATGTTGGATGCCAAACATCTCTGTGAATGGTGTTTTGAGAGGACCCATCTTGGCGTCAGGGCTTTTGTTGAAAACTACAACCATTGTCGCGGTAGAACAGAATACACAGCACAAAGCACTGATGGAACTTAAAGCCGGCAATACAAGTATATATAATACGAAAAGACTAGAAGGAAAGGGGAAGGCCGCCTGTACGAGCAGAGTGGAATCACTGCGTCGGGGGGTCTCGAGAGGGATGATTGATGCCTAGGCAAAAGGAATAGATGTTGGATTGAAGAAAATTCTTCTGGCTACCAATATGATGGACAGACGAAACTGCGCAGATGTCAAATATATAAACCAAATTTCGGTTACCGCGGCCACGGATTTCCCACGCTATCGGGTTCATGCACGCCGCCAAATGTTGAGGTAGACAGTTGAAGGGCAGGGGGCGTGCAGCTCTCCGGTCCTTCAATCACACAGCCCAGCTTCCGATTGCTTTTCACGAGTCCAGACGCACGATTGTGCAATCAGCTGCCCAAAATCGAAATTTTCAGAACCGATTTTGTTAGGAATGCCTCGCAGGTGGGATGGAAATTCAGGCCAAGTCCTTTGCGAAATCTCGTCTTCGGAGAACCTCGAATTCGACCTCGGAGACGGCCATCGCTTCTATTTTTGCCTCAACCCGGAGTATCCCTTCCATATCTCCGCCCATTCAAATGGAAAATGCAGCTCGCTTCAGCTGGGATCCTGCCCCATGCATGTCTAAGATTCTGGATGCCAGTCGGCTGACTATGTCTTGTCTTCTGTGCTGAGATGTAGGCAAAGGGATCGAATCCACGGACATCGGTCAACCCGGTACCCACATTCCTGGCCATTTGGGGATACTTTTGCGACTATCGATACGAATCGAGGGGTTCTCTTGACCTGCAGTCGATATGCAGGGCCAATAACCAGGTAGCGATGGGGGGGCTCAGCAAGGGGATGGTGTCTGGAAAAATATCTGCCTACCAATCAAGACCAAGGGAAACGTCTACAAACCAGCCCAAAGGGCTAGCCTTTTGCCTAACTGCTAGGTATCACATGTGGGATCCTCAAAAGAAGATGCTGGAAAAAATACATGATGGTCAAAGCAGACGCAGCCAAATCACTTGGCCAGGAGAAATTGCTCAAAATCGGTTGATACTGGCCTCATGGTCCCTGTCGCAATTGATTTTGAGGATTTGAGACATGATTAGAATGCATGAAAAGGTTATTTAATTTTCTTAATATTGTACGTTTGCTATTGATTTTGGCGTAAAATATTGCTGCGCAAGGATCTTTAGTATGTTCTACGTAAGCCTTACTTATCCGTTGAATTATCCGGAAAACCCCTATTCGAGAGTGATTTTTATATAAGGATATCTCTCATGCGCTTTCCGTTCAGCCACATTCAGGACCTTTTTAAGGCACGTAAAAAACCCTTCAGGGTCGACCAACGTTACGGCGAAAAACTATATTTACAAGTTACGGCGAAGTTCGTTGAATAGGATATGACAATAAAGCAAACATGCATGTTTAAGAATTTTGTCAGATGGCAAACCAACTTTCCGAAGGGCTGGATTTCCAAATGACATACACGGAAATTTTTTTTGTTGTTCTTCCAAAATTCCGTTCACCCTTGCAATTGCCTGGGAAAACGTGGATATACAGATACCCTGTTGGATGACCTTGCATGTGTTGCATTCCGATAGATGCAGGTGTGTGTCACACCTCTCTCTTTGGGCCACCTCAAAGCGCGATTTCATGCAACGTTTGATGGATATTTTATTCATGATGTCTAAGCTTTTGGTCAGGTCATACAAGGTTGCGGCAACTAGTCGCGAAAAAGGTTGTTGAGAAATTTGCTAAATCTTATCGATATTCTACTCTAGTGGATTCAAGACAAATAAACGTTGATTTAGGTCAAAATGCTTCGATGGTGAGCACTTTGTTTTGATAAACGAAAAGGTCCGCATTCCTCCACTAAGAGGAAATGTTTCAAAGTGATCACAGAGCTCGGATGAGGAACTACGCAACGGTGAGATGCAAAGTTACAGCGAGGAATGCTTGGCGGGGAATGAAGTATACGGCTGGGTCGACTAGCACTGGTCAAACGGATCTCTGCGGGAAGTCAAATATACACTTTTTGCGACGTGGAGAGAATATGGGGTGGTCAGGGTAGCTACCAGTGCAAAGCCTTCCACAAGGCGGGTTCCAGATCTCGATCTCTGAAATCAGATCGCGCGATTGCAAGGCTCTTCTATAATCCGAAGGACAATTAATCCTGTACGCCTCGGGTATCTTTACAAGTACCCTTGGAAGGCTTAAAAGTGGATCCATGTCGGAGTCCGTGCTAGGTGGACCAACTATAGTCATCTGAGAATACCGAAAATGAAGGGTATCGAAAACCCCACACTATGGCCATATATGGCGAGTCATGCGATCGAGAGAGACTGATTATCAATAAGCGCCCGAATGTAGTCATAGCGTGTAATTTTGCATTTTCTTTCAAGTTGTAGAGTGGCCTCATCGCAAAAATAAACTAGAACAAACCATTTTCAGGCTGGCTTTTTCACATGTCCGATCGCACTAAAGGCTGAGAAAATTGAGATTTATCTCTGAGGGTGTGCGCACGATATTGCGAGAGCTGGTCGCCAGGCTCTAGACCCCATTTGGTGTTGCAGGAGGTTGCCGCTTGGAGCGCGCTGATTGGCCAGCGCCGACCTCACTCGAAAATTGCTTTTCCTGAAGCTCCAACTTTCCACAACGCGTCTGCCTCTATCACACTTTCTCTCACACCTCCTCCCCCCTCCTCGACAACCAGACAAACGTCGGCAAGCGGCACAACTGATACCCGCCTCTTCGGCCTTGCTCGCTCTTCGATATTGCAACTGCCGGTCCAGCTGTTCAGCTCTATCTGACATCCATTACCCAATCTACGTTCCATCTACCCGGCTTCAGCTATCTCCAGCCAGCTCCCCACCATGTCGACCCCTCGTCGATCCACACGAGGTACCCCTCAAGCGAGCACTCCACAAAGCACACGGAGCACGAGATCGAACATCGCTTCCAATCTCTCCACTCCAGCACCTGCCCGGCGAGCTGAATCTGCGAATTCGCCACTTTTCCACAATGACGCCTCGTCCTCGCCTGCCCCGGACTTTGGGCGTGATGAGATGGACATGAGTGACCCCATGGACTACCCCGCCAGTACACCTCCAAGAGAAGAAGTGTTCACTCCGAGAGCTAGCGGGAACTCCAGATCCTATGGATTGTGTATGTTATGGAAACTTTCGCGATTCGCCGCTGATGCCTTCCGCTAACACCGAAATTTCACGATAGCTTCGTCTCCCCTTCGATATGACCCAAGTTCAGATAGATTATCAGATCTCTACGCACGACCATCTGCAACGTATGTTTCCACAGTACATCGTTATGGAATTCTCTTTTCCTGACTCTAGTTCGATCCGTACAGTCAAGATAGCGAAGCAACTCCTCGTGCCCGCAGAGTTCGAAATGATGTCCCCATGTCCGATTCCCTCGGTCCTGATGGCCAACCTCGCTTCTTCATCCCCCGCCCTGGCGGTCAATCCGATGCGAACACCTTCCAGACATCGGAAGGTGATGACTTCACCCAGAGGTTCATCTGGGGAACCAACATCTCCATCACAGATTCCATGCATACTTTCCGCTTGTTTCTTAGAAACTTTAAGCGGAAATACAGGATGATCTATAACGGAGAGACTGTTGCCCCCGGCACTGGTGAAGAATTAGTGTACGACGAAATGCTTAAGGCTATGAAGCAGCTGCACGTCACAGGTCTCAATATAGATTGCAAAAATCTCCTCGCCTTTCCACAAACAAAGAAGTTTTATCATCAGTTGATTAACTATCCTGCCGAAATAATTCCTCTAATGGATCAGGTGACCAAGGATGAGATGAAAGCGCTATATATTCAAGAGAGTGCAACAGAGGATCAATTAGCCGATTTCGAAAAGCTAATGTATCGTGTGAGACCATTCAACTTGGAGAAACTGTCGAATATGAGAGAATTAAACCCCAATGGTGAGGCCATATCTTAAATTAATAACTAGATGCAGGATCTAATGTACGTGCTAAATTTAGATATCGACAAGATTGTCAGCATCAAGGGACTCGCCATTCGTACTACCCCAGTTATCCCAGACATGAAAACGGCATTTTTCCGCTGCGAAGTCTGCCACCAAGATGTTAAGGTCGAGATCGAACGTGGCAAGATCATCGAGCCAACCCGCTGTCCTCGAGAAGTCTGTAACAGTCCCAACTCGATGCAGCTTGTTCACAACCGCTCCGAGTTTGCGGATAAGCAAATCATGAAGTTACAGGAAACACCTGATAGCATACCAGACGGACAAACCCCGCATTCAGTGTCCGTGCTACTATACGATGAGATGGTGGATGTTTGCAAGGCGGGTGACCGAATCGAGGTCACTGGTATTTTCAGGGGCGTTCCAGTCCGTGTCAACCCGCGACAGAGATCGGTGAAGAGTTTATTCAAGACATACGTTGACGTTGTCCACATCCAGAAGGTGGACAAGAAGCGACTAGGTCTAGATGCTACGACCATGGAAGGCGGCATGGCCGACAAGGTGGCTGCAGATGTAGACGAGGTGCGCAAGATCACCGAGGCAGAGATCCAAAGGATCAAAGAGATTGGCGCGCGCTATGATGTTTACGAACTTCTCTCGAGGTCTTTGGCGCCCAGCGTCTTTGAAAATGACGATGTGAAGAAGGGGATTTTGCTTCAATTGTTCGGTGGCACAAATAAGACATTTGAGAGAGGCGGTGCGCCGCGATATCGTGGTGATATCAACATTCTACTTTGTGGCGACCCGTCTACCTCCAAATCACAAATTCTCTCCTACGTCAACAGAATAGCGCCGCGGGGTATTTACACCAGTGGTAAAGGCAGTTCGGCGGTCGGTTTGACCGCCTATGTTACTCGGGACCCCGAGTCCAAACAGCTTGTCCTCGAATCTGGTGCATTGGTCCTCTCAGATGGTGGTATCTGCTGTATTGATGAGTTTGACAAGATGTCCGAAGCAACCAGATCCGTGCTCCACGAAGTCATGGAACAACAGACCGTATCCATTGCTAAAGCTGGTATCATTACCACTTTGAACGCAAGAACATCAATTTTGGCATCTGCCAACCCCATCGGCAGTAAATACAACCCGAATTTATCGGTTCCGAAAAATATCGATTTGCCACCTACCTTAATGAGTAGATTCGACTTGATCTATCTTATGCTGGATAAGGTTGACGAAAAGTCCGATAAGATGTTGGCAAGGCATTTGGTTGGGATGTACTTGGAAGATAGGCCAGAAAACGCCGCTCAGAAAGAGATTTTGGTAAGATCACTGATATTCTCATCATTTTTTTTGATTTTTATGACTAATTGTTTCTTCTAGCCAATTGAATTCTTGACCTCCTATGTGTCCTACGCCCGCCAGCACATCCATCCAACGATCAATGAAGAAGCTGCTGAAGAACTCGTCCGCGCGTATGTCGCCATGCGAAAACTCGGCGAAGATGTCCGCGCCGCCGAACGCCGTATTACGGCGACCACGCGTCAGCTGGAATCTATGATTCGTCTGTCAGAAGCGCACGCCAAGATGCGACTCTCCGACGAAGTCGAACTGAGCGATGTCGTCGAAGCCGTGCGTTTGATTCGCGCTGCGATCAAGGAGAGCGCAACAGATCCGTTGACTGGTCGTATCGATATGGATCTTATCTCTGGTGTGGGAGTGAGCGAGCGCCGACGAAAAGGGGACTTGAAGAATGCGATTATCAGCGTATTAGATGAGATGACAAGAGCCGGAGGAGCGGTTAGATTGGTGGATGTGTTTTCGAGGCTTGGCGAGCAGAGTCCGATACCGATGCAGCAGGGCGAGTTTTTAGAGGCCGTGTCGGCGTTAGAGGGTGAAGGGCATGTGGTTGCCGCGGGAGGTGGAGATGGTATGAGGAAGACGGTTAGAAGGGTTACTGGGCTGTGAAATGTTTGATTACATTGCGGCTCTATCACACTTGCGCGCGCTCTTGTAAAGCTTATGTTTGATAGCACGAGGAGAGATACCTTATAGATAAATTATATCTTCTAGAAGAGGATTCTATACGCTGCAATGGTTTGAACTACGCTGAGAAATTACGTTATAACGGAAATATTTAAATACGGACTGGTAAGTATAGATGTTAAACCATCCGACGACGGCATCTTGGTTCTCTATATATGCAATAACACATGCAAAAAAGAATGCGAACATGAGCCTTGCAGATCCACTGGGCGTATATCACGCCAGAAAGCCGCTATAGACAAATATATAGAAGATGCAGATTATAAATCGGTAAAAGGACAGAGCCAACTCCTTTCGAAAAGTAATATAAACAGGAAGCTTTCGAAGGAGAGGTGTAAATCCACACATGAAAAGTATAAAAACATGAAACCATAAAAACCATAAACTCTCATCGCTATGACAGGACAAAAATGCTTGTATTCATCTCAAAAGCAAAAACGAAGAAGAAGGATGTGTGATCACCCATTCTAAGCCACGAAGGGCTAACCTATAATTATAATAACAGAGCAGCAATAAGACCCCCGCCCAGAGCTAAAGCATAAGGCGGCAAGAACAGCAGCTCAGAGATCCACACCAGATTCGAGCCCATAAGGCGGGGTCGCCCTCCTCCAGATCTGTTAGTCGAACCGTAAAAAGAAGCAGGGGTAGTAACAATATAAACAGGACCATCATTCGGATTTCCGTAGGCCGTGGGAACGGGTGTCGTCGGCGCCGGGGCCGGCGGATCGGAAACGATGTACGGTAGATTCGGATCGTGCCAAACGGAAGAATAGGAAGAAGCAACGGGGGGGTTCGCATTGTTAGTATACTCACTCGCTGATGAAACTCGAAAACCTGTGCCCGCCCAGTATTCCTCCGCGCTGGTCGGGGCAACGTAGGGCGTGCGTGTTACCGCTGTACCCGTTGAATAGCTCCCTGGAATACCATTGTTGATGGGGATGTCTGTCAATGTTGGGGCGACGTAGTCTACGCTGCTGCCGCTACCACCACCGGCGTCGATTCCGATTGTACCACCGTTGGAACGGATGGAAGTGTAGGAACCGGAGTTGTCGGAGTAGGAGTACGAGGAGCCGGTGGAGTAGTCTTGTATGCTGACAGAGCGGACGAACATGCTGAAGGGACCCTTGGAGTAGTCCGTGTAGCCACCAGCCCATTCTATCCCAATGAATCGGTGTTAGCAACATATTCGAATCGAATAACTTTAGGGAACCTTGAATTTGAGATATTTGACTTACGAATGGTACCCGCAGGATTTCCTGGATCGCCACCGCTCCACAGACCCAATTTAATCTGCATGGGTGTTTGCGGATAATATTGCCCTCCACCGGAGCTATTCTCTACTGTCAAAACCCTCTTGACGACTCCATCGATACTCCAGGTGATGCTCTTGCTCGTCCATTCGATGGTGTATGTGTGCTCGGTGCCCTGCGGATTATCAACGGCGATGAATGCCGCACGGTCGTAGGTATTTGTGTTTCCTTTGCCAAAGTAGTTGCTTTGCACCTGGGAATTATCTCCACCAAGCCACTCCCAATCGATTTCATCTAGATCATCGGATTGCAAGACTACAGAGCTGACGATTCCGACACCGGGGGCAGACATCATGGTGACGGATACTCGGCCAAACATGATGTAGAAGTTTGAAGCTAGGGTTGGAGAGTCTCCGGACCCGGAGACTGTGAATTGTGCGCCTTGGGAACCGTAGGAGATTTTATTATCGGAGAGGACGGCAGGGAACATGACGTTCCCGCCTGTTGTGAAGTCGGCGGACATGGAGCCGCCAAGGGCGGGGTTCGCGGGACATGCTAAACGATGAAACGTCTTAGAATAGGATGTCTAGTAGCACTGGGAGAGATGCGAAGAACTTACTTGCAAAGAGAGGATTGCAGGCGGTGTACGTCTGCGAGGACGAGAGGCCGACAAGTGTGGCTACGACGGTGGCGAGGAGCGCCGATGAAGACCGCGCTATCATCGTTTTTGTTGGTTGGATGGCTGTAGACGCCCAAACGGGAAACGAGTTGTTGGAAGGGACCTGCTCGCAGTTTGTTGTTACACAGTCGAGACTACCGTTCTACCTCGACACACTTTGACACCACAAACGTCTATGATATCTCTTTTTTCTCTTTTTTTCTGGATGCAGAGGAAAAAAAGAAGGAATGGTGAAAGAAAAAAACAGTTACTTAGCTGCTAGATAGAGATCTTAAGAGTATCTATATCGAATGTTCCCATCAGAGCCCGGAGACGGAAGCTGGATGTAACCTAGCCGCCGGGTTGCGTCCTCGTGCCTGTCGTCAAGATCTCTCAACTTGGTCCCGTGAAGCGACGCCCTTGTCGGTGTTCCTGCTGCAGCAACAGTTAGCAAAATCCGGTCGCCAGAGCGTAGAAACTCGTCGCTCGTCGGAGGCTTCTGACTTTCAGCTGTAACCCAAGCTACCACGATCGAATATCTCTCGTCCCTTTGTTGTTTTTGTAGGTTTCGCTTTTTGTGTGCCAATTCACAGCTGCCACTTCCGTCCGTTGTCGTTTGCAATGCGCAACTAAAATCACAATCGTAGTAGAAGAACAAAAGAAATCCGTCGACACAGAACCACTGAAAGCACAAAGCCAAAAGGATGGAACAGAGAATAAGGAGTGATGATGTTCTAATTAATAAAAAACACTTCGAGATGAGGAGCAGAGAAGAATGCAAACCGTAATTAATACCCGCTGACGTACTTCCACCCTTGCTTCCCGCGCTCTCACCTTGCTGCGCTGTGCGATACGTATGCAGGTTTTTTTGCGGTAAACAACACAACCATTCCCCATAGCAACCACCCCCAGCTGGGCATCGCCAATGTTCTCCCCAGTCGCAATTTCAAGACAAGCTTTTTGGTTCATCCCGCTAACCAAATATATCCTCCAGCATCATTCGGGAAGCTGCAGCTGCATGATCCGTAGCTTCGGTCCCTCGGGCCTATGCCTTGTCCGCGCACGGTCTGGGATGGTTGAGCAGTTGGATACAGGGAACATGCGTTCTAGCTTCAAGACTTCTGTGTATTTACCCGACTTGATCTCTATGTTCTAACACCTCATAATCGTACAATCTATTACAAGTGATACTGTACACACCGAGTTCTCCAAGTGCCCGCGCCAAATTTAAGTTCCAACAAAAGTGAAAAGCGAAAGAAACCCGCGATAAAAGCAAGCTTGAACAAAACCTTGCAATCAAATACTGGAAACCCGCTCTGGTACCCAAAAACAATCTGTCACAATTCAAAAATCACCCCCATGAAATACCGGTAATCGCATCTCCTCTTTATACAATCCCGTATACTCTCTTCGCGATAAAGTAGCATGAGATACCAAACATAAACAACCCAGCAGTGACTATCGTCAGGTTAGTTATCAGCGTCCGAATAGCATAGAGTACGAAAGGATGTACTCACGGCACCAAAACCATATCAAGCTGTCTTCATTTCCTTGCCCTGGCACCAAGACGTTCATACCCCACAACCCCGTCACAATGTTCATCGGTAACACGATAGTACCCAACACCGTCAATCTCCCCAAGGTATCCGCTGTCTCTTCCTGTCGCTCATTCACTAAACCGAACAAATTAGCATATCAACTTGCTCAAAAGCCTAAAGAGTGATTAGTCTTACTCTTAATGCTAATCTGGGCCAAATAGTTACTATGCCCACGACTCAGAATCTTCTCCACGTGGACGAGATTCGCTACCATGGTAACAATATGGTCTTGAATATCGCCCAAGTACAGGCCGATCTCGCTTCTCGGGGCGACCTCCCAGTGCTCGTTACACCTCTTGCTGAACCCCTTGATCACGTCCGCCTTGTTTCCCATGAGTCTGTACAAACCCATCACTTTTTTACGGCAACCGGCTATCCGCCGTAACATGTTAGCATCGTCCTGGTGTTCATTCGTCGTCGCATCGTCCTTTTCCGCGGTGGATGGGCGTAGGGAGGCGATTCTACTCGCTCGGCGTTCGAGCGGTGTCGGCAGTTTCGACGGCTTGCTGTTTGGCGTTTCCACATCGGCGAGGATGATATCGTCTATTTCATCGCACTCATCTTCGATCATTTGAATGATTGGACCAAACGCATCGGTGATGTTATCGATAAGCGCGTAGGAGATCCAGTCCGCCGTGATGTCAATATAGTCTTTTAGTTGTCTGATACGGCGTCGGACATTGGCTCCATGCGGTGTCATTGTAAAGTGGAACTATAAATCATGTTAGATTTCAAAAATCATTCACAAAGTAGGCGGGGTTTTACGTACCGTCAAAACGCCAGTTCTGAACACCACGATGTAATAGTTGACAGGCTCCATGTACTCCTCATCCGTCGGGTCCTGCTCAAAGGTCCGATAGCTGACAAGATAGTAGTTCCTAAAGAGCTCCACTTTCTCTCGCGGCTCCTGCATGAGAATATCTTCCGCCGTGAGCGGGTGAATCCCAAACGCATCTTGGAACACCTTCATCTCCGCCTTTGTCGGACTGAGCACATCAAGCCACCACGTTGGCCGCTCCCCTTCCTCCGTAGCCGCGGTAGCCTGCGTCTCTTTCGTCGTCGTATGCCTCAGCGGAGCACCCGCCGTCGCACTGGTAAAATTGCTACCCGGAATATCCAGCCCAGATAGATCCTCGCTCCCCCTGACACTGCTCCTTACACTATCTCCTTTAAAGCTCCCCGATGCCCTCCCATTCCCATTCAACCCGCCCTTCGGGGTCGCAGTACCCCTCTCACTGCCCTCCACATCAACAAGCACATCTTCCGCCTCACTCTCCTCATCACTACTACACTCTACCTTCCTCGGCGGCGGCATGAATAAATCCCTAAACGTCGTCTCCCCAGGCGTAACCAACTCACTTATCGTCTGAGCGTGGATCGTCGCCCCCAATTCATCGTTAAAATACGTAAACCGATACGGTAGATCCTCGACCTCTCTATGCCACCCGCGCACAGTCGGCCGCAACCGTCCCCCGACATACACAGGCTCAGAAACCTGCCGCGCTCTGATGCCCCCCGCAGCCGTGATCCGCTCCTCTTTCTCCTCGCGACTCCATTCCTCAAACACACTTAGATCGGGCCACTCTCTCGCCCGCCGCCGCGGTCTACCGTTCCTTATACTCCCGTTCTCGCCAGGTCGCGGCGGCGTACCCATCCCATCTGTCAACCGGTCGTTGACAGGAAAACACACATCCTCCTCCACCTCACCCATACCCGTCCTCTGCCGCATGATCCCCGGCGGTGTAGGCGGTGTGGAATCTAAAAATGGGTTTTGTGCGTCCCTGCCATTTCCGTCGATATCGATAATGTGGTCTTCGATGAAACTATTACGCATCAAACCCCTCCCGCCGCCGGGGGAGATACTCTCGTCTATACCCGCAGAATACGGTCCCAGATTCGGCGAGTTGGGGACCGAGGGGGGGAAGTTGACACTACCGTAGGTAGGGACGCCGAGTTGTTGAGGTTTGAGGTTGCGTTTTCTGCTGCTCTTGCTGGACCGGGAGGAGATGCTCGGCGGCCGGTTCGAGCGGCCGGTCGCGAAGAGGGCGGTGCGTTCGGTGGCGTGGTTCATGCCATAGCTGTCTATGCCTCCTGCGATGTGTGAACGCCCCATTAACGGTTGGGTGTCCGGTGTTTCTTCATTATCTGACAAATAGTCGCCAGTGGGACCACGCCGTAGTTCAGTGGTGGAGTCCTCAGCGGACTGGGTGTAGTCGTGGAAGTAGCCGTGGGCGTGGTGATGATGGAAATGCGATTGTGGGTGATTAGAGTGTACATTCGAGGACGAGCTGTGAATGTGTGACTGGCGGTGAGATTTGGAGATATCGCCTAGACCCATGGTGCTGGATCGCCGGGGGCGGGTGTATTTCTGCTCCCGGTGGTCGAGGAGGACGGACGAATCAACGCTGGTGGTGGAGAGGTTCTGGTGGATAGGTATCTTGAGCTGATAGAACGAAGAGTTCCGGCGTGCGGTTGAAGGGAAAGGGCCGGCGGCGATGGTGCCTGTTTCCATGATGCTGGTGGCCGTGGTTCTAGAAGTGTCTACGACTTCTTCGGAGATGGACACCTCATTATCATGGTCGACCATGACGCTAGCCCGGCGAGTGGTGAGGGTGTTCCGCCGTCGGCGATGGCGGCGGGACTGGGGTGATCGAGAAGGGATTGGAGGGTCGTGATCGTGATGTTGTTGTTGCTGTTGACGCCGATGAGACGACGGCGAGGGAGTCGGGAGGTTGGCGACCTGTGACGTCGTTCTTGCCCGGCGAGTTGGCTTGCTGGTGGATTCGGTGGAGGACGAGGACGTCGAGGAAGCGGAGTCGAGCGAGTCGACGGAGCCTGCCATTTCGGGGGAAGCGTGCTCTCAACGGTTCCACCTGCGATCGATGCCTTGCTGAGTCAGCTGGATGGGATGTGAAAGGGACCCCGTAACGTGGTTCCTCTCAGGCGGCGGCGGTGAGGTTGGCGATGGTCCGATCTGATTGGGTTGAGGATGCGAGCAGGCAAACGGTGCAATCGATCCGATTGGCCGGTGCGGGCCGGAGTGATACTATGTGCTGTGCTATGGCAACGTGGACGTCAGTTCCATTCCCACTGGACAGGAGGACTATTTAAAGACCGCATCGTCCGCCCTGCGTATATTAATATTAACAAACGGACTTTCTGGTAGCAGAGAAGGCGCGTGGGTGCATCGTGGCGATTGGCATTGGGGGTGGTGGTGTTTCTATACGGAATGCCGTCGGTTTCGTTGACGTAACAGATGCGGCAGCTTTAACCAAACCCGGCATTCCATTAGCTAACATGCCATCATACTCACGTCCCGGTCTCCGCTCCGAATTCACGACAGTCTGCTACTACCAGTCTGCGAAATTTAATTGCAATTTTCATGTGAGATATTTTGTTTGTTTGATTGACTTTGATTTTTTTTTATTGTTTCAAAGGCTGTCGTCTATATCGTCCCGTGAGGATCTGCTCGTCTTTATATATATATATACTGGTGAAAAAGAAGAAGAAGCTGTATAATACATATGAAGCAGAAAGTGTCCCAAAAAAAAAGCACCCTGACGTTAAATTCCATTTGGAAGAAAGATCTCAAGATCCCAAGCAATTTTCTTTCGTTCTGTTGAAACACAGACAAGTAGACATAAAAACCGTAGAACGCCAAACAGAGTTATAAAGACACCAGACCGTTTCTATAAATTCCCATATTAATAATTTCATACCTTTTAATCTTTCAAAAAATTCTCATATCATCATCTGGCAGAAGAAAAATATATCTTTCTTTAAATTCCTCCGACGAGGTCCAGGCAGTTGTCCAGACATCCCTCGAGTTCCTTAACTCTGCCTATCAACTGACCATTCTCATTCTTCAATCGGCCGATAACAACTCCGCAATCGCATCTCGTCGAGTGGGAATCAGCAACCGCCGCGGTGCGCCTCAATACATTCCTGAGCTGAGCGAGGGGTCCAGAGCCGGCGTTATAACCGCTGTTCGACTCGAGTTCGTACTTGTCCTCCTCCACAGTCATGATCGAAGCTGGGTAGGTAGGAGCCGGCGAGCTGAGCACGCTGCTCATCTTGCCGTCGTGAGAAAATACAGAGGCGCTGTCGCTCTCGCTCTCGAATCCCGAATCCGAGTTTGAGCTCTTAGTCCTCGATCGTGAAATCTTCAATGGCTCGACCTCCTTCGCCCCGACGCCATACTTCTGAGGCGACAAGGACACAATCGAAGAAGCATCGTCCATCTCGACGTCCCGGACCATCTTGGCCTCCCACTTCAACCTGCTATTCTCGGCCCTCAACACCTTAGCTTCGGCGTTGGCCTTCTCAGCAGTCTTCTCGGCCTCTTCGGAAGCCTTCGACAAGGTCTCCTGCACGTTGGCCAGTTGATCAACGCTAAACCTCAGACCTTCGATCTTCTGCTCCTTCTGCTCCATATCGTCTCGAAGCGCAGCAATCTCCGCAAGAGCATCGGCCAACGCTCGCGTTCTCTCCATGTATCCAGCATAGAGACGATCAATGACCTCCATGCTCTTGTCGTGCAGGGCATGGAACCCCTGGGGAGTACATTGCAAGGGGCTCTTAGGCACTCCATTGCCCAACAACTCGGCAAAGTTGACGTCCGCAAACTCGTCGCGGGTCATAGGGTTGGGGTTGTGTCCTACCAAGTTGTGGCTCTCCGGTAGCACAAGGTTGGACAAAGTAGTACTGTTTGACACCGAACGCTTGGAAGAAGCGTTCGAGCTGAATGCAAGGCCCGAATTGGACGCATTGTCGTTCCCGCTGCCAAGGCCGAAGAAGTGTGAGAACTTGCGGCTGGCGTTGGTAGCTGCTGCTGGCGGGCCTCCTAGAGATTGAGACCTGGAGTGCGCTGCTGCTGTGGGGGAAGAAACCGCAGGAGTGAACAGGTTAGTGAAAAAGTTCCCATTCTCGGAGATGGAGGAGATTGAGCTGCCTCGTGAGTGGCTCATGCGGGACGCAGCGCCTGAGGAAGGGAGGGGCGAGGAGGAGGTGGACATCACGTAGTTGTAAAGTCTTTGCTCCTTGTAGGTTTCAAAGTGAGGAAGATGCTCTGGGATGACAGGGTGGGGGAGGGAAGTGCGGGAGGATATATAGGCTGCGGCTGGTTCGGTGGTCACACCTTCTTCTTGAATCTTCGAGACAGCAGCGCTGCCGCCGTTATTCTCGGCCGGCATGCTCCGTCGCTTTTCTGGACTTCCAACCATCGTTCTTGACCGAGGTCTAGACGGGGAGGACATTTTTGGCGGGATCTGTTTGCGAAAGGAAGTAAACTTCCACCAGGAGGGTGAGAGTTTACTTGGCGAAAGGAAATAAGGTTGGAACCGCCCTGGCTAGCAAGGTACTGCTTGCTCGACAGGTACTACAGATGATGGCTCAAATACAGGATAAGGTTTATATTGAGAAAAATCAATCCCTAATCCGTCGGTGAGGGATAGCGACTCCAAAGGAAACCTTCACGAGAATTGCAATATTGGTTGTGCTCGCGAAGAAAAAGGCAATTAACCGAGTGGGAATAGGCCCGGTTTTGTTAGCTAGATTTTAGTTTTCGGCCGTAGAATCCAATGACAAAGCTTTCCGTTTGCGGGAAGGCTGATGTCAGAGAGGAGGTTCGCGAGGAGAGCAGTCTGAGAGGCGACTGTTAGGCGAACGGGATAGAGTGAGACACAACGGAGCGAAGAAGACGCTCGAGTAATGCTCTGGTAGTGCTATAAAAGTGGATGATATCGATGAACTGGGCGTAGACGATCCGAGAAGTGGATCAAATTGTACCCGATTGGGATACTTTTGCCCCTTAGAGAGATCGAAGCCGATTGACAGTCCCGACACCAAGAACGGTCGCAGCTAGAACCGTCTACGGAGAATAATCAGACGGTCGAGATATCAGCGGTCGAGATGAAGCTTGTTCTCTGTATCGGTGAGGGATCGCTGAGGTCAAGATTTTGCGTTGCGATGCGTTGAGGAAGAGCCCTGTCGATCGAGCTGACAAACGCGGTCTGGATGCGATGAGCAGGCGATGTTCTGGCTCACTCGATCGTCGGGTCTGTCGGAAGCTTGAATAAACGGTGGACCGTGAACAGAACTGGACAGAACAGAAGCGTCGATTGGGGGCAGAAGATGGTTTTGTTGCTGAAGCTCGCGAGCAGTTGAAATAAAATTCTGGCGTGGCTTTGGCTGACGGGACTACGGAGTGTGAGGGCTTTTCGGTTGCAGCTGGGGCGAGGTTGGATTCGGACAGTAGAAGCGATTGAGGGTTAGCTGCTAGCTGTCGACAGAAAAAACCAGGGCCAGAGACATGTACAGCAAGGTACTGTGAAAAGTGGAGCGACCGAGTGAAGTAAAAAGTAGGAAAATACGGCCGATGTGATGAGATGTGCGAGCGAAATGCAATAGCGCGGTGAAGTTATGCAGCCGAGTTCACAGAGGTGAGTGATTGTATGCAAGCTGCCATCACACCTGCATCCGAGGTAACTGACAAGACGAAGAAGGTTTGAAGGAGCGTACGAAGAAAAGTAAGTACCAGGTGCAAGCTTTTATCGGAGCGAGGAATTGGAATTCGGAATATCCTGGGTCACGAGCGATATCGAAGAATGGAAAAGGGTTTTGGGAAGGACAGGAATGAAGAACGAGGGGGAGGACAGTTTTATTCTCATGAAGACCCCGCCGCCTTAATTATTGGCTATTAAATTATCTCCCATATCCATGGTCCGAGGAGTGCACTCATCGCAGCTGAAGCATCACATAAATTGGCGGGCTGGCCACTCACAACGCTCTTTTCGCACCTTATTATGTGGAGGTTGGGCGAAAACCACACCAAAAGGCCGGCGGCTGGGAGGCCCCTGCGACATCCTGATTGGGCCACAGCGTCAGGGGTAGCTTTCTCGCCCAGCCAGTAGGCAACCAGGGTTTGCTTCCCAGGGTCACAAGTCACACTCACAATCCGCCCACTCTCTCACATCTTATTGCTACGGGGCACTTACGAAGCGATGGGTGTGTGTGAGGGCGTGCGTGTATGTGTTGAGGCTGCCCCAAGGCATCGCCTGCACTATTGTATCGCTGGCACTTTTGTGATTCCAAATGTAACGGATTTGTATGTAATAATAGCGGTGGTACGAATTGGTGATACGAGTCCTTGAATACCTAATACCTACTATATCTGAGCGGGACCGTACTGTCCTTGGCCGTCCAGGGCGCGGGCTCTCGTCGAATCGTCGCCCGGCGCCGGCATCGCTTCCAGACACTCTCGAACTCACCAGCCGTTCGCCGTCCCGTTTCGCATCACTTGACTGAAACCCAAGACAAACCTCCATACCAGCGGCGCTGGCCAGCCCGACGATTTAAAAAGCGAAAAGCGATTCTAGATCCAGATTCCCGCCAAGCTAGTCTACTCGCATCCTGTCACTCCAACAATTTGCGGTGTTGCGACGTTACTATATACTCAAATCAGGCGAGCCCTCTTGCTTCCGTCCTCGCAAGTGGCCTTTCGATTCCGCTCTTCGAGGCGGGCTATCCTGGTTCGTTGGGCTGGCGGACTGGACCCGGACTGGACCTACCTGACCGACAAACATGGACTGGACAGGATTGAATCCGTCGGACTGGCCAACATCATCCAACAGTCGGAAATATAAGATGGAAGAAACTGGGATGCCCCGTGCAGCTTGCCGTCCGAAAGGAGCAAGAAGTCTCAGCGCGCCTTCCGCTGGATGGCCGCATTCGACGGTGCGAGTGACGTCGCGGCAACACAACTGTGACGGGCTGCGATCCGGGTCGCAGAGAGATAGATATCTAACCTTCTTTCTGGGTTTCAAATTCTGCCGGCGCAGGCTGGAGAGAACCCGCCGGCCGGCGACGGGACTCTCGACCGCCAATCCTACGCTACCGGGTTTCTGGCACACCGTCCGCCCACACGATGCGAGACCCGGGAAATGCAGTGCTGCGGGCGAACGTGAAAGTGAAAGCGAAAGTGAACGTGAACGTGAAAGTGAGGGCGAGGGCGGACATGCGTTGTTCGCTGGCTGGCGATGCAGAGGAGCCTTGTCCGTGTCGTGACCCCCCAACCTCACGCCAATTGCTGGCAAGAATATCTCCGCTTCCAATTTCACTCCCATCACGAGGCCCATTGAATCCAACGCCAGCCAACAATGAGCTCCACCCCGTCAAAACGTTCCAAGTACGCCAACGACGAGGAGCGCAAGGCCGCCGCCCGCGAGCGCCAGCGTCTCTACGCTGCTCGAAAGCGCGCCGAGGCGAAGGAGGCGAAGCTGCGCGCTGAAAGCCTGAGCACGACGGCCACCGTCGACTCCGAGAATCGCAGCGTAGACGTCGGCGACGTCGAGGAACAACAGCAGCCGCTGACTCCAAGCCCTACCAAGGCCAAGCGGGGGCCGAAGAAGGCGACGGCTGCCGAACAGGCGCCACGGGCCTCCAATTCGAGCGCCGTCGCTACCGCCGCCGCCGCCGCAGCAGCAGCGAGTAGCTCGCCGCGAAAAGCTGCGCCGCGAAAGAAAGCTGACCACGACGATAGCACGCTCGTCGTGGTCAACGGCGACAACACATTCTACGACGACACCACCACCTTCGGCACCCGCTTCGAGGACTCCTTCTCCAAGACCGAGATCGAGACCACCCTCGACGACGACCTCACCAGCCCCCCGTCCCCCTCGCTCTCCTTCTCCGATGGATTGGTGCGTCCCTACTTCCTTTTTATATTGCTACTATCGTCTCGTCCCCTCTCACTCGGTTGATTGGCTGTGATGACAAAGAATATACTTAAAGCTTCCCGAAAGGTCTGTGCTTCTAACATTGGCTGGATATATTGTATTTATAGAGTGCGGGCAACTTCCTCCCGCCACCCTTCAACTCCACCGACCACCTCCTCATCCCACCTCAACCCTCCCCCACCTCCCAACTCAACTCCTTCCTCGCCCCTTCCGCTCCCGTCCAGTCCTACGCCATCGTCCACATCCCCGGAAACCCGGGCTTGGTCTCATACTATACCCACTTCCTAACCTCCCTCTCCCACAATCTCTCCAACGCCTCCATCCCTAATACCCAATTTACCATCTTCGGCGCCTCCCTCGGTGGCTTCAATGTCGCACCCAGCCCTTCTGACATGGCCCTCCTCGGCCCAGATGGCTACGTCTCCCTCCAGAACCAGATCTCCCGCCAGATCGACACGATCACTCACCTACTAACCTCCAACCCATCTCTCAAAATTATCCTGACAGGCCACAGCCTCGGCGCCTACCTTCTCCTCTCCGCCATCCACCACATCTCCCTGTCCAACCCCACCCTGAAGAAGCAGATCATCGGCGGGATCGGACTGTTCCCCGCGGTCACCCACATCGCAAAGAGCCCATCAGGGAGAAGGCTATCCCCATTCCTCAACCTCGCCGGGTTAATCCCGTTTATTGTCGGGCTAGCGAATATCATTGTGGCGATAATACCTGCCGTCGTGTGGGGCTGGTTGGTTAGGATCTTTATGCCTGCCTTTGAAAGTCACGCTAGAGCGGCTACTGTCAGTTTCTTGAAGAGTCCAAAGGGTGTCAGGCAGGGGCTGTGCTTGGGACGGGACGAGCTGTTGGGAATCAAAGAAGATGTGTGGGATGAGGGTGTCTGGGGCGGTGAAGGCGTCGCAGATGCCACTGAGCTGGTGTTCTATTTCGGGGAGAAGGATCATTGGGTTTTCAATGAGGAGAGGGAGAAGCTGATCGCTGCGCGGGGCAGAGGCGGTACACAGTGGATGGAGGATGATGATACAGTGTTAGTCAATGAGAAAGACGGATGGAAACCCCGAATGTTAGTCTGCGGGGAAGGAATAAGACATAGCTTTTGCGTTTGTGAGTATTCAAAGTCCCTTTCCTTGCTTTCTATACAAATGCATTGTTGGTATATCGTCCGTGCTAACGCCAAGTTACAGCTACGCAACTCTCTGAGACCATGGCGGCAAAGACCGCAAGGTGGGTCGAAGACATCGTTACAAATGACAGAATCAAGAACGGAATGTGATTTACCTATACGATAACGGAGGATGAAGAAAAAGAGGGTATGAGATTACGAGTTCTCTTTAATATGGGTGAGATAATAGAAAAGGTTATATTTTATGGTTTTGTATTTAAAAAGGGAAACCGGGTCTTTGTAATGCATAATGATACGAACAATACCAAATGTTTATTATATCCTTACGTTTTGTCATCATGCCTTCTATTGTTGTCGGTGCTATTCAAATACAGTACACAGTTCACAGCCTTACCAACCCGACTCCGTCCCTTCCGTCCCACCATACTTCCGCCCTACCTGTTCCGGGGTTCATGTGGTTCCTTTCCAAGTTTAGGCGCAGTACCATGTCTGCGTGCCTGTTGAAGCCAATTGATCTTGTGATGTCGATGTGTCGAAGGTATGGGAGTAATGAAGCAACGCTGGCAAATCGGACATAATGTGGACCGAGATTCGAGTATCTTTGGGGTGGGATTTGTCGAACCGGTCGGCGTTGGGAGAGCGGTGGGGAGCGACGGAAGCCAGGGATATTGATTCCGAAGGGGAGCGGCGGTGGCGGCTCGCCCGTTCTAAAAATCGCCCATTAGATTCCTTGAAGAATATATTTACCAGGTTTGAATTTGTCTTGCATCAGCCAAGCTAGTCTCGTTGTCAGACGGGCAGTTGCTTCGAGACTACAGCCAAGCCATGCTAGCAGTAGATCATAAACTGACGTTCTTTCGTATATGCATATATACCAAATTACTCTAAAGGGAGTAGTAGAATACTAACATGAACTCCGTAGCTCTAAGTGCGCATAACACGACAACTCCAAGGGTAACGAAACCTGTCCCGAGAAATAAAAGTCGCTTTTGGGCTCCTGGCGAAGGGAGGAGGAAAGCAACATTCTGAAAACCAATCATTTGGTGCGTGGTTGCAACGTTGGTGGTTTAGAGATCCCGAGACATCACGAGAGTACTATCCAACCTCAACCCGCTAGATCAAAGTAGAAGAATCCGAACAGCTGGTTATCTTTCGAGAACGTCTTCACGCAGTGTAAACGTGTGACCGTGATGGTTTTTAGCGTTTGTTGGATTTTGAACCGTCCGATAGTGCAACACTGACCCAATCCAGGGATGTCCCACGTTCCCGAAACTGCCGTACTGGATCATGACATGCATGAAATAACGGAAGACAACCCTACCGTGTTACCACATTGGGCCACCGCTACCCTCTTTTTAGAACATCTCTCCATCGGAACGAAATTTCGTTATCTCTACGTTTACGACATTTCACTTTCCCGCGAATACCCCTAAAAAATAATAATAATTCCCATTGTATACGCTAACGACTAACCTCTGCGCCAATTAAAATGCAAGTTCGCTCTAACTAATTTGCCTAACCATCGATATCCTCCATTGAGCTCCTCTATCTATATAACCAGATATATATAACCCGACCGTCTATAATATAACTTTACCCCGGCCCCCCATTTCCCTTCCGCAATGCCCGAATCCGTTCAATAAATTAAAGAAAGAGGCTATGCGGCCGCCCGTTTTTAGAAATATCGCATGATCTTTGCCTTCTCGGCTTTTTTTAGTGTCTTCTATAACCTAACTAACCCACCACCATCGTCCGCATCCGCCCATATTTCTAGACGGCCTTTTAGAGGCACTTTATCACCATCTTCGAGTAGGAGTAGGGTGTCTGCGAATGCGGTCTCCCAGATGGGTACTTTGGTTACCCCGGGCTGGAAGATGGCGTCTACCAGAGGATGGACTTGGATGAATGATCCGGGTTGGTATGTTTGGTATCGAATATGGCGCTGGCGCTCTCGAGAAGATCTGAAAATGTGTAGAAAGCAAATTAGTTAGTTGTTCCGACGGGGACGTCGAATACCCCTCTTTTTGTCCTTATCAAAAGACAGCTAGATGGAAGTGTAGACTAGAAACTGTATGCGATCGTTACAGAGAAGGGAAAAGAAACAAAAATTGAAGAAATTATTGAATTTGATAGCGAGATCTTTCAAAAGTAAAAATGTCCGAATAGATACCAAAGTTTCATGAAGGTTCGGACGAGGCTTTAAAGTTCAATCAGTTGAAATAGAGTTCAGGAATTAACCCACCTAAGCGTATCCACATATATCACAAGCCAGCTCAAACTGACGCCGAATAAGAAGCTAAGAAGTAATTCGCGGGGTGTAGGCCAAGTTGTGAACTGTCGACGTAGATACTGTAGAATAAGACCCTTCATGGCGATTTTTTGGTGCGAAGCGGTCCTCGAATCGAGAGGATGGTAGACACCATAGTTTTAATTAACACTCCTAGGTATGTTTTGGAGTTGGGAAAGGAAATTTGTCCCCTCCTCCCTCTTATCGGCTTGCTTAGATCAGCTGGCCGGAGTAACATTTTGCCTCTAAATTGCCTTACATCCATATATATGGTCTCGCAGCCGCACCGTATCTGCAATAACACATGAGTAATTATATCACGGATAATATTACAGCCCTGTTGTTGTGTTTTGCTCTCAGCCCAACACAAACGGGCACCCTTTTCAGATCGTTCGCCGGCTGCATGTTTTCTTACGTCATACGGATTCAACCGCGAACTCTATTTCTTAGGGCTGAATGCCGGGCTTGGCTAATATAATTCTAAAGCCGGAATAAGTCACTTCGATCGATATCGGGTGATCTAGATCTGGCGGGAGGTCTAACTGCATTCTTCATGAAGTTTGGTTCAAGTGTGGATGTTTTCAATAGATCCACTTGTTTAATCGCTATCAATCGTCAACATAATTCGGAGAATTCTAGAAATAATTCTAGTTAGTACCGTAGAGCTTAGAATATCTTATTGTTAATTTCAGATTCAACGATTGAATACCAATTCTGATATTTAAGTTTGACATTATGAGATATAAAATATGACTTCAATTTTCATCGCTAAACGCTCGATCACGCTAGCTGATATCCTCTTCGTACCGTTTTCCCAACTTCCAACTGCAAACATCAGCCGAATAATCGTCCATCCGGATATCCAGAAGGTGGAGTCAGAATAAACTGCCACAGTCTACGCTAAAGCACTCTCAGAACAAGCTTACAACTACATCACGATCTGCTTTGATCCATCTTACCAAGGTGTCTTGGACGGTCAACCCGCTTCCAAGAAGATCCTTCAGGCAGGACACCAGTTAAGACCATGGGCGCAGCACCCGAACTCGCAAAATAAAATGCTAACCACGAATTTCCCCAATAATTCTGGCAATGGATCTATTGGATGAAGTCTCGAAGGTTAATGTAGGGAGAGGGTTGGATAGGACGGTGTTATCAAAGGAGGAACAGATATAGATTTCAATGATCGTGAGAGGTTCGTGACAAAGTAGTAGAGGAGCTGGGTGTATTCATGAGGAGAAGATGTAAAGAATTAGCGGCCAGTAGGTAGCTAAAAAGCTAGGCATTTGAAGGTTTAATTGAATTGCATCGAGAAATAGAAACAGTCAATTATAGAAATTCAATTGATCCTCGATTTGTGATATCTGTCATACATGTATTATTTGTACACTCTACCTCAATATTCCGGGTTAACGTAGCGGAATTCACTACGCTGCCGCCTTCTTCTTCCGCCACTCAAACCCTTCCACTCGTTCTCTAGTCTGTAACGATGTGCATAACGCGCTATCAACCCTGTTTATCCCTTCCTCTCTGAAAATTCCCAAACTCACTGCACCTAAGCAGCTATGTAGCACATCTGGTGGTGCTTTAGGAACCTTCCCAAACCCGCCAATTATATGCGCCGTGTTTTCTAGCAAATACTCTCGATTGCTCTCTGCATCTACCAGATGTGACTTTTTCAATAAATCTAAGCATCCGACTACCCAGAAGCTGTAACACGTATCTGGACGCTTATTGTCGCGACCGTTGAAACCATTGTTCGATGTTTGAGCAGGAAATGAAGGCGGGGGCGGAGATATATGACTATCGATTTTGAAGTCCTCGTGTTCAATGTCTACAGGAGCTTGCTGTCTGGATACTAGCCAGTGAATTGTCTTTTCAGGGTGAGGTAGGCCAATCGGATATGATACGGGTGTCTTGGGTGGATGTAACCGGTCGAGAAGAGAGAGTGCTGCTATTACACAGAATACATGGCCAGCTATACGACGAAGGTTGACGATAAGCAGTTGTTTGTTAACGCGTGAAGAGAATGTAAGAACCTACCGTGCGACTCTGCGCCAGGACGGCTGCCGAACCCGTAATCATGTGCCTCGCAAGATTGCAGATACCGCACCGCCTGGTCCACGTCTATGTCCTTGGTTTCCCGAGATAAACTACCCTCCTCACCGCGAAGGATCCAGCGTATCGCCGCAGCAAGGTATATGAACCGCGGATCTCGAGTTAAAGTATGGTCTTTCTCCAGCTCCTCTGCCCCCGTGCGCATTTCCGCAAAGCTGCCATCCGGGCGTTGAAGCGATGCTACCCATTCCAGCGTCGCCTCGCGGTTTATCCGAGCCAGGTCGTCTCCGAGGGACAAGAGGGTGATGATACAGAAGAAGGTCCCAGGTAGCGTTGGCGGATCCCACATCTTGTTATCGGGAGACCGTTTATCGGAGAGATCTGTGGCGGGCCCACCGCGGAAACCGGCACCGGAGGGGATTTGACACGAGTAGAGCCATGAGATCCATTCTTCTCGCTCTTCGGGTTTGGTCAGGTTGCCTAGCTCGCCGATAACGTGGAGACCGTTGACGCAGAAGAAGGCGAGGGAGGTGCGGTTTAGGTCATTGGAGGTGTACTCGGTGGGTAAGAGGGTGCGGAGGCACCGGAGCCAGTATTTTATATTGCGCTGTTTCTCGAAGGTGGCGCGCGGTTTGGGAGGAGGGGGTTCGCTTGAGGTTAAGGTGGTTGACGAGGGGTCGATGTCCGCCATGGAGAGTCGCTGCAAGATTCTATAGTCGATTATTCCCACGAATTTCGAAGAAGTAGAGGCAAAACGCGAGAGGCTTTAAACATCAATCCCGAGGAGAAAGGAGAACGAAGAAATATACTATTTCTAACAAGAGATGGTGGTGAACCAAATATTAAGAAGTGTGTCTTCAAACTGCGGGGAGATAATCCAAGGGTTCCCAAGCGCAAGCTAGTCAAAGTGGCTGGACCCGCCAAAACAACGAGGAGTCAATTGGAAGCGAATTCAACACCAAACAATTTGAAGGAACAAACTTAATATTTGGGTATTTTGGTGCTGCATGCTCAATTTTAGAAAATTTGGTCAAGAGTTTATGTATGGTTGTACGATCAATTTCAAGTATAAATTTATTCATCGTTCCTTGGGTTCGTTAAGGCGTTGTCGCAAGCAAGAAATCGGTACGGAATCACTGAAAATAGTCTTGAAGAGAAGGCCTGAAGGATACAGGACACCAAACAGGACAGAGGGTATACGCGCACTTAAAATTTAAACGAATGACTGGTTTCATATTTGAGTGCCTTATATAGCTGAGAGAAAGCATCCAGCGGTTCATGATTTTAGTAGACACCAAGTTAGCTAGGGCACTTGCAGGATCTCAAGACAAAGGATTTTAAAACGCTAACCGTTATGCTAAGAACACGAGGATATATCAGTGTAAAGAAAGACGTGAATAGAATACGAAACAAAAAACAATAGGATATCGCTAATTGATCGCAAAGGATTCATCGTTCACTCGAAGTCTTGACATGAAGCGATAACGATAGATCTCCCTGCCTTTATACCCATCCACCCGTCGTCCCCTCAATAGGTCCACCAAGTCCCCATCACGTACCCATCTACCAGCGGATAATATCGACTACTTCTCCAACACTGAAGCCTAATCTAGAAAGACTCTTCCACGTTGCTCGGCTGGGTTTCGTGCATTGTCGATGTGCGGGGCATCGTCGTCCACATCGTGGGTGAGTCTTTGGTAGCCGTATTCCGCAGCAATCGCCTCTGGAATCCTCGTAACGCTTCGAGTGAACTTGCCCCTCAAGCTACGAATCCGAATGATGGCGAGGAGAGCAATAATCTTAAACACCATCATAGTGACGGTGCTATAGAGAATAAGAGCGCAGATTGTTCTAAGTCTGCCCTCGTGCACCCACATCCAGTAGTATCCTCGGTAGTACCCGCTGCCGCCCTTCACGTGCCAGACAACTGCGAGGATCATGATGACAAGGTGAAGGATAAACAGGCCAAGGTTAAGCTGTTGTAAGAAGAACAAGGTCTTAGCACATATATGGCAAATATGATACAGAGTCATTTTGTTTTGGATAAAATAGGGTTAATTGATTTACGGAGACTTACCAAAATTAAAATAACATATCTGACCGATGGCTTGTCTTCTTCTCTGTGTCGCTTGATTACGAAAATTGTCGAGAGTAAGACGAAGAAATCCAAGATAGGAATAAAGGTTTCTATGATGAGTGGAGCGTGAGGAATTTCCCAGACACCGTGGCGATTCTTAAGACCCCAGGAAACCGCTCCGCAGACAATGAAGGAGATATAAAACTTAAGACATAGGTGATATATTAGTACGATATTCCCTTATTTTCCTTTTGGGTTTTAGGATTGGATGCATACTAAAGTTATGAGAACTGCTAGGGCACGACGCTTCTTCTCCGCAGGAGGGATACCATCACCCTCACGCAGGCTTCTAAAGTCCCTTGGCTGAGGGGGGGCGCCATCTCGGTCTCGACGTTTGCAGCGGCGGAAACAAGGAAATCTGAAGCTGCTAGGAACCTTGATGGTAATATTGATATTGATAGTTTTGTAATCATCATCAGGGTCGGATGGGTCGGAGGAAATAGTAGATGGTGGAGGTCGGTGGACTGTTTGTTGATATTCAGGTAGGTTTGCTGGCCCTGGCCTGGAGGGAGACATGATCGGAGATTCGGTAGATGCAGGTGTTACGTGGATGGATCTCGAATCGAGTTCAGGAGAGGCTACAGACTCTACGATCGGAGGCTTGTTCATGCTTGGGTCGGCCATTTTTACCATCTGGAGGAAAGGATCCTAAGAAACTAGATTTCCCTCAAAGTTGTCACAAGAAATGAAAAGAAACAAATAAGATTTAAGTTTGAAGTGACTCCAGAATCGAATTGAAAGTGTTGATAATGTTGTAAATTTTATAATAAAGGACCGGAGTGGTTCTCAAAAAAAGAGCCCCAGAAGGATCTCGGGGACACAAGAGGATATATATTCCTGGCCTGGATGTGTGGAGAACTACCTCCTGCCAGGCGAATTAATTTATCGTGTACATGTACATGTACGCATACGAGGTCGTATATCCCAAGCAGGCCCCCTACCTGTTCTCTTTTGGAACAACAGTGCCTCCTTTGATAAAGGGTGCGCCAACGAACGGTGCAGGAATCGATAACGCCAGTTGACGCCAGATGTGCGGGAATGCCCCCTCGCGGCGTCCGCGGATTGCTTCACGGGCGGTTCTTCACAGATACGAAGGCTGGGCGCTGCTCGCATGCTGCAACTACCGGACGCAGCAATTTGACTCACCTTCATCCAAATATCAAGCAACTTGGAGAGAACACGAAACACATTCTGTCGAACAGGGCCGCGCGTTCGCTCGCATCATGGCTATCCTTCCCCACCCCCGTCGTCTTGGCGGGGTGGTGCCTCTCTGCTAAGAATAGCTTGTTTGGAGGCCCGGGTACTAAGATCCTCGCGGAAGGAGAGAGCCTATCGTTTTGCTAGGCGATCGTGGTTTGTGGTACCATCAACACAACAGTTAATCTCCTCCCAGCATAGCCACCACGCACACGCTCCTCCCGAATCAATTCATAATTTGCTACCACATTCCGCAGAAAGGAGGGAGGGGTAGACGTTGAACAATTTTTTGAAACTCTTCTAATCGGGTTCCCTAAACGTTTCTCAGTTCCCTCGATATTGTGGGGAATACCTGAGTTCCAGCAGAATAATGTTTGCGTACTCTAGCACTCTTGACATCTCCATGCTATATCTGAGTTCATTTGGTTTGCTAGCTGTGCCGCGAATCCGCATATGAGTGCATTGCGAATGCCAAGGCACGTTGCATCAACTGTCATATACTTTTTGCTGGTGTTTCTTCCGTAAGTTACGAAAATCCGATAACAGAGACGTCTCCCTCCTCGTGCACAAATCCTCCCCTCGGGGAGCTGCGATAAGTCCCTTATCAACTAACCACGTTCTGTTTCCCTTTTGGATTGTGAGCTCCTATGCAATCGACAGTTGCTTTAATCCACGTTTTTATCCGAAATACCTCCCCAAGCGGCCATTGCGGCTCACACGGGAACTGGTATTGAAATTGAGAGTGAGCATTATTGTCTATGAACAACAATTAATTTTGCATCGAACTACAAAGCAAAAAGGTCCTATATATACATGGGCCCAAAGGCTGAGCGGCCCCTTCAAATGCAGAAAATAATCGTGGGTAAGATTCGATAATTTGCCTCTGCTAACAGATCCTTTCCCTCCTGGTCATGCAGGCCTTTGCGATTTGCCTTCATTGCAACCCGATCAATAATTTCTTCTATTGACACTTTACTGTTAATCACTTAAGGATCCGAATCGCTAATATAGGGTATAGCCTCCGCAACCGCCCCGATTCTTAAATGCTTTTATATACCACACAGAGGCTGAATAATTTGCTCCTTCAGGGCCCGAAAGCCCAATCTAGAAATATAAAATTCTATATTCAGATTTATCACCCACTTTGAGCGAGAAGCCCAGAGAAGTGTCCCACGGAGTCTCTTAATAAGTCTTGATTATTAGCTAGAGCCACAGGTCGCAAGTAGAAACGCGAACAATAGCATTGTTTGATAACCAAGAATTCTTGTTCAAATTCGGCTAAACACAACAATACTCTATATAAGTACTTACCTACCAGTTTCAATTGATGGATCCTTCGAAGAGCTTGAATGCATGAAGGAACAGCGTGTCCTCCTCGAGCTTGATCTAACCCGATAACGTATGTTTGTAGTTCCCATATCTCAGTATGCGATGATGTCACCATTATGGTAGTGCGTCAAATTTATTGGGAGCAGGGTTGTTAGTAGTTCTTCGATAGATTTATCAGCTCGAAGCTGAATGTAGGCAGTATTTAGATATCCTACAGCTTGATTTCGTAGTAATAGCCCCATTTGAATAGACTTTGAATGACTCGATCAGATCTGAGAGCGCTGTAAATTAGAGCCGCGTCAGAAGCGGTAACTAGCTTCCCGATTCGTGTTACCTTGCGTGTTCGCAGGGTTGAGGTTCTTCCGGAGAAGGACTTCAAAAAGCAGTGCTATTGAGCGAAATGCCGAATAGGCGCGTAATTTTCATTACTGGATACGTATAGGCTCGGGAAAAGGATATCGTATCAGTTAGAATGTTCTAGGAAGTAATATTAATTGGACACAATGATTGCACAAAGCAGTCTCATAAGCAGACCGTTGATTTACGAAAGCCTAGATTTCTGATACGAGTGGTAATTTTTCTTGCCTGCGCCCCGGTACATATCCCGTGGCCTTTCTTCTCTTTTGAGTTGAGAGCTCCTCAGGCTTAGGATAAGTATGCTCATTTACATTTACATTTTATCCCTAAGGTCTATGCAACAACAACCTGGTTCAAGACTGAGCTTATGAGTCGGTTTAAAAGTGAATTGACCATGGGTTATGTGTTGGGGCTCTCAAAATACAACCCTTTGAAGCCAATTTGATATAACAATCCAATGCTCTGCATGGTGTATCGGTCTGGTAATTATGCTTATATACACACCGAATGAAGCAGGCGCCAATATAACTTTTCGTCTAAATGCGAGAGCAACCCTAGGTATCAATTCATCTTATCGGTCTTCTAATGTCTCAGCAATCCTCTTGCCCTCCTCCTCTCCTCCCTTGACAACTTCCACTCTACTTTATCTAGATCTCCATCCTGTTCAACATCACTATCCCTCCTTAGGATTTCTAGAACCTCATCTTCTTCCATATTTAGAATCATGACAATCTCACTAGCTTTTACAAAGCGGTCCCTCAATCCGTATTTTCCTTCTCTAACAACGACCGCAATGACACCACTCACGTCTCTTTCCAGCCTGATAGCACCCAACTCGTTGATCTTCCCACTCAAGCCCCACAGTCGCTTTGCTAACAAGTTGGCAACAGAATCCGCAGTGGTCGAAAGCAGTTTCTCATAACTGTTCGGAGTCAATATCCTCTTCAGCGGGAACATCAGGTGGTGAAATCCGGACGCAAATCTTGAGGTAACGGCATTAACCCCTCCCGTGCCATCCTCATCGTCAGATTCGGGTTCGTTTGCAACATCGCCTTCCCTGATCACATAGTCAATCCCGGAAAATGCTTCTGACATCATCGGGCGCAATCGCGGCCTAACAACAAGACCGAACAAGACTTCAATAGCATTATCGTGGAGATTCCCCGCGCGAGTTGTAAATCCAGCCACTAATGAGTTCAATGCATTCCGCAAAGCGTCCGCTTCGCCTACAAATGGGAACTGGTTTTCCAGACTTCCTTCCCCCGATTGTTGCTGCTGTTGGCCCTGATGTACATCCTCTGGGGGCTCTATAAATGTATTTATGATCCTCGTGACGTATTCAATGGATACATCCAAGTTATTTGTCAAAACGGAAAAGGCAATGACTTTGTCATCAGGCGGCGGCGAGTTGACGTTATTTGACTTGGGGTAGCTATCGTGCTGCATTCGGCGCTGCATCATGCCCACGAAATCACTCTCGAGAATTCGTTTAACCGAGGCTATGACCTTCTTCATTAGAGGAAGAGAGCAGGTTGATAAACTCCGCTTTAGAACATTGCGAACGAGATACATGACATCGTCGACTGAGAGGGTGATGTAAGGGGTCGCCGTATTTTTGAGAGGTCTGGAAGGATTTAGGTGGAGATCAGGGGGTAGTTCGTCGAGTTGAAATGCCTTTTCAACGGACCGTCGGAAGAAGAAGGTAGTCATGACTTCGAAGGGAGTCGAAAGCTTGTTGTCGACTCGGGTGGAAAGAACAGACTTGGTGATTACTGGTGGGAAAATTAATGCGGGCTCTTTGGGGAAGCCATTCGTTGTTGGTGTAGTTGGAGGCAGCGCGGGCATGCACTTTCGTGCTATAAACCGAGAGTATAGAGACCACCGAGAGATCATAAGACTAAGTTCGTTGAGTAGACTATCGATTTCTTTAACATCAATACCGTCGTCTTCGCTATTGCGAGGACCTAGTCCACCAGGTCTGGGCGAGCCGCTTCGAGGTGTACCTCCTGCACCAGACGGGCCAGCAAGGAAGGACTGGACCAAGAAAGAAAATGCGTAGGATTTGATATCAGAGAGCTACGGAATCCTGTTAGTAAAATGACTCTTTAATTCGGATACCAGACTCTCCCACCTTTCTGCCAATGCTTCGTTCCTCCCAGAAACTGTCAATAACAATGCCTCCCTGTGTATCAACTTCGATCTGAAGTTTGTCGATGACTTTGACCATCTTCCCAACCCCGTAGTGCTTCTCTACTAGTGGCGTATGCCTCTCTACAAGGCCAGCCATATATTCAAATAGTTGACTCAGCGAGCCTGCGTAGAACAATGGACCGTCGTTCTTCCTCCCCCTTACAGCTCTCATCCTTTCCGCTACGCCCCTACAGACATACCCTCCATAAACCTCTAAACCGGTGTCAGATCTCCCAATCAGCGGGAAGAGTTTAAAATATCGTGTGATTTTCTCTCCGTCCCCGGCTTTGGTAGCTTTGTCGAACTCCCTCAGGAACAGCCCACAGAGACTCTCCGCGGCATTCGATAATGTCTTGCTCGGCGTCTCCGGCTCCTCGGACGTAGGTACCATCTCCTCTGCGAACTCTGAGTTGACAATGTGTTCCGGTACGAGCGACGCACGATTAATGTACTGCGCTGCCGTTTCCCAGTCCTGCGCCGCGCCCATACTACCCGAGACCCCCAAGACGCATGTCTTGAGCTCCACTACGGCTTCAACGAATTGCAGAGTCGCGCGGACATTCTCCTGCTCGATATCTAGCTGTTTTACGGCGGAGGATATACGCGAAGCTGTGCTGGAAGCGCCGGAAAGCATGCCCGAAGAGAGACCTCGCGCCGCAACAACCTGTGTCCCGAGTCTGGCGCGGATGAGGTCGAGCCTGGATAGTTCGCGCGAGAGCTCATCTTGCGACGCGAGGAGAGAGCTGAGGCGAGAAGAGATTTTGGACTCTTGGGCAGTAAGGTTCGCGAGACAGGCCTGGATCTCGTCTACTGTAGAAGCTTTATCGATACTATCGAGTGTCGCGGCGAGGGCAGCTCCCTCTGTTTGCTGAAGTTCCTGGGGTTCTGCGTCCTCGGAATCGGAGTCGGCATTGTAGGGTGGTTTGGTATCGAGCGCCGGTTTCTTGATTAGGTCGGCGGCGCCATTGAGGCTGCCGCGGCGATAGTCAGCCATTGGCTCGCATCAGCGACACGACTTTCGGAAGGTCGCTTGGTCGAGATGTGAGCTGGTATTTCGAATTTGGTGGTGTTCGTGGAGCTTGAAGCTCAACCGTGGTCTCAATTGACGACACGACCAACACAAACGGAAGCTGCAGCAGGGATAATATATCCATGTACGCTGATGCCGTTTGTTATTACATTATTCTGCACTAGAGCGCCAGATTGAATTCGCTGCGCATTAGAAAGATTCGTAGTCTATTTTACCGCATTGCAAATTATTCGATTCGTTGAGAACTTGTTTCAGGAGTGCCTACGAAACCCAAGAACTCGAGCATCAACGAAACAAATTTTTGTGCCGTATGACTTGATAAGAAAAACCGAGGATGATATAAACCGTAGCCCGATATATCGATAGCTAGTATTCAAATTATCCGACACTGACTTCTTCAAGCTACTTAAGTTAATCTGTCAAGATTGTCACCTCAATTCATCCCATCAGAAGATATACCAAAAATATATCTACATTGGCTTACTCGTCCATTCCAAAATGATAGAAACGCCTATCGAATCATTCTTTCGAGCTGATAGCTATTCTCAATACGAGAAAGATGGCCAGAACGAGGGTAAGGTGCCAACATCTCCTCTATTCTACCCTTCGGACGATGAAATGGCCTCTCAGAACCCTCTTGGACAAGAACTAAAGCTTGATGACGACGAGTTTGAATTTGGCAAAACAGAGTGGTATGACCAATCCTTCGAACTCGACCCAAAATCACTATTTGCAGACGCTCTCGGTAATGAGTTCGCAAAAGACGTTCTACTCTTTGCAGATTTTGATTCTATCTCGAGAGCGTTGAGATCAGAATGGTTGTCAACACACTCTCACTATGTTCTAAGGGAGTTGAGTGACGAGTCCGAGGAGAGCAGCTTGGCTCTCGAGATGGACGAAGACTTCAGAAGCAAATGAGACGAGATTGGGATTGTGAACTTCGCACAAGCGATTCCATTAAATCGGGTCATAGAATTGATGGCAGGAGATAAAAGCGAAGCGCAATTCGAACACTCATCAAACCATCGAGCGTAGAGTTGGTAGATCAAAAATAAAGCGAAAGACCGAAAAGTAAAGAAGATATGATATCGGTCTTGGGAAACCGCGGATGGTTTATGAGACAAGGTATCGATATGGATTGATTGTATGCTAGCCGGATGTGGATAACAATTCTTTGTAGGACATAATTCGATGCAGACCGAGAACGGAACCATCGTGATGATCGTGATGATAAAACAACCATTTCTTCCATCTGTTGAAGGCGATTATAACAAATTCATCTTCAAACGGTCTCCTATAGGAGAAACCAAAGCCTTTTCATCCACAAGCCCAATTTAAAGTAATAATGACATCCATTTCGCCTTCAAAGTTCACAAGCAGCACAGAAACAACGCTTTTAGTTACAGCACCGATCTACCCTTGCGATTTCCCATAAGTCCCGGAGATCTTAAACGTATTATCCTCAGCCGACCATCTCACATTGACGTGGGACCCAGTGACACTAAGGTCCGCGTATCGGACTCTACCAACTGGACAGCCAACGATATTTTCGAACTCCTCCACAGTCAACTTGAACATCTTCTTTTTATGGCCGCTAGGAAGACTGAGGAGCTTCTCGAAGACGGCTGGGCTTTGAACATTCCCTTCGTAGCCGAAACGGGCTTTCCCCATCTTACAAGAAGGTACCCACTATACGCAATTAGACAACGCCCATAATGTATTATTGTGAGAACATACCTTCATCTGCTTCTCACTACCCCGGATAGTCAGACCCCGGGCAGTTGCAGCGAGCTCTGCAATATCTTCATCAGAAAGGATCGTAGGCTTTGGGACCTCCGCGAGCTTGCTTTGTAATTCTAGAGCGTAATCGATCAAACCTTCCTTGGACATCTCGTTCAACTCAGCTTCGGTGTAAGTTGTGGGCTGCGAGGTCATTTTGACGCGTTTTGAAGCTCCATTAAGAGCATCGGACTTGCGTTTGGTCGCTGGCGTGTTTGGCAAATAGATAAAATATTCGAGTTAGGTACGGTAAAGGATTGAGATTCTCTGGTCTTGTGCGGATGAGAGTAGATGGCTGTTGATGATAGGAAGATTTCAACAGAGATGGATCAACGCGACAGCTCTGAAGGGAGCGTGCTGTGCTACGTAGGTACATTCATGTTACACAAAAACAATGCATCGAGTCCGATGTTGGTCCCTACAAGGCTGAGGCGCGAGGACTTTGCCAACCTCAATATTTGCATCCTCGGTGCGCTGCCCATATTTTTAATATCTTACTTTACTTTTATATCCCGTGCTAGTTTCTAGCGGCGAGATTCCTTCATCTCTAGCTATTTTCCACTGTGAACTACGATAGCAGACCTGAAACTAATTAATATCAGAATCTATATTTATAACGAACTTCGAAGTTTTCAGCCCAGCTAGATATGGTTTAACCCCTTTCCCAGGACGATTGGATTCGTGATTCCGGAGTTCGCTTCTGCAGTGATTCGTTGCCGCACCCGCAAGCTCCGTTTATATTGTGACCGCCACTTTGGATATCGTCCTAAATGTTGAATTTACAATCGAATTGGTTGAGAGCAATATATCTCTAAAACAGACGACATCTTACGAATAGAGCCGAGAATCTGAATCATCCTAGTGGAATAGACTAAAATGCCTCAGACATTCACCCATCGTGTGCATGTTTCCGAGCAAAAAGCCTCCATCGATACGTGTATCGTAAACCAATAATCTAGCGGCTGTCTCGCAAGGATAGAGCGCTCGGGTAATCGAGACGAGATCGAGACGAAGAAATGTGGGGAACTGCGGAGCAACACAGCAAATTGTTGGAGAAAACCACAAGCCTGCCGTCGGGACTATACTCAACATACGAGCGCATATTTCCTCTCAGGATAAAAGGATTAATAAGGAGGGTCCCCGTAAAGAAGGGTCCGATCACCTCGTTTCCATCCTTTCCCCGTCACCTTTTTTATTTATCATTTTCACAAAATCCCTCTCCATTGAGCCACTCGGAAACATCGTCACAATGTCCGCGTACACCCCTCAGCCATACCCTGACACCACCCTCCTCGCCAATAAGGTGGCCGCAATTACCGGAGGGTGTACAGGTATCGGCCGGGCGATCGTGAAAGAACTCATTCACCACGGTGCAGTCGTCGCCGTGAACCACCTGAACGACAAAGTGTCAAACTCCGCCTTCGAATCCCTCAAATCGGAAATTGCCGCGGGCCTCCCCGCATCGTCTTCCGTGGACGACGTACTCATATCCGTTCCCGGCGATATCTCGGTTCCCGAAACATCTACCGAGTTCATCGCTACAGCCGTCGCTAAATTTGGGCAACTGGACATATTCGTCTCCAATGCCGGTATCTGCGATTTTCACGAGTTTCTTACCCTGCCACCTTCGCTGTATCAGAAACATCGTGCCGTAAACATGGATGGTGCATATTACTCCACGCAAGCTGCCGCAAACCAGATGAAAACTCAGGGCAAAGGGGGCAGTATTGTTGGCATATCGTCAATTTCCGCATTGGTGGGTGGAGCCGGGCAGACACACTACACGCCGACCAAAGCTGGTGTCTTGAGTTTGATGCAATCCGCGGCGTGTGCGCTGGGACAGTATGGCATTCGTTGTAATGCAATTCTCCCCGGGACCATCAGAACACAGCTTAATGACGAGGATTTGAAGGATGTAACGAAGAAAGAACGGACAGAATCACGGATAGCCCTGGGAAGATTGGGTGACCCGAGCGATATAGCGGGACCGGTGGTATTTTTATCGAGTGATTTAGCGAGATACGTGGTAAGCTGATACATCGTTGTTCACCATCATTCAATATGAGTGATGCTCCTTGGAAATCTCGATGCTGACGATTGTGTTTCATAACAGAGCGGGGCTCAAATCTTAGTGGGTAAGTTGACGGATCTTTCCAATAGTAATCGAATTTCGAGACGTCGCTAACTTTTTGTAGATGGTGGTGCCTTCGTAAACTTCCAGTAGAGATATTGCTTGGATTCTCCACCCAGTGTCTATAGTTCCTTGGATTTCTTTTCGGTTGGCATTTACAATGGCATGGTCATAATTTCGGCATACATATGGTTTTAACTCAAGAACGCGAGGATAGCATTTATGCGGAGTGTAGATAACTGAATGATATTTCACGATACCAGCGATATGAGCAAGCTAATTTAAGTTTATTTATTTAATTAACATATTACTTGAAACATAATTTCGGTCAATTTGGTAACGAAAAATAAATCATCAAAGTCGCCCTGAGAAATGCAAAAAGCCGTCTGGGTATCGCATCATTGTGCGCCACACGAGGCCATAAGAATAATCGCTCCAACAACCCCGATTGAAGTAAATGCAGGAATTCATCAGGCAGATATTCCCCTCGTCCGAGATTGCGCCGAGTATTTGCTTTCGCTTCGAAAATGCAAGATTAGAAAGTGCAAAAAAAGAATTATAAAAACCGAGACATCCCATCCATGTCGTTTCCCCAGCTTTTCCTGCCCTATATCAAAGGCTGATAAGTAGGGTTTCGATTCAAATGGTCGGACCACTCAAGCCGCGACTGTATCGGCATCCTTAGCCGCATCCTCTTCCGCTTCCCCTTCGTCCGTGCTTTTACCAGGTGCGTCCCGGATCATGCTAAACAAGGTACATGCCGCCTCACCATCATCACACTTGATATCCTTGACAAACCTGAACCCCATCTTTTCATAAATCTTAACATTAGGTTCAAACTTCGAGCTCTCCAGGTAACACGGAACTCCATCAGCGTCGGCCTGATCGAAAACCACTTTCATCAGGGCCTTGCCGATACCCTTGCCCTGACACTCTGGGTGAATGGTAAGGATATTGCAGAACCAGTATCCCTCCGGATTCGTCCAAACTTGAGATTGCATCTTGGACTGACAGTCTTTCCAGAGGTAATATCGCTGTCAAAATTATATTCCGTTAGCGAACGATTGTCACTTGGCGCATAATTGCATGAAGTAGTGGGTGGATCCGCATACCTTTGTCTTCAAACCTCCCCGACCAAATCTCGTGTTCATCCCGAGCTGCCTGAACCACAGGGCCCAGTCCTGCCACCAGTCGTCCCAGGTAGGCTTCTGGTCCAACGGTTTAGGACCAACCCACATGGCAACACCGGCACATCGCTTCTCCGGGGTGTGCGCGACGTAGATGTGCCCGTTTCGCATACCCCATTTCATACGAATAGTCAGCGAGGCGTGATTTCGTTTCGGCGAGAACTTGGAGCGGTCGTATATCCAGGCTGCGAAGGGGTCGTCGGCAAAGGCCAGTTGGATGGTCTTGATGGCGTGGTCAATGTCGTTCACGGCGAGTCTGGTGATCTCGAGGCCGGCGGTGTTATCCGTGGGTTTCGCCATATTGTAGAAAGGTTTCTCAAATCAAAAAAATGCACTTGTGCGATTTTCTTTAGAACACTTTTCTTTGAAGAGATTCCGAATCACGGGAGTTCTCTTGTTTTCTTGAGTGACTACGAGAGGAGTGTTGGATTTGTAGATTTGCGGATATAGAGTAGATATTGGGCTACGAGATCTATCTATACAAAACCTAAAATACTATTTCTGCCTTTTCTGTTTTCGCTTTCTTTCTCTGATATGCTTTTTTCGCGTACTTTCCCGTCAACAGAGGCCGATTGACGTCTTTTGAGTTGCAGGTGTTGGCGTTACCGGATGAATTGAATGGCCGGGCTGGCAGACAGACCGAATTGACAGCCGCGCGCGGGGAGGGCAGATTGATCACAGTGATATGATTGGCTTGGGCTCACGGACACTCGCAAAGGGTGTACGACAAGGCGGATTGTGGAGTGCAGCAGCAATGGGAGTGGTGGTTGTGCTGTAGACGGTGTGGTTGGGAGGGGTGGAGAGGAGGAAGGAAGCGGAAGCATCTGCCACGGAAACAAGAAATTTGAACAAGCTGATTAAGCTGCGACTGCTGCCAATGAAATTCCGAGGGCAAAAGGAAGAGAAGGGTCTCCGTAGCGAGCTTGAGCTTAAAATGTCCTACTTTTTCTCACTCCAACGGCCTCATCCGTGTGTGAATGACTGGCGCTGGACTCGCCGCTGGCGGGCTGGCCACTGTCTCAGTCCACCCAAGTCACCAAGAACCTTAAAAGGTCACGCCTCGCGACGCAAGCCATTGGCGCAAAAAGGGTCTGGCGATTGGACTTGGCCGAAATCTGGCGAAGCTGTCATCTATTTTTTAAAAAATTCTTTAATTTCAATCTCCGTATTTTGTATGCGGAGACTAATCGCTGGATAACCCCCATGCCGGCCGATCCACTACATCCCTACCCGGTCTCCCTTAAGCGGACATGTCCCAAGAAAACGTGGGGTTAACCTTCCACAAGGTCGCAGGAAGGCATCACCGAATTGGCAAACGATTATTGGCAAACCGTTACACATTCAATAAGGACCCGCTTGCACCTTCTTCTCTGGGTAAATTATGGTCACGTCCGAGATGCACGTACGCAGCCTTTTACCAATGCAAATGGATGGAAACAAAAGTGTCAACGTTTTACATGTACGGCAGCGGGTTTGTCGGGTAGATGTCCCAAGCGGCATTCTGGTTGGCCGGCCTCACCTTCAAATATGTGAACTATGGTCACTAGATCACCGGATTCAGGGCTTGGCAAATGCATTGTGCGAGTGAAAAGAGATGCTTGGTGATGCATTTTGTATCCCTCTCTCTGCTATATCTGCGAGATGAGGTCTCGCAAATGCGGCGGACTCACTCAAAAGTTCTGCACTCGTGATATCTCTGCCCGCTATCTGGGGGCTGCTAGGTCTTGGCACTACTCTTGAAGCTTGATTGCCTGATTGCCTTTCAATTAGTTATCACAGGAAGAGCGCTCCTGGTGATACAATACGAGTTGAATCCGGTTTTATGCGAACGAAAGCTCCACTCGAAGGTGTCCACAGTCAGGCGAAAATCGAAGAAACTCGAAGAGTCGGACCAAATTCGCAAAAAAAAAAAAAAAAAAAAAGATGTGGGGACTTTGGATCTCTCGGGTTTTGGGTCGCACTTCGCTGGCGCTGGTAAAGGGCCCCAGCTGCCTCGGTAAGTCAGCTTGAATGCAGCTAGTGCCCCATCAAATGATAGCTCAGAGAAGCATGTTATTACTCAAACCAAGGCAGTCGTGCAGAAATACCCTGCTGTGAGCCTTCCTCGCTAAACAACCCGCTTCCTTGCCAGCATAAATTTTGAGATCGTTTTTTCCCTTGGTTTTCCTTGAATCTTTGGTGCATCTCTATATTTAAATCGGGTTTCTCTCTATCTTGACGTCAATGGCGTCGTCCCTGCCGCCGGCTCATGAAAGGCAAACATATCAATTTGGGGGCAATTTCAGATCATATTCAGGTAATTTGGATCGAGATGCAGTAAATCTACATCCGGATTAAAAAAAAAACCGAAATCCAAACCAATGCGGTGGAGCCGTCTCCAAACTTCCCATTTTTCGATTCTGCAGAGTTCAAAGAGTGGGAACGCCAAAAATGGTGGCCTCGAGTCGTTACCTTTATTCTACAAATTTAGATCCTCGCATTATTGCATTAAGCTGCATTCTGGCCTGACTAAGTGGAGGATTACAGCGGCAGTGATTTGATGGGAACTAAAAGGAGGCGTTGATAGGCAACTGGTAGGACCCTAGATCAGTCTTTGTAGATTTTTTTGGTGGCCCGTGAGCGCGCCACGCTGGTCGCTAGGTTAGTGTCGGAACATGCCAGTACAGAAGCAGATATCTCCCTTCCACAACGGCTCGAGAGTATCACGAGCCTTTCATCGGTAGGGTTTAAGGAGGCAAAATAAACCGCACTAGACGAATATATTTACTAATTTAATAACTGGCATGCAAGTGATGCTTAAGAGCTGAGATCAAACTAAAAAATGTGTAATCTGAGGGAGAGACAGCCAAGTAACGTTAACATTGATTCGTATCAAGGAATGCTGTGCACGTCCCATCGTCGCTAAATTGGTGAACTAACTGAGAGACCTTCTCGAATAGCTATCGATCTTGTAATGGTGTATTCGATCGATGCTCAGGCAGAATCAACCGAAGGTTACCATCGGGCCACAAGAGAGTTTCAGAGTATTTTAGACTGGTGAGCTTAAAATCATGGCAGTAAACTTCGGGGGTTGACACGCCGGGCCCTCGAAGGGCCGCCGGATATAGGCTAGCAGTCGTAATGTTTTGGCTCTCAACTCAAACAAGGGATGATAAACAGCATAGTTTATCAATTGACGAGTTCCGCGATAGGTGGAATGCGACAGTCCGCGGGTTAATATTTGGTGGTGGTGGAAGACACAAGCCAGTCAAAAGTAGAGCCACAGTAGCATCGCATGTTATGATGCTTATGCCTATTGATGCTTTCCCGTCCGCCCCGAGTTTCATTGGAACATATGTCACAGGGTCCTCGAAAAAAAATTAGCTTAGAAGCTAGCAATAGCTAATTCTCCAAGTCCTGCCTCGGTACTGCTACCTGCTGTATACTAAGATGATCTTAAGGCGTCTCGTACTTAAACCGTAGACGGAAGACGGATCTGAATTGGGAAAATAGAATCCCAGTCGCAGCTTCCTCTTTATCCGAGCTATGTGTCCTGAATTCAAAGCTCTTAGATAACTTGATTTGTCCTGGATGGGTTGAATGGTGTCTACAGCCTCCAGCTTGTAGGTAGCTGTAGCTCAGCTTCTTTCTCGAGAAGCTCGAACAATGGGATGACATGATTCGCACATGCGGGTGAGCGAGGTGGCTTGCCGAACATGCATATCCCCAAAAATACGTGGGATTTTAAAATTTTATTTTATGGGCCTCGAGCTACCTCAGCTGGGAGATAAAACGCGATACCAGGTTTTGCCGGGGATATTCAGGTTTCCATTATTAATATCACCCCGATGTCCTCTCGAGACGTCAATCTCGGGCTATTGTCTATCAGGTATCAAAAGGAGAGAAACAACGCCTTCGTGTGATATCCGACCGGCGAGGTCGTTGATACCTACCCGACGTGGGCAAATATAGGACGAAGCTGTGGGGCGGGATAGACAAGTCGACATGAGCTTTTATTCCAATTAGAAGGAAGGTGAACCATCTGCATGTGCATAGACGCCTTTCGACATGAGCCAGTTGCAGTTGCCGTGCCTCGTCCTGTTGGCCAGTCGGGCTTTTAAAATGACGGTGTCGGCCATCCTTACACTCTGTCTGCGTGTGCCGTCAAAGCTAAATGTTGGACTCTTATGGACTCGTCACATTCAACAAACAAAAAAGAAAAAGACTGCATAGCCCCCCCAAAAAGCTTCCCCCGAGCAGGTTGGAACACTGGTTGATATATTCGCTTAGCCGATGATGTTAATCTAGTTGGTCGTGATCGGCGGGTTGCAGCAGTCGGGTTTTGTCGTATTGGTTGGCTCGGATCTCCCAAGCGAGTGAGCGTCGTCCCGAACACGAAACGGAACAGACGATACGGCCGAATTGGAACACCGTCTACAACAAAACCACACAGCCTTTCCAATCCATATCAAATACCATCTACGTTTCCCTCGCGTGTTTTTACTCCTGGAGATTTCCGTTGAGCACGGCCGATAAGTCCGTTCACAGGATCCTTCGTTCTTGCTCCATCAAATTCGGAGGCAAAATTTGCAGCAGTAGCACAAATCCCTACTTTTCAGCAACAAAAACGCCTCATTTTATCACGCGCGTGAAGGAAATGGCGGAAGAAAAGAAAAAAGCCTTTTGGTGTTATCTGGACCGTTGAGTAGCGGGGTTAGATCGGGACGGTTCTATATTATTGGATTTATCATCATATGTCAAACGCCGGGTGTAATAACACGCATATATCAAATGTCATTCTTCGGGTTGCTTCGTATATTACCGTCTCCCGGATGTAGCGGTGGCAGCAAGATATATGCACTCAACTTCGGAGTGTAAAGTCCGGTTGCCTGTCGACACATTTCATCCCTTTCGATTCTCATGTGCAGCTTTCCAGCTCCTTCCCTGCTTTGTGGATGTGTGTGTAGGACCCTTCTTGCAAATTTGGAGAGTGCTTGGACTCTCCTTGCTGGCTCGCTCGCTACTCGCTTGGCTTGGAGGACAAAAGGGCTGCAGGGAAAAGAAGAGGGTCTGAAGCCAAACGGGTGGGGTCCCGAAATCACCTGAAAACGCTGATTAATTTTGGATGTGCTTTGTTAAGGGTGCGCGCGCTCACGAGCTCGCGATCTCCGCTAGTTTTTTTTCGACTGAGGACCTCCTCCCGCAAGCAAGGGCGAATCCAAAGGGGAAGCATGCGTAAACTCGTCCTCCAAGCATTTGAGAACGGAACGGCTTTTACCAATCACGATCAAGGGGAGGGATCATGACGTTGTTTGTATCGTGTAAGACGTTACGTGTTCCCATCAAAGAGAGCAAACGGTGTTTGCTCAGCTTTTTTCCGATGCATCTGATATCAAGGAAAATCGTAGGTCCGAATATACTCCCTTGCACGAGAATTAACCAGGCGAGATAGGTTAAAATGGCAGACGCAAGAGGAAGGCAAAGAAAAGGGCAAAACCTTAAGCTACATGTACAGAAGCGAGGGCGAAACCGTCAGCCCATTCATCCATGACAATGACAAGAACTCATTACGCTGCGCTGGCTGGATGGCTGACTGGCGGCTTGATGCTTTACCTGGAAAACGCATGCGAAGCTCAGAGCTTAGCCGGTTCGGCATTTCTATTTTGCATATTTGGCGAGAGAATTGTAGGAAAATCTGGGCCTATCGGAGCTTCCTGTTGGATATGTTGGAATGGTCTGACCACTGGAGCATCAACACGACCCAAACAGACGCCAAAAAGATCGATCGAGCCCGAGTGGATTGATTGAGGAAAAACTTTTCCTTGTGCTGCGCAGCTCTTTCCTTTTCCCTCGTGTTCCGTGATGCACGGTGAAAGCCCCAAAATGGAAAACGGGAGACGGAACACGCAACCGGCGCAGTGATTTCAAAAGATTATTCTTATTTCTTATTGATTTGTGGGGTGAGTGTATGGGACCCGGTCAGTGTTGAATCTAGACAAGGACGATTGTTCGTTCCGGCTTCTGAGAGACTTCGTACAAGCGGGCTGCGGCTTACTCTCCAAGGGTCGGTTTAACTTGCTCGTGATTTTCTTGACTCCAAGTTCACGAAAAGTCTAAATAAACCTTCAAGGCGAATCCTAGCAGTGAATCCTGAAGCACGCCTGGGGGTTTGGCTTTGCCCGTCATGGACATGGACATGGAGCTGGAGCCACAAACTTGGGGCGTATTGGGAGAGAATGCACAAGAGCCAGCAGCAGAAGTGGATGTTGAGTACGAGCCGTGTTGCGGTGTGCGTTGCCTCCAAGCCCAGGCTGGCCAGACCCACCCGTTCGCCATCTCATGCTTCCATGCGCTCCACCCGGTGCGACTTCCCAGTCGTTGGCTTGCTGTGGGCTGATGTCGGCCAGTCCTTCTCAGTCCTGCCCACGGCCTTTTTGTTTTGTCTTTTTTTCTGGTTTCTTTTCTTCGCCTAGCCCGCCCGTGACATGAGAATTTTGGAGAAACAAGAGGGCTAGGGAAAGCTAAACCAGACTCTTTGAGAATGGTGAGATACTAGATGTCCTACTTTACGCCTTGCCGTTGAAAGCAAACACCGGGAAAGGGTGACAAGAACTGGGATACTGTGCAGCAGCTACTGGCCGCCGCGGACGAGGTTAAGTTCTAAAATAGTCGGCCTATTGAGGACTTGCTGGATTGAGATGCATGGCAGGACATCGCTGCCGGAGAACAGACGAAGGCAGCCAGGAGAAAGAGACACGGAGGCATGCCCGAAGAGCTGAGATGATGCGAATTATTCACAAACGGTCACGGATATTCGAGACAGATGTTTTGCTTTTACCGCCTGTTTCATGCGCTTTTCGCATGAGAATTAAAGCGTTCAGCGAAAGAATGAAAGAAAGAAAAGGCAGATACGGGGCCTCGCATCTAGCTTCCCTCCCCCAATGCAGATGGCCGTGGTTCCCTGGTAAAGGAGTCGAACGATGTGGAAAGAAAGAAAGAAATTTTTTTTTAGGGTAACCGAACATAATCTATGTATGTATGTAGGTAGTAAGGCAGGCAGTCAGGGTGGATGTCGTTAGGTATGCACTATGCGACTGTGCCATGGTGGCCAGGCCTTGGGGGGCAGGAACGATGGAGACACAATGCACCTCTGCCTCGACTCGACCCCGACTAAGCCAGAATCAAGACGTATCGCCATCCTGGACTAAGCTCTGGGGGCTAACCTAGCGGGTCCCGATAGCATGCCTGCGAGCTGGAGTATTTATATTTCACGCAATCGAGACATCCGGGCTGCAGCCAAGCTGCGAGCTATCCTTCGCGCTAAAGCACCCAGGCTAGCTCGGTTTCCACATCCACCGCAATATCGATCCACAATCCCCATACATCCACACGTTGGCTAATGCACCTCTGCCAAATACCGGGTCGAGATATATAATATACTGATCGCTCCGCCCTTCCCTCCCCTCTCCGGCCTCCTTGCTTCCCTACTCTCCCTCATCAACTAGCTCTCCTCCTCCGTGTCCCAGGTGTGATCAGTCAATCCCAGATACTCTTTTCCCGCGTGGGTTGAACATACATATATATAAATATATCTCTTATATCCTCTCGTGATCTCAAAACAATTCGAGGTCACGTTTACGCTTCCACAACCCACAAGGACAAAACCTTGCCCCCCCAAAATATCCCACCCGACACTCCACGCCTCATCTCGCAGTCGTTTACTCGTTCTTGCTTGAGATACCCGCACCTCCCGAAGGATTTCTCTTACATAAACCATAAAAAGAATAACTTTCTCAGGAGTCGCTGCCTCGCGTTGGTCCCGTAGCATTCAGATCCACCCTCAACTATTAAACATCAAGAAATATACACTTGGAAGGCGAAAAAAAAAAGAACTTTAAAACATTGTAGACACAGATATACCACCCCTCCTGTCGATACTCGCTATTATCACCCTCTCTACAACAGTAAAGCAACAGCCATGTCTTCAGCAGCCCACTTCCCGGATCCTCAGCTCCCTTCCGAGGCGTCCACTTCCTCCTTCTGGCTAAAACAGCCAGACGAGTTTCTGCTCGGACACCGAACCACTGCCGAGCTGCCCACTGAGGCTGACATCGTTATTATTGGAAGCGGCATTGCTGGTGCGCAAACTGCAAGGTACTTGTGTGAGAAAGATGGAGGAGCATGGACCCATGGCAAGAGAATTGTCATGTTGGAGGCTCGAGAGGCGTGTTGGGGTGCTACTGGCCGAGTAAGCGATTCAATCCTCGCATCATCGTGGTGTGACCTTTCTTATGACCGTCTGCTAACTATTTGACCGCTTGTAGAATGGTAATTCTCAGCCCAAGCCCCGTTATTCCGTCCTTCCCAAATAGTTTACTAAACACATATGCATTTTGTTTCAATAGGCGGTCATTGCAAACCCTCTCTGTACGCATATCCTCGTCTCCAGCACCTGTTCGACGACCTAGGCATCTCGGAGACTCTTACAGCTATCAATTTCGAGCTTCGAAATCTCTCCCTCCTGACGAGCTACATTCAGGAGAATGGAATCGACTGTGATTTCCACAGTCTTCCCTCTTGTGATGCATACTTCGACCATGAGTCATTCAAACTCGCCGTTGGTTCCATCCATACACTTAGACAACACGCCCCTGAGCTCGCCGATAAACTCACCATCGTGACCGATAAAGCTGCTCTCGAAGAACTCAGAGTGCCATCTGCTGTTGGTGCGATTACCATCCAAAACGCGGCCAAACTTTGGCCTTATAAGCTTGTCAGCCACATTCTCAAGGATCTTATCAAGAACCGTGGGCTGAACCTCCAAACCTCGACTCCTGTATTGGCGATCTCCACCCTAAATGATGGTGCACCAATTCCTCTCCACCGTGTGCATACCTCACGAGGCGCACTGACCACCCCGATCGTGATCCATGCCACTAACGCATTCGCATCGCACCTTGTTCCAGCCATGCGTGATGTGATCTACCCGGTCCGCGCCCAGATGTCTGCTCTGCAGCCACCAAAGTCGCTTCTTGAGAAGCCATTGGATCACACCTATGGCCTTGTTGACGGCGAAAGAATCAAGGCCGAATACCTTGTCCAGGAAGACGTCCACGGCAATGGCAGTGGCGGTGCTTTCCTCCTTGGAGGAGGACGCAAGTACGCCAAAGACCAGGGCGTTGGCGTCACCGACGATAACCACGTTGACAGCGAAGTCGGAAAGTACCTTCGCTCTAGCGTTGGCAAATACTTTGACGACGAATGCGGGTATCCGAGCGCGGATAAAATGTGTGACGCCAAGTATATGTGGAGTGGCATCATGGGTTTCTCGGCCGACGAGAGACCGTGGGTCGGAAAGGTGCCCGGAACCGAGGGGCAGTACATTCTCGCCGGATTCGAAGGGCATGGTATGGCTTATACCACTGGCAGTGCGCAAGCGCTTGCCCAGATTCTCCACCATAGATACCCGGTTCTTCCAGATGATGTCTATTCGAAGTACTGGAACCGAAACATCTGCATTGCGTTGTACGATTTCGCCGCTACAACTTCGGGTTCGGAGTCTGTGCTTACCCAAGGACGAGAGCTCACGATCGAGAAGCACGATATTGTGGATGTCATCGAAAAGGGCCACAACGGGTGGTGGTTTGGAACTATTGTTAGGTCGAGCGATAGTGCTCGCTTGAACAAGTATGGATGGTTCCCTAGCAACTTTGTTGAGGAGATGCCATCCGCCCAGGGAGACGATAGCCACAAGCTGAGCCATTTTGAGCCATCGCTCTACGCAAGGTTGCAGGAATACCCTGAGGAAATATTCAGTTGGTTCCCCAGGTCGTTCACAGTTACAGAGGAGAGGCTACATCATGCAAAAGAAATTGCAAAGACCTTTGATATGGATGAGATGAGGAAGCGAGAGAGGGGGACCAGTCGCGATATCAAGCCAGTTTCCCCTGCCTCTGATGACGTTGAGAGCAATTCGGAAGAACTGTACAAAGAAATGCTCTACGACAGATACAAGCTTCAGTTCGCGGTAAAGCTCATTGAATGCGGCAAGGACGAAGACGTAAGTTGAATACTTCCTCCCGATTCCTGTAAGAGTTAATTCACTAACTTGTCCCTCGAATAGAATCTCGTCCCTTCTTTAGAATCCACGGCTCTCACAAATATCGAACAAAAATATCTTAATGCTCCCTCAGAAATACTCCGAAAAGCCAAACTTGCAAAGCCGCTGAAGCGGTTACAAAGACTAAAAGGAACGGAGACACACCGAGTAGATCATCCGCGAATATCGGTTATCCTACAAAAAATTGATCTGAAAGAGGAAGCATCCCAAGAGCTTGAAAAACAGAGACAGAAGTACAAAGCGAGAGCCAAAGTTGCGAGACCACCCGTTAGCTCTCCATCTTCGACCCCTTCGACGACGACCGTATCTTGTAATTGCCATAATGTTATTGTCCGCGATTTCGCAATAGAAACAGGGAAAGGGATGGAGAAAGATTTAAGAGCTTCTCAGATTCTTTCTCAGCATCCACTGGTAGCCGGTTTGAGGACCGATGAGCCGGTGGAAGGCGGGGACGACTGGATCATGATTACGAATGATGGGCAGCGTTGAGGTTCCTTTTTAATAGTTAAGAAAAAAAAGAATCCAAAAGTTTTATTGGTGATATCCTGATGTGCTTTCATTTTTCCTGGAATTTCCACGATTCTCCTTATGTTGTGATTCCTACGCTTGCGACTTTTGCGGAAATGATTTCTACATGTATACATGGCGGCTTGTTTCATCTTTCTAAAAGTGTATATCGGGAGGTTTTTTGAAAGACTAGCTGGGGCATTACGATCTTGGCCCTTTTTATGATATTGATCATATCACGGAAAGAATTTAAGAAAGAATTTAAAGTACTTAACTTTAGTGAACTAGGGGGCACATCATTTGCATTAATTCGTGATTATCTCCACACAGAGAATTAGTTCAGCCAGCCTAGCTTGGATGTCGTTAAAGTCTTCCGCTTTGGCTTGGCCGATGAAGGATAATAACAAGCATTCTGTTGATAGAATGAAAGATGAAAGGATAATATAGGGAAATAATCTCAAGTAAATCGCACCATTGGGTTAAACAACGCAGTAGTTAGCAGTAACAGTATTAAAGGGATTGGTTCATATCCAATCTGACATCCATGCTTGAAATAGCGTAAGAGTAAAGACCGGTCGTGAAGGACGCTGCCTCTACAAAATAGCTTTTCATGGTAGGAATGCTTTTCGCGCAAGGAAACAGGAAATGAGTCACTAGAATGATAGAGTGGAGATTTGTTAACAGATCAGAGAGGGGGGAAAGTCGAGTCGAATCAGGCGAATAAAATAGAAATCATGGCGATAATCGGAAGAATATCCAGAAACTCTGCATCCGTAATCACTTTGACTCAGCGAAAGGAAGATCGCGAACTAGACGTCCGGTGCACCATGCGAACTGATAGGCTCTTTGGTACCAGTTGACACTGTAGAGCAAGGAAGTGTCATGTTAGCGACCAGCTTGTCAAGATACACGGTTAGATGAGAACTTACAAAGTCCTACGGCCGGCGATTCTGCTGTGAGTAGCCCAACTAGCTCCAAGAACAATGTTGTGTTTATCATCAAAGAAATCAGCTGTATTGTTGGAAGGTTTGTTGTCAGTCTTACGCTCGAGATTTTTCCCTTGACGAAGTGCCGAGCAGTTTCACTTACAGGTATATTCTGGGTAAAGCTCCATCGCTTGAAAGCCATCCCATTTTTTCAGGACGGTGGATGTCCACTCCCAAGCTCCTCCATCACCTCTTCCACACAGTTTCCCATACACACAAGTTGGATGCCATCGGCGAAAGCTGACATTTGCTCCAACCAGATCCGCGAACATGCCATCGGAATCCGTCGTCATGTTCTCCTTCACGCCGTTCTTTGAGATGGCAGGAGGGGTTATGTGGACTCCATCCATTGATAGATGCCTGAAAACACAGAAGTTAGTACTACCGCTTTGGATCTTTCGTTGCTATTGTAGAAAAGAGCTCACCCATTAACAGCATCTATCATGGCGGCGAGCTTCTTCGCTTCTAGGTCCTTTTTGGCGACCTCGAAGTATGCATATATTCCTTGGAGCTCCTCTCTGGTAGGAAGACGCCCTCCCATCCATTTCGCACAACCATCCAGCTCAGTATAAGAAGCGAGAACTGGCCAATATTGGGCATAGATCAATGGAACAGGACCGAAAACTGTCTTTACAAACAAGCCCTTGAAAGCCGAGGGAATAGCGTCACTCTCATCGATGCTAGCGATAACGTCCGTGTTTGTGTTTCTCCCCTCAATTGTCCACGACTTTGGGAGCTCATCAGACCCGATTGCTTCGAGATATACAGCATACTCACCATTGGTAATTGGCCGTGAAAAGGACAGAAAAGAACTGAGGTGCGTTTTGATCGCAGGTTTTTCGTTGTCCCAGGTGAAATGGCCACCGTGGTTCTCCATATCATCGGTACCGAGGATGAGATCCCCGCCCGGGATGGTAATCCACTCTTCCCCACTGTTAGCTGAAGTTGAATCGAGCAAGTATTGAGATCGGAAATCTGGGACTGGTACTCCGGCTGGTGGAATCGTGAAATCATGCTGCAAGAGCATGTACAGCAAAGTCTCGAGGTGCATGACCTCGTGCTCGAACCCAATCCATAGAGCCCTACGAACGCTAATAGATAGATGATCGGTCTCCTTGGTCAGTTTCCTGACCCTGTCTCTCACGTTTGTCTGGAACAGCTTGATCTCTTCGAGCGGGGGCCATGTATCCGGTACCTCGGAGTGTGAATGGCACTGAGATGGATCGTTCACGTCTGGATCTATTCCTCTCTGAAAGATCGAAGCATAGTCAGCAGGCTCTGTGGCAGGAGATCCCGTCGACTTTGTCAGTTGGACATCTAGGAACGTAGGTATATGTCCAAGGTAGAAAATTATGGGATGTCGAAGCTCAATCGGCTTTTTCAAATAGTGATCCTTTCGGACCATTCTTAGAGTTACTGCATCCCAAACCTTCCACAGTTCTTCCCAATCAGCCGTCGACGGGACTGGAGATGCCGCATAAACCGAAGAGTCCAATGGAATTTTTGATACCGGGTTGTATAGCAGGTGGAGGGCTACCGCGAAAAGCAACATGGTCAACACACCTTTACTGTATTAACAGTGCGGATTAGCTACTTACTATATTCTCCTCCTGGTTGTCCCCATGAATTCGAGATGTTCAAGCCTGAATTTTCAAACATTTTCGTCGTCTGAGCCTCTGAAAACTTGTGGCTACGTTCAACTCTGATCTTTTCACCCTTCAGAATCCGGACAGGATCAGAGAGATCAATGGTCATATCTTTTGTAGCAAGATATGATGCTTGGTGGCGGCCATTTGCGATGTCATATTCGCCATAATATTCAAAGTTAGAAACTTCAAATACAGGTTTGCCGAGGATTTTATTTGCATTGACTAATCCATTGAGAATAAACCTCTCTGTAACTTTCTGGCGGTCGTTGTAAGCCCAATACACTCGCTCAGCATCCTCACAGCTATCAAATGCGACGAGAATTCGGTCCGATGAACCAGGACGCAAAACTTGTTCACGCCAGGTCTGTAGAAACCCTTCCGCTCCCTCACGCTCGAAGTTGCCAATGGATGACCCCAGCCACAGAATGAAACGTGGTCGGTCCCTAATGATCGCGTTATTTTGAAGCCAGAGCATACCGTCATCGTATGTTCCATGCAATCCAAAGCACCGGACGTACTTGAACCCTCCATTTGGAAGCTTGGAGAAGGTTCTTTCTAATTCCGGACGAGACAGGTCTAGCGCAAAGTAGTCCACACGCTTCTGAGATGCTTCAATTGCCTGCAGCAATATATTGACCTTTCGAAGATTTCCAGAGCCCAATTCAACAATAGCTGCACCATCTGGAACTCTGGCTGCTATTTCAGCTGCATAAGTGCTCAAAACTTCGATTTCAGCGTTGGTCAAATAATAATCATCAGTGTAGGTGATCTCTTCAAAGATGCGCAGACCAGCCTGGTCGTATAGGAGCATCGTCGGAAGCGTTTTCTCTCCGACGCCTTTGCTGAGCCCTTCTACGATATCATCATTGAGCTGGCTCTCTACATGAGAGGTCCGGATATCAATGATCTCGACGGAGGTCTGAGCACTATTGACGAAGAACCCATTGGTGCCCCCATTCTTAAAGATGGGACCAGGGCCGACATCAACAGCTGCCTCGTCTTGAGGGTCTCGCGCAAGGGTCGCTGGCTTAACCATTTTTCAGAGTGTGCTAAACTTCGTCTGGAATTAGCACACCGGAATGGCAAGTAACTCTCCCGCGAAGAAAAGAGAAAGAAAAAAGCATCATCTTGGGCTACAATAATTCTAACCTATCTTCGGTTTCTTAGAATGCAACTATTATATAGATCAGCACTCTGAAGTAATAACCCTAGTATTCCCAAATGGAATCTTGTCTTTTTATAGGGTAGGTCTATTACTTACATTGTTTTTGGTTCAAATTCGTGTTCGACAAGAACCAAATCGAATGAAACTTTAGTCAACGCAATCAAGACGAGCACGGTTGCTCGGTTGCGTAGATGAGAATCTAGGGATCAAGGGATCAGAAAGTTGGATTATTTCAACCAGAAAGACACAAACCTGGCCTTTGCTGCACTCACAGTGGGGGTTAGGAGAAATAATGCTTGATATAAGGCAATATGCGAATGCTTTGTCGCTAGTGTTTGTGTAGGATTCCTTGGAATTCGAAAAGGATTTGAGATTGAGAAGAACAAGGGGGAGGGGGAGAATGAGGGGGAGGGAAAGAGGAAAATTTTGAGACCGTTGCTGGAGATGACGGCAACCAAATAATTGTTGAGGCCCTGCTTCTCAAGAGCACGGAGAATCGATGTGCTAATAACCGTTCGTGTACAGTATCAACTGTATGCTGCTGCAGCTAGCAGGCAGAGGCACCAATTGCAAAATCACCCGAAAGCAAGTTGCAGCGGAGCGCAAAGGCTACCAGATTGTGACGGGGACCAAACAGGATGTTATCGATCGATATCGATATAGCCCACAGTGTCTACAATGGATGGGAAGAGGGGCGAGGGAGTGATTTATAGATCTCTTACCTGTTCCTGGATGACGGACCGGATATCCAACAGCGGATTCGATGCCACGACGTGCCGTAGGCTTAAGCTTTTGACCGAAACAGGATCTTCGATGTTGTGCAGTGCTTTAGATCAAGGATGCTTGGCAGATGTATCGAGCTAGGCAGTTGCTATCAGGGCTGTTTTTGGAAAGTTGAGGGGGGAAGTGAAAGGGAAGGTTGGAAAGTTGAAGATGTGGTACTTCGAGCTGTTGGAAGAGGCACTCGACTAAGTACCGTTCGGGCTGACGCTTCAGCATCAGTAGCGGGAATGCCTGCGTGCATAAGGTGCCTCCACACTCCCCCCGAGCCGAACTCGAATCAGGCTCCTTGAGGACCATGCATGAGGTCACGGTGCTTTTTCCGGCAACCTTGTACCTAATGGCCAAGCTCTGCCCATGGTTGCACAACGTGCTCTTCGCAGACACACCGTTGCCGTTGTTTCAGATCGACTCGACGAAATCCGGATTGGTAGCGGCATCTTGGAAATCAAATTGCCCACGAACTATTCCTCCATAACGCGAAAACGACACGTCTTCTCGAGCTCGAGCCCATTGGGCCTGACCAAGTCTCTCGGAATCTATCGCTGATTGATAATCAGGACAGAAATTGGTGTAGTTCCGCGGTTTCACCGGCTTCAGTAAGAGTCATCTCTAGGGACAGATTACTACACCGAAGGCTGGGCCGCAGTGGGGTTAATCAATACAAATATGCTCCCAGTTTTTCCCAAGCATTTCCGGTCAGCGAGCAAGGGTCCGCGGAATTCAAGATTCAGTTCAGGTGTGTCCAAGCCGAGTTTACGCGATGAGGCTGCCTGACCTACGCTAATTATGACATAGATACTGGGAGCTGACCAGCTTCTGCTTACTACCCCAGTTATTGCATAGGAAAACAGAGTTTCCTTGGTTAGAACTTAATCGACCTTCGATTCTCGTGATGACGGAATTACAAATAGAAAGGTATAGCGCAGCTAAGCTCCCCGTTTTTAGCTCCCTTTTCTTTCGTTCTTGTTCCGTAGGAAGCCGTTCAACAGAATTTAGCGTTGACCATTTGGAGCCTCCAACAGGATATCTCGAGTGGAAGGTGTTGCTAGTTCTCCCTCGCTTGTCAGTTCCTTTTCACACCTTCGCGTGCCTGGCACCCTGCACAGTGCACAGGAGAGTATGCAAGCCCAGGCTAGGATATTAATTTCTTGTCCTTCCGCCTGCAGCTGGGAAAAACTAGGCAAGAGAGAGATGAGGTACTTCTTGGACCTTCTGGACGCCGAAACGTCAACTGGGATACCACCGACCGACCCCACCATGTTACTCTATACTTGCATAACTTGGGACCTTATTATCGATGAGCGAGCCTATGGGGAGTTTTCCCACTTTCGATCCTTACCACACCATCTTACATGGGCTGTAGTGTGCAGGAGATGCCGACGGGGAGCTCCAGATGATAGATGATTGACACAGTGTTTACATCGCTCAAGTAGATGTTCTCACGAGTGATCTACTGTCATGCCTTGGAGAATCGGAAAACTGGTATTGATTGCGCCTTATGGAGCTCCAGTATTTAAATTGAAGGCCATTCCTAGGATCTCGCGCAGGCTAGATTCGCCACCGTTCAGAGCCCCGCAGCACTGTCAGGTATAATGGACTCAAAATCTAGATATCATTGAGGGAAAATATCCGGAGCTACCCCGAAAATTCCTGCGATCCGTCCAGGTAAACGGAATCTTAGCGGCTGATTTATTTTTCTGACGGCTACAGCGTCTAGCGAGTTTGCATTGAGACGGCGATAAGCCAATTATTAGAATTGCGAGGAGCGCTATTCTTAAAGTTCAAAAAAGCTGATATTGCGGGGTTAACCGACTCGGAGCACACGCCATCACACTAAAAAGGCGGCGTAATTGTGCCCAAGTGTGTGCCCAAATGCTCTAGAGCTGCAGAATGGGTTTCTAAATATCGTCTGTCATCACCCCAACAACTTTCTCCGGGACAGATTATCAAGAAAAAAACAAATTCTGTTATCTAAGGATGATCTATGCCCTCTTGACGACCTAGACCCATCCCGTGCGGCGCAAGAAAAGCGCCCTGACCTTGCTAACAGACCCACAATGGGCTACACTGCTTCCCCACAATCTTCTACATCTAGTTAATACATCGCATGAAGAATGAAATTCCAATTCCGTATTTCAATTCTTGGTTCATTTTATATACCTCACAGGCTCATAAGAACCGCCCCTCCATAAACAGGCGTCGATGCGATGCACAGAGGCAAAACTCACAGAAGAGGGTGGTTCCCTATGCGTCAGCTCGTATGCCGTGCAGACCGATGTAGTGAAGGAGATTCCTTCCGGCCAAATATTTGTCGAACTCGAGTAAGCCTTGCTGCGTGGGAGCTGTACGTAAACCCAATTGTGGGGGGGATAGTCGGTACTTGGGCCTGGAGGTGATCCTCTTTCGGCTACTCGATGAGGTTTACATTTATCTTTTTGATCTATCTTACATGCAAAGCTCAGACCTCAATGCAATGCAATGAGGCTCGACTGCGAAGGTACATTAATTAGCATACGTATACGTGCTGCGGAATGGTCCTTTTCAGCTCCGATAAGTCTGCGAAAAATCTCAGAGCTGCCTAAATGCCGAGGCACGTTACATTCAAGGATAAGAAATGAAAATCCTGGAATTCTAAATTTCCAAGCCGTCGGCGTCTACGGAATGTGACAGAGGCCGAGAGCATTTATTTTTCTTGTGGGATTTTAGACCTCTGGGCATGCATTTTCCTGAACACAGCCAACAGAGTAATACCGACGTGTGGACGTAATATTAGCCCTGTCCAAGTTTCGTGAACCGCGTTGTTGCTTGTGTTGACTGTGGCTTATGTAATCAGCCCTCTTTGGTGTCTGAAGCTCCAACCAAGATTTTGCCGCACAAGGTCGATATACACAATTTTCAACCGAACGTAGATCGCCAAATAACACTGCGAACGACGCCCGAATTGATAGTACCACGTGCATCATATAGTTCCTTTATAGCAGGAGCAATTATCAAAGATGTCGACGACCGTGGAGAAGGTATGCCCCATGTTCATTCAGAGCGCCAGGGCTAGATGGTATGGCTAACCAATTCGACAGATCCGAGAGGTATACTTGCGACCCACCTTACCGATATCAGAGCCTAGAATCGCTCGAAGGGACGGCCAGCGACTGACATGGGTTTCCGCGACCATAGATCGAGGCCGAGATGGCCAAGACGCAGAAGAATGTATGGCTATATTACCCATAGCGTCGACCAAATCCGACGGCAGAGGACTTATCACAGAGTTTGAATTCTACAGAAAGCCACATCCTACCATTTAGGACAGCTGAAAGCCAAACTCGCAAAGTTAAGAAGAGAGCTTGTTACACCATCTGGAGGCGGTGGCGGTGGAGGAGGTATGAGTTGCAATCACAATATCAAGGTCTAAGTGTATACGCTAATATCAGAATGCAGCTGGTTTCGATGTCGCTCGGTATGTTAAGACTACAGAAGCTCTGATTCACGATATTTTTGTCTAACCCCCCTCTAGTACCGGTGCCGCCAGTGTTGGTTTCATCGGCTTCCCATCCGTCGGCAAGAGTACCCTCATGTCCAAACTAACAGGCACCCACTCCGAAGCCGCCGCCTACGAGTTCACAACCCTTACCACTGTCCCCGGTTGCGTCATGTACAATGGCGCCAAAATCCAAATGCTCGATCTACCGGGTATCATCCAGGGTGCGAAGGATGGTAAAGGTCGTGGTAAACAGGTCATCGCAGTCGCCAAAACGTGCCATCTGATCTTCATCGTCCTGGACGTGCTCAAGCCGTTGACAGATAAACGTGTTATCGAGAACGAATTGGAAGGCTTCGGTATCCGTATCAACAAGCAGCCGCCAAACATCATATTCAAAAAGAAAGACAAGGGCGGAATCAGCGTGACGAACACCGTTCCGCTAACGCACATCGAGCCGGAAGAAGTCAAAGCCGTGCTAAGCGAGTATAAGATTGCCAATGCGGATATTATGTTCAGATGCGACGCTACCATTGATGATCTGATAGATATCCTAGAAGCGAAGAGCAGACGGTACATTCCCGTCATCTACGTGCTCAACAAGATCGATTCGATCAGTATCGAGGAGTTGGATCTGTTGTACAGGATTCCGAATGCCGTTCCGATATCGTCGGATAAGATGTGGAATGTCGACGAATTGCTAGAGATGATGTGGGATAAACTTAACCTTCGACGAATATATACCAAGCCGAAGGGTCAGGTACCAGATTATTCGGCGCCTGTAGTGTTGAAGGGTGGACAGTATACCGTTGAAGATTTCGTAAGTTTCGCCATCCTTTCATGTCTCCACTACCATCTCGATATGTATATGTGCTGATTACAATAAAAGTGCAAATCGATCCACAAGTCTATTCTGGAAGTTTTCAAGTACGCAATTGTCTACGGACGAAGCGTGAAGCATCAGCCTCAGAGAGTCGGTCTGTCTCATGAACTTATGGACGAAGACATCGTCACGTTGGTTAAAAGATAAACGGCACCTCTTCTCCACAAAAGCATGTTTCTTCTATTTCAGACATAATCTAGTTTCGGCGTCATACGGTAACATGGTGTTACCTCATCATTTGAAATTAGCCTTGCATACCCTTTTCACTTTGTACGCATACGAAGTACGAAAAAATTACGACATAAGGATGATTATTCTGTCGGTTGAACTGGAGGCAGCGGGCTATGATGCCTATGACGGTATATACGAAAACGACCTGCTGTTGGGTATAACCTTCATGTCTATGATTTCACAAATAGAATCTACAATTGTAAATCCAATCAATTGATGCCATTTTCTCATCTAAAAAAAATATCAAGCTGTGATTCGAGAGATGGTTATATTACATTTTGCTAAGGATTGAACTTAGAATGAGCAACAAAAAAAAGAGTATATCAAAACGCAAGAAAGTGCAAGATTTTGTATGTTCTAACGAAAGCGATGATGCGAAAGCAAATTTTTTCAAAGATAACCCCGCCAACCATTTAAGAAGAGGTGAGAAGTAGATAAAATTAAGCAGGGATATTGAATCGTTCTCTTTTTTTTTGGTGATAAAAGTGTTTTTATTGGTCATGGACTCATTAATCGAAGGTTTGATGCGGGGATTGTTTGAAAGAAATAACCCAAGTAGAAATTTTAGGGAAATCGAAGAAATCGTTGGTTCGTAAATGAAGTCATCAGGATGAAGAAATCGCTAATAAAAGATGTAGCAAACCTCCTGTACTTCCAAAAAGAGAAGAAAACGAAGAAAATTTAGTCCCTTGAGAATTACCCTCCCCCCGCATGAAGAAACAAAACATCAAAACGAAAAAGAAAAGAAGACTGGCTGGTGTTGTTTTATGGGTTTCAATTTGTTATATGGAAGTCATTTCTCTGTCGTTAAAAAGGCCGTGAAAATCTTTCGATTTACTCAGCTGGAGTGGGCGGTTCATCAAATGATCTCGTGGCTTCTTCTAGAGCGTCCTCTCGGACGACAAGCGCCTTGTGAACAATGATAATATCATCAGGTTCCCCTCCTCTGGGAAGCCCCATTCTCGCAAGACCCGGCCTAGCTACGAGCGCTACAGCGCCTTTGCCTGCGCCGAGACCCTCAAAGGTGGATTCCTCCATTGTCGTTTCATCAAACTCGACTCCGGGAACAGGGTGGAACAGGGAGAAGTATTTGTGATCCTTTTGGAGGGTGTCATGCAGGGTCTGCGTTGAAAGCAGGACCTTTTCGTACAATGCGAGCGTGAGTGGGCTGTAGTGAGCATGTTGCGCTTTCTCTTCCTCAGTCTTTGGATTTGGTGTCGGCAGGAATGAAGTGAGCGGTGAGAGGGTATTGGCTAGCTCCTGTGACAGCTGAACGAGCTGCTTTCTAGACGAGCTCTGGAACGCCCGCGAGTCTTGGAGAAGCTTCAGGGTCATATGCCTAAACTTTGTAGCAGTAATATCATCGCCTGCAAACACGTTAGCACGGCTCTTTTTCGAAGCGCTTGAATATATGAAACTACTCACCAAAGTCATCCGAGAATACCGACAGGGCCAAGCCTAACTTCTTTGTCATTTTCGCATCCAATCCAAACACGGTCTTGCCGAGGATTTCTCTGCAGGCAAAGTTTGCACAGATGGCTGCTAGTGCGATCTTGCTCTTCCACTCCCAGAATTCTTCGTACTTGGCGGCCGCCTCATCGATTTTGCTCCAGTCCATGGAGGGATCCTTGGGCTTTTCAGCCCACCACTCGTTAACAGGAGACAGGGAGACTTGTGATAGCGGAGCATCAATTGTCTTGGCGAAGAAGTCAAATTCCTCGAGATACTCCCAGCCCGGTCTCCAGTTTAGAGAATCGGCGAACGAGAATATCTTCTTGTACCAGTTACTAATGGAAGACTGCATGTTACGGTCATCCAGGTCGTGGGAGTGGTTGGCAACTTCGTGCGCTTTGTTGAGGAAGTGAGGGGATGTGGTTGCTTGGTATCTAGTGGATGTGAAGTCCCTCTCGCTCGATGTAAGAGAGGCTAGAGTCGCTGGTTTTGGCTCTTCCATGATAGCTCTGCCAGGGAATGCCGGCGCCTCTGTCGTCGCTTCCGGAGCGCTTTCCGCCTCCGGGACAACTTCGGTAGCGGCTAGCTCTCCCTCCACATCTTTCGCTTCGGGTTCTTCAGCAGTAGGTTCTGGCGCAGCTTCGACGACCTCGGCTTCCAGGGCTTCAATCGGCTCCTCGGTGGCTTGCTGTACTACGGCTGCTTCCTCAGCAGGGGTTTCCTCGGCAGGAGGGCCATTGATAGCAGATTCCTCTTCTACTGGCTTTTCAACCACTGGATCTTCGGCGGCGGCAGCTTCTACCGTGACTGGCTCCTCTACCACTGGCGGATCTTCCACGGGCTTCACTTCCACGGGCTCTTCTTCGACAATAGGCTCTTTTGCATCAGCGGTATCTGGAATATCAAGATCGACTGGCGGAGCCCGCTTTTCTTCTGGTTCCAGAGGCCCCTCCTCCCTTGTGTCCGGGATCTCGTCCACATGGGCGGAAGTAGCCTCAGCTGGAACAACTTCTTCAGGGACTGTCTCTGCGTGACGCGCATCTTCCACAACATGCCCTACCAGCTCTGTGTGTTTGAAGTCTTCCGGCACGTCGCCATTTTCCAGCTTTTCAGCTGTGTCAGGCAAAAGATCGGGTTCCTCGGTGAGAGGCTTACCCATGTCGTCGCCGTCGAGACCCCAAGCAGCGGCAGGCTCGTCACCCTCAGCTTTGGCCATCGCGTCTGTCGCAGGTTCCTGACCCTTTTCGCTGAGTGTTTCTGCAGGATTCGAAGTTGCGCCGTTGGCAATGGGCGCATCTAGCGGGTTTTCGGGTCTATCGGCGGGCGTGGAGAATATTTCCTTCTCGTCCGCGGGCGTCTGTGGGACAGAACCGCTGAGCGGGTCGACATCTGGAGAGATAGAAAATGGCGCATCAGCTCAGGTTCCAGCGAATAGGCTATGTGACAGATGGCAATGCATATTTTTCGCTGCTTTCGTGCGCGATAAAAGGAGACACGAGGGAAATGGCAGCCGAGGAATTTTACGTGGTTTTGCCAGAATGGCGAGGGAGAGACAGGCGAAATCGCCATCCAGCCGAACGAACATGCCACGACAGAGGCTCGCGCCGGAAGCCAGCGTGCCATTGAGGGGGGAAGGCATCGACGATGCGTAAAAAGGGGACGAGTACTCACCACCGTTCTCCTTGGGCACAGCGATGACGCTGTTTCTCTTCTTGTTTTTACCTTTCTTCGGCGGCATTTCGGCGAGAGGAGCAACGTTTTGTTTCAACCAACCAAGTGCGGAATCCAGTTTGAAGGATGGATGATGGGGAGTAGCAGGAATTATTTAAAATAATTCCAAGCACTCCAAACGAGGGGAGAAATTTAAAAATTTTTCTTTTATTGAGAAGAAAAGGTATATTTTCTTCTTTCCTTCTCGAAGGCTAATGAGTCCCGTCGGCTTGCGGGGATTCGACACCGCCAACAAGAAATATTATTCAGGACGAAAAAGCGGGAGGCGTGTTTTCTCGACTAGTAGTTTTCAGGGCAAGATTCGCCTCGGAGGTACCTGACCGATACAAAGGTCCTGCACAGCCAATGTTATCGATCGATCTAATTGGTGAGAAGGCCTCGAGGAGGAGTCTGCTCGACGTGTCAGTCAGTATAATCCTCCCCGTGGTGGCACCTTTTTTTTCTCGAAACTTCATGCACGTAATAAAATAGAAGGATAAAAAATTTTATCGCTGCTCTTCGACTTACTCGATGTGCTCGCTCGTTCAACCTCGCGCGATGCAGTCGTACAGAAGCATGCAGATACCAACAAGGGTGTATTTTCTTCGTCTTCCTGAATGAGGCCGGCGGCAGACTCGGAGATGTGCTCTGAAGATGCGATGAAGGTGATGAGCTCGATGCAATTGACCGTCGACAGCAATGCAAAGTACAGTGGAATACGGTGGTAGGGAGGTTTCCGTGATGCGATACGAAATCCAGGTGGCAGGAAACTGGTCCGGCAGCTGGGCAGAGAGAGCTGCTGGCATCAGCTTGCCACGCTAATCCCAGCAGGCAGTTCCCTCTGCAAGCAAGCTCTCCGCCTCTCTTTTGGCCTTCGTTTCTGTCAGAATAAGTCACGATGGCAGGGCCGGGTCGCGAACAGGGCTACGGGATTGGCTCGGGTTGGCGGGGGCGAGCCAGTGGCTTGGCCTGGTCCGGCCTGGTCACTGACATGTGTGTACACCAATACGAACGGCCCCATACCGTCTTGTTTATATATGCGAATATACGTGTGGAGAGAGAGTTGCCCGATGGATGTCTCTGAATTATAAATTATATCGAAACTGTAAAATAAAAGTATATTATAATTAACCTTCCGGAAACTAATGTCGCGACGGCGGGCGAGCGGCCGACAAACCGCGGCCCCAAACCACGCCAACGAGCCTGTTGGTTGCGATTGTTCGGCGTGCGTTGGTTGGCTGGCTGGCTAGCTGGCCTCATCACCAAGCCGCAGCTTCACCACTTCTTCTTGCAAGCTCTCTGCGTCCCGGCTTCGTTACCCGGCCGCCGGCACCATGCATCTGAAGTGAATCTTCGACAGCAGCACGTTCGGTGTCCTCCTACCCCTACGGAGCTTGTTATCATTTTCACATACTCTCCGTTCGCCTACACGTCAGAACGAGCTGCCAATCCGCAGCAGCCAGCTCGTAAGCCATGTCTCTGTTCGGGTCCTTGCGAAGGGAGAACCAAGATGTCGAACTATCCCTCCCGCTATACAACTCCAATGACAACCGCTCCAGTGGCTTCCTCTCTCCCTCTCCCATCCCGACCCCGCGGTCTACCTCGCCGCGGCCTCCAGAGATTCGCGTCCCCCGGCCGTCCACGCCCAGCCAATTGGGGTCAGGATTAGCATCGCCCATCCCACCGATCATCCGTCGAAGATGGCCATGGCGTACCTCGTGGCAGACAATAGTTATTTCTATACTGGCACTTTATGCACTCTATTCCCTATTCAAATCCAGTGGCCCCGTCGGTAGCAGCGTTGTGGTTGCGGAATACGATGGCGGGGCACCGAGGAAAGATCTCACGCACTTGGTGATAGTGGCGGGCCACGCTATCTGGATGGGCGGGAACACTCTCGGAGACGACGAGAAGGAATGGACGCTGCTGCCCTACCAGCACGGCCTCGCGAAAACCTTCAAAGAGCATATCGTAGCCGGAGTGAAGGTCGCTGAGGAGAACGAAGATAGTCTGTTGATGTTTACTGGCGGGGAGACCAGGAGCTTTGCTGGCCCAGCCAGCGAATCACAAAGCTATTGGGTGAGTGCTCTATTCGATATATAGATATAAATATGCATATGCATATGCATATCTCAAGCCATCTACCGATTCCCTATCTAAACGAATCGATCTTTTATAGTCCCTAGCATACCTCTCTCAGCTCATTGAACCCAATTCCTCGCTCTTCAACCGCTCGACAACTGAAGAATTCGCAAGAGACTCTTACGAAAACCTACTCTTCAGCATCTGCAGATTCTACGAATACACCTCAAACTACCCCACCAAAATCACCGTCGTCGGCTTCGAATTCAAGCGGGAACGAATTGAAACGGTCCATCGTGCGGCGATACGATACCCGGAACAGAATTTTCATTATATAGGAATAGATAACACCGATGATATGGCCCAATTAGAAGATTTTACCAAAGGAGAGAAAGAAGGTCCGCTGGAACAGTTCAAAGCCGACCCGCACGGATGCACGGACCCGGTACTCGTTTCCAAGAAGAAAGGGAGAAATCCGTTCAGAACAAGACACGGGTACGATGTGACCTGTCCGGATCTGAGAGCTATTCTCAGGTGGTGTATGATGTCTGAGGCTGTGAAAGGTGGTGTAACACAGCAATATACAGGACAGCTGCCTTGGAGCAAGGGATCCTGAGCTTCACTTTCTACTATATATTATCGTAATAACCATGCCTGCGTATGAGCATGGATGCATTGTATATGCGCGGTTGCCTTTTTTTTTTTTTTTTTTGTACTACCTACGATAGTAATGCCTAATACCAATCTCATTTATTCTCGTCATTGATCGAATATCCTTCCCTTGCATAGCTGTGCAGAGCTGGTCGTCTTTTCGTTGAAAGGGCCCTCCGGAGCATGGCAAGACGTATCCCCGTGATATCGGGTTCGGTTTGTCTCGCGTACAGTGCAAGGCTCTGACTCAACTCAACGCGATTTCCGACCTCATCGTCGCAACTTCGATTCGGGCTTCTTCATATACCTCATCTCACCCCTCGCAGTGGCAAATCTTACATAGAAACACCTACCGACCGGTCGTCGATAATATAGCGAAGAGACCTACCACACTCACTATGGGCACCACTCCACCCCCGGATTTGGCGGCTGGTCCGCCAACCACACCTTCCCGCCTCTTCTCAAAAGCTGGAGCGCCGCTTACACCGGAACAGGTTCGAAAGCTCGTAGGTTGCACCTCTTAAGATCACAAACCCCAAGTCCGCGGTAACTAAAATATATACCCTAGGAAACTGCGCGGCTTAAAGCGAAAGCCCTGCGACAGCAAAAGGAGCAGGAAACTGCTACCTCATCTGCCACTCTGCCCCGCGGCACGAAACGAACATTCGACAGCGTCGCATCATCTATACCCACAGCAGCAACCGGTAGCCCTAACAAACCCGGAAACACCGGAGAACCGCACACGAAGAACCTCCGTAACGCCAAAGATGCGCCGGCGCGACCCCTGGATACGATACAAGCGGCGCGCAAGTTCCAAAAATACGTCGAATATGACCTCTCCAAGATGAACGATACCAAGGGCGGGTTCATTTCCGTCTCAGACGACCCTTCCTCCCTCCTTGCAGCTGCAGAAGCGGCGGGCAAACCGACCAATATGACGCTGGAAGATTGGGAACGGCAGCAGTTGAAGGACAAATTACAAAAGGAGAAGCAAGGGGCCTTCGAACCCGCGATTACAAAGGCCGGCAAGAAGTGTTACGAGTGCGATAGTTTAGAACTTGATTGGAAGTTTCTGGAGATATTCGGGTCACGGGTGTGCGGGAAGTGTAAGGAGAAGTTGCCGGATAAGTACAGTCTGTTGACAAAGACGGAGTGCCGCGAGGATTATCTACTGACTGACCGTATGTCACACCGCTTTCACCCATTTTTAAAATATTTCATATTGTTTCAATCTTGCTCACGGGGTATACGGTTTACACAGCGGAACTACGAGATGAGGAGTTACTACCACATATGGATAAGCCGAATCCGCACAAATCCAACTGGGCGACGATGAACCTGTATCTACGGTATCAAGTTGAAGAGTTCGCGTGGAAGAAATGGGGATCACCGGAGGCGCTGGACGCGGAGTACGAGAGGAGAACGGAGGAGCAGAAACGACGCAAGGAAATGAAGTTCCAGAAGCGGCTGTTGGATCTGAAGAAGCGGACGAGAGTGGAAACCTGGAAGAGGACGGGGAGGTTCGAGAATGCGAATAAGGCTAAACACGTACACGATTGGGGGGACTTACTCGAGAAGGAGGGCGAAGAGGGGATGGGTATAAAGACGTGTGCTGAATGCGGGATGGAAGTCGAGGAGATGATCATATGAAAAGGTGACAGAGTATTTTGAATTGTTTGAGAAAGCGTATTTGTGCGCTGTTTGGTCTCCCATCACGAGCGTTGGTAGATGTCACAGTTGTGGTTTTTTCCCTATTTGCCGTAGTGCCACGAAGGTATGGGGATTTCCATCGTTATAGGGATACGGATTTTTTTTTTTTTAACAAATCCAAGACACCTGTGCGAGTTGCAACAAATGGTTACATGTGTACATGCCTTATCTGGAGTCACAGTGGAAGGAAAGAAGAAACATTTGATGTCATTTTGTATCAGTCTGATACACTGGACACTTCTCGCGTACCTTACACCACCGGATAAGCGTGGACCCGGTAAGGGTGGCTTTTTCCCTTCGGAATTTTTTTTATTTTTCAAAAAAAAAAGTCGCATGGAAGCGAGGAGCATTTAAGATTCGAAATATATATGATCGTCTTCATAGCTTCCGGAAAGTTTCTTAGTGGAGCAGGTGGTGTGGCAGACTCGTATCGCGCTGGCAAAGCTGGCACTGATAGTCGTCTGCGAAGAATTTGACACGCTAGGATGAGTCTAGGCAACCTTGCGATTGATAAAAATGTAGCGATAGAGAGAGGATATTGGACCTAGGCATCTACCAATCTATCAGGCCGATGCCATGTGAACATCTTTCGACTTTGATACTCTGTTGCTAATGAGACCTTCGGCCCATCAATGTTTTTTCTATTCAGTTTTTGATCATCAAATTCCCAACGTCTGAAGCGTTCGTCATCGCAATCTTCATTTCCACTTCGAATCTATTTTTAATAATAACATTTTCGTTAGTTATTTCTTTCGCGAGGACAGATATTCTTTTTATTTTATTTTGGATCTTAAGCTTGCAGGTCCAGATCTGCTCATGAGCTCGCTTGAAGTGTGTTTCGTAGAATTATATCGCTATCCGTTGGAGAATTTTGGTGCCCCTGCATAAGTGTGCATATGCCGCAATAACGATCGTAAGCCCCAAAATCTCAAGTCGATCTAAAGATACAAAACGTCCTGCAATTTGGACCCGGTGGGGCTAAAGCTTTTTGTGCATGCATATATATTGGATTCCGTCTACGGAGCTCGTAGACGCAGCACGGCAAGCAGCATAGCATGAGCATATGGAAACCATGCGAATAAAGATCCAGGTACTTGCACAGCCTCAACTTGTATATATGTAAAATGGATTAAAATTTGAGGTTGGGGTCTAGCGAGCCAGTGGGGTTCTGCCTGTCGGTTTACGCTGCCGGGTGCCAAGGTTGTTAACCTGTGAGCCCCGGGCTCCATGGTACATTTGAAACAGATCGCAATCTTAACCAGAAGCACTGAGGGTAGCGATTCGGTTGGGTTCGATTGCTGGAGGGAGCCGTGAGCCGTCATGATTGAGTTTGGCTGGCGCCGCCGCTGGCATCATAGCGAAGCCTGGGCACGCGACGACAAGCCACCAACACATTCGGGGGCTTTGTTTTGATTTTATCTTTGATTTACCCCAGTCTTGTATAGGATTTACCCTTCTCCGAGGCCGGGAAGGGCGATGAACTTTCGGAATGGGAGACATGATGACGTGAAGATGGGCATTGGAGAGCGAACATTCCAGCTGGATCCAGCGGCGGGATGCGCATTTCACAATTGCGATCGCTCAATGCGAGCCTCACATCTTATTGCCTTCCTCCATCGAGGAAACCACGGCCACGGCCGGTCACTGCCAGTCTGTCCCTCATCTGGGTGCGAAGGGCGTCCCTGCTTTAGCGAGACACCTCTGTTTTGCGAAACTAAGCAAGCTGGCGGATGAGGAAATATGGACAGGGTCCTGATCAGACGTTTCAGGTTTATCACTCGCACCTGCTCGGGGAATGCCATTGGCTCAGACTCGAAGGTCCCTTGACCTCAACCGCACGAAACCAGGAGGAGCGAATTTCAAGCAGAGTCAAATCATATTACCAGGCTGCCTGAACTCATGCGAATTTGGTTTTCTCGCACACATAGCCCGGTTTGAGATCTCCCAATCCCACACGTTTGCTGGCCAAGCCCTTCGACACCCAGCGCCCAAACTCTGCGGCCCTTAAGGCCTGGCTGGCTGGGTTATGGCGCATGCAAAGGGCAAAGGAGCGAACACTGTGCCTCTGGCCACAGCGGATCCACCCCCAAACATTTGACTGGCGTGCTGCTAAACCGTTTAAAACTTGAAGCATATCCAAATTCTCATCTGATCTACATTACCTTCCGTCTTGTCCCTCCTTTCCTCAGGTTAACGAACTCCACCCCTTCTTTCTCTCGCTCTTTCTTCTTTTGCGTGTACCGACCCTTATTCTTATTTTTTTTTGATTGATAGACAGAAGACCCTGGTGGCTTTTCATTCAATCGTTTGCAAGTCTCTCCCTTACTTTGCGACATTACTTCATCATCATTTGGCACTGTTGGGTTAGCTGGCTTGGTTGCGCAAAAAAGGCTCCGCTGCATAACTTACACTAGTTAGCTCGCCTTTCTCGTCCCCATATCTCATCTAGAATAAAGTTCCCACAAACGCCCACCTCTGCCGACTTCCGACTCTTCTCTTTTTTCCCTATTTATCTCTCTCTCTCTCATTCAGTTTCTTTTTTCTTAAACGGTACCGAGAATTCCGTTTCAGCCTCTCCTTTATCTCGTGTGTCTTTCTTTATTTTCCCAGAGAAAAGAAAAAGGTCCTCGGTTTTGTTATTTGCTTTCCGCTTGAGTTTGATATTCAGAATACCACAGCAGAGTCCGTCCTTTAGCACAGCATTCAGCAGCGTATACACTCTTTTACGGCGCTTTCACTTCAGAGAAATTACTATCCTGGTGATTAATATTTATTTTTTGGACGCTCGCATAAACACACTCTCTTGACAATACCAATCTCGACGTTTTATCAGAATTGCCTGATATCAACATTCTTTTTCACAACCTCGAAAAATTTCCTGTCTACCGACTTCCAACCAAACCAACAAAAATGCGTTTCTCCACCGTCTTCATTGCGGCCATGGCTGCCCTCCCATCCACCATCACGGCCTTCTCTCTCTACGATATTGACCAGAATTTTGGTGATGTTGGCAAGACTTGCGCATCTCAATACTCCATCCCTCTGATGTCCTGCGGTAGACTTCCAGGAACCTGCTCGGACGCCTGCCAGGAGCAACTCAAATCCCTGGAAAAGACCCTTCAAAAGGTCTGCTCCGGCTCCAAGAGCCCCGAGAACCTCCTCCTCATCGCTCTAAACAACGGCCTCGTCGGCTCTCTCTGCAGCAACGGCAACAGCGGCAGCCCTGTCACATCCGCTGGTTCCTCGTCGCCCACTTTCCAAGCTGGTCCAGGGAAGGTTGCCACCAGCTCTGTCATCCAGCTCAGTTTCTCTGGTGTGAGCTCTGCAGGTGCAGAAGCTGCTCCAACCGGTCTCATCATTGATACCTCGACCCCAGAATCCTCCGCCACCCAGACTGTTGCGTTCCCAGCAAACACCTACGCTCCAACCACTATGCGATCCTCAACCAGCCCGACGTCTACCAGCAGCAACAGCGGCAGCTCCAACGGAAGCCCGTTCAGCTCTCAGGACGATGCTCCCAACAGTGCCTCTGCCATCCGAGCTAGCGTTATGGGAATTGCCATCGGTGTTCTCGCATTGGTCGCCAACATTGCCTAAACGACAACTTTTTATACTCTTTTCTCTCTATTCTGTACATCCTTTCCTTTATAATTTTAATACTATTAGTTTAGAGAAAGAAATCTGGTCCAGAAAGGCAATGTTACGATCGATTACGAATCACTTTTGCATTTTCCCGCAAACCGAACCCTTGCATACTATGAATAGTCGCAACTCTTGGGGCTTCACCACCATCCACCCATCCTATAATACTCCAAAATCCGACGCATTCCACCCTCCAAACTGGACACTCGTCGACAACTATCGCATTTTCTTGTGTAGATACTTGGGCTTCCTTGTAACAGTCCTTTTTTTCACTTCGTTTCAAACCGGTAGACAGATATCAGTGTCACCCATATTTTCTAGAGCAAATCTCAATTTTTCGCCTTTAATCCAGATACCACTTTTGCAAAGTCTCTTTTTCTCAGTCGAATCGCATACTGCCCATCGGTGTTGAAATAATATCCGCCGAATTTTCTTTTCCTGTTTCCTTCAATATTATCAAACGCCGACATGTCGAGCATGCTTATTTCCTAGGGTTCTTTTGTCTTCTCTTAGTTGCATCCTTTCCTAGTCGTTGTTGCTTGTTACACATGTCTGTAATTATTAGTCTCATTTTTGCATTGCATTGTCAAAGCAATGCACACCGGGCGTCCCTCCTGGGTGACCCCGGCATCTTAGTCCCACCGGCTCCAGTGGCCTAGGAATACTTACCAGATATATATCAAATGGAAACTGCTTGGAGCAGAACCTTTTTCATAACCTGATCGTGATTACGTCAAATGTGCCTTTGAAATGTGGTAAATTCTGCGTTGCGGCGGCTTGTCGGGGAACTTGGAACGTCGCTGTGTTGAGGGTCGTGTGTCCTTTAGCTTCCTCACCTGCTTCGGGCCAATATATTCCACGACCAAAGTATACCCCGTCCCTTCGCGAAACTCACCGGGCATCGGAGTCGCTGCGAGCCCATATACCTTGCCCAAGCTTAGGAATCGGTCGAAAGATTTATATCAGCTTCAAATGACCTAGCTTCACCAATCCTTCCCCTCCCTCCGCTTCATCAATCCCGTTTCCTATCCTTTCCGTGGAGTCAATTATTTCCGCATCCGCCTTCCTTATGAAACTCGAGAATAGCATTGGCCTCCTGGGCATCGTAGGCATACAGTCATGTCTATGTATGACAGATTCGCACATCAAGAATCTGCGCCGCGAGGCTCATGATATGTTCCATCATGGATACGACGCTTACTATAATTTCGCATTTCCAGCTGATGAGGTCTGCTTGTTCCCTCACATATATTAACAGGCAACTTTCTCTCAACCGTGGCAACGCTTTTAAATTTTATATTAATTGTTTTTATTTCCCGCCGTAACATTTAATAGCAAGGATTTATATAGATTTAATTCTAACGTCGTCTTTTCATCTCTAGTAGATCAGACCACTAAGCTGCGCGCCTCTTTCCCGCGATAACGAACCGAACAATTATGCCCTCAATGATGTCATGGGGAACTACTCCCTCACGGCCGTCGATTCCCTATCCGCCCTCGCAATCCTCTCCCATACATCCGACCACTCTTACACATTGTTCTGGAGAACGGTAAAGGACCTCGTGGAACTATACTACCCGCTCGGATTCGACAAGAACTCGAAAGTCCAGGTCTTCGAAACTGTAATCCGCGGTGTTGGAGGGCTCGTTTCCGCCCATGAGTTTGCGATCGGATTACTACCTATGGCCGGGGAGCCGGGCGTCGGAGAGAACGGGTGGGTGTATAATCACGAATTACTGCATTTAGCACACGATCTGGCGACGAGGTTGCTGCCGGCATTCACGACGGATACGGGTCTTCCTTACCCTCGAGTTAACCTGAAATTCGGGTGCGTCAACGTTCGTCCGCCGCCGCCGGGGGATGAAAACCAGAAGGGAGAGAGCGAGGAGAAGTGTAGGAAGGACGAGGAAGAAGCTGAGAAAGCTGGGTTTAAGCCACTGTGGAACGAGAGGACGGAGACCTGTGCCGCCGGAGCTGGGAGCCTGACGTTGGAGTTTACGACTTTGACAAGGTTATTACAGTTGTTTAAGGAGGATTATCCGGAGGAAGTACAGAGGCTTAAGAGCTTGAAGTCCGGGATGAAGCATCGATGGGATGACGTGGAGATATTCGAGAGGGTATCGCAGGCGGCATTTTGGGCGGTCTGGGATCGGAGAAGTGACCTCGATCTTGTGGGTGCTGGATTGGATGCTGTAACAGGGCAATGGGAGCTACAGAGTGGGGGGTTGGCCGGCGTAAGTTATCACCTTCCACACATCGATATCCTTCGCCCTGTATTCCAATGTTCTGCCGATTTAAGAACTATTTTTTCAGTCTTCTGAGGGTTTCTGATACATAGTTCTTCCCAACATTCAGATTGGCGCATCCACAGACTCGTTCTTCGAGTATGCCATGAAGACTTACATTCTTCTTTCATCATCTCCTACAGTTCCTTCCACGTCGAATCCGGAACCGTCGTCCGCTCAGGCTTATCTAGATGTTTTTGAAGCGTCAAGTAAAGCTATCCACAAACACATGCTTGTAGAGTCGCCGGCGGTATTCTACCAAGGTGTGCATATGCTCACGGGCGATGCTATGGTACAATGGGTCGACAGTTTGAGCGCGTTCTGGCCTGGTTTGTTAGTGCTGGCCGGTGATGTGTCGACAGCAGAAAAAACGTGTTTGTTGTGAGTATTTGCATTCCTAGTAGGTCTCTCTTAGATGTTTGAGGTTGACTTGTGATGCGTGTTTGTAGCTACGCAGCTCTATGGCAAAGACATCAAGCGCTTCCGGAGAGGTATATCCCTGCAAGGCAATCGGTTGCCCTCCAATGGTGGCCCGGGCGCCCCGAGTTTGCGGAAAGTGTATATCACCTTTACCGGGCCACAAAAGATGTTTGGTATCTTCGCGTTGGCGAGATGATATTGAGGGACATTCAACGGCGATGCTGGGGCAGATGCGGTTGGGGCGGCTTGCAAGATGTTCGGAGTGGCGAGGTATCTGATCGGATGGAAAGCTTCATGCTCAGTGAGACTGCAGCGTATCTCTATTTGTTGTTCGACGATGGTGAGTTGAGTATTTGGGTCAGTTTTGTTGGATTTGTGCTAACGGCTACGCAAGATCACCCACTTCATAGATCAGATAGCCCTTGGGTATTCACGACTGAAGGACATCCTGTGATAATGCCAAAGGAGAAAACCCGCGCTCAGATGTATAGAGATCCCAGCCTCAATCGTCGAATCAAAGAGCCGTCTCGCGCGAACCCACTCACATGCGAAAATCCCAGACTCTCATCTCAAAAACCGGAAGTCGGCGCGTTGTTCTCTCGGACGGCTTCTCGGACGGACACTTTCCACTCATACAATGCTGTTGGTCTTAATTATCTCCCCGATAGTGTTCCCCGGGCACCTACAAAAATCTCCGTTCTGGATAACGAGAATATGGTGCAGGAGTTTGGCTATTTTAACGATAAGGATGAGGAAAACCCATATCGGTACCAAATGCCCTATTCTCCGACGAATGGAAGCTTTTACCCGTGGACACTGCCACCGGAGATAATCGCTCCAAATTCCTACTGTGCGAAGCTTCCTGGGGAGAATAAACTGGATTTATTGTTTTCAGTAACACAAATGAAGCCTGGGGAGATCCCACCTCCAGGATGGATTGATATCAAAGGAGGAGTATTGATCAATTCACTTAGCGGACTTCGTATTGGGTTCGCAAAGGAACTCGTGGAGGGAAGAATTGAATATTTTGTGACAAAGATCGGAGAGCGAATCATCAGTCACGATGAAGTCGTGGTTATCGATAAGGCGAATCTCGATTCTCTACACGTTGATGGTAGCATACGCTTTCAGACTTCCAAGGATGAAGGATACGAAGTTGTATTTGACTACGAAACGGAGAAAAAGATAAGGCCAGCTTCGACTACCACCAGAACAAAGGATGCTTTGAAGGACAAGAAGGTTCAGATCAAGCTAGATGGTGAAGACGTAGATGACGACATCGTGAAGCGAGTTGAGGAGATTCTACGGAAGAGTCTTGGGCAGAAACTCGACTTGAAAGGTGGAGGGCTCAAGAAGCCGGCGCTTCCACGAAGAACATTGGCACCACAACCAACCTCCCGGACCGGAAGGTATCCTGCCCGTCGACATCTTCACGCGATTATAGCATCTGGAATTGGAGCAACAGAAACACCTCCGAATACGGTGAAAACACACGAGTTTCTCCGTACGATGGAGTATTCCCCTTCGCATACATTGCCCTGGAGATCCATTTACGTTGGAGGGCTGGCGTGCGATGCGCCACTACCCCCTATCGCAGCGACGCACCAAGTCATCCTTCTGAAACGGGGTAAATGCCCTTTCTCACAAAAAATGAATAACATTCCGACATCTAGCGCCGTGAAGCTCGCTATTGTAGTCAACTTTGACGAATCGGCACCTACCCATAAGATTTACGAAGATGTTGTTGATTTGCTAGAAGGTGGAGGTGCAAATGATTGGGTGGGGGTGAGAGATGATCATTTGATTCGACCGCTACTCGATAAATATCAAGTAGACTCGAGAAACGGGCAGAGGAGGAAGAATCCAGTCGCGCTCGTATTCGTTGGCGGTGGGGAGCCTACCTATCGAGCGCTGGCAGATGCGACGGGTGTGGGGTTAAGGGAGAGGTGGAAGGTGAAGTTGGATGAAGTGGTAGTGGGGAATTTAGTTCCAGTGGTTTGATGAGAAGGTAAAGTTTAATGACAGAGTGAGATACGTATATAGCCTCCATATTTTGTTTTTTTTTGTCTCTCTCTATATTGTGATTGTATAGACTGGTTTACGCAAACTGCGTGACCTTCTCATTGTATAGAATTCCTGAAGCCAGCATTTAGCATTTGGAAAACGTCTTGCGTCTGTGCGTGGTTCTCGCACAGCCTTTTCCCGGCTTTGAATTTATGTGTGTTGTATGTTGCAGATTGGGTGTCCATATTGAAAGAACAAGGCGTCGGACCTGCCCGAGGCTGGACTTTTTGGCGTGCAAATGGTACGTTAGCCTTTCGCTGGATAAGTCCGCCGGTCTTGGACTAAAGCACCGTTATTTGCCAAAACCAGGCGAGAAATTTAGATACCATTTCTTGTCAAAGCAAAGGCGCCCCGTTTTACCAGCTTTAGTAGTTCACATATCCAAAATGAAACACCGTTTAAACCCCTTTCGACAAAATCTCAGATCGGCTTGGAACCAGGATATATGTATAGTTATTAATCTCAGATTACCAAATATCTTTTTCTATGGCACGGTTAAAAACACCGAGCCCAATATTCTCATTGAAATTGTGTATTTTGACCTTCGTAAATTTAGAAAAGGAGAGCTTTGAAAAATAAACTCGTTTAACGTTTCCATGCCACATGAATCGTGTACGTGTGTATGTGTGCTTGACCGGAGGCTAAATCAAAAATATAGAACAAAAGGCAGAAAAAGAAGTATGTACGCGCTAAAGGAGGGCGATGAATAATTCAAAGCGGTTTGCTGGTTTCGTCGTAAACAGACGTAAGACACCAGTCGACTATAAGAAATGGGTATATTGGTATAAAGAGACTGTGAAGGAAAAATGAATGGAATGCAAAGCAAAGGAAAGACGAGATATTAGAATTAAAAAAAAGCATAGCTATGAAGTCATGAAATGCGGCGAAATAATTAACAAATGTCCTTGCCCGTGTCAGGTCGTTATAAAAAAATAGATAGGAATTACTTGTATAAAAGGTGTCATCTTGATTAATATTGTGTATTACAGTCGGCGTCGTTCTCGTGGATGGTGTTCTTTGTTGAGATAGGAGATAGAGTCAGGATTTTGGGATAAGGCGTTTCGCCCATTTATAATCTGTGGCGGTAGGTCACTCGGTGCTATGGGCCCTCGATACCTTTCCGAACTTCTCATCCTCGCCATCTCTATCCCTTCGCGGATGTCTTGTTCTCTGCTTATCTGTGGTCTGAGATAGTTGAAATGTTCCGGGGGTAGGAAGTGAGTAGCCAAAGAGGAATCGAGGAGTTGGGGAGGGTCGCGGTGGTCGCGGTATTCGCGGGGGGGTCTTGGCTCTCTTCGTAAGCGTGCGATATCCTCAGGAGGTGGCTTTCGAGATCTTTGCTGGTCTAAATTAGGAATAAGGTGTTGGTTGGCCTCCAGTGTTTTTATGTTCATCCGCTTCTGGCCTTTGGGACCAATGGTGAATGCGTACTTGGGTAAGAACGCCGACTGTTCTGTTGTTTCAAGTGTTTGTGCTCGTGATCGACGCGAAGGCGACTCTAGGTTGTTTCCACATAATGACATTGGTGAGGGCAGTCCGTGGGTATTCAGATTATCTATCTCATCTTCAGCTTCAAATTCCGCATCTTCGTCATAATATTCAGAATGAACATCAGACTGGGCGCGAGGCGAAAATGCGTTGGAATATGATGCTTCAGACCTGGTGCGTGTTCTTTGGAGGTAGTTGTCATCGTAGTCATTTAAGTCCATGCTTCCTAGCGCCGATGATATATTGTACGAGCCATTTGCTATAGGTATCACATCGTCGTAGTTCTCCATTTCGTCCTCCGAAAGCTGTTGTATTTTGTCTTCAAACACCCAACCGGCTTCCCCTGTGGTAGATTTTACCGCAAATAAAAGCTTCGAAGGCGGGGCTTTGCCTTCGGCTTTATAGAGATCGCGGGGTTTCCGCTCGGCGACTGTAAGTAGATCCCCAGTTTGAAATACTGGGCGTTTGAAGTTCGACTTTCGAGGTCGAGTTTGATCCTGCGAAGTACCAATATAACGGTAGCTAGCAAGAAACTTTACTTGCTTCGGGGTGACTATTAAGGGCCGTCCGGTTCGGATGTTAAAAATCTCTATTCTTCGATCTTTACCATTATCTATGTACTCGTCCATAAGGGGCCGGAGGAAAAAGGCATCTCCGTACTTGTATTCCCACTGCGGTCCGCCAGTCGCACCCTCGGGCGATTCGCAATATGGAATATTATTATTTCTGATAGGTAGATGTGGATCTGCAGGTCCAAACTCCAGGATGGTGCCGTGAATGCGGAGTCCGGTTACAAAGTCCTCAGGGTCCAGATTATCAAGCGCTAAGTTGCCAACTTCGCCATTACTCTCATGGATACCAACAGGAAGTTCGGACCCAAGGTTTTCTATTGGTATAAGAACGTGATCCCCCGGTTTGAAACTAAGTTGGTGATGAAAATCTTGCTGACGGAAAACCGATCTAGCTCTAGAAACATTGTTGGGTCTGGAGTCATGACCCCTACGGGCGGTGAATTTGCGACACTTCATCACCCCGCCGTGTAGTGTCGGCATTCTCTTCTTTAAAGAACCAAAAAAAAAAGTGTTCCCAGGGGTGATTATTTTTGCTGTACCCTCCTATCAAGAGCTAGAGGACTAACACCCGAGGAATGTGGATGGAACCTTGCTATCTATACTATGTTGCAACTAGTTTTGAATGATTTGAGAAACGACGATCGAGATCGAAAGCAAGATCGAACCAGAAAGGATGGCCAACTGCAGCCGGGGAGCGAAATGGTAAGTTCCGTATGTTGCTCTCTAATAGGATATAAAAACTTGATATTTCTGGCTGGGTTGGGGTCGTCTAAAACGGGATAAACTGCCAGATTTGTCTGTGATCCGACTTGAAAAGGATTCGCTAAGATGCAGCAGTTCGCTACCACAGCTCGAGATTCTGGTGATTTCGTTTTGAAGATTTTCGCCTTACATTTATATTCGAATGGTTGCGACAAATGCTGTCGAAGAATGAAGTGGAGGAGACCAGGTCTCGCTTATTCTTGAAAACATTCAGGATTTATCAAATACCATACCTTGTCTTCGATATACAAGTAACAGGTATGGTAAAAACCTCAAATATTGATAACTAGTATTACTTCCTTAAAGCCATGCGAATGCAAGCTGAGACGACTAAGAGAGATCCGGCCAGGGGTTTGGAAGTTTGACCATCTGAGATTCGCTAGCAACTGCTCCAGCAGGAGTGATGGACTTAAGTTTCTTACTCTTTCAAGGTTTTCCCTTGTAGATAAAAGTTAGCTGCTTGCTGCAAGCTTAAGCTCAATATGTCCTTTCGGTTGAAGGTGAAGGCAAGCGGAGAGGCAGCCTCGAGCTCTTTCTTCCTGAAACCTCCTTTTTTTTCCTGCACGTTGAGCGAATTGCAGAATTTCAAGTCGCATAGCTCCACGCTAACATGGTGGTGCTTGTAAAAGTGCTCACACAAGGCACTTCGTTCAAATATCGCAGATTATCGTCCCAAGACAGGCGGGTTTATGTCAAAGTTGCACTCGTATATGTTATCTCCTCCAGGGGGGGCTATAATACTTCCTACACAAGGAATTGGGGAGACCGTTGCATTGGCGTGTGTTGGAGTTTGTTTTCGAACCCCATTTGTTTGGATTCAAGAAGGTCTGGACCCCGAGATCAGACCATCCGGACCCAGTCCATGCAGCTAACATGCGACGATAACCATGCGAGATGGGGACTGGCCCACGAAGCAGGACATCCGAGCAAGGGTTAGTGCCCCTCTTCAGCAGCGATATGACCGCATTTCTGCAGTTTCTAACACGAGAACCTTGGGTGCCGTATGGAGCCGAGTAGACTGCAATAACGTGGAGCTGTTCGATGACATCTATACTCCCTGATTTCCGAGGTTTTGAGGAGGAAACCAGAGATTAAACATTATCAGAAGAGCTATATCACATTTTCTTCAAGGTGTTATTATATTTAGTTGTGTCATTGGAGGTCAAAAATAACCTTCCAAGAGGTTTAGTTTCTTGTGCAGGAATGCACTAACGCAGAGCTAATGTTCGTTCCGTTTGCCGCGTGAAACTAGTCCTCATCGACAGCGGGAGGCTAAGTTAATTCTGACTTTCGTTATCACTATTTTTCCCTGGTGTTCCCTTGGTCAACTTTTTTTTCTCTATTTTTTATTTTTTTTTACGATCTTCAAGAAAAATGGACTAACGGGCGGGTAGGAAAAGGTGTCTTTCAAGCCGGGAAAGCTTTCCGTGACTAGGGCTGCATGGGCCTCCTTCTTCAAGAGAATGACGAGAGTCGTCCAAGTGCCCGCCTCGTGCATTGTGGCTTGCATCGTGGAAGCGGGTGAAGAGTCTGGATGAAGGTGCAATCCTATGTGAGAATGATCTTTTCCTGTCTCAGAGCGGCTGCTCGGCAGGTATGTAGCAATGCATGACACCGTGAACGCAAACCGTGCTGTCTACTTACATGAGACTTCGACAACTTGGGCGGTTTCGTGCACACCAACAGCAGCGAGCGAAGGGAGGGACCGCTCGAAGGGTCCACAGTTAGCTGTTGGCGAGCTTCCACTGGCTACTTGGCCACCCTCAATCCCAGGTAATGCTGCTATCGCGAACCAGGTAAAAATGGTGATTTCTCAGACAGCATGAGGTCCGCAGAAGTGCGCAGACAGAACGAAAGTTGGAGGCGGAGGAGTAGTGATGGTGGTGGTGGCCAGGTGGTGGTTGTTCGGACACAGCATGTGGTCGTCCACATTTGGGCGCCGCGCAGAAACCATCGCGAGATGCGGCCAGACCGATCTGGCAGCGCCCACCCATCCTTCCTCAATCCATCCATCGATCCGTCTAGACATCCACTCGTCTGTCCCTCTTGTCCTTCGTGGAGGGTGGTCATTCCAGCAACACAATAATGCCCAGTTTGGGTCGCATCCCAAACCTCAACCCTCCAAATCCCGAGGGTACGGCGCCAGTGTAGGCCCTGGCATAGAAGTGTTCTATCAATTGCCAGCCCGGCTGATAGCGCACCGGCACTGGCCCTCCCAAAACCAATGGCCTACGTTATTCCCCAATAGATGCTGACCTGAGCTTCCCCCATGGTCCGAGCTGACTCAGCTAACTCTGGCGTTCAGCTCGTAACATAAAACGATTAGCTAGCCGCTGTCACAAAAAGTTTTATCGACGCAAATACGGCACTAGTGCATTGTGCAAGCTGTGAGATGTATGTATATATTCAAAAAGGGAGTAGTAATATGTACTAGATGTCCCGCAAAAGCTTCGCTGAGACAAATAAACGGTAGGCTGGTATATTTTACAGGTCCGTAATAACATAAATTTAAGGCAGCATAAGAGGCGAAAATCTATTGTGTCATGACTATTCCCGAGGATCGGGCCACAACCCGCCCATCTAAAGTTTAAACGAAAGGGGTTCCTGGAACCGACTCTCGACCCGGCTGCCATAACGATAGAAAGAACACCCGACAAACAGGAACCTTTATTTTTTTTTGTGACCAAGTTCTTCTATCGAGAATTTCAAGATTCTTGATGCCTAGAAGGTAATGACCAGAACGCAGGCGGCTGGTTTACTTGAGCTTGGCCCAGAGCTTCGGAGCCACGCAATCTCCCTGCACGATATCAATTATGGTCAGCTTTGATGCTTCTCGGCACATTTCAAGTTCCACAGATCGCACGATCCGACCGTTTTAGATGCGGTTTTGCAATCACCACAGCTCGATCTTCGATTTCTGCAACAAACCCGTTTGCCGTTTCACGAAAAGAGGCCTTCCGAGATATGCAGCGAACGGGCCTTGATATTTGGGAAAGAGAAATTGTAACAAAGTTGGAGATAGGTTTTGCCGATAGTTGAATACGTACCGCACAATGCATAAGGTGGAAGTATTCCTCCACACAGCTCTCACGCTTTCCCTTCCTGTCTTCTTCGGAAGTATCATCCCACTGCTGGACACGCTCGGCACACTCATCGTAGTGGTGCTTCAATGGCGCACATTTCTTCGAGCTTTCGCACTCTAAAATGTGATATTTCGAATTAGTGACTTGGTCCAATCGACGCGCCTGGACAACAGCCATTGCCACTTCAATCATCGTCTCCTCATTCCTCCTGCCTCACTTGCATTGTATTCCTATCTTTCTTGTCGTTTATCACATTCCAAGTCGAAGTGGCCCTGCACAGACCACTAAGTGCACCAAAGCAGCCAGCTTTGCCATCGAAGCATCGAATTCCGCTACGAATTTCCCTTACCTTCTATAAGCTTGGGCATGATATCCTCTGGTTCCTCCTCCTCCTCTTCCTCCTCTTCCTTATCCTCCTCCTTCTCCTCCTTGTCTTCGCTCTTGTCTTCCGACTTCTCCTCTGCAGGCGGAGCTTCGGCCTGGGCCTCGGCAACGGTGAGGGATTCGTAGATGTCGGAGAGGAACTGTGCGAGAGTCATTTTGTACGAGTAGACTCTTTGGAGATGCAACCGAGGGAGTGTCAATTGCAATTGGCCTTGTCGGACGTGGCAAGCGGGGTGAGGACGTCGAATTGGTTTACGTTGTTGGGTTCGAGGTTCTTGAGAGAAATTTCGGAACTTCCGTCATGCTACTTCGCTAACGGAAAATCGCAGCGCGCTGATTGGCCGAAGCATCGGACCACCCCCAACAACACAACACTCGAGATCACGCAGGGGGACTTCAGTTAGCCCAGCATTCCAGACAATAGCGCCTTAAGCTTACAGCCGCGAGTATCTCGTGCCATTTTATGGAAAAAGGATTTTCCCAAGTGGCGTTTGTTACAATTTCTGAGTGTCTTACATTATGATCTATCTTTTCATCTGCGTAGAAATTTGGAGGACCCGAAACATATCGTCGATGCATCAATTCAGAGCTAGTCAAGGTTCTTCCTTCGCCCGACAATCAAGTTAAAGCCGAAACATTGTAGACTGTACAAATATATAAAAAAGGGTATTAATATTACAAAATATTCTAACTAAGCCGTCAAACCCAAAATGAACTCCGACTGCTAATCATAATCCATCATAAAAAGCTTAAGATCTAAACAACCCATGAACACCTGATTATTTATGAAAATCAACAGAAGAGTTTATAGAATCGCTTCCAGGCCGGCCAGGAAGCCCTCTCCTCTCTCTCATCAGCGAGCAATGCGGCGAGATCCAACTCTCTCCTGCCAGTTGCGAGATCAATATCCTCCAACTTGATCCATTTAGTCTTGAACCATAACTTGTACCCGAGGTAACACGACAAGATGACGGGAACACAGAGGTACGTTGAGAAGAAAGTGCTAACGGATGGATCGCTTCCAAGTGGGAATATCGATATCCATAGCTGGGTACAGAGAACTAAGAAATTAAGGATAAGGCCGGCATAAGAGCCAATTAAGCCAGCTTGCGATGTAAATGCAAGCTCCTTGATGCTGTGACCGTGAAGTCTCCACGCCATTCTGAAGCGGATGTGACAAGCGCAGATAGATGTCCAGGTGAAAATAACCGACAAGGCGCAAATCGCCAATAGCCAGGTGAAAATGTGACTTTGTACCGTTGCAGAAGCTGTGCCAGCGTAGCTGAGTAACCCGAAAACTGCGGTAAGGGCAATACCGGCGAGGGGTCTGCCCTTTCGGTCGACGAACGCGAAAAACTTTGGCGCTTGTCCCTGTTGTGCAAGAGAAACGAGTGTTCTAGATGCACCAAAAACGGCGGAATTACCGACGCTAAGAACGGAAACCATAATAACAACGTTCATTATGTCTGGAAGGACTTCGATTCCGGCGTTCAGGATAGCAATGACGAAAGGAGAGGCTCGGGCATCTACGGTGCTGTTTCCATAGAGCCTGGGGTCGTTGTATGGAACGATAACACCAACGAGTGTAAGAGAAACAATGTAGAACTGATAAATCGTTAGCGATACAGTTAAAAAGAGCATCGAGATAGTAAACTTACCAGTGTTATACGCCAGAAAACTTGCTTGATCGCACTTGGGAGTGACTTTCTAGGGTTCGCGGTTTCCGCTGCTGCCATACCAACTAACTCGGCACCAGAGAAAGAGAAGGCTGCGTTTGCAAAGACACTGCAAAGTCCTTTGAAGCCATTTGCGAATGCGCCTGGGACATGCCAAAAGGTACCTCCGAGATAAGCTCCTCCAGGGCCACCGCCGATATTGAGAACAACTCCGAGAATACTATATTTTTGTTAGTAAAAATGCAGGAAAAATATAGCTATCAGAAGAACTTACATGAACGAAATCACTGCCACAACCTTAATGATTGAGAACACGAATTCACCTTCTCCGTAGCCCTTAACACCGAACATATTGAGGCCAATGATTATAACCCAGAACATTGTAATCCATACGACAACCGGTATAGTCGAACCCCAATAATTCAGTGCCAAGGTCGCAGCTATAATTTCTAGAGGTACCGTAACGAGCCACGCAATAACATAGTTCCATCCTGGAGTAATCGAGTTAGCATATATATTTCGACCTATGGAATTTTTCACTGGCAAGTAGTTTAACATACCCATAGCGAAACCCCAGGCTGGATCCAAAAATCTCGAACTGTAAGCGGCGAAAGAGCCAGCAACCTAAATATTATTATTAGTCTCGTGTATACGTATACCTTAAACGCTGTTTATTTTTACATACCGGGAAAGTGATCGATAGTTCTCCAAGCGCGTGAATCGTGCAGTACAGCATACTTCCAATCAACAGATAAGCCACGAGGAGTGCACCGGGCCCACCCGTCGCTAGCGCCACACCGCTGCCGACAAACAATCCAGAACCGATGGAGCCACCAATAGCGATCATTTGCAAATGTCTTCCTTTGAGCTTCCTCGATAGTGGTGTGTCCGCCAGATTGTTGTTCGCACCTTCGACATCATAATTACCTCCCTTGCGGATGCTGTAATCGCGCTGGTAGTAGGAAGGATGTGGGCGAAAACCGTCGACGATTCGAGCAACTAGGTTCTTTTTCGGAGAAAGATTTATTGCAGATCGAGGCATATACTCTGTTGTCGGCGAAACGCCTGACTCGTTATCGTAGTCAGGCGAGTTTGGAACGGACTCAGCCATCGTGCTGACACTGAGCTTCTTGCCTGAGAAAGTCATTGCAGTCGGTATGTTGTTTCACTGGCGATGTGGATTATAAAATAGGATACGCTGAAATAAATTCAGGTTTGTCGATATTGCGACGGGTTCCTCGCCGCTTTTGAAGGTCTGGAAATGGGCTGTCGATAAATTTTCATAGGGAGCCAAAGACCATATCCAAGATTATCGAGAACGATTTCTGAAATTGGGTAGCTGGGGAAATATTATATATAACAGTAGGATCCCAAGAGGGAGGGGAAGAAAGTCCACGAGGGAAAGGCTGAGGAAGATCTTCACATTATGGAGGCGAAGGGGGTGGACTGTTATATTAAACGAGAGTCAAGAATATACTATATTCATTTTATCTATAGGCGTAGCACTCGAAAAGGGTGGACCTGGAAATTGGGTACCTGAGAATCCGTCGATATTTTGGCGTGGGAAACGCATGGTATCTTGGGCGATATCCCATTTTGGCTGGTCTATCCGTCATAACTCAACATGGTATGCATGTCGCAGCTTGGAACCATTGGTGTGGAGAAGAAAGGGCAAGGTGGGTGATAAATCTGTCAAGGATTCCTACCTTGGTGGCACATATCATATGAAGGTTCACCACATGGAGAGAGAAACACACAGTACCAAGATAACGCCTGTTTCTTCGGGTGCAAGATAGGTATCAGTGGGTACCTCTCGCAGCAGGAACCAAAGCTGTTTGGTTGACATGTGTGGTCTGTCGCATGGAGTTTGTTCAGCCCGCCGTTGAACGGAGAGTCAAGTCGGCACACAGCGAATAACCGCAGCCAACCAGCGCTCCCGTCCAACCATGATCGATGTCTCGGAGCCTTGAGCCCTGGCCAGACACTATGCTTTTTCAGGTCCAAGTCGCCGTTGCCCACTGCACCGCAGCTGGATTGACACTACTGAGTTTTCAGGCGGCACCGCCGCTTTGCTCATAATTTGCGCTGCGAGATGCTGCCTTGAATATCGGCGGCGCCTCTTCTTAAACAATGGCTCTCGGACCCAATCGATAGTGGCCGGTCGACGCTTCCAGCCGATCGCAAACATTTCTGTTTAGCATCCACTCCCACGATGGTGATCTGGTCTGAAATACCTCAACTATGGCATGCCCTGAGGCTCAGGAACTCGTGTTCGCTCATTACGAGCATGGGCTTCCTATGTAAGCGCTGAAAACCTCAAATCTGGAAGTTATGATTGATCAATTCGGTGGAGACACTAGACTCTCACCTAAGCTCAGGGTGTCGCCATCCCGCTATCTGGGATCCTGTCTGGGCTCCCAATGATTTGGGTTTTCTCCCTGGTTTGCGACCGAAGCTTCCTTCGTAGGGAGTTTCCGTAACGAGGGGCGAAGACGCAGGTCATTTCGAAAGAATTTTCCATGCATGATGAGGCACAACCCTTCTTTAGCTCCGAACCTGCATACGTCGGCTGCGTCGATAGACACTTAGCTGACAGGTCGAAGGCTCCGTCTTGCGACTGAGGGCGCCTTTTTTTACCTACATCACAGCCTTCGGTCTGCCATAGACGAGGCTACGCTAGCCCATTGATGTTAAAATGGTTTCTGCACGATTTTATTTTTCTCTCTGCTCTGTTTCTCAGGTGCATCTGCTGCGAAATTTAGTTTACCTAACAATTGATTCTTTCAGAGCTATGTAGCGAGTTTCCACGAGGGAATGCGACTCAACTGAAACATACAGGCAGCAGGTGGCGCACTTGGCCCTCTGCGTCCCACGCCTCCCGTTCCAAACGTAGTCTGTTCCAAGCGTGACCGCAACTTTTGCGCAAAGGAAATGTCCCACCAATTTCTCCTGCAACCAAATCGGATGGAAGAACAATTCCGAGGTGGAGCACGAAGAGAAATCCGGTTCACGAGATCAATCTCATTTCGTGCATTTTTCTCAACACAATGCCTAGTTGGGGGTTAGCAACCTCGAACGGGGAGATTCTTGAGATAATCTTCATAGAACTTGGTTTTAACCATAGCGCTGCGGAACCTCAGCTGTCTCGTGCAGGATGCACTGAGTCTGAGCATCCTAAACATCCCACAATCGCGCCGCGTTCTGTTCCTTCCAGCCATTTTTGCGTGGTTGGGGGGACGAACCACACCATCTTCAGTCAGGACATGCTGCATTCGGCCGAGGTAATCAAAATTGAAATCCGACAACTTCAGTAAGAACTTGGAAAATTGCAAACTTGTTAACCGTTGATATCTCGTATAAGAAACATGGTAAAACCAGAATTAATCGTCTACTACCTCCTAAATTGGGGGTACCCCGACATCTTCGATCACAGATAAAGTAATAAGGTCAGGAATTATTAAATCTAATCGATATACGTATCAAAATGGGAATCTCGATTAATACCACATGCTATCTGCAGGGGTAATCTCTGTAACCTGTGTTGGCAAGCACTACGGCTCGGAACGAACTACTTGGGAAGGTGGTTCGACCCATCGAGGGCGTAAGATTAGTATACTGTAATCTGCTATGAGACCGGTATCGATCCAGGCGCGGTTTGATTGTGCCGAAAAAAAGAATATGGCACAGTTTACCTATCTTACGCAAATCCCTGAAATATATGTGTGGGGAAGGCGTGATTGAGACACAAGACATGGCATAAAGGTCTAGTTCCGTAGATGGGAAGTTGGATCATGTTTTCGAGCATGGATGGGAAAAGCTTGAAGTTAGGCCGAGACCTTACAAGTGGCAATGGACTTAGGAGACCTCGTATGATAATTCGGGTGAACAGCAACTACCATAGTTCAAAAACGGTTGCAAGCATGCATGGGAGAACATTGTCTCATTGTCTTTCTTATGCCGGAGTCTCAAACAGATCGGGATCGCTTATATTCATTCCTTCGCGTAAACAAAACAAAAACCGAGAATAGAGCTACTTAAATATTTATAGCTCCTTCTTTTCTTCAACCGCCTTTTTCTTGCCTGCTGCCGCTTTAGCGGTTTTATCTAACCCTCCCCAGGCAATTGCCACGACCAGAAGCATGGTGACAGCTCCAGTGCCGTATGCAACCTGTCTACCCGCCCACCAATATAAACTGCAAAACAGCACAGGCCCGCATGCCCTTCCAATTTGCCCTGAGCCTCTGAACCCACCTAGGCGTCTCCCTCTATCTTCTTCACCAACTCTAAAACTGGCCAATGCCGTCAGTCCTGTCACCACTGTCGCGCTCGTAATTGCCAAAAAGAATGCAGAGAGATAAAGCATCCCCTGTGTGTCAATCCTTGCAAGTAAAAAGAAACTTGCAGCTGAGGCTATCAATCCAGTTTTGACAACAATGTGGGGTGGTGCTCGTCGTGTGAACGAGCCTTGCAATACCGAGGCTGTAAGGCCAACGAACCCCAGAAGTTTGCCATTATCTTTTGAGGAGAAGGAAAAGAGTTCAAATGTCATGAAGGTCAAGCTAAACTCCATGCCTGAGAATACGAGAAGGAAGAGAAAATGCGTGAGGTTGAGAAGGACCAGGGATTTCTCTTGTGACTTGGCCGGCCCCCCACTTGATTTCTCTTCCGAAGATGAATTGCTCGCCTTGGGTGGCTTGGTTTCTGGGAGCCTCAGATAGAGATATATGGTTTCCGTGACGATGAGCACCAACGAGAAAGCCGCGGCAGTAGAAAACGGATTCCCAAGCATCAATGTCTTGCTGGCCAAAAATGCTCCAATCATTGGTCCCACAGTAAATGCGATGCTGAACGCGACTCCAACGAGTGCAAGGGTGGCACCCCTATTGTCTTCAGTGCTCACATCCGTAGCAATAGCAATCGCGAGCTGTACGTTCCCTTCGGACAGCCCACCTACGATTCTACTGGCCACAAATGTGGGGAAATCAACCGCAAATACCCAGATTAGCACAGATATGATATTTCCCACCATAGAGTAGAGAAGTGCGGTTCTGCGGCCGGATTTATCAGATATAGTGCCAATTATCGGGGCGGAGAAGGCCTGCAGAAGGGAGAAGAGGGAGCCAAGGGCTCCACCTAAGAGGACTACATCGAAACGATCGGAAATAGGACGGGAGAATGCGGCTTTGAAGGAATTAAGGTAGGCGAACGTTGTCCGCAGAAGTGTCGGCTCGGAGTAGCTAGCTTCCAGAGTCTGATAGTGGGCGAGAAGTTGAGGGAAGAGGGGCAAGATAAGGGTGAAAGATAGCTATCGGTATGAATTAGCGATATTGTCCAATTGCTTATATAGCCCACGTGACGCGATATTCCTTCGGTTACTCACAAGATCCAGTAACAGCGATATGAAAAGAGTCCGCAGAATCTGCTTTCGCAATTCCGGGGTTGGCGGTTGGTATGATATCATTATTGTTGTCAATAAACACGCCGCTCAACAGCGCTCAACTCATCAGTCGGGGGCAACAATAAAAAGGACTCGCAAAGACCGGTCTATGCAAATGTAAAGGGATTTATATACGCGAAAATGAAGAGCTGCGGAGGAGAAATAGAAAGAAGAGGAGGTCAGAATGATTGTTTCATTTGTCAGACCATCATCAGTGCAGCTAGGAGACGACTATCTTGTAGCAAATGTTCGCGTCGGGTGGGCGACCAATAAAGAGAGGTGCATATCTGGCTCTATTTTCGGCAAGCAAGGGGCTCGAACTCATAACAGGTTTTAAACCCCGAGCACTCGGCTATAACTAAATCAGCTCAGCACAATCCATGTCCTGACGAATATATCTAGAATGGTAGTAGCCTCGGATTGGATCTATCTCTTCTCGCCCTGACTTTGCAATCTTTAACTCGGGTGTTTAAATTTGCGTCCTGACTGGACTTATTTGAGCTCACCGCTAACTAACACAATATTTCGGGGTCAAGCTTCAGCCCGTGAAAATCCGAAAATAGGATTGTATGCTGTCAAGACACAGTAAAATCAAGGCTCGTCAGGAATAGGAACGAACCCTTGCACAGAACGTCGGCTCAAGGTATATTAAGTATTAAACTGATATCTATTAAAAAACCAATCGATCTAGGCATATAACTCTATCTATATACATAATGTCAATAGGAACGGTTTTTGGAGACCTTTGAATTCCCAATACACTAGGTTATAGAAAACCCAGAAGGGTCTTCCCTCTTCGCTTCTAAGATATTCCTCTGTTGTTTTCTGGTCCTGAGTAAATAAAGTCCCACAAACCCTACTAATAAGAATGCCAAAACGCCTGCCACAACTCCTCCAATTACTACTCCCTTGTTCGACGAATCATTTGTGGTTTGGTATCGGCTTGAAGGTGTTGCCCTCGACATCATTGTTGATTCTTGTGCAACTCGTTGGCTTGTAGCTATCTCTTGATGAACATTTGTTGACAGGATCGTGGAAACGATGATTGTAGAATCTGCATAGATCTTGCCGTTGCTAGCATAAGTGATGAGTGGTGTTCGTGACGATAATACTAAAATATAGACGTAAGTTCTTCTAGTACAGTCCTAACGTTCGGCACGTTCGTTGGATGTGGTATTGGGATAGAACCTTTTGTTACTTCTTGTGCTTCATTCGTCGTGGTAGGTAGTTCAAGTTGGCGATCTGGTGCGTTTGAACTCTGGACATTTCCAGTTACTAAGTCTGCCGGTTGAGTATCCGGATTATTTGGAGAAAGAGGTGCCGTAGGGCTGGTGTTTGATTCTACAGGGCTACCAGGCGGAATTGTCTCTGCTGGAGAGGGTTCACGAGGGCTATCACTCGCTTGCGAAGGTACAGCGTCTGGCAAACTGCCTCTTGTCGATGGTATAAAAATATTTGTAGGTTGAGCGTCTGAAACTGAGGGAGTTATTTGAATGCCATCACCTACATCCCAAGTTGGAGCATCTACTGCGGATTTGTCTCCACATCCTGGGTCTTGCCAGCTAGCGTGGAGTTTTGGAGGCGATTGAATATTTTGAAAGTTTGCACCAGATTGCAGAGGCAGGGAGAGTGTGATCAGGCTCTCAACGGTTTCCCTTTTTTTGTAAAATACTATCGTTGACCGGACTGCGGTATACCGCCTGCGAATAAGTTTATTGCGTGGACAGCCATCGAACTCACCCTCAAACCCATCTCCTGACATTTTTGCCTCTTGAACTTTATTTCCAAGGACTTTTTATGAGTGCTGGCTGAAATTCCACAAGGTGGGTTGTTACCTTTCTGGAAAGAATATGTCGTTATTATTTCGCCCCTACCATACCCTCGGGTCTGGGAGGAAAGATCGCAAGGGGTGAAGTTCAAATCCTTATATGCACGCCAGATATCCCCTAAAACCCATCCCACGGTTTGCTTAAACCAAGGTTGTTCCAGCCACGTGGAAGTTTCTACTTTTAGATCTGATTATATATCTATCCTCTTGTGATATGTTTACTCCCTGGGCTGCATTTAATGCCATGGTTAGTGGGCGAAACCAATTGGCATTTCACAAATCCTTGTCTTTGTGGACGTCCGGACTTGTGCGAAGCTTGCTGCCTACCCTTTGTCAGGGTGTTGAAGGTGTTGAAGGGCTGAGGGATGTTGTAAAGTGATTGGTTGCGGTCTCAGAAACAGCCTGGTTACCGGTCTGGCGGTCCCGGGGAGGTCTGTGAGCCTCAAGGTTTACAAGGCTTCGAACCCAGCTGCAATTGGCGGACCCGAAGATTAATTAACAGGGACCGCGCCGAGAAAGAGTTGCATACAACCGCCCCTTTCGGAAAAATGTAAATTCGATAGAGAAGTATACGGAGCGCGAAGTGCGATAGCAGTTACGAGAAGAGTGGCATTGCATGGATTTGAATCTGGATCATATATTCCACGACCATTTCTGCATTATCGCTCGGTGCAGGGTTATGTCAGCACAGCTAAGGGGGTAGTGCAGCAATACCATTAGTCTAGAAGATCTTTGTGAAAAATTCAAACTATTCTCTACACTGCTCAGTTCGTTCTTCCAGCTTTTTATCCTCTAATTTATGCTTATGGTGACATTCTCCTGGTGAACTATGGAACAAGCAACGCAATCTGGAGACCCCCCAGGTCACGATACTTCGCGGTATGGATTAACGAATGATCCGGGTCAGTTGACTTGCCTTTCCTCGACTGCAGGTAACTACAGATATGATCTTGGGTTTGATGGATATCCTGTGGCACCTCTGTGTTCCTCGTCGCCATATAATTACTATCCCGATATGCAAATTTCGAGTATTTCAACCTTCGACGTCGCAAAGGGGTCGACCTTAGTAGTATCTCCCAAATTCAGACATTCCCACAGAGTGCTTCTACGACTTTCTCTCCGTGGGCTCTCAATCATTTTTCTCTTTGCTTTCCTCAATTTGATCCTAATCCTACCTACACATCAGCTTGAAATCGGTTTCACACCCGCCACGAAACAGTTTTTTAATTCGGCAGTGATTTTAACATCACTGATAATTGCGCGCGCTGTCAAGAGCTTTTACGAAGAATGCGCAAAGGTTTTACGGTGGAGCTTATTGCAGCATCACTCAAATACCTACGAGGATACAGTTGATATATTATCTATAGATTCGGCATCAGTTTGTTGCTCGCTAATTTGGACACATTTGAAGAGAAAGATCCAAAACGGGCGACATAACCCTCAATCTTCCCAGATTAACAACTCCAAAGTTCATACTCAGCCGTCAATTTCTGTGCTTTTAATCTCTCTCCTCCTTATAACGGCTCTTTCAACAGAACTCGCAATTGCTCTACTAGGATTTACTTTCCAAATCGATGATGTCACATACCTCGAGAAGGGTAGTGAAGCATATATTACAAATTGGCTCTACATCGGCCCGAGTACGGATACGCGCAACCAGTTATTATCTGCAAAATCAAACGGCATGGAATTTATTAGTAGATTTGGCGTGGAGGGAGAGAATGGTAACCTACTCGACCTCTCAAGGAAAGGTCTTGATTGGACGATAGATCGTCCTACAGATTGCATCTATACATTACAAGAATATGACTCTGACAGTATCTTCGCCCTCGGCCGGCCCTCTCGTTGGCCAAATATACGTAATATTACAGTCACAAGCGCTTGTACTGAAGCAACGTACGTAGAAATAGTTCAAGCTACGAACAATTGCTCATTTTCATACATCATCGGCAACCGAAATATCACGAAATATGAGATACCATACTTCAATTGCAACATTCCTGAAGAAACAATATTTATGCACACAGATTTGACATGCGGACCTCGATGCTCTCAGATTATTGTCATCGAGGCCTTGACTTCAAACACAGCCACAAAAGCTTTTGAGTGTTCCACAACAATTAACGTGGTAGAGGGGCTTGAAAAGTTCTCCTCGCAGGATAAATTAAAAGGCGCGATACGTGATGAGATAGCAGCTATATTTTCATCAAGCATAGCCTACGGGAGCTACATGAGTCTGGCAACGTCTCAAACCCTAGGGATTTCTACGATTTCTACGCTCCCGCTATCGTCCCCTGCGACACCATATTTTAATTTTCACTTACCTACCCACCCATCCGAATCACTCAACATGTCCTATTCGACCTGGGTGGCTGCATCTCTCTCTCGCTTCGCCGCTGCATCAATATCTCACACGGATCTAGCGAATCCGCGATTTAAATCCCTTGGTAAAACCCAAATTACCCTCGATCGGCTTGCCGTTTCTATCGAGTCTCTCAATATCATCATTGCACTAGTTGGATTTCTGATCGTGTTGACTTTAGCATGGGTCGGGTATATGGTGGGCAATATAGAAATACCGGACAGTGGTGTTGATAACATCTCTTTAATTTTGCAAAAGGTGACAGGAGATAAAGAAGTCATGACGGAGAAAGGACGAGGAGCGGTGAAATATGTCAGCGGCGTTGGAATTAGCGTCGATAACATCACGAGTTAAATATATGAGAAATACGATAAAATTCCAAAACGTTGCTTTTGAGGATATAAGTGATACATGACCCATCACTGGAAAAACCTAGGCTTTGAAAACCGAACTCATGACCTACGCCGAGTATTTCCTATGTCTGAGGAGGGTATGCCCACGTGTGTTGACATTGGTTGTTTTATTCGTATCAACGCTTTCCCTAGTACATCATGCTGTTTTCGATCGTCAGTCAGCACGCTTTTCTGCCGCGGCCGAGTCTCGGAATGATATATCCGCGTCTACCCCGCGATTGCTTGTGATTTAAATCGTAGTTTTCAACGGAACTGCCGAATGTTTTTTTGGAATATATATACCCTATATATATTGCTATATATTCTCGATCTAAACCTGTCAAGTTTCCACTTCTTGTCAGCAAAATATAAAATCGACCAACCCGCAATTATATACAAGCCTACTTTATATCTCGGTCTATACGTACATGTATAATATATATATTAGTATTTTATAAACTCAACATATATAAGGAATTCAATATTCCGAAACTATACAAAATGGGTTCTACCGGTGGTATTTACTCGGTGCCCGAAGAGGCTTGGGAAGTCTTACAGAAAGGGATCTTAGAGAATCCCCTAATGAAGACGCTACCGGAAGAGCTGAAGTCCATCAGCAAACACCTGAAGTTTGAAGGATCTTCCAAACCAAGCATTCCAATCAACTGGAGGTTTGCGGAGAGTATTACGGCCCTCAAAGGACTTGAGGCCTTGATGCTTAATCTTCTCATCACGCGTAAGTATAAAACGGAGCCGTTAGATGTCACTATCAATTCGTGAGTATTCTTAATCATAAAATTCTATCATTTTAATAAAGAAAAGAGAATGAAACTGACATGGAGTAAAATTTCTCTGCAAAGTGATCACGCTTCGTTGTTCTTCATGAGCCCGTTACTCGCTCAAATAATCAAAGACGGGGTGCCTACACAGATGGACCCGGCGTCTGCGGAAACCCAAAAGATGTTCCCAAACGAGGACAAACACCGAGCCAACGTTAGTCTGCATAGACAACGGGCGACCAATATCTATGAGACGAAAGACGGTCGATTCTATCATGTTCACGGTAGCATGAATCCGGACCCAACTCTCACAGCTCTAGGCCTGCCCTTGGACGGCGAGCCTGACGACACACAAGAAATCGTCGTAAAGAGAATCCAGGACGCAGTTTCTAAACTCGACGCAAAGAGCTTAGACGAATTGATGAATGAAAAAAACCGCCAAGCTGGCACAATCGCCCACTCTTCCGAGGAGTATTTTGATTCGGAACACGGTAAAGCGAATAGCAATGTCGGTCTCTTCGAAATCGCCAAGGACCCTAAATCATCCCAGCCGGCATCATGGTGGAAGGAGGACGCCTCTAATCCGGCTTCACCAAAACGCCCTCTCGCGGGGCTCAAAGTCGTCGATTTGACGAGAGTAATCGCCTCGCCGGCGATCGGCCGAGGACTGGCGGAGATGGGCGCAAGTGTTATGCGTATAGCGTCACCTCAGATCACAGATTTCTCCTCACTCCACCAGGATCTGCATTGGGGTAAATGGAACTGCCATCTACATCTCAAAAACGAAGAAGATAAAGAGAAACTGAAACAGTTGATACTTGAGGCCGATGTTGTGGTGGACGGGTATAGACCCGGTGTTATGGAACGTTTGGGGTTCGGCCGTGAAGCAATATTCGAGCTTGTCAAAGACCGGGGGCGAGGAATTATCCACGTACGGGAGAATTGTTACGGTTGGTATGGGCCGTGGAGTCACCGTAGTGGTTGGCAACAGATCAGTGATGCAGTGAGTATTATTTCTATATTGTGTGGACAATTCCAGGACAACAGTGATACTAATAAGAGCTTGATGGTAAGTGCTGCGGTGTATCTCTAGCCTACGGACAAGCAATGGGCAATAATGAGGCCGTTACACCTGTTTTTCCAAACTCTGACTACTGGTAAATAGTCACCCATCCTACTTTTCAAGACATGTACTGAGCTAATTTATGTATAGCACGGGCGTCTGCGGTTCTACTGCGGTTCTACAAGCGCTCCTAGAGCGAGGGGAGAAAGGAGGAAGTTACGGGGTCGATGTGAGATATATTACATAGAAACTCTAAATATTTACCGAACGCAAGCTTACATTTTTTTATAGGTTGCCCTAAATTACTACTCTCAATGGCTCGTCCGCTCCTGTGGACAATACGGCGAAGATACCTGGAAAGACGTATGGAAGCGGCACGGGGCCCCTGTTTTCCGCCACTACGAGCCAATGCAGGTATTACTGCCAGCAATGGTCAAACTTCTTTACCAGTATGACAAGGAGACACTGTTTCAACCAGGGTTCTTCGAGGCCCGTAAAGCGGAGAACCTGGGTATGACTTTTAGAGCGGTAAAACCTATCGCGCAATGGAAGGATGGCGCCGTAGAGCTCAAATACAATGTAGGCACAAGAGGGAATGGGACTGATAAGCCTGTATGGCCGAAAGACTTGATGGTGCAAGTCGTTACCGGTGAAAATTAATTTAACCCGCAGCTGGTACCTGTGGTGTCATCAATTAAAATAATATTATACTCCAGTTTTACCATCTATTTAAATTGATCGGTTAAATTCTTGCGAAATATACATCTGAATCTGAGAAAACTTGTTGCATAAGGAACATGGACATCCCTGGATGTTGATCTGTAGCCGAGAGTGGGGTGGCGTGAACTGTGGAGCCGATTTTCTTCTGTGCGAGAGGGGTTGGTTATCTGACGCTTCAGCGCCGCTCGAGACGATAGTAGCACAGTAGCTCCGCCGCTAGATATGTAAGGGTCAGATATCCGGACCGAGGTACAAAACCTCACTAGTAGGTCGCTAGAGGATCTGGGGAAGCTTCTCTGTAATTCTTTCCTCTCTCCCTTCTGACGATGTATTTTAACCGCGGGAACTAAACTTGACCTTGATTCGCTTGCTCTAATTCTACGTAGAGCCTATAACAACATACAACTGCGATATTGAAGATCTGGGTCTATATCCTATTTATGCGAATAAACAGTACTTGGATGCATCTACTTACACTGTGGACATCTGGAATATTAATATATACAAAACTTACAATATAGAATCGACATATATTTTTATATATATATCTAAATATTAATATGTCTCTGAAATACGACCCTGAGTGGTTCGCAGTAGCAGGCCCCATAGTCGAAGCCACCAAAAGGATACCACCGCTCCCCGTCCACGACATCGAAGCCCGTCGCCAACGTTCTCGAATCTCGTACGCAGCATGGGCCCGCTTCCACGAGGCCGCCGCCGCCGCCGCATCCGCCACAGCAGCTTCAACGGACCCCAATAGCGTCCCATTGGAACCCAAAACCCCAATCACACATACCACTCACACCGTCACCGCGCATGATGGCCACACCCTCACCCTCCACCATTTCGCCCCTCCCATCCCATCAAATTCCCCTCCCTCCCCAGCAATTCTACATATCCACGGCGGTGGCATGATAATCCGCCACATGGACCAACAACTCCGCTTGCCCCATCTCCACGCAGGAACTTCCCACCTGCCCGTTTTCTCCATCGACTACCGCGTAGCACCCGAATCCCCCTCCCCAAACCCCCTCGAAGACGCCTACTCAGCTCTAACCTTCCTACACACCCACTCCCAGCTCCTCCACATCGACCCCTCAAAAATAGCCATAGTAGGCGAATCCGCTGGCGGCGGCCTAGCAGCAGGGGTCTCCCTCCTCGCGCGCGATCGAAACCTGCAGCCGCCCCTCGCAAAGCAAATTCTAATATACCCTATGCTCGATGACCGCACCACCACTAGTACTGCAATCGCCCCGTTCGCAACATGGTCCTACACGGACAACTTAACCGCGTGGTCCGCCCTGTTAGGTAAGGACACCGTAGGCACAGACAATGCATCACCGTATTCCGCACCCGCGCGCGCAGCGGGTACAATTGGCCTCCACGATCTCCCGCCGACATACATCGACGTCGGCGGGTTAGATATCTTCCTCCATGAGGATTTAGAATTCGCCTCGCAACTGGCCAAAGCGGGCGTCCAGGTCGAAGTGCACGTTTACCCGGGTGTACCGCACGCTTTTGAAATGATCGCGCCGGGTGTCGAGGTTACCAGGCGGGCGAGAGAGAACAGAGTGCGGGTTATGCGAGGGTTTTAGTAAGTTTTCTATCTCTTTTATTCCTTCCTCTTTCTCTCTTCATGGCGAATTAAGTTATATAACTCTGTTGGACGGTGGGTAAAAGTTGGATTCGCTAACTGTTTGGTTGAAAACATTGTTAGTCAGTCCAACGACGACGGGAAGACGGGACGGAGCGTGTTATAGTCTGAGACTTGCTCTGCGGGTGTTGGGAGCGGGTGTTTGTGATTTGTAGTTTAAGATATCCAACATATTTGTTGTCTGAGCCTGTTAGAATTTTCGTTCTAATATGAAGATTATTTCATCATCATCACCATCGAACAAAGTTTATAACTTAGTCTTCGTATCTCTCTCCAAGAGTGCGTTGTCAGCTGTTGCAAAACATCTATAAAGCCTACTTGGTAACGATATTGATATAACTGCTCTGAATTCATGAGTTCAAGGTACTCTAATCACGTCTTACTGGGACCAAAAAATATTTTGTTTAAATTGATTTGTTTCTATTATTTTCATCGATTATTAAGTTGTGTAATATACATTTGTTTTTTGGTAGTTATCCCAAATAGTCTGTGTGGTAGTATAATGTAAAATATCGCTCGCCAACCTTTATACCAAAGGTGAGAAAATACGCAGAGAAAACAGACGAGGCGATGTGAATGAAAAATTGTAACTCCAAAAACACCAATGTAAGAAAGAGTTTTGCCCATCCAAAGTTAGTAGAGGAGGGTGCTTTTATACAAAATGTTTGTTGTCTATAGGATGCAAATGAGTGAATGCGAAAATCGGTCCTGAAAATGAATGATCCAATGACTGAAGGAAGTAATGACAGGAATATGCAGAATGCAAGTTTGAACAAAGGAAATAGGTTTTGGTTGATGCAATGGATGATCGATCCGTGGTGTTCTTTCTCATTGATTCAAGAGAAGAGAAGGTTGATTAGTTAGCAACACTCGACAGGCCAGCTAGGAAGCGCCTTCCTATCAAGTGTGCGGATAAGAGTTTATTTATGGTGAACGTAAGAGGCACCTATTCGGTTTATTGCATTGATGCAAATTGTCTCAGATTGTTCCCAGTTGAACAGTTGTATAGCCCTCGGGCCTGAGAAGGAAAAAAGAAAGAATAAAGAGGTAAGAAAATTTGGTGGCGTAGAGCCAGAAGTCGGGAATGCCAATTCTGAAAATGTGCGAATGCATGTCCCGGTTCAAGAGAGAAGAAATGCAGCAGACACAGGAAAGGAAGAACCAAATCCAAAAAGGCCGCCAATGGGTATCGCCGATGGGTCAGGAAAAGAAAAAGCTAAAAGAGTAAAAATCAATCCGTTCGCCAGAACCATGAGTAACGCTTGGGAAACAGGGGGGGAGGAATGGGGTAATAAGATGATGGAAGCATTAAAGAAGAATACAAAGATGTAATACCCTCGATTTCGTTTTGAAGTCTTGAGGGTTTCATTAAAAGTTCGTAGCTAGAAAGTTGAAAAGGGTATCTGTAGAATTGAAAGAGAGAGTTCGAGAGAGCGCGGAAAGTAAACTCCAGGCGAATAAGATGTTATAATCTCTTCAAGCCCTTTGGTGCAATGCCCTTAGCTTTTGCGCCCATGCCTTTGGAGTAGACGACGCTTCTGGGAACTTTCTTTGGTCTCTCCGTCATAGCTTTGAGAGCCTCTGGTCTCTCGATCTCAACGCTTCGTCGTTTCGCGGGTGGTGGAGACATGCTCCTGTCAACCTCTCCGCGAATGTCAGTCTCCAAGCTACCTTCCTCATTGGCTTCGTCAAAGGTGCGTTTCCCGAGTGGACTAGACGATCGAGAGCGGCGGCCAGTGGAGGACGGCGAGAAGACGGTGTTTGTATTTTCCTTGCCCTGATTGGTCGAGTCAATGGAGGACTTTGGTGCGTGATGAGACTTATGGGAATGAGGGGTTGAAGTATATGGAGTAGCTTGATTGTTTATATGCTCCTTTGTGGGTGTGTGAAGAGCATTGTCCGCGTGGGAAGTGCTATCCCTCGGGGGGATGGAGAGCGCGGAAGGGTGGTCGTCAGCGGCGCGCTTAGTGGAGCTAGACGAACCGGGTCTTCGCAATGACGACGAGGACGATGCGTTCTTCCTATGCTTCGCAACTGGGGTCGTAGGAGCGGCAGGCCCGGCGGGCCCGGCGGCGGCGGCTCTTCCTTCCTCGTCGGCCTTCTGACGCATGTTCTTAACAGTGCTCTTGAGGTCGGTAGGGATGGAGGCGTATATTTTGGTCATGAGCTTGGCCTGTCGGGAGAAGGCCTTGTAGTCTTCTTCAGCGAGGAGACCAGCTTCGGAGTTCAAGGCGCTCGAGGGATTGGGATGGATGAGCAGACTCCTGATGACCTCGAGTACGTCTCGGAGCTTGGTGGTCGGCGTCCAGCTGGTTTTTAGGGTGTCGACGCAGACCTCACCGGACTTCTCGTCGACGTTCGGATGCCATATCTTTGTCTTGAAGTTGGCGGTGGGAGGAGAGCTTGGGTAGGTGTCGGTACACTTTATTGAGAGACGGAAGGCGCCCGACTCGTAGGGAGTGCCGACGGGGCCGACGAGGGTCACGTCGAGGATGAAGAGGTCATCGTGGGGGGATTCGACGACGATGTAGTCCGGGGGAGGGCAGGCGTTGATGGCGGCGTGCTCTGACGCCAGACGCCTAAATATCTTTGCCTGTGATATCACATCCAAGTTAGCTACTGTATATGGAAGATGATACATATATGCATATGTGTATATATATGTATATATATAAAGATAAGAGGGAGGACATACCATATTGGAGTGTGTGTGTGTGCGGTCTGATGGTAACGAAATTGACGGAGAAGACTATTGTATCAAATGCACTTCATTTGATGTATCCTATGCTGTTGAATGTTCGACAATAGTATATTTCGGGTAAAAGAGGCACCCCCCACGTCGAAGCTACCGGTTGGATGAAGGCGAGGGAGACGAAGGGACGTGGGGATGAAAGGATGGTTGGATGAGATGCGATGGCTGGCCGGCTGGGCGATTGGCGAGAAGAAGAAGGGAGGAATAATGTGTTTCGGGTACGAGCACAACAAAGACTGGGCGATGTTGGTAGTTGCAGTGGTAAGAGCGCGACCTGGGCGACGGAGGCAGCGACGATAAGATTGCTCGGTCGACTGATAGACGGGGCGGCGACGGCGGGCGATATTAAAATAAAATAAAAGGTAAGGGGACGGAGGGGAGTGTCGCAGAACAGAAGACATTGGCGATGGGATTAATTTAACGAGGCCGCCCGGTTAACCTGATCAGCTTAGCTTCCCTCCGCAGCTTTTGTTTACGTTTTGTTGTTGTTGTTCTTGCCAATTTCCCGATCCGGTAATCTGATGGACGGGGCAGCAGGGATCCAACTACAAGGCCCGTGTAAAGTGGCCCTCGAAGAACCCCCCCGCCGGCCAATCAGGCAGCGTATAACGCGTGCCCGTGTCCTGGTACGTCTGCGGTCGAAGGCGGTAGGCGAGACTGGCGGTATCGGTACTATGCACCTGCCAGCGCATCCCATTCGACGGCCGGCCCTGTGACGAGCATTCCCACCTCTGCCCCCCGGCTGGATGCACCATGACGGGCCACAAAACATAAACAAATGACACTGTCGACCGTCTTTCTGTCGACTTTTCGTCCCGTCTTTTGAGACCGTCGACGAACAGGGTAAGGAATGCATTAATGTAAACACTAGCCCGCTCTCTCCAACGGCGCTCCTTCGAAAATAGTCCCATATTTTCGTCTGGTTTTCCGGCATTCTCTGTACATTCATTCTTTGGGCACCCCCCTTCTTTAGTTTGGATCTATTTCTGTTCTCTTCTAGTCTCTTTGTATTTAGCATAGTGTGAACGAAAAGAAATACCCAGCGTCTACCAGGTTATCACATACCCAGATCCGGCTTATCGCTCTGAAGATTCGTGCTGAAACTCGGTTCCTACTGAAACACCATTTCCACGGGTAGCGAGTTGACGAACATAACCGCCGCTCCTCTTCAACGGTTCTAAGACATCGTGATACCATAGCTCGCAATCGATTATTCCTATCGACAAGCCCGACGGCCGCTTGCATTGATAACAACTAACGAGAAGCAGGGTCGCGGGGCACGGCATTACTTCTCGCATGCATATGCCCCTCCTCCTCCCTCCCGTCTACACACACAGGCAGCCCACTTTACCCCCCCTCCCCAAATCGAGTAATAAAACTGTTTACAATTCCACTTCCACCCTGTCTGCGTATTTTATGCATTCACCCGTGTATGTGTAGGTGTTTTATGTGAAGAATGCATGCACGTAAACAAACGAGAGAGAAAGGACCCGCTTCCCGAAGGCGACTTTATCGCGATATCGCATCTTCGATCGCTCACTGGTGGAATGCACAGACGTGTGCGTGCGCATCCCGTTTCGAGATATTGCCCAATCTGGAAATTCTCAACGTACCAAAACAACCAACAATTCGAAACGCAGTCTATAGCAACCATCTGCGCGAAAAAAACGTCGAAACACCATTACAATGTTGCTATGCCCAATATGCCGCAAAATAAACCAAAAAACCCGGGGCGGCTTTTACCGTAAACATCTGTAGCTGCTGATGCCGATACAAAAAAAAATACACAATAATGCCTACAATAACAATGCAATGTGAAAATTCTAAAACTAAGGCCCGTCCATGCTAAGCGCCTCGTCCGTCCTGACGAAAACCGCCACGGCGCCATGAAACCTAGCACTCTCGTCCGCCGCTGTCACACCGGAATAGGGTATCCCCACTAACAAGTCCGACCTCCTGTCGCCATTAATATCCACCACCGCTAGTGATGCTCCAAAATGCGCCTGCGAAAAGTAAAACCGCTGTTAGCTCTTAAGAAAAATAGCAAAATATTGACCATGTGCAAATACAATGACGTGAAGATATTTATGGATGCATACCTTTTCTTCCGGCCCCGATAGTAGTGCCTTTGTCGTGAACTCTCTCACCAGATCCGCCATGCCTTCCCCGATAACAGCCTGCCTCTGCTCCTTCACATTCCTCACCCTCGAGTGCTTCCAATTCCCATCAAAGTCCGCAATAGCACCGATATCAACCCACCAAACCGCTCCCTTCTCGCCCTCCGCCCAGGGACTCCCAACCCACAGCCCGCCTTCGCTATCGACCCCCCTCAGCACCATCCCAAACTTCCCATACTTCTCCCCTTCTTTACTCCTCACCTTTGCAACCAACACCCCTTCGCCGTCTATAATTCTAAACACCCTCAAATACCCAATCTGATGATCATCATTCGGCGTCCCGACGACAACCCACTCGTGCCCGCCAGGACTAACACCACTCTCCACTCCCCACCTCCCAAATCCTTCCTTCTCGGGTCCCCAAATTGTAAAATCGTGCTTCATGCCATTCGTACCTTCATCCCATTTCCAAAAGTAAATCTTGCCACGTCCGGGCGCTCCGATTCCGAGCATCTTACTCTTCCCCGCCCACACCAGCGACCTGCCAAACCACTCGTACGTGTTCTGATTACACGCCTCGCCCTTCTTCTCCCACTCCGGTAAATTAACTCTCACCACCGCCCCCTCCACGACCTGATCGCACCCGTTGAGCGCATTGTCAACGAGCAACCCCATCTTCACCACTGCCACCTCTCCTTCCGCAAGTTGCACCCCGCATCCGCTCCTATTCCCATCAGCGAACGGCATCCCCAGAATAACCTCCTCCTCGCCATCGCCATCTACATCAGCAGCTAGAATCACACTGCCGAACTCCCGTTCACCAACTCTATCGCCACCCGGTAGATCCTCGAATGACAGTCGTAATATCCTCTGCGGGCCTTTAAACACATCCAGATACCCGGCAGGAATGAACCCGATCCGTGGCGAAGATTCGTTAAAGATCTTTGGCCCCGGCGCCGTGACAACATTGTAAACTCCAGATTTAAGCCGTAAAGGCGTAGTAGCCGCTCCAAACCTCGCATTCGGATGGTTCGGCCCCGTAATATCCTGTTTCTCCATCTCAAGCACCGTGACCTTGCTTCCCAACGATGCCTTCGCCTGGCAGAGCACCTGCGTCCGGGCAGCTGGAAACAGCACCCGATGATACTCCGATCTACCCGTGACTTTGAAAAACTCAAACTCCAATCTTCCTTCCGAGGTCCGCCAATCGCTCTGCACGGGTTGATATTTCAGCACCTCCTTAAGATCGATGCTATACACCGCCCCACCGGCAACGTAGTCCTGATCCTCCGTCTCCACGAAGGCGGAAGCCGTAAGCTCCACGGACCCAGCCTGCGCTTCGTCTACCGTGACCCCATCTAGAATCTGCTTCGTCCCGTGATTGCCAATACTCAAATACGACCCGAACTTCGAGAACGCCTTCCCAGTAGACAAATACACAGGATCTCCAAAGCTCCCAGGGAACGGCGAAGGCGTCGGATGCGGAACCCGGAATTTATCCCCATCATCGGCCATCGTATCAGCAGCAGTCCCCAGAACCTCCTCATCGTCGAAATACGGCAGATTATCCGGTACCGCCATCTGCACGGACCCGAGCCGCACATTCTCCTCCTGGTAGATATTCTCCATATACCGCTCCACCAGGCCCGCAAAGTTCCCGTCCTGCTGTATCAGTTGCGCGTAGACCCCGCGGTGCGTGTACACCGCCTTCTTCTCAACCTCGCTCCCCTGTTCACCGAACGGCAACAGCGGCGGATCCGGCGGCTCGATCTTACCCCCGTTCCGACTCTTGATCAGCTTGAAGGTATCGCATAGATCCCACCCGTCGCTCTCGTCCCCGCCGGCACCGGTCCACATCCACTCCGTCAGGTTTCGCCAGCACCAGACCGCGTTGCCAGCCATCTCGTCCATGCCGCCGAGGTAGTACTCGTCGAAAAAGTCAACCATCACGGGACTCTGCTCCACGTATCGATCGTAGAGACCGCCGCCTGCGGATACCACGGCACGCATGGCGGCTAACCCCCTGGCGACGCAGAAGCTAAACGAGAAGCGGTTGACGGTGGTGATGCCCATGCTTTCGTAGATTGCGAGGATGTCTGCTGTGGGGATCCACCAGGATGATTCGACCCAGTTTTTGGAGTCGGGGATGCCGTCCTGGCGGTGGGCCAGGATGATGTCACCGCCTGTGTCGACGAGGGAGTGGGCGTCGTTGTAGGAGGCGGCGAAGTCGAGGCCGGCAACCATGCGGATGAAGCCGTTGTACATTTTTAGGGAGTGCCATGTTGCGTCCGAGGAGGCGTGGAGGGAGACGGAGAAGATGAAGGTGAGGAGGTTGTCCTTGTGGGATTGGTCGTCGTCGGTCATGAGCGTGCCGTTCGGCCAGAGGGTGTTTTTCGTGTACGCGGGTTGTTGGTCCCCGCCGCCATCGTGGCGGTCTAGAGAGGGCGGCTGGGAGAGGGCGATATAGAGGGGCCCGTAGGTTTTGTGGAAGTAACGGATGGCGGCGACGATGAAGGGAGGCCAATGGGCGGCTTCGGAGGGGACGTCGTTGGAGAAGCAGCCGTAGCCCCAGTCCGGGAAGAAGGCGCCTGCTTGGGCGGCCGGGTGGGTAGATTCCTGGGAGAGGATGCGGTTTATGTGGGCGTGGTGGAGTTGGAAGGGGCTGTCGTTGGGGGAGGAAGCCGGGGCGATGGAGTAGAGGGAGCGAGCGCGGCGGAGTATCTCATTGTGGGTTCTGTTCAGTATATTATCAGCACGGTAAGATACGTAAATAAATAGGTAGATAGATAGGTAAGAACCACGTACAAAACTCCGCAGGTGGTGGAAGGCTGTGTGAAGAGGCCAATTGAGAGGGAAAGGTAGGTGCATATCAGCGAAGATATGCGGCTCGGGCCTGGGACAGGCATGGTGGTTGCGGGCTAAGCTGGCTAGCTGGAGGGTACGACGAGACGGGGTTCAGGGACGAGTCGAGGACGTGCTGCTATCCATTCTGAGCAGCCAGATATCGGTAGTACCAGCGGATTGGGTGGTCGAAGGATTCTAGAGAAAGGAAGCGGGGAGAGGTGGAGACATATATAACACCGGACGAGCGATCATGTTACGTTGCAGGCCAGGTACGAGTTACGGGCGAGATTCAGCCGGGGTACCTGTGACGGGAGCTGTGCATTGAAGCCAGGCAGGGTTCGGATGGAGCAGCCCAGCTAAGCAAGCTTGGTGCGAGAGGGGCCCGTGTGACGCCATGTCCGGCAAGCGAGCCTATCACGCTGCCACGGCCGTAGCCTGCAGGCCTTGTGTGGTCCGTCCCCTTCGGTGCCCGTGTCCGGTGATATGTTTACGTAGCTACGTAGATATATGATTGTATATATGATTGTGTATATGTTGGATATAATGTTAGGTGGAGGTAGTTTGGAGGTTGCTAGGTGATCTGGAGGATAGTCGATAGCAGCCACGTAACTACGGTCGACGGTAGTTGGGTGGGAGTTAGTTGGTGTTGCCTGCGAAGGCTGCCGTTTGGGATTAATAATAACAAGACGATATTAAAGAGCGACACAGACACACCGATCCTACTGCTCTCCCGTCCCGCCAATCACTCGATATTCTCCTGCTGCTGCTGCTGCCGCTATAAATGAGCATCTCGCCCGCCGTCTTTACATCGCATCGCTCAGTTTGCATATACCGTCGACATTAGATTATCAGTTCGAATACGGACCCGGCCACCCGGTTGTATCCGTAGTCAGCTAGCTGCCCCGTCGACCTCGACACCGCATCAAACCTGCAAACCCTCCTCCCCTTTCCACCCCCCATCTCTGCGGCAGAAAGAACAAGATGGACCCCGCGGACCAACCCCCTCCGGGCATCGACGAGCCCGGCCTGACCCTCATGCGAGGCCCTGATCCCAAAGACAAGGCGCCCGAATATCAGAGAGGCCCCGTCCCCAGCTACCCTGCTGCCGCTGCCTCGTCCGCATCGACCGTCAAAGCTAAGCAAACAACCACCTCCGAAGCCGTGTCCAGCAACTCCAACAACCACGATGACGACGATGACCCGCCTCCGCCGCTGCAGAAGCGCCGTACCAGCAGCTTTGAGTACCATGAGGACGGACCCTCTCAGTACGATTCCCTCAAGCTACCTCCCAAAGGTGGGTTTTCAAACCATTTCTTTCCACGTTATCGATATATTCCCCCCTCCATTGCGCACGCCAATATTGCGGGGAGCTAGCTCCTACCTAACAACACATATAAATCCTACTTCCCCCATCACCCCATATGCACACCACTTTTATCATCTCCTGTGAAAAAGAAAAGCCACAACTAACATTCAAAATTAAAAATAATTAAAAATTGTAGGAGATAAACCCCTCCCACCCCTCTACCTCGAACTCATCCGCGGCAAGATTCGTGAAGCCGAACGCCAGCTCCACTTCGCCCTCCTCTCAAACTCCACCCGCGACTCCCACGACGCCTCGAAACGCTGCTCCTGCGCCCTCGCCGAACTCGAATATGTCCGCCAAAAGGTCCACTTCCCACCCCCGATCCAGCTCCTCGAGGCCCGCATCCTGCGCACAACCGCATTAACCTCCCTCCAATACGTCAGCGAAGCCGGAGACCGCATCCTCGACGCTAAAAAGGCCGAGGGGCTGATCCAGCGCGCCTTCCAGGTTCTCGGCGAGCTAATAGACTGGGAGGAAGTCAAGCAGCGTGGTGCCGCCGTCGAAATGCTCGAGGAATTTCTCCCCATGTGCTACTTTGGCAATAATAAATCTGCTGCTGCTGGTGTTGAAAACTCCGGAGCAACGGCGTCCACCGTGCCCCTCGACGAAATAGACGGCGTGGAAGGTAAAGTCGAATACACGGAAACCATGGCCCTCTGGTACCAGATGATGATCGACCACGCGCGGGTCACAATGACCAAAGCCAAATGGAAGGAACGCAACTACGGCAAGAAGGAGATCAAGATTGAAAACTACGCCAAAGCCGCGAAATTGATCGCTGTGGGGCTTGAAGGTTTGGAGGAGGTTTACGAAGGGCTCGACCATACTGACTCGGAGTACTTGGACTACAAGAAGAACGGGAGCGATTTCCTCCAGCAGATCATGGACATCGCGGTGCGGGCGTGGAAGCAGGATGAGCTCGTGGAGATTATCGAGTCAACGTCGAAATTGGATACCGAGGATATCAAACTCCGTATTGTTAAGGCAAGACTGAGGGCGTCTGAACTCGAAGCAGAGCAGAAGAAGCGACAGGAGGAAGGAGAAGACGATGGGCTGGGGCCTCCGAAGACACCTGCTCCAGGTGATGAAGAAGAGGATGCGGAAGCGGCTAAGAATAAAGGCAAAGGGAAGGCAAAGGCGGTAGATGAAGAGGAGATCAGTACGGTTATTACCCCGATTAGCCCGAAACCGGTATCCGCGAGGGATAAAGGCAAAGGCAAGGCTGTTATACTTAATAATGACGATGGAGAAGAAAAAGGATTGCCATCGTATTCGGATGCGCAGAAGACTCGCGAGGAGGAGGATTGGGTTGTTATTCCGAAGGATTAGATATTTCTTCTTTGATGCGGGCTACCTATCGAGTTTACTTTGTAATCGAGAGACATGGAATTTTTGTTTAGCGATCTTCAATTTTTTTTCTTCAATCCCTAAATTCGTGGGATCTATTTCCTTTGTTATCTCTGGGGATATTTACTGCATTTTTTTCGTCTCCTTTTTTACAGGCCGTCATTGGGTGCCTTTGTCGTTGGATGATGGTCTGGCGGGTTGAGAACCTGGCGTTCTGTGGATGTTAGTTTTGAAAATTTGAATTTGAATCCCATGCCGCTTTGATATCGAGATGTTGGAAAATGCCACCAAAAGGTGCATAACCGAGGCGGGTTTAAGATTTCTAAACCTGGATCGAATTAGCGTTCCTGCAGTGTCCTATCCTCGTAAATCCTGGTGCGGCAAGCTAGCTAAGGAGAATACAATGGCTGGCTGGGGGGCTTTTTTTGGCCCCCTCGGAGGCTGAGAGACGGGACGAAATAACGTTAGAAACATCCTGCGAAAGTCCGTGGCCAAGGGAAGGCATTAAAGGTTGGGTGGTCGCATCGGCCGATATTGGCTGACCAGCGAGGTTGGGCGGGTCGCACAACAATGATGTCGAGGTTGGAGGCGCAAATAGCGAAAGAACCAGTGGTTGAATATATTCAGGTACATCTCCCCTTATCGTAGAGGAATACCTTGCATTCGTACCTGGTTTTGATGTTCCGTTTTGCGAGTTTTCCTGGTATCTTCTCTACATTGCTGCCATAAGTCATTTGAACCATGGCAACATTCACCAGCCCCGGTCGCTCCTGTGCGACGACCACCAAATCCGACCCCGAGAAAGCCACACCACAGCCAACACAACCCGCCGTCTCCTTCCTCGACGCTGAAATCTCCCGCGCGGAAGGCGTAATCTGGACCGTCAGCGCCCTCTTCACCATTCTCACTGTATACACCCTCATCCCATTCATTTACCCCGAATTCGCAACCTACTGGTTCCCTTCCTTCCTCGCCTTCGCGACAACCGCCTACCCAATTAACTATATAAAATGTCACAATAATACCTCCCACACCACTACCACATCGGTATCCCCATCTTCATCTTCATCTTCATCTTCACCATCCTTCCTGTACAAACAAGCGGCAAATATAGAAGTGCCAGCATACTCGCCCGCGCAGATATGCCCGCTCTACACAACAACCGCTCGATCCTCGCAATCCACGTTTGTAAAAACAATCCTCGACGTCGCGTTTCAAGGTAACTTTAGTGTGTACACGCACCCGATAAACATGGGCATCCTCTCCCCGGGATCGTACAAGGGCGAGTATGTAGACTTATCGCTATTTTTCACGGGGGAGTATAAATCTGCGAATGTAGACGGATATCCTGCTTCTATCAACTTTCTCGATTCCAAGAAGGGGAAAGGTGAGTTCGCGCCTACGGGTGGGCGCGGGTGGTGTTACGAACGTACCCGGCAGGGAAGGATGCGAAGCGGGATGGAAGCTTATTTGGGACGGGTGATGGGGTGTTCGGCGTTTGTAGGGGAGACGTACGACTGGAATAAGATAGAGGTTGCGCATAGGTTTATGGGTATCTCTGAGGCGGAGGCAGGGTATTTTGTAAAACAGGTGGAGCTCGCTTTAGTGTTTGTGGGCGTCGATAAGGTTCACGCGAGAAATGTGGCGGACAAGTTGAAGGAGCAGTTTGGACGGGATGGCGGGTACTGTACCAGCCAGGATGCCCTGCAGAGCGAGAAGGCCGATAAGTGTAGACGACCGGAGAGGGTGGCGGTGATGAAGAGATAATTACATTCACGACGGTGACAATCTCAGTGAGTGGATGGAAGAATGGTTCGATATCGACGGTGGTAGAGCATGCTCTCCTTATTTAAATTATCTCAAGTGGTACGAGTCAAAATAGTAATATAATTGTAATAATGACAGGACGTCCGCCGTCAGTTGGTATAAAGTAATTGTACAGTAATCTACACGGCGTGAACGAATGAGGGATATCTAAGAAACTCGCAATACCCCAAAACCCAATAAAGGGAAACACCAATCTCCCATAAAATCTTTAAAAGAAACGCCAAATTTTCCAAAAGAAAATAAAAAGAACAAATGAAATACTCTCCCTGCGTTCAATGCACTCTGCTTTTTAGTAAACCAATAGACCGGACCGATAACTCAGTGGTAAACTTGCACACTTTCCCACCGACTTCCAATTAAAATATCCAAACTCCAGCTCTAATTCATTTTGCTCCCTCTCTCCATCAAATCCTCCTCGGCGAGTCTCTCCTCCTCACCGAATCTCCTCGCAAGCACCAAACCGATTAAAGTAACCACGCTGCCCACCAGGAATAAATTATCAAACCACCCATCAACCCATCGCACATCGAGCATAACCCCAAGTGAGCTCTCCAACACGCTGCCCATATCTTTCGGTAGCGAACTCCTCAACAGCACCGCTGCAGAAACTACGTAAATGGCGGTAATCTGACTGACGGCTAGTGCGAGCCCCGCATGGCCCCACACGCTCGGCGCAGCCCTGGTAACCATATTAAACGTGATGGCCACAGAATTCAACGACCCGAAAATAATAACTCCCGAGAACGCGAACCCGATATTCCGACTCCACGCCTCCCGATTCAAGTCGTGATCGTAGTGCTTTATCACCACCGCGAGAATATTTCCAATCGGATCTTTCTGCGAGAAGGTGTGCGTGTCTGCGCTGGTCGTCCACGTCGAAAAGCGGAGGAGCACGGTCGACGAAATGCGGTAGAGACAGTATATAGAGAACCCGAACTGCACGATAGCATACACCCTCCCCAGAGCGGTGTGTGCCCTCTCTTGTTCCTTCAGCCTAGTGGAAATGTCATGCACCTCTGTGGACAGACTGGTCTGCATTGCTACTAGACCGGAAATCTCCATCTGGAGGGTACTCGCTTCCCGCAATTCGTCGGTGCCGCGCAGGGAGGACATCATTTTGCTTATCATACCACCATCGGTGGCCGAGTTCGAGTTGAGCTTTCGTTCGATCTGTGCGAGTTTCAACCGTTTGCTTTCGAGCATCTGCACGGTGGCTTCGAGCCCGCCCTGGGCGCGGCGGAGGTCTGTTTCCGTTACGGGACTCGATTTCCGGGTGAAGGAATACCAGGGGGCGGAGATACAACCGAAACCGGACAGGAGGGCCATCAACTAGATTAAAAAGCGTTAGAATATTACATCTTGAATACGGTGTGGTAACAGTTGAGAACATACGGAAACTCCGATGACGCCGAGCCTGCTCAGGCATTCATCGCTGATCCCCTTCGCTGTCGTCTCAAACGACATGCTGCCGTCGGGGAAGAGCACCTCATCTGCAGGCGGGAGCGGGAGGTGGTCGCCCAACTTGTAGAAGAGCCACAGCCATCCGACAAACATGACAACCATCGCCAAGCCTCTGCTTCTCCGTTTCCATGCGGACGGTTTCGATGACGATATAGCGATAAGGTCGGATTCGTCTCTTCTGGTGATGAAAGCGTAGATCTCGAGTAACGGGGCCACGATGATCAGGAGAAGCAATAGGACGTTGATGGTACAACGGAACCAGAGCCAGCGGGCGTTGGTATCACCCCAATCCATGATTTCGCACAGTATCAGCTCTGAGAGTACGCCTGTAGCACCGAGGGTGATTGCGAATACGAGGGCGGAGAGCCGGCGGGAGACGGTAGAGGGGGCGGGTTTGAGAGTTGGGGGCAGTGAGAAGGTGGGGGACGCCTTTGTGGGCGATAGCAGCCGGCCGCCATTGGTGAGGGAGTTTTGTTCATTTGTGAGGTAGGGGAACACCCGTAGGAAGGCGAAGAGGCCCACGAGGATGAAGGTGAGGAAGAAGGGGACGGAGGATAGTGTGGTGAGTATTAGTGATGTCGTCGAGAATGTGCTGTGGGGGTGTCGGAGGCCTGGCGGCACACAGCTATCGTCGGTGCACTTGTCGAGATCCGGGGGGTTCGAGTATATATCCATCTTGTCGGGCTTGTCGTCGATGGAGGGACGATGGTGATGATGAGGAGGAGTAGGTAAAAGTGGAGGTGGCCTATGAGCGAATGGGAGGGTAGCAGGTTATAATAGCGTTCCAGCCGCAGAGCCCCCAAAGAGCAGGCAGGTCCACGACGTATGTCTCCGGACTGACTCGCTACGGACGAATGTAAAGAGGCTAGTCTCCAGCCTGGTTCTATTCCCGAAGCGCCCAGTTTGGCACTAGTCGAGTGGATGGATGAAGACGAAGAAGGAAGTGGGTCGGTGTGCCGGCACGCCGCTTTTTGAACTGTGAAGAGGACGAGGTGGGTTTGAGTTTGTGCTCACCAGATGAGATGACGGTGAGAAATAATTGAATAGGAATTAGCGGAATAGGAGGGCGAGGGTGCACGACGACCGGGTTTCAGGTCAAGCGAAGGCGAACAGCCCCGGTCCAAACCTGCGAGGCCCTGAAATTGGCCCTTGGCGGTGCTGACAGGATGATGCTATATTCAAAAGAACGTCCGGCGGGCTGCCGTCCGTCAGGTTGACGCTCTTCCGTCTGCGGACTATCTATCTAGTTGGCTATAATTAGAAGGGGACACGTTCGGAGGTTGCGGAGAGCCTTTTCTCGACGGAGGCCAGCCACGTTCCAACACGCATCCAGACCACAGTGGACCGTGAAGCGCGAACAGCGGTGTGTTTTGGTCCCGTTTGCACGTTTGTTAGAGTTCCAGGTAGAAAGTATCCATCGTTATGGTTTAATTAATCCGACAGGGAGGGGTCGAATCGAATCGGCTCGAGTTTAATTCGTGATCACGGATCGTACGATATATTAATTGTCGTTGGGGCACGGCTGACCTGCTAGCACTGGGGGATGTTCTGTGCCGCAATTCACCTCGTAACGGATTACTTGCCACAACGTTGAAATCTACCATAGCGAGCGCTAGCAGCTGATACATTTCATGGATACGAGAATACATCCAAGGGGAGCCTTGGGAACGACACGGTGCTTCCGTTTTGGCTCTCCCCTCAAATCTGAGTTCGAGATATCTGAGATTAAAAACGTTATCAAGCCCCCTTGGCACAACAGGGGAGACCGGCAACCATAACCGACACAGCGTGGGATGTTCAAAATAGCAACCCCAACCTTACTATCACAACATTCCTGTTTGTACCTTGGAGAGTTAAGGAATGGCTTATTTTTGTCCTCAAGAGTCACTTTAGGTCTGAATATAAAGGCAAGTTTGAATTCAGAAAGGCCATGATCAACGCCTCGTATGTATATTTATTGCTATATAAACTCTGCATCCAAAAACACCATAAAAAATTGAAAACAAACAGACAAGTAATTCGATATTAAAATTACAATCAAACTTCGTCGCCCTCGAGCAAGCTCATATCGTCGGCATCAGTGTTCGCACCGCCCTTCTTCTTCACACCCGGGACCAACCCCTGCACCTTCCCCCATAGATCCTCCTTCTCTTCGAAATCTTGCCATCTCTCCTCCCTTTCCCACATACTATACTGCTCCGGCGTCTGCTCGATCCTCATACTCCTCGTTCTGCCCAGTCGATTCTGCCTCGCAACCAGTGCTGTCAATCCCGCATCCTTCCTCTGTTTACTCCTAAAACTCTGCGCCCAGTACATCTGCTCGTGCTCTCTCAAGTACCTATCACCGTGGAAACTTCTCAACACCACCTCTCGCAACCGTAATCCCAACTTCCTCCTATCCTCTGCTTTCTCATACATCCGTTTGGTAATCCAATCCCTGTCCGCGTCTGTAAAGTTCTCAGGTAGCGGCGGCGGTTGAACAGTATCAGTCGTGTATTTCGCCCATGGGCCCAACATTGCGAGGATACTCAATTGCGCACGGGCTAGCGCGATAGGGTCGTTAGGTGGTACGACTTCTCCGTATCGAACATCCGGGTCATCTGGATCAGTGAGAACCTGCGCTGTGGCACCGACTTCCGTGGCTACTATAGGGATACCGCTCAATGCGGCCTCACCGATGGCCAACGGTAGACCTTCCGACAAACTGGAATTCATGAACAGCCAAGCCTCCTTGAGCACGGTCTTAGGGCTTCCGAACCCACCGAGCTTCACGAGACCGGTCAGACCACGAGAAGTGATAATCTTTTGCGTTTCAACAGTGTACGCTGGCGTTCTGTCCATGGCACCGTAGACCGTTAGATGATAATTCTTGAATCCGTAAGTATTAATTATCACGTCCGCAGCTTGAACGGCGTTCTTGACGTCTTTAATGAACTGAACGTTTGACAACATGACAACGGTAGGCTCCGGAGATATGCACTCCGTGACGGGTTGGAAGGAACCCATGTTACCGATACCGTTCGTCACAGGATCGATCTTTCGTCTGAACTCCTTCTTAGACTGGCGACGGCCAGAATCAGTTCCAAGATCGGCCTCCCAGTCACTATGATAAATTAGTCGGTACTTTGAGATCTCAAAGGAATGCAAGGATGAAGGAGTAAAACTTACGGATTGTACACGCTAGTGCAAGGAAGAAGGACGTCCGCATGGAAGTATGCTAGATTCGCGGCGAGCTTCATAACACTCAAAAGCATATTCTGTACGGGGATGGCCAACAAACACTGCGCTGTCGAAATATTCAAGCAGCTCTCTCGCCACATGATTGCGTGATCCCAAATGCCCCAAGTGACTCCCTTTCGCAACTTGAGAATCATACCGTAAAGAGAACCGACACCGTGATGCGTACTCTGGAAGACCGTCGGTGACACATCTGGTATCTTACAGTGATACACGAAGAAGTAACAGATGAAGAGCTCCAAGGCACTATCAAAGTCGAATAAACTTGGCTGCTCGATCTCAAAGTACGTAGAAGTGTTGACCATGTTTGGATCGTCGTATTCCTGGGTCCAAGCTTCTCGCCAAGCTGTTATCGTTTCCTTTGCACGCCACGATTTATTGTAGTCCTTTTCCTCGAAGTACTTGTTCAAGTTGAGGAACACATTAGAATACGTGACCAAATCCTCGTTGCTGTATCTGATCTGACGAGCGCCTTTGATAAGCGTTCTGAGCAATGGTATGAATGTCCCGACGACATCTTTCTTGATGTTTGTAGCTCTGATACGGTTCTCAACTTGCGTATCAAGAAGGTTATCGAAAAGACCGTGATTCGGTAATTTCCCATCGAGGCCCCAAAGCGGGATAACCTGCATTGAGTTGACATTTCGTTCGATCTGGTACCGCGGGACGCCGTAGTCATTGGCGGATTCAGTAAGAACATGGTTGCGGATAGTGGTATGACCGTTGACCAAATCTCGACGGCAATTGCTGACACCGCCAGGTGCATCGGGCCAACAACCTGTGTCTAGGAATGCTACTGAGAGCTTTTCGTAGGTGTCCTGATAACATTCCTCAGGCTTGAGGGTCAGATGTGTCGCGTCCTTGGCACCTCCCATGGTGAGAAGATCGCCAACTTTGATGCTAAGCCAAGTATTCTGAGATACATCATCCGTGATTTCAATGATCGCTGCGATAGTGTTAATATGGTTTCGAATGTATTGATTTGCGCGCCTAAAGTGGCCCCGATCTCGAAGCTTCCAGTATGGTCGTAACAATGGCTCCTCGCGAAGTATCAACTCATCGATATAACAAGAAGATACAGCGTCGAGATTACCGGCGGATGCCCACTGTTGCCAAAGGATTGTTCTGAGCTTTGCCGTTGTGACAGGTCCGTAGATAATTCTCTTATTGCTGAGAGAAAACATTGAAGGTTTCTCTCTACCGAGACTGGCGGCGAAGGCTGATCCAATCCTGCTTGGTGAATGGAAGTACAAAAGATCTTCAGATTCGAAGCCGAGATTTTGGGGCTTCTTGAAAAAACCGTAGATGTCCTGTAGTGCCTCAGGTGCCGGCTCGTCTTGGAATCGAATTTCATCATCCTCAAGGTAAACAGTGGATAGTGTTGGGTGTCGCTGGTGAGTATAAGTCCATGTCGTATCCCATGATTTGTGCATATATGAATATACTAGTCTCGTAATCTTATCATACGGCTTCCATTTCTTGATGTTGCTGTCCTCGTGTAGCGGGACTACGCACCAGTAAACGGAATATATAGCAGCATGATCTGGATCAAGGGACGTATACCGAGCCTTCAAAATTTCTCGACTGGTAGGTGGCGTGACAGCGTAGAGATACTCGAAATACCATTCGCGCCCACCGGCATATATGCTACCATGGCTCTGCCGGCCTTGAGCGTCGTAATGTATCTTATCGATACGATTATCCTTGATGACTGTTTTGTACATTGGGTGCCGACTGTACTTCTCCGAATTGTCATAGTCAAACGTCGTTTGGATCGGACGGTCAAGTGAACCAGCGTTGAGTGATCTGAGACGCTGAGTAGCATCGTATTCAGCCATGCCTCTCCAAGATTTGTCATCACCAGGTTCGGTTAATACGCCGGCAAAGTATTCGCATTTGAGAACGTCGCCTTCGCGAGTTAAGAATCCAGTCATAGGACTTTGAGGGTCATCAACAGTGATCGTGCGGTTTGTGAGGATTCGAGGTATTCCATCTTTGGCGACCTTCAATAACTTGGTGATGACCGGTCGGTGGTGTAAAAGGAAGATCGTGATTGCAGCCTCTCGAACTCTTCGGCATACCCTCCAGCACCATAGGATAAGGAATAGAAGCGGCTTGCGATACCATTTATGTCTTAACGCATACCAAAGCTCTCGGCCTAAATCGTACCCTGCAGAAGAGGTAATGGCAGTGTACTTTGTGACAGCAAATAGCAGGTGGTAGAAAGACATCCAAGCTTTCTTGCAGAACGCTAAGAAGCCTGTTTCTGGAGGGTGATTAATTTGCATTAGCTCTATATTGTCAGTTGGTGGAAGATCTGGTAGAGCGAATGCAGCTCTTGAGACATATGAAACTGGCCGTGAGCCACCAGTTCGGCTGACATTCTTATTCGCCATTCCATATATAGCGAGACATTGCTTGACTCTCAGGAGCGTTCGATCAACAAACAATCTCCAGGGTTCCGTTGTTATCGTCCCGATCCAATTTACAACATCAGGGGTCGGTAGGAAAACTCGGTTCTCAACTTGCGCTAGAATCATTTCTCGGACGTCTTCCGGAAGCGTCACCCAGTTTTGATTAACTGGTTGGCTGTAACTCAGATGCTTGAGAAGCTCAACGTTAGTCTTCTCGCAGATTCGTGTTAAGCTTCGATAATCACTGAATTCTAACTGGATGCGCATTCGGTAGCTGACCAGTGAGTTTTCTTGGTCTGAAAGACAAGTTTCGGCGAGTGCAGCATCTCCATGAGACAGCGAGAACATGGCCTCACAGGTTTCATGTAGGAGCCCCTCAGCAAGAATATGCGCAACGATATCGACCTGGTCATCCTGGACGAATAAGGGGGTTACCCCTGGAACAAAAGCGTATACGTCCAGGTGTAGGTCGCGCATTATGCCTACGGCAACCGAATGGGAAGATCCAAGCCGCCTCATTCCACTGGCGGTGGTCAAGTAGAGATTTGTTGCGCCGTTACGCCATCGAATGTAAGATTGTGTTTGGTAGGATGACAGAGCCGGAAGAGCCTTCGATAACTCAGTGCTGGGTTTCCTTGTTGTCAGTATCTTCTCAATGCGGTCAGATAAATTGTTACCGGGATAATAGGTGACATGCTGGATCTCATTGGGGGAAAAGGGTGACTGTTTTGGGTGGACACATGGTTGAGCTAATGTTAGTCCTAGATACTTTTGCGAGTAAAGTTTCCAGTTTGTCTTCTCAACATTGTCGGTATCTCCGTTTTCTTCTTCCTTTGGCTGCGGTGAGAAATCCGTGAGGCAGAAACTAATAATAACACCTAAGGTCGCGGCTGTGGCAAGGGCGATGCTATCATTGAAACGGAACTTGTGGAGTTGAGGTATTGAGTGAAGGATGACACCAGTGAAAAATCCAATGGTAGCAGAAATCATGATACCCCAATCGTATTCCCTGATACTTCGGGTGAAGACTCGGTTAAACTGGATGAAAGTAAATTAGGCGTATGATCCGATGTTAAGAGAAGACGAGGAACGACGTACTTGCATAATCAGGACTCCAGAGTACCCATAACAATACCCGAAATATAACACTGTTTGGTCGACATCGTAGACAAACAGCCATAGTGCCATTGTATACACACCGAGAAGAAACGCTAAATATAGCAGTAACTCCCATAGTGCTTTGTAGTACATTGCTCGTTTCCGACTATTGGGTTCTGATTAGTAATGAAAGGGTCTGAATAGAATAAGGTCTCTTACTTAATATCGCCGCTCAAAGCTTTCGTCATTGCATCTGCGCTCTTTAATTTCTTCTTGGACTTTTCTGCCATTGCTCCCCAGCATCCTTGGATATGGCTATCAAGCGCTATAGCACCTGACAAGAAGTATAGCAAACCAAAAGCAATACCATATCTCGCTCTGAATTCAATGTACAGGCTAATTACGTAACCGTTAGCACTCATCGCAATTTCGACCCAACGATCGAGCAGAGCTATGATGAAGACAGTGACGTTTTGCGCAATCTATAAGAACGTGTTAGCAAATATGCTACTGGGGGTTCTACAAACCAAAACATACATCGTATTTGGAATACCGCCACATCTGGAAAGGACTATGTTCCTTCAAACCACGAACAAAAAGACGTTGGGTATTCAACGAGACTTTCAGTTGAACATGCCAAGTTGGAGTGTATGGCTCTGGAATATCGGCCCCAAAAGCATCTTTCTTTAATAGCCATACTGATTCACGATAACCATTTACTAGCTTTTTCACAAACGGGGTCTCGTTTAAAGGAAGCCATCGGGTGAGAACACCATGTTTCTTGAGGTCTGCGCTGCGAACTCTTTTGAGTAACAGCGTTCGCGCTTTGTCGAGGAGAGCGGAGCGGGCACTTTCGTCGTCTTTTGGTACTGCGGTTTTGTTACCTCCTGCATACTCCTCAGCCCACCAGTCCAAGATCTGATTGTCATCGATGCAGACAATATTGTCGAGCCAAGTTGCCCAGGTTATACATAGGTTCCGGTAATTATAAAGGAGAACGAACAAGAAGAGGTAACAAACGGGAAGGTAGATGGCAATATCGTGCCCGTTAACGAAGGTTGTAGTGATTGGAGATATCACGAGTACCACCATGCTTTTTGCAAGTACCTTTCTTCCTGATGGCAAAGGCGCACCGTCGCGATGTGTCGTGGCAAGAATACCTATTAAGTTAAGATAAGGCGAGAGAAAATTGAAATATGCGACGAATATAGCCGCGCCGTACCACCCGTACTGGAATCCAAACGCTATAAAACAGCAGACGCTGACGACGCAAGAAAGCATAAATCCGCCAACCATTCGGGAAATGAAAAAATGATTCATCGAATCAAACGCGAACTGTATTTCTATTAGACACGACCAAAAACAATGAGCAACATTGCTGAACTTACATTGAAGAGATAAAATCCACCACCACTACCAACCCAGCCTGTAACACCAGCACACATCAAGAGCGCTGTCAGTAAAGCAAATGATGCCATCAGGGTCTCAATATCATGCATAAAGCCAGTCAAATATAGACCACGTCCGAGAAATGTTAGGAGTAAAATATCGATGATACCGGGTAGACAGAAGATGGAGAGATAACCATATTTTTTGATTCCCTCCATTGTCTCTCCCGACTCTTTCTTCGCAGGCTTTGTAGCTTCTATTCTCGTTTCTGGCTCGGCAATATTCTCGATTTTAGTATATGCTGTGAACAGATCTTTTCCGTTCCACGCATCTTCCGGGGGAGGGTTCGCTCGGAGGTGATCTCGGTATTTATCGTAGATGACTTCTCCCAATTGTCGTGGCGTTATATCAAAGTAGATTTCGCACTGGGAACCCAAGACCCACAACTCGGCGAAGACACCAGCTTGGTCTTTCTGTTGATGGAAAAGCGGACATCTATCTGTGGCTTCTAGGTATACATCCTCGAAGCCGAACTTTCGGAAGGCGGAAAAGACCATTAATGCAAATAAGTCTGATAGAATGTCAACTCTACTGAATCTTGGATCGGATTTGTCAAAGGCATCGAGTAGCGCTTTTGTGATTGTGTTGATGGTATCCCGATCGATTGCGTATAGCGCATCCAGTACCACTGATTCGACTATTTGGAAAAGCCGATCGAGTCTACCTAGGAATGGTAGTAGCCGGGCGCCCTGTCTTTTATACCATGTTAAACGTAGATTGAGGACATCATAGCTGCTCATACTTCCATTCAAAAGATTTTTGGCATGCACTTCCTTCCAAGCAAGCCGTGTCGTATCTTGAATAAGCAGTTCGCGACATTTTTCTTCTAGTTTTTCCATCAACATAGTTTTATTGTTGTTAGAGACTTGGATTTGTGAAATTAGTGTAAGTTGCTCGGCGTAGGTAGCGTTATTGATTTCGGCGAGTACCCTTGGTGGCAGAATATCACCTATCAAATCAGGGTGAGCGGACCGAGCTAGATCGATCTCGTAATCGAATCGATCTTCTCTTGCGACACCAGCGACGGCGAGGTAAGTGTGGAGGATTGTTCCTAAAAGATCTGGAGCCTTGAGCGATACAAAAATATGTAACTTATCATCTTCAACACGGCTGTGAAGAACTTTGCTCACGGCCCAAAGTCGGGCATCATTGTCTGGGCTTGCGAAGCCTGTATCTAGACCTTGGAAGATGAATATTCGGCCCGTGGCAAGCCCATCGATGAGTGGTTGAACGACTCGGCCGCGGGCAGCGTACTCCTCCATCATCGGTGAGGAAACTTGCTCCATATAGTATGACCGAAGTCTTCGGTATGCTTTGGATATTGTATGTACTTGAGCTTCCCCAACGAGTTGTAGCATATTGATATCGCGTAGGTGCTCCTGGCTCTGTTGAACAGCATCGAAGTGATCCTGAAGAATTTCTTCTCCGAGGTCATAGCAACCTAGAGGGCAGAGGGGGTCGTTTAGACTAGATGTTGTGAAGAAGTTCTGTCGCCGGGGAGCTTCGAGGTGGTAGTTCGTCGGATTGACGGGGTTAAGGTCGGGATAAAAGAATGACTGATCTCCTTCATCTCTTACGGGCAAGAGCTGAAGATATTGGTCGATTCCAGGAATAATATCACGAAGCGAATCGACATCAAGCCTACTGACTTCGTATTCCCCGTCATCGTCACAGCATATTGCTTTCTTTTCTTCTACCCAATCCTTATGCAGCTGAATAACATCGTCTCGCTTCAACCAGTCGAACCCTGCAAGGCACATTTCTGCGGGAAAACATTCCTCTATTTGAGACAGAGTCCGCGACGAAGCAACTTGTAGGGCTGCGCCAAAGAATTTGGCCAGCTTGAACGCTCTTCTCACTACCGCTGGCTGAGGTCTGATTTCCCATGTATCGTGAAATCCCACGAAAAACTCAGAGCGCGTTTCTCTCTGCCGGGCACATCTCCCAAGGCCATATCGGAGTTCTGCTGCCTGAAAAAAGTCTCTGCGCTCACCATCAGCATGAATACAAGCGTTTTCGAATATAACACCACTCATTTGGGTCATATCAAGCCCGAAGATATCGGTAAAAGGCGGCAAGCTCTGTATGAATATGGGAATACCAAGATAGCCGCAATGGTACAAGAGCTCATTTAACATGGGCTTCGGGAGGATATCTGCTGGCAACATGAGGCCATAAGAATTGGGAGCGCCAGATAAACGATGCACAGCATCAACCACCGCTCCTAATTTCTGTTCTGCGGATGTATTTTGATCGAAAAAAGGTTTTCGGACGTGACATAGAACAGCCTTCACAGCTTTCGAGGTTTGCGTATTTTCATCTTCTGGGATACTTGATAATCGTGGTCGTTGTAATGTTGCGACTGCTTGTTCGTCTAGTATCAAAAGTTCGAAGCCTCTTTCATAGAGCTCGTTGACATCGCGGCCCAGAAACATGCCGAAGGTTGTGATATTTTCGGGGAAAGTTTGACGCTCCATCGTCGGTACTTGCATTCTCCGGGACGCAAGGTAGTGTTTGGCCGAAAAGGACGCCGGCGGCCTCGGCGGCCTGGCTTTCCATGCCTGAAACTTGTAGATGGCTACTCTGATGAACCATATCAGCAGAGGGAAGCCCATCAGCCCGAGGGAGCCATAGAATGACGCCCATTGATACCAACGGATGAATCGAAGTTCGTGGGGTACCAGGGCATTGTTGTATGTGAGAACCATGTTGAAAGCGCCCTATACGGACGAGTATGACGAAAGTCGGCCTCAAAACTTCAACGAGAATAGTATGATTAGCGAAGGACAAAAGTTGGAGTATCAGCAAACCTCGAGAAGGATGGATAAGGACTACAAGGCGGGTCTTACCTTCGTCTGAAGAAATCGTGGAGACCAGACTTTGTAAGCAATTGTCATCGGCGCAGCTACGTGTGGTTCAACCGCTATGGCATTGGCCACAAAGGATCCTGATTCGTATCGTAGCCCTGGAATGATGAGGCTAGCATTCCATTGTGCCCCGCCTAGCACGCCGTTCGCAGCCGTCTACCAGGCACAGGAACCGGTCTTTCCCCAAGCACTATTTCTGCTCTTCCCTATCCGGTAACGAGGCGTCTAAGTCGCTTGATCTCCATCCTTCGAGAGCCAATTTAGTCCGGACTAGCAACCTTTTGGTAAATAGTCGTATGGGACCACATGGCTGACATAGATTCGGCAACATCGAGGACCGATCGATCAGGGGCAGTATCTACCGACTTCCCTGTGCTAGTCGGATTATCGCGAACATCTAGCTTGATCAGCCCATTTTGCGATCAAACCACCTCGTATGGGTTTTGCATATTTGTAGTGTTGATAGGGATCTTAGTTGAGGCTGGGAAGGAACGCGACAGCCTGGCAGCATTCATGACTTAACGGAAATTTTGAAGATACCAGCCTTCACTATTTCCGGCGAAGGTTTGGCCTTCAGTTATCAAAATCAGTAGCCAGGCGAGTAATTGAAGACATCCTGGTGGATCTAGATTTAGAGCGTGGATGTGATTCGATTCGGGGATCTTGCTCAGTTCCCGCCAAAAACATTGGGCGGTGCGCAGTTCCCCAAACGGGAAAAATCAACACGCCAACACAGGAAAATACAACACGGTGGGACAAGGTGCAGGCGCAAACCACATGCGGACTGAATCCAGAGCAAGAAGGGTCCAAAGGATTGGGAGGGCGCTAGTGGAAAACCTAGCTGGGATAAGGACTAGTGATAAACCGTACAAGACAGGTACATTTCGGGATACGATTCTTTTTGGTACCTTCCAGATCGACTCCATGGCCAACCTGCAACACCATGTGTGCCTGGCCCACTTTAACATTGACTGTGAAAGGCTGTGAAAGACCGGTCCAGTCGGTGGTCTAGACCGATCCCGTTTTTCCGGATCTTTCTTACTGGTTGGAAAAGGGGGGAATACCGCTGGCTTCGATTTCTATTCGGATGGAAGATCTGGTTCGAGTAAAGAATCCATGATGTTGTGATGACGAGAATCTGAAAACGGGTTGTCGACAACAGCCCACAATGCCGAAAGCGGAAGGGGTCTAACACAATCGCGATCAATCAAGCTCAACAAAGATGTAATCAGTATATCTCTTTTCAACTGCTAACAATACCTTCCGGTCACAGGATTGGTTCTACGGACTCTTTGTTGGTGAGTTTCCAAGACCGGGTAGTTAGAGCCCAGCCACTTTGCATTAACTCCACTGCCTATTGAGTTTTTTCCATCGGAGTTGTATATATAATGTATCAAGCTTCCAACGATGGTTCTTGGAATTTATCTTCAGCAGCATCAAAAGCATCAACGTTTAAGCGAATAAAACTTTTCTTACACATTTCCAGATCGACATCTATCCATAATGTCCAGTCGCGAGGAAGAAGCTATTTCTCAGGCCCGTAAGAAGGCCCTAGGCTTCAACCTTATTTTGGTAACGGGAGGTTCCGGTTACATCGGGTCTCACACTGTGCTTGAGCTCCTTGTAGCAGGTTATGGAGTTGTCGTTGTCGATAACTTGTGCAATAGCCATTGGGAAGCTTTAGTTAGAGTACACTGGATTGTACAGCAAGACTACATGAAAAGAGGTCGTGCACCTGACGAAGTACCACCGTTATTCTTTCATGAAGTGGATATTACAGACAAAGAAGCATTCCAGAGCGTCTTTGAGACCTGGAAAGCAGATGAATCTACGTCGACACGCAAACCAATGATCAAGTTTGTGGAGGAGAAGAAGAAGCCGGCAAAGAAAGGAATGAGATCGGTCCCCAAGGATATCGGAGCTCTCGCCTACAAACAAACATTCAAGTGCAAAGAATTTTCAGCCTCCTCCACCCAATCTCAATTACGGAAGAACAGACCAACGGAGGTCAAAATTACCGACGTCATCCATTTCGCGGCTTTGAAGTCTGTTGGAGAGTCTGTGCAAATGCCTCTGAGCTACTATCGCACTAATGTTGGTGGCCTCCTCAATCTCCTTGAATTGATGAAAGAATACAACGTCAAGAAGATTGTGTTTTCCAGCAGCGCCGTAGTTTATGGTAAAGGCAAGGAAACGAACATCCGCGAGGACTCCGTCCAGGTTGGGGGTGGAGGCGCTGGGGGAGGTCTTTTGACCAATCCGTATGGCCGATCCAAGTGGATGGACGAAGAGATACTTAACGACACCAGTGTTGCTGACCCAGATATGGAAGTTATCGCTCTACGATACTTCAATCCAACTGGCTCACATCCAAGTGGTCTTATTGGCGAAGATCCGAGAGGAACTCCCAACAATATCATTCCCGTGGTCATGCAAGCGTTCCAACGCCGCCGAAGCCGTGTTTATGTCTACGGGTCCAACTACGATACCCCCGATGGAACAGGGGTTCGCGATTACATTCATGTGCTAGACCTTGCTCGTGGGCACTTGGCGGCGCTCAGGAAGCTCACACCCCCGGTTGCACCACCGACACCACCTACAGATGATCCTACTTCACCTGTCAGCCCGACCTTCAATCGTAGAATGTCGAAGGCTAGTGTTAGCAGCACTGGCAGTAGCAGGGGAACTAGTTTCTCTGCTCAGCGAACAAACTATCGCTGTTACAATCTCGGCACTGGCACAGGCCATTCCGTCCTCGACATTCTTAAAGCATTTGGAAATGTTTGTGGAAACGATATCCCTTTTGTCCTTAGTGATGCCCGTGCTGGCGACCTGGGTACTGTTACTGCAGATGTCACTAAGGCGTCGTCAGAACTCGGCTGGTATGCCGAATTTGGTCTTCAGGACATGTGTCGTGACGTCTATCAGTGGGCTGTAGACAATCCACAAGGCTACGAGCGCTTGCGCCGTTTGTCCATGATGGCGCAGGTTGATCCTGAGGCAGTTCGCCATATCATGGATACTGTTGATGAGGAGGATGAGGAGAGCGAGGCTGGCACAGATGTTGGGTCCAACAGAAGCTCTGGAGACTTTGGCGCTTTCATCCGCCGTCTTAGTGTCATGACTATTGATGACAACAAATACAAGAACGTAATGAGGAAGGCTAGTATTGCCGGTCCCTATCTTGGAAAACTTCTCGAAGAAGATGAGGAAGAAGAAGACGGCAGTGAAGGCCAAGGTAGTAGAAACGGGAGCTTCAGTTGGAATGTACCCTTTAAGGTCGACCAAAATCAGACTGTGCCGCAACCAAACCCACCTTTCAATACTAACAATGATCCCTCAAAGTCACCATTTGCTGAGAAATGGGGATTTGGTGGTAACGGTAACTGGCAGACACCACAATCAAAAGTCCAAAACGCTCACTAAGGCCAGAAAATTTACTTTTACCACACTTGAAGGAACTCTTCAATGTTATCCGGCCCGTTCAATATACGCATACGCAACAACAACGTTTACGTCGTTAGCTATTTCAAAGAGAAAATGCATGTTTTTACAGGAATAATATTCATAACAACTTTTGTTTAATTATCCTTCGAATCAATTCTCTTACTTCCCACCAAAAACAGTGTTGTAAATTTAATTTGCTGTGCATTCTAAGCTTATTGTATCGAAGTCACTACTCTGTCCCTCCCGTGGCATTTTCGAATTACCAGCATCATAAACCATGTACCATCATCGACATGTCTGAGTTTCTGTGCTCGTACATAATTTACAATTATATGTAGTTCTCGCAGCCGAAGATCTCGTCTTGACCGTGTGCTAAAACCTAACATGACATAAGGTTGCACCTTCGACCGTTCTAGAGATATTATGTATACCTTAGTCGATTTCTAGAAATTATTTGACAAATTAGATCTTGACATTGAACCACAACTATAAAGGCATAGGCCTAGAACGAGCTGCTAAAGCGGACGTCAGTGCACGCTGGGAGTATATGCCCCGCTGCGCTCCAAATATTGCAAATCTAGATACAAATATATTTTATTTGCGTTGTTGTAAGGTCGCGGCCGCCGAACACCAAGCTGATGCATGATGCGATTGTCTTAGTTCCTGCATTTTTAATAGTAATTTACCTGCTGGTCGCTAGCAGATTATTCCGCTTTTCAGGTGAAAAATAACTCTACCGTTGCATCTGGACCTGCAGCTAGTGGTGGAGGTGGAAAATGCAGGTCTCGGTTAGACCGGTGAAAACGTATCCTTCCGTTTGCGGCCAGTAAACAACACACTTTTACGCACTTTGGGTATGCCAGCACCACATGCCTAGATTCATTCATAATCTTTGAACATCGTCCCACTTGATATATTCTAGCCCTAAAACGTACAATCTGGGGACATACCATCAGGTAGCTACATACCTCATCAAAAGAAACGAACCGGGTGCGTCTATTCATCGCACATTTCAGTGCTTATTTATATTGGTCCAACTTCGCATATTGTATATCCCACGCTTGCGCTCGAAGGCGGCAAGCAGGTCAATAAAATAAAATTCTGGACGGAAAGCTATGTCAACAGACCAATTGACTGAAGAATCTTCATATCAGTATCAAATATAAGATAACACTCTATCCTCGCCTCAAAGCAAATTTGCCGACGAGAATCTTCGGTCTTCGACATTCCCTTCGGTCTCAAATCTGCGTTTTCCGTGCTTACTCACCTCCGAATTACCAATGGATGCTTTCTTCCAACTTTTAGCTGCCCCATTTACTTGCTGCAGCTCTCCACGGAAACGGAAGCCCTCACCACCGGCAAACTCATCTGGGACATCCATCCTCTTCCCTCTGTACATTTACCCAGACCCTGGCTGCTGGGACCGAGTTTTTACGGTCGTCTCACGCCACCCAGACCAACACTTCACTTTTGTCGTAAATCCAAACTCCGGTCCAGGAACGGATAAATTTCCAGATGCGGAGTACACTGACGCCATCGCGAAACTAAACGTCTACAAGAATATCACGCTTATCGGATATGTGCATACAACCTATGGAACTCGGGACTTGGCGCAAGTCATTGCTGAGGTGGAAAGATATGCCGCATGGTCAACATATTCTGACTTAGATATCCATGTTGACGGGATATTCGTAGACGAAGCTCCGGGCGAGCTTGGAGAAAACAAGTCGAACTTGGTTTATCTACAAATCCTTTCTGGAGCGGTGAAACAGGCATTTGAAGCCGTGGATCTGCAGGGATATTTGGTTACAAACCCAGGCATCATTGTGGACAAAGCCTTCTACAAATATGCAGACAGCATAGTGTCTTATGAAGCTGCCTTTAAGACGATGATCTCCCCGGACACAATTTTTACATCTGCAAACAAGAAACTGAGTCCCGGAACTACAACAGATAGACAGACTGTGTTGATACATAGTTTCGATGGTAGCAGGAGGAAGCAGAGCGAGTTACTCCAGATGCTGGTAAATAAGGGGATCGGCGAGGTTTATGTCACGACTTGTGACCCAAGCAAAGGAGAAGGCGATTACAGCAGATACTCGGAGTATTGGGAGGACTTTGTAGCGGAAATGGAGCGAGCAAATTTAGCGGCCAGATACTAGGATTTCTAGTTTTGGCACATCACACCTGTACGATAGTATTTGTTGCATACCCAAAAATTAAAAGTCATTAGTTACACGCCATTACTTTGCGTTCAGATCTCATCTTCGTAGTGTTTAAAGTATTTAAAGTAAGACTTGAGCTGCGAGTGAGACTGTACTTGCGGCATCGTTCAGCGGTGTTCCACAATCCAACACCGCCTCCTTCGTTTGTGTGTTGCGAAATTGCCGTGGTTGCACCTTTGGCTCAACAAGTGCACCTGTGCCAGGGCTGGTTGTTGGAACCGATCATGCCACTGACCTTTTCGGTCACCACCAGCACTTGAACCCGGGCGGATGTTTGGGAATTGTGCGAAGTTGCAATCTATCGTGGTTATTGCACTTCGACCAACCCCGCACGCCGGCACCAAAATCTTGATTTTCAGCCAACAGTATTCGGGAGAAGCTCCGACACGGAGCCACGAATGTTATACCTCCGCAATTCACCGTAGTACGACCACCTGCATTGGCGTCTCAATGGTTTCCGTGTCCTGTTGACCCAGCTTTTCCCATATCAAATTGAATTGGCCAAACACCGAATTTTAAACCACCAGGGTCCGATTCATATATCGACGGCGCAATGTGGGCGCAGACACAGCCCAAACAGCAGCAATATGTGGAACCAGACGAAGAAGACAAGCCGACGGCTAGGAAAAGGGCCTATATGAAAATTGAAGAATGGGAGCCGCACAAGGAGTTTGTTCTGCGGCAGCGACATGCTAAAGTCAAGGAAAAGGACATCCTCTTTGCCTTGAGATATGAAAGGGGCTTCATGGTTGAGTAAGCATCATGCTTCCTTTATTCAAAAAAAAGACCCCCGACAAAATATGCCTTATAGCTGCAGTTTAAAATTGCAAATTTTTTTCACAATATTCCTTCTTTATAAAAGTTCGATGCATTGAAATTGATGTTTCGTCTAGGATGCATCAGCTGAAGAAAGTATTGCAACTGTGGAATTCCAAGAGGAATCTGAAGAGAAAGCAGAGAGATTACATTGTGCAAACTGTCAAGGAACGCGAAATACTACGTGGGAGAAAAAATTATACAATTTTTTATCATCCTGATGGCACAGTAATAGATCTAGCAGAAGTTAAGGAAATTATGCGACGTTATAGGAACTCGAAACCTGGTAAGTATCAAGACTTCGATTCGATACTTTCCTTTATCAAAAGTTCTTCTGCTTACTATCCAAATTAGCCGGGCCACCCAGCCCAGACGGTTTGATTGCCCGTAGCCCTAAGCTCCACCCCCACGAGATGGACTTTTCTCATGACATTCCGGATATGTCACTAAGTGATGGCGATCTTATGGTACAACCAATGGTTCACGATAGCACTTCACCGGAATCTCTCGGGTCACCACCATACATAACGAGCTTTGATTATAGTAATTCGACGGCCCCCCATTTGGAGATTGATAGATTTCTTCAGCAACAGACAACCTCACAGCCTTATTCAAATATAATGGGACAGACAGCCTTAGATTATCCTCCTGGATCTGGACCAATGGATTTTGCCGTTGGAAGCTCACCCGAATACATAGTTCCAACTCTTGTCAATGAGAGCATGCTTCACGATCAATTTGGAGGATATCAGAATATCCCCACTTCGTCACCACCTGGATCTGCCTTTGATTATCGTCTCCATAGACCAACTGACCTTGCTGCGAGCTCTATTCCAACAGGCTTTTTCGCTCCTTCACCAATATATGATCCCACTGGATTCCCTGTGTCCCCGCCACCCCCTCCACCTCAGGTTCAAACCCCTGCTTCGTTTGGGGCTCCTCATTTCGTTCCGCATAGAGTCTCACCTGGTGCACCTCCAGCTCTGGCGCCGCCGCCTCAACCGGCCCAACAAATTTATACTGGAGGATATGGCGCTCTTCCGCCCAGTATCTCACCAGCCGCTCCTGGCCAATTTTCACCACCTTCAGAAACAGCTGGTTTTCCACGTCCCCCGGTCATCTCTGGGGCAGTCGCTCCTCCAAAAGCACCCCCTTCTGCCCCACGCCCTATTATTTCCGGGGGAGCTGGCGTTCCAAAGCCACCCTCATTTGGCACACCACGGCCTCCGCCTATCTCTATGCCAGCTACGGCACCTGGTCCTCCTGCTCTCGGTCCTCCCCTTCTTCCAGCATCAGTTGGTGCTCCTCCAGCGCCGCCTCTTCCACCTCCTATGCAAATACAGGTATGTAACTTAATCATACCTAAAACTATAGCTCATTATCTAATATTCACTATAGGGACCTTCTTCGACTGGCGCCCAACCAGATGCAAGCGCCGATGCTTCGTCAAAAATGCCGGCCGCAGGATTTTCGATATTTGGAGGTTCTTCTGGTCTGCAAAGGAAGAAATCTTCAACACTTATGGACAAAGTCAAACGCGCTGGCCGTGGAATTATTGGTGTCGGCGCTTCCAGGAAGCAGAGCAGTGCTACTATGCCGGCGCCACCAATGGGAGATTACGCGCCTGGGGCACCGATTATGCCGCCTAGTCAACCGCCTATTCAACCACCTAGCCAACCACCTAGCCAACCACCTATGATAGCACCTACTGTTACCCAAGAAGTAGCGCCACCCACAATGCCGCAGCCAGGTCCTCCAGTTGTAGCAGTGATAGAAGATACTCCTGCGAAGCCGGTTGTGGAGGCTTCTAGCGAGAAGATTGACGATTTGTTCAGCATGCCTTCGGACACACCTGTAGAAGAACAGAAGCCAGCATCTAAACCCCCTGTTAGGAGAGCAGGCAGGAGTAAAGCTAAGCGAGTGGAAGTGGACGTCAAGAACGAGCAAGAACCAGAAAGAAGAGAGTCCAAAAGAGACAATATCCCAGATACGAATATTGTTCATCCTGAACCCCCCGCTATCGTATCAGAAGAAGCTGAGAAGGTTGAAAATGACGAAGATGAAGAAGAAGAAAATTTCATCACTCCCCTGTTTCAAACTCGCCGCCGGATACTTGTTAGTTCCAGTAACACTCCATTTATTCCAGACACAATGGACGCGAACGAAGATGTCTCCTTGGATTTCGAGTTCAGCAAACTTAGACTCGGTGATGAAACAGAGAAGCTACCGCAGAATCCTCTTAAAATCAAGGGAGAATCTGACCAAGTTATTACCACCACCTTTGGATCCTTTGAAATGGAAGAGCTGTACAAGTCAACACTCAATAAATGGATCGAAGAACGAACCTGGCAGGCAGAATGGGATCTGGAGAATGAGCCGGAAAGCTTCTTTACTAAAGCCGGCGTTTTTAGCGATATGTCAATCGAGGGTGCAGAAAGCGAACCATTGCCTCCGAGTATTTGTTCGTTGATCAAAGCTTCCACAGAAGTTAAATCGGGTCGTGATTCACCACAGGATATCCCAGGTACAAAGGAAAAGGAAAAATGGTGGTGGGTGCTGGAGAAACATAATATTCTCTGGAGTCATATGAAAGACACCGGTGACAAGCGATGGACAATTTGGGATACTACGACCCAAGCAATAGTCCACGGCCTGCCAGATCTTAAAGAAAGATTTGGGCTTAAGAGTTTCTTCACACTTTATGCGATTTCTGCTCTGGGGTCTTCTTATCTATGGGAGACACTGTCACTTCCGAAAGACGGCATCCGCTTGAGGAACTTCGCGTACAAGGAGTTCGAAGCTATGGGGCTTGGAAAACACAGCTTTGCTTTTGAAAGTCTCAACGACGATATGAATTGGTCGTCATGGCAAGATACTAGCCGTGGGAGGTACAAAATGGTTCTCCGTAGAGCGGTTACGTATTACAGAGTGGTCCGCGAGGAATTCCGCAATGATACTTTGATCGGAATGTATGCAGTTGCCAACATGGTGAAAGCACTCTCCAAAGTTGATCCTCAGCGTGCTGCCAAAATCATACCTACAGCTACCAAGCTTCTTTTTTCGTTCCCTAAGGACTGGAGAAACACAAAAGAGATTATTGTTTCCGCTGCAAAGCTTGGGGATTCCATGTGCGAAGTTGGTATGTTATCAAAGGCACAAGGCCTGATGCGTGGAATTTTGCCTGCTGCATTGAACCAAAAGTTTGGCAACACAGCCGAGTCGATTCCAACTGCCATTCTACTTGGAAGTATAGCGGACTGCTACGCAGCCCAGAAGAGATGGCCACGCGTATTAGAGCTACGAGAAGGAATATTACCATTTTTTTCGACGATACTTGGCATGGAGCATCCAAATACAACAGTATGCAGGAACAAGCTCCGAGAAGCAGCGGAACATAGAGGTATACCAGTATATATTCTCCCAAGCCTGAAACCGGAGTGGAAGTTTGTTGCGAGAGTATCGTGGGAAGGTCGAAGACGGAGGAAGTTTTTAGAGTACATCATATCCCAAGTGCAGAGCAGCACTGTCTAATGACTCGATGTTGTGGCGTTCTCGATTCACGGGATCGTGATGTTACTAATAGATAGCATGAGTGTCACGTTTTTCTATCAAAGAAACAAAAATTTTGTTTGATTTTTTCTAGCTAGTAGCGTAGCGCTCTTTTCACGTGAACAGTTAGGTCTACCAAAAATTTAAATTATGTTTAATTTAGTGCGAGTATGATATTGCAAGCTGCATGTTGGCTTCTAGAAGAGCTAAACGATGGATCAATGTTGTCGCCTTTTTAGTGTCCGAAACTACAGAGCTGATCTTAGCGCAATTTCGTCAGTCTGACATAAACACCTGGATATCGAGATTGCTAGCCCGAGTTAAGCAAGTGGTCTTAAGGGTCCTATATCAACAATGTATATCAGTATGATTGGTTTCTAGAATAACACCTTTATCTTTAATTTGTATTGAACCTAGTTTTAGCGGCATCGGCGATCCGTAGATAAATGTCCATAATTTTATGAACAAATTTTTATATTAGATGGGTTTTTGATAGATGAATTCGAGGGGCAAAATTATGTCCTGATCACTATCGCGAGAAAGCGACTAAACCGTCGTTGGAAATTAATAGACAGTTGACGAAATATTTGAGAAAGTATATCGAGAATACTGGCGGGTCGATATCTGCATCTCGTAGTCTGGTACGTATCTATGTATCATGAGACCCCATCTAGAGATTCGGTGACAGAGAAAACTGAGAGTAGGAGAGAGAGGTCACGGAGGTGCAACGACGTAAACGTTACACAACATTCATAATAGCCTCCCGGCATCGTGATTATCTGATAGGAGCGTAAGTGGTACTTATATCACAGTTCAACGCAGGTGGACTCAATTTACCATGTCACAGAAGAGTCGGACGGTTTCTCGTGCGCGCCGGAGAGGAGATCAGCAAGTCGTCATGGATCAGCTGCAGGCCGACATAACCCTTGCATCACTCACCCGCCCAGCTTTTGTGTTGACCGGGGCGCCGGCGTAGGGCTGCGGGCTGCCCCAACAAACAGCTGGGCCACACCACCGCCGCCTCCGAACGAGTCGACGGGCCTGGTGCTCGCCATGAACTTCCCCAACTGTTCTCTCGCCGATGAGGCACCGTCGGTGCTTTATGGCACATCGCTGGCGTGAATTGCCACAGACCCTTGATTCGAGTCGATTTGGTTAGTGATGAGGGTGTCCAGCACAACGGTTTTTGGCTCGCGATCGAAGGCACATGCCTCATCGACACGCCCACTTTTAGGGGTGCAGCGAGGTGTGGCTCATTTTTACGTCACGACAGAAGCCCGTTGACAGAGCTTGATTTGCAGTCCCTCTGTTCAGCTGAATGGCATGACGCCCTCAGGGGGTACAGGCAAGCGGATTGCATCGGTCAGTCCCGCCTTGGGCGACTTGACTTACTTTTGGCTTGCAAACATGTTCCCGACTTCGCTTACACCTTGCCGACTCGTTGATATCATTGGTCCAAGAAAAGAACCTGCCCTTCGGCCTTGTTCTTGTTTTATCCCGATTCGCGCTCCCTAGCAACTTCTTCACTATGATTGTCAGTGGACTGGGGGAAATTCCCGATCAGATCGAGATTTCGGAGTGGCCAGTACTGCAGTCTTCGATGTGAAGAGATTGGAGGCGATTCCCCTAGACATTGTCTTTCCTCTCGCTCAGAAAAAGACTGCGAGTGGGATGGAAGAGACTGTTCATGCAGCTGCAATGTTGGGCGATAGAGAGCATGGGATGCCCGTCACAGATTTTCCTTGTGCATTATCGATAGCAATTCTTAGCAATTCTTACCTGAAGATAGTGGAGACATAGTGCCGTGATCCTTTGGGATTTCTTAACCCGTCGAGGGTCTAGAGCTTGTCCCGCTATACCTAAGCTGCAAGACTTGCAGGGCCTGGGCGGTAAGATTCTGCACCACCCCCTCCGGGCTGAGGCAGTCGGGACTAGATATATTTCGGGCTTGGGTATAACTTATTGCTTTCGAAGGGGGTCTCTTTTATTCGAACACCATCCTCGTCGTTTGTAAATACACCTCCACTATCCTCTCTCCATATATCACCAGGAGTCTCCACCAGACCCTTACAACCAGCATCTGGGGCTGTCCAACTCCACAACAGACATCCCCACACTTTGGCCTCTATCGATATCAACGAGTCGGTCGACACCGCACTTGCAATATCAATATCTCTCCGGTTAAACCGCAACTCTACTACTCTCCCAAGTTTGTTACATCATCACCTATCCAACTGGGACCAAAATGCTACGATATTTTCCTCCCTTCCCATCTCCGAATCCTTCGGCCTTGAACAATCCTCCCTTCGAAAATGCCCCCATAGTCCCCTCCCCCCCATCATCCGACAGTTCTTCAATGGCATCACTGCCCTCGCCGCCCTCGACACCGGGCTCTCCATCGTCGAATCTAACCTCCTCTGCAACACGAAGCGTTAACACAACCGGGCAACCCACTCGCTCAAGATCCCGCAGCGCTGCAAGACGAAGTGTACCACCGCACACACGAATATTAAAACGAGAATCAAAGACCCCTTCAGCACCGAGTACTCCGCCCATCACACCTCCTCTAGACAGTGCCAACAAGCAAGTCGACGACGCCCTCTTGAAAGAAGAAGCGGAAAAGCAACTCAAGAGCGTTGAAGCTAGCGTGGCAAGGAAAAAGAGTATAAGATCACACAACTACGAGGACGCTGTCAGGATTGCCTGCGGTGCCTGGTGTGAAAGCGGCGGACAGCAAAAGCAACAGCAACAGCCCGAACGGGCACCGCAACCACACAAAAAGAAGACCGTTTCATGGGACAAGCAGGTGCCTGCATAGGAAATTTGACAAGATAGTGTGGTCTAACTTCGGATTGAGAGTTATTTTAGCGGGTTTCTTTTTGTAAATTCTTTTTCTTATCATTCTAGGCTGGGCGTGTCCGTTTCTGTTCTGGTATCCGTTTCTTTCTGTCTCCACTAGGTCGCTGTTTCTGGTTTATTCGGTCGCACTTTTCAAAATTTATGGGATCAAGAGTTCGTTTTGCCTTGGGATGCCGACTTTTGTCACCAGGGGCGTTTTCTTTGAAAAAAAAACTTATTTTGTTTCCTGCTTGGAGGCTTTATTCACGGCCTCTCTGCTTAAAATATATCTAATGTCTGTAATGAAGGAGAGAGAGTAAAAGTTGGAAAAGCGGACTTCTTTGCAATGTAAAGTGTATTGAAGATACTCTCTTCTCGAAAAATCAAAATGTCACATCTATAATCTTATCTAGCTATTCAATATATCTAAGAACTCTGGTCATTCACCTGCGTACATCTTCTCAGGAATTGAATCCCCGCTGAGAATCAGAACGGATCCTGATGGTCTCGAAGCATGGATGAATGGGGCTAAAATGTGTTGCCAGGCTTGGAGTTGATGTCAACCAGAGCAAGCGAAGCAACACGGCGGAGACATCCGCCTCAAGCAACTTCGTCCAGGCTTCCAACGTTTAACACCCGCCCGGACATCGCCACAACCTCCAAGATGCGGCTAATAAAGCAGCAAGTCGAACGGGATGGCAGCGGTACCGTTACGCTCTACCCCGAGGAGCCCGAGGACATGTGGCATGCCTTCAACCTTATCCGGGTTGGCGATACCCTCCGTGCCTCTGCCGTTCGCAGAATCGTCTCCGAGTCTTCAACCGGCTCCACCTCATCTTCGAGGGTTCATATGAACCTTACGATCGTAGTTGACAAGGTGGACTTTGATACTCAGGCCGGCCAGCTACACATCAACGGGAGGATATCGGAAGAGAACAAGTATGTGAAGATCGGGGCGCATCATACCCTGGATCTGGAGTTGAATAGGAACTTCACGGTGGGAAAGGCGGAATGGGATTCTATAAGCTTGGGGGTTGTGAAGGAAGCTTGTGATCCGGCAGAAAAAGCAGAGATCGGAGCGGTGGTGCTCCACGAAGGTATGAATCTCCTTTGGCTCTCGCTGAAATCAAAGAAGTGGATGCAGGTCGCTGACGGTGGAGGTAAACTTAGGTCTCGCCAACATCTGCCTCATCACCGAGCATATGACTGTTCTTCGACAGCGTATCGACATATCCATACCTAGAAAACGAACGGGTTCCATCAGCGCCTTTGAAAAGGCCATGGATAAATTCTACGAGACGATATACCAATCCATTCTCCGCCACCTCCCTATCGAGAACCTCAAGGTTGTGCTGTTGGCATCCCCCGGCTTCCTCGCGGAATCGCTGCAAAAATATATATTTGCAGAGGCAGTCAAGTCGGACAATAAGACAATCATGAGCGCTAAACCCAAATTCGTCACGGTACATTGTTCGACCGGTCATGTGCACGCGTTGAACGAAGTTCTCAAGAGCCCCGCCGTCATTGCGAGGCTGGCAGACACAAAGTACGCCAAGGAGACCAAGGCCATGGAATCCTTCTTCAAGATGATGCAGACAGACGAAGATAGAGCTTGGTACGGTCCGAAGGAAGTAGAACGAGCGATTGAAAAGGGTGCGGTAGGAACACTGCTCATGAGTAACAGCTTATTTCGGAGTAACAATATGAATGAGCGACGGAGATATGTAAAGATGGTAGAAGATGTAAAAGCAAGCGGAGCCGGAGAGGTGATGATTTTAAGTAGTATCCACGAGAGTGGTATCAGACTCGATGGTCTCGGAGGGATAGCAGCAATATTGATGTTCCCTCTCCAGGATCTAGATGATAGCGATGAGGAACCCGAAGCCGATGTTGATAACCAAGATAATGACAATTTATAAACATTTAGAACCCTGGAATAATAACAAGCTTTCTCTCTCTACTGTTTTAAGGAATGGATTCTACAAGCTATTAAGCTCTTTGGGCTGCCGCATTTGTATTGGTGGGGTTTATCGATAGTACGAATATCCAAAGGAACACAACTCAAACAAGATTCAAGATGCAACATTCTCTCACAGTCCACTCGGCCTGATCAACCTACATCGCAAAAGCATAGATTCCGTGTGTCTATTGTGCCAATGTTAATGAACGGACAAAATACCCGATAATATGAGCAACGGCACGCCACTAGATAAAAGTCACTTTTCTTATCCGGAAATGGACAGCCCTATCCCAACCCTCGCCCTCATCTCGGGAGGAAAGGATTCCTTCTTCTCACTACTCCACAGTAACGCCAACGGCTTTAAAGTTATCGCCCTTGCAAACCTCCACCCACCTGCTCCTATCCAGGCTTCGGATTCCGAAGATATCTCGGATGACTTGAACTCTTTTATGTATCAGACGGTAGGGTATACCGTGCTACCACACTATCCAACGATACTGGGAATACCGCTCTATCGCGCAGCCATACATGGCAGATCTGTAAACCAGGATCTATCTTACCATCCGACCTCTAATCCAACTTCTGCTCAAAGAGACGAGATTGAGGATTTATACGAATTGGTTAAGAAAGTCAAAGAAGAACATCCGAATCTAAAGGCCGTCTGCTCTGGAGCTATATTATCTTCGTATCAGAGAACAAGGGTAGAGAGTGTTTGCCAACGCCTAGGTTTGATATCGGTCGCGTGGCTATGGCAAAGACGGCAGGAACGTGTTTTGTCTGAAATGGAGCAAGTCGGGCTCGATGCACGGATCATCAAGGTCGCAAGTCTCGGGCTTGACGAAAAGTGGCTGGGTAAAAACGTTGCAGATAGTAGAACGAGGATTGGCCTCGAGAACCTGAAAAAGAGATGGGGGAGTGGGAATGTCGCTGGAGAAGGAGGGGAATTCGAGACGTTGGTTATGGGATGCAGAGGCTGGCCGAAACGGGTGGAGGTGAAGGCTAGCGAGACTGTGAACGAAGATGGAGATGTTGCGTGGACTCGATTTCTAGAAACCAGTGTGGTCGATGTTTCTAACCCAGGAGAGTCGACGCTCCCGCCGAAGCCTCCAATTCTAGACGTCGAATTCCAACAGATTATAAATCGGTTGGAGTTAAAGAACATAACGAGTGAAGCACATTCGGTTACCCAGCTTCCACCGCCACCAACCCGGTTTCAAGTATCAATTCAAAAATCCCCTCATAATATCTATGTCGCGAACTTGCACGCCGACTCTGGAGACGCAGAACAACAGGTTACTTCGATTTTTAGGCAACTTCGGGACCATCTGCAAGCGGCAGGATCTTGTGAACGACAGGTCACATCCACCCTGCTTCTACTACGTTCTATGTCCGATTTCAAAGCTGTCAACAAGATATATTCCTCATACTTTAGCGCATTCCCGAATCCTCCATCTAGAGTTTGTATCGCAATCGGCGAGGCGATGCCCGCCGGTGTCAATGTACTATTGTCAGTCACAGTAGACACCCTACAGGAGCACGACCGTAGGAAGGCGCTGCATGTTCAAAGCCGATCTTATTGGGCACCTGCAAATGTTGGACCCTACAGCCAAGCGATTGCTGCTGGAGGAATCGTAAGCGTCGCAGGGATGATTGGCCTAGTTCCGGAAAGTATGAAAGTGTGGGAGACGCAGGGTATCAAGGGAGAAACCGCTCTCGCCTTGCAAAGCATGGTACGGGTAGGACGGGAAATGAGCATACATGGGACTAGAGGCTGGCTAGGAGGTGTTGGCTATACTGTGAACGAAAACTACATCGGGATAATGCAAGATGTTTGGCTCGAGTGGTTCACACAGAACGCCAACCACGAATCGGTATATGAGACTACCATCGAAGGTAGCGATGATGGGGAGGACGATGCCGCGCTGGAGAGTTACTTCGAGCGATCTGACGAAAACATCGAACCTCCTCGGAGGCGCAGCTTTAATTCCAAAATACCCCCGCCTCTACTCGTCTTACAGGTTGCACAACTACCAATTGGTTCGAACGTCGAATTTGCTTGTTTGGGGATTGATTCGGCATTTGTGCAGAACCAATTTACTGGTGAGGATGCTTACTCCGAAGATTATAATCCTTCAGAGTCAAGTTGGAACTTTGAGAACTCGTCATACGAAAGCTCGGATAGGACCTTCTTATATACCTCCGTCAAGATTGGTCCCCACAAATTAATCTGGGGTGTTACCAATGGAGATATAGATGCAGTGGCAGCAGGAATTAAACACGCCCAGGGAGAAGAGCATTCCCCGACGAGTGTAACATTATATTTAAGTCCTGCAGTGTGGGAAAGCGCCGGCTCTTTGACCAAAACTCTCCTTGACACTGGGTTCTCTGGAATAGGATGTCTCCCGGTTTTCGGACTTTCGTGGACATCTCATCGTGGAAGAAGGGAGGGCGCAGGCTTCCGAATCGCATTTTCGCTTCGACTTACTCGTAAAGGGTGATATTCCAATTCAGTGGCAGTCTGCCGAGTTGCGCAGAATTAATTGACTTCGAGAATAAATTCATGTTTTGTATGATATGATAAGAAAATCCTAGTTCTATTTGAAAGCAAGAAGAAACACTCATAAACATCAGAAAGCCAGAACTTAGCCCATATATTAAGAAACGTAATTGCATTTAAATTTCAAATCTATGTCAAACTGCTTCGTACAGATCATTGATTTGGAAGCGCCTGGATATTTGCCTTGGGCCCGATCGGGCCCTCGTCGGCAGGGTCACACAAAGTTCAACCGCACAGGATATTTATGGCGCAGTTCAAGTTCAAGGTTAACCATCCACCCCAGGAAAGTCATTTGATTGTGTTGGATGTCTCTGGATCTTGCTCTTTCGGAACTCGAATGAGGTAAATTTGCCCTTACAGTAGCGCGTCCGTCCGACTCGCATATCGTCAGAGGAAACTCTGTGGAGCTCTGTGCCTGTGGTAATCCAACAGAATTCAAGACTGCAGAGCTGACAAAGAACTAAGAAATCTTGGCGCCGTTGGCTTCGATAGCGAAGCTCAGCCGAGAGAAAATTAAACTTTCCAAGCTGTTCAAAATTAGCCGTACATATTGGCAAACGGGTCAGAGCTAAGAACAAACATATCTTGGATGTTTCAAATGACCTGCTGCTGCTTCTAAAAATGTTGCTGCGAGACAGTCGCTACATGCTCGCTAAGAGCGTGCCTGTTAACGATTCTTATCTTTCCGTCGAATGCAACCTTTGAAACGGGCGGCTTGCTGTCAACATAGGCGACCAATTCGGAATTTCTTTCTACCACGGCTGTTTCAAGGCTTAGCCCCAGCTCGGGCCCAAACGACGCGGGCCCGAAGGTTGCCTGCACATTACGAATATACCCACGAGTCAACAGCTTCCAATTAAGTGGCCATGGCCCTCCCTAAAAGATTCCCTGATATATTCTCTTTTTCCACGTCTATGAACCGGTGAAAATGACACCAATGCTGGAAGTTAATCCGCTGCGTAGACTGAAACGGACGGTTGCATACGAAAAGGCAAGCCGACAGTTGACGTTCCTGTCTACAGGGCAGGACCCACACCATGATGGGAAAATCCACCGGACCCCCAACCTCGAGCTCATCTGGCTGCAGATGCATGCTTTTTATATATCGCAAAATTTAGGACTTGCCTAGAACGGGGAAACGGTTGTCGTATCAGTAATACAGCCTCCACTTCTCACATGCATATCCCTGCCGCCAAGTTAGCTTTTCCCACAAACCTGCTGCTAGAACAACGGGCGGGCCGCAATATGGTTTTTCTGCGTCCCAAGATAGCAAGATCGCATACTGCATTTAGCTTTTTGCTGAATTTCTACACAAAATAACCGATAACTAATCGCGACATTAGCGGGAATCACCGCGCAACACAGAGGGAAAACCTCGCGAAGAATTTTTGGCTAGGGGGAGGATAGTCTAGGCAGGCACTAGGATCATATTTGTGGGACCCTTGAGCTAAAGGTTTCGTGGGACCTTGTAAGATGCATACCTGCGGGCCCGGAAGAATCCCAAATACTGAGATTTTTGTGGAATATTCGGATCCTCATTAACCAACATAAAGAGGAAAGCGCCCCGCTTTTAAGCCGTGGAGGAAGTTCTTAGAAATGCTTAGCAAAGAAAAAATCTCACTTCAACCCTTTCCTCAAAAAGATAGTTGGTTATATATTCGATTGAACCACTATATAATAGGAATCATTCAGTTGACTTCTTGTTAAACCTTTGCGTCAACATGATGCGTCGAAGTTTGGTCACAGTTTTTGGCTTAGCTGCTACTGTTACAGCACAACAGCCAATAACAGACATTGCCGTAGCGCAGTTCGGGCAGAGATGGTATGGAATAGTATCCTCAGCGAGATCTTACAAAAGAAATTGAACAAATATGGTATTCGGATTTACTAACTTGAATTTCTTCTTAACGATAGGTATGGACCGGATGGACCTTGGTCGACAGCAGAAATTGAAATTGGAACACCGGGGCAGAAAGTCTACCTCACAGTCGCTACTCTCCAAGATACTATTTTACCGATTACGTCAGAAGCCTGCAATGGAGACCCAATGTGTATAGAAGGCAGAGGATATGCTTATAATCAATCCTCAAGTTCAACATGGCTCACCGTTTCAGATCGCGATGTCGAATTGAGCGCCGACATGTCAGCGGGTGTAGTCGTAAATGGTCAGGCATACGGAATGGAAGTCAAAGGAATATATGGAAAGGAAACTGTATCGATAGGTGGACTACCTGGGATCAAAGACGTCTCTGTCGGAGCGGTTAAAACTACTCAGCTAAATAACGGCTTGCTTGGATTGAGAAACATTACCACACAGATGTATCTACAGCGGTTGATACCCTCTCCATTCTGGGCATACAATCCTGGATTCGGAGATGGTAGAAGACCAGCACAGCTAGTCTTTGGTGGTTACGATACGTCTAAATATCTCCCCGGGTCGACTCAAAACCATTCCATGGAAACCCTTGCGAACGGCCGACCGACGATGAAGTTTGCCCTCGATCGCCTCTTTCTAAATATTACCGGACCAGAAAACAGAAGGACCTTCAAGACAAATTCAAGCCTCCTGAGCGATCCAATGGAAGTTACTATCGATAGTTCAACGCCATACTGCTGGCTCCCACGCCGAATAACCGACCAGATCGCTCAGAGTGTTGGGGCTGTATGGGATGAGACTCTTGGGAACTCGGGATATTACATCTACAATTCATCGACGCCAGCTTATCAGAACCTGAACACTGTGGGCACCTCTTTAACAGCCTAAATTTTAAATAGAAGACTACTAATCATTAGCGTGCTCATACAGTCTACGCTGGCTTTCCATGTCAACGGAACGGGTGATTCCTGGTTGTTCAGCTCATTCAGTGTCTGTAAGTTGATGCTGACAATGTTGACGCAGCGTTGAATATCTGTTGCTAATAAGGATATAATTGGTAGCATATTTCCTAGAGTTAAAGAAACCAACGCCAGGTGTCACTACACCAATACGATATCTCCCATTCATGCCAGTCGATAACGCAAACAGTTATGTTTTGGGCAGGAGTTTTTTGCAGGTGAACCTTCAAACCAATTACCAACAACATTGAGAACTCTTGACTAATTTATCGATAAAACTCATTAGCAAATGTACTTAACCGCAAACTACCACACAAAGGAGTTCTCAATATCCCAGATCGATCTAGATTCGCAATCCTCGCCCGGTTACATTAAAGTCGACGCCCCAGTGCCGCCGCTATTACAAGCCGATAAACCGAAGTCTAGTAAGCTCTCAGACGGAGCTATTGCGGGAATAGTCATCGCAGTTGTTATTGTGATAGCCTTGATACTGGGGGCATTATTCTGGCGTATTCGAAGAGGTAGAAAGGTATAGTGTGGTTCAAATAATCTGAAAAATATGGCATCAATTCAGCTTGCTAACACTTACTTTAAATCTATTAGATTCGGGATATGCCCGTGCCTACTCCAGCCGAAGTAGAAATCGTGTATCCTAAAAATGGGGTGTTCTACCGAGAACTATCAGCCGATAACCTCGGAAGCGCTGGCGTAATGGTTCCCCCAGTGGAACTGTATGTACCAAGCCAGCAAACGATATCATATCCCGTAGTAGAAGCGCCGGGCGACAGTCGTAGCTTATACAGTAGAGATCGCTAAATTTTCAGCGATTTTTGGAAGTTTCGTATGACAAATATGTCGGTCAAAAGCCTGAAGCATTAGCATTGGATTTTATGGGTCGGATATAGCATTTAAAGGTGTTTGTTATTTGTATAATTACTTCAGCGGGTATGGAATATGTCTAGCATGATTTACAGACACTGTTGTCAGATACAGTGCTCGGCAGCTAATAATGATAATACAAAACCCACAACCCTATCGAAAATTTGGGATTTTTGCTTTTCAGAAGAGGCTTCTCTTACTTGTTTCGTGATTCCGCTTTCCTCTTCTCTTTCTTCTTTTTGCACATATATTGTTTGTTTCCTTAAAACGTAAATAGGAGCTAGTGTTGTCTTGTAAACTAAATGCGGTGCACGAACTGTGAAGTGTTTGGTTTAAACCCATCTTGTATGGTTTTGAGTTAGTATGTTGAGTGTAGACATATCGTTAGCGTATTTTGTGGTGTACAGTATAATTTTGTAATGTTGTTGCGATGTTGTTGGTTTGATAGTTTGATAGTCTCGTTCAGTCTCGTTGCCCGCCCGCCGGCTGTCCAACTTTTGGTGGACAAGACTAATAGTTTGATATGGAAAGCTGTTTGTGATATTAATAATATATAATAATAATTTGTTTTGTTTAGTGGTAAGTATTTTGGAATTGTTAGTTGGTTTGATTTTGTTGCAGTTGGATTGTAATTTTACCATATTATAATGCGAGATTTTGACGTTGTACCAAGTATTGGATCTTTACTCGGGACTGTGTGAGGCGGTTTTAGACCAGCCGCGAAGCACGAAGTGCAGAGCGTCTGGTTTACGAGACAAAGCTAGCGGAAATTATTGACCATAATATCGGGTTTCCGTCATGTTTATTCTACCATGGAGACTCCGAATGATCATATTACAAATGAATAACTTCGTCTAAATTTCTTAAACATACTTATCTTCAGTTATAAAACTGTTGTTGCCATATATTATACGATAGGTGATTGTAGTCGCAAGATAAGTACCAACATAGTGTATAAATAAGTATTCAAATCGTTTAGTTATGCTACTCTTTTGTATTTGACACGTTTTCTATATTCAAAATATTTTACTAGCTATAGTTGCTATAATATTAATTGATAATTTTGTCTCCTAAAAGTTTGAATATCATACACGATCACCATAATTATTTTGCCAACAGAGTCATATTCTTCGCACAACATCTATCCTGTAACGAGCTTTGCCAACCAACCCAGTTCGATCATTCCATATCTCCATTTCTAAAGGTGAGGCCATAACACCGGAAAAATGTAAGCCTTGTTTTTGATATACAGGACAGAGGACACTCGATTGTCATACTATGACAATAGTAAACTCTCAGACTTGCCACTCCCACACTGGAAGTTTCGAAAGTTACACACTACAATTTTTCCCAGCATATTGCTTGAGCTCAGTTGAGAATGTGTCTTAAAGCTTACCACGCCGTATGGAGGGTAAAAACTAACAAATGGTTATGATACACTCCTACTTCGCCATGATGTTATAATCTAACTTTCACATATTGCACAGCTTTATATATATAACTCTATACCATCGTTATTATTGATTCCTACCTAAATATTTACATCACTTGATAAGCTGAAACCTAGAAGGATTGTCGGATGAGTTATGCGTGCGAGACAAGCCAAGGCCAAGCTAAGAGCTACGCTATCATTGAGCCGTATTATATAGTCCAACCTCCTCCACCATATAGAAACTCAGTATTCAATTCGCTTACGAGGTCATATTCGACGCATCGTGCAAAATACTGGCTAAATTTTACCTAGCCAGAATCAATGCTAGTTGATTTCCGTATTTTTCTTAAGACTTCTCAACCCCGGAACTGAAGATTATCAGTTTTATTACGTACTTCCGTAAAATGTTCAAATTTTCTGTTTTACTTCTTTGCTACACACTTCTGGTGACAAGGGTCACCACAAAGGTAGCTCCAGCGCCATTAATAGATAACGAATCAAGTATAACATTGAGCACTCAGAAAATACAAGGCACTCCAGGATGGAAAATCGAGACTACCCAAGTGTCATTCGCTTTCGCGGGTAGTCTCCCAACATCCAGCCTTCTCTCAAATGAAGAATCCACAGAAATCAAGTCAGCCAATCCAAGTTCTACTACTACTACCGCGAAAGCAGACCTTGGGTCTATAAGATCGACCCATAAACATGAAACGCCATCGAAGCTTGCACTTCAGGATCACAAGCTCAACTTTGAGACCAGAAGTACGACTTTATATAAACTTACATCTTACGAGCGAGCTCGATTCAGCGGAAAGTCAACATCTGAGAAACCGCTCCCTACAAACCACTCAAACACGCAGATGAAATCGAAAACAAAAGATGAGAAACGGATTGGCGATATATTATCGCCAAAGTGGTTCTATGGAAGCAGACCGTGGGTTACTTGCCGTACTGCTGCACAAATTTTCCAGAACGACCTGCCCATGCCCCCAGGAGGATGGCCAGTGATCGCTGGGAGAACCCGCCCACCTACATCTGGTTTCACTACCGCAAATCAGCGTACACAAGCTAATAGTAGACTTGGCACTGCACTTTTGCATTGCAGGACTTGCCATTGCGATGAGGATACTCTTAATATAATTCCAAGTAATGCACCTGAAGATAGGCGTTGTCACACCCTGAATAAGGTTGATACTTGCGTACGATGGTGGGGATGCTATTGTACTACAACCCTTGGTCAGCCAAAGCCAACAGGAACAGCATCAATATTAGAGTACCAATTCGCCTTAGATGGAATAGGTTCAAGAGTAAGAGCTAGCAATCCGAATTGGCAGTGGAATGTAAGTAATCTTAAACCCCCTTCTCAGATATGGGACCTCCTTAATAACCGTTAGAAGTATGGGCAAACATTAGACAATCCTACAGAGGACTTTCTCGGGTTCTCAGACGCCATCACACACGGTTATGCTCCGAAATCTTCGAAATCTATCTCAAGTAACAGGCGTCTCGTTCCAGGCTTCAAAGAACCGTATTATGTTGAAGGCCCATCGCCTAACATCCGATTTTCATGGGATTTGGCCCGTGATTCTACACCCGGTTTAGCTTCTAAATTTAGCCCAGGGAGGTCAGTGTACTCAAGGTCGCTAGCTTTGAAGAAACGCGACTACAACCCCCAAGACCTCCAATCACATAACCCAGGGGAGGTTTTCTCCAAGGCGACTAAAGTGACTCCGCTCGAACCTGCACAATGCATCACTTGGTCTCAACTCCCAAATTTCCCAGATGCGGTATCCAAAGTCACTGCATGGGAGATCAAACGAGAAGAAAATTTCAATCTGATGACTAAAACTTGTCACCGAGATTGTAGATGTGTTCCATCTCCAGCGCATGGGAACCGACCTCGATACGCGTGCGTAAAATATCCACGACATCTTCGGAATGCAAATGTCGAGCCCCTCATCAATTATTGCGAGCAAGTGTGTTTCTGTCCACGAACAGGGGGATGAATGACAAACAAGATATATCTAAAAGATCGCTACAAATGGGGTTAAATATATTTGCAGCCACTTTTTTAATATTTGTATTATATTGGCTTCAGAGTACATCCTTGGCAGCCAGGAAAATCAGCGAGCGTTGATCGGGTCGGGAACTCAGATGAATGAAGTAACGAAAACCTTCTCAGGTTTTCAAAGCATCCCCAAAGAGATCCCTTAATAGATTTAATTATATCCCAGCGTAATATGTTTTAATTAGCGTCATTGCTGCTTATGTAACTGCGCTGGATCAATACTATGATCGCTTGAGTGGTTTGTTGGATTGTTGTTAACCACGGTGAAGTGGAATTCGAGTTCTTGTGACTCGTTCAGGCATGGGATAAACACGAACTTGCTATTTGTGGGTTAACTCTGGAAGCATTCGCTTTCCTTGTTCCCTAAATATACGGATTTTAGTCAAACCTTCTTTTTTTCGAGAACACCGACTAATTGTATTTCATAGCAGTCCAAACTCAGTCGAGTATATCTTAAACTATGATATGGAATCTCTTCAAATCTCACGCATTGTGATTGAAAGCTAAATTTTTTCTCTTGTTTGCTAACATTATAGTATATTGTTCACAACAGTGGGGTGACCACGGATCCTAATCCTCGCTCCGTCCTTTCTTTTAAGACACCCAAATTAAAGCGATGCGCAGATAGGCTGGACAGAAGGATACAGAGGGCTTGGGACACAGGTTTGGCTGTATATAGATATAGCATTCTGAATCCCAATGTCAAGATCTCTCCCTTCGGTGCTGAAGTCGTTTTGACCCGCTGGAGCCAAGGCCACCAAACTAAAAACAAGAGCCTACAAAGTTTGCATTTAATCAGCACACGGATCTACCGGATATAGTGATGGCAATAGTGTATTGGATCTTTGATTTACTTACATCGACGGCTGCCTCTAGATTGCGAAGAAGAGGAGCGATTGAAGGCGCCGTTAGGAATTGCGCAAATATCTTATGCTTAGATGACAGTGCGGCATACATGTCCTGCTGAACGGCGGAGAACTATCGGGATCATGTGCTAGTTAGAATCGGGTTCTTTTGAGGTAAACCGGATCTGTCATTGAGAGGCGGGCGCTATATCTACTTACACTTTTGAACTCCTTTATAATATTTGGACGGGACCCGGTAAGGGGTGTAGAACCTTGATATGCATTGACATCATCCGAAATAGTATTTAGCAATTCCTGAAGCCGGGTACTGAGACTCTAGAACAAATTTATAACTATTAGATGGGTGCAAATTGTGGGTCTGGTAGAGTGCAACCTACTTGTGATGCGGCAATAACGGCAGGATATTGAGATGAGGTAGTGATCGGGGTAAGGACATTGATAATATTTGAGCTCATTGTTGTCAATGCCGTAAGGTCCTCAAGAACCTTGGGAGCTGTTACTTGAGCCAACGATGGCGTCGAGAAGACGGCCAAAGCTGCGGTCAGTGCGATCTTAAAGGTATGCATCTTGATTGCTGACAGGTTGTGTATGTGTGATATCTCAATTAATTTTCTTGTGAGTCAAAGAAAACTAAAAGTGCTTAGGATTGCTAGACTTGCGATCTGATGGTCTGATGATGGATAATAAAAAGAGTAGTTGAGAGGAAATCAGTCAGCTTTTATAGACATACCAACTTCCTGCCTTCAAGGCTATATCATACTTTCCTTCCCTGCATTTAGAGCTATCCCTTGGCGGTTCCCAATATTAATCAGGTTCCAGTTTCGCAGCTTGGTGAAGCCTGCCTAGCTAACCATACGATAAATAGAGACTTATTCTGGTGATCTCCAGTTTTGCCGATGGAATCATTCAAGTTCCAGCGGAGGAAGGCGTAATGACAGGGTATTTCATAGACCTAGTAAATACCATTTTAATTATCAACGCCGATCTACATATCTCCTCAGTTAGCGGGTGACGAAAAGCGCACTCATAGATAACTTAACCACACCAGATCTAGCGTAGTTTCCTCCCAGAGTGCTGAGATTTTCAGGTTATGTCTCTCAACCCCGGATCGTGCAGCGGATAGTCAGGTCTACACGTTAACATTACATGCGTGCGAAAAAGGAGAGCACGTAGGATTGAGGTTGGATCAACACCAAGTATTGTTCCCCAATTAAACCCGCTTCGTACCAGCTCGATCGATATATTCGGGCCAATTAGCTTAGTGATTATGTTTTTCCTGCTGCATTCGAAGGCGATTTTTTTTTTGCGAATATAAGCTGTGTTTAGTTCTTGTATATGCCGAGTACGTGTAGCGCGCATAGCTCAGGATTCAGACCCTATAGATAGACCTGCTAACCAGACTAGGCCCACTGGCTGCCAGGAATCTGCAGCTCACAGACTTGATGTCATCTCATTCACGAGATAAAATATTCTTCCATCGCTTGAAATCACCCTCACCTTTGCAAGTGAAAGTAAGAACCCCCTCCTGCATTGATAGTGGAGCCCTTTCGAAATTTCTTATTGATTTCCGCATAGGCGCAAATGGGGTTGCGTTGATGTGCCACACCCGGCTCCAGCTTAGGCTACCGATCTGAATCGGAAGCCCCACATCCCGCACGCCTCTAGCATCCCCAGTTAGGCATTGTTGATCGATCTCGGAGCTTTAATAGTCTTAGACTGATGCAGGTGCAAGATTTATTCTTGTTTTCCCATCATGTTTTTATGAAATTTGAACATAACCCTTTCATGATTCGCGGCCTGCAGTCGACTAGTGAAATTTACATTCTAACAGTACTTACTCATTTGGTCTTTGAAAAGAATGGCGGGGGAAAAAAACCCCTCGGACAGCTGTACCTCAAACCTGAAGGACTAATTTTGCAAATCTATAGAGAGCCGTTCGAAGTTAGAATCCATATCGACAAAGTTGGTTATTTGAATGATATCACGTCGCAATTTTCGCATCATTCGAATTACCGTTCAACAGAGCTCGAGACTAACCTGTCCCTTGAATCCATAGGTAACTTTGGACGAAAAACCCGGCCCGGCCTCACCGTACCAACCAGCCAGCGTTAGCCTTTCGCCTGCGAATCATCGAAACCTTGGTAAATCGCTCCGTTGAGATCGTGGGAAGCAACGCGCTGAGCTCCCTGGTAAGATTAGATCGCTGCAAATCCCTCCCAAAACCCGCAAACTCTGCCAACACACACCGGAAATAAATCAGCACTTTTGCTCCTCACCGACCTGTGCGAGCAATTTCGGTGACCACGCACGACAAGGGTTAGCAGCTGAGAAGGAATAAACTACCAGGAATACTACTACCCCTTCACAGCATGCATATAATTGTTCTTCCCGGTTTTCTTTTAGATCTACTATGCAGTTACCCCAGTGGAGGATAGTGCGATATAATCAAGCCAACTATATCAAGGTCCGGCTGCATGTCAAGATCTCGGATATCGAAGGATAGGCGAGAAATATGCCGACAAGCCGTGGCTGACAAGGACATGCATAGAAAAGTTTCGAAGCAAAGTCAGGTTTAAGTTTAGATCTAACCGAGAATATCAACACCAGAGGTCCGAGATCATGACTTAAAAACCTGGATACTGCCTTGAAAATAAATATCGAGCGAAGATCCTTTCTATTGACCTAGCGAATAATGAAAATGCATCAACCGCTCAGCTGAATGATTCGATTCAAGAAACAAGGAACGAAACAAACTCAACTGAATCCGGACACGGTAGTATATCTAGTGCGTCCGAATAACCTACCTAGCTAGACTCGCTTTCTTAGATCTGATTCTAATTCCCTGTTATTCCCTGTCTGCCGCTGCTTTAATAAATCGATCTAATTGCCATGCCAAACACCTCAACCTCTACCTCGTGCTAAAACAACGGCACCAGTTTGGTCCCATAGATCAGATCGCCGCTTGGCCCGGCGAGAGAATCCCGAGATCTTAAACAAATAACCCTAACCCGAAAACAAACGTTGGCAACAAAACCCATGTTTTTCAACCGCTAAACTAATTTATTATCACAAGCTTGCAAGTTGCGAGCACAACATAGCCCCTATCATATTGTTCGCTGAATTTACAAGTGCGGATGAACCCGTCTGTTACATCGTTACAACAGTCAAACCTGGTCTCACACGTTTTTTTGGAATGAATCAGATAATTGGGTTATTTGTTCTTTATTGATGAATAGTTATATACTAAATTGCGCAAAATGATATCGATAAGCGAAAAACCAACAGCGGATAAAACAACAGGTCTGATATCGGGTACTTGAAACAACAAAGACATTAAATAACACTTAACCGCTAAAGTAGCATTTTACGCCAAAAGAGCTTTTTCTTATACATGCCATCAAAAGGGAGTGGGGAAGGGTATCCCGCCGACTAAAAAAAACCGAAGGAGGGGGAAAGGAGGGACAAAAGATGAAGAAGTAAGCTCAGGCGTAATTCATCGCCGATAAATGCATGTACAAAAAAAAAGGAGAGAAGAGAGAAGAGAGAGAAAAAAGAAATCCCAAAAGAAAAAGCCTATTCCCAGCCCATTATGCAAGATCGTTTTTGTGTTACCTCTTTCGCAAAGCCAAAAAAGGAGAAAAGGGCATGCAAGACGTGGTATGATAAGATGGTATGATAAGATGGTATGATAAGATGGTATGATAAGATGGTATGATAAGATGGTATGATAAGATGGTATGATATGATATGATATGGATATAATGCGTATCGTCCGCCAAAAGAGTACCTCGCTCATCTGAATAACGAGGGCGGTATCGTCCAAAACGAAAAAGCCCAAGCAAGCAAGCATGCATGCAAAAGTGCAAAAGATAACAACAATAAAAAAAGGGCGCGAAACGGCCCTATGAAGCAGCTTGTTACTTATATATATTACCTGTAATCCTCATAATAATCCCCTCTTCGGGGTCCGAATTGACCACTGCCAGCAGGCGCCGGCGCTCTAGGAAATCCCGAGAACGCACCTCCATCGCCACGCCCGCTACTAGTCCCGCGTCCCGCCAGGCTACCGCCTCCAGCGCCAAAGCCGGAACTGTGTATACTAACGCTACTCACGGTACTCACAGGTGGACTAACCGTCTGACTTCGCGCGGGCTCATCGCCAATCGGCGTGTTCGGCGATGATCGAATCTCTTTCCTCGGAATCACCATCGAGCCCATCCCCATCCCCATTGGCATGGGCATCGGCATAGGATTACCAGCAGGATCAAACATTCTCCTCTCCATCCTCCTACCGGCTAAATCTTCATACCGGTTGGAGAAAGTCATCTGATCATGCCCCATGCTGCCGCGGTTATTTGATGTTGTGACAGCCGCACCGATCAACCCCACGCCCTGGAAGCCGGCTCCGTTCCCACTTCCCAACAGCGGCATGTTTGCTTGTGCCACTGGCGCCGGCGGCAACATCATACTCTCTCTTCGATCGAGTCCGCCGCCGTTGCCGCTACCCACGGGCGAAAACGGTGTTACCGCCTGGGTCTCATACCCGAAATTGAACGGCTCGTCTTCATCATCCATCGGCATCGGCATACCTCTGTCTCTGTGTCCAGTCATCGTGGACTCAGCAATACTCTGTACCTCATCAATGGGTGGCAAAGGTGCACCATGTTGATAGGGTGTGTAATTCACTCCTTGTCCTGGATAGCCACCGGCACCATAGTAAGCGGTATCCATCATCCCGTCGTTGTCTCCGACGAGGGTCATGCCCTGGGAGCTGTAGCTTCTATCGCTATCTTTACTCTTGGCGCCGAAGAAGGGAACGGAGGATAACCACATCTTCTTTTGCTTCCTCTTTGCGACTAATCCGGCTGCTGCGCCGTCTGGGCCACCCGCACGACCGTATCTGCCTCGTCCGTCTCGTCTGCAGCATCCAAAGCAGAAGAAGAGGATGGCAAAGATACCCGCACCTACAACGATAAGACCACCAATTGTGATTGTCGGAATAACCCATCTCTTGTTTTGGTCGGTGATGAAGCCCGAGTCCTGCGGTGATGTGGTGGCGATGCTCGGTCCAGTTGTGTTCGCACCTTCGTTGGTTCTCGTTGGGGTGACCATTGTCGTGAACGTTGATCCATTGGTGGTAATTGTGGTTGGGAAAGCGGAGGTGGATTCTTCGGATGTGGTAGTTGTAGCAGCGCTTGTCGTCCTTGTTGTGGAACTGGAGCTACTCTGGGAGCTGCTGCTGCTATCATCAGACGTTGTGGTTGCTATCGAAGTACTCGTCGCTACAGATGACGATGTATTGGGCCTCGCGGTTCGGCTGCTTTGTATCCTGGCCTCGACGTAAGGGCTACACCCGTTCGTTCCATCGAACCAGTTGCGGAATTCCTGGGATTCGTAGTCGGTCGTGCAGGTACATGTGCTGCCTTCGTAGAATTGTTCGACCCAGGAGGATTGGCAAAGACAGTCAAGGCCGGTCTGGCCGGAGAGAGTGCAGTCATAATTTGCGGACCAGAGAGGCTGACAACGGTTGATGCAATCATGGAGATATTCGGGAAAGAAGGAAGCTATCTGAGCCGCTGCTGGGGAGGAGAGCTGGAGGACGGCCAGGAGAGATAGGAGTTTAAGGGACTTAGAGGGTCGGAGGAGCGACATCGTGAGAGGGGTTTTCGACGTCGTGAAAATAAGAATAGTGGAGACACCGGTTTGTGAAAGGCTGTGAACTAGAGGAGGAGGTGGTGGAGGTGGTGATGAAGGATGTCTTATCCAAGCCCCGGGTCGAATAAGCTCGGAATTGCAGAAAGGAAAAAACCAAAAGGAACCGACGACTCGCTAGCTCGAAAGGATAATTCCAAAAAGGCGGGATTGAAAACGGCAGTTCGTAAGATCGGAATCGGCAGGAATATTTGAGAAACCGAGGGATCGGATAAGCTGGTGGTCGTCGAGTATCGTCAAATGTCGTAACCTCATGTTTCGACGGACCCGGAAGCCATAGCGAGAAAGAAAAAGAAAGAGACGAAAAGATTCCTAACAACGAACTAAAAAGAGAGAGAGAAGCGAGAGACTGTAATTTCGGAGAGCGAGAGAATATTTAGGAAGCAAGTCGAAATTCGTTAGTCGGCGGCGGTGGGGGGGCTGAAACTCTGGGGGCCAATGATGACTGCGAGGGCAGAGGCAGCGCTGTGCAGGCGAATCGAATCGGTCAAATCAAATCCTTCGAAGGGCGGCACGGCGCTGTGACGAAGGGGAGAATATGACGCAGGAAATCCAAGTGCCTTGTCACCCTGCAGCGACTGAGGGGAAGCCGGCTTGAGGTTCTGATCGCAGGGTTGGTGATAATCTAATAGCCTTCTTGCCCGGGGGGGAGGGTGCGATGGCGGCGGTGGTGGTGGTGGAGGAGGTCGAGCGAACGTCGAAAGCGGTCAGCCGTTCCTGTCGACGGGATTTGTATTTGAGATGAGTTGTGTTGTTGTTGTGGTGGTTGTTGTGCAGCGAAGCGACTGCTCAAAGGCGAGTGCGAAGGCGAAGGCTAGTAGACAGCAGGGCCCGTAGACAGCCGTAAACACACCCTCAAAAAGATTACTGTTGTCTCTCCGGTGCTCGACTGCTTCGATCGTGCATAGGCGAGGTGGAACAGTTAGGAGGAAAGAGCGAGAGGGAGAAAGAGGGTTTGAAGGTGAGATGTCTGCGAAAGGCGGCTGTGTTTGTGTCCGCACTCGAAACCGGGTCGGTTTGCTGTGTGCTCCAGCCAGAAAAGGCGCCTAGCAACTGGCAAGACACCAAGCTGAACGGGGGTCTGCGTAAGCTTGCTAGCAAGTGGTTCCCAACCAAGCGCTGTTATTGGTGTTACCAGTCCGGCTAGCGGTGTTGAGGCTCAGCTCGTTTCCCACAGGAGACCGACTATTATTGCTTGCATATGAATATGATTTAAAAGAGCGGATTGAAAAAATGCCAATGCAGTATTTTTAGTGAAGGAGGAAGAGAGAGTGGGAACCGGCGCCCTTGCGGTTTATATTATTCGGGCCAGGTGGGACTGTTTCTTCATACGATCGCTGTTCCTGAATTGAGGAATGCAAGATGGCTGCTTCCGATGGCCAAGGTCCCTTTCATCAATCAATTCATTCGCAGATATATTAATTATCAAGTGATCACCCGCCCAAAAGAAACAAAACGGTGTCAAAAAGTCCACCCTACGACACAAGCAAGTAATAGCGAAGGACAGGAAAAGAAGAAAAAGGGTCCATTGGCCATTTGTTTACTCCGGCAAGGGCCCGTCGTCAGGCGGAGGCGAAAAGGAAAGCCTGCCTGCCAGCCAAAAAAGTGAAAACCGAAAAAGGTGGGTGCGACGACCTGTCACACCGCTTTCTTCTTCCTGCCCTCGAATTTTTCCGTAGCTGTTGCTATTTTCTGCACCGAAGTTTCTGGGGAATTTTCAGTTGGTAGCAGGGGCCACCGTCGATTATTTACCGGAACGGATAGCGTGATTTTCGCACAAGCCACACCCTACCACTCATCTGGTTCCAATCATAGATACACTTTTCCATGGCAGACTGCGTGTCTACGTACTGCCACTATAATATGTCCTCGCAGGGTGCATTGGCCACAACTCCAACCAAGTTTTTGCGTGCAATGCTTCGAAGATCGCACGCATGTTTGTTTGCGGGAGGTTGGTTGGTTGGGTAGTTGGGTAGTTGGGTGGTTTGTGTCAGAGAGTCCATGTACCTGGCTAACTAGCCGGGCTATCAGTAAGTCAGTCACTAAGTCAGTCAGGTACGGGCCATTCCCATCTACCGAAATCGATATTAGCCCGGGTTTAGCAGCTCGACGAAATGCGTTGTTAGATGGCGGGCAAAAATATCAAATATAGCAGCAGCAGCCATGACAACCACGCCAACTCGCCACCTGACCGCATCGCATGTGGCGCATGTGGCACACAACGCAAGACAGCAGCGACCTGTGGCTGTGCGCGTAAACAAAGCACTTCTCCCAGCAACACCTCAATAAACTATTTCCATGTGACTGCAACTTGTAGCTCCAGCGACCACAGCTTGGTGACAAAGTGGATCCTTCGGAGCTTGCTTCTGCGATAGCTCCTGTGACCCCGTTTCCAGCTCAACAACCAAACCTCACACCGAAGAAGCATAGCTGAGTGGGTTCGCTCCATCTACGTGCATATACACACTATAATTTAAAACTTGTAATATGCTTTTGATACTAGTATACTTTAGCTTTCTCGCATTTACTTTTGGATCCAGCGCAATTATTATAGCTGTAACATCGATAGAGCTCTGGGAATCACCATCCATCAACCGAAAAAGTAGACCAGAAACAATTGAAAAAACAAATGCCAAAAAAAAAACGCCAGTTCATTACAATTAAATGGATCAAAAAGAAATCGTCGTCCCACAGCAATAAAACTGGCTCAAATGCGCGGAAATAAATGAGAGCCAAAAAATGAAAAAGATGAAAAGGATGAGAAAGAAAATATATATATATCAAAAAAAGAATAGGCCCACAGTCTGTGCTCTTTCAACGAAAAAAAAGCAAACCCCGTGACTTCCCTCTACCTCGTAATCCCAAACCTTCTCAGAGTGTACAATATCTGTACCCTCTTCTCCTCTCCCTTCTGCATCATCTCCTCCTCATGCTCCCAAAAGATCTCCCAGGGCGTCTTGTGATTCCCCGCCCTCGCGAACTTATCTATCTCCAGCCGCTCGCACAAAACCTCAATTGGCGCCGCGCTCCTCCCGTCAAACATGCACCAATGCAGCGCCGTGTACCCGCCCGAGTTCTTCGCGTTAATGTTGGCCCCAGCGGCAATCAACATTTTTAATATCCGCACATCAGCGTTCCACGACGCCTTCCACGCTGCGAAATGAATCGGCGGCTTGCCCGTTATACTCCTCGCCTCGATGTTCGCTCCGTTCTTGATCAGCACGCTGGCCACCTCCGCGTTCGTTTGGCGCGCGCAGATGTGCAGCGGCGTGATCCCCTCGAATAACGTCTTCTGCGGGTCCGCACCGTTGTCCAGGAGCACCTGTGCCATCGGGGCGGAGTATTTCGAATGGCTGCCCGCGACAACGTGGAGCAGCGTGGTCGCACGCCAGGCGTATTGCGGCATCGGCGGGTCCAGGTCAAAGTAGATGGGGGACTCGCGCAGGGTCTGCGTGGCGCACCATTCGTTCGAGCAGATGAGCGTCATTAGCGGGAGGTTGTCGGCTGCCAGGGCGTCGTATAGCGCCGTGAAGAAGTCCCTTTGGCGCCCGACGAGGAGTTTCCCGTCGTATCCAAAGGAAAGGCGGTACGTTTTCATGTCCTCCAGTAGCTTGGTGTGTTCGGCCTCGGATTCCTCGTTGCTCCTCTGCATTATGGACTGGGAGACGGTGGTTACCAGGAGGATAGGGTCCGACGTGTGCTCCGGTGTGATCAGGGACTTGTAAAACTCCGCTTTCGCCGAGTCGGCTTTATTGCCCAGATCCTCGAGACTCCTGGAGGCGAGGTCGCCAAACATTGATTTGTAGATCCGCTGAACCTCGCCTTGTAGATACTTCTCCGCCACGTTGAGACCACGCCGGGCGTTCATGTGAGCTGCGCCGTAGTCCTTGAGCTTGTACAACGCCACAGCTCTCGCATAGTACGCTCTAACTGACAGCTCCGGTTCGGAAGTCGACTGATGTTTGAAGTCTTTGAGCAGATCCACGGCTTCATCCCACTTGGCTCTCGAGTTGTACGTCATAGCCTTGAATATCACCATATCGGGGCTGTCGCTGATCGCAAAGTCGTTCAGTAGGATCGATAGGTGGTTTTCAGCTTCATCCCATTCTCCCTGTGATAGGCCGTCAATAACTTTGGACCGGTGGAAGGATATCTGCTGTTCTTGGAAACTAGCTGCATCATTGTCGTCGTCGTCGTCGTCGTGGATTTGGAGACCAGCAATCCGTTCCTTCAGGTTTTCTAGTAGCATCGCAGGATATAAATTAGATACTTCTAAAGATTCAACGCCAGAAGCCCCGCGAATTGATGCGGTGTGAGGATCACACTCACCATCTTTCTGCGCATTCTCGGTATAGTGTGGGGTTGCCAACTCCACATTCTCAGATCGTGGGACGTGTGATGGTTGGAGGCTTTCGGATGATTGATTGCACTGGTAGGCCGGTAGGTGCTGGTGGGTGACCCAGTCGCCACGGTCGACGCTTTCCACGAGGCCCGATGTTCCTGCCATACGGGAATGTAGTACAAGTTTCCGTGTCCGCTTCTGTGTCGCCGTCGATGTAGACGTGTCGCAGGTGGGCAAACGGAGAGTAACGTTAATGTTGGATCCTTAGGATGTGTTTCTGCCGGATCTGGGAGCAAACAAAGAGCCGAGCACAATGTTTTTATGGTGACCGTACCGTATAACGTAGGATGTTCTGAAAGAGTCTGAAGAATGCGGGTTTGAGCAGATCTAGGGCTTCCTGTGTGTGATCATGGAACATTGTAGAAGTGGAAGAGACAAAAATGAAGCGCTGACTGATTATGAAGCATCACCACAGCTGGAGGGATCCATTCCGGCCGGGTAGCCGTTCCCGTAGCCGCAAGCAACTAGCCAAGCAGGAGGTATCCCACGGCCCTGGCTTAGCGGGCTACGACGGGGCCATGACGCTGTCAAACGTTATTATTCACAGGGTATCGCTGCTACTCTTCGAATATATACACACATGCGCATACACAGTCACCATTAGTGAGTGGGTCTACCAGAACCTGTCGCCGGACTGGAGTATCTCCTTGAGCTCCCTCTCCATGCGCCGCTTCTCCCTCTCGGCCGCCTTCTGCTCTTGATATTCCTGCCTCTGGCGCACGAGCTCCATCGACCGCCGGCGGGACTCGCCACCGTCGCCCCACGCCCGCTGCATTGCTGTGCCTTCGACCGTCCGCCCGCCGGGACACCTTTCCCTCCAAGTCAGCGCGCGCAACACCAACGACAACACATCGCTCTGCCACCTACCGCCAAAACCGTCGTTCGATCTCCCAGCAGTTCACACCCGCATCTCCAAGATCCAGGCCCGTTCCACTCAGCATCCTCACCACCTGGCAATCGTACTGCATTATCCTCTCCAGCACGCACTCCTTCTCCAGCTTCTCAAGCGTGATTGGGTCGTTGGTGACCTTGGTTGATTTCCCTCCGTAGGGCGACGAGCTCGTTGTCGAAGTCGTATGCGCAGCGAGCCGGGCAGGTAGCTCTGATGCTGGGAATTTGTCAAGCGGGAACGACATTATGGACGCTGGCGGGGGAGGAGGAGGGACAACCGGTGACGTTGGAACAGGCGGAAGGACGACCTCTGGCGAGGGCACTCGGAATGCCGAAGGAGGCGGCGGGGGGCTGGCGAGACGTCTGTTGAATGAAGTCGGCAAGCACGAGGAGACCCTGTCTGATGTACGATATAGCAAATTTATTACCCGCGACCGTTCTGTTCGATGTTTGGACCCGGAGAACTAACGTGCGCACCTGCTGTCGCTTACAATCAATTAGCTGCTGGCCGACATCCGGTTGACCATCCAACACCACAACACACCCAACAGCGGCCCGTTGCATGTTGCCTCGATAGACAGCTTGCTCCGGCCGCACCTTCAGGATTATCTGCACAATCAGTCCATTGTTACCGCTATCAATGCCTCCATGATTCCGGGCTCTTATGACGTCCCTTTAGAAAACGATGCCTTGCCACGGGACAAGCCGGTTATAATCGAGATATCATCCGAAAGGTCTGGCGCTGGAAAGACGCAGCTCTTATACCATCTAACATGCCTCTCTCTGCTGCCGGAATCTTGGAATGGTATAAATCTCGAAGGCAAGGACGGGGCGGTGGTTTTCATTGATTGCGACGGCAGATTCGACATTCTGCGCCTCGCGGAACTCATAGAATCCTATGTAAAGCGCAGACTTTCCCTCGCCCTCCATTTCTGCGAGTCTCAAAAAGCTGCTCGTGCAGATAATTTGCAAGAATTAAACTCCGAGGATCAAGATCAAGATCATGAAGATAACGAGATTGAAGAATATCTCCACCTCTTACTCTCCATCGACTCGTTTCATATCACCGAACTCGCAGAATACGTCCTCACCCATCTACACGTTTATCAACCCACATCACCCGCAGAACTCCTAGATATCCTCTCTTCCCTTCCTACATACCTCACCTCCTCCCCTTCCCACACATCCCACAACAACCCCTTATCATTATTAATAATAGACGGCATATCTGCCTTCTACTGGCTGCAGCGGTCTCTCTCTGCCCCTCCAAAATACCCACCGGACTTCCAATCATCCTCCACAGAAGCCCCTCCCATCATCCCACAACCTCAAATGTCTCTCCAGTCATATTACGAAACCATAACCTCATCTCTCATAAACATCTCCACCCGCTTCGGTGCGAACGTAATCCTCACAAATATACAAATACCCACCGCAAACCACACCCCAGCTACATCTGCTATCTCCTCATACCATCACGCCAGCACTGCTGGTGGACCGGTACCACCCACTTATCCTAAACACCTACCGGCGTGTTACACTTACTCGCCCAAATTCTTAAGGGCGAGGATAATACTATCCTCTGACGTGGTTGCCCCTTTCCACGCGGATATTGAAGTGAGAGATGCGTGGAAGGAACGGGATCTACGGATGGATGTTGTGCAGAAGGCCGGCGTGAGCGCTTGGGTTGAAGGGGCGGGCGTGAGGAAAGGTGAAAACAGGCGGGATAAAGCTGAGGGTGGGTGGTTTTGGTTCATTATCGGAGAGGAAGGGGTTAAGATTGGTGCTGATGAGGAAGAGGAGGAAGCTTGAGATGTAAATACGCACGAGGTTATAATATAGAATAATTATGGAAAATGTTATTTTAATTGATTTAAAATTTGCTGATAAAACTTTATAATCTTTTAGTGTTGATATTTTTTGGTCTGGTGCTATAAATGTATGATAGTCGAGCCTATCAATCACGCAATAGAGTTTGAAAAAAATACTTTAAAAGGGCTCACCCTCTAGTCCACCTCTTCCGTATTCCCCTTCTTTCTGCAGATACAATAGATTGTAAGTCACACCTAAGCCACTCCCCTTCCTTCCGCCGGCGCCACTAACGGCCATCAGAGCAGTTGAAACGACACCATTCAACCTCATCGCTACGATGAGATAAAAGTCCTCGCAGCCCATTAGATTAGCGTGCCCTTCTCATCCTCCACCTAAGGAGAGAAGTGGGGAAGAACAAATCGTTCTTCTAGATCGATGGGCGAACGACTTTTATAACCCATTTGTTGCAGAGTACTGTTATATATCGCGTATTATTTGATATATCTCATATCCGTCTATCTGTGTGAAGTGCCCACACAACGGCGGGAATCTCCGAGTGGGAAGAAGAAATTTTTTAAAAAAATGGGAATCTTGGTGTCATTTATGAACGGACCCCGATGTACCTCTATAGGACTGTCCGGGCATCTAAAGAATTCCCAACATCTCTTTTAACGTTGGGTGGGGCTAGTTGGAAAGAATCAATTCTTGGGGATTAGTTTGAAAGAATCAATCGACGATTATAAGGCTATCACTATCTATCCGTCAGGAAAGCGAATACTAGAGTATACTGTAACAAAGCGATTGATATGATATATAAATAGAGCTCTATTGTCCCCACGAATGCTCTCAGCTTGCTAAAAATTGTCGATTGGCTAATATACGCTGGTTCGCACAGTTTACTATACACATCACTGTTTAATTGTTGGTAGGTAGGTGTAGGAGCCGTTGTTTAAATATTCTATTCTTATTTGCGCATGTCCCTCTATAATCATTTACAAGTTGAGGAGTCTATAGAACTTTTTGATATCTTGGATCTCGTTCCTTTCTACAATGTTGTCGTCATCATAATTTTCTTCATTCATCTATTTCTTAAACATTAAAAAATATACTGGCTTGGTCTCTGTTCTACACATCTATAGATCAAATCTCCAACTCTATGTTTGAGAAACCACTGTTGATGAATCGCAGCTTTTAAGATCTTGGACATGAGAGTCAAGTCGTGATATTTTAACGTTGGTAAGCGTTGAGTTCTATCTAGAGTCTCATTCTCTTCTCCATTTAATATTTGTTTTCTCTTGGAAATTACGTTTCATATAAAGCCCGTGTAAAGAGAAGCGATATGTTATGGCAATACGTCTTGATAACTTGACCTCGCAGGGGTCTGAACAAGTCAAGCGCTAAACATAAAGCTTGGTAATTTTAAAAGCCTGTAAATTCAAGCAATGCCAATGGGTTTGGCTAAATATGCTCAGTGAATAAATTTCATTGAAGCTGATAAATAACTATTTAAAATACTGTCAAGTTTCGCTAGTTGCCTCTTCGATACCAATAGCTAGGATGTAGGATATTCACGTAAGATTTCACTGATCTATGTTCTGTATTCAGACTCACGGAAGTTCTCAATAGAGACTCCAATATAAGGTTTCAACTATAAGCTTACTTAAAATTGATTTTTCTCTTGGTAACTCGATATGGTTTGGAGAGCTCTATGCAAATTTTAACTTATGGTCATAGTTTAGCACTAAGTTGAGGGAGTATGCACGGTTCTATTTTCCGAAATAACGTTTTACAATCAAGAACCATATCTAGCTTCAAGATTTTAAGGTTGCTCAATCCGTGCTGATCGACGGTGTTTCTATCTTTACCAGAACGCATTCCCAGGGCTAGGGTGCAAAAGCGGATCAGAGAAATTGCCACCCAAGCCCGTACGAAGTTCCGGTGGCCATATCGTATTTAGGGTATAGCTTGCAACAACATGCAACACCGAACGGTTTTGAAGGTTTCAGGGTAACGTCCCATAGATGGTAGACGCTAGCATGCTTCTACAACGAATCCTCCATTATTATCGGCAGGTTTTTAGTATATTAAAATATTAAATTTAGAAATATCTTTTACGAAAATCTTCCGGGCCCGGGAGCAAGCCTACGTGCGGCTCATTCAGGCGGCTCTATGAATCAGCATACTTCGGGCCCGACTAGTACTATGAAGCGATCGGCTAGCAGCAAATGAGTTGGACATGCCTTGGCTAGCAATGCCCCTTCAACTTCGCAGGCAACCCATTCGCAAAAGGCACATCTGCAAAACGCCAAACTGCGGAAAAATATCGAAAGGCAACCCTAAGAACAAGAAAACGGAATTGACGATGAAGTGTACGAAGGCAGGCGAAATTATGACACTTAAAACAAAAGTCATACTATAGTATCGCTAGTGACGCCTAGTAAGCAATGGGGGTCTCGTAACCACAATCAATTGCCATTCGGCGCTGCGCCTCTACCCGCACGCCATATCATATTACTCTCCATTCAATTGGCTTTCGGCTTTCGTCCGTCAATCCATTGACGAAAATGAGCCTAATAAAAGTAACCGTTGTAAAGAAGGACTTTGCCAGCAAAGTGGAGTGCTGTTTATATTCACATGTTGCCAGTTCGCTTCAATGTTAATTCTCTCGTGGGGAGGCTCAAACCTAGGCGGCCACCGCTGTTGCGCCACGAATCCAGTGTGAGTCGGTCGACTTGTTCCGTCGCAGCTGCCACCAACCAACGCCCCGTCAGGCCGAGTTGCCCAACCTGGATTTCCTGGTTCCTTGACCCCACGCGTGGCGGCCGCACACATGCTATTTTCCCAGCGAAGGGATTGGACCCTTTATTTGTGAGGAAATGGCCATGAGCGGGCAGTTTTCCAAGAATACTTGGACCCTGTGTCGGATCGGTATTGCATGATAATGAGCTGGGATCGGACAAAAGGCCACCCGGGGTCGGGCATGGCTACGTCAACCAAGCCAAATAAACACGCCGCAGAAAACGCAACAAGGGTACGAATACAAGTCCAAGGTTGATGTCGGCAGCATGCGCTTGTAATACAAATCAAATACTCTCTGCGACTGAAAAATGATTGGCTCGCCCAATATACAGAAATAGCTAGCAAAAAGGTACATAAAAAATGCGAGTAGATGCAAGTTGATCAGATGACCGCTTGGCCGCCCGCCGCGCACCCCTCCCTCAGTTCACACAATGCGATCCCCGACGCCATGCATCGTACCCTCCTCTTGCTGACCCGTCGGCTACAGTCGTCGTTTGGGGGTGCGCACAGCCGTAACGTGGGGCCGAAGCGGTGTTGCAACATGGGTTAGTTGGCGGGTTTTCATCTGAAGTTCTAAGGACTACCTAGGTACTCAGACGAGCTCATGAACGGCGCATTACTAATTACCTAATGGTTTGTATCAGGGTCCATCGCTCCTAGCTTTTACTCTCCTACTAGTGAAGGAACAAGAGGTTTAGGTTTGGTAAAATGTATTCTTTGTTTCTTCCTGAGTTCCGCCATCATTTCTCAAGGAAGTATCTTCATTCATTGTTTCATTCTGTCTAAATCCGGCCTCCTCGATTTTGCGCTATTCTAAACTCGAGGGAAAGTCCGCGCTGGATTCTAAAATACACTGGTATCTCGCGCAATAATGTGATAAAAAAATAGAAATAACGGAAAAGAGTAAACTCAAGAAAGCCAACCGCAAGCGCGATAGAAAAAATGAAGAAAAAAACTAAAAAAAGGCAACACTGTCATGGACTCTGCTCATAAAATTTGAGGTCCTGTTGATTCGTCCCCTAAACAAAAACTCCAAAAATCAAAAAGATTCCGGAAAGAAACTTTTTGTTATCTTCAACTCGCTCGCTGTGTATAGAAACTCCCCCGAAATTATAAATTTTGTAATCGGATATTTGTACTGAAAAAGTTGTGGGATAAAAAGTCGAGAATAGTTCATAAAGTTATCGAGAAAATAGGTCGTTCTAATGGTTGCCTCTGAGATGGTACGAGATGCGTTTGCGTGCAAATACTGAAAAACAATGCCAACCGTAAAAATAATTTCAAGTAACGCCAGGACGGTAAAAAGGATGAGAGCCGAAATTGTCAGATAACTGGTGGTGCAAAATTTGATGAGGCAACCGAAGGAACGGAAAATGTGAGTATGAGAACGTGAATGCTGGTGACGGTAAATTTGAGTATCCTCCCAATTAAATAATGTAGTTGGTGAAGTTGATTATGTGCAATGAATGCGAAGAGACATTCCCAGATGTCTTTCCGAATAATCCGTCGACTAGAGAGCTAGATCCCCGAAGTGTGAAGTTGGACGGAGAAGGTATATTTACGGAGAGACTTCGGGGTTGTAGAAGACATATCGTTCGATGTATGCCTTGAGGGCGGACTTCCGGTCCTTCTGGACCTTCTCTAGAGAGAGGCCCGACCCGATGGCGAGCTCTGAATCAAACTTGCGGGCCATAGAGCCGTGGTTCAGAGATAGGTAAGTGAAGATAGTGTCGACAAATTCAGCGTCGACCTCGGCGTAGTCGTCATCACCAACCGATGGGACGGTAAGGTCGGTCGCTGTCGATACGTTGGTATCTAGAGACCCGAACGATGTCTGGGTTTTGGGGAAATACTGAGAGGTCTCAGAAGCCTCGATGTTGGAAGGAGAGACCGGAATGGTAAGTTCCGTGTTCTTCGGGGATTCGATAAAGTTAGGAGTTATGATGTGCCGTGGTTGAGACATCCAGAGAGAAGTTGGCATAATAGGCTTGCGGGCCACTGTGACAGGGTAATCGTCTTCTAATTCCTGTTCGTACAGAAGTCGAGCTCGCTCCAATTCACGCTCTTCTTCTAGTCTGGCGGCTGTCCGCTCGTCGGGGATATAGTCATCGATCTGATCGAATTCGGGAAGAAATTCGACCGTAGAGTTCCGTCGGGCGAAAGTGGACTCGCCGCCGATATCAAACATGCTGTCAAAATTCAGAGCTCCCTTCTCTATCGGCTTGGCTGCAGGTGCGTGGCGGAAAGGAGCGGCCATCCTCTCCGGAGGTACAGAAATGGGGGCAACATCAAAAGCTATTTCTTCAGTGCCTTCGTCCGGAGTGTGAATCATCGAAACCCTGGTCGACGATGAAGCAGACACCGGGGAAGAGCACAAAGACGGGCAGTATACTGATTCCCGGTCTGAAAAAAGATAGTTATTTTCCCGATTGGAGTATCGAACTGTGGAGATGGGCTGCGGCAGCGAGGCGGCTAGCCTTTTCAGAGCATCCGATGTTAACGGTACATACTCGAGGTCGTCCTGTGGTTCGTAGTGGCAAGGTGAGTTCTCGAACTGCTCAGGCCGCGGCCTGGGCACAAACAGCAGAGACATAGTGATGGTTCTGCTGGAGGAGTCGCGATGAGAGAATGAGGATTATTTGAGGATATCTTCCGCAGATATCGAAAGCGAGAGGGTACAAAGGGGTGTTCTTTTGGGGGTGCTGTTTATCAGCAGATGATCGGATTTGAGACGGTTTATCCGTTGAAGTTCGAGCAGGTTGATCTTGTTCTGTCTGTCCCGAATGTACGGAGATCGGAAATGTGTTGCGGGAGGTTGTGGGATGGTGTTGGTCGGGCAGGGTGCAACACAGACGTTGTGATGCGATGTGGCAATGGGTTCTTTCTTTCTTTCTTCTTTGTGTCTACTTGATGAATATCGGAAAATGTCAATATATGATGAATATGAATACGATATATTCTTGAGTGGAAGGAAGGGGCAAGTTTGATATTTAAATCGGTTTGAGAGGTGTGCCCCCGGGAAAAGAAAATATCAGAAAGCTCAGGTGGATGGGGAAAATAAAAAGGAACTCCACGGCGCACTAAGATCGAAGCAGCGGAAGGGTGGGATGGGGACGTCAGAGACTTGAAGTATGTATGCAATTTGGGGTCGCAGGAAGTACACTGGTGTGGTCGGCGTATAAAATTTCAAACGGAGCGATTGGTCTTGGGAGCTCCAGGCCCTTCCCACCCAGAACTTCGACCAGCCCAAATCAAGGCTACATGCACAACTCCCCCCAAAGCAGAGAACCGCACTTCGTAGGCAGCTCGTGGGAAATGTCGGGGCAGAAAAGCGAGGCAACGCTAGGGAGCAACTGAGTCGAGGAGCAGCAAAGGATGGGGGTGCTCCTTCTGACTGGGTAATGTCAGGCGCCCTTCTTTTCTTCCAGACGACCAAATTAAAAATATCAGAGGCACAGGGAATGTGAGGGTGGTGTGGGTGATTATGGACCCTTAAAGCAAGGAAAAAGTAAATCGCCTGCTGGACTTACTCCGTCACAGTAGCCAATTTGCCTTTGGGAGGGCGCGCACAAACGCCGAAAGCAAGAAATTGGTTTGGGAACCGCTGCAGAAAATTCCACCCCCCAAAAAAATCTCGTTCGGTGCAAGAAAGCCTCCGTGGCCTGCGGGTCTGCTGGCCGGATTTTGACTGTCTCTCTATTGCAGTTACCACCGTTGTATTCGGCTTTTGGAGATAGGCTTTTCTGACACTTGGCTGGTCGGCCGTCCTGACTGAACAACTGACGTACGTGGCTCGGTGTAATAATAGACAATAATGTGTAAGGGAAACAGTGGATGCAATAGAGATCAGGACCACGGATCAAGCGGATATATGTAGTAAATCTCAAGCTCGAACGAACATGCTGCAAAAAGACCAATTGATAATACAGAATGAACAAAACGGACGGACAATCCGAACAAGTCCCGAGAAACGAGTTCCGGGGTTCCTCTTGGATTACCGCGTGTGGAAACCCCACGGATAGTCAGCAAATCCGTTTTATCAATCTCTGTGCAGAAGCTCCAAAGATCGATTGGGAAGAGGTTTTCGAGGTTTTATCGCCGCCATAGGCAACTCGGTTGCGATGCCAAACGTCATGGAGCAGGAAGTCGCCTGCAAACAGCACAGGGAACCAAAAGGACCCATACCACAGCCGACGCCTCGCAGCAAACAATTCGTTCAAGGGAATGCTCGGGCTTTCCAATAAGGAAAAGAGATCCAACTAGGGTTATCGAGAATCGCATATACCACAGGCATGAGAAGAACTCGTTCTCTTTTACTTGCGAGAATACGTTGGCATGATTGTCAAACTATCCAGAAAACGAGTCTGACTTGCTGGCTGTATCCAGAATGCATAGCTATAGCTCTCTTCCCTGAGGATTGTTCGTCATGATCGCCATTGACGTACAGCTCTTGCCCACCCATTCAGCATTAAGCATCAAGGGTTGCGGCATTCGTTAAATTTGGAACCAGGCCAGCTGCTTGTCCAGAGCCCGGTTCCGCTGTCGATTATTGCTGAACATCATCCGCAATCTCGCCTAAATGACCACTTGCACCGCGGCTGTTCATGCTTTCTGTTCAGCGAACACACGCTTCTGAGGGGCCTGGAAATTTCACGACTGCGACCTCGCGATGAATCCGACGCCTCTAATGTTGCGGGTTTGGTTTCCCAAACTATCCGCCAAGGCGTTCAATGCTGATGAATTCAGACCCAAAGACGCCGAGTTCCATTTTCGACCAATATATCAAGGATAACTAGCAGCGATGCGGATGCGATGTTCAAGGCGATACAGGGCGAGAGGTTGGCGAATTGTGGAGAAGTGAAACGGCAAGGAATGCACTTGGAAATGGGTAGGTAATGGGAGTTGATGAAGAGGCTCGGTCGGTCGATTTACGGCGTGGGGGAGCAACGAATGAATGGGAACAGAACGGCAACAGGTTGGAATAGACAAAAGAAGAAGAAAAAACAGTATCACCCTACCCTTTCGAGAGATTTCAAGATGTCGAATGGAATTTGAAAGCGACGACACGATATTCCGCACAAAGCAAAGTCAAATCACCAATAGCACCAATTACGGCACAAATCAATGTTCAGTTTCACTTTGGCAAAATACGGGCTGTTATATCAGACTATTCTAAGCCCACGGACAGGAGCCGGGCCAGTTCTATCTTCTTTCCGTTTTGTTTGCGGAATATCAGAGGGTAATAGGCAGAGAGGCGAAATATGGCAACGTGGAGGAATGGCTATTTGTGATGCCGAACACTCGATTGTTGCCTTCTTGGGCAGAAGCCTGCTGACGATGGTCGACTGATAAGCTGTGCACGTAGGATCGTAGATTTCTATTAATTCTGTCGCCGACTAGAGGCGCAAGCAGGCTGCTGCTACACAAACCCGTCCAAATTCCACAGCCTGAAATTATATCACTTTGCACTTGGGGATTCGTTTTGAAACAATTTCGCACTGTGTCCGCGAGTTTGTTGTATAATTTGGGGCTGCAGGAAAGATGTTTGTAATTTGAGAGGTTGTGAGGATAAGATCCGTCTTTGCAAAAGGAATAAAATTGTTAAATTTGGGAGAGTGCCTTTCAGGCGAGATTGATGGGAGAATCAGGAGACTTTAAGGACTTCAGCTTGGGTGCTGGATACACACATTCTCTCTCCTTGATGCACGTTGGTGGTTTCTATCACTTCTGTGGAGCAGGAGAGCGCTCCTGAAATCGCTTGCACTTGCACTGCAGCCAGAAAGTCGGAGCCCGGGCCAATAACAGCTTCCGTGATATCAGCCAGTGTGGAGCTTTCCTTTCTTGAGGTCTTGGTGTTGAGGAAATGAAAGCTTGGTTCACCCAAACTTGGGCATAGGACAAAGGCCGATGGAGGCAGACGGAGTCCCGCCTCGCTCTCACGACAGGTACAACACAACCGCGCAACCGTGTTTCCAAAACACCATTCGCTGGAACGGCTGTTGACTGAGACCCCTCAGGATAATAAAATAAATTAAGCAGCGAAATAAGCAAGCACGCAGGAACGAACCGATCTCGCAGAGAAGCAGAAATGGAGCTTGCTCAGCTTGTTCTTTCCTCCGCGCGGTTCGACAGTAGCTCTTTTTGACAGCCTGCCCTCTTCTCAAACGGACCACACCAGAATGCACTATCCCAGCGGGCGATCTTTAGCGTCATGCACGCCGAAGACACCAGCTGCACGGTTGTTTCCTTTTCTCTCTTTGCAGCAGGTTCTATCCAGGATTCTCCGAGGCTCGAACGGTGGGCGGGGACCTCCTAATCCTCTCGTCGACCCTTCGCAAGAGTCCAGCGCCCCAAGCATGCACCTGTCGAGCACCTCATCCATGCCATCTGCACCTAATCCATGTCTTTTGCAGCTGCTGCCCCACGCATCCATCTTTTAGCGAAGGGGCAATCGATTGCTAAATTTTTTCCATTGGTGAGGTCGCAATCGCTCCTGCCCTAGTCTCATCTGCTGTGAAAATTCGTTCATGAGAGCTCCGTTAGCATCGACAATCTCTTTCCAAAGATACGCGGCTCGGTTTTGGAAAAGCCAGAACACTAGAACCTGACTCTTTTCGCAGTTAGAGTATTCCTCGTTTGAAACACTTGTCAACAGACACTATTGTGCGGGACCAGCTTTGAAATCCGTTTAGATGTTTGCTTATGCTAAGACTAACCAATGCCTTTTTCTCCAATAAAAAATATATTTCGAAAAAAATTCTGTTGCAGAAAAACATATATGAATCAAAGTTTCAAATGTTCGTAGAAATACGAAATGCCTACGAAATACCCGCCCGCATATTTGCAACCCGAAAAATAGGATTCTGGATATTCCAGCGAAGTTTTGATTCTACCATCAGCCCAAAGCCCTATTTCTAATTGCACTGCGAAAGCTTACACAATGCTAAGACATTCCTGCGAAAAGGAAGCCTCGCGCTTTTCCTAGACCAGCCAAAACTAGATTAATCTAAATACGATTCTCGAAAACCACCATCTTCAGACCAGCCAAAACAAGAAATATTCAACCTCCCATGATCGATATTCATACAAAAGCCTTTATATTGAAATGGCGACATTCTTTCTGTAATCGACCCACGGACGTTACGATATCTCATCTCGCTCCGTTGCCGAAGGGGTTTGATGCTTTCTGCAAACACCGTACCCCCACGCCCAGGTTCAGAAGAAGGTGCCCCAAGCTTTCCCCAGCCAACTCTAATTGGAACGTGTAACCCCAAACCGACAAGCATGCAGCTGTATCCCAGAATGCACATTGCTGCTCTGTAATCAACCTCCCTTTACGTTCAGGTTCAACCCCAAGTCCCAAGCCGAACAAGACCGATTTTTGAGGAGTTCCCGTGTAAAAAGGGCAAGAACGGCACAGACCCTTCCCTAACCCGCACGTTGCCGTGCCGTAGTCCCTTCCCTCCTTCTCCGAATTACTGCCTTGGAAAGTCTTCAAGATTGCCCGAAAGCGAAGCGAAGTGGACACCGGGTGGAGGAAGTCCTCGTAAAAAATATCGGTGTTCACATCCCACTTCCCCGGATGGGCGTGAGTGGACGACCTGTTTGGCGAAAGGAGCACGAGCACGCGAGAACCAGCGATCCCATGTCTCATTCCCCACTGATTTCTTAGTTCCCCGACAAGTTAAAATAAGGTTGAAGCTCAGCTTTTTGTCTCGAAGCACAGTTTCGAAATTTCGCGTGGAGAAACAAGGTGCGCCTGGGAAGTGGTTCGGGCACCCCTCTGGATATCACGTAAATCGATCGACTGAGGGTATCCCCACGCGAATAGGGGGAAGAGAGTCAGACTATTTGTTTCTCCACACCTTCTGCGGAGTTGCGTGTCACGCCTGCCCGATCCTCTCGCCTTGCCTCTTTAACGGCGTCGCTAATACGCAAGGGCTTACGATCTTCGAGGCGACAAGCCGCCTACACTCCAAGCTTTCGATCCCTCGATGATCCTTACACCTAGTCTTCGGGTCATACACTTTGGGACTTCGACTATCCGTTTAGCCTAGCCGTAGAACCCTGAAGATCAGTGGTTGAATATTTGTACGAGCTCAACCAGCTCAACAGGATTTTGGCCGATATCAAAAGCTCCTGTCAGCCGCTTGTTAGTGGAGGACAGAGTATCTGGGCCGCGACACCAAGATGCTGGCGAACCAATCGCCTCCAAAGATTTAAATACACTTTCATCTATCGTGTGACCATCTGCAGTCCAAGCTGCAGAACAATATTATGCATATCACCCAAGGAAATACCCACCAGGGCCCTTCCACACAGTCGAGGAGAAGCGCCTCCAGCAGCTTACATGCTTCAACCCAACTGCCCTTTTCCCTTTCGCCCAATAACCACCCCACGCCGAACGGCTAATAAGATGCCAGTTTCTATTTCTAACCCTCAAACTGCGCCGGCCGAATACATAATATAACAAGGTCGCGATAGGTAAGGCGTTGTTGAAATACCCCGATTCGAGAGAGATACACAATTCCCCAACATTGGCACCATAGACGGAGCTTTGAGATAATGTACGGTGAATATGCAAACTGCATAGGTACGAGCTGTTGGGGACTCAATTATTTTCTCCTCGGTGCTTCCGTGCACGCCAGCAAATCACAATGCATAGACTCCGTGCCCTGGCTTTCGCCGCTGCTGTTGACGACATGTCTGCAGCAAGCTACATGCCTTGCAAACATGGAGAAGGCCGTTTTGTTGAAGGGTCACATTTTGCCATGTAGGCAAAAACCGAAAGTGGTGCACATCCATTTTTTCCCGCTGGCATATGTTTGCTGCTGCTGCTGCTGCCTTGGGAGTTCGAAGTCCCTTGCTCCTTCTTTAGCACGGCAGGTGTTTTATTTTGATCGCGAGATCGTATTAGGCCATTTTCAACGGTTTCTTATTTTTGTGTTGAATTGTGTAATTCGATCTGGTAACAAACCATATGCAAGTGGCCCGCACGCTCGAAGAAGCAAGATGGCCCGTTCTTAGTTGTGTGTTTGACTAAAACGTCCGTTCTGCACCTCGAATATTCGGCTGAAGCGGATTTTAGCAGGAATTTGCTAATCCGGCCAGATGCTAAGGCATTGACATTTTGCCCCCGAGCGCTTCGGGGTTCAAGCTGTCGACGTGATCACCGCGGCGGCGTTTCTGGGTGTTCGCCCTGGTTTTCAAATCAGTGATATCTTTTAGCAATTTTGATGGTCTTGTTTTCCCTGACATGTGAGGGTTCTTCTGCTGAATTCGATTCTCCGTGGCATGCCTTTTCTAATCAGCCATGATCTTGGGTTATTACGGAAAAACTGATTTCCCCGCAAATCTAGACGAGTTCTTCTGCAGCATCGGTGGCAAACGGGACCCTTGACTTTCTGGAGCCGAGTACCAAATAGTTTTGACAGCTTTTAAACCAATAGTTGCCACCTGATAAGTCCACGGATTGCGCTAAGCTGGGGTGCTGATAATTGATAGCATTTAATACTAATGGACATCCACACTTAATGCTCTTACTTCAGATCATGATACTTGGCCGACTATGATCGAGTGCTTTAGTATTAGTGTCTTTTTAGTTCGAAGTCAGGGCGCATCTTAGTCTACGGCTAAAGCGGATCTATGAACTGATAGACTTAAGTTCTGTTATTAGCAGCTTCAGGATCAGAATGCTCTTCAGTATCGGTTATTTAATGTGGTGTATCCAATGACTATTTGAACACCTGTTTCAAACAATACCTCAAGCTCATAACATTCTGAAACTTGCATAAACGTAGTGAAAAATAAAGTGACAAATTATTATCGAGTAACTCATTATCCTACGGTATTTGTCTGCATGATAATGTTACATATTCGCTTCTATGCAATAAGCATTGGACCCCGTTAGGGAATTAAATGATGACAACCTCTATCAGTTATTATACAAAATGGATTGCCTCCTCAGTTCCACAGTCTTTCTAGAACACACAACCAGTGATATAATTGATCGCAACCACGCCGAACACCAAAGGTATCCTTCCGCGAACCATCTTTCTCGCCTTGCAAGCGTCTGTTTAGAGATAACGTTATAAGCGAAAATAGAAAGGAGGGAGCCAGGCCGTTCCCATGCAACAAGCCGCAGAACCTTGGCAGCTGTCCATTTACATATGTTGTCTGCAAGTTGCCCGTGTGCAGCAAACAAGGTTGTCTATTGGATGTTTGGATCCCAACAACGAGGCGATTGCAGTTATCAATACTTGGTTGTAATATAATAATGATAAGCAAGGCGACCGCCGTCTCCTCGGTTCCGGTTTTGCTAGTTAATATTATGTATGACCAGGATCACCATCTACGGGCTCTACAAGGTTTCTTCGGGGTTCTGGTAACAGGTTTCGGAGGAATCACTGATAAATTTGGGCCCTATATGATACGAGAAAATTATTATGTTGAGGGTAGATATAATATTAAAAAAAAATGATGCGTGCCAATAAAGCATCTAAATTCTCAAAAGTGAGAGCGTCCTAATCCGTGACCGATATTGCAGCTTCGTATTGTCCCTTTTAGACAGCCTGTAGTTCCACCTGATCCCTGATGATGCTCTGCTTATCCTTCAATTCTTCTTCCCAAACCGCCGTAATGACTTCCGTGATAATATTGAATGCACTTTCGAGGTCCTTCAGCTGGATAGATGGGGATCCTCCAACAACTCTAATAGCAGTGATAGCTTCATCTCCTTTCCCTAACACCGTTGGAGTTATAAATATCTTCCCTTCTTTGTTGACTCGATCTGCAACCTTCTTCGTAATCTCATTGCTCCTCCTCACGAATTCCTTTTTATCACCTTTGAGCTCTTTGGCTACCGCTGGTGGAGGATTAACTCTGAACACGTTCAACGCGAACGCGGGCTTCGCGACTAATTCGTATCGTTCCTTGTCACCCTCTAGGAGCTTTGTAAATAACTCCCCACCGTCAAGTGCCTTCTGCACATGCGCTCTCAATCCTTCGACGCCAAAGCTCCGTGTCACAAACCATGCTTTCAAACTCCTGAATCTTCTACCCAGCGGGATTTGCCAGTCTCTGTAATCTGTTACTAACCCACTGTCGCTGTATTCGTTGCGTAGGTATGCTGGTGTGATACTCAAAGCGTCGATTAAATCCCTTCTACGTTTGACGTACAGACAGCTACAGTCGAAGTTTGTGAGTAACCATTTATGCATATTGAAGTCGAAGGAGTCAGCGAAAGTTGGCCAGATGGAAGGAATATGAGAATATTCTGGGAGGATTAGAGCAGCGCCTGCGTAAGCTGCATCGACATGTGTCCATATTTTTGGCTTCGCGGGGTTTGCGGTATGATATGTTGAGAGTGCAGTAGAGATGGAAGCAAAGTCATCGGTTGCACAAGTGGGAGTAGTTCCTGAATATAATATTAGTAACTAGCAATTTATTCATTATGAGGGTAGTGGGGAAAGATGTAGATACCCAGTGTGACTGTAAGGTAAAAGGGAATGAGACCCCTCTTCTCTAAATTCTCGATTTTCTTCGTCACTAGCTCCCCGTTGAGAGAGTAGTCCCCCATAGCGGTCTCGATAGTCTCACATCTTACACCTGCGATAATAGCTGCTTTCTTCGTAGAGCTATGGGCTTGGTCGCTACCCAATGCGACTAATTTTCCCCTCAGGGTGCAGACTCTATCCTCAATTTCGTCTTCATTGAGGCCTTCTGTAGCCCATTGCTCCTTGCTACGGGCGATATATCTATCTCGTGCAGCTACAACGACTGTAACAATAGCCTCCGATGCAGTCCCTTGAATCACGCCGCCGCCTTCTCCTGTTGAGTGATACGCTTCGGGGAGGTTGATCAATTTTGCAACATTGTCAAGGACAATTGTTTCTAACTCTGTAACAGCGGGAGAACACTGCCAATTGAACGCCGCGCAAGTGAAAGTTCCAGAGTAAATATCACCCAATATTCCTGGATAAGATGAATTGGCGGGGAAGAAGGCAAGGAAGTTAGGAGATTGCCTATAAAATGCCAGCGTGAGGTTAACCGGTTAGCGTTTTAAGAATATCAAAATGGTTGCGCTTTTGTGTTGTTTGCTCTGGCTGGGTCAACGAACCAGTGGGTCAAACCCGGCATAATCTTCGCTTCGATATCCTGCTGAATGTCCTCCCATTTCTCTCCAGTCTCGGGAATACCGGGAGGAATGAGTTCCCGGAGGTATCCTGGCTGGACATCCGAGAGCACGCGGCGGTCTCTAATGTTATCATAGTAATCAATGACTATTTTCGTCCTGTGTCAGATGCAAGTTCGCCGCAAGAAAATTGAGGGTTGGTTCGTGATTCGACAAAAGAGAGAGTTGCATGAGGATTATATGCCGCATCGGGCTGCAAAGGTAGCACAAACCTTGATCGATTGCCGCGTGGGCGGCTTGTCGGAATTGTGACGAATCCATGGGCTTGGGTCTTTTTACGGGGTATTACTTGGTGGTAGGTTATTGAGAGCCGACGAATGTTGGGGTGTTTTTAAAAAAGTAGTGGAGCAAGCTTAGAATTTTAGGATGGTTAAATTTTCTAAATGATGTGATCGCTTTGACCAGGCTTCCATTGATTCGCGACGCAGACTCTTTATAGAAAATGCGAGCGCAATTGACCACCGAGGCATAAAATTCGGGATAGCACGACGGCTACTATAAAGATAAGATCGCACCTATCATGCATGGGTAGATTACTAATTAGAGTAAGAAAGAAGCCTTTATGTTTCATCTCGGAGGTTCTTCAATGTTCTTCAGATCCTTCACTCGTTAGTTACAAGCGATTGAGCTCCTATTGCAACAGGGTGGTATTCTTCGAAGCTTTGCGGTACGGGCCGGAACTAGATGCAGCCCTCTTTGAGAGCGAAGGTCAAGAAGGATAAGATAAATTTCGCTTGATATCTATTAACTACTCATGAGCACGAGCGGACGCACAATCCTACTTTGGGAACTTTATCGAATTTGCGTTCAATTTTGTGTGATATCCGACTGCTTAGGTATTGCACCCGGAAATGTCAGCTTTGATGCCGAGATCGGTGCCGGCACCTAATCATGTGCATTTCGTAATGAGAATTGGCCCAAGCCTGCCCTAAGCATGGCATCCATGCCTTCTTGAAACCGAACAAGCCAGTTCCATTGGTTAACTAGAAATTGTTCGAAAAATGTGTTGTTTTTGCTGTGTGTAACACGAGTTTTGGGAGGGGAAAGACAACTTGCCCGCAAAACTCCTGGTCGAAAAGATGCCATTTAACAACAATATTTTGCTACATATAATGAAAACTACTGAATCAAAAAATATTTTGCAGTTCTAAAAACATGCGTCTACCTTCGTTTTAAATATGACCTTGTGTTATCCAATAATTTGTTGAGAAATCGATGAAATCGTGAGTATCTTCGTCATTTTTGAACCTCCGAAAAACGTCTTTCGGCCCGGATTCTACGCAGAATACCCCGCTTGGGAAATCGTATTTTAATGGACGAATTAGCTAATCTATGGATCCTTTTTTGGTATAAAAGGGGATAGATATGTAACCATCCATTAGGAAGTATTCAATTCTCTTAAATATTTTTTTTCTTGACATCTATCGTGTATCTCTAAAGATTTTTACTTCTGAATTCTATTTTCCCTACAACTTTAAAAGACTCATTCCTATTCACATCTCACCCAGAAGTAAACCAACGACTAAAAGGGGTGCGATTCGTTTTCTCTTCACTTCTTTTTCTTAATTTATATCCATTCCCCTCCTTCAGCGTCAAGATTCTGCTTTTACCTTGTCTAGCTATTGCACGCGTGGTTTTTTGTCGTTTACACAAAATGTCTCCAACGTTAGTTCCTAACCCCTATCCGAACCGCCTTCGATCTAGCTATAGATTTCAATCTAGATTTATTGGTTCATTTTTAACTTATCATATCCAGCTATATCCTCGTTACCGGTGCTACTGGGTTTATCGGTTCCCACGTCGTTTCTCACTTACTCTCCCAAGGCATCCGCGTTCGCGCGACTTATCGTTCCCAGCGCAAGGCTGACGCTATGCTCGCGCACTTCCGCACCCTCTACAGCGTCAACAAAGCTGACTCCCTTCTCGATTTCGTCCATACCGAGGATCTTGCAACTCCCGGGTGCTTCAACGATTCCTTGAAAGGAGGAATCGAAGTTGTCATTCACTGCGCCAGTGTTAGTATAGCAATTAAATTATAACTCCTACAAACATCAGTAGAAACTCTTCTACGCGATCAAAAGATCCTATTTCCCAAGAATATACTAAGTAACTTATAAATGATAAAATTTACAGCCTCTAAACTTCGCCCTCTCTCCCGCCGAATTTATCGACCCAGCCATCGCGGGCACCAAATCACTCCTCTCATCCATCTCTTCCACCCCGACAACCAAAAAACTGGTCTTTCTCTCCTCGTTTGCCGCTGTTGTCGATGAAACCAACAAGGGAATCGGCCCGGGCGTTACCTACACCGACGAAGACTGGAACCCGATCACCTACGAAGAAGGGATAAACAACCTCCGTCTATCATACCTCGCATCTAAAGCACTCAGCGAAAAGGAAATCTGGAAGTGGCATGATAGCGTCGGTGAAAAATCCGGTTGTGGAGTAGTGAGCTTATGTCCGCCTTTGGTGGTATGTACTCCTTCGTATATATATATATATATTTTTTTTTCAGAAAAAACATGTTTTCGGCTTACCGTATCCGATGCTTAGTTCGGTCCGATGGCCTATCCGGTCGACAAGATCTCGGAGTTGAACAGTAGTAATGCGGAGTTATGGATGCTTACTACGGGGTTCAGTCCCCTCCCCCTATCGCCTGTTCCTCATTGGTATGCTATTTTTTTGGATTTCCTCTTATCGATTATAGTTAAATTTTAGAGGGTGAGGTTAACGGGGTGCTCTGGTAGGATCTCTGTTCACGACTTGGCTACTGCACTGGTAAATGCCGCGTTAAATGATGCTATTTTGAAGAAACGGTATACGATTGGTTCGCCCGATCCGTTCTCCACACAACTTGCAGCGGATACCTTTCGCAGCTTGTTCGAATGGGGAAGGGAGCGGGTTACCGAAGGCGAGCCGGGGAAGTATCCGGACGCTTGTAAGTTGGAAGGCGAGATTGCTAGGAAGGAGTTGCTGAATGGGAAAGAGTATATTGGGTGGAAGGAGACAATGGTTGAAACACTCAGCCAGTTCAAAGAGATTGAAGATAGAGAGAAAGCGAAACAGGCTTAGAGAAAATTTGATCCGATGAAGCTGGAGTATGTTTTTCGCAATACTGCGGTTTGCTTATCACTTTATGCTTTCAGTTGTAAAATTGAGAATGTTTTCCAATTGTATCGCTTTTATTGAATTTTATATTGAAAATACGAAATAAATGTTGAAACATGTTTAGAAAACGCCTTGAAAACGCCTGTAGGTCCAAATTTATCGTTTACAAAAGGAGAGAGTTATATCAACTCCACGTCGCCTCGTTTGACTGCCTCTTGCACAGCTGAGTACCGAATGACATAAACATCACCGGCCTTCATTTCCACGGTTTCTCCGCCTTCGACAGCAATGTTTACCTCAAGGTCCCTTACTACCCTCAAAAACACAGCCGACTCTAAATCGGGTTCTTCCACCATGGATATACCGCCAGCGGAATCGTCTAACCTGCGAAGATTCTCTGGGAAGTTCTTGAGGAATGAAGAAAGGTATAGCTCATTCAACAGCGCCTGGTGTGATTTGAGATATGTTTGTTCGGAGAGTGAGAGTAAATGACGGAGGGCGGGCGTGGAGAGGATATGGAGTGCATGTTTATCGATCTGTTTCACATAAAGGAGTTTAGCAGACGCACAAATAGACAAAAGTAGGAAGTGTAAAAAGGCACCTTCGATATACGAGTCCGTAGATACGATCGTATTAGAAACTTCACACGCTCGAGTTCCGTCTGGATAATAATCAACTGGAAGTTGGCGCGAGGGTCTAGGTTGCCTGTCTGATCTTCAATGTGTTCGATCTGGAGAAAGTGTGAAACTCAAGAGAAGCCCGATCGTGATCAGGGAGGTAAGGACTACGATTAGTTAGCTGAAATCGTACTGCCGGGCCGAGATGAATATGGGGCTGTCTGAGCTAAGACTCACCTGCCGTCGGACTCGGGTCATGATGCGCTCGACTAGGTCGTCCTGGTACTGCAGGATCTCGGGGGCAGCCCGCTCGTTGACCCACCACTTGAGGAGGTCATTGTAGTCCTTCGAGTTGGACGGGGCGGTCTGGGAGTCGAATTCCCGGAGAATGTCGTCGATGTCCATGGCGTAAGTAGCTGAGGGGGGACGAGCGAGCGAGCGAGTGGACGAGGCGGGGAGAAGAAGAACCGAAAATGTGTTTTGGTGTTGGGAGCGGCGGCGGGTCTTGGCGCCCGTCGCGGTTCCGTTGCCGTCGTCTCTCCTCAGAAACACCAACCATCTCTCCTCCTCCTCTGCACCAACCCCATCCGCCGACACTCCTTCACCGCCGGACCGGTACACCCGCGATACTCCCGTCTACCGGTTATCTCAGTCGGAGCCTTTGACGGCTGCCCCGCTCTGATTCCACCCGCCGTTGTGCCCGGACGGAACACGCGATCCCAATGGCGCCGGACATCCTGGGCCTCGGCCCGCCCTCGAAGAAACGCCGAGTCTCGCCCGATGAGGCCGCAGACGCCTCCGCGGATTCGTCACGGATGGCCGTCTGCTCGGACTCTCAACGGCGCAAGAAGCTTCCTCCGATAGCCCGCCAGTCGTTACCCGCGGATGCTGCACCGGTGCTCCCCGCCGAAATCGTCGAGCCCTTGTTCGAACAATCGATCGCGTTGGTGCTCAAATCGTGTGGGTTCGATGGAGGGAACAAGCTAGCGTTGAACAGCATACGGCATATGGCCGGGCAATGTAATTTTGCACGCCCTCGGATGGACGAATGTTACTTTCTGTGATGGAGGGGCTAACGAGGATGAATAGACTTGCAAGACATCACGACGAATGCAATGACATACTGCGCTACCCAGCGCCGGACGCGTCCCACCGTCACCGATTTTGAGGAAACCCTCAAGAACACCGGATTCAACGCCGCCGATTTGGAAGACGAAATCATCCGATATCGAAAGTCACAGACCCGGCTCACACCTTCTGACGCGGGCAATGAAGCCGAGATGCCGCTCTCGAATGGGAACACAATCAAGAAACAGAAACCGCACATCTACACTCTCCCGAATCCTGATCCCGCACCACCTGAGGAACCATCACTGCTTGAACTCCTCGGCCCCGAACTGCTCAAGCCCCGCAAACGATACAAACTTCCCCTCCCGACTCGCCCAGCGTGGATGGCCAAACTGGAACAGGACCACCCAAACAATCTGAAATTCGCAGCACCGACCAAACAGGTGGTATCAGTTCAAACCGAAAGACCGTACATCGACCCCCACCACCCACCTTGGCCCGGTAAACACACGTACGAACGACATGAGGTTGTCGAAGAAGTTGTGAGGGACGCAAAGAAGATTAGAGAGCTAGCGAGTGAGGAAGCCCGACAAAGCGGAGAGACGCTGAGAAAGCTACTGGCGGAGTTCAGCAAGGTCTCGACAGCGGTGAGGAAGGGAGATGCCAACGGCAGTACAACTACTGGTACGGGAAGGAAAAGTGCTAGCGAAATATACAAGGGGGGCAATGCACGTCGAAAGCGAGACGAAATGTTCGAGAAGACGTGGGAGACGGTGATCAAAGGTTTAGAAGCCGAGAAGGAGAAGGAGAAGACAGACCGGGAAGAAAAGAAGCGACAGAGGAAGGAGCAGAGAGAGAAGGCCCTGGCGGCTCCTGTTAACGGGCTGTTCGGGTCGAGCTCCGCGATGGAGATTGATTTTGATGAGAGCAGTGGGGACGAGAGTGTGGACGAGGAGGCGGAGAAGGACACGCAGATTGACGATAAGGGACTGCTGGATACGGTGGTTAACTGCGAGAAGAGCCTGTGGGCTAAAGGCGGGATGAGGAGGGTTATGATTCGCTAGTCTCGAAAAGAGAGTCTATATATCTGCAGAAATTTGGGTTCGAACTGCATCTTTTATGGCGTTATTTAGCGGGAGTCACGGTTGCATATTTGCGGATTATCCTCTGTTTCCTTTTTACTTGTATTTTTTTTTTATATTATTAATCATTAAAATACTCAAAATAGTTTACGATTCAGGGCACTGGATACAGCAGTGTTCACAAATCGAATCGTTATTATACATTTATTATATTTGTCTCCGAACTCTCAGGTCTTATATCTCAGAACTTCTTGTGAGTCTTGACGACAAGTTCGATTATCCGCGTGATGCCACCATATATGAAGCTTACAACAATCATTGCAGCCAGGACGCACCCGAGGATGATGCCGAACCTCTCGCCGTCCCTCCACTTCCTCCACCACCGTTCGGCGGGCGGGTAGTTTGGTGCAAAGGTTTCCGGGCCGGGAATGGTCATCGCGATCTTGTTCCATGGCGGGTATGCGCCACATCCCAGCGGACCCTGGATAAAGTCGATGATCTCGGCGCGGCTGTCGTGGCCGCAGAGGAAGGCGCACTGGAGGCCCGTGGTCAGAGGGAGGATGTACGGGTTATCGCAGAGACAGCGATTGTAGGCGGTGACATTGTCGAAGGTCGGGTGCGGGAACTGGAAGGAGCAGTAGCGGGCGCTGAGGAGGATGGGCATGCAGTCCTGCATACAGTCCGGCGTGTTTGCGAACTGGAACTCGAGCGGCAGCGGGTTAAGGTTGATCGGGTCCATCTTCTATAAGTGCTCGAGGGGAATCTATCTGGGAGAAGTCATGGTCGTCCTGTCAAGACGGATGCATCTACAGGATCAATATATATATTTTATTTTATTATCGATGCAGCCCTGATCCTTAGTCCCGGGCGGGTCCAACGGGGCGCGGTTCGGGGCAGCCTTGCGGGCGGTCCACCACGATGATGTCGTTATGTTGGCTGTGGGTGCAAACACCAAGAAAGGACGGGCACAAAGAAAAGCGACAAAGCGAACGACACCACGCGAGCCCGTCGCCCTCTTCACGCCCGAACGAAAAGACGGCTCTGACGATGACTTCATCCCTCGCCCCGACTGCATCTTCTCCTCGCCAGCCCGACGACGCAGACGCTGACGGCATTCCCCAGAAACGAGTCGTCCCCAGTCCGCGAGGCAAGATGGACCCCTTGCTGCGAGACGACTTTCAGCTCTACGTCCGCGTCGGCCTGCTGCTCTCCATCTCCATATACACCGCCATCAAGGTCAATGCCGTCGTCACGGACCCCTATCTAGTATGCCCCCGTGCTCCGCGAGATTTTTGATGGGAGCATTGCCTTGCTGATGGTTGTCGATAAGGATGAAGTCTTTCACATTCCCCAGGCGCAGAAGTACTGCCTCATGAACTTTCGGGACTGGGATAACAAGATCACCACCCCACCCGGCCTGTACGTCATTTGAAACTCCAATTCCTTGTTCGATGCATCGTGGAGGCCAATTGCTGATTACTCGATCCTCTCAGATACCTGCTCTCCTATATATACGTTGGCTTTGTCCAGGTCATCCTCCCAATATACAGCTTCCTCGAAGCCAACAATCCCTGGGCAACATTCAACCCCACCGGCTGGGATACTCGGCCCGGCGCAACCTCCAGTTTCACCCATTCCTCTCTGATACACTGCTCCACCGCTCCCCTCCGCTTCTTGAACGTCATCGGTGGCTCGATCTTCCTGCCATGGCTCGTCTACGAGATCTGTCTTTACGTCCACTCCCCCTATCACCAAGTCACCCCACCAGCCATCCCCGTGGTGGTTGTTGCCGGACCCGGGCCGGGTGGCTCGCTCGCGGACCCCAAGGAAGTTGAGAAGGCCAAGCGGAAGACAGAACTCCCTCCCGGTTTCGAGCCTAAGGAGCCGTCGTTGAAGATTGATGTCGTGGAGGAACGCATGAACGCAGAAGCATCCGCAGCTCAGACGGCCATGAACGTAGCCCTGTTCCCACTGCTATACTTCTTCAACAATCTCTTCTATACAGACGTGTGGTCCACCGTCTTTGTATTGTTGGCATACCGTAGCTATCTGCAATACTCGCCTTGGAAGAGCGCAGGGGTATGTTTTTTCCATTCACACGCTTAAAGCCTTACGTCCCGCTAATGTTTAAAACCATCAGTGGTCTTTTATATCCCTACTATTTCGTCAGACCAATATACTCTGGACGATATTCATTCTAATACTATCCGCCATAAGAATTGTCAAGCGCCTGCACCCGCCGGCTCCATCAAGTCTCCTCAACCATCATACCTTGACGCTAAATGCAATCCTCGGCCGCGCTGGCTTTGGTGGTCTCTACGATCCTTCAGTTATATATTCAGATGTATCGGACTACCTAAAGTCCATCCTCTCGATTGCGATTTCGGGCTACAACAACCTCTCTCCAGTTCTCATTGCTATCGAACCCTACACCTACGTAATATCCCTCTTCGGACTATTCGTCTGGTACAACGGCTCCATCGCTCTCGGCGACAAGACTAACCACGTCAGCACTTTCCACCCGGTCCAGTTATTCTACTTCTCACTCTTCGCCATGCTCTCTACCCCTTTTGTTTTCCTAACGAACCCCATAACCCTCGTGGTCACTACAGTAAAATCCCTCCTCGGCTCCCCTCTCAAAGCCGCCACAACGGTAGCTGCGGCCCTTATCATCGCCGGTGCCATCCACCAATTCACATACACCCATCCGTTCATGCTGGCGGATAACCGCCACTATGTATTCTACATCTGGCGCCGCACAATCCTCGCCCATCCTCATGCCAAGTACGCTGGTGTCCCGTTGTATCTACTTTCTAGCTTCTTCGTCTACCGACAACTCGGCCTGAAAACCCCGCCGATACCGGAAAGCTCGCGGGCGATCAACCCGCAGAGTTCCCCTGTGATATTCACCACTCACACTATTACTTTTCTGCTAGCATTCCTAGCGGCAACAGCGGGGACGCTGGTCTTCGCTCCCTTGGTAGAGTTTAGATACTTCGTCGTGCCGTGGGTTGTGTGGAGATGCCACATCGGGATCGGAGACGGGAAGAACGAGAGGCAGGATGGCTGGTGGAAGAAGAATCGGATCGGTGGGGTCGATTTGAGGGTTTGGGCGGAGACCGTGGCGTTTTTGGTCGTGCATTTGGTTACGATTAAGATATTTTTGGAGAGGGAGTTCAAGTGGGAAGGTACGGAGGGTGTGATGCGGTTTATGTGGTAGAATTAGATGATATAGACTGTGATGATTGAAAGTGATGAATATGAGTCTAGAATACCTTGCCCCTGCTTGTTTTCCGATTGGAACGGAGCAGGTAAGAGTTAATGAAGTATAATGTTGATTAAAGATATAAAAGTTGGTCTTTACAAAGTGGTCAAGGAAAATTTGATATATACAATCAGTCTCGTAACGAAACTGATATACAATGTCCCTTTCAATATCGTCAGGTCCTTCCTCATGTTTTGGGCACATCCGTTCCTTCTTCTGCATCACTTATAGGTTCTTCCGTCCCTAAGTTTGGAAATAAATCTTTGTCCTTCAATAACATCGCTTTCATCACTTTTCCCATGGCATTTCTCGGGATCTTGTCGACGATGATCCATTTCCTCGGTAGCTTTTCAGCACTCAGTAGCTCCCTCGATTTCTTCCTGATATTCGGGACAAACTCTCGCTTATACTCCGGATCGCTGTTATACCTCGCCGCGTACTCGGGTTTTAATTTGACAATCGCGGCGGGAATCTTTCCGAACTTCTCAGAAGGTAGTCCAACAACCGCAACCTCGTCCGTCTCATCTAGACTTAGCAGTTCTCGCTCGACTTCCAACGCCGATACTATATTCCCACCGACCTTCATAACTATCATAGCAAACAGTTAGCGCGAACTCAGAAGGGTATGTTAAATATAAAATAGCGCACTTACTATCAACGCTCTTTCTCCCCAGCATGATCATCTCGCCCTGCTCCCCTCTCATAGCGACATCACCCGTGGCAAACCACCCAGTCCCCAAATCAACTGTCCGGCTCTCCGGATTCATACCGCGTCTGGGATTCCTTACTATAACCGTCCCGTCTTCAATCTTCTTGATCCACTCCGGAATGACCCGAATCGGGTTCACCCGAGCTTCTGCCGTTGCGTTCCAATTGCCCCAGTACCCGCCAAACATATCCGCGTCATCCTGCCATTTAATCACCAGATCGCCGGGGATCCCGTTGCGCGGTATGACGATACCGTTCGGATCTAACAGTTGTGTGTGAATATTCAAGAAGGGGTATCCCACGCTTCCGGGGATACGTTTTTCTGGCTCTAAAGGATTTGTGAATACCATCCCCGTCTCGGTCATTCCGTAGCGTTCAAGTGGTATCGACCCGGTTATCTTCTTCCACTTTTCAGCGATGGGGGTCGGTAACGCGGCGGATCCGCAGACGGCGACCCGCAGGTTTCTGAGACCCGCTGCTACTTCTTCCTGTTTCGAGGGGGGCATGGAGTCGTATGCTGTGATGAAGGAGGCGTACATTGTGGGCACGCCGTGGAACATTGTTACTTGCGGGAAGTCATGGGATGCGGGTTGGGCGATGCGTTCGAGGACCTTGACGGCGTTGAAGGGTTGGTTGGTGAATTCGACGCTGCTGCCGGAGTACAGCGGGGTCAGGAAGACGTTTACTAGACCGTGGATGTGGTGATTCGGCAGGGTGTGGAGGACGTGGTCTCTGGTGGTGTATTCCCAGGCACGGCGGAGGCGGCCGCATTGGCCGCTGACGGAAGACATGTCGGTGAATACGGCTTTCTATTTTAGATTGGAGGGCAATTAGCGTGGTTTGGGCGATAGAGTGCGACACTGATCGACGTACAGGTCTTCCAGTCGTTCCCGAGGTGAACAGGATAGTCCCTTGTGATTTTTTATTGATCTTGGTATGGTATTCTCCCTTCATCTGAGTGATACTTAACAGAGTCTCATGGCTCAGCTTGTTGATTGCAGAGATGTGGTACTGCTGATTTTGGCGCCGGAATTCCTGCATGAGCGGCGTATCGAACATATCCTTTGGAGTGATCAGATGTGATGTCTCCGCTGTTTGCATCAACTCAGCTATCTCACGGGGTTGTGAATTATTTGCGATCAGGACGGGCCGTAAACCTGTTGCGAAAAGTGAAAGCAAGTTAACTGTAGTGAAGTTATTTATTAGCTATCTAAGCGGCGAAGAATTCTGGACAGCTGGGAAGCTTGGCTCGAAATAGTAAATTGACTGCAGAGCATGAGAATACTCTGAATCGGCCCTTTTAGGCTACTAATCGGTCATATCACTAGGATCCAGATAGGTTGATAATTCGGATGTATCAAAAAGCCCACCTACAAACTCATAGTTTCGATCCGCGATAAGGCCCACGCTCCTCCCCGCGTTGGTATTGTTAGACATATAGAAATCCTCATGTTCATCTACCAGGCTACTCTTCCTGTGGTGCATATCGGTCCCCAGCTGTCTAAAAGAATACTTTGTGGCTGTCGGGGTATCGTAGTCCTCTCGTTCGAGAACGGCAGCCCGTTTGTTCGCTTTCTCCGTGGTGAAGTGTTCGTTGAGGCGGATCAAGTAGGAGTTATTGAACGGGATGCCCATCGGACGGTCTAACAGTGTGAGCGGTACTCGACCCTGCATGAATTGCGCTCTATCCCTACGTCGGACTTTTTCACTACTGTGGGCTAGGGATAGCAGGATATTGTCAGCAGAATCCGAGGGACGTGATAAGAAGATACGAATTGATTGTGTATACCGTGGAAAAGGTTCCGCGTCGCCCGTATCCTGGTTGCCCTCATCCTGAACGTGTATATATGTTCCTCGTAGGCACAATATGCTTTTACACGATTACATGCTCCTCCATTGTCCTAGTTCGAGGCGGTGGGCGTTGTGTCGCGGGAGAGTTGAGAATTCGGACGTTGGATGTTGTTTGGCGTGTTGGAAGCGGTGCTCGAGACGAGGTCTCGCTTTTGTCTTTGTGCGACTCATCGACCCTGTTCCCAGTCGCCTCATCTGTTCTCTCTTCCTCACAACTATTTGCACACCTTCGACTTCTACCATCACCACCTCTCTGTGCTTCCGTCACCCTCGACGTAGAGACGAGTCAGGATGGCGGACTACTCTGCCGCCTCCCAGAGCCAGGCGCTCATCCGCCGGTCCACCGACACGGAACTCATGCCCCCGCCACCTGCAAAGCGAATAAAGCGGCCGCCAAAGGTTCTGGACGAAGACAGCTACACCACGGCGTTATCCGATATCATCGCCCGCGACTTCTTCCCTGGTCTCGCAGAAGCAAAGCACCAAGAGGAATACATCGATGCTCTGGCTTCTAATGACAAAGAATGGATCGCTTCCGCTGGCCGAAAGCTGTCAGAGGCCATGACCGGCTCGCGACTAAAGAGCAGACGTAGCACGCCTTCCCTACGGTCGTCAGGCCCCGGCGCGACGCCCTCGGCCCGCGGATTCGATACCCCGATGAGCACGCGCGACGATATCAGCGTGGGCACAACGAGCTCCAACCCAATGAAGAAGAACTACGACGAGAAGCTATCGCTGGACAGCTTCCAGTCCAATTACACCTCCGAAGACAACGCCAGTTTCAACGACCTCCTCGATGACCAGAACCAGCAGCACCGTGAAGACTACGGCTGGCTTTGGCGCGGGAATAAAATCTCGAAACCCTCCGTCATCGCTGAGCGGGAACGGCAGAAGCTTCTCAAAGAAAAGGAGGAGCGGGACGGAGTGGATAAAACCAAACTGTTACAGTATCAGGACGACAAACCAGCCATGCCGGAGACGTGGAAGGTGAACCCGAGGAACGGATTCATGTTCTCACCAACAAATCTAGAAGAAGAAATGCTAGACCCAGATCTAAACCCTGCTACGAATACGGAGTCACGAGCGGCGCCGAAGTCTATATCCCACTCGAATACGAGGATGCCATTACCAAGAGACGCCAATACCGTACCGCCGTCGCCCTCAATATCTGCAATTCAAGATGCTATTGCTGGGCGGCCGCGCTTCTATGGATCGGAAGCAGCAGCCACACCCATTGGCGCCACCCCAAGAATCAACGGATATTCATTCGTAGAGGACACCCCGTCGCCATCGCCCTCAGAGTTGGGATTACCGCCAATGACATGGGGTACCGTCGATGATCTGCTACCGAGCGTGGACGCCTCGCCCTCGCCATTTAAAATAAACGAAACTTCTCGAAGGGAACAGACACTGCATAGAATGGTCGATAAAGTCGCCAAATCAAAACGTGCATCTGCGAAGATGGTGATGCCAGGAACGCCAGGTGGCAGCGTTGCCGGTACGCCCTTGGCGACAGCGAGGAGACTCAGGACGCTCGGTAATATGACACCAGCGGCGAAGGGATTGTTAGGGAGGATTGGAACCGGGGGAGGAGATAGTGTATTCGGTGCGACTCCACGATACCGGTGGACGCCGACACCTAGGGCCGATAGGAAAAGCGATGCGACACCCCTGATAAAACGGAAATAGATAAAAATTACTTCCATCGGTGTTTTGTTATTGGATGTGGATTTGAGGTACCTAGGCTAGCATGAAAAAAAAAGCATTAATTTGGAGTTTGTAGGATTATCTAGGCGTTGGATTCGGGATTTTCAGATTGGTTAGCGGGTGCATATGTTTACATTGCAAGCCTAAGTAGAAGCCTAAAATGGTGTCTAGTTGATACCTAGTCTCGCAACTAAGCCGTTACTGATAAATGTTTTAATTGATTATACTATTTTTCTCATAATAACAACATATTAAGGAAAATGTTTGTTTCAAATTGATGGTTTTGACGTCGTCCTCGCGATCGGCTCTTTCATTTGCATAAATCCTTCAACAATTGTGCTCATTCAATTGTAGATTTCGTCTTTGATATGGAATCTACCTCGCCATTGAAAGCAGTTTCAAGTAACTTAAATTGAAACTGCCGATATCGGTGAGAAATAACATGTAATTAAAAGCGCATCTGTAATAAAGCGATAGTAGTAAGGAGAATAAAAATAAAACGACCGTATTCTAAGCTCCTCTTAGCTTACTTAGCCTTTGCTCGTTGGCTTCAGATTGCAAATTTCTCGTCTGTAGGTGTATCCTATCAGCGACAGTGTTGGTCCGTACGTTCTAATCGTTACTGTGATGGGTAACGTGCACAATCGCATCCGACAGAGTAAAGTCGCTGTCAACTTGAACTATGAAAATGTTAGGAGTTATTTTATACTAGGAAACAAGTCAGAAAATTCATACATAGATCTTTGAGCCAATCTAGGAACCCATCTTTAAGGCCGTCTTTATAGTTCTCCGGGTCGGTAAAGGCAGCTTTGAATGCGCGAAAATGCGTTTCGAAGGTGCTCTCGGACTGGTTCGACTGAGAGTTTCCCATTTTTACGCTATATGTAAAGAATAAAAAGTGATATAGCGGAAATTAATTAATTAATTGACTTCCGAGTGGAAAACTTCTTGCAGGTTTGAAATATTATAGTTATCGTCTGCCTTCTGCTGTACGAGGGAAGTGGAAGGGGCGAAAAGGGCTGGTTTATATCATAATCAAAGTCACCAATTAATGGATAAGACATCAGATCTGATACACTTGGATAGGCTTGATACTTGATACCCACAACTGGATACTTTGCAATCTGATAAGTGGGGCCAAATTCTCACTCCCTACCCGTGAAATCCTTCAGCTATCCTTTGGTTTTCAGCCGTCTGCGACAAATTTAAAACACAAAATGGTGTGGTATATTCCGTGTTGCAATGTCCCGATTTTGTGGTCCCATCCTCGTTGTGCAGGTATACCGAACGGGATCTCGAAGACAAAATAGCAAAGTATCACAATTAGGTCCGCAATGCCGCGCAAACACCGAAGATGATATATCCATGCTTAGCCACTTGAATAAAAGCATAGGCTAATTGCATGATATGCTCAGACGTGATGCCGATCTTGCACAGCTGCACAGCCTGAGATCCCTATGTTGACATTATTAATTATTGGCTATGATGCGCAAACCGTCTAACTTTGAGAAAGTCAAGAATCTAAAGTTAAAAAAAATGCCAGAGATAGTGGGACAAAATTGATATATTAGTGAAAATTGAGAGTATATCAGTTACCAGCCATAGCAAACTATTAAATATCAGCTTATCTTTTGTAATTTCGAAATCATTCGTTCGCACTCCTGTCGGCATCGATATCTTGATATTCGTAGCACATTCCAGTCGTTTTTGCTCCTTCTACATCCCGTGATGGCCGTTCCGTTTGTCGTTCCTGCAACACACGCCACCTTCACCGGATTTGATGATGAAAAATGCCCCGCCAACGCCGTCGACATATAAAATACGATCTCGAGCTAATCGACCTCGATACAAATTTCAACAGAGATTGGCTGCCGCTCTATGACAGATAACTGACCGGCGCCAGAAGCAGTCCTCAAAATGACACAGCCAGAATTAACAGCAGCGCCGGTGCTTTCCTCCAATCCGACATACGAACCGGCCGCTGTCGCTGTTGAAGCACCCCGCCATCCCGCCAGTGACATTTCTACGGTTTACGAAACAGATAGAACGATAGATTGGATCTTGTCAAACAACTACTCGCGAATAACTTTACAATTCCCGGACGAACTACTGAGGGATAGCACAAGTGTGGAGAAGGCTCTCCAAGATGGATTGAATAAAACACCCAAGAAGTCTGATCCCGAAGCCGGATTCGAATCATTGAACGTCTCCAGTGCGATAAAGCCCGAGCGAAAGATTTATATATTGGCGGATACTTCTTACGGATCCTGCTGTGTCGATGAGATTGCTGCCGAGCACGCGGATGCTGACTGCATCGTGCACTACGGCCGCGCCTGTCTTTCGCCGTATGCACCTCCATTCCAAGCTCTATTCCCTCGTGCTATCGCATACTAAATCAAATTTAGCACCACTCGGCTTCCTGTTCTCCATATTTTCACAACACTCCCTCTCGAATTACAGTCCTTAATATCGTCCTTTCTCGAGAACTTCCCGGACAAATCAACTCCTGTCATACTTACATCCTCGCTTCCCTACTCTTTTCACATCCCGGCTGCTCACAAGAGCCTGAGCGAGATAGGCTACACTAGCCTCTTTGCGACAGAGGTGCTCCATAACCCGTCCTCGCCGATACCCAATCGTACATGTCCGGCCCCGGAACTTCTATCAACGTACAATATCTTCCATATAGACCAGCCGCTCACATCATTAATTATCACACTATCCGCATTAACATCCTCCACGTCTCTCCGGATATATGATCCTAAATCTAACACCGCAGAGGAAAGTTCGGCTTCCATTCAACTCCGCCGCCGCTATGCTCTTCTCTCTCACATTCGAGCTTCCGGTGTTTTTGGCATTCTTATCAACACTCTTTCGTCGAATAACTATCTCTCCACAATCAAAACACTCCAAGCGGTGCTCGCAAAGCATTACAAGAAGTCATATTTGGTCACCGTCGGAAAGCTAAATCCTGCGAAACTCGCAAATTTTGCGGAAATCGAACTATGGGTTGTTGTTGGATGTTGGGAATCTGCTGTTGTTGACGAGAAGCGTGAGATGTGGAGGCCGGTAGTTACACCATGGGAAGTGTCCGTCGCACTAGATGGTGGCGAAGGCGTATGGGTAGACGGATGGAGGGGCGATTGGGAGACTTTTACCAAGAAGGTGGAAGAATACCAAGCTCAAGAGGAAGAAAACGGCGGCGAAGAAGCAGGATCTGACGACGAAGATAGCGACGAACCTATATTCGATTTTAGGACTGGGAGGTACATATCAAGCGCGAAACCGATGAAGAAGAAACGGACGACTCTTACAGCTTCCGGACAAGATAGCAATAGTTCTACAGCTCTAACTACAACAGAAAAGGAGAAGAGTTTAACGGTGATGATCAACAATCAGATATCGCCGGCTGCCGAGTATTTGCAACAGAAGAGGACTTGGACAGGTCTCGGGAGCGATTTTGCAGAGGTGGAATATGACAAGGATGGCAATGAAGTGTGGAGGGGGGATGAGGGAGCACTCGTGGAAGAAGGTCTTAAGGGAATAGCGAGAGGTTATATCGTAAACGATGGTGATAAGAAGGCATAAACACCTTAATCAATTGACCGTGATAATCCAGCCCAATAATATCTCCGGCAATCGTATTTTATCAATATCGATACGTAACTTTTACGACTCCGTCTTCGTTTCCTCATCGATGCTATAATATACACTTTTGATCTAATATAATACAACAATTTTAGTAGATTATTTAATCCAGTCCCCTAAACTGTGCCTTCTTGGCTCCCTGAGCTTGGTGCTTATTCTTTCTCTTCTTCTTTCTTCTCTGACTGCTTTTTGAGCCGCCTTCATCGCTATCATCGGAATCAGATTCAAATTTCCGTCCTTTTGATTTTGGTTTTGGGGCCGGTCGGTCGGAATCATCGGAATCGTCAGAGTCGTCGCTATCATCCGAGTCTTTGCCAGCAATTTCTACCTTGTCATCGTCACCAATTTCTTCTCCGGCTTCATCTTGGTACCAGATTTTGACTACATTCCCACCAGCCGTAATCATAGCACCATCAGCATCAAAGGCGATCCCCGTGATACCCTCCTCCTCCCCGTCCTCCCCGAGCCCACCGTGCTCGAACACGCGAACGACTTTATTCCCACCCAATCTGACAAGTTTCACACTTCCATCCCCACACCCGGCCACTATGCACTTCCCTTTGCTGAGCTCGTCATCCCCAGCCTGTAGATACTCTTGTACCACTTCAACATCGGCACCCTTCCCGCCAATCTTTATCCGCTCACACATATCACCCCAAACACCCCGCTCGAAGGCGTGGATAATCCCATCGCCCATGCCCACGTACGCTCTCGTGGACCTCCCTCCCTTGCCTACACGGGAAACTACACAGGACGATAAGGTTTCATTCTCTTGGTCGTCAGATTTGGTAACCAGCCCCTTTCGGATATCTAGGTATCCAACAGTGGAATCACCGGTAGTGACGAAATGCTTGGGGAGGTTGGATGTGCTCTCTGATGTTGGTGGGAGCGGTGCAATTGAGGAGATGTAGTCTTGGTGTATGGATTCCCATGTTGTTGTGGGTTTAGCAGGGAGAGAGGTACGGGTATCGTAGAGGTGGATTGTGCCGGAATCGGTGCCGAGGATCAGATGTTGGGGATTCAGAGGGAGTAGATGGGTTGGGTTATCGGTTGATGAGCCCGAGGGGAGTACCAGGGCTTTCGAGATAACTTGGCCGGTGGTCGTGGAGGCGCATTTTATAAGGGAGTCGGTTCCGGCGGTGTATAGGACTATAAGTCGTTGGATATGTTCGTTAATATCCGTCTATTTGATAATTCCGAGACTTCAAGTTCCTGGTGACGATTGACGAGGCGCGTCAGAAATCGCACGAGCAATTTGAAGTCGGGTCGTGTTCGCATTGGTACATACCTGAGCCGTCATGACTATACGCTACGCTGCGACAGCTTCCCTTGTGGCGCCGAGTTTTCCATGCGACTTTGTAACCACCTGGGAGGGCGTCTTCATCTACATCTTCATCATCGGAGGGAACTTCTTTCGGCCATGTGTAGGTGTATACGTGACCAGATAGCAGACCGGCCGCGAGGAGTGGCTCGGACGGGTGCGCCGCTAGTGTGAAGACGGACGATTCGAACGGGATCGAGTGGGACTTGAAGGTGTCCATCGTGGAGGGGGGGCGATCGAAGTCGGTGTTCAATTGCAAGGTTGAAGTCTCTGCGATGCCCGTTTGGGTGGTTCAACACGATGTTGTTTCATATTGGCGGTAACTCGCCAACCCTTTTTAGCACCAGAATCGATTGTTCTCGCCGTTATTGGTCAATTCATTTCAGTATCTCGACAGCAAGAGTCTGTAGAAATTCTGAGGATTCGGGACAGAAGCCAAGATACGTAATCGATACAATAGATTAAGTACCGTCGGTCCTCTTAGTTGTGCCTTGTTTGAGTGTTTGCGAGTGCGAGTTAGCTATCTTAGGCGAGAATCATCCGTGATTACCCAAAACAGCGGCGTAACACGAGATCCCATGCATGAAGGTAGGTACGTCCCGCTCGGTGGGTGTGCTCTTTAGCCACAGCTTTGGGGCTTTTAATTTTGATCTTCAACTTCTATGACCTCAAAGTTTCCTCGCGTCGTTCACCAAATAGTGGATATCTTGCCGATTTTTAACCACGGCTTCAATTTTGTCCTATTTTCTCTAAAAGCTTAAAACATTGCATAATCTTTATAACTTGGACTTAAGTTGTATACGTGTACGGTCTCAATTGCTCAATTAACATTGTCGGAGGGGAAGTGGTTTAGTCCATATAGATAATATAGCTCCCTCGACTATACCTCAAAAATTAATCCACTAAACAGATGTCTGTCAGAGATGTCTGAATCTAACGGCGGCAAGCAGCAATATCAAGCTCCTATACGCCAGTCTTCTTTGAGAAAAGTAAGCCCTATAACATTCGGTTCGTATTGTAATCCGCTTGAGGGTTGACCACATATATCTGACGGGTAATATAGGGTACGCCATTTGCCCTTCTGGAAAATATCCACACCTGCCGGCCCTATCTGCTGTAGATTAATTAAAAATTATTGAGATTCCACCCTTCCAATTAGCCTGTGCGTGAGAAGATTTCAGTTCTTTTTCTCTTTCTCTTTCTCTTTCTTTCTTTTATTCTTCTTTCTAAACATCAATAATTACGAGTCATTGAGCCGAGGCTGAATTAGACGTCCCCTTCGTGAGCATCCCAATTAAACCCAAAATGTGCACCTGCATACGAAAAAAAAGGCCGGAACTCCCCTCAAAGAATGATCTTATACCCCTGTCATATATACCTTAATGCTCGCAAAACTGCACCCCAAATCCAGTGCTCCTTCAAAGTCAGGCGTCCGAATCCACCGGCGTTTTGACGTGGAGTTTTGACATCAGCTTGCAAAGAACGGACTGGCTTGCATACCCACAACCGAAAGGTATAGCCGGCTCCATTATGCCGAACCGTCCAGCATATTGCTAGCAATTGAGAACGTGGGATATTGTCTCGACTCAGGCGCGCTAGGCGTGAGGTTGATTATGGCAGAAGTGGCTCGTAAAACGGTAGCTTCCGTCGCTGAATGCGAAGCGAGAAGGCAAATCTAATTTTGAATCTTTCTTTCTCTAACGCCTAAGACTGTGAGAATAAGGTGAAAGCTTGGGCCCTTTTACCCCCCCTTTCAAGGTTCGCTCCCTTCCCTCCACGCTCGACGCTCGTACGACCCACATGTGAAGCCTATTTGTTAGCTCCGTGAAGAACGGAAAAGAATATATCCGGTTGGTCGTATAGAGGTTCTCGAAATGTCATCGGTTATGTAATATTGAGGTCAGCTGGGTTGGTGTACTCTGGCTATCGTATCGCAATGTATATATAGAGGTCTTGCAGTCCTCCCACGCTAGTGGCGTCCTCTATGGCAACTCGTCAAGTTTAAATACTCTCTATCGTCCATAAATTGATTGGAAGGACCTCAGAGCTGTTTCAAAGGTGTGGCTAGTGGGAATCGATAAAGATGGTTTCTGTTTCTATCATAACATTATTTTGTGCGTCCCTACCGGTTTACTATTTCGCCACATCAGCAATTGGTCTCTGGAACAACACCCAAAAGGCGAAAAGATCTGGCTTGCCGTACATTATTGTTCGTAAGTAGTTGGATATCGTGCCAAGTTGAACGATAAACATAAAGCCTTAAATTAAGATGGTGAAGTGCTGACTTTCGGGCAGCAATTTTTGCGTTCAACCCGATATGGCTCCTCACTGGGCGAAAGTGGGTCAGGTGGTTCGTGACAGCCTACCCTGATGCCTGGATATCTAACTACTTGATGTGAGTGAATCCATATCTTCAATCAGTATTTTTAATCTAGATACACCTTCGAGACGGTATCGTTAATTCTACGTAGATTTTTGATTCCAGAGTGGTCTTGGCGGTACAAATACGAACCTTTTCGCACCCACGGTGACTGCTTCATGACCGTAACTCCAGGAAACTGTCACATATGGGTCGCAGACCGGGAGGCAATCTCGCAAATAACTACTCGTCGAGAAGATTTCCCGAAACCGGCCTGGATGTACCGTACCGTCAACATGTTTGGTCGCAACGTCGTAACAACAGAAGGGTCCGAATGGAAATTCCACAGAAAAGTTACATCTCCATCTTTCGGCGAGAAGAATAACTCTCTGGTCTTCTACGAAACTATTCGGCAGGGGAAGCAAATGCTTAGAAAATGGACTGGCGAGGATGGACGAGGGGGCATGGTTATCCGTGAAATCTTAGAGGATACCATGAGGCTAAGCCTACATGTCATCAGTGGCGCCGGATTTGGCGTTTCTCTCGAGTGGCCTGGAGCTACTAAGGATGCAGATATCATCCGCCCGATAGGCAATGCCTCGACGCATACGCATACGCTGAGCTTTAAGGATGCGCTAGCAGGATTGTTGCATAATTTACTGCTTGTGTTGATTTTCCCACGGTGGCTATTGAGTAAGTGTAACCTTCGGATGTTCTGCTAAGCTTTTCGTTCTGTCTCACTTGAGACTCAGTATGCGACTCCGTTTCCAGAGTTTCGCCTCACTGGCGAGACGGGAGATCGAACTAGGCTTTCTTTGGGTATCTTTATGAATACCTGGCTGACAGGTTGGAATGTTGGGGAATAGGAAATGCACCATTCAAATGGGCGAGAGACGCAGTTGAGTCCGCGGTAGAATACGAAGCCTACATGAACGAACTATTCACGGAGAAGAAAATGGAGGCAATTGCTGGCGAAAAGGCTGAAGGAATGGATATCATGGGAGCTTTGGTCAAGAATTCGTATGGTCCGGAAAATCGGCTTAACGGCAAAGTCGAACCGAAGGCTCCAGCAGGCGACGTCGAGAGACAAACACTCACCGATTCCGAGATATTGGGTAACGCCTTTGTTTTCCTTCTGGCGGGCCATGAAACTTCGGCGGGGGCTTTACACTACAGCTTGATATTCCTAGCACTGTATCCCGACTCGCAGAGACGACTCCAAGCCGATATTGACAAGATATTTGGGGACCGGCCAATCGAAGAATGGGATTATCAAAAGGATATCACGGCAATGCAGAACAGCATGTTAGGAGCTACAATGCACGAGGAATTGAGAGTGGTACCTCCGGTTATCAATATTCCGAAACAAGTATCTGATGAAAGGGACCAAGTTGTTATTGTGAACGGGAAGAAAACGGTGTGGCCTAAAGGAGCAATGGTGAGCCTTGGGGCGCTTGCATTGCATCGAAATCCGAAATATTGGCCGTCTATGGGCCCTTCTAAAGTCAATAGCAATGATCATGATTTGGATGATTTCGTTCCAGAAAGGTGGTTGGGCGGTAATAAAGCCAACGATATACCACAAGAAGCTGCGCCGAGAAGTGTTGGGAATGATGCGTCAGCAGGACATCTATATCATCCGCTCAAGGGGTCATATATCCCATTCGCAGATGGGCCCAGGTCCTGCCTGGGGAAACGATTCGCACAAGTCGAGATTATGATACTTCTTGCGATGATTTTTAAGCAGTACAGTGTGGAGTTGGACGTTGATAAAGTGGCTGACGAGACGATCGAGAAGATGAGCCCCGAAGATAGAGTACGCATATACAACGAGCAGAGAGACACAGCCAGGGTGATAGTCCGCGACTTTTCGCTAGTCAGGATAACGGTGCAGATACGGAATGCAGACATACCCCTGCGGCTAGTTCCGAGGGGAGGGGAAAGATTCATCCATTTGATTGAATGTTAATAAACACCCGAAAAGACATATCTAGACTTGCTATAACCTTTGAATATTACGTAGCGGACGCGATACCCTGGAAGCGACAGGATGGTCAGATATCTGCAGATGTTCCCTGTCGGGCATGTCCATGATGAAACCTTAACGTTATAAGGCAGACCCAGCCAACCTTTCGTGTAACGCAGACTCCAAACAAAAGACAGTAGGATATGAGAGCCTCTATCCCCAAAGCTCGACCACGAATCCCGTTGGCTCGCAAGCGAGGTTGGCTCTAGGCAGCTATAACGAGAGGCACAACGCAAACGGAAACCGTCACTGTCGATACGCTCTGATCATATCTGCCTCTGTCCCGTTCCACAGGGAGCTCGAGCTATTGGGGGCTTTTTCGGATAATCATACCCGAAAGCCTGTGGGAGATAACGAGTTCACGAATTCACCCACAAATCGGGGCTGTGAAGCGCGCCTTGTGGTCCCCATGCCTTAGTCATTCAGAAAATCTCCTTCAACGAGTGATTTTTCCATATAAGAGGGCGGGACGTTGCAGAATAAAGTCCCACGCGTGCGTACCCCCCAGGCCCGCAAATCGAGGTTCTGATGCAGACCAAGTGGGCACTCAAGCCTTTTCGAGGTTTTCCTTGGTTGGGCTTCGAACGTTTGTTAGGAACTTTCGAAAGTTCCTGTGACATAATCCTGGCTAGCTTCTTCAGCCAGAGCCCCGCTAATGTTAACACTGCCTCCGAAACCCACTTTTCGGATGGTCGCCTAAAATCTTGGCCTCAAACCTCACCCAGCACAATGGGTAGGGTTCCAACTGTTACTTAATCATCATGATGCCCTCGAGATGTCCTAAGCCTCCTCCTTTTTCTGTAGAATAGTTCTTCATATCTCATTGCTGTGAATTCTGCAGTCGCAGCTTCTTTGGAACTCACGCGCTCTGCCACTTTCTCATCTTTGCAGGGCCAAACTTCCCGAAAGCACTAAACCATACCCTTTTGGTCTCTTTCGAGCTTGTTGAAAAGATGGCGGCTTCGCCAACAATCCAGATACCCCAATTCGCGATAGTCGATGTGGATTCCTCCAGACCGCAGACGCCCGTCTCGCTATCAGATGCTGAATCTTCGGCGCCAACTTCGCCTGCCACCCCGCGACAGGACTCCCTAAAAGTGGAAGTCCCGATGGGATGGAGGCGCAGGCGCTCGTCATCCGTTTCTACAATGGATACACTGCCCATTTACTCCGAGCCTAGTAGCCCGATTCGAGGCTTCCGGGGTCACAAGCGTAGTAACTCCATGGCGCCTTCCGTATGTTCTGAAGCGCCATCTTACCGCACAATCCCAGACGACCACGATTCTACGACCTACCACATATACAGATTGGGCAAGAAGGGCAGCATTAGTATCCATGAGGTTCCTGATAAGTCCCTAGGGGTACTTCCCAGAGCCACCTTCGCGGACGGCACCCCGCGCCCTCTGCCAGGTTTCTGGGCGCGCAACTGTCTAGTTGCCAACCCTAAGACTAGCCGACGGCCGGATTGTCCAAAGTTCGACCCTCGCATGCCTTCCTACTTTGTTCACAAGCCGGTGATACCAACTCTTTTCAAGCATGTGCCCATGACATTGCGTGTTGGCCCAAACAAGCATTCGCCAATTGCTTGTAGGTTCGACCATTCGATGGCTTTCGGCAAATGGACATTCGACTTCGAGGATATTAATGGGGAGGGCGTCGTTGACGAGAGAGGTGTTATTGCGGAACACTTCCCTAGAAGGAGGAAGATGACAAAGACATCCAGTGCGCCAGCAATTATTACATCGGAAACCAAAAAGCCAACGGAGAACCCCGATGGGGCTGCTTCTCCTGCGCCGCACCCTGTGATCAATGTTACAGAAGAAACTACCCCGGATACGCAGAAGAAGGACCAGCTACCAGATACTGCAAAGCCACAGCCATCTGCCGCGAGTTCCACACGCGCACCGCCATCTCTTAAAATCGATACCTCCAACACCAATCTACCATCTCCGCCTAGTACCCCAAAGTCAGCTGGAACTTCTGACAAAGTTGAAATGATCTGGGAGAACAAGCTTGGCCGTCAGTACAGCTTCACTTACAAGGATATCAAGTTTTCTTGGAAGGGAACCTCCACACTGAAGGACGAGCACAATAAACACTGGGGTTCTTTCAATAAGTACAGTCATCTTAAGCTTGTAGCTGAACTTCCTGAAGATCCTGCGGATAGCCCCGAGACACCAAAGACCCCGAAATCTCCTTGCCTCAGTCCCGCCGATGCTGAGAAGCCTGGCTTTTTGCTCCGAAGGCGATCTAGTATCTCCAGCATCTCCAGCATATTCTCTAAAAAATCGGCTACATCAAAGAAGGAACTAGTCGTTGCAACCTATACCTGTACAATGGGCAGGCGAAAAGCTGGTAGGCTCCACGTCGACAACATAGCCATTGAGAAGCTTGTAGAAATAATTGCAGCAAAATCACCAACTTCTTTCTCACCAGTTCCGAGGCGGAGATCCTCCAGCTTTTCTGGAGAGCAGTACCTTTCACCCGTTTCTCTATCGCCTCCAACAAAACGCCACCACGCGCATGTGTTCCCAACGCCGAGCATACCGGAATTCCCGGTTGAAGTCGAAGTCTTTGACAGGAAGAGATTGAGAGAGTTGGTTGTCGTCACTTGTGTCGCCATGTCAAATGCAGAACAGGAAAAGCGACACGCCATTGTCGAACTCACCTTTTTGGCGGTGGAGATTGTTCAGAATGTCGTTACTTCATAATATTGCGCAATACCCCAACAAATATTTCTTACCCAGAATTTATGATTTGACATGCTTTTATGTCTTTTATATTGCTGGCTCATCCAGATGATTACTTATTATTTTTCTTGTATATACTTTTTTTTAGCACGACCTGTAGACAGTGCACTTCTTATGTATCAATGATGTGAAGGGTTTTGTATCACCCAAATAGAGAATAATAATGATCAATGATTTAAGACAAGTTGAGGTTCTAAACATAAGATTACCCTAGACTTCATTCACAAAAAAGGCCCAGTGTGTCGCTTCGTATATTGTAGAGCACCACCAAACTTCTAAGCCTAAAGCCTCGTTGTACCTTAACGGATATGTTACAGATACTGTAACAATCCATTTGCGGCGGATCGGATTCACAAAGCATAATATCTAGGGAATCAATATGTAAACAGACACTTCGTTGTGATATATGCGGTCGCGCCTTGATAAAATCGCGTAGCTCCATCGATTGTTCATTCTGAACTTGATTTCCTGATTTGTGGAATTCAAAGGAGATTTGCTAAAATGAAGAGGGGCGTGTTGATCTAAAGTAAAACCGTACTTTAAGAATATTAAAGGGAAAGGAGATACCATTCTGATCAAACCCCCATTGGTATGTTTCCTTTAAGTTGTCTGGTAAACCAGGTGCCGTCCTAGGCTTGCGAAGGTCTGCCGGAGGCAAATGAGCCAAATGTTCTACTATTTTGACCAAATCATCATAAATCGCCCCTCATGCTTCACCCTTGGGCTTTCTACGATTGAAGACTATTACCCCTTCTTCAAACTCGAGAAGGTATTAGATCTCAGTATCTAGATACTGAAAAATCACAATAGGTGTAGACCAGACAGTATCAGCTTTTTATAGAACAGCCAAGGCTTCAAATATCTGGTGAGATGTCCTAGGATGCACTGATTGTGACTTCTGGAGCCCATAAAGCTCGAGGTTGAATTGGTTATGTATGGTGATTGTCGATCCAGAAGCCTAAATAATGAATTCGCTTTGAATGCAAGTTTAACTGGAATCAAGGTAGCTTACAAACAGCGAAGTCGATTATTCGAAGTTGACCGCCATCTCTTTTGCACCGGAAACGGATCGACAAGCCCAGAATTCCGAGACGTGAATGCGAACGCCATATCTCGAAGGGTAGCTAAAGTGGAAGGTAAATGGAAATTGTATTACAATAATTTGCGCATATTTTTTTGCATAGCTGAAGATATGGAATCGACCAACACGGAATCACCAAGAACTTTGTTGCATTATAGTCGCAGCTTTCTCGCGAACACCAGCAACAGGTATACGCTCTCTGATTCCTGTAGGGAATACTCTTATCGCCAGGGCCGATACTGTCTACATACAAATTGTACATCTAGATCTAGAAATCCGAAATGGAGAGGCGTAAGACCGGAAATAATTCTTCCATTATTCCTCCTGAATCAAAATTGTATTAGGTAAGGGCTTTTTAGATTTTGAATCTCGTTGGACAATTTTGATACAGGCTTCTCAAACGGATAGGAGAAGAATCGAATTGTGAATTGATCGGCGCTCTAACTATTTTGGGATTAATATATGGATTACGCAAAGCATGTTGTCTTGAAGAAGTGGAAATACCATCATTTGCGCTCTGATCGCGGATCTTGGCACGCTAGTAACATTGTGTGTGCGGCTTTGTGGCACTCCTAAAAAGGCGGAAACGTCGAAGCGTCGTCACCGAGCTTTCTTCTAGATCAATTGCCATTGCACTTATTGGGAAACTTAAATCGCATTGTCGTTAGACAGCCCAGAATAATCGCAAATGTGTAGCAAGTGAAACGGAAACTATAGATCTAGCGTTAGCAACATATCCTGCCCATGCGAGTATTGAAGAAAAGGACTAGGTTATTTCCCTTTCCTGATGAGCATGCATACGCAAATGGTTCTCAAATTTTCTTAGCCATGTGCATAGGCTCGGGTAATATCATATTCCTCACTTGCAGTTGATTTCAGTATGCGGCTGAGGACAACCTCGCTAGCCATTCTAAGGCACAGATGTTCGTTTTCGAGAGATTTTGAAACAAAATCTCCACGTTTTCAGTACCAATGCATTGGAATCACGGGAGAAACTAGCAAATGTTCTAATACTCACAGAGCCAGACCTAATATGGGTTTACGCCTGACTGGTCATTAGTAGTGGTTCTTGCGTCAGCGGAACGTGTTCCGCAGGCCTATCACAGTGCATGCAGGTGGTTTATCAAATCTTTGTCATCTCGAAAATTGAATGCCAGGTCGTGCCAATGCCTCTTGAAACCGGAGACATAGGCTTGTTGTGAATTAAACAATGTGCTTGGACTTGGAATATTGCTGCTATCGGCCGATTTAAAATCTCGTGGACTATATGTGATATTAGGATCATTTTTGGACGCGCAAGATGGGAAATACAGGCTGATAAAGGAGGCAGTATGAGGAACCCCGCGAATATTTATTTGTGAACCTGCGACAAAGAAGTTACGGATTTAATGCAGAATGTTTGGGTGCAGCGCGTGTGGCTGCTTGAGAGAAGAGCTCCGAACCGGATTTTAACGAATCAGTTCTAGACGGGTCGGGGCAGAAGCGTAGACTCGAGCGCCGTAGCACTTATATTGCGCTGAATTTCCTGTGGTTAATTTGGTGATATTAATTTGGGTGCAGGTTGAGTTTTAATTTATTATTTTTTTGCTCGCGAAATATGATAGCTACTTTTGATTGCGAGAAGACTGTAGACATCGATCAATAGCATGGGATATTTCGATAGAGGGGGCTCAGGTTCTCTCAATTTTCGTAGTACTGGGCTCATATCGACAACTGAGCGGCATATCAGATGAAGACGTAAAAGAATTGAGCGAGAATATTTGACTCGAATATCTAGCAGAATAAGCAAGAATGCCTTATGACTATTGATAAACTTGGGTCATGTCCGATGCATATGCTGAGCCATGCGGGTATCCCGTAGATTTAGACCGCTATGCATGTGGGGGGCTGGCAGGTACGGTTTTAGATTAGCTTACCGTAACAGTACTCCTGGGGCTATCTTGCCGTGTTTACGGCCAAAAGAAAGTTTTTAGACATGGCCTACAGTTGATCAGCGTATATTGTCTTTGGAAACCAAATTTTATAATTATAGCTATCGCGACTGTTAGGTTCCCAAATAATAAAAACGTAGATACTAGAACCTTGTCACAGAGGACTGGTAAATGGGATCGTCTCTGTGGATATATTGTGGGTCTTGTACAACCATGGTTCCTCATGTTGCCACTGCAGACCATTCGACAGCAAAGGCACCAGTGTCCGTGTTTTTTTGATTGACCGGTTGATGCACGAATTCCCCATCACACTGCAGCACCTGCAAATTATCTGAACAGGGTATAGCTAGGTTTCCACGGAACGGTTAATTGTTGAACAAAGTTATTCTACATTATACAAGAGAGAGACCACCTGATAGACCCAAGAAACTTAGTGTTTCCTATTTAATGCCTTGCGCCAATCCACGCCACTCAATTCGCCTTGAAACCGAGATGCATCAATACAGGATTAACCCTTGTAATTTTTCCCCTCAACTCCCACATCCAAAACCATTCTTTCTCGTTGTATTTCCACGGTATTCAAGCTGTCAAAAATTCCGTGGAGATGTCAATAGTTAAAACGCTTTTATTTTATCAGGCCTGGATTCTATAGTTGAAGGCCTTGCTTTATCAATAATACCTGGTACCTGAGATCTAGAACCTCAACTGACAGTTGACGTTGACATTTCTGAAAAATAGTGAGGATCCTTTGGCCACGCTACAAATTAGTTCCGCACTTGCAGACGACGCTAGCTGCAGTACTCGCTCGTGGGCCCCTTGAAAGTTCACCCTCGCCTCACATTGGCTCTCAGATACCATTTTGTTGCTCCATGCAAGCTAACCCTCCCAGCATACCCTAGCTTAATCTATCAAATCATATCGATTTAATTGTTTCTCGGATGAAAACCCTCGAAACGTGCAGGAAAAGTTGATGCAGCAACGACGGAACAAAGTATGTGCGAAACGGCTGGCCGTCTCATGAGATCTGGTAGGCAGCATCCTGTCACGGCAAATGATTGACTGTGAGATCAAAAAACTTCAGAATTGCCGACATCCATGGAACTGCAGCGGAGCGCTAATCGACGCGTCCTGAAGAAGCTCATACTCGTAAATCGTTGAGATACTCTGTCACCAGAATCCCAAGATTCCTCGATCCAAGGAGTTTACTCGTCCACGAAACAAAGAGAAATGGGCTTTGACGCAAAAAAAAGTCGTAACAGGTGCGAAGTCGTACAGAGATCAGCTCGCCACTAACTCGTTCTAGGTTACCAGTGGCTTCGAAGGAGACTCCGCTGGCGCGATGTTGAGTGATGCCGTCAAAGCGTCACGTCTTGGCGGGAATCGGCTTCTCAGCACAACGGACGGACAAGCCTGGCAAATTGAATTGACAATAGGCCCACTCGTCGAACCTGGGTTCGTTAGCTTATCTGTCTGTTCGCTCAGACCCAATAATCGGTACCAATGTTGGGAAACTGCTGATGAGACCAGACATCGGTGGCCCCTGTGTTTTCTTGTAGGCGGACTGAGCGCGAAGGTTCATCCATTTCTGGACTGACCGTATTGACACAGGGTGCTGCGAAACGACAAAACAGAATTTGGGCAGGGCTAAATTGGAACACGAGGTGATCTGAGCATTTCCTTAGCGATAGAGAAACTGTGGGGAGACAAAGTGCTGAAAACTCTCTTGCATGGCGTGAAAGCTCATTTGATTTGAATCCCCAAATCTGCTTTTTCAGAAAAAATTCTTATATCTTTCGGATGGATCCGCACGTTGTTCCACGGGGAGGCTATAGTTCTCCACAATTATACATCAAGGTTTCCCAACTTGTTATAGGCTGATAACGGATTGGCCAGTATCGGATTCGCAACCTTCTACAACACATTCCGAGAGGCTCCCATGCGCTCATGAAGTGTGTGGAGTGAACCGTTTCTTTCGGTTTGGGTTTATAACTCTTATTCTTCCTGGTTTCATTCGTCCCATCTTTTCCTTTTTGTCTTATTTTCTCCATCTTTTGCTTGAATATATACGAATCAAAACGTATATCGCGATCTTATTATGGGTCAATTTCCTAGCCATGTGCCGAAGCCGACGACGGAGGAGCGAAATGCCATGTTCGCCCTGCTGGGGGCTCTCGCAAATGTGACGGGAGCGACGGGTTCTGCAATGACAGAGGAACAGATTGCACTTCTATATTCACCTGATTATGTCCCTCCGAATATGGACAAACAGGCGGTGACATTAACAGTCGTCGTTTTGTTCTGGCTAATCTCGTCAGTGTCCTTGAGGTTCTACTCGAGGTACAAATATGGTGCCAGAGGTGGGCCATTACTAGATGACTGGCTAGTTCTAGTAGCAGCAGTAAGTTGTACAACCGATTTAAATATGCGTTTTTATATAGGTCGCTCACACCGTCTGTATTGATTCTAGATATTTTGCATGATATACGCGATCGTTAATATGTATGCGTTCGTCTACGCGGGTTTTGGACGATTCACCTACGATTTGACAATAAAGCAGTTCGATCATTGCCTAACCCTTTTTATCGTGAACTTTACGACCTTCGCCATTGCGAATACAGCTGTCAAGGTGTCGGTGTTGGTGTTGTACCGACGGATTTTCGACGCCATGCAAACCAACATGAGAAGGGTAATATATGGTTTGATCTTCTTTCTCATTATATTCTGCCCGATCTCTCTATTGGCTCAGATGGCTACTTGCAAACCGTTCAAGGCCTTCTGGAGCCTAGAGTTGAGGGTGGATCCAAATACGAAGTGCTACAACGGAGCGGTCGGTAGCTATGTCGTTGGGGCTATTCGAACTATTTTGGATGTCGTTATCTTCGCGCTTCCGTTGAAGCATATCTGGGAAATTAGGAATTTCTCTCGGAGAAAGAAGTTCGCCATTACGGGTATTTTCACGCTTGGCTTGATAGCCTGCGTCGCATCGGTGTTGAAACTAGCACTCTACGGAGAGTTCTTGCATGGCGACCTGACACGTAAGTAGCATCGCTGTCACTAGAGTATTGTAAAATTCAAGATACTAATACTTTCTGATTTAGGTGGAATTTGGAAGGCAGTCGTCGCGGAAGCCTTGGAGTACACCAGTGCGATTGTCGCCGCCTGCGTACCCGCACTTCTTCCAATGGTCAAATCAGTCTACCGAAACACAAGCTCTACTATCCGACAAATAACTAGCGGTGGAAAGTCTCAGAATCAATCAACAACGACTCATATCGCTGGCGGACCGGCAACAGCTCATACTGAATCTATCAAAATGAAGGGCATCAAAGTGTCACATGCGGTATCGCAGACCATCGAGATACACCGAGAAGAGGAAGACGATACAGAGCTCATCCTTCAGATGCAAGATGACAGCGACAAAGACGAACGCGAAAGCAAAGTTAGCCACAGTGCGAACCGAAGCCAGACGAGCGTGTGATTTGTTTTATTTCCGTTTTTACTACCGAAAAGAATATTTGGAGCGCTTGTTGTTTCCTTCAGACTAATGATTGTAATATTCTTTCACGTCTTTCATTTTTTTGCATGCATGCAAGGCAAATCCGCATACATTTCTAGGGTGTTCGGCATGTTTTTGAAAAAACGGAATGTTGGAGTTCTGTTGTGTGTTCTTCGTTTTGTCTATACTTTTCTCATTTCTTTCACATATTATCTTGCGTACACGACAGAGATATTACGGCACGATTTATTTTTTTCGCGCATATTATTTTCATTAGATGAAAAATACACTGTTCACTTTCATTTACGATATACGGATGTTCGGCTCGCAGGTATTTCTGCGTCTTTGGTTTTGGGACATTTCGGTGCGACGGAGAACGCGGGGGGTTCGAATTCGTAGACCCCCATGATACCAAAATAGCTACGAAACTGGAGACCCTGATATATTACTGGTTTAAATATAATTAAATATATATTGATGAATATGTATCTGAAATATAACCTAGGTAACTAGGATGTGTAACAAGTTGAGGAGTCTTTGCACACGCAACGAAACTTGGTTGTAACGGTTTACCGCACGGACTTCAGACGTAAGGATCAGTCAATCCTCCTTTCTATAATTATCGAATTATCCAAATTTCTGTTACTTGAGTTTAGAGGCGGCCTAGGTTTTTTGCTTATGTACGTTTAGGTCGCCAGCTTCTCCACCAATTTATGTTCCATCGCGCAGGTTTATCGAGTCGATGGCCAAACCAATTGGTAGCAAGAACTCTACGAGTGCGAGCCCCGCAAATGAGATGAGGCAGATGTATCCCGTTGCCACTGAAAGCGGGGAATCAAAATGAGTGATAAGTGAAACTGAGCGCATTCTAATCGAAGATATTGGCCGCTTTGGATAATCAGTAATAATCACGGGAACATGGATGATAGATCACGAGAATATGCTCGATTGGCGATGCGGATATGCGTAGACAAGGAACGCCTGTACATTCCTGAATACCGCCATCCCTGCGGGCGTCAACGTTTCGTCCATTTGCTCGAAATTTAGTCAGCTAGCTAGAACTAGGGCGGGAGTATAACTCGCATCGCAGCAAACAAAAACGTGCCGACTTCCACGAGGGTAAGGATACCCGTGCTCAATAAAAGTGTAGGTTTAAGAGGGGAATTCTCGGGCAAAAGTCCTAATTTGAATTAATTCTGCACCCCACGTCCGAAGCACCTGAACACCAAAGGGGCCGAGTCAAAGGGTCCGTGGCGCGCTGGTGGCTGTAACGCCCAATATGGACCAATGCCTGAGCTTTGGCTGCCAGTCCGATTGGTTTCACGAAGGTTTGCGTTGTGGGGTTGCAATTCGACCCCGGATCCCGGCTGGCCTTCTGGGACTCCGGGCCAGAACTCTCGGGGGCGCTGACAATCTTCCCCACACACGAGCTCTCTTCTTGATCCTGTTGCTGGCGTCATAGCGGGAGTAAACGTCTCTCACCTTTCACACCAACAGACCTCGATTTGCCCATTCGACGAAAAATCGGATCTCCACCGAAAGGCTAGAATCTAGAAGGCCTGGGATGAATTGATCCAAAAGTAAAGCAAAGAACTCATCCAAAAGTCGATATCTCCACGGCAAGTCCCGAGAGGCAGGACCCCACTATGGCTTCGGACATCAGCTATGTAACGTACACGCTCCTGGCGGTCGTGGCCGGGCTCATCTTTCTGCCAGTCATATTCGACGGCGAGCCCGATGGGCCCGCTATGGCGTTGCTTCAGCAGTCTTCCGTCGCCCCGACTAGAAAGCAGAACGAATCTGCTGTTCACCGATCTCGCGAGACCCCAACTGGATTCCCACTGCGACAGGGGTTGGGCATCCAGGAAGGGTATACGAAGAGAAAGGGCGATGTGAGGGATATATGGCGGGTTTTTATGCAGAAGGTTGGCCAACTGCACACGATTTTGGGAAACGATAAGGTTGTTCATAGCATTGGTACGGTATATTCCGCGAGTGGGTTCTTTTAGACGCCTCTGTTCACATAAATGTGGTTAGATACACTGGATGGCGAAATCGATAGTTTGGGAGAATATATCTCCGGTTTGCAGACTGCGGGGAAGCGAAAGGTCGTGGCGGCGTATCTCCCAAATTCGGCCGAAAATTTGATCGTGGGCTTCAGTAAGTGGTCCCTGGGTGGTCTGATAAATTAATTGGAATTTTGAGGCTGAACTTAAGGTGATAAGCTTGCGCGTTTTACGACTTTACATTTGTGCCAATTCAGTATCCGGCTGAGCCTGAGGTGGTCGAGCAGAAGCTTAAGAACACCGATGCCGAAATCCTACTCATGCCAGCCGCTTGCTTGGACCTCAACGATCTGAAAGCCGCAACATCGCTCAAACATGTTATTCTCGTGGTGGAGGAAGGTAGCAGGCATCTAGACTTTGCTGACGACCCTAACGCGAAGGTCACTTTGAAGGAGTGGCATGATATCGCGATCAATGGCAAGAAAGGAACCCGCCCTGAGACGATCGATGAATCGCAGCCGCACATGTTGATCCTCGCGAAGAATCTGAAGCTTGACAAGATGGAGGTGATCCCGTATACCCATATCAATATTGTCTCTGCGGTCTCCGCGCAAGCTACTGCCCTGCCACCGAAGGATCAATTCAAGGTTGAAGATGTGTTCACTCCAGCTTCGCCACTGGCTGACCAGTACACGAGAATCATCACATACACAGCTATGCTTTCTGGTTGCACCATTATTGTTAACGCGGTCACCCCACCATCTGGACCTCTGCAATCGGCTTGTGTGAACGCCATCCCATCAGTTATCGTTGTCCCAGCAGACACGCTTTCAGAAGTCCACCGCATGTCCATGGCCGCCCAGGTGGAAATCTTCCATGAATGGATGCACGTTTACCAGCTACGAAAACTCGTCCGCTACGGCCAAGTTCCTCGACAATCCGGTTTCGCTCGGTTTAATGACTACGATAGACCAAATCTTGGAAAGAACCTGAGGTTGATCTATGTAGCTGAGAATCCATCTGAGGGTACCAAGCCGATAACGATCAATATGCTTAACAACCTTCGCTCGATCATGTTCAGCAAAATCGTGTACGCGTTTACTTACCCCCCTGCTGCAGCTGGTGCGATCACCCAGACGACGGTTTACGATTACAGGCCTGGTGAAGATACAAAGATGTTTAAGGATTCGCATGTGGGTTCGCCATTGAGCTGTGTGGAAGTAAAGCTCAGAGATGCTGCTGAGTATACGTCTGAGAGCCCAGATGGTCCTATGGGTGAAGTGGTTATCGCTGGTCCAGCTGTTACGAAGCAGGGAGAATATGCGACTGGAGTTATTGCAAGGTGGAGGAATGATGGGTGCTTGGCGTTGGGATCGAAGGGTTAATTTTTTTTATTTTTATCAAATTATTCCGACGTGAAGGCAGGGGACCGATGGAGTGAGAGGTAATATTGATTGAGATGATGAAGCTTTGGGTTGGAAGCAAGTTGGGAAGGATATTTGTTATGCATTGTTCCGTACAGTAATAGTCTATCACATATATTCGTCTTGAATAACCGAACGGGCAGGCCCGTCAGCTTATAAGACACGTAGTTCACATATACAATATACCTTATATAGCAGCCCTTGTTAAGAGTGATCAGCTGAACGGATGCTGGGCCGATCTTGTATCGACTCGGTTGAGCAGTCCAACGATGCGTTGCCGTGTTGCACCAGCTGCACGGTTACTGCAACTTATCTTATCAGATCTGACTCGGATAAGGCCCTCGTACAGTGCGTAGAACATAGTTGAATGGAGTTGGACGGGATACTGATTACTTGAGGAGGGTCTGGTATACATACGGCGTGGAGCTGTGCCACCAGGGAATCATCGGATGCGACCTTCTGATCAGGCTACCGCATCGCCCATCACAGGAATACGGTCCCGGGTGCTCGTCAGCGTCCGCTTCCTGGCTGACTGATACGACGGGCTACTGCAGGAGCACACCGGGGCTTGCGTATGTTTGTCAGTTAGCTCTGTAACGTTGGCGGCATTGTCATCCAGCGAGCACCGCACAGCTGCAGCATCAGCCCCACTATCTATCTATCGACCCATCCGTCGACCACACCACCACCGCTCTTACCTACCTACCCACAGACGTCTCTCTACTCTCTCCCTCACCTCCAAAGTCCCTCTGCGGCCGAAAACACACTCACACTCGCCTCTCGCGATCGCATCCGTACCGCCTCTTCAACAACATCAGTCAAGATGGACACGCTTCAGGGCTTCGGCAAGAGCATCACCAATGTTGGCAACTCGTTCACCACGAGCTTCACCCCTTTCGCCGCCCGAACCCAACAGTTCGTCAAGGAACAGCTCGGCCAGGCAGATGATAAGGTCAGTCAAGCTTCCGTAGTTGTTTCCGGCCAAATCCATCGCCTTTCGCACATCTACGCCCCTCAGTTCTTGCTTGCAGAGGTTCGTAGGGGCTGTTAAACTTCATAAACTCGTCCCACTACAAGTTTTTTTTCTCGTTTGTGGTTTGGTTGTTGTCCTGGCGCTTTTAGCTCGTCCGCTCCCTTATTCCCGCTGTGTTGCGCCTTTTCGACGTTTTGGATATTCACGTGCGAGTCCGTCTTCCTGCTTTCGTGGGCAGTTTTGAGAATTCATGACTTTTGAGGCGAAATGAATTGAATGTTGAAAGTGAACTGGGCCCCGCTGTGGGCGATGCTGGTGTATGCAAAAGATTCGACTAGCGGAAGCTGACATGTTCCTCAAATGGAACGGGGACGACTTCGAAAAGACCCAGCTTCCGGCAGACTATCGCGAATTGGAGGCCCGAGTCGATGCACTCCACAAAGTGCACCAGAAGATGCTGAGTGTGACGTGAGTAGCCTATTCCGGATGACGGGTTTATGGATCGTGGATCGTAATATAGCTTTCGATGCTGACTAACTCGCCTGGCAGCACTCAATACGCCAATGAAGCATACGACTACCCACCAAATCTGGTATGAAGGGCTTCTTATCTCCAAAAGATATCTTGGAGCGCGGAGCGCAAATTAACATGTCCATATAGCGAGAATCCATCACCGACCTCTCCCGCAATGTGACTGGCAGGATCCAGGCTCTCTCCAATGCGGCTACCCCTCAGGAGGCTCAGCAGGCGCTCGTATCTCCGACACAAGCTCCCACCGATCCAAAGACCTTCCCTCATGCCATCTCCCGCGCTGCTGGTATATCCTCACAGATGCTCCCGGCCTCCGACCCACTCTCATCTGGACTCGAGAAGCTCTCCACCGCTAGTCGTCAGATCGGACAGGCTCGTTTGGCCATGGACCAGGCTGTTGTCACTCACCTTGTCAAGCCGTGGACCACCAACTTGAACATCGCCTTCAAGAACGTCGCAAAGTACCGACAGGAAGTCGAGAACGCTCGACTACTCCTCGATGCCGCCAAGGCCAGACAGAGGCAGCGAGAGCAAGGAACTGGCGCTGCAGGAATCAGCTTGTTCAAGAAGAATCCAGCCGACGAAGCCGCTGCCGATGAAAACCTCAGACACGAGATTGAGACCTTGGAGGATAAGTTCATCGTCGCTATGGAGGAGGCCGTTGGCGCCATGAACGATTTGTTGAACACCCCAGAGCCATTGAGGGGTCTATCGGCCATGGTCCACGCTCAGCTCGAGTATCACCAAGCATCTGTTGATGCCCTCCAGGATGTTGCTGAGTCCATCAGCGCGCTTCAAAGAGAGCAGGAGGTAAGCAATTAACATCTTTCCAAAAAAATAATATATATAATGAGATCAGCTACCAATTGCTAATAAAAAGGCTCCGCCTAAATAGACAAACTTCCGCCAGAGCAGGGAACGCGCGACGTAATTGCTAGCTTGGGGTATTACTTCTTTTTGCCACTGCTTGGTTTACGAGAACCTTGTTTTTTTCGTTTTTGGATATAATGGAATGGGGTTTCTAATCTGTCTCTTATCAAATTCGATTATGGCAAGTCTTTTCGTTATCTGTGGCTTCTTCTTCGAGCCGGAGCGAGAGTCAAGGACTCTAACTGTGTATGCTAGTGGGATTGCCCATCGCCAAAATAAATAAATAATACTTGTAGTTATGGTTTTACAGGGCAGGCAATCGTCTAATCCTTTGAATCTAGTAACACCGGATGTTTGGCCTTAGTTTATTTGCACTTTCAATTGGCAATCCCGCTAAAGACATACATATTACCAGTAGCTACCTAATGTACACTAAAAAAATCCAGAAATTCCTGGGAAATATAGTTATCGCTACCAGGGAGGTTACCAGGGCTTGTTATAGGAATCGCATGTCGAATCATATCATACATAGTCCAGTATGGTCCTTTACCTCCTTGCTTGAAAGTTTGACAATTTTCTATCAAGCCTTGACTTAATACTTCCCACGGGCTATAATAAGCTGTTAAATAGTAGTAGTCCATTTTGAACTCCTCCAATGTATATAACAAGTCGTTGCGCCGTTTAGCAATCACTAGATCTAAAATATCTTCATCCGGGTCTCTCATGAGCTGGAGGAGTGGGAAGTTAAAATAGTCTGGGGTTGTAAAGGATGTATTTCGGAGCATATCACCGGGGTCTTTCGGTAGATTATTTGCGTCTCCCAATTTGATATCAGCACCCGCGTCAAGAAGAAGCCGAACCATTTCCAAGTTGTGGTTCTTTATTGCGTATGTGAGTGCCGTATTTGAGTTCCCGGATATGGTAACGTCCACTTTCGATTTGAGGAATGGGACCATGACTTTGATAACATCCAGATGGTTCGCCTTGGCAGCTAGCTGAATTGGATATTCTTTAAACGGCGATTCTTGAATTAACTCTTTACCACAAACGTTCAGATGCAATGGCTGTTTGAGAAGCATTAATTCGACGATATATCTTTCCCCATACCAAGCTGCCCTCTGGAGAATGGTATGGCCTGGTGCCGGTGTGGGGTAAAAGAAATTTAGTGCAGACTCGTAACTTCGATTTTGAAATAGCATCTTGAAGTAGGCTTTATATCCGGGTCGAACTGTAGATCGGAGGATGTCGAATCTTTCAAAAGGGGAACATTCTTCTACGAACTCAGTGTATAGATCTCCTTGAAGAGATGTGAAAATTGGGAGGCAGTCGGCATCTATTGACGCTTTTACCATCTCAATATAAACTTCTGTGTGAAGATATTTCGAACCGCGATAGCCTTTAGATATACCTCCCATTGGCCAGGATCTCCCTCTCCCTCCTGGAAGAATTCTTAATATCTCTACGAGATTTTGATACAGCCCTTCGTCACTATTTTTGCATGCGGTTAATAAGAGGTCGCTAAGCGTAGGTTGATTTTGAAGGAAGGTACTATCAGATAATGGCTTCTTGTATGATCTATCAGCCTTTAGCGCTTCGAAGACCGTGCGCCATATTAATGGATCGGTATTGTTTTGTTTGCAAAGATGTTGGAATCGGCTGTATTCTGAGGCTCCCCAGAATCGAGGAGGATATCCAGAAAACCAATAAGTACTAAAATGATAGCAACATTGTCCAAAACCCCAACCTCTTTCGCAAGTTAATTTGTGCTCACGCCAGATGATTTCAAAGATCAATCCAACTTTATTTTCTAATGCCCAGTCAACTAGATTGCTAAAATCCTCTAAAGGTGTGGTCGTTTCCGGTGAGAAGTAATTTTGCCACGGAAACCTTATTATCCGATATTTTCTCAAAATTATTTGCGAGATTTGATCATCTAGCTGAATTTTATCAAAGTAGACTTCAGACTTGGTAATGATCATTTCTTTGTCGCCTATCCTATTTGTGGAGCTATATATGCCACTGTCGTAGTGCATACGCGCTTCGTAATGGTGAATCCAATTACTAATTGCATATCCCAGTAAAGGGTGGGATTGTAACATTTGATTGAACGATTTTTTAGTTGATGCCTGAAGCATATCTAAAGTTTGGTGGGACGACTTGACAAGATCCGAACTTCCAGTTTTCGTAGTTCCTATTTTTGTCTTTGTAGTGTATTGATATGCTCTGAAAAGTGTCTGTGTCGCCGAAGATAAAGCGCTAGGAACAAATGACGAAGCACTAACTCCTTGTTTCTGAAAGAGGACCCGCCTTTCGTTTATAGCTGGGTCGGTGATATCTGGGAGCTCAAAGTATCGTACGCACCATCTAGCGAGCTCCAAATGACATTCTCCATTGATCAGAAATGTAACATTGTTTGGCTTAACCGAGGTTAAGAAGTCCTTGACAGTGGAATGGGCGAATCGGACAGTCTGATCCCCTTTGCTCATAATCACCAAGTTTTCGCAATTTTGAAGCCATTTAGCTTCATCCATCTCCGTCATTCGGTTTAGTGCTGCCCAGGAAGATATTGACGGCTCTTCTACAAGTGTTGCTTCTTTGAGCTCCTTCAGGGTGAGTGGTCGTCGGGCGTAGGCTACCCATCGGAAAATTTTACGTGCTATTTCAGGCTTCCGAAGAGTTCCTATTCGATGGAGAACTCTGTTGTATAGCTCGTCGAGATCTTTAGGTAGCGTCGGTAGTGCCATCTCAATATCCTCTGTCCGAGATTCCTTACAGATTTCTAGAATTAAAAGATCTACCCAAATAAACAATCCTTTCGCGTTCGTTGATAGAAATTCTTTTATCTTCCGGAATAGATCGTTTGGAAGTTCTGGGAGCTGGCCCTCTAGCTCCTTGTCCTTGATGGCCTGCTCAATAAAACACTCAATATCCTGCTGGTTCGAGGTTCTGAGATCCACTTGTTTGAAATTTATAAGTGCCCGTATGATATCTTGAGACCCGCGACTGGATACGAGGATCTTCAAGCTATTAGGACATGTAGCCCCGTCTAATAACTCTTTCAGGGTCCTAAGAACAATTCCACGCTCTACATCATTGCATTCGTCAAGACCATCTATGATGATGAAGTTGTGAGCCTGGTTGGTTTCCAGAATCCTGGTCAAAAGTTCCCGAAGACCTGACCGATCTATACGAGCCGAACTGATTCTGTCTTGGAAACTCGACTCAATGCTTTGAGCAAGATCCAGTGGTAAATCCGAAGAGTAGTAAAATAACTGTCTCAAAAGACTGGCGATAATGGTATGTGCGAGGAGGCTTGACGCATTGGTATATGTGCAGAAGAAATATGCAACATACAACCTATTCCTCGCTGACTTTGAGCTTTCAATAAGGTTATCAATAACTCCAGCTGTAAGAACCGATTTTCCAAATCCGGGGATTGCATTGTACCAGATGCCTGCTGACTGCGAGGGTTCAACCCACGCTTTGTATTCGGGTAGCTCAAAAATCCACTGCCCGCTGTTTGGCAAGCGCTTCTGGAGATTGTTCGCAAAATCGGAGTAATACGAGTAGCTGGATATATTGTCCAATATCCGGTTTCGCAACTCCTTTCGGGAGTGTTTGGAGACTTTCAAACGATCTTCCTGGAAGTCATGATATGCGATCCTAGCCAATGCGAAATGGTTCTCGGTTGTCGCCCAGTTCTGAGCATCCCTGACCCTTTGGACGTGCGCCTCTTGATTTTCTGCAATCCGGATCTCATTTTCGATTCTCTCTTTTAAAATCCCTAGCGATTTAAGAATGACGTTGAACTTATCGCGAAACGGCTGAAAAATGGCTATAGCAAATTGTTTTAAAACTATGGGTATATATAGTATATTAGGAAGGTTATCTCCATGGCTCATCTATATCTCTAACCCACGGGTCCGTACGTACCAGATTTATATAAGAATAGAGATGCTTCCTTGAAGAATCCCACTACCACTCCATAGAATTCAAAAATGCAACTCTGAAGTTCCAGATGACTTGGAAATAATTGTGCGAATCGATTGTACTGAGGACAAAGCTTGCCCATTTCATCGCACATGCCGATGATTTTCTCGAAGTATTCCACATAATTTGAGAATGCCTATCCTTAAGTTTAGCAATTCGGACCGGTTAAATACCTGCTAGAATAGAACAGGCATAAAGTTGGCTCTACCAGAATTAAAAACTTCATACCACCCCACACTAGCGATGCTATCTCCGGGTTGGATTGTGTGCACGAATCTATAACTCCATAAAATTGTTGAATCGATACAAGGAGGGTCTCAAATAACGAGTTGCGTAATATTCGTCGCTTTTGTTTAGGGCGAAGAGTGTTGTCTATTTGCTTGACCAAGTTTGCTACATCTTCGGCTGTGGGGTCGGATGCGCTTAATGCCTTTTTGTCGTCGGGTTTCAAAACAGATATGAAATCAGCGACGGCTTTCTCGAATTCTTGTTGGCCTACGCTGTGATTTTATTACAGTGTTAGGATATAATCTGGTTTGGAGTCCACAGCTTGTATGGATATAACTTATAACTTACGTTACTGACATCTTCGCATGATCGCCCCGCGCCTAACCTTTCGGCACTGATGAATTAATTTGATGATCGAGCAAGTGTCCTCTCGTGAAAGATACAATCGCCTTATATTTATTTGTTGGGAACCAGCTGAACACATACAGCCTTGTATTCTGCCTACAGCTGAACAGAAGGTATACGTACACTTGCGGGCGGGGGGCTAAGCATATGCAGGAGCCAATTGTAATTTGGGATGCCTCCGCAACACAGAACGCGAGCAAAAACAAAGCAGTAATATAAGCCTATATGGTCTCGCGAATTATGGGATTTGCGTCAATATGTTCTAGAGTTAAAAATCGAGAGAAATATTTGATCAGAATAATAATTCGGTATATAATTCTAAAATAAAGAAGCTGCAAAACAGGTAGTTTTATGTACATATGAATGAATAATAGGCTGCAACTAGCACTAGCTGGACAAAGGTGATATCTCAAGAAGGCTTAAGGGACGGATTTGCCTTTGAAACCCGAGATAGAATAACTTTCACTTGATAGTGAATAGTCGGATATTCGGCGGGCATAGTGTTTAGTTGATCGAAAATTCTTTCTAGAACTTCAATTCTGAGAGCATCCAAGTCCCAATCATCAGGAGCTTGGGCTTTTACTCGAAGGAAAACGCCCCAAGGATTCTCCCTAGTTCGTGAAAGGATTGATTCTGCTTTTCTAGCAGGTTGCAACGGTTCTTTGGCAAAGTCGTCCAACCCTTTCATAAATTCTCGCGGCTGGCGTTTCAATATAGCGTCGAGAACTTGCAGACTGGGTGTTTCTGCAAATGCTACAAGCGGGAGGTTGCGTCCCTTGTGGGGGTGTGGTGAGAAAATATCTGTGCCTAAATCCATCAGGAAATCGACCAGCTCTGGGTTTCTGTTCGTGATGGCGGAGCATAATGCTTCTACCCGTTGAAATTCTGCATTTTTGACAAAACCAGCCGTTGCGTCGTATGTTCCGTCCTCAGCTACCGCGCCCGTGCGAATAAGCCCATCGATTCTTAGTTGGGCTGCTATCAACTTGACGAGATCGAGGTGGTTATGGGCTACTGCTGTTATGAGGACCCTATCAAGATAGAAAGGGTGGTTTTGGCGGTACGACGACCCGGTCTTTTCAAAACAGGCCGTCATCATCTCTGTACTACCGGATTCTGCCACAGCCACTAGAACCTGTCTGGCAATATCGGGTCCGCTAACTCCATCTTTTATGAACGGATTGCGCCATTTATCCATCAGATGTTTGAACATTCTCGCGTTCCCTAACGCTGGTATCAAGGGCATCGTATTCTCGAGCACGATATCTTCGATGTTTTTAGTGAATATCGAGAATAAATCATCGGTCAAAAGTTTATCCACAATCTCAAGAGAATCAGCGGTAATCGCGCCACACATCATTGACGCGAAGGTTTCCATTCGGATGGTTACATTTTTCGTCCCGTCGGTGGCATTTGGAATCGCTAGCCACAATCCAGTTAGAAATTCTAGCAGGGCAAGGTCTCCGCTTTCGCAAGCATAAGGCATGAGAGTGTATATTTGCTCCTTATGGATATACGTCATCGACTTTAAGTCTTGTCGGAAGGAGAGGAGGGCGAAAACCCATAGCGACTGAAAGCTGTTGCTGTTGTGGCATAAAATATTAAAACGGGAATCGCGTTGCGGTACAGAAAAGAGGGAACCCCCTTGGCGAATATGGCGGAGAACATCGACGGTAGGCCGTCGATTAAACCAATAGTCTGGCAGAAGACTTGCCTCTTTGGGGTACAGACATTCATATATAATCGCGAATAAGATATAAACGTTGTTATCCAATGCCCAGTCAAGAGCTTTGAACAGTCTCTCTTCCCTTTGTTCAGTGCCGTTAGGGTCAGGCGCGGAATAACTCTGCCAAGGGAACCTGATAACTTCCGGGGTCGCGGTTATGGCTTCTCCAAATTCTTTTACGCTTGTTTTGACAGGTATGGAAACAGTAAAGATTACTTTGACCTGATTGAGTACCCAAAACTCCAGTTGTTCCCACACGTCGCCCCGATTTTCCCGTCCATCAGAATAAGAAGGGACTGACACAGATATGCCCGAGGGCAGAGAGGTATTGAAACCGCCATAGCCTTCTCTACTTATTGCAAATACTCGGTCATAATGAAGAAGCCAGTTGCTTGTAGCATACTCTAAAAGCGGATACCTCTGTAGCATCTTTTTAAAGGATTCCTTCTGAGAAACGATGAGAGCGGCCGTGTTGCGTGACTTGATGAGCGCCATATTCGAAGTTTTCGTATCCGCCTTCTGTTGCGGTGATCGATGGACCATTTTGGCCAACCATCCAACCCACGATGACTCCGAATCTGCCACCATCTGTGGAACTAGGTTTAGACTCTCTCCTTCTTTCTTTGGGATAAAGGCTTGTTGCTGGTTCATAGATGGTTTCGCGATTTCAGGCAACTCAAAATATGCCACACACGCATTTCCGAGCATTTTATGGGCTTCAGAGGCGTCAAGATAAAATGCTTCGAAGAGTTCCGGATCTTTCTGAAGCTGTCCGCTAGACAAGAACTCTTTGATTGTGTAATGTGCGAATTGGATCGTTTTGGTAGCTTTATTTAAGGTAACGAGATTCTCGCAATTCTGAATCCACTTGGCATCGTCCATTTGAGTACGTTTCTGCAGGGATGCCCAGTCCGGTATTTTGGAACTATCGATAACTGTGGCTTCTTTGATCTCCTCGAGAGTGAGAGGGCGTAATGCATATCCGACCCACTTGAAAATATCTTTTGCAATCTCTGGTCGCCGGAATTTAAGGATCCTTCGAAGAATTCTTGTGTAAAGTTCGTTAAGGTCTTTTGGAAGATTTGATGGAGCTAGCGCTAGCTCTATATCTTCCGCGTTCGCTTCATTACATATCTCGGAAATTTGTAGATCAACCCAGACGAAGAGACCTTTAGCGTTTGCAGCTAGTGTTGCTCTGATCTTGTCGAGAAGGTCTGGTGGCAACTCAGGTAGCTGGCCTTCGAGTTCTTTATCTTGTAATGTTTGCGTGATAAATATTTCGATGTCGCTTTGATTGGAGACGAGAAGATCGATTTGATCGAATTCTTTTAATGCACGGGCTATATCCTGGGATCCCCTGCTGGACAGTAGTATTTTAAGGTTATTGGGAACAGATGAGAGCATTTGCTTCAGAACTCTGATAACAATACCACGTTCTTTGTCTGTGCATTCATCAATACCGTCTAGGACTACGAAGTTGCAGGCATTGTTTGACTTGATGATTTCAATTAGTAGATTCTGGATATCAACAATACCCACTCGACCGGCACTAGTCTTATCTTCGAATTGCGATTCTAGTCGATCAAGGAGGTCTTTAGGTAGAGCGTGGGAGTAGTAAAATAGTTGATGAAGTAAACTGGATAGAATGGTTCGTGCGTTGAGACTTGAAGTATTCGTATACGTACAAAAGAAGTACGATATATAGTATCTTGTGGACGGGTTGGTCGTTGAGTTGGCATTCAATCCGGTCTTGGACATTTCAAAAAGACTATCCACGATCCCAGCAGTAAGGACTGATTTACCAAAACCAGGGATTGCATGATACCATAGACCCGAAGAATTTGGCGAGTTAAGCCATGAAGTATACTCTGGCGCTTGGAGTATCCACTGCCCAGTTTTGTCCAGACGCTTGTGGAGGTTGTCTGCAAAATCGAAGTAATAAGGATACTCGGAGATGTTTCTCAAAAGTTTCTCTCGTTTCGATCTCTTATACTCCTCACTCAACTTAATGCGGTCGTCTTGGTAATCGTTAAATGCAGTCCTAGCGAGATTGTGGAATTTTTTGACATCCGTTCGAGCTTGGGCCGCGTTGATTCTTTCGAGTTGCAGTTCGTTCTCCGACGCTAGGTATATTTCCTTATCAACGGTTTCCTTGATCAAAGTGAGGCGTTTGATCACGCTGGCGAATCTTTCTTCGAAAGGGTTGAAAGTCGCGATTGCCAGTTGTTTGATAGCTAATTATTGTCAAAATTTGAATAGTATTGAGGTCAAAAAAAGTCCCAGAACACACCTGATTTGTATAGAAAGAGTATCGCATCTTTGAAAAAGTCGACGACTAACGCATAAAATTCGCAGACAGAGCTCCGTAATTCTATGTGAGTCGGAAATAGTTTGATAAATCGGTCGTATTGAGGGCATATTCGGCCCATCTCCTCACACATTTCTGTTATGCGCTCTAAGTATTTCGAATGGTTGAGAAAAGCCTATCACAATTGTCAATTCTGAATCAAATACTTACATATTGTGATTCGATTTTGGCTTACCATGAGCACAAACTTCACTCCGCCCCACACAAGAGCCGCAATTTCGGGATTGGACTGGACCGTGGTGTCGACAATCCCGCCGAATTGCTGCACAGATCGTATAAAATCCATGAAGGCCGAGGATTGAAGTTTCCTGCGCTTTTGTTTCCGTTGGAGACTGTCATCGATATCTGTGACGAGCTTGACCACGTCGTCGGCGCTAGGGTCAGATAACGAGTCAAGTTTTTGTTTATCATCTGGTTTTAAACTGTCTCTGAAATTGGTGATGGCCGTCTCGAGTTTTTTCTGGCCTCTATAATAGTACATTTCATTCCAAGTAAGCTACTAGTTAATGTGCAAGGAGATATACTAGGGACTAACGTTGTAGACATCTTGAAGAAAAGTCGACTTCATGCGAAGAGTTAAATTTGAGAAAATGAAACGGACTAGAACAAGGGCTCAGTTCTTTAAAAGAATTTAAGTTATACTATATAGTTTAACCTTCTGTCATCCGAAGCCTGACTCGGACGAGCCTGGAGTGCCTCAGGCCAACTTGATCGTCGCGTGTTGCCAAAGCTTGATGGCGGAGTCGAAGCTTGGCACCAAATTGCAGTCGTCATGATCCGCTGGCGCAGAACCTGCCAAATCCTCTCGGGCCCACCAGACTGCCAAGACTCCGTCAGCAGCACCGAAAATGGAGATGCGGATTGTGGCCAAAATCAAGACTCCGTTGCTTTCGGTGCGCAGTGGTACCTCGGTCTCATACTGCGGCACTGCGGGTATCGAGGGGAATCTTACAGGTCCCTGTTTTCGCCTGTGCAGCACTCGCTACCAGATAGATCATGCACATCCGTAAGTCCTCGCTCAGGACTATGTCCGGTTGAGGCCTATCTCTCGGGCGCCTGTCAAGGCATATCACCTAACCTCGGGACCTTCTGTCTTTAAAGCCTTATCCATAACCTTCATAACCCCACCAGCCAATCTTCCAACTTCGCCCGCCTCTTGAAGTCTAGAGTTTAGACCCGCCCTGATATTCTCTTCGAAAACATTCCTCATAATTCTCCTCCTACTATCGAAATCTTCCGCCGAACCCTCCGCATCCTCTTCGCTTACATTCTCAACTGCGCCACTAGCGGCGAATAACGACAAGTGCGCGTATATATTCGAAGTTTTAGGCATCAGGTGTAAATCAGTGTGTTGGTGAGGTTGCAGCAAGTCCGTCATCCTAATATCGAAATGCGAAGCAGGCGTCGAATCTTCTAGCATCCCAACCGATAAAAATCGTTTCAATACCGTCAAGTGTTGCAGAGCCGCCTTCTTATTCTTTCCCGGGTCTGAGAACTCAATCGTGCTCGTTCTGATTCCGGTACCGGATTTGCCACTTTCCCATCCCAATAGCACCATCCAGCATTTCAACGTCTTTCCCCAACCCTTAGCACCACGCACAGTGTCTTCCCCTACAACGTCGAGCAACCATGCTAGAAAATTCGTAGAATCCCCTCGAATCTCGGCACTGATATGTGTCATCGCACTGTGAACGTAGAGTAAGAACCGCGGAGTGTGCATCCGTACCGCGTCGACGGGGATGATTGCATCTTGTCGTAGATCTTTCGATTTTGTGAGACTCTTTAATAACGTGAGGAGCTGTGTTCGTACGGGTGCCGCTGAGTCGAGAATCAATGGAGCAAGAGCTGGTAGGAGGATTGAATACGATATCGGGGGGGTTGACGGCGAGGAAGACGATAATACCGATGCGATATGGGACAATGAATCACGGCGAGTGCTATAGGCGTGGTGATTGAGCAGTGTGAGGTTGTGCTTCAGCTGTGTCTGAACAGTTGGAGCTGCAGCATTCAAGGATTGATGGCCAACAACGATAGCTATTTGAATATCCTAAAGTTAGCTTCGTGCCTCAAAGCTTCGTTTCTCGTCTGAGACTTTGGTACCTTTCGATTTGAACGACGTAGATGTATGGTTGTCAGCTTTCGGCTTGGTCTTGCCCACCTTCAGCTTTGGTTTCTGCGCAGGCTGATTAGCTTCTACCCAATGGCCGGCAACTGTTGACACTACTTACGACAAAGTCCTTTTGCTTCTCCTTCTTCTTCTTGCTGCTGGAACCCATCTTGGTCGTCTGCTCGTCCCGTCGGTTGTCGATGCTGAAAGAAAGATAGAGGTGATAGTCGCTGAAACAGAAAAATTTTTGTGGCCCAGGTGTCTGGAACCGAGAATCCCAGCCCGCCGCGGCCGCCAACTCAAAATAGCATCCGCATCCGTAACGCGGTCGGCTAGTTAACTTCAACATTCACCACGATGACCCAGACAACATCCGTCGCCGTAAGATCCATACGTCCGCCCGCGAATTCATTCAAATGGTCCGATGGAAGCCCTAACGGATGATTTTGATGCAGAACGAAGAAATCGAGGCACTGCTCGCGCGCCTGCAGACTAAGCAGACGGTGCAGTCCGTTCTCGTGCTGGAACGAAACACTGGCGCCATAATCCGCTCCTCGGGCAGCATTGCTTCCCGTTCGAACGAGAACCTCATCAGCGAGTACGCTGGGATGGTCTGGAACTTTGTTAAATCGGCGGAGGAGCTTGTTAGCGGGATGAGTGAGGAGGTATGCCGTGTTGGACTGTATAAGGTCGATAGACTGAGGCACATACTCACATCTGCCGGTATAGGATGCCCTCAAACTTCTACGGGTTCGAACGAAGGTTCACGAGCTGTGCATTGTGCCTGGTAACGCTACCCTTGGCCCGCTTGTTGTATAATCCTACTTACCCCGTTATTTTAGATCCAAAATACCTGTTGATCGTTATTCACGATACCCCGCCTGCTTGAACAATGCCACGGTTCGGATGGCCATATTTCTGGTAGAAATTGCAATTGAACATAAGGGCCAGTTGGAACAACTTCAATATCGCCTCGGCAACATTCAAAACCGCAAGACAGGAAGGCGTGGATTCAAATCATGTCTCGGTCAACCGCGAACTCACTTGACAAGTCCCTCACACTGGCGGCGTTCCCGCACATTGAATACCAGCTGTGTTGAACTGGAGGCAACTCGCCCACAAGATAATATTTCTGCATCAAGCTTTCTCTTCCAAAATACGTAATTGCTTATCAAGATTTATAAAAAATACAGCCACCAATCACGGGAAGAATATCGCGAGGAAATTCTTCTTCTAGAATATTATTTTCGTTCAAGTAAAACATGGAGGGTGCCACATCCCTTTTCATTGCGTTGAAAAAAACACCTCGGAAATTCGTGAATACAGAACCCCTGTCGCTATTCGCGGGCCCGGGTATGTCCTAGATGCTATAGTACGTCTATTATTACATTTGATCCCGCCTTTCATCCAACATAAGCAACCCAATATGATATGAAACCAATATAACCGATGAACCGATAAGCCACAGTAAGAAACAAAAACACTTTTTGCGCCAGAACAGGCATGATTAAACAAAATATCGTGAGCTAAACGAACAGTAAAGAAAAAGAAGAAGGGTTGTTCATAGCGAGCCGTGTGCCATGCACATTCCACATGCAAACAAATGCTTGGTCGTTAACGCGTAAACCTTGCTGCATCATTGAAAGCAAAAAAAAAAAAGCCTTCAAGCCAACCTCGGCCTCTCAGATGCATAAAGTCGTATGCAGGTTCAGCGCTACCGGCCCATCATCTGCATTTCGGCACTTATCCTTCTCGAATCAACGGTAACATTACTTGTTTTCATAATTTTCAGATCCTGGTTTTCAAACGTGCGCTGCTGTTCGTGGAGAGACGTTTGACTGCCTAGTTCGACGTCAATGAAATTCAAGTCGTTCGGTTCATCGAAAAGTCTGTTCTCGTCGCTGTGGGCGGCGGTGATCTCCGTTGTTGTGACCACGCTTCCTTTGTAGAAGAGACTGTTCTTCTTTGCTTGACTGTTGTTTGTGCGTCGGGCATTTGATAGCTGGATTGCAGCTGAGTCGTTTTGCCCATTGGTATTCTTGAAATATCCATGCCCAGAAGCCCATTTGCTGAAGTACCGTCCTAGATAGCGCACTATAAACGGCTTTAATGCTGGTATCGAAGCGCAAACCATACTAAGGTTCACTTCGACTGCCGACCAAAGAGATGGGCCGACAAATCCTCCTATTGTATCACCATATCGTTAGAATCACAGAATATCTTAAATTGCTTGCATGTAATTTATAGTGAGAAACTTACGTGTTATATTGTCTCCTCCGTTTGGTATACTGGTCAGTTGTACCATTCGGATAATCGTGATGATAATAATACTGCGAGAGGGTTAGTATAGTGTCCGATTCCATTCGACCAATTCTAACTTCGACTTACAATCCACCAGTAGTAAAAACTGCAATCAAACCAACTTTCTGACTGATTGGCATCTTCAGCTTCCAAAGCGTTCGCATCGGTAAAATCAATATCGCAACATCCGTTATCGTATTCAAAGCGGCATTGATAAAATACACCGGGTCGACATATAAACACATATTTTGGTCGTAATTCCAATCCCAAAGCGCCTGTATCGGTTTACACGAAAAGACGAGGATGCAGATGGAGAGGAGGTTGTAGATAACAATGGCGGTAAGAAAGCCCCATATTATATATTTTTGGGTCTTGTTCATAATAAACCGAAGGTAAAAGGCGAGGATGGTGAGTTTGCAGCCACATATCGCGACGAAGTATGTGAGCTCGGTTGCTAAGAACCACTGTGCGCACGTGAGGTTTTAGCAATGGTCTGAACATGGTATACTATTTGACCTAGACAGAGCATACCTTGAGAACTGGAGACATTAACGACCAAGGGACATCCCACATCTGCTTCCCCAATCCCAAGCTAACACTGTATAGATTACATGCTTGGAACACCAGCGCCGATATCTAAACGAAATAACGAGTTAGATTTGGGAATATTGTTTATGTAGACTATCAAGGTCAAAGGTGCATACTATTGTAAATAATAACAAGTCTAATACGCAGCTTGAATTAGTTCCATGTTGCGGAAAATTTTCTAGATGGCAGGATATCCAGCGACTTACAATCATCAACTCTAAAATTCTGAATGAGATGTAGTCTTGTGAAAAATCTTAACCCGCAGGCTATTATTGCTAACGGTAGCGTGATGGCGGTCGCGAGGACAATCTGCCATCCAAGGTTATCGCTACTATGAAAATCTGGTATCACTCCTTCCGGTGGGTCTAATAATGGTCGTAAGTTATCGGGAAGTGTCGACCATGGCGACACACTCGTCGTCGTCGCCGACATGTCGTAAGGAATTCGAAGTATTCAAATTGAAATTTGAAAGAGTTTGGAAATATTTTAGAAGACGAAGGGAGAAGTGGGTCAATAAGAGCATATGTAGGTATCGGACCACAATCCAATAATAATAATAATAATAATAATAATAATAATAATAATCCAGGGATCGAAAAAAATCTTACATCCACGAGTGAGCCAAGGGAAATATCCGGAGGTATTATAGGTCTTAGAAAGTTCCTGCGTCTATGATTGTTCCGTTGCACTATTCCTAGAACTCTTTTTTTCACAAGGATTTTCATTTGATACTGCATTGTTCTCAAGGTTTCCTCGTGGTGCATGCTTCTGAGGGTCCGAGAGCTAGCTCGCTGGACCTCAATGAACCTTGTGATAGAGTGTACCGTGGATTGGTACATGTACATTACAGTAGGAGAATATTGACTCGTGGCAGTCCACAAGTTTAGCGCAATTGCCCTTACGCTCAGACGTTTTGAATCAGTCCCTCCATGTATGCTTTCCGACAGCATGATCAGTATTGCCGTCACATTGGTTATTGCGTTGCATAATGTGGAAGAAACGCTAAACCGGAAGGCCAGTGTCCCGCTTTCAGACGCTTTGCGATGCCCCGAGCATTCGCATGCAGCACGCCATGTGGGGCTAATCGGCCCCCAATCTGGTGCGATATCCTAGCTTGTTTGAATTCTTCCACGTTTTGGATAGGAAATAATCGATGCTCTATAAATTGAGGGGCGATACTTTCGCAGGCGCTGTTCCAGACTGTTCCGGGTTCATAACACAGTTTGCAGGGCTGATATTGGGCTTGCTGTCATACTGTCAGTACAAGATCCGCTTTTTGTACAACGTCCTCAAACGATTTCTGCTTCTTCATCTGCAAGCACTGGGAAACTGTGAAACAGAGTATTGAAGCCTCCCATTTTTTTTCAACCGCATCATATCGACGAAAACGTTGTCATGGTCCAAACTTTCTTTAGGTTCTTACGTACCCGTGTGACAACGGCACACCGGTCTTGCTGGGCGGCCGGCGCTGGGAGTCGCACGCCGCTGGGAAAAAGGGATTTCGCCTGAAGGCCAAAGCGCTGAAATTTCCCTCATGGGTCGAACATTGTGGCGGCCGTATTCACGGCAAAGATAGTTCCGTTGCAAAACATGGCAGACCAGCGAATAGAATGTTTTTCCGGGGTTCGGGTCGCAGACACAGGCTAAAGGATGGGAAATAAGCAGCGAAGCATGCAGATGCTTGCAAACTTCCATATAAATAAGCCCGATGGCAGAGAGTAGAAAGGGGAGAGTCCCCATGAACACCAAAGCGAAAGAACAATGCAGAGGGAGCTAAGCCTGAAGGTTAAAAGGTCTGGCATGTCCCGAAAGGCTGGTCTTGGTCTTTGGGAATGTCTGGCGGCTTGTTTGGGTGGAACCGAGAGATAGGAGCTGCCCGCAGACTGCGCACTCGGTAGTCCAGTTTAAGCCTCGGCTTGTTGCAAGCTGACGGGGATGGTTTCGGCTTACGCGAGAAGTGGAAATTCAGACCATCTCTGGCAATCCGGGGAGCGATTGCTGGATATGGCTTCATGAAGCGGTTCAATTGTCAGTTTGAGCTCGCCTTTGCCGTAGATGCCTAGGTAGTTTTGGACCTCGTTCCCTCGCTCTCGGCCTGCCCCAGTATTTAAATCTACCCCGGATTTTTCCCTTCAGCATCAACCTGGTATCACACTGCACCTGCAACACGCGTCGAATAGTACCACCGCATCGCATCCCAACTGCATAGTTAAATATACACAAAAAAATATTCGCCATGTCTGCCAGTGATGAAGAAGTTCTCCTGCAGGTCGAGGGAAAGATCGCTAAGATCATTTTCAACAAACCGAAGAAGCTCAATGCCCTCAATGGGCCCAACTACCAGAGAATCGGGGTTCTCCTCCGCGAGATTGCTGAGATGAAAGATATTACCATTACTGTTCTGATGGGAACCGGAAGGTTCTTCTCTGCGTAGGTTCCCCCCACTTTAGGGTTTCATTTAAATGGGTGGCGCTAGCTAACAAGCTCTTCCTGCATATAGAGGCGCCGATGTCACTCAAGGTAGGAAAGTGAGTGCCGAATTGTCTGATGTCGCCCCGAGATTCTATTACAACAGCACCTGTATGTGATCCAATCCTCGTACGATCGGTGGATCATATGAAGACTAATCTAGAACCTGATAGTCGGAGCTCAAAATACAGAACTCACCCGAGCGTTCCTCGAGCACCCCAAGGTCCTTGTTGCGGCGCTAAATGGCCCCGCTGTAGGCCTGAGCGCAGCTATTGTTGCCATGTGTGATTTGGTCTACTGCGTCCCGACAACATTCCTTCTCACACCGTTCTCTTCGATCGGGCTTGTTGCAGAAGGTGGTGCTTCATACACATTTACCCGGCGTATGGGATATGGGCTTGCAAGTGAAGCTTTACTTGCATCGAAGAGAATCACAGCTGATAGACTCCTCGCTGCCGGCTTTGTCAACAAAATTTTTGACGAGAAAGACGCAGATAAATTCAACGCTGCAGTTATCAAGCACGTCTCAGACGAGCTTGGGGAGCATTTGAACCAGGAGAGTATCTTGCTTATCAAGAAATTGATCAGAGATGCATACATGAAGGGTTTCGAGGAGGCAAATGTTTTAGAAGTTGCGGGAGGAGTCGAGCGCTTTTTGAAAGGCGTCCCGCAAGCCGAGTTTGGTAAAATCGCCTCTGGAGCCAAGCGTCACAAGCTCTAGTCTTATCGTCTCAACCTCGTTGAGCCCTGCATTCTGTCTACTCTGTTGTAATTCAAGACTTTATAGCGACATATACAGCATGTATTATATCTCCAATGTGAGCACAAGGCGGCCATGAAATCGCACGGCAAATTGCACAGTGATGTCGAGGTATTTTCGGATGTAGGTGGAGTTGCTCTACTGAGGCTCTTGCTAGTGTTTCGATAGGGAAACCCAGATATTTCAATAGTTACTTTGAGGAGGCATCCGACAACGCGGTTCCAATCGTGATTAAAGCACTGATTGAACTTCAGAGTATTAAAGTTTTCGGAGTTTAGCGGTCTTTGGCTTGGGTGACAGCATTGGTCATTTCTGTGGGGGAACCATGCCCTTGCCCAAAGCGGTTGGAGCGACATCACCATTTATCATCCAGTTCCGGATTTATGACGAAACTCCGCTATAAATTCTGTGGAAATCGTAAAAGGCCCCGAAACCATCATCCAACAATTAAGCCATCCAGATATCTGCAGACTACACCGAGGAGCTGATATTACGTGAATAATGACGAAGATATTTATGTAAGTCTGTTGTAATTCCCCAAGATATTGTTGCCAGGGCCGATGAGACGTAGAAGCTGTTCTCCCACTGAGCGGAGGCTCTTAACAACGAATTAATTGTAGTATCGTACATTTCCATCAAAACTAACCAGCACTGAAGTCTAGGCATTACAGGCTACATCGGCGGGACAACGGCTACGATCCTAGTGGCGAAACATCCCGAGTATGAGATAACTGCGTTGGTTAGAAACACTAAGCAGGGAGATCAAGTCAAAGCGGTGTTTCCGAACATAAAAATAGTTTTAGGCGACCTCGATAGCCTTGAAATAATTAAGGAAGAATCTGCAAAAGCTGATATAGTCTTCCGTATGTCCAAGCTCCATATACACAGCCCCAAATATTCCCCGGGTTTCTAATTTGATTGAAACTCTAGATTGTGCCAGCTCAGATCATCTAGAAAGCGTCCAAGCGATCCTTGACGGTCTCGGTTCCCAATCTCGAAAGACATATTTTGTTCATACGACTGGTGTATTCCATTTCTTCACAGAAAATGTCGAACTGGATATGCCGACCGAGAAAGTCTGGAGTGATATCGATGATCTGAAAGCACTTCACGATTTGCCCGTCGGCCAACCACATGGCCCAATTGACAAACTAGTCTTGAGTCGGGGTGGATATGAAAATGTGAGTGTTGCAATGGTTGATCCGCCAGCGGTTTACGGAAAGGGAACCGGTCCGCTCAAAAATCGCGGGACTTTGCTTCCAATCCTGGCAAGGGCAAGTCTTTTGCGCGGCAAAGCTGTTAAACTTGGTAAAGGATTACCAACTTGGTCTGCCGTTCACGTCGAAATCTTGGGCGAGATCTTTACTTGGTTGTTCGAACAAGCCGCCATGGGTGGAGGGAAGGCCGATTGGAACGAAAAAGGATGGTATATGGCCGAAAATGATACCTATGTGAGTAATTAGAAGAAAAGTTCTTGGGAACTGCAGTGGGGGCTAACGTATTACTCGAAAGAACTGGTCCGAGCTCGCCGAGAGTCTGGGAAAAATCGGGCAAGCGAAAGGATATTTTGAGTCTGCCGAGGTGGAATCCATCACTTTGGATCAAGCGAAAGAGATACTCAAAGGCGACTGGGTGGTCAACATTCTTCCTCTCACCCTAGGTGCCGCGGTTAGAATAAAGGCGGACAGGTTGAAATCATTAGGTCTGACATTCGATAAGCCAAGCTGTGTAGCTACACTTGATGAGCTATTGGATCTTGAGGCGGCGACATTGGGTATTGAGGCCAAAAAATAGCCAAGCTGTAGGGCCGAGAACAGTCATAATAGATCCGTTGCTCAATTAACATCGAGAGAGTACCGCGCTATTGGAATATGTTATGTCATCTACTGCAAGAACGCAAACTGTAGGTAGTGGATAAAAGTATATGAAATGTATTCTTTTGAGAAGCTTCTGGGCCCTTTGTTATCTTCTCACGTATTAGTGAGGTCAGATCCTAGAAGTTTATCGGTCAGGTCCACGAATCTAGGAGGGGAGCCAAATCTGTGGGTTTTATCATATAGTACAAGACTAGTCAGTAGTCATGTTCCCAGCGCGAGCTATAATTTTGAGTTGTGTGGTAATTTAAGCGCTTATTATCTGCGACTAAGTCGATTGGCTCAGAACTTATGAACCCAAACCTAAGAACTGCTTTTGACTTGACCGCCACGAGGTTGTGAATTCAAATCCTCATGCCACCCGCGCCTAAGGCAGTGACCACTGGGTCCGCTGCTTTCCACCCAGAATCCTTTTTTTCGGCTTGGACGGATGAGAGGCAAAAGGACCCGGTTCCGAACAACGACCTGCGCAGTGCTATCATACAAGCGTTTGAACTAAAGCCAGATGACGCCTATGTCTACCATGCAATAGCAAGTGTTACTCTCCAGCAAGTTCAAACCGCCGTCGCTCAGGGCGGCGATAGAGGCTTACACGCATGGTATCGCGATGACAAAGGAGAAATTGTATGTGATAGTTTGTTTCTGTAAATTGTGGATCTAAAATTTGACGTGTCTGTATCATTTTAGTTAGAAGCACCACCTCAATCAGATATAGATGCTTATACTTCCATGTTCAATCCGGCAATCGCTTCAAGCAAAGCATTTTCAAATTTCGTTTCAAATGCGAAAAAACAATCTTTGAGATCCACAATAGGGTCCCACCTCGCCTCTTTACGGCAAATCCCAACCACAATCTCCATTCCACGAAGCAAGACCTATGTCAACCCGTATCTCGATTTTTGGCGTTGGTCTTGTCACAATCTTGAGTGGTGTGGCCCAAATGAATCGACAGCAGTTCTGAAAAACAGTCATCATGTTCTTCCTATTTTTATGCATCACTTCGGTTGCGTCTGTCCCAGTTACGAAAGCATAGAGGTTATGAAGGCACTATCTCGGAAGCGCCGAGTTATCGATATGGGAAGTGGCAATGGATACTGGAGCTATATGCTCCGCCGTGCTGGTTTGGATGTTGCCGCCGTTGATAACATGCAATCTCTTTGGCGTACAATGTGGGTCGACGATACCATCGTAGAGGATGGTATGAAGTACTTGACGCGGAACAACTCCGGAAAAGATGACGTACTCCTTCTGGTGTACCCAATTGTATCGCTGGACTTTACGAAGCAAATTTTGGCTAAATATGCTGGAGATACGATTTGTATTGCTGGAACGCAGAACGCAAATGGATACACCGCGTTCAAGGATATCACAGTGAACGAATATTTCGAGAAACAGATGAAGAATTTTGAAAAAATGGTACAAATACCACTACCATCATTTGCTGGGAAGGACGAAGCAATCTATGTTTTTGAACGAAAAGCATCCACATCTTAAGATGCTTAATTCGAGAATTTACAAGTTATCCGGAGGCTCTAGTATAACACGGTTATTTTAGTTGTATCCCAGAATCCAACTCTTGGCATTTTTGCAAGGTTTGTTCGTAAAGCTTCTTTTGAAGCCTTTTCCCATCGCGGGTTTCAATAACGGCGGCATGCCTGTGTTAGAATATGCAAGTTAGCCAATTATGTACATTTTCATCAAGGGAATTAGGGTATCGTACGGGTGAATAGCACCATCACTCCAGTAAGTTCCCGTCTGGTCCGTTATAGCGGATTGCATCAAAGTCTCTGCAGATTTCAGAATCTCTCTGCCAATTAAAATTCTCATGAGAAGCACTGGTCCTTTTAACCAGAGCGGGAGACCTCGATCGAGTTCTGTCCTCACTAAACCAGGACAACCGCTGGTTATAATGACATCTTTCTCATGTAGTGCGAGCTCTTCGGTGAACATTGTCAAAAGCAGCTTAGATATTGAGTATGGTTGACTTGGATCCCACGAGTGGTTCTTTTCAGCCTTAAAATACTCAATGATGTTAACATCATTGGCTAGTAGTTGGGTGACGTTGATTTTGGCCTTATTGTGCATATCGGAAGAGGTAAAAAGCAGGTGGGATTTAATCCCGTTCTTTTGGCCCTCTTTCAGAAGGGGAAGTAACTCGAGAGCGAGTAACACGGTGCCAAAGTAGTTGACGTGGAAATTCGACTCCCATCCTTCGGCTGTGGTCACGAATGAGAAGTTACTGACGCCAGCGTTTAAAACTACCGTATTAAGTCCCGCTACCTCCTTTTTGATTTTTTGAATAAAGGTAAAGACGGATTCGAAAGACCCCTGGTCGCACTGATATAACTTGATCTCAGCGTTCGGGTTTTCTTTTGCTATAATCGCATCTTGTCGCAATTGAGCAATTGCAGCGTTTCCTCTCTCGATAGAGCGGACCACAAGGTAAACAACTTTGGCTTTGCGGCGCAGGAAAACTCGGGCTAATTCAAGCCCGATGCCCGTGTTACTCCCTGTGACCAAGATGTGTTGGTTTTCGAACGTGAGGTCTTGAGGAAGAGTTGGGAGACCCATATTGGGAAAAGCCGCGTAAACTAGAAGAAATGCTCCCTAACTTCAAAAAGACGTTTTGAGCAGCGTCAATCTACTTTCCGATATAGGTGATCAGATTTGCCTCGTAGTAAATTCACGGTCTCGCGATCGTACTTAACATCATGAATTTTACTCCTTGGCGTCTCCTTCTTACTAATGTTATCGGCCGACTGGCTAGTTTGAGGCACAGATTTGCGAGAAGGTTCTTTCTGTATACGAGGCCCATTGTTCATGATGAGGCTAAAGTCTTTGTCCCGTATTTATCGGTATTGCTGTAAGATCTAGACTTAGCTCACTCATCTAGGTAGCCTTAGATTTAGCAAATCCAGCTTCAAGTAGTTCTTGAATCGATGACACCGTACCTCAGCATAGAATGTAGAAGAGAAAATATGGATAGGAAAATGTGGACTTAGGATACTTCGCGTAGCTATGGGAGCCATCAGGAAAATTCAGTAGTTTTCGAAATTTTACCGCCTGGTATCAGAGGTCTGAAAGATTTTCGATATTCCTTCATGAACTAGCGGGAAAGATTTTGATGGCCTCGTTTATCCACTCATTTTAGAATATAGAGAGCAAAAAATCGATTATAAAATCTACCTGCACAATAAAAGTGAAAGATAGATTACCCCCTTCTCTTACGTGATTTGGTTACACATATTTTTGTTCATATTTAGGATTCTAGTAGCTAAAATTATCGCGATCGTTGACCTGTAGCAAGTGGCGTCCGCTTGAATAGATTTTCCATAGTAGGGGGCTGATACTGGAGACTGCATATAATGTTGTTGTCTTTCGAATATTCATGGTTCCCTTGTTCTATTCCCTTGACCTTGTCACGGCGAGGGAACAAAAGTTGGAAGCCTCTTTGGATGTACGTTATGCTATGCTCGCCGAACCAAGCCTTGCAAAGTCAAAATCTTCACCTTCTCAATTCATCGTGTGAACCGAGTCTAAAAAGTTCGGATATTCATGAATCGCTTCTTTCCAGGGCTTATCATGTTCAATTCTGTGTAAAACTATCTCGCGCCGGTTAAGAGCATTTGCCATAATATTATTCCTTCTGCAATATCACTTTTGAGAATCTAAAAATTGGGAACAAGTATGTTGAAAATGAGCCTTATGCACGGATCTATAAGGCTGGGCAATTCGTTACAACTAGTTGCGGAGCGCCGCAGTCCGATTAAAATGTTATTATGTGTTGGTTTAAGCATCAGAAGCAGCTTTTGTTGGATGCTGTCGCCAGTGCTATAGCAAGTTTCAGAGTGTAATATATTTTCACAGATGGGCTCAAAAGCGCAACAAGAGCGGAAAATTGCGGCTGCGGCTTAAGGGTACCGTGTAGAAAAGGAGAACAAAGCAATTTTCGAACGGCATCTGAATTCGGCGCCTGGTGCCTTCGTACAAATATAAACGTTATCGATTTCGTCGGCGCGTTTCCTCATTTCGGAACAAAGCGACTAGGGGCCGGGGAGTTAACACCTGCAGCTGTCAGACTGAAATGTTATGCATTTCGTCGCGTAAAACTTCTAGCCCTGAGCTTTACTAGAGAAAAGAAATCCCACCTTGTACCGCACAGTGGGTCTGCCGACCGAATCAAATGGTGGCAGATTTTTGATCGTTCCGCGACCTCCAATATCCATATATCAGTGCTTGCCTATTGTCATTTCTTGACAAATTGAATTCGTTTTCGCTTGGCGTGAATCATGTTCGAATCAGGGTGATAGTTACACAAGAGACTTTAAGCTGCCAAACGCCCAGACTAGGCTTACAAGTACTGTATTGATGGCTCATTCGCGCAACAAAGAAATTTTGTGCCGCGCTGTGGCAGCAGCATGACAAAATTAATTTTCCGTTCGCAAATACGATTGAGAGAATGGGAAACAAGATAGCCGCAAATATTGAAGAACCGAAGTGCGATCTCTGCAGGTCGAAGAAATGATGGTGTGTAGGTAATCAGATATTGACACCAATCAACACCACCCATGTCAAAGGTTGGGGCTGTACACAAATCTTTTGTGTGCAACATCTGCAGCTTAGTTCCAAATATGTCTACAGAACTAAGCTGCTATTCTTGCACTTTCCGTGGATGTGTTAGATATCGGTGCCGTGTCTATCTTAATCTAGGTAGATACCCAACTGCGGGGTAATTCTATCGATCGAACATAGAAGTCTGAATAGTTGGAATAGAAATCTTGGGGATATTTGGACCGAGCGGGTGAAATACCCTTGACCAGAGACTAGGAACATTTGAAAAGGAATACTACCTATTGGTCCCACCTAATGCGCAGAAGGCTAATTTTGACCAATCCTTCGTCTAAAATTGCGCCTTTCTAACGTTATGTTTTCTGGAATGAAGACGGCCCCAAGCAAAAAAATCCCGACCAGCTGTGTCACAGACCAGCCGGATTCTAGACCTATTCATAAGCTTGCTTGATGACTTTCCACGATATCCCTTGTAGGGAAATATCCCTGAGGCTGAAAATTTGTAAAACAAAGAACCTTAAACTAAAATTACATCAAGGATTGTAGCGAGTCGCTAATGCAGCTACAGACCCAACGTTAAGCTTAGACCACATTTTCTCGAGCGTAGTTCTATATTCCGCAGGTAAATATTGGGATGAACCCGCCTCTCTGATACGCGCCGATGGTCCGATGCTGACACACCACATTGACACAATAGTTTATTATACATGTACCTGAATAATGCATTCCGCGCAGAATATTGGCCAAAAATGGCAACTTCCACATCCAACATCAACCGCGATATCGCCAAGACAGTAGACATGGGACCGTTGACTGGTTCAGAATGCACTTCAGGTCGGAGGCCTAAAATTACAGTGATAACATGCTCTATAGATGCAGGGGCAGTTTGAAATAATCGTGCCTTTTGATATCTACTGTTAACGTTAACCGTAGCATCTTTACTTCCTTGGCGTTAGGTAGACTCGATGGCTGCTTGAGGATCTAGTGAATGGGTTATGATCTATTGTCCGTTGAGCCGGCGGGTGATGTCTCGGAGACTCTACAGTTTCTAGTTTAGATTTCAAGTTATTACAGAATTTAAGCGTTTGAATATTATGAAAGAAAATTCTATAAATTGAAGCCCAATCTCCCTCGAAGTCACAATCTTTTTCATCATCAGCATCAGTATCTAAAGCTTCAGCATTGCAAAGGATACAATACAGCACTCTTAGCTCTTTGGTTATCAAATTTTCTCTTGACTATTCAAATTTTAGCTTTTACTATAGCTAGTTGAGAATATTCTATAATATATAATCTCCTTTACTAAACAAAATGAAGATTACTTCTTTCCTCCCAATCTTCCTCCTCGCATCCTCGGTTTTGGCTTGCCCAATGGATGATGAAATCCACGGAGATATCATCGAACGGGATGCCGAAATTGTTGCAAGATCTGCAGAACCAGATTTTGATCTTCTTGAAGTCAGAGATGAAGAGGATGAATTTGATGGTTCTGAAGAAGGCGAACTCATCGCACGCTCCCTTGAAGGCGAGGGCGAGCTCATGGCACGCGCTACCTGCAATAACGGTGCCGGATCCGGTGTCTGCGCAAATAAGTCCAAGTCCTGCAGCGGTGGCAAGTACTACGCTGGCTTCTGCCCAGGTTCTTCTGCTATTCAGTGCTGTGTCAAAGGCACCAAACTTCCTAGCATCCCCATTGGCGGTTGCAAGAAATACGTTTATACCAACGGCTACAAGATCATGAAGCAATTCCCAACTCTAATTTCCAATGTCGGATGCAAGGGTAGCCGCGCCTACAAGAGTGATCATGCCGTCGGCAAAGCCTTGGACTTTATCCTCAAGGTACCATATCCCCCTGATAAACGTTGATAACACAGAAAACTAACAGACTACAGAAAATCGCACCAAACCCAAATGCTACCAAGATGGCCGAATACATTATGCGAAACTACTCTAGCCTTAAGGTCAAGTACATAATCTGGAACGGAAAGATCTGGAACCGCGAACGCAAGGAAGCCCCAAAGCCATGGTCTCAATGGCGCAAGTACACTCCACCAAAGGCTCTTGGTACTAACTGCAATGCCCGTCACTGGTAAGTTTATGATCCAACGTGAAATTCGCTATGAGATTCAACATATCGCTAACCAATATGCCCATTAGCAACCACATCCACGTCAGCTTCTTCTAGAGTTGTGTTAGGATTTTTTCTTAGTCTGACTATCTAAAAATCGGGTTCGGAGTACTGGGTATATAACTGTATATAAAAGCTGAGATTTCGGAGGCAGTTATTTTCCTTCTCGCAAAAATTTCCTATTCACTTTCAGCAACCCCTAATCACTTGTCATTCCCAATCTTTGTTTATTGAGGCCGTCTAGTATGGTACTTTGTGTTGTCTTCCCAAAAAACCCACAAAAACCTCAAAAAAAGGCATCTTGTATAAGGTCGCATTGCATTGCATTGCATCTTGGCAATTGTGTAAATATGTACTCAGGCAATTAATATGAACGTCTATCACCATAAAAAAATCTACCATCTTAATCCAGAGCTTATCTGCAAATCCAGATTAGGGAAATTTTAGCGGGCAAATGTTGGTTCCCTGTTGGTATCAAACCCGGGGAGAGAGTTGCCATTAGTCATGCCCTTTGCTGCCTAACGTATTAACCTATCGATATGTCTCGGTATCGCCCCACAGGGCTCTTGCCGCATATCGAAAAACCAAGCCTGGAGGGGTTTTCACTAGGAACAGTATATAAATATCGGAATCCGAGGTTGGGAGTTAACTGTTTCTTGTTTGCAACCTAAGATTCGAATATACGTCTTTCTCTTTATATTGAAATAGCAAATTTCAACAATTTGAAGGCACCGAGTAAATGTTGAGTGTATACGCTACACTACAAACTTTCATACCAGATATCTCTCCCATTACATTAGTTTATAATTTAAAGCAGTTTCAAGATATTAATTGATCGAATTAGAATAACTCCACCAAAAGAACAATATTATCTTGGAACTTAGACCTTTATTGCGATATCAAATTTGTAAAATCTCAACCTGAAAATGCCAGCACTAAACGACCCAACCGGTGGGTCTGTTGCGCCCTCGAATTCGGCTGTTTTAAATCGTACGCTATATTCCAAGCCTGCAGAGCTGGTTGTTAAAGGGTACGATAACTATCTTGTCACTGATGCCAGCGACGAAATACTGGATGCAACTGCTGGGCCAGGAGTTACCTGTTTGGGTCATTCCAACAAAGAAGTCCACCAGGCTATAGTCGATCAAATGCAAAAGGTAAGGGTAGCGGCGATAATTATTTTTACTTTTATTCTTACTTTTTCGTACTTATTTATTTTACATTCACTGCTATTTAAATTATAAAACTTCAAGGATATCTTCTAAATTCTCTGCCAACTCCCGGAAAATAGATCAGTTATGTCTACTCGGGCCACAACACAACGCAGCCAACTGAGGATCTGGCAGCATTCTTGATCGAAGAATCCCAGGGTGCCTTTGCTAAAGTCCTCTTTAATAGCGGGGGCTCAGAGGCAACGGAAACGGCGATGAAGATTGTGCGCCAATACTCTCTTGCGAAAAGCCTTTCTTCGGAGCCTCCAACTCCAGTAAGAGAACACATTATTTCTCGATTCCCTTCATATCACGGGAACACTCTCGGCGCACTGGCCGTATCCGGTCATCCTCTGAGGAAAGGGATATTCACACCTTATCTATCCGCCGCACCGATATCTTTTGTTTCTACTTGTTATCCCTATCGGCAACTTCGAGAGGGCGAAACCGAAGAGGAACTATGCGAACGACTTCTGAAGGAACTAGAAACCGAGTTTGAGAAGCATGAAGGGAATGTTGCCGCTTTCTGGATGGAACCTGTCACCGGCACTTCACAAGCTTGCACACCTCCACTGAAAGGCTATATTTCTGGCGTGAAGAAAATTTGCAAGAAATACGGAGCCTTGCTGGTAATGGATGAGATCCTTTGCGGCATGGGACGCACGGGTTACTTGTTTGCTTGGATGCATGAGGGTAGTGCAGATGAGGTGGCTCCAGACTTGTTGACTTGCGCGAAGGCCCTTGGTGGCGGATACGGCCCTATTTCCGCGGTGCTTATGACTGCAGAGATTGCACAGGTTCTAACGGATAGTGGAGGATATAATGGTGGGTTCACCTACCAATCGCACACGTTGGCGTGTACGGCATCTTTATGTGTCCAAAGGATTATGAAGAGAGACAATCTGCTGGAGAATGTCAAGAAAATGGGTGACCTGATGTTTAGACTGCTTGGAGAACGTCTGAAGGATGCGCCTTTTGTGGGTGAAATCCGAGGGCGTGGGCTACAAGTTGGATTGGAGTTTGTGAAGGATAAGGCGACGAAGGAGCCGTTTCCTGCTGAGATTAGGTTTGCAGGGAGGTTGCTGGAGTATGCTTGGGACGAAGAAAGACTTAGTATGCTACTCGGCATGGGGACCGTTCATGAGGGAGGGAAGGTCACTGGGGATACAATTTTACTCTTACCAATGTATATAATAACGGAGGTAGAAGTACGGCAGATTGTGGAAAGATTGTCAAACAGCATAGATGCTGTTTCAGAGACTGTTATGGCCGAGCTTAAGTGAGGAAATTGGTAGTATATAGTATGATTTGCATATTAAAGACTGACAACGAAGAGAACCAGTACAGCAAACGTAGTAACTCCTTGTTGCAAGTCGAATGTGGGTATCTATATTATAAAGTACATGTGGAAAATGGCGCAATCCTGGTGTGTTCAGAAAAGAAAAGAAAAAATAAATCTTTATGTGCTACTCTATTACGATATGATACACCCCGGTGGTGTTTCTTCCATTTCGAGAGACTCCGTGGTGTTAGTTGATATTGTGGTATTCTCAGTGCTACAAGATTCTCCGGAGTCGGTGTCGGAAGATGCCAGATCAATATGAGTGATGGTTAACTCGTCGCCAACTTGAATAACACCGGACGCTGAACCAGAGGTGTGAACAAAGGTACTGTGTTGACCAAAATATACTTTGTTATTGATCGTTCTCAACTTGGATAGAGTGGCGAACGGTTCCGGTGATCTCTCAGATGTCTCTTGGTCAATGCATATCATGTGGCACCTTCTACAAGGGCCAAGCATTTGAAGCGTAGAATCTCGAATGCCAACTTCGAACCATTTATCCTCGTCAAAAGGCTCTGGTCCGTCGATCACAATATTGGCTCTGAAAACAGAAATATCCGCCTCTTTCCCAGACGAAGCGGCGATAGACTCGTTTATTGGATCGAGGCTACGTTGGTTAACGATCAGCATCGGGCTTTCGTTCCTAAGAGCAATCGGTATTTCTCCATTCTTTTGTCTTAGATGGTTCTTCATGTATCGGCCACCTCCATCCGGAGCGGAGGGATATCTCGCCAGTGTACAAGGAACTCCAAGTGCCGATGAAAACCATTCCGATATTCGCGTGTCCGAATACGCTTGAACGACAATGGCGTCACCACACACTTTGCTGTTGCATTTCTTGGTGATGAGGTGTGCTTCTGTTGGGAGGTAATCATCAAGTGGTACCTGTAAAACTGTTGTGACCCGTTTAGAGAATACGGATAGGGTTTGTGTTTCCGCATCTATGAATGGCCGTATCAACGCCATCTTAGGATACATCTTCATATCCATCACTCTTCCTGTCCCTTGGTGAATGAGACAAAACTCGCGATCGTATTCGAGGCCTTGTGGCAAGATTTTCCAGAGTTTCGATGGGGGTATGTCGAACGCGGCGCAAGATTTGATAGGATATATTGAAATCTTGCTGATTTTAGCAGGAGTTGACATGCCAGACATTTCGAGTGCTGAAACTGGCGAGATAGCGTCCTCAACGTAAAACTCGTCAATAAAAGACAAGAACACTGCGACGTCATCTAGCGTGCTCATGGCACCCAAGCTGACCCGAACTGCGCCAGTTGGCTTCCCATTCATTAAATCCCATTCATCTCCACATCTTTTTCCGTCTTGAAAGTTCTTTCGCATTTCTGGTTCTGACAAATCCATCCACTTCATAACACCTCCCGGGTTGCACAAACCGCCAGTCCGGAGATGGATATTGCGAACTGAGGCGAGTTTAAGAATGTCGTTAAATCCGATGTATGAACCATCAGATCTTTTGATATTTAGCGCAAGTGTAGCACCCTGCATAGTAGCGTGGCCGGGATGCTGGTCTGTGTAAATCTCCACGACAGGCGATCTATTCGAATGTTTCCTAATTCTAAGCGTCTCGAAGAGTAGAGCGCCAAGTGCTTGTGTATGTTTTGATATCGTCGAAAAATTCCCATATAGGCGCTTATGATCGGATATCGCGTGGTCAAGGGCTATTATGGAGTGGAATGGAATAGTGCCATCCTCGAGATACTCGTGCGGGTCCCCCAGTTTCCTCACGACATGAGGGGAGCTTTCCGAAGGATGTTGCCGAGGGTTTATTACAAAGCTCACCGTCCCGCCTCCGAAGTACCGCCTGCTCTGGAGTACAGACGAGCTTTCCTTCCGTACTATCAAGGCCCCAAGATCTGGATAGCCGAACATCTTGTAGAAGGACAAGGATATGAAATCTGGGGCAGTTTCGTGATTGCTCAGATCCAGTGGAGAAGTAGTCACTAATCCGGCAGCATCGAGTAAGGTAAACCAACCCGGTCTGTTACTGCGTAACGTCCCGGCCCAACTCAATGAGTGTCGCTGGCCGGACATATTAGACTGTGCCGGATAAGCGAGAAGACCGAAGTCGTCTTCACTACCTCCTGATCTAACAAAACTGTTCATTTCGTCCGAGCCAATGGAGAGAGAATCGCCCGCCATGACCCGGATTCCAACCAAACTTGTATGGGCATCCTCGTGGACCCTGTACTGAAATATCCTCCCGTGTTGTTCTGAGTATATAGAGAATGCATCAGCGACAATTTTAATTGCAGCAGTCGTATTCGCACAGAATACAACATCGAAGTGTTCTGGATCGGCATTGAAGAGCTGTAATACGCGGACACGGGTGTCTTCTATCCTTCGAGTTGTAGCGAGGGACGAAGGACATAGCGAGTGTGGGTTGCCGAAGAGGTTGCTCTTTAAATCCGAGGATATCGCATCAATAAGAGAGGTTGAGTATAGTGTAGTTGCGGCATGATCTAGGTACGTGACATCTATAAGGGCGATGACCGAGGGTTACTAATCAATAAAGAAGAACAGGGGATATACTCGGATATAACTTTGAGATCTTACCAGCCAGTTGTGGATATTCCTTCCCTCTGAAGTTTTCAACATTGCTATTATACTCCGCTCCAGGGAACGACTTTTCAATCCTTCCGAGATGCTCTCTCAAGCTCCTCTTGAGTCGAGGGTCGTGGACAATTTTCGCAGTCATTTTGGGTTGTGATAGCAGAGCGAGCGAGCTACTATCTCACCCGCCTCCAGCTGAATATATGTACTTTTGCTCGAGAAACGCCACTGGGAGCATTCTGAACTCGAAGCGCGCTACCGACCGTGATATAAAGAAAGAATCGGGCTACGGAATCACTGAGAGTTTACATGAAAAGCTCGCTCGGAGGCTTGATGGACTCAATGCGCTGAATGGCTTAGTAAATCGGGGCTGTTTCGGAGAGTTACGATTGGGCATAGCGGGACCCCATCGCCAGCTTCCTGAAGAGTGTTTGCCGCTTAGGCGAATCGACATCGGAAGTCCCCGTCCGGGATTCCTGTGGTATTATGCAAAGGCAACACATCTGGCAGCATTCGCTTGCGTGGGGTTTCTTTCCAAGCTGAATATTATCGTGCTGGATAAGGACAAGCACCACCGATATGTGGATACAAATACGTGAAGGATTAGAGATTCAGTGTGAAGAATAAAAATAAAATAAAAAAGGAATATTATGGACCGACATGGATTCGAACCACGCTACTCCCGCACACTAAGCGGATATGTTAAACCGGATACACCAACAGGTCCCTCTTTAAATATTAAGTGGTTACAAACATGAAGAGACTTGTAAAGGTTATTGTATCGAATGTTCCAACGGAACTTCCCATGTGTTGGCGCCGGCAGATGCTTGAAATCGACGTGTGAGCTGCATGCTGAATTCAACCGGGGCTCGTTTTGCGGGGTCTACCAGTACCGAATCCAAAGTAGTTACTGTAAACAAGGGTTCAATCTTCACGCGAGTTTCCATGCCGTCATTCTTTGGACGAGGAGGGAAGCTAGAATGGCAACAAACGTTAAAAACCCTCACCAATTACAACGACCATTCTCGTTGGAGGGGTCTGCAGCAAGAAGCGAACTTCTAATATTAGCATAAATTATACTGGCACGTCTCAAGCTCTATTCACTACTTCAGTTTCTCGTCATTTCATACGAGTTGTAGTTCTACTTCATACGCTCGCGCTCGAATGGGTAGGTTCTTAACTAGCCTTCAACACAAAATTAAATCACAATGCACAAGGACAACAGAACACTATGTTTTGTCTGTGGGACGCCCTTCTTTTGCACGGTAAAAGGAGAAGAAGACAGAAATCATTACGACGCGTACAGTGAAGATGATTTATCTGGAGAAGACCTAAAGTGGTCGAAACGGATACTCAAATGTATGTGTCTTACGAGACTCTGCGAACAACAGCCCCGCCATTGCTAATATTTGTAAACCTCCTATAAAATTGGCTAGTGAGATTCGGGAGCCTTGCTCAGGTAAACCAAAATGGAGGAAAACAGATTACGGTAGTTACAAGTCCTCTCGGAGATTTCACGACCGCTTGGCCATTTAACTTCAAGGCGTCGAAACTCGTGAAAGTCGATGCGAGAAAGATTGGGGACAATGGGATCGAAGAGTTAGATCCGTCACTCTATTTTGATATAGAAGCTCACCAATATAAAAATCAAGAAGAGAATGCATATGTATTCCACGAAGAATGCTTGGTCGTTCTCAAGAAGCAAATTGAATACCATCTCCGTAATTTTCAACTGGATGGCCAGGAAAGGCCAATATTGGACGAAATTCTATTCAAGGGTAGATATTATCAGTGTCACGCATTTTTGAGTAGACTACTGATTGTATTGGCATATAGACAACATTGCGAGAATGATATGGAATCAGCAAAATCTTGACGAATACTTTGGTACTCTCTGGGAACATGACTATGGGGGGACCCTCGAGTGTCTTGAACAAGGCAGTTGGGATGGTTGGGAATCTCCAGAGTATGGATCCAACCCCTTAATCTGCAATTTTATCAGCCGCATGCTACAGAACCCGCCTCTAGTTACTTTGCCATCGGATATTGCGTACCCGCCAACCCCGTTTCCAGAACGATCAATCTCAATATCTAATACCACCGATCTATTTGCGAAAATCCCTTTAGAAGTTCTCCACGAGATTCTATATAAATGTGGACTTGACTTTAAGAGCGTCCTATCATTGAGGCAGGCGTCGAAATACCTTGCCTCGAAGCTTCCCCTAAATTATCAACACAGATGTCTGGGCAGATTTTTGGCGAGAGTACCCTGGGTATGGGAGCTCGCGAATGGAAAGATTGGCATAGGTCATCTATTGAAGAAAATTGAGACTTTGAGAAGCTCTTCAGCGCAAAAGATCGTGGATTGGAGAGTACTACGAGTAGAGTTTACTTGGATAAACGATCATCGAAAAAACAAAGAAGAGACTCAATTGTTCAAAGAAACGACGCCGGCAGATTTGGACCCGGCCACTCCATCGACCTCAAAATTCATGGGCTTAAGAAATAGAGGCCGAATCTGGAACTGCAACGGTAGTCTAGCATATATTTTAGCGCAACTTCAATTTCGAAACGGGGTGTGCAATGGAATTGCGTTCGAATCGCGAGCGTCAACGAATACGCATGGGGAGATCTTCCTAAAACTTATCAAAAAAGAAAATGATCTTTCTGAATCGCCTATATTAGCAGAACTTCCATTTTCAAAGACAGTTGAGGAAGGGAAAGTAGTCACCTTCAATAGTTACCCACACATTCTCTACCGATCGATGCGGCTTCTCTCATCTACAGGATATACGCAAAGCCGGTTGGTATTTTTGCCAGACGGACCTTTGGAATCTATGACAATATATTTTACAGGTTTGCCATGCTCGCTTCGAGCCAGTGAAAAGGAGGATATTCAGACTGTTGCTTCTGACTTTGCCAGTGATTCGATTGCCACGTTTGGAACTATCCCTCCGTGGAATGACGAAGACGAAGAAGATTCAGAGCTACAGACGGCAGCTGACGAGGCCGAGTTGGCAGATGATGGAGCCAGTAGATATGTCTCTGGTTTAATCATCGAGCCTGGTCATGTCAAACTTGGATACGTTCCTAATGAACCTGCTGCCTACAAAGGTAGTGAATCTGAGTCCGAAGTCTTCTCTTTTGAAGATGGAGAAAAACTCGTCGGGTTTAATATAGCATCCACACATCGGGGTATTAAATCGCTTCAGGTGCTGACTGACAAGCGTCAAAGTGAAAAGATGGGAGAGACCTCTCCAATATATAGTACGAGAAAGTGGCGGTCCACAGTCTCTTGGAGGCTAGTACGAGAATACTCTATTTCGCTCGATGGAACGCAAGCTGTAGCCACTATAAAGGGCTTGCATGCAAACTTCGATGTAAGTTTTCACTTTCTATATTCTTTAGAGAGAAAGTTCTAAGGCGCTATCATACACAGGTTCACCGAATGGCATCATTGGGTCTCTTTGGAGAAACTCGGTTATAAATTATATGAGACTCGATTGCCTTGGAACTTGACGAGGGAGACACCATGTATACTAATTCCCAAACTACGTACAAATAATCAGAAGCAGGCACTACTCTTAGCCTCCAGATCCTTTTGTGCTAGACTTAGGCTTGCTAGTATTTGTATTAGTAGGATTCGATGTTGGTTTAGGGCTGCTTTGTTCCGGAGGCAAATAATGGATGCAATATTGCATGTTCGGCTCGATAGTGCAAGTCGCATTTCGCGGGAGTCTAGGATTGAGATCCCAGAATTTGTCTATTGCGATAGGTACGAAGGAAGATATAAATGAGCAGGTTAAATTCGAGGTCTCCCAAATATAATCGTAACAATCTCTAGGCGTGCCTGGGGCAAATGGAATTGTGTAGTTTTTATCTATGTCCGGCCGAGTCATCGTTGGTAACACGCTGATTGGAGTTAGAGGGATGGTGTTTGTAAATCTGATGCAATATTCAAATTAGAATCCCTATCGTATCTGATAATCTTTCAAAGATATTCAATATATTCTCGAAAACTTACGTAGTAGTCGTTGTATCTGTCATGGGAGGTTTCTTCGTTGTTCCTGGGACGTGGTGGTTTATCCAGCCACCACCTGGCGGGGACACACAGACTACTTGGGAGATATGGCTGACAATTCTCTCACAATTTGGGCCGAGAGTGGGATTCCAGGATACAATCTGCGTCCAACTTGTATTATACGCATTTGCAATCGTTGTACAATCGTTTCCCACACCAACGACATACGGTGTACAGAGTGTGCTGCTTGGTATGCAGAGACTCCCACTTATAGGAAAATCTTGGCAAAATGCATCCAGATGATTGACCCTCGCTAAATCGAAAGCGCTAATTCGCTCTTGGAGTGATATTAGCTGACAAGTGTCTGTGGGAACAATCTTATGAATCTTCCCATCGCACGTTGAAGTCGCGGTAGTTGTACTGGAGTGCGAGCCTGTTGAAGTTTTGGTTGCTACTGTCGATGTCCTTATGAAACTGTTCGTTGGGATTGGAGGCACTGTAAATTGCGTTTTCCCGCAGGAAGTGACTAGGTCTCGAAATATTATTCCAATTTTTGCATCGAATTGGAGGGGCATCGCAAGTTGGGCTTGTATCACACATAGATTGCAATCTGCGCATTGGACTGGTGTTCCTGTAGTTGCTGATATTCAAATTAACAGAAATTAGAGATAGTGGGATAAATTAGATGACTTACTAGGGGATTTCGTTATATTCTGCCCTTGAGGATCAACTCCAATCAAGTCACGCAGAACTGTATTGCAAAGTTTACCTGATCTTGAGCGATTGAAGTGGGTGGTTAGGGTTGCCTTATTATACAAGATAGATACGATATGTATATACTCACGAGTCTTTAACACAAGCATAGGTATATCTCTCAAGATAGAATTCGGGAAAATATGAGGGTGACATGGCGTAACCGTTGGCTGTATTGAACCAGCTAGAGCCGCACTTGCTTCCCACGTTTCTCTTCCATTCTGTCAAAGCTGTATGGCAGGAATCTTGACATAAATGGTTCAATGTTGTATCATATTCGAATCTCCCATCTGCAGCTGCCCAAGTCAGGCTACTATTGCAGGCGACAGATTGCTTTAGAGATTGTATGCAGGCTTCTGGTAACAATGGTGTGGAGAAGTTGGCAGGCACAAGTTGAATCGCAACAGCAAGCTGGCACAGCACTAACCCCACCGATGTGTGTGAGCCTACTCGCATCGTATATATTGGGCTGGAGTACTACGTTGATTAACTTTGTATAACGGCGCCCTTGTCTATTGAAGATATCTCCAGTCAAATTAGTATTTGATTGATTATTAGCCTTCGTATGATATCGGAATCGTAGAATTGATAATAGGAACCCGCGGCTTGACAGGTCAACTTGCTGTAAATAGATGTTTGAGAGCTTGTAATCGGCTCCCAATTCAACTTTGTCTATCGGATATTGATATTCACATATGTGTACCACTCCTGGTGGTTCCCAGGAATATAGGCACCAATCCCATATAATTTAACTCTAATTGCACGTTAAAATTGTGAGTCTCATCTGTTAATCGAAGTGATCGTCCACAAGCCGGCGTCTCAAAATCCGTATCGGCATTTCGTTTGTCCTTGTCAATCAAAATCACAAGCTTCACGGAACAGAAGACAACGGTTAGCGGACCAGGATTCCAAAGCTTATCCTTGAGTCGTTGGTGTCTCAAAGATTGGCGTGCGCGCCTGTAGTATGCCAAGAAAGCTGACTGTATCTAAAACCTTCTCATCAAGATAATAGAAGTCTCCCAAGAGTTTCCAATGAGAAGACGAGGTTGAATTTAGAGAAGCAACGTCAAGATGTCATCAGAAGTTACTTTGGGTGTTGAGCAACTACCGAACTGAGATGCATTGCCTGCCTAGGCCTGTCGGTTGGACCGATAGCTATGGTAGCACTGTCGGAGCTTGTGGTCGCGAGGTACCGGTACATGTGCATGACAATAATCCCAGGAGATCATCTACCGCCCTAGCTCTCGACCAACAGTATCATACTTCCAATGATAATTCGCGTAGTTTGATTTGAATTCGTTTTGAAATTGTATGCCGAACCCAAAACGACCCACCATAGGATGCAGCGCACACGCAATACGCGACTTTGAGCCTTCCCCAAACAACACAGGAAACCGACAGACCAAAATCAGTTTCCGAAGTCTCGTAACCAGAGCACCAGACTGCAGTTTCCGCGGGTCTCATAAACAGTTTCCGCCAATGAGACCTGTTCCCGCTAAGCTTGTGCGATGTAATACTTAGTGACGCTTCCAAGAGTCCATTAACTATTGGATAATTAGTCTCCAGATCGTTTTGCAGCATGCAATAGAGCCGAATTTGATAACGCGCCATAATTACGGCGATACCTAAATTCTCAGTCATAAAAGCATAATTTTCTACAAATGGCCTGCTCCTCATTCACTCTCTTGTAGCATATCCACGAACAAAACATCAGGGAAGATTAGCCTCTATACTGATATGCAATAAAGCCCTTGATTAATCTGAGCATAATATTCCTATAGTTACTGCCATCTATGATACTGAATCTTTCTACGGTCAACGTTTGATATCCCCAATTCGACTGAATTTCATCACATCCTTTCTTAACAACCCATTCTTCCTCTGGTCCGCAATTATACTAATGTATTCATCGCTCGGATATTTGTTTTCATTTTCTGCAATCTTGTTGATAGCCACTTGCACAAAGCTCTCTGTGTTTTCCGCCATCGTATTGAGTTGATATTTCATCCATTCGGTCCATGTCTTCGTAATGCCGTGAGCAGCAAGAGGTTGAGTATTCTTCTCAAGTTCATTAAAAAGGTCCGATATTCGCTCCCATTGATCTATCAGAGAACTTGCGACATGTTCGTGATTCATATACTGCCAAACCAACGCAATTTCTCGAAGAGCTTGCATATGGTCCAGTCCGTTGAGAGTAATATCCGAGAAATCAACTTGGTCATTCAGCGAGATCCGCTGCCACATCTATATTTTTCTATCTATTAGTCAAGGCAATTTCAAAGTTTTAGCAATTAAGGATACTTACGTGCATCTTGATCCCATTTAACCGCGATTCAAGAATCGGCATTTCTCCTACATAATCTTTTTTAATGCTTGGAAAGCCGGGGATCTTTCCAATATGTGGAAACAATCCCATAAGCCGGCCAATATTCCATTTTGTCTGGTCATTACCCGCAAAGAACATCTGTAGTATTGCTGTACATTGTTCTTTCCCTTCCTCAAGGGCGAGTTCATCGAAAAAGATTGGAATCTAGCTCTCATTAGCATTTATATATATTTATATATATAATAAACTTTTTCATCACAATTCCTACCGAGTTTAGCTCTAATATATGCTCTGATACGTAGTCTCTCTCCTCACCTGCCAGCGTTTGAGCACTTGGGGTTTCCACCAAACCCCAATATTTACAACCTTGTTTCCAATCATTATCAAAATATCCAAAAGCTGCGCCAGGTCGATTTTTTAAGTCTCCACTTGACGGGTATGTCCATGACCAGAATAGTGGGATATCATAGTTGGGCTAGTATTCGCACAATTTCAGTATATCTTGATAAACGTCATCCGCAAGATCTCGAAGGGATTTCTTACTCCATTAAGCCGACATGTCCGAGCTGTTTCTAGTCTATCCTGCGTTGCTCTCTTCTCTAAGTTGCCAATATGCGCAATATCGGGCCAGAGGTTTTGGATAATCTCGCAGGGGGAATCTCCACCACGCGCACCCCCTGCGCATCCTAGACAACTCGGGATAACAATAGCAGGCCCAAAAACAGATCCTCTTTTTGCGAAAGAATGTTCGGATTTAATTATTCCCAGTCGCCCTTGAATAGCGGGATCGTTCCACGAGAATTGAATTGCTTGGTTTCTTTCAAATGGGTTATCGCCCGGGATGTTTGAAGGCTTTGTGTTCAAACCATCGTTCTCTAGGTTTGCGTTTGCTTCCACGCTTAACAAAATATTTCCAACAATCAAAAGCGTCAAGGAAGCTGGAACCGCTATTCTCGGAGAGAAATCCAACCACATGGCGTGGTATTAAGAGCACAACTCCCGAAGGTTTACCTACTGATTTGAATAGGTTATTTAGGTAGATATATTTATTATTTAAGAGAGTGGCCTCAAGGTTATTGCCGCAGGCGAGTATATACTGGATATATTTCAGATAGAAAAAATTATTCACGAACTCCGCAAATATATCTTTGGATTTTGTGATTTTAGATGAGAGATGTTAGATCTTACTGCTATAGAACAAGCACGGTCAGTCCAGGAAATCCATCATGGGAAGTCGCATCTAAAGTCGTTGGTGGAACGAAATCAATTGCCGATCAGTTTATGTCGGCTTATTACTACTGGTTATTCATTTTATCGATATTCAGTGCTACCGGTATATGCTCCTACCACGAAAACTGAATTAACAAGGGCCAGCCCTGTGGCTGTTGATTATATTATGAGGTATTACTTAAGCACAAGGTTATAGCCACGCTTTTGCTGACAGCGGCATTATAGACCCCCTCGCATATACGCATTTTCCAGGATTTCCATTCCCAAAGTACCAGTACCAGAGTCCTTTACTAGACCACCATTCCGATATCAAAGGGTGGGCCGGTATAATCCTCATTTGACAGGGAATCTATTGGACTAATTCAGTGAGCACTATTGTCTTGGCGCGCGGCTTGTTCCAAGATTCAGATTATCGAGCTTTGTTATCGTAGAGGTTCGGAATCTTGCGTTCGGTACTTTGACAAATCTTACATGCAACTTCCTTTCTTCGGTTTGATTTCCCAATGCAATTGCGGGATAAAAATTTCTGTAGGTGTGATCAGCGGGCAGAAACGCGATCTGGCCCTGCAATCCCATTCGCGTTGTGCACAATCCACTATTTGCCTTGGTATATCAAGCTTCCTTGGTCAGCGAGTAAGCTTTTCTCGGCAGAGGTAGATTCCGTGTCGATTTATCGGACCCCGCGAGCTCGGCCCAGTGCAACCTACCGGCTACCGGGACCTCCCACCCTTGCGAAGTTCTCAGCCCACTTCGGCTCGCCTCCATCATTATGTCAATCAGTTTGACCGCGGTCCAACCGTGCCACAAAACTGTCGCGTGGGCAGTCCATTCGTGTCGTTCATAGTATAGGGCGCGATATAGAGAGCCTTTGATGAATTGGACATGCAACAGGATTCACGAGGGTCTATTGGACAGGCAAGATCTTACTTGTAATCACAAACAAAATGTGCCGAATCAGATGTCAACCTCGCGGGCGCTTGTACGCCAAATACGTGTAAATAAAGTTCGCTTCTGTGGCAGAAATATTGTATCAATTAAAACAAACTGTTGGAGGCCGATGTAAGTATTTAGAAAACATATAGAGTGGTTAAAATTGATTCGAAGCACGTCGTTACACTTGAAGAAGCTCCAAAATAATTCTAGTCGGAAAAGATGGGTCCAATACGAAACAGTATTGTGATTGTTGTCGCTCTCGTCTCCTTGCTTCACCACACGTTCTCCTTGCCCAATCCGCAACACCCTAAATATCGGAAAAAATGGGATCCTTCTATGGCCGTCGAAGTGTCTGATGAGACCTGGGAGCCAGTAGCAGCTAGAGACGTTGCGGGTTACAATGATGAATTTGGGTTTACGACGAGCCTGCATCGGAGAGCTGTACAATTGAGTTGTTCCAAAAATCGGCCTTGTGCAGATGGGAGCTGTTGTTCAAAAGAGTAAGTCGCCTGCCTTGGAACCAAGCAAGTCATCTAGTAAACTAACGGTTGAATAGCGGTTTTGTGAGTAGACTTGGAATTTAATCCTCCAATTGACTTACATGATCTAACAATTTTCAGTGTGGTCGAGATCCTGCGCATTGCGGCAAAGGTTGCCAGTCACACTGTAATGCGAAAGCAGAGTGTGGTCGGGGTGCCAAACCTCGGGATGCGAAGTGCCCACTCAACGTCTGCTGTTCTGAATATGGCTACTGTGTGAGTATCTTACCTTTCGCTCTAAAATTAGCTCTAGTATCCTGATAAAAGATAATATTCATAGGGAACTACGAAGGTAAGATAGGGATTTGCTAGAAGAAACCTTGTTATCCCAGACGCGTCGACGGGCCAATATATATTAACATTTGCGTCAAGGAATTTTGTTCTGCGGGGTGTCAAAGCAATTGCAACCAGCCCCCAGCAACTAAATTTAATAAAGGAAATGTCCAAAATCTCGTAATAGGGTATATCTAAGCTATTCTCGTATTGCGGTACAGAGCTTGCTAACTCTTGATTCTAGTTATTTCGAGGGTTGGTCAATCGGCAAAACGTCTTGTAAGTTCAGGTTATTGGCAAGAGTTAATATATGTCCAAACTGACTCAACGAAACACTTCTAGGCGGTACAAACCCGCTTCAAGATGTCCGGGTTGTAAGTAATTGTATCCAAGAATGATCAGTTGTTTATTTTGCGCTAACAATAATAAGGACTCTTTGACTCATCTCAATTTTGCGTATGAATTAACCTCAAAAACTTTTGTGATCAAAAATTAAGACCAAGATATATTCTAAATATTGATGTTAGTTTCGCTTATATACATCCCGAGAGTTTCGAAATCGTTCCCATGGAAGGATTAGGGGAGGCGGCGTTTAGGCTAGTCACAAACCTAAAGCAAAAGGCGCCAGGATTGAAAATGTACGAACTATATCCGTTCCCTTTGGTAGTATGTGAAAAGAAATATCTAACAAAATAGCAGTGTTCGTAGTAATTGCGAGGTCATATTAGGTCCAATCTTGGCAGAAGCTAACAAAAACTTATAGTATATATCTATAGGAGGGTGGGCCTTCAATGATGTAGGCGTACCTCAGGAAAAAAAACATCGAATACAGAACAGATGACTAATACGGTTTGCATGATAAGAAAGGGATCTGGCGTTCAGTATTCGGAGATGTCGCAGCGACTGCATCGAGCCGACGCAAATTCCTAGAGAACTTGGCAAAGTTTATGGTTACGGTGCGTTATATCAAGAGATACCATGTCCCTGCACGGAACTCGAGTTGCGAAATAAGTTTGAAAATGAACAAGAAAAGTTGCTGATTCTCTACTGTCCTAGTTTGCTTTCGACGGGGTGGACATTGACTGGTAAGTGCTACTGAGACTTTCGATAACATTTCCCCAAAATATAATCAGTTGACTGAGTAAAACAACAGGGAATATCCGGGCGCCCCTGTAAGTAAAATAGCGATAACTTTTCAATGCAAGCAAAAACTCAACGATGTTTATAGGATCGCGGCGGAGAGAAAAAGGACATCGAAAATTTCGTCAACCTTATGCAGGAGGCTAAACAATATCTCAAGAATCGAAATCCAGGTTGGGGATTAACCTGTAGGTTCTGAGCGTATATTCCGGCTTGAATTTAACGGCTTGCTAACGTGAATATTCTTGCTTAGTTACGGCTCCAACGTCATATTGGTACCTTCGATGGTTTGATGTCAAAAATCTGATCAAACACGCGGATTGGATGAATTTTATGACATACGATTTGTAAGTGATACTTATATAAACTTCTAAAATCTTAACTAACCTAATGTAACAAAGACACGGAGACTGGGATTCACCAGCAGATAACATTGGCTCAAAAGTTTACGCCCACACAAATTTAACTGAGATTTCCGACGCTCTGGACCTCCTTTGGAGGAACGACGTTCCTGCAAATCAGGTGACGTTGGGTTTGGGATTTTACGGACGGTATGTATAATATTTCTCGAGATCCTGCTAAGAGCTAAGTTCTAACTTGAATTTGTAGCTCTTATACGCTTAAAGATCCAAAATGTTCGAAAGCTGGTTGTCCATTTACTGAAGGTGGAGATCCGGGTCCGTGCACCGTGAGTCAGAAATTGACGATCTATAAGAGAGAGGAAAGCTGTTGACAAGCAGGTAGAAAACTCGAGGTATCCTATCGTATCGTGAGATTGAGAGTATTCATTACAACTATTTCGTCGACGTCGGATATGACAAAGCGGCTGGTGTAAAATACTTCTCTTGGGATAGAAACCAATGGGTATCATTCGACGATGTCACGACTCTTAAACAAAAGGTCGACTTTGCGAACAAACATGGGTATAAACCTAATCTGAAGACTGCTTACTATAAATTTGTTAAGTTACTAAAAAACATCCAAATACGAAGTTTGCTAGGGCTCTTTATATGGGCGATAGATTACGATGATGACTCGCATCACGCGCTAGACGCGGTCCTATACCCCAAAGGACTTGGAAAGTTCAGAGCCCAGAATGGCGCTGGAACACAGGGTCAAAGTGACTGGACCGATGTAACGGGCAATGGCTGCACGTGGAGTGGTATGTTTTATACTAGGTCCTATCATCTCGACTACAGATACATAAATCATGGGATATTTCTAACGCATTTGTCTTAATTCAGAGTGCGGCGGGAGATGTGGCTTTGGACAAATATCAGCCACGCACGTCTATTGCGGCCAAGGCAAAGGCCAAGAGCTCCGAAAGCAATTATGTTGCCCCTGGGATAATGTTCCAGATCCGGGCCAATGCAAATGGACTGGGAGTAAGTTGAATTTATCATATATCAATCCCTTCAGAAGGCTGTTTTGCAGATATAATATATTAATCACCCCGATTTTAGCTGCAAACGCTTTCGTTTGTACAGAAGCCTGTCCGCAAGGAACGATTGAGGTAGCTTCTAGCAAGTGGCCCAGCATACAAGGAGAAGATGCCTGGTGCGCGTACGGCGAATCGAGGTACTGTTGTAAAACGGTAAGTTAACTCAATGATTATAGAATATTAGGCTTGAAATAAAATACTTAGATGCTGAGCGGCAACTCACATTTTTCATAATATAGAAAATCGACCCCAAGGAAGCTTGCGACTGGTTCCACGGAGGATGCGAGCCATTGATCAATGGGCACTTAAATGATAATGGTGGTTTCTGCAGTTTCAACGGTACTTGGCTCCGGGATTTCATATTAAAAATTATGTCTTGCGCGCGCGGGCTAACTATGCATACTGTGATTAAGGCAACGAGGTCATGACATGGGCGAAAGGCTCGTGCAGCCCGGACAGCAACATGTACGAGCCATTTTGTTGTAAGAAGGGAATACCAAAGGATGCCTGTACATGGCGCGGAACGTCAGAAAATCAATGTGAAGACGCCAAATGCTTGCCTGGGGAAATCAGATTCCCCACAGATGGCTATCAGCGCGATCGACGCTGTTTTAAAAAGAACACCCCCGTGTTTAACCCCGAAGATCCAACCGGTTCCGACCCGTTTATAAATTTACCGCAAGCTTTATGTTGTAAAGCATCGGACCTGAAAGTGGTATGCTCCTCATTTGACCTCCCTGAAACAATTGTGGTATACCAGTGCCTAATTCTAGTATTTGACAAGAACTATATCCAACTGCCAGTTCCAGTAGAGTGAGTAGATCTCCACAAACTGTCCCGAAGATCAAAGAACTGATGCCATTCCACTAGCCATCTGTTCCCGGATCCTGGCCCGTCGTCAGACCAACAGAACTATGATTTGAAAGTCGACGCTCCGGTGGGAGCAAACGATCAAGATCCAAATAACCATCCCTTGGGTTTCTTTATTCTTTCAGGTACCTAAGCCGATAAAATTAATACTGATCATATATCTAATTCATTGCACAGGCCCGAAGGATGAGGTTTCAAATCTTGATAAGAGAGACGGTTCTCATTGGGAGCTCTTAGGCTGCCCAAAGGAGCCTACAGAGGAGCGATATACAGTCAAAGCTGGTATAAAATCCCAAAATCTTTAAATTTTGAACTACAGCTTACACCATGCCATTAATAGTTTGTACGGATGATGGACCGGATAGCAACTGCGGAGACATCTTCCTCGGAGATCACGGCGTCGCAGGCACTGTTGTTGAAATGCCAGATGGTTGTGGCCCAGGACGCTATGCGATGGCTGTCAAAATGGAAAGGACCTCCTGGGAAAGGGTCCCTATCCATCTTGCGAAAAGAGGACTTCACGATGCACCTGTTTACGATTTCACTTTTGACTATGACTTCAAACCAGTCCAGAAGAGACAAAACTCGAAGGTCCTCATGCGGCTTGATTTCAGCGACGACCCAGGTTACTGGGATACGATTGTTGGTAAGAGAGATATATTCTAGTATCTTGCCGTCTAGAAACCAACTAAAAAACTATAACAGAGCCTCCTGGAGAAACTGTCAAGAAAAAACGTGACCAAGAAATTCAAGAGAAGCATGGAGGAAGCTATAAAAGATGGCTCGAGCATACTTGGCGAGAAGAACGACGGTCCACGCCCCACCACCAGCTTGATGAACTTCACAAGCGTTGGTTCTCTGCCGACGTAGGAAAGTGGATTGATAGACAATCTCGAGTCGACGAATCCTTCACTCTCGCATCCCACCGTGTCAGTAATAATATTAGATGGTGGCTGTTCAGAGAACATCGGACATGCAAGATCGGGCAGGTGGACACAGAGATGAAATTCAATATGTACGCGGACTTAGATATGCAGGTTACAGCCTCAGTTGTTCTCACATTGATTGTAAGCATTTCACTCAGATTGATATGGGTCTCCTACAGAAAGTTGCTGACATTTATTCTAGGGGAAGCTCGGAAACCTTCGCTCATTCGACGAATCCCACATCCGTTTCCGATGCGCTGGTGATATAACAGCAACATTTCACGTGGATGCTTATGGAAAAGTACGCTTCAACACTGGCTCGTATGAGCTTTTCAGTCTTGCAAATTTTGGTGCCACATTTAATGTGCCTGGTATCGTAACGGTTGGCCCAAATTTCCGTCTTATAGGGCAACTCTCAGGTGAGGCGACTTTACACGCTGAAGCTGAAGTCAAGATGTCTCTTGCGAAATGGGACTACACACAACAGTATCCTGGTGGCGGATTGGGGCCGCCCAAAGAAGCAGCACACCCTAAGGGTAATGAGCCAGAAGACCCTGGGCTGGGTAAAGATGTATCTTTACAGTGGGATGTAGACGCAAGCGGCCAGGTAGTTGCACATATAACACCTAAGGTAACCGTAGGTATCGATTTCAAACTAGATGCATTGGCCAGTGCCACTGTAGAGCTTGGTCTTGACAACTACGTCCGAGTTTATGGGAGTGCGGGAGTGGGGACTGGTAAGAATGGGTTCTACTGCTACGGAGTTGACGGAGGAGCAGAGTTATACGCACAGATAAACGCGCCGTCTATGTTTGGATATGATCTTAGCAATACATACAACCTATGGGATAAAAAGGTAATTTCTATTAGCCAAGGGTGGGTAGATTAAGGATCATTACTAATCTATTGTCGCAATCAACAGTTCGATATATACCCTGAACGATGCAACAAAGGCGCAGAATCTAAGAGAGAATTTAACAGCGAGTTGATCGCAGGTAATAACTCGAGTTACTTTAGCGATTTAGTTAGCCGATGATAGCGCCGGCATTGTTGCACAACGATATCAAGCGTTTATTTTGTTTTTGTGCACTCAGATAGTTCCGCCAAGAGGCATGTTAGTAGATCTTGTTAATATTAATATATTCAATATATGTATTATCTATGGTTCCATGCATTATATGCATCAAAGTGGCTGGAATTGAAGGGGAGACCCTGATAAACCCGAACTACGAGGCGATACCGGGCTGAGATGATGGATCTGTTTCATCCGACATTTCCATCATCTTCCGACGCTCCTCCGCTTTTGCCCTGTCTTTTCTCGTGACCTGCTCACCTATATGAAGCCAGTACCCATTGCAGCCGCATACAAAGAAAAAGCTCGAGAAGAAAATACCCAAAACTATCCCAAATCGCTTCCCGGGGCTTCTTTGTTCCCACCAGTCAGGACATTTATGCTCGAGGCTGCCCATCCTAGCATCGTAGCCAAACGGGCGACCCCGCTTCCCACTTCCCTCCACCAAATCGCACCACCGTTCAAAAGTTGGGTTATATGGCTCAAAGAACCATAAAGGTTTGCATATTTCGACATGAGCACTGAGAAAATTTTGGACATCGTCGGCATCACAACCCGAAAGGCAAGGGAAAATGTCGTGCATCCGACATAAACAGGTGGTGTTCAAAGGAGAAATACCGCATTGGGTTTTAGGTAAATATTGCGATATGCATTGGTGGGAACATTCTGGGAATAACGAGGCGATGTCGACTGCTGGGACTTCCGTAGGTGATGAGATTTTTGTGACTCCGACAGTCGGGGTCAGAGGCGATGGCTCGCAATCCAAGAGATTGCAAAAGTTGTCACTGATTCGCTGTTTGTTAGCTTATTTTGTTCTTATAGCTCGTTCCAAAATAATTGTAATAGATGAGCATATCAAAAGCTAACCCACCTAGGACAGCAGCCTCCATTGAGACCTTTGGGACAACCGTTCCATCCACTTTCACAGACTTCGGTATGTGTGCCACCGTGTAGCGTCGTTGTGGCTACAGTTTCTACAGGTGTGCTCGACCAATTCGGTAGCCCGACATTCGTAGTTGTGTTAAAGCCAGAACAGACGCTCTCCCGCCACGATTGTTCCGACTTGATATCATCCTGTCCGCACTTTACGTTGACACACTCTACTGGGAGTTCGTACGCGAGTCTGCCGGTTGGAAGCGCACAGAAGCACGACGCAACGAACGGTGTGCATGGGACTGAGCGTACTGCGGACGCGACACACGAGGAAGCGCAGGAAGGAAGTTCTGCGTACGTAATTCTGTTGGCGGCAGTTGTGGTGGCGGCTATCGAGGAACTCGCACCACTCGACGATGATGCGACATGAGTCGTGGACTGGGCGACAAGCTCCCCAATGAGGAATTGCAGCAACAGCAACTCCCTCAGATACCGTGAATACATTTCGGAAAATTGAGAGAAGAACAATGGGGAGAAAGCGAGCCGAACGAATCTCAACCGTTCATGGCTGGCCCAGTGCCTATTTACATACTCCTCGGTTGATGATCCTTCACAATGGTGAACAGGGCTGTGGTGGATGGGTCGCTTTTCACGTTATGTTATCAGCCTGGTAGACGCCTAGCCAAGTCCCACAACAACACAAAGCCCACCCCGAGTCAGGGGTCTTGTCTGCCCAAGAACGGCGGGATTAGTAGTCGGCTTTAACACAACCGACCAAATTTCGAATTTCCTGTTTATCTTCGAGAGCGGGGTAACTATAGTGCTAAAAGAGAGTTATTCCATTGATCTGCCCAGAAGGATAAGTCGTCGCTCATTTATCTACAAAATTAATTCGCCCCACGATGTTTTCAGCAGATCGCTCCTCAGTTTCCCCTTGAACCACAACTGGAACTCGAGATCTGTCAACCCAACCTTCATAACAATGACAAAAGTGCATTGGTAAAATGACTTCCGCCTTCTAAAAAACGAGACCGCCTCTGTTGATTTATGTTTGTCAAACATGGCTAAGGGCAGTCCCGTCATATCAGAGACTAGACAACATGCCGGTTTTACATCTGGTTGTAACATATCAGCATTTTTATTCATGTTCGCAGCAACTCATGCAATTTAAACTCAAAGCAAAGGGTAAACTACCTTTGGTAACCCGTGGAGGGGGGTTGTCAAGTGCACACATTACGATTCTATCCTTCCAAAGTTGGGGTGACTTTTCGAAATTCCTTTGAAATAGTTCCTTCACTTCCGCTATTCGTTTATTGTGTATTTTATCTCCCTTCGGATTGTTACTTTTAGTCAGCCTATAGATATCAATGCCAATCTTATATCGATGAGTTTCTACCTTTTTGATCAGCCAGTTTACTTGGTTCTTTGCCATAGCAACTTTTGTCCTAGGATTGAAAAAGTCTTCATCAAATCGGTGATCATGCTTGTTTGGATTCCACGGCTCGCTGACCCGAATTCCATAGCTCATTGGACACAAGCGAATTGTAATCGGATCATCTCCTCCGAGCAGTGACTGCTGATGTGACTCTATTGCCCCTCGGATAACAGCAAACTCTCTGTAATAGTGTTAGAAAGGGGTATAGGCCTTTGAAAGATATTCGAAGAACAACTTACGCATCTTTGGGCTTGATAACTTCTATCTCCTCCGGGAATCCAGAAGCATATTGCCGCACCTTCTGGTGGAGGTATTTAGATGACCCAAGACCGCCAACTAAAAATATTGACTATCGAGGTTATTATTAGTATAGTCGAAATATCCAAAACTCTGCACTTAATTCAATACTAACTTTGACCACTAATCCCTCTCGAACACAGCGTTCGACGTGCTCTTTTAAACATTCCATTGTTCCAGCAACAGAATCTTCAAAAAAAGCCCGCATTTTCGCCCTAAAAGTTTATCAATACTGAACTAATATGAAGGTTGAGACTTATAGATGGCTTCCCTACCGACTAATCCTGAGATATCCCCCTATTATATTAGTTCCTGTTAGATTCGGCGGCGAGACTTGGATTGTGACGTATGGTGTCGCCGGCTCATTGTTGAATGCTTCTTTACGCTCTGAAAATAATTTACACATGCGCTGTAAATGGTTCACCCCTTCTGCAGTCTGAAAATACGATCTCCATATCGGATCCATGCCCTCTTCAAATAGAAATCTTTTAAATGCCAAGTCAATATTCATCGAACCGCACGGCCGACCGGTGACAATATTAATCTGTTCAATTTTCGGTCGAGGCATCTGTTCTTTAACGATATATGACGCAATATCCTAGTTTGGTATTTTGAGTTTTAATGATCGAGTATATAAAATCAAAAAGAGTAATATGGGAGTCCTTACCACGGTCCCGCCTCCTGCATCACATAGTACAATGCACTTCCCTGGTGGCATTAAACTCTTGATACCATGATTTATCGTGTATAGAATAGCAGCCTCTGGTTCTCTTAGTGAAACTGATACTGTATGACGACCAAAACTAGTTTTTTTAACTATCATTTTGAACTTTTCTACTTCCAACACTTCGAACTGAGCTGGAACTGTGAAAAGAACATTGTAGTCCATATCCTCTGGTTTCAAACCCTCGTCCGCAAACGTTATTGCCACGTGGCTGTAGAGAAGTTGTAAAAAGTCTCCAATCACATCATCCACAGACTTTCCGAGATTCTCCCATGTCGGCTTTCTAAACGGTTCAGGCTTCCCAAGAATGGATTGTCGCTTCGCTTTATCGTCGTCGTTTACGTCTAAGAACATCTTGAACATCGAACATCGTTGAGCTAAAGGAGCGCCCTCCGCCGCAAAGCCGAAATACTCGGGATTCCAACCTCCTGTGACCGCATCATAACAATAACTAATTATTGTCGGCACTTTGTAGAGTTTACCGGAAGCACCCGGCCAGTTATCAACCTGGCTAAATTGTTCGTTCGGCCCAACTAGCATATACGAGACGCCTATAAGTATGCAGAAATATCATCAGCATTAAGAAAAAGTATATTTGAAAAAAATGGCTAGAAGGTTTGAATAAAAGTAGTTCTCGAATGACAGTTACCTGAGAACGTAGTCCCAAAATCTACAGCAATTGCGAGAACCTGCCGATCCATCCTGTGCCAAACAGAAGTATCATAGGTATATCCCTTCTTGTTAGTAACTATATCGATTTATTTTTCCAGGCGCAATTAATGCCCAAAGGAAACAGTTAACAGGGAAATAGATCTCTGCCTTGGAGAAAACAAGAGGTTTAAATCGAACAAATCGGTAGCAAATATTGAGTCTCGCAAACCCACGCGAATGACAGCCGCACACTAAATTGATCAAGTTGAAAAATTAAATTTGAGTAACAGTAGGAGCAGAAAAGCAAAACTTGGTATTATTGTAAAGTCTCACCAAATTCACATTTCTGGGCTGCGCAGTTCGTATCTTATCCTGAAATTCAAAGGAGACATTCCTATTCATGGATTTTTTGGGTGCTTACCTCTGGCCAAACTGTTTCAGGGTGACTGTTCCCGACGAGACGGGTAGAGACTTCGACTCTGGGCGGCTCTGCAGCGATACCACACAGTTACCCGTGAGTTTTGTGGAATGGGTTTATGATTAGAGCAATCACGCCCCGAATCTAAGCGACGAGTTGATGATTAGCAGCCAAAAGGAGTCTATTTTCGCTGTGCCACAGGCTCGCAGCTAGCAATTTCTGTCGTACAAACAATTTCGAATATGTCGAGCGTTCCTGCCCCGTCACAGTTTGGGGCCCCCTCCCTGTTTGTTGTAAATATAATTTTATGCACGCTTTTCTGAAAGACTAAAAAGAAGTAAAAGGGAAAGGACTAAGAAGATTAGTTTGGAGAGACTAGCTACAGTCCTCGATATTCCCCTTTAGAATACTTTGCTTTTGCGTATACTTTCAGCGAGTAAGGTGGCACCGCGCAAGCAGGAGATTCTCAGCACAGCCTTTAAATTGGGTTTTCAAACACCTTTCAATGCTATCTAGCGTCTATTCACTACATCACTAGTGCAATTTTACAGAATATTTATTTTCAATTTCTTTTCGTTAAATAATAGAAGTACCGCCAAAATCCCATTTGTAGAGAGGCTACCCTGGTTCTTTAAATCTATATACATATAACAGGTTCTCCCAAATACAAGTAGCCTAAACTAAAGGCTTACTATTGGTCTCAGTAACTCGAAAACTCAAGATGGGATCTACATGTATGTATGGAACATCTACATATGTATATCACTCATACACGAGAGTAGCAGCAAATTTTCCACCAGATCCCACGCCAACCTCAACAGCAAGCGAAAATATCAACATAACTAGCGCAACCGATGAGAGTCTTTTCACAACCAGTATCACCAATATCCTCTGGTACCCAAAAACGATGGCGATGAGAATCACCGTACTGGATAACGGGCGTTATGTGTGTGAATATTCTAGCGATATCATCTCCAACAATGGCGAAACGAAACAGTCTGTTTACAAGTCATCCGTTACAGGTTCTTGGGCGATTACAATTTTGAATCCTCCCCAAGCACCTTGTACCCTCAAAGGTACCCCACCTAGCATATTGTCTGGAGAGTGCATAACTCCGCCAGGACGAGGAACTACTGTAACTGTTTGTAAACGTCAGGCGGGATGGAGTCCTCAGCCGACAAATCCAGAATCAGCAAGCATTTCTTCTACAGAAATATCTTCTGTTCTATCAATCAGCGTATTAACAAGCGGTGCTTCTACAAAGACATCTAGCGTTCAGTCAATCAAGCTATCAGCAAGTGATACTTCTACAGGGGCCTCTAGTAGTCAGACGGACGGCTCCTTTAAACCGAATTCATCTTTTTCTCGCAAGATGATTGCTGCAGTCGCAGCAATCGCTACCTTCTCGATAATCCTTTTTTTAGTTTTGTGTTTTTGCTTCAACAGAAGAAGGAGATCCAAAGTCAGAAAAATCCAAAATTTAGGTGTCATCGAGGAAAATACGCCAAACTACGAGGTCTCTCAGACAGGATCGAAAGTAGAGAATGGCCATAATAGAAGTTAGTTATTTACTACCATATCCCTTATCTACGTCAGCTCCAGATCACATCTATCTAAAGAAATACTCACTCTCTAGAATCGTCGAGCATTCGTATTCCACTTCTTTCAAGACCAAGATCAGAAATCATATTAGACGACAGCGCGATTCTCAAACTTTTCAATGAGTTAGACAACAGTATAACCGATCATGTTATCAACTATTGGCAAAACAATGAGATAACTTCCACGCAATACCAAACCTACCTGAATACGCCAGCGTCTAGAGAATCGTGGACTGGGATACTATACCACGGGAGACCATTATTGGCGAATATGGAAGCTCGTATCCCAATGTTCCGTGCAATATTGGCCTATCACGTCTATACTGCAATATTCGATTGGCGAGTTCTCTCGCCGCCCCAGCAAGACCGAATATCCGAAGGTATGATCAAGATATTTGTTTAAAACTGATAGCTCCCGATTAAATGAGAATTTCTAACAAGTACTTCAATAAAAAGGTCTATCGCGTCGCCGCGCAATCCTCCAAACACTAGAGAAGTCAGAGGCAGATATAATAAACCGGGCACATTTAATCTATAATCTCCTAGAACGAGAGTCAAGGCCGCATATATCCCCAGAAAGCAGTATTAACCCTCTTTACGAGGAGAGTTTACGGCAGATTGCCAAGGAGGTGGTTTCTTTGAGTCTCACCTTGGGAATGCAGGCAGATGCGTTCAAGTTTGAGTTTAGAAATAAGGACAGCGACGAAACCACCCCAACGAATATGTTGGCAGTTAGACTGCTTGGAGAGCCTGGAACGAACAATGACACGATGGAAATCGTAAATGGGATGGATGGGACGATTAGAGCACTGGTATCACCTGGTATTATTCGGATTTCCAAAACTAGAAAAGAAAATGTTATCAGAAAAGCGCAAGTTTTTACCGCTTAGTTCCAATTCAATAATTATTAATATAGATTTATCTTTTCTAGACTCATGAGACTTGAGATCTGTTCATTATGGTCATCAAGAAAAGGAACCAAATTCTAGTCCTATTTTTGTGTATGAAGATTTCTTTTACATGTAATGAGAGCGTACTGTACAAAAGGTCATTGCGATAGGTACAACGTATACTGAAAATAAAATATGACTAAATACAAAGTACAGAAGCTAAAACCTTAAGGAATTGAAAGAATGGAAGGGCTCTGAGCCCGGTTGTGTAGGTACAAATATCATCAAAATGTAAAGATACCCATACAACTGTTATAAATTAACTAGGGAAGTTCGGCCGGTCCCTCCAATAGACCAATATGCTGGTAGTTTTGACTTAGCGAGCGTCTATCGATTATTGCATTTATCTCTCTCACTAAAGATGGACCAAGCGGTTCTTCGTTAATCGTGGTTAGCTGTATGGGAAGCGTAATTTCTGTAATGGTGATTTGCGTAACAGTTTCATCGGGTCCCCTAATGTCCTCCATGGCCACCACCTGAGCTTCCGAACTGGGACAACCGATGTGAAATGGGTCGTACATCAGCCGTATCGCATTCTCTTTGTAGATTTTTCGAATCCTTTTCGCATCGGTTCCCATCGTGTTGCGCTGGATTGTTTCCAAATCCTTTTTGACAGTCTCGTGGTTGGTTCGAATGTCAGTCCTGGTGTCCAACATTATAGACAGCATCATCTCCTGCCTGAGGCTCGAGATCCCGCTATTTATTTTTCCGATGGTCTCCTGTACCACTTTAAGGTCGCCATTTACAAGAGAAAGTCGGCTCTTTGCCCGTCGGAATGGATTTCTTTGCTTTAGCTTCATAATAATACATTCCGTTAGATTGGTGAGCTTGTTGACTCGCCGGTGTAGATCGTGGACCAGCAAGGCGCAATCATCCCTTCTCGCGGTATCGAGCTCCGCTTCTTCCAGGAAACCTCGAAGATTTGAGAGTTGACGTCTAGTGTCTTTGAAGTCGCGTATTAGATCCTCAAGCATTAAATTGGCAAAGTGGACCTCTTCCTTGAGTTCGTAAAGCCGGTTAATCGCGACGGCGATCGGGATACCGAGGCGGAGGCATATCGATTTCAGTTCCTCCATCTTAAACCTGGTTATATATCCAATACTTCATCAAATATATATATATCTTTAATTCTCTCTCCAAACGTGTGCGCTCGAGTCGAAAAGAAGTTGTATCGGTGTATTCGGACACCCGTTGGCACCAAGGTTGGAGCCAAGTGCGATTAAGAATTAAGAGGTCAAGAAACTACGTAACTGAATATTTTCTTGTATCCATGGTTGGTGTTATCCAGCCATGACTTGCTATCATCAAAGGTTCTAGAGAGCCTGCATCCGTGGGAGACCTTGCAAATTCTATGGTGTTATTATTAAGGCTTCGCCCCGGGGTTACTTGGAGGATGCGATTCCAGCATCCAAAACTCGAATCCTACAACTCTCATGATTCGCCAACAGCCATCTTCATCTCTCACTCGCTATAACATTAGACGAAGGTCAGTTTACTATGAAGTGTCGTACAAACCTGCATCTGTCCGTAAGAAATGAAGCGGCTGAACGGTAGGCGCGTGTTGTGTTTCCCATTCCGCATGAGACCCAAATATCTGCAAGACTGTGGCAAGCTGCATGTCTTGGGTGTTTGCTTTCCCGAATCGACGCACATTTTGCAATATTCGCAAGCCACCCGCGTACCCATTTTCATCCATTTCGAGACATTATTCTGCTCAAAATGTCACCTTGCAGCTAGGCTTCTATGATTTTGTATTTCATAACGGGTAACCTTGTTTTCAAGAATTATTATTGGCGAACTCGCTATGACCAGGACTGGGATTTGAAAGATCAAGATCTATATTAAAATTAATAGCCTCTCCACATTATATAAACACGATTTATGAAGCAGATCTCGTCCCAGATCCTGCACGCCCTCGATCTAATTAACCTACAAGATGGCAAGGGCGCCTCCAACTGCGGCGACCACAAATCCCAAGCTCGCGCCAATTCTGATACCACCATTTGGAGTTTGAGTGCTTGATGGCGCGCTGGTGGTTTTACTCTCGGAGACTGCCGTGTTTGGAGCACCGGTCGGGCCCGCTTGAGCGGAACTGTTTTCATCCATGCTAGTAACAGAAGAAGCGGGAGTAGGAACGGGAGTGGAGCCAATCGTCGTAGCAGGAGAGCCGCCACCCCCAGTTGCGGTCGGGGCTGGGGCGGTACCACCGTCGGGAAGAGGATATGGACCGGTATACAAGTTACCTTGTCGGCCATCAGCAAGGGTATAGCTTCCGTCCTGAAGATTTCCATGGTTTCCTGCGGCGTCTCTCCAGGTCCATGCTCTATAGTATTTGGAATATGGCTCATTAGCTTGTTTACTTCTCATCAAAGATCCCTTGGCCGGCTGCCTGGTTAAATTTCAAAGTGCTGCGGATGGAGGATTATTTACAGTCCATCGAAACACAACGGATAACCTTGAAGAGCAACGCAGCTCTCTGTTCCGGTGCAATCAAGGGTGGCGCGCTTTACGATCCTGCGCTTGACAGCGTTTCCGATAATGCGATACAAATAGTCTGGGTCGATGCTGGATGCGCCGCCACCACTGCCCGACGAGAGTTGGTCAAGGTATGGAGTCACATCAATGGCGTTGGAGGCATCGCAGGAGGCCGCTAGCTTTATCAAGGACCAATGTTAGCCCATTTCTACTGTGCAAGATCATCCTAAACTTTCCAGTTAGAGACCCTCGGCATGGACTCGCCACTTACGCTGGTCACAATAAAAGTCGACACAACAGAGAGAATCAGAGAAACCCGCATATTGAAAATGTTCAAATATGGGAGGCTATTTCTTCAGAGTGAAAGAATAGAATCGAAGTATTAGAAAAAGGTAAAAGTATGACTTGAATATCTGAAAAGAGTGTATTTGAAGATTTTCTTACAATCCAACGGTACGACCTGGGCGCCAATGGCTACTCAAAAGCTTAAATACTTTCTCCTTTGCCATGACTAGTGGAGTTCAGGGGCGCTTGCGGGCGCTCCGTCGCATAGAACATGAGGATCCACCCGACGCCACCACTTAATATCAAGAAGTTATTGATCCTTATAGATACATGAACTTAGGCGATAAAACATTTGAGTATTTCAAATATAAACATTTGATCCCGGAACTAGACTATCTTCCTATCTTCTACATCGAGGCAAACTTGAGCATGGTTAACACTCTCTGATAGAGCGAATAAAAGCATCTTTCCGAGTGAAGTCTCCTTGCATTGAACAACGTGATACTCTCTTTATTCAGTATCTTTTTAAGACTCTCGTGCGTTATCTCTGAGATAGATTTGACGGGATTTGCCAAGCGAGCTTGGCAATAATTGAAGGATTTATTTCGTGATAAAACGCAGCCAATATAATCTTTAAATGGCGTGTGCGATCGGAAGAAGAGAGCTCCGGAACAGCCGTTTATCACGGCTAGTGGATCGGATTCAACTTGAGTAATCAGCTTCAAACCCAAGGGCTAGATATTAGACGGCGAAAAACGCCACAAAGGTCAAAAAGCCGGAGAACAAGCATATTTGAGCCGGAGCTGCTCGTGATCAACCGGATATCCAAGAATGTTTCGTACGAGAGTTCCAGAGCCGCATCAACGGGCTGGCTTCTCATTCCGAGATATCGCGCAGATACATTGAGACTATTCAAGTACCCCGGCATCAGCTGCCAGGGATATTGTTGGTCGGTCGCTGTGTCACCGTTGCGGATTTGTTGGATTAAAAGTGTTGTTACGCCAGAAACTGCAAGAGCCTCATTCTTTGATTTTCTTTACGAGGCATCCAGCCATGGCTGATAGCCACGAAAGTTTCCGTGATTGTTGCTTTTGGATATATTAGGATATGGATTTATAATATCTCAACTGTGTCCTGAAGCTTGCACCATTGCGTACGCGTATTGATCTTCAATTATTACGAACACTCGAATCGCGATAAACGTATTGGGATGAGGTTGGCAGGAGGTGCGTCGTACGCCTTAGCCTCGTTGCCAGATGGTTGTTGTCGTGTTCGCTATTCGTGGTAGGTGTGTAAATACCGGCGCCCAAAACCTACCGAGCTGCGACAAAAAGGGCGACATCATAAAAGATCGATCGGTATCAGAACAACTTCAAGCTCCTATCTAGCACAAAAAGTCGGTATAGGTCGAGTCAGCCTCAATCGAGGGAGCGGCGAGAGTAACAGCATAGTCGCTGGATTAATATGTATAAATTGGCATCGTCAATTCACAGTTCAATCTCAATATCAGGGGTCAAAGACCAAGCGCGCGAACGAGCTAGGATGGGCTTCTTTTCAACAACAAAGAATACACCGACAACTGAAGACGAGGATTACACCTCGGATACCGAAGGCGAAGAACATGAGTATGAAGAGGGAGAAGTGGAAGAGGAAGAGGACGGAAATATGAGCCACAATGCGAAATTCAGCCTAGCACCGCAGGACATCGCCACAGAGCTAAGCACTGCATCCCTTGAAGCGTTGCAAGACGACGGCCAACGCAAAATCCTCGATGTCGTCGATAATTTAAAGCGAATTGGCTTGAGCAATGTTCTGAGTCTTCCACAGCTTGTAGTCTGTGGAGATCAGTCGTCAGGGAAATCGTCAGTTTTAGAAGCGATAACAGAAATTCCTTTTCCTCGAAAAGAGAATCTATGCACCCGCTTCGCGACAGAAATTATCCTTAGGAGGAGTCCTAATCTGCAAGTTACAACTACGATAAATCCCAACCCAGACAGGCCAGAAACCCAGCAAGCGGCACTGCGGAGATTTACTCGCACAATATCCGACTTTACGGAACTGCCCGGCCTCATTGAGCAAGCTACGGAACTTATGAGTCTTGAGAAAGGCCGAGCGTTTTCGAAGGATGTTTTGAGCATTGAGATATGTGGTCCCAATAGACCACAACTGTGAGTAAATAGTCGATTCTCCCAACTTCTTGAACTCGGGCGACTAACTTATTATAGCACCCTTGTTGATTTGCCTGGTCTCATCCACTCTAAGAACAAATCCCAAAGTGAAGAGGATATAGTCCTCATTCGCGAATTAGTCGAAAGCTACATCAAAAATCCACGCACCATTATTCTAGCCGTCATATCGGCCAAAAATGATTACGCGAACCAAGTTATCCTGGAATATTGTCGCAAGGTAGACCCGAAGGGCAACCGTACCCTAGGCATCATCACAAAACCCGATATGCTCCGACCTGGATCTGACAACGAGAAAGCTTGGGTCGATTTAGCGAGTAACAAAGACATCTACCTCGAACTCGGATGGCATATTGTGAAGAACAGAGAAGATGGTGACTCCATGAGCTCTTTCGAGCAGCGTAATGCCTCCGAGCGGGCGTTCTTCTATAAAGATCCCTACCGGACACTTTCGAAAGATACACTCGGAGTTGAGACTCTTCGTGTTCGACTTAGCCGTTTACTGAAAGAGCACTTAAGGAGAGAGCTTCCGGGCTTAAGCCAAGAGTTAAGGCAAATGCTTGAGAATACGGTCGAGGATCTGGAAAAGCTAGGTGAAGGCCGCACATCTCTCCAGGAGCAGACAGTATACCTCACAAAGACTGCAATGGATGTCCAAGCTATTGCGGATGCGGCAATCCAGGGACGATACGACCATCCCTTCTTCAACCTGGCAGCCACAGACATCCCACCCGACAAGAACTTCGGAAGGCTTCGAGCGATCGTACATCATCTGAACTTGGAGTTCGCTCGTGACGTCCAATTATATGGTCGAAAGACTATGGTTGTCATGGATAGTAAGCTCGATCCCGTCGAGTTTGATGTTGATCCAAAAGTGGAAAAGAAGCTGTTGGAGTGGGTTCAAAACAACAAGAGAAATACCGACGCCAAAAAATCTCGCACGGAACGAACGCTCCCTCGGAAATTAACCAGAGATGAGGCCATCGACCACGTTTGCAAAGTCATGGAACTTTCGAGAGGAAGAGAACTGCCAGGAACTTTTAACCCCCAAGTAATCGGCATGCTATTCCGAGAACAGTCCGAGCCGTGGAAACATATCGCCTTTAGGCATCTCGATCTGGTAGCCTCAACGTGTAGCGTATTCGTAGACAAGCTGCTTACATATTGCACATCCAATGATCTTAAGAACCGCCTCTGGTCTTCCCGGGTGGAAACATCTCTCAAGGACGCCATCAAAGCCGCCAAAGCAGAATTACAAAAGATCCTCCAGGATAAAGACCGCCATCCGATAACTTATAACCACCACTACGCGGCCAACGTTCAAAAACTTCGTCAGGAGAAAATCGGCGATAGGATCAGAAACCTTATCAAAGATGCAAAATCCTTCATGAACATGTCACAATTGGAAGCTTCGCTTTTAGAAACCAAAGATCAGCCAGACACGGATCGTTTTGCGGCGGAGGAAGCATTTGATTCGGAAAGAACATACTACAAGGTATATTCAAACCATTCTTCACGAGTGAAAGTCACCACTAACCGCTGCACACATATTTAATAGGATGAGATGCGATATTTTATAAACGTTGTCACTAAACAGGTGATCGAACGCCACTTGATAGATACACTCCCAAGCCAGATTATCTCTCCGATGGATATATCTCGTATGCCAGAACACGAGGTCGTGTTCCTCGCTTCCGAGCCAGCAGAAATCTCTCAACGAAGGAAATTCCTCGCCGAGAGGAAAGTCTTATTGGAGGCTGGACAGGAGACCTTTAGGTTTGCCACTGCGGGCTAGATTATTGGTATATGGCCTCATAAAAGGCGCTATTCGATGTTCCACACCACATCCAGATCTATCAATAACCGAATATCTATACATAAAGACTTCACCATACATGTCAGATCTTTACTTCATATCTAGCCATTAGCGTATATTATCACAAGCAATAGATCCTATGAACATTTAGACCAAGAGAAACCATATTTCATTGTACCCATCTCTCGCAATCGACAACAGGTGTTGTTTATTCTTTTCTATTTATGACCAAACTATACCAAATGCCATAGCGCTATGTCAGAATAGAAAAAACCGGGGGGAAACGAAATAAGCTATCTATCAAAATAAAAGAACGCCCGTATAAGCCATCCTCACCTCCATTGTCGTTATCAATATCGTGACCAGTGTGCCGTGTCCATGTACATATATACAAAAGCCAACCTTTGTTTTTCGGTTCCAAAAAGTAAAACCTTCGCCAATCGTGCAGAAAACAAAAAAAAACAAAAGGAGAAATCGTAGTCAGTCTATATTCGATAGACCAGCGCATAGCAAAGCCAAGATTTAAAAAGGGAAAACGTCGAGACCCATAGATGAAAAAAGCAAAACGAGGTGCCAATGCCAAACAGAGTGTGGGAAAAGCAGAAACAAGAGAGGGTTAAGGAAAGAGCAGGAATGGATCCCGTGATTAGTAGAAAAAAATGCCGTTCGAGAAGCAGGCTAAGAAACAAAACATAAGTACAGTAATGTAGTATAAATAGATTTCAACAATTCGGATAGGCGCGGTCATCCAATATCAACCAAAACAGTTGCAGCCACAGGCACATACCTACAGTATCGTGATTCGGAGGGTGCATCGTAGGAAAGAGAAAATGCAACCTCGTATTCTTCACGTTTTTCCTGGTTTGTCGTCGTTTGGTATACCTCGAATTGCCTTTTGCACATTCAGTAGATACCTCAATTGGGTTGCCGCATCCATAGCTTCCTTCAATTTCTCGGCGACCTCTCCAGTCTCTCCGTCAGACAGTATTTTCACTTTCTTTAGCGCTTCCTCCGTGTGGGCGATTCGTTCGTTGTAAGCTTGCTCGATCTTCTTCCTCGCGGCCCCCATCTTTTCGAGTTCTTTCCTCTGCTGTTCGATCGTAACCTCCAATTTCGCCACTGTTGTCTTGTTCTTCTTCTCCTCCGCCGCGATCTCCTCAATCCGCTTCTTAAGCCGATTCAAGCCTGTTTGGTACTTATCCTCCAAGTGCTTCCACGACTGCGAGAGTACTTCGTACTGACGAGCGTATCTCTCTTTCTCTGACACCTCGGCGGAGAGGTCCTTAGAAAGGTCTGCTACTCGGACATCTTGCTCGGAAACGTACTTGCGGAGATTCGATTCGGCATCCTGGCGTTTCTTGAGGTTGTCCTCGCGTTCGGAGCGAAGTTCTTCGATTTTACGGTCTTTACGGGAGATAGCTGTCTGTATTCCGAGTCATCGGGCATCTGGTGTTAGCTAGTGTCTTGCCGAGCAATATCGGGTGGCGTTATCGGGATCCTTATCGGTATCGAAACATGGAGGTGGGGAGGTAACAGAATATTAACGGACCTTATCAATGTTCGTCTGATGAACGAGGTTCTCATTGATGGACTGTAACGAATCTCGCGATGACCGGGCGGCTTCCGCTCTACGTTGCTCCTCCTCGCGCTATGAATGCAAATGACGGTGACCTGTCAGCTTGGGTTCTACACAATATTCAAACATCCCCGACCTTATGGCCGTACGGCAGCCAGAACAAAGGTTGACGAAAACAGCTTACCTTCGCAGTCTCACTCTTCAGCTCCCTCCTTAACCGATCGTTTTCCGCCATCAGCTTCTCGATTACCCTCCCACTCTTTCCCGCACTCCGGCCGATGGACCCAGTCGGAGAGAGACCACCGTTGGCAGCCGCGGAGGCCGGTGATAGCAAGTTAGACCCCAAGCCATTGGGGAGGTCCATGTCCGAGAAACCATCGGTGTCGATTCGAACACCGCCGTTGGGATGCGCGTCGTCAGTCATGGCGTTCTGGCGGTGATGGATGATAGGAGCCACGGGTGCGGTAGTAAGGATAGATGGAAAGTCGAAAGTGATATGAGACGTGTAACAAAGCCAACCGACCGCGACGGGGTTATAATAGGGGACTTCGATAATAGGAGTAACCGCTTTTAGGGGCTTGCAGGAATAGGGCTGGCTGTGCTTTTCCGGAATGTAGATGGTCCAAAGGGAAAACGCCAGCTGATGCAATGCACGGACGAGGGGGAGTTCTCTATAAGGAACCAACTGAGGACGGCGAGGGAATAAGCGGAGATACGACGCCTATATATATGTCATTCTGGATCGATCGCGGTCTGCAGCGTCAATGGCGGTGTCGACGTTGATATGGCCCGGGGCGGGGTGGAGTGTAGCGCAGGTGGTGCAGGTTGAGGGAGGACGAAGCTGTTTGGGGGAAGTTGACAAGGTGTTTGCCCAGCTGAAGTCCCCAGCCCAAGCCGCCGCGAAGCCCCCAAGAGCCCCACCAGCATTCCTCCCAGATGTGCCGTTTACCATGGGCCCGCTGAGATCTCTACCGGGTTCTCACGATGCCCCCCCTGCATTATAATTGCTACTGTTATCGGACGGTCTGATAGTCCCCTTTTCTGTGCTTCTAGCGCAGTGTAGTAGTAATAGTATACCGATATATATATACAATCCACGTCCCGTGCATGCGTACCGCCAATCACTCAGACTGGATATCTACAAGAATTCAATGCCGACTCCGAACTGGAGTCCCTTTCTGGCCCTCTCAGCCCCTTCCTCCCCATACGTGCCCCTCACTCCCAATGGCAAACAAAAGTTGAGCTCGAACCTGGCAACCGGGTGTCCGTAGACAATCCCGACGCCGGCCGCCAGACTCGGTGCCTCGCTCAAAAGCCTCGAAACTGTATATCTCACCTCTTCACCCACGCTCGCTTTCCCACCGCCTGGCGGTTTCTCGAGTGCCAGTACCCTCCCACCATTCACAAATGCTTGAAACCTCAGCCCGCTATCCGCTCCCGCCCTGGGGAATGGGAAGAGCATCCCCAAGCTACCAGCAACATATGCATCTCCTCCCAAAGAATCCTTACCAGAATGCGGTCCTAACCCGCCAGTCTGGAACCCACGAACATCATTCGCACCACCGATATAGAACCTGTCAGCGACAGTGCTGGACCGTGGTTCAGCATCCCCACCGAGCGTGAGAGGGTATAGAATACCACCTCTAACGCTGCTGCTGACACTGACCCCTTTGAACAACGAGAATGCCAATGCACTCTCGACTTCCGACTTCCAGTGCCCAACTGTACCCTTCAGCGGGCCAAATCCCGCAATCGAGTTTCGTAGTCGTAGAAGTGTTCCAGATGATGGTAGGATCGGATTGTCACGCGTATCGCGGGTGATTATATGAGTAACAGCGGACTTGACGCTATCCCCCGCGTCAAGGCGAACAGTGGGGCTGGCATCTTCGTGTAGCGAGGTAATCGTACGCCAAAGACCTTCGTAGCTTATCGATTGTTTGAGATAGTGGGATGGTGTCGCCCATCGGATAGTACCGACGAAGCCTTTGGAGAGTTCGGTATGGCTCGAGTGAGAGTTGTCGCGGGCCGTGGAGAGTCCTTTGAGCTCGATTAAAGAGAAGGGGCTGGCGTTGATTGGCGTCGTAAAGGTGGCATCATAAGCGGAGCGAGTCCGTGTTCCCGCAGAGGCGGTGACGTTCAGGGACTCGGCACCACCAAAGAGATTACGGAGGGTTGCTTGGCCGTATGCTGAACCTTCGGTGTTCCCTAGGTCCGTACCGGTTTTCAGGAGAAGGCGAGATCGTTCTTTAACGTTAATAATCGCGGTAAGCGGGATAGGAGCGTTCGGGTTCGCGGGATCGAAAGAATAGCTTGGTGGGGTGTCCAAGTAGAATGGGATGTTTGGATGGAAAATATCTAAATGACAGCGTTAGCTGATAGGGCCATCAATTGAAATGTCGTGCTGCAATATACCAAAATGCTGAAGTCCGTTGATAGTTTTATTTAGCTCTCTCAATGCCTCTTTGAGTGTGAAGCCTCCTTGGTCGCTTTTATCGAGGGTAGGCTTGATGATTTTCTCGAGGAACGTCCGACTCGTTCTGTGAGCGCCGAGGACCGTGATGGAGTCGAAGTATACCGGCTGTGTGGAATGCTCGTATATCGTTTCGGCGGCTCGACGCTGGACTTTCAGGGCCGCCTCTTCATCGCGAGCCTTCCGTAAGGCTTGCTGGGCGGCAACGGCATCTGGTGAGCCGGCATTTTTGAGGATGTCAAAGACCTAGTATAGTGCAGACGTTTAGCAACGGATTGAGCAACCCCCCGAGACCAGTAGTGAGAGCCGGCTTACATCGTCACTCCCGCCGACAGCCATTTGGCCGGTTTATGGGAGTCAATGGGTGCGAAGGGGACGGGGACCGATGGGGGATGGTGGACGGAAGAATTGGAAGTGAGGTTCAGGAAAAGTCCCGCGACACTTCGGCTAACCAGTTTTCGTTGTTGTTGAGACGTCACCAGAACTCACATGCCACCAAAGCAATGCAATGACCTCGAAGAACCCTCAGAAACATGCAAACTACAAGAGAACCAGGAAGAGCAGACTGGCAGTAGATACCGTGGTTATGAAGATGTCATCAAATTATCCTACGTTAATACTTACATGGAATGAGATCTCGGGAAAGAACAGCAAACAAAAGAGATACGTCAAAACAGCATGAGATACAAAGTAAATGTTACGCCTGCTAGAATTACAGGTTTCTCATATGAATTTGGTGGAAGCAGGCGAAAATAATGAACAATCCGAATACTATTCGTATCCGCTAAAAATCACCTTGAAATTCCATATCTATCGCTAGAGGTAAACGACAAATCGCAGGTAAAATTCCTGTCTCAGACTTAAAAAGCCCTCCATATATCTACCCTCGTGTCGCTAAAAATGAATACTTTTTTGAATTATCTCTGATGGGCCTTTCCGAGTCTTCTTGCACCTTCGTATAGCCCTCTGTCCAGGGCGGCGGCGACAGTCAAGGTACCTCCGATAATAGCGCACACACCGGTCAAGAATCCGGAGAAGGACTTCATGCGGACTTCGCGGTTGACGACTTTCATTGCTATGTGTGGAAATAAAATTTAGATAGGGGCCCAAATTAAGAAGGGAATGTTATGTGGGTCACTTACGAGAGATATCGTAGCTGAAGAAAACTCCGGGGATACCGCCTCTCGCATGAACGGTTCCTGGGTGGACCTCGTCCTTACCACCCTCAAGGCTTCTTTCGTGGCTGGTCACGCTGTACTGGTGGGTGTTGATAGTATATCCGCCATCCAAGTGCTCGTAGCTGGTGGAAACGATCTTCAAGAAGTAGAGGTAGTTGTAGTTTCTATCAGATGTCTTCTTCGAAATCCCGTCCAATGGGTTTTGTTGATGATGTCTCTCATGCAACAAGTCGGTCGGAAGAGGTGGGCCAAAGGCCAAGTTGTTAACAGTGTGGGTGAAATCGTGAGCAACTTCAGATTGAAGATAGTTTTGCAAGTCGTGGACGTGCATTTGGGCATTCGAGAAGGATTTTCCGGGTGCAATGTGGAAGTTTCCGACAACTTTGTTAACCCAGAGGTGACCGTCAATACGGCACCCTTCCTCGGCCTGTTCCTTGATCTTCTCTTTGTATCCCTCCTCCTCACACTGGTGCACACCGGTTCCGTCACCGAAAGCCCAGCCCTTGGAGGCGTATGCCTCACGGACATCGTCGCAAGTTTGACAACAGCCTGCCTTGGTAGAAGTATCTGGAGCGATAGCGCCGTAACACTCACCGCAGTAGTTGGGATCAAGATGCTTGGGGTGCTCTGGGTGAATGTCCATGAACTTGGATTCGATGATGGTGCCAAACTTATCCATTCGGTGCTTCGCAACACCGTGGCTGACGGATGGCTGGAGGTCACCAGAGACATCCATAACATCGAGAGAGAGGAGTTCGCAGGGGATTTTTGGGAAAGTAAGGTTCAGATGAATTTCCATCTGCTCGCCTGTAACACGATAAGAGCGCCGTCAGTAACTTATCGCGGCTCATTGGACCATGTCGACATCATACGCCGTCGTTCGGCCCGAAACTAAATCGTCCCAGGAGTGATTCGACATACCTCTCGCCTTATCAACCACCAGCTCGGAAATGACGGTGACCTTCCGGTAGTCATTCCATTCTCCAATCACCAAAAATAGTACAACCAGGACACTGAAGATGGTGACAATTCCACCGGACGACGTCCGTATCCTCGCGTCTTCGACAGTTTTTGTGAAGGCATCAAGCCTCATCAATCGGGATGCTCGACCCATCATGAGACCAAGGGTGAACGGCGGTCCGCTGCAGTCGTGCGAACAGGGCTGTCACCAGCAGTGCAAAAGAATCGGGACGATTGAGTGTGTACCGGCAGAGGGAAGAAAGAGTCAGTCTGAGGCCGGTCGCTGCGGATTCAGAGCCTTCGATCGAGAGTCGCTATGTGGTTTTTGGTTTGGTTTGCGAGACTGGATGGACGGACAATGGCATGCCAAAATGCCTTTAATCGGTCGCTGATGTTCCGTTAAGGACACGCAGCTGTTTGGCCCAGCCCCCCGACGTGCATCGCGCGTTCTGTGAAACCGCCGGGGACCACTGGACACCCGCAGAGCCGCACCCCCGGAGCCCTGGGCCACCCCGTGATGCCTCGGGGGCTATTCTCACCATCAGCCTTTTCACCCCACCAGCGCCCGTCGCGTTGTCAACGGTACAACTGCAACTTCTCTTTCGTGTATTGTATTGGGGGGCTGGCAAAGTCGCCGCCAGAGCAGAGTGTCTCGGAGCAGATACTCGCCACAGGTTTACGGGTTCACAGGTCCAGGTATAGATCGATCTCCCTTCCGAACTCCGATTAGCAGGCGAGCACTTGGGCTGGCGTCTCGTTCGTTCGTTCGTTCGCCTTGACCCTTTCTGATATCATGTGGCCCAGCTGCATATGCACATATTTGCAGACGGACCATGTCTAGCGCCCGCTTTTGGAGGTCCCGAGATGTCTAATGACTTTTGCATATCCGACTATATGGGAGCTCAGAATCTAGCCTCGTAGCCTTACACGCCTGGATCTATAGATTGTTGTAGCAGTCCACATATATTAATATCATGTTGTTGCCGGAAGGCTTAGATAAACTACACTTTGAAGCCCCATCTGTATGACCATGCATATACAGCGACGAGTGACCGCCAACGTTGCAATTTTTTTCTCTTAACCAACATCTCTATTGCCATCTGTATTCTCACACTTCCGTAGGTTTTGCATCTGTTCGCTCTATCTGAAATCTTGGATTTGCGGCATTCTGCTGATAAAAATATATTTATAGCTTTCAATGCGTACGATATCTTAATCGATGTCGCGGTTCATACCCAGATTCACGCGGCACGGGATCGGGGTGCACAAGGCATACCCCCTCCTCCTAGCCGCATTCGTACTCCCTTCAGACCGCCGTCGCGAACGCGCCTCCCCAATATTCTTCTCGTCCGTCAAATCTCTCGCTGGATTTACGTCTCTATTCATCCCAATTGTCCCAATCCCAGATACCTCAAAGATCAAAGACAAACTGCTAGGCGGTTTACCATCATGGGCAACCAAATCAGCCACCTCCACATTTGTGAGAAGGCCTCAAGCAGACATCGTGGTAGGCTTTGCTCTTGGAGTGAAGCATTTCCAAGTCATCGTTGCATACTACCCCAAAGGCGAAGATATTCTCGTTCAGAAAGGTCGTACCCAAGATGTGTCAGGTGAGGTGGAATGGGCGGAACTTCGGCCAGCTCGCCTCCAATTCGTCGAGGGATGGAATAATGCGACCCCTCCTGACCCAATGTCGATTGGCGTAAGATGCTCCTCCGCTATATCTGCATCATTTCCAATTCTAACCCTCACAATAGGCTGGTTCAATGATGAGATACACATCGTCATATCCTCACCTTCCGCTCGGCCCCGGTAGCCATAGCAAGGAAACCGTTCTGAAGCGCTGGGATCCAGATCGATCATACTTCTACGTCGCCATGGACGATTTCGTCACTTGTCAAGATGTGGTACTTGAGAACCAGGATAATAAACCGCCTTCCTTTGACCTAACAGAAGAACAAGTTATGACCGATTTCGTCCGAGCCATACGCCAATATGTGGAGGCTTATATTGCAAAGGAAATATTTGACAAAGCAATTATCGTTAACGACACCCCGGTTCTCAAATGGATGGTTATGTATCCTGATATTCTAGACGGCATACATACCGACCCCGGAGTGACAGTTAAAAGGGACTTTATCAAAGTATTCAAAAGAGCGGGCTATCCGATCCAATACTCAGATATTCCACCACTACCAGAACCTGGAAAGGAATATGAAGAAGATAATTCATTTCTCACAGACTTACCTACGCCAAATCATATGGTAGAATTTTTGAGTGCGGGTTTTGCTGGACTTGTTGCCCTTACCAAAATGCGTTCGGTTGACTCTAGCGTAGGATTTATACCGGTATGGATTCTCACAAATAAAATGGTTGCACAATAGAGAAACGGAGATTACTAATTCGATTTCCCAAATAAACAGGCAGAACGCCCCTTTGTAGCAGTTCTAGATGACGAAGCCTACTTCACCAGCCGTCTTTCCATGTTTACAGATCAAGCACGATTCGGCGTAGTTCAACAACCAACGTGTTCCGCCACCGAGTCTCCAGTCTATTATCACCTTCCAGGCGAACAAGGTCGGCTACTCACCGTAAGCCTTTGTGAAGACGCTGGGCTTTTCGATAAGTACCCGGAAGATGTCCAAATAGATCTTGAAGAAAATCATCCCGAAATCCTTGAGGAAGTCAGTCATCGAATAATTTTCAACTGGCCCGGAAACAAAACCTGGGAGGATGTTCTGGATGTCTTGAACAAGAAACTGGATAAACCATATGTAGACTTGATGGTATCGCCAAACCTCAGCTTCGATGGGGCCGGTCGAACTACCACCGTATCTGCGTACGCATTCCTGCACAAATATATTTTTTACCGAAGCTGCGAGCATCTTACTAATTTGGGAACCCCAGGCTTCAATTTGCATTGATGGTGCACGAAAGTATTACGAACAATGCTATACGGGCCTTCCAAGGGGCACACTCAGCTGCACCAGGAATGACGGTACAAACCCACCCCATTCCCCATGGCTCCAATACTGCCCAATATCAGCCAAGCTAATAAATTAATAGGATGTCGTTTTATTCGACACAGGCAGCGGCGAAGGAGATGCCTACAAGGCTATTTTCCAATCAATCTACATCCCTAAAGATCGCCCCCAGAAGAGCTTTATCGCCTCACCTGATGGTAAACTACGAGAGTCAGAAGACATAGAAACGGATGATCCAGAAGAGAATTTGCCGAGAGACCGTGTTTATTTCGATGCACCTGATTGGGAAAAATTTATCGCCATGCAAACGAAAGAAACGCCAAGGTTAATAGACGAGAAAGGGATGATGGAAGGAATTTCGACCCCAACTAAAGCAGTTGACCTCAGTAGATACAACAAAATGAGGGTTCTGAGACCACAAGAAGATGGAATCGAACTCGAGATAGGACTCTGTCGTACTATACAAGAGGAAACTGGAAGGATTTTCTTAAAAGCACTGAGAGTATAAGGATTGGAGTCATCATTTCATACTTCCTCAAGACGATATATGACCCTTGGCGATTCGATTACATTAATGTTCATGTACAAACACGGGTCTCAACCTTGTAAAATACTGTTTATCAACTGCTCAATAATAAGATTTTGCTTTTATTCGTAATCCAAGTCCAAGATATCAACTATCTAGGTGTAGTTTAGAACCAAAACGTAGTTCGGAGATAACTCAACGCAAAATATACCACGCACTCGTCAACATTTGTCCAATTTTCGACCGGCTGGGCCGCAAGCACGCCATTGATGCAGCACTACCCATTGGGAAGATTTATCAGCAAATAGTAAGGCACGGAGATGTCCCGTGAAGACCCGCCATACCCAAATCGAGCATCAAGTTCAGGTGCCTTCTATCCCCATCCCGTCTTTGAATATGCATGTTGATGATCTTGCTTTCTCGATGCTACAGCTACCCCGCAGCGGCAGCAAACGCGAAATCATGTTGTGCCGCGGCTTTGGAAATTTCGATCCAATTATCTTTAGCAAATCCAATTGAGTGAGCACGACATCCCTGCTCGAAGTTACGATTATTTTATATCTTCTATTAAACTGGCTGCATATTGTCCTGTGTGGGTCTCAAGGAGGGGTAGCGTGGGGTTTCTCGCGACGTAATGTAATGCTCTTCCAGTAAATTTATATAAGAATGCGAATCTGCTCCCTGGAAGAGAGTTTGGTCACCTTTTTTGTAGAACAACTGTAATATTAATTTTAATTCAGTCCTATACCACGATATTATTGCCCACTACGTCGAGGCGCATACGTTAAATCCACAATGACCATTCTCACCGATACCTTATCTACAAATAACGCCTCTTATGCCTCCAGCTTTACGAAAGGCGAATTAGCGCTCCCCCCTGCCAAGAAGTACCTTGTCCTAACATGCATGGATGCGCGTATCGACCCTGCCGCCGCACTGGGAATCGAGTTAGGCGATGCCCATGGTATGCTCCAACCTCACATATCATCCCTGTAGTTAAAGTCCCTTGCTAAACAGTTTAATCCACATAATAGTCATTCGCAACGCCGGAGCATCTGCAGTTGATGGGCTTCGATCGGTCATAATTTCAGAGCAATTACTGGGAACCAACGAAATCCTGTTAATAAAGCATACCGGCTGCGGCATGCTTACCTTCAAGAATGAGGATGCTCATGCCATCGTACAGAAGAACCTTGGTGCAGATTCATCGGGGATTGACTTTCTACCATTTCCTGAGTATGAAATACCTTTTACCGCCTCTTAAAATTATTCTCGATTCTAACTAGACATTACATATAGACTGGAGCAGGCCGTTAAAGATGATGTAGCGTTTTTGAAAAAATCAGAGTTCGTGCCGGATAGTGTAAACATTAGCGGGTGGGTTTATCAAGTTGAAACCGGCAAGATAGTCAATATCGTTCCAGCATGAATTGCTTCGTTGTAAGGTCTATGGAGTGTCAGCAGATAAAACACTCTCAGGTTTAAGTAGCGGTTACAGTCCGAATTAATCCTAATTTGTCAAATAAATGGCTTTATATACATTTATCAAGGCATAAACAAGCATGAAAACTTCCCAAACTTATAAAATAACGTCTAAGATTGTTCCCATAAATCAAGTCTACAATAAGTAAAGCTATGAAACACGCATCGTTGTAGAGCTAGAAATGTCGACTTATATGGAAGAGAACAAGTTATTCATGGAGCACGTTTCTAACTTGACTTGGCTATCTATCCTTCTTTAAAAAACTCCAAGATCTACTCTTTTTGTCAACTGGCCATTTCGCTTTCGAAAGAGCATTGTATAAACCTTGTTCGTACTTGACTGGTTTTAAAAAGCTCCACATCAACCTAACTGTCCCCTCTAAAATATACTTTCTCACATCCTTCTCCGTTAGAAGATGGATATCGCTCCTCCTTTTCACGTGATCCGGTACAAGCTGACTCGTCAGTGCTGATGCCCCTGATACACCCAGCCTAGGTGGGCCAGGTTTCTGTGTCCGTTTGTGTCCATGGTCCCTCCATGATCTGAGAAAAAGCCGGTCGATCCAAAAGTCTACTAGAGCGGGTTCAATAAGATCTCTTGTTTCCTTATCTGATAGCATTTTGACCTTGTCATCGAATTCATAGCTTCCCATGTACTCATATTCACCTACACCTCGTTGGAAAAATACTGGGAAAGAAGAGGTGTATGCAGGGACGCGAGATCTGAAGTCATACATCGTAGCGATGACGATGACGTCTCCGGGCTTTTCGGGCCTTATAGGGGATAGTTGCTCGTTGAACGCCATCAAGAAATTAACAGGAAATATTTGCTCTGACATTGCTTGTGTAGAAACAGTGGCTGCCGTTAATCGGGAACTACCCCCGATGTAATACGCAATCTTAGTTCGCGAAAACAAGTTACCGGTGGAGCCAAGAATTTTAGGTTTCTGTACTTGTGATATCAGGCGGTTGTAGTACCTCTGAAACCAATAGTCATTAGGTTGTGACTCCTGTCGCTCTCGACGAGAGATCGACGGGCCGGGCCTTCTAGTTGGATGAATAGCTAGGCTAGTAGATTTTGAATCTAGAGAGGCGGATTTAGACTTAATCGGGCTGGTTTCGGTCATACGTCGATCTCTTGATTCGTTCGTCCCTTTCAAAACATCGCGATAGGGAAGAGACTCTTTCCGGTTCGTCCGTACAACAATGGTACTACTATCTAAAGAGTTTCTAAAAGATCCCTGCGCTGTACTACCGTAAGAATCTGTATTGCTTCGTTTCTTAAAACGTAGTTCTTCTAAGCTCTTGTCTTGCGGCGGATGCCCTGACTTTTCATTTTGAGAGTTAGAATTAGGGCGGTTCGTCGTATCGTCCTTATCTTTCAACTGGGGTGCTAAATTTCCTTTTCGAGACTTCCTTGTACGACAGAATGCCTCTTCATCACTCTCTGAGTCCGGGGTAGGAGGTCGATGTCTATCTATGTTTCCTTTTGCCTTTCCTTTGTCGAATGCATGAGTGAGACTGTTGTCATTTTTTACTACTGTGACATCAGGCGTCCGTTTTCGCTTCTTAGGAGATATAGTTGATACAGTCTTTTCCTGTTTTAGCTGCGATTCGGCTTCAAAGGCTCTCTCATCCATCAGCTGTACTATCGTCTTTGCCAAAGCCCCAATGTCTATGTCAAACTTTGGGTGCACGGTAGTTTGCTCTAATGTCCGGTTTTCAATTTGATTAGAACTTTTCGGAAGATTCGAAGAAACTAAGAACATATAAGTAGATTCGTCCTTGGTAGGGCTCTCATCTAGCGCATCATCGTGGTTGACCACACCTACGGTACCATTGAAAATTAGTCCACTAGCTCAGCGCTCTGCACCATGCATCATAGGCAGTACCATGAATTACCTTTCTGAATTCTCGAGAGAGAAGAATGAAATTCGATTTCATCATCAGAATCCGCTATAAATAGTGAGCTATCACCTAGGCTCTGATCGGGACCGCGAGAGAATCGCAGCCGCGGGATTGGTCTGTTGTTGGGAGATGTCACCACCCTCTGGCCATGACGTGCTGGAAGCTCGAGGCTTTCATCACTGTATCGTACACTGGTCCTCCGTTCCCTACCCCTAAATCTACCCATTTCATGTAGATTTCGGGGCGAATTACTTTGCTCTTTTCTCTGGAATACTAATTTGTCGCTAGTTTGCTCTTGATTTCTGGCATCCATCAAACTGTTTCCATCCTCTGGATCTTTTGTTAAAATTTTGGATTGGGACTGAGACTCGGCTTTTATAAAAGGAATACCCAAACATCCCAACTCGGTTTTCATTTCCACCTCTCGGTTTAGTTGCTCTCCATAAACACTGATGGTATTTCCAGCAGCTACATAACCTGAGCATTTTGGACTAGTTGGTGGCGTATGCTTGTCGCCAATATCTAACAGCGATATTGCCACTTTCAGCAACGGGGTAGTGTTGGCAACATCCAAGGGAGAGGGTATAGAAGCCTCACAAGATAGCACACGAGATGGTGGCGGGGACTGTAAATTGCTTATGTTTGATTGACGTCCAAAAAGATTAGAACCATAACGGGCGTATAAGTCCATCGTCCCGCTGCATCGTGGGTCTTGAGTCTCAGCTGTAGTGGCTAATGCGACCAGGTTTGTATTAACCATTTTATGTCTTAAATTAGATAGTGGTGGTATACAACAGGTTCTTGCGGTTGGATTAAGGCAAATGGATTGTGCCCTTGTGTTGGTAGGCTGCTCAACCGTTTCTTAAAAAGTTGGATCCATGGATTCAGAAGAATATCAATATAACCACTTAATATAATGAATAAAATAGGTAACCCTGTTGATGTTGGGGAGTCTTCTCACCTAGGTATGCTGGTTCAAGATTTGCCAATAATTTATAGATAATCCCAGATTGAAAGGGAGCCCCAGGTTGGCGACAGAGGGATAATGTGCTTTCTGATCTCCGAGACCAGCACTTAAAATGCTAGCCAACGATATTGAATGCCCTCACATTTGATATGTGTAGAAATCTTAGAAAAATTTCAAAAACTTTTAATAGTCATGCCTCAGTCGCTCGAGGACGAGATATTTATACCCAGGCATAGCTGTGTACGACAGTAGCAAAGTTACTCTTTTGCGAGGGAGAAGGGAGCAAAAGTTTGAATCTTAGAGTTTCTTCAAACAATTATATTCTTTGTACTTGTATTTTGAAGGGTGCATGCAGCTGGGCGTTGTCCTTTGTCCTGCCACGCTCGTTTCCAACCAACTGTTTGCAAAAGCCACGCCGAAGCGATTTCTCCGCTGGAGGTCCGCAGATATCAAAGGCTAGCTCTAGCTTTGTTTACGCTCCCTATCCTTGAGATTTCAATCACAAGTATAGGATTCCAAAACCTTTATATCGATGCAACTTTCACAATCAGACTAACGGAAGGATTACGGAATTCTGTAGCTGCTACAGCGTGTGTGTATATGTAACCAGCCCTTGGTAACTGAGTTATTTGTGGAGCAAACTCACCAACTCGTAGGATATCCCAAGGTTCGGTGCAACTAGAAATTCATAAATGGTTATCAAAGAAAATAGGATTTGAAAAGGCTAAGTTTGCAATTTTTGTCACACGAGCATCGGTTCCTGGCAGCAGGATACCAGAATTTACCGAATATGGTTCCTACTGCACGATTTTTAGCGTTGTGTAACATGAACACCCAAACCAACGCAGCATTTAGTGTGCTCGCAATTCAGTTGATGACAAGTTTTGTATTGACTCTTCAGCACCAAATCCACAAAACAGGAGCAATCACACATTTACAGGCGGTTTCAAGCTGGATGGTACCGTATATGGCGAGTCGTCGGAGAAGCAGGGACTAATACCCGCTCCTAGCCTTTGTCTCGCAAGCCAGATGCCGTCTCCTAGCCTCTCAAGGTCCAATTCCGTCCCGTGAGAATGAAACAATACCTGCAGTCTCTGGACAATTATCACTGCCTAAGGGTAGAACGTACTGGACACAGCTAATCTGTGGATCGGCAAAACACAAATGCACAAAAGTAGGAGAAAAGCGGACATGATTCGCACGATGTAAATAAATACGAAAGTATTGCGCTTGCTTAAAACAACTAACTATCCAAACGCCTATTTTTTTCCACATCAAACGGTTATTCATCGCCAAGTTCTTGTAACGCCAGTCTCAAATTCTTCACGGCAGTCGGTACATCATCGAAGTTCAATGCCGATTCAGCCCATTTGATCCATTTTTGCGTCCTTTTAATCGCTTCTGGATTCTCGTCCGGATCCACTAATTTTCTCGGTTGTCGCGCCGGAGTTCTCTGGAAGGGTGAGAGGGGCTGTACAAATGGTTGTTGAGGTGGGGCATGAGGATTGGTTCCTGGGGGCGGGGAGTAGTAGTATGTCGTTCCCGAGGCAAGATGATGGCTTATGGGAGGGGCATTCTGTGGCGGGGGGGATACATGTCCAAGCCAATGAGGTGAAGGGCCGGGCGCTCCGGGTTCCGCATGTGAATGAGATCCCACACCCACGCCTGCGCCTGCTGCCCCACCGGCTGCGACGCCGGAATAGAAGTTGTCCAGTCCGGTGGGTGGGGATTTAGGGGGCATAAGTGGGGCGGATGGGAGAGTCGATGAGAGAGTCGGCGGAAGAGATGGTGGGAGGTTTGTTGGGTTTGATGTTGGTGGAGATAACGGTAGAGTCACCTTGGGTAACGGTTGATCCTTCAAAGATACCAACGGTGGCGCTGATGGGAGCGTTGGGTCAAATGTGAATGGTGCAACGGATGTTTCGTGAGACTGATAAGGTGGAGGGAAATAACCAGGTGATTGAGCCGGCTGAGACGGTGTAGGCAACCTTTCAGTTGTTGACATTGTCTCTGTCCTTCCTAGTAAATTTGCAGCGGTGTATTGAGGAGCTTCTGTTTCTGGTGGTGATGGAAACGACGGATGAGGTGGGGCATTGTTCGGGGTCATCATTCTGCTCGGATGTAGAGACTCATCTGCAGTTGACATTCTCGCCATGTCCCGCTCCAGATTTTCAGACTCATCCGCAGTCTCCTCCACTGATGGGCCGGGGGGGTGAGGAGAAACCGGCGATACTGGTGACACTTCTTGCAGCTTAGGTATATCTGTATCGGTGAAAGGCGGGGGAGGATCATCTTCCGGTATCTCTTCCTCTGGAGGATTCGGGTCCTCTCCTGCCTTGAGAGCCTTTAGAATCCGGGCGGCACTATACTTTGCGAATGTTATCTTTTGGGAAACCTCCGGGTCAAGGTCCCCAAAAATCTTGAGGAGTTCAAGAAATGCTGCGGCGGCCATAAACGTCTCCGCTGTTTGTCTAGTGAACACAAAAATATCAGTTTCTGGATAGTTCTTCTTCTAAGGATGATGTCAAGTCATCATACTTGGTGCATCGCCTGGCATTCTGGGCCTTCTCTGCATTGCCAAAGATCAGATTGGCAAACTGCTCCACATAGATCTTTCCGACAAGTTCGTCCGTCACAGCTTCATTATCTGCTAGCTCAGCTTTCCGCTGCACATTCATTTCAGCGACTTTGCTTTCCTTCTATTCACCGCACTAAGTGGGACAGGTTTGAGAGGAACAGACCTGCTCAAGGGTATCCATGACCTGGCTGGTATATGACATTCCTTCTGGAGTTTTGGTGAGGTTCTTCGCGAGAGCTTGCTGGACTGCGTAGACGTAGCAATAGTAGGATACTACGGGATCGGCTTTCTCCATTTGCTTTGCTTTCGTAACAAAGGGCGCTATCGCCTTCATCGAGGCTGGTATTTCGGATGCCATGGCGGGTAACCAGCTTTGGATCGCAAGTCGCAGGTTGTAAGATCGGGATTCGTTGTAATATGTTGTCTCTATCGACGCCGGGAAAGGTTACGAGGCTACAAATGTGGATGTATCGAGTGGAAGATACGGAGTAGGGCCCGAAATAATAAAATATATAAAGCCAGCTGACTCGAGAACCAACGGCCGCCGGGACGAAGACGCACGTACGTTGTCGAGCGGGTTTGTGCGAGCGAAGGCAGCGACGGCCAACGTGGGGTGCTTTAGCCTGATCCCATCGCCTAACGTTAAACGTGCGTCGTGCGTCTGCGTCGGTGGCTGATATGCTGTGGCTGGTGGGGCTCTGCACCGCCTTACAATTTCTTTCGCGAGATTGGTCCGCATCCTGGCGACAGGGCCACCAGAAACCTTCGACATCACCAACCACTCGATCCCTCGACGACCACCTTCCTCCCTCATTCGCCCACTCCTCCTCCGCCTCCCTTACAAGCACTAGAATCAACACGAAGAGTGCTCTATCCATCAGTGTTACGATATCCTTCCCTCCTACGTACCACCGCTTCCAATCGAACCGAAAGGGCACCGTGACAACCAAAAACACGCGTTTGTGGCTGTTGGATTACCGCAACGATGAACGGCAGCGATAGTTACAGAGGTAAGATAGCAGAAACCACCCCTTTCCCTGTGAGCCGGAAAGACCTTCTTTTGATCCTTCCTTTTGGCGTCTGATTTGTAAAAGACATCCAAGCAAGCAAAGATACCCTCCTATCTAGATACTGCCTCCATCCTGCCTACCCATGCCTGCCCTGAGAATAGTAGTCACATCGCATTCTGTCTAAGAATCCCTTCGGAGCAGACTTTATGGCCACATCTATCGTTCGCGACCCTGCATCAAACAGTCGCCACGATAGGCTGTCCATATCTTCAGCACTTACTCTGGAATATGCGTCTCTCGGTGCTGTTTGGTAGTCCTCTACGTCTTGAAATTACTCACACAGAAACAATGACGCCCAGAGGCGGAAGCTGGAAACAGACAATATACACAATGGAGTGTGAACGGAGACACAACGAGGGTGCTAGCTGATAAAGCACCGCTACTAACCTACTAACCATTTGCCATCGTGCAACCAAGCAAGTACAAATACTTACCTCTCGGACCCTCGGTTCTTTTGTACCTCTAGATTCCCGCCATGGTTATTCCTCCTCCCGCAGGGACCGAGACCGTGATGGACACCGCGATAGAGACCGAGAACGCCAGGAAAGACATGGAGATGGGTCTGAATATCACGTATGTTGGATTCGAAAGCCTTTTCATGATTACTTGACTTCATCTCACTAACATTGAAATAACCGCAGTCATCAAGGCACGGCGATAGAGCCGAAGGAAGAGCCGAAGGGAGAGGTGAAGGTAGAGGTGAAGGGAGAGCCGAAGGGCGCGGTGAAGGGCGTGGCGAACGCAGCGAGAGAGGGGATCGCGGTGAACGAAGAGAGCGTGGAGAACGCGGAGACCGTGCCGAGCGAGGAGACCGTGCCGAACGGGGCGAGAGAAGCGAACGCAATGAAAGAGGAGAAAGAGGAGAAAGAGGAGAAAGAGGAGAAAGAGGAGAAAGAGGAGACAGAGGAGACAGAGAACACCGCGGCGACAGACGAAGATCCCGGTCACCATACACTTCCCGAGAGAACAGAGGCGGACGAGGCGCCGCACCTGCTGCACCTGCCGGCGACGATTACTACAGCAGCCGCGATTTCCGCGATAGAGAACGGGAACGCGAACATGCCCGAGGCGAAAGGGAAATCGGCCGAGACAGGCGTGGTGACCGGGACAGACGTGGGGGAGACGAGGACAGACGGCGGGGAGGCAGGGATCGAGAGGGCGGACGAGAACGTCGTGAACGCCGCGAAGATATCGCTATGGGTGGCATGGACGAAGCTCGACAGCCTCGTAGAAGCCCAAGCCCTCCCAAGGTCAAAGAGCCAACTCCCGATCTGACGGATATCATCCCCATCAGTGACCGAAAACGACGCTTGACCATGTGGGATATCAAACCCCCCGGCTACGAAAGTGTCACTGCGGAGCAAGCTAAGCTCTCCGGCATGTTCCCACTCCCTGGCGCCCCTCGACAGACTACCCTCGACCCCTCTCGTATGGCAGCCTTTGTCAACCATCCACCAAAAGAAGGCGCTGCTCCCCAGCCGACTGCTCTCAAGCCATCCAACTCCCGCCAAGCCAAGCGACTTCTCTGCCAGAACTTACCGCCCATGCCAACTGAGGAGAACATCTTCGCTTTCTTCTCAAGTTTCCTTAAGTCTCTCAATGCCGTTGATTCTGAAGATGAACCACTCGTTACCGTATATCTCAACCCAACTGGAACTATGGCTATGATTGAATTCCGCACAACGGCATACGCCACTCTTTGTCTAGCCTTCGACGGTATGGAATTTGACGACACAGAAGTCAAAGTCAGACTCTCCCGCCCGAAGGACTACATCATTCCCCAATATTCCGAGAGCAGTGAATCACCTAACGGTGACATCTCCCCTAACGTTCCAGACTCCATCAACAAGATCTGTGTTTCAAACATCCCTACACATCTTCAGGACCAACAGGTCATCGAGTTGCTTCAAACTTTCGGACAGCTCAAGTCGTTCTATCTCGTCAAAGATCGAGAAATCGATGAGTCCAAAGGTGTTGCTTTCTGCGAATACCAAGACCCTAGCGTCGCTGAAATCGCGATCGAAGGCTTGAATGGTTTAGATATTAACGAACAACTGTTGAGCGTAAAGAGAGCGTCTATCGGCGTTAAACAGTCCGCAGGTGCCGAAGCAGGAATCCCCGCCATGACCGTCATCGCTGCCACAACAAGTGCGGAGATGGAAGGTGGTAGGGTCCTACAACTGTTGAACATGGTAACAGCCGATGAGCTTCTAGATAACGAGGAGTACGAAGGTAAGACTTACTCCACCATCCCCATTATATTCTGTTCCTAGCTAATATACGACTTTTCTTAGAAATTCTGGAGGATGTTACTGATGAGTGCAACAAATTCGGTGATATTATTGATATCAAGATTCCAAGACCAAGTGGAAACGCTCGCGCTGCCGCCGGTGTCGGAAAAATATACGTTCGCTTTGAAAACCACGATTCCGCTGAAAAAGCCCTTAGGGCTCTCGCGGGAAGGAAGTTCGCCGACAGAACTGTCATTGTCAGTTACTTCAGCGAGGAGAATTATGACGTTGGCGCTTGGTAGATATTAGGAGACATTCTTTTTATTTTTTGAGAGCGGTACGATAGGGAGGAATATTGTCAATATCGTCTGCTTTTCACTTTTTTACTTCAAACTTGTGTTATTACTACTTGCCATGAAAAATAATAATCTGCATCGTAGATTTTACTACGTCACCATACTACTCTTGCAAAAATTTACGTATGAACTTTTACGATAGCATGCATGCAGAGTGCAAGATCATGGCATGGCCATTGGATAGCGCTTTCTGAAAATTAAACGCCCCCAGAAAGAAAGAAAAACGCCCGAGTTTCACCCCACACAATCAAGGATATATCATATTAGTGTATTCGTCAACGAGGAAGTCGTAACTATCAATCTGATAGTGATGTTATATATATGACACGGTCGAAGTGAAATATGGAACAAAGAACGGAAAACGAAGAAATACACGCTGCTTTAAGCACCCAACATGGCGCTGGCGGTAGCGGATTCGCTGTGCAGAGTATACGCGTTAGTATTCAATCCATCCGCAATATATATGTATCAATAAGAGATAGGATAATGTGGGACATACTATTTCCATGTTGGTGGCATGACACCAACGGTCTTGTAGTATCTGCTGAGACGGTGGATTCTGGATTCGATGAGAATGAGACGGAACTTTCCATCCTTATCCTTGCGGTTCTTCTCGAGATGCTTGCGGACGGCAACAGCCTATTATTATTTCAATTAGCATTCCCAACGAGGAATTTAGACTGTCGCTTTAGGGTAAGGGGTTAACGTACCTTCTTGATAAGCATGTGCAGGTCCTCTGGGATTTCTGGGGCGAGGCCTGGATGTGAAGAAAAATCTCTTTGTCAGTCTGATAGACCATACAAAGGCTTTGCTGTAATGATGACTCTCATAATAATATGAGGTCTCATGGAATGGTGTATGTACCGTTGGACTTCAAGATTCGGAGAATCTTGTTACCTATATAACAATTATATGTTAGCATAAATTTTCCAGATACATATCAGATGTTTCATCTGAGCGGGTGTATCCAATTTCTTACCAGTAACGACCTTGACCTGGGCGACACCGTGGCTATCACGGAGGACGACACCGATCTGGGATGGGGTAGCACCCTTACGGGCGAGCTTGCAGATCTGGTCGACGATTTGATCTGGGGCGGTCTTGAACCATGTTGGAGCAGTGCGCGAGTAAGGGATCGCGGACGAAGAGATACCCTTTCCTTTGGAGTGGAGACGACCCATTTTGAATGATTTGGAGGTTGGAGGTTAGCGACGGGGTTGATTGTCGTGGGAGTGTCGGTAGCTTGTCGATGGTTGGCTGTTCGTGATACTACGAAGTTGAAGGCTTTGGAGGTTTAGCGATTCGAAATTTTTGGTGTGGAGCTGCCAGCGAGCTGTGTGTTGTGGCGGGTGAGTGGCTTGCGTTCGAGGGTTATCGATTAGGGTTCGCTTTTCGTGTGGCGGTGCAGGGAAGGACAAAAGGTTTTTGCGGCGCGCGAATCAGAGCAGAGTTTGATCCAACCTACCAAAACATTCGCGTGACAAACTTTTTTTTTCCTTTGGCGGCCATGTCGCCTTCGCGACGGCAACAGCAAAAACGCCTCTTTCATATTCACGAATAGGTATACCTTTAGGTATAAACTTAGGTATAGGGTCGGGAGATCCAGCAGCGCCAATGGTCGGAATAATGAATGGTCCTTGTCCACTTTGCGAGAAGGCCATTCCTATGTAGCATATTGTAGGTACTTCCCTCCAACCCTCAAGTCATCAGCATACCAGCAGAACACTATTCACCGTGATGATAAAAACACGTTTGTTATTGGCACCTCTTGCGGGATAACTGTTAGAAGTCGAACTTCATCTTTCGGGATGTTTTTCGACACTATAATCTTCGGTTATATGAGCGAACTGGACTTCTGATCTTTCAAAATATTCTGCTGGCATGCAATTCTGAGACAAAAAACCTTCAACTTTGCAAAACAAAAGCTAACAACTACAAAAGAATTAGATAAACGCAATGAAATGGTTTTAATCAATATTCCTTCTTACAATTCCCGCAACTTGATTGCGATCTCTAAGCCGCTGATATATTTCCGTGTCCATGTGCATTCCCTTCGAGGGTTGCCATCCATGTCCAACTAGTTAGCCAAGCCCAGCCCGGTCTGGGCAGACAAGTACTTGTATATATACCTCTGGCGACCAGATGCCAATAATCTCGATTCTTTGAAAGATGAAACCGTCAAAAATGAAATACGCTTTAAATAAGAGAATTAGAATATTCTGATAAATATATAAGAAAATCGTTTAATATGAAATTAGAACTACCTTGTGAGATCGGATGCATAGATTCTTAACTTCGCATTATGAAACGTTCCATTTCTGTCGCCCTTGCCAATTCTACCGAACAGTAGACGTGACTATGCACTCTCAAATATTGACATTAGAGCGTGCTAGAATCTTTATCAGTGGTTGCAATGCTACCATGGCATCGAATTATCGTGCTGCTAGTATCTGATCCAAGTTTGAGCGGTTCGCACACTATTTGTCTCGCGGGCCAGCCACACTATGACAGTTAGAGAGAATATTGTGTTGATGTTGGAATATCCCGGGCTGCGACCATTCGACCATGCATTTGAACAGCTTTTGCAATTTAGATTAGGACTGAATTCTATTTTCAGATAGAGCGATCACATATATGCCTCATAAACCTGAATATATTATGTTTTAAAACGTGCTATTACCCAGGTATTACTCCAATCAAATTAGACAACCATCTTCTAAGACGTTCACGTGGACTTAACTAGACGACATTTGCAGTATGTTATTCATATAAGTGGAACTTTGATCTTCAACAGGCTAACCTACCCTGCCATTTAAGCTTAATTAAGGCTGAAAAAGGTTGCAGGCACATGCAACCTTCAGACTTTGTACACTCAGATGTAATTATCTAGATTTCCGTATCGTTTACACAAAATCTCGCCAGAGAATTCCTGGCGGCCTCGCAGTTAGTTAGATTTACAATTATTATAAAGCTTCAGACTCTACGTTAAGCTCCGCACATACCCTAATACCAATACTGACCTATATCAGTGTGTTACTATCCTGAATCCAATACGGACGGTACAGGTACATGATCGTGACCGCTCCTTCGCGGTTGGCATCAATGTCGCCATTCCTTATCTCGCTTCTAGTGGCCAGCCAAGCCCCCACCCAGATCTCGGCAGTCAATCCAGAGCATTCGCTCTTCATCTTCCCCAGCCAATCCAGACCTTTGCGCAGCAAGCTCTATGACCTGAAATTTCCAGTTCAAAACGATGTAAATCCCCGGGCCCAAATGAATTTCCTCCATCACCATACCTTCGATCGCGGTGATTTAGCGCCGCAAACACAGCGATGACTGGGATTCCACTAGAGGGCTGTCGACTCTGCTTGGGAATCTCGTTTCTACTTACTTATGTCTGCCAAGCCGTCGCGCGATCTCCCAGCTGGACGACTATCGCGCCAGCGACGGGTGACTATACCTACCGACCTTCCACATGTTCTGCGACGAGTTTAACGAGGACTGATGTGATCCGATCCGATGCGAATTATTACCATGCGTATTGTGCTCGAGAATATCAAGTCTGCTGCCCTCCGGAATACATTCAGTATCTAGAATTCAGTGACGGATCAGATAATTTGGAGCCTCTCTTCGCACCGTCGCAGTGCCCATGGGGCTGGGAGTCTGAGAGATACGAGTATCCCGGGGGCGGTGGAGAGATAGTAAATTATTGTTGCCCGAGGTGTGAAGTTATTTCGTAGTCATCCCATTGCAACTCTCGATCCCTTTGGTTTTTCTATATAAGTATATTTACGTGGTATTTTATTCCGAAATCGTTTCCTACGGATATATACTATCACACATTACGGATTGCATTTTGTGCTGTTTAGTAGATTAATTGGTCACGGAATGCGAATGCTTACCAGAAGATTAAATAAACAGATCTCTAACTCTATCGACAATATCCTCGAGAGTAGAATGTGTTTCTACCTCTACGATTATACCTACCCCATTAGAGTCAGCCAATAGCCAGCCGACAGAACGTCCTCTCCATATCCTCGTCGCGACACCGATATTCATCATAACGGAAAACGATCTCCAAGCGGCAAACTCTAATCCAACACCAACAGACGCAGTGGAAGAGAGAAAGTCACATGCAACAGGCCTAAAGATCGGGATCGCATTGGCAGTAAGCGTGCCTTTGATCGCAATCCTCGCATTCGTGTCTCGTGTCTTCATCTGCAGACCGAGGAAAGTCCCCTTCGACAGAGAGAGTGGTGGGAATGCAGGGTTTGAGATGAGAGGAATGCGACGGAGGAGAGGGAGTCAGTGCGGGGATGGTGATAGCGTACTCGCGGAGCCCCCACCTCCGTATGCTCCACGCGAAGTTAGTTTACCTTCTGGTAACGGTAGTAGCGGGGGCGTGGATCAAAACCAGAGAGGAGAACTGAATCGACCGGCACCGGCATACCATCTTCGCCAATCGATGCCTGTATTTCTTGGTAGTTGATGTAATGGTTTTCGCGACGGCGCACTTGGAGAAAGATGATTTTATGAAATTTAGTAGCGATATTTTAGTTTTCTGCCGTCTTAACTATGATTTTGGTTCCGTTTCCATTATATCAAGTGAATGATTTTTCAGAAACTATATTTTATCCAAAGGAAATAAGAGTCCCAACATCAACGCAGACGCCATCTTCTGCAGTCTAGCTTTCTTCATTTCCGGTTCCACAGTTATCAGCCACTCGCCTTCATTTTGTCCCTCCTCTTGCTCCTCATCAAACATACCTCTCCCCGCTATAACATCCTCATAAACCTGCCAATTCGATATTCTTTCAGGTCTTGCAATTTCCACCACCAGGCTTTCACGCAACCATCTCTCTTTCGGCCTCCACATATCCTTGTAGAGCTTCGCATCCTCGATATTCAACCATATCAGCAAAGAGGCGATATATTTGAAATAGAGATATCTCAGATCAGGTCGGAAAGATGACTTGAACTCCAAAACCGTATTGTGAATATCTGAGTAATACAAATCCATTTCCGGGATCCGTATATGAGAAAGATACGGCTTCATTAAAATAATTTTAAGTTGGAGGTTAGAAGCGACCGACTCTGAAATACCGTTTCCATGCAACTGAGAATCGATTCTCGCAGCTGCAGAAGTACCAGAGTTGTATTCATCCTTTCCTCTCCCCAGCTTATTTATCGAGTCCTTTACATACTGGATTTCCAACAATGAGGCTTTTTCTTCAAATTTTAGTTCCTCCCATATCTGACTCTCAGCCTCAATTGTAGTACCGCCACCGAAACAACCACTCAAGTCATAGCCGCCTTGTTGGATTGGGATTATGCAGAAATCTCCCTGGGCAAATAATCTTCCAATACAACTCGCCATTATGATACCATTAGAAAGAGAGTTTAGGTGACTAGACCCTTCATCTTCGTTTCCGAACAGACACCCCACAGCGTTGGGGTCCATGTGCACTGGGATGATACGACCTATATCGATAATACATGGTGGTAGGTATTGTTTAAATATAGGGCACCAGAGATACCCCGGTGTCTTGGGACTTTCCGCATTGTACGCTTGTACAAGGGCATTATCGAAATCTTCGGATCCGATTAGTGCGGTTTTGTATTGTAGACTCGTGGATGTAGGTGCTGACGATAACGACGTGCTTGAGCGTGGTGTGACGGAATTACCGGTGGGAGAACTCGAACATTCCGAAGAATCTGACTTCCTCTGATAGGAATCCAGTAAGCCGGTGAATATTTTTGGGAACGCCAGCCCCTCGGAGAGAAGTGAACCGCCAAAGGCGCGATATCCGGACATGGTTACGGGTGATTAAATGGCCAGGATATCTTGGATTGTTTATGTAAATATATATTGTTGCTTTCAAGACAGATCTACTAAAGACTAAAGCTCGCATTTCAGACACATTTTCTCTTATTATTTTTTCGTGTGATGTGCATGCAATCAGCGCGATGTCCACTCAGTAGACACGTGCAGCAACCTGAACCGCAATGTTGCGAGGTGATATATTATTAGCCACTTCTAAATAAATCGAATAAATATAGCTAAAATACAAAATACTCATACTAATAGCAGATATTCAGCCACACATCGCACCAAGGAACTAACCCTCCTTCTGCCCCAGCTTTATATATGAAACCTGCGTGGTTTCCTGTTGTTGCTCACCTCGAAAATGTTGCGTTTTGCGCGTTGTCGTCGCCCATCTGCGTCTGAGTCTTAAAGACGCATTGGCGCAGCGACGCGAAAGGCGGACTAGGCTCCCATCCGGCGCGAAACTAAAAGTAAACCACCCCGGCCAGTTGCTCCCAATGGCAGGACCCTTCGAGCACCCATAAAGAGACCCTTGGATCCCCCCGAAATACACCAAGCTCACAACTTCTCCAAAGAATGGCTTCATTCCGCGAGCGGGGATGCTAGCCAGCTACCATCTCACAGCTACAGGTCCGCAGCTCCAGCAATAATGTCCGTCAGAAAGTCCAACCCAACAGGAGTCGCGAGTCCTCCAGCGTCGCCGTCGAAACGGGAATCCAAACGAGCGCGGGTGTTCCACGGCGGCGATAACGAGGACTCGGACTCTGTGGACCGCCGAGTTTCCGCACCGAAAATCCCGAGTCTGCCTGAGACTTCCAGTTCCAATGATGAACCGCCGCCTTCTAGTATAGTCGAGAATGACGATTTTTCGGGTCTGGAGTCCTCGCTACCGCCGGCACCACTTACGGACTATGAAGCTATTACCAGGGAAGAGTCGACGGGGCCTCGTAGGTCGAGCATCTACGTTGATGCGTTCAATCTTGCGCTGGATACTGTACTCGCAGATGAGAGCTACCTCTTCGATGAGGCTGAGCATGAAATCTTCCAAAGGTATAGAGAGCTGGACTATGAAGCGCAGTATTTGTATGTTTCCTTCCAGCACATAACCTACAGCTCGTTCTCCGTAATTATTTCTAACGCTTAACTTCTCGCAAAGATACGTTCGACTCTTCCTACGAAAAACAAACGCCTGGTTCAGGGTCGGCAAGCTCGGCTACTTCTACGATATCAAAGACATGCCTACCGCATGCGCTTCCCTACAATCCCCGGAAGTCGGATTCGCCCAAGACGACGCAGATATTGTAGACATCGACGAGGCAGCCGGCATGCTCACCGTCGAAGAACTCAAGACGATTACGAAAGAATCAAAAATCGCTGGAGGGAATAAAACACAACTCGTCGCAGCACTACGGCGAAGCTGCGCGAATCAAGGAAGCCTAAATATCCAAGGCCAGCTCAGAGTTAGCTTCGGCGGACAGAGTAGATACGGCTCAATTAGAGCTAAGGAAGTTATCGACAAGATGCTGGCCATCACGGGCCCCTGCATTCGGCTTGTTGAGCCTGTAACCACATTGTTCAACCGAGTTCATCTCGTCTTTTACCGTTCAACCGAATGGACTGAGAAATCACTGACGACGTTAATCCTCGCTCGCATCATGAAGAGGAATTTCCCTTCATACGTTGTTTGCCGGACGGCAAATATATTCCCGACTCGCGATGCCCTCGTCGATTTCGAACATGCAATAAAACTCCAGAACGATGTGGATAACATCCTAGAGAACGGGGTTCCAACCAAAGATGATCTATTAAAAGTTGTCGAAATCATGGAGTCGGTATATGGTCGTTGGGAGAGACTATGCGAGGAAGGGAAGAGATATACCGACGTAGAAGAAATATACCTGCGTCGCTTCTCGGCGGGCTGGGTGTACACTCGTATAGTTCACAAAGGCGTCTACGCTATCTCGCGGCATAAAGACTACGAACGGGAAAGAATGATCCTGCTAGCTTTACTCTCGCAGAAGCTTTTCCACCCGTCCCGCAGAGGAGCCTGGTACCAGCGACTCGCGCTTATTGAGGAACATTATTTCCACGATCAGTCTTCCGCGGCGAGTAAACGCACCTGGCTCAAGACGGCTCTCAACACGTGTGAGAAGGGTCTACAGGACCCAGATACGCACATTATATACCACCCCGATCTTCAGAAACGAATCACGAAACTAGAGAAAAAATTGAAGATTGCGATGCGCGAGCAGCATATATGGGTGTGGACGCTGCGCAAGCCTTCCGTTCGAAGTATGACGGGACTACGGATACACAACGAAGACGGATCGGCGCCAAAACCGGGACAGAAGACCGTATGGAAACTGGACTCCGGGGAGGAAGGTAGCGTTGAGGAAATGTGTTTGGAGAAGTATAGGTCGGAAGGATGGAAGGGATTCCATTGCGAAGGCGGGATCATCAAGACCATATTCGCCTATTTGATGTACGATATCCTGTTCCTGCCGCTACCCAACATATTCCAGACGGAGTTCCAGACTTGTCCGTTGGATTTACACACCGATTCGTTCTACGTGTGTCGGATGAGCGAGATCAATCATCGATTGATGGATATTTCTAACGGGGAAGGTGTGAAGATTGTGAAGGAGGTGTGGACGAGGGAGGTGGAAAAGCAGACATGTGTCATCGGGCTCGATTGGAAATTTGAGATTAGCGAGATTTGCGAGGTTGTGGAGTGTCTTGGAGGAGAGGCGCTGAATGTTATTTGCAAGGTGCTGTGTCAAGAGTACCAGCAGAGGAGCAGCGGCATGCCGGATTTGTTTTTATGGGATTATAGCAAGAAGACGGCCAAGTTTGCGGAGGTGAAGAGCGAGAATGATAGGCTGAGCGACACGCAGCGGGTTTGGATCGATGTGCTTACCGGGGCGGGCATTGATACCGAGCTGTGTTTGGCAGTCGATGGTGGCAAGAAATAGAATGAACGAGTATATATTTTGTAGGACAGCATTTGGGTGGGACAGAATGGCGTTTCGGATGGATTTACGATACCGGTTTCCTTCACACCATGATATGTACTTGACTAGCAGAGCATATTCCAAATATAAATATATTCAAACAATCAACAAGCAGAGAGCTTCGCGTCAATTTCTTTGTCTCTAGTATATATAGCAATAAAATAACGCAGTTGGTTTCCAAACTATTGCTCCCAATAAACACCCCAATAACGCCAATAATGACCCCGCTATTCCCCCCCAATCACGCTATCAAAGAACCCAAGAAGATGTAGAGGTTAAGCTAAGTGTACATGGTATCCAAGCAAAAAGTGGATGATGTTTAAGTAGAGCGAGGACGAGATGTATCGCAACGCCGTCTAAGTAGAGTAGTGCTATTTTATTTTTTAAAAAAAAAGGACTAACCTCCCTACTTGTCGCTGTTCTGTCCGGAAAACGATATCCTGACCCGCTTAGGCCCTGGGGTTTCTATTTCCGAATGGCTCTCCGAATCGTCGTCAGCAGCCCCACCCTTTCTCTTCTTCTTGAGGGTGCTGGTGGCCGATTTTTTCAAGAGAGCGGTGTTGCCTCCCTTGGGGAAACCCGGCGTCGAGGAGGAGGTGGCGGATTCCGGAGGTACGCTGCCAGAGGGGGTGCCTCCGTTGCTTCCTTCCTCCCGGCTCTTCATGTAGCTGTAGCTGCTGGAGGAGAATATACGGTCCTGGTCGGTGATGTTGGCCCGGCGTCGGGCGACGGTGCCCTTGATGTAGTTGTCGAAGCCGCGGACGATGTTGCCATTCTGGGTCTCCTCGAGATAGGTGGTCTCGTACTTGTAGATGTGGTCTTCGAGGTTTTCGAGGAGCTTGTCGGACTGCTTCTTCTTGGAGATGAGGTCCCGCAGCTGCTTGCGGAGGGTCTCGTACTGGTCTCTGGAGGCAGCGGAGGGGATGGCCCCCGAGGTGGCCGGCGTGCCGACGGCGCCCATGGTGGATTGGTTTGCTTGATTGGGGATGTGTGAGAGGGGGGTCCGGAGGGGTGCAGAGGGCATAGTCGAAGGCAGACGATGGGCTAAGTATAGATGCCGGTATCTGCGCCAACGGCCACCTGAGACGAGCGCAGCCGAAGAGTGCAGAGGCTCGAATAGAGTAGAGGAAGAGCGTCGACGGGAGCGGAGGTTGGACGCGATGGCGAGGTTGAGAGACGATGCGATTGGCAGGTGCAAGCGAGCGAAGAGTCTTCTCGAACGCATTTTATTTTTCGCTGCGGTGCGTCTGCTCGCTTCGTCCAGGCTGGCTGCTTGCTGCTGTTGGCTGCACATTCCCTTTCGACCTCCCCTTTTGCATCGCCTCGCAGTCCCAACGTCATCCTCTCCGACACCGTGGTATTCTCGGTCGCCCAGGAATTGCCATCGCCCTCGACAGACAGTCTAGAACGGATCCTGCGATCCTGCGAGGAACCGTCGTTCGGATTTGATCTCGCATACTGTGCTATATAGTCCTCCTGCTCCTCCGACTCCTGCGCGGCCAGCTGGTCTGGCAATCTCCCGGCGAATCCGCCCTCCAAACATGCCTTCGACCTCTCCGCTCCCGCGAACACGACCCTCCCAGATCTCCAGCGGCTACTCCACCTCGAAATCCAGAGAGAGCACAGGTTCGTCGCGGCCGGGCGTCGAGAGAGTCTTCTCCCAGTCCGCCATCAGCAGAACCACCGCTGCGACGCCCGTCAGCAGCGCCGCGACATCGACCAGGAGCCTGCACGGGTCCTCCCATCCGATTGCGCTCCTCCTTAGCAGAGAGCCGACAAATGTTGCTCAGGCGTTGAAGGACCTCCGATATCTCATCCTCACCGAGGGTATCCCTGCGGACACCGATGGCATGGTACGATATTATTGCCTTGGACTCAGATATAGATATACGGATGGGTGGAGTTTTTGCTAATATAGATGTGTGAACGTATTAGTCTGCATTCCGAATATACATATGGTCGATCCTTCTCGGTGTCGAACCTCTCTCTGCCAAAGACTACCTCAGGCTGGTCCACAAGGGACCCTCCCAATCCTACGCCAAAATACGAGATGACACGTTTCGAACGCTCGCGACAGATCCTCTGTTCCACCGAAAGGTCTCAGAAGCATCCCTCACCCGTCTCTTGAACTGCTATGTCCTCTCGCGGGAACACGCAACAAGGCACAGAGACACCAGTCACTACGTCCAGGGCATGAATGTCATCGCCGCGCCGTTCATGTACGCCGCCAGAAGCGAACACGAGGCATTCGCGCTTTTCCATACCTTTCTCGTACAAGAGTGTCCTGCCTACACACGACCAACATTAGACGGCGTTCACAGAGGTCTCAAGCTTGTGGACTCGGTGCTAGAAGCTGTGGACGAAGAACTCTTCAGCTTTCTAGAAGGGAAGAACCTGCTGGCTAAACTCTACGCCTTCCCTTGTAAGACTCCGCGCGCTCCTGGAATGCAGCTTCCCACTTCATCTTATCGCTAACATCATCATTATCGATAGCTGTCATGACTTTTTCAGCATGCACACCGCCGCTGCCGGAAGTCTGTGTTCTCTGGGACTTCCTAATCGCCTACGGGCCTTATCTCAACATCATCTGCGTGGTAGCTCAACTCCTGATGATGAAAGATGAACTTATGGAGATGCAAAGGTACTTCTCATACTGCCAAAGGTCTTATGATCATTCTGTTGCTAACATCTACGTGATCAAGTCCGATGAAACATCTCCGACAATTCCCACCATTGAAAGCGAGGGAAATCATCAGCTCCGTCATGAAGATAATACCCCAGCTTTCCGAAAACCTCTTCCAAGAAATTGTGGAACACGCGAAATAGACTTGATGGATCTTTATAATCTTCTTCACGGTATATATATACGAACACCGGTTTTAAATGGGTTTCTTATTTGATTTTGGTTCAGCGAGCGAGCGAGGTTACGTTTCAACAAAAAGTTTTACTTACACATACCCCCAAGTTATTTGTCCTTCTTGTCTTTGTTTTTTTGGATTTCCTGTACTATAGAATATTTCCTTTTGTTGCAGCATAGAAAGGCGTTCTCGTTTTTTTTTTCGCTTTGGAGCATAAAATTATGGGACTTTTTTGGAAAACAAAAATCATGTATCTCTTCTTCTGCTGTTTTGGCTTATGGTTCTTGATGAATTACCGCACGACCCTAATGAATATCCTTCCTCTCCTCTCGTTCCTCTTTGTCCTCGGATTAGAACCATCCTCTTGACATTTGCCTCTCGAACAATGTCCGCCATCCGGTGCAATCCGTCGATACAGTCTCACGAGATCCAAATCTCAACAGTTTCCCCTCTTTCAATGTGAATGTGACGGTTTACTTCACATGCTACATGATAAATTCTCGTGCGAGCTTCTTGAAATACGAGATGTTGAGAAAAAGAGAATGCAGGACCTGAGTCGACGAAGTTCAACAGTCAGCCCGTCCCGCATGGAGCATTCAGTTTAACCAGACGAATTTGAAATCCTTTTAGAGCCATCAGCCATCAAAAGAAGTTAGATAAATCCTATCCGGGTGAAGGGATGCATTTCCTTAGCACCAGTTATTACGTGGTCCATTTCACGTGGGAAATAATTCATCTCCTAACAAAACAAGTAATTCCTACAATTTCTCTTCCCGTCGACTGAATTTCGAATGTTTGATGATCATGTGATAGAGAGGTTTCAATCAGTGAGCCGATATTTCGGACTAATCCTCAATCGCAAGCCATAAAATTGCGAAAAACGGGAAATCATCAATAAGATAATATGAAAATGTGTCCGTGACCTGCAAGTGCTGGTCTGGTCTGTATGTACGTTTCCCCAGTTTACAGTCTGCCCCAGTCCCCGCATCGACATACCCAAGCTTGCACAGTCCGCCACCCTCGGTATACCATGAATCTGGGGTCTCCACAGATTTCTTCACAGCTGCAAGGAGGCCGAATTCGCTTAACCCCACAAGAGAAAGATTACACGATAAACCTGGCGATCAAATCTTAGCAAAGGGCTAAGTGTAATAGATATCAGGAGCAGATATGGAGTTCGAAATCCGGGTTGCGCTCGCCCATTAATATTGTTCTCCACCCACCGACCTCCGCCCCAAATTTCCAATTATTTTGTCTCTCTTAAGCTTTTGTGCTGCTCTTCTCGTCTAGATAACCGAGGGAGCCGCAGGTGGTTGTGGTTTTTCTTCGGCATGTGAGACGTCTGTGCACGCGACTATGCATATTTGGGAGAAGATAATGGAGTGTGGGCGTTTAAGCTTATGTGGGAAAGCAACGGAAGCGGGAAACGGGAAAGGATTCATATCTCTTTTCTGGTTAGAAATCATAAAAAAGTGGTTTAATAGTGGAGGTTCTTTTTCTTGTTGATATCGCAGCTGTACGCGAGTACGAGGTGGTAAAATATCTCGTGAGGGAATAGGGACGGTAGTATGTATGCAAGGTGACGAGTTTGGTTGCCGTCCCTCCCTCTCGAGACTATCAACCCTCCCCCTCCTAGCTAAAACGGCACCCCGCAGATCGGAATCGAGCTGCCAGTTCTCTAGACGCATGCATCAAATGGGGATTTTTTGTAAGGGGGCATATCCTTGTGAAAGGAAAAGAAGAGCTTTTTTTTGATCTAGAAAACTATTTCCCCCTTGTCGGTTGACAAATGTACTCACCCTGCAGAGGTTCTGTCACGGCTTCGAACCTGGATTCGAGATGGTACCGGTACTTCTGGAAATTCCACGACAACGAATATCCATGCATCCCATTCACTTGCTCTGTTCGTAAGATCAGAGAGAGAAACGAGGCCTTTGGGAGGAAGAAAAAAACACGGCCCAGGCATGATTCGTCTCAGTGCAACGGGCGTGCGAACATTCTAGAAAACGTGGTGATGTCGGTTCAGGCCGCCGCCCCCAACAGCCGATTGCTTTCTTTAGTTTCACATGTGTGAGATTCTGCAAAAGCACCTTGTCGCTTTTTTTCTTACCCTTCCCTCGCAGATGTGGCTGGGAAGAGAGATTGCTCGAGGTTATTTCAAGCGACCAGCAAATAGATAGGCACCGCTGGGGGTGCATCATCTGGATAAAAAGGACTTTTTTATTTTATTTTTTATGTAGGAAATTTGGTGCCCGAGATGTCGTGACCTCAGCAGCCAATTGATATGGCATGACCTGAAAGTTCGCAGGGTCCGCACTTTTCTTGGAGCTTCTAACCCACAAAGGGGCTAGCTGGGCAAAGCCGTTACATTCTTGTCGGATGGCTGCGGTGGATTTCCCGTCTTGTCAACGCTTTCTGCTTGGTTCCCGGCGAGACACTAGGTCCATGGCACTCCACTAGGGCACCGGCACACACTACGTCGACGAGATGTTATTCCGTTGCGCTCGTTCGCAGAATTTTTTTCTTCTATTGTGGGTGTGGTGAACAACCCGTCGACTCGATCGAATGTTCCGGGCCCTGTCAACGAATCTGAATCAGGAGGTTCGACAACACAGAAAATTCAACAATTGGCTGGCTACACAGCGTGGGAGAGATATTTCGCCCCTCCGCGAGATTGGTTCCGCGATTCTGGTTGTGAATACGAGTTTACAAATTACTAGTAAGCAGCCTCCTGCTCCCGCAAATTTGGGCAAACTTCTTTTTTTTTAGGAACAATTCTAGCCGGTTGTAGTTTCTTGTGTCACAATGCTCAATCAATCTAAGAGTGAAGAATCCGAAGGGGGAAAGAAAAGGGTTGCATTCAATCTATCGAACTGTAAGGTTACATAATTGTATGATTGGACTGTGGGTCTAACAGAAATAAGAAGAGAGCACGGAAGAATGAAAAGAAAAATTTTATTCGCTCGCTCTCTTGCGATGTGCTGCTCTCTCTTCCCGTGTGTGGTGCTCCGACATTGGGGTCCGAAGTGGGGTCTAGAATACTCGGATGCCTTAAGAGCCTTGTATCGAATATCACGGTTTCCCCTGCTTCTGATCCCGGGGGGTCTGAGTTCGCGAGTTCGAACATTAGAATCGTCGGGTATCCTCGTCCGACGTCCGCTGGATGGAGTCCCTTGAGCATTAGGCAGACGGTGCTCCATTCCATCTTCTGCAGATCCAAGAGAACGGAATTCTCTGGGGTATTGACCCTGTAGACATAATGACGACAGGCCGGCGAGGACCGTTAATCGTTTGGAAAGGGTCTGGGACCTTGCCTGACTGCCCCTGGGAACATTGTGAGTTTCTGGAAGACCGGGGAGGCACAGTAGATGCTAGACGGGACGAGTTTTACAATCGAGGGAGCACGGTCGACATGTACGTGCGCTCCGGGCTATTATCATGATTATGATATATGGAACGGGTATCGGCAACGTTGACGAGAGAGAACGAAAAAACGTGACATCTATCAATTTCATACACACAGTGCACCGGCTACATGTAGAAAGATTATATGCCACACCGTCGGAGGCCGTCGGAGATGGCAGAAAACCACAAAGCAGAGATAGAACGGCCCAGACACCCTGGCGCTTCTTACGAAATGATTATTTGATTACTGGAGCAATATATTGTGTTGTGAACGCTGGGACGGAAAATCTCCAACAGATTCATCCCAAACGGAACAGTTAACAATAATAAAATATAATAAAATTCAACAGAGAAAATCCCATTGCCGCTCCGAATTGAGCTCCGCGTCCCCCAGAGCATCAAAAACCAGCTAGCCCATCGCAATTGTCAGTGTCAATCGTGATATTCCCCGCCGTTTCTCCATTTGATGCCCCATAATCCGAGCGCGTTTCGCCTCGACGGACTAACGAGCAGATACGGCAAGGCGGCATAACAGAGGCATATATCGACCTATTGGGGGCCCCACTCACACCTCATCGAGCAGATTCTATCTACGTATATGCGCGTTTGTTCTTTTATATTCCCCTTGGTTATATTTTCTCATTTCATTGATCCCAGCAATTGGGAGTGTCAAATCCGCAACCCAGGTAATGATGAGCGAACGAGTAAACGGACGGCAGACCGAGGCGGCACTCCTTTAAAATAAATAAAATTTTATTATTTTCAATACTAATATATTGTTTTATGTTATTTTGCTGTTATGGGGTATGAGTCGTGCCGTTCTCGCATCACTCTGGCGAGGCTGTTTACCGTGGGTAGTCACCGCGCTATCATGAGTCTCGCTGGAGCAAGATGTTAAAAATTTTCTACCTTAAAATTTGGCTTTTTTAGGAATCCTTGCGGGATACTCCGATGAAACCTAATACTATTTAAACCGAGAAGGAAAAAAAATAAAATAGATTAGATCATTATCAGTCAGACTCGATTCGCCGTCTTCTCGATGGCGGGATTTCTAGTTTTCCAGTTGATGAAAAAGAAAGTTAAATTTGTTGGTATGGCGTATGGCCAGTGCTACCATGATAGCCGCGGCCCAGTAGGCATCGATGCGTATTTATTTGATTTGCACTACGTAGAGTTTTTTTTTACAAGATTTTAAGGCTTGGTGAGGGTCTGAGCGCGACAGGCGGTGATTTATTTATATGCACAACGTGTTTGAAGGATAGCTTTTAGCGTGACCATTGTTTCTTGGTATGTCATGGTAATTTCGGGCTAAAAGCAACCGACTCTCTTTTGACACTCGGAGAAAGCACCAGAAACGTACCAGATGAGTTTCCCGTCCATGGGTGCTGCAGACAATGGCGTTCGAAAATCTGTAGGTGTTGAGTGCACGGTTGTGTTTCAAGGTGTTCTGGAATCTTTTGCTACTGATCAGGCTAAAGCCACCAGCCCTGAGAATGGATGGAAGAATTGCCGAACCCAAATTGATAGCACGCCGCAAGTAAGGGAATACAATTGTCGGAGTATTAACAAACGTGACTAAATGCTATTTAATCAAATCTGTTACTCAAGCGGTTTCGACGCCATCTGATGAAAAAGAAGCCACCATAAGGCCGCTCTCATCTGACGTTGGCACGTTCCAGCCCAGCACGCCCGCAACGGCTGTTAAGGGTGAGCAATCACGCCTCAGCCGCTTGTCATCGAGAAAAGTACCGCCAGGAGAAGAACAAACATGGAAATGTTGCATGCTTTATAAACGGTATACAGGCTGACATCGCATCTCTCGGTTTTGTCTTAATTTTGATAAACTCTCGGGAATCGTGCTTCCCGCTCACTCTCGTTTGCGAAAGAGTTGCATTCGGTGGGAAGCGAATCGATTCGATGTCAGTTGTCGGCGGGTGTCTTGCAGCCGCTGTTGGCCATTGGGTGGTTTGCCAGTTCCTGGTTCCTGATTTGGTGGCCACCTCCGAGCCCAGCGAGCTCGACGACCCACATTTCCCCTGCATCACCGGGTTGCTGGGATCCTTGATGTCGATTTGCCATGCCCCTTCAATATGGGTAAATCTCACTGGCCACCAAAATGTTTGCTCCACTGGAGACTTAATTTCGAACGCAGCACCAGCAACTTTGGATGACACCAGGCCAAGGTAAAGGGATCAAAAGAGCTGACGCAACTGGTACGCCATTGAGTTTTTGAATAAAACCTCACAAGAAAAGCTTGGAAGGTATCGAGGAGCTGAGGGTACTTGCGAGATGCCGGTGGCCAAGCACCAGCGACGGCACAGCTAATGCGACAGCGCCTGGTATTTCTCCGAGGATATCTATCCAATTGTGATACGCCAATTCTCACGAATTTGCGTCAGCATTGTTCAAGAAACAAGACTCCAAGGGGTCCTATTTCGAGCAAAGAACGGCGAGCTGCTGCTCACTCTTATCGGGTGTACGCTTAGATCGGAAGGTACGAACAAACTCGAGCTGCGCAACTAGGTACGCTCCCAGCCAGATTGCGTGGAGTTTCTATACTCGGGCACACTCGGCAATGGCGAACTACTCCATGCTCCAGGGGGCGTTCTGGTGAGGCTACACAGCAGCAAGTGATCCCTAAACCGGTTCCCGATATCGCGATTTTTGTAAACGCAAGGCACCCGTACTAAACCGACCGAGTCGATTGAGGAAGTTCGGATTGAGCGCTCTGCTTCAACCTACAAGTCGCGTGTCCTCTTTTCTGCTGCTGAACGCAGACGACTTCGGGCTTAGCTGTCATGCCGGCGGGTACGCTCTGGCCAGTGAGAAGCCCAGCAAGCGACCTCATTAGCACCGTGCCAGCCAATCACGATCCTTGAGTTGCACAGCGATGCCCAAAAGAGGCACAGTCATGGTGAGGGAGCTGGAGACGCCGCGGTCTGCCCCAAAGGCATTGGATGCCCCAGAGGTCCCACTGTAGTGGAATATTAATGATTTGAGTCGGAAATCCTTGGTCGTGAGGGTGACTTTGTTTTCAGCCTACTGGACGCTTGGTTTGTGAGGAGGCCCCACCCGCCCAACGGTACCTTGTCATCAGAAATACCCAGATGAGCCAGTGTAGCATCATCCTGCGGTACCAGTACCCCAGACATTACTTTTTCCACGATATTGGGACAGCCCTCCTCCACCCGTTCAACAAGATGAAGCAGGGTAGGGGTTTCTTGCAAGTGCGAACAGAAAAAAGAAACGAGCAAAAAAAAGACTATCTTGTGCCTTGGAGTTTTAGTCCCTGATGGAAGACGGCCGGGCTTCCATGCACTCGAAAAAAAGCTCTGGCATGTTTTTCTTTTTTCATTTGTAAGAGAGAGTCAGGGCCACCACCCAGCGAGTTCGATTCCAAAGGGTGGGAAAATTGATATATCATGTCGAGGAGCCCTACAACCTGGAGGGCCTCGGAAGCTCTATTCAGAATTTTGGGCCAACAATTCTTTCCACTCGATTGAACAGCCGAGTTTTTCGACGTCTAACCCTGCCGTACGCCCATCTCATCAGTAGGCAGACGAGAAAAGGGCTTGGTTAGCAAGAGGTTTTTTGGTGATACAAAGAACTGAAGGTTTCTGATTGGAGGACACGAACTTGGTGGATGGAAACGACGACAACACCGGGTTTCTCCCCTATAACAACAATACCGCAACACGCCTACAGCTACGCCGCCGACGGTTTAACGAACACGCCCTTCAATATTAATATATAAAGAAACGGTTACGAAAAGAGTGAACAAATACAATAATAATTCAGATACGTTCCGTTGTCCTTGAGATAACTGGTGCTCTCCAATATGTCGACAAAACTACTCGAATTCTGCCCCAAGCCTTTGGTGCCGCTTGCGGACTATCCAGCATCTGGAGGAAGTACGTTCTCACCACCTCGAATCTACAAACACAATATTCTATCCAATGGAAAAAACAATATCTAACAATATTTTCAGGTATAAATGGAAGATTGTGTACAAATATACCTACTCCGTTCGGAACAACATGGCCATGCTGCGTTCCATGTCCGATTCAAGACTGGCTCTATCCAGACAGTAAGCTACATTATGCTCTTGAAGTATCAATACACGAATAGCCACTAACAGTCGGTCTTGCAGACTTCAATAATATCGTCGATGCCGTCGCCTACGTGAATATAGTGAGCATAGCAGCATGTTTATTCATGTTGCTCAGTTATTGGGTTCTACCTACGACCCAGACTCACAGGCACTATCTCAGCGTCAGTCTGTGTGTCGCTGTCATAATTATGGAATCTTCTTTTATCGTTGGAATGGCTACGAAGGATAAAGACCACAAGTGCATCAATGACATTACTCCATACGATATGGCCAGTAGTGTTCCCTGCGCTCTTTCTGGGACTTTCATTCTCCTCGGCGGCTGGTGTGTAGTGATGTGGGGTGAGTATCCAGTGCATTTTAGAGAACAATAATCTTCTGGCTCGAGGTGCTAATATTTTCTATAGTTTTCCTTCGAGCCCTGTCGCTTCATCTCCAGATTTGCTGGCAAGTCACTCCAGGCAAGCCGTTTTTCATCATCGCTCAGATTGCCGGCTGGGTCTTCCCTGCCGCCATGACAGCCATCGCTCTCGCCCTCACCGGAGTTTCACAAAGATTTGGAAATACCTGCCACATCAACACTAAAAACGGCCTGGCAACATTTTGGGGTCCTCTGCTGGCCATTGCAGCGGCTGCTATTGTGATACAATTCGTCACGTAAGTTGCTGATTTTATCTCCGAAACCTGCCCATGTGCACAATTCCTCCGGCTGTTACACTCAGCACGAGGACGTGGAACACAGACAAGATGCATGATCGATTCACACAAAAATCCTTGTACAACCAAGGCTGACCTAGAATGTTTCATCCTGCAGTTTCGGCTATTGCATTAATGTGTATCTTCGAAGTTTGTTTGAGGATGCTCCATCCACCGAGGGAGGATCTGTTGCCTACACGAACAGTCGTATCTCGGCTACATACAGTAAGCGATGGATCATTACACTATCTGTGGGGTTCTGGTACTAATGATACACTCTAATCTACAGCCCAAGCGCTCCGAAGAGTCAAGCGAGTTATCGCTATGCAATGGCGTGGAATCCTCGTCGTCATCGTTGTTATCGTGGACGTTATCGTTTTCGCGACCGTATTCCTTCAGTTCGAAGGCACCACTGAGAAGACACCGGCAAATATCGAACGTGCAGGCAAATGGCTCGAATGCCTGATCCTCGGAGGCGGCGAGAAGAACAAATGCTTGAAGGAAGCCGAAGCCCTGGTTGTGCCAGAGGCTACCGCTGCCGCCGTTCTTTTCCTTCTTTCGGTAAGACACTGCAATTTTATGCCATAATAACTCCTAAGGAACCCCCCTTGCTAACTTTATCCCTTTAGTGTAACGGTTTCTGGACCGTCCTTTTCCTCGGACGTTGGTCAATGGTGACAGGCTGGTTCAAGTTTATCCGCAAGGAGAAACCATCCGACGAGTTCATCAGCGCCCGTCCCGCCTCTTTCGGACCCCGTCCACGTACCTACGAGGATCTACCCTCATCTGCTACCAACTACAGCCACGACGATCGCTACCGCGAAGAGTATGTTAAAGGAGTCTATGAGATGGAATACGGCAAACAAACCTCTATCATCGTACACGAAAGTTTCCGCCCGAAGAAAGGGCCAGCTGGTGCCCGCGGAGATATGAAGCGCGCCGCCAGTCAACCTAATATCAAAAACGGGTCCGGACGGCCCCCGGTCGTGCAAGAGGACGAGGAACTCGGGAACGTCGGATACACCGCTACTGTTACGGGTGGCTACTCTCGCCCCAACATAAACAGATCTGTAACAGCACCCATGGGCATCGCGAGAGCAAATTCATTCCGAAATAATAAAAACTCTCCGATCTCGCCAAACCAGGAACTAGAAGCCCTGGAATTGAGCATCGCCTCCGCAAGCCGATCGAGGCAGAATAACCAGAGAGCGCCATTCCCCTCGGCGCAGAGGATATAGACTCCTGTTATCCGGTTCTGTTTCATCTTCGTCTCGCTTTGCTTAGAGCGCACCGCAAGCACTTTTCAAACACAAAAAGTTATGATTTCGACAGGATAGACTTGTCTACGAATTCCATCATCTACCTACGACTTGAACAAACCATTATTTATCTTGTACTATTATCTCGGCGAACCCCGGCGTTATTTTTGGTTACCATTTTTCTTTCTTTCTTTCTTTTTTTTTGGAATCAAGAGGAGGAATTCGGGCTTCTATTTACCTCTTACCCTATACGTTTTATACCCTGGCCAAATTTATGCGGGCCCATGTACCTTTTCTAATGTACCATATTAAACAACATGTACTAGTAGTATAGTACATTTATTTTATCCGCGCCGTAGGTTTAATTATAAATCTATGACATAAAGTTTAATTTATCTTGAGATACCACCATCCCGTACCGTAGAATTTAAAACCATAATAGTCGGAAACGTAATCATTTATCATTCGCCTAGCCATGTTCACATATTGATATAGATACTTGGTTGTTTGGATCGGTTGCATACGGAGATTCATCTGTTTCATTTGTTCTTCTATAGTAGCGCTTCTACTATAGCTATATATACACATCTATATCATATACGGCCCGTATATATTATAACTCCTCAACCCCCAAACGTTCCCCTCAGTCGTCTACCTTCAGATCTAGACACACTTCACGCCATCTTTTAATCGTTCTTTCAAGGCCAGACACCGCCATCTGGAATAGCGGGGTCAACTGCTGGTTGAACACCGGTATCAGGGGTGGTGGGGAATCCGCAGCCCGAGCCCGCTGGGATCAGAGTGGACGAGTAGTAGTGCCAGATGTTATTGTTATCGGGACCGGAGCACTGGATGCAATTCGCGTAGTTGTGGATGAAGGCTATGCTGGAGCAGTAACCCGTCTTGCGGGAGCCGGCGACGGCTTGTCCTGTAACATGTGTCAGAAATATATAACGCACCATGAATATATAGCGAGTTGAAACGGAAACCTACCACAGTTATCGTGGCAGTTGTACAGAGGTGTTCCTGGAGCCTGTCGCTTCAAGAGTTCTCCGGGCCAGTTCGGGTTTTCGACCGGGACGGCAAGAACGCCGTTCAAGGCGACAGCAGCAATTGCAACAATAGAGAAAAGCATTTTGCTTGTGGTAGACGGTCTTTTATAGACGGTTAAAGTCTAAGAGGAATATGAAGGAATAGAGAATTGGTTTTGAAGGATAAGTATCAGAAGTAGAAGGAGATATCTAAATGGCGCGAAGTCGACCTTTTATACAAAAACGGCGGTATCCCTACCCTCTACCTTCCATCAACTGACTCTGCAGCGACTTTTGTTGATCACCTTCAGAGTGCCATGCCCATCCAACGTTGGATTAACGGAATCTTGGGCTCCCGGCCTCCCACGCTCCTTAGGACCGAAAAGATCAGATAAGATTCCTGGAGAAGTGATCATCAAGACCCAGGACCGATATCGGAAACGATTTCCGGGTTCCTTCAGAGACTCGGTCACTTTCCTTTCCATTTTACAAGCAATTAGGCCCTCGGGTTCCTCCGTAACGAACGTGAAGCATTCACGCTCATGTCAAAGGACCGTCACGAGTGATGGTTCCCGGCATCTGTATATGGATTTTAAACGAGACGAGACCTTGGCGACAATACTATGCGTCAATGCCGAGAAGTTAATACTCAAGACAAACCGGTCCCTTGACAAGACCGGCCAATTGGCTAACTCGAACTCGGCAGGCGGGGTGGGATACCTGCAGGCCGGAGTTGTTGTCATGTTGGAATTTCTGCGATCAGATAAGATTAGGAGCTCCTTCCCCCTGCCAAAAAGCGGATCAGATAACTTAAAACCTCTGGGCGTTCCTGCACCCCCAGATGGCACGCCACTTTCTTCCTTCCTGTCGCTGCGGAGACAGAAAATTTACAATGGCATTCTGCATGGGCGGCAGGGGAGGCAGAGTAGTCCAGGAACAGGAAGGAGCGAAAGCCGAAGAAGTCCAAAAAAGTCGCGCAAAAAATTTGGGACAGAAAATCCTTGCGGGTCCTTGTCTGAAGTTGAAAATTTTTCCTGATGCCGATGCTAGTATTTGAAGCGGGAACCCGTAATGTTAGGTGAGGGCGGGATATCATTCAAATTATCTAATCGGATATCTCACAGTCACCTGTTTAGTCACTCTTGGCGATAAAAGCAAGGATTTATCCAAACAATGTTTCCTTTTCGATTTCCGACGGAAGCCTTTTGCTGAGGGAAACCCGGGAAAGCACCGAACGTGGGGTAGCATATTAACCTTCAGGTATATAGATTTTACGGTTCACTTCATTAGTGAAGTCAGTGGCACAGAACTTATGGTTATAATTCATGTAATTGCTACCGTTACAGGTCTGTATTGTCGAAGCAAGAATATTGCTCCGTGCACAAAAATATACAGAAATGTGAGTTCAAGGAGATTTGATTCTAGAGTTATCGATGGCGACGGCGAGCGTAAGAATGAAAGAGAATTATGGGAGGGGAGGAACATGGCCGAAAAGACAAGTAATCCTGTAGCAACTAATGCGGCCAAGACTAAAGGAAAAAATTGCATGGAAAACAAGAACGCTCAAATCGATGGAAGATAGACTCCATTTCAATCGCTTTCCAAGAAATGATTGGCATAGGATTAGGTGGTTTACTCTTCGTCTCCGATCTATAGCGATAATTAGCAGCGTGAGCGGAAATATGCGAGAAGGATACAAGGGTAAGCGTACCTTTGGAGCGAGGTAGAATCTTAAGTAACCAGCCCCCATCTTGAACTCGACCAACAATGGCACTTCATTAGAGAGACACAGTTGGACACTGCCAGACAAAGAGGAGGCCTTGCAGAAGTTGACAAGGTACTTGAGGGAGAAGGTGAGGTTGACTGGTTCGGTGAGGGCGATTGAGGTGGACTTGCTCTCATCTTCAACGTTAGTGTGCGGACGTAGAGTAACAGATCCATTGCCGATATCGCCGGAGCACGAGAATTTGACACCATCTTTAGAAGCTTCGATGGAAACTAATCCCCAAATGATTTATATTAGTATATATATAACTAGAATTATTCGCACCCCGTCGCGATCTGGCGGAACTGTAAAGGTTAACATACCACTCTCGCTCAACGCGGACAAGTCTCGACAGATTCTCTGGAATTCAGCGGAAGGCAGCGAGATCGTGGCAGCGTATTCTGTCTCGGGAATACCAAGGTGCTCCTGGTCGATATCCATCAACTTGATGTCGTACTCGCTCATCCTGTCCTGGCCAGGGCTCTCGAAGACCAAGTTCAAGCTATCCGGTTGATCTTCAGCTTTGAGGGTGAGAATGTCGTCGTTGCCAGCGGCGCGAAGGACCTTCATCAAACTGTTCAAGTTGATACCGAGAGCAATGTTACGGTCACAACGGAACGGGGAGAAGGCGCCGGTGCTGAGCTTCATGGAGACAAGAGCGACATGGGAGTTGTCCATGGCCTGGAGCTGGATACCGTCATCGTTGCAATCGAAATTACAGTCCTGGACGAGGTCTTTTATCGCTTCGACGACCTGATACGGGATGAGAGAGATTAGACATCATTCTTATGGAGAAAATTGGGAGGTAGATGTATGTTGGAGCAACCTTTTTCAAGACCTGAGCTTGATCGAGACGTGCTTCTAACACTATTCAACCCAGAGTCTTAGTTCGCCGCAATTCATAGCTAGGATAACGTTAGGCAGAGCTCTACAGAGCCCCAATGAAGCTTACTTGTGGCGGTATGTGATGTGGTGCTGATAACTGGTGAACGGAGTACCGGGTTAGCTTGAGCTCTGTAGCTGTGGAATGAGGGAACAGGGCGTACAATTCGCAAGAAAAGCAATCTATCGAACTACGATAGCTTGAAGATACCTAGTTAAGGTTGAAGATGGAACGGGAATGGATATGCGAGGGGTTGTGGGAGCAGAGGAAGAGGTGTGAGGTCGTGTGTGTCGCGCGGTGGGAGAAAGGTGCAGCTTGTGTTCAGGAGGGGTGTTGTTTTGGGTGCTGTCCAAACTCGAATTTTTGCTGGTGGGAAAAACGCGTCTCCCAAGCAAGCTGCCGTCTTCGAGAGCTCTTCTCAGCTGTGCGCTTTTGGGGACGCGTTAAGTGGCCCAACTGAAACCTGCTATCGGGCTATGCTCTGAGACTGGCTGGTCAAGCACGCTCCGAGACACATTCAGTTTAATTTCTAAGATGTATTAATTAATTTCCTACGGTTTATAAGTGAGGACGTGCACAAGTTCGATTTCACTGGAAATAGAAGGCAAGGGATGAATTAGAAGCACCTCAGAAAGAATTAATATTATTCGAGTACACCACCGCTCATGTACTTGCATCTGGAACAATAAATATATACTTGCGCTGTTGTAAAGGAATATAGGCCGTTATATATAGAACGAAACTCACATAGTCCCCCGCTGGTGCCTCGCTCGTTGATATATCTCACGAAATCGAAATTGAAAAAACAAAACAGCTTTTAGAAATGAAGAAAAAGGGAAGTAAAGCCGCTGTGTTTGTGAGAGAAACTGGGTGGTAGAAAAGAAATAAATGTATTAGGTAGCATCGTGGTCGCATGTACCCCCGTGAAGATATACTATAACTTGAACGAGAAGAAAAGAAAAGAAAAAAAAGGAAAAGTAAATGCTGAGGAGCTTGCAGAACAGAAGATGGGAAGCTTTGGAAATAATACTACTACTGACTACTATTTCATGGGGAAATGTGTATTAGTATTCGTTAAAAATGAAAATTAAAAAAGCCATTGTAACACCAGATGTTTAAAAACCACAAAATAAAGAAAATGGGGAAGAGGGGAAGACAAGTTGTCGAACAATTGATAACAGACGGAGGGTAGCCCCGTCCACGAGGCGATTCCCCGCTAACTACTAGAGCCGGACGGAGTCAGTCCAGCTGAAGGCTCCGGCGAGTTCATATTGAACTCGCGTTGGAGGTGCTGGCTGTACTCCGCCATGAGCCGATCTTGACTCCAACAATGATCCTCAAAGGAATCATTGGAGGAGTCCGGCTCGTAGTAGAGGCGTGGGAACCACCTCATGAACGAGGACTCCGGGGTCAACGGGTAGATGGACCTCCAGTCCTCGGCATGGAGGTCCTCATCGTAGGGATTAAAGAACTGGAAGGTCCGCGTGTAGGTTAGGGGCAAGCCAGGACGAGGAGACATGATCATTCTGATCCACTCCCACTGGGTGTATTGGGGTGGATTGTAGAAGTTCCCATTGGGAACCATTTCTGGTTCACCAACGTTCCCTTCGTCGCTGTCATTGTCGTTGAGTGCTTGCTCGTATCGAGCTTGCATGTCCTCCTCGTTGCCTGGCGAGACCCTCCTCGGAACCATCCGTCTATTATCAAATTGTTCGACAACTCCTGAGGGAAACATTAAATCCGAATTAAATTTGTCAAGTTTTCGTTCGAAGAGACGGCGCTCCTTTTGTAAATCCTTGTTCTTTGCGACAAAATCGAACGCCTTTGCGAATCTTTTGAGGGCTCTCTTCGATTGAACTTTGGGGGACCGTTTCTAATGCTCCATCCCGGAGGTCAATTGCGCGACTCTCGCTTTAATTCTTGCAACTCGAGATTCAATAGCTAGAAACACAAAAATAAGTATATTTCACCTCAAACAAAATTGGGGAAGACTAAAACTTACACTCTTCCGAGTCGATGGCGATTTGGCCAGGAGGTGGTTGAGTGGGAGATGGAACTCCCTGGTTGGCCTTTGCGCGGGCAGCGGCGTTAGCCTTAATCTGCGCCCATCTATCTTGAACTGGCTCGCCGACTGGTGACGACTGAGGCGATTGTTCGTTGGAGGTCGTCTTTGCGATAGGAACTGGTTCAGGGCTTGCTGGTTCCTCGGCCTTCTCGCTAGGTGGGGAGACGTCATATCGGTTATCGGGGCTTACAACATCTGGGACGTGCTCACGGGAAGCTGCGAAGCGTGTCTGAGAGTTGTTTGCGCGAACCGGTTGCTCTTCTGGTTCATCGTCATCTGGAACGAATGCAGGAACGTCAAGAGGACCTTGGTCAAATCGAGAGAACTCGGTCTTCGCATTAGTCTCTTCGACGATAGAAGCGGCAGGGGTGGTCTCGCGGGTAGCGATTGGCTTGGGTGCGTCTGCGGTGACCGTGGTTGTGATGTTGTTCTCGCTAGCAACCGGGTTGCCATATGACTTGCTATTGAGAGATGGTCGTCGATCCAAATCGTCGGGAACGGCCAAAGGCTTAGGAACAACTTGGACAGATGATCTACGAGGCGCTGACTTGCTTCCCGCAAAGAGCTTCCTCAATCTACCGACCTTCTTTTCGCCGTCAGATGTCAACTCAGGGCTCATAGCCCTCGCTGGAGCGTTGGTTCGAGAAACGATTTGAGTCAGAGGAGCAGGTTCCTCTTCCCGCTCGAATTTAGGAGACGCTGGCTGAGGTTTTTCGGATACAATATCCAAAGATTCCCGTGATACAGGCTCCAGCTTGGGCTCAACTTTTGGAGCCGGTGGTGGTGGCTTTATCACCATCTGTGGTGGAGGAGAAATTGAAGGTGGTGAAGGTGCTGGGCGAGCTGGCGACTTGGCTGGCGAGATTGCAGGAGTGACCACAGGAGAAGGTGTATAAGAGTGACTTTCGCCATTTCCGGTGGGAGCCGGAGGGAGGCTCTTCTGAGAAGCATTGAAGGATCCCTTAACAGCTTCTTTGTCATAGTTCTTGGCCCAGGTCATCGCAGGAGAAATCTCTTTCATTATAGTGGGTTGCAGGGTCATCAGGCTTGCAGTTGTAAGAACCTTCTCAGCTGGGCGATCTGGAGGATTGGGTCTCGCACGAGCAGCCGGGACTTCAAGACCACGCTGTCTCAGGGTGGCAGCTGTTGTTCTGATAGTTTGCTGTTGTTCAGCAGAGATATTCAATGGGCGTTGCGAGAGAGAAGCGGTCGAGAATCCGTTCTGCTTTGGCTCAACGGGAGCATCCTTCTTTCCTACGGATCTACGTCGGGTAAGACGGTTCCTCATTGTCTTCTTCTTCTCTTTCTTTGCGAGGAAAACCTCGTCATCGTGGTTATTTTTCAATGCACCTTTGACTTTCTCTTCGACGATCACCCACTTAATTCCGCGGATGACAGTATCAAACATTGCACATCGACCGAATACAGCCTTTCGAGACGATGTCTCTTCAGAGGCTAAACTAGTCATCCAGACGAGCCAAAAAGCATCGTCAATCATAATTGTAGTGATGCTTGCCAGTTCACCAGGCTCAAGGTGGGAGTCATCCGGGCGTCGGTTGGATTGAACACTTCGTGCTCGCGAAGTTTCGATTTGTGGGAGCAGCTTATCGGGAGATAGTAGAAGGGGAGGCGGTGATCTTGCCTCGGAGGCCGTCTCGCTGAAACCAGATGCCATGAAGTCAGCCCACGAGGGAGTCGTAGGTCTTGCAAGATCCACTGCTTGTTGGCGCTGGGGTGCACTGTTATTCGGCTTGCGTTTTCTGTATGCTTGTCCACCGCTGAAGATGCTATCATCATCACCGGAGGATTCTGAATCTTCAAGTACAGAGAAGCCCAAATCTTGGAATCTGCTCCAGGACTGATCTCCAAGACCTGCACCAGCTCCAGGTTTGGAAGATTGATTTGCAGCCGAAATGCATTTCAAGATTCGCTTAGACTCGTCCGTAAGAGCTTGCACAGGGTCCTCGTAATCCGAGAATTCCTGGAGTGCATGGCTCTCATCGCTGAAGTCGAAGTTTCGGGCACGACGGAGTAGCGCAAAAGGAGTCGGGGAGACTGATTCGACGGTCATGATGATTCGGCTCGTTGGCTCCTTTAGAAAGCTCGTGGCGGTGGGTGGGTATTCGATGTCATACAACAATTGTTGTAGGGATAGCGGCAGCACAGACACGCTTCCCTTGCCACTCGGTGCTAGAGAGCGAAGGTATGCGAAAAACATATGGCATGTGGCCAATGCAGCCCTACAATCTCAGGTTAGATTCGAAAGGCGAAAATGGAAGTCGGAATTGATTGGTAGTGCTTACTTGGAATAGGATTCGTAACCTCCTTCGAACCCGAATCCGTTATCAGAATGCTCAAAGGCCCACCATCCTGCCATCCTTGAAATCTTGAGACCAGTAAGACCATTGTGCTTACCATTGGCAGCAATGGCTGACAACAGGTCAAAAAAGTCGAAGATGATTGCGGAACGAGCCGGAGAGTCGACGCTTATGGGAATAAAAGATGTGAACGCATTCCGCGACATCTCAGAGTCTGGTATCCGTTTTGTTAGAATTTCCACAACGCCAGAATTTCGAGCTCATAGATGCCACTTACCGACTTCACCAGTACGGAAAAGTTCGTAGGTATCCCAGGAGACAACGCCACCTGGAATTCTTGCCCAGCACCATTTCATAATACTGCACAGAACCTACATGGCGGGTTAACGGTTGTGCTCACGAACAGGAAAAGGCAAGGTGACGCGGTACATACTGCTATGTCTGTGAGTCTAAGTTCCTGGGCAAGTCTTTCTCCTCGCATCGGTCCATTGTAATCTGTTTCAGTACTAAAGTACTTTTTGATAAATGGGCGAGCCGAGCTGGGCTCACTTGTGGGTCTGAATGGTAAGAAGAAGAAGGGAGCGGTCAGCCCTAAAAGTATATCACGTTAGTGGAGTTCTTTTGACGATATGTTGCGAATGATGACTATGACGTACCTCTGGATTTGATCTCGGTAGTACAAGCTCGAGTGAGCTCGCAAATTTCATCGGGGGTGACTGTTGTCTTCTCCCAGGGATCTTGGTAGACAGGAGCTACGGGTTGAGCGGTTTGGACATCCGGCCCTTTGGTCTTCTTGGGCTTGCCGGGGCTCGACTTGCCCCGAAAGGCCTTTAAAAAGGACATTATAGAGAACGGACTGTGTCTGAACTGCACTTTGGGCGGTTTATTTCGATTGTAATTGATAGGTTAAGTTAAGAGAAGAAGGGGAACTGGTGAGTAAGGAGGGGCGGTGAACGTTACGGAATGCGGCCTTCGAGGTCCGAGGTGAATGAGGCCGTATCGCGCAGAGTTATCAAGTGATATGGAACAGAGAAGAGGAAGAGCTGATGAAAGAATGCGGTTTTGGCCGAAACGGAGAAGTTCTGCGGAGGCGACACGTTCGATTAGAAGCTGACTCGGATTGATAAGGGTATTCGCATCCTTCGACGAGGTCCGTTGCAGGGTTCGTGGTCCTCGAAAGCTCCTCCTCGCAGGTTGGCGAGTTGCTGCAACGAAAAGCAAAAAAAGGGAAAAAGGAACCGGAAAACACGCGAAAGGAAATGATATCATGCAACTTACAGCGAAAGGGACGAGGAATAAAGGAAGCTTCGACTGAATATAACCAGTACACACACAGCGTCGGAGAATTGAAGAAAAGAAGAAACCGGCTGAACGGGTAGTTCAATGGGCGTGGGTTTTTTTTCGTGATTGTGGGTGGGTTCCAGTGTTTTAAGGGGAAGAAGGTTGAAGAGGAAGAGAGGGAAGAAAGAGTGGTCCAGTTAAGTGGAATTGAGCTTTGGCGACAAGGGCCAGCGGTCTTTTCATTCAACTCGACACCACCCACTCTTACCACGTTCGAGTAAGATCGATCCGAGCCAATTGTCGCGGGCACCCCACATGTATTGGATTGCAGGTAAAAATATCTTCGGGTCTCAGGAACCAGTGCAGGGCGCGCGAGGGGGGTTTTGCCTCTACGGCCAAATCGTTAGGTTGGTAGACGCCCGGTGTCTGAAAGTACGTCAAGAGTAGGGCTAAAACGGAATAGCCATGCGCACGCGAAATACAGAGGGTCGTAGTGCGACAAACCGGTGATTAAACATCAAACTGGGGGGCTCGTCTGAACACGCGCAGGAAGCAAAAAAAAATATCAAATAAAACCCTAAGTGAGAGAGCGAGAGAGAGACTCGGCGAGAGGTCAGTCCAGAGAGACTTTCGAAAATTCTCCAGTGCGCTGTCAAATGAATAAAAGAAAATATCTCCTCTGCGCTTCAGGGGGTGGACTCAAGTCCATGCTTCCCGGATTAGCAGGCTTTATATCAAATTCCGACTGCAACGCAACCGACGAGGACATTAACAGCCACGATATGCACCGTACATGATGTGGACAAGTCTGGAGCGGATCGATGGAGACTTCTTGATATTGCGATACTAATCCCCCCTGCGTTATCAGTGAATGGTGATCCACTCCGGCTTCCCATCACCAGACTTCCAACCCGCTTGACCACTTTGCTGAACACGTTTCTATCCTATATCTGGACCTCTAAGCGAATATAGAGACCCCTCTTCGATATCAACAATCTTGCCGTCGTGCATGGCGAAGTGATGCCGTGAACCTCCTTACATTCTTGCCCTGGCATCGTCCAACCTACGCCAGCGGAACTACGGGCGGATGGTTTGTTTCGTCAAACATGGAATAAAAAAATTAAAAAGCCTAACAAACATGGGGTGAAGATCGGGCCAAAGAAGCAACCTCCAGCTCAAAACGGTTTGACGGCGCCGTCCAATAGCTTCCGCAATTGGTTCGTTTCCTATTACCCCTGTCCGAAGGCCCTTGTGCGAATCGAACACCCCCAAGCGAACTCTGACCATGTCGATGAGTTGGCACTTGCAATGGAAAGCCCCAATAAAGGTCTCAGGCTGGCGTCGACGGCGACGTTCGACGTGTCTCGAGTTCATGCGACGGTTTAACCCGAATTTATTTTTTAATGCATAAATGACGGGCATTGTTGATCCGTCAGTGGGGGGGTATGGCCCCAGCTTTTGACGAACAGCTCATCTCATCGCGCGAGGAATTTTCACAAAAACTCTTTGCCAACCGGGTGGCCATGGAGAGCCCATGGTTCGAGCAATTTCAACTGAAATTGGTGGCGCCAATTGGTTCCACAGGAAGGACCAAGGCTTCCATTCGCCCCCAAACACATTTGCTTCGGTTAGCTTTCCAGTTCCCGATCCAGACGTATTCGGAAATGTGTTGCTCCCATTGGCTTCCATTTTGGGAATTTACACCAAATCGCGCCGATGGTTGTTATTTGGAGACGTGTTGGAGTTTCACTAACCTTATTCCAACGTTGACCTTCAGACACGGTATTGCTGGTGGCGTCCGAATAAAGGACATGGGAATCGTTCATTACCATTAATACTCGTAAATTATTGATAATTATACGTATTCCGACTGCTAGATCTGCCGGAACTAGAGCCTTGTCCTTCGATCTTGCGTTGATATGCTTCAAGCCAAATTAGCAGTTCCAGGATCTTGGGATGAGAGCATCTCACTTCCAAACTCTTGCGCAATCCAAAACAATCCGCATCTCCACGGTTCTAGGGACGCACGCAGGCTTCATTCTCGAATGATATGCAGTGGCCTTATTTTAAGAATAGCACAGACCAATGAGCAGCCCTTTTAGTTTCGCTTTTCGTCACGTAGCGGCCCATCCCGTCGTCCTCAATGGTTCTCTAATGGAAGCTAGGACCATCTATATCGACGACATCACAACACATTTATTCAACGTTACACAGCAAGATGGTCGGTGCGCACATGTGAGAAACGTGTAACTCGCCTGTTTAGTCATATCGAGTTATTAGAAACCCTACTGTCTTAAAATATCATAAAATTCCGTCAGAAACCAGCGACCGCGCCGAGCTTCACCTCGACCACAAGAGGAATATTCCGCAATATGCTAAAGGCCGCCCATAAGAACTTTAGTGTCTAGCCCTAGGCTCCTAAATGTGAATACCAATATTAAGTCAATTTCGCCAAATAAACCTTCTAGAATATCCGCACCAACGACAAGGCACACCGCCTTGATCCATAATCAGTAAGACTTTCCTAGGAGTATAGGGATGTTGTTGACGGACCATAATTTTCAGTCCAAACTGGTCTCGTTCCCAGACCAACACAGAAACAGGTCCAAACGAACTTTCGCATTCACTCCAATAAGTTCGTTCTTATAAAATATCGGCCTTACTCTTAGATATCATATCTCACAACTTTTTCGTAAGGCCGAAATCCCATTCAGTGGGGAAATCGGGTGTATAGAACTCTGAAACCCATTCTGAGATATTTTTGTTTGCGGGATATCCCATAGAGAGAACGTTAATGCAGCAGTCTTGCCCCTTGTGAAAATCTTCTATGACGAATGTCACAATCATACCTGGGCCAGCCTAGAATCCCATAGCCCAAACACTGTCCCGCCACTTTGGAGTGATCGTATCATTTGGAGTCATAACATTCCTAAAAATATGGGAGTCGTTCTATAAATCATATAACAGCCGCGTAAGCGCTTTCACGTCTTTCATTGTCACATAAGTTCGAGCTTAGGGTTGCCGCATTTCCTCCAAAATTTGATAGATCAATTGAGGGTGCTGACAAGTAAAACGTAGGTAGCCTCTTAAATTTACAGAAGTAACAATGAAGAACCGCCAATTGTATATCAGATAAAATTATTCAAGTACTCGATCTAGAACATGCTAAAGGATTCCACAAATTTAAGTTTTCTCAATTTTCAATTTTTCCAGTAATCGGATGCTAGCCCGTTATATCCCTTCAAAAAACTAGCACCCCTAAATAAGGCACATGTTGCCAATGGTTAGAAAAGGGATTTAAGAAATAATTGGGATATTTTTTTATCCATTATTTAGCTTCGCGGATGTCGGACAAACTAAAATGACAATATAGTTTTCTTGTTTCGCAACCCAGGCAGCCGTCGCTATACACATATTTAATTTAATCTATATTGACAGTAGTTGAAGCTAGAATCCAGACGGTAATATTACCGAATAGAGTCCCCCTTCTTCTCAGTCGGTACATTTGACACAGACTAATAACGTTTTCGGCAGTGTTTGCCGCCAACAAACTTGAATCTTAGGGACCTCCATAGACAACACCAGTATTCTAACACTGGTCTAACTCTTGGCCAGCTTGGTATCTCAACTTTAGCAGTATACACCGCAAAGTTGCGGCATGTTACTTCAGCGCCCCTGACAAGACAGCCCAATTCGAAATTAATTCTAGCGCAGCTTGAGTCTTACAGTTGTGATCACGCCACGCTCTTTCATTCAGTCTCTAATCAGTATTTTATCGTCTACGTCTCAAATCGAAACTAACGTGGCGATTTAGTCCTCATTTTAAAATTTTCTCGAATACCAACTTGACACTCCATCGAAACGCGGAGGTATAACTCTATTGAAACCAGACAGGAAGTCTACCTATCATGAAGTATTTGATATCGATGGCCAATTCAATAAGTATCTGGTCGGAGTATGGAACCTCTCTCTCTATAAAATGAGGACGTCCGTCAGTTTACAACGGGAACATTTTATCAACTATCAATTAAACAAGCAACTTAAATACACCCAATCAGACGGAATTCAATACCATCCCATCCCGCATACAGATTATACTTAACAAAAACACGAAATAAGATCAATTTAAAAGACTATAGGGGAAAATTATGAAAAGTCAACTCCTCCTACAGCCTCTAATTCTCCTACTCTCACTCCCTTCAGCCTTATCAGCAACTCTTCCTCGCTCCGTCGAAAAACCTCTGGGTGTGGGATCTGCAAAGGAACAGAACTACATAATAGCTTTGAAAACCACCGAAAAAAGGCCTTGGGCTGAAATTGTAAAATCCTTCGGCCAACCATCTCAACCGGAGAACGTAATTGCTAAAACGGTGCGGATTTACGGCTTGAAGCTAAACGCTGCTGATGCCCTCAAAATTTCCAAGCTTCCATTTGTCGCCGCTATAGGGCTAGACAGCGAAATCCACGTTCCCGGAGATAAGCTTTCAGAACTCGATCTAGATGCAGATGAAGCTCCGAATGAAGAAGAAGAGGCCGCAAACCACGCTCGAGATCTAATCCCCAGTTCCCAGATTGTTGCAAGAGCAAATACATTAAAGGTACGAAAAGACGCCACTTGGGCAATGCAACGCATCTCCTCTGGTGTTAAGGTTGAAAAGAACCCAAAGGGGAAGAATACAAAATATACCTACTCTTACGATCCTAAAACCGATACCGGGGCCGGCGTCGATGTATACGTTGTAGATGGCGGAATCGATATGAAGAACTCGCAGTTTGGAGGGCGAGCAAAGCAGATATATAGCTTCAGTCAAACTCGGCCACAGGACGTCAAAGGACATGGGTAAGTCTCCCTCCACTTATTTTACCTGAGTAAATCTTCAAACGCAAGGGTATCTCTCTAGTACCTGCTAACAGTTTTGCGACCCTCAGAACTCACGTGGCAGGCATAATCGGTTCCAAATCCTTTGGCATTGCTAAAAATGTAAACTTGATAAGCATCAAAGTCACCGGCGCACCCGACCAGTGGCCAAGTCTCCGCGAAATCTTAGCGGGGGTTGATACAGCCATCGAAAATCATATGAATCGGAAAAAAGATCCTAAATTTGTAGCTTCAGTAATGAACATGTCGAATGCTGGGGGACCGGGTCTCGAGCCGCTAAAAGCTCTGCTTGCTAAGGCGGAAAGCGAGGGAATGCATATGGTTGCTGCTGCTGGGAATGAGAGGAGGGACGCATGTTTCGGTTACCCCGCGGGTTTCAACCAAGAAGTGAAATCTCTAATCACGGTAGGGAACATAGACATCAACGATGAGTTAGAGGTGGATTCCAATTTTGGCAAGTGTGTGGATATCTTCGCGCCGGGGACGGATATCATTAGCGTGGCATTGCCAAAAGCGCCGGGTTCGAAAAAAGGAATGATTGCAATGACGGGAACTAGTATGTCTGCTCCTATGGTGGCGGGAGTTATAGCTGGTCAAGTCCTAAAGCACCCGGAGCTGAGGAATGATCCTCTGGCTATGAAGAAGCATATTCTGGGGATGGCTAAGTCAGGAATCCACAACGATAACCCTTCTAAAGGGCCGGATCGGATTCTATTTAGATCAAGCTAACTGCTAGCCCTAATATTTGACCATCAATGTTTGCATCTAAGGTTATAAGTTTCGTTCTGTATATACTACATCAGTTTAGATTTATGCTCTTTGGCGTTGTATATTTAGAGTTTGTCATAATTTAGAGTTTTTAAACAGGTTCCATCATGATATCAAATCTTTATCTTACTCGTTACAAAACCGAGAAGGCAGCCCCGTAAAGCCTCCTCTCCATCCGGGGATATATGCTTTTTTTCATTATACAAACGCGCTCAGCATTTTGGCCCAGCAGCAGGAGGCTAAAGTGTTTCTAGGGACTGTCTGTACTACTAGTGCTGCTCTTCTGGGGACCGCGATCTAGTTGCTTAACAAATGTAGCAACTTTTCATCCGCATAATTCTGAAAACAAAGACTCCGAAGAGGAGGATTTGGTCCAGAAAAATAATCGAAGCTGGATCCCTGATTCGGATACCGCCGCACTCTCAGACCTCCCCGAAAGTTTGAACCCGTTTGTAGGAGACACCTATAGAGTAGGAGAAAGATAAGACATCGAATTTGCATGTCAATATCGATGCAGACACGCGGGTTATCACAGTTCAAGAAGGAATTGAGTTTCACGAATCCGAGCCGCACCGAGAGTCGTCTCGAGAGATAAGAAAATATCTTGACCTAGCATTTTCTGAGCGGAATTTGATTGTGATCGGAATAGATTTCACTACCACCCCAGTGGGTCAGAGCATTCCTGGGACGGAATCCGAGCAGTTCCGCATCCATAATACTCATGTTACCGGGAACAAAAATCATCCCCCAAAATACCGGGGCAGAGACTATCGGGAAATCTTGAATTATTGGTGGCCTCTGCAAGGCCGTGGGATGATTGGCAAGGAGATGTTGGATGTGCGACATAACAATAATGCCGATTTCAAGTATTATGCGAGGTGTATCTTGGAATTTTGAGAGATAAACATTTCGTAAATATAAGCCCATGTAAGGAGGTCTCTGATGCATAGGGTCCGAATATGCTGATCATGTAGATCCCGTTATTTCTTGAAAGCAACCCTTACATCCGGATATCCAAATACACTACTCGAATTAACCAATTTCTGCTCCTAGTTATTGTCAAGAGGGCTTCCGTGAAAACTGTGATATGATGGAGCGGTAGTTAACTAGTTTGGAACAATTTTAGCTATCACGTATTCGAACATGTCTTGAAAGGGGACGAATCCCACGTGTTCACCAGCTTGATATTTGTGCCAAGACCATGTTGCACAAAACTGCTAAATTACCGCATTTGTGCAAAACGACATGACTAGCGGCAGAACCGTGTTGGATTTAAGGACGTCACACAGAACTACATATGTGTTGGTTCCTACATATATGAGATAGTCTGGAAGGTATCTTACCGCGAGTATTCTTAGAAGTCAATGTGAGCTCTCAAGTAGGATGAAATACACAGTTGTTTTGCTTATATACATAATCGAATCGCTCTCGTATGAATCTAACTATGAAATATAACACCTCGGGGGAAGTATACGAGTCTTAGATATATTTAGTTGCTTGCACGAGTAGAAAGCTGACCTTGGGCCGCGAGACTGCCCTCCAGTTGATAGAATCAAGTGAATAGACAGTAAATTAGTGATTTCATATATGAGATTCCAATCGAGATTCAAAAAGGCAGCAATGATACTCAAATTAGTTCGTGAAGGCACCCAAGTAAATCTCACAAAATATCATCTGCACAAGTAAAAAGTGGAACCGCTTTTGCCAGTTGCAAGTGACATATATTTGGCTTTCACCTGCTGCCTCAGTCTTATGAGTGTGTTGTGTCGATGTTCGGCGGCGAGAGGCAGGGCGTGCAGTTGAGAGCAACTACAAAACCACGACGCCCTCAACCTTCTTCTCTCTTTCCCTCTTTCCTTCTCCATCCTTTCGCACAACCTTCAAGTTTTCAGCAACGGATAACCAAATTCTCACAACCAACCAAAACGAAAAACCAAAAACCAAAAATTAACGCTAATACTATCACAATGGCTGATAGTAACACCAATATGAATACCATCCCAACCGTTGTCCTCGCTGCAACGGGGGATAACCATCCTGGCCGCTGGTTGCAAAGACACCAGCTCCAGAAGATTCTTCTGGGGTTCGTGCTCTTCGCCAGCATCATGGTCTGGACGGTCATCCCCGCTGCTGTGGCTGACGTGATGACGTTCTTGGGGATGAGCAGTGAGAGTGTCTCTGACCTCTCAAAAATGTGGTGCGTCGATGTTGCACCCCACCCTTGGACACCTGGTAGCGACTTACACCCAGATTTGGGGGCGGTGATGATCTGGGTCATCGCTATAAGCTTCTTGTTCGGTCAAGGGTTGATCCTTGGCCAGCTATCCGAGTACTGGCATCTCGGTTTTGACGCCTCGGAGGAAACTCCCAGGCATGTCTTGACTGATTCTCAGGATTTGGAAGCTGGTCCAATGGCAACCCAAGGCCCTCTGTCCCCCCCTTCGCGCGAGGTTATCGCTGAATGGCGCAGACAGAGGAAGCTCAAGGCGCAGGCACAAGATGATAAACGTAAGTCTGCTGCCAGGGACCAAAGAGTTCGAGAGATCCGACGCATCTGTGGCTTGAGGTCGGGTAAAAAGACGAGAGATACACAGACTGAAGAGTCTGAGTTTTCTCTTCGTCGCCCAGGCTACGTCGATGCGTCTTCTCAGGCCGAACTTTGCGGGGGTGCAACCCTCCAACCCGTCGTTGTTGTGGCCAAAACCGAGCCGACCGATATGGTTTTTGCGGTCAGACATCAGTCAACCCAGACTGATGATGAATCAGACTCTGAGGGCTCGGTTGTAACCATGATTAGGGTCAACGAGGAAGTCGACGAGGAGGGAGAAGGCGCTATCGTGGAGGCAGATGCGCAAACTGGGGAAGGGGACGAAGAGAGGGAAGGCGTTACTTTCGGGGAGGCAGAACGCGAGGACGAGGACGAGGAAGAGGAGGATGAGGATGAGGATGAGGAAGAAGAGGCAGTTGGTGGCCTCTTGAATGCAGCGTCCCTCGAGAGCGAGGAGACGGAGGAGTACGAGGAGAGTGACGAGGAGGTGAGTGACGAAGACGAGGAGAGCGACGAAGACGAGGAAGACAACAGTGTTAGAGACGTTCCGGTGGTAGTGCCTCCACCAGGTCGAATCTTCGCTCGCGTCCGAAGCCAGAGGGAGAGGGCTGCTCAGATTGCCGCAAGGCAGCAGGTAGTTGCGGAACCACCTGCACGAGCACCTTTCGTTTTTAATCCTCCTTCCGGTGCACGTCAGGTTCGTCAGGCGCCAGTTCCTACATGGCCGACTGGGAGTGTCGGGGTTGATTTCAATCCTGATACCAAATGGTTTGGAACCCAGGAGGAGGAGTAGGGGCGCTTTTGAAGCGGGGAGAGGAGAGAGGAGAGGAAGAAGGAGGGTGCGAGAAGAGAGAAGTGGGAGCAGTGGGGTCGTTTCCGCAGTGTGGTCGGCAGGGACGGCGAGACGTTTTTCGCGGTTATGTCGAGGGGTCCGGGGAACCCATATAACATATTATGCCATTTATCCATATTTACAACCGATCTAACGAACGACAAGGACATATTTTACGAACACGGACGAGTTGTTGGTCTCGTTCAACCATATATTGCACATATTACTACACTCACGGTGAGCACCTTATCTTGGCGGGCAGGGCCGGTGAGAACATATATGGATTTCATCTACTATCTACACTGATGATACACACCAACCAATACAGAAAGAAAGCAAATCCACGATAGACTCATATTATATATTCTCTGGGATACTCTGCTAATGAAGCTCAATATCTACGCTCAAAACTGATCGGACTCTTACAATACTCTCGCTAATAGAATCCGCTGGAAGATACCCCAATCATATGTGGGCTACTATTACTATCCTATAACCCAGGGCTGGATACCTGGAAGCTAAATGGTACCATCCACCTCGTAACCTTATCATTAATGATCACCAGCATAAGGCAGATAAAAAAACATACTATATTCCCCATCGGATGAGTGGTATAACCATTCTAGAGAATAAGAGTCTCCAATCTGCATATAGTTTTCGAAACCACTATTTTATCAATAGTTCGACAATTTCATCTACTCGAGACCCCCGCAAATATCGAACACTATTAGCCAATACGAATCGAAGGAGCTAGTTCGTATAGGTAAATATCCAACAAAGCATCTATCTATCTTGCTGCGAGTGGCATATTGGTACTAAATAACTCTATTCTCTATCTTAACGATATTCTCTGGGCTCAATAACGCACACACTCAAAAATGGATGCCCATATGAACATCCGAGTCTCGTGTAGAGAGCTTGCTAATAAACCACTATCTAACGGTTACCAATTCAAGGTAACATAATGTTAATATTATGTCAATATTATATACGAAGCTCTATCATCTTCTCGGACATTGGCTATAACTCTTATCAACTATCAGGTATGCCATATGTCCAATGAAAATAATCACGAGGAGTTACTATGAGAAGATAATATGAAGAATCTATTGGTACTGGAAATCTAGATTCCGGCGATAGCAATGGTTGAATATTAAACAATACTATCTCAAACCTGTTTGAAAGCATTACTTCGCAATTAATGATCATTTTAGCGAAGAAAGGAGGAGCAAACAAGTTTCTCAACATATAGCTTTGACAAAAATAATTCTAATCAAGAAAGCCATCCTGCTTAAGGATTATGGGGAAACGGGTGAAAAACCAGAGAGGGGGGATGAATTAGGGGTTCTTATTTTTTAGTATCTTATTTACTTAAGTATTTGATAATTATTTTAGTTTTTAGATTTAAAAGAAATTATATTTTATTTCCACTTTACTTCGTATAAATTCGGTGTTGGAAAGAAATTTTTTGGGTGTTCATATCATGCACGGTATTACTTCACTTTAAGTTAGATTGTATTTGGGGAACGTAGAAGCTCAGAATCAATCAACTATAAGTATAGTCGATTCTTGAAAAATATCATTGAGTTAAAGATAGTTTTGAAGGTCAAGTTGTAAAGTAGCAGAAGTGACTACCAACATCGAGAGCGAGTCAGGTGAAGAAATCAAGGAGCCGTCAAGTCGAGTAGCTCGTTGAAACGACCCTGCCATTAAATACTCAAATATTTTTCATACCATTCAGTTCTCAGTAAACCGATTCCACAGGGATGCAAATCAAACACCAGCGACTTTCTCATGTCTCCCAAAGGTACCGGTGTCTCCTAAAGGATCTCATACAAGCCACCCATATCCTCTAACCTGTACCTCTTGGAAGGCAAGCACACAACATGTTCTACCATAGAAAAATCACTGCATCAACATCCGAACAGCCTTAGACCTATCCGAAGATATACCCGCCAGTAATCTTCAATCAAGGTTCGAATTCTGATTCAGTAGATTATATTGACTCGGTGATCGTTCCACGATAAAACATGTTGGGTACCTGCCTTCCAGAGATATTTGCGCCAGGCGAGACGAAGTGAGGGAATGCGAGTTTCGTTTTAGGTCAGCCGTCAGGGTTTAATAGATCATACAGAACTATTGAAGAAGATTATCGCTAAATGCTGAAATGGCAACCCGGCAAAACTCTTGCTTAGTAAAAGGAGGAGTTATACGAGGCAACACCAGATTCCACCAGGTTCGAGTCCTTTTTCTCGCTTAAATTGAGAATAGTGGTAGGAAAGCGTTTCTAAAACATTTGGATGCTTGTTGGTAGCTATAACTTTTTGGGTCGTTAGTTTGCTGCGACAACTGAAGGCGTTTTGCTTTCGTGCCAGGTGGGTGAAGGAATGTCTGGAATTTTCAGGGACAAGAAGATCCCAAAATTAGCAACCATAATATAGCTAGTAAACTAAGAGGTGTAGGGGCATATACCAGAAAGGAAATTACATGTTGAAATTGAGTAAAATCTAAAATATTAACGATTAGACAACTTTCGATTGGTGTTGCGCTTCGGTTGCCTAGTTCGCCTAGATCAAGAAAAATTTAGTCTTTTAGAGGCTACTGGATTACTGCGGCGGTTTATAGACTTGGCCTACTTTGTCTTCCTTTGTATTTGTTTATCGCACGCGTGGTTTTTAAGCATGTCGTCCCTAGCATATAAGTTATCGCACCGAGGGCATTTATACGCTTTGACTTTGTGCACGACTGTCATATGCCGTGCCCAACCTCGCGCTTCTCGGAACCCTTCGAGATCTGCACAGCCAATTTCTTCACAGAAGTGTCCAGGATCCCGAGGTCTCGAGCCTTTTCCCGTTCTTGGAACAGTATGTTCTGGTTGACTGTGCACTGGAATTGCCGTCAGCGGTTGTAACTGATCGTGGTGCTCTCGTAGCCATATCTTCTCATTCGGAGAATGAGATGGAATTTCCGACGGATTTACTTGAAGAATTTGGGGGTCAAAGGCATCCTGATCTGGTGAACTCCAGCTTTCAGTGGGGCTCGGTGTAGCTGGGGAACACCAAGTAACAGTTGAGAGAGACCCTGGAGAATCACTAGCACTCGTGCTCTGAACTAGCTGTTCGTCGGTCTCTTGATGAAGCAGAAATTCTTCTGAGTCTACCAGTAGATATGAGCCTTTCGACAAATATTATTGGTGTCATACCACCGGATCGGCTGTTTGTATAAGGTATACATCTGAGGATAAATACTTACTAGTGACATCAAAGGCTACGAAGGGGCTACGGGGATTTGGAAAGGCTGTCTCTTCAATTGTCGGAGTTGGAGACTCTGGATACGTGAAAAACTGATCGATATCGTCTTTCCAATTTTGTGTTTTGTAGGTACCTATACAATAACATTAGCGAAGGAATGAATTTGTAAGATTTAAAATAGGTAATTTGGTAGGTTGGTGAATAACTTACGACCATACTCGGCGGGAGAGTAGGCCGGACCCTGATCTACAGCAGCACATTGGAAGCGGCTACTGCGATCGAAAGATCTAGCATTATATAGATCTTCCGAAGACCTAGCATTGCCAACTAAATCTTCATAATTATCCTCAACGGGGTTCTGAACGGCCTCGTAACGTTCCGAATCCTCGAAGGGGTCACTGGTATTTGAGAGTAATCCTTCTATGTAAGAGATCTCTGAACTCCAGAGGTATGCCTCACTTAGATAGTTGTTTGGAAGAACTGATTCACGGAGGGTTGATATCTTGTCGGTTGGGAGATAAAATATGAAATATAAGGTATGAGACTCAGATACATCCGTTGGCCGACTTTCCGAATCGCCGGCCTGGTATCTGGGTCCCCTAACGCTGACGGTTGGGTTTGTCTAATTAAAGTGGATTTCCCTTGGCTCGGAATTCCAGGCGATACTGTCTTAGTATCTAAAAGATAGAAGCTCAATATCTTCTGCTACTGGGAGCGGGGGATTATTTAGCTTTGGGGGGCATAGCATAGCTTCGAAATCGGTCCTCAAAATCGGGCAGCATTTGACAGGGGTGCCGGTACGTACCGCTGACCGCATTGCAGCTGAATGTTCGACGTGTTTCGTGTCGCAATATTCATAGTCAACGCAAGATTGATCGTAGCCTCGTCTTGGCTCGTCAAATAGGTCGCGGCTGCGGTCCAAAAGCGTTATGTTTTTATGAAGTAAGTCCAGGTGTATTATTGGCGTTACCTGCCCCTATGCACCTGCGGATTGCATAAGTTCGCACATAAAATTACTCTTTAGTAACAAAATAAGAATACGCTACAAATATAAATGCAATTGCTCGAGCGTACACACACTTGTGCGCGATGCCTGCAAGATACCTACAGTTCTAGCTCTTGCTGTGAAAGTGTTTTTGTATGGTGTTGTTGCAGTTGGAAAAGGCAGGGCTCTGATTGGCGGTGGTTCCGAGAACCGAGGTATTCTGGTAGCCGGCCGCCATCCCTGCAGTCAGAAAACACCAGGCCGCAGCTACCCCATAACACGCTTCCCTTGCGCCCGTGATCCTCCAGCCTCGAAGAAAATTTCGCCAGATTCACTGCGCAGGCATCCTTTCATACCGTATTCTCGTTTCCAATCTACAAGTGAGAGCTAGGGGAAGATTTCCAGAACTATGCCAGGTATGTACGGGAGGAAACCGCGCCGAGGGCGCCGCATAGCGTCGAACGACATACATGCGACCCTCATCCTGGACGAGACCTTGATGGGAGAGGTCGGTTTCGTATCCCGAGATATATGGAACGAGCTATATGGAGGAGTCACGGTGGAAGAGGATGAAGGCGGTTCGTACCCCCAGGACTTCAATTGGAATAACCTGAGCCTAACAACTGCCTTATAGCTATGCCGATCACCCATGTCGCCCTTTCACCGTCCCCGATACCTGCCCCGACGTCCTGCGCCTCCCCGTGGATTGTAATCCCGACTACGATCCCACCTTTGAACTCTTCGCAATTCCCTACGATCCCTCTTTCGACCATCCTTCTACCAGTTAGTGGAGCGCCTCATCCGCTATGGGAAGCCTTCGCCAACCAACCCTCTCTCCGGGCTGAAAATGGCATCAAGTTCCCGATTCAACTGACAGCCAACACTCCGATCGCCTTGACGAGTGTAGTGGTTGGGTTCTTCTCCACTGGAGAGGAAGGCTTGTTTGATGAGGAGACAATTGAAGAGATGATTACTAAGGGCCTAGACGACATGAGAGTTGTGCATACTGGGGACATTGTCCGTGTTCAATGGATGAGCGTATTGGCAAGAATTAGGCTGTGCGAACCCGTAGATCAGGGGGTATTGACCGAGGAGACCAAAGTCATTGTTGTAAAGGAGTCAAGGGGAAGGAAAACCGGGGAGCAGGAGGACGGGCCTCTCGCCAATGGCATCGAGATGAATGGTGTGGATGACAGCGACAGCGACGAGGATGTTGTATCCCAGGCGGACGACGATGACGATGACAACATCGAATTACCCGGAGTATCTACCTTTATGGATCTTTCGACTACGTTGGGCACACCAGCTATCGGCACACCTTTGAGGAATGGACCAGGTGGTTCTGTATCGGGACTGTCGGATGGAGCTCCAAAAGTGATCAAATTTACAGCGAAATCCTTATCTCAAAAGATTCCGTCGGCTTTACTACTCCCAACCCCCTCTGGAGCTGATGATGCGGAAGCCAGAGTATTCGTGAGAGTGAACGAGCTTATGGGCCTAGGCTGCTTCAGTGGCGATTGGATCGGGATAGCTAGTGATCAGGGTTTATTCGGTGATAGGCTTCCCAACGGCAATCGTGCTTGGAGACCCGCCAGGGTGTTTTCTCTCCCCGATCTTTACGCAGGAAAGGAGAAAGTCAAGGCCCTTATGAAAGGATGTGTCTACATGTCGCCTTTACTGCATGCGAATCTGGGCTCACCAACTACCGTTGTTCTCACAAAATCGCCATTCGTACCTACCCCCACACATCAAGGCGGTTTGCTATCACCTGTTACAGCCGTTCCTCCGAGCTCTGCAATCGCTCCAACACCACCAACCGCCAAGGAAGTAACCCTTCTCAGAATTTCGACACCTATATCTACAGACAGGGCTTTACAGCCTTCCCTCTTGGCCGGATTGAAAACCTATTTCGAGACCACCCGTAAGATGGTCAAGGTTGGAGATCTCATACCTGTGTTGATAGACGAGTCTCTCGGTCGAAATCTATTCTCTCCGGCTGCCTTGCTACCTCCGGACGCTGAGAATGGAGAAGAGGTACCTGGTGCTGGTGATGAGCTTCTCTACGGATCCCATGGTGGAGCAGGAATAGGTGTCAGTAATACAGGCAAGCTCTCTGCGGCTTGGTTCCGCGTCGGCACGATATCTGGTGCCGAAGAACATACCAATGGGCTGAGCAACGGTACATCTTCACATCAATGGGGAGGCGTTGCGATAGTCGATCCGGGAAGCACTAGAATGGTCCAAGCCGGGAGCGAGAAGGGCAGAATACCACCGACATTAAACAGTCCTTGGGAGTACTATCTCAGTATCGTCCCACCTCCCATCCCAAACAATCCTCCACCTATCCACCCAGCGCTGGAGCTCCCCAATACCTATGTATCCCCCGTACATAGACGCTTACGAGAGCTAATATCTGCGGCGACGTCCCTACGTTCGATTAAGCTTGGACTCGCCCCATTAGCTGTTCTCTTAACATCTACCCAGCGCTCGATAGGAAAGCGGACACTCGCATACCGTGCAGCAGCTGATGTGGGCGTCCATATCTTCCATATCGATGCTTACGATATTATCGGGGAAGGCGGCCAAGCTAGCGATGTCAAGACTGAAGCTTACCTCCGGGCACGAGCTGAGCGGGCCGCATCTTGCGGTATCGAAAACTGTGTACTATTGATTAGCCATATCGAAGCGTTCACCGCGGAGCGGATGGCGGAGGCATTGAAAGATATCGTGGCTGATATGAGAATTGTTATCGCTACGACCACAGATGTCGATAAGGTTCCCGAACCGGTAAGGAACGTCTTTACCCACGAGCTCGATGTTGGGGCGCCAGATGAAGGCGAAAGAACGGGTCTCTTGAGGCAGATAACGCAGGAGAGAGGAGTAAGACTGGCGAGGGAGATCGATCTCAACACTATCGCTCTGAAGACTGCTGCATTGGTAGCTGGCGATCTGGTCGATGTAGTTGAGAGGGCGATGACGGCTTGCAACGAACGTATGGAGAAGCTAGCGACTGAGATGGAGAATGTGACTGTTAGAGATATCCAGCTCGCAGGTGGCGATGCTAGCTGTTTGAATAAGCAAGACTTCGAAGCCGCCGTTGATGCCGCGAGGAAGAACTTTGCAGATAGTATCGGTGCCCCGAAGATTCCCAATGTATCCTGGGATGACGTCGGTGGATTGGCGAACGTAAAGAGTGCGGTTATGGAAACTATCCAGTTACCATTGGAGCGACCGGAGTTGTTCGCCAAGGGAATGAAGAAGCGAAGTGGTGAGTATCTCGATCGTTTCCTCTGAGACAGTCGGAAAGCTAATCCAGTTCACAGGTATCTTATTCTATGGTCCTCCGGGTACCGGAAAGACGTTGCTAGCCAAAGCTATCGCCACGGAGTTCTCCCTCAATTTTTTCTCCGTCAAGGGTCCAGAATTGCTCAACATGTACATTGGTGAATCCGAAGCGAACGTTAGAAGAGTGTTCCAGCGTGCTCGTGATGCCAGACCTTGCGTTGTCTTCTTCGACGAATTGGATTCCGTGGCCCCGAAGAGAGGAAACCAAGGAGACTCCGGTGGTGTGATGGACCGAATCGTGTCGCAGTTGCTCGCCGAGTTGGACGGTATGAGCGAGGGCAAAGAGGGTAGCGGCGGCGTGTTTGTCATCGGTGCGACAAATCGTCCGGATTTGTTGGATCCCGCCTTGTTGCGACCCGGTCGATTTGATAAGATGCTCTTCCTGGGTGTTTCCGATACGCACGAAAAACAGCTTACAATCTTGGAGGCGTTGACTCGAAAGTAAGTTTTACATATTTCCTACCCATTGAGACAATCACGTTTAGGTTATTGCAGTTATCTAACGTATGAATAGGTTCACTCTACATCAATCGTTGTCTCTCGCGAGGATTTCCGATACGCTGCCATTTACATACACCGGCGCAGATCTCTACGCTTTGTGTTCGGATGCCATGCTCAAAGCGATCACCAGACAAGCATCGAGAGTTGATCAAAAGATCAAGGAGATGGAAAAACCGGTTTCCACGGCATACTTCTTCGATCACTTGGCAACGCCGGACGATGTGTCAGTGGCGGTCACGGAAGAGGATTTTATGGAGGCGAAGAAGGAGTTGATTGGCAGTGTTAGCCAGAAGGAGCTGGAACATTACGATAGAGTTAGACAGATGTTCGAGACCGTGGAAGAAAAGAAAGAAGCTGCCGCAGCGGGCGGGAAAGTAGATTATAAAGGGAAGGGTAAGGCGGTTGAGATCATGGTTAGCGATCCCGCTGGTGGCTCGTTCGGGGATGACGGTGGAGATGAAGGGTTGTATTGATCAATCTAAGAAGTCAATATAGGTCATATGTAAGATATCATCGCAAGATTTGCAGAAAACAGTAAATATATAACTAAATTTATCTCTGGAAGAAAATATTCTGATAGAATGTAGCTATAAGCAGCCAGTAGTAACTTCTACCGATATACCTATATCTAGGAATATTAATATCCTTCGCTTTTTCTTATTATATTAGATATTCGGCCGGCCGGCCGCAATCCAACTCTAATGCCTAGCATATATTTCCTTGTTGTATATCTATACAGAGCGTATCAGACTCATTTTCGGAAATTCGAATTCTACAGAAGAAAGAAAGATTAAGTAGTCGATTTCTCCTCGTCAGCCGGGTTAGGTTCGACGGCCTCCTTCGAGACTTCACGTTTGAGGGCCGCAGTCCGTGACCCAGAGCCACCCCCTGCTTTGGTCAGCGGATCTAAATTAAAGACCCAATCCCAAGTTTTACCCTTGCTGGGGCCTTCCACATAATACGGTTCTTTAGTTCCTGGGACGAGCCTTCTATTCGTCGAGAACTCGAAATTCGACGGAGCATCTGCCGCGGCATCTTCTCCTTTCTCCCAAGATAGACCATATTTCTCCCATACGTAAGATGGATTCTTGCTTTTGACGGGATCGGGTATTCCGTTCAGTGCATCTTGATAGTCAGAGATTTTGACTCCCGGAAACTTTGGGGGCTGATGCATCTCCCACTCGCACTGGCAACCTATCATCACAGAATATACTTTAGCACGACGGATCCACGAAACATGTTTATCTCGAAAACGCGCAAATTTCCGGTGTGATTGTAATTACCATACCATGCCTCGCATCTCTCAGGCAGACCCTCATTATGGCATCTATAGCTGGGGTGCACCTCCCCCCTGTCACTGTCATCCGTATTTAATAACAATCTGCCAGTGTCTGGGTCGCATTTGCAGTTTTCACATTTTCTCCTCCACGATTTTGATCTAGTCGCTTGAAGTTTGTACGACAGTTCCTCGAAAACCGGGCGAGTCCCCGAGAGAGGCGGTCTCGGCAGAAATTCGCGAAAGGGACCTGTCGCACGTCTTATTACAGCAGGAGTCCAGCACCGAACTATTGCATTGCCAGAATAAAACAACGTAGGACTTATGAAAACTCTATTTTGGAGTTCCTCATGGTGGTATTCTTCAATGTTGGCACCAACCGCTTCTGGGAGCAGATCATGGTTCTGTGGGGTCGTGGGTGTGTCCTTATGATTTAAAGCGGTCTCGGTTGAAGTAGGCCTTTCTGATGACTTGATAAATGCCAGAAGACAATTTGGGATTAAAAGAAGTAAGGTGATATAGTATGGAAGCATATTTTTTGGCGCACATGCACACCGTTTCCAATCTAGGATAGCTCTGGAGTCGGTGAAATTTCGAATAGTCGACGCAGACCTGTGATGTTATGGCATTCAACCCGAGATGCCGCGACTGGATCGTGGGATATATATGCAAGAATTCACATTTATATTTGCGCGGTCTTGATCAATCGAGAACACTTCTTTTCAAACAGACGGACCTCTCTCTGTATGTCACTTTGGTTCAAAACTTACGTTGGAAGTTGTTTTAACATCGGTTTTTTATTTAAATAAAACTGCTGCATCACCACATACCCCCACCAAATTGACAGTTAGTTTAACAGCTGTATATCATAAAACACGAACAGTTATAAATAACAAAACTGCCCACTTGTTTACTACAACTAACAACCAATAGGTTGTTTATTTTTCAAGTTATCTTGATATTTTAAAACACCAAAAAACCTATCTATAGATATAGAATCACCAATCCCACCATTATTGTTATTGTTACCATCACCATTATTAACTAATTAGTCAATCAGTCAACCAGTATACTTTGAGTTATTAATCACCAAAAATATATACAACTACAGTCAACTAGTTATTTAATGCGACCAGTATATAACGGCATCAAATCACTATAGCTATACCTATATATATAGGTATATCTATATATTAGTCTATCCTAAAATTAATGATTGTTTTAATTTAGATTTTGTAACTGGCTAGATGTTCTATAATAGTAACAGTTGTATCTGAGAATCTTCTTCTTGGATACAACGTCGTTTTGAACCACAATGTATGTTTGTGGCGATGGTGCAGCTCTGAAACGGTCGCAACCATGTCGTGTTGTAGGCGTTGTATTAATATTGTGCTCGGAGCGCAGGCGGCCGGGCATATTTCTTTTTCGGGCAAAGCTGCCCCTGCCAGACGACCTCGCGATCTCGCGCGCCGTGCTGGCTAAATTGAATTGCAACTAATTCGCATGTTGCAATTGGCGTGCTGCTGGCCAATTCTGCCCGATCAACGTCCAGCAAAGAATCTCCGCCCAGTTGCTGTGCTACGCCGCTCTAATACATCTTGAGCACATCATATCAGAGTTATCGAGCACTCAAAACTCCTAGCTCCAACATCGCCAGAAAGGACTACAATATGGCCATAAAACCAAACCAAACTCCCCTCCCGTCGTGCCTGGTCATCGGTGGTTGCGGCTTCCTCGGCGGTGCCATCGTTAGATCCCTCGTCGAGAAGCATCCTGCCTGCCGTATCACTGCAGCCGATATCCGTCTGACGAACCAGATCGACAACCCCAATATCACTTATGTGACCGTCGACATCACGGACATATCGTCCATTTCTTCTGTCGTAGAGAATGCCAAAGCGGAGACGGTGATTCACACCGCCAGTCCGATTCACGGACTCGGGAGCGAGATCTACATGAAAGTCAACGTCGAGGGCACCAGGAATGTCATAAAAGCCTGCGAGGACGCCGGCGTGAAGGTCATGGTTTACACTTCTTCCGCTGGTGTGGTTTATGATGGCAGTCCGCTGATCAATGTGGACGAGACCGAGCCGTTCCCAATCGTACCCTACGATTCCTACAACGAGTCCAAGGTTAGCTTTTTCTCTCTTTCTCGGATATATATTCTTCACGACTAACGTTCTTTCCAACCAGGCCATCGCTGAAACTCTCGCTCTCGAAGCCAATGGCAATAGCGGCATGCTCACCACCGCCATTCGTCCCGCCGGTATATTCGGCCCCGGAGATCGCCAGCTCGTACCCGGCTTCATCACAGTCGCGAAGAACGGCCAGACCAGATGGCAGTTGGGAAATAACACCAACCTCTTCGACTTCACCTACATTGACAACCTCGCGCACGCACATCTCCTGGCAGCATCGACACTGCTACACCAGCACGCCACCACCGGTGTATCGGATCCTTCTATCGATCAGAAGAGACGTCTCGATGGGACCCCTCTGTTCATCACAAACGGACAGCCCGTTTACTTCTGGGATTTTGCGAAGGCGATCTGGTGCCACTATGGTATCTACAACGCCGGCTCGATTGTGATGTCCAGAAGCGTGGGATTAGTCCTTGCCGGTTTGGCGGAGGCCTTCAGCTCGCTGATGGGACGGGAACCGGGCTTGACGAGGTTTAGAGTCAAGTTCTCGTGTGCGCACCGTTACTTCGATATCAGGAAGGCGAGGGAGCTGTTAGAATACGAGCCTGAGATCTCGCTAACGGAAGGTTTGAGGAGATCCATTGAGGTAAGAATATCGTCCAATCCATTCATGATGATTGCGACATGCTAACATTGATTACTACAGTGGTTCAAGGCAGAGGAGGAGAAGAAGGCGTAATCGGGATATTAGGGCTCTAGCGGGGAAAAGTTACAAGTTGCTTTCTTTTTTTGATCTTTCGGTTGGTTTTGGCAATAAACAAGCGACCTGTATCGATAATAGACGGCTCTTTTAATGAATCTATAATGTCTATTTTATACTATTGCTTTATCTTTTCATTCCAGTAAAAAGTGATAACCCCCAAATTTAAAGCACCAATCTACCCAAACCTCATTTAGATAGGCATAACTTCCTTCGTCCTCTCTACATCCGCCAACGCCCCGCAATTCTTACAAGTCCTCAAACTATCGTCACTTCGGAACTTGTTGACAGCTTCCTTAATCTGGGTCCCCAGATCCGTACAATGGAATGAATCCTCGTACACGATCTCCTTGCAATCCTGGCAATACCACCTCAACCGATCGAGACTATCCTCCGGCCGTTTCTGCTCCAGCACGACGCCGACGGTATTCGCGAACCGGACGGGGTTGTGCGGCGTGTCCGGCGGGAGGAGGAACATGTCCCCTTCGCGGATGATGATGTCCTTAAAGGCATTATTGTCCGTCGGGTCAACAATCTTGAGGATCATGGGACCCTTGTACTGGTAGAACCATTCGGGGGTCGTGTTGATATGGTAGTCGGTGCGGGCGTTGCCCGAGGCGCCGCCTACGATCTGTACATGCGGTTATCGGTGTTAGTTCTCTTTTTACAAGCTAGCAGAAAAAAAAAATTGTGTAGGCGATGCATGTATGTACCAATGTGTGCATGCATGCGATTAGGAATCGGGGGGTCAAACGCACCATCACCGTAAAGTCCTCATTGTAGACGCAGTAGTTGTTGATTGGCGGTTGGAGAAGATGAGAGTTCTCCTTAAGCCTAGAAACAGATGCCGTTATGAATATGCTCGTTTTTTATAAGATATACGGATGGCTACATGTATACGAACCATTTCGGCAAGTTGAGTGGCTGCGAAATCGGCATCGTGCGATATCGTGGGCGATTCTGATTTTTGAAAGGTATACCTAGGTACTTTCCGGTCGAGATGGTAATTATCGATAACAGGCCGGGATGCCTGCAGCGGGTCCAGCCAGGAGGGTAAGGTTTTATATAATTATAACCGCGAGGGGCCAAATAGGATTGAACGCCGGCTTATCAAGCATCGAATCCTACTTTTTCTTTTTCAATTGTTTCGGAGGCAGCGGAGAGAGCGCATGCGCATGCGAAATGTAAAACTTGCTGGGCAGCTTTGTGCCGGCGCCGTCGGTGGGAAGCGACGACACCTCCAACACCCCTCCAACACCCCAACACATCCAACGGCTCCCTCGCACCCTAGCCTTGCCTTTCGTCCGAACAATCGAACGCTTTGAACGTTTCTGATTAGGGATATTTTCGGGTCTTCTTTATAACAGAGTGCCATGTGCTCTTCCGGATTGTATGCTCCGGCCAATTGCGCGGGAAAGGGCTATCTTGCCATCATTTCCAAGGTAGTTTACAGGCTACCCGGGCCCGCGTTCTGCGAGTATATTAATTGGGCTTCAGGGCATGTGTCTAGACGAGGGAAGGCGTGATTCTACAACTGACGTCACTGACTATCTAGTCGAATCCTCATTGACCTCTCCGCTTTGGTATTTTTTTGAGGCGTTCGTGGCATAACCCTTACGTGCGTTTCCCAGTAGAAAGCTGTTTGGATAAGTAAATAGATAGTACATCCTCTCTGGATGCGCGCGGTTCTGGGCTTTGAAATCTCTCGAGCTTTAAGATTTGGTTGTCCTGCTCAGAATGCCAGACCTGCGATGGCCTGGTATGGTTATATTATTATAAGTTACATTAAAAAACAAATACTTCATTTTATGAGCATCTTTCAAAGCGTAACAAATTATATATATTCTGGACTTAAAGCCCTTTTTCGTAAACATCTATAGATGTCTCCACCTTTTGGAATTAGGTACAAGGTAACACTAATATTTTTGAGGTTGCGAATTGGGTTCTATTCTTGGTGTTCTACTTCAACACTAAATTAATTAATCAGTAGTTCCAGTCGAAACCCGATTTAAAAATGGTAAATATAATTGATTTCGCAAGAAAAGCGTTTTATCATATGATCCTACGGAAAGCATCTGGGACATATGAGCTTGTTTCGTCAGCGTCTTCAGAAAGTGGCCTTCTTCGCTCCAGCTCGTCTGGACATCCCCGTTGCGGTGGTGGACGGCAACCCTGCACGATTGTGCGACGCTTAGCTGGAACGGTACAGAAACTGCCTCACTTGCATAAGCTCCGGGCCTTGGCTGGCTGGACTGCATGGCGGCGTGACCTCCCGGTGATGAGGCGATAGGATCGCTTCATGGCATCTGGTTTTATTTATGGAGCTGGGGGGCCACTATTTTCTCCAGGGTTGCTTCCATCTCATCTCTCTCTCTCCATCTCTCCAGATTTTACGAATTTTTGCGGTCGACGACGAGCTACACTTACTCGACAACGTGTGGAAACCGGATAACACGACTTTCAAAAGTACCTCGTGTGAACGCAACCCGCAGCTTAAATCCAGCTCGTAATTGAACAGGTTGAGAATAAAAACCTCCGTCGACATGGACCACTCGCAGCATGGCCACGGTGCCCCGAAAACTATGGACATGAACATGCCCGCCGACCGCTGTTCCATGAACGTAGGTTACAAATCTACCGTCTGGGTTCAAGAGGACGGATTCGCTAATTACTTGTTTACTCTCTAGATGCTGTTCACCTGGGACCCGACCAACCTGTGCATCATCTTTCGCAGCTGGCACGTCCGCGGACCCATCTCGCTCGTGCTCTCGCTCCTCGCTATTGTCGCTCTCACTGCCGGCTACGAATTCGTGCGAGAGATCAGTCGCCGTTATGAGGCCCGGTTGGAGGCCAAGCGGGGTATCCTGAGTACGTTCTCCCTTTACCAGTCTTCATTCACACCATCACACCCCGCCCATGCAATTTTCTATTTTTTTGTCCCCTCGCTTGAGATCTCCCTGTTCCACACTCGGAAAGGATCAAGTTCTTAATATCTTCAAAATCTATATCGATGCTTCGTCGGTATACAGCCGTAGATGAATCAAGCTCATTGCTCCCAGGACGAGAGGGACCCGCTGGAACGACGCTCAAGAAGGAAGGCCAACTGATCAAGGCGTTGCTGTACGCCCTGCAGGTGTTCTACTCCTTCTTTATCATGTAAGTGTTACCTACTATTTGCTTGAAATTGCACTTTTACAAAACGGGCAAAAAGCGCTGACGGTGGCTAGGTTGCTGTTCATGACGTACAACGGATGGGTTATGCTCGCGGTTGCTGTGGGGGCGTTTGCCGGGTACATGATCTGGGGCAATACGTCCGCCGTGAAGTCGGTTGCCTGTCACTAGACGGACATAAACGAATCGCAGGGCCAGCTGTAGGATAGTAGATAGACAGAATGTAACCAACTATCGAGACAATGCACATGTACCAGCCAATGTAATATGGGGGGCGACTAGGCCCGATCTGGCGGGGCAATGGGATGGCTTGGCAGGGACCAACTCCACGCGACGATCGGGAAACACGTTCGACCGCGCGGTGGGAGGCAAAGAAATTTACCATCTTGAAACCCACTCTGATATCTCATATTACTCTAGATAAAGGGGGAGGAAGCCGCTCCCTCGATCTTGACAAGCCCATCCTCTGTGTTTATTATCCTCTGCATAAATCTGTTATCAGCAATTCTTAAAGAAAAATGGTGAAGAACTATGCCACCAGTTGGGGCCAGCTGCCCCTCTCCATCAACCAGCTCTGTCTCGCAACCGTTCTGCGATGCGGCCAGTCCTTCCGCTGGAAGGCTTCCGGTCCCGATGAATGGTGAGAAAATACTCATCCTATTACTATCAATACCGTGGATTTTACAATATTAACTCTCTTCCAGGTCCTGCGGTTTCCCTGATCGTGTCATCTCCCTCCGCCAATCCCCCACCCACCTGCACTACCGTGCCACCTACACATCGCCCCCGGATCTCGTCGCAAAAGACAACACCGAGGACATCGTAAAAGACTACTTCAACCTCTCCGTCGACCTCGCCACCCTCTACAAAAAATGGTCCGCCGCAGACCCGAACTTCAAGAAGAAGGCCGGCGAGTTCAGGGGTGTGCGCATGCTCCGCCAGGATCCCTGGGAGTGCCTGATCGGGTTCATCTGCAGCAGCAACAACAACATCTCGAGAATCGGACAAATGGTATATACCCTCTTCTGCTATCATCCCTCAAATACAAACATATACATGTACATACCGATATCCAAAACAGCAAAACTGACAAGCCCGCCTTTATTTTTATAGGTCGATAAACTCTGCCAGAAATACGGCAAACCAGTCGGTACAATCATCCACACCTCCACGAATCCACCCCTCGCCTCTTCCTCCCCGTCCACGGTAAACTCCCCGACACCCACCCAAGTAACATACTACTCCTTCCCGTCAATCGAGGCTTTGACCGCCCCGGACGTCGAGTCCACCCTGCGTGAGTTGGGATTCGGATATCGCGCGGGATACATTGCCCGAACGGCACTCATGGTCCACAACGACAGACCGAAGGGGTTTTTAAACACACTGCGCGACGAAAAAGACTACAAGGAAGCCCACGAAGCGTTACTGGAGTTCACGGGCGTCGGGCCCAAGGTGGCGGATTGCGTGTGCTTGATGAGTTTGGATAAAATGGGTGCGGTGCCCGTTGATACGCATGGTATGCTCTACCTAAATATCTTAGTCTAACTGTTTGTTTTTACGGACACACTAACACGCTTTTTGGGATATTAGTATGGCAAATCGCCACTAGAGACTACAAGTTCGGCAAGGGCAAGCATCGCTCGTTGACTAAGGCGGTGTATGATGCTGTAGGAGATCACTTTAGAGACCTGTGGGGTGACACGGCGGGATGGGCGCATTCGGTGCTGTTTACCGCTGACCTGAGGACCTTTTCTGACCGGTTGGAGAATACGAAGACCACAACTGTCAAGACCAAAGTCAAGGTAGAGGTGAAGGAGGAAGAGGATGAAGATGAGGGTATCATAAAGAAGGAGGAAGTCGAAGAAGAAGTTGTTACGAAGGTGGAGACTAAGCGGGTTAGGAAACGGGGAGCCGATGGTGAGGTTAAGGCTGAGACGACAGTGGTCAAGGTTGAGGAGAGAACGGAACGACGAACTCGAAGGCGTAGAGGTTGAAGGCGCAGAGGTTGACGGCTTCCTTTTGCAAATTTGGGGTTATATAATTAGTGAGCAAGGCGTTGGATATTTTGAGCATATCTTTGTCTATGTTTTTGAGATGGAGTTGGATTATATGCCGGTCATAGAGCTCTGTATAGTAGTATTCTTACATATCAAATATATATACATATACATAATTACATATGCTTTGTTCTTTTTCTTTTCTTTTCTCAAACCCAAGTTTGTAGAGTGGTATCAGATCTTTTTATATCCATAAAACGCCCACACATCATGCAGACCCCAAAAGTATTATATACACATACAACCGTCTAACTCCCTCACTGCTTCAGCTTTCCCGGCCACGCCTGTTCTTCCGCAGACCTCAGCCAAACCGACTTCATCTTTTCAAACTTCTTCTCTTCGTCACTTAGCTTTGTGATCGGCTGTCGGAATGCCACTTCTCTGGGTAGTCTGAACGTCGCGCAGTACATCGATTTGTTCGGCGCCACCGCTCTCACAAATCCAACTCTGACGCCTCCTTCGATGAACATATCCTCTCCGCTCGCGAGCTGCGCGATCCTCTCACCTTCCGCCAAATCAGCCTCAGTCTTCTTAAGTCGGAACGGCTGCTTGGCCTTAGTTTTCATGTTGACCGTGTACGCCTCCCGTAGGTTCGATGTTCGCTCCACCGTCATCGGGTACTGTAAGTACTGTGAGATCTGTTCAACAACTTCCTCCGCCGCTTTGGGGACATCCGCAGGTCTATTGCCCAGTTTGTTGAAGGTGTATACGTGGATGATTGGCAGTTTGTACTTTTCCGCTTCGCCGGGCAGACCGTCGGGGCGAGAAGGGTTGTCGAAGTGTAGTTCTAGACCGGCGTAGAGACCGATGAATGCATCGAGGAATTCAACAGCGGTGGCCGGGAGGTTCATGATGAAGCGTTTGAAGACACCGGGAGTCTTGTAGATTTCGATGGGTTTCAGCTTGGTGTTTATCTTTGGGTCGCGCGGGGCGTTCGGTGGGTTTGGGTCGAAGCGGATCTCACGACCAGCTTCGCGGAAGAGGGTTTTGGAAGCTAGGCGGATGAATTCGCGGCCGTCGGCGTTGAATGGGTATACGAGGCCTTGGACCTGAAAAATATAGTATGTCAGATGTGTTATTAGAGTAATTGAAGGCTACAGTATAGAGATTTTACCTTGTTCGCCTTGACGTTTGTGACCATCGAATTGTATGATTCTTCGTTCAGATCATTCGCCCATACTAATGCTCTTTTGAACCTCGCAGCGGGGATAGCGAATGGCCCCACGCCAGCCATGACATCACATACGGCCTCGCCGGGTTTGCACAGATTCGCAATTCGGTCGTGCTCGTTCTCCAGACGTGAGTTCCAGTATACCTTTGCAAAGTCGAAGGCGTATGTGCATCCGCTATGGCGGACTACGACGTCGGTACCTTCCCTTCCGGCCAGGATTTCCATAGGGAAAGTCCGAAACTCGCTGGTCGCACCGACCTCATCGATTTTGTGGACTACTGTTTCGACACTGGGGTTCTTATCCAGAAGGACTTGGGCGATTACGTCCTTGTATTCGAGGTATTCATCGTCGAGGTTTATATGAGCTGGAAGAGGTTAGCTTATGGGTGAAAGTAGAACAGCATAAGAGAATAGGGACGGACCGATGTGCCCTGTGTGGGTGAACGATTGGTGGACGCCGTCCGATTGGTCATGGGGGAGTATCGACTTTAGTATTTCCTCTAAAGGGCATTGCTGTCAGTGTATCTACCAATTTACTGAGAACGAACATTGAATGGTTTAGATACCAGTTGTGAAATCCGCATACGTGAGGATACCCTCTTTCTCCCGTAGTTCCACCCTTTGCTCCTTGACAAGATCCAGTAACTTGGGTGGTATTGTGCTCTCGTCTATCAATTAGTTAGTTATTTGGTTTCCCAGAACGTAAAATCCAGCCTTTTCAGGAATCACGGAACTAACCAGTAGGCTGCACTGACGGCCACAACGGTATCGTGTACGTTTTCTTCCCATCTTCCCCGTAGAGTGTTTTGACGTTGATAAATGTGCGCTCAAGTCGGTCCCGCAATATAGTCGAGCCCGCAGCTTTTCTGGCGATTTCGATATCTTTATTGTTTTTGACGAGACAGGCCATGGTAGGTATACGCTTGGTGAAGACCTCTCGGTTCAGAACCTTCATGCCTGCGGCCCCGGGCGCTCTGAGGATGCTTGAGAGCATGTCTTCTTCTTCTGAGGCTACTCCCTTGTGCTCTATCGGGTTTTGAACCGGGGTCTCTTGGGAAGACTAAGGACATCGAAATCCTGTTAAAATTCGACATCACAGAAAAGCTCCGGACCGCCAAACGGAATAGACATACCATATTGGGTAAAAGTGGGCGAACTCAGCTAGAATACAGTGACGGTCATCGAGGTCCTTCAGTATCCTAGCAGCATCGTCTGGTGATATTCAAACAGCAAGAAACGAAGAGTCTTCAAGATCGAGTCCTGTGAGTCTGAAATTTTTCTGATAGCCAGTTTGGCGGGACAAACCGCCAAAAGCCGCCCAGCAGCGAGTCCCTGCCAGAAACGAACAACGTCCGAGCTCCAACGCTCGCTAACGAGCCTCCCCGCCAACCTCCTAACGCGCCTCCAACATCTGCTTCTGGCCAGCTTGGATATATATAACCTCAGAGAGACAATGTCCTGCTAGAGCTCTTTCCTTCCCTCCCGCTCGACCACCAAGGCGTAGAATGCGACTGGGCCCGATACGATAACGATGTCTAACGATAACGACGGTGTTCGCGGGCTCTACCCCAGCTTGCCGGCTTTCGAGCTGGGCCACTTTTCCGTATGCGCCCAATTCCCCAGGTGTATCAGCCACCAACCTCTCTTCAGACCGGCACAGAGCTAACATTGTACGCCTACATAGTCCAAAGAGTTCCTTGTAAAGGACTTCATAGAGAACCTCAGCCAGAGCGTCCAGGTCTCACGCCGTGCGCAGAATGCCACAGGTACACGCTCTCCTTATAATAATAACCAATCTGTACTGTTCTAACACTCCATCTAACCAGCCTTCGATCCCAAACCTTACATCCGAACTTTCGAAGCCGCCGTGAGCCGCATCCGCCAGCTCGACGATGACCTCGCGGCACAGGAGAGCGAGCTCAAAGAAGCCGTCCGAAGGGCGGAACTGGACCACGGCAGACGGGTACAGGAACTCGGCAGACGGCTGGGAGACACGTTGGATAAGTTCCGAGAACTCGACGTCAACATTGGCGGGAAAGCTGTCTCCATCGGCGGCGAGCTCGAAACGCTCGACAAGCAGCGCATGCGAGCCCTTGACGCCAAGTTTCTCATCGAATGCTACGTGGAATTCCGAAGAGGTGATAGCAGCAGGCTCGAGAAGATGCGGAAGAGCGGTTTGATAAACGACAGTATCAAGTGTGCGAGCATCACCCGCCATCTCATGTCCATCGCCCAGAAGCTCGAACTCCCGAGTAACGACAGCACGAGGATGTTAATCGAAAAATTCTCTGAGAGCTTGGAGATGGACCTGTTGGCGCAGTTTGATACGGCGTACCGGCAGATGGATATCACGGCTATGAAGGGGTGCGCGAAGATGCTGCACGACTTTAACGGAGGAAATTCGGTTAAGGCTTTGTTTGTGAACCAGCACGAGTTCTTTATCACCAAGCAGCATCTGGTTACGAACGAGGTGGTGCTTGGAGGTGACATGTGAGTACATTATATCTGGGTTTTGGATATACGTACTGATCTATATTACTGTAGATGGGATAAGTTGCCGGACCCTGATGCGGCCCCTCCGCCACTTGAGAAGAGTCTGGCTGAAATCATTGATGCTGCGAAATACGTGGTAATTCAGGAATCCTCCTTGATCAAGGATATTTTCCCGATCCCTGGAGACGTCACCAAGAGCTTCTTACAGCGTATATTCCAACAAACGGTATGAATCTCGTTCCTGCACACGCGCCGTCTTCTACTAACGGGTACACAGATCCAACAAAGATTAGAGCTTGTGCTTGAGAAGGCTGAAACCATCTCACCCCTCGCCTTTTTACGCTCCCTCCAATCCGCGAAGAGCACCATTGATAGTTTGGTCGAAAAATTAAAGGAAAATAGCGAAGAGCTCCATGACAAGGATACGAATAATGAGATCGCAGCCTGTCTTGATCAAAATCTGGACGATCTCTTCACTCCCTACCTTGAAGGTACCATCAAGTATATCGAACGAGAGAAGAAGTCTCTGCAGGACCTCTATGAATCCATTCTATTCAAGTTCAATACCTACCACGTAAGTTTACTGTCCGAGCTCGGTATGCTACCTCCTACTAACACGGCATTGTAGACGAGACGCAAGAAGGTGCAAAATACGACCATGCTTGATAGATGGAAGACACAAATACAAAATAGTACCACCAGCGCGAGAGATAGAGTTATCACACAGCTACAGGATACGGATCCTGCTACCGCCCGACGAACGGAGCAGCTGCTCCGTATCGCCGGTTTGGGCTCCTTCCGTGAGAAACATCAGAAGGATGATAAGATCACCGATGTTGACCTCGACGAAGCGGACGGCCAGTTGTCCATCGATGTATCGAAGCGGATGCTGAAATGGCTCGCAGAAAGCATTGGCCGATCTCTTGAAATTGACTCTTCAAGTGATATGCCAAAGGATGCGTCTGCCTTCCTCGCTATCCTCATCGAAAACGTCGGTCTCTATGTTGAGACAGCTTTAGAAAGTTGTATAGATTTCGCGGTCACAGCCGAACTTGCGAAGAACGAGCCGGATATCAGCTACTTCTCCGAACTCAAGGCCGCCAGCGTCATCCTCAGTCTCATGCATAAGACTATCCACACCGCCCTGCTCCCTCTAGCTCACAATTCCCTCGTCATCAGGCGTGAAATGACACTGGCTTCCCATCGCTACTTCAGCAAAATCGAAGAACGTATCAACCTAGTAATTCAGAAGACCGTCGACGCGGTCCTCAACCACACCACCACCCTCCTCAATAGGCAACCAAAGGGTAACTTCCGCCCCCGCGACGACGAAGTCTCGCTCATGATGCTCCAAACCCCAACCTGTCTTTCCATCTCGACCTTTTTAGAGAAAGTTCACGCCACCGCGAAAACTGCCCTCTCAGGCCCGAACCTCGTATCCTTCCTGTACGAAATCGCCACGGGTTTCCGCACACGCTTCCTGGAGAACCTCACCAAAAACTCAATCAACGTCGTCGGTGGCATCTCCTTAACTAAGGATATCGTCTTCTACCAATCCATGTTTATCAAATGGGACGCGGACGAGGACCCGAGTAACCCCGTTGGAACGGGGAGCGTTAAAGAGAGCTACGAGCTCCTTCACGAGGTGGGTAATTTGTACGTGGTACCCGCCAGCGCGCTGAAAGATCGGTTAAGAGATGGGTTGCTCGCCAAGGCTAAGAAGGAGCTGATTATGCCGTACCTTGCGAGGAGGGATGATTATTATACCGCTGGGATTAACAGGGTAATCATGGAGATGGGGTGAAAGAGATTACTTTCGCTATTTTGCGTGGGTGTTTTTCCGTCCTTCGGTTTTTGGTTGTTTAAAAATGAGAAGTGGCACCTCGTGATAATCTGTTTTTTTAGCATGTACATGTATTTTTTTGTTATTTTCGGCGTCACTTTTATTTTGTATATGATTACGATTTGGATGTTTATGTTTGTTTTGACCTGGGAGAAGGGGTGGCGAGGATGGTTAACTGTATCGTGGCATGTATGATATATATCTTGAAACTTAAAGTGACATATTTCACTTACGGTCTTCCAATTTTCGCGATCCTGTCTTTCTGTTCCCCGAGGTGGGTGCAGTGTGTGTGATATCAATCCCTATTTAATATTTGCAGCGTGTGACGTCGGAGTATTTCTTCCAGAAGCTTGCCCGGTTCTCGGGGCCGCAAGCGCACGTTGACGCCACCGAGGGGGATTCGGTAGCTTGGCCAAGCTCGAGCTTATAAGAAAGCTTCAACCCGGCCGCGAGTTAACGGTGATTTGACACATAACATTTTTCGTTAATCTTCCCTTTTGTTTTATTACTGTCAAAACGCCTCGTTAAACCCTAGATAAAAGAAAAATATTACAGATATGCAAGATTGAGGTATACTCGGTTCCCCCTTTTTTTTCTTTCCTGTATTTTAATGATCATTTGCTTTTTTTTCTATTCACAGGAACGAGATGTTTTTGGACTTTTTAAATTGGAATTTTTTGCCATTATTATTCCCCACCGGAGCCTCCTTATTCTTTACAGACATCTATCTAAAGCTAGAAGTAGTGTTATGGATTTTTGGTTTTTGTGTGTGTAAGAGTGAGTAGTTAAAAAGGTTGAACTGATTAAAAATGAGAAGTTAGGAAAGAACGAAAATAGCAGTGAAAGAAAAAATAAGCCAAATCCCTCCATGAACCAAGCACCGGGATGTCCCAACCCTTTGAGAGGGAGCGCGCGCAACAGCAAATAACTAAAAAATAAAGATAAAAAAGGGCATTTAATGAAAGTCGAGAAGTGTCTGTTGACAACAAAAGTCAGCAGGAAGAGAGGAAATATACAAGAGTGGCCGCGGGTTGGGAATCAATCAGTACAGGATTTTGTATGCGGAGGGGCTTCTTTTTCTTTCTCCTTTTCCGTTTCCGAGATGTGATGAAATAAAAGGTTGTAAAAAAGACCGACCCACCATATACAATGGACAACAATAGACAAATAATAAACAATAGCAACGCCGTGAACCCCGCTTCGACAATGAGTAAAGAAAAGAAAATGGGAAATGAGCGAATGCGAAGTAACACAATATAAGGTGAGGGGGTATCGGCCCGGGGATGGTAATCTGAAAAGCACAATCGGGAGAGGAGAACGACGTGGAGCCGATAGTGGGGTGTGTGAGAACAGGAATAACATAACATTTAAACAATTACAGAATAAATTACACAGTATGGGAAAATACAACTGCGGAAATATTAACAAAGAGGTACCTCGCAATAAGGGTAAAAAACTAAATATGCGGTGTGCCTCTTGTTGAGCTGGCTAGGCCTACACCCTGGAACAACTGATCGGGTGGTACTCGCTCCGTCATGTCATGCGGCAGTGGGCTCGGTGTAACCCGAGTTGGTGCCGGGACGTATCCTTCTCTTCTTCTCCGGATGTACGAAGCGATGACACCAATAACAACGATCAGGAATATTAATCCGAGTGAGATGGCGAGAGAAACGAGAACGACGAGGCCGGTAGCAAGTTTACCAGCACCTTCGTTAAAGACGTGTTTGCTTTCCGAAACGAATGCTCCTAGAGAGCCTGAAGAACCGTCGGAATTGCTAGTGAGGACGAATGGGACCCAGTTGACACCGTCAAAAAGCGCTGCGGAAGAGTTGATTGGAGTCGAGTCGAGAAGGATATTACCAGAGGCCATGAGGATCTGGCTTTGGGAGAGGAGGTTGTTTTCAGGGTGGGCACCGTCGAGTTCGAATACTTCGATACCTTCGAGAATGGAGCCGTCGCGGAGACCAACGCTGAGATCAATCCATTTCGTGCCGTCCCATCTTAGTATGAACGGTCGGCCACCTGAATTTCCTCCAATGTAGATATTGCTTTCTTCGCCGGACGGTGTAAAGATTGTCGTAACGGGTCCTGGAATCTCAGTAGCATTTGGGAAGATAGTCCATGTGCGGCTACTAGGCTTGTATGTCGCCAGGTGAATGTCACTATCGTTCAAGCGCAAAGCGCCACCAACGACCAACGTGTCGGCATCGGTCCAAGCGCTAGCGTAGGCAACACCTCCAAAACCGAAACCAGTGGCGAAGTATTGGAAATTCTGGGGATCGTAAACGCAAATACCCTCACAATCGAATCCACCAGCGACTTGTGTGAAAGAGCCACCGACATATATTTGTCTGCCGTTTGGTTGCTGGGTTATCGTGTAGACGGTTGTCTCGTTACCATCGGCAGCTTGAAGCGGCTGAGGCTGTGGCCTGACGAAATCGTTGGTGACCATGTCGTAGACAACCATCCCGCCGACGAGCGCGCCGACAATTGTAGTATTGATGAATCCTCCAATAAAAAGTTGGTCTGGGTTGGACGTAAGCAATAGGGATGTGACGACGTTATTACCACTCAGGAGATTATCAGGGACACCGCCAACACGGTTGTTGTCGTTACCGAAGATAAATGCGAGGTTGTCGATATCGCCAACTGAGAATCTTCCTCCGAGAACAGTGACATTTCCATTTTCTCTCTTGTAAAAAGCGCCCGCTTGGACTCCGTTAAGTTGAATACCCATGGAAGTATCTAGAGCTCGTTTCTTATTAACATTTTGAGAAACAGTTGGGATCGAAATGTCAATGCCGAGTGATCGGAGTTCGATTGGGCGACCAGACTCTTTGTAAAGACCGGCACCGCCTGCAAGACCAGACTTGGAGAACAATAGAGAACCAGCGAAGAATGGAGGGCTATTTGGAACATCAAGTCTCTGCGAAAGGAATCCTTGAATCTCGAGAGGGGTATCGGATAGTCTCTCCAACCACTCGTTTTTGCTAGGAACCCAAACGGCAATACCGTTGACTGTGACTTCTGGAAGGCTGTCGGAGGCAAGAATCTTAGTAAAATCTCCGGAAAAGACATAGGTTGTCTCCACAGAGTTCGTGATGTTCATGGATAAAGCGACAATCTTCGACGGTGTTCCGTCCAATCCTGTTCCGAGAGCACTCCATTTCTTGGTGTCAATGTCGTAGGCTGCGACATGTGAAAGTCCGGGGGTAGAATCACCAGCGGTATCATTAAATTCGCCGGCAAGATAGATCAATTTCCCGGTGAGGAACGTTTCGATAATTGGGGCGTTCAATCCACCAAAAGCAACGGGTTGCGCGCCATCCTTTGAAATGGAAAGGAAGTTGCTGATACCAGTAGTCTGGAAGTCTCCTGCAATGTACACTGTTTCGTCCATAACTGAAACAGCGTTGATGGTAGCATTTTCGGGGAGGGTGGTAGCGGCCATGCTGATGGCAGTGATCTGTTCGATGCTGTTGATGCCAACGTTGGGGTTATAGGCAAAGACGCCGTTGACTGTCAAAACACCCTCACCTGCTCTCTTCATAAGTTTTCCAGAGGGCGCTTGAGATGGATTAGATGGCGATAGAAGAATGAACCTGATTTTCGAAGCCACGACATTCAAATCAACAAGATTTTGGTCCTTGTTGGGTGTTAGGGTGATTTCGACGGTGTGATCTCCACCATTAGCCTGGACATATCCCATGAAGAACACATCGTACTTGTCGAACTCGTTGGTCTGGAAGAAAGATGCCGTTGGTTGAGTTGTTTCGTTAGAGGAGAACGTGCCAGACACGGTTATTTGGCCGCGCTCGACACATGTATTGTCTTGTCTGCATCCAGGGGTATAAACAAGAACTTGATAGTTGCCCGAAATTCTGATGTCGGGGCGGAAAGTGATGCTAGCGCTAGCAACATCACTGTTGGCGAAGTTGGCCGTGAGATACTTCGAGTCCGTAGCTGGCGGGCCTGCCGTAGATGTCCAATCACCCACGATATTAGAGACCGAAGGGCCGCGCGCATCTTTGCAGGACGGTTCGTTCAGGCTGTTATCGGCGAATGCGTAAATATCTGCGAGAAATTTTAGTTTAAAGCTCTAATGATAAAATTTTGGGGTTATAATTACCGTCTTGGAAGAGCTCGATTCCATTGAGACCGGCTCCAGCGCCAAACCATTCGATAACCTCGATCCTGAAGGCGAATGTGGGTATAACATTGACGAAGTCGAAATCTTGGTATGGAACTGTCGAGTTGGTGTCGTGGGAAAGTGGGCACCAGGCATCACAATAGAAGCGTTGGTTTGAAACAGGGTCAACCGATGTAAGATTCATGATGCCGTTATTGGGGCGCGACACGAATCGGAACGTCTTCAATCCTCGGCCCTCGAAATGAGTGTTGTAGAGCCTCAATTTTGTTGGATAGACGGTATAGGCAAGATCAGCCGACCACGATCCTGGCACGCCATCTTGGAAAAGAAAGGTGCTTCCGGCTTGGTCAGTAGATCCGTCGGAGCATATAACGTTCTTTGGATCGCTAAACCCTGATAGATCTGAGCCGAGTTCCGCTGTGATTTGGGATGACGCAGAGTCGAGGTTGACAACCTGTTGGGTGATCTTGTTGGTTCCGTTGGTGTTTTCGAGCAAAGTCTCGTTGTGAATGGATGTGAACCTTCCGCCATAGACGATCGTTCCGTTCGGCATCCTCGAGATCGATTCGACAGGCCCGTTAAATCCCTGGAAGGGAAGTTCAGACCAACCCGACATTCCCACCCAAGAGATGGCATTCGAAGAGTTCGCGCCAGAGAACTCTCCACCAACGAAGACGGTGTTAGCCTCTTGGTCACATAAGATGGCATTGACGGTTCCCGACAGTCCGTTCAGCGGAACAGGCAGTCCAGTTTCAGGATTTAGCAGGGCGATAGCGTTTGCCCGGATGCCCCCAATGGTGGTGAAATTTCCTCCTACAACGACACCTGCCACGGTACCATCTTTCATGGTAAATAGGCACATGTCATTGATCTTTCCATCCGCGACAGCCAAAGTCGTGAGTTCGCCATTGGGGAGTTGTGTGATGATTGCGTGGCTACCGTTTGTGAAATATGTCTGCGTGCCTTGCTCCGCATACTGATATAGCGAGATGCTGTCAAAGTCACCGACAAATCCCATACGGCCGTAGTCGCCAGTTTTGATATTAGGTAGTGTTATTTCTGTGAAGTTGATAGCCGATGCGACGGCTGATAGGGTCGTCCATATCGAAAATATCGATGAGGCCGTTGCCCCTTTCCTCCTCCTCGAACCCATCTTTCGAGGAGTCCTTTGTACAAGTAATTCCGCCAGATACTCCCTTCGAAGCCCGTTGATATTAAAAACCCGATAGAATCCTCCTCAGCAGTCGTTCTTGTCGGAATCTCAAAAAAAATTAAAGTCGTGCTTGAAGCGACGGTGTCGGAATCATTTGATCGGAATTGGTGATATTATGTTCGTGAAATCGTCATTAATGCGAATAAAGACAAAAATGACAAATAAACGAGTCGCTTCGAAGGAAAAGGGAGAAAGGAGATGCTACTATTCACAGGCAGAGCCAATGCAGCCGTTAGTCGTGAAATCGAATGCTAAAAGATAACGAATATTTGTTTCCTCCGCTGGGGAAAGAAGGGAGTCAAAGTCGCCAGCAGACGTGTAAGTATGAAAAAAAAAAAAGTGGATACAGTGAGACAGAGACAATAGTGTGGGTGGTGGGTGGTGTGGTGTGTAGTCGCAAATTGGCAGCCCGAAAAGAAATAAAATAAAACCGAAATAAAATAAGCCCTCCAAAGAAAGTCGCACAGACAACACCTTGCCAGCAGTGCAATGTGGAACGGACGGGCAGGAAGAGGCAGAGACGGACAGACTGAGAAGAGAAAGATGACGAACCAAGTGGTAGTTGGATATTACTATATCAGGGGACGGTGATGCAAGGGATGGCGAGGAAGCGATGAGGATTGCTGCGAGGAAGCTTGGAGGCCGCAGTTGGGGAATTCTGCGTTGCTTTGGACGTTGGCCGGTTGAATGTGCGTGCGGTCGCGAGGAATGCTTCTTCCAGTCGAAAGGGGCGTGCAGGTGCGATTGTAATTGCAATTGGCGCTGTCGACACGGCGGGCGGCGGCGAACCTCAGGAACGACGACGGCAGGCACAGAAATGCGCAAACTCGCAGAGGAGTGAGGAAGAGGAGAGTGAGAGGGATGAGAAGAAGAGTGAGAGTAGAGAATGGCCCAAAAACGAGTGTAAGGTGCCCGAAGGCGCGAGAAAGTGTGCGTGGGTGCGTCTCCCACTCGAGCCAGCAGAACCGGATTTTTTTTTTGCTGCGGGTGCGCTCGCTGCGTTATCGTCAGCGGAATGCACGTTGACGGGGTTTACAGGTGCGAATGCATACACTAAGAACGAGGAAAGGAGCGGAAGGAACAAAAGGTTCGAAAACAAAAAATAGAATAGCCAGCAGAGTGAATGAAAGAGTGTGTGTGTGGCTTTCTCGTCCAGTTACAATCGCTCACCTGGAGAGATCGATGTTCCGTCGAGGCTAAAAACACTGCGTCTGGAAAAGGGGATAGCGTGTCTGGGTGTCTGCGAGTTCTGTGCTGGAAATATGCATGCACGACCACGAAAGGGGGAATCAGCGCATGGAAGTTCGCTTTCCTTCCATCCAACAGCCTTTTTCTGACCAGCGAGCCATGCATGGGGGCCGTGGGCCAGGTTCACAGTGCATGCACCCACTGGCCGCAGCCCGTTGCACATGGGCGGGGTGTTCGGCCACCCTCCTCGCATCCGTTCCTGATTACACACTCTTACGAAAGAAGGGTCTCGTCATTATTGGTCCCCCGGTATCATTCCTTTCTCGATAGGATTTTTATTTTATTTTCCTTTTTTACACATCATCCACGGCAGATACCCCGTCCCGGGTGCCAGGAACAAGCTATGGAAAACACACAATGTTTCCTCTCGGACCGCTCCTGTGCTTCCACCCCTCTCACAGCACGATCTCTCCACGTAAAACAGAAAATAGTGGAAAATTCCTCATGCCATGTTACATACAAATTGAGGAACTCTCTTCTTTGCAAGTTTTGAGTGTGGTTACAGAAGCGAAATTGGTGGGTCGCAAGCCAAGAACTTGCTTCGAGGAACTAGCGAGGCCTCATTAGCTCGAAGGGGGAACCCACCCCTGCACACTGAGTCCCCACCAAATAAAATAGGTCTCGCCGGTTGAGGCTTGCTTTTATTACAAGGCAAGTGGGCTGAACAGAGTCACTAACCTCTTTCTTTTTTTTTCGAAATCATAAGATCTGGCGAAAGATCGAGACAGAATTGCAGAAAAAACCGTTTTCTTTTCCCACCGCTGGCACAATTGAACATCCCCGTTTCACACTCCGGATGAACCAGCGACGAACTGGCCATCCGTCGCATTCCCAAGGCCATGAAATTAAGATGACGAAATCTCGTTCGCGAATTAATGATTGCACCCAGCGCGTGTGTTTGTTGATCATCCAAGGGCTTTGTTACTTCCCAATTTAACTGAACCAACGTATCATGCCCTTGATCCAACCAACTCAGAAGGATGGGTTTTACCGAGGGTCTGCTCGACCTTCCCATTGGCCGCTGATATGATAAGAAGAACGAATTTTTCAGCTCATGGCCAGACCGAAGCATGAAGTATCGAATTCACATTGCAAAGCCAAAGGAGATAACTAAGAAAAAAATTAATAATAATAAAGAATGCTGCTCGCTGTCTGCTGTCATGCTTGAAACTATTATTAGTGGAACTTCCAAATCATTTTAGACAAGCCCAACCGTGGAAAAACCCTTGGGAAGGTCACCGACACTAGTTCAGATATACGCTACTTCGTCGTCTGGATCGCGCGGCCTGCAAGTCTCGCTCGCAAAAATGGAACTAGTGCAATCCATGCACCCTTACTATTTTTGTCGCAAGAAGGATCGATGGTTGACCAGCATATGATACCACCTGCCTGCCTCACCGTCCGAATTGATGGAGTCGCACCCGAAAAATACGATTCCCTTTCAATAAGAAACCGCAAATCAGAATTGCCATCAAACAGGCGAGTGACATCACGGCCTCTTTTCATTACCCTCAAATCCGCCCCAACCCCAATTATCACGCCCCGATGGGCCTCGCCGTGTTACCACTCGCGGAAGCTGCTCGACAGCGACAAACATCACCAGCGAGGAAGGTCTCAGAACGTCCGAACGCCCTGAAACGGCCGGATCGACGGCTAAAACTCAGCGTGCTTCAGGCTCAACACATTTCGAGCAGCTGCGGTCTGCCGTTTTATAGCGCGATATAGTAGTCAATGCCCGTCAGTCCGTTTTAAATCGCACTTCCCCTCTTCTGTGAATGCGCTTCCGATATATGAATACCCAAGCGAGTACGGTGTGTATTTTAAATCGGGTGCGAGGGTCGCAAAGCGGAAACTCAGGTGATTCGTGGCCGGGTTGGAACTTCCTCAACGCAAAAGTGTTAACCTTCACAGAACTTCCAATCCAACACTCCCCAACCAAGTATCCTGTCTGACCTGATAATAAACGAGTCTAATGGGAGTGTTTGTATTTACCCAAACGTGCATGATACCAACTAGTGATGCTAAAATGTTGTGGTTGGGTTTTTGGTTATATTTCCCGTCCCGTGTCTCTGATATATTCCTCGTATCGATATGTAGAGATGTTATGTTGTGTTATATAACTTTTGAATATACTTGAGATAATAATTGCTCTTTTATCATGTACTCGTGCTCGGATCTATATTTCGAAAAGCCCCACCCGCCGTACTACAATGGCTTTCCGGTTCTCTTTTCGTCATCGTCATTGTCGCTCTAGTCTGCCTACGGCGGAGACATAACCTATTCCCCGTTCAGAGAAACTAATGTCATAATGCACCGTCGTTTTTCTCTAGCTTTTATCAAGCGAATAATGATCTCATGATATAGCGTTCAAATTTTATGCAACTATATGTATTTAGCAATTCCAACCCGCGCGCCTTCGGGGCGCGATAAAATCGTAACGAGAAAGCTAAGAAATCGCCGGGTCAAAGGGTATCATTGTATACTAACCCAATCCAACATGTTCAACGCGAGACAACAGAAAATATATGTATATATATAAAAAACAATTTAAACGAGAATGAAATTAAAATAGGTTAAGAAATAATAGGCTTATTAGATTAACCTGTCACCTGTACCCTCATACAATCGAAGTTTTTATTGCAATGCTTCGAATACCCCAGCCCCCTCGCATCCCATTGGGACTTGTAGTTTCTTATTCTTTCTAACCTCCATTGCAACACTTCTCCATATACAGGTTTTCACTTCACTCCCAACCTGCTGGATACTATCGATCGCCCAGATGCAGTCCAAGTGCTCGTAGGCAGGTATAACCTTAGCGTGCACGAGTTTGACGTCTGGCTCCGCGCCCCGCTCGAGTCGATTGAGTAACTTCATCCCGTCGACGAGCTTGTCGGATCCACATATCCAAAGTGCGAGAGGTGGGAAACTGTCGTTGAACCACGCCCGCTCTCTTCTTTCTTCCGACGACGAACTTGGGGCTTCATCTAGCGGGGGTGATTGCTTCTCTTGTGGTTCCGAGGATGTTGTTTCTCCGAAAGAGCTAGAATCGAGGGCGCTTCCTTCTTCGCTGTTTGCGTTTCCAGTTGACATTGACGGTGCATAGTCCAACGGCGCTTCCTTTCTCTCGCTACACGGAGATAAATCAACCTTCGTAGTCTTCTCGTGCCACTCCTCTTCAATTTCCGAAGTTATCGGATAGCCGTGGGGAGATCTCTCCATAGTCTCCGTTCTCATGGAGAGCTGAGTCTTCGCCTCGATCTTTTCCTCCCCTTCATCAACGAGAGGGCGGGTAGTCGCAACGGCTTTGGATTCCATCCTGTGCTCTTGTCCGTCTGGGCCCCTCGCCGTAGCGGTTAGCAATCCTTCCATCCGCTCTTCTTCCTCGACCTCGCTTCTCGTCGCAAGTATGCATTTATGAGTTGCGAATCCATCGCGACCAAGCCACCAGCGCATGCTTTCAGAGCTCACGTAAACTACGCACATCAGGTATTATTAGCATACTCTATAAAATTTGGCTCTTACGTTGAACTGGCGCCTTGTCCTACCTGGTGAAAACATGAAACCTCTGCTCCTCTGCCGTCTGGACCATAAAACGTCGGACCACGAGAAAAGATATGTGAACACCCTGTACCCGAGCCATCCGTACAGTCTCCCCGGCACGATCCTATGCATGGTAATCATAAACGGTATGAACGAGTGGATTCCAAAAACTGTCCGGAACATTCCAGCCGGTATCAGCTTCATGAATTTAAAATGCGCCAGCTTTATCAGCGGGCCAGCATACACCGCGGGCGCCAATGCGCAAAATATGGAAATCTTGGATGCTAGAGTCGGATGCTGGTCTTTCGCCATCGCAACGAAGGATTGCGTGGTCCCCTGGGAGTGTGCCACGAGGGCCAGTTTCTCGAACCCTGTCCGATGAAGAATGTGGTCGACGAATGCGGGGAGGTCGAAGATTCCCATCTGACGGATGTTCCAACACCACATTCTGGGGTCCGAGGATTTCAGAACCATGTGCTCGGGTTTATAGTAGCAACGGTTGTTGCCGAGCCAAACATCGTAGCCGCTGTAACGTTCGCGCGTGTTTGTTAGCCTGCCTGTATTAACTTTGATCGGGTTTACACAAAAAACAGTGCCACCGATGGAGTTGGCCTTACCTCTTGCAGAGATAGAATGCTAGGGAATTGTCGTCGTTTGAACAAAACGCACCACTGCTTTGAAGTAATCCGTGGATGAGAAGTACGGGATATTTTCTCTTCCTGCCTCCGGCACCCATTCCTTTGTCCTTAGGGTCGAATACGTGCTGGAGGACTAGTATGAACCCATCTTCCGTTGTGACCTTGAACTCTTCTACGTCAAGCCCGACTCGGCGGGCGTAGTACCCAACATCGCACTTTAACTGCGCCTTCCCATATTTACGCTCCTGCTCGTCGATTTCTCTATCCAACTGGTGTTCCAAGTTCCTAAGCGGCCTCTCTGGCTTATGACGAAAAGAGCGTGTTAAAACATAAAAACTGAGCTGCAGAGTTCTAAACACAGCACCGCACACGATCGTCAACAGGAACGCGGTTGATAATACAAAGGACACCAGTTTGAAGAACTGTATCAATATCCGCCTGGGCCATGTGGAAGACCCATAAATAGGTAGCGGTGGGAACTGTGCGTTCGTTCTGGCCGGGATGTGCGCCGGTGACCGTAGCTGCGCCGGCGAGAAGGAAGTCGTGATTGTGGCGTCCGCTCTCACATCTTCGAGAACGGCCGGGTCGCAGGGTAACCGGAGGCCCGTCGAGGTTTCGAGAACCTTCTCGTTCCCGGCTACAACTTTAGCGATCAATCCCACGTTTGCGAAATTTGAATTGTTGGTTAGCGGGAGCCCTTTGGTCTCAACGGATGGGTGAAGTTGCTGTTGTGTTGTTTTGGTCTTCAGGCTGTTGGAACTGGTACTTGCTCCTGAGGCCGGTAATTCAGCTGGTGGCATGGTAAGCTATGGCTACGCACTTGGTGAACTGTTATCCTTTTCATATGGTATAGATAAATCTAGTTCACAAAAGAGTGAGAGTAAAGATGGTAGTTGGGAGGAATTATATCATTTAATGTCTCCATATCGCGAAATCGAGAATGAAGGTATTGATTTCGGGCGTCAGTTATTACTTAAGCACGCCTGAAGGCGGTTTGATATATATATAGAGCCTGAATAAAATATCTTCTTTAGGGGTGGGGGGGCACCCAATGCATCAAGATCAATTAATCTCTCGCCGTCTAAAAAACCAACCAAACCCAGGCGATCTTCCATCATCGTGACGATCAGAGATCTATTTGGTGTTCGCCCCTCTAAAGATATACGGATGGTGGGCATTTATCCTAATACTCCATACCCCGAAAGGGGTTGCACAGCCACTTCAAATCGAGATTTTGCAAGACGATGTGTTATTAGAATTGGTGCTTTTCTATCGTTGTGACTTGCAGCTTCTATTGGTGACCCTGTTTGCGATCACGGATATAGACTTATGACGTCATGATTTCCCGTTAAGGAGTGGGCCCGAATCATTAACCAACACAACGGGTATTTGGCCTGAGTACTTCCGATGGAAAGTAGATGCGGAAATTCCATAGATTTGAGCTAAAAATGATACTCGATTTGATTAATTAAATTAAGTTCACTAGATGAGACGAGACTATACACGAATATGCATGCACGTGGGTGAATTTCATTTTATAAATTCGTTGGCATAAATTCAATTGATCAATGGTATAAAATTGTATATACATTTGCGTGTTTGCGACAAGGAATATACAAGATGCATTTGTCTCGCAAGGCCAGATGCCTTACTGGTCCCACAAAGCGGGACAAGGACGGCATCTGGTTTACGAGACAAAAGATGCATATAGATGTCAAAGGTAGAAAATCACTGGTAGCTCCCCCGGGTGCAAAGTTGCAAGCCGGAGGTCATTGGAATTAGATACTAGGTCAAGGTCTAAGCCTTACATATTGTAGACAAATTAGCATTTGCTCTAAGGATATATAGTAAGCTCATGGGCAAACGGGGTGGAGGGTCGTTACCTAATATTCTACCACTAGCACTAGTAATCCTTTAGCAGCGAATGCAGCAGGAGGTGGTGGTACCACAGAGACCAAAACCGCAGTACCAACAATCGCGGGCCTGGAGCTTGCTTTCTGGCTCAGCATCTCGGCTCTTCAAGACAGCGGACTTGATCAACTCAGTCAATTCGGCTTCAGGTAGACGCTTGTGGAGTTCTGGGGAGAGCTTGATGACAATGTCGGATTCTGCGGCTGGAGCAGCAGAGGCAGTAGCAACAATGCTGAGGGCGGCAAGGACGACAGTAGTGAACTTCATTTCGAATGTATTTTGGGTTTGAAAAGTTCTAAGGGTCTTGAGACTGGGGATGAGGTTTGATTGCTAGACTGGTAATGTTGATGATAGAAGAAGAGTCTACAACTGGGAGTGTGCTTCGTCTCCAATTTATACCCCAACTTTTACAGATCCACAGGCCCGTATTGCACGGCTTAAACATTGAGATAGTCAAGAAGCTCGTATATTCCTATCGAGATGACGGCAATACGGACCGAACATATGCCATGTAACCTTGGAGATTCCCTCTTAGCTGAATGATCGGTGGGACTTCTCCGTACATGCTGGTTGCATATTTCCCCTCTACTAAATAAGGTTCTTTGAGGCTACAGTGAACTGGGGATACTTGTTCATCGGATATATGTCGACTTCTCTAGTTTGCCGTGGGAGTGGGTTCCGTAAGCCGCCAGTACCTGGCTGCCCAGACTGACGGGATAGGATCAGATTGTGATCATACCAATAGTTTCCTCTATGAGATAGATATAGCATGGATATTGGTACCGCTGGTCTCGGGATACGATGTTATCTATGTCTTTAGAAGCTTATCCGGTGTCATGGCTCACAGTGCCGATAACACGCTCTCATTAGAGTGAGTGAGTGAATTAACTACCAATTGCAACTAGCAGATGAAGATCTATATTCTAATTTATATAATTATATATACACTATACACTATAACCACTTATATATGACAGCGGAGCCTGGTATTGCTTTTCGGGGTGGTACCTTCCGGGCTAGTATATACCAATGCTAGAGAATTCTAGGAAGTGTTTAAACAATAGGTCCCAAGAGCCGCCCTTTGAATTGATTCGTACGATAGGCAATTCAAATAACTTCCTACAAGGCAGCTGCGCAGCACGGTCCGGGGTCTTGCAGATAGTGCGGGGTGTTAATATGTTCGGAGCGAATCGATAAACGGTTCCATTGATTCTAGTTGGTCAAAGCTTCGGCCCTTGCGGGTATAAACGACTCGGCAGGTTTGGGACAAGTTGGTTAAAACCTAGGGGCAACAAGTTCGACTAGCGATTGAGGATGTCAATGAAACATTGATGCATGGATCTGTATCTATAGATGCAATGTCTGACAAGGAGGGCGCTGTTGATCCTAGCGGTTACCCTATTCACGAATGGATCTATTGGGAGAAGAACAAGGCCACGCAAGCATGCACTAATGTATAGTCGTTGAGGGCTGTCGAGATCACGGAGGATACATAAAATAGATATCCCTGCGCGCGCGCGTGTAGTACGTAATGCGAAGCCAGCTCGTGGGCGGTTTGGAGGTTATCATGCTCATATTCGCACTTACTGCTTCGTTTTTTTCAAAAAATAAGGGCCTTGTCCGGCAGTTTCCTCTACCTTGTCAAAATATCTCCTGAGTGATATTATATAAAACTCTATACCTGGTAACCCATGATAATTCGGTAACGTCCCACCACAGAGCTCTTTGCATACTGTGTTGCGTTGTTGTATTAAATCAGTATATAAGTTAACACCAAGAAGCTACAAGAAATTCGAAAGCCAAGATGGCTTAGTTTAATAATTTTAATAAAAAAAAAACTTACAATCGATAACTATTTGAAAGCTACTCTGTATAAACCAGACCTAATTGAAGTTTGGTAGTTTAACTTTAACTTTGCGGGATTAATCAGACCGTAGCCTGAATACAAGGTTCGTATTCGGTTATAGAAATATCCTGACAATGGGACATCAACACCACTCTGCATTGATAGTATGCCGGGATTATTACCCGAAAACTTCATTTGATTGACCAAAAACACCGGCGATTCCGAAATAAGTGGTATGACTCGAGTCTCAGCATATTAATATGTTGATTATTAATATTGACATAATAAAGCAGCTTTCCCTTTGCATTGGTGGGAGCAATTTGTCCAAACGGGTTCAGAAAAAAAACTATATAAATAGAAGAAACAGTAACTGTTATATGCTGCCTCTGTTTGCTCACTACCGTAGTTTTACTCCGGGTACCACCTTGGATAGGTGCGAACTTACCCATTGCAACACACAATTTGCGTTGGCGTGGTAAATTTGGCTGTGCAAAGCTGTGGTAAATGGCCAATTTAGCCAAAATGCACATATGTGCATGTAAGGCAGAGACGGACTCTATCCGGACTATTGATGAAGTTACCAGCCGCTTAAATTTCGATGCAGGTACAGATTGGAATCTTGTTGGAGACGAAAGTTTCAAGTAAATATGCATAGCGACGACAGATATCGATGCCGAGCGGCGAGTCTACACATTTATTGGTGAATCTGATATTATATTTAAAGCTTTAATATTTATATATGTTAAACTTAAAGATTTGTCTAATAGGTATTCGAATGGGATAAAAATCATTAGATCTAAAGTGTGTATTCTGACTATATTAGAATTCGGTGAATTGTGGCTAGAGTTGTCTCGTAAATTACCCGCGTGCTAGCGTATTTATGATACGGAATTCGAGACGCGACTGACAGATAAAAATATAATGTGAAGGTGATTTATATCTAAACGTAGGACTATATTTCGACAAAAAAAACCTGTGTGATTATAGGGTACAGCTATCGTCCAAGAAAGATTCTTATTAATATTTGTAACACGCGTTTATCGGATGTCGGGTAAGAGATCTTAAGGTTATTGAATTCTGATGCAGCCTTTCGGCAAATATTCGAAAGCTACTTTTTCTAAGTATTTTCTCCATTATAGTGCTCATGGAAGTAGCCATTTAGTTTAAAGATATCTCAAAGCCCAAAGTTCAATGTATGCCCTAACTAGGACTGATTCTCTCAAGTTTCAAATTACAACTTCAGTTTGCACTCAAGAGGTCCAGGGTATTTGTTTTATTATCTCACCGATTCGCGTAAAGAGCGACTCTTCTAAAGATGTAGAGAAGGTTGAATATACCAAGCACACAAACGCCCGAACACTTATCCCCTGCCAATTTCTAGTCTCGAGCTGGGAGCTTGTACGGTTAGCAACAGGCATTCTTTGGATTTCTAGAGATAAATGAAATCAAAGAGATGCAGGTTTGAGCCTATGCCCCCCAAGTTAGAAGACGCCGATACCTGCCATTCACTGCACATAGGCGCTGACTGGCGAACTTTGCACGCTCGAGCCTTCGGCATACAGCCAGCTTCGTTTATTTAGCTGATCTGATGACCTCCAGGCAATTAATCTCCTTCAGCTGTGGTCTAGCCTATATACCTCCGAGGAGAGGGTTTCGGTGCCTTCTGTAGGAGTGGGAACGATCTTTGCCTCTAGGCGCAACCAGAGAGCTCACCTGATGAAAATATAACCATTGGCTCCTTGATCTAGATTGCGTAAATGTGGTGCCTTGGTGCACGTTCATTTTAAAAATTGGAAATAAACTTCTAGGGGATCTGACCTGTTAGGATTCGAATGGATCCGTGCGGGGAATCATCAGTTGAGAATTTTGGACGAAACTGCTGAATATCACCGTCAATCCCTCAAAAGTTTCTTGTTTTTTAAAACTCTATGCACCTGCACAACCTGCAGATGCTTCAGCGTTTTTTAAAATGCAGCCCCACTTCATGAAACCAATGACGATCCAATTGGGATGCTTCCTGAGCTTACCGGGACGGGCTGGATATCGAAACGGGCTCAAGGCGGCTTCGGGTGAAAATCTGAGCCGCCGTGAGCCCTCGGCCTCCAGACCGCCTTGAGATCTATTCGTTGCCAAGATATAGCCTGTACTGAAAGTGATGCTTCTTAGGGAGTATAAGCGATAAGGAGTCCGAGGCCCCAAGATCCTAAGGAAGGCGGGCAACGAGATGCATACATGAGTTTCAGGAGTGAGGAGTGGGTCGACAGTTGTGGAGCGTGAGTACTAGCTGCCCATGGTGTGTCGTGTCCCCGCCTTCAACGGGTGGTGGGGAGCGGGAAGGCTCGACATCCGTTTGATTCATCTTCTCTGGCCCCAAATCTGCCCCCCAGAATAAAGAAAATCCAAACAATATTGCGACTTGAAGGATGGCGTTTTCAGCTGGGACTAGTTAAATACTTGATCGATCAGGAGAAATATTTTATAAATATCGACGCCTTTTGAATTTTAAAAAGGTAGATCTGGGACAGATATTTTAAAACCGCAGTGTGCGAAATCGTGTGACAGGCGACAGGGAAAACCCGCCCCCTATCGAATTCGCCATAGTGCGATAGCGACTTGCAGCTTGCATGCTGTTTAGGCAGTGATAATTCTGGTTCGTTCCTGTGTGCGAGACTCTTAACGCAGCAGCAACGGATTTTAAAACTGGAAAATTTGAATTTTGTACATTCGTGTGATCATGTGTGTGCAAGGGTATGTGGAAGGTAAATATCCTATTGGCTAATTGCGTAAGGGTGTTGAGGACTTCTATAATAATATTGTCCTGTCTTAAGAGTGTTTGCGCATTAATATCTGGGGAACGGGACGATTTTTAGGCTAAATCACAGCTACGAAGACCAACCATGGCTCCACTAAAAGAGTTGAATTGAGTCTGGAAGCCAACCAAATTTCAACCATGGCGATCCGAATGGCTAATGTAGAGATTTGTATCGATGAAGCTTCTCTGGTTTGAAGTTGCTATCTATAGTCTATATGTTGCGGTGCCTGTGCCGGAACATCTATGCACTGGTATCTTGTCGGCAATATCATAAAAGAACAGTCCACAATGTGGCCCGTTGTTTGACATTCAAGCCGAGGCTTCGAGTCAAACCAGACCACGAAGTGGCGGCTAACCACCACTGACGCTTTGGTATCAAACTGACCCCAGCTTCGAGTCTGCAGAGCAACAAAATCTTTTCACGGATGCTGAGGTCTGTGTCCAAACAGTATCGCGAGAATTCGAGAATCAGGTTCACTGCATGCACTTAACCACACGTGGGTCGTGTGTTCTAAATTACACAGCTGTAAACTCCTAAGAATACCATGGAACAGCCCCTAGAACAACCACTGGCAAGCGGACGATTCTGCGGTGAAGCAACCAATGTGATGCAGGCTGTCGATCCCGAGGGCCCGAGCCATCGTCTGCAGGAAGCGGACCATCTTGGAGCAGCACCATCACTGATTTCCAGCTTGGTGGCATCGTCCGGACACTAGTGTTAGTCCCTTTCCCCAGACAGTAGCGTGTCCGGCTAAACTAGTCATGCGAAATCTGGGGGATTGGCGTGGAGCAGGCAAAACCCATTATTCACCACATCTCGGTCGCAATTTCATCTTAAAAAATAGCAAAAACAGAAATACTATCACATCGATATCCACCGAAATGAACTTTTACTCCCTTTGAAAACTTTTCTCTAAAAAGAACAAACGATTGAAAGATATTGGAAGTATCTAAATTTCGCCTCCTCGGAGGCAAATTTGGAAATCTTGTGGCCGACGAGATGTTCGGGCAGAACCTAGCCTGAGCGCACGGCCGGCAGAATTCAGAAATGTTGCAAAACCCCGTGAAGAAGAAATGGACCCACCCTGCTGGCGGGGCCGGCCCACCTGATGGCGCCCCCCAATCAGATCGTTGTGGAATGAAAACGCAAGACAGCCTTTACGAGAAAGGCTTTTTTCACTCTGGTATGCGGCTACCCACCATCCCGATGATGGCTTTTTGAACGTATTAAGAGGAGCCATTTCCCCTGGCCATCTCTTTGGATACACAAAATATTTCGTGCTAAGTATGCAGTTCCTCCGTTAATAAGTGGATATCGATAGACGTCGCTGCTTGAGTGCGCCTGCCGTTCAACTTACTCCAACGTCACCGACAACGCCTTTTTCTTGGACGCTTTTCTCTGCGCAAAAATAGTTGCAGGCAAACATCCAAACAAAATGGTGGGCCAATATCCCATGCAGAACCTTTGCTTGGCGGTCATCGTGATGATGCCGATGCTATCAATGGTCTTCTGCGCCTTGCGTTTCTACGCGAAACGACGGAGCGCCAGCGGAATCGGAATCGACGACTGGCTGATTGTTGTCGCCGTGGTATGTATAGCTAACTTTATAATTTTGGTCCTTTTGGGGTTGTAGAATTAAAACTAGTTCTAACTGGTCTTTAATTAGGTATTCTCTATCGTGATTATCTATCCGTCATGGAGACTGACCGTCATGTGGCACTATGGTGTCCATATCTGGGATGTCAATTGGCACTATACCGAGCCGTCTATGCTCGAATATTATAGGGTATGTTGCCATAGAAGCAAAATATTGGTTCTCGAAACTCCAACTAATCCTTACGCATTAGGTATCAATGGTCTTCTATATGTTCAGCGTTTGGATTCTACCACTCGTCAAGGCATCTATCATAATCCTCCTACTCAAAGTTGGTGGCATTATTTCACCGGTTCGAAAGGCAGTTTATGTCCTTTTCGCAGTAAATGCTATCGGCGCCATCGTCCCTGCTTTCTTTTATCTCTTCGAATGCCCACCCTTGACTGGTAACAACTGGCAAGGGAGGACTTTTGGAAACCTACATTGCGCTGGTCGAATCGTTGTTGGCCGGATCAACATCTTCCAAGTGTGCATCAACATGTTCACAGATCTTTTAACTTTCCCAATCCCTGTATACCTGACATGGAAGCTTCAAAAAGCCAGCATGCGGGACAGGCTGGTTATCGTGTTTTTATTCTCCCTGAGTCTCGGGTAAGCTCATCTTAGACATCGATACATTTCTAACATTTTTGTCGCTAATAATACTTTTATAACAGTGTCACGGCTATTGGTGCTGTCAGAATCTATTTGACATATAGAGAACGACTGTACAGGGAAGTTGAAGTCGACTGGACCTGGACTATTGCCTTCTGTGTCAACCACCTAGAGCATGGCATGGCTATCATCTTCGCTTGTATCCCAAGTCTCCGAATTCTCATCCTCGGCTGGCTAGGATACCACGAGGGAGATACTTCGAGGTCCTATGCTCGGACTCGATCATACGCCCAGAACTTTGGCGATACGACGCGCCGAGGGTCCGTCGGGTGTCCTGCTAGCCCGAAGAGAGTTCATGCTAGAGGGATCGAGGTTACTTGCCTCACCACTTTTGACGTGGAGAGCACTGCCATTAAGGATTATCCTTACCATCTCGAGGGTAACAATGCCTATCATGCCCATCTTGAGAATGAGACGAGTTCTTACTCTGGGTCCAAAACAGAAATCGAGATCGAGTCGCCAAAGTATTAATGGCAAACTAATTTTATCCTTTGTATTTTGATTTCTTCGTTTATATGATCATGACATGCATGTTAGCGTCTTCCGGCTTACCTCGTTTATATTATTTGCAAATTTTCTGGTGTGACATGGGCATGGGAGATTCGGCGTTTCAAAATTCACTTTATTCGCTTTACTTAGCAGAAATTTCAAGCACATCTAGCTTCAAATTTCTTTGGCGTAAACAAACGTCTCAATGTATAATAGTATCAAACCATGAATTGGTTATCTCAATGACAGCTCATATGAGCATTTATGAACATTAGTATTCAGAATAATATTTAGACAGAGATGTGTAACTTACCTTAGTGAATATTCAGATTTACTTGGGCGTCCTTTGGCCAATTTTGATGCAAAGTAATGGTCTTCAAAGATTATTCGTTGGACTGAGGGGAAAGTTGCCAATTAGCCACCTACGAGTCAAGGGCATTCAGCTGAGGGGTACCAAGCAATCCCATTTGAAATTCTAAGTCGAAGCGCATATCAATTTCAAAGCTGTCAAATAGCCGGAATTTTAGCCTCATAACAGTATAGTCGGTTGGGAGGCCACGCACTTCGACACCAAAAAACTTCGGTTTCAGTAAAACAGCCGGATTTGTTCTCAGAGAATGACTGGTGTAATGCATGATCGACTCAAGGATTAAGAAACGTGTACGTCTGAGCATTCAGGTACCCGTGCGGAACTGTATTTGTCTTAGATTTGTTATCGAAACGCGTGCTCCATCCACGGTCACACGTTGAACGAGACTTGTGGCCGATGAAACAACTGTACCTTCGATCGAGGCTGATTATTGTTTAATAGCCATTATTTAGGACTTATGCTTTGCAGGAGTTTTTCGGCCAGTAATAGAAGTTCGCTTGCTTTTGGTTTGGGTGGATTGGCGTGCCGTGTAAGTGAGGCATGCACTGACTTAAATTAATTTAGGCTTGTACGAAAATATGATTTACTATAGGTAAATCGTGCAAAAATGAAATGTCGATGCGATTTCCGACTGTTCACACGATCTCGGACCAAGTTTGTCCAGAAGGGAGCATAGGAGATATACGGCATATACGCTATTGTGAATAGAATCCACTTATAATATGCGTGTTAGAGTTTAAATTTCACTGACTTCTATAGAAGATAGTAGACGGCCAAGCAGGCTTGACCACCTTGCCTTGTATCCAAAAAGAATCATAATTTCTATGACCTTTCTTTGTTCCTTCATCAGCTCTAGACTTCAAGATCTCAAGCGAATATCTTATTTTCGCTAGCTTCCCCGCAAATACTGTTCTTTCGGGATGGAAAGGATGTGGCGTCTTACAGCCAATAGCTAAGGATTAGGGCCTGAGCAACCAGATACCATTTTCTTACGGCTTGCGGCTGAGAGGAATGTGTTTAGGACGCCGTGAGAATGAGCCTTCCACATTCTAGCGTTTGTGTTCCCATTTCGGATTAACTTTGTGTCAGAGCGGCCCCCTCCTCGGTTCGTATTTTCTGAACATTTTTGGCTTCCAAGAGTCTTGTTGTTACCAGTGCCTGATCTGATAATCGTGTGGCAGGCTGTTTCTTTTCCCACGATCGAAACCTAAATTTTCTGAGATTTCATATGCCGCGCTTGCATTGTCACAAATCTCTTGTTGGTTTGGAGGTCGAAAAAAGAAACGTAATGAGAACTCGTGCAAGGAGTTTGATGCATCCCATGACCAGAACTAGAAAGGTTTGGCGAACATCCCCGAGCGCACAAGCGCACAAGCTGAAAAGGAAATGCGTACACGGCCATGGAACATTCAATCTGGACCGTGCTGGTTCCTTGGACTCTTCTGACGCCAAAGACATGCTGTTGGAAATGCTTAGCATTCAAATTTGCGAATGCATTAGTACCTTTTGAGCAACTTTTCGCGAGGTGCAGGCTCTATCGCAATCCGAAAATCCGGTTTCAGGGCCGTATCGTGACATATTTCGGCGTTGACATATTTTCGGGTACCAGAAGATGGTTCTAGATACTGAGATGTTATTGGCAAGGCGTATATGCGGTTCTGGGACATGGCTTAATGGCTTTTTCTAGGATCTACTTGTAGATCTAGAAACAGGCACGTAGTCATGTGCACCTGCATGCAAAAAAAAAAAAACCAAGAGATCGAAAATATAGAAAATCTGGGTACTAGCTTCAAGCCGCCGCTGAGAAATGCATTCAAGAAAGTCACCGATCGCTTTTGAACTCCGCAGCTTGCTGCTTGTTTTCCAGAAATCAATGATTTGGATTGGAATAGACATTAATGCTAGTCTTCTGCTTTATACATGTACACATGTGTATCCCACGCTAGCCGCCATGAAAAATAAATAGCAATCAAAATATCCAAAACGAAAAACGAAAATACAAATGAAAACTCCATCATTACTACATAAGCTGTTAGAAGCTGAGGACCATACTCAATGCCGTCAATGCAAGAGAAATAGCCAGGAGGCCGAGGGATTCAGACCCGGAAATCATGGTGCTGCGGGTCCCAGACGTCGAGTTGAAAGAATTATTCTCATCATTTCTTATGCAACCAGTTACATCTGTAAGAGCCTTGGGACATTTTACTCGCTGGAATGTCATACTATTGCTCATTGAACAGAGGGTTAGCGAAGGCCATTCGAATGATTCATCGAGTGATGGATCAAGTATCACATTTTCAGCGGGAAGTACATACTTTGGTTTAAAGGCATCCAAGAACCAATCGAAACGCCACAGGCAACCTGATTGTAACTGTTCGGGAAGAGACATACAGTCGTCTCTGGTGGTGAGGGCTTTCCCGTCCTTTCCAAGGAAACCCTGGCCAGCTCCATCATATCGGTTCAAGCAACCATCGGCATAATCAACCTCACCTGGAGCCTATAAAGTAAATGTTAGACCACAAATTTGCTGCTTGGCGAAGGTAGCATCAAGCCGGAAAATTAGGAGCACGTACACCAACTCCAAAAATGGTTCTAGACGGGTCGTCGTATCCAGTATTACTAGCCTGAACAATCATGCGTTTTCCTTGAAGCCCGCCGTTGATGAAATTCAATTCGTAACAGGAGCAACACCAATCGAATTCGCTGGCTCCCGGAATGAAAGCGCTGATAAACCCATATGAAAATGTATCATTAACAGCCCAAGGCTGTTGATTATTACACACATATGCGGTTCCGCCTTGGCCGCAAGCTGATCCGACGGTGAAGTCACCCAGTGGTGAATCGTCTTTATTGCAGGTTTGGACGGGGTGTGTTAACCATGGCCCTTTTTCGTTCCAAGAACAGGACGGTTTGCAGCAATCCCAATAAAGACCCGTGGATCCAACACCACTGAATTTATCTGCAGCCAGAATGCGAGAAACTGTCCCCAGTATCAAGGCAAGCCGTAGAGTAGCCATGTGGATAGTATATTAAACGTTAAAAGAGCAGTGCTTCTCGAGATCTAAAAAATAAAATAAAATAAATAAAATATTTTTAACCGTTAATGAACTGTATATGCTTGAAGCCTTAGGGAGAGAATTTGATCGTCGAGGTGGGTATTTGGGTCTTCGGTACGATTGTCCGTCCGCTAAAGTACCCCGGAATCTTGATGAACGATTATTTACAGACAAGAAATCCCGACAAGCCCTAGTTATATATTTCTTGTCTTTTGATCCAGAAAAACATGTGCAGACCTCGTACAAGAACCTGGGGCTTGCCATAATTTCCATCTTGGCTTTTTTTTTGGCCGGCGGAGGCCCGAGCTAAAAGGAGCCACCCAATCCAGCGCGCTTCTGTGGGCCATCATTTTACACTGGGCCCTCAAAGATGGAGCCTACAAACTGATAATGTGAAGACCCACTTTTCCGGGTCGGCCGCCATCGTCTGGAGACTCGGTCGCCTCCTTCCCCACATCATCACGAAAAGAATTTTCTGGGGAGATCCAAGCTGTGGAGTCCTCGAGCAACGATCCGGGTCACCTCCCCTCTAGCTTGAATTTCCAAAATGTCTGTTGGAATCGAAGGCGGTGGCTCGAGACCATGGTATCAACATCCTCAGTATATTAAACATATTAAAAATGCAAGCGCAACGCATGGTTGAACATGGATAACGCATATTTCGAATTCCCGGCTGCCCGGGTAAAAACCCTGGATAAATGGCGATTTGCTCGGAGATCGCTTGTTCAGGATATTTGCCCTGCTGTCACTTGCAGTGACGGGAACCCGAGTTTTTGCAAAGGCATCATTTTTTTTGTACATATTTTGTTTACGTTCATTCCCACACGCATTAGGCAAGCTTGGCTCGAATTGCTTTGAAGTATGTGCTGCAGCTCGGCTTTGGTTGATTCATGTCATGCGAGTCTGGAGCAGGGCCTAACAGCCCTTCATGTTTTAAAATTTGTATGACAGTTAACCAATTGCAATTTAAAAGTGGGGCCCAAGCACTGTCCCTGTTCCATTGCCGGATATGAGGAACCTTCCCCGTTGTGCCCAGTTTACACTAGAGAAGCTTAGAAAAATGCGGAGAAGTTGGCCAACGCTCAAGCTCTGTCTAAGTTTTGTGGGACTTTACCACGTTTCTAGAGCTTACGGCGCCGAATATTGAGAGACAATCTAGAAAAACTTTATTAACAATACCATGAGATCATGACACCTTAGCCACCTCGGATTTGCCAAGTTGATAGGCGACTATTACGAAATATTCGCGAGAACGCTAGTCCTGGGGAAATGCACTAAGTTTCAAACTTCGAGGGCGATTCATGTTATGCGTATAATTGTGCCCAGAGTTTCCATTTTCAGAACCAGGTTGAACGACATCTTAGCCAATAATATGAAACTTAAGATAGCTGTTTTATTTTATCACACGGACTCAAAATTCCATCTGGGAATAAATGTTCCGCACATGCATCGTTCAGGAGTGCGTTCCCTATCTTGTATTTTAAAATGTAAGTTTGGGGCACGGGGTCTGGTCGAATCAGATAACGCGAGGCGATCTCAGAACCGAAGCCGTTCCGCACGGACCGCGACACCTCAAGTCAATCAATGGTCATTGCTTGGTGAACGGGAGATGGTGCATTTTATTTTCTGGTAACAAAGACCTGCCCCAAGTCATGGTAACACCCCGGCACCGATTGCCCGCTGAAATGGCGACGCCTATCATCCCCGTACGGCCCCGCAAAACGATCGCCTTCGGGCCTTATCATGTTTGTAAATTTAAAAATATATTATATACGTATATGCGGAAGTAGCCCATCTTTGGGAATACTCCTATATGGTCTGTAACTTCTAGAGGTTTGAAGGTTTCTGATTATTATATATTACCAAATCTAATCACATACTCCCGTTCGCATATTTTTGCCCGCGGTGGAGAAGGTTAGTGGGTGCCGCGGCTTTTTAGAACCGAAACTTGTGTATTCAAATTGCCTGCACAATCACGCAAAGGGATTGAGTGGTCTGTTCCAACTCTCACGATGTGTGGCTCGCCTTGAGGACCGAGCGTTAGAGCTGCAGATCACAAAAGTAGGCGTGCAACGGCATATTAAAATGCATGCAGCTGCAATAACGGCACATGCATAATAAATCTCAAAATTTTATATGATTTGAGTAGGCGCAAATCGTCGGCGAGTTTCTTCAAGGCGCAGTCTATTTGTGATAATACTGGTTGCAGGCTTTCTGGAAAGCATTGAGATATCCGGTTCCCCACTCGTGAGCTCACCCAAGTGGGTACCAAATTTTTTGAGTCGCATGATGAAGTGTTCTGGCGGCGGTTGGTGCTAGGCCACCGGCGTCATTCTCCAGGAGCTTTCTGGTATTCCTTTTGAACGCCCTAGTAACTAAATACCACCAAGCTATCGATACCAAGGTAAGGATATCGCGAGGGACCCCTGAATATTCCCGATTTTAAGCTTTAGCTGTACCGAATCCTTGATTTTAATTTTTATAATATCTATCCTGTTTATAACTAAATCTGCCCCTGGAATTGCCTCTGCCGTTGATTACGATATCATGATATATCATGGCGAGGATTCGTGTCTCAACAGAAATACACATCTTCGATCATGGAGGTACACTAAAATCAAGATATTTCAATAAGATGTTGAATATTTGCTCCGTGAAGGTGGCGCACGCGCCTATCTATTTATTTACATAATCCAGATATGTTTTTTGTAGCTCATGTGCCGCGTGCTTTGAACTTTTGCTTAGGATTCGAATCCTGCAAGAGATAAAAAGGGTAGTTCATTGTGACAAAAGTTGCATTTCGGTCCCAACCTTATTATTATATGCAGCCTGCCGTTTATATTCAGGAGCTCTCAGGCCTGATCAGGTAGATACCTACCACCGTGTTTTTCGACCTTTTGCATGTTCATGATGAAACGCGTCCGGCTGCGATCACGTTGTAGGTACTGATGTTATTCTGAACTGCCGAAGAGCACAGATAGCTCAGCGGGTAAATAGAGGGCGTAAGATCAGCCAGGGAAATTAATACAGCCGGTGGCTCAAGAAAAATGCGGAGGAGATTTCGGCATCCCAAAAGCTACCTACATCTGAAAGCATCAAGCCAATCGATATTGAGAAAGACGGCGATTGCAAAATCTCCTTTCATAGCGGTTAGAGTGCTTGGATACTCTGAGAGAAGATATCTGCCAACTAAAATGCGATCTGAGAGTCTGGAGCGCTCATGGTCTGTCTCGTAAACCACTCATAGTGGTGCGAGGAGATGAGTGGCGAGTTCTTCAGAGAACTTTCAGGTCTTGCACTTTCACAGAAACCTCTGAAGTTCCTCCACTCATCTCAGCTTTACATGCTACTAATAATTATAATCTCGCACCTTTTGTCAAGTAAAGATACCACAAAGCCCAAAAGGCCTCGAAGACACGCAGATTGAAGAATGTTGTGACAATGAAACACATTCTAGTGACAATACCGTATCATCTAGCATCTGTCGCGCATACAAATAAAATTACGGCATCATAGATAGGACAACCGGAAGAGAAGTATCCCAATAAATCCGTTTCTTCTGCCTTCTCTCTCCTCCTCTTCTTTTCGATCATTCAGAAACTTATTATTATCATTCATCTCCCTAGGGTGCATTTATTGGAGAGAAACTCCCAGAGTTCCAAAGTAGAACTCCCATGACCTCGAAGAATGCGTGAAACTGTCGGTATTTTAGACTTAAATACACTCCGATACAGAGATACACAATAGGCTCGCACAGCACTCTGACTTTGGGAGAACTCTCGTTCCTAATGATTTCTACGAGTTCAGGGCTGCTTAAATACTAACTTAAGTCGGCAGATTATGTATCTAGTGATGTGAGTACGTCAATAACCGCAACTACGCAAACTCCCCGAGGTACTAGAGGAAGGGTGATCTACTTATTTAGCTTGCGAAAATCAGTCTACAAAGGTCCCCAAGAAGAGAACTAAAATCAGGTTTTCGAGGGATAAATTGAATCTGATTTTGATTCATCGACCAGGACGGAATAAAATAGCTTTCTACACATTTATCCCAAAGTCTCGCACCGCCCTGCTTCCTTCATTATATACAATTAACTGGACTTCTTAAGTTTCAGTAACAAAACGACACTCTGGAAAACCTTTTGATCTAAAACTGTAGATGTATAGACATTTGTTAAATGTTTGCAATGAACAGCTCGCTCAAGCACACCGATGCTCCAATGCCATTTCCGTAAACCCAATGCGTATCTATTCACCCGAGACACTGCGAACTCGACAAGAAACATCTGGCGGAGAGATCTAGAGAATCGGGGAGAAGTGGTGTTGCGGCGGGGGCTTGTTGGAATCGCTGCAACAGGGTTAGCCGCCCACGTGATTCCCCGCAATGTGCTGAAACCTTGTGTTGGGTCCAACAGAGTCCTCGCAACCGCTACGCTGGCATCTTCAATTGCAGTCAGCAAGCAGCCTGAATCGAGAGGGATATAATATTGGGGCACATCCTGCCAGATATATGCACTTCCTCGTCTAGCCCTTAATCATTTCCAGTTTCGTCCCCGTGAATCCATCAGCTGGTTCTGTTTATTGTCTATCAAGATACCATCATACTTTTGAGACCCGACGTCACAATCGAATCAATCTCGCGCACCATATCCGACCGTCAAACAAAATGGTTCATAACCCGCTTGTCGTAGCGGCGCTGTCCGCGGGCCTTCTCGCTCCCTTGGCAGCGGGGATGTACTCTAGCAATTCGCCAGTGCTTCAACTTACTGGGAAGAACTTCAATGAGAAGATCATAAAGTCTAACCACGCTTCTGTAAGTGCGCAACTAGCCAATAGCATCGACTTAGATGGCAATATATGGCCAGCGGACTAATATAGAACGCATCATGAGTAGATTGTTGAGTAAGAGGACCAATCCCAATTATGGACTACGTTTATTCGAGCCGTAGCAGGCTAACGGGTGTTTCAATGCTTTAGGTTTTATGCTCCATGGTGTAGGTCTACCACGGTTTCTGATGAGTGGCATAAATACTATAAAGGTAGAAGTTGCTAATTCCACATCTTATCACAGGTGGACATTGCAAGAATCTCAAGCCAGCATATGAAAAGGCCGCCGAAAACCTGAAAGGCCTCGCTCAGGTTGCCGCGATCGATTGCGACGAAGATGCGAACAAGAAGACTTGCGGCGAGTATGGAATTCAAGGATTCCCAACTCTTAAAACCTTCAAGCCAGGAAAGAATGGAAAGCCAGTCATCATGGGTAAACCAAGACCGTATCCTCATAGTATAAGTATATCTACTGAGCAAAGGGAAATATATTAGATTACCAGGGTCCTCGTACCGCCAAGGGGGTTGTTGACGCAGTCCTTGACCTGATTCCTAATCATGTCGAGAGAGTCAACTCCAAGACGGTTGAAAGTTTCCTCCAAAAGAAGAACGAGACAGTCAAGGCAATTCTATTTACTACCAAGGGAGTCGCAACCCCAATGTACAAATCCTTAGCTATCGATTTCTTCGGCTCTATTTCTTTCGCCCAAGTACGTGACAAGGAAACAGACGCCCTCGCGATATTCGGCGTAGAGAAGCTCCCAACCTTGATTGTTCTACCTGGAGGAACCGCGGAAGGGGTCGTTTATGATGGACCAATGAAGAAGGATGCCATGACAAAGTTTTTGAGCAAGTACGCCAAACCATCGGATGGGAAACCCGCCAAAGAAGAGAAAGAGACATCGACCAGCTCATCTACTTCTGCGCCTCCACCAAAACCAACTTGTAAGTGAGAATCCACAACCGTACATGGGGATGAAACATTACTAACGGCCGCTATGCCAGTTGACTCTACAATTCCGGATGTTCCATCCATGGGTGCATTCGCTGAATCTTGTGGAAAGAAGATCTGTGTTCTTGTCATCACTCCACCAGTCGCTCCAAGCCTTGCTCCGTTCGAAAAGACTAACTTCTATGTGAACCACATTAAAGTTGGGTTCCCGTTCTTCCAACTTCCATACGCCACGTTGTCTCCCCAGTTTAAGGAGGCATTGGAGCTCACAGATACCGAGAATGTTCAAATGAGAGCTTTGAGCGCGAAGAAGGGTTGGTGGGTGCCATACACCGGTGACGCTAATTCACATGAGGACATGGAGAACTGGATGGATGCTCTTAAGCTTGGCGATCTTCACAAGAAGAAGCTACCAGAACTTGGTTCGGATGTTGTTACACCCCCAGAGCCACCAAAGGAGGAAGCACCTAAGGAAGAAAAGACTGAAAAGGAGGCACCTAAGCACGAAGAGCTCTAAGTAGTAAATTTGCGAATTCGGGTTGCAAAACCCAGCACAGGATAGCCATCGAAAAGCTCATGTATAATTTTCAAACTTAAATGAATGCCAAAATGTAAACTATCATGCACATTCAATTCTATATACTTCCGTACTACTTGGTGGTGGGATTTACCAGATGCATCGCCGAGAATGAAAGAAACGAAGCTACTTATCTATATAATCTACAATGTTGAACTAGCTTATAAGCCTGAATAGTAATAAAGTTATCAACTCCAGTGTAGACCTAAAACGAATTGTCAAATGATACAATCACAATCATATAATGCTTAAGAAACAAGCTCTGGAGTCAGAAATAAAAACCACGCTTTCATTGCCCAATATCCTTGATACAAACCCCCGCCAAAACCAAGAAATAAACGTGACCAAAATATACATCGAGTAGATCAGTATGTTACCGAAAGAAGTCGAGTTCTTAAGCTGGGTAAAATAGTTATATTTAAATTTTTTTGGTTTATTTCACCAAGACGCCACGGGTCACCTAACCGCCAACGACCACGATAAGACCTCGAAGGTGGGCCGCCGTAGCTATCTGCTCCAGAGCCTGCTCACCATCCCGCTGGCAATGCTACCGGCGATACCACTTCCGGAAAACGCTCTGTTTGCGAAGCTGCTGGCGTTCGAGAATTTATCGCAGCGAGAGAAGGCAAGTGTATTTGTAACACATAGGGTGACCGCAATGGCAACAAGAGGGAGCCTGCCAAGTTGACACGTTAGATAACAGTGATTATGAGGAATTCTTTCTCCCGGTTCGAGAACGCACCATGTGAACTTGAAGCGTATCAATGCGAGGATAGCCAACAGGCCCCATAATACTGGTACGCTGTATAACGATAACCAGAAGAATCGAGAATCCGTGGCGTTGATGACTCGTGAGGGCTGTAGACGTCGGTCAGTGGGCTAAATATATCATATTGATAAACCAATGAATTGAAAACACATACATCTGCGCTTTCAAAAACCCAAGTCTGTTCACCGTTCTGTGCATTGGTTTCGTTCCACCACCTGTGCTGCCACATCAGTGCCTAGATCGATCCAATTCGGGATAGAGTGCCAACGGACCTCAGGCCAACAAGTCTACGGCCAGCAATGTTCTTGCAGTAGTAGAAATCGGCGGATAAGAGTAAGATAACGATGATAAATATAAGAACACTGCAAACGGTCATGTTAGAAATAGGGGAGAAAAAAGAACGTGTTCCTTCGATATGTTCTTACTCATTGTCGGTGAATAGCAAGCCGAAAAGATACGTCAAAAGGGCAGCTAGTCGAACACCGGGTCAGCGCATCTGCCAAACACCACCATCCTTTAGTTGTAAGAGAATCGCCATACAAAGCCGGAATGCGAGGAAGCATAGTAGTGTGATAGGGTGTGATGAGAGGCGCCAGGTAAGACTGCCTTGGGTCGGGCCCGCCTAATGCTATGGTGTTAACTATGGTCCGGTAACAAATCGAAACCGGGGAGCCGTGCCCAGCGTGGACACGGCGGGAACATCATACGACTGAGTCTGCGTTATTCATGATGCCCGCAGGTTGATAGATTGACTTGTCGGTCGAGCAGCGCCTAGTTCATATCTGGTGCGCTTCGGAAGAATCGTAGGTGTGAGGAAGGGAGGCTGTCGCGGGATCCGATGAAGGTTGGCCGGTTGGCGTTGATAGCAGAAGAGGGTTACGTGGAAACCCGCGACGCAAAGGACAAGGGCGGCGGAGGGGCGATGTGTTGATGTGTTGTTTGTTCGTCGCACAAATTTGGGTATTTCGAAGAAAATAAAAAAAATAATAAAAATGTACTAAAAAGCTTGCAAGCTTCGAATCCAACATCATTCAAACTCTCAACTACGGTGGGACCAGCTTCTACGAGTGTGATACTTTCGATACTATTGCCCAGACATATACCGACTGGAGGAGCATTACGACGTCAAGATGGCTCCGGTTTTCAACGGCATAATCTCAGGTCTCCCCACGGACGCCGTGTGGGGTCCTCAAGAGCCCACGGAGGCGGAGGGAATTGTCAATGAGATGCCATATAACCCATTTTCGAAGGGCGACAAGCTTGGCCGATTGGCCGATTGGTCTGGAGATTCGAAGAATGATAGAGATCGTGGCGGTAGAGGTTATGGCAGGAACTACAGAGGTAGGCGCCGCATTCTTGAAGGTACATTCTATAGCACGTTTTACTGATAGCTTGATAGACCAGCAGATTTACGGAGCGGGTGCTTCTACATTATTCCCACAGCTACAAGGCGAAGATGAAGCAAGTTTCTCTCTGGTCGATAATCGGTCAAATGTTAAACCAAGGACTCCATTCTCTCGCGGCGGTGGTACTGTTTTCCGTGGGCGTGGCAGGGGAGCTGCTGGTGCTGCCCGCGGTGGCCAAAGAGGCGGGCAATTCGGCCGCCAGCAGACAGGAAGAGCGCAGGGAGATAATACCAGGGGGAACAGGGGGAACAGGGGACGTCGGTTTGGATGGAAGGATTACGATAAGCCACAGCGGAACAGAGATTCTTCGGTCGTTATCAAGCCAGATTGGAAGATGCTTGAAGAAATCGATTTCAACCGTTTGGGAAAACTCAACCTGGAAATCGACGATGGAGAGGATGTCGAGTCGTATGGCTCTCTATTCTACTACAATCGTTCATATGATCGATCTGCGACAAAAGCAACATCGACTCCTTTGGTCATATTTGATCGAGCGTGGTACAACCCTACCACCTCGGTCGACCCTGTTGTCCAGAAGCTCGCGGAAAGCGAGGAAGCCACCATCTTTGCTACCGACACTATTCTTTCTACTTTGATGTGTGCAACAAGATCAGTCTACAGCTGGGATATTGTCATCAACAGGGTTGGAAACAAGCTTTACTTTGACAAGCGCGAAGGTTCTCAAATTGACTTTGCTACGGTCAACGAGAACGCTGCTGATCCTCCCATGGATGTCAGTGAGAGCAACAAAGAAAATATAAATTCTCCCGGAAGGTTGGCACTTGAAGCCAGTGTCCTAAATGCCAACTTTGCTGTTCAGGCTGTCATCGAAGACCCTGAACATGAATTCAAATTTGAGCATGAGGACCCCTTCTATAACCCCGCCCCAGGCGAGGAACTTGCAAGGAAGGGATACAAATATAGGCGTTTCGATCTGTCGCTATCGGACGACCAGCCACTCCATTTGATTGTGAGAACAGAGATTGACGCAGTCATGAAGAACCCAGGCTCTCGTGAGAACCATCTCGTTACTATCAAGGCCTTGAACGAGTTCGACGAGCGGGCTCAGGGAAGCGGTGGAGCTATGAGCTGGCGTAACAAGCTTCACACTTCTCGTGGTGCCATTGTCGCCACAGAAATGAAGAACAACAGTTGCAAGTTGGCCAAGTGGACGACGCAAGCCATTTTGGCCAAGACTGATTTCATGAGAATCGGGTATGTTCTAGGGACTCTCTTTATATGCAAATCGATCATACTAATGTGTTGAAGCTTCATTTCTCGTGTAAACCCGAAGGAGCGAGAAAAGCACGTCGTTCTCGGTGTTGTTGGCTACAAACCCCGCGAATTCGCCAACCAGATGAACTTGAGTCTGAGCAACGGCTGGGGTATAGTTAGAACGATTATTGACATGTGTATGGCCATGCCGGAGGGTAAATATATCTTGGTCAAGGTTCGTAAATGGCAATGTTCCAAACCCAGCATCGTTAAGGTAACTAACCGAAATTTCAGGATCCAAACAAGCAGGTGATTCGTCTATACGAAGTCCCGGCGACCTCGTTCGAAGAAGACGCAGAAGGGGATGCAAATGTTGAAGAGGGAGCGGATGAATAAACCGTAGAAAAGATGACTGATCTCAGTCTGAGGGGTATACATATCTAGAACTCCTAACACCCTACTCGCCCCCACCTTTTGATTCTAGTGGCGCATATCTTCATGTATAATTTATAAGTAGCATTGCCCCTCGTGTCTCCAATACATCCGCATCGGAATAAGCACTTGTTCTGCTTCTCCGGATCTACATTCCTCGCATCCATGTTTACCGTCCCAACACTTTAGCTTAAAGCCCGATACTACCCACCAGCGGGCTCCCAATATTCTAATACAATACGATCGAGATTCGGTATACCATTTATAACCAGTCTCGTCGATCTGAAGGTATATTGAGTGTCATCTCTCCGTTTCAGTCCTAGCTCTGCAGCCTGCCGCGATTCGGTTTACTAAATAAAAGGCGAAAGGATCAGGCGAGCCAAGGGATAAACTTTTATTTCCCAACCTCATACATAATATAACCCCCTCCTTCCGCCTGAAAATTTGGCTCTGAGTTTTACCCAAATTTTCTAACCCACCAAAAAGTGCAGAAGGAAACAAAAGAGGTTCCCCTCCCCCCACCATCCTTTCTGCTCTCTCCTCCTTGTATGTTCATTCTTATTCATTCTTACCTGCCCCTTTCCAATCTCGCAAACTCCCTCGACATCCGATCATGAATGATCCGTTGGACAACGGCGAAGCCTTTTGGATCTTTGGTTATGGGTAAACTACTGCCTCTTTTTTTTTTTGCGTTCATCGCCTGGAGCCCACCTCCCTTATCCGTTCCTTTGGGATTTTATCAGAAGCCCAGAAACTCTGCACAACTTTCTGTTCGCTTAGTCGTCATTATGCATGGCCGAGGCGTCCTGACCACAGAAAACGAACGGTCACTAACGACCTCCCTACACAGAAGCTTAATATGGAAGCCTCCACCAACGTTTGGTCAGTGGCCATCGATATGACCCTTCGTGTCTTCAGCGTTCTGTCCACATGATAGCGGACCACCCCTCGGGTTCAGTAACTTTTCTGGTCTCTACCGAAAACTTCGCGCGCGTGAACGAAAATGAGAAAAAAAACAAAACCTTTTTTTTCTGGCAGAAAACCCGCATCGATCAACCACAACCTGCAAACCCAACCTACCTGCCAAGACAGAACCCAGGCTTACTGTCCTTCTGTGTCTCAAAGGACACATATTTCGTTAATACAGTCCGCCGCGTACCTTGTTATATAAAACGGGGTTATATTCGGAGATTTTGGCAGGTACATAGATGTTCTTTGGAAACACCCACCAATACCCCAGCGCATTAGTGTTTCGGGCGTTTTCCCGAATCCGTGGCTCGGTGTGAAACGGTTTATTGGACCATCATTCTGACTGCGGGGCACTCTCTTTGGGGGTATTGGTTTCCATAGGCAAGGTGAGAATCCCTAAACTCCCTCCTCGGGTATGCGGGCCAGAATAAAGCCATATCTTGCATATGCATGGCGGCCCTTTCCGTTCTGATAGGCTAACTTGGATTGATACCGGTAGCGAGGATCACCGTGGGACACCCGAAGCACCTGGCCGTGTTGTCACTCTCATAGAACAGGAGACGGACGAGCCAGTATGGGGAGTAGCCTATCTCATCGCACCCTCGGAGGTCAGTGAAACGCCTGATTAGCCCCCAAAGCTTGCGGCTTCGTACGGATGCTCGCAGGCGTAACGACTATGAAACCAGTAGTATTGAAACTCGCGCGGCCCTATCCGCTATTGCCCGTCAAATAGGTGGAACGAATCAAGGCCTACCTTGACCTCCGCGAGATCAACGGCTACACCATCCATCGCCACCCGGTGTATCACAATTCGAGGACGAGCGAGTCGGAGGACATTCCGAACCCTATACCGGCAATTTTGTACATTGGTACACCCGATAACCCACAATTTGTCGGGCCTCCTGAGTCCACAAGCGCGCTCGCGCAACACATACTCGATTCTCGAGGACCGTCCGGCGAGAATAAGGAGTACTTGTACAACCTTTATACAGCGTTGGAGCGGCTCGCACCCGAAGCGCATGATTCCCATATCAGCGAGCTGGCGAAAGCCGCTGCCAAGATCGAAGGAGTATCCTTGGATATCCCGGTCGAGCCTTCGAGCTGATAAATAAATAAAGCGGGGGCGAAACTGGTGTGAGCCATTTCCGTTGTCTCCACTGGCGGTAATTATAGCCGAATCCTGACATGTTTGGCCATCGATCGGATAATCTACCTGATAGAAAAGCTAGGAAAAATCAGCAACATTTATTTCTTAACTTCAGTGACATTGCAAACCCAAGAGATCATGTTTTGACGAGGCCCGCTCCGCTCGAGGCACTGTACCTGAAAGAAAAAGAAAAAGAAAAAGAAAGAAACAGAAAAAAAAAGAAAAAATTCGTCTTTTACGTACACGTACACGCTCTACACAAAGCAAGATTCCGGGAAGGGCTCGCCATAGCTTCCCTTGTTTATAGATCAGAATGCGCATGTTGATGAGGCCCGCTCCGCTCGAGGCACTGTGCATACTCTCTAATGAAAAAAGAAGCTAAAACAAGGACAGTTAACCTTTTCATTCAAAGAAAGACTTCAGAAAGACCCCCCCTCCCCAAATCATTCACTTACATTCCCAGCACGAAACGAAGAAGAAATATCCCACAAGCTTGCGAGTCCTTCCCTCATAAAGTAAGTCTGGAGTCGGCCACTGATGGTTGATAAGCAATAGCGACGGCTTAGAGGGATGCCTCATGTTGTCTATTCAGGACATATAAAGTCAATAATGGCAATACAGAGAGAGCATCGCAAACAGCCAAGTCCCTTACCTCATTCCCTTCATTCCTTACAGATTACTTTTGAGTCCGCACCCTCCCATCATTCTCTTGATCTCTTTCTTACCTTGATATGGGTATTTCTCGATTTCGTTGCATTGCGGTTGGTGTTCACGTTTTAGCACCTAGCAGTCTGAAGTCGGGGATAGAGAAGAAAAAGAATGCATTTGGAAATTTTTCTTAAAAAAAGGTGCATTAAGTGGACGTTATAAGAAAAGGTAAAAACGCGTATTGCCCTGTCACAAAACCCGCCGTTTATATCTCTTTTACAATTATGCACCACGGCCGCCCCAAACAGAAAGCGCATTTCGAAAATTTGCAGATAGCCACCCAATGTTTTTTTGTGCCCTTGGTATAAAAAGGAGACTGCATGCAGGAAGATATAAAGGAAAAAAATAAAGACAAAAAAGGATATGTGAGAGGGATTTACAGAAAGAAGCAGGTATCCAACCCAAGAACAACGGAAAAAATAAAGAGAAGAAAATATAAAATAAAAAAATAACAGTAAGGCGTATACGGGAGAAGAATGGTTTGATACAGACGGAGTATCTTTTTTTTCGGTCCAACACTGAGAACGTTCACGCCCGTCGAGAGATGGTTCAAGGAAAGGTACACCAGCAGAAGATTGATAACGGCATAATGCATGAAAGGAAAAGCGTCTATACAGGTGTGATGTGGAAATTCGTAAGTCGTATCCTAAACGAGATTCGAATTTACATTGGATAGTTGCCTGTCGCGTCGGAAAGAGGTAAGTTAGCATTCGAGTGCCATATACACCAGACTGACCCCTTCATATTGTAGAAACAGTCGTCACTTACCATGGCTATGGCCTTGGGGACCACCGCCCTGATGGCCACTATATCCAGGGTTTGGATACCCGCCGTAACCTTGACCCTGTGGTGGATAGCCACCTACCGCCCACGTATTCGTAAGTCTGTGATCCACTGTGGGATTATAAGCCCAGGAAAGTGTTGACTGACCCCATCCCCCAGCTCCGCTGCCGCCACCGTATGAGCCAGATGACTGTCCTCCTCCTCCGCCGCCCTGGCCCTTGCTAGATGCCTTGTCTACGCGGATGACTCGGCCGTCGAACCTATATGAGTGGTGTTCTATCTTAGCTACGCTCGTTCCGAGCTAGGCGAGAAGCTGTAATGGGCGTCGGAAGCTAGCTCCACTGCCGCAGTCGCATTAAAGGAATGGCGTCAACTTACTCGGTGTTGTTCATGGCGTTCATCGCGTTAGTGGCATCATTCTCGTTTGTGAATCGAACGAAACCGAAGCCCCGCGAACGACCTGTGTCTCGGTCCTTGACGACAACCTGAAGTGACGCCGGGAAGAGAAGAGAGCAGCTGATTAGTATCATCAACAAGGGTTTAGGCCGGAGCCGAGAGAAACAGTGCAATTTTTTTTTTGCGTTTCGTTGAACAGGCAAACTTACCGCCTCTTCGACGGGACCGAACTCCTCGAACTTCGCTCTGAGGGTGTCATCGTCTGTGTGCCAGGCAAGGCCACTGTTGTCGCAAAAAAAAGACACCGGACGGTTAGAGAATCGGCTGGAAATGAAGTCGAGATTGAGAGAGCTACGGCAGCCCGCCAGCCAGCCGGAAAGCTGCTGGTGCTGCCGCCGCAAGTGAGAGGGAAAAGAGTTTCGAACAGGGTGAAACCGGCTGGGAGGTAAAATGCCAAACTTACCCGACAAAGAGCTTGGACATGATTGCTAGCTACGAATGATAAGAGAGATAAAAAACGTGACTGTGGAGGAGCACGACAACGCCTTTAGAAGATGGATCTTGAACACGGATCGAAGAAGGATGATGAGGAAGAGGATGGGGAAGGGACCAGCTGTTCCACGGTGCCTGCTAGGAGGGATATAGCAGAGCTGGAAATGGGCAGCGACCTGGCCTTATTACAGGGTCTTTTCTGCGGGAGGACAGGACAGGACTCACGGATGGATTTTTTTTGGTGTGGTTTGTGTTCTCCTATGACCTATACTCTTTGGCAAGAGGTCTCAGAGAGATCAAATGCGAGTGGACGGACGAACAGGGCTAGTGGCAGAGCAGAGGCAGCAAGAGGCAGAATACTTGTACGGTATCGCCCCCGGTGGTACCTTTTCCTCTTTTCTCGCTATGTACTACTTGCTTTTAGTATGGGTGGTCCCTAGCGGTCGTGGAAGTCCCATGCCCCTCCCTCCCCTCGCAGCACAGGTGACTGGCCTTATGGGATGGTCCGGTATGGGATGGTAGGTATACAGGTACTTACTCTGCTTACTTTTTCAGCGGCACCCTTCTGTGCTTCCCTGTCACTGGCGACGGAGCTATTGCGGAGGCAGATTGGCCTCTCTTTTGGCTATCTCAAGTCTCCCTGTCTCCCGGGCAAGGCTTTCGATCGAGGTCCTATCTAGGAACAGGTGTGGCACTAAAGAGGCAGATGTATGTTGAAGGAGCGGGATACCTGGATTGGAGGCGGGGTGTCGAGTGGTTGCAGCGAAACGGCTGGTCTGAATTTAACCTCCCAGCTAATGATTTTTTCTTTATGACAACGCTTCGAGGACCCTTTTCTGTTTCCTATTTTCCCTCCTAAATCTGATCCTTAAACTCCTCGGCTTCTGTTCTACTTGTTTTATTTTTCTTGGTTTTAATTTTTCCCGGTGTCTTTTTCTTATTATTTCAATTTTTGGGGGTTATGCTTGCTGATAGCGATTTGTCGCAAGTGGGCTGTTTCTCGATAAGCCTGCCAATTCGACCTTCTGTTCAGAAGTTCTTTAAGGTTTTTTTGACCTTCCTTTCTTCAAATCTACCGAACGGAGTTCCTGGTTTGGAGTCCTTCAAGACGAGGAGGTGGGTGGGAAAGAGAGAGGAGCGAGGGGAAAGGTTGGCTTTCTTTTTATCTTCCTTTTTTTTTTTTTTCCTTTCTTTATTTTATTCTGCAATGATCTTTTTTTCTATTCGGCGCAAAAAAACTATCCTTTCAGTTGAGGAATGATACGATGGCGATGACGAACGAACGGAGGGCAAAAGGCGGTCTGGTGCCTTTTCTACTATGGCTTCTTACAACGACCTTCTGATGGATGCGCGAGCTTGAGCGGGCCTGGGTTTATGAAAAGTCAGATGAGAGACAACGGTCAGCAGCTGTGGCACACGAGCTTTGGAATCTTATTGGTGTTGGGAAAGAAATCAAAGGGACATTGGTTTAGTAAGTTAGAACCTAAAGATTCAAAATGGAATGAATCCAGGTTCTCCAATATATCGATCAAAGGAGCGATCGAAAAATATGGGGACCGTGTGCCCGCCAAATGAGCAGGCTAGTTCCTCGCAAACTAGCCCAGCTGTAACTGGAACAGCCGCGATGGACATGTTGCCTCGAGCCAAAAGATTCCCATATAACAAAGGTCAATAATTTTTTTATTTTTTTTCGTTTCTTCCTTTCTTAGGCTTTGATATTCATTTATGGATCGCAACTCTAGGTATAGCGCACCGTTCTATGAAATCGCACCACAGGAGGTTTCGAACTGTTTGATTGCTTTTTCTGCTCGTTTGGGCTTGTGCCCATTTTCTCCTCCACCCTGTCTATGACCTGGTCAACCTGGGCTGGGCTTTTTTTATTTTTATCTCTTTGAAAGCCCTATTGAATACTCGCACCCTCTTCCGTGCCTTCGCAAATTTCAATTCCACCGCTGAGTTGACCTCTCTGAGGCCGTCGAGGGGTTGGTTCTTGCTTCAGTTTCTGCAAGTCCAAGGGCAAAGAGGCCAATGGTTTCCAAAGAGCGCGCAAAGCTAACAATGAACAACACTGCACTCTAGCGCAATGCCAAAGATTCGTGCCTCGCAACCCCAACTAGAAAGCTAGCGGGTCGCCCTGCTGGCCCGCTGCTATTGGGGCGTTTCCGACTCTGCAATTTTTTGTCCTGGTGCTCCCAATGAGATTATTTTTGCGGTACGTACCTTTTACCTTGGCCCCTAGACGACCCTTGTGCAAGCAAAAAATAAAAGAAAAACTTAAGTCATGGAGGGGTAATAGCAAAGAAGCGAACAAATGCAAGCCAAAAGGTACATTCCACGATGCATCCAACGTGGGGACAGAAGACCAAAGAAACAATATACGCACACTTAATTAGTTTTTCTTTTCCTTTACCCAAGGAACAGGGCGAAATTAAGCTGGGTGCAGCTTGGAGAAGAAACCGGCACGTGCAAAGAACGCACGAGTTTAAAGAGGATGAGAGCGGAGAGCCTCGACTTTACACAAAGCGGAAGAGGCGAAGTGATCGATGGTTACGGCGGCGGGGTAAAAGAAAAAAAAACCTCGGACTTGGGTGGTCCAGGGTTATTTGTGTGCTGTGCTGTGTGCGCGAGAAAGGATACCGAGTATTTGGTCCGCTACTGAGGTTGTGGCCTTTCAAATTGAGGGGTTGTTACCGTTTTTATGTATGCAGTGTTCACGTTTTCCTCAAGCCTACGTCGCTCACTGATCAAAAGCAAAAGAAAAGTTGGCACCTTTCGCTCGCTCCCTTTGTCCTTTTGATCTTTCTTTCTTTTTCCTGCTCAGAAGCCCGATTCGACTGGCATCAGAATTCTATTCCAGAATATCCCTTGCTTTTTTGTTTTTTAGACTTGAGCGAACACCCACCCGCACACGCACACATCAGGCTCCTTTTTTTTTTCGAACAGTTCACACAAACTTTTTACACAAGTGTTCTAACGAAATAGGTTTTTTGACTTTCTACAATTATTTGTTTCTTTTTTTTCACACCCTCTCCCGATCAGTCAATCCGCAAATAGCGTCGCTGAGGTATTCAGTTCTGATAAGAGCTACAGAGTTCAATTACTAACGCAACGGGGAAAATGTTCCATTATCGTAGTCATGAGTGCGCTGGGAGCTGTCTCAAGTTCAAACCCGACCATATCAAAAACTTCCAACGCCAATCGGTCCTTCATTATCTTTAGCTCTGTTATTGTCTCTCCAGAGAATGCTCCATTCATTCTTCTCGGTTCACCGGGCATTCTCGGGGTTCGACATTCAGCTGACGAACCATGGAAGGATTTTGAACCTGCTCCCTGAGATTGATATCGTCGTTGTTTCACTTGCCCTGGTAAGGAGATCTGAATGTATGCGACTAAATATCAAGCTTAGCCATCTCCGGCGATTTCATCAACATCAATGTTGAAGTACCCTGCTCATGAGGAGAGCTAGCAAGGGCACAGCATCCAATAAAGTTGTTAAATCTTTCTCTTTAAGATGACGTACCTACTAGTGCAAAAGATGGTGGGTATCTCGAAAACAGAAGAAAAAACTAGCTTAAAAACATCATGTTGTATCTTTCCGAGAAGAGCTGAGGGGCTCCCATCTAGATAGCATACTCTCATCATTCTAATTCCTATTGTCTCGGATATCCAACCCTTCCTTTACAGATATCTCTTCAAAAAGAAAAGAGAAGTTAAGTCCCATCAAGTTAGCCCCGTCAAATTTGCCGGGCATATGATTTCATGCATGAGTGAGGTGGACTCCTCGCACAAGGTTTCGCTCAGAGCTCGAGGCACAAAAACCCCTCCAACCTACCCTAGCTGCATGTTACTTGCCTAGCTTTTCGGACTTATGCATGGCTACAAACTTGCATTTGGTGTTCGGAAAGTCACCTGACACACCAAAACTAAAGTAATTCAGCCAATGACCATTGCGATGGGATGAGGTTGAGGTGCCAAATGTGGATCTAAGCCTTGTATTTGTTTCTTTTCTTTTCTTTCTCGAATCGCTTATTCCCGGTTTCTAATTCAAGGCAAGGTCGGTTTTGTGAAAAATTAGAGCCCTCAATCTTTAGGTGCTTGGTCGGTCGACTCTAGCCCCGAGAGGTGTGGCTCCTAACTCGTCTACCAGGGTTGTAAATAACCTCGGCGTTGCAATGACCACCGGACCACCATTCCCATTCCTATTAGGTCAGAGGCGTAGAGCGTTAGCCAAGGGAGATTTGAAGCCACCTTTATCATTGTCCAGCTGAGTTTCATTTCCAAGATTTATGTGCTAAGAGCGAAACATTTCGAACATCCAGACCCTAGGAGTTCGTGTCGAATCGGCAAAATCCCCCGCTCGCATTTTTGTTGTGTTCGTGAAGTTTCGCCTCCTTCCTATCAAGTTCGATTGCGGTAAGGGTTGCAAGTCTCATCGCTTCCCACTTTCGATCTCGATGAAATCGCTCTTTTTATATTGGAGATGGCAAAAAAGTTGCACCGTGATCTGCCTATTTTCTTTTTCCTCACTCTTTCGCCTCGGCCTTTCTCTGCGCACTTTGAATTTTTATAAATTTTTATTTTTTGTTCGATACCATGATCGTTATTAATATTAGGATATTCGTTACTATCTCTTTATTTTATTTTTTGTATCATAGTCTTCGTCCCCTTCCTTGTTTTCATTCATTCATTCTTTTTTCTTTGGAACATTCTATTCCGAATTCTTCTATGATCAATCCGGTCACTATCTTGATCCGGTCAGTTGGAATCGAATCACAGCTTCGCATTTGAAATTGCGGAACTATAACCGCTCGGTTCTCCCGTCTCCGTCCAAGGAATTGGGTCCGGGCTCAAAATGATTTAAATATCGCAACCAGTCTCCTGATCTTTGCACTGATTCAAATATTCCCTGATCCAATCCAATCTGAGACCTGGGAGGACGAGCACCCAACATGTATCATTTTATGACCTCTCCGTCTCGACTCGGCGAATCTCTTTCCGAGCGACCACGCACACCACCTAGACAATTCAGAGCGTCGGATTTCTCCATCAATCGTTTATGGCAAGTGGTATGTCTGAATTAGATGGGAGAACCTCGACACCAAGATCCTAAGCCGCGGGAAATGAAACATGGACTGGGTAGACTGGGTTGAGCTCCAACGATATCTAGGATTTTCAGAAAATCTCCAGAGATGAAAGCTGAGGGAAGTAAAAATGTGAACTCACATGCGTTGTTTGCCAGCTTTATGCAAGCAGTTTCGACCCTATTGTTGAGGGACACCGACTCCGATCCACTCCCGGTCTATCGTACGACAGCTTACGTCGGCAAAACAACGAGTTCTGCATTGTCCACCTCGAAAACAGTAGATCGGGGAGGAGCCTCTCAAGCTTTGCCGTTCAGCTGCAGTTAAGGTGCATAAAATCATCCATCCAACCAACGTGCCTAATTCTGGGGCCCTGAAAGTTTGGTTCGTGCTTGGAGCGTCGAGAACCACCTCGGGAGTTATCAGCGAGATGCCTGTTCCATTGAAGATTATTTAGCGCCAACTAACAATGGCAACATGCACTGGCCAGTCAGAGCAACATTTCTTAGCCGCTCTTTGTTGTTGTCTGATGCTCAAAGCTCCTTGTGGAGCAAAGCTGGGCTGGGCTATCTTGGTGCGTCCAGCTACCACGCCCCGCCTTTCGACTTGAGGCCCCCGGAAACTCGAAACTTCCCTCGCTCTTTTGCATGCCTAACTCATGCAATGCAATAGCTCATATGCACTCAAAAGCTGACACAGCCAGTCATATTGGTCTGAAAGCATGCATGGTCCATTGAACGTATCCATCACTACCTTAAAGCCTACCATCTGCTCCTGCTATCACATCTCACATATTCGGCCAAGGGTGGGCCCGGTTGTACTGTTGCCCTGCTGTACCGTACAATCAAATCATCATCATCATCATCATCGTCATGCAGTTAGTGATCATGCTATTGAGAATTAAACCTCCGTCTCCCTGGAGCGTGCGTTGTATGCGTTGTCTGTGTCGTTCGACGCACGTCCTCCGTGAAACCGGTCGCAGATCTCGCAACTCCAAACATTGTCGTCGTGCAGATGCGCTGACTGCCACGCAGATTTAGGGAAGAATGGCCAAAATAATCGAAATTGGCCCCGAGGTCAAAATGCTGGATTTCAAATACGTTTCCTCATAGGCGGATGAATGTGCCTGGTTCTGTTAGCTTCCTGCAATCCACCTTCTAAGGGCTTGTCTACTATTCTCGAGACTCCCACACCGCACACCTCAGCAAGACTGGGCTTCGAATCGAGGCCGCGAGGGCCCATTAGCTACGGTATTATAAAACGTTTTACGGAACGAAACGACCAGGAAAGTCTACCGGGGTTCTCCCCTGTGATCGATCGAAATTCCGAAAGTTCAGCCTTTGGTACTTCAATTGCCTGTTCCAGTTTCCCGAATTTACATGGTGGAGTCCTGGAGCTTCAATTCTCCACTTCTGACCTCTCAGAACTAGCTGCCCAGGAACGGGTCGGCTGCCCCGGCTTTCCGCTTGACGTGTGGATACTTGGGGACTTTCTCCTGGAAATCCCGCAGTAAGCCAGGTCTCTTAAGCTCCCGCTCGGTCACAAATCTTGCGTGCTTCTGCTTATCGGTTCATGAGAGGCTTGTCCTGGTTTGGACCCAGCTCGGCTGCTACACCACAATTATTGTCCATCAGTTCCCCATCCCGCCACTCGTTCCTCGTCTCTCTCGCAAGGCGTACAGGCCCGTGCCCATTGAAGAGTGTCACACGCCCACCCAGAACCAGGAATTTGAAGCTGGAAGCAGGTTGTTTCGATCTGGTGGGAGGAGCGCACAGAAGATTAAGCTGTCCCACCCCATTCCCAGAATCTGAAGATTCTAGCGACCGGAACCTTATTACCTGTGCAGATACGTTTGCAGCTAAAGGCTACTTTTAGACCTGGGGTTTCCATTGACCCTGATAGCATTGTCAACTGGAGCCGATCCCGTGCATCAAATTATTGATGTTTACCTGGGTTCCAATATGCAAGAAGCTCACGCGATGCCACTAACTCGTGCGTCCTTATCGCTCTTGCAGCAAAGCCAAAGGAACCAGAACAACCTCGATTTGGTCGTTTCATACGTGGCCAAACAAGCTGCCTATCCCTTACGACGAGGTGGAGTCGAAGGTGAACAAGCTACCTCGGACAATCCCGCATCCATTGACCTCCGACGCCCATCAAAATCCCGACCAATCGAAGAAATTAATGGATGCTCTGAAGGCACAGCTTGGTTTCGCTCCCAACAAAAAGGTAAGATTTCACTTAAAATACCATTTGTATACCACCCTCAAAGAAATCAACGCCGAAGATCTTCGCACCTTAGGTTAAAAAAAGGCGTCGATACGTGAATTCCCTTGACAATATTGCATGGTATTATTTCTCGGTCTCGCTACGCGGGTGTTGGAACATAATCTGATATTTGATTTGCTGGGATTGCATAGGAAACACTGCTCAGCGTGATGGAAGTTGTGACAAGTCGCCAGAGGCTGCATTGGCGCTGGACGGGGATCAAGCCAAAGAGCCACCAAGAAAACGCCAGCGGTCCAGTAGCTCGATGATATCACCAATCAAGGAGAATTACGCCAAAGACGGCAGCAGAGATGGGTCTAAGACATGCTCCTCGCCCCGGCCAACCTCACCCACCAGAAATTGTGCAGGGTCCCTGTGGAGGCCCATGGAGAAGGGTTTTGAGAGGCCCAAAAGACATAAGATGCGCGAATCTCGGCACCTAAATAAACATGAAGGGAAACCGAAGAAAAGGAAAAAAGAAAGGTCGCCAAAGCAAGAGACGGCAAAACAGACTCAGGTATCGCAGCCAGCGTTCGGTACCTTGGCCTCTTCTGCAGTCGAGTCAGGATATTTGTCAGGTGGCCGATTAACTGTGAGATAACCTTCCCCGCACTTGTTTTTTCGAATTTCCACACGCTGATGCTCAATTTTATAGGTCAAGCCACAAGCTACAACAGGCTTATTTCACAAGGGAAAGGTTTCATCTCTTAAATCCCGGGCGGCCCGTAAGAAATACTTTTTACGTACCTCTTGATTCCTGTTTGACACATGTGACTAACAATTTCCAAGTTCCAGACCTAACATTCTCTGAAATGGAGTTCTTGCGACAAGGGACCTCAGCCAATTACCGACCACTCACAAAGGATGGCAAAAATACAGCCTCGGGCGCAGTCAAAAAACAAGGTAAACAAAACTCCACGGCTGGTCCCGAAAAAGATATTTCATCATATTTCAGGAAGATAGAATCGATACACGGGAAGGAAAATATCGATCCTCGTACGAAATGCGGAGCGCACGGTTCCTTATCTGGAAAAAGCGACTATTCGGAAGATGAGGCTCGCTTCACTATTGGGCAGCGGGAGTTTGTACGAAAAAATAACAAATCACCTGCTCCTGAATCTTATCAAGGGCGGCGCATCCGCGATCCCGGTGACAGCGAATCGATAGAGTCCTCCGAGCCTTTTAGGACGCTTGGACCTCAAATAAAAACCAGTCCGTCGACAGTATTACAGGGTACATCTCTAAATGTATACGGGGGTGCTACCTTCAGATCGCTTTCCGTCAACTCATCCAGCGGCGGCGCTCGTAAAAATATTGATACCAGACCCTCATCCGAAATCCACGATCCGGTGATGACGTGGATCACAAGCACGACTCGGGAATTGGACAAGATGCCTAATTGCCTACTTGCACAGTATATTGATAAACCATATTCGAATCCTGGATCATCCATTCGTGGATTTAATGATGCCAATGGGATGGTGAATGCTATGACTCGAAGGAGCGAAGTTTTACGAAGCGATTTGGTTACTAATCCTAGATCGGACTGCCTTGGTGAGAGTATCGTTCTGGACCCCAAAAGAGCCCCTTCGATAGATAGTGGACCTGAGAGGGAGATCCTTCTTTGGCGTTCCGGTCTACCACCAGGCTCACCCCAGTATTGTTATCACCAAGAATCAATCGATCCTTACGGGGATGTAGAAACCTCAGATATCCAAATTGATATGATTGACAGTAGACGAATACACAATTTTGACAGACAGAACATTCCGTTCGAAATGTTGCCAAACTCTTTCAAGGAAGTCGACGACGAAATGTACGACAACTTTAATGTTTACGAACGATTGGTGGAGACAAAAGAAGGCGACCTTGTCATAAAGGGGCTTCCCGAAAATTACTATCGCGAAACAGTCGATTATGGCTTCCACAAAACAGACACGGCGGAAGAAGTTGACGACTATTCTACTAATTATGAGGTAGCAGTTGTCAGAGGATTGTCGAGCAGCGATGTTTTTGATATAGGATCCGCAATGGAGTCCGAGAATATTGGGGGGGCTGATGCCGAGTTCCCGGAGTTGAACGACCAATCTCACGTTATTGAACTTACACAGGGTAGCCAAATATCGAATGTGAATATCGAGGACGCGCAACAGATTATGACGACAGCAAATGATGAGGAAAATATTCCTTTGGGGCCAAAGAATTTTTGGAAACCCCATCGACTTTACTAACAACGACCGAATAACTATTTAGACAGCCTGCCTCTTTATTGTGTTTTTTTGGTCTCGTAACTTCGGCATTTTCGCACTGACTTGTCAACAACAGAGAACGGTACTGCCTGAGTATATAAATACCATGGGGCTGTTCAGCGTTTGATTCAAATTTCATCTACGCTTTTTATGCTTTCATCATAGCCACAAAATATGAGACTCAGCTAGGTGACAATCCCAGAATTCTATGCCGTGTCAAAATTTAAACCCCGTAATATCACTAGCAACTATACCATCTATTTTTCCAATACTTGTAGAAAGATTTCAAGCTGAAGCATCGGCACCACAAGTTCCTGGTGAAATGTGTTGACTTGACGTTGAACGGGCTTGTATGCCTGGCCCGAGCGGTTGTTTTGTGCCTGCAAATAAAACGGAACGCTGAAGTTCGTAGCGTCCACGTGCGGGCTGGACACCCGAGTGATCTTTGATAGAAAACGCTTGAACGTCTCTGGGTACGATCCTGTGATTCCGTCAGGGCCGTCGCAGCAAACGTGATTTGCATCTTTACCCTCCGTCAAGACAGAAAAAAATTACCATCGGCTCTTGCGCTTCAGGCTTATGTGAATAATCCGATTTCCATTTTTACCCTTTCCAAAGGCTTGCCGAACTCCGAGGAACAGGAGACCCTGGCCAACTTCCAGCGAATGCGAAAGTCTCTGCGCATACCAAGCCTTTTTCTCGGTTTTTTTCTTATTCCGTTTTTCGCAAATTTTCGGTATTTGATTTTGACCGGGAAGGCAGGAATAGAAGAAGGAAAGCTAAAGAAAAGATAGATCTCACTTGAGCCTCAGGTATCTCTGGACCCTACAAGACAAGACCCTGCATCGCACCGCCGCAGGAGTATTTGAATATACGGTGAATATAAGTATTGAGAACACGATGCTTAAACAGCTTGACCCGGATAGTCAGTGGTGAGACGAGGAGAAGTGGGACGAGGGGCCATGCACAGCTAGCAAGCTATGACTGGGACTCAGGACCTGGCGTGGACCAGGTTGGTCCGGTGCCTTTGACCATTTCCGTCAGCCTCACCGGCAACAATAAGACGGTAAGATTAAGAGCTGATACCAGGCTCCGAGGCCTTCGTGTAGACGGCAACGACGGACGATCCCGTTGGAAATATGCATCGTTGAGTCAAATAATGCAGGCGGTCTGCAGCGTCGTCGTCGCACAGGAACTCGAGCGATGGCCTGGCCGTCTGGCTGACTCCTCCTGATGGACGCATATGCGGCCGGTCTGACTGACCCGACTGGCTGGGAGCATCCGCTCATCCTCGAACTCTTGTCCCGCTTGCATATCTGCCCAAATCGTGTGTCGTCACACCGCCAGATCAAGGGATCCGTAGATGGGTCGATGGCAGCTAAAAGAACGGGAGCCGCCCCGTTTCTTTGGAGTCCTCTTTCTTCCCTTTCTTCCCCCTTCTTTCCGCCCTTTCGAATCGTCCTTTGCGTAATCAGTTCAGGCTTGCTGCCGTTCGTCGGTGCCGCAAGAGGATAGAAATAGCAAATTGCTTGGCTGCGTCCAGGATCCTTCGCTCTCTGGCAAAGGGAAGAGGAAATATTAACCCCCCCAGCTTAGCCCGCACGTTCCCACCCAAACCCGATTTCCAACCACCATTTTCCTCTTCGACATCACCTCAACCGCTGTCACCACCACCCGCCGGACCCCGACATTCGCCCTCCTCAAGATCTCGAACCCCGGCAGCCAGTCTCCTCACGATGGCGTACTATCACTCAAACCCAGGTATGCTTCTTCTGCGTCTTTTTTGCGGTTTCAACGCTGAGGTGTAACTCTCCGCCTAAGAGCTACCCCGCCAAGCATCACCACCATCCCCCCACTACAGCATCGCTGACTAGAAACCCTTTTGACTGCAATAGACGACCTCCCAATCCACGCGGAACCGGAGCAAGGTAGCTACCCACAAATCCACCCCAGAGTTTTCTCTCCTTCTATATCCAAACTAATCGCCCATCTGTAGCCGCCCAAATTCTGTCATCCCAAGGCCACCGCCACCAAGGTCAACCACCAAACCGCGCGCCAACCTATCCAAATGCCGGGCCTGGCCAGTACACAGGTTACGGCGGGAAGCCGCAGCCTCCGATCCCACAGAGCAATTACCAACAGAACAATTACCCACCACAACAGCAACATAACCCGCATCAACAGCAGCATAACCCCCATCCTCCCAACAGGACGTACACAAACCAGTCGCAGGGAGGCCCCGGCGGAATGCCTGGTGGGTTCCCGAATTCGCCTCCTGGACCGGGAGCTGGATTTGCTGGTGTAGGGCTGCCCGCTAGACCCAACAGCTCGAGACCACCACCGACCCCTGCGCCACCACAGGGAGCTGATCCAACATTGTATCCATTATTCAAAGCCGTGGATAAGGATGGTACGTTGCTCTTATTGGACGTTTAAAAACATTGCATCTAGATGGATATAAGGATGCGTTTGAACTAAAAATATTGGTGTTTTTTTATATTGGCAATATAGGTAGCGGACAGTTGAGCGAGAAGGAACTACGGGCAGCTCTCGTTAACGGCGACTGGTCGTCATTCGACCCTCATACCGTCAGGATGATGATCAGGTAGGATCTGCTCCCGTTACATAAAGTTTGTTTCACGAAAAACGGTGATCGCTAAACGAAACTTTCATTTCTCTAGAATGTTTGACACGGACCGCGACGGAACGATTGGTTTTAACGAATTTTGGTATGAAACATCCCCCAACTCGCCTTATACTCCAACTTTATGCTAACTCTAGACGTTGCAGCGGCCTGTGGGGATTTTTGGCAGCCTGGAGAGCCCTCTTCGACAGATTCGACACCGATGGGAGCGGCAACATCAGTTACCAGGAATACTCTAACGCCTTGGCCGCATTCGGATACCGTCTATCCCCCCAATTTGTCACAATCCTCTTCAAATCCTACGACAAGCGAGGTGAAAACGCGATATCGTTCGACTTGTTCGTGCAGTCTTGCATCTCGCTGAAACGGATGACGGAGGTCTTCAAGAAATATGACGAAGACAGGGACGGGTATATCACACTGAGCTTTGAGCAATTCTTGACAGGTATGGACATCTACGAGGACATATAGAAGGAAGCGAAGGGAGAGATTAAAAGATGCTAATTTTTGACTTCAATGTAGAAATCTTACGACAACGTTGAAAAAAAAATACAAAAAATTATGGGTAGGGGAGAATGGGGAATGAGTAACGATCTTTTGATTATTCTGGGTTCTTGTTTTTCTCTCTCTCACGATGTTAATGCATGTCTTTTCGGTTGCCTTCATTTGATCGGATCTATCTACGCAGGGATTCCATTGGCTTCTTTGTTTCATTTTTTTCTCCTTTGCACTTTTTTGAGCAAGCACCTTGATGGCGGAAATGCGGTATCCCCGTTTTGCCTTTGAGTTTATATGCACGTGCAGATCCATTCGCTTCTTCATTTTCGATATTTTTCTTTCTTTTTCTCTCTCACCTGCCCCTTCATGGATATGCGCGCAGGAGAGCTCCATCCTACATTTTATTATTACTGTTTTTATTTTTTATTTTTTCTCTTTGAACAGTGAAGGAATTGGCCGTCTTTCTGTAGATATTTTCGACAAATCTCACGATTATACCCCTCAACCTAGTGCGCTCATTGAAACATATAATGTTTAAATTAAGAGACGAAGATTAAACGAGACAACAATTGAAACGAATGTCTCGAGGTCTCACTATAGAATGAATGTCAGTCATATACGAAAAAATAATAATCTAAATGCTTCACATCGCTTCCTACGAATTCGAGAACATCTTTCGTGCGCGTAGCAAAAAAAAAAAAAGTATATTTTGATTGATTGATTCTTTTTGGTTCCCATGTCTCTAATAAGTACCATTCTTTTGTGTAGCCCTCGTAAAACCTTAATGAAAAGGCACGAGTAAGCGTAATCTGCCCCATAGCTCTAAATACATACGTAATTCTTTCTCCCCTTTTAGTTTCTTCTTTTTGTAGACCGAAAGGAAAAAGAACGAAAGAGAGAAAAAAAAAAGCAAGCGGATCGCAGGAAAAAGAAATAAAGAACCTCATCCTCCGTTAGTAGAAGTTAATGATAAAAGTTTCTATAGGGAAGAAAAAAGACCATTCCCCAGCAGACAGATTAATAAAAGCAGTAAAAAGGGCGTAGTTTTTCTTTTCGTTTTGGAGAGGTTGCACAAGCGGGAAAAGAGAACAGTAGAGGTAAAAACAATATATAAAAACAATGCTGAGTTTATTTTTGAGGGGGGCACAGTAGTCAATTGATATATAGACCACGATGGTGCTAGAGAGAAGAATTTGGTGAGAGGTGCGGTTAGGTACATGGGTAGTCTGCATGATTCGTCAGATTTCCCACCCTTCGACTTCTCGTGTAAAAAAGAGCACGAAAACTGTATATAAACAGAAAAGCAGATAGACCACCACCGTCGTAAGAAAGCGAGAAGACAGAGGCGTCACAAAGGACAGAGCGATGGAAGAGCAGAAGGAGAGAAAAAACGGCGAATTTTGTTTTTTTCGGTTTCGTTTTTTTGGAGGCGAAAAAAAGTTCTTTTGTTTTAAAAATATGTGTAAGAAGGGAGATTCCTTCATAAAAATAAGAAACGCCCGCCAAATGCTCGAGATGGAAACAGAAAAAAGCTATTAAAAAGGATATATTGTGAAATATAAGGATGCTTGGAATAAGGAGAGGTTTATCGTGAAGCCCTGTTCGAAAGAGGTTGTGAAGCGTTTTCGAGTTCGTTTTGTCGGGTTGATGAGGGTGAAATATGAGATCATAAATGAGGTCTGGGCGCGGAGGGGTCCCTCGGCTGTGGAGATTTTCGAATAGAAGCCTGGGAGTCCTTTTGAAGAGCTGTTCGGCTCGAAAATGCAGAGGCGGGATAGCGACGAGGCAAGAAGTAACGTTTCGGGGCCGATGTAATGGAAGGAGTTTCCATCTCGGAGAACTCCCGACCACTTCCCTGCTGCAAGGTGTTTCCGCCAAGCTTCGCAGGCATCGACGCATATCGTTTACCCTTGGATCGAATCCCGGATGATATAGGAGTGTTTACGTCCGTAGTATCATCTAACACCTGTCCGATTATCTCGCGATCGCTCCTGCTCGATCTGACGCCCTGAGGTTTGGCTGGCACGGCCCGTTCTGCTCTCTGAATCGCATCCTCGTTGATAAATGTTTTCAAAAACTCGATTGCTTCTTCCCTATTGCGAATAGGCGGGTCATACACCGTTCCCAGATTGGGTATTGGGTAGTGCAGTTCATGGTGCCCATTCAGGTTTGGGTCGTTCTAAGACGCATACCCGACAGACAACAGGCGGCCTTGTCGAGCAGTAGGGTTGAACTCGTTCATGAAGGGGTTGGAGTAGCTCATCAAGTTGTTCTTCTTTTGTCTTGTCACCATGTCCAAGCCGGTGCGGATGTTGAAGCCTTGCTGGGCAACTGGCTTCGTGTTAGCGGCAGACCGAGCGGAGTTGACAGCTCTGGTGGTCATCCTGGTCGAGTTTGGATTAATCATCTCTTGAACGCTGGCCGAGGGATATGCACAATGAACAGACTGAATGGTCGGGGTTGGAACAACAGAGTCTGGGTTTTTGTAGATGTAAGGCACACCGTACTTGGCCCATTCGAACTCTGGGACACGAGGGATTTCAAGAGGGCCGGGAGTCTCCCAGCCGTTCTCTTCGAGCTTCCAGTGGTGCTTGCCCTGATGAACGCTAGTCTTCTGGGCCCCACGAGAAGCAGCGACGACTCTTGCGGCAAAGCGGTCGGGCCTAGCGAGAGCGGTTTCCTTCATGCGAGAGAGCGAACCAATGTCCGTAAGACATTGCTGACGACGCTTGCGCAACATCTCGATGGTGGCCTTGAGAACGATAACATCCGGGTTAAGGTCGGTTTGGTTGAAGTACTTTGTCATGAGAGCTTTCGGGGTGGAAAGATCGGCTTCAGAACCTAGATCATCATCGGATTCATCTTCCATCATGTCCAAGTCCATGTTGGTGTTCAAGAATTTCTGGGCGAGTTCCGCTAGGCGGCCATCAAGGCTTGCGGGACGGGACTGGACAGGAGATTGGAACATGGCGGGAGGGGACTCAGTAGATCTCTTTGTTTCCTGGGGGGTCAGGAGAGCGGACTCGTAGACATCAACCGGTGACGCCGGGCCATGCTCAGGCTTATCCAACATCATGATGTCGTCATCTCTGCTCGGAGATATCGGCGACGGGGCCTGTGTGATGGGACTGTAAAGAGGGGTTTGAGGCGCCTGGATGGGCGTATATCGAGAAGGAGCGGACGTATGGCGTTTCTGAGGGAAGGCGTGCGAGGTGTCCGACTCTGAGAGATAGTGCTTGTTCGGCATGTTGCAACAAACGTCGGAAAACCAGAGGTAGGCGGCGAGGGTTGGAAAGGAGTGGACGAAGTTGGAGCTGTTGGAAGGTGTCCTTCAGTCGACGAGAAGGGACACTGATGATCGTGATCGAGGTGGTGATGATTGCCGATGGAGGTGGGATTGGTGAGTCGGCGTGGGAGGACAAGGATCCAGCAGGGTGATATATTAATAGTATAGTATGTATGTATATTCGGAGACCACAAGAAAAAACAAGAAAACAAGAGAGTCAAGGATTACAGCAGTACAAAAAGTCTGGACAGAAAGAGCAGACGGGAGCAGACGACAGACAACTTTTTTGTGCGATTTTTGGAGATAGGAGATTTGTCAACAGGGAAACGTTCCGGTCATTAAAAGGATTAGTGGTGTATGCTATTTTGATAGGGAGGAGGTCGTGGAAGCAGCTGGAAGCAGGAAAGTGTTGTGTCGACGTCGACAGCTGGCGGTTAGGCTGAGTGATTGGGGGGATTAATAAGCGATGTCGCCGCAACACCAAAAAAAATTAGTGGAGATGGCGCCGCAGGGTGAGCACGGCAAGAGACGGTATCGGAGAAAACTAGAAGGCGACACAGTGTTCACACCATGCACATCGTTATACTAGTCAAAGAAACGATGCTACGGGTGTCTGCGACGGCCGAGGGAGGAAGAGAGAGAGACCGGAGAGGTAGTCTTCGTGGTGTTGGTAGTGCGAGGTTGGCGACAGTGTTGGCGATGGCGGTGGGATGGGAAGGAGAGGGAGAGGGAGGAGGAGAAGGGAGAACAGGAGAGAGAGAGAAAAAACGGCCGAATGAAGGGAGGAAGCGGCGGTGGTGACACCCAGCGCCAGCAAATTTTGGACGACGGAGAGGGTGTGAGAGGAGAGGCACAGAGCGAGAGAAAACAACAGCCCTGGTCTCCAAGCCCCTGCTCGAAAGCCCCGATCAAAGACGACGGACACAACGGAAGACTGGGGTCTGGAGATTGTTTGTCCTCTTAGCCTTCCGGAATGGAACAACTTTTTCTTCCTTCGGATTCGCTCTTCTATTTTTTCGCTAGCCGAACACTATGGTTCCAAGGGCAGGCCCGGTCCAAGACCTATCTTACCCCCTTTACACCGTCGTAAGCGTAAATATTGGACTGGGTCCGGTATGATGTGTCCGCCTCAAAACGGAGCCCTGCGACGCAACTGGGAAAGCAGGGTGATCCCAAAGAATGTGATCGGGCACACAACAACGGCAACGACAACTGAGAAACAGGAAACGAGCAGAAGAAAAGGCGTTCACCAGTCACGGAGAGCAGAAATTCTTCACTTCGGGAGCAGAGGACACAAGAAATCTATATCTAATGCAGGGTATAGACGACAGGTGGCGACGAGTATAAACCGTCGGTGTATATATATGTATGTGTCTATAGGGATGACGACGACAAAAAAGAGGACAGATCGAGAGAGAGGGAAGGAGCACGGAGAAGACAGTAGAGGAGAGGGAAGAGAATATCGTAGACCGTAAAAAAGGGAAGAGATAAATAAACTTGGAACGGGAGTGGTTGGAGAAGGAGAGAGAAGGGGAAGGGGAAGAGGGTCGACTGCAGTTAGAAAATTATATTGGTGTTGATCCTGTGGTGTGGAGGGAGAGTGCGAGAATGTGTGTGTGTCGAGGAAAGGCCAAAAGACCGAACTCTCAAACTTCCGCCAGCGATCGAACGATAGCAAATTTTGGTTTGCAACTGCCAGGGAAAAGGAAAAAAAAAAAGTCAGAGCCCAAGAAAATGCCCTTGAAAGGATGGGTGGATCCTGGCTGGGCCTTAGCGAAAGAACCTCCATGCAGTTGCATGAGGTTAAAAGGCTCGCAGATACCTGCTCCCAAGCTGGTAGCGAGCGAATGGCAAAAAAATCAGCTATCGCTCAGAACGGTCAGTCCTCTCGTACTGTACCCCAGAAGGCTGTTGGATTTTTTTTGTCAATCTTTGCCGTAGACGCTACAACCCAGGCTCTTGCTACTACCATGTTAGTGTTAGTCGACAAGTTGAAAATGGCATGATTACGCTGAGAGCAGCATCTCTTATCGACTCCGCACTGGGTGTATTTCGATTGGCTTGACGTTTGCACATTTGCTTGATGCCATTTTATTGGCCATGATGATAAATTCACCCTAATGATGGCATATCAGATCCAAAGTTATGTTGTGATGGGTAAGCCCAAGGCTCAAGATACATATATAACCTCCCGGGCCGTGCAAGAACTGTCTCACTGATAAGTATTTGGGTTTCCAAGCAAGATATATTTTAGCTCGTATCTATACATCTGTTTTCATATGGCGGGTTGAAGATTTTGTCTTAGACGTTGAGCATGAGAGTACCTTTGTCAGGCAATGGAACGAGCGAATCACACCAACGTGGGGTAAAGTCACCACAATCCACAGTATACTACATGTACAACCTGTAATAGTACACAGACCACAGACCGCGGAATTGCTTTTATATCGACCCTCGACACCTTCACCTTCACATCCCTGAAGCACGCTCTGGCAAAGGCGTTGTTTGAGGAATGCATCTCTACCTTCCTCCCCAAATTGGGCTATTTTCCCTGCCATGCCACCTCTCTCATGTTGTGATTAAATTTTTTTTTAGCCTGCTGGGGTGGTGAAATGAAAAGGATCCAATCCCAGTCCGATGCCAAGAGGACGTTCTTACGGACCCATGAACCCGGCCGTTTGGTTCCGGGCCAACAAATTGGCTTTCATTTCTTATTCTCGGTGGGGCTAAATAATGCCTGACTTTCTCAGCTTGTTGTGATATCAGTGACTTCTCAAACTTTTACAAACAGGGTGCGATGTGCATGGTGTTGTCCGTGATCGAGTGGAAGTTCATCGATGCCCGAATAGAGTTCACGTAATCACAAACTGCACCCGATCGACCACCGACGGGTTGCTCTGCGATAGCAATTGATACGACATGCATAGAAAATCACTGTGTAATTGTACGGTGGCCATTGACTGTGATGATTAATTGTGGCCAGGCCATGGCTATTGAGGCGAGAGTTGGCCGCCCTTGCTTGATGATATCACGAACATCGCCTGCGTGTTTCATATTCCCAGCAACCCCGATCCAAATAGCAACTCCAATCCGCTCGGTCGAAAACTTCTTTCCTGCAGGAAGCCACTCTACAGCGAGAAAGCCGTCCGTGATCCCGATCTAAATATCACAGATCTCGACCCGCGAGTCGTTGAGGTTGGTGGGCGCCGCCGCCCCTTTTGATGGGGGGGGTTTCGAACCGTCTACGCTCGGGAACCACCCCCAGAGCGCATGGCCAAAGTATGGCTGACATGTTTCCTCGCATGTTTGATGCAACAGCAAGCAAGCACCCCAGCTTTCTCCGAAAAGCCATCAGATAGAAAATCTCAAACAGCCGAAGTCAGCTCCCAAAATCTAGGCTTTTCTCCCGCACCCGCGCAGGTGGGAGAGTGGTGGTTGCATATCCGGATTAATTGAGAGATCCCCACACCACCTTCTCAACACCAGAAATCACCACCGCTGCTTTGAAATTCGGCTGCCAGCGAGAGCAGATAGGCGGGCATCGTGGGCGCGGCTTGCGAGACCAACGGGCTTGAGTGATTGGAGAGGCTCCCTGGTGAGAGTATAACTCCTCGACGAAAGAAGATGGTGATAGCATGCATCTGCTTTGCACGGAAACTTCCATGGGGTCCTTGCTGAGACTGTTCTTTGGACTTTTCCCCCATCCTGTTCAAGTCCAGGCCAGGGACCAGACGATGCGCAGCGAGATTTTTCAGCATCCTGTCCTGTCGCCCAATCATGGCCCCTATTAGCAGCAGGGGAGGAGGGGTTCTAACAGCCAACTTGCACTAGCTTCCAACATCTGTGGACACTATTCCAATCTGGTCGCAGTTTCACCTTTTTTCTCTTTGGCAAGCTCTAAGCTTGTCTTAGCTAATGAGGTCGGATGTTCCTCTGGGTGCTATCCCGCATCGAAAATTATCCATCATTGTTATGCAGCAACCAAACATCCAGTTGGGGGCTCTCACGACTTCGATCAAGACCTCGAAATTGTACTTTTCCCCCCACATCCATTCCTCTGGTCCTGTCAGTCGAGAGGCCGGAAGCGCTATCGCCATCGTCACAGGATACGTCGTATGACTCGATCTCGCCGACAGCATTCATAAGCTCGGGAATTAAAGTGGGCGAAACAACAATATCCGAGCCCTCTCAAGAAGGGGTTTTTTCCCGCCCGTCAAATCCTCCAAATTCCTGGCTCTCCTCCAAAGAAAGGAAGAAGGTGCCTCGCACAACGGCCCTAGCACCCTTCCTGGTCCTCAAACGTGCGATCAGCCCACCCACTCAGACACGGAGCAAGAAGTGAGGAAGAGGGGGAGGCTTGACCACGTGAACTCGCGGACTTTGAGGGCTAACTCTTTACGCGTCCAGCGCGACATTCCTTCGTTGTTCCTCGTCATTTGGGCAGGTTGGCCGGACAAACGAGACAGAACGCAGGCAATTTTCTACTATTCTCCCCTTGTCGACGGGAATTTCTCGCCCAACGCTAAAGGTGAAAAAATCCCCTGCGATCAATTGGCAGGATCCGTCGATCTTATTGCTTGCTAGCACATGGTCGTCAGCCTGGACTTTGTAAGAGGGGTTTCGGGTTCGCATTTTTCTTAAAATCTTTCTGGTGAGCATTCTTCTCCGTCCCGCTTCAAACCTCTGACTCTTTGTGCGTTCGCATACTGTCTACATGCTACCCCGTGCCTCATCTCGCGCTGTTCTCATCCATAGTCTGAAAGGGGCTTGCGCGGATAGTTCGTCGTCTTTACTCGTTCTTTTATATGCCTCAATCCCTTTGCGAGTTCTAGTTCTAACTGGCGCTGCTACGTAATTGAATCGCATTACTATGTTTTCCGGGTTGGTGATATAGATGCTTACCTATCAATGCATACGAATAGATCCTACGTCTCCTCCTCCTGCAGAATACAGTCTTTTGCGTCGGCGTTCCTTCGTACATCTCCGCGAGCCTTATACATATCACAGGATATACTTGCCAATCCACACCAACATTGCCTACGCAATCCCTAGGCGATAACAACCATATAATTGGGTGTCGGCCGAAAAGGGTTGCGTTTCCCACATCCCCGAGCGATATCGCACCTCTTGAAGTCTACCGCTGCAGATATCGGACACTCGCTCCTCAGAAGTTTGTCGCGATAGAGGTAGCTTACGTAGGCAGTTCTCCTCAGGTCTAGAGCGATCCTGCTCAGCTCTCAATCGAACTTTATAAAATTCTGTTCCAGCCTCGGCTCATATCTACCTCCATTTCCTCTATATATTCCTCGAGCGATATCTTCGAGTTACACTCACTCCCAATACTTCATAATCTCTTCTCAGCGTCCGTCCACCTAGTTACTCATAACAATGGACGACGAGGTCGAGGCTACCCAGCCCGCTACCCAGCAGCAACCTGAGCGCCCTAAGGCCCCTCCAGACCCGACTATCCTCTTGATCCTCCATCCCGCCTCCCCGGCTGCAAACGCTGCTGTCGCCTACCTTGCCCGCAGATTTCCCGCCTACGTACGAAACCATGTAGAGTCAAGTTTGCCAGGTTACATATGCCTTAGCAGCCAAGTACCTCCTAAAAACCCGGAAACCGGTTATACGTTCGGGCGCAACCCCCTTAAGTGCGATGTTGCCCTTGGACAGCAATCGGCTTCGCGGCGAGTCAGTAACGTTCATTTCCGCATCTTCACCACCGATGAAGGTGTCATCATGTTGGAAGATTGTTCTACGAATGGCACCTGGGTCGATGCCGTTTGTCTGCAATCCCCAAGAGCGATGCAGAACCGTCACCAGACTCCAGGAATCCCTAGTCGTAGAAGAATCCTCACCAATAGTTCTCAAATCCTACTAGCCTTGGGGCCTGTAGAGGACGAGCTCAAGTTTATTGTAGATCTGAAGAGTACGAATCCTAAGGCCTGGGAACAGATTAGAGCTCTCCATCGGCCTCAGCAGAATGCCATGCTACCACCTGGCCGCCGACCGCAAGCTGGACAGAGCCATGGATCTGATGCTACTTCAGAACAATATCCTTTCCCAGATGGATGGACGGGAGAAAATGGCATCTACGAAGTTGGCGATATCATCGGCAGAGGCGCTTTTGCTATTGTCAGAAAGCTCACAAATAAGTCCACCGGTGACTTATTCGCCGTCAAGATCATCCACAAACGGGTATTTGGGCCACAAGAAGAGTCCGGTCGTAAAAACGGAAAGGCTCGATATCTCGGCGTTCTAAAAGAAGTTGAGATTATGGAACAATTGAAACATGTAAGTCGCATTTCTCTTGAATGCAATGTTTCCATATGTTTCGATGCTAATCCGATACTAGCCAAATATTATTCACTACGAGGAATATAAAGAAATGCCACGGCAACTTTATATTCGTATGGAATATGTTGGATTCGGTGACCTTAGCGATTACATGAAAGCTCATGGGCATATGTCAGAGGAACTCACCCGGACTGTTACCCAACAAGTCAATAATGCTCTAGTCTTTATTCATGGCCTCAATATCTCCCATCGAGATATCAAACCCGATAATGTCCTTATCAAGAGCGAAGAGCCGCTTCTAGTCAAACTAAGTGACTTTGGACTCGCAAAAATGATCAAAGAAGATAATGAATTCAACAAGACATTTTGCGGAACCATGTTATATCTCGCACCTGAGGTTTTCCCCACTGTCGTTGGCGTTCAGAATCCAGTTACCCGGAATATCAAATAGTGAGTCGATCTCCCTTCCTATTTTGATCTGCATTGCCTAACTAGATTTTCATTTTAGCCACAAGGAAAATAGGCGCTACAGCCACGTGTGCGACATGTGGTCACTGGGATGCGTTATTTATACCCTCCTTACCGGTGAACCTCCTTTCTCCGGCCAGACCCAAGAAGAGATCCAACAAAAAATATGTTCTGGAAGATGGGACCTCAACCGATTGTCCAGACACAACATCTCTGAAAACGCGATTGACCTAGTTAAGAAGTTTTTAATTACGGACCCAACGAAGCGTATGAATGAGAAAGAGGCACTTCGACATCCTTGGCTCGATGACGGCACATCTGAAAATGATTGCAGCCAAGGCGCCTTGCCACAATATATCGATGAAGACGAGGAAGAAGCGCTGTCACAAAACATTGAAGTCTGGGAGGAGGTCAAAGGTCGTTTGGAAGCACAAGACGGGCGGCAATCAGACGTCGATGTCCGCGATCTAGTTAATACTAGACACCCGGACGCTGTACAAGATGACGAAGGAGACGTTGAAATTGAGGGATCCCAAGAACAAGCACACCGGATGGAACGAGAACGAGACCGTGTTGTTGTCCCATCCTCGCAGCTTAGACAGGTGCAAAATGCAGAATCATTGGATAGAACCGTTATGCCTCTGCAGCGTCGCCGTATGCCTGACAACAGTCTTCTCGGTCCATCTGAACATGAGGGCTCATTTGAGGGTTCCGATATGAATTCCGACTTTGCCGGGTTGAGCGCTTACGCCGATAATCCGGTAATGCAAGAAGAGGATGAGGCGGAAGTTAGCAGCCCCGATGGCGCGTACGCGGAAAGCTCTGGTGTATTTGGACAATCGCGTGTTTCTGAGATGGAAGCCAGCGATGATGATTCTCAATACTACGGTGCGCAAACTGCAGGGCGAGTCACTGAGTCCATGGTTTCTTCCCGCGGCGATGGGTTCCAATACGACTCCTTCGTCGGGCTGGCCAAGACGCCGATTTCGGACAGATCGATGACCATCCCCCGAAGGAGAACCCCTGGACCCGATGGTCGAAGTCTCGCGGGCATGCGTACAATGGTTGGCAATCTTAACGTTGCTTCTGCAAACAATTCGGAATCCGTTCTTCACAGGAAAGGGTCGGGGAGGCTCTCTATGGATGATAGAATTACGAAGAGAACATCGTCACCTAATTTGCGACGAAAATCATCACCTCACGATGTTCCTGCCATCCTCTCTCGTCTACCCGCCGAAAATCGAATGTCCGTTATCGATTCCGAAGGGAGCAATGCAAACCATGATTCCTCGCCACATGAAGCAGGACTCGCCAAGACAGACTCTCTAGTTACCGGTAATGATTCCCTTCACGGGCATCACGATGAGCACGAAATTGAAGATCTGGGAGATCCGGAACCTTTGCTCTTACAGACCCCCTCACAACAAATTGGCTTATCCCGTCCTAAATCTATTTGGGGGAGACTCAACCCTCTACCTTGTTCGATTACTCACGAATCCATCAACCTCATCGACCAACATGTCCGTTATGGGCGTTCGTCCGCCTGTGTTTGCTTCGTTGCTGATACACGTGTATCTAAGCACCACTTCGTTCTTTTATTGGCAAACGAAGAGGACATTGAGGCCCTCGCAAACTCCACCGAAAACGAAGATTCCTTTAAGCCACAGCCTCGTATGAAAGCGTGGATCAAGGTTCTCGGAACCAACGGCATTATACTCCACGGCCGCAAACTCCTTAAGAACGATTTCTTCAGAGTATATGACCAAGATGACATTATCGTGTTCCGTGACAAACATGAGTTCTTGGGCTTCAGGATCGATCTTATGATCGGGAACCACGAGAAAACGGCGCATGATCTCAAGTACGAGAGAGATTGGGACCAGATGAGAGCGCAGCAGATGACCCAAGCCAAACAGGCCAAGTTGACGCCAGCTGCGATCACCGTGGCTGGCGGAAATGGATCCGGGCCTGGGTTGAACAAAGCTGTGGTTGATAAGATCAACCAGCAACAACGGAAGGAGAATATGCCGTTTCATGATGAATATATGCCCGATGCTTAATCTATAGCATACCAGCCCGTTTACTTGTTTATTCATCCATCTTCCGCTAAAACCCTCTATTTTCATATTTTCGTATATTATTTTAAACTCACCATCTCCACGGCGTTTCTTTCTTTCGCACAATACATCGCACTGCCTTCTTTTTTTTTCCCTTTCGTTTTTGTTTAAAATGAATATCCAAATATTTTCCTTTTCCTTCTTGCTATTCGAGATTGTTTCCCCATGCTCTTTATTTCCTTGATATATTGCGAAAGGTCTCTTATACCTGTAAGGATTATCTTCCCCGTAAGTACAAACCTAACTCTATTTCTCTTTCCTTTGTATAGTATCTTCACTACCTTCTCATTGTTCCATATCCTGTATATCCTTCCAGTTATGAGCGGGTCTCGTTTATATCTCTTTTCGTTCTTTTTCCCTTTCATTCCACCTTCCTCCCACTCCCTGTATGGTATGCTCAAGGATGTCCGATTATATGTATGGACGAGAGGATACTTAGATTACTCTGGTAATTCTTGTTATTTAATGTTTATAGAATAATTGTATTTAGCTATTTTTGTGTTCTCGTTGCCCGGGATGGGTGAGCTCGGGGTAATCTGATCTATTATATGCTTATAAGATTCATTTCCCATCCTAACATCTAGTGAGATAATATTTGTCTCTATTCTGCAGTGTTCTGTCCATTGGGCAGTATCCGGGCCCGAAGCTATTGTTTTAGTCTTCGATATTTACACTTTGCTCCGATTCTTCCAAATTTCGAGGTTCTTCTCGACTGTGCCCCTCAGCATGGCGATGACTTCTTTGGGATCCTTCGCTCCGAAAACTGCGGTACCTGCCACGATAACGTTCGCGCCGGCTTCAGCCGCAATACCAATCGTGCTTGGTCCTAATCCTCCATCGACTTCAATATCCAATTCCGGGTATTTGGCGCGAAGTTCTGCAACTTTGGGCATACAGCCTTCCTGGAACTTTTGACCACCGAAACCAGGCTCTACGGTCATCACCAGGACCATCTAACAACCGAATCATTAGCTTCTTTCTCTCCTATGCGTTCATTTCCTGGCATTCACGTAGCTGAGGAGGGTTTGGAGGTTTCGTACATCTGGGTAATAGTCTTTATCACCGCTGAGGTCATCCAATATGGGGAATAGCACGTCAACGGGTGTGCCGGGTTTGATGGCGATTCCAGCCTTCATGCCGCTATCGTGGACGAGCTTGATGCATTCCCGGGGCTTGGTTGTGGCTTCGTAGTGGAAGCAGTAGAGGTCACCTCCGGCCTTCGCAAAATCCGAAATCCATTCCTCCGGCTACTAGGGAGGAAAGATGTGATTAGAACATGCATATCTCCTCTCTCTCAATTGCACAATTGAAAGCTGTAAGAGTTATATGAGAGGAATAGAGATCGGGTCGGATCCACCTTTGCAACCATCATGTGGCAGTCGAACGTGCCCTTGCCATCGGCGGTTTTCTCGATCGCCGGGCGTATGCAGGTGACAACGGGCGCGCCAATGGTGATGTTTGGCACGAAATGGCCGTCCATGATATCAATGTGAAGCCAATCGGCGCCGTCGCCGATGATGCGTTGGCATTCTGAGGCGAGCTTGCCAAAGTCGGACGCCAGGATCGAAGGGGCGATAATGGGCTTCGGAGACATGCTTGCAGATAGAGGAGAGGGAGAGGTGATAACCGTGGTGGCCGGTAGTTGGAGGGTATAATGATCGTATATAATATAACGGCCTCCCGTCTCTGGAGGGCTAGCTGGTTAATTTATCTATCTATCTATCTGTCACTCGAACCAACTATCTCCGTTAGTTATGTCATTGGTGGGGTTTCTGGCTGGCTGGCTGGCTGGGCCATGCCGCTGCAGCATTTAAGCTCACCTGTTTTCCGTAACCCAGCTCCCAGCTCCGGAGCTCTCTCCAGCAAACCAAATTGAAATATCCACCGCGAGCACACGCCCGGCCACCCTCGAGACGGGCCTTGCAAATACAGCTCCAGCGTGCCCGTAAGCTCGACAGCAGGTTGCTAGCTGATTACTCTGCGCCCCGCTGCGGTTGTTAGATTAGGCAAGGAAAGGCCAGGGCCGCCGGACGGACAAGCAGGGGGAACCGGCTATCGCGTCGGTTCAGCAATCGCGAATCGAAGAATCCCAACCAGCCCGACGCGAAACCCGGCTCGTGTGACTATTCTACCACACCCGCAACACAATCGCATTTAGGCGGATATGGTCTGTACACTCGCCTTCGAGCGCCAGCAGCGTTCCACGACGTTCTGGGAGGGTCTTCGGCCGCGACGGCCCATGCTCGCGCTCTCGGATTTTACCAGATATCTGGATGACCAGAGCTGGATATGGCCGCTTGAAAATATCCCCAAAGATGAAGAAGGGTTTGAGGTGCAGAGTGGCTTTACCCTTTGGGAGCGGATCGATCATGAGAAGGATCGCTATCGGAAATTCGAGTTCACCCTGCACAGACTTGCGGGATGGCTGTTGAGGTAAACATATATCTTTTTTTATATTATAGTTATCAATTTAAACGTAGATTTCAAAATATTATTATATACTCGTAGTTTCTTAATATTTTTTTAAAATTGTTTTCTCCAACTTTCCCAATTTTTCCTAAGATTTTGAACATTCGTCGATATGCTGTGTTGATACTAACAAATCTAATTTGTCACAATAGAGCACACGCCTATCCAGAAAAGGACCCTGTTCTTGGGAGTGTCACGGGCATAATTGAGGTTTGGAAAATGCCAAAACTTGAGCATATTCCCGAAATTTTGAAACATCCACGTATAACGTACCGCCTCATCGGCCAGGAAGAAATCGACTGTGTGCTCCTGAAATCCGAAGAGAAACCCGAAGTATAAGGGATTTGAGCATTGATTTGAACAGATCTAGATCTGCGAACAATTCGACAGAGACTAGATACGGAACCACACAATCTTCCCGCCAAGTTTTGAGCATCTTTTTTATAAACAGATTCTTCCATAGCCGAGAACCCGCGATAGCAGCAGCAGTGTCTAATGCACCCTCTAACCAGCCAGTTCTATATAGGATTTAGCTTTGGATTTAATTTTTTCTACTTATTCCCCCTTTAGCGAGCGAGATTCGTACGGCCTCTCAGGCTCCGAGATTCATTCAACTATTTCATCATTATTGTACTCGTTTTTTTCTCGTTTCTCCATACAATGGAGATAGCTTCACCAGTTAACCAGCTTGAATGTGTGTGCTGCGAGCATGCAAAGGCATTGAGCGGTACAAGAATTTATTTTTAATTCACACTTATTTATAAAATAAACTTATTATTTCAAATCTTTCGGATCCTTCTTAGATAGGATAATGATCCCATGATCTTCGGTGCAGGTATACGTGTGACTTAGGTGGGACCTAATACTTTTGCATTTCGTAATCCGACCAATCTAGAAGCTTCTGAGAAATCAGATAAATGGTATTTCAAAGCCTTCTCTTGTACTTGTCAGCATTCCCACTCTGATCATAGCATAGAATGTCACATTGGCAGATGATTCTATTGCGTTATATACTTTTTTAAGATCTCGTGGGAGGCTTGAAATTACAAGCACATACCGGAACACCGGAATGTAGTAAACTTCCGCAAACGGCGCACGTCAAGAAGTGAGCCGAGCAGTAACAGCAACTATGGCACATTTCATGAGAACATGAAAGCACAGCCACCACCGAAAACAGTATGGATGGATTTCGCGGGATGAAGGCGAACGGGAACAGGCTTGGAAAGAAAAGTCCGATAACAAGATCTAAGAATCGCATTACGCAACTCTTCTGAATCCTTCCAGATCCGTGTTCTAGACGGGTCTAGAGATCTGCGTGTTACCCGGGCCGAGGGTGTGGTCGATCAGCTCATTCCTCGCCTTTTCTAGGAAAGACTCGCATTTCCCCCGCGTTCTCGGAATGCTACTGATCTTGCGTTTTCGCGCGATCGGATTGACAATCATGATGTAAATAACTTTTGAACGGATCGTAACTTTTGAGCTGTCATGCTGATTGTTCATCGACACTATAATTCAATAGAAATACGTAGGAAATCTTGGTTTCGTTATGGGATCCAAGCAATCTACGATTGCTCTTGGGTTTATTCCCAATATAGGCATCTATGAAACGCCTAGTTCATATCTGCTTACTGATTCTCTGAACCAAACGTGCTAAGGATTTTCTGAAATCATGGCACAGACGAATGGAAGTCGTGGACGTCTGCCAACACAAACCGTATTGAAGCAGGGGTCATGCAGGTTGGAGTCTTTGCTTCAAACCTCCAAGCGTCGTGGGAGTCGGACCACGCTGTTGGACAGCTCGCTTTAGGTGCATTGTATGCTTTCGTCAGTGGTCTCCTCTAAGGAAAAGGGGAAACGGAAACACCCATGTCGGCATTCTCCTTCCTGAAGAGACGCCAGATCCCGTCGCGCCAGAAATCGAATCGGAAGACGACCGCTCCTTGCTTCGCGACTTGCAGATCGTCTGTGCAACGAGCCTGTCATTGGAGGCGTTGCGGGAGACCATGCGTGCGGCACCCAAAAATACTTTGTTCATCCCTCGGCGCTTAAATCAAGCAAGACGAACGCTCTATTGTTCGGACGGGAGCGGGACATAACCGAGCCACCTCATGGGGCTGTACTTATATTCACAATGCATTATTGCATTTTTTATATTTTATTTTCAAAGCCTTTTGTCAGGCAGTCTGGAACCTTTGTAATTCGGATATCTGTCATTATAGCCCTCCTGGCCTGATACCTGTTAGCCGCTTGGGAACCTTTCGATATCTAAGCTTCGTAATCAAGACAACCTATTCAACTTGGCAGGATGGAGACTGGTCCCACATATCTCATGCTTATTCGTTCTGTTTCCCCGCATTCTATCCGTTGAGGCCAGGACGGTCGCGTAAAAGATATCATAGGGGTTGCGAGAAGGTAACTCCGCCCGAGCGCCGAATTGTGGATCTAAATTGCAGGTTCATGTTTTGATATAATGATTTCATGGGATTCTATGGAATAAACGTTTGCTACATCATTTTTCTTCGTTTCGAGGATACGCACGCGTATGCCCCGATGTTGCCCAGTACAATTTCAATTGATATTCCTAGATCTAGGGACTGCTGTATAAACAGTAAATTGAGTCGAAGAGTGCTTGTAGTCAATCAATTGATAGACACCTTGGTGGATTACACTGTCCGACTGTTTCGCGCTGCGTTGCGCGATAGATCGGGCAGGTTGTATTCATTCACGTGTCGAAACCGTTCTCGAAGGAACAAATATCAAAATACTTGCGACAAACACGATATCTACTTTGCCATGCTCTTTCCCGATCTAAAAATATATCCAATACTTCCCGGCAAGAAAAAACATACAAAACGGGAACCAAGCCTTCCAGTCTTGACAATAAGGTTATTAAAAGCGTCTCATCCAATGAATCGGGACTTTGGCGCGCGGTATCCAGATACAGACTAGCGTCATTTCCGGCTCCAGCCAATGATCGCGCCCCCCGCCAGAATGCCTGCGAACCCGTCCAATGGACCTGCTCACGTCAAAACTACCTTCCCTGCGAGCAGGGCGACGTCTTTTCGTCCGAATCCAGCATTCCGGGCAGCTATTCGCTCGCGAAAATTATCCAGAGCTAAATCAACCGAAATTACCCACCCTCATTTGACACGAGCTACGCAGTTGATTTGTCGCTGTTCACAGCAAAAAAATGGTCACGAACCGTGTTTACGCTCTGGCTAAGGCGATGCTAACTGGTACAGGGGAGCAGGTGAGAGAGAGACCGCGCACACCTTAGGGTCTCTCTTTTGCTTCCGGCTGGCTCGCCCACCGACGCCGTCAAATAAGAAATAACCATCTGACCATGGATCTAGAGAAACTAGCCACTGTTGTCGTTTTTCCTTTTTCGTACAAATAACTGTCAAGAGAGTGCCAACAGTTCCCGACCACTTGCATACCTTTGGCGGCGCAGACATCAGGCAGTTGGCTCCGTTTTTGCATGCAGATGGAATTACAACCTACCGAATAGTGAGAAGACCTGTTGACCGTGGGTTTGGTGCTGGTCGTTGTGCTGCGCTCCTAGTGGGTGCTAAACATGCTGGCATGCTGCATGCCCACTCCATTCCTTCCTGACGTTCGCCTGATAACAGCCTACGGAATAACCTGCAAAGTCGCCGAAATATATTGACAGCGAAAAAGGAAGCAGACGGGTCGAGAGAGTGGCTATCGATCGTAATAAAAGATCGATCGCGCCCCAAACACCACTGGTTTACGTGCTTTGCGCCTTCTTTCCCTTGGTGATATACTAGACGTATTTGGCTGGACGTTTTCAACTGGTCTAATAATTCGGTCTCACTAAACTCACTTGCAGCAGTCCGAGCTAGGGTCCAGAATTTTTTGACAGTTTAAGGTGAACACCATTGATTCTGCCTAGACTTAACGTGGGTGCTTCCCCCGCCGTCCTTCCACCGACAGGTCTTTCCCTTTCTTTCTCTTTAGTTGGAAGCGCCTGGGGTTAGATCCCGTATATACCAGTCAGACTGCCCGTCTTCGCCTCTTGAGCGAGCGATTTTACCGTTGTTCCTTTTCGAATTCCCTCTCGCTCCTGCTATTTGCGATTTCCCCGAAGTCTGAACGAAGAAAACGGTTGCAGCAGAGAAAACCCGACATTTTCTTGGTTTCGTCCCTCTCTCAATCACGGCGGCTCTGATATCATCCAGTGAGAGAGAAATTTCTTTTTCTGGAAGAGAATCCCAAGAGCTCTTTGAGGTTAAAGATCTGACGAGGTGAGCATCCAATGCTCCGCATTATCTTGCCGCCCAAGTTTATTAACCACCCTTCCCCAGGCGAACACACAACCCGTCTGGAAAGTTGCTGGGCCTTCCTAATCCCATTTTTGCGCCTCGTCGCTTAACCTGTTGGACACCAAAACAAATCCCAGATATAACCTCGCAACCGTCCGTACCCACACTTGGAAACTTCGGCGACAAAAAAACGAGCACACCTCGAAAAGTCAAAAAAGATTAAAACAAGACACAAAGGAAGAAACACCTGATCGTTCTAGTTCACCCAGTATTCCGTCTCTCACTTTAGCGAAGGGTCATACAAAACCTCCAAGGTTCCCGTTCGAAAAGAGACTTTTCCTCTTTCTTCCCTTTCTGTACTTTTCTATCTTCCCTTTTTGACAGTATTCGGGTTGCCTAGTGGCCTAAGACTTAGATACCTTTTTTTCGATATTGTTCTAAAAAAAGGCCACAGGAATCCATCTTACATCTTATAATATTAATAGGCGCTGGGCTGCCCTTGACTATCTTACCCAAGCGGGGCCGGCTTCCTCCAGATACACTTTACACAATTACATATACAAACTCGAATGTTACCGTTAAGCGTCATAACTGGCGAGGCAGAAGCAAGAAGATTTGGCGGTTCTCGACCTCCTTCAGTTGGAATATTTGACGGACTATCAAATTCACCATATTCGAACAATACAGATATTGACGATTGCGACAGTACAACGAGCGGTCGAAATTCGACACCTCGGTATCAACCTCGCTCGATGCCTTCCCCACCGATAGGATACGATGCTGCAGAGGCGCAAACAACAGCAGTACCGGTCTCTTCGTCGCATCGACGGTCAGCATCTGCAAAGCTACACGGTTTGGGGTTAAATGTTTTCAAAGCAGGAATAAGGACGAGTTTGCAATCCTCATCAGGCCACAGATCGAATCCTTCGTCGCCGTTAAAGTCCCCTGTCAAGTCAAGAGGCCGATCTATGAGCCTGCTAAATGGTAGCCAGACAAGCGGATCACCAAACTCGAAACACTCGAGGCATTTCTCAAGCCATGTATTCACAGACTACGGTCCGAGACCGCCTATTTCCCCAACACTATCAGACACACGATCCTCGCCCGCACAGAGCCCGGTTAAGCCAAGATTCCAAGCTACCTCGCACACCCAACAGTCTTCGATATCATCCGGATACTCTGTGCCTCTACAGGGTGGATATTCCGCCCAGTCGAGCCCGCAAGTAGGCCACAGCTTCGAAAGTTGGACCGAATCATACCTAAATAACAGGAGGAAGGGGCATAAGAAATCGCCATCCGGCCGGAGAGAACTCGTAGTAGAGACGTTATCGGAGTCCTCCCAGTCAGATGCCGGATCGCCGTCTTACACCCATATGGAACCGTTGAGCGGTGGCGGCAGAGCCGTTTATCACTATGATTTGACACCAGAAAGCCAACAGGGCTCCTTCCCTAACTCCCCCCAGATGAATGACAACTCGCAAATGCAAGAGGTCGATGCGGGGAAGCTGGTTGCGCCCATTCTCCAGGCTAGACTGTCATCTATGTATACCCTTTCCTCATACGCGGGGAGAGATACCGGAATGTGGTCGATGAGAAGCGCGGCATATACTTCCATGACAAGCGTCGATACCTCGAGGCACAAGTTTGCATCGTTGGAGCCAGAGGAGGATGAGCTATTGGAGCTGCAGGAGATGATGAGCGATATGAATTCTTCGGAGACATCCTCTGAAAAGGAGGTTAGGATCTTGATGCAGCAGATGCTTGTGGGCCAGGATGTTGTACGAACCGAGTCTGAAGCTGACCATGCCGAAGCTCCTCGGAGCCCACAGCTACCATCATTCCCCGAAGAGGAGGAAATCGAGGAAATCGAGCAATTTGAAGAAATTGAGCAGGAGGAGGAGCAGGAAGAGAGGACACCGGAGCAAACATACGCACGACACTTTGATATGACTGAAACCGAAGATTGGAAAGAAATTGAGCGATGGGCTGGAATCGAGTCGAAGGTTGACTATCCTCGTGAAAGCTCCGTTGTGACATACGATAGATCGGAGATCGACGACGAGAGCATGGATGAAGAAGACTTCCAGCATGTCGAAATGGAAGCTGCTATGGCCAGGATGTCCACAAGGAGCAGCAGACACCCGGCTGAGTACGAAGGGTTGCATGAAATGGGTGATTTTGAAATCCCAGATGTTCCACAAATCCCAATCGAAGTGGATATCACAACGCCCAAGCAGCAGTATCCGGAATCGATCCCCGAGGAGGAATACGATGAAGCAGATGAGCAACTGGAGGCTATAGAGGAAGAAGAGGAGGAAGAGGAAGAAGAGACCAACGATTGCCCCCTCGGTGCCGACCTTTCCTTTGACGACCTCTCCATTATTGACGAGGAGATGAAACTCGAAGAGCAATCTGAGGTTGAGAGAATCAGACAAGATGACCTTTTGAAGGCTGCGTCTTTGATCCTTCCAGAGAGTCGACCAGGAACGAACGATGGCAAGAGCCTCTTCTCGAGACCCGGTCTTCCGCAGCTTTCACTCCTTGAAGTCCCCCAAAACCAAAACCGGGGTGTCAGAGCTACTCTCGAATCCCCAACCTCTGGTGAAGAGAGCCCACTCGAAATCAAGGGAAAGTCAGTCGACCTCAAGGGCGGAAGACGCCACAACTTGAAGGAAAACGAGATCCGAGTCGAAGATCCTTCTTACCTGGTTGCCTTCAAGAAGTTCCTCAAGCCATCGGTCCATTCTGATGCGTTCGTTTGCCGACAAACCCGATTCGATGCGTTCCAAACTCGCCGAATCTGCAATGAACTTCCTCATGAATACCGCCCTCTTCCGCCATGCCCTCCACAGGCGGAGCCGGAACCAGTTGTGGAAACCAACTCACACTGGCCATTCGATGACGGCCCGAGGAAGTCCAGCACGACTCCTGAGAAGCGAAGGGCGAAGGAAGTTCAAGACGAGATCAATTCCAGACTCTGGGTCTTCATGGCCTCCAAGTGGCTTACCTATGGCCGCATTCTCATCAGCCCGGCCCATGACATCCTCAATCAGTCCGGCATGGAAAGGCGTAAGAACAAGAACGCTGTGCCACCACCAGTTCGACGACGAGTTCTCGATCTCGGTGGCGCACCAGTTGCGGACTGGGGCTGGCACTGCGCTTATGAATATCCTCACTCCAAAGTATACACGGTCACCAGCCGACCAAAGAACATCAATATCGACAACGTCCCCGTTCCAGATTTGGGAGTTGTCGAGAAGCGACGGTTCACCGGTCCATCAAATCACAGACATATCAAGGTCTCGTCTCTGTGGAAGCTTCCCTTCCCAGATAACCATTTCGACGTTATCTCTGCGAGAACACTACACACAATCCTCAAGCAGACTCCACCCCCAAGGCGGAGAAGTGAAAGACGTGATCGCAACAGCAGAACCCCCCGACTGGACGAATATTCTTTGACCCTCAAGGAGTGCTACCGAGTTCTCAAGCCAGGCGGCCACTTCGAATGGTCTCTCACTGACAGCGATGTCCTCCGAGCTGGCCCAGTAACCCAGCAGTTGAATGAGGAATTCGCACACGAACTCAGAAGCCGTGGATACGACCCACATCCAACTGGTAAATGGATCAACAGACTCGCAAACACGGGCTTTACCCACACCAAGCGTACATGGACTGTCCTGCCCATGGCGCCACCAGCTGAAAAGCCAAAGGCCAAGCGCAGACTCGGTGTCACTTTCGAAGATGACTGGAAGGCTGCACAAGAAGAAATGGAAGCCGAGCTCAAAGCTTGGGAAGAACTCGGAGTTGTTAAGGGTAACACTCACGATGTCGCAGCCCTGTCTGGTATTGTAGGTACCTGGAGGTGGGAGGAGTGGATGGTCAAACTCGACGGAGAGAGGGAGACCCCGGCGTGGAAGAAGGGTCTGGTCAATGGAATCACAGCTTCATTGGACGAAGGCCGAGAGCGCGGAAGCGGATGGAGAAATCTTGTCGGATGGACGAGAAAGCCGACGACGACAGAGACCGCTAAGCGGGCGAAGAAGATGGCGAGAAATTGCGCTTAAGGTATATATATATATATATACGTACATGTTTTGAGGTTTCCTTTATATCTACAGTTGCTTTCCTTTATATTTATGAGATACGACGGCGGACTGGAGTGGGTTTTTCTTTTGCTTCTGCTTTCCATTCATTATTATATATTACGTTTTTCTTTTCTTCATGGAGCTGGCGTTTCTGGGGAGGCAGCATATTTTTCGCATATAGACTTACTACTACATCTACCTCTACTCTATAATTCTTTTCAATTATAATGTCACATTTTTTTCTTTCTTTGTTAATTTATATTTCCATGTTATTTCATAGCTGCTTTGACGGTGTTTTAGCTGGTAAAAATATACTAGAGCCGGAGTTTCCTCTGTTCGACTTGCATTTTCTCATTATATTTTGTATTTCGAACATTCTATTCACCAACATGAGCGAGCTTCTGTCTGCATAGCACACGCGTCACAGCATAGCGATTTTCTTCCAGCGTTTCTGCCAATGTACTCTACTATAACTTTGGATCAACCACTTCCTCAAACCACCGCGGAGCAAACAACAATAATAATTATATATATATATGCTGCTACCGGAGCATGTAAAAGCCCTGGGTTCATAACGCGGCCCAATGGTGTCTCAGGCTGGCGGGTGTGCTGGCGCTGCATCAAACAGTGTCCGGCCTTTGCCTCGGGAAGCTGGCGCGAATGCGGGCCAATTTTCAGCTGAAAACGACCGACGCAAAAGAACCATGGCAACCACCCAAAATATTTCTAAGCACGACCAACCCACCCGATCCTACTTGCCTGCGAGGCCACCCCACCGCATTGCAGCCGACCAACCTCCAACCTTCTGCGTCCAGCGGCGATATATTCCCTTTCTCTCGCTCGCATCCTTCCTTCCTACCTACCTTCTGTTCCAAAAGAAAAGTAAACCTGAGTGAGGTGAGTAGCGGAGCTTTCTAGCTTCATCCTCCAATGTCTTTGCTCTGTGCATTGTGCGACTCCGAGCACCTGCTAACGTCAACCGCAACACCTGACAGCTTTCTGCGCGTTAACCTCGGAACCTGATATCACAACTTTCACCGCAGCCTCGCCCCTCTCGACAGTGCCGTTCACCGCCACCGGGCTGCTGCAGAACCTCACGGTTCACCTCATAGGCGTCCAGAATGTCCTTCCTAGGAGGTGCCGAGTGCTCTACCGGCCGCAATCCACTCGCCCAATTCACCAAACATGTCTCTGACGACAAATCGCTACAACGGGACCGCATGGTCGGCGGCATCCCCGGCGGTCCTGGCATCCAGCAAGGCATGAGAAGTCAAGGGATGGTGCAAGGTCCTACCGGTGACCAGCAGGTACGTTCCGACAAGATTCAGTGCTCTCCTTCTACGCCTTTAGTGTAGAAGTATTCTCGAAGTCAACAGGTCTTTTGCTAACGGATGACACCGATGAGGTTCACAGATGGAACAATTCTTGATGCAAGATCCCGCAGCTCAGCAAGCTGCTGGGCCCTTCCAATTCGACCAGATGCGTGCCGAATTGAACCACATACCACCCGGCCAGGTCAACTGGGCCGCCGAGTTCGCCACCATGCCGCCAGGCGAGGACCGCGCACAGATGGAAGCTGCTTTCCACGCCGCCCAAGCCAAAGGCGAGGCCTTCAACCCTTCCGAATTCGCAGCATTCCAGCATCTTCAACCGCAACATGCGCACGCGCCTCAGCAGGACCTCGCCAGCCCAATGCAATCCGGCGGCGCGTACTACCCACAGCGTTTCCAGGGCTACGGTGGCATGGGTGGTCTGTACAGCGGCGGCTTTGCCCGTCAAGGACATGTTCATACACACACCGCCCCGGAAACCGCCACAACGGTCAAGGGTAAAGAAAAGGTCGTGGAGCTCACCGACGAAGACTGGCAGACGCAATTCAAGCAGATCGAAGAACAGCAGCATGAGCCCACCGTCGACGAAGACGCCCAGGCGAACCGCGCCATCGAGGAGGAACTGGAGAAGCACGGTGAAGCCATGTTTTCCGACTTCGAGCCTCTCTGGGACGGTATCCAGAAGGATATGGAAGCCAACGGTGTCAAGGTCGACGATTGGAACTGGGAACCGGGCACTCTCCCCGGTCAACCACCAAATCTAGGTGACTACCTCTTCGAACAGGAGAACCCATACATGGAAGTCGGCAATCCGTTCGAGGAGGGCGTGCGACTCATGGAGAGCCACGGTAATCTTTCCCTCGCCGCTCTTGCCTTCGAGGCGGCTTGTCAGAAGGACCCGAGTCACGTTGAGGCCTGGGAGCGGTTAGGTGCCGCGCAGGCCCAGAACGAGAAGGAAACACCTGCGATCAGAGCTTTGGAACAGGCGTTGAAGCTCGAGCCGAATAACATGAACGCATTGATGGGACTTGCTATCAGCTACACGAACGAAGGCTACGATACCACCGCTTATAATACACTAGAACGATGGTTGAACGCCCGGTATCCGAGTATCACTTCCCCGCCGGTGGAGAACCCGCTCGATAGACTCGCGATCCATTCCCGCGTGACGGATCTGTTCATCCAAGCGGCGGTGTCGGCGCCCGAGGGCGCGGCGTTCGATTCCGATGTGCAAGTTGGACTGGGCGTGCTATTTTACGGTGCCGAGGAGTACGACAAGGCTGTTGATTGCTTCAGCTCCGCGCTGGAGAGCGATTTCGACGCGAGGGATAAGAACCACCTGTTGTGGAATAGGCTTGGAGCTACCCTGGCGAACTCGGGTCGATCCGAAGAGGCGATTGAGGCATACGAGAAGGCATTGATTATTAACCCGAACTTTGTGAGGGCGCGGTATAACCTGGGTGTGTCGTGTATTAATATCGGATGCTACGAGGAGGCCGCGCAGCATTTGTTGGGGGCGCTTGCGATGCATAAGGTTATCACGGATCAGGATGCCAGGGAGGCGGAGAAGATTGGAGTTGATGTTACAAAGTTGGAGCATAATCAGAGCACAAACCTGTACGATACTTTGAGGAGGGTATTCGGACAGATGAACAGGAGAGATCTGTCAGATCTCGTTGTCAATGGCATGGATGTAGATGTTTTTCGCAAAGTAAGTTTGATTCACGCCCGATGATGCATTTACTTGAAATATACTTCTTACTAACGATGTGTGATCACAGGAGTTCCAATTCTGAGATGGCATTTTGGAGCAGCGGATGCGAGAATGGATGCTGCCAACCGCTGGGGACAATGATTAACCGGTGGTTTCCGCATGAAGGCATCGGTCTACGTGTGCACGGGAAGCATAGACCGAGTGCTGGGACATGAACATTTTACACTCTCTCGGGGGAAAAGGGCCAAAAAAAAATTCAAATATCAAATATTACTATTCTGAGCGTTTAGACATTGTTATTTGATTTTTTGTATATTTTCTCTGTGCCAGTTATATGTAATAGCAACATGTTTAGTCGGCTTTTGTTGCCTACCCAGGGTTTGAAGTGGGTATGGGCATGCATGTATATTCTAATATGTTTCTAGGCATTAATTTGGTAGCGAAAGAATGCAGACATGTCAATGAGATCGGATCTCTCTTAGCACAATAGTATTTGGGGGTTTAGTGTTTCACTAAATATTTAGAGCATTGCACAATATAGCATGTCAATTGCGATCTAGGATGTCGCTGCAGCAAATGGATGCCAGTGCAGTTTGCGGCGAGCCGGAAGACGGCTTGCCAATTGCCAGGCGGGTAGCGGTGGAGGCCGGACCACCGAAAATCAACATGTTTTGCGAAGTAGTTCGGCAAATCTTATCCTTTATCCAAACTGGCGGTTTGGAGATCGCCTAAGGGCCAGACGTGAGTTGCTTGCCGGAATGGATATGCAGATGAGGTCACCGTGCGAAGGGGGAAACGGAATCCTCACAGGACCGACAACGTTGGGGATTGCTGCCGGCAAAGACATCCGCCTGAGCCTAGACCGTATGCATACATGGGGAACTGGGAGAAAACAAAAAACTACTATTCGAGTATAGAATCCAAAGGTTGCCCGTTGGGAGAGGTCGTGGACTGGGAAACCTGGGTATGGTTAAATATACCCGGGAATACAAAAACGATAATGTGGAGAAGCCTGTCCTGGATGTGTATGCTAGCGACGCCGATAAGCTGCAAGAGCTCGAGCCTATTCCTCGCCTTCTTCTTCTGCGACAGAAGCTTTCAAAGAATGGGACGAAAGTGAAGCAACGAACAGAGCTTCGATCGGAGAATAGAAGGTCATGTGGTTTTTTTTTAGTGTTTCCATCTTTGATTCTTTTTTGGGTATGTGCAGGCGGATCTGCTTGTTTAGGACCGTACTGACCGAAAGCTGACTGTGTAAGTTCAGTAGAGGCGATGGTCACAAGATACATGTCTGATCATAACCCAACTTCGACCTTCTCACTCGCCCACCCACACCGTTCAGCCCAATAAGCTCCAGTTCTGGGGTCCCTGCAGCTGTGATTTGCGGAGCGACATGCTGCAGAAGACTAAAGAATGGCTGTTTTGTTGAGTCTGGAAGCAGACTGGGGCAGGGAGATCTGAAATCAAGGAAAATAAACGGACCAGATCAGAAAAGGTGTTCTTTCATGGGCTTTCTGCATGGTGAAGGCCTTAGCTAAGTACTTTCTTTGCTTGCACCTGCAGAGGGGTGGGTTTAAACGTTTGTTGGGAGGGGAAGCGTAGTCGAAGGTACCCGCGCTCGGTACCATTTAACGTTACGGGCGAGGTACCGGTGACCAGATGAAACGCAGGTTGGCACAAGGCCGCCCAACGTTGCGCGCAAGAACCGACGTCGACGCCGTTTGTTTAGGCATTTCGCAGGTGTAGTGAAGTAAGTACTTAGTTAATTGGGTGAGGAGGCCCCCTCGATTGAGGTTAATTCATGATGATGGCATCAAACTTGGACCGATGCAATCGCCATACTCTCTCTCTCTCTCTCTTTCTGCCTTTCCTTCCAAAGACCAACTACAACGGACTAGATTCCACGTTCCCTGCTATCGATAAGAACAAACAGCTAGCTCTCTCTCCCCTCTCTCTCGCTCACTCGCTCGTAATTCCTAAGGAACGCCGTCCTGCAGCGCTGGTGAAACCGTGATAACGCAGCTGGTAGCACGGTGTCGCCCTGTCTCCAATAGAAGCGTCGTATTATCGGACTTGGTTATATCACATCACCCGCAGTGCAAGTCGAATCAATCACACAGCCGGGGACTACCTGCAGCGGGCGCCTCGGTCGTTCATCCTAAACTTGTTTATTTACCCACCGCCGTTGATTCTACTTCTTAACTCTCTTGACCGCTGGCTCCTAATGGTTGGAGCGAGCCCGAGGAGCAACGAAGCAGCTGGGGGTTATACGAAGCGACAGACACACCCGACGGACGTCTTATAAATACGCCCACCGCAGCTAGCTGGCTCTGGAGGCTGTTACGACCTCCTCATCTGCGTCCGTGGATCTCCTGGAATCCTTTATCTCAGGCTCGATACCCGACTTAGCTTAGTCCTGCGGGAGTTCCACTGGACCAGCGCGCCCGCCGCCAGCCAGCCCAACAGAGCCCAACAACACCTGGCAAGCTCTCGCCCTCCCCTATTCTTATATAGTCGTCGAGGACACTCTTCCGTCTATATATCTACCCGGCTGGCGAGTTGACCACTTGGTGACATATATATTATATATATTTACATACACACATACATACTACTACTGCTGCTAGACCAATCGCCGCAGTCACGTTTGCGCCTAGGTCAGCCTGTTTCCCTTTGTCTCTGCTCTGCTCCTCGTGTCCCTTTTAGTCGCCTGGACGTCAGCGTCGTCCGCGCCGTGACCAGCTTCCCACCACCCTTCGCAATAGCATGACCAGATGATGCAGCCTTCGATCCTTGGTACCCCGCCGGCCGGCACTTCACCACCTGCCACGGCCGCTGCTGCGACAGCCGCTACGATTTCTTTTATTCCTGAGCGAGCGCCGTCGTTCGCCCGGCGACCTCCTGCTACCGCTCCTTTTACTCATCGAGGCGGCGCCCGCCAGGCTAATAATACCGCTGCGCCCCCATCGCATCCGCATCATCAACACACTCGTTCGGCCGGCTCTGACTTCATCCATGTAGACAGGTCTAATAATCGAAGGATGGCAGGTAAGAAGACTCTCGATACTACTTCCTCCTTGCTTCTCGCTTTCCTCTCCCACCCGGACCTCGTAGTTCTCCTTCAGTTCTACCTTTTCAAACTATTTTATATCACCTTTCGCATTCTCGCATACATCTATTTTGTCGCAGAAGCTGCTTCTCCTTATTCTGCTACTCCTGCTCCTGCTCCCTTTCCCTCAAGCTCGGGTCCGAGCTTTCGTCCGCTTTCCTTCTTTAACATTAATATTTAAAAAGAACCAAAGACTTACACTATGATCACAATATCCGTAGCCCCCTCCGATCGCGTCGACTCATGGATCGAAGTCGCTTCGCAACCATCAGATAGCTACACTTCCTCGAGCTCCCCTGAGGATCCAGTAGTGACCAGCGGTCTGCAAGTGCCCAAACGAAAGCACCGCTCCCGTAGACGGAACTCAACATCTACAGCTATCCCCTCAGCTTCCAGAGCCGTAGAAAGTAGTAGCGAGGAAGAAGACGACGACGAGGACGACGACGATCTGGATGGAATCGACCTCAACGCCATAGATAGCGTCGGCAGCTCGATCACCGATCCGTCGTTGAGTGAAGGTGAAGAAGGTTCCTCAGACGAGGAGGACGATGAAGACGAAGGCGAAATACAACCCGTTTCCGCTGGATTTTCGCAATACAACCCATCTGCTTCCCGGCCGCAGAACAACTTTAGAACATTCTCTCGAGAACCCCCACAACCCGATCACGATGCTGCCCTGAGAGCTTCTCTATCAACCTTGCTCTCCTGTGCGGCCGGTGTAGGAAGTGCCTCCAAACCCAGAGTAGCCGATCGTATGGGCATGATCCAGGAACAGGCCAGGCCCGCACCCATTCACACTCTTTCCCTGGTAACAGACTCCGAAAGGGAAGCTATGATGTCGGCACCGCAGCCTCCACCTCCGTACCGTAGAACCGTCCATCACCCGCCCCCGCAGCCGATCCCACAACAGCAGCAACATCAAAAGCCACGACCCGTCTCGCCTCGCAGATCGAAGGATGATCAGCAAGTTGCAAAGCATAAAGCGAAAACACGATCCAGAAGGTCTTCCAAAGCTACTGCTGCTGGTGCCAACACATCTGTTTCTTCGATATCAGCTTCAAATATGACATATCTCACTCTTGCTGTTTCCGCTGGCGCAGTCATTATTGTTAGCGCCATCAGCTTTTCCGCAGGTTATGCTCTCGGTAAGGAGGTTGGGCGGAGTGAGATGCTAGAGCTAGGTAGCTCCGGCGGAGATATCGTAAAGAGAGCAGCGAGCGGGACCGTTAGTAAGGTTGGTGGCAGAATCGTGATGAGCACGGGGGTAGGCAGCGGATTAAGGAGCATCTCTGTTGCTTGAACTCTTTTCTGCTGGAATTGTGTGAGATTTTCGACTATATTCTAAAGCTAGTGGGTTGTTTCTCTTTTATTCTTCTCTTTCGTTCTAATTTGCAGTCGAGGAATATTTATCACACATTCTGCAAATTTTTATTCATTGGATGTTGATGACTTTATGGATCGTCACACATTCGCTTTTTATCTTACGACTTGGAGTTAGCTGTTGGGGTTTTTCTGTTTTCAGTTTTTGTCTTTTGGGCGTCAAAGCTAGCCTGATGATACAATTGCGCGGGTTTTGGGGCAAAGTTTCTGCTTTGATAAAGTCCAGAATGACATGATTCATTTTTACTTCTGTATGGCGAACTACAATTTTCATAGGTTTAGGAGTTGCTTGTTTTCAATCATCCTGTTTCTTCTTTACTTATGGTTTCTAATTATGTCTTTTCTTCACCAAACCATCTACCCTTAATAAATTTCAATCTTTTTTTTGTTGAAGAACTTGTCCATCTTTCATATGCTCCGAGCCATACTCTCATTCTCCTCTCCACTTGTGATCATGTTGTCATTTCAAATTCTCCACTACTCTTACACAGAAAGAATATTGGTGCTCCTAGTTGCTTTTCACTCTCCCGTCATGATAGGGGTTAGAAAGGTATCTGATAGCACTCTTTACCTCGCGGTTTGGATCTCTACCTTCCTTTTATCATATTCAACATCTCTACCATCCACCCTCTCCCACTCTTGTAATTACAAAGTTTCTATTATTTTCATTTCCTATAAAATATACTAGTAAACGCTACGCTGTTGTTCTCTTGGTCTATATTGATAGATTCCCAACAATTGTTTTAGATTTACTACCAGAACCAGGAATCACGGTGTCTACCGATCCATAAATTTCTTACGTGACATATGCGGTCTTTTAAATGGTAATATTCAAGGCAGAATTATCAACAGATGCAAGTATGGGAAGTACACATTCTTCAAAGGTTTTCAAAAAAACCAAGCTTGCTTTAACGTCACCCGACTTCCTTCTACTCACTTCCTAATAACCCCTCCCTCTAGAGCACAATTTCACCCCTCCGGCATCTCAACCTTCATTTTCATCACTTCCAAGATATCACCAATGCTCAAACTCTTTACGCAATCACCAAAATCCTTCTTTACAAGTGGTGCTAGCGGTTTATTCCCCTTCAAGTACATCCAGCCTACACCGTCCTTCTCCCCAGCAACCATCATGTGCATTCCGGTAAACACAAAATTGGAAAATGACGGCTGGTGCGTCGCGGAGCAAATCGTGTCTACTTCTATTGATATAGCTGTACAGATCTCGTCGAGGGGGAGGGAGGTGGGGGATTGCGTAGCCCCGAAGGGGTTGGATAACGTTGAAGCCGCAGCAGAAAGGCCGAGGAGAGAGAAGGCTGTCATCACACTATTTTTTGAAAAAGGGGATTGTAAGATTAACTATGGCACCGAAGGTTTGATGTAGTGGAGTGGAGAGAACATACACTGCTGGGACGGTAATCCAGCTCATCGCTTGTAACAGTTGGAAAGGTAGGAGGATGAGGAAGAGCCATTTTATCTGGGCAATGATAACAGTGTACGGGAGCTATATTTTGTTGGTATTTAGAGACCGGGATTTATCCGATATGTTAGTACAATGCTAGGAACACTTACAGGCATATGTGCCTCCATTAATCCCTCGCACTTTCCCAGAATCTCGTTCAGCGTCGCCAACTCCTGGTGAAAGGAGATGGCGAGCCCGTTTACCAGTTTCTTCTCGTAATTGAGCGAATCAGCATAACTACCTAAGAACGAGAGGATCTCCAACGGAAGATTCTGGTATGCAATCATCGACTTATGGTTCTGCATGTTCTGCTGTCTCTTCGCTACTTCCTCCTTGGAAAACAGACTCTGCAGCCAGAGCGCTGGTGCGGTCGAGATGCGGCGGGCTGTGGGGATCGCGGGGAGGCCTTTCTCCGGGTCGTCCATTGAACTGTAGAGGGACTGCGAGACGGATACTTGAGTTGGGTGGGCGCGGCGGGCGAACTATCGTTTAAAAAATCATATCAGACGAATAACGCGGACAAAAATAGAGGATCGTGCTGGAAATATCGGAAATCATACTGTAGGTAGATACCCGACTCGGGACCTGACATCCGGCCACTCGGTTCCATACTCTCTTCGAACATGATGTTTCAGCGCGAACACAAATCCAACTAGTAGTCTAATAACTGAAGCTTTGGAAAGGAGGTCCTCTCGCAGCTTCTGCTCCACTTGGGTCTGCGTCGGTGGAGTAGTTTTGGGTCGGATACGGGGTCCATCGGGAATGTTAAGCCAGATCAAGCGGGCGAGATTACGAGTAGTAATCCTTAAACGGGACCATTGGCCACTGTTGTTGACACAAATATAAGAATATGTTTAATTCTGTGCAAAAGGTATGCTAAGGATTATATACTTACCGGGCATCTTGGTAACGTTGGTAGCTAACGTATAGCTTGAATGCTATAGCGATACTAGCGACGATACCTAGAGTTTGGACCATGTTAGCTAGCGTCTATGTGTTTCGATTTCTCCCTGTGGTACAGAGTTTCGAACTGTCGTAAAACGAGATGTACGTCTTTGCCTCCCCCTCCTGACGGCCACCCGAAAAAGAATGAAGCAAATGTCATCACCGAATACAGCTTCGGAATGCGGAGGGCAGGGTGGGTATTTATCCACTTTCAAGAAATTATAAACGTACCTAGCAACGGGACTAAGCCCTCGTCTACTTGGAGGTTGTAGTGAAATAGGTGAACATATGTGATAGCTGCAGACCAGAGACCTACGAAGACAAGACTTGGCAGTGTTGAGAATATAACACCACTGCGAAGCTTGAGAGGGTGTGGTAACCTCAAGGGTTTGAGAGTGTGATCTTGAGACTTCTACAGAGAGATATAGATAGCTAACAGTTAGCATTTCCGGCAGCCTAGCTTGAAGGTTTCATATCAAATATAAAAATATGGGTAATTGGGCTTTTTGAGATAGTGTAAGTTTGGTAGTCATGATATATGATACCTCATGTTGAAACCCCAAGTCGCAGCGATTGATTTCAAGGAGATTTTGTTTATATTACCTTCGTCATGTTGAAATTATGTCTTTCTCTCTTTCTTTCTTACTCGTCCTTCTTGTTTTCAATAACCCAAGTACCGAATATCTATCAAACGAAATAAACAAAACTCGAGCTCCCAAAAATTTAAACGAATCTTGACTGTTTTGAGATGCGTATGTACGGGTATTTCGATACCTTTCTTGGTTGACATATAGCGAAAGTAAAAAAACACAAAAACAGGTAAAAGATTGTGCCCCCGTCGAGCCCAGCTCTAAAACGGGTTTGGAATAAGAGTTGAAACACTTGCTGAATGATAAAGGTTATTGTATAGAAAATGATATATTAAAGGATAAAAAACGAAAGTAATTGTTCTTCTGGGGGGGAAAGCACTACATTCTTCGCCGCAGCTCAGCTGGACGGCGAACTCTTTGCCTTCGTGATCTCCTCCATTACGGTAATTCGGATAGAAAGAAGGTCCCTACAATTCTCAAAAATGGAAGGATTGAAGATGCACCGCAGTATATGTATCCCATCCTTTTCTACAAGCCCGAGCAGGCACTCTACGTGGACAAGGGCAAGCCGAACGGGGGCTCCAGGCTTACTAGCAATAAAAAAAGCCCGATCTAAGCCTTTCCGCCAATTCCTGCGACTTCTGAGCCTAACGAACCTCTTATTATTAGCCCGACTCTAACCTTTACCGGCGATTCGATTCGCCAAACTCGGACCAGGTCCCCCGGAAAGATTCGATTCATGACTTCAACTACGCTTTGGAACGCTGGCGAGTTGGGCGTTTGCACGCAACCTGGCAATCTGCACCTTGTTACACCCTTTGCAGCAGGAGCGAGAAAATGGTGTTGCACTGCTGTCAGGTTAAGCGCCGTACAGCCCTGCAGCACCGTTTATTTGCCCAAAGCTTCGAAAAGCAGAAGGGGGGGAGGAATCGATAAAAAATCTAGAAAGGTTAAATTAAGACAGTGCAATCGCAGAGGGGTCACCCTAGCAGAAATCAATATCGAGATGATTGATATATCTCATTTCTGTCGCAGAAGTCACTGGGGTGCTGTCATGTTGGCTACGTGGGCGCGAAGGTCTACGGGATGGCATTTGATGTTGGATTTGGGTGCGAACAACACACTGTGACTGCAGCCCTTCCTCACTCACACTGTTAGCGCTTGCCTCGTTTTGGAGACAGGACTTTGGGGGTATTCCTTTGCTGGATGGGGCGAACTGGACGACTCGGAGCCTTTGCTGTAGCGCTTTGGTATAGATTGCGTAAATTCATGCAAGCAAGATGTAAGGTACGCAGCCAAGGTAACTATCAGTGGCGGCCCGCAGCATACAATGGTACTCAGCTCTACTTCATGACAGCTGCAGCTGCCAAAAGTCAAAATCTTAAGAGAATATCTAGGCGCTTCCATAGCGCCCAAAAATCTCATAATATATTACGGTAAGCTAACGGAGCGATTTGATTTATGATTTTATTCTTATCAAGAAAGAAGACAGCTTCGTGAAACGATCTAATATATCGTGTCGATCGCTTTACTTTTCATAGAAAAGAGCTAGTCTATAACACGGGTTTTGATTGCTATTTAATCGATCGAAGATTTTTTTATAAAAGTGACTGGAAACCAAAGAAAAGGCAGAAGATAAGACCTAAGAAGAGCCCTCAAGTTTATTTCGATAAAGCTCCGTACTGAGGTCTTGCAATCGCCGGGCAGCCTGCTCTGGCGTAATGTCTCTCTGTGGCTCAGCCAGCAGTTCGTACCTAGAGAAATGATCCACATCCGTTAGATAGATATCTCATCGCCAAAAGATGGCAAGGCAGTCATAGCCGAGTTGCTCTTATCAGAACCGATTAACCTTACCCAACTTGAAACTTCTTGACCGTAGCGCTCCTCAACAATGGCGGCAAAAAGTGGAAATGGACGTGACTCGCGGAATGTTCCTCCTCCGAGCCCTTCAGCGGCGCCTGATGAGTTCCCATACCTGTCGATCATTCATTAGTATCGCTGCGATATAGCTCTCCACAGAATATCACCTGTTTAAAAAATGCTGAAAATAGCTTGAGGAGGAAAGTCTTGATTATTACGGAAAGCTCAACTCACTGTATGGAAACTTTGTTTCGAACAAGTTGTCATACTTGACAGTGATCGTACTGATAATCTCCGAGAAAAGCTCGACGTCCCGCTCGCTCTGAATTTCCAAGATGTTCTTGATACACTTCTTACTGATCACCAGAGTCTCAAACGGCCAGAAGGCCCACCAGGGGCAGACGGCCAACCAGCCGTCGTTCTCAGCGACGATACGTTCCTTTTTCTCGCTCTCGACGGCAAGATAGTCGCAGAGCATGCAGGAATTGTGCGTTCTCTTGTATTCGATCAGATTCTTGAGCTCCGCGGCTGGCTCTTCGGGAAGGTGACTTGTGGTCCATGCCTGACAGTGGGCGTGCGGGTTGCTGCAACCCATGGACTCGCCCTTGTTCTCGAAAATTTGGATATATCGGAACGGAGTGTTCTCCTGCACATCCCGGTAGAGGTTCTTCCAAGTGTCTACTACCAGGGATATTTCCTTGATTGACATATCGGCCAAGGTCCTAGCGGATGCAAAGTCAAATTTGATCTTCTCTCGTTTCCCTCCGATGAGAGAGGGTATTCGACAGGGGAGGGTATGCTATCCCTACTTGTTGTGCGCTGGCGAGAAGCATATAACAAAGCACTTGCCCTTTACGCCCTCCGCTTTGATCAATCGCGACGCCTTGTCTGTTGATTCCCATTCGCATCATCGGGACATGTTAGCCACCAGGACTCTTAAACCATGTATATGATAATCAAGCACGGTCCTTACCATCTCCCTTTTCTGATTCATAGTCCTCCTGGGTCTCCTTGACCGCCGAGAAGTCGTTCACGAAGATGAAGGTGCTGTCATAGTCCGGGTTCTGAGCTCCGCCAGATCTTTTGTTCCTGGGGCATAGATAGCACTAGGCGGAAAAAGGACAACGAATATGAGTTTTCGGACGATCCCAACATTCCCGAGATCCCGGTAACCATCGCGGCGTGCGGGAAGTAAAAGAAATTCCCCAGAAAAAAGTCCTTAGCTTACTTTTGGGTCGTATTCCGGTAGCGTATTCTTGTTCGGGGCCTCTTCCTGTCCTCTGGTAGAATAATAAAAGTTATCAAAAAACAATGTCCCAACTTAGTCTGTTTTTGAACAATAACGGTGCGTCATTTGACCGAAATATCACATATTTCAGGGCACAAGCAGCTTAGATTCCCCCTTCAAATATGTAGAGAAGGAGAACACTGGCCGGATTTGTCTTGCGTTGCTGGTAGTCAAATACCACAATGGCTACAAGCAGCCACAGTCGTGACGAGATGTGACAGGACAGCTTTGGAACTCATTTGCAGGAAAGAGAAGCTTACTGCCAAGGCCGCTTGCTTCTATGCGGAGATACAAGAATCCAGTTACCCCTCAGCGGGTTGTATCGTCTGTGCGATATATCGTCCAAGACTGAGTCCATTGCCGGTCGAGATAGTGGGGAACAAGAGGGGCCTTATTTTTAACCTTCTCTGCTGAACCGAGTTTGATTGTCCTTTCTGATGCTAAAAGTAGAATCGGCCGAATTTAAACTTGACACAAGCTTGAGATCGAGTCGCAGCTGGAAGGTTCGTCTCGATCTATCAAATGGGATCGTTATCGAATCGGAGAGCGCACAGCAGAGAGACCAGCAAGTGCCGGAGGGGGCAATTACGTTCCGGCTCGGCTATCGAATAAGGAGCCTCGGAAGGACTTCAACCTAGCTTAGCCTCAGTCTTGGGTGGAATTTCCTGCTCCGAAAAGCACCGGGAAGTTCAAGCTCAGCTGCAGGCGCACAATACGTCAAGACCTTTTCGGACTGACAGAAAGTAGGTTACCAGCCACTGTGGTTTGAAACCCGTCCGAGGGAATACCCAACCTGGACCGACGGTAGCCTAGCTAATTAGGCCAACTGCAGCGAGTCCTCGCCTTGGCTCCAACGTATGTCTGTTGGATTCTCAACAAGCATAGGCGGGGGGGAAATCAGCCTCTACCCTCGCAGGAACCAAGCAGACAGCCGGGCCAACCGGGTTCGCCTAACACATTCGCATGGCAAAGGGAATGCATTATTCTGTTCCCGATGCAGGAGCACTCCTCCAGAAGATCCTCGTCCAGTTCTCATACCTGGGGCCTCCCCAGTGCAAAATGAAAAGCGATCTCATTCCAAACGAACGCAACGGACTTCCCTTTGCGATCTTACGTAAACGTGGGCAGTAGAGATATCTCATTCGACGATAGTACCCATTTCCTCTCAAACGGGGAATCTTGTTTGCTAGCCATTCATTGCTTGCTTTCTTTTCCCGCCCTCCCGCGCCCACCGCCCACACATCTTCCTCCCTTTTTTGCTTGTCGCATCCACGTTTTTCGCACGTGCCGATAGCAAGAACAAACTGAAAAAAGGTGTAGGGCATGTCTGAGAGAAATAGGAAAAAATATCCCTAAACCCACTGCTAGCTACGCTTTCCTGTGTATTTCCCCGTGCGAAGACGGGTCTGCGAAAACTGGCGTAGATCCCGTTCACGCTGCAGCGTAAAACCAAGATTTCGGCCTTTGCCTGCATATTTCGCCTCACAGCTTAATCTTAATATCCTCGGAGCCCGGCCAGAAAAGAACAAAATGCGAAAATACGGATATTCTTGATTTTTTTTAGTGGAAGCACATCCGCCCAGAGGTAACCAACATATTCTGCTCACGCACCGTGCCCTTCTGTTTTTTAATTCCCCGGGATCGGCGGTGGGTACGGTATCAATGGGTTCTCGGAGTGTCATGGATGATGGATGGGTCCTCGCTCATTAAGCGGACGTATGTACTGTACAAGCACGCCGGTTCACTGAACCAATCTGCAGCTTCGGGACTCCACCTCGGATCGTCAATTAAACCATTCGTTTTCATCCGCCCTTGATCATATTTTTTTCATGGTTTTCGGTATTTTGTTTCGCTCTCGTTAATGAACCGACGGGTTGTGGCTTGCATACTCGAGAAAGCCTAAATCCCCATCTCATGGGGGGCGAGCGAGCAAAATAACCTCAAGAGCAAAAACAAGCGAAGGAAGGAGGTGGGCAAAGGGGATGGAGAATTTTTGCTTAATTATTTATTTTGTCTTGGGATGGAACAGACAGAACCAACTGCCCGTTACCCGATATCCGGATCTGAAATCTGTTATTTGTTTCTTCTGCTATCTACTATCTCAGAAACAAAAAATAATCAAGACCGAAAGAGATGGAAACGCAAGGTGAATTATAATTTCAAGTAAAATCGCCTTCGTCCGTTAGTTCGTGACGGTTTAGAACAGCTTGCATATGCGCAGCTTACTCGTGGCAGGAGAGTGACCCGCGGGTCAGCTTTTTTAAACCATTCCTGTGAGGAGGTGAAGCATCTTTCCGCCCCACGCGCACATGCACAGCGCACTGTCCAGACTGCATCAAGAGAGTTACAGGACACTATATCATTCTACATGCTAGCGAGCAGAGACACGAGAGGGTAAAAAAAGCGAGTTCGCTTTCAAGTTTAGCGTCTATCATAAAATAGAACAACCTCGAAGGGGTTGGAAAAACTAGCGGGGAGCGAGGGTCTTCTTGTTCCGGTGAGACTAGGCCGGAATCTTTATAACTTTTCCAAGCTTTTAGGGTAGGCGTCAGTAACGAGTCTTTGTTGGAAACACAAAGCGGAAGAGGGGAAGGGGTGGGTCTAGAATCTCCGATTTCATTAAGAAAAGAGCGAAAAAAGGAATAAACAATGGGAATATTGAGGATTTTACAATAAATCGAGATGAGGTACGTTACCATGGCCGAAGTTATGGTTACCCAGAATGTGGGGAGGTACCAATCGGTTAACCAGCGGAGAAAGAAAAGAAAAGATATTGTGGAGGCAAAGAATGCAAATGGAGGACAGGTCTGTCGTCCCCTTGCGTTCCGAAGGAATTGATTCCCTGTTCGGTTTCTTGTCGCGCTGGCAGTAGACGGGCGGTTCAAGTGCCACAACTGAACACAAATGCTGTGCCAAAAAGTTAAAAGTCCGCGTAACCTCCAAAATATTTCTCTACGAACGAAGGAGTCGAAGATTTTGCAACCGAAGTCACATTTTCAAAAAAATTAAATGGCTAGCAAAAGTCTTGCTCACCGAAAATTTAAAGGTCATGAGACGAACGGTCTCAGTCTGCGGTGTTAGTGGGCCTGTCGCTCCAAATATAGGATGCATGTGTGCCGTAGACGCTTTAAAGCCAAAAAGAGTATTCCTGACTAAAGTTTCGCTTTTCATATACAGTCTCCACCCTACAGAGTATAGAGAACGTCAAAATTTGTAAAGAACGATCTTCTGCTTGATTTTCTTTTGATCAATACTTTACAACCGCGGTTTTTGAGTTCCATTTTCAAGACGTCAGTTGCCCCAAAGAATACCACTTGATAAAGCAGTATGGAGACTGGCGGCGCAGAAAAAGGTAGCCATAGTGACAAAATTTTAAAGAAGAAAAGACAATGTAAAGAAGAAGAAAAAAATGTACAAATGAAAGACCAGGTATCACATTTTTTTAGAACTCTTGCCTTGACTCCATAACGAGAAACCCCCAAAGCCAAATAAAACAAAAAGAAAAAAGGGAACAAATGAAAATGTAGCCTCAGTTAGTCCTCGCGAACACTGAGAAAAGCAATCCCGAAAAAAAATATCCCAAAAGTTAACCTCCCTCCAATGCCTTTCAGAAGAATATGATTATGCGCGAAACGAAGTTTTTAGGTAGGAATTAGTGCGTATGAGGGGTTTGTCGACGTGGTAAAATATTGAAATACAGAGTCTGATCCTAATAGTTTGAACGTTCGATGCCTTGCATCTGATTTCCGTCCGAATTTGGTGGTCGAGATTGTGAAGGTTGATAGCCTTGGTGCGGCTGATGACTACCACCATAGTGCTGTCCGTGTTGAGGAGGATAGTTATCACCATTACTAGTTGGAGCATAGTGGCTGTCGTTATTCGGTGGAGGACCTGTTCTGGCCCTCGCCAACTCAAGTCTCAAACGCTCCAGCTCCCGGTTGAGATTATCATTGGCAGATGTAAGATTCTGATTCTCGGATGTGAGACTGTGATTAGCATCGGAAAGCGCAGTTTGTTGGTGGCGTATTTGATTGAGATATTCGATTGCTGGAAGAGGAAGAAAAACACAAGTTAGCAAGCCGAAAGAAGGAAGAAAAAACATTGGGATTCAAAAAGATATGCATCGGGAATTGTTAACTTACACTTGGTCAGAACCTCCCATTTGCTGCTCTTTCCTCCACGTTCAGCAGGGAGAGCGTCTCTTAGCTCATCGAAGAGTTCTTTCATTTCCTTTCTCCTCTTTCTCTCCGCGAGCTTGTGACTTATTCTGAGCTCAGGGGTGCGGGAGTATGGAGTGGCAGGAGACGGAGAACCAACGCTAGAGGGGCCGCGTTGCAGCGAGTGATGGTGGAGTTCCTGATAGGAACCTTGATTGAATGTCGGATGTGCATGGTGCGAGCTAGCGGTGGTAGAGTTGGATGCTTGAGAGTAAAGAGAAGTCTGTGAGTGCTGAGGTGCAGATGATTCTTGGTGATATCCGTAAGGCCTACCAGCTTGTCCCGGACCACCGATTTGAGTGTGTCCTGTTGTTCCACTAAGTCCCTCGCGGCTATTTGGCGCTGTAGGTCCTGCAGCATCAGGATCAGGGAAAGCATATGGGAAACCTTTGGTCGGGGAAGGGGCGTTAGGATGTGGGTAAGGGTATCTAGAAGAACCGATAATCGGTGGCGCAACTCGAGCGCCTGGTCGTTCCGCTGCCGAAGCGTGAGATGTTGGGGGCAAGTTATTGGACCACGTCGACGATCCGAAGCTGCTACGAGGCCCGCTACCAGCACTGCTAACACTAGGAGTCGGATAGTGCCCACTTGGGCTGACGGGCGTATAAGGGTGTTGGCCCCCCTCCATGATAGAGGGTGCTGGTGATCCCTGTCCGAATCCACCACTTCGTTCACGTTGAAGCTGGCTCACTAAAGATACCTGACTAGCGGCCGGCGTCCCTTGGGCACTATTCAATTGAAGCGCGGAAAGGCGGGTGTCGAAGCTAGATCGGCGAGAGTTTGAAGGTGAAGTATCAATACCATACGGACTGGTTAGAACGTTTGGAGGGGGACGAGTAGTCGAGTGAAGACTAGTGGTGGAAAGATTAGAGAGACGGGAAGCAACAGCGGTAGGCGAGTGGCTGTGGTGACGGCCGCTCTGAGGAGGGCCATACGGAGGGTTGAGAGACTGAGAATCCCGTTGAGAGTCAGGATTGAGCATGGAGCCTCTGCCTGCGGTCGAGTTTGATTTATCCTGTGTCATAGCTGAGAGGTTCATAGGCGATGAGAAGGACGAGTCTGTCAGTCCGGTAAATTTTGCACAATTTCCAGTCATTAATATATGAATATTTTCAGAGAGTGGATACAGATATGCATGCAAAAAGAAAGGTAAAGAAACATGAGGTTTTCAAAAGATAAATATCAAAGGGGCAGATAGATAGGTAGGTATTTGGGGGTGAACATACGATTGCTAGCAGTGGTCATGGACCAGTTTCCGGAGTCCCTGGTGTCGGTCTTGACGGACGACTGGGAGGGCGAGTAGCCTGATGAACCTGGCGATGGGACCAGAGGCGGGACTGAGTTGGTGAGGTTCGATATGGACGGGAGGGTCTGCTTCTCAACCGCCATCGGAGAGCTGCCTCCATCGCTGCCGCCGGCGTGGGCGCCATCGCGGGGCTCCCATTGACTTCCACCGCTCATCTTGTCGGGAGATTAATATTAATTACTGGTTGTTGTCTATCTGACGGTCAGAACGGACTTCTTCCTCTTCCTTTTCGACAGCGAGGGCGAGGACGACGAAGGACGGCGGGTTCGAAAGAGGGCGCAACGCAAAAGGTGCCCCGAAGAGCAGGCCGCACAGGGACGGAGGGTAGCGCGAGAGCAGCCAGCAGGAGAGACAGTAAACAGCACAGCAGTGTCGGAATCCGAAACTGTCGAAAAACTAGGCGGTAAAACAAACCAGTCGACTGTCAGTTGGAGGGTACTGTGCGTGTTTTGTAGGCCCGTATTCTGCTCCTATCCGCAGCCAAGGTGGTTGTAGGTACAATCGAAGCGTACTAGCCGTAGTAATTGTGGTGGTGGTGGTGGTGGTAGCAAGTGGGCTCGCCCGTATTCGTGCAGACTCCTTCCTCAAATTTAAATGGCCGCTTGAGGAATGTGGGCAGAAAGCTTGGTGGAAATAAAGAAATTTCAACAAACGTGGAAAACGTGTCTGATCTGCCTTTCCCTTCCCTTTCGCTAAGGCTGCCGTGGCGGCGGTGCTCCCCAAAAGTCTAAAGAATGGAAGAGAAGGACGAATCGATCGATGGAACTGAAGAACGAACGAACGAACGGTGAGGGGGCCGTAAAGGGTGGTTCGTTTCGTTTCCTCGATACGATCAGAATAACAAACTTCTTTCCCTGTGTCTCTCCTTCTTGTCGGCGTGATTATTATTACTATCGAGTCTCGCCTTCCGAATTTCTCTCTCGCTGGCGAAGAGGTTAGGACGAGGACGGAGGAAGACTGCCAGAAAAGAAAGTAAGAAAAAAGGAAGAAAAGGGTTTGGTTTTCTAGAGTTGGAAGGCCAGCCAGAACAAGACGATGTGTGTGTGGTTGGTTTAGTCTCGTCAGGTTCCGTACAGGTTATTAAGAGGGGGTGAGAAGGAAGGGAACGTCGTAGTAGAAGTAGGTACGCCGGGAATGGAAGTTGAGGGATCGGATCAGGAGTTGTGGGTTCGAATTGGGCCCGCCAGAATATGTGGTTCTGTACGAGTCTGTACTATGCCTGTCTCCTCTGGATGGATGGATGGATGTCCAGGACGTCCCTCTAGTCTCTATTATGTATGTATGTAGTATGTAGGCATGTATGGGTGTGTATGTAGGTCTGGGTGGATGGGTGGATGTATGTAGCCTGGCTCCACTTCGCACGATTTTCCCACGAGGGCAGGGCAGCGGCCACACTTTCTCTGGATCCGTAAAGCTTTAAAGGAGGGAAGGGGAGGGCGACCTGAGCCTCGGTGGAGTCCCCGCAACCTGTTCCGTGTGTCTGTCCGGTCTTTCTTGTGTCTGTCCGTTCTGCGTCGAACGGAACCGACTAGCCTCTTTTTTTGTTTCTTTGCTTTTCTTGTCTGTCCTAGCGGAATAAGAAAATACAGTATTTATGAAGGGCTCGAGTTTGCCGGGGTAGCCCTTCTTTCGTTTCTTCTTCCTCTCAGTAGTAAGCGGCCAAAAATCACACTAACCAAGCTGGACACCGAGACTATCGGGAGATCAAGCTGTCAACTTTTTGGCTTCCGTTGGCGGGGTGGCCGCTGTGATTGGTACCAAAATCTGACTCTGCTCTGCTCTCTTTCGTGACAGTTCAGCCTTTTTCAACTTAGTCGTCGGAAGGTCCGACCTATTTAAATGTTATTCCTTACTGTCGAGAAAAGAAAGTTAGTTGGCGTACCTGAGTTTGGACTTGGAGAGCCTAGCCAGTGTGCGGAAACTGTGCAGCGCGAAGGGTGGAGTCCTTCCCCCCAAACGTCAATCACAATGCTGGAATCGTTTTTCTTTTTGGTGGAAAAGCCAAAGATTCGCCTAAAAGGGGGATAGCGAACAGGTAGCAGGACAGAAAAACCAGACACCCTCAGAACAGGACCAGGTACTCTCTGCTTTTGCTGCAAGAACAATTTGCTGGCTTGCAACGAGGTTTTTAAGGTGCTTTTGCCGGGATATCTCATGGGACGGACGGATGCTGAGGCAGTCCCAGAAGGCTAAGCTTGGGGGTGGCTTTCAACGGGGGAAGGAATCTTCAGGGACCTCTCCCGGGATCGAAAGGAGAATATAGCGGTTTTTTAAACAAGCTGAGGTATGTTTCAAGCGACAGAGAAAGGGAAAAGAGTAGAGAAGTTCCAAAAGACAACAGAAAGATGATCTCCAACATATAAAAAGCAAGGACGGGGGGGCTGGACAATGTATCTCTAAAGTCTCTCTTTGCTTGGCTTTATTCCTCGATGATGCCTTATTATAATAATAATCCAACGCTTCGTGCTACGTGGGTAATTAGGCACTGAATCGAATCAAACGAACTGTCTTGACTTTTTGCTTCAAAAAGAAAAAACAAGACGACTCTGTTTTCTCCAGTTTCTTTCAAAACCGCGAAACGTTGAGGCGTCTGAGGTCTGTGCAAGTTCGGTATTATTATCGTTTAATAACAACAGATGAATAAACCGCCTCTGTCGACGGTCCTTTATCTGAAGTCCAAGTGGCTGATGCGAGCAAGCAAGCGACGTTTCAACCATCTGAAGCCCGTCCCCATGCACACAAGTGACTCGCGCGCAAATCAAGAGGGGACTGAGCAACCCCTCTTTCTGCTGTATTTCTGCTCACAAGCCGGCACGGGTACGACTCCTCCATACAGAGAGCGGGCGGAGAGGAGAGACATGCACTCACACACATACGCCCAACGAACATCGGCGAGTGCTGTCTATATCGTGCCTTTCCGTACCAAATTATAAGAGAATAACCCCTCTCAAAATTCCGTGGTTCTACATAGAAAAGATGCCCCCAGGCCTTGTCGACCAGGATCAGTCCCCCATCCGAAGTCTAGGTTCCTGCGCTCTGCAGATTGGTCTTGATTTCTCCCGCAAAAGAAATTTAGTGCATTGACTTTCTCGACCCCTAGCTTTCCCTAGGCCAGAGGCGAACGGGTGATATGCCCTGGACGAAATGTCGTGGAACTTATCTCCCCCTCTATGTCTGCGCAACCACCTTTCCCGCAAAAAACCAGGGTTTATTAAAGAAAGAGGGAAAAGGAAAAAAGATCCCTCCATCCATGTCTTTTCCAGAAGGTTGGACTTCTGAAGCAGCTTGGAACGAAATTTAAAAAATCGTCTGGGTAAACTCGAAAACCACATTCGCAGAACAATAAAACACATGGAAACCGTGGCTTAAACCGAATAAATGAATCGTTCGACATTTTTTTTCCAAAACAGAAGTGAAAGGAATTTAAAAACTAAACTCACTAATTTTCTTTTCTTGTTTAGACTGGAAGGCTAAATTCGCTGTGATTCGGTCTATATATGGGATGGATGACCCAAGACACCGACGACTGAGAAAGCGAGTGGCACAAGTCACGGATCGAGCTCAAGCCTTTCTGTCCCAAATAAAAATGGAAGAAATGCTATACCGCGGCACATATGCAGAGCGGTAACATGAATTGACATAGCCTAAACCAACCCGTCAGTGTGAGGCGGGGTCTAGAATGATCTTCTGTTCTCATATCGATGAGCGTACCACTCGAACAGAAAATACCGTTTGACCTATAGGAAAGTCAAGAAAGGGTGGTACTCTTGGATACCTGAAAACCCCGCTGCTCAGCCTACAATGGAACCGTCAAGAGGTGTCATTAACCTGTGTCGGTTGCCAACATGTGAAACGTTGAGCAGAAGGCCTTGGACAAGGGGCAAGTCCGACCTCGGGTCGTATAGGATTTTTTTTCATCTCGCCTTTGTAACATCGCGGCCTTATGTCCGGGTTTGAGAATAATTCATCGGAAAAGAGTAATATTACTTACCAGCAAAATTGGTTCTATACCACTTTGTTTTTTGTTAAAGGTTCGCCCCTTACAGATAGTATATTGTTGGCCCTTCTTTACGCTCAACCGAAAATGCCTTGTGCTCGCGACGTCGTATCTGTGAGCAGCCGGGGGGGTACCTGTTGGAACATGAGATATATCATCAGATCTGCCTTTCCTTGTCCAAGAGGAGGTACCACAGTTTGATGTAAGACGAGCCTAGTTGTTATAGCTAGGACGAAAGGAAAGATCGTGTATAACCGCTCCATGACTGGTGGTATCAGAACATGCTTACCTTGTCTATTACTAGTCAACCACTTTTTGAGATCCAAACGTGGTAAATGTGTTGATTGAAGAATACGAAGCATGATGGAAGAGTGTGTCAACAGCATGCGAGATTTTACAGTATCTTATATACACGATATGAGAGCCAAACGTGTCCATATGTTGGACGGACGAGAGTCTTAGAGTGATAGACATTTGAGGTGCATGAAATTCACGTATATACACGTATACATGCTGGTGATCTTGGAGTCCTGCGGCGCTGTTTATAGGTTATAAAGCTCTTATACCGACCTGCTTCATCGCGAGAGATTGTGATGGGGTGAGGATTATAACAGAAATCCGGGGGAGCACGTTACAAGATTACCAGTGCAAACGAGGCACCAGCATCGATGCACGTATATTTTGCACATTGAATAAGAAATGGATCATATTGCCTCAAATAAAAATTCAATATTGTGATCTCAAATATGATAATTGATTTTCGCATACCCCGTCAGCTTGGTTCAGGGTATACTCTGATCGCAGCACGAACTCGAGATTGACCCGTCGGCCGGCCGGACATGTAAAAGCAGATAGAAATGTCCGAAGCAAACGCATATAATATAACGCGTTTCAGCATTGGCACGATAATGAAAGGCTTGTCCTGGATTCTGGCACTCTGTGTATAAATTCGCTCCAGAGATATTTAGAATTGGGAAGAGACATAGCGATCTTTGTGGTTATCAATTGACTTCTTCGAGCAACACATAAATGGCTTGCTGTTGTTGGATGCCCATCCAAAAGATCCCTCGATCTCCATAGCCTTATCGTGCACATCAAAGCCTGGCAATCGAATATCGCGGCAGTTTATAGTTTTGACTATGCTTCCGCGACAAATCGGGTAGTGCTGTAGCCACATCCTCTTATAATACTCCACTCGGCAAAATGTAACACCAGGAAGCGGACAAGGAGATATTAGAACTGCTTGATATGGACAGCATTTGAGCATACTAGCACGATGCTCTCTTAGTAATATTCCAGGTTAACGGTTCGCGGAGAGTTGGACCTTTCTTATTGTACCCTCTCGTTAAAGATGTTCAAATCACGTTACTTTGCTGTTTTTCTGTGCGATATGGAGCGTAGGCTTTTTACTAACCTCATTTTGTCTATCAGTTTTAAGATTAAGACACTCAGTCCGACAGCGCAATAATATTCATTTGATATACAACCATAGTGATTTTGGGCAATATAACCCTTGGAAAAGCTATAAGTGGCTTCATTATAATCGAGCCGTCTCAAATTTGACATGCTAAAGAGAATGAAAGCGTCTTTTGGCCTATCGTAAACTCGATATCCACTGTCCATTCGCTGCGTTGTTCCCGTTTGTGTTGGAACTGGCCCGAGCTCTGGGACACTAACGCCCTGATCTGCCCAGGACACAAGTTCCTTCCCATCCCTTCGCCCCACAATACGTTGAGGAACTACAAAGACAGCAGTCAAAGGTACCCCGGTGGTCAGCCAAAGGTAGTGGCAAGAAGACAACTGATTTCACAGCATTTGAGAACTGGAACAAAACAGGAGACTCCGTGCAGCTGTACGGCAGCCACGTGCGTACCATATGTTACCACTCAGACGCAGTTCGGCGGGCCTAGCCGAAGTACACGAGTTCGGGGCAACCGGCAGCTGAACTCGAATGGCAAATGCAAGCCACAAATTGAACTGCTCGCAACCGCCCTCATGAACTCTATGCGAGGGCGTTCTGCTAGAGCCCATGGCGCTGAACTAACCAACGCCCTTACTCATGTTGAAGCTTCTGGCGTCCTAATTTCGAAAACTCAAATTTCTGCACATCAGCATTTTTCTTTATCCCCTTACGCTCCCTGGACTCGTGCCATTAGAAGAGCCAAGATGGGATGCTTCGAAGCAGAAAAAAAAACAATCATCAAAACGACAAATAATGTTCCATCCCCCTACAAAAAGCTTATGCAGGATGTCCCTTCCAGAAGTTTCAAATCCTTCCATGACACCGGGGTCCTTCTCATTTGAGTTACACCTTGGAGGGCCACCTCGATTTCCGGGTGAAGATCCTGTTCATCAGCGAGATTTCCTCGCATCTTTGGAGGATTGTTGAACCTGAAACCGGCTCGCCGGGAGAATGTAAGGCTTAACCTGTTAGGGGAAGGTGCACCGTTATTACCAAGCCCTCAGGCTAACGCTTTTCCGCAATGGCGACGCCGCAACACTTGCCACCCATGTCATTTCTCTTGCCGGCAAAATGTGTTCGTCCAAGTTGACACACCAAACCCTCTCACCGATATGGCTATCGTGATTGCTACCCTCATTTTTCTCCTTGCATTGAAAAATGTACCATGCATTTTTTTTAATGACGACTTGTACATGTACATGTATCGTGGCACCTTCTCTTTGGCTTCTAGAATGTTTCGAATTGAAATCGGATCACATTAAGCCCAGGGCTTCTAGCTTCTGACGTTTATCCCTCATGCGTATGCGTAATGCAATAGTCGGCAATTGCAAGCCCAGAGAGACATTTGTTTTGGACCTCGTCCTGGCTGTTCGAGTTGTTATCGATTCATTGAGCCTTTTTTAACGGGCGTTACCCCTCCCGCCGGACAATTTCTTCTTCAAATGTCAATGCGCAAGTTGCAAGTGGAGAATCTCAATTGATTTTCGATCAAGCATCAATTTTGGTTCCTGCCAAGAACTGGGTCTCAATCAAGGATACCCTCGATAAATCGATATTAACTTATAATCTCGCTGGCAATTGTTGTCTGGAAACATTTCTGTTATCACAAGCAAAATGAACTGTCGCTTTCAGATAGATTACATAGTAAAGATTGAGATACGGAATATAATTCTCCACAATATAGGCATTCTGATATTAGGGCTCACGATCAATAGTTACAGCGGGGAACCGTCCACAAAAAAAACCTCATGATGATAAAAGCGGCTCGCGAAGTGGATTCGACGGCAGCGACAGGCTCAAATAATAAACGCTACCAGCCGTCTGCATAGTTTTCTCTTTGCCGTTCACCCTATTTAGCCCACAGATACCGAACCAAAGTTTAAATCCAAAGGCGAGAAGGCAAAAAGATGGGGAATTGGTTGAGCTTTGGCTAATAGACGATGCTCAATTTCTACCGCGGCTGTATCTTTTTCTCTCCCTTTTTCATAATTAATGCAGGAGTGAAAGGCTGAAGCCAAACTGAGGGAGTAATATTGCATTTAAGGGCAAAATCCTGGTATTCATGGCGTGACGGTAGGTCCTACACCGTCCCTGGACGCAATAAATATGAGGAGAGGGGCTATGACGCACGTGCCCGGGTTTTTGGAGTGAGAAAGCTACCATGTGAACGGAAGTTGGTGAGCGATTCGTGATCCTCGTTCGTGTTACTCCAGCAGAAGCGATGCGTCTCCCCCGTCTGGTGTGCCAGGATTACCACCTTCCAGAAACTTGAAGAACTGGATTCGATTGCCATCGATGTCCTTGATTTCAAATTGGCGATAGCCCCATGGTTGGTCTTTGATCGGCACCGATATTTCTACTTTTCCCTCATCTAACAGGAGCTGATAGTATTTGTCTAATTGATTTGTTCCCATTGCAATCATGGCAGCAGAAGGTTCGAAAGGGCCGGGCTTCCTGAAGAGATATATATTTGCATCGGCTTTTTTACCAACGGCAACTGAGCACATCTCCGCTTCTTCTTGCGGGCAATCATCTGGATGCACCCCTCCAAGCGTAAAGTGAAGTGATTCTGTGTAGAATTTGACAGTTGCGGCGACAGAGGTACATGGGAAGTGGGGTATAATCTTCCACGAGGATAGTAGTAGCTTCTTGGTTGTGTTCTCTGTCATTTTGGATGCAGAAGTGGTGAGGAGAAATGAATTCAGCACTGTCAGTTGATTTAGAAAACAGGGGGCAACGATTAAAGTTGTATACAGGTATGATATATCGCGGTCGGTCGCGAAGTTAAACGTATTTATAACGATGTAGCTAAGTAGACGTCTAGACGCGTCCACACGTAAATGCGAATAGCATGAATGCTCGATAGAGGTGCGACGTCATGTGTTGCTGCAAAATACAACGGACTGAACATTCTCAACACACTTTCCACGTTTTCCTAGGCTAGGGGGTATTGAATACTGTAAGATCGGGACCCGGATCCTCAGCGTGGTCTAAAGCTTAAGCGGTTCTTGATTTTCAAACTGACTCGAGTACAGCCTCATGCTGCGGACCATTAAAATCGCGCTATTTAGCTCCTAGAGAGTGTCGTGTGCCAATGTTCCTTCTCGTGCGAAAGTTTCGCAACTCGCACGTCTGTCTAAGACTAACAGGCTGTCTATCCATACGCCGATATATCATGATATGCATATATGCCTGGAGCCTCGAGGTGCATGAAAGCAGCATTGTTCTCCGGAGGTCGGGCCTATCTAATTTACGCAGCGGGTTCATTATATGCATAGATAATTTAAATCTGTAGATCTGGTAACAAAGAAAAGAAAAACAAGCCTCACTTGGCTATTTACCCCAGGGTAGAAATCCTTTCTAAGATTGTCCTGTAGTTGCAGTAGTTTTATACACATTTTTTCGATGTTAGTTATTAAACCTCTCGAATTAAAAAGACCTCAAATCTAATCTCTAATACCCATAGTAAGCGAAAACATGGTGCTTGTTTACCAAAATACAAACCACTCGAGGGCTCTCCCTCAATATTGCTCACAATCATAGAGTCAAATAATCTTACCAAAGCCATGTGATCCGCACGAGTATACGTCAAAGGATCACGAAACCTCGATATATACATTGCTCAAAGGATAACAAGGGAGCTGGCGCTTAAAACAACTAAAGACGATGCATTCCAAGCTCGCTCCCAGGCGATTTCTGCTAATCTTGTCCTTAGTGCCACTATGTTCCGCTTTCCACATGACTTTAAAGTGGGTTGGAGCGAGTCCGCTTAACACTGCGGGTCTCATCGATGAGAAGAGACCTATGTTTACCCAAGCAGGTATTCCCATTTGCAGATCTTTGCGACCACCCGAGGGAGCCGACGAGGGTCTCGTGGAGGCAGTATCTATACTTAATGGTTTTGATCTTGAGTCAATGCCTGCTGTAGCCTTTTGGCTAGGCCCAGGTTGCGCTCGGGATCCACAGATTTTTATTCGCTGGATCAATGCACCAAATACGAAAACGTGGGAGTTGGTTGATTTCAACCGACTCCTAGATGGATACGGAGATCAAATGGTCGCGCCTTATCTGTCTTGGCGGCCAATACTAGCTAGGGAGCTCAATGAAGCGTTTATTGACTATCGACACCCCAGTGGTCTCAACATTGGTGGATATGCTATTGTTGACGGCGATGTCTCAAACCCTATACGCGAGGCGCCATTCATTGGAGAGGATGCTGGAAGCGGCCCTATCGTTCAATATGGTGTTCTAGCGGCCGATGCCACTGTCGGCCAAGCGTCTCTCGAGGGATTGGGTGTCCTCTTATCTATCCATTTCCCCGATGCGAATGTGCCGACGCTACCAAGCCGAAGTAAAACAGAAATTCCTTTTAACTTCGGCTCTGATATTGTAGAAATACCGGAAACCCAATCTTCACACCTCAGATTTCAGATCAAAGATAAGAGCATGCCAGTATTGAGGGAAAAGTACAACGGCGATTTTCCTGGGTTTAAACACCCGCCCCAAAGCATGATCCCAAGCATACTGGAAGATTTGTCGCAGGGCAGCGAATTCTTCGCCCCGGATGATATTCCAACAAATACAGGGCCATTTTTCGGAGAGAGACTCAATATGGACTGGAAGAGCAGAATACCCCCAGTTCCTCAGCAACTACTTGATCACTATGCGAACAACCTTGCGATTTCATCCAATTTACGGCGTCCTCCGCAATTTCGATATCCTGGTGCAGGCCCGGTTATGCAGCAATTGCTCAACAAGCTAGATATCAAGCCTGGAGGAGATAGACCTCAGACGGTAGAAGATATACTACTGAAGCCATCTTTCTTCTCAGATATATTCCGTGGACCAACAGGGTCGGATCCGTATGCAACGATGGGAGTAGATCCCTTCGAGCTCGCCAATGCATATCGGGCACAACAAGTCCAGAACTCTAATGACAAGAAGAATACTCAAGGCGGAATGGCGGTGGAAGGTACTAATCCACCTAACATCAACGCTCCTATCCGACCAGATCAACTTAGCAATCTTATTGGCCAACGAATATTTCCAAACTACGACGGTAGCAATATAGGGAACGAAAATATTCCAGATGATATAACGGGAGCGTTACCTAGAACGCGGGTACAGCCTATTCAGAAGCCAATTCGACGGGTGTTTAGGAAACTCCAAATGGCAAATGATGGCCAGGATCTCGAAAATATCACTGTCATGCAGGAGGAAGGTGTAGAAGAACGACCAACGGGACAAATGATTGCGGGAGAAGATCCCTTCGATTTACCAGATACTGATCTCTTGGCCGGACTCGATACGGAGCAAGAGATTGTCAAAGCTCAAGATACTGTTTTTGAAACTTGGAATCCCAGTGATGGCGGCGCACCTCATATGAGGGGCTCTAATTGGATGAACCAAGATAAATATTACTGAATGGGTTCAGCTTTGGAAGGGTTACTCTTGAATAATTCATATTTGTATCAATTAAGGTATCGTTAATTAATTTCATAAATCATATAACTTGCAAGGGGGCACGATAAGCAACATTGGACTATCTAAAGTCAAGAAATGCTTCCGTATTACAGGCCCTAAATCCACTTAAGCATGGACAGCGCTTGCGCTGCTAAGGCTTCCCTTTTCAGCGGAACCAATACTGGCGCCGCTGGATGTGGTCGATGTTCTACGCCTTCTTGAGAACAAGAAGAACACAAGACCAACAAGACCAACAACAGCCAAAGTGACCATGGCTCCAATGACGCCAGCCACGGCGTTCGAAATGCCGCTTCCGCTGCTAGATCCTCCCACAGATCCAGTTGACAGGCTGGGGTTGTAAGCAGCACAGAAAGCCTCCTCGCTCATGCACATGCTGCACCATTTCTCTACGGATGTGATGGCTCTCTCAGAAATCTGAGTGACAAAGTCGGTCCACGAGATGGTGGTTTCCTTTTGCCCGAAGAGAGGGAAGGCGGTTAATGGAGCACCGACGTCGGAGCCATTGCGGAAAAGGAAGCGAACTTTGAGGTCGTCTACATTGGTTGGGAATGTTGTGACATCAGCCTCGGTGAGGACTTCGAAAGCCATTGTGGAAGCATAATCTGGCAATCCGTAGAAGTTTGGACTGGCCATGGTCAGGTTGGTAAGGCCGAAGAACGCAAGGAATGTGTCGTAACTTCCTGCGAAGAGCGAAAACTTGAGCTTTCCCTTGCTTGTGACGGTTTGGTTCAACTGATTGAGGATCGCTCCAGCCAAGGTCTGAGCATGAATCGAGCGTGCCGGTTGCGACATGTTGTAGTTCAATCCGAACTCCGCGCTGTCAGCGAGAGTTCTGAGCTGGAAGAGTTGCTCAGCAGTAACTTTCTCGGAAGCGGAGCTGTTGTGGATCTGGGCGACATTGATAAGATCAAAGATGTCATACGCTTTAGCATAGTTGAGCTGAGACTGCTTGAAGTCGTATACGTCCTCAACTTGACCCCAGAATTGCTCATAGAAGGATTTAGTAGCGGAATCTCTTTCCATGAAAACTGCACTATCCTCGAAGCTTTCCGAAGCCGTGGTAACAGCAGGACAGCCGTCATCTCCCTTGATCCAAATGGTATTGGGGGATTCGGTGCCAGGGGCATGAAGGATAACGTATTGGTATCCGTTCAAGGGATTGGTATATGTAGTACCGTTGTTGAGGGTATTTGTCGCAATCTCAGGGTCAGTCTCCTCGAGTGGCGGATATAATCCTTGGAGGAAGGCAGTTGCGGTATTGGCAAGGACCTTTTGGTCTGGAGAGGTAGCCCAGACCTGCGAGGTGACATATTGGTCTTCTGAAATACCGAGGATCTGCTTCGAAGAGTTCGAAGACAAGTACAGGTTACGGTAGAAACCACCAGTTTGGTAGTTCTGTTGGAACCCAAGGTTAGTCAAGCTATATCCGGAATAGTGCTTGGAAGTACCTAATGTTAAAAAATATAATCAGTATCAAGAAACATATAATACACATCTCTTTGGTATGTTCATAGAGTCGAGGATCGGCTGAAGGGATCGAGCATTTGAAGGATCACTTACGATCTCCGTGACGGCTGAAGACAGTCAATCCAAGAATTGTCTCTCCCATAACAGGAAGGACCGAGGCGCCCAAAAAGACGAGAGATGATTTGATAGCCATTGTCGAATTGTTTCAAGCCCTTTCGAAATTACTTGCAGCACGTCAACCCGAGTGTCAGGTTGAGGGGTATGGGCAGCGATATATATTCTTTTCCATTATTGCAGGCATTCATCCTCTTGGCTATTTCGATCGGTCTGCGGGAAACTAGCTGCAGTTGGCAAGACAAGGAATTTTCTGAGATGGCAGGAAGTTTTCTTTGACTGCAGGCACAAGGGCGGCTTCACCCGCTATCGACCGCCTCCGTTGCCTGGTGTGCCGTAGTCCACGCCAAGCAATTGATACACACGAGATCTTCTTTTGGAAGGAGTGCGGTGGCGAAAATTACCGGCCTCCCCCACATTGAGGTTTGTGTATGCTTCTTCCTTGTTAACCGATTGCTAGAGTTTCCATTACAAAATACAGTTTCAATGTGGAGCTCGGGATAGATGCTTTGATTATTTTCGAGTCCTGGATTCCTTGTCGAAATTCTTAGTCAAAGTGTTGGCTTGTTGCAACTTCTGGCGAAGGCGGCCCACCGCGATGCCGACCATGCAGACTTTCATGCATTATGTCAGTCAGATATGCGACCCCACAACTTGTATCTCAGCAGCTTTGCATCTAGGCAGGCAGTATTTCTTCCGAGGAGATAAACCAGTGGGGTAAAGATCATGCTGTCGCTCGCTAGATATTAGTAGATGATAAGAAGATAAACCAGCTGCACGGATTCATTCCGACCAAATTGTTTAGAAATCATGACTCTTTATTACGCCGAAGCCGGCATCTTTTTAGGTAAATAGAGCGCGCTTCGCGAGGAATACTAGAATTGATTAATATACACCGCGCACTAAGAACGCCACGCTTATGTTATCTTGAATCTTGGACAAGATTTTAGGAGCCGCGAGTAATCAAAATCTCATGAGGGTATTCTTTGGTTCAACTGTCGCTGAGTGAAGTTTGTTGTACAAGAGAGCGAAAGGAAAGATTAATTTGTCAGGCTATGGCTAGGCAACTAATGAGTGAACAATTCGTGATACTTTCAGAAGCCGGGCAGACTTTTTAGAATTACATTTGAAACCAATCGACCGTGTAACGTGGTGCTCGAAGTTCTAGTCCCTTGCATATGAGGAAGAAGCGGTCTTGAAGTAGTCACCAGCCACCGCCACACAAGCCACAACACAACACTGATTCTTCCAATGAAATCAAGTCCAATTGAAAGCCTCCAACTCAACCTCCGACGTCAACTTCAGAGCCCGAACCCGCAAGTCCTCCTCAGACCCCAATTCTCCACGATGTCGACCCCGGAATCTCCCGCCTTCCTGGCTAAGAAGCCTACCGTAGAACCTACCTTCGAAGGGGTCGACTATGATGACAACAAGGCTCTCAAGGACGCGCAGGACGCCATCATCCGCGAACAATGGGTTAAGCTCATGATGTCCCGACTTGTCCGTGACGAGCTCTCGAAATGCTATAGGAAGAACGGAAACAACCACTTGGAGAAGTGCGGTCACCTACGAGGTACGGAGCTCATGCGCCTAGTTATAAAGTGGAAGCTCTGCCGCTTTGGATGGCAGAGTGGGGTGAATCTGAGTTGGTGGGCTAACATCGATATATGCGTGATTATCTAGAGCGATTACTGGAGTTGATGCCATACACAAAGATCAGAGGCTACAGATTCGAGCAGACTACGCTACCACCGAACCCCGAATAAATGGGTCCTAGTTTCGTAATCCAATGGCCACAGAAGTTAGGCAGGCGGATATAGAGCCCACCATGGAACCTTTCGAAGGGTATATGCGGACTCTCCCAGGCTTTGCTCTGTATTCGTAACGACGTTGCAATCAGTGCGAATAGTACATAATTTACGGATGCTTTAATCAGAAGCTAAGAGGTGGTGGCTTGTGTATATCCCAGAGGAAGCGTGTCGCCATATTTACAGGCGATTGTATGTATATTACCTTTTAGCGTTTATTTTAGACCATTAAATATGGGAATCATATTATACTCGCATACATCGTGATTTAGACAAAAATATCAGTCATCCTCGTCCTTTTTTGCGTCCCTTCTGGCGTACCTGCTGGGACCCTTCTTGTTAGATGGCACGCCGCCTCTAGCCTTTGCGTTCTCAACAAGTTTCTCGAAAACGCCTTCAAGCCTTTCTATTGCGTCGTCGGAAATTTCTATGGTAGTGTTAGAAGATTCCAGTTTTGCGGTTGGAAAAAAGAGTTAATGCTTACGATGATGAACTACAACCCGCTCCCAATCCCACTTCAATCCGGCATTCTTTGCCAGCTTTGGAATATCCGTCTCATCGCCTCCAACGGACCCAAGGTCAAGCCACACCATATTTGTATCACAAGGAAACCGAAGCGTTCCGCCGAGTTTCGCCCATGAGGCTTCGAGTCTCTTCGCGAGCTCATGCGTCCGCGCTAGTCTACCGCCTAGGAATATTTCTTCAACAGCTGTTCTTGCCGGCCCCGTCGCTATTCCAATTTGTCTCGTTGCTCCACCAACCATCTTCCTGAAATGCCTTACCCTTTTCATGAAGTCCTTCTCGCCAATGATGATACTCCCCATGGGTGCGCCAAGCCCTTTCGAAAAGCAAAGGCTGACGGAATCGAAACAGCTTACGATTTCTTTCAAGTCTCCACCACCCGCGGCAACCACGTTCCATAAACGAGCGCCGTCAAGGTGCAACTTTATTCCTTTCTCTTTAGCAAATTTCGATATTTTCTGCATCTCTTCAACGGGCATGATAGCTCCGTTTAGAGAATTTTCAAGGCAAATGAGCCGAGTGGGTGCGTAGTGAATATCGTCGCTGTCGACAATACTCGCTTCGATTTCCTCCAATGTCAAGTAATTCCCATTAGCTGGAGTCACAGGAATCACGTGAGCTTGCGATAAGACTGCCGCGCCACCAGCTTCATAGTTGTTGATATGACTTCTAGAGTCTAGGACTATAGAATGAGGTGGTTGAGCGAGATGCGATCTGATGGAAACCTGGTTGCCCATAGTGCCTGACATGACGAAACAAGAGGCGGGTTTGCCAGTTAATTCCACGATGAAGGACTCCAGATTATTCGTTGTAGTATCTTCAGAGAAGACATCATCGCCATGCGTATGAATCGACATGATCGATTGGAGCATTGACGGAGTCGGTGTGGTGACCGTGTCGCCTGTATTGATAGGTTCAATATCAACCCATCTTCTTTACTGCACTGGATTGAAAAAAACCACTAACTTCTGAAATCATAAGCCGCGGGTATTTGAATTGGCTTTCCATTTTCAACTCCGTCGATAGTTGCCCCCTTCGGCAGTTCACTGCCGCTGCTCGCCATTCTGATAGTCCTCTGCGCTCTCACAAGATATAGTGTTGCGTGTGTTGGGGTTAGAAATCTGCAGGGAAATCTTGCAGCTTTTGGTTCTAGGATTGAATGAAGCCGTCCGCGAGGTAGAATATGCTAAACGATATTTGTAATCGAGGCTGTCAGTAAAAACAGGAAAGCCGCGGATTAGAGCGCCTGTAACCGGGTACCTTTATCATAGTGGGCCCTGACTCACTCGCCCCGAAGTCGCGCCGATGTTGGACCTTGAAATGCCTGTTGGAACTCGAAATGTAAACGTCGGCGTACCCCGGAGCTGCAATATGCAGGCATCTACCTCGCTTGGCCAATTGGTAGCAACCGAGAGCTAGCTACTTGGTCTAGCTACTCGGCCTAGAATCTGGACGTCTTACGTTATTGTCTCTTTACAAGGCCAATGTTACTCAACAAGTAAACTCACAATTCTCTTGTAACTTGCGAATGTGTACTATATGTACGAGTTGTCCAATTCACCAATGATACCGAATTGAAAATCTTTAATTTCTCATATTGTAGATCACTATTGAATTAAGGATAACAAAGAAAATTCGATGAGAAGGCTATCTGATGGATTCGAATAGCTGTATATCTACGGCGATAGGGTGTTTATATAAAAACTATAGGATCATGAGACGCATGAATGTTCAGATCAACTTTATAACATAGCTTAGGAGCTCAAAACACGCCCACGTAGAAGACCTCGAACCCTAGATTAGGAATAACTAGTACCATCTTTAAATTACCGGGTTAGTTGGGTGTGTTGCAATGGAGCTTGGCTTGGGTGAGAGTGGCGCCATGCAGCTGCCTTATCGATAACCTGCGTTTTCTACCCGGATTTTCCACCCAGAAAATCTTTTTTTCCGTCTCGTCCTCAAGCTTCCAACTTGCGTGCACCGAACCAGCCAGGAAAATGCCTTCAACCAGAAGTCGCTCGTCCGCCAAACGGGTCGCGGACGAAGCTCCGGAAACCAATGGCCGTTCCTCTGCGAAAAGGACCAAATCGACAGAAAATGGCAGCGCCAATGGCTCTGCGAAAAGCAATGGCGCTGCAAAAGCCAAAGCCGACAAGAAGGGCAAGAAAACCGCAAAGATTCAGGGACAGGACTCAGCAATGATCAAAAAGTCTTTCCGCAAAGATCTTTTCTCGGACGACAATGTTGATTCATTGAGAGAATTCCACGAGAAATCTGGCCCGTAAGTTATTTTTTCTCCTTCGTAGTTTTTGGGCAAACCGCTACCCCGGATTTCGGATCGCATTCAGAACTAACAATTGCATCATGCGAACAGATACCAGCACTGCGTCATCAACGATGTCGTCTCGACCTCCTTACTGCGCTCCGTCCGTGCAGAAATCATGGAGAATATCCATTTCACTCCCAAGCACACCGATATCTACACGATTTATCAATCTGGTGACCTAGTCAACATCTCTGGTCTCACTGAGGCCGAAAGAAAGCTTCTCCCATCACTTTCCCAGCTTCGCGATGCGCTATACTCCCCAGTTTTCCGAGACTACATTGAAAAAATTACAAACTGTGGAAAATTGAGTGGATCGAAAGTGGACATGGCCATCAACGTCTATACCAAGGGATGTCATCTGCTATGTCACGACGATGTGATTGGGACGAGATGCGTGAGTTACATCTTGTATCTTACGGATCCAGACGACCCGTGGCAGCCGGAGTGGGGTGGCGGTTTGCGACTCTATCCCACAAATCAGGTCAAGGATGATGAAGGCAAAGCGAGCTTGATTCCAACTCCTGACTGGAGTCTTGTTATCCCACCAGTATCGAATCAGTTGGCTTGCTTTGTCGTCCAACCTGGAAAGAGCTTCCACGATGTCGAGGAGGTCTTTATCGATGGCAAAGCTAGAATGGCTGTCAGCGGGTGGTTCCATATCCCCGAGAAACACGAGGACGGGTACGTGGATGGGAGAGAGAAGGAGCTAGCTGAGAAGAGCAGCATGAAGATTCTTGAGAAGAATCTGGAAGTCCATGATTCTCCCAAGGCTGCAAGATCGGAATACCCAGAGACAACCAAGGATACAAGCTTTTCGGAAGAGGATACCACTTTCCTCAAGAAATATGTTAACCCAACTTATCTTGAAGAGAAGTCGCTGGCTAGCGTCGCGGAGCGATTCTCCGAAACCAAGAACGTGCAGCTGCTAAAGATCCTCGACACCAAATTTTCTGATAAACTGAAAGCTTACATTGAGGATTTGGATTCCGCTGAGTTGGAGTACGATGGTGCCGCAATTCCAAAGGACACACCATCTTGGAAAGTGTCTGGTCCGTCATACAAGCAGCGATTCTTATACAAGCAGCCAGATCAAGCACAATTCGACACCGCGGCCGATACTGATTTGTCGCCTCTCGACGAGCTCTCGCATGTTCTTCTTCCTTCGACTGCATTTAGGAAACTCTTAGCTAAAATTACTACCAAGCTTGCCATAAATCGAGATATTATTACTAGGAGGTTTAGACCTGGATTGGATTACACACTTGGGCTAGGTCAGGACGATGAGACACCGAGGTTGGAGGTCGTTTTGGGCCTTACACCTACCATTGGCGGATGGGATGTCCCACTTGAGTCTGAAGATGCGATGGAGGAAGAAGCTGATGAAGACGAGGAAGGAGAGGGAGAAGATGGGGAGGATGGGGATGATGATGAGGAAGAAATCATTATAGTTGCAGATGAAGACGAGGAGGGTGATGAAGAAGAAGGCGAAGACGAAGATGACGAGGACGAGGACATGGAGGACGGCGAAGAACAAATTCTTGACAACTGGGGTGGCTACGAAGTTTACATGTCAACTGGAGACGGAAAGACAAAACATCCTCGTATCGATGATCCGAAGAACAAGAATACCTCAACCTCTCACGAACTCGACGACTCCTACGACCCAGCTATCGTGAGCACGGCGGCCAACAGCGGTGATGATGGGCTGATGCTCCATCTTCCAGCTAACTGGAATTCCATGAACATCATTTATCGCGAGACTGGCATCATGAGATTTACGAAGTACGTTAGCAGGGCTGCTACTGGGAGTAGATGGGACGTTGGCGGCGTTTACCAGGTGGAAGCCGACTCTGCGTAAAGATGCGGTTTGGTGCGTGTAATGAGATCAGGCGATATTGCGGAGCGACGATTTGCAGCGAGCGGGAAGGGATTAAAATTATTTGACATTTCACTGGGACGCACGAAATATTTTCCCATTCGATTTACCATCTGTTTTAATATATTTGTACGATAGGTAGAATAAAAGTTGTGATATCTCTACACAGACAGCACATTATTTCACATAACCATCAACCCATCTCCGCCCACTCCCAATCACAGACCTCGAACCAAAATATCTCGATCACAAAGAGTTTCCGAAATGTCACAAAGGACACCTCAGGCCGAAGCCTCAAATCCCTCACAAGACGGCCTACAGGATTCTCACCTCTCTGGCCTCATCAAAACCTTCAACTGGCTTCCACGTTCTCCCTCTCTTCCATCAGGTCTCAACTACAACATTTGGCACTTTAGCATCCGTCATATCCCTCTACACCCTCCTGGCGACATATTATTCTTCGTCAACTTCGTCTCGCAGTTCATTCATATCGAAGGGCCAATCCAATATCCTTCGACCCCTCTAACGAGAGCTTACTTGCCGCAAGATATTCAAACGAAAGCGAAATGTGTGGCGCCCCTCCTCCTTCAAGGCTTTAACAATACGTTGGGTATTGCTGATTCTCGGGCTCCTGCGTTTGCGCCATGGGCCTGGATGACCAATGACGGGGAACTCGCAAAGCTTGTGGGGGGTGAACTGAAGGCTATGGGTGTTGTGGAGGCATTGTGTAAGGTCGAGGTGGCGACTAAAGAGCAGAATGAACAAGCACAGGAGAATTACTGCGGATTTGTGGGAGCTCTGACGAAGAGTGTTAATAAAGGTGCTCCGAAACCTTGAAAGATTTGTATTTAACGGGCGAGATAAGAAGAGAGAGCGACTGATATCAGTGACGATATACATTGTCTCGCAGACCAGCACGCTCTGAACGGAGCTCTGGTTTACGAGACAAGATATAAATGCCCTCCTAACTTTGAAGAAGCACTCTCATTGCATTGCCGGTACTGGATTGGGTATAAAGGTATTTTTAATGTCTAATCCGTGGTATATTATTATGTACAAAAGAATAATCAGTCATGCGCCCAGGTTCAAAGGCAGGGTGCTTTTAATTTTATCTCTTCAAACATCAAGCTTTCTTTCAACTGTCCCTGTCACACTCTTCTTGCTCCACTGGTGTCGGATTCCCCCCACACCAACAACCCTCTGCTTCTCTTCAAACAACTTGGCTGTCAAATACTTATACAAGAAAGTGTACGCATTGTTATAAGAAATACCGTGATCACTATCGGTAAATGCAAACATGTGCATTTTTTCGGGTGTGACACCCTGTCCAACTAGCAGGTCAACCAAAGCGGCCGCGTTCTGATAGTGGACGTTATCATCACCGGTGCCATGAAGAATCGAGAATTTTCCTTTTATATGCTTGAAGCCATCAGCTTTGCGAACAGCGGTCTCGTTATACCCAGCCGGGTTTTGTTGATATGCTATATTCCATAACCTGTTAGCATCCGATTCAAGAAACCTGAACACACGTGTTAAAAATGAGAAAAATAAAGACTTACTCTTCATATATCGTTCGGTGTACATCGAATCGTAGAACCGGAAATCAGATACCGGCGCGATAATGAAGGCATAGTTGAACAATCCGCTGTCAGCTTCCAAGACCTTCGCGGAGAGGTAACCACCAAAGCTCCACCCCCAAATGCCAATCTTGTCCTTATCGACGAATGAGTGCATCTTGATCAACTGCTGGGCAGCCCAGATTTGATCTTGCGTTTCGTATCGTCCAAGGTGGGATGCAACTGCAGCACGGAACTTGCGGCCCCGGTAACCGGTGCCACGGCCGTCTACAGTCCATGTGATGAATTCCAACTCGGGATCAGAAGCGATATATGCATTCCAGTTGAGAGAAGAGAAGGCCTGGGAGACTTGTTGGGCTCTTGGACCTCCGTAGGGGATAAAGAGGACGGGGTATTTCTTGCTTGGGTCGAAGTTTGCAGGAAGCCTCTGCATAACGTTCAGCGCATATCCATCTGGGTGCTTGAGCTCGAGGTAGGAAATCTTAGGGAGCTTGTATTCTTTAAGTTTATTGTAGAGAGCTGCGTTATCTTGCACCGTGCGAATTGGTTTGGTCGAGTTGGCAGCGTAGAGCTCCTGGTAAGGAACGTCTGGGCCGCGGTAGGAGAGGAGGTAATAGCCTCCGCCGGAAGAGAATGACGCAGAATAGGAAGCGGCAACCGAGTCATCGACCAGAGCCTTCATCTCGCTATTCTTATATGAGACGCTGTAGATGTGACGAGAAGTACTGTGTTGCTTCGTGGATTGATAGTAGATTAGCTGCTTCGTAGTGTCAACCTTGAGGATAGCGGTAACCTCCCAATTTCCATTTGTGAGTGTGATGGCGTTTCCGCCATCAACTGGATAGAGATAGAGATGGTTCCAGCCAGAGTGATCAGACATATCGACGTAGTATTCTTTCTTGGTTGTGGTGCGAACATTTCGCTTTCTTTGAACCTCGCCGATATATGTGATGGCAATATTGTTATCCAACCAACCATCAGTGCCATCTCGCTGGCGGACAACCTTGGTCTTGCCATTGTCGACGTTGACGAGAACTAGTTTCTCTTGATCTTGGACACGGTTATATGCCCTCACGATAACTTTGGAATGGGCATCCGTCAACCACGCAACTTCGCCGATAACCGTATCATCTTTTGCAAAGGCATTGATAGGGATATTGGTCTTCTTAAAACCCTTAACTGCTAGGAGATTGAAAGTAACGGTAGGGTTTGTAGTTCCGACTTTCGGGTAACGAAGTTCGAGTTCTTCGGGGTATGAAGGTGCAACTTTCTGGTCATCCATGTAGTATGGTACTCGGAAAGTCTCCACACCTGTCTCATCGAAGCTGAGATATGCAACGTACTGGCCGTCTGGAGACCACCATAGGGTTTTCCGATCACTAAAGATCTCTTCCTCGTAGACCCAGTCCGGAACGGCGTTGAAGGTATTCGGGCCACCGTCGTTTGTGATTTGTGTAACCTCGCCATTGATGTTTACGAAAAGGTTGTTTCCCCGAACGAAAGCAATGGCATCACCAGTGGGTGCAAACTCGGCGTACTGGACGTCGCCGGCTTGGTCTGCGACGATTGGGGTAGTCTTGCCAGTGGAAACATCGAGGATGAGATAGTCTGCAAAGTAAGACCATCGGTACTGCTTCTTATAGTTGACTGCAAACAGGACTTTTTTCAAGTCCGGACGGATCCAGTACTCCGTGTAGCCGCTCGGAATCTTGTTCGCGGGAACGAAGACTTCGCTCTTGCCAGTGATGAAGTTCTCAAGAACAATGTCTCCACTATCCGAGAGCCGGAGACCAGTTCCGTCTTCGCCGCCAGCGAACCAATTGACACTTGTCGATTTGGCACCGAACGACGGTCTCAAAACGGTCTCGTTATATGTTAGTATCTTGGAGCCACCTCCCTGAGGCTGCTGAGGCTTGCGAGGAGGCTCAATTGCCTGGGTGAGGACCCCTAGCAGGGACAGGGCGAGAACGACGGAAACCTTCATTTTGAGGAGGAATGGAAGGAAGATCCAACCAAAAGCTTCTGGGGGGAGCACCAGATATCCCAGGCGACTTGAACAGCTACGGAATAAGCTGGGATGTCGAGCAGAAATTCCAGCGCGAATATCCAGCCGACTTTATAGGACCGCATTCTTCGCAGGTCGATAACGAACCCGTATTATCAATGGATTCGAATCCCTGCCCAAACGGAAGGCAACATTCTACATTCCTGCTCCCAAGAAATCCGAGAAAATGGCAAGATACGACCGGATTCCCTGTTCGGGCTACTGCGCAAGGTCCAGCGATACTACGCGGACGGGGAATTGTTCCTCATGGCGACGCCCATGCATTGTGACCTGGTAAATGTGTTGTTTTCCGGGGAGTGCGACCTACCGCATCCAGCAGGCGATGGGCTGCAGATCGGAGGGAGGGTCGAGGCGCTGGGAGAAGGTAGCAGCCTTGGCGAACTGGGCACGCGGATGGGGACGTCGGGGCAAGTTGGTTTGGAGGTTATATTAGCTTATCAGCTATGTAATGTACGAGACAGAACTGGGGTTCGGCAGGTCATACGGGGGATACTAAGAAGTGCTGAGCTGCCTCGAAGTCTTGTGTCATCAATTAGGAAATGGCTAAGACAATTATCCTCACGGCCAGCTATCGTTACGGAGAATCAATAAAATGAGGGCCTTTTTTGCCTTGGCTAGAGGTGTTAAGTGGATATGTCATTTGAAAATCAGTAGTATCCAGTGCTCTGCGACCTTGGAAACCCTCCCGGTACACTACTCTCGGCAACAGGTCTCAAATCGTCATCACTGTCGTCTGCTCGCAGCCAATCTGTCTCGCCATCGTTGGGAGCTTGGTTCTGCAGCTGCACAAGTTCCGACGAAGAGAGTTTCGGTGGTGTCCAGGTCTGGTTTTCTGGGAATATCGGGCGCCCAGATGGCAACATCGCGATGAGTGACGCAGTCGGCTTGATCTTATCAAAATTCACCTAATCCAAGGGTTAGCATATGTAGCACCTGGTTGAGAAGAAACCCTTACGTTGTCATTGATTTTCCGCCATTTCTTCTCAAGCTCGTTCAATACCATTGCCTCCTCCATCTTTCCCGCATCCTGCGCAAGCAGTCCCTCCGGCTGTGTTTTCTCGATCTTTCTCTCCTCCCTTGCTTTCTTGAATTTATCAAGCCCTCTACTCAGCTTACCCTTCTCTTCATCTCCTCCAACAACTAAACCTAGTATCTCCTTCCCAGCTACCACCCACCCAATAGCTTCTCCGAGTTTCCCTGAAACTTCTGCGTCTACTCCCAAAAACCTACAAGCCTTAGCTTTTGCGGTCTTTGCTAGATCATCACAGTATTTCCTTAATTCAGATCCCGAACCAGAAGCGGAGGCGACTCCAGCCGCAGCTTTTCCAGCCATGTCGGCAGCATACATGCATAATCGTGCCAGTAGCAACGCTTTGACTCCACTAGGCACCGTTGGTGCTTTATACATCCATTCCTTCGAAGTTTTATCATATTGTATCGCGATGATCGATGGATAGGGATCCTGCTTGAGCACCGCCAGTAAGGTGGCAGATGCTAACGATAACGACCATAAAGCATTATACATCGAAGTTGTGACATCAGCGGGTAGCGACTGCGCGGAACGTTCTCTCATCGTGGATCTGTTTTGGAGGTATAGAAATATCGAAGCTGCCGTATTCATATGCTGCGTAGCCTGAGTGATCATGTGTTCAGAGGAGCTTGTGCTGCTGCTATCCGCAGGAGGCGACTGTAGTGCCGCAGCAATGAAGCTTCTAGCGCGCAAGGAATGCGCATACGCCAACGTTGCTGTAGCGAAAGATATCTCGTAGTCAAGGCCTTTACTTCGAACCCGTGGCGGTTCTGCCGGGCCATTTCTTCGGGATAGAGTGGCCCGCCATTCGGTCTCGAACTCGGCAATTTGGGTTACATCCTGGGATGTTATATATGCGTCTAGCGTATGGAGGTAAGGAAGATATTCATCAATCGTCGACTGGATGGAGGATATTGCATTGATTTGCTCGCTGGGCGAGAGCCTCTTGTGGCGTTTGAGAGAGTCTCGGAATACTGAGCGGCGGGTGGTGGCCGCAGATGGCAGCGATGGAGCGGAGGAGCTGGTGAACGAGGCACCGAAGGCTACTGGTGAGGTGGTTGGCAAAGCGAACGCGAACGTCATATTTACTGGCCCAGCTGTCGGGTGCTCGCTCTCAAGCTCTTGAATAGATTTTGTGGATGGATATGTACGAGCAGGACCTCGCTATCAGCCGCGGTAAAGCTAGAAACTCCTCTGGCGATGGACCGAGAGTATTGCAAAGTGACTATTAAGTTATGCCGTAAATGCGAGGGGTATTGACCAAGACGAACAGCAATCGCCGCCGGAATGGGCAAGGAAAGGCTCCTTCGAAGCCAAGATGTTGGCAGGCATCGAGGAGATCAAACAACGCATTTCGCCCAAAAACTATCACGCCGGACCCAACTAGGTGCAATATCGATAATGAATATTCGGAATACTCGATAGCTCTCTAACATAAAGATCAAAAATAGAGTTTATATTAACAGATAGCGAAACCATACTCGCCAACAATAACTGCAATCAAGTAGAAAATTCTATCACCGAGGTCACACGACGAAATTTGATGCCTTAGCTCTCAGCTTCCAAGCGTCGCTTCATCTCTACCTTCTCCAAGACCTTCTCCAACCACCACTTGTGGATTCTAATATCGCTGCCAAGCTCCGGGTGGAAGCTTGTTCCGAAGCAATTACCCTGCTCCACCGCCACGATCCTCCCTTCGGCGGGGTTCACACCTAGATTGCTGTCTTCTTGGGTAGTTGTCAGTTTCGACGGTGGAAGCCTCCCCAAAATCTTGACTTCATCTGGCGAAGTAAATGACGCAGCAACAGCATTGATCGGGTTCTTCGAAGGTGCAGTGATAGTTTCAGTTGTATTGTTTTCCAAAGAAGATTCCAGAGTCGTCGGTGGTAGCACCTGCTCAACAATCGGCGCACGGATGAAGAATCCGTAAAAAGGTGCAGAGTCCTTGAGAAACGGAAGTGATAGAGGTGTGCTAAATGATTCGGTCTACCCCCAAGATTGTTAGAGCCTGCATTTGCGAAATCCGCCTCTGTAGAAGGAGCAAGGTGTTCCTATATAAGCATACCTGGCTACCAAAATGGTTCCTCCGAACACGGACGTCAAGACCGCCAATGAGCTCTTGGCCACCCTTCTTTGTCCTATTGGCTTCTTCTGCGAGAAGTATCATTCCAGCGCAGGTTCCCCAAACTGGTTTTCTATAGACTCTAGATGTCAAAGTTAGCTGACGATATTCCTATTGCTCATAGTCTCAATACTTACTTGACAAACTCTCTCAGCGGTTCTAGTAGATTTGACCTTTCCGCTACGAGACTCATAGTAGTACTCTCGCCACCTATTCCGCTAGCATTAACTCAATTGTATCCGTTATGAGGGAGCGAGGAATTCCTACCAGGAATAATCAATGCGTCACATGTTGCCAAAGCATCCGCGGTTCTGATCTCCAAGAAACGGAATGTGATGTTTGATGGAAGTGCTAAAGCAGCTTTCTTTAGTAATTGTAAATGTTCGCTAAATGCTCCTTGGAGGGCTTAAATTATATATAGTTAGCACCTACGGTCATATATTTCTTCATATTCCAAAAGGCATTTTACCTAGAACTCCAATGGTGAGAGAAATATCCGCATTCACCATATTGAATAACAACAGTTTAAACGATATAAAAACTCTTTGCAAAAGAAACAAGGGTAAAATAATATAACGGTGAAGCTGGCAACGATAAACGAAATTCTAAACCGGCAGTGTTTTAGCTTCTATACGACGGCTACGGAGTTGCGTGTGTTGTTCCTGGTGTATTTTCTGCGTTGAGGGTCCGATTCCCGAGCCAATGGTCGTATCTTGCCGCTCAAAAGATGGTGTGTATACGATCCTCCTCGAGCTTCAAATCTAATATCGGCCAAAGCCGTGGCTGCGAATCCGAAGTGTACGAACGAAACTCTAAACCACGATACCGTCCCGTCGCTTACGAACGAAAAAAGGGTATCTAAACGGGGTATCTGGGGTATCAAATACAAAGCTGCTGGGTTGTGAGCGGGTGAGCGAGCGATTGATTTCTAAACGGAAAGAAAGGTTCTAAAATGCGCTTGCGAAAGGCTATAAAAAAAAAAAAATTCGGATTTTTTGACTCAGTTGGGTTGCGGCTAGGAAGGCCCTGTCGCGGCCGTTATCTGCTTTTTCATATCGGACCACACTCCTTTTGTTAGGCCGTTTGTTTGCCTCCGCCGATGCCATCCGATGTCGACTTTGACGTTTTGGGTTTGTGCCGACAGCTTGCAACATGGGTTTGATCCTCACACGACCAAAAACCTCGATAAGAGACCGATAGCGGGAATAAGGTATATAGAGCGACGACACCTGGATTCGTCGTTCGTATATTCGCAGTTACGTACAGTCGTTAGAAATTACACGAATCCTTCAAATTCTCCAATCGCGAACCATAATATGGCATCAAGCAGAGTGAAAATAGCGTGATGACGCCTTCATCTACAGTGAGTCTGTGTTAAGGACATAGCAAAGGAAAGAGCACATGGAAAGTAGCGGCGCGAAATAAACGATAACAAACAATGCTAAGAAAATATGCACATTTTGATAGTACTCAACAAATAGGATATAGCAAAACCAGCCGCTAGATACATGAACGAAAAGATTTTAACGGGAACAACTTCAAAACCGTGAAAACTAACTGTATTTGACACCAATTGCAAGATTTTGAGGGTAATTTCAGGTATTTGGTTTTTTTTTTTAGTAAGTCTGCCATCATAACTCGTCCTTCTGGATTAGGTTCTCCTCTTCAGAGGGATTTTGTTGTTTTGGTACTTCCACAGGCTTTTCCTGATAATTGGCCTCAGGAGCAATGTTTTCTTTGTGAGAAGATTTCTGGACCTTCAGTGAGGGTTCTTCAGCTGTGGCTTCTGTGGCGGAATTGGCCTCTGATCCGGCCTCTTCGGCGGCGGGTTCCTGTTGGGAGGGGGGCGTTGACTCTTGTTTGGCGCTTTCGGATTCTGGGCGTTCATCGGCTTTTGTATCGGAATCCTTTGTGGGTTCGGCTTCTGCCCGTTCTGCAACTGCGGGGTTGGACTCTTCTTTTTGGGTATCTGGTTTGGATTCTGGCTCTCCACGGGTCTCCGGTTGGGTGGTTTCTGATTCGGGTTCGGATTCAGGTTCGGCCTCTTTTGTTGCGGCTTCAGGTTCTGACCGGCCAACGGTTTCTGAGGTGGTGTCTTGGGTTTCGGTCTTGTGTTCGGATGCTGGTTCGGATTCTGGTTCGGGTTGCTCCTCGGTGGCAATTTGCTGTTGGTTGGTGCTTTCTGGATCGGTTTCCTGTTGGGGCTCGGACTCCTTCTGTCCTTTGTCTGGTGTATGATTAGATTCGTCCACTTTGGGATCTGTGGGTTGCTCCTTCTCCCCTTCAGGTTCGGGTACCTCTTTGACATTGGGTGAATCGGACTGTTGGTCCTCTTTAACTGCCTGCCCATTCTTGTCAGCTTTCTCCGCCGCAATCCTGGCTTCCTCAGCATCCTCGAGCCTCTTCCGTCCGAGTTTCTCCAACTTGGCAATTTCGTCATTTACGGTCTTCAGAATTGCGCCCGCGGCATCATCAATTGACTTTGCATAATCAGTGACCTCTCTGAGCTTCTTGTGACCTTGCCCAGATCTAATGACCCTGGTCTTCATCGCCCCGAAAGCCTGTTTGAGCTCATGGTACTTCGCCCAATCCTTGTAAGTGACGCCGTCCATCCAGGCCCACTTCATGCCCAATTCTTGCATTCCGACATCGTGCGCACTGTCCATATCCGCCAGGGCAGCGTCTACGATCTTGGCAGTGCTCTGATAGGTATCCATCAAGAATTCTTGAGTGTAGGCAATGATTTGAGCATGTTTCTCTTTCATATTGTGGAAAGATCTGCCCACAAGCCCATTGTAGCCTATCATAACATATTTATGTTCGGCAGGGCTATCGAGCAATTTTAGTAAGCCATCCTCGAAGTCGTGGAATTCCTTCAATACGCGAGCATCGAATTCTTCGAGGATTTCGGTGGACAGCGGGGTTTGCTTTTTCATAACTTTATCACAGAGAACGTCCAGTTTGCTCACGACTTCGGCAGAAGCCTGGGTAGCAGCTTCTTCAAATTTCGCTGCCCAGGCAACTAAATCGGCTTCAATCAGAGGTCTGGCATCTTCGATTTGCTCCGCACTAGATTTCTTTTTCTCCGGTGCTTCGCCGTCTTTGTATTCCCCTTTGTCACCGGCAGCTTCCTCATGGTTATCGTACTCTCCCTCTGCCTTGATACCCTGATCAGGGGTGGTATCGGAGGAGGAAGCGTTCGGATTGCCACGGTGAGGTGGCGTCGGGCCGGCTTCTTTGACTGGAGTCGCGTTCCTGTAAGGTTGGCAATTAGTGATCCGGCTCAAATCTTGCATAGGTTCTATCAATACTTACTTAAGACCTTTCATACCAAGTCTCTCTTGGATTCTCCAAAGCTGAGGTTCTACGTGCATACCCCACCTTCGCGCAACCCATCCCTTGCCCTCGACACCAATCCATCCAGCTGCGGCGATTCCCTCCGCCCAAGCCTTTTCGATGTACGGGAGAGAAGCAATGTAGTAAGGATGGGCCTGTTCCAGGGCGTAGTCGTACCCTTGTTGGGAGTATTTGATAACCGTCGGTGAATACGCAATGTATAACTCCTGTCCAGTGGCTACAAGGTCTGCTAGAAAAGTATCATAGAATGCTGACCCCTTCACCTCGGCGGTTTTCACATATGGCTCCAAGACCCTGGTGTATTCCGCCAGAACCTGCTTTTTCGCGTCCAGGAGCACTGGTACCGCATGTTTCTCGAATTGACCGACGGTGTATACCCGGGTGGGCTCTACATATTGTTCGTTCGCAAGTATAACGTATGGGGTGGCCTTATCGACATAAGAAGCCAGGTACTCCGTGTAGTAAGGTTCAATATAGGCATCGTACGCATCATAAAGATGGGGCTCTATAAAGTCTAGCGTTCTATCACCAATATCACAGATCCTCCGGGGATCTGTGCCATCCTTCGGGCATGTCCAGATATATAGGTAAAGCGAGTAGAGAAGAGATGATCTAGAGACGCCGGTTCTGGTTAGCAGGCGCCTGAATTGTGATCCTGCGAATCCGCGGTAAGAGGTGACAAAAAACCCACCTGAGAATTAAACTGAAGAACCATGCCTTCCACGTCTTTCTCCGCCGCGGCGCTGGCGCTGGCGGCGGTGAACTGCGCGACTTTGATTTTGTTTTCGGCTTCTGTGGTTTCGATTTCTGCGGCGTCGTCGGCCTAGAGTTCGATTCCGGAACCAATGCTACGGCGCCCTTCGGCCTAGTTTGAACACAAAGGTTAGAATAAAACGCCCAACTTATTTCTAGAGTGTACCGACGCGGTCGAAAGGGGAGATATCGTACGTCTTAGTGCGTGGCTTCTTCACAACCATGGTCGGCGCGGGGTGAACCCTATGTTGTCGTTCCGAGTTCGAGTTGGGAGGTTTACGTTCCCCCAAGTGATTGCTGGGGCTTTATCGCTCGTGACTGGCCAAACTCGCCAAAACAACAGAAACAAAACACACACAGCAACAGCACCAGATAATACGGACAAGTCGGATGTCAGCGATTCCAAAACCAAGCCATCTGCTGGCAAGAAAACGGGGAGTGAAGACGAGGACGATGCCGGAAGTGGAGGAGATGAGTGGGCTGTTTTCTTGCATGCAAGAGAGAGAAAAAGAAGACGTCCCCAAGGCCTTGTATTTATTTGCTATTCTGTATTAATATATATACCCGGAATGTGTGAACGGATCCTGGGTCTATGACCATCCTGCCAATACACACCATTACCCAGTCTGAACAAGACAGTTTCTCACATTTTGCTCACGGGCACAGACGGTTCTAACTTCTTGATCGATAAGGGCTTTTCATTCCTAAGCGGCATGCAGATGTACAGCATAGCATGTGTGCGAGAGAGAATTCAGAAATGCTAGGTCACTCTAGTGTGGACGCCGAACATGTAGAGATACCTTTTTATTCGTTATTTCCATCCTGGCAGTTCCCGTCGACCGTGAACGAATAAAAGCATGTGTTTTATACGGTTTCTCAGTGCTGGCAATCTGCACAACGATGGTTTAAGCAGCTGGGCGTCCAGTCTGGAGACTAGCGTTCGGGCTAAAGTGATGTAACTGCCTTCCGACTGGTTCTGTCTCAGACCCTTTCCCGTCGTGTATGATTACACCATGATAACACGAACCCTTCAACAATGTCCAACAGCGATGGGATCCATAGAATATCGATCACTTGAAAGACCGGTTTACCTTCTTCTTTTTAGAGTTCCGATCTTCCGGAATTGGCATTCACGAGTTGATATGTATGAAGGGATATGTTGATGAGGGGCACGACAGGAGCAAGCAGCAGTCTGTGTATCGTGCGTGAGAACTCGCACCTAGCCGGCCTACCCATATGAGGCCAAGGTACCTGTACTTGCTGATGCAGCATGGGCCGGTTTCCCGTCACATACCTGCCGAGATCTCTAGATGGTGGTGGACAGGGAAGAAAAATTTCTGGCATGTGGATCTGCAAGTTTTCCTGCTGAAAGGCCTTCTGGAATTGCCACACCTTGGCGTACGAAATTCGGGGTCCTGTGGCGTCACCGTTGACATCTCACGAGATCAAATATAGTTCAGACGTTATGATGGCCGGCCCCCAACACACCAAATCAGAAAATTGAGAGAGAAAAACTTTGAAATCGATATTGAAACCACGTTGCCGGATTGGAGACATCGCTCAGTTGAAATATGCAAGGTACGAGGTGATTTCATAATTATCACTTAATACCCGGAATTTAAGTCCAAATCGCCGGTAATATATTAAATTGTGCTATCAGCCGGGTATATGCAGAAGATAGGGTTTCCGATCAATGGACCATCTCCCAGGTAAAATGCATTAGATCTAACCGCTTGTTGACAAGTTTACAATTATGTCCTTCGGAATCAACGAGGCCCTTGATGGCATCTTATCGTACCGCACAAATCGCCGTCCCTTTGTTCACAGCCCAAAATAATCTTAAACTCCATTCTGGCTGGCAAAACGTTGCCAAGCCCTCCAGCGTTTCAAGTCGAATTATACACCTTGATTGCTATAAATACGCAAATATAGGAATTGGGAAAAGGCACAAGTTTGTAAACCAATCCAAGAAACTTTGGTTACTCTTTATATCAGAATTAGTAGCCTATTCAAATGAACCTTACCAAGGTCGTAGATGGTGCTGGGTCAATCGTAGTCCGTTTGCTACTTGGGAGAAAACTCTACTTGAAATGTCTGACCAAGGTAGATGGATGATACTAGCCCTGGAAGAAAACCACAGCAGCAATTCCTCGCCAAAGTGAAAGACTTTTGGCCTACCTCGAGCAATTCACCATTCGATCCGTAGTAGAACAGTGGAGCCGCTCATAATAAAATCGCCGATGTGTTGTTGCGGGCGTGGTGGCATGACGTTTGATTGGGTAATAAGCATCGGGGCCTCGGAGAACTAATATCAACAAACGCTCCAACATCTGCTCGGCTCGGATGCTTCCTACTTGACATCAACCGCCTCAACCCCTCTGCTTCTCGGCACGCGATATCTCCCTCCCTGCCGGTTATTGTCCCACAGACACCATTGCACCGCAGACTGGGTCCGAGAGAATCATCAGAGAGCTCTTTAGTGAGCCTTTCCTTGGTCTAGCATCATCCGAATCCCACGGCCTCCCTATTCATGTTCGCTCGCGGCCGATGAGACCACCCATCGCCACTAGGTCCCAATATCCTAGCCTTCACCACCCGGAGTAACCTCCGTATACCGGCCGCAACTTCGAGTTCGCCTCCTGCTAGGCGTCTCCTAAGCTACCACCATGGCATCCATGGGAGACGAAACGTGCCGGATATGCCGTTCTGAAGGCACCCCAGAAGAGCCCCTCTACCACCCCTGCAAATGTAGTGGGAGCATCAAATATGTGCACCAAGAATGGTACCGCGAGATCCCGCAAAGCTTGTCGCAGACTTTCAGTGATGAGTGCTAATAACGCTACAGTTTATTGGAGTGGCTACAACACTCACAAAAGAAGCATTGCGAACTCTGCAAGACCTCGTTCCGATTTACGAAAGGTGATATTCATGTCAATACTTACATTTGGTCTCTTGCCAGGGCTGACTAACAGTTCTCCGTGAGCAGTTTACGACCCGCATATGCCCAAGACGTTACCTTTCCTCGTTTTCTTAAAACTTGCCTTTAAGCACCTCACGCGACTCGTTGTTCAAATCCTACGCCTTAGTTCCGTGCTTTTCGTGTGGCTATTCTGGCTACCCTGGACTGTGCGGACGATTTGGAGGTTCTACTTTTATGTTGCGGATGGCGGCCCACTTTTTGAGGGTGGGTCTGGTAGGCCAGGCCTCTCCAATTCCTCTTCGGCCAACGTTTCTATGCCTGGAACCCCCAGCTTTATGGGTCTTATAGGACCTGATATTGCCTCCACGATCGTTGTTTCGGAACTCTCCTTGTCCAACTCTACCACGCAAGACCGAATCTCGGACTATCTACTTCCGCCTACCACCTTTAGAATTGGAGCTGGACTCGCCAACTTAACTGCTTCGGCCCAAATCAACCAAATATTAGTAGATACCTTCGAAGGACAAATAATCACTATTCTGGTTGTTCTCGCTTTCATTCTAATCTTCCTCATTCGGGAATGGGTGGTGCAACAACAACCACCCCAAGCTCTCGATGGAAACGGCCAACCTGTTCAGCAACAGGACCCAAGATTCGACGAATTGCTAGCGGAAATTGAACGTCATAGAGCACGCCGCGAAGCCAATGGTCATATGGATGATGAAAATGCCAATGGGCCTGCCCCTCAGCCGATGTTTGAAAGTGGTGATGAAGCTGAAGGAGAGGATAACACAAGCGAGGAGAGTGTATTTGGGGGGAACAACTCTGAACTCTCCTTTAGGGCAGGAAGGAACGAGGAAAGCGATGGGGAGATGCCATTTCGCTTTGAAGAGCCGGCACAGGTACCTACGGCGGAGTTGACAAATGACCTACCTTTGCTACTACAGGAACCAACCCAAGATGAACAGCAGCCGTCCGATATAAACTTTGATTTACGCGGGCTTACTGAATACTCGTACTCCGACAATGAAGCTTCGACATCCTCCGCCCCTGTGCTCGATAGAAGGCCAATCTACCCAATGCGAAAGCGAAAAAGTCCCCAGGCAGAGACATCAGTTCCCCCGGCCCAATCGGAAGAATCCCCATTCACTTTCCAAAATACGACATCCTCCGCACCTTTCCAGTTTGGCTCCTCATCTAGAGCATCGGCTTCTACGGATAGCCAGAATGACGCTCTGAGGCGTCCCCAAATCAGCCGCGAACTAAGTGCCATGGCGGCAGAGCTAAGGCGAGCTGTCGAAGAGCGCAGGAAAATAGAGGAGATGAGGGTCCATAGGGAAAACCAGGTCCCAAGTGACGTAGAAGAGGAAGATGAACCAACGGGACAATCAATAGAAATTTCCGAGGATACTTCGATACCCACTCAACAGTCAGACCACCAAATCGACAATCCCGATCTAATTGATTTCACAGAAACGCAAGTACCCGCCGCAACTGAGGCAGACGCGGCTATTTCAAAATCTTACAGTTTTGACCTTTCAAGTTCTGGTTCAGACTTTAACTGGAATAAGTATACAGAATATGCTCAACAAACGGATCAAAGCACATCCGTCAAGGGGAAGGCGGCGGTAGTCGGTACTAGGGAAAGCTCTAGCGGGAGCGACGTTAGCCAAAAGCGAGCAAGTGATATGAGCTGGGAAGAGCTGGCGGAAATGAAAAGCCAGAATTCTAAGGATGCTAGTGGTGATGAAGGCCAACAAGTTACTAGCTTCGATGATGCCAGCAGCGAAGATGACGTTGACTTCCATGACCAAGTTCAACGCGAAATTCTAGCTCGGGCAGCCGAACGCTACGGTGATTTTGATGGCCGGTTAAGTGACAGGATCAGAAATACAGAACCGATTTCAGTCGAAGAAATGGCAGATTTGGTCAGAACTAGCCATACAGTTCAACCGCAGCCACAGGAAACTGGAAACTCAGAAGCAGCAGAACCCGTGGGGCTACAGGATCCGGATGTTCTCCTTCCTGGGTTTGATGCAGCGCCGCGGGCGCCTACCCCTCCTATCCCAGTCGTCGTCAACCCTCCACCGCAGGCGCCTGCGGTGCTGCCACCTGGCGGGAACGAAGCACTTGCTAATGGGGTCGCAGACGATGATGTCGATGTCGATGTCGATGATTTCGACGGAGTTATGGAGCTTATCGGAATGCGTGGTCCGTTGATGGCTTTGGTCCAGAATGGAATATTCAGTGCCGTCCTTATCTCCGCTACCATTGGAATTGGAGTCTGGGTGCCATATATGTGGGGCCGCATGGTTCTTATGATCCTCAGCAATCCACTGGGTTTCTTTATAACACTGCCGTACAAAGCCGTAATTTTCACGATTGAGTTGTTTATCGACCTCGCAATTATGTTCGGATCTTTTTTGGTTTATTTTTCCGATTTATCAGGTCGATGCCTCCTCGTCCCTGCTGGTTGGATCTTTCCATACATGAACAAAGCAGTGAGGAGTCGAGCAACAGCCGATTTGACCCAGAAACTCGCAGCGGAGGCGAATGGTCGCATCGCTAAAAGCGTAACGTCTCTCGTCAATTACATGGTATCGATGAGAAGTATTCAACACCAGCAGGCTATACCACCAATATTCAAGTGGCAGACTGGGCAATCGTTGGACCTGGCATTCGGAAAGATAGCAAAAACTGCTGATGTTCTTGGGTTCAATGGAACCGATGTTCTCCTCAAACTCCGTCAGTGGCAACAGCCCAATGTGACCGAAACACTTGTCAACATGACGGCTCCAGTTGTGTCTAATCTCAACGACACAATATCTGGCAATAGCACCTTTATTCAAGAACTGGCTACCTCAAAGCCGGAAGTTGTAGGCTGGACACCGTTAGATCGCATAATCACTGTCATTGCCGGCTACGTTTTTATCAGTGTTGTTGGCGCATTTTACCTACAACATAAGAAAAATTTAGCTAAAAAGGGCATCCATCCTCGAGGAATTGACCGTAAGATTGTCGAAGGACTTGGCCAAGCTGGAAGCGTCATGAAGGTTGTTCTCATAATAGGCATCGAGATGTTTGTGTTTCCCCTATACTGCGGCTTCCTTCTCGGTATGTTAACCCCATTCTTTCTTATATCGCGATAAAGCTAACATTGCGCTTTTAGACTTGGCTTTGCTTCCCTTATTTGAACATGCAACCATATGGAATCGTTGGTTGTTCTTGAAAGAATTCATATTCACTTCTCTCTTCGTCCATTGGTTCATTGGTACCTGCTATATGTTCCATTTTGCCCTCTTCGTTTCGATGTGCCGCAATATTATGAGGGACGGTGTTCTATGTGAGTTATCCCTATTCAAATGTAGCATATTCGATTTCTGGGACTAATATTATGCCACAGATTTCATCCGCGACCCTGATGATCCTACCTTCCATCCTGTCAAAGAGGTCCTTGAACGCCCCGTCACCACGCAACTCAAGAAGATTGGGTTCAGTGCTATCATCTACGGAGTTTTGGTGATAATGTTTCTCGGTGGTGTCGTCTGGGCTTTGCACTACTCATTCTTGGGATTGTTGCCAGTCCATTGGTCTTCAAACGAACCGGTTCTCGAGTTCCCTGTCGATCTCTTATTCTACAATATATTTATGCCAATTGCAATAAAGTACTTCCGGCCTGCCAACATCTTAGAAACCATTTACGGATGGTGGTTTCGGCAGTGCGCCAAGGTGCTCCGTCTTTCTTCTTTTATGTTTGGCGACCGCCGTCCCGAGGAAGAAGGAATACACATTCGAAAAACCTGGGTAGCTTGGCTTTTACGGCGAAAGGGAGCAATACCACCACTTCCAGCAGTCGAAGGAGAAGGAACCAAAGAAGTTCCAATCCCGGCCAATAAAACTGAAACTGGCGCTATTTTCCAAAAGAATGGACGATTTGTACGAGCTCCAGCAAAAGATAGTGTTCGGCCATCTAGAGAGAATCTTTTTATCGCCGTCAACGAAAAAAATGAAAGGGTGGACGGCAGAGATGATCCTATTGATGGCGACTTTGGCCCAAACAGCGAGAACGTTACACTAGTCTATCTCCCACCCAACTTTAGAACCAGAATCGGCCTCGTTATCTGTATGATTTGGTTCTTCACTGCATGTACTGGAGCTGCCGTAACCGTCGGACCTCTCGTGTTCGGCAGGTTTATACTCGGTATGATGCTACCTGGTTCTTTGAGGATGAACGACCTATATGCTTTCTCCCTCGGATTATACGCATTAGGTGCTGTTGTTCTGATAGCATCGAGCATCAACGCTGCTAAAGACGCAGCAGCGAAAATAAGGTCTGCCGTAGCAAATCTTCAGGCTTTCAGGGCAACCGCATGGCTTTGCACCGTCCGAGCACTGAAGATAATATATGTCCTTGCAGCCTTTGTAGTTGTCTTACCAACACTATTCGCATTTGTGATGGAAGCATATATCATCCTTCCTCTACATACCTACTTTTCAACAGATAACAATCACGTCATACACTTTATCCAAGACTGGACACTTGGTGTTTTATATGTTAAGATGCTCGGAAGGATGATACTTCTTGACAGGGATTCAGCGTTATCCCGCTCCTTAAGAGCCATCGTAGCTAATGGCTACTTGAACCCGAATGTTGGAGTCGCGACCAAGAAGTTCATCTTGCCAGCGGGCGGTGCTATGCTGGTAGCTTTGTTTGCACCATTGACAATCGGATTCATTGTCAATACTTTCATTGGTAAGTTATACACTAAAGGGCGCACCGTTTCATTATCACTGACTCGCTGTTATTTTACCTAGTCAAAGGAGCGTCTCCAGAACTATCCCACCAAATATATCGCTACTCTTATCCCGCGCTTCTAGTAGTCACGCTTGTATCTGTTGGCCTATTCTTCCTTTACAGGCTATTCGACTCATGGAAACAAAGTCTTCGGGATGAGATTTACCTTGTCGGCGAGCAGCTTCACAATCATGGAGACCGTAGGCCACCAGAAGCACCAAGCACTGCACCTGTAGTTCCAGAAGCCGAACCCTTAGTTAACGAGCAAGGAGAACCTAATATGGAAAACGGCGCTTTCGATATACCAGACCTACCGCAAGAGCAACCAGGTCTTAATGATGAAGATTTTGATGACCGACCGAACTATGTCCTCGAACGCATGGACAGCTCCGTCCAAACAGCAGCAGATTAATCCTCAATACAGTTCTTGCGTTGTATTTTTTGATTGGAATTTACCCTGTCAGCCTCATACGAAATATTCTTCGTACAACTCCCAATTTTTTCACTATCACACTCACTAAGGTTGACAAGTCCTCTTGAAATTTTTGTTTCGTTCAATTTTTTACAATCCTTTCTTCCCTTTGGAGTACAGGGCATGCATCTCTCTTGGAGTTGTACAGGAAGATCTAGTTGTGTGAGCAACTTCTTTCTGAAATTTTTTTTTTTTTATTGCTTTACGAAATATGACATAGAAGATAGGATGGAGTGTGTATACATCTCCTGAAAACGCGGGGAGATATTACACCGAGTGGGGCATTTGTGGCAAAGATCTAGAGTGGAACAGTATGATCGATGGGTGACGAATACGGTTTATTGATTGTACTATACATATGATAATGAAAGCTATTCCTTAACTCTGACCGGATATGCAAAATTGTTAGTAAGTGGCTGGAAATCTCTTGCCTCCTGCCGCCTAATAATATCTAGAATCATGAAATATAGGTTGGAAATAGATTGCATAATTCCGTCGTGGAATAGTGGTGTCGAAACTAATTACACCGAATACCTAGTCGGGACCGGTTTGATGAAAGTGAGACCTTCACGAGGCGTCCTGAGACATTGAGGCTGAAAACAACAGTATTTCTCGTCGATGTATGCAAGTGCAAATATTCCTCCGGTAGAAGTGGTGTGAGCAATATGCAAAACGCCGTTTTATTTTTTATTTTTCACTGGAGCGAAACGTTCTATCGGAACCTGCCATTACCTCCCCCTCCAGTTTTGTCCCCTCAATGCGAGAATCGCTAAACGTGCAGGCATGTTGCCTGCATACTCGCATCAAGTTAATTGTGGCTTTATGAGAAAGGAACATAGCACACTAACACCACTACGTACAAAATTCTATTCGAACGTCCTTAACACTTTTTCGTCGAATCGGACAGCCCGAAAAGCGAAAAAATGGCGTTTTCACACTCGAACCACGACCATGGGGCTGGGAATTCGGGTATTTGGATTGGAAGGGGTGGTAATTTTCCGCATTTCACAGTACCGCCAGGTATGAATTGCATTTTTTGATATAGCGAAGAGGCTTGCAATTGCTTGCGAATTAGGGTGACACTTTGAAAGGCGTTTAACTCGTTTTTTCCTATTGGGGAATAAGGGCTGTTATGTGGCTGCTCTGTGGCTCTCAAACCGTGTTTGAGGAGTTTTCTAAGGCTTGAGAGGGTATTGCCTGCCTGTCAACCACGTGGAAAATAGGAAACGCATGTTGATGACTTTAGAAAGTGGCCTGATATAGGCGGTGTAAGGCGATCTCCTATGAGCGGCCCGGTGGATATATCTGCGCGGTGTTCAGGGAAACCTGGCCGCGTGGATATTAAACATTGTTCGACTGCGAATTGAGGCTGAAGGGGAACCGGGAGATGTTCCTTCGTTGGGGAATGGAGTAGTTTATTTTACCGGATAGTTTTGAGAGGCGAACGAAAAATGAACTATTGGTATGGATATTGGTCTTATTTTGTGTGTATATCGAAAATAACTAAAGCGTATGCATATATTTGGCGTTTCAAAAAATATAGTACGATGATGATGTATTATATTATTGAACGAGAGATAATAATGGTTAGCGTCTCCGAGCAAAATAACACCAAGATCGCGTAGTAAAGGTCTAGGTCTTCTGAGGTGAGTCTAGACCGGGGCCTCTGGAGCAGGAACCCAGAATGTGGCTTGCGGTTGGTGGGGGGAAATAAACAATCGCCGTCGCGTTAGGATTGCGTTTCGGGACAAACACCTAGGGTTGGCAGTTCAAACAATCGGTACTTTGCAATTTGATTGACTCCAAAGACGAGCGGAGAAGTTCGGATGATCCGCTCAAAGAATTCTGGCGATGTTCCTTTTACATGATGGGAACTTCTTTTATTGGGTGATCGTTGATTGTTAGATTTGGGCCCAGGATCGGGCGCCTGGGCAGCGAACTCGTCCGAACTCGTCCGAGCTAAACCATCCCGTTGGAAAACAGAACCAAGATCTTGAAATAGCATTAACTCCCGCGGACCGGGTTCCATAGCGTCCAAGCGTCTGTTGGAACCCGATAATATCAAATACCTTGAAGATCGTATGCAAGGAGATTGAAAAGAAGTAGAAGATCTTATGATCCTCTAGAATACTCGAGGATCCCGTAAGGTCCCCGGGCAAGTTTTGGAGCTACGCTAGCTCAACACTATGCCAGAAACAGGAACGAGTTGCAAATATCGTTGCAACCCACGTTGGGCATGTTGACATCGCGGAACGAGGCTTGCATGGCGAAGAAGCCACCTACATGTGCAAGTTTACGAGATCTCCGCTGGTTGAAGCTGTTTTGCAGCGTTGGCGAGACATTCCAGCCACCACTTACTCTCACGCCTGGGCCAGGAACGTAAAAGTGATAGAATATATTGCAATCGGATTATAGTTGCCTGTAAAAATAAACATTGACGCCTTAGCTAAAACAAGGCCCGGTTAGTGGAAAGACGCATGGCATGTACACCAATGTACACCACCTAGCCCCCAGCTAGTGATATGCTGCGCAGGAGAAAACCCTTGAAGTTATGGCTGACGGACATGTTGCCGTATTCGTTCATAATTTCGGTGTCAACCACGATCCCGCATGGCTTAGGTCAAGCATTGAGCTTCTATCGACTTGATGTTTGTATGGAATTTACCGCAACAAATATCCGTCGGCCATCTCCTGTTCAAGCTCCGACCAGTTAGCAAGAGCTCGTGTAAGGTCTTTGGATAACTGGCCCGTTTTTCTAAACGAAATTTGTTGCCTCCTGGGGCAAGGGAGGCGCTCCCGTGGTGTACAGACACATGTTCCCCTCAAAACGAATATTGGAACCAAGGTTCGACTACTACCGTGCCCTATTAGAAAAACCCACCCGTTTTTTAGGTTATTTTTCAGCGAGAATACTTGTCTAAAGTCCGAGAATAGATTCGGGAATTCTACTCCGAGTCCAGAATTCCTGGAATCTAGATCGGTACTGTTGACATATTTTTCTTAGAAGTGCCCATCAATTCTTCGGATTACCGAATATTGCTTGCTCTGAACTTGGTTGATGGAAACATCCACCCATGTCTGCATATAGCGGGGCACCAATGCAAAGGCTGAAACTCCACAACTGCTAAACAGTTTAACAATATGCAAACCTACTTCTTTTCTATACAATAAACAAATACCAGACTCGGCCAAACGTCTGTGAACCCAATAGTAAACCATGCAGAAGTGGCGTAGAATTGAGTGTTTATTTGATTCTAAACGGCTCGCTAATATCGCATTGTAGTAGTTTAACGTGCCATAAAACGACAGAGTGCCTGTCAAGCAATTCGGCTATGATATCCACGGCTGCGGCGGTCAAATGAAGGAATGGCCCTCGTGACTGGGTAGTCTAGTGTTCCGATGGATTCTTACTGGCCCAGATTAAGACAAGGTCTAGACACCAGGGACACCGTCCTGTCATCCCACACTGCACGAACACAAAGGACAAGATTGTGTCGCTAAAGCCTTGTCAGGAAAACAAGGTGGTGTACCTATCGGTACATCCGAAGATGGCAAGCCTGAATATCCAGGAGCAATTGACGGCCAACAGAAATCTCGCAAATCCCTTAATGAAAACAATGCTATAGGGTCCACCCCCATGCGGCTATAAGCGATCCAACAGGTTGGGTTTGAATCTGCGCGACTGTCTGGGTTTTGTAGATTGATTCACATTGGATGTTGGTGTAGGTCTTCCGTGCCTGTATTATTGGCTAATCTGTATATATACCAGGTTTCCCTACCTTACGCCTTCCGGCTGCCTCCATCTTTCCCCAGTGTTTCCAAGACTGTTTTTATTTCCAAAAGCTTCCCAGCGGGATTCGAAAGTCCCGTAACCACCTACCTCAAAGCGTTAATCCGGACCTTTCATCTGATCCATCTTAACAACCAGGGACCCCCTTCAAAAATTTTAATATTCGTTTTGTACTGGCAATTGACCCTCCATTACCTAAACATCATCATAGATTGGCCGCTGAATACAGATACGGCATATACGGTCACGGGATTGCTTATGAGGCTGATGCAAAGCCAAAATTTTGATCTAGCGGCTATCCAACAAGATTACTTACTACGCCATTAGCAACCGCGGCCTCATTATACTGATTAAGGCTTTGCTGGACCCTGAACAATCTCTTTCTACCCCGGAAATTGGGAGTGACGACATTTCTGTTTCCAGATTATAATATTAACTACCGACTCTTTTCGACCTTTGTATCCGAGCGCGAAGTCAGTCGAATTCTCGTACTGTCCCGTTAGAGTGAATAACAAAAGCGGCATGATAGCTTGGTTTATAACGGACCAATCGATACATTGGCAAATACCGTGTCAAAATAGCTTCTTTTCCCACCCACCTGCAAGTCTGACCTATCGGAACTAGCTTGACCATAAGATACGAGTGGAAATCCTCCTTCTGAACTGCTGTCAAAAGTACAAATATCCCGCTAGCCGGCCGCAGATTACATTAACCGACATCAAAACTCCTCTCATGATCAATATTTGTCATCCTGCCGCTTAAAATTGACGATTTCCCTCGATCTACGATATTCACAGCAACTATCAGACTCTAGAGAAAACCCACGACCTCTATCGCAAGACTTTTTTCTTTGTATTCCACAAGAGAGATTAGTGCGCCGATAAGAAAAGCCAAAAAAACGTTTTTGTTCACCCGCCCTTCACAATTTTTTGAGGCGCTGGACCCTGAATATCACAAAAAAAAAAAAGTACCACAGGAACAACTATTGCGGAACTAAAAGGTAGGCAACAATCTTCTTATTTTCGTTCAGCTGTTGGAGGAACCGCTAGCGTCCGTGGGAATGCTGCCACAGACGTCATCTTCCTGTTCTCGTTTCCCTTACCAATTTACCGTAAATTCGGAAAGTTCCCCTCCAACCCGGTCAAAAACGCATTCTTTTCGATCTAAGATCCGACTCATGTCTCTCGTCCACTCTACTGTTGTGTGTTTTTTTCTTCTATGCCCTCTTCTGTTTGGTTGGCCTGTGTTATCCATGTTACCCCCCCGTCCAGCCTCTTCGTACGGCATCTTTTGGGTCTATTTGACTGCTGCCTATGAGGAAGCACTCTCTCTTGCGAAATCGCGCAAGGAAAGGGCAAGCAAACCAAAAAGGGCGGCGTGAAAATGGACAATCACACGCAGCAAATGGCATCCAAGGATCTTTCATCTTAATTACCCGCAAGCTCCGGGTGCACATGACGCAGGTGGTGGTGCGAAAAAAATGAAGGGTGTCCTCTCGCCGGGCTTGTTTTTTAATTATCTTTTACACATTGCGGGCTCGTCGGTTGGTGTCCACAATAAGAAGCGAAAGCCGGCCCACAATTTGCTTTCGTGCAGGTTGGACAAGGCAAGATCTAGCCACAGACCCACTTTTTGACAGGTCTGGCCAATAGGACTGGCGCTTGGAGATTGACGAGAAAGATCTGGATCTTGTTCGGCCCTTTCAAAGATAACCTGTGCCAATGGTTCTCAAGCCCAAAACAGGGCACTAAGGGCCAGCATGCAGCTCAAACGGGAAACGTGGACAGGGGTCTCGTATCAAAGAGGAAATGCATCCTGGGCAGAACACCTCCACACACGTTCCAATGGAGCACAGTGCATCGCAGAATATTTATTTATCCATCAGAGCAAGCGATATGTTTAATGTCACCGGCCAGGGTCCTTTAAAAGCCCGAATGTCGTGGGGAACATAGCTGATAGAAACGAGAAAGCGGACCCACATGCTGCATCAGAGGCGCAACATGAGGCACCCGGAGCGCAAAAGTATATATCATGATGAATTGGCGCTCCGCTGTTTCTGCAGAGTTCTCAACTATCTTTTCGGGTTGGCTTTTCGCTTCGGTTACTTTACCTTTAGAGGATGGTGAGTGAGTGAGTGAGAGGAGAAGAGAACGACAAACAGAAAAAGTTGAGAGCAACAGAGTGGGAAATAGCTTGGAATGCGAGTAAATTAGGACGCCGACCATCACCTCTTCTATCCGGCCGAACTCTTTCGAAAACAATATCAACGAACATCAATTCGAGGTTGCAAAATTGATACTCGTTGTATTTGACAAGGCTGCAACGATTTGTTAGAAAGCAAGAAACCGAGAAGAGAGAAGCAAGAAATTTCCCTCTTCACAGGATTTTACTCTACACTCGACTCTGATCACTACCATTCTTTGTGTATTTCCTCCCCTCACTTGCTTTGTTTTCTGACTTGAATTTTTATTTTTATTTTTCGGATTTATTTTATTCCATTTTCCATTTCGCTTTGCTGTCGCTTCTGCTATTTTTCTTTTGCGCAATTGCGTCTTCACATCCATCGCGCCATATCTTGCCTGATGAAATGCTGCAAGCAAGGCAACTTGTTTCGCAAATGTTCATGACATAGCTTGCAGGGCGTCGTTCGAATTTCTTGTTTCGAAATCCATTTTATTCCTTGGATGCCTTATAAAATTTTCTGCCGAAGGACAGCAAGAGCTGACGTTTGATTCACCTACCAGGACAGAATTCCAGGCGCATATTGCCGTTTAACAAGACTTCTCCATTTGCGGCATCGAAAGCAGGTTTCCGCCTGAAGCCTTTCCACTCACTTGCCATCCCTGCGCGCCAGCGCCGCATAATCCAACGCCTCACAACACACCCGGACGCCCAGACCCGGTTTTCCGCTGCACAGGAGACGAGACTCCGCCGGAATTCAAATATAACTTTTTGGCACCCAGAGATACCATTAATTGGGTTTCTCTCGGGATTATAATAGTGATAATAATAATAATTTAACCCAGGAACCGCTACCTCGGGAGAAATAACAAAGGGTGCCCCTCCACGAGAGGAAAAACAATAAGGAAAAAACCTGACGTGACAAAAAAAGACAGACGCTCTGCCTTGCTGGTATGCATCCGCCCTAGATTTTCCGGAATGTGCAAATTGCTCTTACGCCCACGCTGTTGGGAGTCGAAGCTAGTACCATGACCAGCTGGACTCTTGCTAATCATCACCATATCTGTAAGAGTAGGGCGCAAAATATGCCACCCCGCAAGAGAGTAAACTCCGAGCGGGACGTGTCTCACCCAGTGTCTCAGACGGACCTGCCTGAGCATTCGCATAAAAAGCGACGGTTAGATCCCATAGATACTGCCCTGGCCCTGACTCGTAGTCCGTTACCCGGGTCTATAAAGATGGATCAGAATAGCGCCCCAAAGCCGTTACGACGGTCAGCAAGATTACAACATTCAGTACCGCAAGCAGATACTCCAGCCACAGTTCCAAGAGACTCCCCTCCACCAAAGAAGCAGCAAAGATCGCGATCTAAAACCCTACCTTCGAAATCCAAAGATACCAAGGTTGTAAAACGGAAACCAACCGTCGCTGAAAAGGCCAATACATCCCCCAAACGGCGACGACGGAAATCTACTTCTGCAAAACGAGACGAAGGTCCCTCCCTACTCCCTCCCATAAACTTTGAAGGTAGTCGCCTCCTCACCCACGCTTGCATTCCAACTTAGCCGCTAATGATACAAGTAGACGAAGAAGACGACGAAGAAAGCGAAGTCCGCGACTCCGACGGCGTACTCTGGATCAAAATGCCCATCGTAAACCCCCAAGACATCTATGACTTCGCCGCCGAATTCTACATAGCCCCGCCCCGCACTGTCGAAGTAAACGCCGATGTTGGTCCACCGCCTATAATAGTCCGTTTACACATTGTGGACAAAAAGACCGGTCAAGAGGTACCTTACGACAATGACCGAGAAAGGTACTACTGGGTTACGGCGAACATCCTGCACGAAGACAACACCCCGGCCGCCCAGTTCACAAACCACGCCCAGTCGTCCGAAACACCGATGTCGTGGTTTCACGAAGAACAAGAAGAGGATACGCGCACGCCGGTCACGCAAACCCCGCCACCCGGTGGGCCAGTAAGGAAGTGGAAGACGTTTGTGACGTTTCCAAATATACAGATCCCCGAGGTAGGGAAATACCGTATCAAGATCACTTTTGGGATATTCATCGACCAGAAGCTCCGGACTTCGGACGGACGGGAAAAGACGGAGAGAGTCCACAAAAATTTGGTTGCCACTACCTCGGATATTATCACGGTGCAAGAAGAAGAGCCGAAAGATGATGACGAAGACCAGACAGGTACGCCAATAAATCACACCCCTCGCTTTCATATCTCCTTTTAATATTGTTTTATAAAATCCTTCCTTCATCGCTTCCTCTGTTTCTTTCTTTCCGACTTTGCTAACGATCATCCGTGCAGCTGAACTACTAGAAAAGAAGGGTCTCTACGACAAGCTACTAGCTGAACGTGACGATTTTTTCAAGCGACAGGATGAATCTTTTTAACAAAAATTGTGTTTCCACCCGCCTGCTCTTTGACCTATTTAGCGATTCTATTGCTTCGTTTAGATTCCCTCTCACCTATCCTTCCAAGTTCTTCATGTCTTTTGAATCTATACCTGTAATCCAATACACTTCACTTCACGCACATTTCCTCTTGTTTATTCATTTACGTACTTCCGTGTCTTGTTGCGATAATCACCCTCCCACTTCCCCTTCTGCCTTCAACACCCCGTTTTACACACCCCATTGAGTGCGTTTTTATATCTTCCCTTTTTATGTTTGTGCCACGCGCGCCCATATGATACCCAAGACCTGCACGCTTTTCGTTCTGATTTTTACCTGTCCCCTACCCTCCACGCTTGTTTTGGAAAATCCGACTGGAAGGGTGCTTGCTATCTGTTTATTCTAGGGGGGGGGAGCCGTGAGTGATCTAGTGGAGTGTCGTCTACATGTACAATAAGTGTATGTTATGTTTCCGCTGCTTTTTGCCGTTCGATGAAAAAAAAAATCTACCACGCCTATGTGTATCGTGTAGGTGGTGGGATTTCTACGTAAATTCATATTTTGCAAGAATATCTTCATATTTAAAATTTCACATACGAATGATGGTAAAAGATGTATAGTAAATAGACGGAAGTTCCTCGTTCCATCAAGAGTAGAGATTTTGTTGAAATTCTAATAATACAATACGAAACCCCGTCATCATTAACGAAGTCTCACGAAGAAGAAGAAAAAAAGTGTGATATACAACGAATTCAGACCTTAAAAAGATGTCTGAAATCATACCCATCCTGCGAGCCCACTAAAACGGAAAACATACGAATAAAAACAAGAAACAAAAAAGTTGCCCCCAACCCGCTTTTGTGTAAAATCGCTAAATATGACGAAAAGGTAAAACCAGTTGAAGCAAGGAGAGCGAGCTCAAGCTCGATAGGTAACTTGGAAAAAAGCACAAAAAGGGCCTAGAAGAACGCCCCTCTCTTGGTGTAAAAGGAAAAAAGAGATACAAAGTAAAGAGAATAAAAAAAAAGGACGGTAAATAGCCAAGCGAGTGTGACCGACAAAGAAAGGGGGGGTCCAGAACTACCTCCGTTTTCGTCGCAATTTTTGTGATATAATTTTCAAATGTTTTTTTTTTTTTTTGTTTCTTTTGGTTCTGGTTTGTTTTATGTTCTGCAAAACCCCACTTCTCGCGAAGAGCTCAGCGGTGCGGCCAGCAAACCCACGAAAACCGGGGCTCGCAAGCGGGGTAGTGGGAGGAAATGGGTTGGAGCTGAGAAAAAAGCTGCAGCAGCTCGTTCTGCAGAACATACAAGCAGGGAAGGTGGGCATGTGAGTGTCAAAGGAATAGCAACGAAACAAACAAAACAAAGTGACAGCAGCAGGATAGTATATAATTATTGATTAAAGAAAAAGACCGGCAGGGGTGTGATTGTGTTAAAGTGTGGAGAGTAAGTATAGCAAAAGTATTTCTTTGAAGGTGTGTGACTACGGTTCTCGAGCTTACCACTGAAAAATGACAAAATGAGATGTAGTAGTACAACATGTTATACAATCTAAGGGGCCTTGTATGGTATTGGGAGAGGGAAAATTAAGGAAGATTATACTTAATAGTATTAAATCCATTATACGGATTTTTCGGGTCTTTTCCTGTTTGTCTTTTTTTTTCTAAGGAGGAAGGAACTCGGTTTTGCTTTCTCTCTACAGTAGTAGTAACTTTTTCGTAAAATAACAGAACCCACCAAAAGAAACAACCAGAATACTCCAATAAACGCCAATGTTAACCTTTGTTACCTTCCAAACAAAACGAACGAGTTCCTCTTTCTTATCCCAAAGAAAAATAAAACCAAAATTCAACAGAAAAAAAAAAAAAAAAAAGGAAAGCCCAATGCCAAAGACCATCACGTGCTGGCTCGACTGACAACAGAAAATGCAGAAAAGAGAAGAGAGGGAGAGAGATGCATAGGGCAAGATGCAGTCTTCGTTGTCCCCCCCCAAAGATCGTTGTATAAAGAGAAGAGAAGAAAAAAAGGGTAGGTAGTAATGCAGTAAAACAGGATGCCCGATTTTGTCTTCTACAAGCACTGAAAAAATATGAGGACACACAATTGTCAAAACCATGTCTCACTCCATCTTTTGCTAATGCCAACAAGAAAGAACATCCTGCCATGTCGAATTGAAGGTTTTTTTTGTTGTTAAAAAGGATGATGTATGTACCTTGAAACTCATAGCCCAAAAAAAAAGAGACCGACTGAATTCCAATTTCGAATCTTTGCAATATGTACCGAGGAGAAATGATTGTATTTCTTCCTCTACCGCCACTACCAAGCTAACCTCGTTACGAAATTAAAGACCACCAAGCTATTGAAAATACTCGCATCTGAGAAAAAGTAAGATGGACGACGATTTCGTAAGAGCCAAGGCTTTATTTACTCCTTCGGTTGATAAGCCGGTGGCGGTGAACTCCCATCTCGCCGTCGCTGCTCCAAGAGTTCCTCCGCTTTTTCTCTTCGGAGCCGTTCCTCGCCCCACCGTCTAGCCATCTCCCCGGCCATCTTCATCATCCATGCCTTTTCAGCAATAGAGCTAGATGAAGCAGTTCTGCCTCTAGAATCCAAGAACGGACTGCTATCAGTCGAAACAGAGGATGGGGAGCTGTGGTGTCCCGGAGAGAATGGGTGTGGCTGGTGGTGATGCGGTGGCGGCGAGTAGTGACCGGAAAAGAGCGACATGGGCGCCGAGTTTTCCCTGCCGTAATCCGACGACGACTTTTCCAACGGGTAGGGAAGGTTGTGTTGCTGCTGCTGTTGCGGCTGGAGCTGCTGCTGTTGTGGTTGTTGCGGAGGCGGTGTGGAGGGTAGAGTAGGGATGATCTTGGTATCGGAACCTGCATGGTGACCTGGCCGGTTTGCCAAGAAACCCTCCCGTCCAGTAGGTGACCGTAGCGGGGACACATCTACGTACTCCCCCCGCCTGTCGTTCAAGGGAGGAATGTTGATTTCTGGAATGTTAACGTTCGCCGTGTTGGCACCCGCCTCGCTCGCCTCGATGTGATCCTTTTCTTCGTATCCAACCTCCATAGATGATGTGACGGACTCGGTACCTGTGACGGAGCTTGTGTCTCCATCGGAGGTTGGGACATCCTTCTTTCGTCTGAGATTGACGACGCGGGTCTTTTTCTTCTTACCCAGAGCGCTAGATCGTGTAACGGGTCTTCCATTGGGGCCAAGTCCGCCTGGGCTGCCTGATAACGAGAGAGATGAAGCCATAGCCACCAGTCCTGGTCGTGCACCGCCATTTGACTCCGGCGAGAATACCGTACTCGAGTGCATACCGTTGCTAGAGGAAGGTGTAGATGTGGGATCGCTTCGTTCGCCTGTAGTCGCCCAAGCTCTGTATATCGCATCTCTGATTGAAGGCGTGAATAAACTGAGCGTCCTCTGAGAATCCGTCAAAGTCGCTAATCTCAACAAGCTCTTCGACGACAATGTATCGGATTCCAAGTCGTTATTAAAGGAGAAGCCCTGTGTTGCTCCGGCGCCGGTTTCCGACTGTTCGTTCAAGTTCTCGAATGATGATTTCGCAGATAACGACGGCCCGCTGTTGAATGTCGGATTCTGTGGAATCATATTTCCGGACGCGGCATCGTAATCCTGCCCCCACCACCTTAATGACAATCGGTGAATAATCGCGGGTAGCTCCTCCTGGAACAGATTTCGGAGCTGCTTTTCGATTTCCTTTTGCAGATAATCCTTGATGAACGGAATCGAGTCGAACGTGCTGCTGACAACGAGGGATTCGAGGGGATCATTTCGGAAGACCAGAGTTACGCCTTTCGCTTTCGAGAACACGAGGATCACAAAGCCGGATAGACGAAAGTCGGATAGGGTGATTTGGAGGGGTATGGTGAGAGGAGATCTACGTGTCAATGAATCGAATTTTTGGTTAGGACGGAGATATTTCCTTTCTGGAGGATAATCCAAATGCGGGATAGGGTAGCTCACGATGCAGCGAGAGGTTGCGGACTAGTGAACGAAGGCGCCGTCGACAGATAGGTATTTAGTGGATTTGCCTACAAACGTCATCCGGCCCGTTTCGATTAGCATTTCGTCTTTTCTTTCAAATATGGTAATGGTCACCCCCACGAACTCTCCGAACCGCAATCACATGGATGTAATAGACGGTATATGATAAATCTTTTCGTCATGAGGGACAGAAATAAAAACCGGAACCAAAAAAGATGAAAAACAATGTACCCACCTGAACTTTTGTCTGTAACGTCAGAAAGGCATCACCAGAGTACTCCATCTTGAAGATACCGCGGAATCGATCGTCGGCCAAATCACCAATCTCCAGGATTTCGAGGTCCGGAGGGGTGGTGCCCAGGTTCAGCTCGGTGACGAGGATGTCGGCAACAATGATCGGTGGCTTTGGAGACTTGTTCAAGGCGGCGGTGAGGAGGTCCCTGGCCCGCGAGTAGAACTCAGGGTCCGCCGTCAACGGGCTCCAGTTGAAGTTGAACGCCATTGTCGTTTAGGAGGGAGGGAGGAGGGGGGAAGGGGGGGAGGCGTTTAAGAAATGGTAAAGGCGCTCATCCGAGAGATATCATGGAGATAGAAAGGGTTGTCGTCGGGATCGGGAAGGGTCTTCGAGCGGGTGGTGCTGTTGTCTCGGCTATGGGAAGAGTGTGTTTGTTGTTGCGGTTGAAAGGAAGGAAAGGAGAAGGAGGAAGATTACGTCGATGGTGTTGGCGGTGTTGGCGGTGTTGGCGGTGTTGAGGATTGGCGGGTAATCGACCGGCGACAGAAACACGACAACGAAAACCGATTTGGCGGGGGGCTTTTGACGGACGGACGATGAAGGCGCAGATAGGATATGTCGGAAGACGGTGGCGGAGGGAGGTTGGAACAAACGGGCAGGAAATAGGGAGCGGCGAGCGTATTGTTTTAATAAGAGGCGGCGGTGGTGTCGCAAAGGCAGCCAATCTTGTTTGAGGTGATGTGAAAAAATTTAAATGAACGAGAGGAAAAGTTCTTTCTCTGCCACAACGACACCCTCCAGCAGAGACAAGACAGCGGGAAGCGGGTCACCTACGCGACTGTACATGAACATACATCTCAAAGCGGTACTTTACATGCGCCGATACTCAGAACCTCGAGCTCGGATGAGGGGAGCAGGCCAGCTCCCACTTCCCCTCACCCACAAATAGATCACGTACATCTACACCACCACCACCTAATCTTGCAGGATGAGGGCAGCGGGTTGCTGGTGCTTGGTGGTTCATGCGAGGGGTCCCGTCAGGGTAATCGATGCCAATATCATCTGCATCCCCACCACCACCTCTTTCTTCCCTTGATCGTGGATGGTGTGATGGTCACCACAATTAAACACAAGACAAAACAAGACGAAAGGACTGACCATCATCGTGCGCCAGCGAGCTAGCTGTTTGCATACATCGAGCTTCGGAGCTTGAGCCTGCTAGCTCGAAACCCTCTCCCACAGGTGGTTGGTCCGGGTCCTCGTGAACGCTAGCCTCCTCCCCAGCCCGCGTACTAACCACAAGCTAAAGTAACATATTCTCAAGTAAAAAAAAAATCAAAAAAATTTCTTCCTTAGCTCGGCTAGTCGCTCAATTTCCCGTCAGATAGATAGACGGTACTGTCTTGGCTGGTTCAAAAATCCGTTACGGGTCACCGGTATCTTACGTGCTATCGCTCTCGCACCTTCTAAAAACACAAAAAATACAAACGAGAGGGCGAAAATTCCCCCCAGCCCCGTATCCCCGAAAATTTTTTCCTCTCACTTTTCCAAAAAGGGATTTTTCGGGGCGAATTCTCAGTTCCGGCACTGCAGTGTTCCGCACTTCCCGATTCTGCCAAAAATCATTGTCCGTCTGCCTGCCTTTGCCCTTTCGGCATGCACAGTGACGGAAAATCCCTCTTCGCAAGAGGAAAAAAAATCGGCATGCCGCGGGATCAATTCGGCTCATCCTTTCTACCTCCATCCATTCGCTCCTCGCTCATGCCTCGGAGATTAAAGGATCTCCGGGAATATCTGGGAAATATGTGTTCACAGAACCTTTAAATCCTTGAAATATAGTAAATATCCTCCTCGGTTTCCAATAGACTGCCGGTGAACTAGGTTCTTCCCCATCCTCCCAAAAAAAAACCCCCTCGATGGAGAGGGCTGGTACTACTGCTTGTGGGGTTGCGCCAACCAGGAACAGCTGGTATCGCATGAACATCGGGATGGGCTGTTCAAAAGACCCTCTCTCTTTCATCGCTCCCCCAAGAAGCTAGCAATCCATTCCCTATCCTTGCCCGGTTCTCGCCAGCCTGACCTGACCATATGGATCATTCGTTCGATTTGTAAACCAACAGGGCACACAAACACAGAAAAACATACCAATATTGAGGCACACGCAGACCACTTGACCACCCCCAAACGAGCCGTCTGTGCATGTGTCCCTGGCCACCACTTTCTTTTATTTTCTATTTTTTATATTTATATATTTGCAGGCCATGACATAGAGAGCAACTGTGCGACTTCCAGAATGAGAATACCCTGCATGATCTCCCTGATTGGAAGATTTCCAAATCAGGTAATACAGACTAATCGAGAGCTGCGCTTTGTATTTCTTTTCATTCCTCTCGTGAGTGGTAATATAGATCGCATAAACTATAACCAGGTAGTTAGCATAATTTTCTGCGCAAGGTGTTCCCTTCTGGCTGAGACACTTCCTAGCCGGCGCAGCTTCAACAGCTCGCTCAAAGGTCGCATCAGCGACACAAATCTCCGTTTCCGAGCGTGCGCCTAGGCTGAGCGGGTTGATACCGTTGTTCGCGAATTCGGTTTCCACGCCGGTGCGCGTGATGGCATCTCTCCAGAGCTCTCATTCTCGCGTAAAGTGATATTTACTGTGCAACTGTGATGATCGCTGAAGAGCTGTTCCCTTTGAAATGTCCAGGAAACGAATCTTGGCAATATAAATTCTCCGACATATACGCATATATGTCTACTTCGGACAGTCGATGATGAATATACACAAGGAACCAAAAAAAGGTTCAAGAACACTCACAAAGTAACAAGAACGCCACGCATGACCTTCGAGAGATAGAAAACCGCGCAAAAAGATATATCAAACAAGTAGAGAAAAAAGAGGTATCAATGAGTATTCACAATCCACCATGCTGCTGCCAAACAATAATGTCGAACAAAAAACACGACCAAACGCCGCTAGAAATGCTCATACACGAGGGGAAAAAAGAATCAGAAACTTATACTACAACATGCACTACCGCCGACACTCCTGCCCCTCTTTGGTCACCAATGCCGCCAAAAACACCATCTCAGACCGATACAGCGTATCGTAACAATCAACTCGCTCAGGCGTCTCCACCTGCTCTCCATCGGGCGTAGCAGAAAACCCATAAATGCAGGTCTTCATCACCCAATCGTCAGTCTGCGGATCTAATCCTGCAAACGCAAATGTTATAACAGTATCATCCTCGCCGAAACAAGAACCATACAAAGTCGTCTTCGTACCTCCGACATAATACTTCGAACTGGGACCGCTGCGTATCAGCCCCAAAAACTCTCTAGCACGGCGCGATGGCGGTCTCCAATCAGGACACCCGAGACGTTGCGCAACGGTGGGAGTAGCAGCCACCGCCAAACCATTGACACCCCTCCTCTAGAGCGGTAAAATGGTCTCCACAGTCTCCATGAGCACTTGAGCCTGCGTTGTAGCAGCCTCAAAAACATCCATAAACTGCGTCGTGGCGGTCTCCACAATCTCCATAATCAACTCGGTTGTCACCGTCTCCGCCGGCGCGGAAAGCACGGTGGGAACCACTGTCTCCACGAAATTCAATTCTGGCGGTGGGGAGACCGCATCCATAACCCTAACTTCGAGCCACTGGATCCCTGAAAGAACCCACATCAGCAACGTAAGTACGTGTTCGAGACCCAGCAAAGCAAGGTTACCCAGCCAGACGAGCATCTGATGCATCGCCCGGAGGGTAGCCCCCGGCTTGTACTCTCCAACAGGGTGATTGGCGAACCATTCGTCGGAAGACACTTTCGAATATTGCGGGATGATCGTGTCGGACCTAAAAAAAAGAAAAAGAAAATAGTACTTTAGCAAGGGGTCTAGGCTCAGAGACAAGGGTGGCTGATTTGTGAAACATACCATAGCTTGTACTCAATCGCAACAAGACCGAGCACGATGAATAAGAAGGCGCAAAAGTAGTCCTTGAAAGTCCAGGGTAGCCGGAAGAGACCTTTACCAGCTGCTCGTTGCTTTCTCCGAGGTAAAATCACAACCTGTCTTGGCGTCGCCGTGGTGATTGGTTCCGCCGGTGTAGGTTTCGATACTTGCGAGGTGTTTACAAACATGCTCTCGTCTTCTAAGATTCCGAACTTTCGTTCGATACTTTCTAGTCCCTTTCTAGTCTCTCGAATGTCCAATTGGACGGTTTGGAGATTGTTCAAAACCCTAGTGCGGAGCGCGAGGGCTTCGAGATCGGTTGGTTTGGATGATTGGCTAGCAACTTGGACGGTTCCCTGCAGGAAAGACTCGTCTTCATACGTGGCAGGCTTCAGCAACGAGGCGTAGTCGGTATCGTGAGTGAGAAGGCGGTCTAGCGAATCATCGGTTTCGTAGCCGTCTTCGAATTGGATTGTTTTCGAGGTTGGTGTTTTGGATTCAGTGGGTTGTTTAGTCCTTAACTTTTTGGCTCGGGGTGTCGCGGTTGATAAACGCGGTTTTGTGGAAGACACGCTCCGCAGCCCACTCTGGCTCTTAGAGATGCTGCTCGGTATTCGAGCTACAGTTGAAGCACCAGGTTGCCCAGGAGTCAACGGCTTGAATTCAAAGTTTGGTTTGTTCTCTTCGTCGCCGCTAGGGATTAGCTTTCTAGCTACAGGACGAATTTGATGCTTATATGGCGTTCGCGATTCGGGAGTATTCGAACCGCTGGCAGCTCTTTTCACCTCAACAGCTTTAGAGGCCGCTAGTTCGATGATGGTGCGCCCTTCCTGCTTAGCTGGTGTGTTCCCGGATAGCAGCCGACTAAGCTGTCTAAGCGTATCCAATGTCTCATCAGGATCAGTTTGCTTCGTGCTTTGAAGGAATGATATATCCTGAGATTTATTCCCACTACTGGTCCCAGGTCGCTTATTAGCGGCAGTATCCATCCTCGATCTCGGACCCCCGAAGCCTGCACCAGTTGCACCTTTCTCCTGCGATAAATTTACAGTCAGGTCGTCCTCTGATACAAAGTCGACCAGCTCGTGCTTCATATAAGTGTTGCTAAGACCCAACTGTTGCTTAGCTGGCGGCGAGAGCCGCGATGTCATTTGGACAGGTTTCGCACTGTCAAGTGTGTGAGAGGTAGGTAGGCTCGCCCGTATATCCGTCGAATCCGGCCGTAACTCGCCACCGAACTCCTCTGATCTTCTCGTCGCTCTAGCCGCACTACCAATTGGCGTTCCCGAAGAGAGGGTGCGATTCCGCCGTCTCACGCTCGGTTTCTGGGATGATTCCTCCGCGATATCATTGGCCGCAGCCAACCAGTCAACAGTATTTGCCGGTTCTTCCTTCGTAGTTACCGGCCTAGTTTCCTGCGGATAGTAGTCGTTCTGTTGGGGTGATGGTGTATGCGAATTGTTCAACAACCCCCCCGTTGGTCGTCTGGGGCGAACTTCAACGTGCCGTCTCTGCACTGGAGACAAAGGACGGAGCTGTCGCTGGTTGCTAGGCGGGCGTATTGCCCTCTTCGGCCGCTCGCTTGAACTCTCGCTCAACGTACGCTTGAGTTCAGCGTACATGTTCGAAGTCGAATTGGGCTCTGTGGGCTTCGTGGCAGCCTCGTACATGCTGTTCGGCCGGTCAATGGTAGATGCGCCGTTGAGTCGCCTAGACGCCTCCCGCGCACCCTCCACCGCTTCCGATGACCTGAATGCCACCCGTCTGGCGCCCATTGGCTCGGATGTCGCCCCCTCGTACCCTCTCGACGTCGTGGTGGTGGCATTGGTGCCGGAAACCCTCTCGCCGGCCCGGGCAACCAATCGATCGACATTGCCATTCTCGACGACCAGGTTGTCCTCCGCCAGTTGCTTCTTGAGACTGCTATATTGGTTGAGAGGGGATATCTTTGCATGCTGGGTCATTCTCTGCATCATTTCCACGTTGAATTGGTGGTCACGATGGTGTCTTGGCGGGGTGGTTATACGTGATACAGAAACATCGCTTTCAGGAGTGGGTGGGAGACCGTATGAATTGGCGGGCAGTCGTGAGAACCGATTGGCAGGGCGCGTCCACGGGGCGGAAGGGGAGCCGGATTGCACACCGCCGCCTAGAGACGCAGTAGGTTCTTTGGAGAAGTATTCACCTGCTGTGGGGAGGGCGTTATGGGATTGATTGTTGGGCTTTGGTCGTGTGAGATTCGTATGGCCGGGCCTGGCAGCATCAAGACGGGAATAAGTCGCGACTGGTTTTGAAGTAGGGTTGTCACTGTCGTTGGTGAAGTTGAATGTTGTTCCGCGGCTGCCGTAGAGGTGGGACCGTCGTAGGCCGGAGTGAAGGTTTCCCTGTTGCTGCTGGGAAGAGTATTGATGCTGAGGTTGTTGGTACGAGTCGCCCGCCGCAAAACCTCGACGGGCATTGTAATTCTGGTTGCTGCTGCTCATGTCGAGGATGGCAGCAGCGGCGAGCCGGCGGGTTCAGAGCGCCGGTATGCTGGAAGAAATGATGCAATAACAATAACGCTGACGGTGATGCCAATATAAGGAAGAAGAAAAATGCTAATTCAGGAATAATTCGATATGTAACGGTCTCCTGGGCGACACTGGTTCGAGCGGCATTGGTAGGCAGCAATTTGCGGACGTCTCAACTGCTGCTGCACCTCCTTCTCCTCCGCTACGTCTTCCAGCTGGCAAGGTAATGGGACCGCGTGGTGATGTTGGTGATGCTGGTGTTGATGCTGGTGATGCTGATAGCAGGCGGGCTGGGGGGGAGGCTCTGTCGATGGAATGTCCGTCGAGTATTTTTGATGTTGTTGCACGTCGCGAGACCAGGCGGCGGTTTGTTTTGGTTTCTGCAGTTGCAGACGAGGACGGGCGGAAAACACACCAAAATTGCATCGTGTTGCAGCAACACAACGCCGCCGCCGTGGCAGCAAACGGGCAAACACCTCGCGTTCAACAACGCATCAACGACGGGAGCTGCTATCGATAAAGCAGCACGACAGACAGACAGACAGCGCATGATGCATGGGAAGAGAGGGGCGTGTATTTCACGGATTCAGGTCTTTGTACGATGTATCTCCTTGTATCATTGGTTACCGATTTTTACTGTCAAACCATCGATGGTCGATGGTCTTCTTCTTCTACAGCGTCTACCGGTTTTCTCCCCTCAAACACGGGCACGCATGCGAATTCGGACGAGCGAAGACGAAAAGGGAAGCGATTTTGCATCGAACAGCCGTTTGTGCTACAGATGCCTCGGTCACGTGGGCGGCGGTTGGAGCAGCGGACTTTGGGCGAAAGCGGCCAACATAGCTCCGAGATTCCTCGCAGGATTGTGTTGTTTCTGGTGCCTCGAGCCTGCACAGTGCACAGCATTCCTCCCACCCAACCAGCAGGAGGAGCAGGACCCGACGCCAAAAACCAGCCCTTTCATTTCTTGAGGGAATTTTGGGGGGGTGGGAGAGCAGGCGGATTTTGTAGGGTGTTGATTTGGCGGGCAGTTTCTGGCCGCCTGGTCTTAATTAGCCTGGCAGTGTTTTTTTTTTTTTAATTGCTAGGCAGTTCGCTCTAGTGTGTCTCCCAGGATAGGTGGTTTTCATGCTGATTATTTTACTTCTGGTATTTTTTCTTTTATTATTATTTCGTGTTCGCGTTTGTTCCGTTCAGCTCAGATAGCCCAGGCTCCACACTTTTTGATCACAAGCAATGTTCAGGTTCAAGGATAGCTTCACAATGAAGTACACCCCCCCAACGGCCGGTTGCTCCGTAGGGGGTACTTGTTAGTTAGCAATGTTCTATTGCTAGCACTGTGTTTGCATGCAATATTCGCGCTGCAAAATGGAGCAAGGGAAAGAGAGAAGCGGCTCTTTTTTTGCTGATTTTCTCCAATTTTGAGCTCAACGCGGTATGGAGCGAAGAGTTGTGTTGCGGCGTGTGTTTCCAGCTGATACGGGAGAAAAGGACAAGGTTCACTCTCATGCAGAGGGAAAGGAAATGCACTGATACACGAAGGTACAATGTAGAGAGAGGGAACGAAGGAGAGCAGGCGGTGGTGGTGCGTTACAAGGAGCCGATGTATGAAGGGAAATTAACAGCAGAGTGGACCAGTGGGAGGGAGACGCTTCTGTGCTGCTGGGATGCAGCCAGCAAGCCAGCGGGCGAGAGGCAGAAAGTAGGCAAGCAGGACGGTGGCCGGGTTTTGCGCTTTGTGACCAGCGGATGGGGAAGGGAGTACAGGTACTTTGGTATGAGAGGAGCGGCGTATGACAGAAGGAGTAGAGGATACGCCGAGGAGGGAGAGCAATTACGGTTGTTGCGTGGGCCATCGTCAGGATCCTAGCGCACATTGCAGAGGAGGGTACATACAGACAGACATACATTACTGTCAATCAATCAATCAATCAATCAGCGAACCCAGCCGTGTGTGTGTGCGTGTGTGAGTCCATGTCCGTTAGGTGGCCCAGCACTCAGCAATATGGAGGGCAGCTTGGATTGGGTGCGCTGAGCCCACACACACTGTTTTGGTACGGTTGCTGCCCGCCCAAACAAAAAACAGGCGTAATATTTCTCGCTTTATTTTTTTCTGGTGGGTGTTTGCTTTTTCGGCTGATTGCCCCTCAGTGATCCATTCGCCCATACAAAATGTAAGAGGGAAGGCCCTTCCCACTGCTAACAAAGGCTCTCCCTCCCATTTCTCCCTCTCTTCCTGTTTCCCCCATACAAACCTCCCTCCCATACAAATTCGCCCATACAAACCCAGAAGTAAGCACTCCTCCATACAATCTTTCCCTCCAGACGCCCGCCATATAATATTTGTATGGCCATATAAATCCGCACCGGCTAACCCTCGAGCTTCACGGAACAGAGTAAATCCATAACTTTCGTCCGCTCTGCCAACTTTCCCGGTTTTTTTCTGACAAGGTAAGCTCGCTCCATCCCCGATCCTTTGCTTTCGTTTTCCAATCCCGCTTTGTCGTCGACTTCATCCCGTCGTCGCCCGTTCGTCGTCCCCTTCCGCGCCGCCTCATCGACATCACCTCAACTCATCGCGTAACGCCTCCCCATACAAATTCCACATCACCACAAAAATCCACCATTCACGCCCGCCGTCCAGCTGCTTCAACCGCACGGCAACCACTTCCCCAGATCCTGCAAACCGTCGCACCCGGATCGCGTCCTGTACCCCCTCCGAGCGCTTGTACTCATTTTCTCCAATTTCCATCTCTCGCCTTGTTCTTTCCTGTTTAAAATATCACCTTTATCACTACCGTATAGCTAACCAAGCTTCCCGCGCGCGCTCCAATAGAACAAGACCGTCTTCACCACTCCATCCACAACACATCCGCAAATATGCCAAAGGAAAAGCGTGCCGCTAAGACTGCCACCACCAGGTCCGGCAAGAAGAAGAAGGGTAAGGATTTCTTCAGAAAAATGCATTTCCCATCGCGAACGTGATCCTTTCGAGGGTGATATTCGCCATCAATCACTTTACTGGTTCATTTTTTCATCATCCGTAAACGCGCTGCTCTTGCGCATATGCATGCATAGAGCTCGAGCAGCTTACCTTCGGGTGTTTTAAGCATGCAACGCGTTTTTTTCTTTCGCTGCAACCGCATCATATTATCTACGCAGTGAACCCAAAAGGCTAACAAAACCTGCTCATTTCTCCAGACCCAAATGCCCCAAAGCGTGGTCTCTCTGCCTACATGTTCTTCGCCAACGAGCAGCGTGAGAATGTCCGTGCCGAGAACCCTGGCATCGCTTTCGGTAAGTTTTCTCCATCCCGCCGTCACACAAAACGGCCGGTATTCTGATTTACCACCACTTTGCCTTTGCATCGGTCTTTTCTAACAAACTCTCTTTGCAACCTTACAGGCCAGGTCGGCAAGGTCCTCGGTGAGCGCTGGAAGGCTCTCTCCGACAAGCAGCGTGCTCCATATGAGTCCAAGGCTGCTGCCGACAAGGAGCGTTATGAGAACGAGAAGAAGGCCTACCAAGTAAGTTTCACTCGCATATCTCACACATTAACACCAGCGAGCAACATCACGCTAACATGATTTCTTCAGGCTGGTGGTGACGAGGATGAGGATGATGACTAAATAACCAAAGTTTAATCTCAATTCTCTTTTTTTGAATTGTCGTCTCTTTTACTTCCTGGGAGCTCATTTGTGATTTTTCCATACCTTTTTTTTTAAGCATTTAGAAAGAGAAAAAAGGGTCAAAGAAAGAAAACTCCCATGGGGGTGAAATATACGCACCTGTCCTAACAGAAACCTCCTTAATGCCATCCGACCTGGATATTACACGCTTCTGAAGCCTCCTTTCTCTGTTCCTGTATCTTTACTTGTCGTGCCTTTCTTACTTCCAAATTACGCATGAGGGATATCGTTCGGGTTTTATGGTTATCGTTTTATCAGGGGATCAATGCAATTCAAATATTTCTTTTTCTGAAAAAACAAAACTGGAACACATTGTGATCCGTAGAATAGTGCATGGGCCCCGCCTTGTGATTCGTGTCGGGAGCCGGGCGAGCTCAGTTAGTAGCTTTATCCAATCCCAGCTGTGGTGAATCGGTGAAAAAATAGAAATGCCAACGGTATCTGCTTCGAGACGAGGGTTTGTCTCATCACCAGCTGTCGATGAAGGCCTGATACTCAGATCGTGGGGATGGATGGTAAAACACGTCAAAAGAAGAAGCTTCAACCACCTTCTGTCACGTAGCTTGTCCTTGCTAAGCCTCCGCAGGGCTCTCGTCAATAGTCTCGGATCAGAGCTGCTCTACCAGCTGTGGGGTAAGCTTCCCAGTTTCCGAAAACAGATGACGTTCTAGCTTGTCGGTACGTTCCCTTCGAGCTCGCCTTCAGTATAATTGTGAAAATCTCTGTCGACATGCATACTTTTGCCTACTCGTCCTCCTACCCCTCGTCGGTATCCGTGACCAGATATCGATGGATATCGACATCCCACGCCGATAACTATTAAAGTTTCAAGACCATGTAGAGAATTTGCAGAATCTTATAGGGTTCCGAGCAAACGTAAACAAACGACGCGTCCTATCAGCAGCGAGCTTTTATGCCGCATATATCGAAATTTGATATCTCTCGCCGCTGGCCGACACCGGCGAGGCTTGTGACAGGTTGGTGTTTTTTCTCAATGTGATCATCTACATATCGATTGAGGGAGCTCCTACTATCATTGCATGCAGCAATTGAAACCCATGCACGATGGCTAGATATGGGCCGGAGTTGTTTGATGCCGATGGAGGTCTTCTTGTTGCCTAGGGTATACTGGTTTTTGCTGTGCCATCCTATGCGCAGATATATACCATCTTCCCTGCAACAAAATGTGTTGATGGAAGCATATTCAAGTTCCAGCCTTCCGAACGATGTTCCTTTTGCCTTCCAAACTGCATATTCATCTTTTCCTGTCTATTGCAAAATGGTTTCATGAACCTCTTGGTATCATCTATTCCTGCGTCTGATCCTTATAGTATGACAGGACGTCGATGCGCCAATGGCGCGCGAAGCAATGGCCGCAGTAGTACAAAACTAACAAATCCTTCATCATCAACATACCTCGTACAACCAACAGCGTCGAGGGCATGTCAAAATATTGGCAAATACCATGGATTAAGATTCTGAGGAATTGGTTGTAATCCACCACTTTCCACATTGAGACTTCTAACTTCCATTAGCCTTGTAGCTAGCATATCTGCACGCCAGAGGTACAGCTGGATACATCGATCGAAGGATACGTACATACCAACTTTTATATGCACGTTCTTCTGGGATTTCTCCAACACGATACCTTTCTCCGATTCCACCCTTCTACATCCGAGTTTTCTTACTCAAGACGAAAAAACCGGTTACTAAATATACCCTACAAGACCGAGGGAACACAACCATGTTTCGTGCATTACACCACCCAGATGGGCATAGATTCTCATACACATATCGTCTACAAGGCTGGCTCCGCAGCTGGTAGATAATGCGTAATGAAGGGAAAGAAAAAACAGGAAGGCAGGTAGACAAACTGAAACACGCTGATAACTGGTTGCATTACATATACGCTCCACCGTCCATCGATCACAAGCCATGTCGAGTAGATGTCTCGCGGAGATGCATTCTGGGCTGAAAAAATAGCTTGTATTATCTCATCTATCACGTTACCCTTTTTGTTTTTCCCGCTCTTTCAAACTTTCGATAACAAAAATCACCAACCTCGCGCGCCGCCGCGGCCTCGTCGAGGATCGTACATTCGGTCAGCTATATGCACGCAAGAGCAGCTTCAAGCAGCAGGAGGAGGTCATGTTAATATATCTGAAACGCATTCCGACAGGGTTGGCCAACAGCCGAATTGTGTTGTTTTCGTGTTGGAGATGAGCAGCTGTCCCTCCTAGCTTGCCAGTGGCGTTCGATGAGCGTCCCCACATAATACACAAGGTAACCAATACCACGACGATTTTTTCTTTCAGGCTTCGTATCTATCCCCAATGAGGTTTCTCTGATAGCCGAAAAAGTAGTCGAATCGAACTACTTTGTAATCGGGTTACATTCATTCCTGACAGAGAGCGTTCCGTTCTCTTAGGGCAGATGCCCGACCGTTTGCTCCAATGACATGGCAAGTTCCAGATTGACATTTAGCCTGGAGAGGCTACGTTCGGTAAGAGAGCTCTATTTTAGGGCTGTGGAGGGCGGATTCTTTTTGGGTCGAGGTCCCCTCGTCGAAAGGGTCTGCGCCAATTGGTCGGGCAGGTCACTAAATTCGAGCACGCCTGAAGGTGGGGAACCCATCGGGCTGCTGTTGCTCTTCTGATCATGCAATTGATCGAAAGGAGGTTGCTGGGCAGCTTTAGGGCGTATCATCGCCTCTTTCTGGATGGTCTCGCTCGTCGGCTTCGTCGGCTGGACGACGCTCTTACGTGACCGGCGACGAGACCGATCCATGGATTTGCAACAATGTACCTTTCTTTATCGCTTGACAGGTGGTTCGAAGCTAAGGACAATCGTTGCCGGGAACTTACGTCGAAGAAATACGAATAAGGGGACTGATTTCCGAGAGCCGAGCCATTTCGTACGGCCAGACTATCAGGTTTTGTTCTGTGTGTGTGAGGTTTCGTGACGATAGCGTGCCAATGGCTCGCTCGCAATCACGCCGGACATACATTACATATCGTATGTTTGTCCACTTGATAGCCCTCCCTTCGCTACCTGACACGCGCCTATCATTCGTATTCTGCTTTGGCTCCGTTCAGGCCACAATGGGGGAACTCCCCTCCATCATCTCTTTTGTTTAGTTAGCTCAGCATGGCTGCTAGCTTAGTACGAAATTCCAAGTTTGGAGCCAATTCCATTCCGCATCATGCAGAGACCTTGCCATTGCAGCTATACTTTGTTGGCAAAAGGTGTCCAATGACCAGAGCTGCTGTGTGCTGCTGCTCTTGTGTGTGATCCTCGTTTACCTGCGGACTAGAGGCCTCCCATCACTCGTCCACCGCATATCAGGATTTCACCCGCAGCAGTTACCATTGGACGCGGAGGAGAGAGAGAGAGAAATAGCAGATGCCCCCCAGACAGAGCCTTGATACACAGAAAGTTGTGGAAGGCAAGGAAAAACCATTTGGTGGGAGGGAAAAATTATTACTTATCGCTTTCGGCCGCATTAATCAGCTTCCTTACTTTGGGAAATTGGATGCAGAGCGCAGAGCCAGGAGATTTTTTTTTTGTGGCCCTGGCGAAAGAGCCATTAGTGCAAAACATCGCCAACATTGTGAGATGGGAGGAAGACCTGCTTTTCCCATAGAGACACGGAAGTTTCGGACCATTGTTCAAAATAATCATTAAACCTGGGTTCCACACCTGTTAATTCTTGCTCTGCACAATTCACGCCCCTTTCTTGACATATTCGACCTTTTCCGCTTTGTTGTTTAGTGAGGTTTGATTCTTTTTTTCTCTGCAATCAATTGCATTGTGCAAGCGGCCTTTGTTTTTTTTCTAAATCTTTTTTTGCCCCGGCGACTTTGATACTCTTGTCTCCTGTATGTGTGTGTTATCCCCACCGTCGACCTGGGATTTATTTGCGCGGGTGTGCTGGCCTGAGTATCGGCAGGCGAGAATTGACCAATATAGCTCCAGTTGGTAGACGTGCTTGCTGCAGCAGGACACAAGAACGATAGTCTGCATGCTTAAGTGGCCAAACCCCACTTTCGACTTTCCCCTCTTAGGCCCATTATTTCGCTCTTTTTAAGTTTTGTGTTTTCCTTCGACTAGGCTTGTCGACTCGAGAGGGAAAAGGAAGGGCTTGTTTCTTTTGGAAGGGGAAGACGATTACCAGGTTGCGAACCAGAGGTTCACCGGTTCTTCTTTCTTCTATTAGGCTACTACTACCGACTTACCAATTCATTATATCCTTTTTTTACCCCCTTTGGAATATCTTCCTAACTTCGAAAATATATTCTCACCAAAGGCAAAAGAAAACCAATATAAACTATAACTAGCCTCCGATTTTCCGACACTTGAACAAAAGAGAGTTAAGCAACCTACGGACTTGTTTAGGAAAGGAGGATACGCTCGACGACGACAACAACACCACTATATAAGTTTGGGAACAGCGTGTGTTGCGGGTTGAGGGAAGGACGCAGACTTAGGGGTGTGTGGGAACGTTATATCAAACAACAAAATTGAACGGGCAAATCACTGGTCTTGAGGTTTCGACCTCAAGACGACCGGCCAAAATGGCTTCGTCTCCGTTGATCACAATCTCAACGGTCGCTTCCAATGCGGCCTTCGTGGGCAGGGCTCTGTCGAAATTTGCGGGGCAGGTCCCCGAAGCCACGACGGAACTGACGGGTATCGTCAGCGGCCTCTTCGGCCTGTGTTCGTCGATGCATCACTTCGAATCCGCAGCCAGGAACTACGGGCTCAGGGGTTTCTCTGGGGAACTGAACGCTCGACTGGGGTCCATCCTTCGCGATGCTACAGGGATCTTGCAAGAAGTGGAGATGATGGTCCAGGAAATCGACATTGCCAGTGCGACCAAAGGCGCAATGCAGAAGAGCATGATCAAACAGGTTGCTTGGATGTTGAAAGAGCAGGAGACGTCGTTGATTACGAGGTTGGAGTCACATAAGGAAACCATGTCGCTGCTGCTGGCATCCCTCCACGCCAATGCGCACAGTGCAGGTGGGCAGGCCTCTACGAGTCCGCTCTACGAAGAGTTTGACCGAAGACTCAACTTTGATGAATATGGTCTCCCCGAGTCTCCTATCGACTACAGATCATCACTTTCACCGGTCGGTTATCGCTCTCCGACCTCACCGCACTCTGGTGTTTCCGGCTGGTCTGGGTTTTCTGGTGTTTCCTCGGCTTCTCCGGTTTCTCGACGGAACCGATCGAGTTCTTTTGGTGCTAGGATGCAGGATGGAGGGTTTTTCGATCGCGGATATTCTCAGCTTCCGCCAAATCCACACTTTGTGACTCCGCTTCCTCCGAGACCCAAGACGGCCTATCAGCCTCTCAGGAACTCGGAGTTTGTGCAATATATTGACCCGAACCTTGAGGACGGCGAGGGTTCAAATTCATCTCAGTCCTCTGATCATCGCTACCGATATGGACACGGACCACAGCAAGTTGATGCTATCGTTCCGGTTCACAAGCCAGGTTATACCAGAAGAAAATCACAACCAAACATCCAAAAGCTCAACTTGAATGTTTTGGTGGGGGACACAGGTGATTCTCCAGAACGTCGTTCACGATCTGAACATTGGGCTTCTAAGGTTTTCGACGGTCTCCTTGGGGAGACTAAGTTCCAAGATCCTGAGTATGTCTCTTCTCCCATTATCTTTTTTCCCCCAAACTAGGACTCAAAGCTAATACCTCAATAGTCACGTCAGCAAAGCCTCTCAATGTTTTGGCAGACCTATGGAGGTCCTCCGAAAAGACTCTGAAGAAGAGCTTCTTAGAATGTTCGTTCCCCCCCCCACCTCCCACACTCTAACTCTTTAATTTCACTCAACATGCATATTGACGTGTCACACAGGAAATTTGCCTCAGATTTCATCGTCCGCTTCTGGCGCTGCAAGAAGACACAGAAGACCCGTATTGTTTGCCAGGTTGGCCGACGTAGCAGCACCGAGCGTTACCATTCGTCAATGGATATGGCATGGCTCACTATCTGGCGGGAGGGCCCGCTGGTGCATCTTCGTTTCAAGAATACCAAGTGGGCTACCCTATCTTTTGGGAACATTGAGGGTATGTTGTTTCTATTCTCGTAGTTGTTAGGTCTTATGCGAGTGATATGTCTTGCGTGCCATCGATACTGACGGTTACGTGTCTGTGCTTACAGATCTTGTTGTGTTCTACATGACTTTCTTGGTCCTTCGACAGCTCGGTCGCAACCCACCCGACCTCGACCATGAGATGGATATGGACGAAGAGTTCGTTGTCTTCAGCGGGTATGTCCTTCCCTCTTGACACTACACACTCCCCTGTTGTCTTTGTCGTCGTTGTTATTTGATGCATGTGGTCTAATGTCAATGCTTTCTGCAGACTCATCAGTGACGATGAAGGCGGCGAACACTACTTGCGTGTTTTCCGTGATGAAAACACAGGTGCAGTGAGACTTGCAGCTTTCGTCAAGGAGGGCGACTACCACCAGCTTCCTGTGTGGACTGCCTTCGTCACACCCTACATCTTCCAAAAGGGTTGGCTTACACGTCAGGCTGCGAGGGTGCAGTTGTCGTCGATTCATCTGGTTTCGTTCTCAGAGACTTGGGCGACGAGGTCCTATCGTAACTGGGAACTGCTCTTCAGCGGGCGCGAAGGTATGAAATGATCCCATGCACTTATATAAGTGCCAACCACCTCCCTTTTCGATTCTATGCTAATTATTACCTACAGATGCGAAGGATTTTGAAAGAGTCTTCAAGACCGATCTCAGGCAATCTATCAAAGCCGAGATTGCGGATGCCTAAATATAATACTAGAGCACCATCTCATCATCACCTCTCTTTCTACCTTCTATCATCTCCCCTTGCCTAAGAAAAATTTATATTCCCTCCACTTACCAACTTTTAATCATAACGACTTATAACGATTTATGACATGAGCTTACAAAAGGACTCTTTACGACAAAAAGACAAAAGTTACACAGGTTTGATATCCCGGGTTTGATTCTTTCTACGAAACAAAATGATCTAAAACCAAAAATATACCAAAAAACACTTTGTCCTTTCCTATACTTCTTTATGAAACTTACGAGCTTTGCAAGTGTTTGTTTCTCTTCTATTTATCGCTTTAAAGCCTTTTATCTGCTCGAGTCGCCTTTTACTCCAGCGGGTTTACCCGCGGATTACGAATTTTCTTTACAATCTTGATTTTGCTGCGTTTAAAAAGAATTGCTTTAAAAATTTTAATACCCCCCACTTTCGATTCTCTTCTCACATATTTTTCTGTCTATTTTGCACTTGCACGGGGTTTGCTGTTTTCCTTTTTCTTTTTTTGAAAAAATGCACGGTGGGATGACTGTATTATGTTGATGGATTGGAGTTCTCGTTTTTTACTTACATAACAAACCCCTTATATCCAACTTTTACTTTTTAAAGCAATTTTTTTGCATCTATCGGCCATTTTTATGTATCTAACTGCAGTTTCTTTTCCGGTTACATATTTTTTGGGAGCGGTGGTAAAGCAAGTTCCTCTTCGTTTCTTAATCGATCTTCTAAACGAAATTGCTCTAGTTGTAGCTGTTAAAAGGATATATAGTGTGCATGCCTGTGTTGAGAATACTTGTAATACCCCCCTCGGTCGCGATGTGTCGTTCTCTCGGATATCAAATCTAGAAGTAGGGTAATTGTAATGACTGTAATGAATTTGTCGAATCTTCTATCGAGTCTTCTATACCGGTGTACCTAGCTATCACTCATTCCTAACATTATGAAATTGGGCTATTGGTATATGCATCTATGAATATTCAAGTAAGGCGGTATCTCTCCTATACGTCTAACCCCGAGGAGGCTATATGTATACAGAATATGACTTGAGATCTCATAAGAGGGGACACATAGTCTAGAAAGACATCTATTTGAGCGTCTAATACCGTACACCACCTCATAATTTAATTGTATACTCTATCTTTCGTATCATTTAACGTTATAGATCGGATAGATACCCGGAAAGTTGATTGATAATTATAAGATAGAGCTCTGCCTTTAGCTTCATCAATCGTCCCCGTGATTCGTGGAAATGGTGCGAGACCCACTATGGCAAATATCATAGACTTCTCACGAATATAAACCCTGCCACTGCGGACGGATTTTAGCTAAATCCAGGTCGATTCGACAATAAAAAAGAACTATCGAACACATAGGTTTACCCAATTCACAAAATTGTTGAAAAGTGCCTTTCTTTCGAAATCTGTCAGAGGAAAAGATCGGGCGTTTTGGTAGTATACTCAGCGGAAACATGATAAGCACTAGCAGCGATATCGAAAAGCAATCGATAATCGAAGCGGCAGAAACTGCAGCGCCGGATGCCGACATTGACTCTGCCTCGGGTAACGGTACTGGGGTGGCTGCAGATAACAATAATGCAACAAAGTCAACACATATACTAGCACCTCTGCGCAGAACAGTTACAGTGTTGAGCTACACACCGAGGAGATGTCGATATGACCCGGAGAAGCAGTTCCATTTTAATTTAGCGCTTAATGTGCTTTTTGCATTCGCAGCTAGTAGGTGGCATCTAGTCTAAAACTAAGGAACAAAAGAACGAGCGCTGGTATCGGAATCGCAGCATGTTCGGTTCCAATAAACCGAAGTGCCAAACTTGCAGATTCCAATGAGAGCTAATTGACTGAGCGCGCCCTAGCTTTCACCGTTGCAAATCTCTACTACAATCATCCGATACTAAACGTTCTAGCTCAAGACTTTAACGTATCGTACGAGAAAGTATCGGTGATTCCGAACGTTATGCAAGCCGGGTATGCATCCGGGCTATTTTTCATAACGCCTTTGGGGGATATGTTCCGGCGGCGGGCATTAACTCTAGGCTTGATCGTATTTACGACTTCCATGTGGCTAGGGTGCACCCTTACGAAAGATTTCAATACGTTCGCAGGCCTGAGCTTTGTGGTCGGACTGACGACGGTGACGCCGCAGCTAATGCTGCCATTAGTTGGAGAGTAAGTTCTCGATAAAATTTTCGTTTCAGTTAACTATTTTTGAAATTTTTGGTGGTTTAAGCAGGTGAGGAGGTTAGGCTCCATACATCGACGTTCTTAGACCTTCTATTAGGGAATTTTATTCGATTATGAACACATGCGTTTGAGAAGAGCGGGTTTACACAAAACATCCACCAACATTGATATAAGGATCATCCCTGTATGCGCTGTTGTTTTTGCATGCCCCTCATATTGTTGTCACTCGGACATAAGATTTTAATTAATCAAGGACTGAGCTGAACATATGCATGTTCGATGCAACCGCATCTGTGGTAGCACCTACGGAAACCCCCACCTATCGATATCTGCTGCGTGGCGTACCCACGCCTAACGCATTCCTCGAGATAACAAACCAGAGATGGACATCTTTCAACTATTTAGTGGTTCCACTATCAGGCCACGCGGTTGCGATCTGAAGATCAAACCAAATGTTTTTTCTTTAGTGAAGATCGATGGTGAGAAGAATTCAACATTCTGATCGCAAATAAGATTTCCGATTAGATTGAATCGAGAAAAATTAGCCGAAAAGTTGTTTAGATAAATCTCGAAGATTGCCGAAAATTATTAGCAAGGAGTTCTAGAATTCCGCTATACCTTATGCGAGGTGTTCAGAAACAGCTAATGGTTTCACCTAACGTAGTCTCGCCCCAGAGGGCAGAAAGGCCACGGCTATAGCTATAGTGTCTTCCGGACTCCAGCTCGGCCTGTTATTAGCTCGAGTGCTCTCCGGAATCATCACACAGTATTCGTCTTGGAGAACGGTGTACTGGCTAGGTTTTGGTGTCCAAGTTTTGATATTCTCCTTGCTATGGCTATTCATGCCGGATTATCCACCCAAGAACCGCGGAATTAGTTATCCGAGCGTGCTCCTGTCAATGCTCAAGCTAATACCGAAGCATCCATTACTCGTTCAAGCTTCCCTCAATGGCGGTTTTCTGTCAGCCACATTTATGCTTTACTGGACGACTTTGACATTCCTGCTAGCGTCACCACCTTATCAATTCAGTAGCAGCGTCGTAGGGTTATTTGGTTTAATCGGAATTGCCGCCGTGCTAACGACACCATGGATTGGGAGATATGTGATCGATCGATGGCATCCTCAGCTTTCCGTTATAGCAGGTAGCGTCGTCATTCTTGTGGGACAGCTAATCGGCACTTATGCAGGGAAAGCTAGTGTTTCAGCACCAGTATTGCAAGCATGGCTGATCGATATCGGGATATCTACCTGCCAAGTTGCCAATCGATCTGGGATCTATCAGCTAGACGCGAGTTCGAGAAACAGGATCAATAGCGTGTACATGCTCTCGGTCTTCATTGGACAGGTAAGTCTGCATTAGCCACATTCCTGTCCTCAGACAAGGGGGAAAAAAGGAAATAAAAATAAAAAGAAGGCAGGAAAGGAAAGCCTCGTTTGCTCAATCCACAAAGATGCATTTGTTTTTTGAAACCCAATCGCCTGGTCTGCTGTATGTATGTATGTATTGGCCCATGGTTGCATTCCGTGGGTTCCTGCTTCGAGCCGTGCAAGGTTTGTTGGTGACTTGCTTATGCGAGCTCTGCAAGCCACTGGAAAGCTGAAAAGAAACCTATCCGGTCGTTCGGGATAGACCCGGCTGATCTTTCTCAATAAAGAGAGTGGGAAATGAGTAGCCGTCCAATTGAGAGCCATGTCGCTTAGCTTGCAGATTGGCTTTTTTTTTTTTTTTAATTTTTTCTTGCTATTATTTTTGAGAAGTTGGTGTTTGATACTGATTTGAGGTCACATTTTTCTGTCCTTCTTTAGGTGATGGGGACAGGAATTGGTGCCAAAACGTATGCTATCGGTGGGTGGATAGCGAGTGGAAGTGCTAGTGTGGGAATTACGGTGCTGGGGTTATTAGTCGCTTTGGGAAGGGGTCCACATTCAACAGCGTGGTTTGGGTGGGATGGCGGCTCTAGCTTTAAATTGCGCTCCAGAACTGGTGACGAAGGCAGGCGGGCTGAAGAGAAAAGTGGAACGGAGGTGGACCGCGATTCCAATATCACATCTGGGACTCAAGATGAAGATTCCAGATCAGTGCAAGATCAGGATACCATTTTGCCAGTCGAGTCAGGGGCAAAGAGCTTGGAAAAGACGCCGTTGGGCTAATCTAATGTCTCCAATACAGGAAATAGTATACATAGAAGTATCCACTTTTCGAATTCATTCCATCATAGACCGGTTCTGGACCAATCCACGACCCTCATCCTGTCCGGCGACGTATAATTTCAAGCTTCAGGTTAATATAAAGTTTCCCGGGATATAAAAAGAGTTTCGCTAATAGGCGATGAGGTGGAGGTCGTGTGGACAATTACTCTATAGAAACGTCTGGATCGCCTGGTAGACCTTTTAGCCAGACAACGTGGTATTTCTTTTACCTCATTAGCGAAAAATGCAGATATTCCGCGCCCCCATATTAAGTAATACAATATAGGCCGTGCCAGGTCGTGGTACGCGCTCATCTCCGTCTTCGGACGATATTCGTCGGATTCCGAGTTGATCATAGGCTACTTGGCCGGCCACATGGCAGTAGCAATATTCCGAGACACTAGCTCTGTGACAGGTCGGATAAATTCTGCTTATGGTGTTGACAAAGCTTCCACGGAATTGTAACGAAGACCTGGGTCTTTCTCGCTTCGGTGACTCGAGCTAGAATGCCGCTCAATGTCGGTGACAAACGAAAACCAAGCTATGGAAGAAAAAAGTTTTTTTTTTTGTTTCCCTCAAACTTCATACCAAGCTTTTTCCTCTGCATCCACAACTTCACTCCTTTTGGCGGGACTCTCCCTTTGCTCCCCACATCCAATTTATTCAGGATAGATTACATTCAAGGCAAATTCCGTTCGCCAACCATGTCGGCAGTTACTAGAACCGATCTCAATGGCGCCTTGCCGCTCCTGGCTAGAGGCAAAGTCCGAGATGTCTATACCCTGAACGACTCCGAACTACTTTTTGTCGCAACGGATAGAATATCTGCATACGATGTTATCATGGAGAATGTCAGTGTGAAAGCTAAATATGTTGACCTCCACTGGGCTTGGACCAAAAATGCAGACTGACAACGGCTTGTGCGCTCGTGATCAAACTATAGGGTATTCCGTCCAAAGGAAAGCTCCTAACTGCGGTGTCCGTGTTTTGGTTTGATTACCTATCATCCACATGCCGGAACCACTACGTCACCAATTCCATCGCACGGGTTTTGGAGTCCGTGCCAGATAGCGAACGGGAAGGTGTCAAGAGTCAATTGGATGGTCGCAGCATGATTGTCCGGAAATTCAAGGTGTTCCCCGTTGAGGCTATCGTTCGAGGTTATATTACTGGCAGTGCGTGGAGCGAGTACCAAAAACATGGTACGGTTCACGGCATCAAAGTGGCCGAGGGCTTGAGAGAATCACAAGAATTTGAGAGGCCGATATATACGCCAAGCACTAAAGCTGAGCAGGGTGAACATGGTACGTCCATCCGAGTACGGGGTTTTGCAGCATCTTCCAATAGCATTTTATGGAATAAAACGGAGGCTGATATTAGCGATCATCCTATTTCTTCAGACGAAAACATTCACCCAGATAAAGGTGCGTTTGAGCCATCTTTAGTAGCGATTTGATAACCGAAGACACCCCTTATCCCCCCCTTCTTTATCGTCGAGCGGGATGGCTGAGAGCTCTCTACAGTTAAGGAAATGATCGGAGAAGAGCATGCCAATGGGATTGAAGAGCTGGCATTGGCGTTGTACACCAAAGCGCGAGATTATGCTCGCTCTCGGGGTATTATTATTGCAGATACCAAGTTCGAATTTGGATTGGACGAGACAACGAATGAAATAATCCTTGTTGACGAAGTTTTGACTCCTGACTCCTCAAGGTTCTGGCCAGCAGCTGAATATCAAGTTGGCAAGTCACAGGATAGCTACGACAAACAATTCTTAAGAAATTGGTTGACGGAGCAGGGGCTCAAGGGCAAGGATGGAGTGAGGGTTCCCGAGGAAATAGTAGCCCAGACTTCAGAAAAGTACCAGGAAGCGTATGTTAAGTTGACCGGTGAGCAACTCCGGTAGGATGGATGCACCAGGGGAATAACGGGCTGGGAAGGGGTGGGTGGTTATTGGCTTGTTCCTCCCACCGGCCTCGCAAGGAAGGATTCGGTTCCAGGAAATAGCTCCGGTCTTTAAATTTCAAGATTTAAAAATAATTTGATAGACAAATGCAAGAGCAGGTCACACAAAAGCACTTTTGGGTCACAAAACCCGAGGGGATGGTTCCCACCTCTTACCTGGAATTGCTCCTCACCGTGTTGTCTGATGTCAGATCTGGCTTCTGGACAATGTTTTAGTTTAGTCTTGAATGTTTTAGAAACGGAGAGGCGTGGGACAAAAACGAGTTCCTGCACCAGCGAAACTGGCTACAAGTTTTTTCGAGAAGCTGATAGGCAGCGTGCTAGCTAATGCACGCCTGATCACAGAGCTGGTATCGGGCTAACTGTAAATGAAATGGGGGTCAGAGAAGAAATTATATTCCGAATTCCGTGCTCACTGAACAGCCGTGATGCAATGCATGAACCATATCGGTGCCCAGATTATCAGTTCATATGCTAGAACGTTGTGGACAGTTGTTTTTAGGCCGAGCCAGATCGCTCGATCGATCGTTCGCTCTCACCCGACTGGTTATTCTGCATGGTTCGCAATTCGAAGTGCTGTCTAAATGGCTTACTAGTTAGGTTACTCCTCCTTCTTCACCTTAATCGAGGTGATGGGTGATGCCGCTAGTGTTAGTCTATCGATGTAGCTTGGGGTCGGATATTTAGACTCAACGGCAGAAGAAGAGACAGGTTATAGTCGATCTGCTACTTACTTGGTCATGTAGCACAACTTTTTCTTCTCCTCTTCACCTTGCAGGAAATCAAAATTAGAGGCGTGTCGATCAGCTGAAGTTTTTAAGTCTGGGCTAATATGGGTTTAAGCCGTCGGCGAACGACGAGATTGGGAATAATGGATGGTCTGCGGATACCTCCACGCTATTGATCCGATTCCCCACTGCCCAAATGTGGTTTTCATCCAGTTTTCTCTCGCTTGGTTAGGCAATGCGTGGGTTGTCTGAACCAGAAAGGAGGCCAGAGCAGAACCCTCGCTTGCTTCAATTAATAACTTCTGGTCCGGATTCTTGTCCTGAAGCACTTTAAGAGTGGAGCCGTCGAAACGCGGGGAAGCAAAACAGTCCAATTATTCATAGTATCCCCCTCATGATTGGAGTTCTGCAGGATCCAGAAAGAAACGTCCCTTCCATCCCGAATTCGGTGCGTTCCTCTGCGCCAGTCCCGCCTGACCTTTGTCTTGGTGCATTGGTGAATAACAACAAGTGCCTGTGCCGTGCCAGTTTATCAACGTGAACATTGACAGCTCTGGCGGTTCTAGTAAGCTGCGTGAAGGTTGCATATATAGGGTTTTGCCGTTCAAGGTTGATTCATTCCGCGGCTGTCTCTTGTCAGCAACAATGCTGCAGACAAACAGCTCTGCAATACGAAGTGATGTGCTAAGACGCCGACCTGCAGTCCCCAGGCGGATTGTTCAAGCGACCCACAATCTCGATCCTGGCTCGCGTTAGGCCTAGAGAAGGGTTCATGAGGATAGAAATGTTGCTACCGAATGTCGGCTGCGACTGCAAGGCCAGCAACCTTCACGAGGTGGAAAGCGAAAAAACAAAGCAAACCAAAAAAACCGAACCCACTCAAGTCACGCTGATAGAATGATCCTGTGCCGTAATGCAGCAGCAGCAGCTTGCATTCCAGGACACTTGGAGGGAAAATAACGCGCTGCACCTATGGATGCACTCCTGTATGTCTTTCTTTCCAATGCATGCTTTCTTCCGGGGCTTGCAGTTATTCGTGTTTGAGAGGCACAGCGAGCTGCTAGCTGCATAGATGGGAGTTCCTTAACGCGATAACAAAGCCGAATGCACATCAATATCTATAAGGCTGCGCAGTTGCGGTATAAAGCTTGTTGAGATTCTGTCTCAATTGGCTATAAAGTCCGTCTTTAGTTAATAATATTCACCAGTGCTGCCCTCGAACGATCTTCTAATATCCACACGAGAAGCGGGCCGGTACCAGCCACCATGATATTCGGGTACGATATCTCAATCAAGCAACGTGGTTATCACAAATGCAGATAGTGAGGGGAGATTGCGCACAACGGTGCCTAGTCAATCGCGGGTAGCTTTTTTTACGAAAAAGTATTACAAGCGTGCTTGTCGACGTAGGCACGTTTTCACACCCCCATTGTGGCAGGCAGACGTCCGACGTAGAAATACGACAGAAAAAACTTTTTTCTTCGTGCGTTTCCATCACTTGCTGCCCTCCGGCCACGGCCTTTACCCCCCAAACCGTGACCTTTTATTAAAAAACAGTTGCTGCATCGGGAGCAGGCACCCGACAGCATAGAATAAGGAATATGGTAATAATTTGGTGAACCTGGTAGCCCGTTTACCAACCCTTGCAAGCGAGGATGAAAATCCCCATCTGGACATGGTTTAATTCTCGATTTGGACCCTCGGAAGAGGTTGCTGCTATGCAAGAGACCTTGCCCAGATATCGATTTTAGACCCCAAAGGCCAGGTACCGAGAAACATGGGTGGGGTGTGAAAAAAAGGAACCCACAATGCCATGCTCATGCAGCACTTTGATCTCTGGTCCAGAATTTTTACTGGACGTAGTCTGTTGACACATCGAATTTACAACCAATGAGCTGAGATGCAAAACAAGGATATAGGCGAATGAGGATGCTGGAATGAGATCCGAGTCGCTTCCCAGAAAAGCCATGCCGTTTTTTCGGTTTAATGTCAGTTGATGAAGCACAAAGGGTAGTGTCTTTTCATTAGTTGCAGATTTCGACGTGCGTAGGCGGACCTGCCGGACATTTTAATACCTGTAAAATAAAACATATGAAAAGCAAGCCATCAGCATACCTGCCTCGAGGGGCATCCAAGAAAAGTACCCTTTACCACCACAGGACGTTGTCCACACACCATCAGAAGAAAAAATAGAAAAACAAAAGACGATTCCGCTGACAGGGTCCCGCAACTCGATGTCTTACTCGTAGACCTGAACTAAGGAAAATTCCACCTCGCCAGCCCTTGCAACACTCTGGGTTCTGCAGCCATCTCGTAAATTTTGGATATCGATCACTGGCATATTGTTTTTGTCAACAGCCCCGGTGAAACCTTTTATTATGTTATTTCCTTTATTTGCTACAATATCAGACCATCACGTATCGCCGTTCACCTGAATCGCTTGAATCCAATGCCCTTTCGGTCGCACTCTCAATCCGTTACAGCCCCAGCTTCAACGGTGCAAGCATTATAAACCAGCTCAGACCATACATTTCTTATTTTATTTTTCGTTTTTAGGTACAGACGGAAAGAATTCCTTGCTTTCTTCTAGTAAGATCGGTTGGGATAGCATCCTACGATCTGAAACTTGCGGTAAGTGGAACCTCTGCTCGATCGAATGTAGCCTGCCTGATATTTGCAGGCATTTGGACGAGATTTGACCTAGGCGTGTTTGGCTAGCGAAATAAACACCCTAGTCCATCACTACGATTATCGCCATCTAGACAAAATTCTAACAAATGATGCTCGCAGAGCTAAATTCATAAGGGAAAATCGAAATTCGGCGCTCTTGGGAACTCCTGGTTGTGTTGTGTGACCTGAATACCGGCCACTTCTTCTCTTTACTTATTTAAGCTTTCTGGTTCCCACATTTTGATAGTGATACCAGCCCAGGCTTTATTACTCGTCTCTTGTTTTGTTTTTAATTGGGGTTAATTGCGCCCGGTTTAGAGGTTACCGTGTCTGAAGAAGGAATCTGTGCTCATCTGCAGCCAGATTCTGGTTGACTCTCCTGCATTGCCATTGCCACTGTCATAAACAAAAGCTTGCTGGCTCTCGGACTCCTTCGCTTCTCTGGATCTGGCAGTCGATCTAGTTCGCTTATCGGTTTTTGCGCAATTATATCCATTATCAATATATATTCAAACCACGAAGTCTGGCGCGTTGCAGACATTGAGGCATGGTCACACAAGCATCTACCCGACTTGTATATATCGACATTGCGATTTTTTGATAGCAGATTGCACACCGTTTTCTGCACATTGGCATTTTGGACGATTGCAAATTCTTCACAATAGGGAAAGTGGGCCCTTCTGACGATAATACGCCGACATAAGCCTGCCGTTCTTCCAGCAAAGATCAGCCGAATTATTACCAAACTTTTTTTTATTTTTTCGAAGGTTCTGACGACACATTCGTGAAGGAGGGCTAGTTCTAAGACAAGCACGCATCCACCACGAACAATTGACAGGGTTTTTCGCAATTATTCTAGCAGCATACCGGGCACACGCGGAGCGGGAAAGGAGCCAATCGAAAAAAATCGACCCCGTTTCCGTTTGGTGGTCACATATCAATGAGAAGTTCCAGGATAGTATCGTTGGGGCTAAGAAGAAATCAATACGAGAGCGTCTTTGTTGCAGAATATACTGCAGGGAATCCCCAACAACCGCCAGCACGAAAAGCCACACGCTGAACCAAAATTACTAGACGAACCCCGATCTCAAAGTAAGTAAGCATAAGGGGGAAAAATAAGGCGAGGAGCACGGTCCAACTAGAACGAGGAACGTAGTCTTTCCTTCCAAGTGACCTGACCGGACTGGGGAAACGGAACGGAACCTGGGTCCTCGAGGGAAGAAGAAACACCAGGGAACTCCAAAAAGACGCTCAGTGAGGTATTAAATGTCGCCAACCGGCCAGTGAGATATTCCGGTCTTGCAGCACAAACCGAGCAGGAGAGCGTGGGGCTTTCGGCTTGGGAGGTGCAAAGCGTGCGGGATTACCCTGGTTCAACAACGCAGTTTCAACGACACAAGACACTCAGCCAACACCAAAAGCATCCAAAGCTGCTGAACGGCATCCTCCTATGGCCTTTAGACACGCAGAATTAAGAGATACTCACTATTACCTACCGCCCTCCTAACTAAGGCTGATTCTACTTCTCCTGTTACTACCACTACTTCTATTCTGCCTGGGTTATTGGCACGACTGATCGATCTATTCTTCCCGCAAATCGGTTGCCTAAAAACCTGGCTATTATTCATTCTCCCTCTCTGAAAACTAGCTATTTAACCACCACCCCCTCTGGCAACTGCTTGACCACCTCGGAACTTCCCTTACTCCAAGCATATCCCTCACCTCTTTTACCCCGCATAAACTACAGAAGAATAATAATACCCCTCTACGAAATATTGCCTCTTTTTTCTTGATCCTTATTTCTCATCTCCCCGCCTTACCTCCTCGCTATCGTTGCAAAAGTACTTGCTTCATCATTAAAACTTCAATATTTTTAGACACGCACAGGCAACCGTGGCCGGCAACATGGTTCGCCTTATATCTGCCGGATCTCTTTTGCTCGCCGTTGGACTATTCACTTTCATGGCGACGAGTCTCATCCGAAACATTCTGGCCAAAGATGAGCTCGCAATCAGCACTGCCGTACAATCCATACACTATGCATATCCCATCATCACTTTTGTCTACTACGTAGGCTCCTCAATGTTAACCGTGGTCACCTTTAAGTCTCTACGGAAAGCCAAACACCCTAAAACCCAAAACAGAAAGAAGCTAGTGCTCGGCCTCGCTGGAGGTGTCATTCTTACATATGTAGGTAGCCTGTCATTTCAAGTGATGATCTCCTCGTTGCCCGCTTGCTGACATTGCTACAGATTCTCCAGGGTGTTCATATCCTCTTCAGATCGTTCAGACAGACAAGATGGGGCCCGACTACCCATGAAAATGTAAGCAACTACGCCCATCCAAAAACAAGATACAGATTGTGAACAGTTACTGATCAAAATGTCTTCTGTTACTTCTAGGTCTATGTGCTCTCCTCGATCTTAATTTGGACAGTACTCCAAGTTTCGATTCTGGATAGCACCTATGTTATCTGGTATCCATACTCGGGCTGCTGGTATATCAGCATTGGTTTCGAACTCCTGATTCTCTTCCTGACCGATCTCCGGAGAAGTCATACCCCAAGACCCATCGGTCTTGCTTGGATACTAGTCATCGGTCTCAGAATTGTTCTTCTCATTCTCCTGCCACTCCTATTCCACACTCTCCCACAGACTAACAATAAACCGATTTCGGATGAATTCGACGAGGAACGCGGCCTCCTCAGCAAGCAGCGGGAGTCCGGCGTGGACGACGAAGCCGACGATAATCTGGGGATATACGGGTCTTTCTTTGACACAGAGAGTGACGATGAGCGAACCAAGAAGACAAAAGCCAAGCTACAAGCGAAGTGGGAAGAGAGTGGAAACTGGTGGAATTATGCCAAATCGTTTTCGGTAAGTTAGATATCTGCAATTCTGTTGGAAGATCAAAGCTAATCTTGGATCAATTCAGATATTCTGGCCTATGATATGGCCATCTAACAATAGAAAACTGAAGACTTACATGTTTTTCATTGGTGTCACCTTAGCCGGGCAGAGCGTTTTGAATGTTCTGGTTCCTAGACAGTTCGGTTTGGTGACGGATTCATTTCTGAAACGCTCAGAGGGGTCCGATGAAGGTAATGATCCTAGAATAATGAATACAGGTTTGCCAAGGCTGATGGTTTTCCCCCTAGGTTCATCTCCATGGGTACAGGTCTCATTGTTCATCGTGTTCAAACTACTACAATCGAACGCTGGATTGTTCGCAATCAAAGATTACCTCTGGGTGCCAGTCCAGCAGTACTCGTATCGAATGATCACTACCTCGGCCTACAACCATATTTTATCGCTGTCCTACGATTTCCACTGCGATAAAAGAAGCGGCGAGCTTTTCATGTCAATCAGCAACGCTCGGTCCATCAATCTGTTCATTGACATGATGCTTTTCAGCTTTTTACCAATGTTAGCGGATTTGCTGATAGCCTTTGTATATCTCTATTTCCTGTTTGGTCCATATATGGCCTTGCTGGTGGCATTCGTTACTGTATCATTTCTGTGGTCGACATCCAAGATGGCAAACTATAGCCAATGCACACGGCGTGATTTCTTGAAAGCATCCCGCAAAGAAGGTGATACTATGTGGGAGACAGTTAGCAACTGGCAAAATATATCGGTAAGTAGTTTGGTTTCCCTGGAGCCCAGAATTTGAAAGCTAACAGACAAAAGTATTTCAATAACCTCCAGCACGAACAAAACCGATACATGGATGCAATTTTGGATTACCAGCGATTCGAGAGAAAACACAACTGGGGCACCTCATTCCTTAAAGTTCTCCAAGCTCTCATCTTTACCCTCGGACTACTTGGGGCCTGTTACCTTGCTGTTTACACGATAGTGAACGGGAAACAGCCAGTCGGGTCATTTGTAACCCTGCTGCTTTATTGGACGCAGCTGTCAGGTACGCAAACCGAAACCTGGGGTTAATATACCTGGATGTGTGGCTAATTAAAATAAATTGCTAGCGCCCCTCACTTTCTTTGCAGATTTTTTCCGACGCTTAAATACCAGCATGATTGACGCGGAACGGGTCTTGGAAATCTTATCCTTGAAACCAACCGTTACAAACCGAAAGAATGCGCGAAAATTGGAGGTCAAGGATGGCGAGGTTGCGTTGGATAATGTCTACTTTGACTACGACGAAAGAAAACCAGCCATCAAAGGTATTTCGCTCAGGGCTAAACCTGGCACAACCGTTGCCATCGTTGGAGAAACTGGAGCCGGGAAATCAACAATCTTACGACTTTTATTCCGCTTTTATGATGTGAAGAAGGGTTCAATAAAAATCGACGGACAGGATATCCGGGATGTGACGCTTGAGACCCTGCGCGATGCAATTGGTGTTGTTCCTCAGGTAGAGTGCTTCTATTCAAATGATCCCCGCTACTTTCTCTAACTCGGCCATTCGCCAGGACCCAACCCTGTTCAATGACACAATCATGAATAACCTTCGCTATGCGAATTTTAATGCAACCGATCATGGTATGACCTTTAATTGTCCACCCAAATACGATCTTAGCTAACGACGAGCGGCAGAAATCTACAAGGCGTGTGAGGCCGCAGCCATCCATTCACAGATCCTTAGCTTCCCTGATGGATATAACTCCATCGTTGGTGAACGAGGGGTTAAACTATCAGGTGGGGAACTGCAGAGGGTATGTACAATAGACGATCATTCGAAAAAGAAAAGATATTAACGTTTGAATAGATTGCTATAGCACGGGCGATGATCAAAAACCCGAAGATAATCCTTCTTGACGAAGCTACAAGCATGGTAGACATGCACACCGAAAGACGTATCCAAAAGGCATTTTCTGAGTTGGCTAAAGGGAGGACCACCTTTGTAATTGCGTAAGTATATTCTTTAATCAAAAAGAGCTATTATTCGGGTTCTAATTTGAAACAATGTCTAAGCCACCGTTTATCAACTGTCGTGAATGCGGATCAAATCATTGTCATTAATGATGGCAAGATTAAAGAGATTGGCACCCACGAGGATTTGCTACGACGGGGAGATGCGTACCACAAGCTTTGGAACAAGCAAGTTCGCGAATCGGTGCCAGCATCCGGCCCCGCAAAGAGGCCCGAGCCTGTTACAGGGAATGACCTCTCGGCGAACACCCAAGACCAACAGAAAACCGGTGAAATAGAGGCGACACTTGCATCTCAAGGCTCGAACGCAACTTCTAATACCACCACCATTTGCCAACCTCCCGAACATCGGCATAGGGGATCCTCCACCAATGCTACATTACCAAGAAAAATTAACGGTACTAACAAGGGCGCCCAACCTGCGTCACTCCCTCACTATTGCTTTGCCGGCCCAGCTATAGGCAACCAATCTTCAACCCTCAAAGCTGATGCACCCGAATATGTTCCCTTGGCAGTGGACACATCGCGTCCGGCTCCTCCTCCCGCCTACTCCGTGGGTAACAAGAGCAGCCGAATGCGTGGCAAGAGCTTCCATGTCACAGCCTCTTCGTCTTCGTTGACGCAAGCTTCCCAGACTGTTACGAACAATCCTGAGGCGAAACGGGGACACGCAGATATTCCAGAGGCTAGGGATATTGAACATGGAAACCCGCAAGAAACCAAAAAGCACATTACCGTGGACAGCAGAGATAGCACGAACAGAGAAAGAGAGACCGGTAACCTAATAGACGTTACGGATTACATGAAGTTTGATGACTCGGATATGGAGGTGTCGAACATTCCCAGGCCGGCCACTGGTGCCCCCACTACTAAGAAACTCGAGAACACGCCGGTTGGGTCTCTTGCTAGTACGCCAGAATTTACTATTCTAATGAACCCCCCACCCCTTGGATTGCAGGATACCTCCATTTTGCTTAGTGAGTCGATCGATAAGTCGAAGCGTTCTCGTTTCCGGCATAAATGCCGCCGAGGTATCAGAAAAAGCGAAATAGCAAAGACGAACTCTTCTTCAACCTCCGGGGTCCACGATAACATGGATAAGCCAGGCTTGCCGCTTCCCGAATTCGGATTTAGAAGTCTCGCCTATCAAAAATCGCAGAAGGGAGGCCGCGATTCGATGGAAGGTCAGCATCTCGATGTTGAAACCGACTACCCCGTCCCAGAACCATCCTCGACAGATATACACAAGAATGAAAGCCAAGGTTAACTTGGAAATTACGACAGCTTCCTGCACATATTATACGAATCACTTTTAATATTGAAAACGCTCAATCGCCAGCTAAATTCCCGAATTATTTGATATTTTATGCGTGGGGGAAGTGCTGGCTGGTTGCTGCTTTATGCCTCATTTTTATGCGAAAAGAATTGTTTATCAGCATTGCAAGGCGTGGCGCGTTTTATTCTTTGCTAAAGAATTTCTAGTTTGGGATACATAGCTGCGGGGTTCGAACAAATCATAGCATACTTTACTCTATCCTTTACTATTGCTGCATAGTTGTTTCTTCTTCTTCTTCTTATTATTATTATTGCGTCTCGCGTTTTTCTTTTTTCATTCAGTATATTCCATGTTTTTTTGCAGTTTCTGTGTTTTACGGGGATTAAACCTGCTCTGATATGTTGCATTTGTTTTATTATTCCTCCTTGCCTGATCAAGTTATACATATCGACAGGGAACGACAGAGGTCGTCTTGATTTCCGTTCCTCTTCCGTTATTGATTTTTTTGGTCTCTGTATTATTACAAGATACACGCACACGGTGATGAGCTCGAATGAATATATTGGTTTGTGCCAATTTTTCTTGATTTTGCTTGATCATATTGTGATGGTCACAGGTAACCATTCGCATTAGTATATATATATATATGTATGTTGCTTCTGATCAGCTGAGAAATACATCCTAGAAATTAGATATGGTACTTTTCTGCTGTGTATATTTCTGCAGAAGAAGTTAACTAGTTATAGTTTTGAAAAGGTTGAGAAAGAATTCGCTCGAAAAAAAGTGATAGAGGCCAAAGATAACCCACAAACGCCGTTAAATGCGAACAAAGCAAGCAAGCAATGAGAAAGAAAAAAAAAAAAAAAAACAGCAAAAACAGCCTAGAGATCCATATGTACTGAACTTGTCCCGAGGGGGTGTGTTCAATCTGCTCTTCGGGATACCTTTGTATATGCTTGTAATATAAAGTGTCGCCAATCCGTCCGTGTATACTTATTCTTATAATCGTTTTTTTAACTCCAAGTTCCCTTCTTCTGGCTCAATTTCGCACTAATCTCGCTGTAGTGCTTCATCTCACCGGCGCAATCTCTGCCCCACTCGCAGCCGGCCATGTTGACAAGGAAGTCCCGGTCCTCAGCTTGGTAGAAGATGTGCTCGTCGCCTCGCTTCTGGTCGCAAGCGCCCGGCGGGAAGGAGTTGATCATCCTCTGGGGGATAAAAGCGACGCCGTTACGGACCCACGGTTGATGCTGGTACAAATGTTCCTGTGGTAAAAAGTGTGTTAGTGGTTTTCTTTTGCTCGATCAGGGTGGGAGTTATTAGATGGTGAAACATACCAGGACATTCTGCTCTTTGTGCTCCCAGACCATGTGCATCTGCTCGTAACCGACGGGGTCCCACCAGACATCCATCAGTCGATCCGTGAACTCGCCTCGTCGCGCGAAGAAGCTTCCGAGGTTGAACCCGCCGCAGTCCTGCGGCACAATCATGCTAATGCTGTCCTCGTTCGCATCTCCAACGCTGCTTCTAGCGACGGAATCCAGCCACTTTCTCCTCGGTGGGTGGGTGATGTTGATGGGGTTGTTCTGGTTGATGTCCCTGTAGGTAACCTTGCTAAGTCTGTCAAAGATATGCTGTTGCAGGCTGATTTCAGGTTCCATGATGAAGGTCTGGATGTCTAGGTACCAGAACCATTCAGCTTTAGGGTATTTTTTCATTGTTTGTTTGAGGACATCAACTTTCTCCCAGCCTTCACGCCATTCGTGGGCGTACCGGCGCATGCTCTTCATGTCTCGGATTTCCAAGGTGTAGCCGTGCTTGGCGGCATAGGCCTTCTTGTTCTTGATAGACTCGCGTTCGACGTACCATTCCTTCTCGCCTTTCCAGCCGAGAACACCGCCGCCTTGATTCGCGGCGAGGATGATGACGTATTTGGAGCCGCCACCGAGGAAGCGGGAGGATTTGTAGAAGGATGCGACGGCGCTACGGAATATGTAGGTGATGAGGAGGATGGAGATCACCAGAGAGAAGAAGCGCCGGGGTTGGAGGAAGTATTCCAGATAGCGTTTTAGGTGAAACAAGGTGTATCCGATGGGCGCGGCACGGAAGGTGCTGTGGTATTTGGTAGGTTTTGGATAGTAGTGGTGGCTCATGTTCATCATGGACTTCTCATCGGGGCTGGAGGAGTAGCTTTCGCCGGAGTCTTCGGCGTCATAGTAGGACATGGATGTGGATAATTTCGATAGACCGAATTTGTTCAATATCCTTTTTGCCTGAGAATTTCTCGACAACTTGTCGGTTGCCCATTGGAAAGGGTTGGAGGATGGGGAAGTTGGGTAGCCTAGTGGCACACTTGTGAAACCATAGGAGCCATATTCGTTTGAGTTTCGTCTTGTGGACGGGGTACTCGAGGGAAGTACGTTGATTGACGGTGGCGTGCGGCGCTGCGGTAGCAGGTCGTCGTTTTTCTTGCTGTCGTAGGAGGCGTGACGAGAGTGTGATTTCGGAGTGCCTGTTGCACCGTTCCGCGATACATTGTTGAACTTCTCCCGCGAAGGCTCACGGGAGTGTCCGTTGGCTCTTCGTTCCGATATCTGAGAAGCCTGCATTGTGTATGTCGCGGTACCCGACATTTCCTCCCTCCGGCTGGATTATTTCTTTATAGAACGAACTCGAGCTGGCCTGTGCCCCGGAAAATGTGTTGTTCTGGATGTTTGGAGATCGGCTGCGAGGTGGGTCCTTTGGGACGCTGCTCTTAACTCGATGGGGCGATATAAATTTCTGGCCGGCCCAATCGACGGAGTCTCCCCTGGCTTCGTCTGTTAATCTCGTATCGTGGCCAGAATGATAATTGTCGGACCGGGCAGCTTGGAATTCTCTTCTTCTCGCGGTCCCTGAGCAGGAATTCGTAGGTATCCTCAGTTTTGAGCAGGAATGGGGCTGTGGGTGCGCGGCTGCTTTTGAATGCGGAATGGCAAAAAGTATCGTGAGCGGAGCGAGCTGGATTTTATCTGTCCCTAATAACCTCCGTACCAAGCAGAAAAAAACCGGAGAGGGAAAGAGAGACGGGCTTGTAACAGTCGAGTGTCCAAGGGAAGAGATTTATTTTCAGAAACTCCTGGCGATGGGTACCTTTTTGTTATACAACAGTATGCTAAGAAGACCACTAATCCGCCCTCCGTATTAGCTAAGTCAACGGTGACATCAAACAACTATGGTAACACACCGGTGCTAGTCGGGAAAAATATCTCGGTGCTGGTTCCCTTGGGAGGATCCCTCTACTTTTTTTTTTCTTCTTTTTTTCCTTGTCCCTTTCTAGGTCCCCTGCAGGGCAACAGTCGAAGAAAAAAAAAAGGTAAATCCGACGGAATTGTCCAGAGGGTAGTCTCGTTTTAAGACGAGGCACAGTTGGTATCAGGGCAACCAGGCAACTTGTCCCCAAAATGGTAGTTGCTTGAGCCTGTCGTCCGAAGTAGCGTGGAGAGAAAGTCGAGAACCAGCCAACACAAACAGGGAGGGACCGGGCCTGGTTAGGGCTCTGAAACGACAGAGGCAACGGGGAGCAAATGGGAGGTGCCTGGAGAGAAACATTCGAGCCAAAAGAAGAGAAGACAAGAAGGCAGAGGAAGGTTTGGATATATGGCTGAACATCCTCTGCAGCAGCTGGTGCTCCAGCAAGCAAAGCACTGCAGCCGCCCAGGAGGTCTCGCGAATACCGTGTGGCTGAACACGACCTGACTGGAAAGATAAGGTTACTTTGGGAAGGAACTCGGAGTACCTGAAAACATCAGCTATCGCAATGCCAATGCCTTAACCCACCGCTGGGACCGAAGCTGTAATGCGTAAATTTAGCAGCGATCAAGGGTGGCCTGTAAAAAAAAGCTTGAACAGTGGCTGTCCTACGCTAGCGAGCAGCCTTCTGGTAGTCTCGAAGCACGGTCTCGGGCCTGCCAGACGCAAAAAAAATTGCTAGCGTGGGGTGACTCTCTCGTGAAGGAGGGCTGTTGGCACCTGCGATATTAAGCCGCGCAAGGTAACATTGCATGGTCCGTTTGTTGGGTTTGATTTGTGCCCTTCATGCCCATCACGACCACCCACAAGGCAAGGAAGGGGAGGGGAAAATTGCCCGCGCGATCTCAGAAATTCACAGCGATGGCTCGGAAATTGCGTTTCTTCGTGTTCCCTCTTCTCGCATGGGTCGAATTACTCTTTTCAACAAATAGTGCTCGTATCTCTCTCCCACGCTAAAAACGTCTGGGGCGCCATCTGAAGAGACCTGCCATCAGAGATTGTGATATCGCTCGAGGGATCCGGCGGCGGACGTCTAGTCATGCTTAGCAACGCTACCGGTTCCCACAACAATTCACAATTCGATTCGCTTTCCAACGTGCCCGCTAATGCACTGTAATCTGAGTGGATTCGTAATCCCACCCGTGCAGCTGTGATCCCGCCGCCGGATGCAGGCCTACAACACATCCCTCTCTTCCTCCAAAACGTAGAACCCGTTCTTCTTCTTTTCCGCCGCCCACTTCTCGAACCATATCTTCATCTTCTCTCGCGATTTCGCGGACCCAACACTGCACAGGAGAAAAGAAGGCTATAATTAGTAAAGATGTTGCAGCCCGAGGATATAACATGGCAAGGCGGGTGACAAAAGCGAAGACTAAAGAAACTAAGATAGTGGGACCTACTTGACTGTCGGAATAACCCTCACAATATCCAAGGCGCAACAAAACGCCGTGAGCTCTCGAAAACTACTGTGCTCGCTATACGGCACCCCAAAACACTTGACTTCGGCTGTACTCCCCCTCTGCGGCACCATCTGCGCGACTCCGTAGTCACTCCTCCACGCCTGCGAGTGGAGCACCGTCTGGACCTGGGGACTCTCTACAAACCTGCTGTTCGGCGGCCTATAGTTCCACCCACTGGGCCGAAAGCCGACAACCTTGGTGAACCTTTGCTTGAAAGATGCTAGGTAGTCTCTGAGGGTTTCCGGCCGAATCTCCATCAATGGCGTCATATGCACCTGTGCGGCGTGCGGATCCGAGGTGAGTCGCGAATTCAGTTCTTGATCTTCAAGAGCCGCACAAATACGCTGTTTGTTCGCCGGTGCGTATATCTTGCAGTTTAATGCCCGGGCTATACCCATGCATATTCGCTCTTTGCCGATGCTATACGTGCCGACGACGACCAAGAGTCTACCTTTCGTCTTAGTCTTCGCCCGTGACCCTTCTTCGCCTTTATCGTCAGCGGCTTCAGAGGTATGATTATTATTATTATTATTCCCGCTGGTTAAATCGTCACCCGTCGGCGCCTTAGCCACCGTGAATTTCTCGATACCGCCACCGTCTTTCCTGCTCTCCCCGAACCCGAGTTCCTTGCCCTCTTCGACCTCCCTATCGAGGCTGACACACAACTCCATGCACGCATCGATGACTTGTCTCTGCGGCGGGAACGCGTACTTGGGGTTCAAGTACGTCGTATCGAGATAACAGATGTCAATCTTGTTCTTCTTCGCAACGCTCAACAGCGGGTGGCGCAGATGCTTCGCGGAAGCCCTAAAGTCTCCGCAATGAAGTATCCGCTGGAATCTGGTCCCTCGGGGAGATGGTATCATCTTTTCGAACAAAAACAATGAAGATCCAGGACAATGGTTCGCATCGATCATCGTGACCGTGGCGCCACCCGTACCTGGGATCTGTGTTTTCTTTTCGTATTCCAATTCTTTGATATATTGCGGGTCCACACGTAATTGGCGCCTGCAGAGGTTCGCTGTGACGCGGGAGCAGTAGATTGGACCGTGGCTCCAACTTGATGATAAACCTATGTAGTGGTCACTGTGAAAATGGCTGAGGAAGTAGGCGTTCGTGCCTTCGACTGCGCCGTAACGGAAGGCGTCGACGGCGACGTTGAGATTTGGGAGGATTTTGTAGAATGGGCAGGTGCGCTGGAATGAGCGCTTGCCGCGCGAACGGGTTTCTTCTTCTGCGGCTTCTTTCCAAGCACGATCTTCCGCGTTCGAAGCCATGATCTTAGAGAAGGCGGAGGGGGTTCTCGCATTCACTGATGGGTGCGCGAACGGGTTCGATTGCGCTGGTCGTGGTGGGTGAAGAGGAGCCTTTTCCGGCGATTTTTCTCTCGGAGCGACAGCGGGTTTTATATCGCGAGGAGGTAGAGGGATTGGCTTCCCGTCTAGACAACCATTGACATGGCGGGATACAATCTGCGTAGAATCCATTAGTAAATAGAATTTTCACCGTGGAATATTGAAATCCGTACATCATCTTTGTAACCTGCTAAATCCACGTCGCAGATAGGGCAGCTGACTGTGCACTTCCTCTCCTCTTTGTCTTCATCTATCGGCCCAAGGGAAGCTAGAAATGCAGCTTCGTCCAGCTCTTCCTGCTCCATGAATTTTCTGTTTAATTTCTCCTCGCCAACTTCCTCGCCTTCGTCGTCGATATCGTCGTCTTCAGCATCCTTCCAGCGTCCTTCCTGCTCTTCATCAAAGTTCTCCATTCCCTCATCTTCGATAAAATCATCGTCGTTGAGGCCGTAGTTGGTTTCTGAAGGAAGTGTTTGTGGGGGATGAGCCGTAATATTTGGGATCTCCTCCTCCTCCTCCTCCTCGAGCATAAATGGCCCAGAGGGTCCAAAGTCATTCGTGTTAGAGGCTGAAGTTATCGAGATGTCGCCTGGACCTACTGGCTCCTCAACGGGATCATCAAAACTGAAGGGGCACAGATTATCCTCTTGCACCACCATGGGACCTCCATTTGCACTCTCGCCGTCTGGGTTCCCCTCTGTACCGAGAGGAGGCGGAGGCGTGCAGGCTCGAATCGGGGGTAATTGATCCTCATCTGAGGCATCTGAATTGTCGTCTATTTCCTCGGATTCTAAAATTTCTCGTTGTTCTTGAGTGCTAGGTGGACCGAAGAGATCGGTCATATCGTCGTCTTGCCATGATCTATATTCAGAATTCTTTCTGGGAGAATCTCCGGCATTCGATCCATCCTCGTCATCGTCGCCATCGGCATAGAATAAATCCACACCTAGTGCGCCGACTCTGGCCGGTCGAGGTCCCTTTGTAAAGCCAAATTTTCTGAGGTCGTGGTTCCCATTCGGATTCTTCCCGGGAGGTGCGGGCCCGTCCACCTTTTTGAAGAAGTTTAAAATATTGCCATTCGCGCCTTGTCTTCCTTTACTGCCGAGAGCTGACGTAGAAGGCCTTTTCGCAGGGGTTTTCGACGGCGTCGACGTCGAGGGGGTCTTGCGTTTCGCGGGGAGTGGCATGGTGACGAAATGGTGATAGAACAAGAGCTACGAGAGAGCTGCGGCCCGAGGGCGTTCACATCCTTCGGAATGGGTATCAGCGCAAGTGCATGTATGTTATGCCACCGTCGAGTATATCTTTTTCGAGCGCCTTGAATTCCTTGGTATCGCGGTCTGCGTTTTGTTTGTCGTGAAGCGGATGCGATTTGAGCGACGCGGCGTCACTTGATATCGAATTTCATCGCCAAGACAGACACACAAGCTCAAGCTGCCAGCCCACCGTCCCACCAGACGACACCACCACCGCCCTCTCGACAGCCTCAGTGTCCACAACCACCCACGATGCTATTCTTCAGCTTCTTCAAGACGCTCGTGGATCACGAGGTACGGCTACTGTCCCCGCGTTGGTTTTTTCTCTCTGCGGCGAATTGGCTAACTTTTGAGATGACACACGCACAGGTAACAATCGAGCTTAAAAACGACCTCTCCATCCGGGGGACTCTCAAGTCCGTTGACCAATTCTTGAATATCAAGCTCGATGATATTCAGGTCGTCGATGAAGTCAAATACCCACATCTCGTGCGTCGTCTCCGTTTTGATTCTCCCAATGGATGGATGGATGGTTGGATGGATAGCGATGGCTTGAGTGGAGGCTAACAGTTTGGTTTTGGGTACATAGTCCGCAGTAAAGAATGTTTTCATCCGAGGGTCCGTCGTCCGATACGTCCACCTGCCGGCAAACGCCGTAGACACGGCGCTATTAGAAGATGCGACGAGACGAGGTAGCTATTACATGATTCTTTGGGCATTATGGCTTGATTAATGTGAGTCAACGGATGCTAATCAGAGTTTTCTGTTGGGGTTTATAGAAGCTGCGGCGCAAGCAAACAAAGCGAAATAAATAAAAGTAACGTCTTATAATATCCATGCTGGCCAATTTATTGTGGAGAAATTGCTAGTTGGAACATCTCGTCCCAGGTCATGTCTGCTGGGATGTTAACGAGCGAGATATCTGCGAGGGATAGGAAGTAGGCTAAAGTTATGGGTTTAAAGAGATGGCTTGGTGGGTTTATGCTGGGTTATGGATAAACCGAGGTTACATATCTCTCGTCTTTATGGCTCGTCTTGGGCCTCTTTTTATCGCCTATTCTGGCGGCTTGCTCTTATTTACATTCTATACGTATGTATATATATGCACGACAATATCACACGGGAACCTGGCTAGCTGGGTATTTTTTTTTGGCATTGTAATATGTACAGTAGCTAGTAGACACCGGCTTGATGATAAATAATACACAAGGATAAATATATATATAACGGCAGTTAGGGACCCTATCCTAATTTCCCTAAGAAATTCTTCTCTTTAATCAGGGCCCTTCTTCTGGCTCGACTCGCCCTCTTCGCCTCCATGATGGCGTCCTGACTCTCTTCGTAGGATCCAGAGGGCATGTCTTCCGTTTTGTAATCGGCTGGCACCTCTAGGTTATCCACTCCAGCTGCTTCTTTCGCTGCTATACGCTTCTGTGCAGCTTTTCTTCGACCCTTGGATTTGGAGTACAGGTCTGCCGCGTCTTCGGCAGAAATTTGAGGTATAGTTGTTAACCTAGGCCTCCGGTCTTCGAGACACTTCCATAGCCATTCTGGGTATTCTTCGTCGGGGAGGGCAATGGGGTCCTGGAGCTTCTTGTTGAAGTTGATACCCTTGAGGACGGTTCCGGCAGGGACGGATGAGACTGATTTTGGCTTAGCGGTAGCGGCAGGAGAGCTCGACGAACCTATGTAGGAGGGAAGGGGATGTTTAGAATAGTCCAATTGAGCTTCTATCCGGAGTCTGGGGAGGTCTTACCTTGAGGCTTCTCCGCCTGTGTAGATGTCGAGGACGAGATGAGCCGACGAGCTGGTTTTGATGCTATCGACGCTCTGATGAACGGGGACCGAGCGGGAGCAGCACCAGCCGACCGGAGGCTCCGCCGGAAGACACACTGGACGCAGGCCGACATGACTGAGTGCGCCGCCGAGGGGTCCTACGTGATGAATATGGGATGATATCTGGGCGATGCAGGTGAAGAGGCCCGCCGGGTGTTGCCATGAGGTTGGTGCTGGTGGGCAGGTGGGCTTGGCGCCGCCTTTCCCTTTTCGCGTGGTGCTTCTGTCGCAAACCGTTTTGCAGGAAAAATTTTTTTTTTTTTCTGGTCGAGTCGCAAAAACTCTGCCGCTCCACAAAATCCCATCGTCTCGCTCCTTCTCCTCTTCTCCACCTCCACCTTTCTCTCTCATCACCATCATCCTTTCTACTTCGCAACTTCTCGTTGTGCCCCAATTCTCTTGTTCTTATTGCCATATCTCTTCTTACTGAGGGTGTCGGATCTTCCATTCGTGGGACATTCAATCCATACAAGGGCCAAAAGCAAAAGCCATCTGCATCTGTCGCAGTTGCTTAGATTAGACTCCGAGGGTTATACTCCGAGGGTATATTGCTGTCATACTGTGGGCTCGTGGGCTCTGTCGGCTTCAAGGGGACTGCACATAAAAACTCATCCTACGCTTGTCACGCATTCGTAGGACGTTTCCAGAGGGCTTGTATACCATACGGTCAAATATCCTGATCATATTTGGGCGAGAGAAATACTTGGGCATCTGAGGGCTTCTATTCATACCGAAGTGGGTTTTTAGACGGGAAACCGAGGGGACTGTCACTTTGACATTTTATTTCTGAGGGATCTTTTCGAGAATATTTTTTCTATTTCTCCGAGGGCATTCTGAGGGCTTATCGCGAATATACCTGATCGTATATCACTGGGCAAGTATTATCGACCGTGGGATTGCTGGCTTGAAAAGAATTTTTATTTTACCCTATTACCCTTCACCCCCTTCACCTTTTAAATTTTTTTTCTCTTACTCACACACTCTACCATAAACAATGGCAAAATCACAAACTAAGGACAAGAAGTCCAAGAAGGACGTTCTCTCCACGGTCAAATCCGGCGGCGTTACCAAACCCTCTGAGACCCCCAAGTCCAAGTCCAAGGACCTCGCTAAGAAGGCCGCTCCCGTTCTCATGAACGGCGACAAGAAGAAGGAGAAGGCTTCCAAGAAGAAGAAGGTCGAGGAGAGCTCCGACTCTTCTGACTCTGACAGCGGTAGCGATAGCTCCGACTCCAGCGACAGCTCTGATTCCGAGTCTGAGAAGGAGACCAAGAAGCCCGCTAAGACCAACGGCGTCGCCAAGGCCAGCAAGAAGGCCGAAGAGTCTGATTCTTCCGACTCCTCCGATGACAGCGACTCTGACGAGGAAGTCAAGGCCAAGGAAGTCAGTGCCAAGGAAGCCAAGAAGGTCGATTCTTCTGATTCTTCCGACTCTGATGATTCCGACTCAGACTCTGAGGACAAGAAGCCAGCTCCAAAGGTGAATGGCGCAGAAATCAAAATCAGCGGAAAAGCCAAAGCGTCCAGCTCTGACTCCAGCTCTGAGGATGACTCCGATGATTCTTCTTCCGATGATAGCAGCGACGAGGCCGAGGAGAAGGCCGAGGAGAAGAAGGTCGAAGCCAAGAAGGCTGCCAGCGACTCCTCTGACAGCGACTCTGACTCTGACTCTTCTTCTGATAGCTCTGATGACGAGGAAGAGAAGAAGCCAGCTGCTCCAGAACCTAAGAAGCGCAAGGCTGAAGATGAAGTTGACACTACCCCCAAGAAGGCTAAATTTGGTGGTGAGGGTGAGGAATCCAAGACCCTCTTCGTTGGCCAGCTCTCCTGGAACGTCGACGAGGACTGGCTCCGCCGCGAGTTTGAGGGCTACGCAGTTGAGAGTGCCAGAGTTGTTTGGGATAACCAGAGGAACAGGTCGAAGGGGTAAGTTTTATGGTTTCTATCATCTACAAGGTATTTGACCTGATTGGCTAATGGCATCTTACAGTATCGGCTATGTTGACTTTGCTACCCGCGCCGATGCTGAGAAGGCTCTTGCTGAGAAGCAGGGTGCCGAGATCGACAGCCGCCCTATCAACCTCGACTTCACAACTGCCCGCCAGAACAACAACAACTCTCAAGATCGTGCCCGAAAATTCGGTGACAGCGAAAGCACTCCAAGTGACACCTTGTTTGTTGGTAACTTGAGCTTCAACGCCGACGAAGAGGCTCTTGGCCAAGCCATGTCCGAGCATGGTGAGGTCGTCAGTGTCAGAATCCCAACTGATAAGTATGTATTTCGAACTAGCTCCTAAATCATTGGAATTCGATGCTAATTTTCTATATAGGGATACCGGTAACAAGAAGGGCTTTGCTTATGTCACTTTCTCTACCATCGACGAAGCTAAGAAGGCACATGCCGCCATGAACGGACAGCAAGTCTGTGGCCGCTCCATCCGCACTGACTACTCCCAACCCCGTGATAACAGCGGTGGCAACCGTGGTGGACGCGGTGGATTTGGTGACCGTGGTGGTCGTGGCGGATTCGGTGGTCGTGGTGGTGGCCGTGGTGGTGGACGAGGTGGATTTGGTGACCGTGGCGGTCGTGGTGGATTCGGTGGCCGTGGTGGTGGACGTGGCGGATTCAACGCTAACAGAACACCCGTCGCCAGCGGAACCAAAGTTAGATTCGACGAGTAAATGGTCGCTCTAATCGTAAAAGTAAATTATCCTAAATCATTATTTAACCGCAACTTTAAAAAGTTTTGCTTTTCTTTTCTTATACATATTCTTTCTAAATTATTGCAAGGCATACCACCCTGCATTTTCTTCCAACTGTATTATTAGGTGGATAATGGAATTTTTTGACTCTGAACTTACAAGAATATGCACTTAACTTCCTATAAAACTTTGCTTGACCAAAACGCTCACTTCTCATGATTTTTGTTGTCTATTTGTAGGCATGGTCTCCCTCAAAAGATCATGGAACAAGTACAGATACACCACATGCTGAAACAACTGCTCCTTCATCCTGAAAAACAACGAAGGAGCGAGCTATTGAGTGTATTGAATCAGGTTATTTTCAAATTTCTTTTTCTTAGGGTATTCTCAAGTAACTTTGGGGTAGGAATTTGGGCCTTTGTCAGCATACCCGTCGTGCGGCTGATACCAACGACACGATTGCAAATATAGTGCAGGATGCATACTAACATTGGCAAAAAAGCTTGAATGGCCAAGCACACCTGCAGCCCATAGCTGCTGCTTTTTGAGCCCTCAAGAACGCCTCTTTCAAATTCAATAAGTTCGATTTGATTAAAAGACGGGACGGTTCAAATTAATTATTGGTTCAAGAATACGAACACACACCGAGGCGCCGGTTTTCCAAATAAGGTATGGGCAGAAGGACAGTAAATGTATTGCAAAACCAGACAATATTTCTTCAGGCTGCGTTTGATTAACTTCTTACTATTGTTGTCTAGGATCTTATTGAGGAAATGAATAAGATCTTGAGAGATGGCAAGATGAACCGAGTTATACAGCTAAAGATCTCCGAGGAAGGCGAAAGGATCTTTCAAATCAAAGGAATATCCTAGAACAGTTTATTTAGGTTTCTTATATAATCTATCCACCTGGTGCCCCTCAAATATTTCGTTACCGGCATAATGGTTATCTAGGGAAGTAGGCACCCAGATGAGCGATCATATTGGAACCACGGACCCATGGGCTGGGACCCACTGGAACGGATGGGGTCAAAATATTCCGCCACAGAATCAAAACGGGTATTTCGGACCTCACATATATCCTGCTGGACAGCTGGGCAGCCCGAACGAGAAACAAATCGGCGGAATAGAATCGGTTTACAACCCGGGTGGGATTATTGATGAAAATGTCAGGGTAAGGAGTCGTCGGCTACACTGGATTATAGCCATCTGTGCGGGTGTACTCGTCCTTGCTGGATTAGGTGTAGGTCTTGGGGTCGGGCTGGGTAAAAAGAAACAAAATGATCTGGAAAGCACTAAGGGGACTGCTGATAGTAAAGGTAGTGGGAGAGTATCCCCAGGCTTGAATAAAATTGTGTCTTAATATTAATCAATAAACTCTCCATTTCACAGGAGTTTCACAAACCACAAGCACCGTGACAGGACTTGCATCGACAAGCTCAAATCTTAACGGTCCTAAAGTGGTCACAGTTGAAGTAACATCATTGACTACTTTCAGTGAACCTTCAAGCGGGCCCGTTACAGGATTAGAGCTGCTAACCGGAGTGCACACTATATGCTTAACCCTCTCCACGACGTCCGGAGACCCGACTCTATGCGCGAATCTCGTGCAGGGCGTACCCTCAGCGACAACGATATATCCTACGGTCACGGGGGACGTAGATAACTTCTACACGGCGTCGTGGTACCTCACCGGTTATCCGAGTACGGCCACAGCAGTGGGGTCTCCGCCGGAGGCGACAGGCGACGGGTGGTATTTCGAAATACCCGCGGTGCAGACTATACTTGGAAATTGTGCGATGGAGGCGCGGGATGCCTTTGTGATTAGGAATACGGGGAAATCTGAATATGTTGCGTAAGTGTATACCTCTCATCGGCGAATATCTTGATGCAAAGATCGTAGGTATCCGGGACTCAGTAGACTAATGGCGGTATCTGTGTGTTTCTAGCAATCTCCTAGCGAGAAATAGATGCAATTTGGGGAATGAAAGTATTCCTGCTGGGGATTCGTGTCAGTTAAGTTAGTGAATTCGAACTATTCCATCGTTGGTCTAAGTTTACATCCGAATATTGATATGTATTGGTATGAATTTAGTTTTGAGTGGAAACGACTATAATGTCACAGGCGATGACGACGACGACAAGCCTGTAACTACGAAGCTAAGTTGACTTTTGCTTCGACCAGAGTTGTTATGTATTACTCTACTGCGGTCACGCGTTGTTGTGGTAATTTTAGGCTGAGAGTTCGAAATACCAGATCTGAAGTCTGGAGACGCAGGGTTCACGATGTTCCTTGAACACTGGTATGAATTATTATCTTGGAGCCTTTATCATTGCTAGCTGTACGGGTGTGAATGTAAAGTCAATGGAAATCTCAATGTGTTTATAGACCTGGTGAGGTGTCTTCTTAATATTTCAAGTCGAGGAACCAGTTGGGAATATCTACTCTGGAGAGCATTTGAAATGTGTATCTTGAAACTCTAAAACTTTTATTTCCCTCGATAAACTTGCCATCCATGCGATATTTAGCTATCTATGTTTGTACACCCACAGCGTATTTGCCTTCAGAATTACTGTATACATGAAATATTAAAAAGTAGGGCGTTTGGGATATACCAGATAGAACCCGTAAGTAAAGAGCGGTAGTGTAAAAACCAACAAAGGAAAGACATCGAAGAAACAAGGCTAATAAAGCGATATAAGAAAACAACAAAAAGCAAACAAAAACTAAGACTATCGAAGGGTATCAAATAATTATTTTTGCGGTAATGATTAGGAGCTTTCCTTAAAGTTGCTCCAAGAACACTGACAACCTCGATAATCGGTACCAACCGTTCCAGTATTGATACCATTTGTGACTTTCGCGTATAGTGCGCCCGCAGTGTCAATTTTGCCACGGTCGTCAATAGGGTAGCAAGTAATGGAGCCTCTGTTCTCGGTAACGTAACTTGCGATATCTTCTTCGATTTGGACTGCATAGCCTGCGAACCCACCGGCGTTCGGGTCGTCTTTGATGACAGCAAGGGTATTTGGGTTGACAATGAACTTCTTCTTTCCCTGGCTTACTTCGTCGGGGCGAGTGAAGATTTTGGTAATATATCTTACTTTTGGCCACACGCACATGAATCTAGCCTCCGAGGGTGGAACACCACCGACGGAGTCCAATTTGTTGGTACCATCAGGAGATGTACTGCCATCAATGGTACGAAGGTAGATCACTTTATCAAAGTGGACGATGAATTTATAGTGCTCGGTAGGGAGGTCACGATCGAAGAAACGTAGTTGCTGGTTGTTGTAGAATGAAGGAAGGACTGCGGGAGAGAGAGTAGTCTGCACAGATGGGGGAGTGGTGGGTGTTCTGGTAGCACCGGGATTTTCAATAGTAGTTATAGTGGCTAGAACGGTTGTGGAGGAAGTTGGAAGGGCCTGGCGGGGGAAGTGACGGATGTGTTCGCGTTTGGCTTTCACAGGACCGTTGCTACCGGCATCTGAGGTATTTCCTTGGAGGAGGGAGATAAAAAAGTCGGTGGGCTCGCCTTCTGGTGGGCTGCTGTTGACCCCATCGATCTTGCTGAAGTTCTTATACTCATCAGCGAGAACGGCAAGAGGGTTTGGTTGGACAAAGTTGGTCGAAGTGTTCACTACGGTGAGCTTCCAATTAAAGATTGGTTGGTCTGGGTTCACGGCGCCTGCCAATGGTGGGGGTAGTTCACAGCTCCAAATAGTTGAAGGCGTGATACAGGTATCAACTGTGTTCAGGAGACGGGGTGTCACTGTGATGGGGTCTATTGGCATTGGTGGCAAGCCGGATAATGTCACTAGGTTGAGTGGCTGGCTTGGGCTGACAGGAGCTCGCTCGTTGCTCTTCTTGACAGCCAGGATAGTACCAACGGTAGTTGCAATGACCACGAATATGATGAATACTGACCACCAGAAGATCTTGAGCTTCCTCGTCATCTTCTGAACACCACAGCAGATCCCACAGAGCCAGAGACTTCCACCTCTTCTGAAAAGGCGTTCCCGTTTCTCTTGTCTTTGCCTCTTCTTCTCTGCACGATCTCGTTTGTCTGATTCTCCGAAGCTACGGAAACCAATATCTCCAAGACCGATGCGAGATCCTAGACCCTCGCCTCCACGCTTATCATTTCGAGCACGATATGGAGTCGTAGGAGTAAATTGCATAAATGACTGGTTAACAGGCTCTGCTTGTTGTTGGCCACCGGAAGAACCGGTGGCGATTCTCGGAAGATCGGATGCTCTGATAGGCATCATTCTAGCCTGTGGGACCGAAGAGTGCTCCGAGTATACGGATAGTCGCTGGGGGTTTTGGGAGCTGCTCGCAATACCTACGCCTTGGGTATATGGTGGAGGGGCTGATACTGTGTTCGTGCTCTCGTTGCGGGTGTGTGCCTTTGGTACAGGCGAAGGGAACTTTTCGTCGTAGTCGGATTTAGCAAGAGACCACTTGAAGCCAGAAGTGGAGGTGTTCGTAGGCGAATTGCTCACAGCGGAACCTGAGGGGCTTGGTTGGGATTGGAGATATTGGTTGTATACCGGGCTATCCTCATTGAAAGCCCGGATGTTTGATGACATTTCCGACCTGGTATCTAGGACTATAGGGATTTCTTTGATATCATCCGGTGAGTTCGGCTCTGGCTGTTTCTCCGGCTTGCGGTTAAGAGAACCTAGAGGTGATTTCATCTTGACGATACCGGCTCCTCCCAAAGGCTTAGGCTGGTTGAGCTGGGATGGTATCCTTGGGACAGGTGGGGCTTCTGAAGTTTCATCCTCGAAGCCTGGCCAGGTGGTCATGTAGCTTTGAGCACGGTTTTTATCTTCATATATGGATTGCCTGGCTGCGGTCAAGTCGATCTCGTCCCATATTTTTGATGGGTCAAGTTGTTCTTTTGTCAATCGCTTCCCGCCCGTTGCTGACTCCAAAGCATCGATGGCTTGGTCATGAGCCAGTTGTCTCTGGATGAGCTCTCGCACTCTGTCACGTTCCTGTTGGACTTTTGCGGCTTGGGGGTTGGCTCGCAACCTCTGTAGCTCCTCAAGTTCGGTTTCAATGTCAATAAGATATGGCAACGCCATGGTGGTGATTTCGGAAGGAGATAATCCTGGTGGATAAGGCGATTCTGGTTGTGGGATATAAGACATTGCTCGGCTGATTTCCGCTGGGCGGCCTTCATAGTGGATTAGAATATCTCTGAACCACTCGGATGGAGATGTGACACTAGGAGAACGGTTGACCGAATTCGGACTGTATATCTGGAAATCTTGAAGTGATCTTATTTTCTGGACTTCGGAGACAGGTGGCGACAAGACAGATGAGCTTTGTGGTGAGAGAGCAGATGCATCGATTTGGATCGCTGGAGAAGGCGCTGGCTTCTTGGTATCCGCTTCCTTCGCCCTTCCAGTGATCATATTCCAAATATCACCCACTTCCCCAGAGTCACGTTCCCTGAGCGCCTGTTCATCTAAGCCTTCGAATGGGTTAACACCACAGTCAGAATATCTGATCTCCTGGCTGACCGCCTCTGTCGCAGAGACAGGTGAAACCTCATCATTGCCAGTGGCGTACCCATATCCATATCCATAACCAGCTGGATATTGGTCTGTTGGTGACCGTCCAAATGGGTTGGATGACATTCTCGATGTTGAAGGACTCCACGCTCCTAAATCTAACATGTTGGTTCGAAGAGGAGGGCCACCTGTGGTTGCAGTTGTAGCCTTTGATTTCTCCGATTTGACACTTTGGTTCCCCCATTTTAGATCCAATGGCTTTGATGGCATGGGTGGTACCGGTGGGATCACGGGGCGTCCGGCAGCTTGTTCTTCGGTATAATAGTTGAAGAAACTCTTGTTGTCGTATTGTGACTGCCCATATTGCGATTGTCCATCCTGTGATTGGCCATACTGTGATCGTCCATCCTCTGCGTAGTAGTTGAAAAAGCTCTTGTTATCATATTGTGTACTTTTGTCGTCATTTGGTGAGTCCTGCTCATCATCTTCTCTCGACTGAAATGGATTCGTTTGTGTCGGAACTGGAGCTGGGGGTGCAAGTGCACCACCTCTTGTTTCGTATGTATAGTCGGTTCGGCTTGCATTAGGTGTCGATGGACTAACAATAGAACCAGCGTACGATCTCACTTCATCTGGACTCGCTGGGTCCACATATGAGTCCTCAGGTAGACTCCTTCTTGGGCCATCAGATAAAGTCATCTGATGAGATGCTGTCGTTGTAATTGTTGGGATCATATTTGGTCGTAACGGCGGTACACCTGTTGTAGACGCCGGACTCAGCTTTGGAAGGTCGTTAAGTGTTAATACCTTGTACTGCTGCCCTTCCTGTGTCGCCGGGGCACTCCTCCTCTCTGTTGAGTTGCTCTTCTCTGGAAGGCCTTTGCCGAACATCGTTGCTGTTTGATACCCTCAGGTATCCTTCCGTCTGTGATCTCGATAGCGGGGTAGTTTTCGGAATAAGTTGTTTTAGCTCAATGAATTCATGGAGAGTATTACACTGATTAGGAAACAGAAATTAGGGAAACGGTGGCTGTGAGATTGATATAATTATTTTTGATGAAAATTTGCTGTCAAATTGATACGAAGTTGGATATTTCAACGTTGCTGCCTGAGTTGAACGTTAGTTGGTGTTGTTGTTGAAGACGGATCAGAGTGTGAAGGAAGAAGGAAACAGGGCTTGGGGCTTGGGGGGAAATGCATGGCAAGAGCTATGGGAAATATTATTTTTCAAAAAGACAGCACACCTTGGGCCTTGCCTACCTGAAGAAACGTACAGGACGGGGTGGGCGAGCTTGGGGCTCAGAGTGGTATAGAATGGGGCAGAAGTGTATTGGAAGTTGAAACTCGTTTCAATATGTCGAACAGCAGTCAACGCTAACGGAAGAACAGATACAATATCGATGTTTCTAGCTCGGCTAGCCGATGTCTGTCTGCCTCCGTCGGTGTACTGCCTGATATCACTATCGAAATGTCTGTCACACAGGAATATTTGGTCGAGATTGATTGCGTCTAGCAAAGAGATCGAAACACTGAATGGAATTCGTCGCCGCTAAGAAGTGAAGAAATTAGGAAAAAATACAAGAACCAAGAAGAGATTGAAAAGAATCGAAAAAAATAAAATAATAATAATAAAGTGGCTTCCAGAGAGAAAGAACAGAAGGGAAGAAAGAGAAGAAGAAAAAGAGCTCTTTCAAGAGAGGCTAGAAACAGTTTGTTCAGGTTTGGATGGCAATGCCTAGTTGATATACTCCGACGTAGGTTCCTGCAGGTCCTGCCAGACAGTGAGACGACGCTAACCGCATCGAGGACACACCTCGCGTTCACAGCAAAACCTCACCAACAAAAATCTCGTTTGCTAGCGAATTTGGGAATGGCTCTTCCGTGAGAGGCTGGAAGCACTGGCCATATTGAAAAAAGACTGTGCTGGGAGGAGTGCAGTCCACCCGATGGTCTATGCCAGTCTTGTGCCGTGTATTCCAGCGCCATCTGATACAGGCAAATATGGATGTGGAAATAGCATTTCGCATTTTGGCAAGGGAAGCAGGGCATCAACTGAGATTCGCTGGTCTATTTGAGCTCTTTTGAGTGAGAGAAGCAGCTTCAAATCGCGGTCCGGGGATCTGAGTGGTCAATAAAGGCCCTGCTGTCGGCTGTCATGCTGGGTTGCGGCGCGTAGGGAGAAACCCCAGAAGCCGCCTGCCGGGGTGCTCCGGCCAATGGGACACCAGAATCCCCAAAAATAGTACAACCACGGGCATTTTGACGATTTTATGAGCACAAAATAACCTGGCAGTCTCCAATTAATTTTCCCCTAAGAAACTAAAATAAAATAAAATAAAAACTAAACAATAGGTTCATTGTCCCTGTGCAGGTTTTCCTTCACGGCACTCTATCCGGACGGCAACGTCACCCTCTGCCCTGTCAGCTAGAATTGCTATCGAATCTTCTTACAAGGGCGGTAGCGTCCATGCTTTGTGTCGTCTAGATTCGAGACTAGCCGTCTCGTCGTCTCCACCAAAATGTACGACTCTTGATACAGAAAAGCGTCAAAGCAGACCTCAATGAAGCATACGTTGCAATGCATATTGCACAGCGTGCGCCGACCTGTGACAGCACAAATATGGCTACTCGGGGCGGGGTGAGACGGGTTAATGCTTGCGGTCACAAGCGGCACCTCCTCCCAAACTAGTTGAATCCTAGAGTCACGGTATCCGTCTAAATGACTTCGCCTCAGCAAATGGTTTCCGAATTGGACGGAGAAATGGCGTCATGAACGGGATAGTATAGGAGCTAGGGCGTCCGGTTGCTGAAACCATAGAATCGTTAAACATATCGTCTAGACTAGATCTAGAGGCCTTATCTTGATTATGAAGTTTCTCATAATAAACGAGCCTTTAGCAATGCAAGTAGCGCCATAACTATCGTACGACCTTGCACGAGCTCAGGAAGCCCCAGTAGGTCTAGGGTGCGAAGTGATTCTACTATTCACCATCTGGCGTCTTCTGACAATATTCGAGAAATGTCGAGATAGTGAACCCACAACACATTATCGACTCTGTCCGAACAAGGCAACCCTGGTTAGCTCCCGCCACAGCGAGCGCGTGGCTGGGCGTGGAAATGTGCGTGGCTTGGGCATCTAATCACCAAATGTATCATCTGGGATTATATTAGCGATGGACTTCACCACATCTTCTTGGGCGCCATCCTCAACTGCATCCTCACGTCTCCGGCCCGAATCATCACAGGATGTCTGGCTTCCAATTCCCAAATATCAAAGACAAGCTCGACGCCCCGACCAAGAAATCCGCTTTCGAACGCGCTAAAGCAGAAGCAGAAGCCAAACGGAGACGCGAAGCCGAAGAAACCGCCGCTGTTTATAAGGAGTTCGTTGAGTCTTTCGAGGATAACAGTAGGCCGTCGTATTCCCGGTCATCAGATAGGGGGGGGTATGGGAATTCGCGAGGGAATCTTGGCCCCTCGAGGGCCAGCCCGGCGGGGCTAGGGAAACGACATTTCACCAGTACACAAGGACGAAGTGCGATCAGCGGACCAGGGACACTAGGGCCTCTACCCACCAAGAAACGAGACCTGGATACATATAGAAGTGAAACCAGCTATAGTAATCGAGGTGGTGGAGGCTATAGAGGAGGCTATAGCAACAGCGGTGGCGTCAGTGGCGTCTTGGGATTCGATGACACAGGCGACTATGGAACTCAAAAGGCGGCGAAATCAGAGAGAGGTATGAAGTTTGGAGAAGACGAGGACGACGAGGACGACGCATCAAAAAGCAAGAAGGAGCAAGCCAAACCTACAATTAGCATGACACATCTGCCACCAAAAACGACGAAGTTAAATGTAATGGAAATGATGCAGCCCTATTTCCCTGACCTAATGGCAAACCAAGTATCAATGCAGGTGTTAGGCGGTTCTGGAGGCTCAGGAAGAAAATCGACATCTGCTCTTATCACTTTAAAAACCGATACGGCGGCTAGTGAAATAGACGCGGCGGTCAATGGCCTCTCTAACAGATATATGGGATTTGGTTTCCGTTTGGGAATCTCGAGACACCTTCCGTCGACCATCATAAGCTCTACAATCACACCGACACCGACACTACACAGTACAGCGCCTTTCAATGCACGCCCTATATTCTCCGGTGGTGGTGGCAGGGGGGGTTTTGGAAGGGGTGGTTTTGCTCCACCTTCGTCCTTCGGCCACTCCAGTTCCGTTAACAATAGCAAATACATCGTTTCTGTAAATTCTCCTAAAGATTTGAAAACTCTTCGATTGATCCACAAGACTGTGGAAGCCGTCATCACACACGGACCTGAATTCGAAGCCTTACTCATGGCGATGCCATCAATAATATCTGACGAGCGCTATTTCTGGCTATGGGATACGAAATCCTCTGAGCACGTCTACTACCGTTGGAGATTATGGGACGTATTTACGGCGAGTGGCTCTGCGAATGACCGGAAACAGAGGTCATACGCAGGCACCACTATAGCCCACATATTCGACAACAGCATATCATGGGAATTGCCACCTAAAAAACAGCAGAAATTCGAATTTGTAACTGAATTAAAGGATTTTATAGAAGATGAAGAGTACCACAGTTCCTCAGACGAGGATGACGATATTCATCAAGCTCAGGACTCGAATCCCAATGCTGAAGATACAAAAACATACCTTGGACCTCTACGGCGTGCCAAGCTCTACCACCTCCTATCAAGAGTACCAACTACAACGGGGACTTTACGCCGAGGAGATGTAGCACGGCTCACAGGGTTTGCCGTCGAACATGCATATGCTGCGGAAGAAATCGTAGAAATAATGTGCGCAAATGTATCACGGCCTGTTGCATTCTCATCCGCGAATCCGGAACATGACCAATCAACCGTATTAGCTGATAACAGCGGCAATGCGAATGTGGCCAAGGAGGACCAGACACCGGCGAAGCTTATTGCACTGTATCTCATCTCTGATGTTCTTTCTAATTCGGGATTGGGTGTGCGTAATGTATGGCGATACAGACAGTACTTTGATCAACGGCTCCGAGAAGGGAAAATATTCGAGGGATTAGCCGAAGTGGGCGAGAAAGAGAACTGGGGGAAAATTCGGCAGGAAAAATGGAGAAGAAGTATACAGATAATACTCTCATTGTGGGAGGTAAGCATCGCAAATATTTTGTTCTGAGCTCTCTTTGATTTTACATAATTTGATATGATATTGGTGGTGGATGACTAATCTATGCATATTCTCGAATCGGTAGAATTGGAATATTTTCCCACAAACCTCACATGAAGCACTTCGGGTGGCATTCAGCGAGCCGAATGGTGTACCACAACAACCGGCGGCTGCTGCAGGTTCTGACGCACAGAAAGAAGAAACAGCTGCATCTGTAACCTCCTCCACCCCTGCCATTAAGTCGAGGTGGAGAACCGTCCCTGAAGATCAAGAGACAGGGCAAGCGAAGTTTAATCCGTACCTTGCCGAGGGTAAAGAGGAACATGATGAGATTGATAATGAGGATGTGGATGGAGAGGAGCTCTTTGATGAAGATGTTGATGGAGAACCTATGGAAGAGGACGAGGATGTCGACGGCGAACCAATGATTGAGGATGATGATGATGATGATGGCGCAGATGGTGAGCCAATGGATGATGCAGATAACAAAGATGATGATCCAGCCCAAAATTCCGACGATGAAGTAGACATGTTTATTAAAGATTCCGAACTAGAGCCCCCGCGGGAAGAGAACCAACCAGCAGTGAGTGGTGTTACGTTGGGTTCTGGCTTTGGGTTCAAGATTGGCGGATTTGGGGCCAAGCCAGGTAGTGGTGCCGAAGAAGGGAGGAAGAAGAGGATGAAAGCCGAAGATATGTTTGCAAACGAGGATTCCGACGAATAGAACTGCATTTATGTGGACTAAGTTATAGTCAATATACTATATTTAAAAACTAAAATATGGCTGCAACTATTTAGCACTAGGAGTACCACGCAACAATTAATGTTTCATAGCAAACCACTATAGAGGATATAAATTAGTTATCATAACATGGATGAGACTAGGTGTACTTATGACTGTGAATCCTTATCTGACCTTATAGCAACCAGTGCTTGTAGCTTGTGAAAGCTAATCTGAAGAACGTAGATACGGCCTCCCTGAATCTCTATGGCAAATTTACCGTCCTTAAATAGATTGGTCAGGGTACGTAGTCACTTGGGAAATGGAGAAGTCCCAAACTGTTAAACTAAACCATAATATCACGTATGTAGACCACATTCAGCGTCTCTACTAATTTGCTATCTAGATCTAACGTTTGATCATTCCCAAATATGAGATAAGTTAGAAGGGTATTTTTGGAATTTGAATAACTAAGGACAAATATTAGCCTCACGTCCGAGAATCTGATTCCCTAAGTATCTAATAATTTTCCTGATTCGCTAGCGCGCAGCTGTATGCGATCTTCGTTTGATGGATTCCATAATTGTAGTATTGAGCTGTTTTCGGCGTCTAAGATACATTATTGGCTATTTGGGGAAAATAAAATCCCCGCCGTCCGAGCTGTTGTGTGCTTTTCGAACGTGAGGAAGCACTCTAGCTCATTCGTCCCACCCTATCTTGACCTGGATATTTGAATACCATATTGAGAGGCAATGGCTATAAGTTGGCTATCAGGCGGAAATACTACCATCGAAAAAAATAGCTATGCCGGTATCCCCAGCTTCTAGACATTCGCCAGTTCTTACATTTCATACTGTACGCTGTCGTCACTAGCAGATATGACTAAGTGACTATTTAGGGAGACCTCTACTTCTTATACTGGCGTAGACTGGATAGGGTATGTACATCAAGCTCGATTTACCCTTCCCTCAACTTCAAAACTGTTATATCGCGGAATCAGATCATATTTTCATCCTGAAATCCGGATACGAGTATCGTATAGTCTGGAGAGGAAATGAGATCGATCTTTACTAATCCGCCGTCGAGAACTCGCTTTGACCAGTCCGCGTATCCAAGTAGATACGAACCGTCTGGGATGCCCAATGCAATGTGCTATCGTGAGGAAGATTCTGATATTGGGTTGAGGTCTTCCAGCGAAAAGAGGAACTCCCCTGTTTCTAGACTTCAGATGTAAGGGAAACAGTGACCAGTTTGCGGCTTGGAGCGAAAGCAACGTTTTCCATAAGTGACCCCAAAGGATTTCTACCAGAGTTTGGAAAAGTATTTAACGATCTTCCGGTATCGGTGTCCCAATCTAAGCAGAATATCCAGAGTCTACAAACCCAAGAAACTTCAAGTCTAACAAAAATGCAACATGCAACATGCTGCATGCTGATGCATTGAGTAGAATTTTAAGCGGAACGTTTAGATAGCCCCGTGGGATTAAGCTTTGTTTCTGCTACCCTTTCCCCAAATTATACTGAATGCTACCTCTTTTACCATTCCCTTGCTGGCTGACGACAATATCACCCAGTGGTATATCGTTTGATTCGGTGGGAACCGCACCGCCAAATCCTACGATTAAACGGAACCGTACGTAGATTTGGAAAGCGACGTTCAACTTTACTATAATGTTTGCAGCGGATGCAGTAGTCTCGAGGCTGCGGATGCAGTAGTCTCGAGGCTACGGGTGCAGTGCCATAAACTCCAGTCGGAAGGCATGCACCTAGTCACCTACATTGTGATCACTAATTCAGCCATAGAGCAACTAAGTAGTGAGGGGTAACATTCTCGTGTTCTTCGTCCAAGAGTGAAACTGCTGCCGCCTTTTCGAAATTTTCGACGGGAACGGCACGTATCGAACCGACTGAACTCATGAATATTGGTTTCTTTTTAGCTTTATAGAAGGATGTGGGGTATACGTCGCCCTCAAGTAACTTATAACACAAAAACGAGGTTATATGTGATTGATGTGAACGCGAACGCGAAGGGACCGTTTCTCGGGTACACCGACCCACGACCTCAAGAATTATCTCAACACAAATATAATAACCATTAGTGGACTATTGGGAATTATTCACGATTTTTTCGACATTTAGGGTTAGAACCGTCGAGGTTTTCTCCAAACCAGAAGCGCCACTTATGATAAAAGGGTGGGTTTTTCAGCCATGACAAAGTACCCCAATGAAAAGCGAGTCCTAAGGCGCCAAGAACGCCCATTCTGTGTTTTTGGCGTGCATATGAAGCCAGGCTTGAGCAAACCTCGCGTCGACCCGAATATCCCAGTGCCGAAAAGTTCTACCAGTAAATTTTCTGCACTCTTTTCTCCGAATTCATCAAGTGATTCAATGGACTCAATTGAATCAAAATGAATCCTTTATCAAAAAAAAAAAAAAAAAAAAAGCGTATGTGAAACAGCCACTCCGTCTCGGAGCGCGATAATTGTAACTCCTCCACTAAACCGCCAAGGTGATTGTATGCTGGCTCGAGCTCATTGATGAAGATGTCCGGTTGAGTATTCGATTGCATGCAAGAATGAGATAAGAAAAATACACCTCAAGCGATGTTTGTCCCTGACCCGCGATCAACTGTATATCTCTTAAAGTTTCGGGACTAGACCCAAGACTGCGGACGATGTACCAATACAAATATGAAATTGTTCCCGGAGACCGTAGCGGCAGTCGAATATGCAGCGTGGAGATCTTTGGCCGGCAAAATTCTATTTCCAGAGCTCAAAGTGATCGCATTTGAAGATTGAGCGCTAGCGGCCAGATATTCTATCGCATGAGGCCGCTTCTTGGGTGACGTCGAGGAGTCGAGAAATCGTATTGTATTTATAAATTTAACGGTTGCATGCAATCAAGCGATGGGGAGTCAAACGGAATGCCATTATCGATAAAGCGCGATAGGGTGATGGAATGGGATGCGGTATTGCATTACTCAACACGGCACACACAACGAGCAACTTGCTTACGTTTTTTGCCGTGTGCTGTGAGGAGTTCCGATAATATAGATTGGAACCCCGCTATTCAGGTGGACGTGTCATTTGCATGTCATTTCTCTCGCTGCGATCGCGCGATCGAGCTAGAACACGGAGTCGAAAACTGCAGGTACATCTGCCCTCACAAGGATATTATATTGGGAAACAGTCTACCGCAAGATCTCCACAGTGCCTCGCATAGAGTCATGTCGACGGCGGAAGGAAAGATCATGAATTCTAAACTTAGCACAACACGAGGGTTGTTAAGGCGGAACGGGAGGGCTGGAAGGGTTTGACAGTGGACGGATTAGTCTCGTATTGGGCTCGCTCCGACTGGGAGTGGGGCTGGGTACGTACCCGGCTACACCGCATGCATGCCTCCTGGTCTACTAGAGGCTAAAGTTACCCTCAACACGAAGCGTGGGTGAGATAGTGAGGACACAGCCATGCACGGTTTGCCCTCCGCCATGCGGGCTCCTTCCAGCTCTTGGGATTTCCAGCTGGCGAAAGCACTGTTTGATCGGAGTGATCGAATGGGAGGGGTCAGCGAAACACGCCTTGAGGAAGCTCAAATGGTAGCTCCGTCGAGGGAGCCTAGCTGGAGCGAGCTCGAAAAGTGGAGAATCCTTGGGAGCTCGAAGGAAAATGGTGTGGGAAAACAATATGGGACTGACCATCCTGGGAATAGTCGTCCCATTTGTATTTTTACTGCTTACTATTCACGGCATTTGGCTATTTTCTGCCACGCACTTCACCCGGAAAGGAAGAAAACTTATCTGGCACTCCACAGGCATGGGCGGATGAAGGTGGATGTTGCAAGGTTTCGATATCACATACAGCGATACCCGACTTTGAGGCTCCCCCGCTTCCATCAACTACTGAAGTGCTTTTTAGCGTTTCCAGCGACAGAAAAACAGAAAGAAAAAGTTATTTTCTTGCAGTCAGAGCGTCTGCAGGTTCCCCGCCTGCACGTCCACTATAACGTTTTCGATTCAATAACATCACAACTTTTGACATCTTTACAACATTTTTTGGTTTTTATAATGTAAGAAGACTCTAGCGAGAAAAAATCTGAAACAGAATCGTTGCTGCTATTTGCCAGTCAGGGAGAAACAACTTCCTTCCCCTCCTTCCCTTTCGCGGCTCTGTTCATCCGTTTTTCTGCTCTTTTTCCTTCAAGCTTTTGTATCCACCCTCAACTCGCGGATGACTGTGGGGCTCTAAATCCGAGCTAGCCCAAAACGAAAGTGACCCTGCCGGCGCAGGTTCGCAATTTTTACTGGCGGTGAGTGTAGGAGAGAGTTCCTGTACAAACTCACACCTCCCTGGCCAGCCAAGGGCTACTTCGCCATTCCGTCGAGGAACACCCTTGATGTTCGCTACCTCCGCGCCGCAGTCGTATTGCTGATTAGGTCTGCATCGTGTCTGAGATTATATTTTATCCCGCTAGCCCTCCAACGTCAGCAACATTCCCTTCCACATTCCTGCCTCTGTTACTCTTTTTTTTTGGTTCCATTTAGGAAACCTATTTCTTCGAAACATTCCAAAGATTGTTGCTTCTTCCTTTCCAACATTCGAATCCTAACACGAGTCAAGAACCCAGACGTAACAACGACTTGAACGGAGGTCTACTTTCCATTTATTTAAAGCTCGAATACACCCGAATTACACGTCGCTGAAACGTCGGCCTGAAAGCTCTTGTCCAGCCTTCCGAATTCTCTGCTAGCAACTGCGCATGGCCATCAGCAGCTAACTGGAGTCTCCCACCCGTCCAAACTTCCGCTGTGCCGGCGCCCAACGGCTGCGAAGGGCCGCCAAACTGCTCGCTTGGCAACAACACAACTCTCCGTTACACCGCCATCAGAAAGTGATGACCGCGTGTAACACTCGCAACACACAGCCGCACCCAAAATGCAACAGATTTCCCCGATCTCACGGGCTCCGTCGATATCGCTATCAGGAAGAATGTCGAGAATTATCCCCGCGTGTCTGTGCTTTCTCCTCCTCCTAACCAACGCTCTCGCGGCCTCTTTGCCTGCATCTCACACGGAAATCACACCGGCTCTGTCGATACGGCGGCATCTGCTGCAGGCCCGGGTCCAGACGGTGAATCTGACGGCCTACTACGTTCAAGCATGTGGAGAGAACTTCGTAGATTGCGGTAACCAGAGATGCTGCAGAGGTGGCCAAGAGTGCTTGGTAGGAACGCAATCAGGAGATCGACTGTGTAGAGATCTTTCTGGGTATGTAACCTCACCCCCGATCTCATCCCGCTTGCAGTTCTGATGAAGCTAATGACGAAATCTCGCATGTAGCACAACAACCCCCACCTCATCTCCCACACCACCACCTTCTTCAGGTTCCAAAGCCCCAATAGGTGCCATAGTAGGAGGTGTAATAGGCGGTGTTGCGGTGGTCGCCATCCTATGCGCGATCTGTCTTTACCACCGCCGTCGAAACACTCGAACACCAGCAATCCCCCAAGCCCCGATACCTAATCTTCCGAACGTTATCGAGGCCAAATACCCACCTCCTAACGAAACGTCCTACTCGGGCGATAACTGGCTCCCAGGAAGTTTTCTGTACCATAACAGAAACCGCAGCATCAGCACCGCGAGTGCTAGCTGTGTTAGTCCCGACGGGTATACCCCGGGATACGATAATCCCGCCAAAAGGGATCCGAATCCGGAGGCTCCTAACATTATGGAACTACCCGGAGGTACCCCGACGGTTGAGCTACAAGGTGACGATGGATACTTCGCTTTGAAGCCGCAACCACCTCCACCTCCCCCAATTTCACCTGCAACAGCAGTCTCACCAACATCGCTGAGCCGAGGGATGTCCTTAAGGTCCCCAACGGAATTTAAACAATACTGGAGAAAGAGCCGAGGAAACTAGTTGGCGACTAGTACGAAAGCATCCCACTGACTTTTTCTTTTATATATATTGAGTTATATATCCTTTTTGCAAAGTTACTAAGGGTCGTACTTTGCAATTTGTGGTTTTCTAAATTTTATAAATATCTGAATTCTTGGTTTCTGTGGGATTTGTGTTTTTTTATTCTTTACAACAAAACAACGACTTTCATTTATCATATACCCTTGGGATACACGGAGCATTCACTTAGCGGATTTTATTTTTGTTCAAAATTATTTGGTTTTATGTTTTACGCCCCAGAGGCCCTTGCTACGCGCGAGAAACTGCCTTTTTTCGTTTATATATTATTATTGTTTGACGGTGCTCAGACAAATTGGCAGAATGCTATGGTCTTGTACAGTCTGTTTACATATTATTGTTTTTAATGTCTGGCGGCGATTGCGTGTATATCACGATCACGAATTGTGATTACTACCAATATATATCCAATAATAAATAAGAAATTACCAGTCATGACTTCGTTAGATATTTCAATCCTACTTTAATCTAGAAAAGGCTACAGTCTGTGCTAACCGGAGTACGAAAGAAGAAGAAAAAGAAATCCACATCAAGCAATATGATATTAAAAGTCGCCAATTAATCAAGCAGTGCTGGACTCCCTTCCTTCTCTTTCGATCTTTTCCATCTCTTCCTTTGCCTTCTGCAGCTTCAAACTCATCTTGACAGGGTGTACACCCTTTGTCTCGAAAACAGCGTCGATTTCTTCCAAAGATAGTTTGTATGTTTCAGGGAATATAAAGTACGCGAGGACAAGTTGAGAAAAGTTGTAGATGATGTACACACACCAGATCTTATATCCAAGTTTATTGATACCAACGGAGATACCGTAATTTTGGACAGTACCCGCTGCACCTTGGATGAGACCGTAGAGACCCATACCCTTGGCTCTGAGAACGAGAGAGAGAATTTCGACGGGATCTAAAAGGCTGTTAGTCACGATGACATATTTCGAGCTTCAGGAGAGGAATATACTTACAGAGATTGTGCAGGGTAGCGATCAATGACGCGGAGCAGACCTGGAAGATGAAGTACCAGACAACAGTCAGGTAGCCAAGAACCTTTTGTCCACCTGTGACTTCATACCGCCAACCAATAATTGTCACAACGATCTGAATAATGATAAAGGAGATCAACCCGGCGAAGATCAAAGTCCTACGTTTGAAGATATCGACCAGGTAGGCGCCGAACAATGTGAACACAAAGTATGTGGCGACAAGTCCAGTGTTGATCCCAAGCTGGGAAGTAGGATTGGTTATACCGACAGTTTCAAGAGCGGGAGCGAGGTAGTAACCAATGATACCACCACCGTTCCACTGCTGGAAGATCGAGTAAAATACCAAGAGCATAAAACGGTAAAGAACGGGTCTAGTGAAGAAGACTCGGTAATCCCAGAAGTCGCGGTGGCTGCTAGTATCTTCCTCCAAGGATTGTTCGATCTGTGAGACGACAGCCTCAACGAACGGGGTGTTTGGGTCTTGAGCTGTGGTCATATATTCGGCGATAACTTCCTTAGCCTTTTGACGATGGCCTTTCATAATGAGGAAACGTGGTGTTTCTGGCGATAGCAAGTACATTGTAATGCAGGTGGTAAGAGGGAAGAGAGCTTGAACTAGGAAAGGCGCACGCCATGCCCAGTTGCTGTCGATCTTTTGGAAACCAATCATAGCTCCAGAGGTGGCAAGGGCGCCGATTTGGAAGCAAGCACCGAAGATACCGACAAGACGACCTCTGAGATGGATAGGTGAGATTTCAGCCATGTATTGCGAGGAGCTCATAAGACCAGTTCCAAAACCCAAGAGGAAACGAGCAAACATGAGCATCTTAATGTTGACAGCGAATGCCTGCAAAATTGAGGCAATGCAGACCAAGAGATTTCCAACCCAATTAATACCACGACGACCGATAACATCACCCAAGGCGAGGAATGGGGAACCGCAGAAGTTTCCGATGTTCATGAGAGCGTTGAGGACACCATAGGTGCCACCACTGTTTCCAAAGCCGTAGTATGCGTGCCATGAGGGAAAGGAGTTGATGGCGCCAATAACACCCCAATCGACACCATAACCTGCTTGATTGCAGCCTGGGATCAAAGATACATTAGTAGTTAATTCAATTATTGGAGGACTGGATATAGTGGTCTTACCTTGGACAAACATAATACCAGCAATCTTCCAACCAGTATTTGACCAAATATTCAAGTTCTCTTGGGACATGCGATACATATCCTCCTCTGTAATTCTTGCGACGACGACCTCCTCAACGTGGGCATCGTACTTTTTGATGTCAGAGGCATCGTCTCGAATTTCTCGAGCGATCTCGACTTCATCTCTTGGTGCCATTTTGACTGTATTATCGCAGTTGAAGTGCTCTGGAACAAGAGGATGATATTTTGCTCAAAGGCAAGAGCTAACTACCACCTTCAAAGTAAATTGAAGCTGGATCTTGGAGAGCAATGAGGAAGGACAGCTAACAAGCTGAAAGCTTGATGTTTCTCCGAGAAGAGGGCCGCTCTTGAGCTTTAAATACCAACAGGGAACCTCCTGCTATAGCCTGTTAGATGGCCAATGCACCGGCTTTGTCAAGCGGGGATCAGCAACATCTTGCAGCCAAAGTTACCGGATACCAGAATTTCAGTCTCAGTAGTGCGATGATCATGAGGACGGCAGGGTCTATGCATCTTTACATTGGCGCATCGCGTTTTTCAACTTAGATACTCCGGAGGCATATAGTCCGTGAGCGAAAACGGAATACCCTCGTAATCGGCACGATAAACAAATCGAGAGTCTTGATAACAGCCGAGGGGGCGGATGAATTCCGTGTTGATCACCGTCTGGACAGGTTCTTCAATCGCATTTACCCCAGGTACCCCAAACCACGGTCCCCGATGTCTTGAACTCTCGCGAGCTGGGGGGTGGGGTACTCCGTATTTTGGTATCTCTGCGGAGGCAAATGTGGAGAGTCTGAGAGCTAGCTAGACGCTAACACGTTTTGATAGGTCCCATTTCAAACTCCAAAGCGAAAATATCACACGATATGTTTGCCAGAAACTAGCTCTGTTGTTAGTCGAAATTCTCGTCAAAGCAAGCTGTCGGTGGGTGTGGCGCCGTGGTTTACCTTGCTTCTGTACCGTGGTGGAGCAAGCCGTGTGCTGCATAGTATACCATGGCTAATGTGACAGGCGAGTCCTGGCTAAATGGAGAAAAATTTGGCTAAAAGTCGTGCGTTTTACTCTGAAATGCTAGATACAAGCTTTAAACTGGAGTACTTGGGTGGTATATTTAGCCAGAATATGACCTCGGAAACGCACGAAATTGGTGGAAATATTCAGACTCCACTCAACGCCCGAGATCTTTCCCTTGACCCAGGTTTAGGTTGGATGTTGCAAGATAACCCTGACAACACGGTTTGGTGGTTTAACTTGTAAACGCTTGCTCGTAGGCAGCCAACAGGAAAACAATTTACAACTTTTAGCACACCTTTTACTCTTCACTGATATTTGCCCAAAATGTTGTGGTATGACTCCCCTGCCGCTGACTGGTCCCATGCCCTGCCGATTGGAAATGGCCGGCTCGGGGCTATGGTATATGGTCGGACGACAACCGAGATACTGCAACTCAACGAAGACTCTGTGTGGTATGGTGGACCGCAGGACCGTCTACCAAAGGACGCTCTACGGAATCTACCAGAGCTACGCAGGTGCATTCGGGAAGGTCGGCAGAAAGAAGCAGAAGCGTTGGTCAAAGGTGCTTTCTTCGCATACCCATCGAGCCAACGTCACTATGAACCTCTGGGGACACTATACCTGGATTTCGGCCACGAGGAAACTCAAATCGAAAACTACAGACGAGAGCTTGATATAACAAATTCAATATTAAATGTTCGCTATAATTGCAATGGCATCAAGTATAACAGAGACGTTATTGCATCATACCCTGATCAAGTCATCGCAATCCAAGTTACCTCGTCAAGTCGGTCCACTTTCACGATTCGATTGAACAGGGTAAGCGAACGAGACTATGAGACGAATGAATTCCTGGATTCATTAACTGCAAGGGACGGGAGGATTATTATGCATGCAACTCCTGGGGGGAAGAATAGCAATAGACTTTGCTGCATCGTTTCTGCACGTTCGGATGATCCGGAGGGAAGTATCCAGGTCCTTGGTAACACACTGGTGATTAGTAGTACAAAAACGGCTATATTGCTAGCGGCTCAAACTACTTTCCGCGTAGAAGACCCTGAGATCGCCGCTTTAGGAGATTTAAACAAATCTCGTCAGTGGGATGAGCTATTGGATCATCACATAAAGGACTATAAAGAGCTGTATGACAGACTCTGGTTACGGCTGTATCCTAATGAAAAATCAGATAATGAGCCCACTGACTTACGCCTTAAAGGTCAGCCGGATCCCGGGCTTGTAGCTCTATACCATAACTATGGTCGCTATCTTCTTATTTCATGCAGTAGAGACGGTTTTAAAGCACTACCAGCAACACTTCAAGGGATATGGAACCCTTCCTTTCAGCCAGCATGGGGAAGCAAATATACGATCAATATAAACCTCCAAATGAACTATTGGCACGCGAACATTGCAAACTTGCCGGAATGCGAATCGCCGCTCTTCGATCTTCTCGAAAGGGTTGCCAAGAATGGAGAGCGGACTGCACGAGAAATGTACGGTTGCAAAGGATGGTGCGCACACCATAATACAGACATCTGGGCAGACACAGACCCTCAAGACAAATGGATGCCAGCGACTCTGTGGCCGCTGGGCGGTGCATGGTTATGTACACACATCTGGGAGCGATATCTTTTCTTTCAGGATACCAAACTCTTGACAAGGTTCCTACCGATCTTGGAAGGATGCGTACGATTTCTCCTCGACTTTCTTATAGCCGATGAAACCGGAGTCTTTCTTGTTACAAACCCCTCTCTGTCTCCAGAGAATACATTTAAAAACTTACGGGGCGAGGAAGGTGTTTTTTGCGAGGCATCGACTATGGACATTCAAATACTTACCTCGATATTCCAAGCCTTCATATCTGCTTCTAAGCAACTACCAGAGGCTATCGGAACATCTGTGTCAGTAGCAGAAACCACAAACGCATTGTCACGGCTGCCACCGCAGGTTATCTCACAAGAAGGTCTGCTTCAGGAGTGGGGGCGACACAATTACGAAGAAGTGGAACCGGGTCATCGCCATACCTCTCACTTGTGGGGCCTCCATCCGGGATCCTCTATTACTCCAAATGCAACACCCGAGCTTGCAAAAGCAGCATCAACTGTTCTAACCCGCCGCGCTGCCCACGGAGGTGGCCACACCGGTTGGTCTAGAGCATGGTTGATAAATCTACATGCAAGACTAGGAGAGTCCGATAAGTGTAAGGAGCATGTATATTCGCTACTCCTAAACAGCACTCTGCCAAATATGTTGGATGACCATCCGCCATTTCAGATAGATGGTAACTTTGGCGGTTCAGCTGGTATACTGGAAATGATAATACAAAGTCATGAGCTTGCAGGTGGTGAAATTCTCGTTAAATTACTCCCAGCATGGCCAAAGGAGTGGAAAGGAGGTAGTATTTTTGGTGTCCGGGTACGCGGATCCGCATCAGTTTCCTTCAGTTGGAAGGATGGGGACATCGAAAACGATGTCGTTGTTACGTCTGATTTAGCTACTAGATACTGCCTTGTCTTTCCGAATGGTTCAGAGAAATCGTTTCAAGGCAAAGGAGAGCATAGATTCATGTACCCCCTCTTTGAGAAAGTTTCGAATTGACTTTGAGCTTGTAGTCTCTCAGTTAAATATCAACTAAATACATTATTCTTTTGCAATCAGGTGCTCAAATAGTTCCCTAACTACGGTAGCCGACTTTTTGGGGTATCTTTTCCTCTCTGGGCTCTTGTAATCAATCCAAGTCACGCCGAATCGATCGGTATATCCGGCTTGCCATTCTATATAAACAAGCTTTATGTCAGTAATTGTGCACTAGTAGTACTAAAAAGTTAGAAGGTATCCATACCCCAGTTATCAGTGAAAGTCCACACGAAGTACGACCTGATGTCGACCCCGTCTTCTTTTACGGCGCTGGCTAGAGCATTTAGATAGCCGTTGAAAAACTCGATTCGATGAGTATCATTCAGTACGGTTTCAGGTGGCGGCGCCTCCACGTGCTCCCCTTTTGCTGTTGTTCCGTTCTCGGTCATGAAAATTGGTACATGGTAACGGTTCCATATCCAGTTAAGTAGATTCCTAAGTCCCCAGGAGCAGGTCCGGAGCCAATATGTATCTGACTCTGCCCCGCGACTTACTCCTTTACTGTTCGTATCAAGTTTCTCGACGTTCCCAAGGTGATCGGTGAGTTCTGGAGGTGTCTTTTTGTGCCTCACATAGAAGGTAGTGTAGCTGTTCATTCCATAGAAATCGGAAGATCCGAGAACCAGTTTCGACTCTTCTTCCGTAAAGCGAGGGAGCCTGTCTCCTAACTGGGCGCGCATAGATTCGGGGTAATCCCCGGTCTTGTACACCGGGTCTCCAAACCAGCCGATCTCAAACTCTCGTGCTCGCTGAGCCGCTTCGACGTCTAATGGGTCTTCTGCGTCCCACGGTTCAGAGTTATTGCCGTGGAGCGTGATCATGATAGTTCCTTTTTGAGTCGGTTTGAACTCCTCGCGGTACATTTTAACGCAGTATGCATGAGCAATCAGTTCCGTATGCGAGACAATAAACGGCTCCGTAGAGGAGTCGCCTTCTGGGTTCAAATCCCTATTGGAAGAACGACGCGGTGCGTGCACGCCTGCGGCATATCCTGCCAAAGAGTAGACACCCGGTTCGTTGAAAGTGATCCAATTTTTCACTCGATCTCCGAAGGCTTCGAAACAAACCCTAGCGTAGCGGATGTAGTCTGCCGTAAATTTTTCTTTGTTTAGCATCCCCCCATATCGTTCCTCTAGGGTTTGGGGAGTATCCCAATGGAAAAGTGTAACGAAGGGTATGATTCCAGTTGCCAGGAGCTCGTTGATCAAGTTATTATAGAACTCAATCCCTTTAGGGTTGACAGGATCATCCTTTCCGCCAAGTGGTACAATTCTTGTCCAGGCTATGGAAAATCTGTAAGCTCTGACACCGTAGGACTTCATCAATGCTACATCTTCTTTGTATAAATCATAGGCTCTTGTGGCATCATCCGCTGTACTCAGATCTTTGGTTATCCCAGGCGTGTGGCCAAGTCTATCCCAGATGCTTTCACCTTTTCCATCAACATTCCAGGCGCCTTCAGTCTGGGCGGCCGCAGTAGCATACCCCCACTGAAAGTCGGGCCGAAGCGAACCCTTAAGATGTGGCTCTAAGATTGACATAGTTAGATGTGTCTACTCATAAATTCAGTCGACGGAGATGCGTTAATGGGAGTTTGAGAAAGATGTAACAGCTTGAGCGTCTTAAATAGCACTTTTGTCCTCATGACTTGCAAAACCAGTTGCTCTTTCGGAGCTTCACCGACATACACCCAATTGGGAGCTCAAGGTGTAATCGCTGCAAAGACTGAAGCTTAAGCTCCACTTTCCTGCCTGCTCTCGCATAACCTCGAGCCGTGCTCCAGATTTGGTAATAGACCGGGATTGTGCCGGTTAAAAGGGAGGTTAATGTTTAGTTTCGGAACTCAACACTCCGACATGCATGGTGTGGGGTTTGAATCTTTGGTACTCAGATACAAGTGGGGTCAGAGGACCGTGGTAGAGACTTTGTGAGGCTTTGTTAACGATTTATGCCCGTTAAACGTTTTTCCGATAACGTGGGTAGAGTACAGTTAGTGGTTTTTCGGCGTCTGGCTTATCAAGTGTATTTATCCATGGACTTTCTTGCAATCTTACGCGGCCCAAAATGCCATAGCGGAGATCCGGAGTGGAATCAAGTATTATTCTTATGGTCGGGGGAATTCTTGGACTCACAGGTTAGAACGGCTTCATTCGAATTCAGATACGGTTCGCTATTTTAGCTGGGGTATGAATGTAAGACATTTTGAACACCTAGAGACAGGTGCAATGTCTGTACGGTTGCAAGTTGAGATAACTAGACAAAAATGTTAAGGGTTATAGAGACCTCGAAAGAGAAATAGTGGAAGATCATAGTCACCTAGTCCTGTCGGTCAGATATCAGAAGGGGCTACCAAATTCCGTGCCAGCCCAGGTTCTAGAACTCGGGTTACACAATATATTAGCTCGTCCGATTGCTTTCGCAAAACCAAACATCGACAACGCAGATATCCACATATTTGTGACACCTCAAAAGCCCAACATAAAACAACAGGTTTAACACGATCCAATCACACACCCTCAGATTCCTAAGAATTTTCTGATTTTGACTAAATTAGAAAACATAGATGCTCAAAACACGAAGAGCCAGCCCGCATATCAAAGTTTGTGGTCATAATATTTAGGGTTATTAATTCTAAGATGATGTCTTAGGGTAAATACCACGACGACTCCGACGATATCCGCACTAGCTCTACACTTACACAAATTTCAAAGGCATAGAGATAGAACTCAAATTCGCTGAAGTAGATTTCGGGACTGAACAAAGTTTCGATTCGAAAATTGATGAGATCAAACTTCCAGATTGTCGAAGTCGAGATCTGATGCCGGGGCTCTCTTAAGAAGTCGGCGGTAACTATTCACGGGCGAGCCTTTCAGCCTTGTAGGGCGAAATACAAAAAATGACAAAGTTAGTGACTAACCAGTTTCGGCTGGTATTCATGTGGGAAATTGATGTAAAATTTGTAGTTTTATCTATCCCGTTTGTCTTCTAGATTCGATTAGATATTGCCCTAGTTTAGTACGGAGTCTACATTCCAAGGTCTCAAAATTCGCAAACTGATAAGAAAAGGCTCTAAGTGATTTGGGTGAGTTGGAAGCGGCTCGAGGGTGTTATAAGATTGTTGGTGGTACTGACGTACTCAGTAGCTAGTTTGAGTGAAGCTTAGTAGGACTGGGGCTATGCTGCGGCTATTAGTTAGATCAACCCATGAAATCGACGGCGGAAGAAACAATATACACCTATTCTAGGACATTTGATTCAACCAGATTCCTGTTATCCCATAGCAGCGAGGGGTACTCCAGGTCCACCGCATTGCTGTCAACAATACCGTGCAATCAAGACATTTCCATTGTAACGTGTGCTCTCAAAAGATTCAATTCTGGCTCACTTCTCTGTATAAGAGGACCATATCTAGCGAACGTGGGGGTCATTCATTTGAATTTTTCGGCAATTAGGAATCGGATGTTATGGAATCTCTTATAATACTTTATGGTTTGCTGTTGCTTGTTTTATATGCTTCTATTACCAATATTATATTGCTATATCTTATAGTCATTCTCTTCAGGTCTGATAGCCAGTTAATTCTTTCAACACCAAGGATCTATAAGACCAGGGCCGCTGCATCAAACGGTTACCTGCATAGACCTTGCACCTCGCTTAGCAATTGACGTGCATACTATTATCTCTCTTTGCTTATTATTTCACCCACAATATTCTCCTAGACTAGAAGCTAGAAATTTCCAAGGAGATAACTATGCTGATAAATAATAGTATCTCATACTAGCAAAAGGTATTATAACATAAAAGTTTGTGATATTGCACCACCTTCGTACGTCTACTCCTGAGATTGCCTAGACTTCGAGCGGATCTTGAGAACCCTGAGATTTCATATGGGAAGAAATATTTTCTAAATACCTAGTACTACGGTTCCTATTTGCACAACCACCTATAAGATCATGTGCTTCTAGGCAATACCTATTGACACACTGTGCTGTAGTCCTAGCCATGCTTATGCCATGCGTGTTCGAAGCTTGGTTATTTCACGTCACACTTTTTTTAGAAAACGCAATAATGCTCGCTTTTACGATCGAATTGATTATAGAGTCATTAGCCGCTGGAACTTCTTGATAGATACATCCGCGGAATAATGAAAAAAGCCTCCAGCAGCACCCATAATTTGTAACCCCTGCCATTCAAGCGAGCATCGAAATGTCGTAGGTGATACTGCCGAGTTTAGCCCCGATCCAGTGTTCATTATGATAAGTCTAGATTTCCAAGAGACTGCTGGCGCTCCCCACCGCAGTCCCAACAAAGCGTCCGTTACATTTCCCCTGTAGGGCATCTGTACGACGTAACTCGAGAGCGTAGTGCCTTTTTTCCAGCATATCATGGCCCGTTTTCGCCTTGTTCGATTCGTGAAGATATATTGGTTTAAGAGAACAGATCGCTCCCGTCACTTTCTAGGAACGGGCTCCCAATTCGTCAATATGGAATTTCTAAAAACTTAGATGGCCGGCAGGGCTGTATCATCGCGGCATTAGTTCCGCAAAAGACGTCTAAATCCACCGTAAGGCTGTCGCGTTCCGCAGCATCCAATAATCGAGCGACAGCATTTCTCAAAAAGGAAAGAGAACAAGAAAGCTGATACTCGCCCCGTGCTCTGCTGGTATTCGGAGAGCGAAGTACCAATTGACCTTTGTCTCTCCTGGTAGTGTAACAAGCTCAACCAACCGTCTAGGAATTGTCGGATTGAAGAAGTTATTACTAGAAGTATGCTCGGCCGTGGGTATATGAGAAAGCTTGGAAGCCTCAGTATCTTGTCCCTATCATCTTAGTAGCTAGATAGCACATCTTAGCAATAGCACAGCTACATCAAAAGAGGCCTTTCTCATTAGAGCTGAAGTATCCAATTGCTCCAGGACCTGCACGACTGTTTCTTTGTCCTTCAAATCTAAAAATATTGACCACCGTTGACTTTCTTCTTTTTTCTCTACCATGTCCCGACGAATGAATTACTTTACGGCCATGATGGGTATGTGTGATTCGGACAGATTTCCAAGACAGCACTTGACTGGTCGATCGACCTCATCCAGCTTTAACAGTCTGGGGTCCTACAATAGTCGACAAGTCAGCCCCGGAAATTACCATAGCAATAGCAGCTCAGAAGACGCCTCCCCAGAATCTAGGCCAGCATATTCCTACCCCTACCAAAGTCGCCGCCAGGTTACACCGGCTACCCTCTCGCAGTCGTATCAATACCAACAACGAACTACCATATATGAACCTAGAATGGCGGGATCTAGCTCTCGAAGAGGCGGGTTCTTCTCAGTTCACGACTACACACGAAACGCAAGAGCTTATAACGCAGAGCTCAGTGGTGAATTCGAAAAATTCCGCCCATTACCGATAACTCTTAGCGACGGATCTCTTGAATATCCTCCAGAGTTTCCTAAAAATGCACAGGAACTTTACTTAATGGATCGTAAGTTATCAAATTCTGATATAAACCTGCCTTTGGTTCTTCGTAAGTAACATGCCTGGCACTTTGTAGCTCGTGAAATCCAAGATTTGTGTTCAATTTTTTGCATCGACGCCGGGAATACTAGAGAGGATCATATTGTGTCATTTCTCCGACACATCGGCGCAGTCCATATGTTACGAAATTATGCAGAAAGGGACAACTTTGTGATGGAGTATTGAAACTAGGAAGGAGTTGTGGTTTGTTGCATTTTATGGCGTTATCACGAGGCATCTATGACAAAAACTTCTTGATTTTGCATAATTTCATTAAAAAAAATATGGGTGGTATTCTGTGCCATGAACTATGGTATCACATATTAGATTTTTGCTATACTACAATTCACATAAAGAAAGCGTTGCATTCATGAAGGGAACAATCCTCGCCGAAGGTCATTCTCTGGAAATACTATACTGTTACATCTATATCATATCTTGGGTATCACATACAAGTCTGTCCGTTTAAAGGACCAAAATTCAACCCTCAGTTTCGGATTTCTCCTCAACTTTGGACTTGGCTAAAAGCTCCGGTGTCTCATCTAGGAAGTTTTGTAACCACCGCTCACCTTGCTTGCCTTGACGTCGCTTCTTTAATTCCTCCCTCCTCCTCTCTACTTCCTTCCGCCTTTCTTCTTTCCTAGTTTCTTTAGCTTTCTGTTCCTTCTCCGTTTTATCTCTCTCAGCTTTCAAAGCCTCCATCTCTTTCTTTCTAACCTCGCTATCCTGAGAGAATTGGTAAAATCCAACACCCTTGGTACGAACTTCCTTCGTGGCGTCATAATGTGTATCTTGAAGATCCCTTTCCTCCTCTTCCATCTGCTTCCTTCGACGCTCGAATTCATCTTGGTCGAAGGCTGCTGTTTGTATCATATCTCCGTAGATAAGTTGGCTAGGATCAACTCGTCTTCTCCTTACATCTTCGTCAGAATCGTAGGCATTCGAAATATTATTCGCCCTAGCATCCTCCCGTTGGACTTTCCGTAGCTCCCTCTTCGTAAGTTTCCTAGTTCTCCCAAACTCGTCCTCGTGCTCCACGATATCTTCGTCACCCGATCTGACCGACAAGTCATCATCGCTGGATGTTTCGGCGTCTTCCTCCTCCTTATTCGCCTCCCTTTCTGCCCATTTCCTGTCGAAATCGATTAAGCCCCCAGCTCGGTCCTCCTCAGCCCCAGTCCACCCACCCTTGAATTTCTTACTAGGAGGAACATAATCGCCCCGTTTCATGGCATTGTACAATCGTGTCTTTTCTTCCATCATTTTCTTCGATCTCTGAAGTTCGGCATCGTCAAGGTATCCGATCTCTCTGCTTGTAGTTTTACGGCTAGAGCCGCTGTCTGCCGCATCCCTAGCCGCACGATTCGAGACCCCACGATTGGATCCTTTCCGGAAGATATCGTCCTTCGACGATGTGGCGGGGCGTTTTCGTCCCTGGGTTTTCCCGGAGGCGGCCAAACGGGCGAGTTCGCTAGAGAGAGCGACGGCCGACGTCGAAGACAGGTTCGCCGGGATGGAGTTCTTCGGTTTTGGGCGGCCGTAAAGCTCCGGGTTGGCCGCAGGGTTAGACATGATGGAGGAGATGAATGTGATTGTCCTGGCTGCTTTGCTACCCAGGACGGTTCCGCGCGACTATCCGATACGCATTTTGGCTGTGGTGGTGACTATGACGGTTGATGTTGATGTTTAGCGGGAAGAGCGAAAACGGTATCGCGTTCTCACACAACCCAACATCCCATCCCACCACGCGACGACATCCCACCACCGCAAACCACCCACGGAGTCTCGAAACCACCACCACGATCTCCTCGCAATGGCAGCGGAATCGCTTCGGTCGACATGCATTTCCATCATCACAGAGTTGATGAACCAGAAGATAGGGTTCCCTATCCTTCCGCCGCCGACCAGCTCCTCCACACAAACCGCGCTTCAGTCACTAAGCACACACCAGGACAAGGAAGTCCTAGCTCGCTATGACAAGCTACAAGAGCTCACACTCCAACGGCACCTTCTTGAAGCTGAATTGGAAGCACTACAAGAATGTATTGTCTTATCTCTATCTGATATCAACTTGAATGATCACGAAATGACCCTTATACCAATTAAGTCGTATTATAAAAATAGCTCTCTCAAACGACTCCATGGACGTGGACGACACCTCATCTCTCGAGGCCACGAAGAAGGCAACGCTGGAGACGCAGGGCAAAATCTTAGTCAAAGACCTAGTAGTTACACAGATGGTTTCCACCAGACCTATCGTCCGCGCAGTACATTCCGGTCCGAACAGGACAAAGCTTGAAACGTATGCTTATAGACTTTTCTTATTAAATCCTTTATACATATATCATTCGAAGTTATTGATCTAACCCCAAGAAACTTTATTGAGGAAATAGCGATCTTCTACCCCTCCTCACAACTCGTGACCTTTTAGCTACCACCCTCCTCCAATTGACCAGCCAGCTATCAACCCTCCAGCAAATGTACACCAAATCCTCGGCCGCTCTCATAAAACATACAAACACCAACCGGGAGCTTGCGGAACGAGTACGCCAGTTATCAGCAGCGAATGAGTTCACAGAAAGCATCACAGGGAACGAGCGAGTTGTCGCAAAGAAAGCAGAAATGATGAAAGAGCAACGAAGGTGCCAGACGCTCAAGGGCGTAGTGCAGGGAATCATCGTCGGGAGCGGCGTAAACTGGGCGGAAGACGAAACACTGCGACGGCTTGTTCTCGAATGCGGTGACGACTAATCCACCACTGAAAAAAAACATTAGATTTAACGTCCAACCAATTTTTATTATTTTTTCCAGTATGATAACATTTCAATGATACCCATATTCTTAGCATATTTCAGGGATTGGCCCCTACCAAAATTCGAACTCACTCGATAAAACACCCCATTTTTAAAAAAAACAAACCCAAAAGAAATGATACTCCTAACTATACAATTTATCCCAGATCCCACTCCCCTCGGTCAGAGTCCTCTCCTCTCACTAACCTCCCTATTATGCTCCATCACATCCCTCTCCTCCAGTCCGAATACCTTATTCGCTCTTGAATCGGACTTCCCATATCTTCCCGTAGTCGGTCCCTCCACAACCCGTTCCTTGAACGCTCTATTATGCTCCAGCACATCCCTCTCCTCTCCCTCGAATACACCGGCCGTATTGTGAATCTTCGGCTTCGGGGCAGTAGATTTAGTCTCCCCCGTAGAATTGAACTGTCTGTTGTGCTCTTCAACTTCCTCCGGATTACCCTCGAACTTGCCGGCCGCGTCGTGAATCTTGGGACGGGCTTGTTGCGGCTGGGTCGCCGTGGAATATAATCGATGGCGATTGGAGAGTGGAACGACAGCTCTGGGGAAGACGAGAGGGCTGCGGCGGAGGGTATTAGAGAATTGTCGCATTGTGAACGAACAGAGCTATAGTAAATTCCGTGATAATTTTTAATTGTTTTTTGGATCGTATCTTAAATATATGATCGTTGAAGAATCAACAGTTTCCTCCAATTGCTTAATCGATCAATCGTGAGTTTCCCAGTTATTTATAATCGTTGAGAAATTCGACATCGAAATCAGTAAGGAAAAAGGCGGGAGGAGATTTCGAAACCACAGGAATCGACGTCTTATAACTTCTTTATCCAATATATACACAAACCCATCTTCAGCTCCCCTAGCAAAAGGCCGAAAAACATACGTATTCCCACACCCGACCAAAGAAAATAATACCCACCCATTATAGATCTTACGCAGCTCCCGGTCAACAAAGAAGAAAAAGCAGTAATCGTACGACTCTGGAAACTGCCATATGCCAATAAGAAAAAAAGAGGGGTGTGAACGAGATAATTCATAAAATAATGATGTCATCCCAGACCCGGCACTTATCGTAATCAGCTGCTCTTCAGAAGATTCTCGCCCACCGAAATGTATACCTTTTACGTGCGGGAAAGGGAAGGGTGTACATCCCAGACACGAATGAACGTTTTAACCGTTGGGGATGCGAAGGCAAACGAGAGGGTTTCCCGAAGTTCCCCCCCCTTCTAGGATCCTCCCCACGCCCACACGGGTTAGTGATTATCGCTTCGACAGGGCGATAAGCTAATCACCCCAAAACGCTTGCCCATCGGGGCATTTCGCCATAGTTTTCGTCTATTCCGTTATCAAGCTTTTTTAAAGCTAGTCTTCGGTACGTAGACACTCTTCTTCAAGTGGCTTAATGCAAGTATCAGATGTTTTTTACTGGGGAAAGTGTGTGCACGAAAATGCAACAGGACGTTCACATGTTATTGAGTTGAAGCGACGACGCGTGAAGAAACAGTGTAACCAAAAAATTATATTGTGACACTAATGGAAAAATGCGGAGAAGGGTCCGTGGTCAATGCGACAAAAAAAGAAACCTTGTACCTATCGGAATATCCTACTAGAAAAAAAGGAGAAACAAGCAAGGGCACCTGAAGAAATAAACCCAGAAACCCCGCATCCTAATGCATAAAAATTAAAAAAAGGAAAGCGTCCTAGCCATCGCGAACTTTTTTCGTCTTTCTTCCGCCTAGTTTCCAAAAAAAAAATTGAGGAATAAAACCACATGACAAAATTATTAAAGAAGCATAGGAAAAAGAGCGAGAGTGTTATTTAATCCCGGTGTTCTTCTTCTTTACAATTCCTGCTTGGCACTATCTGTAGCTCTCGCTGCAGCTTGTGAGGCTTGGCTGGCATAACCCTCGGCTTTACCCTTTCCAAGTCCAAGATAGTACATCAAATCGCCATAAGCATTCCATCCCAGTCGCTGGAACTTCTCAAATGCAGACTCTTCCTTCCATCCACTCTCAAAGATCTTTCGGCACCTGCGTGCACGGGCGACAAGTTCGTTCTTGGTAGATCCCTGATAGGTCTTCACACCGTAGGAGTCAAGATAGGCCTTAAGTTCACTGTCGGACCAAGTTTCGAAGGTGTTGTCCTTGACGTAAGTAGTAGCTTGCGCGAGCGCAGAGGTGACAGTGGCGAAAGCTTCTCCACCAGCAGAGGAGGCGGAGGCATAAGCAGCTTGGGCAGAGGCAATCAGGTCGTCACGCGAGCCAGCAGCACCGTCTGAGACAGTCTGTCCTTGATCCTTGAGCCATTCCCTACAAAATTTAGAGTTAGCTGTGAGCCTCGCAGAGTTTACAACTGTAAAGTATGTGGACAATATACGTACTTGAGGTTTTCAATTGTCCAGGTATCAAAAGTCCATGCATTATACCCACGGACAGCCTTATACTTGTGCAAACGGGCGAGGGCAACAAGCTCGTCCTTCCTGCTAGTCTGGGGAACTGGGACGCCACGTGCATCAAGATAAGCCTTAAGTCTGCTCTCAGACCAGGTCTCAAGAACCTTATCGGCAGCACTGTGATAAGTACCAGTAACACTATCGTACAAGTTATCACGAGCTCCAACGGCATAATTGTATGCAGCATCGGTAGCGGAAGCGGAGTAATCAGCGACTACGTTCGCAGCAGATGTGGCAGAAGCAGACGCGGCGTCGGTAGCCGACTCGACACGAGCACCGAGAGATCCAGTGGCGGATCCGTAAGCCTTGAAAGCGGAAGTAACAGAGGCGGAGAACGTGTCACCAGTAAGGCTAGCAACGTTCTTTCGCGCAAAAGCGACGACTTCGTCACGCTTACCGTTTTGTGGGACTGCGATACCGTTCTTGTCGCACCATGACTTAAGTTCGCTGTCTGACCAGGAATTGAATATATTCTGGGCAACGGTGTTCTTGATATCATTGAGCTTCAAGGTGGCTTGACGGGAATTGCGGCGGACAGCAGCGATGAGTTCATTTCGCTTGCTACCCTGGTAGACATAGTAGCCGTGCTCGTCGAGCCACTTCTTCAAGTCACCGTCAGACCATTGCTGGAAGAGCCAGTCGCCGGGATAAGCGGCGGTTTCACCGGCTTTCTGGGCGATGGTGGCGTAGTTGGCCCTAGCAGTAGACAGGAGGGCATCCCGGGTTCGCGGCTTTGGGCTGGGGATATTGTGGTAGTCAAGGAACGACTTGATTTGAGAATCGGTCCAGCTAGACGGGTAAACCTTGTCAGTTACACAAAAAGAGCTCGAGCTAGCGTCATTTTAACAGCAGCAGTAGCAGGGTGCTCAAAACTTACGTATCAAAGATCCAGGCTTTGACGTCGCCATACCCTTCCTCAGCGGAGGCTTCGGTCTCATACCATTTGGCCTGGACTTGGTTCTTCAACCAGTCAGCGTTTTTGGCCTGCTGGTCGCTAATCTCTACGCCCTTCTGCTGGAGCCAGTCGAGCTTTTGTTGGGTGTCCCATTTCTCGTAGGGGGTTACAACGTAGCCCTCCCAATTGTCTTTCACGAGGTTTTCAAGATCCTTGCGGTCTGCAGGAGTTGGATAAGGGACGTTGTGGTCCGAAAGCCATCGTTCAAGTTCAGTTTCATGCCATTTATTGTAGACTACCAACGAAAAATCAGTATTAGTGGCACCATTCAAGAGCTGCCGAATAGCTCGGTCCCAAGCTTGGATAAGATAGTTATTGCACTTACTGGCTTTGCTCAAGCCCCAGGCGGCGAGAGTAGTTTCTGAAAAGAGTGCTAACGAGAGCACCAATGCGGTGACCTTCATATTGAAAGTAGTTTATGGGAAAGACAGCTGTAGCCAAAGAAGAGATGTTCAAGGGAGAATATCAAATAATCTAAGATTGAACAAATAGAGCAGCTGGAGAGGAAGAGATGTTTGATGTAGAAGAGGAGAAGAGGAAGAGGAAGAGGAAGAAGAGTTGTTTCGTGGTTGGAAAGTGATGGTGAAGGTACGTCGTGATGATGTAATTTACCTCTCAAATAGGAATCGTCGGTTGTCAAAGAAATTGGGAGCGAGCCTGTGTCAGTAAAGAAATGCTTGGAACGCTGCACTTATTATACGTTTCGTGTGATGCAAGCCCGATGTGACTGGTCGGCGCTAATTGCGTATGTTGTGATATCCCCAATGGTGGTGACGGCGGTGGATACGCTGCAAGCGGAGTTTGCGGAGTACCGAATATGATCACAGCGATTAAAAAGATCTCGAAGTCAACGAGCAAAGGAGATTAAAACTGATTGATCGCAGGAAAGATGCGAATCTGTCGCCGGACAGCTGAAGCTTCTGTATTTAAATATGACCGGGGATTTACGACATCACTCTACGACTATACTTGCTCGCTCAGAATAGCGGTTCTTCGTTTGCGAGCCTGTCAAGCACAACAGGATTCACTCGACGCCAGCTGCAAACTTGGGACTGATCTTCGATATGAAGTTTTCTTCGCAAAATGAGGGAAAGTACCCGGTAATACTAACTAGCTACGCGGGAAACCTGCTTTCGAGGCCAGCGTGGAAGATTTTTCTTTGCGCGTAGACGCAATTGGAGAAAAGGGTTTGCTCGGTTGGGCGAGGTAATGATGTCAGATACACGTCGAGCGAGCGAGCTAACCAAGCGACTTCCCTTCCCCACAACAGAAACAGCGCTCGCCATCCCGCGCGCCACAGGGTCCCTCCACCGGAACAGCCAGCGCCACACCAGCGACGGAAGGGCTGGAGCTGATCTTCGAGTAGCTCCGAGCAGGCTCAGGAATGCCCCGTCGCTCCCAATTCGACGCCCGATCAGATCGTCCAGGCGATCGGTGATGTCAGGATCATAAGCTCGGATGCTCTACGCTCGGAATACGACCAAGGTGATTGAAAGATGTCTATTGCACTTGTGCGCGTGCGTTTCTTTGTAGCCGTCTAACACTTGGGTAGCTAGTTCTATCTAATGCCAGCCCCATCACGGGCCCCAACCATCGTCCAATCCCCGCTCCAAACAGTAAAACGTACTTCGTAAAATAAAAACCCGTAAATGCCTGGTGATAATAATGTTACAAAAGATATATTCTAGTAAAATGCAGTCCCAAACTCATCATCATCATGTTCATGTGGACGCCGGTAAATTAGAAGCGGAGGCAAATAAGAATGGGTTGGGAGGTTTTTGCGAATTATCATTATGATTAATTTTTATTGGCTTTTTTTCTTCTCTTATTCCTTGCGGGCGTATTCGCGTCGGAACATATCGTCGACCTTGACGAGATAGTAGGTATTGCTCTTGAGGGGCTCCACTGGGCCTTCTGGAGCAAAGTCCTTCTGTTGGTGAGCCTTCTCACGTAGCAACATGGTCTAAATGAAGCATGTCAGTACCATAATTCAAACTAATAAAAAAAAAAACATACAAAAAAGGATTAATTGGGGTGCAACTCACGCTATCGTAGACCTCAGGTGGGACAATTGTTCGGGCAGCCAATCTAGTGTGGAAGTCCAGCTTCTCCTTCAATTCGGCAGTACCCTCACGAGCGCGGATGCTGAACAAGCTGCTAGCGAGACCGCTACCATAGCTGAACATTCCGACTCTCTTTCCATCAAGCTGCTCACCGCCCTTGTTGGCGATCAAGCTGACCAAACCACAGTACAAACTAGCGCAGTACATGTTACCGCAGTTGGTGGGCCCTTCCAAAGCGGGCGAAACACGTTCGTTAAATCGCTTCTTGGAGAGTCCCATGAAGACCTTCTCGATGTTTCTATCTGTGAGGGACTGCTCGTAGTTAAGATCGCGCAGCTCAGCTGGGACCTCAGCGAAAGCCTCGCTGGTGGAGTTAGCGAGGAAGTCATTGTACAGCAGACGAGCGTAGGACTTTGTGACGAGCTTGCAGGTTGGTGCATGGAAGCACATGTAGTCGAACTTGTCGATTCCTTCTTTCGAAGCAGCGTGGACACCGTTGCCGTTAGCAGCGGTGGCCTCGGTCTTTGAGCTCAATGCGGCTTCTCTCTTGTTATAGGCCTTGTAGCAGGCGTCAACAGCCTCGGTATAGCATCTCAGCGAGAAATGACCATCGACGTATGGGTATTCGCTGTGGAAGTCGGGCTTGTAGAAGTCATAAGCGTGGGTCATGTAAGATCCGCGCTTGCCTGGCTCCAAAACCAATTTGGCATCGGGCCCAATGAGCATGGCGACGGCACCAGCGCCACCAGTGGGTCTGGCAGCGCCCTTCTTGTAGAGGGCAATGTCACCGGCAATAACAATTGCGTTCCTGCCGTCCCAGGCGGAGGACTCGACCCAGTTGATGGCATTGAAGAGGGCGTTCGTGCCACCGTAGCAGGCATTGACGGTGTCCACACCTTCAATGTTGGTATTGCCAGATGGAGCGAAGAGCTGCATGAGAACGGACTTGACGGACTTGGACTTGTCCAGCAGAGTCTCGGTACCGACCTCCAGGCGGCCAATGGATGTAGGGTCAATGTCGTACTTCTCGAGGAGAGACTTTGTGACGGTCAGGGCGAGGGAGTAGATGTCTGTCCGAGTATCACGTTAGCTGTATTCCCGTGAGAGCAGCTGTGGGTATGGGGGCAGCTAGCTTACCTTCCCTGTCGTCGCAGAACGACATCTTGGTCTGGCCGAGACCAATGGTGTATTTTCCGGCACTGACACCATCGAACTTCTCGAGTTCGGTTTGGTCGACGCACTGTAGGTGTATTTTTGTGGTTAGTCTCAGAGCTCAATCACACACATAAACCATATCCAACAGCTACAGGTTGAAGAAAGAGAGAGTAACGAACCTGAGTAGGGAAGTAGATTTCAATGGCTTTGATGCCAACGTTTTCTGGTCTGGCAGACATGATTGCGATTTGGGGGTCTTGTGGTATTAGAGGTAGACGGATGAAGATATTTTCAGGAGCTCGATGGCGGTGATCGATGACGGACCGGGAGGAAGAAAAGATTGCGAGCGAGGAACAGAAGGGGTATCGAGTAAATAAATATGAAAGGAAGAAAGGAAAAAAAGATAACAAGCTCTCTCCTTCTATTCTATTACTCTCCTGACTGACTGAGAGCACCAAAAGAAACGCTACTGCTAGTGGTTGGCTGGTCCGCTCGATCAGTCGCGCTGGGCAGGTGTATGCAGGCTGGTAAAAAACGAGGACCGACAGACGCTAGTCGATGTGGTGTGCTGGTGGTGTTACAAGGGACGAGAATGCAAAAACTGCGCAGCCAAACACCGATTTTTTCGATTCTATTTTGCCAGTTCGAGGAAGAAGTCACAGTTTGGGTGGAGGAAAGATGATCACAGATGCTCAGCCAGCACCGTCCCTTTCTTTATATATTCCCGAGTAACTCGAGCGTCCTCCAGCAGTAGGACGCCGTGAAGCCATCTCGGCGCCGCGATCGAGCGAGACCGGCCCAGGCAGACGAGCAGGCGGGCTTTTGTTGAGGCGAGCGAGCTTCGATTCCACGCTGATAACGTGCCCCTGCATGCGAAACACCTCGTACCTCTCTCGGTGGGCGCACTCCGGACGACGAGCAGCAGCTTCACAGCACAGCACAGCACACTAGCTAATGGGCGAGCTTGCAGTGGATCCCATTCCTGCGACTATACCATCGCTGCTATTGGGCAGCTCTGGCCTGATCTCTTTATCTGCTGCATCTGTCCTGGTCCCTTGCCGCACGTACATACGGTGCGTGCTTACCTACACCCATCCACACAGACATACATATACCTCCAGAGACACATACATACAGGAACCCTTTTCCAGTATCACAGAGACAAGCTCCCGATTGAACCTAATCACCCTCGATTGTCGTGGTGATTGATCCAATTTAGCACGCTATTAGGCAAAAATTTCACGCTGGAGCTTCCTTTTGTCCAGAACACCTTGCAAGGCCCTGCCCTGATAAGCGGTGTTCCGGGCTGCGAGCCCCGGAAGTATATAGCCAGAGCTCAGATCGCTCCTGCTCCTCGTACTCTCGTCCCTCCCGCTTGTCTTGTTCCATCGCGCCTCGCAATTTTGTCTCGCATGTCCTTACTACCCATCGGCATCGAAGACCAAATAGCTAATACTAGTAAATCATCATAATTCCCGCACCTTAAAATTCTTCGTGGTTCAGTTTTTTTTTATCCCCTTAGTTTCTCAATTGTCGAGACCCTTGTTACTAGTTGGTTTTTAGCAGGTCATCCAATATCAATTTACACACAAATTTCACGAGACAAAGCCTAGTTCATACCCTTGCCCGGGAGACCTGTGCACACAAAAAAATTGCATCTGAATACCTGGATCCTCTGGCATATATTCGAGTCGAAGAGCCTCCTGTCCCGACAATCTTCAAGAATGCCATTGACTGACCCTATGTAAACGGACATGTATGCACATCTTGAGCTAACTGTGTAGCCATCTAACGCCATTATCATCCCGAACCCAAGCTCGCTCAAGTTAAAATCATCCCATCGTCTCCAGCTATCATATCCGCCTTCACCTTCGCTTGCATGTGCCAACCGAATCGTCGGCAGACCTGTCCGCGGATCGTGAGGCTCGGATGAGGCTACTATTCTTAGCTTAGCAGTTCCATCCCACCCTTCCCTTGGATCTCGGTATCGGGACCGGAAAGACCAAAACCCATCGGCGCGGCCGACCAAATCCACCCACAACATACCCGAATCCGTGACCTTTCTCCTGTCCCCCAATCTACTTTTTTCTAGCCCTCGAAGCCGCAGTATTACCAGAAGAGAAGAAAAGGAAAAAGGGATGTTTCAACATCCGATAAGCCTATCGTATCCGTATATATAATCAAATCCGTGTCGCCTCTTTTTTTTGGTCGTTTGCCCTCTTTCCCGTCATAGACATCATATCGTATCCGTTTCCAAATTTCCAAAGTAATAACAAGTCCGAGTCCACCGTCGACTGAAACAAAAAGCGAAGGAGCCGTGGAATCGAATGAAGTGATCACTCCGTCGCACAAAGGCGATCAATCGCACACAACCCGCCGTCTCCCGACAACACAATAAGACCACCGCTCGATTGATCACAATCAGCTGTCCCCCCTGCCCTCCCAGCAATGGACCTATACCTATTCTTCGACTGGGTCCGGTACCTGATAGTCCGTCTGTTCGTACGTCATTGCTATTCCTCAAATCCCATAGGCATCCGATATCAAATAATTGCAGTTCCTCAAATTACTAACTCTAAATCTACTAAAGGTCTTCTTCGGCGTCCTCACAATCCTCCCAATTTTCCTCCTACTCCTACTCGAACCCCTCGTCTATCTCTTCCGCTTCGTAGGAGACTGTCTTCCTTCGTCAATTGCGCGGAAGAAGCCGACACGAAAAGCGTCAATGTCCTTCGTGAATCTATCGGCGATATCCTCGGACGAAAACCCGGGTCAGGACACCAGCGGGCTGCGAAATCGAAAAGGCCGGGAGAGCGAAGCTGTACCGTCAAACTAAAATGGCGAGACTGTGATATGTTATTCACGTTTTTGTTGTCGCTATCGTCGAATGTATTGCGCTCTTTTTGTCAAAAAAGATGCCAAAAGTCGTTATCTGTGTAATTGGGGAGCAATTCCGTCACGCCACTGGTTGGGAAAGGAGATTCGGCGCACCTCTCATCAGTTCAATCTTGGAGTTCGGGATATTCCGGGAAGGTCTGGGCTGCAGCTGGCGTAATATTTTGAAAATTGCGTAATATCTGGATTCAGGCCATGCGATATTTTGCACCCTTTCCTTCCTGGTTCTTTGTTCGCTGGAGTTATTCTGGTTTGATTTACCTATAGATATATCGTTCTTTAGCGTACCCGACAGCTTCGTGATTTACAGTTTTTTTTTTTTTTCAGATTAAAGCTAGCGGTTTCTCTCCTTTCCGTTCTACGCATTCCAGCGATTGCACTGGAGTTTTGTTTCTACATGCAGCCCCGTTATGAGCTTCACCATAGAATCTGGCTAATATATCTTCCATTCCCAGCTAATCTCTATAATGTATCAATTAAAAAGACAAGTTACAATATGATATTGTGATGAATCCCATCCTATATATACGAAGCTAGCAAAGAAAGAGACATTGCAACTGGTAAGCTCCGCTTAGTGTCTCCTTGAATGTGAATTCCAGATTCTCTCAAAAAAGCAATCATGATACCAGTTTGATCTCCTGGAACTGATTTTCAAGGTAATCAACCTTCTTGCGAATGTCCACGATGAGGCGATGCTCTTTCTGAACCATCTTCGAAAGCTCCTGGCGATTACTATCAGGGATTTCTTTGTCCTGCTCCGTCTTGGTCTTAGATTGCTGGCTTTCGGGATTAACAACCGCGGTTCTCCCCAGTGTCTCCAAGAACTCGGTCATCTATTTTATTGTTTCATTAGCAAATACTATATTTAGAGCATAAGATCCAAGTGAGAGCAATCCCTTACCTTTTGTTGTTTCGAATTGATTTGTTTCACAATCTTCTCAATACCATGTGTTTCTTCCACATAGTCCTGTTCAGCCTGCGACATGGAAGAATACCCTCCCGCTTTGCTTATCGCAGAAAGTTTTGATAATATTCCATCCACTCGTTCTTTAAGAGCCTGTTGCGTATCCGTTGTCTTCTGCACCTTCTCCCGCAGAGCTTCCTGCTGTTTCTCGCGTTCTCTCAACTGATCAGAAAACCTTCTAATGTTATTGATCTGTTCGTGGAACCTTTGCTGTTGTTGAACCGCCGCCGCATGGATCTGTTGCGCACTCGCGTACCGCGCATCCATTTCCTCGAACAACATGTTCCGCAATCGCGTGATGATGGCGATATTGTCGCTGCTAATCTGGACTTCGGAACTAAGCACTCGGGGATCGATGATTTGCCTAAACAGCTGGATCTTCTGTCGGCAGTCCGCAATTTGTTTCTGAACAGCGGCGATGGAGTCTTCGTCTGCCAACTGAGAAGGTTGCGTAGAAAGCGCGGGCGTGGGCCGCGACGAGGTAGAAGAAACGTCGCTCCGCTCTTGCTTGACTTTAAGCATTCGGGAGTGGTACTTTGATGGCCATTGGAGAACCGCGAATCCGGGCTTCGAGGTTGTAGCTGCGATGAGAACGTACCCCAGGTAGGCGTCATAAACCAACGAGCTTCCAAGAACTGGATTCGAACCTCCGTTCCTTGGGGCGCCGATGGCATGCAACACCGCCGTCCGTTCCGATCTAGACAAGGCCTCTTCGATTACACCCTCATCATCTTCCTGGTCCATGACCTTGGACAAATTGCCCATCCAGTCCTCCAAATTCAACAGCTCAACTCCAGATCCATGGTTTAGCAACAGGGTGTAAGGGAAGTTAATGTCAACCGTAAAGCTCGGATGAACAGCAGACGAGGTTTCGGTGGCCTCGGGTAGAGCGATATTAATCGACTCATAACCCGAGATAACCGGATATGGTGCGCGGTCATTGAACTTCTTGTACTTCAAAGAGTTAGAATGCCATCTCGGCGCCACACCGTCGAATTCGAGCAGCAAATCGACTTTCCCAGTTGACCATGCCACCGCGATGACTGCATATTGCGCTGCCCCGATGCGAGCAATATCGCTCGCGAAGACTGTTTCGTCGAGAACTTCTTCTGGGGCTGGTTGGAGGAGATACGGGCCTTGAAGAAGTGGGGCTTCGAACTCCGGTAGCGAAGGTTTGGGGAGTATGAATCCAGCCGGTTCATCTTCGATTTCAGGGTTCTTCATAGACAAGCTCTGGACTCTGATCAGTCGAGAAATCTCATGGATCCAGAAACAAATTTGCTTTGCATTGTGCTTTTCGAGTCCAGGAATGGTCGAATCAGCTGAATCTCTAATCTCCTGGTTGATCTGAAGTTCGTACTTTAACTCCTCCATGAAATCACTGTCAAGCATCCTGTTGAACTGTTAGTGAACCATCGTCATCTCACCTTCAGGTCAATCGATAACCGGAACGTACCATTTAGATGGCAAGAAAGGGCAAATCGAGTATATTTCGCCGTTCCTCATGAGGATGTATAGTGTGAAAATAGACCATATGGAACCTACGCCACCAAAGCACATGGATACGGGCTCAACATCATCGATCAAGTAACTGCTGCTTCTCTCAATCCCCAACATGTGCTTCAGGTCAAAGGCTTCGCTAGGTTCTACAAAAGATCCTTCTTTGTTGAATTCCACCTCGTAGACGCTGTGGTGAGATCAGCAAATGTTCCTATCAATGAGATGTTTGTCCGATTTTCCCACTTACTTGATCATGGCGTCGTCTGTCAGGACGACGACACACGGACGGGCTCCTAGAGGATGAAATATAGCTCTCAAGATTTTAGTCTTCTCTTTGCTCGAGCTGTCTGAGCCAAGCTTGTAGTATCTGAAGATTCATCAATTAGCACTTTTGCGTATAGACAATCATAGAAATAGGGAGGAACCAGTTACTTTAGAGCAATCTTAGAGCGAGCCCCAGGCGCGACAACTCCAGGCGCCGGCAGAAGTGCAATTCCGACATCATACTCTCCAACTACAAGCATTGTTTCTCCGTCCGCGCTCTTGATAATTTGAGATATATCGAAGTCCAGGTTTGGTAGCTCCAAAGACTGTTCCGGTTAAACCTATCAGCACATTCAAAGATATATGAGACACTATCATTCCATATCCTACCTGATATGCTCCGCCGGTTATCTGCTCGCCCTTCTCCGATGCCGTCTTCAAGTCCTTCAGATCAGCGCACCGGATCTCCTGCCCATGAGCGATGAACAGCTCCGTGTCGCGCAAGAGCACAGTTCTCTTCTGGCTCGGAAACAACTTCCTAGCGACCTTCCTGTTGTCATAGCTGGTTTTGGTTGGTGGTTCGGAAAGAAGAGATGACGCCAAAGAACTATCCCGTAGCCACTCAGGCAGTCCTGGTGATAAGACTGGCCCCGGCATGATAGCGGTGTCGGTTTCCTCCTATCGCTTGCTTATACGCGTCTGAGTCGATGTCCCAGAGTTTTCGAAATGTTGATATCGAAGGGAGAAGGTCAGGTGTGGGTGTCGGCAAAACCCAGTATATTCCAGTTACAGCAGCGTCGCTCGATGGCAGTCGTCTCTCCGCACCTGTTCCAAGGTATTCGTGGGGGTTCTGTCGGGCCCAATTGGCGTGCGATGAGGGGATTGGAGGCGTTCGAGATCTGGCGATTTGGGTTGATGTGTGAGGAAGCGGGCTGGGTTGTTGTCGCATCGTCTTTTTCGGTGTTGCATGGCGAACGCGTCTTCCCCAGAACTCTGCTGCGCCAAACGTCCAACCCCCATCAACCTCAACCTCGACGAAACGCAAAGACCAGCGCACCGCGATAACGAAGGACCTCACATCATGGCTTTCGTCCAGAGCACTGTCGAGCGGCTCGACCGTCCCAGCACATACTACGACAAGTCAAATGTCAGAGCCTATGCCTGCCTCTTCCGTTACGAACACCCAGCGTGTTAGATGAGCACGGAACCGCTAGCTAACGATTTCTTCCACGATATACAGAAGCGCAACAGAGAAGAAGTCCAGCAAAGGGAGGACCCGCTCAAGGATGCGACGACACTATACGTTGGAAACCTGTAGGCCCCTCCACCCACTGGCAGTCCGGGTACGTAGCTTGTTTAGCACCGCATCTAATCAAATTGTCCAAAACAGGTCATTCTACACAACCGAAGAACAAATTCACGAGCTATTCTCAAAGTATGATACCGACTGGAAGTGACAAAGATCTTAACAAGCCAATCTACTAACAACAGGTTGTAGATGCGGTGAAATCAAGCGCCTAGTCATGGGACTAGACCGGTTCGCAAAGACGCCCTGCGGATTCTGCTTCGTCGAATATTACACACACGAGGATGCATTGGATTGCATGAAATACGTTGGTGGCACCAAGCTCGACGAGAGAATTGTACGAACAGATTTGGACCCCGGCTTCAAAGAAGGCCGACAGTACGGCCGCGGCAAGAGTGGTGGACAGGTCAGAGACGAGTACAGAGAGGACTACGACGCCGGAAGAGGTGGTTACGGAAGAAGTCTCCAGTCAGCGAGTGAGATGGGAACAGAGTACGACTAAACGGCCGCACGCCTTCTCACAGAGATGTGGGCTCAGGGATTTTCGGATCGTCTTTATTCCCTGGCGACGATACGGCGAGGATAGTTATCAGCAGCTCCCTATCACGGGAGGCCTTCTTTATCGGTGTTTACGGCTTGGGTTGGATTTTCGCATATATATCTCATCTCGATCCCTTGATCCGATCGAATCACAAATGTGGCCCGTAATTTCGGTACTGAGAGGCACCCAATCACCTGGCTAAGAGGTCGAGAGGTGCAAAGACAGCAATGTCGGTGTCTTGTGTTTATTTTTCTAGCTATTGTACAAGTATATCCCTTTCCCGCTGCATAGAGGAACCCGCTTATATCTCGCTAAAAGGCGGTTCCACAGATGGTGTATATCAATTATCAGTAATGGATTGGTAATGACACAAAGTTAGTTAACCAACTATATTCGCTGAGGCGCCCGGACGGGACGATAGTACCGTCTTTCGAGATTGTGGCGAGATTAGACTTTCTTTGCATGTGCCAATAGAGTTATTGACCGAGCACAAGCAAACACTCCAACCTAAGGGATGGGGCGGACGGGCCTGTTTAGGTTACTGAGAGCGATCCCGTGTGATCGGTTGTGGGTAAACAGATTGTTACCTCTGATCTCTCTCTCTCTCGCATCGCGTATTGAGTGGGACCCATTGGATGATTTCGTATGCACTTATCCTTTGACCTTGCGTAACCCGGCTACCAGTCAGAGCTTGCCGACAAGGCAACCTCTCCTGAGACACGTTCCACGAATTGGATAGAACCAGAAAATCAGAACCGCCCATGAATCATTCTGCGAGCGCTTGGCAAGCCCGGATTTCTCATGGGATATGCTCCAGTGGATTCCAAGATTCCATGTGGTGAATACGTGGGACAGGGCATTTAAACGTGATTAACCAACTATTAGCTCACTATATTGACCCTAGCACAGAGGAAGCAGGTGGGTAACACAGCAGATTGTTTCTGTTCAAAAGGCTCAGGCCGGCGAATCCACCGGGCTTGCTCGTATCCTAAGAAATGCTCATTCTTCCATCGTTATCCAACATTTGATGCATTCCTTTGCCATTTCACTTTTTATTGGGCCCGTGTAACACACATAGGGAAAGACACCACAGCGTGATCTTCCTTTGGACTATTAGATCAAATACCGCACCGCCAGCTAGGTACCGGGGCCCTTGTTCGGGGAGCAGAAGGGTACAGCTATATGTTACCCAAGTTAGAGCACCTTCGCTAGTTCAGTAAGGAGTCCTCGATGCGCTAATCATTGGACCGTCGCAATGTTTCGTCGAGCTTTGTGTGATATAAAGGTTGCGGCCGCGGAGACCAAAGAGCTCTAATTTCCGAAATGTACATGTAATCGTATCATATTTTGTGACATAGATCCGACAAAGCGAGAGTTAATGCATGGCGCGCTCCCCCGGCTGAATGCCCTTTTTCACTTTGCCTCCAATCTCTAATCCAAGTTGTTGCAGCTCGGTTCCGCTGCCAATTTTCGGGGCCATCTCGCATTTGCCAATCGGTTATTGGCTGCTGGGAACATTGTCTTTCCCACGTCTATCCGAAGGCCACTTTTTTTTGCTCAAGAGCTGACAATGTTTCAGTTCGGCAGAGGAAGGTGAGGATGCAACTATGCGAAAGTGCACTGACCAGTAGCCACTTGGATTTCACAGCCAAAGCTAGGGGTAGATCCCATCCTGATGTTGCTAGCAAGAAAAAATTTTGTGGGCCACAGGTATCCACCCTGAAGTGCTCAAACAAACAATAAGAATATTCTCCCTCGGCATCGAATGGGGATTCTAGAGCGGCCGGCATAAGAGAGAAAGCGAAGTGCGTTGCCGGGGATTATTTAGATTGCAGGTGGCTCGGCCAGATCTCCTGTACGGCAGACGCATGCATGGCCGGCGCCGAAGGGCCAGTAGGCGAAGGTAAAGGGTTGAAAAATGGGAACTTCTATCTGTGACAGGTAAAACGTTCCGCTGCCAATAAAATCTTAGGTAGTCGTTTCGAAGTTGACGTGTGTCAGATAAACTCAGTTTGCTTGAATTTTGACGGCTGGGATTCCTGATTCGTTGGTAGAGGCTCCGAGTCAGTTACTGGTTTATAATCAGGACAGGACACAGGCTCGGTTCCGGTGCAGAAATTAACCAGCATGTCTCGCTCGAGCCAGCTGAAGTTCTGCTGTAAGGGTTATGAACGGAGCTAACACCCACGTGCACATTGGGAAGGCAGCTACCGTATTGCCAAACCGACTCGTCTGAGGCATCACTACTTGATACATTAGTGCGTCAGGCCGGACTTTGGGATTTTGTGCACGATCTTCGTCGAGCGAGTCGACGGGTCCCCATAAAACCCTTAAGCATATCCCTAATATGCCGTTGCCACGAGTAATACCCCATAGATGCCCTGTATTTGCAGAGTCGCTTGCTCGACCCGAGGACGATAGGAGGCTGTAAATTCCTTGTTGCCTGAATTTTAGTTGGTTTCGGCCGGGGTGTCGCTGGTTCGGCCTTTTGGCAGGTTTGTGTCATGAAAGCAAGGGGGCTGAATAAGCGAACTCTCCCCGGCTCTCGAGAAATCCCGGCGATATGGTTTCACCTTCGGGGACTCTCAGCCTCGCGCGCTACGGGGCAGGCCCCCCGGACGGAACCCTCCAGGGTGCGGTCGCGAGTCCACTTGGATGTGTTATTTCCCCGAATACCTGAGACAACGACCGGGAAACCATGATCGAAACACAAACATGGGGATCCTTTCTCGGATGCTGCTTGCTTAGCTGTCCGGAATGCTTGGTTGGTACCATAGAGAACCTTGGGGTTGGTCACGTCGCTGGGTAGCTGGTACGACATCCCCTCTCCACGAAGCTGGCTTCCCACAGGTGCCGCGAAGGAGCCCTGTGAGAAGGGAGTGATGTGTCTGAACTGCATACCCTTAACCGATGCGATGTCCTTGTCAAAATAAACGAAAGGATTGATTAAAACTCCACAACTTGATAGATGCACGCGCACGCCACGCTCACAGCAAATTAAACTCCTCCGTAAAAATAGTAGCTTGCTGAGATCCCAGTAAGTAGCTCAGCCGTCTGCCGAATGATATGTTGGTCTCGACCATATCCTGTTAATTTGCCATCGCTTCGGCGAGCTTAGCTGTTAGCTGCTATCCTTCGCACTATAATTCAGGTTTATTTGGGAGGGTGGTGGTTTTGCAAGCATTCCGTTGTATGCTGAAACGGATCTGGCATCGGAATGGACGGCCATTTATTCTTGACAGGAAGGAATCGATCGATGACAGAGCGCTGACAGGGCGGACTGCAGTACTGGCACTGCACTGTGTCGGCGGGGAGTTATTATTCTTAGGACAACCAACGGCCGCTAATGTGCCATGACATGAATGGCCCCATCAAACACACATTATGGAGCTGGTTTTTCTCCTCCCACTCCCAGTCCCACTCGCCCGCCCTCCGCTCGGTCAATGTTTCCAGTTCGCTTGTCGTCTGGACCTTCCCGAAAGCATTGCGATTGGGAAAACTGTTGGAGAAACTGTGTTGCTGCGCCCCCGAGCTGTGCTTTTATTAGTTCGAACCCGTCAGAGGAGCTTTTCACATAAAGAACAGAAGGCTCAAGCCGGCCGGGAGGGTTGAAGATCCAAACATTTCTGTTGGTAACCGCATTCTCGAGCAATCAGATGATCACGGGGCAGTTCACCGGAGAACCAGTAAAATCGGACAGTGCTAGGATATTTGATAATTTGATATGATTGTGTAGTACTCAGTGTCAAGGTACCTGGCCTGATACATGTACCCGTGTGTGCTGGAGCAGTGGAAACCACTCTCCTGATTGCAACAAGGTAAACTTTTTCTCGTATAGACAAATGAAAAGGAAAATAAATATTAGGGCTGAAAGAAGTGAGTATTTATGTGCCGTATTATTATCTTGGGGGAGATAGGTAAAGATTTGGTAAAGATTTGGCAACCAAAGGATCAAACAAAGTGAAGAAAGGAAAAAAACTCCGCTAAAAAAGAATGATAGAAAAAATTTTACATCGCCACCCGTGTCCCAAGATGCCTTGTCAACGCCGAAATAATGCCGTAAAAAAATAAAATAATACCAATAATATCGTAACAGAGAATAGAAATTTCATAAGTTTCCATTAGAAACAATTGTGAGCAAAATGTTGAATTCCGCGGTGTTTATGGAGCCCCGCTCACACCGGATCGCAAATCGGTCGGTCGAAGGTATGCCAAATGGGCCTTGGAGTCTAAGTCGCCGCGGGCTGGAGTGCTTGGAGGGTTGTAAGCTGGTAATCGTCGCCTTCTTGCGTTAATGAACCAATTGCTAATCTGAAAAGTCATAATGTTAGCAAGAGCCTTCAACTTTTTTCATAAGCCAGAATAGAATACATACTTGGTTCATTGTCAGGCCCGTCTGGCTAACTAATTCCAGCTTTTGGTCTTCGGTTGGGTAAGGGTGATGGAGATGTGCATGAAGCCAGTTCCTCAGGAGGTCGGTGACTTGTTTCGGTAGGTTTCCTCGTCGTCTTTTCCCACCTCGCAACTGATCGTACGGATCGGGATGCTCCATTTGTCCTGGGTGCGGCAACTGGCTAGTCGAGAATGGCGACCTGTCCTGCGAGGAACCTGAGATTCGAGCTCCAGGATACATCTGCCCCGGATACGGTAGAGACGGGTTCGGAGATGTTGGACTAAGTTTGTGTTGTAGAATGTTGGGGTTTTGGTGCGTGCTGTGATGAAGAACCTCGTTCAACGAGGAGGATTGGTACTGCCTATCCTTTTCGAACGGTGAAGTAAAAATGGGAGGCTGGTCCGAATGGTAAGGAGTGCCAAACGTCTGTCGGTCGGAAGAAGCTGGGGTCATCGGAACATCGAATGTACTCGCTCGCGGACTGACTAGCGAGAAATGTCTTTGCGACCCCATTGAAGTCTGGTGCATCTGTGGGAAAGAAGGAAGCACGCTCGCACTCAGGCTTCTCTCGGACATCTGGAATGAACCAGACACAGATGTTCTGCGGCTATGTGGAGTGAGTGGAACATTTCTTCTTTCACGGAGTTCATCACGTTGAGCTTCAGTTTGAGGGTAGGGAACTCCGATCGATGTTCGGATGGAAAGTCTCCTTCTCTTTGGTGAGGCCAATGTAGCCAAATTGACCTCAGCATTTGGAATCGTTCTCCCTGGGGAAGCAGGACTTCCAAATGGATGAGGTGGGAGCGCTGTTGGAGAGATCAGGCTTGTCAAACCACGAGGCTTGCTCACAGATTTCCGTGATGGAGTGTGAGAACGAAACTCAGGAATGGCCTAGACGTTGAAACAGAGTTAGTATAAGGTCCAATTAATTGCTGTATTGAAAATGGTGCGATCGGTCGCTATCCTTACCTCGTAGAGCGAGGGGAGGGTAATACTGGCCCTCATGGAAGTAGGTAATGCACTGGAAGACGACATCTCCACTGGGCTCGCATCATTTCCAGGATCCTGTTCTTCCATCTGGGGGGAAGAATGAACAGATGGAGGAGGAGTGATGGTAAAAGGGCGAGTGGAAATCTTGAGATTTCCAAGACTATAAAGTTCCCGCTCGCTTCGGGGAGTGTCTGGCGGATGGTGTTAGTTTACATCCCAAGACGTAGCAAGATGTAGGCACATTTAAAGACGGGGGCAGGTTTCAATCAACGGAGATCAAGAACAATAAGAGTTGGTAGTGTGATGTTCGGAAAAGATGGCTGCAAGACTATCCCCACATCCTTATCCCAGATAAGGCCAATCAGGCCGAATCGACGCGAAACTATACCAAGCACTCTCAAGTTTTGTTTCTCGTTGAATGGCAGCCTGTCTGCTGTAGGTGCGAAAGAAAGCGGCACCAAAAAGTGATATGTTCTTACCTGGTTCTATCTTGATGTTTGGCTCTGAATACTCTGGTGTTCGTAACCTCCCAGACCAGCCGTAGGTGTGATCCGAAGGCAGACTTTCGTGCTGCACTGTGGAAAGCGCACAACGCTCTGAGGTAATGCCGTGTGAATCCAGCTTGCCGTTTATGCCTGAGAAATCCCAGGACGAAAGATTCAGGGAAGAGAGAAGGAAAATAATATGGAAGCTGAGAGGATCTTCCAAGATGCTCTTCAGCGGCACAAATATAAAGCAAAATGGAGTGCTTGGTTTGTTGCAAGGGTACAAATGATAAGTCTGAAGGAACTTGAGAAAAAGTGCACCTAGGCTTCGTTGTCTGTTTGTCGCCTGCAGCTATTACAGCAGATAGAAACGAGACCGCGAGTCCGTGTTTGGGTTCAGGCTCAGGTGGAAGCGTACTCGTCAAAAGGTCTGATACCCAGTGGTTGGGACCTCTTGAATAATATTAACTCCTGCGGTACTGAAGATTTTGTTGATCGTAAGAATGAATCCCTTTGCACCTATCTATTCTTTTTACTTCTCTTTGGTAAAGAGACCGTTTTATTTTTTCTGTGGTTATGAGTTCTGATTTTAGTGGGTTTCGATTTTGATAGAGTTTAAATTCAAAGCTCCCCAGCCAGTTTGGAATATGGAGGGAAGGTTCGGTTGAGCTTTTTGCACAGTTATTATTAGCCTAAAGCTATTAAAAATGATTCGAGGATTTTGAGGGATGAAGAATGAATCAAGAGTTTTCGGAATGTATGGAGTAAAGAGAAGAAAGAGAAGATCCGTTCATATGCTACTAATAATGTATATGGAAAGTATTGTATGATAGATCCGTATAGTTGGGTCAGACGGTTGAGGCGCTTTCTCAATTCGATTAATATAAAAGGTGGGCAACGAGGTCGTTTTAAGTAGGATTGTGTGGGATTTTAAGCATGTCAGAGATGAAGAGCATTTTTAGCAAGAGTAGCGGGAAGGAGCGAGGGGAGTGAGAACTGGGTCACCTCGGAAAATAAGAAACGATTCCTATATTTTATTATTTTTCCTGGGCTTTTTTTTTTTTTTTTTCTTTCTTCCCTTCCCTGAGAAGGGGGGGGGGACAGTTTAAGATAGAAGTGTGTGAGGTAGTGAACCATGTCGGTATGAGAGGGAAGGGTGTGGGAGGTGTGGGAGGTAGGGGGGCCAGTGACAACCAGGTGTAGATCTGGTTAAGAGCCAACCCAACCAGCAGGCAGGCCTAGGTAGCTTGGACGGAGGGCCAGTGGGACGGGGAAGGACGGGGAGCCGATTTAGTTTAGCACTATTGATTGGAAAAAGGTGGAACTAGCCCACTAATAGTGGCATGGTACCCACCGGGTCACCACCAGCAAAGCCCAAAAAAACAAAACTTTTATATTTTGCATTTTGGGGGCTGCTCAGCGGAACTTGGAGAAAATACATGCTAGTTAATGAAAAAGAAGAAAAGAAACCCTACCATGCCCGAGAGAGCGAAGCAAAAAAAAAAACAAATACCAAAAAAACAACATCACGACGTACGAAACGAGCCCAGGCGAGAGAATAGAGAGAGTGCGAAAGAGGACAGCTCGAACTCAATGGCAGCGGCAGGGAAAAGAAAATAAGGTATCATCATCAATTACAAAATTGTTGCCTATGGTTTGTCTACAGTCTACTATCAATCAGAGTGACTGGCCGCTCATTCGATACAGTCAGTCAACGGCTGGCGCTGCCCATCGTTTCCCCATTTGCAGCCGTCTAAACTATTCTTTCACTTCCCTTCCCTGCAGCAAAAAATACATCTCCAGCAGCCTGCTGGTGGCCTCACGTCACGGTAATTACCAGTAGCGATTGGTGCTCATCTAAACCATAAAAAACCAATTGGAAAATCATGGGCTATCGATAGGCTGACAACACCAAGCCTGGGGAGGTAAATTTTACAGAATCATAAAACATAAAATCCAAACGAGTTCCAAAAAGGATTTAAGAAGAAAAAAAAAATATGAAATAAAAGTACAGTGTTAGTGGGAAATTGAATTAAAAGAAAAGTGTTGATGGATTACTTTTCGTGCAGCATATGTGCAGCCGCGATGGATGAAACCCCGATGCTTCGCGCAAATTAGTCAACTAAGAGGAGATTTCGACTGTGATATCTTGCATTCTAACATTTAACGGCGTGAGCGGGCAGACCTACGTGCAGCATACCACCCCAATGAAAAAGGAAGCATAAGAATGCACGAAAATGTCTACTGAGAAGCAAAAAGGTGCTCACACAAAGTTACAAAATGCAACAGACAAGCAAGAAAAGGAATCTGAGAAGCAAGAAGGAAACAGTGCCTTGTCTTTCACGGAGTTTCTCTTGCCAGACACCTCCGTCTATAGACTCGCCTCCGGCATATGGTTGGCAAGGCCAGGCTGGAGGAAACCGTTACCATTCACTCCACAGCGGCGTCGCAGACCTACCCGCGTATCCTTAATTTCAGCGTGCAACAAATTTGCAAAGACTGGAGCGAGATCCTCGCGATTAGATCTGAGGCCCTAGCGATACTCTACCCAGCCCAAACAAATACATGCCTTGTTCAGATAGAGGCAAGCTCTTCTTGGGAAAGCTCCATGGTGATCTACCAGAAACCAAGTCCAGGACCCTCAGTCGAGGCACGCATTGCAGAGGTGTGCCGCCAGAGCTGGCGGGGAGGGAAATGGTGGATCAATTTTACCTGCAGATTAGGGACTGTTGCTTTCTTCTTCGCCAGTTTTTGCCAGGGAGAGTGTTGCAGAAAAGCTCCTTGGTTTGGCGGACCCCTGTTGCATACAGGGAACCGTACCGAGCAACCAAGAAATTGTCCACCCAGGGCTCTGGTCGGGTAAAGCCATGTGAATGAGCAAACGAACGGAACCCGCGCACACTACTCGCATTTTGTGATTTGGCTATGGTAGCGAAAGTCATTTATTGGGTTAGCATGTTAGGTTTGACAGTGAGAGTGAAGAAAAGAAAAGAAAGGTTTCATTACGTCCAAGCGGCAAGTTCTGTTCCAGTGACTTGCTATCGATTATATCATGCTAAAAACCAAACTAGAATACCCCGAAAGAAGCGAGTACAACAACCAAGTGTTGCTTCTATGTGCTTATTCCAATCAGCACGAAAATGTCAGCTAGGTTTGCGCATACCCCAAACTTCATAACAATATCCGAAATACAAAGATGGCAATATCCCATCGCATCTAGGATGCACTGAAAACAATCAATTGTTATCTCAGACCTTCGTGCCCTGCACCTTGCATGTACGTGCACATGTTGCAGTTACGGAGGCGTAACTCGAGATCTTGTTTGTTAGATTGATGTTTCGTTAGTAATTAGACAATCGGCTGCTAGCCTAGCAGGCATTTACCAATACCGTTGGCTAGTTCGAACGTTCTGATATCGGATCATGCAGTGCGGGACCGCTTTGCCGCTCTAGAACGTGCTACCCAATCTAAACCCGAGCAGGGTCTCAGCTCCCCTCTCTCCGAGATCAGTAACGAGATAGGGGCTCAACGTGAACATTATTTCGATACGCAAATCTCTCCATGATCGAACGAGTGGTTTTTGGAAAAGTATCGGCCTAGGGTTCTGTTGGTAAATTTTGAGGCTGCAAATGGAAGGGTACGCTTGTTAGAGGCCCTGTCATGGCTTCAGCTAGTCACCCAACCTTGATGCCATCACCCAATGGCTTGTCGAGTTACTTGTTGTTACATCTAGTTTTCTGCTTGTCGCTTTTGAGATACTCACATCGCGGCGGAGGGGAAATGCCCTGGCTCGGGATCTATAAGTGATGGGTATTATTGACAGACTCAGACACCTTCGTCATAGCTTTACAGGGCTACGCGAGTGCGGCAGTCATCCTATTCGCAGAACCGTCTTAGCTCGACAACCAGCCCCACGCCCAGATCGGGAACTGCACCCCTACGTTGCGGTCTAGGTCGTTCTTTTTGAAGCTTGTTCATCATGGAACATAGATCCGATCGAATTGCATTTCTCTTGAATTACCGGAAGGCCCCTTTTCATTACATCAGAGCAAGTATATCAGGATCTTGTTATAGCGATAGACATACATGAACCGCCCGTAGGCTTGTATATCTGGGTGAGCACAGATCTAGCCTTGCCCATTATAATATGATCGAAACACACGTGCGGATTAAGATATTCCAATCAACAGGTACCCAGATCAGAACGCCTCGCTTATCCGACAACAAAAGGGTGATTTTCCTGAGTACAATATCAGGTGCACGGCTTAGCTTAGACCATACAAACACTCGCAACTGAAACACAAACTCTGTGTCGTTCCATCGCAGACACAGTGTTGAGGCTGCGGTTGGTGAACCAGGACGCTCGCTTCTGCGAATCGCATTTCGATAATTGCCGCCAAAATCACAACCTTGACGGCTAGAAATGTCTGAACCGTTTGACTTTTTGAGTTTCCCCCTCTCTCTATCGTTTATCATGATTATCCGTCAGTGGCCGATTTCTCCACTTTGACGAACCACAATGCACAAATGTACAAAACGGGTTTCTGCTCGGCTGCTTGGCCCCTTATGTCAACGGCATGCTCGATCTGGCAGTAGGCAAAGAGACCAAGTGGAAATACCTCCGCCGATCCATCTTGATTCAGCTTTCGTAAAGGCCGGCCCAGAGCCGAAAAACCTGGTGGGGACCGCTAAGATCATGATTTTCGTCGGCAAGAAGAGACGTTTTTAGGTGGTGTGCAGGAATCGGTTAAGGGTTGTGCCAGCCTGACTGATGATCTCATACGCATTTGATGATGGCTTAATCTGCAGTTGTCGCTGTCAAGTTAACCTTCACATCCACACTTTAAATCTCGACCCCGAAAAGAACATCTTGCCTGCGGTGCAAGATTCTAATAACAAATCATCTTTTGAACAAGGGCCCCACACGCTCCCCACAGACAAATTATGGCTCTGAGATATACAAATCTAGGCTGATTGTTTGGCAAATTAAGATCACATTAGCTGGATCTCCGTGGCAGCCTCTACACTCTTGGCAGAACTCAGTTTACCGCGTTCGATAATGGAGACTTTAACGCAAGGGGCCATATCATCTGGAATCTTAAGCCGTAGCGGGATGAAGTCATTTCAAGGTCTCCGCTCACCATCTTTTGCCCTGAGAATGACATTCCAGCGAAGTTCTACTTGATCAAGGTCAGCCGACCTCTCCGCTCTTCAAATAAAACAATTATTTTTGGTCACCACCTACTTGATTACTGAGGCCTCAGGCCATGGTGCAATAACAAGGCTCCACGAATCCAATCCAATTCTCAGCCATTGCCCGATTACAACATTATGCATGGTAGGAATTTCTCGAGCCTACCTATAATACCGTCTATTAAGTTTTTCTTTCATCTGCACGACTTCGATTTACATCTGTTCAGTCCCGCGAATTAGTACCATGTTAGACTCTAATTGCAACTAGTGGGCGATGTTACCGGTTCTATAATGGATCTAGAACACCAATTCCTCGTACCCGTGTTTATTGAGCTATTCAGAGCTGCAGCACACTGCAGGTCCGATCGACATCACGGCTTACCAATTTTAGTCAAGGCGTCCAAATCACACGCCAAGGGGCAGTGGAAATACTCCAGATGAACAGATCTCGCTCCTGTGTGGAAGACAAATCTACGAGATTGGATAGCATCGATTGGTGGCGGACGCCAAAAAGATCTCAACGCTCACGTTCCCCAATTACGTCCAAATGGCTGCTTTGGGGCTTGGAAGCTTTCTGGATTCGAATGAATGTCCGCTTCGGTTAATCCCAGCCTTGCGCTCCGTCTTGATCTACACCCGGATCACGGCACATACAAGTATTTTTCGTCCTACGGATGCTCCGCGAAAAACTTGTAAGAAAAGGACGAGTCCTTCAGCTTGATTCGAACTTTTCGCACAGACTATGGTCAGAAAAGCTGCGGAAGATTTCCCTGCGGGGTTTAAAATCTCACTGTTGAACCGAACTTTCCCCCCAAAGAATATAGGCAAATCCGATCTGCATAAGCGAAGTGTCATTCCGAAATGCCAAAATGATACCTGTCCAGTCTTGAGAGCACTGACATGCAAGCGCTCGGGCAAATTATTTTGTTGCTCCCAGTTGGAGAGCGTTGTAGTCCTGCATGCCTCGTGCGAAACGTGAGCTTTGCCGTTGACACAAACCGTCGCTACCACGCAGCAACAGTTTTTTTTTTCTCACTCTCTGTTCGTTTATTTGACAGAAACAAAGCAGAGGACCCGCCGCCAGGTACAACCATTTTAGCTCTGATAAACGAAACCAACCAAAAATTTTAAGGTTAAACCCAGTTTAGCTTTCCAGACGGCAGCGGACGCAACCTCTCCGTTCCTTGGATCTCTGTCTGGCGTCTTCTCTTATTGATCAGAATGGATTGAGGTTAGCGGGAAAGCAACCTGCAGATCCGTGATTGGAAGGGGGGCTTTGTGAGGGCTGCCATTTCGACCATTGTTACGGATGTAATTCCTTTCTTCGATGCTTTGTGGGCGCACCCACAGACTAGCCTATCAAGCCCGCACAGGATTGGCACACTTTTCTGGCACGGAAAGACATCTTCTACCCTGGTCGACACATCGTAAATCTGTCACACAGATTTCTCTCTTCTATGAGGGCAAAATTGCGGCGATTTGTCTTTCGATAACCCAACTCCTGGATTTTTATTGAAAATGATATCGAACGTGATGGAATGCGCCCATTGCGAGGAAAAAAAGATATCTGCTTTGAGATCCCTCATGCAGTCTCGCTTACCAGTTGCGATGACTGGTCAGAAATCGGATGCCCTGTTCCCGAACATCAGACCCAAGTTCCTGTTTCAACTGCTCAGGACGCCGGGTCCGGGCTAATCTCTCCACACCCATCGCACTACCCTGACTCCGGACTATAATATTATTAAGCCTGACAGCTATAGCAGATTCTACGATTGCCTGTTTGAGATGACAGGGCATTCTCATAATTCCAAATTCAGTCACCACCCTGCAAAATGTGACGATTTGCCACTCACAAAAAGATCCCTAAGCTCAGGGCAGCTCGCGCCATTTCTTCTTCGGAAGTGCTTCAGGGCACCTGTTGTTCGGGTTTCAAGAGTGTGGAAATGGAAGAGAAAAAGGGGAATAAAAACGATCCTTCGCCCGTCGGATCATAAACGACGCTTAGATCATCTTTTTTGCATACCGCATTTGAGGCACTCGAAACGACTTTTTCCCATCGGCGCGCGGAGCTACAGATTTCTCAAGATTGATTGGCCATGTCGACGCTTGATGTGCATTTGATAGGTGTCAAAGGCTGGACCCACTATTGTGTATCCGAGCGATTTCTTGATTATTAGCCTTGCCAGACGTTTGACGAGGGTCTATTGGCTGTAAATTAACTGGCGCTTCACAATGCACATGAGGCATATTGGATTTGGCTGAACAATGCTCCAAAAGCTCAAGCCGCTGGACGCCGCACGGTGCTTGCTCACCAAAGAATGATATTTATTTTTCTCTTACCCCGGAAGTTACCGCCAAATATATTAATCGATACCGGCAACAGGACGCCTAAGTCCTACGATATGCCGACTTTAGCCTATGCTTACAGCTTAAAATTGTAGTACCGTTCGTTGCGTTCGAAACAGATCGTCGCTGGAACCTTGAGGTCCTGTTGCTCGTTGGGCTATTTTCCCAACAAGGGTACATTGCAAACTCCAAAAGAAAATCTAAAAAGGGTTCTCGAAATAATATCTTGATAGAGATCATATTGAGGTCCGCTGATCAATTGTTGCTTTTCGTAACCGAAGCAAAAATAGCCGTTCGCTTGGTATCCACATAGACGAATTGACCCTTGACGGATGTTGTGTGTTCGCACTCACACGCGGCATCCAAAGAGAGAGAAAAAAGAGCGCCACGGTCCTCACGTCTCCAATCCATGTTCTCCATGTTTCTCATGTATGTTTCGCTTTTTACTTCTTCGACCATAACTTCTTTTCTTCTTCTATTTCCGACTAGAGAAAGAAATTGAATAATTGCAACCAACTTCAGTAACTATCACAATACAGATAACGCATACGAGAGGGGGGAAAGCAGCCAACGGTGGCGCCTATCATCAATATCCGCACGCAATGACACCAACTTAAGAAGCACACGTTAAGGAAAAGAGGCGTTGGTAATAGAAATATTGAGCGTTCCGGCACGGCACAAACCGTTCTTATTAGGCCACGTGAATTGAGGTACCAATGGGTCAGTCCACACCTGAACTTTGATTAGAGAGTTTCATCCGGCCTGGTTGTTCGAAATTAAAAAGTCACGCCTTGACTCGCGTAATACTACCCCCAGGCGCGGTGATGTCAGCATCTTGCTATCAGAAAAACGTCAAAATGGCTTGGGAAATGTCTCCAGCTGAACAAGGCAACCCCGCGCCCTACCACCGAATCGAGATTATGACAGCTCTGCTTGGGCTCTAGCTTCGTTCCCGCCAAGGCCATCAAGGTGCGACGGCTGCGAAATATCACTCAAACGCTGCTTCTCGTTGGTCCAACTGCACCTTTTGGCGGTGGCGGAAACGCCATGTTTCTCCTTTCTCCTCACGAACACGATATTCTGACAGCTTAGACAAGACAAATCGTCCACAGGAATATCCACTGCCTTTGGCTGACGAGAATTATGCAACGGCTTGCTTCTTTGGCGTTTTATCTCCGGCCAGAACTGGGAAGGCTGTTTGATTTTTTGTTCTTTTCTGCATTCATTTCTTGATTAGCGTCGTATTCTCTTTTACAATTCGAACTTGCCAGCATATTTTTTTCGTCTAGTGCTTGCATATTGCCATCTGCTTGCATATCAATTCCGTTATGCAAAGAAGGCTTTTCGCAGTCGCAACCCACAAAAAAATGTTGTGGTAGGCGTTATGCATTTGGGCCTTCCCCAGGACCCTGGCCGTCATTTTGGTTGGTTGGGACCCGCTTACCCAAGTCCGCCTCGACCTTCACAATCCTTGGCCGTTTGGCGATCAGTAGTATCGAAATAGCCCGAGGTTTCTCTGAACCTCACACCTACAGCCGCTTTTCTCGTATTTTCTTGTGTCCCATCTATTTCGTCGAATGTTTTCTCCATCTAATTACCCTTTTCGATCGGTCGGAAATAGAACCTAGCTGACCTTATTCTTTTTCTCTATACTTACCACTCTCGGAAAGAGCAAGTATCAAAAAAGAACTGTTCCGTAAAACTGCCTGACTTTTCTTTCTTCATTCGTATTGTGTATTTTAAACGTAGTAGGGATCTACGCCCTGACATTAACAGCGGAGTATTAAGCACAACATTTGAAGGGCAGCAAACTGGCTATCGCAGTGAGTCTCTTCCCTCCACCAGCAGTAAAAAGAGAGGGGAAAAGGGAAAATCCAGAGCACATGCCGCTCGGCTGTTCCATTCATGTCACACACACATACATGAGCCGGAGAACGTAAAGCAAGCAAATCAAGCAAGCGGGGCGGGGAAGGCAAACGAAATGTCGAATGTCGGTCGGGTCGACCTACTCGAGTCGAGAAGGAAAATGATTCGCGGATTCGGAGTATTATTCAGATTTTATTCGCCTCCCTCCGTTTTTTGCATGCTAAATTCTTAACAGACTAAACCGATTAAGATCCCCTCATGCCGGAAAATTCCCCCCCTTTGCCGCATCAAAACGCGCACATATTCCTCTCGTTTCTTCATCTCGACGCTCCACTTTTCGCACTAATTTGACCATATTGTCCTCCGAATGTCGGTCCTTTAGCGACACTTTTATAGATGCCTCACAAATTCTTTAACTCCGAACCCACATCCCTTTCCCAGACCTGACTAGGGATGTCTTCTCCCCGAATCGACATGGTAGACAATCTTCTAATTTTCCTTCTGCTTTGAGGTGAACTTTAACGGCAGAAAAAAAAGTAACAAAGAAGATCACCTTTCAACAATCGTGCCCACAAGCGATCTATATCACCAATATATTATGATATAGCGACGACCGAAACATATGTTTCAGTTGGAATAATGGGTCGTCAACACACCACCTTTAACAGCTATTGTGTTATTGAAACTCCACAATTCCCTTCTGATCCTCTGCAAGTGATCGATTAATAGTTGGACGCCCTTATATATTTTATGTGACTATCACTTTCGCACAGGCGGCTCCACTAATAATATAATTCCACCACCACACCTCGTGGGTTACCTAACGCTTCCGGCCCAATAAACGACGCCAGAACAGAATGATTTTCCGTAATTTGTACCTTTTTCGATACTTCCTATATTTCCCCTAGGTGGGTTAATGATAAGGTCTAACGAAATACTGAGGTCAACTCGAACCCTTCCCGGGCCTATCCTCGCTCGTACAAGAAGGGTGGTTGGGGAGCCCTCGAGTTGATCAGCGATTATGTTAAAGCTATAATGCCAACCTAATATACGTTTATACCATGTAATCGCTGTGGCCCGCGGGGACCACTCTCTGCTGGCATCATCCCCCAACAACCGAAAATTTCGCCCATGGATTCGCCCACGACATGTAATATTTGTTCAGCTCTGTAATATTAAACTACCACATAATAGTGAAAAAAACGCCCATGGGCGCTAGCCACTCTATTTCTCTTTGTAATAACAGTACGCCGATATTCTAATATGATCATGAGAGCGCATGAGCCAGCAAAAGGCTCCAGCCACTTCATTTCGAAAGCAGGTACCACCCTGTAAAAATGAATAGCAATCATTGAAGATGGAAACGAAATGGAAAAAAGCAGGAACCCCGGGTTGAACCTGGAAAAAACGTGGCCTCAAGCGCTATTTCTTCCCGAGATTGACAGATGCCTGGAGGTTTAGACGAAAATCACATTTTAATCAATCCGAGGGACATTGCGAACTGTCAATGTCTGGATGTGTTGTCGCACACTGGAACAATGTCTTGAAATATCAAAATTGGGTAAACGAGGAAGGTCGCCAGCAGAAAGTTTGTTAGGGAACAAAGCAGCCCAAAAACAACCGGCCAAGGGTATCGAGTTCCACCTGTAACAGAGTTTTGACAAAAGATCCAAGTTGGTACTCCACTTTCGTTCTATGTATAACTCCTCACAAGTGTATAAAAAACTGTTGTTAAAAGCAAATTTGTATGTACGAAAAGAAAAAGGGTTTACTCCAATTTCCAAAGATAGCAGATCACTTCCCAATATTCATACAAAGCAGAATCTCGTGACCAAAACATTTCTCCCGCCCTGGCTCCTCCAGTTCCGAGCCCTTCCTGTGCTATTTGCTGTTCTTCTGCCTACTTTCACCTGCCTTCTTTTCGTCCTCTCCAGCCGAAATTGTTACAAGTCTCAGTACCCTGCAGCTCTCTATCGAACAGTAAAAAAGCCGTTCGAAAAAGATGATGTGACTTCGGTTAGCCTTCCGGTTCCCGTGAGTGCGTACGTTTTCCCTCTTTGTGTTCGGATGCACATGAACGCAGCGCAAAGGATAGGATGAAAAAACCAGGCAACCAGCGTTAGGTAGCCCATCCTCTCTTCTTCTGGTGACAATCAACAGACCAGGCAAGCTTGCAGAGACAAAAAGAAAAATACAACAACAACAAAAACGCAAACGCGAATGCAAGCGAAAAGAAGAGGAGAGAAAACCTGGTTGAGCGAATGCGAGGGCAGGAAGGTCAGGGAAATGGGAAAAAAGCAAGGGCTCGCAGTGCTGCTGTGATGTGAAGGAAAAACCCAGGCCCATCTACCGATGACATGTCACTCAATGTAATAGCAATCGTAACAATCGGCGTCGTCATCCTGCAATCGCCGCAATCATCGGCGGGCAAGGACAGACCCCAGTAAGAAAAGGCAGATGTCAAAAATAACATCCTGCCCGTAGCCAAATGCAAAACAGCAGCATTCCATACGCTGGCGCACCACACCTGGCTTCATAAACATGAAACATCGAGAAAGCCGCACAGAAGGCGGATGGAAGCGTAAAAAATAGAATCTGGGAAAGAATTCGTAGAAAATATCCCCAAAAAAACATAAGATCACAAGGGGAATTTTTGACTTACTCCGCCTTTCCTCCAGAAATCCGAAACCGCATGAATCTCCCCATCCGGTAGTCGAAGGACCGCCTGCATTACGCTTCCGATGGTCGGCAGCTCTTCAACCTCGTGGCCACGCTCCTTGAGCCCTTGGATAACGTCGTCCCGTAGCCCGTGTTCCACATAGGCCACCTCTGGTATGAGCTGATGATGTACTCGCGGGGAGTGCACTGTATCTAATAGGCTGTAGTTCCATTTGAAGATCTTGATGAAAGCCAAAAAAACGCTGGTGACAATCCTACTACCTCCACTGGCGCCGACTATAAGACTCGGGTAACCGTTGTATACCGTGATCGTTGGCGCGGTAGATGACAACGGTCGCTTATACGGTTTGATATAATTATATATCGACGGCTGCAGTTTAAAAGCATTACCAGTGCCCGGAATCGAAAAGTCGTCCATCTCATCATTCAGAATAACACCTGTAAACACCCATCGGTATCAGTCGATCCCCCAAGGCCCGAGGGCACGGGGGGAGCGAAACCGGGTAGACGTTAGTTCTAGATTATTCTTAGATCACAAATATATCCCGCAAAAATTCACAAGCTGAGGACTCTGCAATTAGGAACTCTCTTTTTTTTCACTTGTGAAATGTCTTTTTTTTTGACACTGTTGCCTGCCATATTTGCCGTCGGGTATATCTTCGACGAAACCGACAACTCCAACCGCTCTGACAGCCGCAGGACGTCACATCAAATGAAAGATAGCCATGGGGAAGAGTATTTTCACGGTAGCCTTACCGGTTTCAGGATCACAAATACGGGCGCCAAAGTATAGGTTCACAGTCGTAGTCAGGGCCACAGCCATTCCCTCAGCATCGAGAGCGCTCAAATGACTCGTGCCGTGCGACTCTTTGAACTCGTAGCTCGGGTTATAGTGCTTCCACCCGTAGGTACGGGTATCACTTATGTTCCTGCGTACCATCGCTGCAAACTGCTTGGACTGGATTTCTGCGACACGGGCGACGTTGGAGACATTGAAGTCCCGTGGGTCGCCTAGCTCGGTCCGGCCAGCTGAGATCCATTTCATCGTCCTGTTTTCGTCCGAAAACATGGCTGGATTAGTACATATATGATTCAGATTCGAGGGGCAGAGAACAATAGATGGGACCGAAACGTCCGGTGTGTAGTCGGCTAGACGCGATCGACGCAACGGATAGCGATGCGCGGAAATATTTGCCCACGTATCCCAGTTGCTTCGAAACGCCTCCGAAGTTGTACCTGCAGCAGGTAGGTGCGACTTACTCGATGATGCGATGAGTGGCCAGTCCGGATTCGTCTTTCGACATGTCTAAGCCCTCTGCGATGTTCAGGCCCTCGATCAAAACCGGCCCACTGCATTGATTGGGAGATCCTTGTCAGCTACTATATAAAAAAATTCCGCGCAAAAGAAAGTTTTTGACAGATGTACGTTTCGAGATGGCGATCAGATCGCAATGCATATCGTGATAATATTCGGGAGGTGTTGGGACGGGTCAAAGCACAATCATTATGGATCCGTGAGTGTTTCGTCGACTAAAATAAGCCAACGGGAAAAAAACAGAATCCTTCACGATGTGAATAATGCTGTGGGTTCTCCGTTGGCATGTGGTCATGCGATCGGATATGAACCACTATTGTGATACGAAAGGGAAGCTCAAGGATTGGCCTGCAATCCGCGGAGAAGCTTGGGCATAGATTTTGAACCAAATTGTATGAAGCATCCCAATAATAGAATATGGACTGGGTATATGTTATGTACGAGTAATGGCTACGATTCAATACCTGATAATCCCGGGGGAAGCTTGCGATATCATGAGCAAGGTAATCCGGGGAAAGGAATCCTTACATGAGACGCAATGCGAACAAGGCGAGCTTGTCCATGCTGTCTTCATGGTATGGACACCTCACTCCCACGGGCTCCCGTGCATTAGAAAGCCTTCCGGATACTTGCATTGTTCCCCGAGCTCGGGCAGCCTCGGTTTGAAGCTTTAGCCCATGGCTCATACAACGGAATACGTCTCTCGAGAGCTATGTGTTGCATATTGAAACAGCGGTGATAGACCATCTGGGAGCATTTGTGCTACAACGACGTCTGAAAGGGTAATACAGCTTGATACAGGCATTTACATGTAGCACAGATAGCCTCTGAAACCAACTGATCCGCGGGAATCAGCTGATTAACTGGTACATCTGATATTCACCGCTCTTCAAAATGCAACAAGGTGGTACGGATGCAACTCAGAGTTGTGCGTAGGGCTGGGGTCGCGATAGATACTCGGACTGCTTTGGCAAGTTATGTCATAAACCAGCATGAGAGTTAAGTATCTGGTTTGAAAATTAACTTGCCAAAGCTGGCTCCGAACACCAGACAGTGCCTGTCATGGTAGGAAGAGGGAGAATCGATGGTGCCGCTCATCGGGTACATATCGTGATTTATGAAAGAAAGCTGGAGCCGTTTCCAACGATGTCCCACGACCACCAGAGGTTTTGGTCACCTTGTACGCCCGTCCCTCTGGCTCGAGCTGTTGGTATCACAATTGCCATACAGCTCAGTCCTGAAACGAAGCTTTCGATGATTCTCTATGAATAGATTTGATGCAAATCATATCATAGTCGTTTTTTCCAACAGGAGGCCGGCTGGACCGTAGCCTAAAGCACGGCATATGTCCTTTGATCTGCTTGGAAGAGTCGCTGAGCAACTAGCCTTCGTGCACCGCAGATGGTTTACGAGAAAACAACTGACGGCCTCTCGAATATTCCAAAGACATAGTTATCGAGTTCGGAGAGCTATCTTGGAACTTCTTTGAGGCCACGGAGGGAAGCAGCCAACATCCATTCCAAAATTTTCCAAATAAATGCCAATAAACCAAAATCTGGTTACGAGACAGGCCAATATTGCAATATAGATGCAAAAGATGGGTGCAATATCCCGACACACAAGCACATATATAAGAAAGAAGTCACATACCTGCAAGGCGGCGGACATGTCAAAATCTCCTGCCCAAAAGCCCACACTTTCAAAGTATCATCAACCTCAACATGATACTTTCCCATATCCTCCACCGTCAAAATACCCCCTTCACTCCTCGCAAACCGCGCCAGACTCCTGGCGACCTCACCTTTATAAAACCCCTCCGGCCCGGTCTCCGCAATCTTCCTCAACGTCCTCCCCAGAGCAGGCCGATACATCGTCTCCCCTTCCTCCAACATCCTCCCGCCATCCGGCGTGAACAAAAACCCCCACTGACTCCGATTCGTCCCCATAACCCACTCCTTCTCGATCTCCATCGTCCGCCTGAGGAACGGCGTCACCGCAAACCCGTCTTCACACAACCTTATCGCAGGCTCGAACAGTTCCGCCCAGGGTACACGGCCGTACATCTGCCAGGCCGTATAATACCCCATAACCTCACCGGGGATGCCCACCGCCAACCCACCTCTCTGCGCCAGCTTCGGATCATGGTTATACATATTCCGATACGCGGCGCCCGGAGCCATCTCCCGGAAATTAACGGACTTCGAGGTCCCGTTCGCGTGCCGGACGACCATGAACCCCCCGCCGCCGATGCCGGACGAGTACAGCACGATCACGCCGATGCATAGCGCGGTAGCGATCGCGGCGTCCACGGCGGTGCCGTTTTTGTCTTTTAAGACCGACACGCCGATCTGCGAGCAGATGTCCACGTCGGATGCGACGGCGCCGTGGGTCGCGCGGACGAGGTGGGATTGCAGGTCTTTGTCTGGGAGGTTGTGAGCGTTGAGGCCCGTGATGAGGATGTAGATTGCTATGGAGGCGAAGAAGAGGGTCAGGACGGTGCTGACGAGGTAGCTGACCGGTTTGGGTACTGCGATTGCTGTTGGGAAACCTCGTTTTTTATGGCCCGTTGTCGTAGCGGTGGACGGGTTGTGGATAAGGGGAGCTGTCTCGTCGTCGGATGTTGGCGCAGCTGCTTCCTCGTCGGAGAGGGGACGTGAGTGGCTCATGGCTGTGATTCCGGGTGTCCAGTAAACTGGACCGTAGACGACGCCAGTGCGGTTTACACTTGCTCACGAGACCAGCGCTTTTTATGTATTTATATAGCCGATTTTGTTGTTGTTTTTGTTAGGAATGTTGGAGGGCTAAATTACGCAGGAAATCCGGGAAAGGAGAGTTCTCGAGAGTAAGTTTACAAATTGCAGGACACAAGTATACGATAACCCGAGTAAAAGAGAAGTAGGAAAGGAAGCGAGTAGATCTACGGTAGAAAAGGAGCGCGAGAGAGTGTGAGAACTGGTGCTCAGATGATCTCGAATTATTATTTAGAGGTTGGTCCGATTTGGTGATTAGCAATCAACGAGCATGCAGCCGGCCAGCTTCGGGTCGCAGATTGCCAACCGAGGCGGCTTTGCGTTCGGAGAAGATTGGGGTGCATGGGACCCCCAGCACGCCTGACCCAAGCAAGCTAAGTCATGCAGCCTGCCGCCGTCGACAAAGACGCACGTAGACTCGAATGTGCTATTCGGAACGGATAAAAGCACGACTTGTTTTTTCAGCGGATATTAATATATTCCGATTTCTGCTTGCTTGTTATTAGTTTTGGTATCGTGTTTTCTATCCTCCTCTGGAAAACCCAACCACTACGGTAAAGTAAAGCAAGAATGGAGATAATCAGTCATTGACAAGTTGTATATTTAGGTCTTCTCCAATTAATACATTAGAGAATAAGAGAAGAGAGGTCCAAAAATGGATAATGGTCTAAAAGTACACAAGATCATAGAATCCTTTGAAGAAAACACACGGTCATTCTTGAACAGAAAGGGCTCGAAAAAGGAATCCAAGGCCAACGGCGCGCATTCGGGCAAAAATAAATAAATAAAATATAGGTATCAATATATCAAACAGGTGAGCCGGAACCGTACACTCGAATCTTTATCGAACCCGAAAAAAAAATAAAAAAAATACAAACCCCCAAATAGATTTTTTGGTTTTCAAAAATAAAAACAGAAAAATATATGTCAAAATAAATGTAAAGGGTTGGAAAAAAGAAGCATTCATCCGAAATCTGTCACCCAATAACTCCACAGTTAAATCACCAAGCTGTTGTGCAATATGAAAAGGAACTGGAAACAAGCCCATGGTGTATAAGGGTAAACGGGTCAGAGAGGGGACAAATTTATCTGTTTTAGAGGTATATAAAAAAACGGGGCTCGCAGGGGCGTTAGTACATACAAGGCCTTGAAGGCAAGGCAGAAAATAAGAAAAAGGGACAATCATAAAACCGACAATCCTGCAAAAAGGAAGTAAAAACATCTTTCTCTATCCTGCTGTGAAAGAAAGATAAAAAAGAACCAAAAAACAGAAGAAAAAATGTGGTGTATAAAACGCCGGAGAAGTGGTACATAAATCCTCAATAAGCACACCAGAGAGAAAAAAGACAAAAGAAATAAAAAAATTGGTCAAGTAACGAGCCACTTGAAGGACTAAGTTATTATTGATCGATCGATATCGATCTCGCCGCAGCAGGCCGTATATTAAGTTGCTAGGAAGGTCGGGTTTGGTCGTAAAACGTATCGTGAACGGCATAAAAATAAAATAATAATTACCAGCATTCTTCTGTTGCTTCCTTTCGCGCAGCCTCTTCTGATACGGCCGTCTCTCGTAAAATTATGCGTGCATCAAAGCTTAGATTCACGTGTGGAGGATAATCGCCTGAAAGAGTCGCGGTGTTGAGTGTAATTGGAAAAGACTTTCTAGGCCTCTCCGACTCCGTTCAACTTCTTTCGCCTTAGGATCGGTGGCATTGGTGGCGGCATCATGTCCGACTCGGAGATGATACCACTACTGATCCTCCTGTTGCTTCCAGCCATACTTCCTGCTCCGCCTTGAACGGTATGCATGCTTTTCCTCCTAGGGATCGCGCTGCCGTTGGCCACCGGCGTTCCAGAAACTGCCCGTACGGTCCCGGACTCCGCTCTGGAGAGACCCCGTCTGGGTGTTGCGAAGATATCATCGGACAGCCCGCCAATTGAGGATCTGGGTGTCGATGAGGATTTGGAAGAGGGCTTTGTGTAATCCGGTAGGGGGATCTGTGAGACACCGCTTGTGCTCGCTCGTGATGAAGGCCGGCTTACGCTTTGGCCGGTTGTGGAGAACGATAGCCTTGATGATGTCCGGGAGGAAGGTCTCGAAGATGGCGTTCCGTTCATTGCTTCCGCCATCTGCCCGGCAAATGTCCGGCTCATGCTGTTGAACCTGTCATCGACGGATGCTGATGTGACCGATGAAGCTGTGGACGAAGGTCGCTTCCCTCGTCTCACTGTCACGCTCATCGGTGGCATGTAACCGGTGTTGCCGATATGTGGGGAATTCCTCCTCGGTGGTGTCCTTTGAACGGGTGGGGGCATCTTAGATCTTGCAGTTTGGACCCTCTTCTCCAATCGTTGCATCTGTCCTATCAGACCACGGATCTGAGTGAGAGACTTTGAGTTCGCGACAGGAATGCCAGAGTTAGTAACCGTGCCAGTGAGCCGCCTTTGCTGGGCGCTGCTTAAGTTGGCGACGGATGGCGTTTTCTTCGGAATGGACTTGTAGTGCGCGGGTCGTGGCGTCATGAGCTGGTCGTAAGGTGTTGGTATCCTCGACGAGGTTGTGGAAGTTTCCGAGATTGGCGGTGAAGGAGGTGTAGGAGATGAGAAATCGCCGTTGGGCGTGCCCCTCGATCTCTTCGGCGTGGGTGATATGGATGTGGGCGTGGTGGGGACTTCTGGCATGGGGGATTGGAACCTGGGGTTTGATGTCCCCTGTCTTGCCATGAGATACTTCTCTTGTGATATCTCGGCTTCGACTTTGAGCTCCGCCAGCTCGTCCTTCAGCCTCTGAACGTCGATCCTGAGATCCTCCCGTTCCTGTTCCAGCGTTTGGATTTCCGATTCGTTCATCGCATTGCGCTCGATGGCCATGTTGTACTTGGATTCTAGGTCGTCGAAGGATGACTTGACGATCCGCTCGTTCCGTTCGAAATCGTCATTGGAAACTTCCATCTCTCGTATTCTAATCTGAGCTGTTCTGTACTTTTCACGCAGCTCGGTGATTTCCTTTTGCAGCTGGCTTTGGACGTGGTTGGCTTCTTCCTTGGATGTTTTGAATTTGGTCTTCCACTCGTCGACCTCGTACTTGAGGCCCTCGTTCTTCTTCTTGAGGTCCTCCTGGACTTTTTCTTGCATTTCCAGCTCCTTCTCCAGCTCCTTCTCCAGCTCCCGCGAGAAACCTTGGAACTCGATGAGTTCCTGCTCCATGTTTGCATACTGGCCCTTATACCATTCGACCTCGTCCTCCGTGTTCAGCCAATCCGGCTTGCGCGGAGAGGACGCAATATCCACGTCCGCCATGCTGACTGGTGATGCTGGCTAACAGCGGTAGTGGCAGTTTTCTTTACGGAAGGGGTCGGTGTTTTACGATTAGGGGCGATAGGTAAAAGCGGGGATTTATGGTGGAAGAATGGAGTCGTACGAATCCCAGCTCACGGTAAGAAGATGGAGGTTAAGTCGATTGATGATATGTTCTTCAACTTGTGCTTATGTTTTTCGTTCGATATTGAGGAGAGAGCAGAAAATGTCGCAAAATCCCCTTCTCCTATCCAGACTCGGGGTCGTCGTTGCCAAGCGCCACAGAGTCCTGGTAATTGACTAGCTTAAAGGAGGGAGAGAGGAAAAAAAGAGAAGAGAAAAAGAAAAAGAGAAGGTCTCGAAGCTCCAAGCGAGCGAAAGTTGGAGAAGAGATAAAATAAAAAAGAAGTCGGAGCTATCCGGCAGCTTGAAGTTCTGGCCTGTTCTCGACGAATTGTCGTTGCAGTTGTCGTCGTCGTCGGTGGGGGGTGTGCTACAAGGGGGTTTGAGCAGCAGCAGCAGCAGAAGGAGCACCGGCGACGGGAAAAGGAGGCGAAAATTGAGCTATATACTCTGCCGGGTCATTTCCCGAGCGCAGAGCAGAAACCAGAGCCGGTTCGGAAGCTCGAGAGACAGCGTCGCGGGAAGGGAGAGGGAGAAGAGAGCTATTTTTTGCTGTGAGACCGTCTGTCGGTCTGTCGGGGCGGCCGGGAGGGAAGAGTGTCGTAGAGCGGGTGTGGAAGCAGTGATGTGTCGTTCCGGGTTTTACTTGGCGGCGAAAATAAAACAAAAACGAGAAACCGGCGTCGAGGCGAAAGCGGAAGGCGATACGTTACCTGTGCAGAGATGTCGGTCGAAGGAGGTCGTCGCAGCAGCACCAGCGTCGGGTTGGGGCTCTGTCGAAGGGGGCGACGACCTGCTGTTGGTACTGTTGGCGATGGCGGTGATGATGCTGATGAGGTTGGGAAAGGGCCGGGCGGTGTTGTGGTGGGATGCCTCGCACTTTTGAACAGCAGACAGAAAGACGGGCACCAGCCAGCCAGCCAGCCAGCCAGCAGGTTTCCCTCCCCGGCCAACAGCACCACCCACACCCACACCGCACCGCACCGTCCTGCGCTGCGCTACGCTATCGGACAGAGAGGGCTCCTCCTCCACTCAGCAAGCACATGCCACCTACCTCTGTGCTGGGGCAGGTCGGTGAACAGCTCAGCAGCACAGCCAATTAGCCAGAGTGCTCCTCCTCTGCAGAGGAGTGCCAGCGGTAATTTCAGTGGTGCGGAACAGGGGCCAGCAGCTTGGGGCAGCAGCAGCTAGCCTGCTTCTGCAGCAGCCATCGTCGATAAGCGACAGCCAAAACAATAAACAACGCACCAACAACACCCGCCCGAAGCCATGGAAACCACCACCCCGTAACTACACTAACTAACCATCTACTTAACTAAATATCTATCTACCCACAGCGCTACCACGAGAGGAGGGACGGCGTGGGAATCACTGCTGGACTGAGCGTGGTTGCTATAGCTGTCATCTGTCATCCCGTCGACGGTCTTCGGCTGGACTGGCCTCCTTTTCGGGCCCCCAACCTTCTCCAGTCCGTCCTGCCCCCGTCGGACGCCGGCTGCTTCGTCCGTCTAGTGGCATTCCAGACAGCGACCGCCCAATGCAGCCCAGAATTATGGCAAATGATTGCCCCATCCGGCCGTGGCCCTCCTCTCTCTTCTTGAAACTCGTCAACTGGGCCACCACCGTCCAACGGGAGCCTCTCGTCAGGGATGCGCATCCTCAATTTTAAACCTCCAGTAAGCCCAAAACGGCCGCGAATATGATAATTCTAATTTTGAATTTCAATTCTCATGATACACGTATTGAATATAGCATATCGTCTCTGTATATATTTTATTGTGTGTGCTGGAATGAAACGGCCCCAACCATGGATATGCCCGGGATTATCATGTGCCACTTGCAGGCTAAACCTTGTGGCGAGAATGTCAAAAACAATGAATAAAACATTTCTTAACACCCTGCGATATCGCCAAACAAACGACATCAGATGATACCAAAAAAGCAGAGACGGTGAGACAAAGGACTAGACTACATATCGACTGTTTACTATCGCTCTGGTAAAAAACCTTATTATAATAGAACCCGCTTTCGTGATGACAATGATTCTGCACGACAATATATGTATACATGTACCACCGACGACACAGATAAACAAAAACAAATTGCAAACAAAAAACAACAATTACCAGCCGCTCTTTTTTTTGAAGAAAGAAAAAAATCATAATGAATTGTAACTAACGATGACGATGTCTCAGAGCTCCAGATGCCGTCTCTAAAGCTCATCCCGAACCCTCTTCGCGGCACTCTTCACCTTCTCCGTCGCACTCGAAGCGGCACTCGCAACCGAACTGGCAACCGGCGTCGAACTCCCGCTAACGATACTCGACGCGCTCTCACTAATCACACTAGCAACGCTCTCCAGGCTCTTGCTAGCCTCGCTGACAACCGACCCCGCAGCATCCGTCGCCGCCGCGGCATTCTCACCGACAACTGAGAAACTATCAGCAACAAGATCTGTCGCCTGGGCGTAGGCCGATGCCAGCGTGATGGACACCTTCTCCCCAAAACTCAACTGCGTGCCGTAAAACATCTCGCTGAGCTGCACCTTTGCGGACTCCAGCGCCTGTTCAAGCCTGACTTGCGCGGACTCTGCGTACGTTTTCTCCTTGCCGTAGAAGGCAACGGAGACGGAATCGCTGATTCTCGAATTCAAGGACGAAGCAACCGACGAAGCGGACGATGCTCCCTCGTCGACGTAGCTGCTGGCGGCCGAGTAGCCTTCTTTGATCGCCTGGTCGGCCGCGGAGTATCCATCCTTTGCGGCTTCCGCGGCATCAGAGGCGCGTTTTGCAGCGTAGTCTGTTGCTTGGCTGACGGTTTCACCAATGGTTTCGGTGACCTTTTGGAGGGTCCCCTTGGGGGTGCCGTAGATGGCGACGCTGATTTGTGTTTTGGCAGTGGAGAGGGCGTCTTGGACTTGCTGCTGGACCTTTTCCGCGGGGGAGGCTTCCCGGCCGTAGATTGCAGAAGAGACCTTTTCGGCAGCTTCGTTGTATTTTTCAGCAACCTTGGAGGTGGCGGATTCGACGGTGCCTGTTTCAGAGCCGTAGACTGCGACGGAAGCTTCTGATACTGCTGCTGCGATCTGTAGCTCTTAATTAGCATGATATTCCTAGCTAACTCGGGAATGAAAAGGAACATACCTGCGAGCTGGCAACAAGTAGGTAGCTCTCGATGGCAGGCGGCGGGGTCATCATCGCGCCAGCAGCACTGCTGAGAGAGCTGTATGCTTCTGCAGCGGCATCTGTAGCTTGAGCGATGATGGTGGGCTGAGTGTAGAGCGAATTCAGGCGTGAATAGACCGACTCTGTGAAGCTAGGTGGTTTCCCAGAGACGAGCTCGCTGACGAAAGCCTTCATCTGCTCATATCTTTCATCTAAGACTTCTTGTGCCGTAGTGGCAGCAGCGAAGGGAGCTGCGAGGAGCAGTAAAGAGACATGAAACCGCATTTTTCCCGACAAAAGTACTGTTAACCTTGCGGTTTGAATGAAGTAGACGATACAGAATTCAATATCCGTATTCTGATATTGAGTTATTTGGGTGTTTTTTAATCTATTTCTGAGAGGTTGCAAGTAGAAGAGGAGAGAATGAAGCCCTGATGAGGTGATGTGGTTGGAACGATACTGTTCTGTGGAGGGGCAGCAGCAGTTATGTCATCGCCAGTGCGAATTCCGGCCGTGTTTAGCAGAGCGGCGAGCAATCCTGTCGCGCCTTCTCGCAGCAGCCAGCCATGTCGTCATAGCGCATCACCGCCAAACCACCGCCAAACCACACGCTTTCCAACGTCGGCCTGTGTTGCCCCCATTCTGCACCCTCACATGATAAAGTAACATCTTATTTGCAGGAGTATATGGCGCCTGGTATCGAGGCTAGAGTATATGTATTGTCTTGTTTTATAATTTTATATCGAGATGGGTATTCGTGAGTGAGCCACGGTTAGATTGAGCCCTGCGGGTCCTCACATGGAAAGCTATCACTCCAGCAAGGGTCTCCAATTAAGCCTTCAGGACCGGCTCGACCCCTTCCTCATAGTCCAACCACTCCCACCTCCCCTGCCGATCCTCTTCAGACAGGCCCTCCGCCTTTGTCGCGATCGCCACGCAATATCTCCCCTCCAGTCCCTCCCTCTGCACTCTCTCAACCTCGAAATACCACTCGCTCCCTTCCCTCCTCTCCGGGCCTTTCCCCAACCATAACTGTACACCCCTCGACCTCTCCCCGCTGTCCAGCGTCTCCTTCACCCCTTCCAATCCGAATTCTACGGCCGTCAGATCGGTCACCAATCCGGTACCCACGGCCTTCACATACGCCTCCTTGACCGTCCAATTCAAATGGACGCCTTTGACCACCTCCTCCATCTGCCCTTCCTCATCTCCCGCCATACCCCGCAATCCCCCCGTAGCCCCCTCCATCTCCCATCTAGTAAACACCCCGCCCTGCTCAAACCCATCCGCCCATTCGAAAACCGCGGCCAAATTTCCCTCTATATACCTCGGCCGCTGCTCGTAATCCGCCACGTCCACACCAATCCCGCCGCCGGCGTCCTTCCCACCGCCATCGTCTTCACGGGGCGGATCCAGCCGTGACGTTATGGCGACCACCCCTCCGTGATGGGAGACGTTATATTCCAACCCTTCGACCCCGCCATCGGTACCGACGAACACGGGTCTACCGCCTTGAACACCACCAAAGTTCCGCACGATCGTCACATCGCGGAAGGGGATGTTCCGGAACTTCGAAACGAGCAGGTGCTGAAGTATCTGTGAGCCCAGTGCTAGTTTCCTATCCGAGGGGCGGAAGAACTTCAAGACGTGCGAGTGGGTCGACGAGGGGAGGTAGTTTAAAGTTTGCGTGAACTATCAAGCATTTGAACCGTTTAGTAATCCTTTTTCGTCGTCGTACGTGTAAGTGTAAGTGTGAGGTGTGTCTCTTTTGTGAATTAGGAGGAATACCCACTTCCTCAGGTGTATTCCACAATGGTTCGACATTGAGGAGCCATCTTATCAGAGGCATTCCAAAAGGTGTGCGGTCACTTTTTTTCAAAGTTTTTTGGACTAGAAGGAAAAGAGAGAGAGAGAGAGAGAGAGAGATGTTGGAAAAGTTATCCAAATCGCCGAACAGTCTAATGAACGGTCCTATTCGCACCAACACACACGCTTCCAAAAAGTGACAAATTCGCCCCATATATATAAGAAAGGAAAAAAAAAACACTACTAACAGAAAGAAAATAAAATATTGCTCTACGGCTACAATGACAATACAAAGAAGCGAAAAAGAAAACAGACAGAAAGGATATATATACTTAAGTAGTAAAAAAGGAGAGAAAAAAAACAAAGAACCCAATCCTCGTCTATACATTTCGCCCATCTAATGACCCTAGTTTGAACCAACTTTGAGCTTCCAACTTTCTAGCACCCCATTTCTGAAAAATCCCATCTCCCCATCTGCAAGTTTCTCATATCAGTTTTAATTCTTCTTTTTCGAATCTCCCAGCCCCATGGCTTCAAGCTCCGTCACCATCATAGTCCGGACCTTCTCCACCAACCCGTCGATTTCCTCTTTCGTCCCAGTCATCCCCTTGGTCTCCACCTTACTCAGCACCTTGACCCGAACCTTCCCGCTCTCGAAGCTCATGGCCTTCAAGTTTAGTATGTGACTGTAGTTCTGAATCACCACGGGAACGATCGGAACCTGCGCCTGGACGGCTAGATGGAAGGCGCCCTTCTTGAAGGGGAGCATGGTCGTCGTTGTAGCGTAGGAGCGGGTTCCTTCCGGGAAGATCCAGACGGACTGGCGGCGTGTTTTCATTTCTTTGGTGGCATTGTCGAAGGCTGTTAAGGCGCTTTGGCGGTTCGCTCGATCGATGAAGATGGTACCGCTGAGGGCCACTGTAGAATATCCTGTTAGTAGGAATGGACTTTGCAAGATTTGCGATAGTAAGGGTGTGATTAAACGTACTGAACCAGCCGAGGAAAGGCATGTGCTTGAGACTGCTCTTCGCGCTGACGCTGCAATATTTCGGGAATATCTGTAACTATCTGTTAGCTTTCCATCAATCTCGAGAAGCTGGCGGTATATCAAAAGCCGTACCCTGCCTAGAGCCAAAACGTCCAATTCCCTATTCACAGTAAATATACTTGGTTAGCTACATCCCATTTCTAGTAAAGAAACTCAAAGAGAGAGTGAGAGAGAACAGGGAAACATACGACTGATGGTTCCCAACAAACACCACAGGTCTATCACTCCACATTCCCTCCTCGTTCTCCATCACAAACTCCACCCCGATAGCCGGGCCGAGGGTGTATGTGAACGCCCGGGCGACGGTCCATTGCGCAATCCCGACATTGCCAATCGCCCTGAGGAATATCGATGCAACGACGCCGTAGAGCGCGCAGACCACCATGAGGATGTAGCCGACCATGATGCGGGCGCCGAAGCGGGCGATCTTGGAGACATTGCCCAGCAGGGCGAGGACGAGGGTGAGGAGGGCGTAGACGGCCATGAAGATCGAGAGGTAGTAGAACATTATTGTCTATTTTTTGTTCGGAAGAAATTCGATATTCTGGGTGTGGGCGGCGGATCGGTTATATTGTGGAGGGGGGCGGGGTGGTGGGACCCTCCTGCCTTTCGTCGATTCGGATTTTCTGCCTTTTCGGTGGAGGGAAAGTGAGGGGGAGGGGGAGGGGTGCCTGTAGACGGCGGTTGGTGACCTGGCTGGTTCGATGATGTGTGTGCGCGGACGAGGGGGAGGATCGCGGGGTATGCGTGGTTAAGGGTTAGCAATGGCTGGCCATGACGGGTCATACGAGCAGGAGCGGATCCGGGGCGTCAAGAGCACTAATATAAACAAGAAGATGTCATGAGGAAGCCGTTCAGGAACCAAGCCAGCTGCCATCTGCGACAAGTCTCGTTTGCAGGCTGGCCAGGTGCAGGCAGGTGGGGACTGCATTAGCACGCTGGTTACCGAGGTCTGCCCTCCGCCTGCATGAAAACTGAAAATTTTAATCAATTTGTCTCCGCCCTTCGAACAAACTTCTGTGCTCTCTCGGCTCCTGAAAATTTGCTGGACTATCACAATCAGGAGAATCAATAGAGTCCTCTGCGGCTGCGGCGATTTACCGCCAGGCAGCTGCGAACCGTGAAGCTCGGATGTGGAGTACATGATGAAATGGTTGAGGATCAAACCACGAGACCTGCCCGACCCGATGACGATGCTGCTCAGAACGGCCGCCCGGCTTTGCAGCTGGTCGGCTGGCCTCCCGAACACATGCGCACACCGTCCAAGACGCCTTTTCTGTTGGGCAAAAAGTAACCAACGGACGGGGGTTGGCTCGTTGACATGGGTGCCCGAAGCTCGATTGTTGGATAGCCCTCCAACAACACAGCTGAGTCAAACACATTAATGCATTGGACCTCACTATCGATATCAACGCCGGTCCTGAAATAGCCATCTACTTTACTCCTAGAGTGCTGGGAAATATCTGAATAATAATAATAATAATAATAAATTATAGCCTCGCTCGTGGTCTCTACTGTTAAGATATATGGCAGCGCCGCGAGAACATACATCTTAAACTAAAAATCAAGTGTTAAAATTGTAAATAAAGATCTTTTAGGGGCCGAATGGTACACCTCGATGCATATATTACTCTGGTATTTCAAGCCACACCTAATCTTACTAAGTCTACCATGATGTATTCCATATTTCATCAGCGGGTTTGCATCAGAATTCTCCAAGTCATTCTAATAATATTTTAACGAGCCTTGGATCATGTTACAATTCAAGAGTTGATACCTTCTGCTCATTTTATTTTTGATCCTCATAGGTTAACTAGTCTCGCTTGGGTCACAGACATTTGATTTCAATTCACGTCTTTGTTCAAAAGAATACTGACATGTCTGCCATATATATGGAGTATGGACGATACCATATTGATATCTAGGTCCACTCTAGTCGTATTTGTGTGATAGGTTTCAGAATCATCAGATCTGATTACATCAAATATTCTTGGGATGGCAGCGTACAACACCCGTGCCATAATATTTTCCTCAGGACATTGACCTACTTCATTAATGATGCCGATTTTCAGAATTTAAGACGGGCTCCCTTACCTCCATCGCATGTAGTACGAAGGTGCACTGGCGGTCTCAGGAGAACAAGGAGCTAAATTGGGACTCGTAATTTTCAAATGAGAGGGACACATGCAAGTTGCGTGTTTTCTCCAGAACCCCGCGTATTCGCTGTTAGTTGAGATCCGCAAGGGAATTCATAGTCGATCTATCTGAAATGGAGGCCCAATGTCCGTACTCAACTCCAGGAAGTACCATCCGTCGCGAGCTGGATTACCTTGAATGTCATCCGACTGCAATACATGAGAGACAGAGCACAGATTAGCACCATATGTAGGTAAGTAGATCCTCCTTCGTGACATGGGCTTTATCCCGTCAACTTTTACTATTTTCATGTTTAGAATTGCCTGCCCTGCCTCAATAGTGTATAAGTCTGAAGAATTCCCATGGGAATGATCCAAAGAAACCAGTGACAACGGGTGTCATATGAATCTACCAAAGTGACGATTTAAGCCGTACATAGCTATTGAGATGCTGTCAAAAGAGTGGATCCACATGCATCGAGTCTGAAACATGTGGTATTTTGTAGTGTAAGTGATATCTCTGGCTTCATCTGATAGCCTGCTCATATGGTTCACGAGACGACTGCTCATGGTATTTGAACCACCACTATTGCGTACATATATACAGTATATTGCAATAGTGCAGCCTGCCGGTTATGATTATATTACTATATATATGTCGCCCCACTAGGAATTTCGTTCGTATTTGACGCTTTCTTCCAGCAGTTGCTCATAGTCGCAGCACGTGATACCCTGTGAACTTAGACGTCGAATCTTGCTGATAAAATCGCCGAAATAATTAATCTATATATATAGTTTCTGAGCAAAATGTGCAAAGAATGTTAAAGGAGTCTAAACCGTTATTTTGGATGCATATATGATATCGATAGATTCCCACATTCAGATAATTTGTTGATTAGCCGCCTCGTCGCTACACTACTACATTTGGACCCCAAGAGTTGAGAGCTTCTGCTAAATATAAATTGGTTATTCTATAACCTTTAGTAAGGAACGAATGGTGGTGAAGAAGAGGAGGAGAGGTGAGAAAGTTGGGGAAGATAGCTGTTTATTATACTGAGAGCAATCACAGAAAGAGCCAACTAAGACTTCCGAGCGTTCTTGCGACGGGAGATCAGAGAACCCCATTAACACAATCTTTTAGTTTCCATTTTACGCAATTTACACCCCAGAAGATTCCAGGAACGCTCTCTTGGAGATTCTGTTCAAAAAATGTTCGCTCAATTAATCGCACCGAAAGGTCTCCAAGTTATTAAATAGCTCTATAAAATGCATGTATTATCTACATTCTAGAAAACTCCATTAATACAGCTACACCCCCACCACGCACATCATGCCGTCCGTGTCCAGGTAGTCCATTTAGAAAGCAAACACCTGGTGGTCCAACTTGCTCACTGGCTTGGCTGGCTGGTACCCCAATGCCTTGCAATGTGTCTTCATAGCCGAAACCATAGGTGGAGGTCCACAGATCAGAATCTTGATATCGTTCGCCGGAGCCGGGCACCATGCCTATAAAACCACCATACTTATTAGCACATTCCGTCCTCTAACCACCATAAATAATAGAGAATAGTAATATAACTCACCTTGATCATATCCGCAGTAACAAAGCCAACACCACCGTTCCATCCTTCCGGTGGGTTGTTCAAAACGTAGTGTATCCTGAACCTCTCCTTCTCGGTCTCTGCGAGCTCGTCCAAGTCCTCTCTGAGCAGGATATCGTCCTCGTTAACGTTGGCAAAAATGAGATCGACGACGGTTTTATCGGCCGGGTTGCGCAGGATGGCTTTGATGATTTGCAGCATGGGTGTGATACCCGTGCCACCAGCGATCATGCCGATGTGAGAGCACATGTTTGGAGAGTAGGTCATCTGTCCCTTGGGGCCTTTGACTTTGAGGGTCTGTCCGACTTTGAGTTCCCAGATGTGCTTGGAGATGTTGCCTGTCGGGTAGGTTTTGATGAGGAGCTCGAAGTAGCCCCTGTTGAGGTCCGAGGAGATAGGGGTGTAAGAGCGGGCCATGTCGTCGCCATTGATGTTGGCGCCGACGGAGACGTGCTGGCCGATGGGGAGGCCGAGGATGTCGTTTTCTTCGGGGAGGGCGAAGCGGAAGCTGGAGTTTCGGTTTCACATCAGTAAGCTGCGGTATCTTGTAGAAATAGCGCATGAGAGGGCATCATCGTACATGGCAGTATTGTGGTTCAGCTCGGTCTTTTCCTTCAATTGGAACTCCTGGAAGACGTCAGGCTTGAGGACCTTCCGTGGGGCTGCATTTGGACGAAGACGATTAGCAAATCTTAATTTGAAACTTAAAAGACTCGGCATAGAATAGAAACTCACCTCCACGGAAGACTTTAAAGGCCGCCAGGGTGACGGCCAGAACGACGGCGTACCCAACCCATTCGATCTTGACGATTGCGGTGCCCACTACCAGAAGACCCATTGGGATGTATAAGCCATGGAGCGGCGTCGAGATCAACGCAACCTGTTGCTCTGCCTTACCCATTGTGAAATGATATTTGGGAAAAGAAAAGAGTAAGTTTCCCCGGATGACGAACTGCGAGTTATCTGGGGAAGAGAAGAGAGGAAGAAGAAATGGAAAGGGAGGGCCGGACCTGGTTGTGGCAGCGGTGGTGTTGGTGGTGGTACGATCGGGACCCTGTCGACCAAAGCGGAAAGAAAAAAAATGTTTGGGTGGAAAGAAGCACAAGCAAAGCACAAGCTCCGACGCAGCTACCAGAACGGTGGCAGCCCGTACCTTTTCCCCATTCGATGCGGCAGGTTTGTTGGGCGAATAACAGCAGGTCTTTCGGCTGCCGACAATCCAATCATCTCCCTCGAAGGAATATCCGGGCACTTTGGTACGTATACCGGACAGGAAAGCGAATGTTATAAAGGGACCCGGTGAGACAGCTGGGTGGAAGCTCTGAGACGGGCCATCTCGAACCGCCCAAGCTTCACAGAAGGTTTACGCTTTACTTATAAGCTCTTAAGCCACAGGTGGAGCACACATCACCACTACAACCGTAGCAAGTAGCAATTAATAGTGCCATGTAGTCACGATATAAAGGCCATGCATCAGCCCCAACGACCCTCCTGTACCCCCAAAGTACCGTAGCTTAAAACACCTGTTCCTAATACCGTATTCTTTAAATAATATCGCACCCGGAAGAACGTGTACGTAGCAATAATGACAGCGACAATGACAATGGCCGCTCCCGCCGTCCCCCTCCCGAAGAACGACGTCTACATTCCCACCCAGAAGGACCAGGAGATCCTCGACACCCCAGAGCACCTCTTCAAAGTCCACACCTGGTTCGACCTCAACTCCATCATAGCCGAAAACCGGCTCGAGGACCTCAAGCGCCGGCCCGGTGATCTTCGACGGTACCTGGAATGGGGTGCGAACACGCGTAATGAGTACGGCAGCGTGTTGAAATTTATCCTCACCCAGCGCCTGTTCTGGGAAGGTGATTTGACCGCCAGGAATCCCGTACCATTTGAGGACGAAGGTTTGTTAGCTCTAAAAAAACAGTTTCCCTTATTTCGAAATTTTGCTAGCAAAGAAAGAAAAACAATAATTAAAAAATTTTAACACCCTAGTAAGAAAATTAGAGGCATGCTGATAAAAATTTGGTTACTCGTGTAGAAGACACAAAAATTCTGTTCAACGACTGGCCTTACGGACTGGAACCCGGTATCGCGCATATCGTCGTGTGGACGAAAGCCGAGATCCCCATCGACCCGGCTTCCGGCGACGTGACGGAGGGCTCGCGGAGTCTGATTGTTGATTTTGTGAACAAGACGTTCGTGGGAGAGCTCGGGATACCCGCTGAGAACGTGCTGTGGTTCAAGAACTGGGCGGCGCTCCAGAGCGTCCGGACGGTCGAGCACATTCACGTCCTCGTTAACACAAACGGGATAGAAGGGGCAATGGACAAGCTCAAGTCAATTGCCCACTAAACCACCCCTGTTTTTGCTACTCTTTGATAGATTTGGGTAGAAATAGACTCGCGCACAATAGACTTTTTTCTTCTTCACAAGCTTACGAATTTACTACGTTTGGTTTTTACAGTGGGAGAGAGTTTATTTGAGTTCAGAAGTGTATTATCTGGCAAGCAGTGCTGCTTTATTCGTGATCATAACCTAAAGTCCCTTCATGTGATAAACGCCCACCAGCCCTATAATAACATGAAAACGGTGGAAAAAGCTTGTAGCAATACACATTACGAAAAGTACAGGGAAAAAAGCAGATCCGAGAAACGAGCACAAATGCAATTCCATTCGAGTTTGGAGAAAAAAGGAGTCGAGAAGCGTTGAGGGTATATTCGTTAATTGTTTATTTGGTCATGAACATTACATCCCGTACGGCAAAGACGTATAACAATGTCCCAGTCAAATAGGAGTAATCAAAGGACTCGATGGAAGATGGAAAAGTATAATTGCATTGGCCAGTTTCTCGAACGCTGCCAACCAAACAAAGGGGGAAACAAGTCCAACAGGTGTTGGATGTTTAACCACCGAAACCGTAGAGGGTACGTCCCTGACGCTTGAGAGCGTAGACGACGTCGAGGGAGGTGACAGTCTTTCGCTTGGCGTGCTCACTGGAGGATATATGTTAGGACGTGTTTGTTTACTCGATGAGAGTGTTGAGTAACAGGTACTTACGTGTAGGTGACGGCGTCACGGATGACACCCTCGAGGAAGGTCTTCAAGACACCACGGGTTTCTTCGTAGATCATAGCGGAGATACGCTTGACACCACCACGACGGGCGAGACGACGGATAGCGGGCTTTGTGATACCCTGGATGTTGTCACGAAGAATCTTTCTGTGACGCTTGGCACCACCCTTTCCGAGACCCTTTCCACCTTTGCCACCTGTTGAGACGCGAAAGACACGTTAGCTATATGAGCTGCATAAAAAAATAAAAATGAAAATGAAAATATCGAAAAAGATTTAAGCTTGCCGAAAGGCAAAAGCTATTATTAGAAGCGCAGGTGTAGATGTAAGGTACTTACGTCCAGTCATGTTGATAAATTAGTAATGGGGAAGTAAAAGGGTTATTTTTGGGGTTGAAGTCTGTCGACGCGTAGGTTTATTTTTGTATGTGTTTGGTGTTCAGAGGAGAGAGGAGACCAAAGGGAAGAGGAAGGGAAGGGAGAGGGAAACAGGAGCGAAATGGGCGGGGGAGAGGCTTGGTTAAATAGCAAGCGAGCCGGGCTGCCAAATCAATTGTAAAATGGACGTGCGGATTAATGCTGTACTTTTTAGCGTGTGTGTGTGTGAGTGCTGGGCTTGGTATTATTATCAAACTGTTTATTACACGTCCTGTTTCCTCACCAAAAGCGCTGCCGCCAGAATGGCCTTTGGGTGTGCTCGAAACCAGACGTTTTTACCGGCCGTTTTTTGTATGGCGGTTTCTGCTGCTTTTGCGCCTGTCACCTGATTTGGCGGGCAAACCTGCCGCATGCGGACTAGCTGCCGAGTTGCGCGGGCGGATGCGTTGGCCACCCACACCGCCCACACCACCCAAAACAACGCGAGCTGAGACACGAGCTCGCCCATCGGGCTAATCTAAACAAGATATCGATGATGCGAACGAGACACGGTTGACCGCCGGATCCTGCGCGTAAATGCAGCCTAACAAAGGATCTTATATATATATAATATCTTATCATAACATCGATATCGCCATCGGATTGTCTGTCCCGCAGCAAAGGACTATGCTGACTACTGCGCCTGTGCCCCTCGTACCTACTCTTGCTTGCTTACGATCTGGTCTCGTGCCTGGTGGGAGAGCGCGGGGATGTCCGCTTTTTTATTTAAATTTTTCTTTCTTTCCCCCTCATGCCTGTTCGTGATCAAGTCCCTGTTGCTAGCTAGCTACCTGCTGGATAAAGAACAAACACTCCAATGAATCCAAACCCTTACCTAGTGTCCCCAGGCATATTCTAGTAAGACAGCAAAACTGGTTGCTCGGACTGGTACAAGACGTCAATCGCACCTCTACAACATAAAGACCCCGTCTTCAAGAGAGCAAAAGCGTAGAACTCAAAGAAGAAAAACAGAAAGAAATCCTCGCTTGAAAAGATTCACCTATACTTCGTATTCTTCCCCTCCGCCGTGCGTTTCTCCATCTTTGCCTGCCTCTTACTTGCACTCGGAGCCGACATGTCGTTCGCAGCACCACCCATTCCACCAAGGGTATCGCGCATCCCCATCGCGGTCGTATAAGCAGCGTACACGCCATACAAAGGAATAACAAGCTATAAATCTCAAATTGTTACCCTAGCTGAAACTCGTGATGTTGTTTGTAAAAATAAATGCAAAACTCACCCACAACCACCAGCACCACTCTCCGAAGAAAGCGACCAAGCCCATACAGAACCAAGTAACGTAGATGACATCCCACAGCATCTCCATCATGCCCCCAGAATTGAGGTCCTCGCCGTTCTTGCGCGCATCCCGAGGACGTCCTATGCTCTCGAGGTACAGCTCGATGCCCAGCGCGGGAAGGTTCAGGAGAATATACGAGTAGATGGCACGCTTGGAGACGCTGCCATATCTGATGAAGAACCGGAAGACAATGAAAAAGATGTTGATGCCGATTGCGAGGAGGTGGAGGGTATTGAGGGAGGACTCGTTCTTACGGGCCGTGGCTTTTGCCGCTTTCTAGCACGAGGGGTTAGCTTGGTAGCCCGTTTTCGGTAGCGAAGAGGTCGCTCGCTCTGTGTGTGCGTACCTGCGCCATAGCTAGCTACTACTGGTTACGATTGCGATAACGGGCGATGAAGGAGGTATCGGGAGGGAGGAGGGCAAAGTTGTGGGCGAGGGAGGCTTCTGGAAGGGCGTGTGGAAGCTTTCTGGTGCGTTTTCTCGGGCTGGGCATCTGCAGCAGCGTCATCGTCGCGCTTTGCTTGGCAACCACGCTGGCCCACAACACCTGACCGCCACCGACGAGCTTTTTGGCCGCCGCTACCAGTCTTGTCACCGCGAGCATTTTTTTAATTTAATACAGTTTTATTGGCGGGGTAGCCGTCCGATTGGGCAGTTATAATTACTGTTGGGCCGGGTTCCACTTTTCGTCAGAAGGTAGGAGCCGCACTGCAAAAGCGAATCGAATCGAATCGAATCTTGGGGGGATCTTGAGATCTCGATTATAATTTTTTATGTGTAGGCTTTTCTTATCGCGAGGCCTGCAAAATACCTGGACCAAATTCCTCGTATCCGATCCGAGAAACGAGAAGACGAACTCGAAGGACGGACGAAAGGAGACGGCTTTAATATAATAATTTCCTTATCCTCTCTGTGGATTAAATTACGCTGCTGAACACTACCTGTTTCGAGGCCCCAACCGAAAAGACAGACGGCAATAGGCCTCAGTTTTAAATTCTCGCGGTGGGTGTGTTGGGGGTTCAACAGAATTTTTTATTTTTTTGTTTGGGGCGATCGAGGCCACTTCGTCCCGCTGCCCCTCTGCGGGCCACCACACCAGAAAAGTACAGTATACGTACCTGCAAACCGGGGCCGCCCAAAGGAGGTACCCACCGGACATTCGGACTTGGTGCGCAGGGGAAATCACCGACTCTGCCAAAAAACACCGAAGTCCGCTCTTTATAGATAGCCTCGGGAGGGCGGTCTTGGGTGTCGGGGCGGTCTTCTGTGAGTAAGCTGACGTCGGGGCGGCGACGGTGTATTGTCGGGCAGCTTGGGGAACCCCTGCAGCTCTAATCTCGTAGCGCAGCAGTAGCTCCAAACCTCAATCGATTGTCCATGGGACCTGCTCCCAATTTTGTTGACCGCCGACGTTAGCTCGCGATCGAGGCTGGAATGCCGAAAAGAAAGAAAAAAAGAAGAAGTAGCTGTGTCAGTCTTGCATTCCACGCTTATCCGCGCAATTGGGATACTTAATACGATGGGCGACCCATGAAGCTCGAGGGAACATCACCCAGATGATGCACGAGATGATTGCGTCCTGCCCGATATCGTCCCCGAACCGATAAGATTCTTGCCTATTAAACCGTCATCCGTCGTATAGCTTATTCACACTGCTTCTCGCTGCTGCCGCTCGTGCTGGGGGCGAGGGGCTTGCGCACGTTGGGCGAACGATCTTGGGATCGTTTCGGCTTAGATTGGACGGTAAACCTCCCCGTTGGCGATAGATTGATTGGATGCACCCGATTCAACCTCCCTCTCTATGATGTAGGGCCAATGCACGCCGCCTGGGGAACGAGCCAATTCACTAGCTAGCTGGAAGGCCAAATTTCATCCGTGTGCTTCGTAAGACTTGAAGAATTCGATTAACCAGGCACCCACCGAGAGAGACAGCGAGAGAGACAAGAGGGATATAATAGTCCCGCTCGCCCCTCCGCACGACGTCCCTCGATCCCTCAACCTTTTTTCTCTCTCCATCAATCATACATTTCCATCCTCTAGATTGGAGCTAGCTAGCTGCCATTTCGCACTATTAACACTCTCCCTATCAATCATTCCTCTTCTTCTCCTTCTCTTCTCTCCTCCTTAGTTTGTCCCGTAGACACTTTCTCAACCACGGTACAGCATCGTGCTACCCTGCATTCTACACTAGCTGCTCCTTTCACGACCATCCCTTGATATATCTATTCTACTTCAAAATCATCGCGCCTCTCCTCTACGACCATTTACCATTTTGAATATCAATACTTTTTAATACCATCTTTCCAATTCCCAGGAGAAAGCAAACTCGGCTAGTTTGACTTTCCGTTTCATTTCCCCAGCCTATCGCGTTCTCCCTCTCTCGAACAAACGGAGCTCTAGGTTTCCGCTCCCAACCGACGTATATACTTCCTCCCCTGAATTCCATCTAAAACACCTCTCCATCATCATTTTGTCACAATGGCAACCGACATCTCGGGCAAGATCGATACTGAGGGCTTCGGCTCGACATATGCGGCTAAGCACAAGCTCGCCTCGCATTTCATTGGCGGAAATAGGCTAGATTTAGCCCCTGCCAGCGCCGTCAAGGACTTTGTCGCCAGTCACGACGGACACACCGTCATCACAAACGTAAGAGCTCCAAATTTGGCGTGTTTTTCATCGAAGAGGAGACGAAAATTGACATTTCATTGGTAAATTTATGCAGGTTCTTATTGCGAACAATGGTATCGCCGCCGTCAAAGAAATCAGAAGTGTACGGAAATGGGCGTACGAGACTTTTGGCGACGAACGGGCGATCCAGTTCACCGTCATGGCTACACCGGAGGACTTGAAGGCCAATGCGGATTACATCAGAATGGCAGATCAATATGTCGAGGTATTATCAAATTCACCTGAAAGAGAAGAAAAAAACGTTGTCGTGATCTGCAGCGCAGCAAGCTAAAACGGGATCCTCAATGAAATAGGTTCCTGGAGGTACAAATAACAACAACTACGCCAACGTCGAGCTTATTGTGGACGTTGCGGAGCGAATGGGCGTACACGCCGTATGGGCTGGATGGTAAACTAGATATATTTCTTTGAATACCGTTGTTTTACATAAGATGGGGTGGTTTTTCTAACGTGGTTTCTTTTTATATAGGGGTCACGCGAGTGAGAACCCGAAGCTCCCCGAGTCGCTGGCGGCATCGAAACACAAAATTGTATTCATTGGCCCTCCCGGATCGGCCATGCGTTCGCTGGGAGATAAGATTTCGTCCACAATTGTTGCCCAGCACGCCAACGTGCCGTGTATCCCGTGGAGTGGAACCGGTGTAGATGCTGTCGTCGTCGACGATGCCGGACTCGTCACTGTTGCCCCGGACGTATACACTAAAGGCTGCGTTACAACACCAGAAGAAGCTCTGGAAAAGGCGCGGATAATCGGTTTCCCGGTTATGATCAAGGCCAGTGAAGGTGGTGGCGGTAAAGGTATTCGAAAAGTAGAGAATGAAGACAACTTCAATGCGCTGTTCGATCAGGTCGCTATTGAAGTTCCCGGATCCCCCATATTTGTTATGAAGCTTGCCGGTAGCGCCAGGCACTTGGAGGTCCAGCTCCTCGCCGATCAGTACGGCAACAATATCTCGTTGTTCGGACGTGACTGTTCCGTCCAAAGAAGACATCAGAAGATTATTGAAGAAGCTCCTGTTACAATTGCGCGACCGGAAACCTTCACACAGATGGAGAAGGCCGCTGTCCGATTGGGCAAGCTCGTCGGATACGTGTCTGCTGGTACCGTCGAGTACCTCTACTCCCACGCCGAGGATAAATTCTACTTCCTCGAGCTCAACCCTCGTTTGCAGGTCGAACATCCAACTACCGAGATGGTTACTGGTGTCAACCTGCCAGCCGCTCAGCTCCAGATCGCTATGGGTCTGCCGTTGCATAGGATTCGCGATATTCGATTGCTGTACGGAGTTGATACCACCTCTGCTACGGAGATCGACTTCGATTTCTCGTCTGAAGACTCTCTACAGACCCAGCGTCGCCCGACTCCTAAGGGCCACACTACCGCTTGCCGTATCACCTCCGAAGATCCTGGTGAGGGTTTCAAACCATCTTCTGGTACTATGCACGATTTGAACTTCAGATCTTCGTCGAACGTCTGGGGTTACTTCTCTGTCAGCTCCCAGGGTGGTATCCACTCGTTCTCGGACTCCCAGTTCGGTCACATTTTCGCCTACGGTGAGAACAGAACCGCTTCTAGGAAACACATGGTTATCGCCTTGAAAGAATTGAGCATCCGTGGTGACTTTAGAAACACCGTCCAATACCTCATCAAGCTCCTCCAGCTCGAAGCTTTCGAAGAGAACACGATCACCACCGGCTGGTTGGACGAGCTCATCAGCAACAAGATGACTGCAGAAAGACCGGATCCCATGCTAGCTGTTGTCTGTGGTGCTGTCACAAAAGCCCATATTGCTAGCGAAGCTTGTGTTAGCGAATATAGAACATCGCTTGAGAGGGGCCAGGTCCCATCGAAGGGGACCCTCAAAACTGTCTTCCCTGTCGATTTCATTTACGAGGGCATCCGTTATAAGTTCACCGCGACCAGATCCAGCAGCAACTCCTACCATCTTTTCATCAACGGTTCTAAGTGTGCAGTTGGCATCCGCGCTCTCGCAGACGGCGGTTTACTTGTGCTGCTTAGTGGTCGCAGTCACAACGTTTACTGGAAAGAGGATGTTGGCGCCACCCGTCTGAGCGTGGACAACATGACATGTCTCCTCGAACAGGAGAGCGACCCAACACAGCTCAGAACCCCATCGCCGGGTAAGCTGGTTAAGTTTTTGGTTGACAGCGGAGACCATGTTAAGAAGGGACAGGCGTTCGCCGAAGTCGAGGTCATGAAGATGATCATGCCTTTGATTGCTCAAGAGGATGGTATGGTTCAATTAATCAAGCAACCCGGAGCAGTTCTTGAAGCTGGTGATATCCTCGGTATCCTAGCTTTGGACGACCCATCCCGCGTCAAGCATGCCCTTGCCTTTGAAGGACAGCTTCCAAACTTTGGAGACCCGCAGATCGTTGGTACTAAACCAGCGCAGAGGTTTGAACTCCTCGTTACTATCCTCCGCAACATCCTCGAGGGATTCGATAACCAGGTTATCATGGCCCCAACGCTTAAGGAACTCATTGAGGTTCTTCGCAACCCAGAGCTGCCATACGGTGAATGGAGTGCGCAATTTGCCGCCCTGCACTCTCGTATGCCAGCTAAGCTTGGCGCCATGTTTACCACTGTTATTGACAGAGCGAAAGGCCGTAAAGCAGAGTTCCCAGCCAAGACTCTTCTCAAGACCTTTGACAAGTTCATCGACGACCATGCGCAAACTGGCGATGCCTCTGGCTTGCGTACTTCCCTCTCTTCTCTCCTTGATATCATCATCCGATACCAAGATGGTCTCAAGGTCCACGAGTTTTCCGTCATCACAACTCTTTTGGAGCAATACTGGGCAACCGAGAAAATGTTCAGCGGCCAGAATACTCGAGAAGAAGATGTCGTTTTGAGACTTCGTGACGAGAATAAGGACAGCATCGACAAGGTCGTGCAGGCGGTTCTCTCCCACAGCAAAATCGGAGCCAAGAACAACCTCATCACCGCCGTCCTCGACGAGTACCGCCCCAACAAGCCAAATGTCGGTGCTGTTGGCAAATATTTCCGCGCCCCGCTAAAGAAGTTGACTGAACTTGACAACCGTTCTACTTCCAAGGTACAGCTTAAGGCCAGAGAGTTGCTCATTCAATGTGCCTTGCCCTCGATTGAAGAACGACAGGGCCAGATGGAGCATATTCTGCGCTCCTCTGTCGTTGAATCCCGTTATGGTGAAGGCGGATGGGACCACAGAACGCCAAATGTCGAGCTGCTTAAAGAGGTCATCGATTCCAAATACACTGTCTTCGATGTCATACCTCACTTTTTCGGTCATTCCGATCCGTGGGTCTCCCTCGCGGCGCTCGAAGTCTACATCCGTCGCGCGTATCGTGCTTATCAACTCATGAGCGTCGATTACCACTACACTGATACAGAACCCCCCTTCATGATCACCTGGGACTTCTGCTTGAGCAAGATGGGATTTTCCGATGCTGGAATGCCAATAGCGCCATCCACACCGGGTACACCTACTGCAGACAAATCGAACCCATTTAAGAGAATAGGATCTATTAGTGATATGAGCTTCCTTGTCAAAAATGCAGAGGCCGAGCCCGTTAGGAAGGGTGTCGTCGTTCCCATTGCATATCTCGAGGAAGCAGAGGAATTCCTCTCCAGAGCTTTGGAGCTTTTGCCGAAGAAGATGGCTAAATATGGAGGCAAGGGGTTGATGCCGGATCTCTCTCGCCGGAGACCACAGCCAGTGAAGACTGAAGAAGAAGACGATCTCAGCAGTGTCTGCAATGTTGCTGTCCGAGATGTGGAAAACTTGACAGACACAGAAATCTCGGAGAAGATTACTACCTTGATGCAGGAGAGCACGGATGAGCTCCTCGCTCGCCATATTCGCCGTGTCACTTTCATCTGTGGCCACAGGGACGGCACTTATCCTGGATACTTCACCTTCCGAGCACCCAACTACGTCGAAGATGAGAGAATCCGTCATATCGAGCCAGCTTTGGCTTTCCAGCTTGAGCTTTCTCGTCTCTCCAACTTCAACATCACACCAGTCTTCACAGAGAACAGAAACATTCACGTCTACAAGGCCGTTGGCAAGAGCGTTCCTTCTGACCAACGCTACTTCACTCGTGCAGTAGTTCGACCTGGCCGTCTTCGTGATGATATCCCTACCCCCGAGTACCTTATTTCTGAGACGGATCGTCTCGTTAGTGACATTCTTGACGCTTTGGAGATTGTTGGTAACAACGGCACCGATCTTAACCACATCTTCATCAACTTTTCGCCAGTCTTCCCTCTCGAGCCAGAAGAGGTCTTCTCCGCTCTTGGCGGCTTTATCGATCGTTTCGGAAGACGCTCGTGGAGACTTCGTGTCACTACCGCCGAAATCCGCATCGTCTGCTCTGATCCTGCCACTGGTATCGCCACTCCTCTCCGTGTGATTATCAACAACGTTTCTGGTTACGTTATCAAATATGAAATCTACTTTGAGCAGAGGAACGAGAAGAAGCAATGGGTCTTCCACAGCATCCCCGTTGAGAGTAATGCTAAGCCTGGATCCATGCATCTGCGACCGGTTAATACCCCGTACGCTACAAAGGAAGCTCTCCAGCCAAAGCGATACAAGGCCCACCTGATGGGAACTCAGTACGTCTATGACTTCCCGGAGCTCTTCCGTCAAGCTATCCAGAACAGCTGGGATAAAGCTGTCAAGAAACACCCTGAGCTCAAGAAAGCGATGCCACAACCGGGTACCTGCATCGATTACAACGAACTCGTGCTTGACGACAATTATAGCCTGGTTGAAGTCAACCGAGAGCCTGGTACCAACACCCACGGTATGGTCGGATGGCTTGTCACCGCCAAGACACCAGAGTACCCCAAGGGCCGTAGATTCGTGATCATTGCCAACGATATTACGTTCAAGATTGGTTCGTTCGGACCGCAGGAAGATAGGTTCTTCAATGCGTGCACTGAACTTGCCAGGAAGTTGGGCATTCCCAGAATCTACTTGTCCGCGAACTCGGGTGCTCGCATAGGTATGGCTGAGGAATTTCTTCCACTGTTCTCCGTTGCGTGGAACGATCCTGGCAAGCCAGAGGCCGGGTTTAGGTACTTGTATCTGACGCCTGACGTCCACGCTAAGTTCAAGGAGAGTGGGCGGGAGACCGTCCTTACGGAGCGGGTTGTGGAAGATGGAGAGGAAAGGTACAAGATTACTACCATTATTGGTCAGGAAGACGGTCTTGGTGTTGAGTGTTTGAGGGGTTCTGGTATCATCGCTGGTGCTACCTCGCGCGCTTATGATGATATCTTCACGATCACGCTTGTTACTTGTAGATCTGTTGGTATCGGTGCTTACCTCGTCCGTCTTGGGCAGCGTGCCGTTCAAATTGAAGGACAACCAATTGTAAGTTTCATTAACCATATTTTTAAAATAAATTTGGGAATGTTTGATAGCTAACGTGAATTTACAGATCTTGACTGGTGCTCCAGCTATCAACAAACTCTTGGGTCGTGAGGTCTACACCTCCAATCTTCAACTTGGTGGAACCCAGATTATGTACAAGAATGGTGTTTCCCATCTCACCGCATCTAATGACTTCGATGGAATTACGAAGATTGTGTCGTGGTTGTCCTACGTTCCGGATAAGAGGAACTCCCCTGTCCCAATTCTGCCATCCAGTGACCCATGGGATCGTGAGATTCTCTACATGCCACCACAGAGGGAGCCATACGATGTTAGGTGGTTGATTGGCGGCAGGCAAGACGAGATGGGCTTCGCGTCAGGTCTCTTCGATCGCGATTCCTTCCAAGAGACTCTCAGTGGATGGGCCAAGACTGTCGTCGTCGGCAGAGCTAGACTCGGCGGTATCCCCGTCGGTGTTATCGCTGTCGAGACCCGTTCCGTCGAGAATGTTATCCCTGCGGATCCTGCCAACCCAGACTCGACCGAGCAAATCAACATGGAAGCCGGACAAGTTTGGTACCCCAACTCCGCGTTCAAGACCGCCCAGGCGATCAACGACTTCAACAAGGGTGAACAGCTACCACTCATCATCCTTGCCAACTGGCGTGGCTTCTCCGGTGGTCAGCGTGACATGTACTTCGAAGTCCTCAAGTACGGCGCCTACATCGTTGACGCGTTAGTTAAGTATCAGCAACCGATCTTTGTCTACATCCCACCATTCGGCGAACTCCGTGGAGGATCCTGGGTCGTCATTGACCCTACCATCAACTCGGACATGATGGAAATGTACGCCGATGAAGAGGCCCGTGGTGGTGTCCTGGAGCCTGAGGGTATCGTCGGTATCAAGTACCGCCGCGACAAGCAGCTAGAGACCATGACCCGCCTAGACCCTACATACGCCGAGCTCAAGCAGTCTCTTGAGAACAAGGAGTTGACTCCGAGCGAGCAGTCTGATATCAAGGTCAAGATGACTGAGCGCGAGAACCTTCTCATGCCCGTCTACTCTCAGATCTCGCTGCAGTTCGCTGATCTCCACGACCGCGCGGGCAGAATGAAGGCCAAGGGTGTCATTCGTGCAGAATTGCAATGGCACCAAGCCAGAAGATTCCTATACTGGCGTCTGCGCCGCCGTCTCAATGAGGAGTACATTCTCAAGAAATTGGTTCTTGTGTCGAAGAATATGACGAGAGCGGCAGCCTTGGATTTGTTGAAGAGCTGGTATGATGGAGAGAGCTTTGACGGCAATGATAGGGCTGTAGCGACGTGGTACGAGGAGCACACTAAGGATGTTGCTGCCAAGATGGAGGAATTGAAGCTTGAGGGTGTTGCTAGGGAGGTTGCGGGTATGTTTGCGGGCAATGGAGCTAGCAAGGCTGGGGCGTTGAAGGGTATTGCGGCTTCGATTGAGAAGTTGTCGGCTGAGGAGAAGGCGGCGTTGTTGGGAATGCTTTCATGAACAATGAAAGTGGCATAGAAGCTAGACTTTCTTTTGATTTCTGTTTTCTCAAAAAAAAAAAGTTCGATGCATGTTCACGGTTTCTTTTACTAGGCGTTCTTAATACTTGTTTTTCTCATTATGAAATGGTTTTCAGGGAGCTTGACGATCGCATGCGTTCTACACGTTTATACTTGACCTCATTATAAATGTATCATAATTATATATAGATATCAATTTAATCATTACTCAATAAATCTCTGATACCGACCACGGCAAGGTGGCTAGCTACTATATAAGGTTCTCCTTTCCAATCTAACAGCAAGTACTCCTCATAATGGTGTTATTCTTTAGCGAAATACTGAGCAACAAGGTTTATGGTTTCATTCCGGAAGCGGACTGATGCTGTTTCATAGCGGCCGAATAGTGTAGTTGGTTATCACGTTCGCTTCACACGCGAGAGGTCGAGGGATCGAGCCCCTCTTCGGTCATGATGCTTCTATTTTGGACTTTTTGCGCACCGAGTCATCTAGAGTTCGTGTTCTTTTTGCCTCTTATGCGTTGGGAGAATTGAATTCCAACATTCCAACGCAAATATCGTGGTGTTTGGGTTGAGGTGTTCTGTATTTTAGGCAAAGGGTGGATTTACCGAAATTCGAACCACCAAATAATCATTTTGTTCATATGCCGTGGTTGGATAATAGGGACTTGAAGATTCTCGGCTTCTAGTTGCGAAACTATTGTGCCGGCATATGGTATTTCAAGTTTTCCATGATTGGATTGTTTTAGGTATTTAATTTAAATGGGCATAAAAACGCTTTTGTCACCCACTTCTTATACAAGAATAAGTTCCGCCTAAATTCTGTGGAATTAATTATTAAACATCATTAATTTAGGTAACTTGGAATAAATTATAAGCGCCATCATTCGTCATATCATCGCATCACCGGCCCTTGATTTGTCCACGGCGGAGGCGGAATCGGCATATGTTGTCGTGTCTCATCCTTATCCGCAATACCTCCAATATCCGGTTCGATCCCACCAACTGTGGCGTCCAGGCCACCGTAACCTGCGGGTGGTGGTAAGGGTTTATTACCAGAGCCTTTGGATCTGAAGAACAAAAATACACCGACGCCTACGAGTAAGGCAGTTCCACCTATCGCCCCAACGATTGCACCTGCGAGTGCCCCACCTGAGAGCCCACCACCACCTCCTCCATTACCGCCACCGGATTCTTGTGGTTGATCTGTCGGATTGCTTCCTCCAGTTGAAGTCGGGCCGCTAACGGATGAAGTTTGTGAAGGTTGCTGTTGATAAACGGTTCCGTTAGCCTGCGTGTTTAAAATCGATAGAATCTAGGCGTAAACTTACAGGTCTAGAACTCGATTGGCCTGATCCCGTGGTCCGCGCAGCGGCTCTCACATCCCCAGCGGAACTGCAAAGTCCTTCGTACGGAGAATATAGCGAAACTCTATGCTGAAAGTTCGAGGACGCATATTGAAGACAAGTTCCAACCGCGTTGTCTGCTTCTGCAGCGATCCAGTTCGAACCAGAGTAGCATAAACAACTTGCTTGGTCCGATGCAGGCAGACCAGAAAATCTCGAGGTGGCCGACGAACAGCTGGAAAATACAGTATCGAACTGTCCGCAGTTGGCGGTTAGGTCCTGCGCAGAGGCTCGGACATCCCCAAGGCTTGTGCACAGCGAGGTGTATTCCCGGATTACATCCGCAAAGGATGTACTAATGAGGCTGGCCTGGTTGTAACATGTTAATGCCCGGGCGTCATTTTGAGATCCGGAAAATGCTGTCCCAGCATAACAAGCGCAGGCCGCCCTCGCGCTGAGCGAACCATAGAGATCTAGCGTCGCGGGATCGGTTGCGCAGGCCCGATCCTGGGAGTTTTCTGATTCGCAAGATCTGACTGTCGAACTTATTCGTGAAGCGACATCACCTGCCGATGAGCAAAAGTTCACAAAACTGGCGAACGGGGAAGCGACCGAAGAGCCACTGACGGATTGCAGATAGCTCGAACAAGTCTGCGCCAGACCGTCAATATAGGCAGCGGCGTAGGTTCCAGAAGTGTAGCAGCCACAGAGCGCATATGGTGTTACAAATGGAGCGTCACATCTTAAGAAAGTTTGGAAATTTGTGCAAGCAGCGATACCAGCATTCTGCCGTCGGTGAAGGTATCGTGGAAGAAAATGTGGTGGTGTTGTTATTGTCGCCGCGCTGGGGTTCGAAAGACTTGGAGCCAGGAGTTTGTCGAGTTCGGCAGCGGCATGGTGCTTTGCGGGCCAACCTGGGCTGCTTGCGAGCGCCACCTGCAAGCAAATAAGATTGAGTAAGATCCGATTAGCGAACATCTTGCCTGCACATTTGAATCTTCGGGGTGAGGCTCGAAATGGAACAAAAGGGAAGGTCGTGTGAATTTAAGATCGAATTATTATCGTACGGCATTTCGTTATTAAAATAGTCCGCGCCGGCGGAGTCTAAGGAGCCTATGGGATAACGTTATTACCAACGGGAGTGCATCCCTTCCCTTGTGAGTGTTTCTTGGAATGGCTGTCATCAATTGAAGCCAAGCTGCATGCCCAGATGTGCGGGAGCCTGGAAATTAAACAGACGCCTAGTGTGCTGCAACAGGTTAGTATGGAGAAAGTTGGCCCGAAATTCCAAATGCACCGCCGAATGGGACGACCACAATTCGAGATTTCGGTTTCATCTGTATGCAGATTGATGTCAAGATAACGATATCTTAATAAGTACAAATATAAAGTCCTCGCTGATGGGTATCATGACTTTTATGCTCTACTCTAATTCGAATTATAGTACTTTTTATTTGTGTTTCTTCCCTGACGAGACCATTCGTTTCTTCACATGCTTTGGCATTTTCTCCTTACGTTTTTCTCGCTTCTCTTCTTTCACCTTTTGTTTATGGGCCTATCAGAAGTATTATGTTAACCGGCTTGGCTTTCTGAGGGTAAATGCAAAGATGAATGAAAATGAATCATACCTTTTTCTCATCCTTATCCTCGTGTTTCTTACCTCGAGGAGTTTTTGAGAAAGCGGATTCGGACACATCAGATTCGTCGCCGCTACCATCCTCCTCGTCGTTTTCTCCATCACTCTCTTCATCCTCTTCAGATTTAGTCTCCTTGCCGTCCACTAACAGGTGTTTGTACACCAATTGATCCTTTCCACCTTTTTCTACTACCTCCGCATCTCGTTCAACATCGTAAACTTGCTCTAGAGTCTGAGGGATGTATTGCTGACGGAAAACTTCATTCTCGACTCCTCTTTGTTCATCGCTAACACCGCTCTCGAGCTCTTCCCTGAGTAACACTTCGATATTTTCTTTCATCTTATCGTCGTCGTTTGAACCATCCACATCGGTGATAAATTCGTACAGCTTGCGTTCACTTAAACAGCGCACCCCTTGCTTACCAAAATAGTCGGAGATATTTTTGATATCCATTCTCAAGAATTCGAGTGACCTTGGATGATCGTGTTCCACGGACTGGGAAACATCGATAATGTAAAGCCTTTCATTGTGGTATAAAATATTGTACTCCGATAGATCTGCGTGGACGAGATGGCAGACATGGAATAATTTTCGCATTATCGAAATTAGTTCAATATAGAGTTTCTGATATGCCCCAGAGTTGTCTGATTCGCCTTCTAGGGGGGGTATCGTTGCGTCCTTTAATCGCGGCGACGGCCATCCTTCGCTATTCCCAAGAAACTCCATGAAGAGAACGTGCAGTTTTAAGTGTAGGGGTTCGGGAGATGGTATTCCGGCAGTGTATATTCGCTTTAGGTTACGCATTTCCTTCTCTGCCCAGAGCTTTACCATCTGTCGATTGTTTGATTTCTGATATCCATGTCTAAACCGGTATTCACCGCTGACATATCTATCTCGATCTTTAAACACTAAGATGGATGTTTTATATATCTTAATTGCAACCTGCCGACCTGGATTTTCAAGTTCGCCTCCGACAGCGTGATAGACGTTGGCTTCTTTACCAGTCGACAGACAACCGTTCACGGACTCTAGAATGCCCTTGTTAATTGCTTTTAGGAGGATCATGCGTGTCCTCGGATCCAATACAAGCTCTGTGGTGGCTCGGTCAGATTTATCTGTATTTCTAAATGGGAATTCGGTCAGTCGACGCCTCTGAATGTAATATTTAAATTCTCTTTCCCATACCTTGGCCCTTTACCAATCATGCCAGCGGCGGCATCGTCAAGCTTTATACGATGCGCAAACTTGGCTAAACTGGAAATCTGGTCGTCTATCCTTGCTTCCATATTCCCCTTTGGCTTTTGCTTCCCTGTCTGCCCTTGTGGGTTTACCCTTGGGACCTCTGATTTATGCATCGTAGGGTCTCTCTCCGCCTGTAGGAGCTTCTTTTGGCGGGTGTACGCCTTTGTCAGGTCGCCACTTGACTGTGCAAGATCTGTAAGATTCCAGGTATCATCCAGCAAGTCCGCCTCATCGTCATCTTCTTCATCGTCGTAGTACTCTTCTCGTTGCTGTTCCTCAGATACCTGGCCCTCGGTTTGTGAATTTTGAGCGGGATTCTCATGTAGCTTCGCAGTCGCCACTTCGGCGGGATTTGACTGGATTTCCATCTTGAATAAAGGAACGTTATGTAATAGCAATATATTCCCTACAAGCTTCCTAATACGAACTCCCAATAAGCTGCTTTGTTAGCCAAGCTCAAGTCTTTTCGAGGTTTGGAGCTGATGTCATGTCCAATCTCAAAATTTGTGTTGGATGTTTAATTTTTCGACGTCGGCTGTTGTTGCCCCGCCGCCCGTCTCGGCTGCCGTTTCCACCTTGCTGTCGGCTCGCCATCGCAGGCCCAGTCAACGCGACGCGTTCCCACCAAACACTGGCGCACAGCAAGCTTCCCACTGATTTTGCGATAAGCCCTCCACCACCCTCATTTACCTCCACCTCCCCTCCATCGCACCATCCCACCTTGGACTCAGCCGCCGGTGAACGGCAACCTCGTCGTCATACCAAACCGCCATCATGCATATCAAGCAGATCATCATCCAGGGCTTCAAGAGGTACCTCGACCTCCCCGCCGTCACATCGCCTCTGCTCGTGCGGAAGCTAACATTGAGGATCTAGCTACAAGGACCAAACGGTCATCGAACCGTTCAGCCCAAAACACAATGTCATTGTTGGTCGCAATGGCTCCGGAAAGAGCAATTTCTTCGCTGGTACGATCAACCCTTTCCCCATCCTATCCAGGCTCCTCCCAGTTGCTAACTCGCTGCCCCCTAGCTATTCGATTCGTATTATCCGATGCGTACACACAGATGGGAAGGGAAGAGCGGCAGGCTCTGTTGCACGAGGGATCAGGGCAGGCCGTGATGAGCGCCTATGTTGAAATCATCTTTGACAATTCGGATGAGAGATTCTTGACTGGCAAAGAGGAAGTCATCATCAGACGAACCATTGGCTTGAAGAAGGACGAGTACAGTCTCGATCGAAAGGCTGCTACAAAGACCGATGTTATGAACCTCCTAGAGAGTGCCGGATTCAGCAGAAGCAATCCTTACTACATCGTTCCGCAGGGCCGTGTCACGACACTCACCAACATGAAGGATCAGGAACGACTGACGCTATTGAAGGAGATCGCGGGTACCCAGGTCTACGAACAACGCCGGGGAGAGTCTCTGAAGATTATGGATGAGACCGGTTTAAAGCGAGACAAGATTGATGACCTTTTGAAGTCGGTGGAGGAACGTTTGGATGAGCTTGAAGAAGAGAAGGAAGAATTAAAGGGTTATCAGGAGAACGACAGAGAGAAGCGTTGCTTGGAATACACGATTCTTCACAGAGAACAGGTTGAGATCAGCTCCGCTATCGATCAAATCGAGGAAGGGCGAGCGAGAGGGGCTGAAAACAATGACGATGCTCTCGAAAAATTCCGCGAACGCGAGAAAGAGATTGAAGATCTTGGCAAGAGACTCGTGAAGTCCCAACAGGAGATATCCCTCAGGAGAGTTGAGAAGAAGCAAATGGACCAAGAGCGCCGGGAGTATCTCAAGGGTCGGACCCAGCTTGAATTGGCCGTTCGTGAATATGCGGATAACCAAACGACAAGAGATCAGGCGAAGAAGAGGCACAAAGCAGAAGTCACCCGGCTCCAAAACGAAATCGCATCGCATCGCGGTGAACTCGAAAAATTACTTCCCGACTACGTTGCGAGAAGGGCCGAAGAGACGAAAATTAGAAATGAGTACGGTTTCCTGCATTTGTGTCTTTTTACTTGAGCTAACGCCTCATCTAGACTCGACCAGATTCGCGCGGTTCAAAGCAGATTGATGGCAAAACAAGGCCGTATGGCCAATTTCAACAGCAAGAAAGAACGAGACAACTATCTCAAAGGCGATATTACTCAGATCAATGCGAACTTAATGAGAAGACAAGGTGCCCGCGAAAACATTGAAAGAGATATCGCTTCAACCGAAAGCAATATCGAGACGCTGGAAGGCGAACTCCAACAGACTAGGAAAATGCGTGACAACCGCGCTGATGCCATGAATGAGCTCGACGATGAAGTTAGAGCGGCACAACAACACTGGGAGAAGTTGGTCGATCAGCGGAAGACCCTTAACCGAGAGGAGGCTCGATTAGATAGTTCCCTTGGTGCCCTGAGAGAAGATCTGAGAAAAGCAGAGAGTAGCCTTTCACACATGATGGACAGGGATACCAGTCGAGGTTTGCAAGCGATGCGTGCCATCAAAGCCGCCAAGAGCATGACTGGTGTCTACGGAACGATTGCCGATTTGTGTCAAGTCGAAGACGTATACCGGACAGCTGTTGAAGTTACCGCGGGCAACAGCCTTTTCCATGTTGTCGTCGATAATGACAGGACAGCCAGTCAGCTTATTTCCGAGATCTCGCAACGGGGACCCGGACGTATCACCTGCATGCCCTTAAATCGAATTCGAAACCGACCAACTACCTATCCAGATGCTCCCGATGCCATCCCCATGCTCGAGAAGCTGGAGTACGACGAAAAATACCACAAAGCTTTCGAACATGTCTTCGGGAAAACAATTATTTGCCCGGATTTGCACATCGCTTCGCAGTATGCGCGTTCTCATGGTCTCAGCGCCATCGATTTGGATGGTAGAAGTAGTGACAAGCGGGGTGCGCTCAGTGGTGGATATTACGACAAACAACGTAGCCGTCTAGGTGCTGTTGCCGCCCTCCATGAGGCCCAAGAGGCTTTCAATGAGGCCTTAGACAATAGCAAAAATCTCAAGGACCAGATTAAGAAACTAGACCAAGAGATCAATCAGGCGCAGAGTAAGCTGTTTCAAGCCGAAGTTGCCAAAAACAGGGCAGAAAAGCAGTTCCATCATATTCCTGAGTTGCTCCAAGCCAAGACCTCCCAACTTAGCCGGCTACGTGATGAGTTACGCAGGTTGGAACAGGATAAGGATACCTCTGATGTAGAACTTGCTCGTTTGAACGAACAGCTTGAAGCACATAAGACTGAACTTGCGTCTGAATTCAAGAAAAATCTCACATCAGACGAGGAGCGGTCTTTGGCCCAGGCGCTTAAAACAATTCAAGATCTTTCTACTGAATTAGTTAAAGCTGCGAATAGCCGTGTTGAGGTTGAACAGAAAAAGGCTACCTTGGAGTCTATGTTGCATGATAACCTCGAAATCCGCTTGGACCAGTTGAAAGCTACAAGTGAAGAAGGCGAAGGAGAATCCGCAGATGGCGTTACTCAAGGAAGGAGAATAGCAGACTTGCAAGCCGACTTGAAACGTACCCAGAAGGCGATATCTTCGGTTGAACAAAAACTTGGTGAGATCGAAGAAAGCATCGAGGAGTACAGTAGAGAGATCACGAAGCTTGAAAAGACCAAGGCGACTAGACAGGCTGAGCAAGAACAGGAGGCTACTAATATTGAGAAGTACCAGAAGCGCATGGAGAAGAGTATGGCCAAACGTGCCATGTTAGCCGAAAACGCGGCTGAGGTTCAGCGCAAGATCAGAGATCTGGGTGTTCTCCCAGATGAAGCGTTCGAGAAATACACTAAGATCAAGTCTGAGACTCTTGTCAACAAATTGAAGAAGGTCCATGAGAACCTCAAGAAGTTCTCGCATGTCAATAAGAAGGCTTTCGAACAGTACAACAACTTTACGAAGCAGCGCGATACCCTTCAGAAGCGACGTGAGGAGTTGGATGAATCTCAGAATTCCATCGAGGAACTGATTCAAGTCTTGGATCTGAGGAAGGACGAAGCCATCGAGCGCACATTCCGACAGGTTTCAAAGAACTTTGCAGAGATTTTCGAGAAACTTGTGCCCCTGGGTCGCGGACGCTTGGTCATTCAACGAAAGGCGGATAATAGGAACAGGCGTGAAGAGGAGGATTCTGATGAGGAGGAGGGTGGGCGTAGCTCGGTCGATAACTATCTCGGTGTCGGAATATCGGTGTCTTTCAACTCAAAACATGACGAACAGCAGAAGATCCAGCAATTGTCTGGTGGGCAGAAGAGTTTGTGTGCTCTAGCCCTGGTCTTTGCGATCCAGCAGTGCGATCCCGCACCATTCTATTTGTTCGACGAAATCGATGCCAATTTGGACGCCCAGTATCGTACCGCCGTTGCTCAAATGGTAAAGAATTTAAGTGCTGAAGGTGGTCAATTTATTTGGTAAGTTAATGTTCTTTACATCGAAGATACAAATATAAATACTGATTCTTGTTACAGTACTACTTTCCGAAGAGAGATGGTCTTGACGGCAGATCAACACTACGGTGTTACGTTCTTGAACAAGATGTCTAGCATCGATCTTATTGGAAAAGAGGAGGCGTTGACTTTTGTCGATGGACAGAAGCAGTAAAAATAGTGTGATGCTATCTGAATGTTTTTCTATATGATCGTATTGAGCCTGTCACGTTTCTCCTTTGTTTTTCTTTTGGAAATTCACTTCTATACTTGCTGCGGCCAATCCTTTGGCAGTGGCCTCTCTAATTTCTCCGATATTTCTCCTTTTCTTCTCTTAATGTTTGCTATTTGATTCTTTCATGAATGATATCACGGGAAAGTCACACGGAGTTCCGGACTGTGAAGACTTTTCTGAATGGCCCTTTTTTCTCTCTCGCGGCTTTAAATTTAAAGCTTGTGTTCTTATTTCGTTGAGTGTGCTTATAGATAAAATATAAACCGAATGATAGTGCTCTAATATATATTCATAGGAGCGATCTTGATTGTTTATTTCTCAAAAAGGCAACCGGAACGATTTCTCTGGATTTTGATTGGTGCTTTGGATGTTGGATTTTGCGACAACAACAATATCTATTTCTTTGATGTCGAAATCTGCTAGTTAGAATGTTGAGTAAAAGATATTTAATTTTATCAGCGGGCGAGCTGTAAGTTAATCTACTCCTGCTGGGCTCGGGAGGTCATATTGTAGATATATTAAAACCCCGCCTCTGATACAATATTAATGTGTACTTAATAGTGAAACACTTAGTTTCGACGAAATACATCACTAATTCTGATCTGACTTACCCTGAGACTGTAGTCAACACAGTCGTCTTCTCAACACAATTCTACAAATTATAACTAACTAGTTAACTATGAAGGCTGAATAAGAGTGGTGATAGTCATTAGAACAGAGAACTTCGACCAAGAGGGATAGAACCAAAGAAGTGGCTGGTAGAGCGAATGCTCAGCTGTGTCAAAGCCGACGAGGGAGGCTTGCAGAGGGCAGCGATTGGCTGGGAGGTGTTGGTGTTGTTGTTATTTCGAGGGTGTCCGCGTGGGAACGCAACGCCATTGGGCCAGGGCCCCTGACAGGCGTTTAATCTGGAGCGGTGTGGCCGTGAGACGGACGGGATTCCCTTAGTTACTGCCGCTGTAATAGACTATTGCTGCTAATCCTGCTGAATTCGATGCGGTGCAATCCTTTATCGTTTTTTAAATTTTTTATCACCGTCAATCTAAATTAATATAGCCCCCCAATCCAGCGCAAGCCGACTTAGCATTATCATCATAATCATCACAACACTATCCTTCGTCACCGTCGTCGTCGTCGACACGGACTCTTTCTGATTCTTATTTTCCGTTCTTTGTTGAGAGCGTTCGAGTGTTGCGGTCGTTATTATTATTATTGTTCTTCTTTCGATTGTTTTCGAACACACCAGCCAGCCAGCGAGCCAGCCAACAGAACGCACCCGCCCGAACGAACAGCAGCCAGCCGGGCAGCCAGCCAAACAACATCAACAACATCAACAGAGACAACTCGCCCGGGCATCCTTCAACACCTTCAACACCATCACCACCTCCATCACCTCCATCAGTTCCCTCCTGCAACGGCCACCCGCACCATCACGCCCTCCACCCGTATTCCGACCACCTCCCCGTATCCCTCACGCTGCCGTCTGCCTCGTCCGGATCTCACGTTCACTTCTTCTCGCCGGTCTTCGCCACTGACCATCCCGTAAACGGCGGTCCTTTGGCTTCTCCCTGTCGAATCACCAACCCCAGGTCAAGCCATGTTCAAATCACCCTGTTCGGCTTAAGACGCGAAGAAGACTGCCTCCCACTTCCATCAAAAACACGACAGCCGTCCCTTGAATCTACGAATCACCCGTTCTCTCGGCTGGGTTGCTCACCGTCTTGTTCAGCACAACAAAACAACACCCACTACCCTTTGTCTACAACCCTTCTAGAATTGTAAAGTTGTTTTCTGGCGGGACAAGTCTCTGGCAACTACAGAGACTACTCCGCTGACCGGTCTGCATCCTACAAACTGTTATCCTCATTAACTTCCTTCCTCTCATCCTCCCTCTTTTCTCCAAACGGTGCTCCTGGTGCTCCATCCAAGACCGCATCGCAAAAACTCAACATGGAGCCTTACGATCCCAAGCAACGACGCCCGCCGCGGCCGCCTCTGTTTGCTAACGCCTCGACAACATCGATTAGCAACACCAATGCGGGAGCCTGCGACCCGTCGACCCTGCCTGCCGTTGCCTCTCAGCTCAGAAAGGTCGTTTGGTATTCGTTGGACAATAACCTAATCACAAATGCTATTTTCACTGCTGAACGGCTGTTGGCGTTCGATCCGAAAGACCCAGAGAACACATACCTCCTCGCTCTATCGCTCTATCGTGGCAATCACGTTAAGCACGCAGAAAGCATCACGAAAAGCTTTAAGGGACATGTAGGCTGTGCATACATCTACGCTCAATGTTGTCTATCTTTGAAGAAATTCAGAGAGGGCATTGCTGCCTTGGAAAAATGCAAGCCTCTCTGGGCAAATGAGAGTCACTGGAGTACGTATCCGTCTGCTTTCTATAGATGGTTCTTTGTTCCCCGAGGATTCTTTGACTAACAAAGATTATGAACATCTTTTAGACCAGCACTCCGAGAAAGAGCGACGGTCAACACCAGACGCTGCAGCGGTTTATAACATTCTAGGACATTTATTTACTGGTTTACGCGATGACAAAATGGCAGTCCAAGCGTACAGTGCTGCTTTTCAACTCAACCCGTACATGTGGGACTCGTTCAGTGCCGCTGCGGAAACGGGAGCAGCAATCAAAGCAACAGCCGTATTCAAACCCACAGATGAAATGATCGCCATGGCCCGAACTAGCTCCAACCAGTCAGCTACTTCATCCATGTCAGACGAAACGATTACATCACAGAGTCAATTCAGCACACAAGATCACGATCCTTTCGCTCCTTCATCGTCTGTCCAATCTCGAAACCAGGAAACAGTGTTCGGTGTTCCGCCCGCTCCACAGAACAGGTTGAATGAAGGTGGTGCGAATGTAGGAATGGAGACTCCGACGAACGACAACGTCATCCCTCCTTCGATAGATTATCCCAAAGCGCCTTCTCGGAAGGCACGGCCGCAGAGTCTAATCGATGCACCGCGGAAAACCTTGATGACCAGATCTCGAGATCAAGACACGCAGCTAGAAAAGAAGCGGTCCATTGCTAGTGCTGATGAGACTAAGAATTCTCAGTCCGCTGTGACCGCCCCTGCCACCCGTCGAAGTAACAGGATTCTCGCTTCAAACAGGATTACGAGTAAATTTGCTGCTGCCGGCCAACGAGAAGCTAAGAAACCCAAGACGGCCACAAAGTCTTCGAGTCGTTCGCAATTGACCTCGGATAAGACATCGAGCGCTCTGGTTCATAGTCAAGGCGATGTTCACATGGCTGAGGCGAGACCAATAACCGCCCCGATTCCAAGACCGCAGGAGCCCAAGGAAATTATTGCACATGTGGTGATCCTGGATTTGTATAAGAAGCTCGGAAATGCGTTGGTCAACCTGTGCCGCTTCGACTGTAAGGCAGCTGTTGCGAATTATCAGGCCCTGCACCCGACTCATAGAGATACACCATATGTTCTCTCGAAACTCGGGCGAGCTTTGTACGAACTTTCCAGATACAATGAGGTTCGTCATTCCAATAGGCTTTTCTGTATTTTTGCATACCAAACGCTAACATACCAATAGGCTGGTGAGTGCTTCGCTAAGGTACGCCGGATGGACCCCTTACGCATGCAGGAGATGGAAACATATTCTACCCTGTTGTGGCATCTCAAGAAGGACGTGGAACTGTCGTTTTTGGCGCACGAGCTATTCGACCTAGACCGGGTTTCTCCACAGGCATGGTGTGCTTTGGGCAACTGCTACTCATTGCAACGCGATCACGATCAGGCTTTACGATGCTTTAAGCGGGCAACACAGATAGACGATAAGCTCGCCTATGCGTACACTTTGCAAGGCCACGAGCATCTCTCCAACGACGATCTTGAGAAGGCCATGTCGTGTTTCAGAAGTGCTCTATCTGCTGATGGTCGCCACTACAATGCTTGGTACGGTATTGGAAAGGTTTACGAGAAATCCGGGAAGAACGATATGGCTTTGCGACATTACAAGACCGCTTATTCCATCAACCCTACAAATGTGGTTTTGATTTGCTGCGTTGGTGCCGCGTTCGAAAAGGAAGGAAATTACAAACAAGCTCTGGTTCATTATTCGAAGGCGTGTGATCTTGCTCCAGGCAGTGCTCTCTCAAAGTTCAGAAAGGCGCGTGTCCTAATAGGATTAGGCAAGCTGCATGTGAGTTCCCTCTACTTGTTTGAAATCTCCTTGATAAGTCCTGACATGAACTTCAATAGATGGCACGAGATGAGCTAGTCTCTATTAAAGATATTGCCCCGGATGAAGCAAATGTTCACTTTATGCTTGCTCGCGTCTACAAGTTGTTGCATGAAAAGCAACTTGCAATCAAGCATTTTACGTCTGCGTTACATTTGGATCCTAGAGTAAGACCAATTAATAATCTTTGATAAGGTTGAGTAACTAACAGTAGAAACAGGCTAGTGCTTTAATCAAAGAGGCGATGGAATCACTTGACGACCCCAATGAGGACTCGTATATAGAAGATGCGGAACCCTACTTGGAGCAGTAACTTCGCAGTTACGGCTTATAAGTTCGGTTTATTTTGATTAACGATTCGACGTCTTTTACTGATCCAACTTCTATTCGAACGGTCAACGTTTACCACTGCCTACCCCATACCCCTGCACTTTCTACCCTACTTTGGAACACGATGTCATGAACTCGAAGAAATTATGCCTAACCCCGTGCGCTATATGCCGATTTAGTTTCTTCCTTTTCCTTCGAGCAAGTTATATTTTACCAACTTCTCGCAACCGTCTTTGTACCTCTTCAAAAAGTCTTATAAATGGCCTTTGTGCGGCTTTTGTACCGCATTATAATGCCTTGGCTTTCTACTCTCTATTATAACACATGCGACTGCGTTCTGCATCACTAAAAATCGGCGTTATCTATCTGCTTTTTCTGCTTTTCTGTTCTTCTGGCCTAGCGTTTTCAATTTCCCCCCGGTATTTTGTACAATGGCGTTCGTTCTTTCTGGTTTCTCTTCACCTCTTCTTTCCCCTCCATCCCTCTATGCTACGTAGCTTACCTTTGACCCCCTGACAGGAAAGAATTTACAACTGTTGATTGAAGGTGAGTATGATGCTGTGGCATGCTTAATAATGTCTTCCTCCTCCGTCCTGCCTTTCTCACATGTCCACTGTATAACGTTTTTACTATGCAAAGCCTAGTGTTGCCTCCCCTTTCGATTTCTATGCGCATGATATTTACTTTGCTCGCTAGACAATTGTACAATAGCTTTAGATAGCTTGAGATGAGAATCTCCAACTGGGACGCCGTGATGAAAATTATACGCACAGAAATTTTCTGTGAAAGTCTCTCCTTCCATTTTATGAAGAAACTTTCTAACAATGTGATGTTTGCTGTTGACTGGGTATATAAGTATATTTACATATATAATTATTGATTACGATAGATTTTTTTATATACAGTTGCATTGATAAAGGTCACTGGCTAAATTGCTAAAGATGAGAATATGTTCCAGCCATGAGATTTCGGGTGGATGCTATGTGCTTCAATAGGCGTATTCGTCGCCAAATCTTCTAAACTCTTCAACTAAAATTTCCCCATCTCGCGTATTAGTTTTTTTCCAGGGTGTTATCCGTAACCAAAGAGAGGGGAACTTACCATATTTACCAGTCACGGAACACTCCGAGTCTAAGGCGACCTGGTAAGCTTGAGGCAACAGAGCAGCTAGTTCCGTCTGCCGCCGCTGAGAAGAAGGATGTGTGCTCAGTATTTCCGGTGGTACTGCCATTTTCTTTTCTACGATTTGCATTCGTTCCCATCTAGCCGTACAGTTAGCACATTAAAATAATAAAATGTATTCGGGACTACCATGGGGAAACACACAGAGTAACAGCTGCATTCGGGTCATAACAGCTCTTAGCCATCATCATCAACCCGATATGATCTGCCTCGCTTTCTTGGGCTCTCGATTTCGGCATGTCGATAGCTAGCTGTAACAGCTGCTGGCTGAACCCTCCGGGAATACCCCAGAACAATTCTACCATCCACGCCGCAGCGAGGAGGAATATTCCCCTGCTCATCTGTTCTGCGATATGGCGGGCGACATTGTGTCCGATCTCGTGGCCAAGGACGGCGGCTAACCCGTCGTCGTCAGCGCAGACGGGGAGGATACCCGTGAAAACGAATACCTTCCCGCCGGGAATAACGAATGCGTTGGTCTCCTGTGAATCTATGACGGTAACCTTCCAGTCGTAGTTTGAAGGGAGACCCGAATGGGGGATCAATCTGGCGAGGACGCGGCGGACTTGGATTACCCGCGGGTCGTTGTCCGGGAGGATGTGGGAGTGGTATTGCTGGACGACTTCTTGGTATTGGCTGTCACCGAGTTGTTGTTCGAAATGCGAGGAAATGACGTTGAAGCGGCGGCGGCCGGAGACAGGCACTTCCTCGATGTTGTAGAGATACCAACTGCCTGTTGCGCCGCCGAGGGTGGCGACTTCGAGATAGAATGTAGGGCGCGCGGCCCAGCGCTGTAAGAGGGACCAGGCGGAGGAGCGGAGGCGTTGGGATTGTTGGTAGCGGGAGGCCGGGTTGACGGTGGTCGTGTGGAATAAGCGGTTGGAGAAAGGAGATGTTAGTATCTGGCGGAAGGGTGTAGCTTGTGGAGGATGTGCTTGGAGGATGCGGGATCGGATCGATAGGGTGGGCTGTGATACTGATGACGATAGTGGGGTGCGCGGGATGACGAATGCTCGAGAGCGCGCCAGACGGGTGGCTGTTCTGAAGGTTGGTATCATGGCTGGCAGGAGGGGAGGTGTCACCGTCGAGAGATGAGGTCTTTGGCGGACATTGCGGGCCAGTTGTATTTATATTCTATCTTGTATTGTGTACATGGAGCAGTGAGGTTGGATGTGGATGTTATCTCCAGTTTACTCCGAAGCGGGCGGCCCTGCATACGAGCTCTGTGTCACCTCGGGACGACGCTACAACACTTTTGGCCGTCTGACCCACAAATCCGGGAGCTGGCATTTGGGCCATGATGATGGTGGTATTCTATTTATGAACAAATACATCTCTATCAACATTGGAAGGCTACCATCTCCTTCTTTGCTAGCACCTTCCCGCGGCTGGCGAACCCTGTCCCATCGCTGGATATCTGCACCAGCCCGGGTTTGATGGCGTCCTTTTCCTTATCCTTGTCCTTCTTTTTCTTACTGCTACTCGGCGACTCCGAAAGATCGGTTTCGCAGACCGAACATTGGATTTTATGCTCGTTTCCGTTAAACGAAGCGTGCGGGTCGTCGGAGTGGAGGATGAATTTCTTCACACACGGTCTACATATTACATGGCCGCAAGGCTTAGCAACTATAATTTTGCTCCTCGTTAGTACTTTATAACTGCTGTGATAAAGAGTGAAATATGACATACCAACAGCTTTTGTCTCGTTGCTCAATCCTTTCTTGCAGCTGGGACATATTCTCGCCTTCTCGCCGTGTTTATTCTTCTCTTCGTTCTCTTCAGTAAACTTGACGCTCACCAGAGACTTTAAACTGTAATTGTGAAGTTTCTCCGGGTCGGAGCCGGGGCACACTGGTTGTAATTTTGGTGGTTTCGAGGGAGCTACTTCCGATGACGATAAGGAAGGGGTGAGGGATGGGATCCAGAACGACGGAAGCTTTGGAGCGGCGGCCGCGGATTTCTCGGCGGTTATAGAGGTTTTTAATCTCTCGCGGTCCGAACGGGCGATTTTAAGAAGCTCGGATTCATCAAGAGTGAATGTCTTCGGGCGTTTGCTATCATGCGAGGACTCGTCGCTTTCCTCAATTGTAACCTTGCCGTTCTCACGGCCTATGATCCGCTGTGTGGGGGTGGAGGTAGAAGGCGAAATATCTGCATCACCGGCCTTTCGTTTTAGGTCGACCCTTCGTTGCTCCAGTCCCATCTGCACTTCTTCGAACTCTTTGATACCACGGTCGACGGCTTCCCGCTCGAGCCGTACCCGATCCTCCTCCTCTTCTGCATGGCGTTTCTCGATGTCTTTCTGGAGACGTTTGATTTCCTGTCGTTGGGAGAGGAGGTTGGAGATTGCGCATTCGCGGCAGAAGATGTCGCCGTGGGTGGAGCAGCAGACGGGGTCGCGAGCGCGCTGGAGGCAGAGGTTACAGGAATCGAGGGCTTTACCGTGATCGCGGGTCAGACGTTGGCGCTGGGTGCCGTAGTCGGTTTTGAGCAGCGAGCGCTCGTAGGAGCTACCATTCAGACAGAGCGTATTAGCATACCTGATAGAGTGTGAATGTTAAGCTACCGGGATCTGTGAGCGTACGTGAACCAGGACGAGGAAGAATTCATTGTGGCGATTTGCGGGGCGAGTGTCCAGCGATCAGACTGCGGTGTCGTGTATTGTAATATGTAGGCAAATGCCCTCTGCGTCGTGTCGTAGTTGTATTGTTCCTCCTCGATTACAATCCCATCGCCATCGTCCAGGTACGAATCGCCAGAATGGTTTGAAGCTTGGCCTCGCCTCGCCTGGTGGAAGACCCCCGGTCCGAACAGAAGAGCGCCGTGGCCAATAGGAAGGTTTGTTTACGCCGGCTTGAAAGAGGAAAGATATAAACAACAGCAAAATGAAGGCCGTCCTCAACTCCACCGCCAAACTCTCCGCCGTCGCGGCTCTGTCCTCCTACCGCAATAACACTGCTTCCGCCCCCGCCTCACCGAACCCGGATATCGACATCCTCAGTCCGACAAAGTCTCTACCGGTACGTGCTCTATCCCGTATCTTTTCTGGTGTTTTCGGGTGCCGTTGTGAATTGTGTCTGTTTTGGTTGTGATGTCAACAAACACGGCGCGAGAGCTCTTTGTGTTGCCGTAAACACCAAACGCACCTTCACATTTCAACGCAGTTTTGTACCTAGATTTCAACGTCCGACTTCAACTTCACAACGGCGATATCGATAGCAAATACGTTATCGTATTGATCAAGTACCTGAATCTAACCTATGTCGGACTTTGCTAGCCGTCACCGAGTGTTCTCCGGCTTCGTCTAAACCACATCCCGCCGTCCGAGGTCCTTCGCAGGAAATATCCAAATCCACCTCCTTTATTTCTCTGCAACATCCCAAACAAAGACGCCAGTAGGAATAATACTATACAGCCAATCGATTTTACTTTCCGTTCCCTTCTTCCTCCCCCGGCTTCCAAGCTCGGTGTGAACGAGGCATACCAAACAGCGGACCCAAACAACGAACCCCAAAGATCAGTAGACATGCAATCATCACTGCCCCGACCTGGTGGGTCGCGGTTGCCAGCGCCCTCGTCGAGTTCTGGCCTACCGCAACCCCACCAGCAGCCGCTCGGTGATCTAGGAGAGTCGACTGTTAACTCGAGGATTGGTACATTCGGTGCCAGCACAATCGGAAAGCCTTCAGTGTTGAAAACACCTGCTCCGTCAAGAACATTGGCTCCCATGAAACGTCCAGCGAGCACACTGGACAACAATGAGACCGCCAACGACCGCCCTGCTCAAATCGCTAGATCTGCGATCTCTCAGACTGGCCCGGCAGCCGCAATCAAAGCGAGTGCTGTTCGGCCAACTGGAAAGAGTGCTATGGTTGCAAAGCCAGGTGCATCGAGAGTCGGTGGTGCCGTGAAAGCCGGTCTGGCCAGACCGCAAACAAGCATGAACCTGCGTAACCGACAGGAAGCCGTTCCTTCGCCGACGGAGGAAATGTCGGCCGATGAAGATAAGGCCGGCTCCGCACCCTACCAACCCAAGAAAAGATCACAGAGAGCCGGATGGGATATCAAGGGACGCCTGGCAGATCTGGAAGAAGATCATAGAGAAATGATGGATAAACTTGCAGATACAAGCCAGCAGAAGGACATGAGCTCTATGAAAGGTAGGTTCAACCTTGATATATTCTGAATCCAATATGGCGGCTAATTTCGTGTTATAGTCATTGAATTGGAAACAATCAGAGCAACTCTGGAAACAAAGAACTCGCATCTTCAATCCGAGCTCAGCCGTGACCAGGCCGAACTCAACAAATGCAGGATGGAACTTCTTGAGGAACAGCGATTACGAAGGGTCGAGGCTGACGATGCACGACGCCAACTTCTTAATGAAACCGATGAACTCCGACGGAAAGCCCGTGACGATATTGACAACCTCGAACGAAAGAGTAAGACCGAGGTTAACGACCTCATGACCAAGCACAAGTTCGAGCTAGATGAATTACGGATGGCGTTCGATAGGCTTAAGATGGAAGAGGCCGAGAACAAGAGAAGGCACGCAGAAGAACTGTCATCTTTGAAGGCAACGGCAGCTCGAGAGCTCGAAGATGCCCAGCAGAGAAGCAGGAACGAAATCTTGGAGCTGAGAAATAAGAACGAGCTTGAGATGTCGACCATGAAAAACCAGTATCAGACAGAAATCGCAACTCTGAGGAGTACCTGTGAAACGGAACTTGTCAGAGTTAGAGCCGAGTTGAAGGTCGAGACTGCCGCCCACAACGAGACGAAAGACGAACTTGCCATCGCCCAGAAAATGAATAAGGACATGCGATCAACCATCTCCGAACAGTCTGTCAACTCTCTCAACATGGAGTCCTCGGCGAGAGCTCTTCGTGATAAGATTTGTTCTCTTGAATCTATAATCTCGGAACGTGATAATTCTATCAGACTCCGCGATGGCAATGTACACGACATGCGTCAGAGCCTCGAAACTGCTATGGCGAAACTTCGAACAGAAGAGACGCTCCGACGCAAGCTCCATAACCAGGTTCTGGAGTTGAAAGGAAATATTCGTGTCTTCTGCCGTGTCCGGCCTCCGCTCGAAGCAGAGGCGGAGCCGGCAAAAATTGATTTCCCTGATCAGGATGAGGAGGCTAAAGATATCAAACTATTCTCTATGGAAAGGTCTACACTGGGAGTGGAAGCCGTCAAAGAGCATCCATTCACGTTCGATAAAGTATTCAACCCCGCGTCCAACAACAATATTATCTTCGAGGAAATTTCGCAACTTGTTCAATCCGCACTGGATGGATACAATGTCTGCATCTTCGCCTATGGCCAAACTGGCTCGGGTAAGACATACACTATGACAAATAAGGACGGTATGATTCCTCAAGCCGTCGACCAGATCTTCCGTACCGCTACCCAACTTACCGAGAAGGGATGGACGTACACTATGGAAGGAAGTTTTGTGGAGGTATACAATGAAAACTTGAACGATCTGCTCGGCAAGGACACAGATTTGGACAAGAAGAAGATTGAAATTCGCCACGATAAGGGACGTACAACATTAACCGAGTGCACGACTATCCCACTGGACGGTCCGGATATGATGGAAGAGGTTATGCGACGCGCGTCGAACAATCGCATGGTAGCTGCTACCAAGGCGAACGAAAGATCTTCGCGAAGTCATTCCGTGTTTATTCTCAAGCTTGCTGGTATCAACAGTATTACCGGCGAAAAGTGCGAAGGCACATTGAATCTAGTAGATCTTGCTGGTTCCGAGCGGTTGAGTCACAGTCAAGCTACCGGTGATCGATTGAAGGAAACCCAAAACATCAACAAGAGTTTGAGTGCACTCGGTGATGTTATTAGCGCGCTTGGAGGTGGAAAAGAAGTCAAGCATATTCCGTACAGGAATTCCAAGTTGACCTATTTGCTTCAAAATAGCTTGGGTGGAAATAGCAAGGTGAGAAAACCAAGCTCGAGTTTTACATATACTTCTCTGGAATTTTGGCTAACAAACTACTTTTCTAGACATTGATGTTTGTCATGGTCAGCCCATTGCTTGCTCATATGAGCGAGACTTTGACGAGTTTGAAGTTCGCAAAGAAGGTATCGCAAGTCAATATTGGCACTGCGAAGAAAGTCAGGGTCGATAGTGCATCTCCTTAGGAAGGAAGTTGATACAAATATCTGCCCTCTTTCTAGCAATCATGATGGTGGTATCTTGTTTGTTTACCCCCCCGTTTTTTATCAGTAAAATCACGACCTGTACTTTTCACAATGGCTAGGGGTTATTTCGGATGGCAGGCTGTTTAAAGCATGGCGTTATTGGAGTCTTGACCTGCTTGATCGATATGGTTCTTCTTAATTTTCTGTTTGTTTCCCCATAAAACTTTGGTCTTTTACTTTCGCACCCTTTCTTCTTATAATAGAAGCTCTTCGATACCGACAAGCAGGAACGAGGCTGTTTTGGTTGTATATGTATCTGACGACCTCCATAATTTGTATGCGGTGAAGGCTTCGCCCTTTGTTTCTATTCCCCGTATTATTCTCTTCACGATGACTTGTATTTGGAGTTCAGAAAAAATTTATTCACATTCGTTTTCAGTTATGCTTTGTGTAAGTTATTTGCTATTTAAAAAATCAAGCATCTGATGGAGAACAATAGTTATTCAAAATCATGCTGGCCTAGTAGCTCAACCTGTCGACTAGTGTCGACACTATTGGTCAGAGTACCCCGGTGGGACATACTCTGCACGGCCGCATCTATTAGTCTCAGAAATGCGTCCTTGTCCGTAACTTTAACCCACTCGCACACTCTCCATTCGCAGTCGCCTAATTGGGTGATATGTCCAGAGAAGTAACGCATACCTCTCATTTTGGCGAGGTTCCTATAGTTTCTCCGGTTGAACGTGGGACCGGGGAGCAACTCGATTACAGCGGATTGTGGCGGTAGGAAGAAATTATGCGCATGACCTGCGCCGTGAACACCTACTAAAATGTCCGTATGTGTTACTATGTCCAGTTGGTCCCTCCATGCTTTGAGGTTCATATCAACGACGGTGAGGGTGATGTTTGGATACGACTTTCTAATTAGATCAGTCACTTCAGCCATGTTTTGGATCTTTCTCCGCGGGGTGCTGCCGCGGTCGATGAAGGTCATATTTAATGTGGAATCGTAGTTTCGAGCGGTGGGAATTTGGAAGTGCTTGAGGAAGCGGTTGCGGATCGTTTCCGCGAGTATCGAGTGGTCGCAGTTCAGTTTCCTATATGGCATGTCCCACCAGGTGCCGCTCCTACCGATAAGGGGGATTATTGCCCTTCGGAGGCATTTGGTGCCATCCTTGCCGTCGACGTTCCAATCTGAGAGAGGGCGGACGGGTTTTCCGGAGAAGTAGCTGTATATATCATCGAATCTTTCGGCGGTCGTACCATCGATAGTGATCGTTTCGAGTTTTGCAGCGTCCTTTGTGGACATGTAAGGCTTTCCGGTTCTCTTGTTCGTCGCCATTTGCAGAACGTCCATTGTGACGAACCAGGAGGATATTTCCGTTAAGGTGCACCATAGGTTTTCCATGCCGACGGTTTTAGAGTCGCGCTTATATATCACTTTGTAGTCTTCTTCGAAGGGCGTATCGTGCTTACTACAGCCGGAATCTTCATAACCGGCAGTTGCAGTGTTATCGTCTAGGATGGCCCAGTCTTCTAAGATCTCGCCGGCGCCATTACGGAACCATAATTTCGACTTGGTAAAGTTGAGGAGAGGCGGGAAACCATCGAGTTCGTGCTGCGCACGCAGCTTGCAGTCAATGTAGAATTTACCTTTATGCCATGCGGTATTCAACACTACACAGAACTGTTCGGTGGCATGTCTAGTTTTATTCGGGTCAAGAGTTGCGTGCATGCAGTCGATTTGAGAACGAGAATCCGGAGTGCAGTATTGGACGACATTCGACGCCATATTCTCGAGATACGGGAGGCCAAAGTGAAGGTCGCACCATTCCTTCTCCTTACCGATATCCGCTCCTTGTAGGGCATTGATATAATCTGCAGGAAGCTGAAAGTTGCTCAGTGATGTACCTCTGTTAGGTTCTAACTCCGTTTTTTCCGAATGAGGTTCATCATGCTTTGGGGAAAGAGGTGGCCGAGAAGGCTGAAAGTTGTCCAACAAAACATCTTGGCCTGGCTGAGATCTAGCTAATTCCCATGGGAGTTTATCTTGGTCGTTAGCAGTATCATGATCGAGTATTTGATTCCCGATCCTGTGAATGCTAGGGTATCCCTCTAGCGGCTGTAGGGTTGTTCGCAAAGGGACTGCCCATTTCATACGATAGATGCTTAGGACAATTGACATGCAAAGAAGTATCGAGAGCACACGGGACCGTCGTACGTGTATAGGGCAGTAGAACATCTTGGTAACCTCCGTTAACGTAGCAAAGCATTACTGTGAGAGTTGAAGACACCTCATCCTCATCTACCACACGCCCCAAAGTGTGCTTCGGTATGTTGCAGATGTATAGGCTGGAAATCCGGTTGTAGTACCATTCGATTGTCGATCGACTCGACCATGATCGATACCGATGATCCCGAATATCATGTGAGTCGGGATGTCACACCGTAAATAGGAGAGAGCCCCCCCACAATGTAGCTTCATCGAAAATTATCAGCATCTATTCGAATGTTTGCTCCTCCAGCTCATGCGCCTGCCAGTCTGCCTGTAACGATATTCATTTGCTGCACTTCAACGGCTCCAGTCCATTCGATCCACCTCTTGTTACACCATCATGGCGCTTTCGCGCCGTTTCCATCGATTGAGGATTGGTCTCATACTCGTCATAGTTGCTACATTTTATTTAGGATATCATCTGTCTTCCATTTTCGCCGTAAGGCCAAAACTGTCTCTGAAGCCAGCTCTTCTGGGGCAACTCCGAGGCCCCATTCCTCCCAAAAAAGAATGGCACCCGGATCCTGTTCGTAACGGAGACCTGAGACTACTCGCACAGGGTAATAAATATGTTCGCATGATCCTTGATTCGACGACGGTAAACTCGACTATTGATCGTCTCGATTGTCCCCGTCCAAAGCCTGGACGCTATGAGTACCTTGCGAATTCGGTATCAGAAACAGAGGCAGAGGGGAAGTATCCATCAACCCGAAAACCAAAATATTTCTTCGCTCTCAACCTCTTTGAATGTCGTCACATTCTCCCCACACTTTTAGGCTCGATCGTGGAGGTGGTGCGTATTCTCGGCCCAGAAAAATGCACCTTGTCAATTGTTGAAGGCCGTTCGAATGATGGTACTTTTGAGGTGCTTAAGCTTCTCATCCCGGTATTCAAGCAGATGGGCTTGAAGTATTACTTTGGTAGTAACGATATCAATCCCAAAGGAGAGGGTTCTGATCGGATAATATCGTTGGCAACATTGCGCAATCTCGCCATCAAACCCCTCGCTCAGAATGCCAACCTTTACCCCCTCAACATATACCAGACCACGGTGATATTCATCAACGACGTGGCGATATGTGCTGAAGACATTCTCGAGCTTCTCCATCAACGGCGGAAGCAATCTGCCCATATGACCTGCGCCATGGATTGGGTAAATGACGGAGGTGCGTTTTACGACGTTTGGGTGTCTCGTGGAATGAATGGAGATCTATTCTTCGAGATCCCGCAGGACGCCAGCTGGGATTTCGCAGGTAACCTATTCTGGAACGATCAAAGGACAAGAAAAAGACTCATCGGTAAGGTTCCGTTCCAAGTGTTCAGCTGCTGGAACGGGGCAGTTACATTTGTCGCCGACCCGATAATCACGGGGGATATCAAGTTCCGCTCGAAGGCCTTATCCGGATTCAAAGAGGACGGTACGCGTGAAGCCGTCGAATGCCATCTCGGAGAACCTGTGCATTTATGCAAAGACCTATGGTACCACAACTATAACCGCATTGCCGTAGTACCGAGCATTAACCTAGGATATTTCGTGGATTCGGGCAACAAGACCAAATCCAAGAACGGCTGGACTAGTGACAACATTGATTTGTACGAAGGAAAGATTGCCATAGACCCTAGCAAATGGCCGGGGGAAATGATCAAATGGGATCCAAAGCCGCCTGGGGCGATTAAATGTATACCAATCTGGCATCAGACCTCGTGGGTTCCTTGGGATGAAGGTCTCGATCTGCTAGCGGATGGGAATGCAACCACAATTTGAGATACAGTCTTGCACGGAAGTCTGTTATACGATAGAGTGTACATCTTTTTGTCCGAGTTAGCCCGGCTTCATTATCTTTAATTTTTTCTAGTCTTGTTAGTATAGACTCGTATCTTTCTTGTGGAAAGGCAAATACCTTGTTGGATTCCGGATTGGGATGTGAACCCCTGTTTATCATATACTAGAATTGCAATCGGACGACTTGGAATTATAATTCTTAGATTCTGTACTAGAAAGGATGCAGTATCTATAAGCTGAGAATCTTAATAATAGGTAGAGACAATGGTAGATTGCATCAGTGATAAACCTAAGCCGGAGAACCCGCGGTATCCGGGTGTTGTTTTACAGAACAATGTTGCGGCTAGTCTGGTTAGGAAGCGAACTATCCGGACCTCAACTACGTCATAAACGAGACGCAATGCAATGCGACCAGCATATAAAACCAAGCAGGCGGAATTGGTTCCAACCCAAGGGAAAAAGAATCGCTACACTACAAACGAAGCTAAAAGCTCCCGAAAATGAATCGATATAATCATTACAACAGCGATCTCGTAAGCTTCATTCTTAGGGCAAGCGTAAATACATCTTTTAACTAAACGTTTCGGTTCCGTGCTCGCTAGGATGCCTTCGAGCTCTACCACCTTGAGTACAAGAAATCCATGGTACAACGATCGCTTACGAATTAGATTTCTGACGGAACTTACGCATTTTAGAGCCGAGGAAATTCTAGAATCGACTTCTAAGTCTCAAAAGACTCGCATCCAACCCCCAGACGAATATAACGCTGTGATTGCAGGTTTATCCGGGGCAATCGGCACCTCGATATCAAACATCGCAGTCTACCCAATCGATCTTATTGTCAAACGATTGCAAGTACAGCGCGCGATTCAGAATGCCAACCCGAACGGAAGTAGCAAAACTGGGGGCGATGAATTATATACCGACTTTGTGGATGCCGCGAAACGGATATATAAAGAAGAGGGCGGGATAGGCGCTTTTTATTATGGATGTTTTCAGGACACTGCGAACTCTATGTGCTCGGCCTTCCTATATTTCCTCTCATGTAAGGACCAGTCACTCTGCATTTTAACTATTACTAAATTTAGAAAACAATTTGCTAGACAATTTTTTGCGCCAAAAACGACTACAAGCAAATATATCGCCATCCGGTAAACCCCCCAAAACACTCGGTGTATTCGAGGAACTATCTGTTGGTGTGCTTGCTGGTGCTATGGCAAAGTTCTTCACCGCACCTATTGCCAACGTAGTAACTCGCAAGCAGACTGCCGCTCTACGCGCGAAGAGGGGAAGCGAAAGTTCGAAGGAAATAAAATCCGATGTCAAGTCAATACTTCAGGATATCTATGACGAAAAGGGAGTAAAGGGGTTCTGGTCTGGATACGATGCAACCCTAATACTGACTCTGAATCCTGCAATAACATTTTTCCTATACGAAACCTTCAAGTCGCTGCTTCCGAGGAAATATAGAGATAAGCCGACAAGCGGGCAAACGTTTATACTAGCGGCTATTTCCAAAGCCATGGCTAGTTCAATAATGTACCCGATTTCGATGGCAAAGGCGAGATCTCAGGTGCAACAGGGAAAGAAGAAACAGACTGGCGGTGGATTTGCCATATTTGAAACCTTGAAGGAGGCTTATAAAACTGGTGGGGTGGCGGGACTGTATGAAGGCGTATCAGGAGAAATAATGAAAGGTTTCTTCTCAAATGGTAATGAGACCCTCTTAAGTCGGTATGATTTTTAAAAAAAAATATTGCTAACTATGGTTTCTTAGGCATCACTATGCTCATCAAAGAAGCCCTACATAGACAAATCTTATCTTTGTACTTCCTTATCGTGCGGTTACGCCATGGGAACAAGTCACTCACGGATGTGGTCACCGACGCCGCCGAGGACATGTACAAGAGAAATACAACAGGCGAACAAAGAGAAACCGTACAAAATATCGTGGTAGCGTCTCAAGAGAAGGCTCAAGCGGCAAAATCCATGGTCCAACAGGCAGCTGAAACAGCTACTGGCAAAATAGAAGATACCATATCACTTACCAAGAGTCAGATCCAAAAAGCCGTAGAAACGGGAGCCTCCAAAGCATCGGAGATCAGTACCGATGCCAAGAATAGCCTCTCTCAGATCATAGATCCCGAAATGTCACATATTGGAGATGTGAGCGGCGAGGTCGGAGGGATAGATTGGGAAGATCCCATTTCACCGAGTTCCATACCACCGAAAGATGTGAAAGAGTAGGTTGCTAGGAATCAGTAGTGTACCATAGTATTTGCTTTACCTTTACATATTGAGTAATTTTCGAAAATAAAATGGCGCTATTTCCGTGTTAAAAAATAATAATAACAGTCATTCCTAAGTCATTCTGTGGTCTGCGCTGCTAAAATTTGAATCTCGGTAGTATGGTTTAACTATATACTTGTATTACTTTGACTGGCGGTTTAAACGTTTCCTTGAAGTTTTAAATCGACACCAGCACCGAAGCGTCTTAATAGTAGTTTACGAAGAACGGTTTTTTCTTTTGATAATAACGAAATAGATTTCCAAAATACTCTAAAGCTAAAAACTAGATATTACAATATTCACGGATTTGTTTAAGACTTTAAATAATCATCATAAAAGGGTCATCGGCCGTTTACAAAGTTGGCTTCTTTCCCTCCTTCCAGGCAGTGCGAGCATCCTTAGCCGCGTTTCTAAGCTTATCCATCTCTTCGTAAACGCTCTGATCGACGCTATTGAAGAACTTGACCTTATCATCCAACTTCATGAGTTTGGCCTCTTCGATCAGCCTCTCCTTGGTTGGTTTGCCCTTGAGAGCCTCGAACTTTGCAGGGTCAATATCTTGGATAGCTTTCTTCGCATCGGCGGAGAGGTGACGCATCTCAGCCCACTTGAGGAACCAATCCTTCGAGGTGATCTTACCACGGATCTGACTGTTGGGATCACGGCTGCGCTGGTCAGGAGTCTGAGGAGTGGGCAAGGTGATCATTTTTGGCTTTTCGCCGTCCCAGAGGAGGGTGGTGGCCTGGTGGAGCTTCCTGCCGACGATGCGGAGCTTCTCGAAGGTCTCAAGAGGAGTCTGGCGGAGACCTTCAATGAACTTTGGGTCCATATTTTTGCGCTGGGCCATCGAAATCGCCCATTCCTTTGAGGACTTCACTTGACGCTTCTGCGACTTGGCGGCGGCAGGCGCCGCGAGTTCTCTAAGTTCCGCTTCCTCACTCTGATCCCAGCTGTTCTGGCCCCAGCTCTGAGCTACCTGTCGCTTCTGGGACTTGGCCGCAGCTGGTGCTGCGAGTTCTCTGAGCTCTGCCTCCTCACTCTGGTCCCAGCTCTGATTCTGACCCCAGCTCTGAGCCTGTCGCTTCTGTGACTTAGCGGCGGCGGGCGCTGCAAGTTCTCTAAGTTCTGCCTCCTCACTCTGGTCCCAGCTCTGATTCTGACCCCAGCTCTGAGCCTGTCGCTTCTGTGACTTAGCGGCGGCGGGCGCTGCAAGTTCTCTAAGTTCTGCCTCCTCACTCTGGTCCCAGCTCTGGTTCTGACCCCAGTTCTGAGCTACCTGTCGCTTTTGAGATTTAGCTGCAGCTGGTGCTGCGAGTTCTCTAAGCTCGGCTTCCTCACTCTGATCCCAGCTCTGGTTTTGACCCCAGTTCTGAGCAACCTGTCGCTTCTGGGATTTAGCTGCAGCTGGTGCTGCAAGTTCTCTAAGTTCAGCTTCTTCACTCTGATCCCAGCTCTGATTTTGACCCCAGCTCTGAGCTACCTGCCGCTTCTGTGACTTGGCGGCGGCGGGCGCTGCGAGTTCCCTAAGCTCTGCCTCCTCACTCTGGTCCCAGCTCTGGTTCTGACCCCAGTTCTGAGCTACCTGTCTCTTTTGAGATTTGGCAGCAGCTGGTGCTGCAAGTTCTCTAAGTTCGGCTTCTTCACTTTGGTCCCAGCTCTGGTTCTGACCCCAGCTCTGAACATCCCGTGCGGTGTGTCTGATATCGCCGCCGTCCGTACCATATACGGCGACGTCACGGGCTCGGATGGGGCCTGCGGATACAGAGGAGCAGAAGAGGAGGATAGCAGCGGCGATCTCTGGAGTGAACTTCATCTTGAATATATGTGATTAGTTGAAATATATATATGTTTCTTAGACTGGGAGGCCGAGAAAATGATTAGATTAAAAAAAAGTCGTAAATTAAATAAAAATGGAAAATCCGTGAGTATAGTAATATAATAGAAGTATTCGAAGATTGGAAACGTTATATCGTTAGTATCAATAAAAAGGGACCAGCCTTGAAAATTTGGTGGACCAGCCACAAAGAAGTAAAGATGAAGTGGAAGGGTTGATTGTAGTTTGTTGGATGTTGATAGTGAGTGAGAAGAAAGAAAGCCATGAAGGAAGTATTCCAAAGACTATATATAACAAGATACTCTACGCAACCGGGTCTCATAATAGTTAGCCCTCGGAAGAAACGGTATAAGCCCCCCGGGTAACAAACCCGTAACAGTACATGCAAACGTGTATCCGTGCCTGCAAGTGCACGGCAGAATGTTCCGAACTGACGCTGTCGGGTGTCTGCGTTGCGTTGGAGGTTAGTACAGAGACCAGGTGTCCGGCCAATCAGAGAGCTCGCTGGGAGGTAACAGGGAGCTGATACGACGGAGATTCCTGTGCTAGTTTTAATGGTTCGAACAGGGAGCGGTTTAGCGATGGCCTCCATTGTTTTACGCCGCATTCTTGAGGCTCTCCACCAAGCCGTCTAGGGAAAGGTCCCATTCTGAAACCCTGTATTAGCATATGAGAACGCTATGAGGGGACGTTAGAGGGTGAGAATCGGTAACCTGTGCTTGTGAGAAATTTAAAAGCTGTCGTTTCGATGCTTGGCTTTCTCATACAAATGTGAAATGCAATTGCAGGTGTTCGGATATAGTGTGCCTTAAATGACGTATATCACTTTTTTGTTCTAGAAACCGAAAAAGTGTTCGAGAAAGAAGAATGGCCGTGTGATTGTGACTCGTATATTTTATTCTAGCTGTACAGACAAATATCTTGCTCCTTATAATCGAGAAACACTGAACACCTCGAAGAACATTTATCACGAAACATAAAAGGTATTATTCCTCGGAAAGAATAAATCTCAAAAAGCACCACGTGCACCATATCTATATATTTTTCCAGCCCGCGTTATTTTTGTTTTGAAGAATAAAGATAGAACCCCCCGAATCCCATTTAAAAAAGTAAAACAAGGGAAAAAAAATTGACCTGAAGATAACACCATGAAACATATGCATAGAAGAAAGAGATGATAAAGAGGCTAGGGATATAGATATACATGAATAATAATAAGCGAGAATAGAAACGCTATCGTAATGAATAAAGAGAGAGCATGTCGTCTCATCAAGGGACATCATGAAGAGTGTATCGTGAGAGAAGATCTCCAAAGCGATAAGCAGACATGTGCTAATATAGAAGTAGAGATAAAAACAATAAAGGGTATCAGTGTATATTGCTACGTCCGGGGAGGTGAAAATCCACGAAAAGAATAGAAAAAGATATTTCAGAGTGAGACTCGGGGAAATTGGCGGATAGTAAGGTAGAACTTTTGATGTTCCTGTCGTATCGAGAGTATTGTTTGTTTCTCGAGTCCCGATTCTCTGAGTTGCCTTGCATCGTTGTGGAGATCATTTTCCGCCTGCGTCTGGGGAATATTTTCTGATTTCTCGCTAGCACTTTTGGCAGCAGAATATCTCTTGAATTTCAAAATAATCTTCCTTTTTTTGCTAGGACTATCTTCTTTTTCTTTCTCTTCATCTTCTCCGTTGATTTCACTCGCCGTCCGCTTCTTCGTAGACTGCGATCTTTTCTAGAAATCCTCGTCATCACTGCTAACCTTCTTCTTCCTCCCTCTTCGTCCTTTCTTAGGTGCAGCACCGTCCTCCTCGATGATGTTGTTCATGTTCGCTTGGCCCTGGGCGAACTCACCGCCAGAGTTGCTAGAGGCGGCGGCCTTTCCTGATCCGCTTCCTTCGCCGGCAGTGGGGATGTCCGGAGCTTTCGAGATAATGTCTGACAGGAAGTCGAATTGTTCTTCTTGGTTGACGGCGAGTTTCAGATGGGCAGCGGTAATGCGCTTGCTGCCTCGTACCTTGGCTTGTTCGGCGGCCTTGGTGACGAGAGAAACCATGAAGAGTTCGAGAGCCTTTGCTGTAATTGGTGCAAACGGAGCTTGTTAGCGTACTTATTTTTCTTTTTTTGCAACGTTGCAACAAAAAAAGTTGGAGATTTTGAAACTTACAAACTATCACAGGCGTGACCTGGGCTACTTTGCCGACGTCTTCGTCAGCTTGCATGATTCTCTTTATCCTTGCAACCGGGAACTTTGTCTTGATGTTGACCTGTGGGACAGGTTTCGAGGCTCGAGAAGGAGTCTCGGGTTCAACTTGAGCGAGTGGTTGTGGAGCTGCTACCATGGGATGCGGAGGTGGCTGATAGACAGGTTGTTGGTAGGAACCTGGGAATGGTTGCTGCAGAGCCGGAGCCTGGCCGTACTGTTGAGGAGGAGGAGGAGGGGCGGCGGCTGGTTGCTGTGGGTTGTAGGCGTTCATCGTGGCGTTGTATGAGCGTAATTGACGGGTGGGAGGTTGGTAGGCCTGGTGGGTGTATTGCTGGCCGGCGCCTTGTGTCTGATAGAGCTGAGGGAGGGGTTGCTGGGAGGAAGGATTGGGGGTTGACGGAGTGGGAGGTTGATATTGGTTTTGATATTGGAAGCTATTGCTGCGTTGGTTGTTTTGGTATCCACCAGGAGGTGGATAGGAGCTGTATCCCTCCATTTGGACTGCGGGTTTGAGGCAGTGAGCGAGAAGGAATTACGCGGTTCGGATTTTCGGTTCCAGCGCGCCAGGGGTGGTGGGGCGGCGGGTTGTGCCTCGAGCTTAGGCTGAAATAGCGCGGAGATGAGGTGTGGGATAATTAATATTATGGCTACTGCTACGGCTGGCTGGCGAGCGCTCGAGGGCTTAAGGGCTCGTATTAAGATGTATAATAATATGTGCAGGTTTCTTTATCAGATAGACGCCGGGGAGGGCAAGGAGGAGGAGGGCACCGAGGCGCTGGAGGGAGGGAGGTTAGCGACAGTCAATAGAAATATACAGGGAGATAGATAGATAGATAGATAGATAGATAAATATATATAACAAGCGCTCCGCCCCAGAATACATCCACGGGAAGCAGCCCACCACCCGTCTGTTTATATTTATGTATTTATCTATCTATTTATATCTATTTATGGCGGTTATACGGTGGGAGAGACAGAGAAGGGTATCATACCTGGCAGAAAAGTCGTCGTGGTGGCGGGTTTATATGAAATTACGGGCGCGGGACAAACAGGTGTTGGGGCGGGCGCGTTGTGTTGCGGGATGTCGGACTGTTCTTGGAAAGAGGCCCCTCCGCTTTTTGCCAGGAGAATGGGAAACGGGCGAGGGGCTGCATGGCGGGCCTTATATACCTTAAATGACTTCGTTCGTCCACCGCACTCCCGTCCAGCCCAGCCAGCCCCGCCCCTGTCAACATCATCATCCATCAACTACCACCACCATTACCACCTGCGCACTCTCTCACCCACACACTCTCTTCCCTCCCTCGATCACAACATCGCGGGTTCGCGTCATAGCTGTCATCGCGCCCATATTATATTACACCCATATTATACGTCCACCCCATAGCGTAAGTCCGCACACGAAGACCCCACATTGTTTTTTCTCTCTCTTCCTTTTCTTTGTTTCTTTCGCAGTGATGATACCCGAGCTACTCCAGTTTTGTTCCCAAGAACAGAGCGAAGTTAGTACAGCTCAAAAAAATTAAAAAATAAAAACAAATTCCAAACTCGGTAAAATTAATATCGCCATCGGACCCTTATGACATTAAAAATGGGATATACAGAAAAACCAGACGTGCCGAAGAAGCATCCGGCGCACCGGAGCGTTTCTTTTGGCAGAAAACACGCTCTTTGTTTTTCACTCCGCGTATACTTCCTCATCATATTCACGGCTGTGGCATATACTTCCTAATTTCTACCTCGTTGGTTTTTTTTTTTTTTTCGTGCTTGGAACACTTCGCTCGGAACGTGAGAGCTTTGGCCAATACCGGCCAAAGGGAAAAAAAATTACTTGATCTAATCTGATTCGCGAATGCGCGATGCGCCCCTGGCTCAAGGATCCTTAATTACCTTGGCTGCCAAAATGCGGTTTCTTAATATATGAAGGGAAATGCTATAGCAAAAAGAAAATATAACGATCCGAAAAAAAATATTAACATATTCTTTATGCTCCTAGTCAAAATATAATAATAATATACACATGAACAGAAACACCCGCCTTGACAGCAAAGATACCAAAGCATCCAAAGCAAAATATTGTACGTGACGCTGACAGGCATCCCCCCTCCCTTCTCGGTTAATCGATAAGGAATTATGCTTTGAAAGACAACTATGAAAATCGCAATATGGAAAGAAAGAAAAACAGTACTGCCGAATAAGAATGCTTGTGCGCTGCTCCGATGCTCTATGCATCTAATTAAAAACCCGTTATAAAAAAATGAATTTCTTTTTTCGTTTTAAAATCATCCCTTTATCACTTCCCTTGAAACCCCTTTAGTCGTAAAATTAAGCTCTCCTTGCACCTTCCACAGACCATTCCCTTAAGCCGCAGTCCGGTCTTCGAATCGGACGTATACCGTACCCTCGTCTGAGATTTTTGTAATCATCCCCGTATGATCCGTCGGTTTTGTGATCCCTCTGTCCTTGAGATCTGCTACCGTGATCTTCTTGTTCCAGAAGTCTGTCCACCGCTGGTTACACGCATTCTCGACCCAGCAGCCAGCCAGATGCACCACCAGATCATCTTTATGCCAGCCCATATGCACCCACCCAACCGGGAAGCCGTTGAGAACTCTCTGCGGCACTAACGCGGTATGTTCGCGGACCTGGCGGTGGTGCTGAACCATGTGTAGCTATTATTTGCAAACAGACCAATTAGTATACACTTTTTTTTCCTCGTGTAGAAATGATGCGGCTTTAACGCGGCAACTTACCAAAGCATCCTGCTCCTTCCCCGGCCAGCCGTTGTACACGTAGAACGGCTCCTCCCACCAGTCCATCAACATCTTTGTGAAAGCGCTGCGGCGCAAGAAGAAGCTTCCAGCGTTTAGCCCGTTGTGGTCCTGTCCGATGATGATGTCGATATCCTTCGGATCGGCAGTCTTGCTCATGTAATGTCCTGTGTGCTCGCTACCGCCCCTCAGGAACTCGACGCCAGCCTCGAACTTGGTGCGCATCGCGGCGTGCGAGAGAATGTGCGAGTTGAGGTCGATATCCGGGTTCATGATGATCGCATCGAGATCGAGCCACCACACCCAGTGCGCGTCCGGGAACTGGATGAACGTATCTAGCAGCGCTGGGATCTTGGCCCAGACTGGGGCCGCGCCGTGCAAGTCATATTTGGAGATGTTGATGAAGTGGAAGTGGTAGCCGTGGAAGTCGGCGTATTCTTGGCGGTTCTTGGTCGCCTGTTCGAGGAGGTTGTTGATGCCGCCGTTGTGGCCCTTGCCGTCGCTGGCCATCAGGAGGACGACTTGCTCCGGCTTAGGGCCGGCTGGGTCAAAATACACGTCATCCTTGACTTCGAAGGTCCATTGTGGTTTCGGGACTGGGATCGGGCCTTTCTTCTTCTTTTCTGTGTCAGGGTCCTTGTGCTTGGGAGGTTCCTTTTGATCTTGCTGTGGTGCCGGCGGCTGCTGTTGCTGCTGCTGTGCCTGGGGTTCTTCTTGCTTTGGAGGGTCTGGTTTGTTCTGCGGTGGGTCTGCAACTTGATAAGGTTCAGGAGTTGATTCCCCTGGCCGCTGTCCTATTGCGCCGTTCAACGAGTCGTCACCGCCTGTGCCTTCGTGGAAGAGGCCGTCATTTCCTATCGCCGTATTTGTTCCTGATCCGGGATCGAAGAATGAAAGGAGAGTGACGAAGAGAAATATTGCTATACATGCTAGCATGCAGCTGTGGGCGAGAGACCGGGTTAGCATGGGGAGGTTCGTAGTTCTGTAGGTTTCTTTCAATTCCGGCAATGATGGGAAGAGATCGGAGCGTCGAGCTGTGAAACCCACGCTGGTAGTACCAAAATTAAAAAGTAAAAAATGAAGGATGCAAAAGTAAATGCAAAGGAAGATGTTTAAAGCAGAAAAGAAAGAAAGAGGGCGAGGAACTCACTTTGAGAATATACGCCGAGCCATATTCGGCGTCAAATTGAGGAAATCGAAAAAACACAATGAATACGAGGTGCTTTTTATAAAACAGAGCCGGAGTAGCCGCGAGCCAACGGTAACGAATTACTTGTATATGCAGACGGACTACGCAGCAGTTACAAGCAACACTGGTGCATATTAACCCGCGATTGACTGAACAGATATCTGAATGGCGAAGGAAATAGTACCACGGTCGTGGGATTTGGTGGCGTTGGTAGTCGCAAAAGCAGGAGCTTTCGGTCGGAATGGGATGCCCTAATCTAACAATGCTCTCAGGAGCTACTCTCCGTCCAAATGCAAATGATGCCGGATTCCGTCCCACGATGCGGCAAGCAGGTAGCAAGAAAGCAAGAGAGTGAGAGTAGAAGGAGTGGCCGCTGGATGCTCGCGAATAAGGTTATGTATCGATAAAATAAACACGCCGACCTTCCGAATAGTGAACGAATGTGCTGGGTACCAAGGTGCCGAGGTAGACGCTAAGCTGGGATGGTGGTCGTCAGCCGAAGAAAGCTGTGAACAGGACAGTGGAATTAAATGTATAGGGAGTTGAAAAGGAAGGGAACCGAATACGAAGAACGAAGAGAAAACCTCCCCTGGGAGAATGATAGATAGATAGGCAGGGCGTAGGGGAAAGATAGGGGTGAGAGGGAGGAATGGGAGGAATGCGTCGAGCAGCCAATGAAGGTATTTTTAAATTTGTCGACGACGCAGGTGGCCGGCAGTGGGATTACTCGATGTGAAATAGCAGCAGGACGATGACACAGCTTGGTGGGACCGCACGCTGAAATTGGCCTGAGCCGGGTCTGAGAATAAGGGGAAGCTGGGCCCAAGCAATCTCTTTTGACAGGTCCGAAGCCCGCCAAACGAGGACGAGACAACCCCCAAGACACCCGGCACCATGTCGCAGAAAATTAACTGCATTCGGGTTTGCTCTGGGAATATAGGAAAAATAGGAAAAGTAGGAAAATATCAGCAATAATATATACATATAGCCAGTGCACTGGGCAAAAATGTGGTCTATGGTCTATGGTCTATATCAGATTCTATAACAAAAGTGACGATGCTATCTTCTAGCTCGATGCAAAAATTATCATACCCGACTTGTTGTCTCTTCCATTTCTTTTGTGTCTTTTGGTTCAATCATCAACGAACGAGCGAATACTCCCAGTTCTCACGCCAGCGCAGCATTTGTCCCCCAGAAATAAAGAAGAAGAAGAAGAATAATGAAAATGCACACATACCCTCATGGCCTCACAGAAAGAAAAAAAAAAGGAAAGAACAAAAAAAAAAAAAGCCGAAACCTTGAAAAGAAAGGAAATAATCCATGGATTCACAATGAAAGGCATCATGATAGCAACTGATTGGTAATAAACGTCACTTCTAAGAAGATCATTCACTATCCTCCTCCAGCTGCTCCGTCGACGGCGGATCTTCCAAAGGTACAGTGATAGCACCAGTGACCCATTCCGTCTTCTCCACTTCCTCCAGCGGCACCCGCTTCTTGACTCGCCTCAGCAACCCGTCGACCACTTCCTTCGCGGAGTTCCACGCAGGATCGTAGGATTCCTTGACCTCGCCCTCTTGTTCTCCAGCGCCTCCCTCTTCTGCGACTGGTGGCGGGGTATCCGCCAGCTTGAACCACTTCCAATCACATCTTGCTATCCTATGCGCTGTCCTAGAACGCATCTTATGTTCATTTGCCCCCGGAACAGGATCGAAAGGCAGCCTGGACTCGCAGATGGCATACAGGAGCACACCCAACGCCCACGCATCCGTCTGACGACCATCGTACGGCTGGCCGAGGAGCAGTTCGGGTGCGGCATAGTCTTCCGATCCGCATCTAGTCGTCAACAGCGGTTCGTTAAAATCTATACGCCTGGAAAGACCCAGATCTGTAAGTGTGGTTATTGAGTGGTTCGAATTGAGAATCTCATCTCCGGATTGGGCGAGTTCTTCCGCTGTGAAATTTATCAAGACGTCTAAGGAGGTACCCGTTAGTATTACTATTCTTGCGTAACCACAGTGATTAGTGATAATATAAAATAGATAAAAAACATACTCTCGAGTTTTATATCCCTGTGAACGATCCCGGACGTATGCAAATACCTCACCGCCCCGACCAATTCTGCAAATATACGCCTCACAAACCTCGGCGTCAGCAGGTTCGGATGTCCGCTCGCCAGATCGAAGAGATCACCGCCAGCACAATATCCCAGTATCAGCAACGCCCGCTTCCGCTCGATACTCTGCGCCTTGAGATGCACCAATGAGGGATGTTTCAGACTCTTCAAAATGTCCAGCTCTCGCTTCAGCGAGCTCTCTATCCTCGCTTTGGACGCCCCTCCTGCCGCCGTATTCTCCACGATCTTGACCGCTACGAGCTTTTCTCTATCTAGCTCGGCTTCCGACTCCGTGTCCTTCTTGAGTTCGAGCGTGGCCAGCATGACTTTGCTAAATGTCCCCTGGCCGAGGAGCCTCACCGCCCGCCATCGTCGAATATTATTTCCTGGGTACGTTGTTGCTGTGAATATCTCTGTTGCAACGCTGGAATCCTCGGGTATGCTGTTGTATTCCGAGGCACCATCGATGACACTGGGGACCTGCAAGTCCGCTGAGCTCCTAGCCCTCTGTTGTGACTGGTGACCGTGCTTTCCAGCAAGGTGTTCTTCTCTTTTAAAAGGCTGGGCCGGGACGGCATTCGCGGGAGCACCAGAGACAACCTTATTATCATTCGACGACGTCGTCTCCGGATTCTCGTGAATCGCACCCTCGGTCTGACTCGTTCGTGATATTGTAGGGACATCGAGTTTGTAATTGGTAACCTGCTCGCTGACACTCCTGGCATTCGATGTGGGTTGGTACGGGGCATCTATATGATTCAACCCTTGATACAGCTTGCGTTTACTGGGTGATCGTCCAACACTGGTCGATCTGGCGATGCCGGGCTCGGCTGAGGTGTGGTAGAGGTGGGGGTCGGTGCCATCGTGGATTGTCAGGGATGCTATCGATCCTCGAGATGTCGGGCGTGAACTGAGACTGCCATTTCTGAATAATCTCCAAGGACCCGGCGAGTCTGCAGTGATGACCGGAGATGGCAATGGTGTGATTTCGGAAAGGAAACCACCTATTGAAGGTGAGCCGGCAGCGGAGTTTGGAGATAACGAGCTCTGGAAGGAGTTCGAGCGAGAGAGGGCGGCTGCTGAAGCTCGGGTAGTGCCCGGGCCACTGGGGGGTACGGGGATGGAATTGTTGGATGAGGAGGAAGAAGAGGTCATGACTACGTTAGTCTGGAGGCGAAGGTCGGGAGGGTGCTGGTGAGAATTGGAGAAGGGGGAATGAGGGTGGTTGAGGTGGGGCGGGTCCTCGGGGGGAGGGTTGGCGAATATAAGGCGGGGAGCAGGCCGGTGCTGCGAGGTTGGTGGTTGTGGTGGTTGTGGTGGTGGTGTTGAGGAAGTGTTATCAAGAAGTGGTTCTCCGCTACCACCTCCACTGATCTGGACAGCACCCACGGCACTTGCACCTGCACTTGTAGTTTCACCGGCATTCCCACTCGTGCTGGTGGCCCCGGTGGAGACGACGGTTACGACGGGTTGAGAGCCGTCCGTCGGCAGAACATCTTGATCGGTGTGCAGCAGGCGAGGAATGGACGATCCATTATTCGCTGCAGCCAGGCTGCTCACGCTCGAGCTACTCGCAGGATTGTGCTTGTTCTCGCTCTCGACCTCGTTCATGGCCCTTCCTACAGGAGACAAAACGAAAGAAAAAAACAATCTCTCTCTCGTTCGTGCCGAAAGAAAGCGGCGTGTGTGCGTGTGTAAATCCGCCTCGTTATAATTTTCCCTTTTTCTCTCGTGCTTCGTTTCAGAAGGGGGGAGGGCAAGCCACCGCACAGGATTCCGAACTGAACTCGAATGGGAGCCCGGCGTGGACGGAGAGCAATTTCGACGTGTGTGTGGATTTATTCGTTTAGCTGGGGTGGCCCACTTAATAAATCGTCGTGTATTAACGTTAAGGTCGTTCTTTTTTTGTCTCGTCTCGTTCGTGTAATAATATCAATAAGGTATGTAAATTGCAATGCAATGGCATTCGAGATGTTCTGCTAGTGTTTGTTAGCTCTCTCGCCTGTGGGACTGGGGAAATGAAGAAGAGGTGGGATGCTGATTGTGCCCCTCCCCGCTAAGCAGCCTGCTAGTCGAGCAATTAATGGCCAATGGTCCGCTGCACATGGCCTGCCCGCTTGGGCTCGCGAAGTGCGACATTTGCTGCCCTCCCGCGCACTGCCCGCGAATCTGGTTCCTTTGCCCGAACTTATTTTCTCTTGGCCCGACCCGTACGCATCGCAGGCCGGAATTCGATTTCCTAGTCATATCACACCCACCACATGTGATATCGTATCTTGAAGCCCGCTCTTACGTGCTAACATTGTGGGTGGCTTTGGATTAGGTTTGCCCCCCTCTGCATTCTCAACTGGTGCCTGTTTTAAACTTTCAGGAACACTCTCCTCTCTCCCTCTCTTCTTTCTTCCGTCCGAATTTTGTGCGTCTTAGAGTTTAATTGGTCTGGTTCTTCGCTCACCCGCCGGATTGGGGTTCTCGCACCGTGGGCCTGAGTCCGATATCCAAATCCGGCGATTTTCTCTTTTCCAACGCTTTGACCAATCGCACCTTCAACATCATGTGAAAGCTTTATTTCCTACAGGTAGCTCAGTCTGGTACCAGGTAGCTACTTTAATTTGTCTAGCAGCGTGCAACGCAAGCACGTATTGTTGTTAGTTGATTGTTTTACCAGACTCCAAGGATTCTAAATAGAAGAGATTCTATTGATAGATATTAAATATTTAAAGTAGACCATCTCCATTGTACACACACTTTGCATCTTTTATTATTTTTTATTTTGATTCTATTTTTCTAGATAATTGGGATTATAGGTTCACACGCTGCGAATCCAACCACAGTAGGGGGTGCAAAGTAACTCAAGGGTGATACTCGTCATCGTCGTCCTCGGCCATCGGTTGCGGCTGCGATGGTGATGCGCCGTTGCCCTTTGCATTGTTAACACCCTTAAGCAACATCGCAACGACATCGGCGTCCAGTCCTTCCATCCCTGCCATAGGATTATCCGCAGGCTTTGGTGGCGCTGTGGTTTTGCTATAATTCCCATACTGGAGCATCGATGACAGCAGATCCCCGGGTGGCTGAGTCTTGGTCGGTGAGTTCTGTTGGAACGAAAACGGCCCGCTCTCTTGATAGGCTGGTTCTTCGGTGAAGGGAGGTGGGGTGAGCGCCTCGACTTCCCGCGGAGGCTCTATATCCGGTGTCGTCGAGCGCATGGCCGTATCACCATTTTTGTCGTCCGTCATCCCGGAGAGTAGCATGTTCTCCACATCCTTCTTGACATCCTCCGTTCTCGCCTTCTTATCCTCCACTTCCTTCAACTGGGCTTCTTCGCCTGCCAGCGCAGTCTTGTTGGTTTCCAGCAGCGACTCCAGGTTCTTAATCAGCTCTTTCCGCGAGGACAGGGCGTCCGAGACGGCAGCGTGGGCGATATCCAGCGTTTTGATCAGTTGGGATAGCCTCGCCACGTAGACTGCAGGCGGGGGAATAGCCTCCGCCTCCATATACTTCTTGTACTCATCGCTAGCGGAACCAAAGGCGATTGTGGAATGGGTGAGCTGGCCGTTGAGCTTGCTCTGGGCGCCAGAAAGCCGTGTGAGCTCTGCTGGTGTGGTGCCACCGATACCCCCACCAAGTCTTCGTCCGGCTCCGGCACTAGATTTACCCTTGTCGACATCTAATAGAACGGCGGTATTAGGACATCGAGTTTCTCTGACTAAAAGGGTTTGGTATGGAGCTTACCATCTAGCCTTTGATCAATACCGTCTAGTACATCCGGATCAAAGATGGCTCTCTGTCTCCAGACTTGAATAACACGTCGTAGTTTCTGCTGGATGTCGGCTGGCGAGCCTTTGTATGCTGCTTCGCAAGCGTCGGCGATTATCTAGACAATTTAGATGTAATATTTAGCAATGTGTACAAAGCCCGGCGATATAACGGGGAATTGGCATCCTACCGGAGAGAAGGCGATACCGAATTCTTCCTTCTTCCGAGCCTTCATTTGCTGGACGACCTCTGTATGGGACAGTCAATATTGGAAACTCTATTTCCGTGATATAAAAATAACAGGTCCAAGGTTAGGGCGCACCGTTAACGAGGTAGACAAGGTTGAGTTTTCGCGGAGCTGAGGACTCCTTGAGTCGCTGGAACCATAGTTGGGCAAAGCGCTTAGCATGTCTTCTGTGGAACATGACCCATTGGGCGATAGAAACGATGCCCTCTTGAGTCTCGTTGAGGGAGTTCAGCTTGGAGAAGACGGTTTCGTCGGAGAGAGACATGATTGCGAATTAATTGTCGGAAAAGGCGACTATTTGAATGCGAGAGCTCGGGTATTTTTGGAGATGAGAAAATTTCGTCAAAAGTTAAAACAGAGTGGTCTCTCTGCGCTCCCAAGGCTCTACGTCAGAAATCACACGACCAAAAGGTTTTTATACAGAGCGTAATGTCGTATCTACGGATCACGGACGGGCCATCAAAGAAACGTGCTACGGTACAGAGGAACGGTGTGATTGCCGATGGCTGATACGGCGACGGAGGTTTGGCGTTCTTTGGCGAGGGGGAGGTTGTTGATTGGGGATGGAGGAGGAGCGAGTGGGAAAGGATGGAAGGAAGAGGAAAAGCCTGCACTTGATGCCGGGAAGACGCGATCTGGAAGCCAAGCCTCAGCTCCCACCGCCGCTGCGTAACTCCGCCAGCGAGGGCGGCCGGGCGCCATCGCTGAGGGATACACGCGGCTTCAGTGGTTCATAGCTCATATCCCACTTTGTATTCAATACTTGTCAAATCAACTGGTGTATACTTGCTGTTTTTTGTATCCGACATCTCGACGTTGGAGCACGTTGGAGCCACCGTAGTCGAGGGACGCAACGCACCAGCCACAGTGCGTGCGAGGTCCGAAGCTCAGCCAGCCAGCTGCTCCCCGGCGGCCAAGCATCACTTTACTGGCAACAGCTACTGCCGCCGCCGCTGCTGCTTCCACGTCCTAAACCTCTCATCCATTCTCACGCTCATCCATCCGCCGACATCCCCGCCACTTCCTCGAACCCCGTCCCACGAACATCTCCACGCATCGCCGCAATGTCCCACTTCCCATCAATCGAAGAGTTCGACGAGGGTGTCGTGGCCCCAGCCGCCGGCACCTTCGACAACGCCGACGATTTCCTAGCTCACGAACAAGCCATCCTCGGGAGCGACGCCGACCAGTTCACCGCCAGCGCTGACCGTTTCCCGGCGCTCGACAACGAGGCGGACCTGCTAGGCGGCGATGAGGAGACGCACAAGTTCGAAAGCAGCTTTCCCGACTTAATAGGAGATAACGAGGTACTTTCTACCTGCCCGCGAGCGAAGAAAGGGGAACGACGAGGAGCAGCACAGCCTGACGAATACAAAAACGTCATATCAACAGAACCGCACCAGCTAACCCAAATCTACCATCACTTCTAGGCTGTCGGTCCGGGTGGAACAATCACAGGCACCGGGGCACCATACATGCCAGGTGTCGTGAACACAAACTTCCCGTCCTCCACCCTCCCCGAAGAAGAGCCAGACGTCATCAAGTATGCCGAGAACCCATCTTGCAAGAATCTACGCACGAACGCGCTATAATCAGACCTTATTACTAACATGCCGCGCGTTTTTCTCCAGACAATGGCGCGAACGTCAACAGCTCGAAATCCAACGCCGTGACGAACTCTCCGAGACCAGGAAACAGGAAACGGTGGATAAAGCCAGAGCTGCCATCGACGACTTTTACGACAACTACAACTCTAAGAAGGACAAGAGCATAGAGCAAACGCGGTATGTATACTTTCCCACCCAGTATGTCAGATGGGAATAGTGTCTAACAAATGTTTCTTATGATAATACAGCAAGGAAGCTGAGGAATTCCTCGCCAATCGCGAGAACACCTCTGCCGGCGGTACCTCCTGGGAGCGTATTGCCAAGCTGGTGGATCTCACTGACAAGGGCGTCAGATCTGGAAACAGCGACAAGACACGGTTCAGAGAGTACGTTGCCTCCTTCTCTAGTTTCTGTTCGTTTAGCAATTCCGAGTGTGTTCAGTTCGTGCTAACAATAATACACGCAGACTCCTTGTCTCCCTGCGAAAGGACGAGAAGGCGCCAGGCGCCAGCGGTATCTAATTGTCTGTTTTTTCTCCTTCTTATCCACATCGTCTCGTAACCTCTATATCCTCCTCCACCTCTTGTGATTAGCACTTTACAATCAAAAGTATTACTGCCGTGATAAAACTGTCTTTTTGAACACGATCGTCGGGGATTCAGGATTGGAAGCTTTTAAGCCTTACTTGTATATTGTTTTATCTTTCAATCTTACACCTATACATTTGTTATTATTGAACAACTCACATTCAAAATCAAAAAGTCTACGGTATCAAGACGTGCAATACAGCCCAGGGTTTCCATTCCCGGGATTCACAAGGTGAAGTGTTAAGGTATAGGCCCAAAAAAGGAATCACGAAAGAAACGCCGTAGAGTAGAAACGCCTTCGACGAACGACAAGAAAACACGGCAGTTCTAATACAAGAAAAGCGACTGATTGGCTTGTATTGGTTTCTTTTTTGCTTTATGTCCAGCATTTTTTTTGTTCTTCTTACTTCTTCTCACACACCACGACCTGCTTACCCATCTACAGCAAGCCTATCGACATGAATTTACCAAAAGGGGGAGAATTGAATTCAAGTCTTCACTCAAAAAAAAAAAAAAAACGACATGTGCCAACACCAACCAAACAGGGAAGACAAACGTCTATTTCTGCATCATGAGCTGGACGAACTCGTTGTAATCGATTCTTCCATCACCGTCCTGATCGGCTTCTCGGATCATCTCATCGACCTCGGCGTCCGTGAGCTTCTCGCCAATGCTGGTCATGACGTGTCTTAATTCAGCGGCGGAGATGTAGCCGTTGTTGTCACGATCGAAAACCTTGAAGGCTTCTATAAAGGTTCCGAGAGCAGTTAGATATTGTTAATTTTTGAAGTTCGGTGGCATTTATCCCTACCTCTGATTTCTTCCTCACTGTCGGTGTCCTTCATCTTGCGGGCCATCATGGTCAGGAATTCTGTGTTCCGTTGTCAGCATATCGGTTCACACCCCCAAACTTCAGCCGTAAAGCTCTTGGCGATCTATTCAGAGCGGCTGATGGATCGGCTGTGATTTTCTTACCTGGGAAATCGATAGTGCCGTTGTTGTCGGCGTCGACTTCGTTGATCATGTCCTGGAGCTCGCTTTCGGAGGGGTTCTGGCCTAAGCTTCGCATGACGGTTCCGAGCTCCTTGGTGGTGATTTGGCCTGTACAGTTTAAGCATATTAGCATTTAAAAATGAAACATATATATGTTTAAATTAATATTCATTGGAAACAACATACCATCGCCATCTTTGTCCTATAGTCGGGTCAAAAATAGCTTGTAGGTTAGCGAAGAGTGGTTCCCCCGCGATGTATACCCCACTATGACTATCACCACCGCCACCATCATCCCGCTGCCACGATAATAATTGAAGGACTCTGTGCTTGTCGCAAATCGGACACGAGCCGTGGATATCGATGGCCCGATTCACGCGAGCCCTCCGGTGGTAGGGGATTCCAGGTGGTTCATATTCTAGGATGGTGAATACGTACGAAAAGGGAGAAGGCCTCCTTGAACTCGGAGACTTGCTCCTCGGTAAGTTGGTCAGCCTGCGTTGGGACTGCGTTAGCTGTATGTTTCAAAGTTCTCAACGGATACGAGAGGCATCGATGTAGGTATTGATTAAAAAATATTTAAAAATGGGTCCGCAGGAGGTCTACACCGCGTAGATGATGGAAGCTTGGGTGGCCACATTTTCCGCGCGGGAGGACCGTGGATTGGAGCTTGGAGGGGAGGGTTAAGGGAGAATGAGGGGTGAGATGCAGCAGGCAGCAGAAGGAGTAGCTTCTGTGCGAGTGTGACAGAGGGGAAAACACGCAGCGGAGGGGAACGGTACCATTGTGAGAACGGAGGTGGATCAAGCGGGTATGATACGTGCTGGATGATTGCGCGGAGGGTCGTGAATTGATGCGGAGGGAGTTCGTGTGCGCGAAGGAAAAAGGAAGCGGTGGAGGTGAGGTGAGAAGCTGGTGTTTAAGAAGGAGGGGTTTGCCAGTAAGGTGGAGAAGAGTGCTGCCGCCAACAGATTGACGGAGCTGCTAAGCTAAACCCAACCAGCTGAGCTAGTCCCGCAAAGCACGAACGGGACCCTGATACTGAATAACAGTTCTGCTTCTTCTCCTCCAGAACTCTACATGCTACATGCTCCATGCTTCAGGCCGTGGGTTTTGGAGTTGGGGGACTGCTCGAGGCGCGGGACAAGGCACACAGGCTGTCTGTCCATGCAGGCCGATGCACCCCTCAGCAGACCGTCCCGCCAGTCAGAGAAGCCGTCTCCTGAGACCGTGCCCCTCTCGAGCGCCGTGGGGAGCTGACGCCCAGGCTGCATCGAGGACGGGAGAGACTCGACCTGTTAATCTGAGGACCGGACGTGTGCGGTCACGGGTGCGTAGCTCACTACGTAACCGATCAGATACGAGGTGAGCGGCGAAGCGCTATCTCGCGCATCTCCCCAAGATGGCTACAGAGATATCTACTATTGCAAGTACCCGGACCCAAGTACCCACGCAAGCGAGTACCTGCGGAGTATCTACGAGCTATTCTGGAGCGTAATGTAGTATGGTAATGACAGGCGGTGTCTGGGCCACCGCCTGTCGCACAAACGTTGGCGCGGATGCTGCACCGTGCCGAGGCCGACGTCCCCAGCTTGCCATTACGACCACCAGCCCAACCTGTCACCGTCCCATCACCGTAATTGTAACCACCATCACCACCACTTCGACCGCCACCGCCATCGACACCTGCATCGGACCCGATAATACATGTGCAATAGCTATATTACCGGTGCCTTTAGTATCCTGCCACCCGAGAGCCTCGCTGTCCGGGCTGACCTGACTACAAACCGGGGTGGGCATTTCCTTACGTAGCACCCACCCGGCGCCTGCAGCTCAGTTCCAACGGCTGGACTTCATGACCCGCCCGGCCTCGTACTAGACCTCCACCACGACCTCTCTCCCTCTTCCTCATAATCAGTAACCTCTACTCTCCATTCACGCCCCCTCTCTCAAGCTTTATCACATCCGCACAGATCTTGAATTCATTCGAGCAATCATGTGGCGAGACCGGACCAATCTGTTCGTATATATCCCTTCCACCCCTTACACTGCATAGCTTCCCAATACGATCAACCACATATCGCTAACCACCACCACCACCCAAACAGCTACATCTCCTACCGCCAATCATACTCCCACCGCCCCGCAAAGCGCCCCCGCTTCTCTGGCGCTCCCAATGACTACTCCCAAGACGAGGACCGTCGCGGCCTGCTCAGCAGCGCTGATGACTACGATGCAAACGGTGACGCCAACGGCCACGACGCCGTCATAGAAATGGACCGCCTCCCTCCACGATGGGCCGACGTCTCCGACCAAGTTGCCGAACTCCTCGCCGATATCACTCGCATGTCTTCCAAGCTCGACAAGCTGCACGCGAAGCACGTCCTCCCCGGCTTCGACGATAATAGATCAGCCGAGGAAGGCGAGATCGAGCGGCTGACAACCGACATCACCACGAAATTCCACGAATGCCAGGCGGCAATCAAGCGGATAGAACGACTCGCGCAAGGCGGCACGCGTGCCGAGGAGGTCATGAGCAAGAACATCCAGATATCTCTAGCAACCAAAGTCCAACAATCCAGTGCATCGTTTAGAAAAAAACAAGCGGCCTATCTAAAACGTACTATCCCACCCATACCGATTTACCATAAAACCTTGAAATCCCGTACGTACTGACACGCTATTATAAATTGTATAGGACTCCGCGGCCTTAGCGGCATAACCCCACCCATAGAACGCTCCGGCTCCCCGAACCCAGCATTCATGTCCTCGATTTTGGAGGAAGAAAACGACGTTTCCTACTCCCGCTCCGCCTTGCAGCAATCTGCCACCCTGACCTCCAACGACAATGCCATCATGCAACGTGAACGCGAAATCACAGACATCGCAAACGGCATCATCGAGCTCGCTGATATCTTCAAGGAACTGCAAGCCATGGTCATCGATCAGGGTACCCTCCTCGACCGAATAGACTACAACGTCGAAATGATGAAGACGAACGTGAAAGAGGCCGCGAAGGAATTGGTGGTCGCAAGCGGGTACCAGAAGAAAACGACAAAGCGGAAGGCGATATTATTGCTCATTTTGTGTATTGTCGGAGTGATTATACTGTTGACATTGAAGCCCCGGAGCAAGGAAGAAGTGCATCCGCCGTTGCCGCCGAGTAAAGATACAAATGTGCCTGGATTGATCAATCCCGGTGGAGGGAATAGGATAAACCATCCCGGAGGGGATCCAGGTGCTACGGGAGACCCGGATGCCACGCTTCCAGTACAGCCGAAAGAGAGTATCAGGGCGATAGATCTCAAGGAGAGACGGCGCCGGAAAGTTTCAGCAGAGTAGTTTCGGTGCACCCCGCGGGATGGATGTTTTAGCAATATCCATGGCCGTTTTGTTCAATTGTACATGTTTCTTTTTTCTTAGCATGTTTTGATACCTGGCGTCGATTGGTCGCTTTCCTTCTCTATACCACGAGAGAGTTTTCCAAAATCTTCTCTGATAGATATTCTAGTATAAACTTAATACTGTCTATATACAATACTACCAACCTTTTAATCTTCCTAAGCGGTGTTATGTTCTGAGAAGAATTGAAAGAGATAAGGGAGTGTGTCGTTATAAAGGATATTATATATACAAAAAAGAAATAGATGCAGCATATGGTATTCTAACACTGGCAGGATCAATTATACATAAAATGAAATGCACCGCGCCAAAAATATATTGTATATATACCGCCACCCGCCACATACGCGCAGCTAGAAACCTCTCATCACCGTTTCTCTTCAGCCTCCTTCTCCACACCTTTGCCTCGCGCGACCAAAACTTGTTCCTCGTCATCGCTCTCTTCCGCTCTATGCTCCTCGTCCGCCTCTACTATCTCCCTCTCCCTTTCTATCCGCTCAGCTTCATCCGCCTCTCGCTCAGTGATATCCATCTCTCTCCTCGTGTACTCCGTGGTACCCGCACCAGGCCCACCACCCAGCTGGCTCTCCATGAGCTTACTAAAAGCTCCTTCCCTACTTGTTAATTCGGCATAAGTCCCTTCTTCTGCCACCTTTCCATCGGTACCTAGAACAATTATCCGTTCCGAGCGTTTGATCGTGGACAAACGGTGGGCGATGGAGATGGTAGTCGTCGACCCTTGCATCAATTTATGCAGAGCTTCGTTAACCAGGGTTTCTGACTCTGCGTCAAGCGCGGAGGTGGCTTCGTCGAGAATGATGATATCTGGTTCCTTAACGATAGCACGAGCGATGGCAATTCGTTGACGTTGGCCGCCGCTCAACTGTGTACCTCTTGGTCCCACATACGTTTCCAATCCATCAGGCTATAGTTTCAAATAGCAGAAATTTGTTAGCTTGTACGATCGAGGAAATAGCACTCCGATAACTTAAATGGGCTTTTGACGTACGAAATCGCTGATAAACTGGCAATTTGCACGACGAGCGGCTTGGATGATTTCTTGTCGTGTAGCACCCGGTTTTCCATACGAGATGTTCTCTGCGATCGTACCCGAGAACAAGACCGGTTCCTGAGATACAATTCCGATTTTCCGACGTAAAGACTTGACGTTGACTTCTTCCAAGTCCATGCCGTTAATGAGGACCTTTCCAGCACTAGGGCTATAGAAGCGGAGTAAGAGGGACGAGACGGTGGATTTTCCACCACCGCTTGGGCCGACAATAGAAACTAAACCGGTCAGATGAGTCTTGATATGGTATCAGAACGGGAAGTCGAAGCTTACCATTAGATCCCGGAGGGATAGAAAAGTTTAACCCATCAAAGATAGCAACTGCCGGACGAGTTGGATAGCTGAAAACGACTATCGAGTGTTAGTATTGACGAAGCTACCTGATTAAGATCAAAGCTTACCATCTTGGAATGTAATTGTTCCCTTTGCGGATTTTACCTTTTGGCCCTCTACACGATTATCAGCCTCTCCTCTAAAGCAACGATGGGGCTATACTCAACATACTAGTCAATGAGTGAGACGGTTCTCGATCTTGGAGCTCAAATAATCGACTCGCGGCACCCACTCCCTTCATGAGTTCGGAGTAAAAGCTCGATAAACCAAAAAGACTGGACCCGGCGTATGCGGTGTACATCAAGAACGAAGTGAGCTCTCCAATAGAAATAGCACCACTTTTCACCTGTTGACTACCAAACACCAAGATCGCGAGAATCGTAACGTTGCCGGCAAACCCAGTCTATAATTCTATTAGACCAAAAGAAAGTGAAAAAAATGCGATATTTGGGATCAGACTTACTGTGCTAAAAAAGGTCGCACTGACGAGCGCTTCGCGAACACCAAGTTTAAAGATCTTCCGGATTTGTTTGTTATACCTGCCGACTTCCTGAGCCTCTCCCGCGAAAGACTGCGATGTCCTTACGTTGCCCAAACGTTCTTCGGCAACTTTCGTAGCATCACCAATGGACTTTTGGATTTTTCGAGAGATATTTCGGATCGTTCGCCCATAGAAGAAAGCACCAATACCAATCGGAGGGATCATAAGGGACATAACACCCTAAATTTAGGGTCAGCGAGGATGGCCAGGCATGAGGTATAGAGATCTAGCACATACGGTCAAAGTAGCAGAGGTATAAAGCATCATGACGAGACCCGCAGCTCCACTGACGAGGGCACGTAGACCATCAGAGATATTTTGAGTGATACTCTTGCCGACGATGATAGTATCAGACGACAACCGTGAGATAAGATCACCAACACGGTTGGCATCGAAGAATTCGGCGTCTTGAGTATATGTCCGTTTGTAAAGTTGGCTTCTTAATCGTGTGACGATTCTTTCACCGACTACACGGAGGAGAATGATACGTCCGTAATTGGCCATCGCGCCAATGCAGAGAACTACGAGGTGTGCGTGTTAGGTTGTACTATGTGCAAGGCCATAAAAGAGTGGATATGCATACCTCCACCGAGAGCGACGTAGAACTGGTTCATAGGTAGACCGAAGAGTGTTCCCTCGCCTCCACTGTTAGTAGCAGCATCGAGAATCTTGCCAATTGAGAATCTAAATGCTTGGTTAGAAATGGTTGGATAAGCTTTATAAGTTAAGAGTTGGATAACATACGGTATCGACATTGAGATGGCCGAAGACACCAAGAGAAAGCAGAAGGCAGCTGATCCCAGGAACACCATGTCAGCGATCCAGACTCAAGGCAGTCCAAATACGAATAACTTACCTCCAAGCCATTTCGCCTCAGGCCTAGCAATCTTCAACAGTCTCCATATCTCGCCGAAACCAGAAAAGCCGCCCACGGTACCGGGATCCTTTCGTAGTCTCGCGCTGAGGTTGACCTGTGCCGCTTTGCTTGCCTTCTCGGAACGTCCGAACTCTGCCTTTTCCTTGGTACTGGGGTCGAGAGATTCATCGTTCGCTTCCGTGATCTCTTTAGAGTCATCCTTCCGATTGGGGGTAGATGTCGAGAGTAGTCGAATGGACCGTCTCAGTATAGGGGACCGGTTGTTCAGAGCCAGGAAGCGGAGCAATTGGGTATCTCTCACACGAGCCGGGGACTTCGATGATGGTAACCGCAGACCGGCATGGTGAGAACTCGAGTGTCGAATTCCCAGTCCGACAGCTCGGCCGGCATGCGTCGGGACAGGTATCGATCGAGCGAGGGGTGATATTAAAGATCTAAGCGAGCATTGTGATACGAGGAGTGGAGATTTAGAGGCATGCAGAATGCATCCCGCGAACGGACGCGGTGCCAGCAGCATAGAAACCCGTTTAATACTTGAGCGCCGGGCAATTGGCACCGCGTGTTATGGTGGTGGCTGCGGTGGTAGTAGTAGTAGAAAAGCTGGGGTTTTGAATAGACGGTCAGCCATGTGTACTTAGCAACGTGGGATGGTGTACGGACCGGAATAAAAGTATGAGATGAGAGAGATGGATCATCGGATGGTCGACTCGCGCGGCTCGGACATTCTCTGAGGCTCACGGCGGGTATCTATTGTTCACTCGAAGGTCCGTGACTAGAATGACGGCATCGGCGCTGGAGGGAAGGTTTGGGTTTGAAAAGTTAGCGAGCACAATCAACCAGTTCCCCAACCGAACCGAGTGGACTCCGCGGGGAGATGATGCAGGTGACGAGGGAAGTGCACATGTACTGGACGCTACCTTCTGCTGGGACCGTTTGGGACGACTGGAGGCTTTACCGAGGAGTTCCAGGTTCGAGATGAGCCAGTTCGCACGGGGGCCGATTATATAAGAATATATCAATGTTTGGGGTGCCCCAGGCCTTCCTGCCTGCCTTCTTGGTTGATGTGCTTGGCTCGACGTGCCCGGCAGCCGCCCGCAAAAGGGACCCCGCCGCCGAATGCCCCACCAGCCAGCGGCAACACAACGACGACGACAACGACGGTTCTCAACGTCGCCACCACCAGCCAACCCACATCTCTGCTGCCCCTCCAACACCACCCCCCACTTCTCTCCAACTTCCCTCCCGCATCCATCGTTTCCTCTACCCTTACAGCGTAGCTGCCGTTCAATATGGTGATCGACTACAGCAAGTGGGACAATCTCGAGCTGTCCGACGACTCGGACATCGAGGTCCACCCCAATGTCGACAAGCGCTCCTTCATTCGCTGGAAACAGCAGGACATCCATCAGAAGCGCGAGCAACGAGCCCATGACAAGGAAGGCATGAAGAACGAGCATATCATGAACGACCGCTTGTTATCGCGTATCGAGACTCTCCACAATGCCTTAAAGTCCCACATCGAGAAGAGCGAGACCAAGGACGGCACACCTGAAGAGTTTGTATTGCAGACCCTTTTGGAAACCACCACTCCAGAAGATATGCAGAAGGCCCCCGTTGCTGGGAAACCGGACCCAAAAGCTCCCACGTACGCGGAAATGCTAGCCAAGTTGGCGGACAAGGTTTCCCAAGAGATCCCAAAGAACGTGGTCGATAGGTGGAAGGCATTCGAAGAAGGTCTGGTCAAGTTCAAGGCAGAGTTGTCTACCAGAAACGCTACCAGCAAGGCAGAACTAGAGAAGATGGAGCGAGAAGACGCCAGGAAGATCACCTCATCTGGTTTAAGAGATGGTTTCAACACCACACTTGTTGCAAAGGCGGACTCGACACCGGGTCCATCTACGGTCGAGGCGTCAAAGCCAAAGGTCGCAGCAAAAAAGGTCGAGACTGTGGAACTCTTAAACTCTCCGGGATCCAAGGCTAGCGGCATGGAATCTTTATCATCTGGAGCTGAAGCGGATATTGACGAGGAGTCTGACGACGAGAGCGAATTCGACAGAGAGCACCACGCCACCCAACTGGGCAAGGACTTTGGCAAGATCAAATCGGCCGACTTGCGGGCGAGCGCCGAATTCATCGCTCGAAATCCAAGTGTCCTGGCTGAACGAGAATCTGATGGCCTGCTCATCGAGGCTTTCAATGCACAGATGGATGGAAAGGATACCCTAGCGAAGCAACTCGTTCACCAGGCTCTTTTGATCCAGTACTGCCGAACCTTAGGAGGGAGCGCAAACGCGGTCCAGATGTTCTTCAAGAGGATCACCACGCCAAACCACACCGCTCAAAAGGCATTCTTCGATGATGTGAATGATACCTCGTACAAGATCAAAACCAGAGCCGCCGCAATTGTCAAGGAGCGAGCAAATGAACCGAAGGAAGTCGAGCAAATCCAACTACACGCAGTTGATCCGAACCAACAAATTTATATTGAAATCCCACCCAAGGATTCAGAGAAACCCGAAGATCAACAAGCTCGCAAGATCTTTGAGACTTTCCCCCCAGGCTTCCAGAAAGCCCTTGAGACAAAAGATCTTGATAAAATCAATGTTGTCCTTGGCAAAATGTCAGTGGACGAGGCCGAGGAGATTGTTGGTAAACTCAGCGAGGTATAAATAACTTATTTAGATGCCCATGATATCAAAAAAATGCATGCTAACAATCTTATCACGCAGAGCGGTATGCTAAGTCTCATTGAAGAAATAATTGATTCAACAACGGAAGAAGGACAAGCCAAGCTCGCAGAACTTGAAGCCGAGAAGAAAGGAAAAGGCAAAGAGCCAGGATTGGCCAGCGAGCCTATTAAAGAGGAAGATGAGTATAATACGCTAGCAGATGAGGTTGACTAGTTTTACTGTTTGGCTTTCACATACCGGAACGCCTTTGGAACTTGACCCATTGTACTAAAAACAAAAAAAAGGAGGCAAAATTGGATGTATGGTTATCAAAGTTATCTATCACAGCATCCCCCATACCATACATGGCCCATCTAAAGCACTTCTATCTCCAAAATGTACCCACTGATAATACATATAATAAAAGCCAGACACTTGCATAAACCGCTACTATGAACGCCGTATATAACCTCGTCCTCAAACCAGAATATCCTAAGCAAGAATAGAAATGCAAACATAATGCTGGAAAATACCCAAACGAAGCCCGAATTCCAATCTGAACCGCCAATAAAGACACAAATCCCCCAAAGCTCTATAAAGAAAGGAAAGAAGAACAAAAAACAGCCTTAAATATTCAACAAAAAACTTGCGGCGCTGCCGGTTGCTAACCCTGCTACCAAACACAAACCCATAAACCCACCGGCCGCGGAAATCTCATCTTCGCTGACAAGTCCCGGCGCCAACATCATTGTATTACTACCAACGTATCCATTGGTCAAACCAAACGTAAATTGCACAAGCTCATAAAAGAAATCACTGTTCACCTTTGCGCCCCCTCCCTTGATATTGCACAAAAAATAGATAGGAAGGTACACTATTCTCGCCGTCGATGCGACGGCAAGAATGGTAGGGTTCGTACACGCCAGTTTCGGGAATCCGCACACGACACGGCCGATCAAGTCGCCGGAGTTCCAGATAAAGAAAGAGAAGGGAATAAAGACCTCCGGGCGGGAGAATACTGATGACGACGGCGGGCTCACGGAGAAAGTCGCCTGCGTGAACACTGGGAAGATCATGGTCAAGCCGAATGTGAAGAATACAGTATACGCGGGTAATGGGAGTTTCTTCAGCAGTTGCCAAAGGGATAGGTTCTTCTTCGGCTGGAGGGCATCAGGTTCGGAGAGCTCGTCTGCTACTGGATGATTCGAGTGGCCTTTATCACTATGGCGGGATAGAAGAATTCGGAAGAGAAGCAATGCGGCACCAGAGACGGCCGTGGCTGTGAGAAAGTACGCAAACGCAGACTTCGGAGATGCGGACGCAGTTTTGTCGTCCTGGCTCTCTGGGGATTTGGGAGGTATCGCGAGCACGGAGATCATCTGGGCGATAGACGGGAGCACGCCGGCAACGCCTTGGCCTGACATGACCGCCTGGGAATATATAGGCCCGAAACTACCCACGTAGGAGAACAGTCCGTTCTGAAAGAATCCTGCCGAGATGGCAGTTCCGAGAACCATGAGAAGGGTGAAGGCGAGGTACACGCCAGCCGAGATGTCGGTGAACAGAGTCGTGGAAAGGGCCAGGAGCGTGAATACTACGATGTTTATAACAAGGGCGCAGGTGATACGGTAAGGGTAGTGGGCTGTTCTATTGAGGTGCGAGAGGGCGAGGGTTGTGATCAGGGTTGCGGAGGTCGACACCGTCATGATTGACGACTGGAATGTATTGAGGATCGCCTGGCTATCCTTGAAGCGCATCTGGAAATATCTACATCCACACCGTTAAAGTCAGCAAACTCGTACCGAACGCTCTATTCATCTACCACCAGGCCCTTAATACTCACGCTGCCGCTGCAAGGAAGCAGTTCCACGCCCACAACATGGCCACACCCAACATCAGAAAGACTACATAGTCGAAATACGATATCGGCCGCCCGCCAAACGTCTTAGTCGCACGAGGGGAGAGCAGGACCGTCGACGAAGTCATCGAAGGCGGATCATATGCCGCATCGACATCATCGACGTCCAAGTCCCCAGCCTCGCCATCCAACGGCGTATATTCGACGGGCATCGCAGATCCCGACTTCCGCGTTTGAAACACCTCTCGTATTCTGTCCATGCTCGCAGGTCTATGTGTGTGTATATATATAAAGATAAAGCCCGAGGCGGGGTATCGCTGGGGAGGAGACGGCGGGGCTACCGAGAGTAGATATATCCAGATCTCGAGGGATCAGATGAGTCGAGACGTGCGCTCGCGTTCGGAACCGACCGTTCCTTGGGGGTGGTGTCGCAGGTGACACGCAAGCCCCTAATGAATGACGTTTTGGCTGGGACTGTGTTGCGCGTGGTCAGCCGGGAGATCTGGGCTCCTCCCGATCGATAAGCCGGGCGACAAGGAACATCGGCCCCATGGCCCACCCCCAACATACCCAGGTCCGACCCGCTGCGGCTTGGCCACAGACTGGCCCCCCACCAGCATCGAAATCTCGAAACTGCATCCACATCTCCGACAGCGGAGAGTATCGAAGATCGAAAGTTGCGATGCATCGACGACGAGCCCCCAAAAGAACGCCAATTGACTACGTAGACCATCATCGGCTTAAGCCGAGGGGAAGTTTGGTTATTGAGAAATCCCGAGTGAGGCAAATGAAAAAGCAAAATACGCATTCCAAAACGAATCAGGGCATCAAGTCATGATATATTAGCTGAAATATTGCATCTATGTACATATTTCTCATCTACGCTTATGCGAAGTAGAAATGGCTAATCAAAAATAAAACAAGCTCGTAAATTTTTTAGAATTAATAGGAAAAATGTATAGTGGTAAAAACGCCCTCAATGCTAAGATCGATAGGTTTCGAATATACATCATGTCTTACCCATTGGTATCGAAATTCCGGTCCGGAGATATCAGAGGCGTCAAGAGGTGTACGTTTAGTAGATCCCTTGTGTCCGATACTGGAATGCATCGTACATGCGAGTATAGTAACTGTGCATTGTGTAAGCAGGTGTCAAAATTTAGAAGGCAATGTCACGGGTTAGAAGCATACCTCCCAATACTCTTCACAATCAAATCGTTCTCAACGAAAGCTTCAGCTTCGTCTTGACTGAGCTGAAGCTGGAATCTTGTTCTTAGAGCACCAACAACTTGAACGACGCCAACCCCAAAACAAGGCATCGCCGACTCCTTGCCCATGATTTCAACCATCATAATCAAATTATCAGCGGATTTTCTGAGAGCTGTATGCAACGTTTCGTTAACACTGGTCTTGATAAATAGTCCCGAAGGATGTCAATGATTACCTTGGAAAGCTTTCTTGCACAATGTCTTGAACAAAGCAAATTGTTCAGAATTGATGCCTCCCATTAATTCAACATATTCATGTGGGAGCTTAAATGGAGCTGCTTCGAAGCCAAGAGATCCAGGAGAGTTCGACAAGAGAAAGCCAAAATCAATATGGATAAGATCTTATCAAAATGAAAGTTAGTTTTAACTAGACTAAAAATCTCTTAGGAGTTCTATATACTCACGGCCTTCATTATCTACGAGGATGTTGCCATTATGTCGGTCCTTTAATTGGAGCACGTAGCATATTATAGAATATGCCGCTAGTGATTTCGTGAATGCATCAAGAGCATCCTTGTAAGGCTGAGAATCGGATTCTCCGAAAGTCTACGTTTTGTCAGCATCTTGTTGTGGTACAGATTGACATTGGATCCTTACCTTCTGCCAGTGGTCCTTGAGCGTAGCAAACTTTCCTCGTGGGTTTTTGCCTGCGGCCATGGAAGCAAGCGTCAGGCTTCGCTTGAGAGAATGTAAGGATACTCCATTGGTGATCGTTTCGATAAGACCCGAAGACTAAACGAAATTAGCTAAACGTGTGACGCCGCGATGTGCCAAACGGTGGTGAGTTTACCTCGCCAGTAACCAAGATTCTCATCCTTCGCACCCACACATCGACATTTGCATTCTCCCAGACTCTGCCACAGAATTGGATTAATTGACAAGCAAACATCTCCTGTCGCAAATCACCTCCAGTTTTAACAATAACACTGAGAAGATCCCAGTTTTTATAAAGACCATATGGCGATGATTTCCTGATACGCTCTCTTTTCGCCTTCCACTCCTCACCAAATGTTGCGGCGCTCGGGTCATCCTTATCCCCTCTTCTCGCAATACCAGCAGTTTTCGAATCGTTCTCCATTCTAGCCTCTCCTGCTTCGGTACGCATCTTTTCAGTCGATCCCTCTGCAGCCGAAAGTGCCTCTGCAGCTTCTGTTGCCACTTGGGCATCCATCATGCTCTCGAATGGGGAATTTGGCTCCTCAACGAAAAAACTTTGCTCCTCCAATGCCTGCATGCTGGCGATGATTTTTGCTTTGATCGCAGATACTTCGTCCCTCGGTCGTTTCGAGCTGCTAGCATCGAGTTGCGAGAGCATGTGCGCCGCTGTGCGCATATGCGTAGCTAGGGCAGAGAGTTCAGCCTGGTCTGCCTTGGATGGGGTGAACGGTGTCCCTCGTCTCGGAATAGGGCTCTCGGACCGCCCATCGGCACCAGAATTTCTGGGCGTTACTACACCAGATGTTGACGATAAAGTGGCAACCAAAGTAGCAGCACTGCTTGAAGAACCCGAAGTAGATTGTGTCGGAGACTTAGAAACAGAGCTAGGATCAACACTCTGCCGTGGAGTCTCATCGAACCCGTAGGACTTTTGCATTGGCGAGTTGCTGATATCTCCCATAGCGGGTTCGTAAACACTATCAGGATCGTCGCCGTTCGCCCGTTCGTCGCGCTGAGCGACTCGTGTTGCGTCCGATAGATCGAATATCCGTCTTTTAGATTTCGAATCATCCATGCTTTGCGCGGCTATTATGGCTTGGTTTGCTTTGCTGTTTGGATCGAAATCGAAATCATTTAAAAGGACTTCAACCATGATTAGATAAGGTACTCTCTCGGCACTGTTTAGAACAGTTGCTTCGGCGGGGTTTATCCTGACGATTCGGTGGTGGGATGCAGACTTCTTCTCTTTGGAGCCGGATTCTGAGATGCAGGGTAGGATAACTGGAATGTCGACCTCAGATGGTAAATCATTATTGAGAAGGGCTAACTCAGCTCGTAGAGAGCTGAGTCTGGCAGGTTTTGGAACTGGTATTAGCTTATTCGATATCCCTTCCAATGCAGATAGAAACTGCGTTTCACAATGGAAATAATTTTTTCGCAAAAGGTGAATCTTTTGCTTTTCAGTCAGCTCCACCACTTTCTTTGACTTGGATCGCGAGTGTTTGCTTTCTCTTTTCCTAGGTGGGGGGGTTACGGGTGGCTCCGAGTCTTCGTTATCGGCTAACCTAAGATCGGGCATCGAGGTCGAGTTCGACGGCATGTTCCCAACTTCAAGAGTTTTAGAAGATTGTTTGTAGGATTGACGACGGGAACCACTGGCAGAGGAAGTTCGTTTCGGGGAGGGAATAGGCCTCGCAGATTTTGGAGTTTCTTGGTCCGGTGACATGGGCTCAGTACCGGTTCGTGCCACGACGTTGATTTTTGACGCTGACTGAGATCCTTCTGCCCGTTTTCTCCTCGCCCGAATTGATCCGGATGTCGTAGCACCTACGGTTTTACTTCTTCCAAGCCTCGGTGACGCTAGAGGGGTTTCTGAGATGGTGAGTTCGGGCCGCGGTTGTTTCCTGGCTTGGGCTATAGCTATCGGACCGGCGTACGCAGGTAGTAGTGGCATCGCAATCCCGGCCAAGACCAGACTTGCAAGTATGGTAACTGGGATAACATTGTGCTGAATAGGATCCCTCTCTCCGACCTGAGACGAACCGAAAACGATATGTTGCACCTTGTTATATATCCGACGGCACGTCTACATAGGTTGCATTCAGCATTCGGTGTTTGCATCGGCGGTCCGAAGATGCTGACATACCTTGAAAGCATTGGATTGAGGATCCTTAGCCAGGTCGTGAAGGTGAGTCTGAAATAACCAGAACGTCTATTGCAAATAAACCCGTCCATTAGCAACAAATCATAGAATAGATGGAAATCTGCAAGACTAACTATCAAAGCACCATGCGCATTTTTCTCGCATAGTTCGATCACAAACTCCTCCAAGGCCACGCTATCAATGTCATTGATGCTAACGAGGAGATGACACAGCTGAGGTATGTAAAACTCTATCTGCTCGTAGCTGAACTGCCGTAGCTTGTGGCAAAGGTAGTGATGGATGCCGATTTGGTTTGGATACCGCCTGCACGGTCATTCTTGTTAGCGTAATCCGGGGTGTCAAGGTTGAGCGGAGAGTGTCAGACGGACTGTAGATAGGCAACGGCTAAGAAGGGGTCATTATTGAAATGGTCGCTTTGGAAGAACCGGAGAAGCAACTCCCGCGACGACATCTATTCGGATATGACGTTCCCCATCCAAGGGAAACATAAAAGTAGGCCCGCCGCGGCTCGTCGAGGGAGATGTGTATCACTGCGGCAGAGGGCCGGTGGTTGGTTGGTTGGTTGCTAGCTGTCAACTTGTTGTGTTGGATACTCGGTTCGCGATAGAAGGGGGAACCCCGGAGCCAGGATAACACCGATGTCTCGCTCGCTCGTCGGCAGACGCGATAGGTTTCGGTCGTGGGTGAGGTCTATGAGAATTTGAAAACCTAGCTGAGCTCTTCCAGCAGCTCACAGCTTCCGTGGGATCCGTCGGGGTTCGTAGGGTTGGGTAAAAAAAAGTTGGAAGAGGTTGAAGGCCGGCAGCTCGCCCAGTCGTTAGTGGTCCGTTCGTTCAGTGTAAAGTATCCTCAAGCAACAGCTAGCGCACTGCCAAGTCAAGCTCAAATGTTCCGGAGCCGAAATGCCTGTAAAGGGCATTCTATCCAGATTGCCGACACTAGTAGCTCCAACAGCTGCCTGAAAGCCCGGGTCTAGTCGAACAGTGTATCGAAAAATTACCTGAGGCTAGCCAGCTGGGCGGGTTTACGTGGGCAGGCTTCTTAAACGTTTCCCCTCTGCTTCGTCATGCCGAAAATTCACGCAGGGTTGGAGAGCGGCTCTCGTAGAAGAGAGAAACAGACTAGCTTTCGGTTGTTGAAGCGAGTTGATGGAACAGTCGCGCTCGGAGCATAGTATATTGGTCTTAGTTCAAGAACTTATACTATTACTCACACGATTCGTCTAATGTGATAGAATTTATTTGCTCTGGTAGGTACTTGAATGTCCCTTATGTATCTCATTACATCTAGTTTGGCGCATCTGTTGTCTTCCTCAGTAATAATGCCTCTGATATTGCCCCCGCTATGATATCTAAGCCTTCCTCGCGCTCCCGCATGCTTGCTCCCAAAAATAGCTGAACGACTGGCCAGGCGTGGACGGTTGTTCTTTCCGTAACCTTCAACTTTAGAGTCTTCATCTCTTCGATCATTGAGATCAGGTTCCTGATTCCTGCCGAGAAGACTTCCATATTTCCATATACCACATGTACCCCATTAACCGGGAGTGCTTCTTCCCACCATTTTAAATCCTCACAAAGTCCAGGAGACTTATAAGGATCACTAATATCTCCGGAATTCGCGTAGGAGATACCGTAGTTATGTAGCTGAGGAGCGTCAAGAAAATCGCCTTTGGTGTTATCATTATTTGGAGACACTAGAACTGTCCAGGGAGATATGAGGGTTGCATAACTAGGTTTCCGGAGGCTCCTGTCGATTTCATACCCATTGGGAGGTCGAGCGAGATATAAAAGCAATGCTAGTGCAAGGTTGCCGCCAGCACTGTCACCGCAAATCACCAATTCAGCTTCTCCTGCAAGCTCATGCAAAATTTGGTATCCTTTATAAGCCTCATTCAGTTGAGTGGGAAACTTCGAGTCCGGAACTAAAGTGTAGTCTATTGCAAATACGGAAGGGTTTTTAAATCCAGTATCTTTCAACTTTGATGCCAAAGACGCTAGGAACTCCAAGTAAAAATAAGACGACCCCATTGTAAACCCGCCGCCTATATGATCAGAATTCGAAACTTATCAGCAGTTTGTCCAACTGTTTTCAGATTTATTGAGTCCATTTACCGTGTATATAATATAATACTATATCAGGCTTGCGATCTTTAAACGTCTTAAACCAGATCCCTCTAACTCCATTTATGTTTAATTCTTCGGGCTTCCAGGAAGGTACGTTATTCGGCCATAGTCCGTGTCTTAGGAGACGAAATCTATAGAAGGGTAATGCAATCTCTTTTTTAAAGAAGACTCGGCCCATCTCCGACGGGAGGTTCGAAAACGCATATCGGACAAGACGAAGGACAAGTTCTTGAAATAAGGTTGAGTTCTTTACTATTTCGGGACGCTTTTCGTAGGGCAAGATGAAATGATCTCTAATGAATGTGTACGGGAGTTCGAAGACTGGAGATGGAACGATGGACCCGTATGTCTGTCAGCTTCTCGGGATATTGGAACAGCAGCTCTAAAAACACAACAGACTGGACTGCGTTGCGTATGAGTTCGCAGGCACACAAATCTCTTACCAAAGTAAGGAATAGCAGCTATCAGCCAGAAGAGAACCTTTACAAGTCCTGCGTGAGGGTCAATAAGCAGCTGCGGTGCTAGAAATATCACGAATATCAAGCAGTCCAGCCAAGATACCACCCCAAGGACTCTATGCATCGCTTCTGTCGAGTTACCCTGGATAGACGTTGGAAAGCAGTTTTCGAAAATACTTGTGAAAAACCCTGCGCACTGCAACGGTCGACGTAGCACAAGGTAGTGGTATTATAATAGGGGGCTGGGATCACAAGAATACGGCTTTGATCTTGGAGTCTTGTGCAGTGTTTCCCTTTCAGCAGATCCCTGCTCCGTCGGAGGGGGTGCCTGTTCGTTTAGCCAAGTTTCGGCATTTGCGCTTGACCTCATCTTGATTGATATCAGTCGCGAGCTGCACAATTGAATCTCGAATGACTTGCATTAAATCGTGCCTGGCGAGTACGAGCAATTTGGGTTTGCAATCGCTCCCGCAATTGCATAAAGCACTATTGATCCGTCCTCTACCACCTTCTGACCGCAGGAAGTTTATAAACCGTAGCGGCTAATAATAACCTGTAACATGCGCATGTCAATGGCAATTTCGATAGCCAGAACGGATGCTTCGGTGGAGTTGAGTTGTGAGCCGCGTTTGTTCGGTGACGCGTTTTGATGCCGCAGAGAAAATTTAATTGGCGAAGGCAAAGGGAGCCCCATCAGACGACCACCCTTTGAATCCTCCCAACCTGAGTCCATCCGTATCACAGATCGCGATCTTTCTTTCCCCACAGAGCAGCGGAAGCACCCCGGCCTTGATTCCAGCATCTCGTCTTCATCCTTGTGCTTTTTCTCTTTAGCGTTGTAAACTCGGTATCCCGTCACGAATTTCCTTGAAAATCTTTGCTGGTGAGTCTCCTCCCGCTTTCCACCAGCCTTCCAACGTCTAACTTTTTCCTTCAGTCTATCGCAATAACAACCATCGTTCCGAATTCCATCCTACAGATACTATCCGAAAACGCTTGATAATTACCATTTGGAAACCCAATGCCTCCGTATTGACCATATAATCGACTCAATTGCGATCCCCACAATAGGAAAAAGTACCAGCACGCGCCGGTCATCCATCCGGAATGATCGCACGGCAGCCACGAAATTAACTCGGACCATTACAAAAACGAGATTTGAGAACCATCGCATCCCGATCTAATTTTCATCAAAATGACATCGAAGTACGTCAAAGAAACACTCTACCCATCCTAGGAGGAACGATTTGAGCGTTAACATGCACTTTTGTCCAGTCTTGCGATTCCGTTAGAGGAAATCCCAGTTCGTTTAAGGTGCTCTATGTGCAACAATCTCGCACAGGACGCCTACCGCTTACCATGCTGCGAACAATCAATCTGTGGCAGTTGTACGTACCCCGAATCTTCTTTTTTCGTGATCAGCGGGCAAGCGACTAATATAACTGTATAAGGTCAATCGAGCCTACCAACTGTTTGCAAGATTTGCGATCATACACCACTAAATGCGGGTGACTGTAAGATTCACTCCTCGCTCAGGACTACCGTCACAATCTTTCTGCGGACTGCCGAGAAGAAATATGGGTCATTATCAAAGGCGAAGAAAGAATCAACACCAGCTCCACCAACACCGGTGGAGAAACCAGCGGATGCTCTCGCTGCATCTAAATCACCAGAGGCCCCAAGAGAAGCTTCTGTGCCTGCTGAGCCAGAACCGACGGCCCAAGCAGAGGCAACAGATGAGAAGGATGGTAGCAAAGTATGTATTAATTGTTTCTATTCAGTATCAAAAGCTTTAGACACTAAATTTTAAGCCTAGGTGGAAGAGGATAAAGGGCCGGCCGGACCTGAGAACGACCAAGATGGGGTTAAGGACGGAGCCCAAGGACAAGAGGACCAGGAAGTGAACGATATGAATAGCCAGAACCAAAGCGGTACCTTTTGGAACAACCAGCAGGGCATGAATCAATATTCGGACCAAAATGGCCAATATCAGGGTTATAATATGGGCTGGAACGGCTATGATCAATCTTCTGGTTATAATATGCAAGGCGGATGGGTTAATGGGGCACAAAATATGATGGGTAAGTGATCTCATATTTTCAAATAATGCACTCCTTCGACGTCTACAGTCTACTAACTATATCATCAGATCAATCGGGCAACATGAACTCGTTCAACGGAATGCAGTCCTTCCCGGATGGCAGCTATGGCGGGATGGGAAACATGGGCATGGGATATTCAGGATACGGTCAAGGAGGTTTTGGAAACAATGGGATGGGGATGCAAGGACAAGGCAATTGGGGAAACGGTTGGAATATGCAGAATGGAATGGATGGCGCGAACTTCAATTCTGCTGGCATGAATGCTGGTTTCTACCCTGGTGCAGGTGGATATAATCACCAATCATATGGAAATCATCAGTCCCAACAGAATCACATGATGGCTCATCAACAATTCCAGTCTCGTGGCTATCACCATAATCAGTACCGTAATTTCTCGAATCAGAACATGCGTGGGAATTATGGCGGGCAACAACAGCAGCTTGGAGGACCCGGTCCACGGGGCGGCAGCAACAGAAATTTCGACCCGCAAATGCAACAATTGGCTTCTGGTAATGATTCTTCTAACTTTCATGGTATCAATGGAACTGGTCAAGATCAGAATTCTGCTGTTTCTGGTGGTGCCGATCAAGCTGCCTCTCAATTCGGCAATAAAGGTAGAGGTGAAAGCTCTGAAAAGGTGTTGGTTGACGAAGTTTCAGCTGAAAAGTCAGAAAATAAAGATTCTCAAACCAGCATTTCTAGTGAAACCAATGGTGCTACGAATGCCATGTCGTCTATTGATATCGGAAGCGATTCTAATGATAAGCCAAATCCCGAGTCTAACGATGCGTCTGGTAATGTAGCTAAGGACCAGAATCATAACTCCATTGGTCACATTGTATCCGGGGATGTAGAACAGCAGCAGCAAGCTCCAGTACCAGGTGTAATAGGTGCACCAACCGGACCAAGGGCCATGAGAGAGCGAGGCGAGAGAGGTAGAGGTAGAGGGCGCGGTGGTTTCTTCGGTGGAATGGGTAGAGGTGGATACCATCAAACCCAGATCTCAGGAAGGTGAGCACAACAGATTCGTCCTCGAAAAGACCACGTTTTCGTTTCTAACCCCTCAATGTTACCAGCGACGATATTTCCAGCAATCATCTACGGACTGGTTCAATAATATCATCCGGTAAGAACGGTCTACCCACCGGGCCAGAAAGTGACTATGACAGTGCTTCCAGACGACAGTCTCGGATCGACGATAAGCAGCAGTCGCCGGTTGAATCTCGAAAAGATCAGGAATCGCACGATCGTGATAGGAGACGCAGTCGTTCTCGGTCCCGTTCTCGGACTCGAAAGCACAAACACCATAGAAGCCGGTCTCGCAAAAGAAGTTCCAGTCCACGGCCCAGCGGAGGCGCATCTCGCGACAGATCACGCTCGAGATCCAGGGATCGGAAACGACACCGGGACAGCGATAGAGATAAAGACAGAGATAGGGAAAAGGACAGAGAGAAGGATAGGAGAGAGAAAGATTCCAGCCGGTCTCACCGAAGTAGCCACAAGAGTTCTTCACATAGACACCGTCGAGACCGCTCAAGAAGTCGGAGCAGAGATCGAAAGGACAAAGACAAAGACGAAGTCAACGACATTGAATCAAAGGAGACGGAGAAATCACTCGAGGCGGAACCTCGATCCAGACACCGAGACAAGGATGGTGATGATCGAAGGAAGGAGAAGGATAGTAGCAGAGATGATAGGAGGAGGGATGACAAGAAATCCCGCAAACGTTCTCGAAGCAGACACCGGAGCCATGGGCACCACAAACGGAGCCGTGCAGACGATGAGGATAGAGGCGACAGGCATGGTGACGATGCAGAGAGAAAATCCAAAAGTTCCCGTTCATCCAGACGACACTCAACCAAATACGAGGATGAAGAAACTGCTGCCGAGCGAGAAAGGCGAGTTGAGAGGGAACGTGAAGAAGAGAGATGGGGCAAACGTTGATTATCCACGTAAACGACAGACGGCGACGTAAGGAGGTCGCGAGAGCTCCTGGTTCATGACATGCTAGATTTTTCCTAAATAGACAGATATTGGCTATTTACATATATTAAAGAGATTCCAGGTCACCCCCTCTTTACAATCCGCTATTTTTCTCTCTCATTCTTGTACAGATATAAGGAATTCAAACTTTTGTGAGGACTGTCTGACGCCTAAATTGTGCTCTAAATGTCAACTTTCGACACTTCTCGGCACCAACATGCGATTCATAGTGCCGCGGACCCTTCACGGATGGGGAAACAATCCCGAACGTGCCAAAGTTAGCTGGATTGCGTTTAGTCCCAGCGGTTAGAATGCGCATGTGGGGAAATAAAATGTCAATAATTGGTTTGGTCTTGGCCGCCGTCGAGTCAAATCCGGGCGGGATGACATGACCTGACATGCTTTGGCATGCTTATGAAATCTTGAAGAACCATGTCTACGGCCACTTACCCGGATTTCTTTTCAGACGCAAAAAGATTAAGTAAGTCTACGGAGAAAATATCCCTTCCATCCATGCGCTCTATTTTAGAAAACTTCGCATGAAGGGCTGCAAGATTCGCAGCCGGGTATACGTCGCTGGGTCTTGCGAACTGGAATTTACGGGATTTTTTGAGTTGTAAAGGTTGCAGCCACTGGATACGATCGATTCCATGCTCATCCTTCTGCCATGGTACGGGGAGTCAACATAGTACGCGCGGAATATAGGTTTATAATAGCCAGAACGCCTTGCAACCCCAACAGAGGTCCCGGGAACGAAAGGGAAAAATTACAGTATATCCGGATGTTTGGTGGTTTTCTTCGCAGCTCTCTCAATAGTACGCAAGGACATCCTTGCCGCATCGACGCAACGGTGGAAACGGCGGCTGATCTTTGTCCCAACTTCGGCCGCGAGAAGAAGGTAGCCGTCAATACCCACAAAAGTGGCGTTAGCTTGACTGATAACGAAACACCCAAGATGGAGTGGTTCCGCTTGAAACACTTTTTCTCTCTCTCTTAAGTTTCTTTCACGAGATACTCCAATAGGTGGAGATCTTTTCGGTGGTTCCCCCTCCCGCTCACCTCACGATCTCGGCTGGTCTCCCTCTCTTTGAGAAATTTATCTTACATATGTTATGATCTTTACCGGGATCAGGCATGTAGCTTTCCTCCACCTCGACTAACGGCTCAGGAAAATCTTTGCTGCGGTAAACCGAGAATAACCTCACACGGGTTATAAATTAAATTCTAGACCAGGTTTTCAACACGATCACACTTGCATGCGATCTACGGAATCAGAAGAGAGGGAAAGGGGATGCAAGTATTTAATATTAGACAGGAGTGTGAGAGGTCAAAACTCCGAGTTACGAGAACCTACATAATGCGGTTGACTAAAACAGCCGAGTTTTTTAGTTCGTTTTTTTGGGGTTTCTCTGCTCTCAAGATGATACGCAACAACCAAAAAACAGGCTTCGGTTTATTTTTTAGGTTGAAAAGAGTACCAAGAAAATCTTCGGATGTGACAAGAGAGGACAAGAAAAGAAAGAAAAGAAAAGAGAATTAGTCTCAATAGTTCGCGTCCCATGACCAGGTTCGATTAGACATTTCAATGCAAGTAATGAGAGGCCCTATCAAGATACGGTGAGACTTCGTTCCGTCCCTCGATTCAAACCTTCCCAGGATTCCCTTGCTAGACGGCCATCGTCTTGCGAAGGTTTTCATGAACACAACCGCCCATATGATTGGGCTCTCGGGTAGAAGTATCTAGATGTACCTCCCCTTAAAATTGAAAGCGTTCAAATGCGATGGGGTGTCCTGGCGACACCGCGGAATGAAAGACACAAACATTATTTTCAGATGAAAATTTCTGGAGCTGGGCGAAAAAGGAATATCGGGACTTTCGGCCAGCTGGCTTCATCCAAGGTTTGTAAGGAGAAGTTGGAAATCCCAAGTTTTGGGGACACCTTAAGCTTTCCTGTCTGCCTGGAACGATAGAGAATGCCTCCTCCTTCCCTTTAGAGAGACTCATGATATCGCCACTTATGACCATTAACGAGGACACGGGATCTCCTCGAACCAAGATTGGTGTAAATGCGTATGATTGGAGGCCAATACATCCCTTTCTCCGGTATCATGCTGGGGGTGCCGTAGCCCTTCAGAAAAATGCTTCTTTCGTCGACTTTTCTTTTGCAAAAATCTATGATTAGTCTTTTATTTCCTTTTGGGTTTAATAGTTTTTTGTTGTTTTCAACCATTTTCTTGGTTTTTTTTATATCTTTATCCCCCCTAGCGGTTACGACGTATAACTTAATGTATGCAATGTATCCTTGGGGTAATAACAAGGCTATCTAAAAGCCTTTTATTATCAGGTCAAGCATACTGTTGTACATGATATGATATTCGTGGAGTGCCGCGCATATGTATGTTTTATAAGCAAGTCCCGAACTTTAGGGAAGGTCAATCGCTAAACAACGCAAGAGCCCCACCCCCAAACATGATAGGAGGTTATGGTTATCCTGCCGCCGCCACGGGGTGCGGGCTTAGTGTATTATAGTGCGCCATGGTGGTGATCGAAAGAGTATTTGGGCTGGTGTTGACGGAGTTTTAGAGTCCCGCTTCCCAGAGTGCAAGTGCCAAACCCCTTCAAGCCATCTATGAGATCAACAGCCTCGAAGGGTAGACGACAAGTAAATGCCGCAATTTATCCTCCCCAATCTGCATCAATCAGCCGTTCGTGATTCCCGGGTCTATTTACGACTTGAGGAAAAAGAAGAGCTGTCGCTTAGTTAAAGCACGCCAGATTCACTTGTTCAAAAGAAAACCTCAGTTGCACCAGGGCACCATTCGCTAACCGAGTGGGCTTGCATCCCACCCCCCTCAGCAAATGGCCTTTCCTACCCGCAGCCGTTATGGATATACCAGAGCCCACATGCAGGTGTAATGTCCGCATGTGGCGGAACGGAGTTCCAGGGAAACTCATCTAAAGCTAGCGACTCGAGCTCACAACCTTGGCGGTTAAGGGAACAATGCAAAGGGCAAACAGATAGTCGTGCTTTTTTCCTGCTCGGAAGGGAAAACATCAAGGCCGGGAGACTCCTTCGTAGATCCTGAGCTCGTCCCGGGGGACAATGCATATGTGTGTGTTGGGGAGATAGCGGCCAAGTGTCTGGACAGACATGTCGTTACTGATGGTATGTGAACAAAAAAAAAAAAAAGTTGCCATGTACGAACCGCTTGGTCAGTCGACGACCCGCATTTCCAACTTCTGCTAGATGCATTCCATCCGGGCTATTGTAACAATGTAGCGATAATGGCAATATACACCACAAGTTATAAAACAAAAACAAAAAGTAAAAGGCTGAACACTGATCTCACTCATCTGTTCAAGTGATGCATTGTCGAGCGACGATCAAGTCTGGCCGGAGCTGAAAGAGGTGCCCTTCCCCACATCCCCCGCCGGATGCCTACTTTTACTCATGCCCTTCTCGTCAAGATTTCAAGATGCACCCAAAGCTTATTACGAACGAGATATGCTGGCTCGATGCCAGGCTCCGATTTTCTTGTGAATGTGATCTCCTCGTATCAAAGATGACTGTGCCATGCTCCATGTGCGGGGGTCTCATATCATTCTAATCCTATCCTCCATATCGCTGCATTTGGTCATCTGCGTATTTACATTACTAGCTCACAATCGACACTAACGAAAAATGTACTATCAAAAGAGGGAAGCTTGACGAGATGACAAAAGACCTTGCCTTGTGCATTGCCGATGTTCCTGGACGGGGACCATGGCCCCATCTTCGGGCAAAGAAACGGAGTTTTCCTGTCTCTTCCAGCTTCTGACAGGCAGATCCCACAGTATAGAGTAATATTTTAAGCACTCTGGGTTAATGCCGAAATTTAAGGTATAACTCCACCCGGTCTAAGCCAAATCGAACCAGCCACTGCGGCATAGGTTTGCCCACAGCGATACGGATTCGCAGCTAGATGCCATTCCGAGCGAATAAAATACTTTTTCGCTTTGCTGACTGTATTATAAAAGAAAATAAAAATTAAAAGAATCAACGTTTCGTATTTAAAATGAAAAAGAAAGCCGTTTTGACTAGAAAACGGAACGTGTCTCATAACCCGACATTTATCGCGTGCATTGAATGTTAATTAAAATGCTTTTTGCTTTAGTCTCATCAACAGGAGCCACCAAGCCTAAGTTTCATCTAACTAGCAGGGAATAGACTGGTTCTAAACTTGTTGACGGGCGAAAGACAGTGGAGGACCAGAGATACTACGAGACAGGATACAGGCCAAATTTTCAGGCTCCCGCCCCAGCGTTTTCGTTCGCTGCCATGCTGCAGTGTTCAACGAACTAGCCTGTCATGCCCGTCGCCTCGTACAGATGACACGATTCGATTCGATAGCCGTATGCCATGTTTTCCCTAGGGAAATGTCTACTATCGATCCGTCCACTGTTATGTTGGTCGGTCCGCTGTTGTTTTAACCACACCTTTCATCGACACTTCGAACTCACTTGTAGTACGGCAATGCGTGGTCCAGGGTGGCATGCTAATTATAACCAACCCGCGAACCAATTAATCTATCGGGTTAAAAGTTTCGCAGAAAACGGAATTCTCGTCCTCTAAATAGAGGGATTAGCAAATGCCGAGCTTGTGTATTATAACTTGACGCTGCACGGAGACGCAGAGGTTCTGTACGCTTGGGGCTTTTTATTGCCTATTTGCCGCTTTTTGTGACCTGCCCGTTAGTAAACTGCTACTATTAGTTACATGCTCATTGAAGCACCACACAACGTCCACCACCTCCTCATCCGCCCAAGCCAGCCTAACCCCCTCATTCATAACACAACGTTCAAGTTCGACACTTTCTTTTTCATTCTTATTTTTTCATTTTTCTTGTTCGGGTTTCTTTTTCTTGTTCTTCCCTAGTTCGATCGTTTATACTTATTACTGTTCCCATCCCCAGTTCCTCCCATCCGGAATCACTTCCCCCTTCATTATCTTCACTCCTAGTTCATCCTTTTTACCAAATAAATATTTCTTAACGGTTATTGATACTCTAATTTGTGTTGTTCAAGCTTTCCGACCTCGAGATTAAATCTCGCCTTTTGTCTGTGCCTTCCTCTTCATCTGATTTGACATCTTTTTTTTTTTTTTCGGGTCTGGGGATTTTCGCAGTAAACGGAGCCCGGGTGTTTCTTTATTTTTATTTTAACGAGAGAACCACATCTGCAAGACTTCGTTCGCTTAGTATCAGAAGTGGATTTTGGGGACTTTGGGGATTGGAGGGAGTACTGGCCCGCTGGAATCTTGAAATCGATATATTCAGCCAGTGCACGTTTATAGAGACCGTCCGACCCAGCTGTATGGCTAATTCACCTTGACGAACCTGTGCAGCCACAACTTTCCTATCTTTCCGACAAAGCCGTCGACGTTCAAGGGTTCTCAATCTATTCTTCAGGATCGATCCCGGGAAAATATCGCAGAGCAGACGACACTCGCTATTATTACATTTTTTTCTTCCTGTCGGGTATCCTGTCATCCAGTCTCTGGGATAACCGTCGAAATTTAGCCTGGTGTGAACCCTTGGCCATTAAGCCTCCACTCTCACTCTCTCGATTTCTGCCGCCTCTAGTGCTTCCCGAAGGCGAAAACCGACCTAGCCCGTTCCGTGGGGCGGCCAGCATTTTACCCCAGAATATAGGGTGCTCCGAATCTTGGTAAGCTACCGTTCTTATTGTTACCCACTTCCATCAATTCCAACGCTTGTGCTCCCCGCCACTTGCTGCCAAACGCAAAAAAAGGTTGTGTTTTGCACGATGGAGAACAAGACATCAAAGCAATCAACCTTCGGGTTAAAATGCACAATCGCATGCGTAACTCGTATTCCGCAATCCCCAGTCGGATACGCGGCTTTTCAAATGTCCACCAAAGCTAACGTGATATCCAACTTGCCTGTGATTCGCAGGTGGGTATCCCGCCGCGGAACGGTTTCGCCACGGGCCACAATCCTGAAACTCTTTAACTCCCAGACACTCGTCCGAGCCGCTTGCTTAGCTAGCCCTCATTCTTGACTCTGTTGGCGAAAAAAAAAAAAAAAAAAAGATATCCAGTTTTCCAAGCCGCCTTCCGCCCACTAGGATCAACTTTCTCTTGCCGTGACTCGAGATTCTCTCATTCCGAGAGTGGTATTCTGGCCCGCGCAACGACCCCTTGCTGTGGCCTGGCTTTGCGTTGAACAACAGCATTCTTCTGCAGGGTCTACTTCTCACAGGACCAGTAGACGGGAGGCTATCGAGAAAGAACTAAAAATTCCATTCCCAGCAGCATGAAACTCGGAACCGAGTCAGCGCCTGCAGCACAAGCCTAGATCGAAATCTTGATCCATGGAATGTCCTTAAGAATATTCTTGCAAGTTACAATTGAACCCTGTTCCCAGCACAAGCATTCGATCGCCTTTCGAATTCTGCCTCCTCGCTCCTAGGTGATCCATAATTGAACACCGTTGAGGAAAGAAAAAAAAAAAATAGATTGTGGAATATTCTCCAAGAGAAACCGGTGTCCGGATGATGTCTCCTAGGCCTCCACCTCAACCTCCTCCACCACCCCTTACTCACTTACGCCAACTGTTGTCTCCTGAACGATCAGAGGCCGCATCAAGTCCATCTCATAGACCTGTGCCGCCCTTGCTCCCTCCACCCCCACTACCACGGACCTCCCCGAATGTGCCGCCGGTTAAAACTACGGAAGGGTACTCGTATCCTTCGTCTTCTTCTTATCGACCGTTTCCCCCTCCACCACCGCCGCCTCCAAGGTCTCTTCCATCTCACGCCGGGTCATCCCCACGAATAAGATCAAACTTAGCGCCACCGTTGCCAATTCTTCGACGACCTCCCGGTCTACCCATTCCAGACGCTGCGTATCATCATTTCGGTCCAGATGTGGGACGAGTAGCGATACATTCGGAGTTGTACGCAGTTGAGTTGGAGCAGAGCAGAAGAAGACATATACCTCCTCCTCCATTGTACCATCGGGGCGACGGACCTGTTGTTTCACCAGAATCGGAATTTGCTGCGCCACGATATATTCAGCCAGTAGGGCACCTTCCAGGCCAATCGAGATCGCCCAGGGACCGTAGACTGTAAGTCAGGACTTTATCCTCCCCGTTGCAATATAAAAGGATAAGTATTCATATATAAACCTACTAGTGCTGCGGCTTACCACAACCATCCTCTCAGATCGAACACCCCAATTGCGCAGTCTCCAGGAGCCAGCTATACAACAGTAAAAAAGAGAGCATTCGAAGAGACCTATTCTGAAGAACCGAAACCGGTGACCACGGTAACTCCAAGGGCGAGTCTATCTAGTGAGCTTGAGTTACTGAGAAGCATCTTACCTCCACGTCCAATGTATGAGCCAACCAAATCGCAAAACACTACAAGATATCGATGACACTGATTGGCTAAACAATTCTTTCTTTCAACTAAAATAGGTCAGACAAATTTCAACTTGTTGTGAGGCAACAACCCGTTGCTGCCCGAGCGTGCGGTTTCGGAGAGAGGGACCGTCGAGTCATTGACCCACCACCAATTGTTCAACTCGTCGCGGCTGATCCAGCTGATCCGTCGAGCGAGAATGACATAAAGTATCCTTTCAACGTTGTACATTGTACACTATGGAATGTGGCGGGCACAGCGGATGAGACAGCATTAGAGCAACAGGATAAGCGATTGACTAGGCGGCTCATGGGAACGCTAGTGTCCTCTCCGTTCGTTGGTCAAGATGAGAATGGCGACGACGGTACCTTCTTCTGCTTCCCAGATCTTTCCTGCCGCACGCACGGCAAGTTTCGACTCAAGTTTGTGTTGATGTGCTTGGATCCCATGGGCGGCGCCGACCAGTCTAATTTCACAGCGGTTACAACGGAAATTATGAGCGATGTATTTACGGTGTACACAGCGAAGGAGTTCCCGGGCATGAGGCCTAGCACAGGTCTCACCAAAGCCCTCAAGCGTCAAGGGTGTGCGATATCAGTCAAGAAAGGGAACGAGAAGGCAACTCAGGGCCAAACTTCACCTCAAGACGAGGAGGAGGAGAAGAGCGGTGAAGGTGACGAATCAGATCAGGATAGTTCTTCCCGCGGTAAACGCCGGAGAAAAACGTAAAAGAAAACTGAACGAATAAGGCTAGGCAGAAAAAATAAAAAGGAGGACATGGCAGAAAAAACAAGGAAATCATTAAACATATATCGACGCATCTAGTTGCTTGAAATACACGATACCCCCTTTTTCTTTTCTTCGGCAATATTTTCCTATACGAACTTACTGGTTTTTGCCAACTTTACGACATCTATTTTAATGCATTTATTTTATGGGGAGCTTTCATTTATCTGGTTCCTTGCATTTGCGTGCATGTTTAGAAATCCAATTATTGAAAAAACTTCCGTTTCGCTACTACTGCTTCCATTGGCTTTCTTTCTTTTGTTTGTTTCCTTTTTATCTCTTTTTTGCTTGTTAACGTTACTCATATGATACCCCTTCTGCGAGCTTTTTTGCTTATTTTATTCAATTCTACATAAATATCCTTTTAAATATGAATTCAACTTCATCCAATATTTTGCTATTCGGTCGTCCGATCTTATTCATGTTTTTCTCGACTTTTTCCTTTTTGTTTTTTGACATACGAACGCATGATACCATTTGATTTGTACAGCCCAATTCGTTGATTTCCTAGCCAATCAACTTTTGCCATCCAAACATTGTATGCTGTCCTCCTCGGATAAACCGGCTTTTCAAGGGCATTGAGGGAGCGGAAGTGAAGGAGGGTATTAGTCGATGATCAGTTTCCGTAGAGGTAGAAGCAATGCACATGTCCAAAATGTGATAGATATCGATATGTCCCCAGAATCTGAGCCCACCTCTTTCCTCTTACCCCTTCGTTGGAAAAGAACAAGGTGGAATGTGTTTGTGTAACAGGGCAAACAAAATGCAGAACCCGCTCCCCTTCCTTTCTTTTTTCCCTGCAGGGAAGCAGGAGCAGACCGGCAAGTTTCTTGTAAAATTGGACAGCAATCTGGCTAGCTACGTGATGCCATTGGCCAGGACGCCAGAAGCAGGATGGGGTGGTGTTGTTCGCCTCCAAAACGCAACAGAGGTACCGATGCAAGGGTGTTGAAGGCCCTTCAGCCAAATCCAGAACCGCCGGGTGAGCTTGGCTTGGCCGGTGGTGCGGAAACCTCGCTTCGATGGCCGCATCAAGGCGTACGTCATTCCACTCAGCTGCTCGGACTCGACGCTCTTTCCCCGGCATCGGCTAAAGGCCCCCGGTCAAACGTTGTCGAATGCGGGAACGGTCGCGAGCTCGACCGTGTTTTTGGCCAATCGTCGTCTGTGCAATTGATATCAAGCCAGTTTGTGTTTTTTTCTTCACTCTGAATTTTCTTCGCGACGCCGCTGTTTGGACGCTGGAGATTGCATTGCATTGTGTCCGTGATTCTGAGCACTCGGCTGTTTTTTAAATCTCCTACGTGCGGATCGGGTAAGTTTTCCGAGGTATTTAGGGTCAGGCGCCGACTATAAATTGTCAATATGTTAACGTGAGAGATTGGGGAAGCGCGAAGCTTAAACCCACTCCAATCAAGCCTCTCCCATCAGCAATCGGCGCCTTTTTCCCAGGAGTGAAAAAGGAAGATTCCTGCGGGCTTCATTCCTCAAAACCTCGGGACCGATCTTTAAAAAGAAGTACCGAAAAATATGCTCCGTCAAGCATTCATATCGCAGTACAGACCGCTGCTAAGGCGGCAATGGTAAAAAAAAAAAAACCTCCTCATCTCAATACCTGCACGGATCTAAGGCGTACGTCGTGCAGAAGTGCTCATATATCTCGGTGTAGCAAATCGCAGATCCGCTGCATAGCGACTTCGCAATCCAAACAGGCCAATGAAGCCCCGAAGGGGCTCAATCGAACCAGCCATGCTATCACCCAGCCGAAATCTCAGGGTGCATCTCAAGCAATGTGTAAGCGTCTACTCCTGCCCAAACCGAGGGAGGAAGCCTTGAGACCTCGGAGTCCCCAAAGTGCATGGAGTCGAAGCCAGAAAAGGATACTGATCTCCGCGCCATGGGGGCAAAACTCGAAATGTAGTATATGCAACAGGTCTGAAAGAGCCCGACATGGACAAAGCCCAAGTCGGCATATCATCTGTGAGACTCCACGTGGACCGAGTGGAACTCTGCCCGATCTTTCGGGACGTACCAGAGTTTATTTCCCCCCATTGAAACAAACAAGTATAACAGTATTTGAAAGAGAGGAAAAAAGAAATTGTCCACTGACAGAGTGGAATGTGTAACACCGCGGTGTTACCGTATGACGACTTCTCGTTATTTAGGTGTGGTATTCTGGAAATCCGTGCAACATGCATCTGCTCGACTTCAATCACAGGGTGAAGAAGGGTGTGGAGGATGCCGGCTTGGTCGGATACCAATTTAACACTATTGGCGTAAGGTGGGGGCTCGACTTGCAAACCTTTTAATGCTACACGAGCTCTCACTAAAACCGAACTGTGATTATATCTAGCGATGCAATATCGATGGGGACCACTGGAATGCGCTATTCCCTGCAATCGAGAGACTTAATTGCAGATTCTATTGAGGTATTTGCTGCCCGTCTTTGCTTAGCCTGTGCCACCGGAGAGTATTATTATCTAATTCAAATCAATGTATCCGCTCAATAATAGACCGTCATGGGTGGCCAATGGTACGACGCAAATATCTCTATCCCTGGCTGTGATAAAAATATGCCAGGAGTCTTAATGGGTAGGTGGAAGCATTCTTTAGGATCGATGGCGTCTTCAACATCTACTAACACAGCCTATAGTCTGACCAATATTTGCCCGCCCCTAAAGGATCAAACCCACTTTCGCGAATGGTTCTAATTTGCGAGCTCTTTAGGCGATGGGAAGGGTAAACCGGCCTTCAATAATGGTATACGGTGGCACAATCCGTGCAGGTCGTTCTGCATGCTTGGGTGATAAACCTATCGATATAGTTTCAGGTAACGCCATTTTCTTACTACCATTCTTAATATCGATCATATTACTTCCTTTTTGCTTTCTTTTCTTTCAATTTTTTCTTCTTCTTCTCCCATCTACGGTTGCCTATAACCAAACAAGTAACCCGTTTTTGTAAACGACTAACTTTTCCGGCCATAATCCGTCGGAGACAGCCTTTCAGGCATATGGCGAATACATCACCGGGGCTATAGACGAGAAGACCCGGTTCGACATCATCAGGAACGCATGTCCGGGCCAAGGTGCCTGCGGTGGCATGTACACCGCGAACACCATGGCCACCGCCATCGAATCGATGGGAATGACCCTCCCGGGCTCCTCTTCGAACCCGGCGGACTCGCAGGATAAGCTTGACGAATGCCAGGCCGCGGGTGCTGCGATCCGCAACTTGCTCGAGAAGGATATCACCCCGAAGCAGATCCTCACACGGTCCGCGTTCGAAAACGCCATGATTGTGGTTAATATCACGGGTGGTTCGACAAACGCTGTGTTACATTTAATCGCGATCGCTCATTCGGTTGGTGTCGACCTTACGATCGATGATTTCCAGAGCGTGAGCGACCGTATCCCGCTCCTAGCTGATCTCAAGCCTAGCGGGAAGTATGTGATGGCGGATATCCACCGAATCGGAGGCACCCCGGCGTTGCTCAAGTATCTCCTTCAGAACGATATGATCGATGGTGGCATCATGACAGTGACGGGAAAGACCCTGGCTGAGAATTTGGCAAAAGTCGAAGGTTTTCCGAAGGAACAGGATATCATCCGGCCGCTGTCAAATCCTATTAAGCCGACTGGGCACATTCAGATCCTGAGGGGTTCATTGGCTCCTGGTGGGGCTGTCGGCAAGATCACAGGGAAGGAAGGGTTAAGGTTCCAGGGTAAGGCGAAGGTCTACGATGCGGAAGATCTGTTTATCGAGGCTTTGGAGCGAGGTGAGATCAAAAAGGGCGAGAAGACGGTTGTCGTTATCAGATACGAGGGTCCAAAGGGTGGACCAGGAATGCCCGGTATGTACGAGGCTTCTAGAAAATCATAGAAGATACAGGCCTTGCTAATTATACCCGGGAAATTCTAGAAATGTTGAAACCTAGCAGTGCTATTATGGGAGCCGGGTTAGGTAAAGATGTCGCTCTCATCACCGACGGTAGATTCTCCGGGGGTTCTGTAAGTTTAACCTCCATTGATATTTTCTTCCGGAGCCTCTTTTCTAAATACGGTTGTACTAGCATGGATTCCTTATCGGTCACATTACTCCCGAAGCGCAGGAAGGCGGCCCGCTAGCCCTAGTTGAAGATGGTGACGAAATTATTATCGACGCCGAGGGCCGCAAACTCGACCTTGTCGTCGACGAATCCATACTTGCCAAACGGAAGGAGAAGTTTGTTGAGAAGCCATTGAAGTATACCAAGGGTACTCTGTACAAATATGCAAAGTATGTCGACCCCTCCCGAACCTGGTCGATATAATGAGATGCTAATATTTATTCTTAGGAACGTCGTGGATGCGAGCCACGGTTGCATTACGGATGCGTAAATGCACATTTACGAAGTAATACTTGCGCAAAAGCTTATCTTTACCTCTGGTGTCCGCTTTTTGTAGGTCAGATATAATACAACACTTTAAGAGTATTACTAGCAGAGAGTGAACCACCCCCACTATGGAACTTTTGCAAGGTATCCTTTCGGTTCTATTCGAAGCCTGAGTAGACGTTAAGCAACTTCTATATATACATTACTGAGCCCTTGGCATTGCATTATGATGGTATGATGAATGATATGTCATTGTACAAAGAACTCCGAATTTGCAACAGCGCCGAAAGTTCTTTTAGAAACTCCTGTTCGGGAATGTTAGAACGTGGATGCATAAACAGTGAAAGTTAATACGTACCTGTAAAATCACTATATTCGTAAGTAAGTGCGAGACCGTCATGGCGGATATATGCTGTTCCTCGCTTTCTGCCGAAAACGACGACATGCCAGCTTCGCTCATCGTCTCCGCCACGTCAATATTAGCCACCTCGCTCTCCGCCTGCTGCTCAACCCCAACACCAGGTAAGCTGGGCAGCGGCTTCATTGTCTGTTCATTATATATCTCCCGCCCGTTGACGAGTTTAATCCGAATCTGCGTACCCACAAGATGAGGTCCGAAGGGGTTCATCACGCTCGCGCTAATGTTTCTCCCGTGTCCGCCTTGTCTACCCCGTAAACTACCCATATTCGCCGGTAATTTGTTCGGCGACAGATGCGCAGTAGCAGCATTTATGGCAGGACTCGCGGACCTTCTCGGTGTGGTTACGAAATCGGAGCTCGCACCCGTACGGGCAGTAGATGGCCGCCGCGAACCAGCCTGCGGGGAGTGCGTGTTAAGCAGCGCATCGTTAAGGGATTCGGTGAATTTGAAGGCGTTTTTACGCTCGAAAAGTCTATTGTCGAGGTTTGGTAACTGTGCGCGGTACTTCTCGACGAGCTCGACGAGGCTCCTTAGTGTTTTGAAGAAGGGAGTTTCATCAACGGACTTGGTAGGAGGTTTCCGTGCAGCTAGTATTTTTCGAAGTTGCGCGGATATGATTTCCTCGTCGTCGCTGTCGTCCACATCGATCGGTATGCCAAATGGATTAGACCCATCATCTCCAAGGAAGGTATCTTCTCCTTCCCCATCCGAGTCATCGTCGGTGGCGCCATTTGAGGAGTCGGTGTGGTACATTGACGCATCCATTAATAGCCACTTTTCAAGGCTGACATTGCAGCAGCTCGCCATATCAATTAAAAGTGAGGTGAGCATGAGATTTGTCTCAACGGTGTTACCAAAGAATGTATCCAGAAGCTTTAGACAAGCAACAAGGACAGGGTCATCCGGTCGTACAATATGTTCTTTAATAGACGGAGCAGACATGTGTGCGACGGGGGGTTGATTTCTCTGGTTTAGTTTCGCGGCTAACATATGCGCCGAGCACGGATGCGTTTCCACGAGGACAGACATATCGCTGACGTATGTCTCATACGTCGGGTCATCGTCGTCCTCCTCCGTTACTCTTGAGATGAAAGATGACAGCAACTCAAGCTCGTGATTGAGCATTCCTAGGGTCCTAGATTTCGGACTCACAGCCACCGGTGTCGTTTTGAGTACAGATACCGCGACATAGGGATGGAATTTTCGGACCATAGCGGAGACTAATCTCAGGGTGGATGCGACAGTAGGCTGCGATTTTGATCTTAGCCCCGTTAATATCAGATCAACCAAACTGTAGAGATCCGGTGTCGGTGTGCTATCTGCACCTGTGACCAGGCTCAGCATGTCAAGAGATTCTTTCCTCTTGAGCATGCTCGGCGAATTATCTGTGAGGGGAGTTATTGGTTCCGTGGGCAGCGATAGGACGTATGAGAGCAAGATGTGGGTCATATCAGTTGAATCCAACTGCTCAAGAATAACGCGGAGATATGTGAGAACGGCGACGGACGAACCGCCATCAACGTCCGAACTCTCCAAGAGAGAAGGATAACTATATTTGCCTCGTTAGTGCACACCCGAGCACAAGATTGTGCGTAATTTGCTTACAGTAGTTGTTGTATGAAAAGAACCTTGAAATGATCCAGTAGAGTTTGTCGAACTTCATTGGAATGGCAATGTTCCAAGACATCTTGCCAAAATGCCATATACGAGAGAAACGTGTCCAGATGTGTTCTGAACTCCGTCGAATCAGACCTTACTGCTCCAAAATTGGAACTCTCTTGTCGGTAGTCCGAGAACTTTAACGCAGCTGGAATATCGTCTTCAGAATATGCAATGACGAGCTTCCTACTGAGCTGGCTGTATAGCGCACCCAGCCCGGACGCCATGATCGTCGCTAAATCACTCTCCACGATCCATGTCTCGAGGGCCTTTGACGACGATGCTGACTCTATTATGTATAGAAGACCTGTTCGCGCGAAATCTCCAACCCGGCCGTCATGATGAACGTAGTCGAGCAGTAAATAGAAGAGCGGGAAATCCTCTTTATTCGTGATCCCCGCGAACCTCTCGTTCGAATCAGCGGACGGCCGGCGGTCCCCTCTTTTGGCAAACCATAGAGGCAGGGTATCGGGATTCTGCCGAATCTTGGTGGCAAGACTGAACAGGAACTCCACAAACTCGGTTTCGTAATTGGGGTCCGCCTTTCTCGCGGTCCTCTCTAGAAAGTCCGTGAGGCTCTGCGCAAAGTTCGGCGCGGACAGGAATTCGTTCTCCTCGTCGTCGATTAACGTCGAAAAGAACCTGATGACCGCTGTGATAACCACGGAAGAGCCGTTTTGTGCGATTCTCGAGACCGGAATGAAGATCTGCTGGTCGTAGGCATAGTTGTAGCACAGCCGGATGGACTGGTTCTCCTCTTCTATGAGTAAGTCGGTGAGGCGCAAGATGGGATTTCGAAGATTATTCTGCAGGTGGGGGTCGTTTGGGTGCCCGTTTCGCCAGGTGTGCTATATATGTATACACGAAGAATGTTAGCGAGCCGTGACATTTTATTTCGTCGAAAAGGGTATATACAGACCTGTAGGGTCAGCCATATCCGCTTGAAATCTTGTAAGCGAGTGTCGGGACTCGGGATCAAGACCTGCTTGCGAGTAGGGGTAGCAGAGGGGCTGTTGCCGATAAGGCGATTCCACTAGACAGAATGCGCCGGCCTGTTAGTATTTACGTCGCGGCATTCCTCCTGATAGCGTTCGGAATATTGGTGAGCTTACAAAATCCATGGTTGAATGTCCGACGACAGCGACGACGATGGGGAAACCGCGCGAGGGAAAGGACTGGGGCTAAAAGACGCCTCTGCCGGAGTATATAAATATAGTGGGAAACGCTCGTTTAAAATGAGATATATATAATTATACGCCGTCAATGGGCGGCGGTCAACGGGTGCCTGGTGTACTGGGGAACGGTGGACGTTGACGAGCACGCTGGCTGTCCCCACCGCACGATCACCATACTACCCCTAGCGCGAGAGGTGGTTCGATTCAGTCTCCACGACGCGGGCGGGTGAGGCTCTGTCGGAATGCAGGGAATATCGGATGATATATACAGATATACAGATATACAGATACGCAGCAGGCGGGACAGCTACCTGGCAGCTTCTCTGCGGCAGGTATTCGAGCTGGGGGAGCTGTTATGCAGCAAAGAGCTCCGGTGGTTGGTGTTCGTTCGACCGTTTGCCCTCGTCGGCGCTTTTGTTGTGCCAAAGCGCCGAGCTGCACACCAAAAACACGCGTGTGCGACCAGCAACCTCGTCGATAGCCTAACGCCGACCGACCCTTATAAGATCCATCAGATATCTCCGGCTTCAACCTTCGCGGCCCGGACCATAATCGCGCAAGCTCGGATTGGCCCAGGTCAACGGCCCCCCCTTGCCCTCTGCTACCTTTGTTCGTTGGCAGTCCCATCCGTCCCATCCTTCGTCCTGCTTTCCTCCTACCTCCCTCCACTTCTTACTATAAGAGGCATCAGGATGCCGGTTACAGGGTATATATCTCTTCCTTCATAATATATTTTTATATTATATAGATATATACCTATATTTATTTATATACAAAGTACTAAATGTATTCTACGCAACAGCCTCTACTTCTGCCCAGACTCCGGCACCACCCAGGCCCCCGCCGTCGCCATCGTCGACCGCCTCTCCAAACGGTACCAGCCCGTCTTCACGACAAAATGGACCCTCGAACACCGTCTCCTCCGTGAGAACGGCCCGGCACAGTCCCAAACCCCCAATACGCCCAACACTCCCACTACAACCGCCGCCCAGCAAGCGCGAATAGACACCCAGCCGCGCTTTATGCAGTACCTCGATCTCTCCCAGCACCCGGGCAAACGCTTCTGCCTGGTTGACAAAACCATCGTCACCCTCGACCCGGACTTCGAGCAGATCCTGACCGCGAAGCTCCAGGGCCTGTGGAGCATGCGTCAAACCTTAAAGGCGGAGGGGAGCGCGTTCGACCTTGAGGATTTCAGGATCCGTATCGCGACGTTGAGTCAGGGATCCATGATCAAAGGCGTCCTCGTGGAGGTCGAGTACCTGCCCTGCACTGATCTAGCGCAGGGTGAAGCTGTCATTAGAGATTTCATAGACCAATTGGAGCTGCCGTCTGGTGCGAACGTGCGGCTGTACTTCTCGCAGGCTGCGAGGGGGGAAGCAGATGCCGACAGGGAGTTTTCTATTCTGGATACCGGGATGCAGTATATGGAGTTACTAAGGCTAAGATAGTCTTATGTGGTTTGGGGTGTGGGATGGGGAGAAAGAGAAAGAGAAAGGGGATGTTGAAAGCAGCTAGGTTCTGCTACATGTGGAGATTTATGGGGATTGATTATAGTAATATATATATCATCTCGATCTTGAATCTCAACTAGTTAATAACAAGGTAAGGCGTATAATTTTTGCCTCTCCATCTTCTTAAAGAAAGATATTATGGCGCATTTTGTCCTTCTCTTTCATATTCTCATCCGTCAAAAATAATGCTAAATCCGCAAATGCACCATAACTCCATAGAATGCCCAAAAGAAAGAAATACTACTACATTGTTAAAAGGACGAAATGAAAAAGCCAACATCTATGAGATATATCCTTGGTATCGATCGCTGGGAGCTTGTTGGCTCAAATGAGAGGAAAAGAAAAGAAAAAGAAAGAAGGTAAAGGGAGACGTGGGTCTCGTGGGTGTGTACAAAATTACCACGTTTCCTATTATCAAAATTAGCAAAAGGCCTCTAAAAATCAGTGTGCCAGATGGATTGACTTGCGGTGATATATTGGAGACTCTTCTCCTTATTCTTCCAAAACTTGGTAGCTTCAGTCCTGCTGAGGTTACCCTTCTTCATGGCAACATCAACTAGGGCTTCTTCTACGCCCTCTCCCATACCCTTAGAGCTACCGCAGACGAAGATACGGCCGTCGAGCGAATTGATTACAAACCAAACGAGATCTGCTTGATTGCGAACTTCCTCTTGAACATATCGTCCAGTGCCGACTCTAGACTCGACTATGGTCTTAACCTTATTCTCATCTGCTCCCCATTCACCAGCATAGAGCTCGTCGAGGAGAGAGTCTCTAATACCTTGGATAACCCTAACAAAACAGTTAGCACACCATCAACCGAAATGCATAAACGATATATTCAGGACATACCAAACTTTGTTTGCACAGTTCGCATTCTGCAACCGTCTCTGGACGAAGCCTCGGAACGGAGCAATGCCAACACCGGCTCCGATCAAAATCATCGGCCCATCAGGCTGGAATTCGCGAGCAAGTGGGTTCTGCATCAATCCTCTGAACATTGGGATATGGATGGTTATGTCTCCCTTGTTCTCGATATACTTCAAAGCCATACGTTCGAAAAACCCGGAACCAACACCGGTTCGTTTGCCGGTAGCCCAGTCGTCGGCTTCGTGGAGGGTGACGGCGATTTCAATGATACGACGGTGAGCGTATCTGGTGGTGTGTGGGTCGCTTGAAAGAGAATAGAAGCGAGGCATGAGGGGTTGCAATACGCCCAACAAGTGCTCCAGTGGCGGCTTGGAGGATGGGAAAGCGTGCAAGAGTTGGAGAAGCGAAGTATGTGACGTGGTGCGAAGTCTGTAGGATAATAAATCAGAAAAAGGTCATTCATCAAAAAAATCAATCAACTGAAAAAAGAATAACTTACTCGCAGAAAGCAGCCTGTCCTTGTCTGGAACAGAGATACATTAAGATCTTCTTTTCGTATTCATCTGTAGCATACTCGGCCAGAACCCGAAGGAGGGATTTTTTGGGTGCGTAGCTCTGGACATCGACGGTCCAAGTCAATAGCTCCCTGCGGGTGGTCGTCAACCGTCTCTCCTTCTCTTCTCCCCAGATTGTCGGCCATCGACCGTTGGCGGTATGAAGAGTCAACACCTCATCACGCTTGAAGGCTGGAATATCGAGAATATCAAACAATTGCTCGACAAGATCATGGTCATTTGGGGCACAAACACCAATAGCACCGCCGACGACAAAGTCCACGCCCGGACCTTCTTCAGGATAGTCTGTGACGTCGAGATCAAAGTGATACGTCCGCTTCTCCGCACCAGGCTGGGTCAAACACCGAGCGTGGTGGATTTTTGCGGGGAAGACTTCATAGGGGGGATGCGGGGTGACAAACTTGGGAGGATGGGCTTTGACTGTGCTGTTGTATTCGAATTCCTTAGCGAGAGAGTCGAAGGTGATGGTACTCGCGGGAAGCGTGTATGTTCCTCGAAGCTTTGTTTTCATGGTGAGAGGTGCCAGCTGGAGCTTGAGCGCGGCAAAAGCCGGGTTGTTCGGCAGGAGAATAGGAGCGAGAGACGGGGAGGACGGAACAGAATTGGGATTCGATCCGCTGGCGATACGACAACAGCCTCCGCCGCAGCATTCGGCCCGGACCAGATTGGTGGCCGATGAGTCGCCCAGCAGATTATGGATCGCTTTGGCAACATCTACTTGATGGGTGGAGGCCCTTCGAGTCCGATTCTTGATCGGAACCTTGGAACGGCCGGTGCTGGTGAAGTCGATTTCAAGAATCGGACTTGTCAGTGACTTTTTTAATAGTCCGTTGGTATTTTTTGCGAGCTGTGTCACTGGAGCAGAGGATTCTTCGTCGCTGCTGGTGCCGAAGGGGGCGATTGGTTCTTCGGGTACGGACGCCTGGGCAGCCCGGATCTCCTGGTACTCATCCTCGGTGGCCGTCATTGTGAGGAGCTGTTTCTGATGTTGTGGGACTGAAACTTGTCCGATATTTGCCCCAGAGTCGAATTGAATGTTCGATTGAGATCTCGGGAGGATATCGGACCTTTTGTACTGGATGGGAATGATATCAGAGGGACGGACCCGAAGTGCGTTGCCGACTAACCGTGGCAGGACCGGGCAGATGCGAGGCGGGCGAGTTGGTGTGAACGGCGACACAAGAAGGCGAGGTCGGTGCAGCAGCAGCAGACGACGACCAATTGAGGGAATGAAGGGGGAAGAATCCGATCTGATAAACTGTCTTGGAAGAATATCAATCAGAGGGGGGAAGGGTTGGGATTGTTTAATAAAATGAAATAAAATAAAATGATAGAGAAATATATATATATAACCGAGGAAAATGTCGCCGCAAGCCCTCGCGTTAGCTTCTGCCTCTTTTGTATTTTTTGGCTTGTGCAACTTTAACCTTAAAACGTTGGTTGGGACGGTGCAGTGCGGTTGGGTGGGAGGGAAGGAGAGGGAAGAGATTTATCAGATGGGCAGATTAGATTTATAAGACCTTCAATCCGGTCTACCAGCCGACGGCCACAATTATTTACTAGTTGGGTAAATTAATCTGCTGGGCGAGCACCTCCTGAGAAAGACAGCTGCAGACGGGGTTGGTTGGCTGGACGGGCTGCAGCTAAGCTTCAAGGAGAATGCGATATCGGGAAATCGATTGGCCTGCGTCTAGCCCTTGTCCGCCTGTGTATACGGTAACTCTCAGAAATAACGCGGACGGTAAACGGCAAAGTTGTGGAGGTTTGAAGAGAAGGGAGTGGAATGGGAAAGAAAGTATCGGTGGGTTTAAATTTATCTACGTAGCTTAAAAACGCCGGGCGATGATATTTATTTATGTTTTGAAGGGGATCGTCGGCCAGACACGCTTGTCGCCTTTTTTATTTTTTTATTTTATTTTATTTTTCTCCTTCCACTTCGTTTTCGTGTCGGTTTGCCTCAACGCAGGGAAAAAGGGAAGGGCTGCTGTGCTCAGCCAGCCAGACAACTTCCGCGGGGCGATTATAATAATAACGTAAATTGCGACCTCGATCGTGCGGGATCGTATGATGGACGTACCATTCTCAGCTATCCGCTCGTGTCCCCGGTTCCGAGAAATGCGAGATTTATTGATTTCCTTATATCAACGACCAGTCTTGGTCAGATCTCTCACAGTGCCCCTTCCGAGTCTCAATTCGGATGTTACCCAACTAGCTCGGCCTTTTTCGTGCTGAGTAACCCGAATACCATGACCTGGCCGTGCATTTGCAGGCGCATGTAATCGAGGGGTCTAGCTTACCTACGCCCGCTAACCTCCCGATCATATGAAAGTCCACCCAATCCCGCTCCGTCAGCATGACCAAAGCACTAAAAACTTCCCTGATTTCCATAGCCCTCCGCAGAAACGACGAGGCGTTGCGAATTTGCTCCCCCTCGAGTTTTAAACCTATCTGGATGTTTCTCCTCAGCCGCGGCCATGATCCTTCAAGAGGTAGTTAGTAGTATAGTTCGCAGTCGCTTGACCGTGTGTGTGTGTGTGTGTGTGTGCATATGTGCATATTCTTGCACTTCTTGCGTTTTATTGCTCGCCAATCGATATATTGAGGACTCATGCATGTATGTTTTTTTCGCTCTCGCAGGAGATACAGCTAGAAAAGCCCAAGAGTCTGGGTCTGTCGAAAGAATGACGAACTGCATCAAGGCAAATCACCCAGGCCATTTCGATTAATGTCAAGGCGCATAACATCTCCCCCAACGGCTAGCACAGGCACACACCCCCAATCCGATCATTCAATGCGTCCAAGAGGCAAGTCGTGAACCGACCAGACGGCTGTCGCCTACCTCCTGACACCCGGCCTGTTCGACCCCCGTACCTTGTCGACCTTTGCCACTCGTGATAGCCTCCTAATTATTCTTTCCCTTCGTTGATGCCGGGTTCCAACATGCGTGAATGGGCTGTCATGCAGGAATTCGCCCAATCCATCTGGCTGCAGCCTTTTCCCAGGGTCTCTCGGTTCCAATCAAACCACCCAAGCTGGTGACAGAATCAGATAACCGGGATAGGTGGAGCTGCCTCGCGATCAGATATGCCAGATCCAGAGAGCGAGAGTGAGCCAGAGAGAGCCCGCCATTTGTAAGCCCGCTGTTGCTAACGCAGAGTCATGCATCCGTTCGGTCTCTGACTCCACCACCTTTTTCCACACTATCTCACCAACCTCAGACTTTTTCTCTGTTGCGGTAGTGAATAAGAATATATCCTCCATACCTCCGTCTGATACCCCAATTGAATAGCCTCCCATCTGTTGTGAAATACCAGGTCTCGATAAACGGTAGCTCGATGCCAAAGAGCCGCCAACCCTACAACTACACCTACAAACCGTCTTACCAAACCACTGACCGGCCGCCCTCTGGACCCGTATCACGGTCCTCCGCTGCCACCACCGCCAGCGGACCCAACAGTTCATCGTCGTCATCAGTAACAGCGGCAGCGTTCATCTCACCTGCAGCTGTTGCCGAACCCGCAGACACCGGCGTAAACGCCCTCCTAGCCCATCTGCGCCTTACCCAAGGACCTGCCATCGATATCCGAGATGAACGCCAGGACGGCAGTCGAGCTAGCCTGGCCGCTCTGGCATCCGCTCCAACCGTTCACCCCTCCCTCCGCGCAATACTAGGCGTGAATGAATCACTACCCCCTCAACCGCGCGCCCGAGGCTTCATCGTACCCAATTCGTGGCGGGGAAGAAACGGCTTCGATCCCTACCGACGACTCCAAGATGGTGAATCCACAACCTCGTCCGCCAGCGGCTTCGAAGCTCGGGGTAGCTCCACCTATCCCAACTTTGAAGTCGGCTCCGCGTTCGATCTAGAAGATATCGCGGGCTTCGAGCCGGGAGCCCCGTTATCGCTGGTGAATACCTGTCTGCGGTCCGTGGCAAGGAATTGGCAATTTCACCTGGTATATGACAAGTACTTTCTGAGAGAACTGAGGCCAACGCATAAGAGCCTGCTGCTGGCTCATCTGGCGGCCTACACGCTATCCCGGCGGCAGCAGTACGTCGCCGAGGAGGAAGTTCTCGCTGGTTCGATAAACAAAACTGGATTCGAGATCTTATTCCGTGCTCCCTTCCCCGCCGATAAGTATGATACAGCGGATGAAGCTTCCGCTGCAGAAATAGACGCCACTCTCACCATCGGTGGTACAGAGTACGTTTCGCATCTCAACTTTGCAGGTTCAATCGGATATAGCATCTCCCTAAAAGAGTTATCCCGGTTGTTCTGCAGGAAGATATCTGCGAAACCCGGGACGGACGCATCGTCGAGCAAAGCTGCTGGCAAGCAACCAGTGCCAGACAGCTGGGAGGACTTTGTAGATGAGGATGAGGCTGCAAACATCGCCACCTCACCCTTCAGCCCGGATATCAAGATCCGCCACTTCCCCAACCTGACCCATCTCTCCCTCGCATATCCTAAATCTTCTGCCGTCTCATTCTCCGACCTGCTCAAACTCGCCAAGGACGGGATCCCCACTATTACTCACCTGTCGCTGGCGAACTGGCCGACGCCGATTTCCGGTGCGTCGTCGCTGTCGGTAGAAGTTAGAGTTTCCACGAATCTAAGACATCTGTCGCAGAGTCTTATTTGTTTGAGATATCTAGATGTTTCGGATTGCGATTCGGATATGTACAGAGGCTTGCAGGACGGCGTGGACTGGGCTGAATGTTGGAAAAAGGTTGATGAGGTGGTCGCGAGACAGGGACAAGCGCTCTCCGCTCATGGCGTGCGCTTGCTCAGTCGGAGGAATGTAGCCATTATGGACCTCGAGCAGGCAGTGAGGGGTTATCGAAGGGCCGCGAGGGCTGAGATGTGTAGATTTGTGTACAGCCAGAATGACCCGTCTGAGATCTGAGGATCGAATTTAGCGATAATGTAGATCATTGGCAAAAGCAATCACAGGTAGAACACGACGATATGACAAGTTTTAGATATTTAAAGCTTCAATACACATTACATCAAACGCTGATATTCCAAAACATCTCCGGAGCTCCGTTATACTAACTATTATTAACACGAGACGATAAGACCTTCGTGAATATTAACCAATATGCTATTCAAGATGTCCCCATAAACTGAAGAAAGTAACTAGCGTAAACAAAAATCATTCTTCTGATTCTATAGGTATCGTATCGGTATCATCCACAAAATACATTTCCATCATGATCATTCTTTTATTGCTATCGTCCTCAGATTTTCACCTTTTCTTCCTTCCCTGCGACTTCCAGGCATTCCAAAATCCAATCTTCTCCTTCACTCCCAACCCCACCCTCCGTATCCTTCCCACCCTCACAAGTATCTCTCCAACCTTCTCTTCCAGCGCGCCGACCTTTGGCACCCTCGCCGCGGAATCCTCGGGACTCCGAACGATGGTTTTCTCCGTGATCGTCTCGCTGCTCGACGTGGTCGCGAGACTATCCGTCGACTTTTCCAGCTCTCCAATCCTAACCGCTTCCCCAATACGGACTTTGATGGTCTGTGAGGGCTGTCCGAGCAGCCGCCAGAGGAAGACACCGTAGGAACCTGGCAGTGGCGTGGTTGTGGCGGATGGCAGGTAGCGCAGTGAAATTGGGAATATCAAGTTCTTGGGGATCTTGCCGTTTCCGTGTCCGTTCTCACCGGACGCTTTGTACTGTGTGGCGAAGCTGTCGAAGGCGGGTGCAAAGCGCAGGAGGGCGCGGCCGTTGCTGGTGGTTCCCTCTGGGAAGATTACGATTATTCGGTGCGGGTTTTTGGCGACGACTTCAGCGATTGTAGTGGGCTTTGTCGAGTAGGGCTTTGAGGTGGGCGGGGCGAAGGTGTAGAAGATTGTTTGCAGGAGGGTGAGTTGGAAGACGTAGGGGGTGTCGAAGGAGGGGACGAGGAAGATCGGGTCGAAGCTGAAATATAGGTTAGCACGCCTGCGCATAGTTGAGGGAGAGCGCTAGGTATTGGAAGGGGGGGCGGCTCTCTCGTGGGCAAGAGTAGGGAACTACTCACGTAGCGGCAAGGTACATAGCATCGAGGGGGGAGCTAAAGGTCGAGGCAATAATTGAGCCCGGAGAGGGGAGTCTATCAGGATATCTCGAGAGTGTGCTGCTAGGTCGATTAGCAAAGTGCTCGCGCGATTGTCTGCAGTCTCAAAACCTACCCTCGTTTGACGCCCTCAACTTGCAGGTCCACCCAAAAGATGCCGGCTACCAGCATACATATCCATAATATTCCTTTCTGGAACAACGAGCCGAGTGGCATGAACTGCAGGAACAGAAAGTAGCTGGCCGCCATGGCCGCCAGAACCGGTGCGCGCAGAGCGAAAAGCACCGCGGCAAGAGGGAGGTGGAAGGCGCTCGTAGGCGTAGCTATTGGTATGAAGGGGGCGATTCCGGTTCCTACAATGAACAGAGGTCATATTAGCTAAGGTGTCAAGGCAAGGTGCCCCTCAATAGGGCGAGCTGATGATATTGGAACTTCGAGGAAGCAGACTGACCCCGGTCTCGGTACTGCGTGTACTTCTCCATCCTGCCGATGGCCGTCTGCGGCCGTCTGTTCGCTACGGTCGTGCGTCTAGCTAGACAAACCCGTTCAAACGTCGGTGGTGATGGGTCAAGGTCGGGAAGCTTGTTGGAGGAGGTTGTCGTTCACATGTGATATCACCGTTATAATTTTTTGTTACTAAGAAAAGAGCCTCCATCTTGGCTCGCACCACGTTTCCACAGCGAAAGGGCGGGATTTACTTTTTTCCGACGGAGCAGAAGGACATTGGACGATAAGATCAGATATCGCTGCCCCGACCAGCTCGCCGAACTGGCTGAGGGCTTCTGGGTTTCCTTCCCACCAACTGATTGTGCAGCCTGCGCGACGCAGATGGGCCGGCCCAGTCGCTTCGAGATCCTGCGTCCATCGCTCGAGATCCGAGTTCAATGAGAAATGCCGTCGTGCGCCGCCAGGTGATGGAGGCCGGGCGCTTATAGCCGACGGCGCACCAAAAACCACACCACAACATCCAAATTGCGAGCAGAATCCAACGGGAGACGTCGTCGGGACCGCAACCTCCCTCTCACCCCCGTCGCCGCCGTCCGTGAACGCGAGCGCTCGAGATGGCGACCGAAGTCATCCTGCCGTCGCCCGGCTCCACCTGGCTCATATCCACCTGCGCGCTGCTCTCCAAGGCCTTCCTGTTCGGCCTGAGCACAACGAGAGTCCAAGGTCTGGAGAACCTCACGCGTATTCTGGACCGGCGGGTGCAGCCTGGGACGCCGGAATCACAAAATGCATTGATTACAGGTTAGTTTGGGTTCATTTCCAGCAATTTATACACCATCCAAAAAACACTGCCTTTTCAGCTGTATCCATTTGGTGTTCTACTTTTTGAGCAATTCACAAGCTAAGTTTTGGGTTTTTTGAATATCTACGTGGTTTTACAGTTTCAAATCACACGTCTGTGTATGTGCAAATTTCCTCTCGGGTTTTTCCATTTATTAAAGAAATACCAAGATGATTTAAAGGGTTCCACGGTTCTTACTGGCCAATGCGAAGTTTTGGGTTTTTTGTGGAATGTGTGCACTGACATGTTTAAACCGAATCCCACAGAATGGACGACCCGATAATATGGGGTGTCTTGCCCTTCAGACATCTCTTAGCTCCTGCAAATCTAAGGTGGACGCTAGGAAGCCACGATATCTGCTTTAAGAATCAGTAAGGGCCGAAGCCCAAAATAAAACAATACGTTCGATAAACGTGTTCGGCGCACCCGTTCCACTGGTTTGGCTGACTCCCATTATCATTTTTTCGCTTTGGCTACTGCAGGTTCACGACTGCATTCTTCAATAACGGGCAAGTGCTGCCCACCTACCGACTACGGCATTCCCCTCACGGAGGGCTGTTCCAACCTGTCATCAATAAGACACTGTTGATGCTCACTCCACCACCCCTCCGAGACAGACTAGCCACAAGCAACCTAACCTCAACCTTTGCATCTCGAGCTACAACAGCAACGGAATATTCAAGCGAATTCCCCACTGCGGTCTCGGACCCCGGATCTGCAAAAATAGCAGGATCTGAATCACGATCGCCAACTACTGCAACCACTGCACCAACCGCTGCTGGTTCTCCTCCTGCCTCTTCCTTCTCCGCCTCCGCCTCCGCGGATACGTCCACCATGATCACAAAACCACCAATCTGGCTACACATCTTCCCTGAAGGGCAAATCTACCAGCACCCAACCCTGCAGATGAGATACTTCAAATGGGGAATCGCGCGCTACATCCTCGAGCTCCCCCAGCCCCCAATAATCCTACCAATGTTCTTCAGCGGCATGCAGAATGTCCTGCATGAGAAAAGGAAGTTCCCACGATTTATCCCTCGTGCGGGGAAACAGATTAACATCACCTTTGGCGAGGCCGTGCCATTGGAGCGCTGGGATAAGGTTAGAACACGATGGCGGGAGCTTCGTGAAACATGTGCTAAGATTGGTGGTGAGGAAGGGGAGAGGTTGCTCAGGGAGGGGTCTGAAGCGGTTCAATTACGTGTCGAAGTCGCCTTGATGGTACGAGAGGAGGTGGAGAAGCTCAGGGTCCGCTGTGGATACCCGCCGGCTGAGCCTGAAAGCGCTCTAGCGGAGACGTTCAAGAACAAATGGTCCTATCTGCATGAGTTTGAGGCTGACCTTGAGAAACATATCAATAGTTGACGGGAGGAAGAGAATGAAAGAGAGGTCTGTGAGTGGTCCCGCAGTAGCATATCGTACAGGCATGGCATGGCATGGCGGAAGTATACCCCTCACTCACTCGTATTCTCTAGTGTTAGGGGAACCGAGATGAGACGATAGATATCACTTATTAAAAGAAACAATCTACTGGTAGCTTCTTATCAATATGATTTGCCAAAATATTCCTTAATCCAATGACGAGGCCTTGTTTTTTCTCATGTGTCGTTATTGTCTGTGCAGGTTTGGATATTGATAACCTACATGCATATTATGCTGAGTGATGCGGTATCACAGTAAGCTACACGGTTCGAAATTCTGGGGTGCAGCAATCCTGCTTTTTTTTTTCTTGCTGAAAGCAAATAATTGAAAGGATATATCCCTCTCGTTCGAGAGGATTCGAGTCGAGAATCCCGTCTGCTGAATTTGCTATAGTCAAAACGGTAAAAATTGTTGGTAGCATTGGCAAAAATACATTGATTGTACTTTGCTCGTTTGTAATATGTAAATTGCCACAGCTTGCAGCAGGCTGCCGAAATTACCACCGAAAATGACTGTAACAAATAACAGTGCATTATTTCTCTCGTTCTATTGAGGCTTGCCTTTGACGCCCTCGGATACGAACCCGTATGTAACCTGTAAGGACGGGAAGTATCAATACCAAGAATGAGACAGACAAAAAATCCTAACAAATCGTATATTTTTGTTCATGCATTGTATCTATCATATCTCCAACCTAACGAACGAGATATACCTTTCTTTTCTTTTCCTCAGTCTGCAAACGCTCCAAACTTGCTTGAGTTTCTCCCTCCAAACACGCAACATGTCTCGGTAGCACCCGCCTAAATACCAAGCTTTTACATAACAACTTTCATGGGTCCGGCACCTTCGATTCTCGCCTACCGAGCCAGAATATCAGTCACAAAAATGAATGTAAACCAATCCGCACATCCCGTGTGTCGGAAGCCGAGCTGGCCGGAAATCGAGATCGGTACGAAATGTGCCGGCTGTCCCCCTAAAAAAACTGAAAATACATATATATTCGCAAAACTGCCCTTTACCACATCCGAAGCGAAGAGCTGCTGGCCGCCTTGCCCAGGAAATTCGAATACAGCTTAGGTGTGAGCCCAACCTACAAGGACTACCCATGGCGTGATAATGGCAAATGCCTAAGGAAAGGTTAAGAGGGTTGGCGCACAACTTGCTCCTCCGTGCTCAGAGGAATGCTGCTCGGAACGGCAGCTACCGATATCAACTTATTCACTTGACGGCTGGGCCGGCTCCTTTTACTTCCTGATGGATGCCTTTAGAGTTCCTCAACAAAAAATAAAAATAAGGTAAGGCATGCCGAACGGGTAGTGGGAGGAGCACCGTTCCGAAAGTAGCCTGGTCCGTGTAACAATTGTAGATAGATATCTAGGGGAATATCTCGAGTTTCCGAGAAGCCCTCTTGATGTTCGGAATCACGTTAGAAGATACTCACAAAGTGAACGTGATCGTATGCACATGTTGCTTTTAAAACCGGTATATCCAGTGGCTGTATAGGAATCGATTCCGATGGGACCGGTCTTTGTGCAACCTTCGCACAGAAGGGGCGACAGACGCTGCAAACAAAAAGAGAGTTTCGTCTGTGTAAGCCTCGATTGCAGATGTATTGACCACGGCCATGCGCATTCTGCTTCGAAAGACCCGAGGAGAACGAAATCCCAGAAAGCCTAAATCCCAAAAGGCATGTAAAACGGCTTGTGCAGCATAAATTGACGAAGAGGCCCATGCCCCACTTATTTTCTTTTCCCTACGGCGACATGCTCCACTTCATTATCAATGTTTTGACATATTTTTCGTTATTTTGGAAGTACCAATGATAGGCAGTATTATCTGATAGAGGTTTTTTCTTCTCTTATTCGCATTAATATTGTTGAAAAATTAGAAACCTTTCTAGACCTTTCCTGTTTAGTGTTGCGCAGCCGGCGCAATTTCTCATTACGTTTGCGTTCAAAAGGGAACTGATATCGATAGATCGCTGCCCGAAATTTACGATATAGGAAGTCAACGGCGATATTGAAAGATTCCGTCCACCAAAAAGAAGGTGTGTGCGGGATCGCATCAACGTTTTTAGTGCCCATAGACGCGCGCGCTGGGAAATCAATCATGTTAACCTGAAACATAACGGAAAGGCAAAGAAGAGAGACGGAGTGTGAGATTCCAAGGGCCCCTCTCCCGAAGGAGCTCAATCCGAAGATGTTCCCGTCCCTTCCCTTCGACTTGCTGATATCTGCAAGATTTGAATTCTGAGGCATTGAGTCAACAATACCCTCCTTACGAAAAGAAGAAAATATAAACCTTCCCAGCAACGCTGATAAGGGAATTAAACATGGGGGGTTGTGGTTCCAGGGAGGTTGACAGATGCGGGCTGCTTGAGCCTTAGCTTAGCCAAAACTTCTAAAAAAACATCTTTCTGGCTCTCGGTCGGTCGCGGTCCACTTCCTTCGCAGGCGGTAAGGTAGGATGGGTCGGATCTATATACGATGTTTAGAATAATTTCCTCAGCTCCTCCCGAGATAAGTCGTCCGTGATGGAGGGATGAAAAAATTAAATAAAAAGTGTTGATAAGAATCCCATCCACAACACCCATGCTGAATCGACCGACAGATCGAAACGAAACCAATAGAACAACAGACCGTGAAGAAAAAAAAGAAAAAAAAAGGAAAAAGAAAAAACACCAGAAGCGGGCGAGTAGGCTCAATTCCAAACGTGAAGGCAAAAAGAAGGCCTTGCAAATTTTTGTCTGGTATTACACTGTACACAGGTCGTCGCCCTTGTCGCTGCGAGTGAGAAAAGAAATGTCTCAACCGCACTTGCATAAGTCTGGTTCTTCTGCCCCTTCTGCGCTGCAAGCTGCTGCAGACGGTTTTATTGGAAATATGCGAATCCTTTCTTATTCTGTTTTTGAAGTGCCCAGGGTCTCTGGCTGTGTGAGTTCAAAGATTTTTTTTTGGTTACTGTGAACGAATTAAATTGTCAGTGCACCACAATTACCTGCAATTTATCGTTAACATATATTGCATGGGTGGGCTGTAGGTGTTCAGATAGAAGGCCTGGGATCACAACATCGAGTATTATCATAATATTAAGCGTGAGCGCCCTCTCTCGAATACGGGATGGCGGAATTTTCACGAGGAGGGTATATACCCAATGATATTACTTCGGAAATGCCAAAAACACTGTATTCATCTAGTAGGCGCAACCGAGGGGTTGGTGATCCACTATGGTTGATTGATAGATATCTTATCTCGTTGTTTCCACTTATAGCGTGATTCTCGTATAATGGTTTGTTTTCTATCATAAAAAAACCAACGTGCACAGAAAACATCACTTGGAGCACCCATTGCGCCACTTATACTGTGTGTAAGACTAAGGATCCCAGATAGACACGCTAACAATCCGATGTTTGAAATATCGACAGACCATTTTCGATCGCGATAGGAAAAGCGCTGACAAACCCAATCTATGGCGTTTTCCTTTGCGTTACTGTAGACATTCCTCTGGGACGGATACACAAAAGCCTCGCGGCCTCGAATGCCGCCTTATAAATCAAGTTGGGATATATGTATGGATGCATGTGAACTATTTGGTTTCCCTGAGCTTCCCCGCTTGATGAATCTTAGCCGCTGAAAGGGAGGTTCAGCCTGGTCCGCGCTCGGTATACTTGCATAAAGCCACCCTTCTCGTAAAGAAATGCGGCATGCTGGTGCATCTAGATGAGCGATATATCGAAGGAGAGGAGAAACAAAAGGGTGATTCAAGGAAATCAAAATTTCTGGTTAGTGGTTGGAAATATCACGATCCATTTGGGTTTAGAGCGGCATTTCAGATGGAGCCAAAAGAGCGCACGTTGGTTTCTCCACTAAGAATATGCAAGCAAGGCGCAAGGGAAACAAAAAAGACCTTGAGCCTGATGTACTCCAGAGGCACGGTGCCCCAAGGAAAACTGGAGAAGGAGTTGACTCCGCTCTGGAGAAGTGGAGATTCGTAATGGGTTTGGACTGGATATCAAAAAGTTAGATGGTTAGTGACCATACCCTAGGCGAAAACTATAGCTTTGCAGCTTTGCCCATGCTCTAAGTGGCGCGTTATCGAAAAAGGATTCTCCAATTCCCGACCGTACCGGTTTCCCTTGACACTGCAGGAGCCACCAAGTATGCACAGATGCTTGGCTCGCAGCCTAGACTGGGAACACTGACGAGTACTTCTTTTTAGCATGTGAAAGTTCGTGGATTGCTAACGTTAGAGGCCGTTCATTGCTCGTTTGCAATATATCGGAAATCTAGAAACACCACAAGCCGATGGCAAATTATTTGCAATCGATGGTAATTTTGATAAATAAAATATTTAGTAAGATATTCGGAAAGCGAGTGGCTTTTGGTGAGCTCGTAATTGCAATTCCGTTGCCTTCGACTAGTAAGTACTCAGCTAGCTGGAAACTAGGAGCGGTTGGCATTACATACAAGCCCGATGTCGGTGCATCGATGATGCCCATCATCATAGTCAAAATCTTGAAAGTTGTGAAAGAAATCTTGAAAAATATCTAAAGGAATCGACAATGATACTCTTGTGATATCAAACCGCATATTTAAAACCTTTGCATAGGATGAAGGAAAAAGCGTGCTATGTGTGTGATAACTGTGATCGATAACCAACATCATCATGCATCTTGAAAATCGACGAATATCCAATCAATTGCCACCTTTTGACATTTCCGTTCTCGAAATCGACGGGTGGCAACGAAAATAAAACAGTGTCAGGACACGAGCGAGAGCGAGACCAGTCCTCGCAATCGATAAAAAAACTGGACCCTGAACGAGGGGGGCCCTTTGAAGGGCGAGATCCCTTAATACCCAAGTCAACCCTGAACGAATACTGGCATCATGATTTGCAGGATCTTCGGGTCTAGCGATTCCAGAGAAATCCCTGAAGGAGGGGTGAAGTGGTAATTTTGGACCCTGTACTTCGTCTTCCCGTTCGCCATATCTGTGTAGATCCGCGCCTTATCGTTAACCTTAAAAGACAGGTCTGGCTTGCCGCCTGTGGTACTGCTACATTGACGCCCTTGATGATGAGCTGCATGAAACTTCTATCGCAAGCAGGAAGAAAAGCTCGAGCACCACACCCTCTTCGATTTAATTATATTGAATTTTACAAGGGAGAGGGAAAGGTGGTTGCTTGCGCGTTCTAAAACCTGTTCCAAGCACGCATAACACACGGAAAACTTGAGCTTGACCATCACCGATAGTTGTTAATTATCTCTTAAAGCTCCCTTGTTAGTTTTTTCTTGTTCTCTTTCCTTTAGGGCTAATTTATTTCGGAATTGCTAATTGATGCAAGAGCAGACAATGATAGGCGCATTGAAACGTTGAGGGTGGCAAATTGTTGGATATTCGCTGTGAGAGCTTCAGCTGGAAACACTCTGCGGGTTTTTTGATATGTGTGTGCTTACCAGGCCAGGAATAGCGGCACAAACCCAACTGCAGTGCACTCACCAAAACAGCACCGCACCGCACACCGCACCGAAGATCGAAGCCTTCCCCGTCGCGTTGTACTGTTCCAAAAATTAATTCATCAGTACCCTACCACGTCGAGTCGGCCACACAGGGCGGGTTTGTAAATTTTATTGTTCACATCATTATGCTGCCACTTCTCCGCACGGCTTCGCTTTTCTCCTTCGATGATATAACCGATGGTAATTAGCCTCTGATTTCATTGGAAGAGCAAACGATGACGTATTGTTCTTTTTTTTTTTTTTTTTTTCGGGCTTGACAGGCTCGGCTGCAATCAAGGTTTCCAGGGTTGTGTTGACTGGAAGTGGTTCGTCCAGCGCCGCAGCAAGCCTGGGCACGCCCAACGCGGGCTTCTCGATGCGAGGTGCTGCTTGGGGTCAGCTGAGCCCGGTGAGGGGTTTCCCGGTTGATGGCTGCGACGACGGACGGCTGTTACAAGTTTTGTTTTGGAACTTCAACTCGGGCATTCGTAATATAACACTTGGTATCTTCCAAATTACTACCTTCATCGGTCAAAGTGTTTCTGGACGTGCCCTTGGAATCCTCGCCTCCCTCTCCCGCTGTTGTAATACCGCCCAGTTCTTGCCCGGAGGAGGCCTTCGAGATCATTAGTTCAGGCGGAGGCCAAGCATTCCGTCAAAACACGATCTGAGGCGCCTCTTTGCCAAGTGGTGCTCACCATTTTGCAAGGGCGCCACGGCTTGATCTTATCTGGGCCCTCTGATTGGCTAAGCCACTCCATGCTGCCAGAGTGCAATCGCGCCGTTACATGCATGCAGACATGGACATGCTGCTGATGGCTGCTGCTTGTGCTTGCTTGTTGCACAATAGGAATATGTGCAGCTGCTATTGCTGCCAGATTTGCTTTTTCCCATCCTTCGAAAAAATTTTCATGGGTTTTGCGAGCTTGGCTTCTGGTGCCCCCTGGAACTTCCGTTTGATGTCTTAGCTCTCAGTCGAATGATTTTCTCAGTCTGTTCTTTTCGCTTCCCTTTCTGTTGGGAAGGAAAAACACCAAGAACAGTCGATTTTCTCGATCCCTCTAGTGTGGCTCGATGCACGCAATGGAGGATGAAATTGGATGAACTCCTCGTCCGTATAAGCCTCCGCCAATCTTTATAAGTATGAGGCAACTAAAATGACAAGATGGTTTCTTTAAGATGATGCCGATACACGAGCGTATACGGGCAGAGAAATGCAACCGCAGCATGAAAAGGGAATGGGCAAAGTGGGTGGTTTCCAATGCATTCTTCACCACTGATTGCGAATGTTGTTGCTCGACGAAACCGTGCTTGTCGAAATAAAATAAAATTGTTACCGCACTGTTCCCTTTCACCATCGAAGATCCAAGTAATTGCCATGTAACTTTCCCTCTTCTCCTGTGCTTTGAACAGAGCCCGAAGGGAAAGTCTGGTTAACGGAACATGGAGGACGGTCGGGCCCCACCTCTGGCACGTCGATCATCGCCCAAAAGTCGCCTGTTAAAAAGGTTGACGCTTGACCGGGACCCCCATGCTCACAAGTGGATGGCGTCGAAGGCATTATATGCATGGGTATCGAGAGACTAGGATAGTCTCCCCCAAAATAGTGCAACGATGGATGTTTAGTATGATTGTCGAACCGTGTGTATAGGTACATTCTTTGTCACATCGCAGCAAACAAGGGGATCTTGATCCTCTTTTGATCCTAGATGCGATACTACCGAGACCTTCTCACTCTCGCTCCAACCATAATTTTACAATGCGAGGGAATGCTGTTTGTGCCTCTCCCGTCCGTCGCCTAGCTTCCTTTTGAGATGGTGCGATGATGGGTCGGTCGTCCGTCGAGCTCCGGTTCAGGTTGGACCAGTTTGTGCCTCTCCCGTCCGTCGCCTAGCTTCCTTTTGAGATGGTGCGATGATGGGTCGGTCGTCCGTCGAGCTCCGGTTCAGGTTGGACCAGCACCGCTGCAAACTCCTTGTTGGGGGAGGATTTGCTCTCGCCGAAAGGCTGTTCGCCTCTTGCTAAGACACCTGGGGTTTGATGCTGGAAGTGGTAGGTGAGATGCCAACATTTTGTTTGGCACTGCCAAAAACATCGCGGTTGTCATATAACAACATTCTGATATGCGTAATAACCTCACCGAGGCGGGATGTTTGGCGAGGGCATTCAAAAAATTGGGGGTTTCTGCGGGCATCTGGATAGAATCGCCGGAACTAGAACGTCTGAGATTGTTCACCATTGAGATATAGAATTGTGATTCTATCAGTTACTAGACCGTCGCGATCGCGACCTCCGATGAAATGAAATGACATTCGGGGGAGGGTTTCGATGCGAAATTCTAAGCTCATACAAATCGAGGGAGCGAAAAATTTTCTTCAATATTTGGTACTGGTATTATTATTAGACTGGCAGTTAAGAATTTGGCACCACCCATACACAATTACGCTAGCACTGTTTTCGATAAGGCCAGAAAAATCAAAGAAAACGGGGTGTGGTGAGATTGGGAGATGGTGTCGTTCGGTTTTAGGACCACTTTAAGCACCGAAAAATTTTCTTCGCTATTGTCGAAGCGAAAATGAAATTCGAACGAAGGCAAGAAAGCAGACGAAGTTTCTGACGGCTGCAGCGTTCGTACGTACGTGCTCATGTTGGATCTTTCTGGATTGAGCAACAGAATGGCCTTAAGCACAGCCAGAGGCCGCGGAGTGTCTATGATTGCCTTTATATCTTACTTTTACTTTTTTCAGACTGAGAAATGTATCGGAACCATGGACGCTTGTCCAGTTTAATATTCGACTTCCATACCATCGACATTACTTTTTCCTTTCCATCTCGTTCCAGTTAGCCTATTCGACCAACCAGAGTGCAGCGAGCAGGCTGGTATCCCTGCAAACCATCACTGTGCAGGATATTTTCTACCCCCATCCACCCTCCATCATTTTTCCCTATGCCGAATCTGTATCTCCCATCATGCTCAAGGCTGGCCTTGGTAACAGGTCCCCCTCTGTGTATCTGTTGCCCATGCTAAACAGCATCCCATCGTATATCGCCTCTCCCTCCTTATAAACTCTGTGTGCATCCAATAGCAGGCCCCACTCTCCCTTGTTCTATCCACCACCATCTTTCTCTTCGATGTTAATAGTGAGCGTGAGGGCGACGATACAAGGACAGAGTGGAGCGACGACCCACACGCAACAGAGACCACCCGCCCACCTCTTCACCGCCTTATCCCGTTCGATCCTCACCCCCAATTAGCACTCTAAAGGAAAAAAAGGTGAGTTTCACTCGTTCTCTATCTCGGTGTTTCTTTTGTTATTCGTAATAGGTTTTGTGGTGGACCTCTCTCGCTACCACTTTTCTTTTTTTTCTTATTCTTATTCTTCTGCTCTTGACCTTGTCTTGCCTGGTATCAAAATCGAAATTTCCTTCCCAAACCGCCACCTTGGACTTCCTTTTGTTCTGTTGCTTGTGCTGCGAATTATTATTACAGGACGCACCGTGCCTCCTACCTCTTCGTCTGATAATAAACTTTTAATCCTCGCCATATCCTACCTTTTCTCCTCTTCCTCCACTTTCGTTTCCTCCTCTTCCCATTCGATATCCTTCGTGAGGCTTGACGACCCTCTTTACGACCTTTTACTTCAATTCACGTTTTCCGCCCCCCCTTCCCAACCCAACACCTCTTCAACATATTCTCTCCTCTCCCATTGCCAGTGCGACTTTCGATCCCGTTCACTCGGTCGAGCATTGGTTTACGAGTTTCATCAGGTTTTAGGTTCCTTGGAGTCACCCACCGACTGTACAGTAGAGCCGCCTACCGACCACTGTGAGGAATTCAGTTTTCTTGCAGCTTAACAGAAAAACGCAACCGCCGAGTCGCGATTTCCATCTATCAGGTATTCGTCTGTGTCGAGACCCGATATATTTGTTCAGCAACAGCAGCTAGCACCATCCATTACATCGCGTTCCATTTCAACCGCCTTGTTTTTTTGGGAGAATCTCTGCGCTACCGCCAAAACTTTACCCACGTTATTCAGTTCCATCATCATTTCGCATCCGTGATATCATTTATCAGGGTTAGTACTAGCCTTTCCGGCGAATTTTCTCTTTGCTCTATATGCTCTTCATTTTTGCACCCATTCTCCATCTGGACAGGCCCCTGCCACGGTGTTTCCGTATTCTTACGCTTTCCTGTTGGATACACCTCGACGTTCCACGGCGTTGGTGAAATTGGCTACCTCATGTGACCCTCACTATTCGCCCTCGAATATTCCATGCATGGCCCAGAAGAGAAAGACAGAAAGATGTTTCCGAATACTGCAATTGTGAATTTTCTTGTGACCGCAGAATGATGTCCCCTTTGTAAGAAAGAAGCCCATGTTTTCCGCTGGTGCAACGTAACGTTCGTAACACGTCTGCCGGAGAAGGGCTGCTTATTCCTAATCTACATGCTCTCTCACACATCTCTCCGTTCCGATTACGAAAGCTTCCCTCTTTTCTTTTGGTTTTCTGTTTTTAATCTCAGAGAGAGATAATACCCTGGTGGCTGCTTTTTTCTTCTGCACTCCCAGTTGGAGAGGAGCGCAGGGCGATGCCTCGCCAATGGTGAGGCAAAGCAAAGCAGAAAGCAAAAGAAAAAAAGCAGAAAGCGGACGGGGAGGGCGAGGGAGCCAACCAAAGCTCAACGGAGGCCCATCGAACGGACGGACGAACGAACGAACGAGCAAACGGGCGCTCGGCTGCGTTGCTGCCCGAAGCACGGTTCAGCAGGCTGCCTTCCCAGCACGGCGTGGGCGTGGGCATCTGCTGTGGGCACCTGGCTGCTGGGGCAAGCGAGCCTGTTATGTTATTTTGTTCTACTGTCCCCAACCCGACCCAGCTGGACTCATCCGCCGCTGCCCTGCTCGCCTGCTGCTGCCAATTATATCCCCCCCGAAAGAGTTTTCCGTTCTATCAACAATCATGTCATTGCTGTTTTTGCCTCTTCTTGCCTGTCGTGATGATATTTATTAACAACCCGCCGGCCTGCTTCTATAGGAATCTCTGCCTCTTTCTTTCTGCAGAATTACAAGACCGTCGGTTTTTGAACGGTTTCACATCCGCCCTCGCTCCAACTCGGGATTCTCTGGGGGCCCAGCGAGTTTCAGCCTATCTCTCTCCGACTGAGAATAGCAGCCACCGTCCCCCCACCCCTCGTCAGATAATAGTCTAGATATATCGGATTGAACGGGAGACGAGATATCCTCCCCCCACAGATATATAGACGTCTCCGTGACATCTACATCTACATTTCAAAATATATCTGCCTGGCTATTGGACCCGACCGACTCCGTCCGCCTCGGTTGATCAGACAACAGAGCATCGCCCTCCCCGAACTTCGCATAGCGTCTCTAGAACACTCCGGCTCCCACCGCCCTCTTTTTCTGTTCATATACACACTTCCCCCCATCGATCCCGTCCTGTCCCTCTCGCTTCAGGGAAACCCACCTGCCCTGTTCTTTTTCCTGTCCCAATCGATACCTCCACTCTCGAAAAGCCAAAGCCGGTCGGATGCCTTACACTCCCCCCAGTCCGTCCCCAAATGCATCCCACTCTCAGTCCCGGACCAGCAGCCGGTCTTCGTCGTTCTCTGAGATCTCCTCCCCCCCGCCTTCCGCAACGACGACATCTGTAATCCTCTCCCCCGGCAAACCCCAGCCCACACGGTCGACCTCATATCTCAACAAGCACCGCCGGTCAGCAGGAGGTTCGACGTCCGGCGATGCTAAGCATTTTATGATGTCCCCGCCAGGTGGAAGCGGTCCGATCTTACACCCTCCCAGATCCACATCCGGAAGCATACGACAGGTCCCTCCAGTTCCAATGATGTCGACCGGTGTTGTCATCTCCCCTCCCGACTCCTCCCAGAACTCCAGCGATGACGAAGCCGACAACCGCCTGAAGCGTGGACGACAGCTCGTTGATGTCAAGGAATTGGAAGCTGCCATCAGAAATAGTATCCCCCAGAGAAGGGACGCCTCCCCCGTCATGGACTCCAAGGCCAACGAGATCTTTGTCGAGCAACGCTCCCCAGAAATCTTGAGTGCACGCATCCACCAAAAACTCTCACATGTAACCAGTGGCCATTCGAGATCGACATCCGACGGTTCCGGCTCCAAGCAGATCCCCACAATCCAACAGCCGGAAGAAGTAACAGCCAGCCAGGAAGCATCTCCAGATATGGACGACGACGCCTACCGGATAGCTCCTCCCATGGTCCGCAAGAAGAGCGGAGAGCTTGTCAAATCATCTCTCAAGAGCCCCAATCTCAAGCGAAGACCGTCTTCCATGCCCTCCACTCCGACTTACCCCAAGGTTGTCCATTTCGATTCTCATCTGGAACACGTTCGACATTTCCTCCATGCTGAAAGGCCTTCGGCTGTCAGTGCCGGATCTTCGCCTGTGGAATCCAACATTGATACCGACAGCGAATATCCTTTCCCAACATCGGACGAACCTCCGTTCGAATGGGAAATTGCTCTGCCCAACTTTCCAGAACGTGTTGATCGAAGCTCGTGGCCGGTGCGTGTTGAGAAGGTCACTCTGTCTCACGATAAGAAGGTCCTCCTCGGTACCGTTGCTGTTGCAAACATCTCCTTCCAGAAATTGGTCGTTGCTAGATTCACTCTGGATTACTGGCAAACCACGTCCGAGGTCGTCGCTGAGTACACTAATGACGTCCGTCGCCGACACTATGAGGACGGGTGTGATCGATTCACTTTCAAGGTCAAACTCGAAGATATGGCCAACCTTGACAGCAAGACTTTGTTCTTCTGCGTCAGATACCGCGTTCAGGACCAGGAATTCTGGGACAACAACAACTCGATCAATTACCAGGTCGACTTCAGAAAGAAGCCAATTCCTCAGCACGGAAAATCGGGCCCGTCCTCGTCGTCCCGACCGCTCCCACGCAGCAAAGGTACCAGCGCTGCTAGTGGCCCACGTCCAAGATCTATGCCTATCTTCGATGATTCCTTCGATGCCTATGACTTGAAGACTCAGCCGGAGTACAAGATGTTCGCTACCGCCATGGACCGTCAACAAAACATGCGACCAACCAAGTCTGCCAAGAAGACTAGCGTCCTCGATGCTGAAGCCCTGGCACGTAGAGCAAATCCGTCCGGGAATGCTTTCGGCAATCGATACGACTTTGAAGCTTCTTTGGCAGCTGCTATGACCACCGCTACCAAAATTCTCGGTCCTGAGCGCAGCGGTCTCAAGATCAAAACCAACACTGTCGAGCAGAAGCCTGTTCCTAACCCATACTTTCACAACCTGAATGTTGCGAGTGGCTTGCCTCGCTCTCACTCTTCGCCCTCGCTGTCGGCCACCTACACCGCCGCGAACGAAAAGCCGATCCCTAAGGTTGAACTTGACAGCTCCGCCGCCGCACCTCCCGCTGAAACCTTCAAGCCATCCTTGGACGTCCTCAAGAACCTCGGCACTGAAAGAAAGCCTTCGGTTGAGTCCGCTTCCTATAAGGAAATCCTCGAGAACTTCTGCTTTGTGAGTTCACCGGCCGCCCAGTTCTATTCCGGCTCTTGAGCTAATTCTCTGCCTCACAGTTCGGTTCCGCCAAATCGTCACCGCAACTTACTACTGGCCCTTCAATGCCAGCACGATCTAGCGAGAACACCCTCAGTGTCTCCAATTATCAACTCTCTTCTCGATCCCCATCCCCCAACTCCAAGAACACCCTGTCCCAGGGAATGGATGGTACAAGTGGGCCTATTTTTCTCACATCCCCTGCTACCTCGTCCTCGCAGGGTTCCCAAAAAGGATCTCGTTCTCCATCTCCATCTCACATCTATGCGTTCCCCGCTGCCACACCCTTCGACACTCGTACCCCCATTATCCAAACCTAGGATATCCACCTGAGAGTCTGGACCGACATCCATTTTTTTGAAGCCAGCCTGCGTATGAGCGTCTTACCGATTGGGCACAAGTTCTGTCTTTAATATCTCTTCCTGTCTTTCCTTCTTTGAACCTGCTTATCCCCATTATTCCTTTCCTCTTCTTCTTGAGTGTATTTTTACAATCTCTTTCCCCTTCTTAATGGCTAACGACCGAAGCAAAAAAAAGCTATATCGTGTCTGCCTCTATTTTATTACCCAGCACACACATTGCTATTGATGAGTTTGACTGTTTTGAAGATTAACCCTTTCATGGTTTTCATGCTTGCGTTTGAGGTTTTCTGACTTTTCTACGGCGTTATGCCCTTCAGCTTTCTTTGCTTGGCTTTCAAGTTTTTATTCCCACAGATTGTTACGTTTTTTCCTGGGTTACTCATTTTCGGGTCGGATTTCCTTTCGACTCTAGGCTCTCCCCACACTCCGTCTAGCGTTAGCTTCTTGTTACATCTTACTAGATTCCTCGTTACCGTCGTTGTTGTCGTCGTTTCTCGTTTTTTTTTGCAAAAGTTGGTTTTCCATAACCCCTTCTGACACTTTTATTTGCAGAAGGGATTATCTTACACAAATTCCCGTTTATTTAACATAAACTCCTCCCTTTTACCTTGGAGTTACCACCTTCTCCGACCAAAAACATTATGCTACTTTTATTCATGCATTATGGATCAGGAACAAAAACTTTTATATTTAATTTTTTCTCTCTCTTAAAGACTAAAGGAAAAAAGCTGAGCGCAATGTGGTGCGATCTGGGTGCGAAAATCTTTTATCTTTTATTACCAACTATTCTCTCTTTCATCTACTCCAGATTGATTTTAAAAAATAAATAAACGAGTCGCTATGTTTTGTGAAGGGTTTATTTCATACTTCTACTTTTTCTTCTTGATATATTATTTAAAAAAAATACAAATACATGGGACCCTTTTGGATTGGGAAAAAAAAGAAAGTTATCATGTCTCCGGCTACTGGATGGGAAAGGCGGATCGGAACTGGTCTCTTACATTTGTTTCTTATATATCTCCTTGTTCTATTTTCCTTTTGAACTGTGTATCATAGACATATTCTGGGATTCTTAGCTGGGGCGAATACAAATAATCTTTTTTTTAAAACCATGGAACGTGTTTACCATTTCGATCGAGTTTGTGCTGTGGAAAAACGCCTTGACGACCTTTCAAGGGGATTACAGTTTTTACATTTCATGGCCGCCGAGTGGTATTATGAAATGCTCGCAGAATAACTTGGTTATTACTTGTACAGGCAAATTTTCAGCGTGCGGTATTATAAATCCAGTCGGAGCATTTTCTGTTTGTAAAAATTCCGTAGGCCTGTGAAAACGGGTTGCCGTAAAGCTGATAGCTGTGATCCCAAACATAACCGACTGCAACCCACTCGATAAAGTCACAAGGAGGATGTACGAATAGCGAGCGAGTTTGAAGGAAAAATCTAAAAAGGGAACCCGACAATGGCATCGTACTGGAAGCAGATAACCTCCCTCAGCCTACCGGGCTTGCGTCGTGCGTGCTCCCCAGCCGCATTTCCTGGGCGGCACCCAGTACGCTTTTCGGCACCAACATGGCGACAGTCATACTCGACGGCTTCGGAACCGCCTGAGCACCTCGATGAAAAGGAGGCTGGGATATTTGTCAAGCTCTCGGGGAAGTTGAATCCCAGTCGGTTGGAAGTAAGTTCACACAGTTAAATTAGACTACTCACAATATACTGTTTCTTTCGTATCGATTGTATGCTTTCGGGGTATATATACACCCATTTGCAATCTAATCCTATCTTTGCCGACTTCTGCTATCTAGCACAAACGGTGACCAATGTGCTAACTGGTTGTATTTAACGGCGGGCTAGGTGAGAGATATATCTGGTGGATGTGGCTCAATGTACGCTGTTGAGATCGAGTCGCCATTGTTCAGAGGCTTGACGACACTCAAGATGCACAGACAGGTTCAGGATGTCCTGGCAGATGATATCAAAGGATGGCATGGTATTCAATTGAAGACGAAGGCCACTCCTGCTGATGAGTAAACGCCCTGGCTCTTGGATCTAGAAGAACCATCGTTCTGGATGGCCATATCGGTTGAAGCTCATGGAGTGCCAGGGGTTCTGTTTTCCTGGACAGGTATATAATCTGATTATTGTATATAATTTGAAACAAGGCGGAAAGGGCCCCAAATAACAATATTTATTTCTTCTTTGGATCTGGTTCCTTTTGGTGTGTTTGGCCCAGTTCCATTGCATAGTACCTCAAGAAATAGATTTATATGCAAAGGTTGAGGCTCAAAGTTCCGAGTGGACCATCGTAGCGAAATCTGTGCTTGGCCAAGACCTGCGGACTTTTGATATCCAGCGCAAAAAAAAAAATAGTACCAAGGAAAAATTTCGAACTTGCAACATCCGACAGCCCGACAATTAATTCACATCCACCGACGGAAGAATGCCCACCATGAAGCGCAAGCTCGGAGACACCGACTGGTCCTCGAAGGAGGCCAGTAAATCGTCGAAACCCGCCGCCCCTACATCCTTTGATTCTTTCTCGCTCGATTCGCGCCTGATGCAGGCAATCGGCAAGCTCAACTACTCAACCCCGACACCCGTTCAAACAGCCGTCATCCCGCCGGCGCTGGAAGGCAAAGATATCCTCGCGCGGGCGAAGACTGGATCCGGAAAGACAGCGGCGTACTTGCTACCTATATTACACCGGATCCTGGACGCCAAAGAAGCCGGCAATGGCAGCGGGAGCAACACGACTACGGGGTTGATTCTAGTCCCGACCAGAGAACTCGCGGACCAAGTATATAAAGTCATAGACACGTACACCGAGCACTGCGGGAAGCAGATAAGAGCGGTGAATATTGCGAGGAATATATCCGATTCTATTCAGCAGTGAGTTATCTCTTTTGCTCTGGGAGACAATCGATGAAGAGAAACCGCTGCTAATCTCGAATATGTTTGCTGCAGGTCATTACTGCTGGATCGCCCGGATATAGTGATATCAACGCCGTCCCGTGCTGCAATTCATTTCAATACCGAAACTCTGGATCTCTCGCCCCTCAAGTACCTGGTAATCGACGAGGCGGATCTGATCCTTTCCTATGGCCACGAGAACGACATGCAGATTATCGCTGGGGGGCTACCGAAGGGGGTCCAGACGTTCTTGATGTCTGCTACATTGACGGACGATGTAGAGCAGCTGAAGGAGCTGTTCTGTAGGCACGCATTCGTATACAAACCCGACCAGAAGGAGGAACAAGGCGAGGGTGGTACAGTTAACCAATTTTATATCAGGTACACCTTACAATTGTCTTTTTAACTATAATTCCGAGAAGCGAAATTCTAACGAGTATTCTAAAATGGTGTGTAGCACGGGAGAGGACACGAAGTTTCTTCTCTTATACGTCATCTTCAAACTGAAGCTCATAAAAGGGAAATCGATCATCTTCGTCTCCGACGTGGACAGATGCTACAGACTACGCCTCTTCTTGGAGCAATTTGGCATCCGAGCCTGCGTACTCAACTCGGAATTACCCGTAAACTCCCGTCTGCACATCGTCGAGGAATTCAACAAGAACGTCTATGAGATCATTATTGCTACGGATGAGAACGAAATCATCGGCGAGGAGGAAGACACCGTATCTGATAATGAGGACAATGCGGATACCGCCGACGCTATGGATGTCGACGACAACAGCACCGACCAACCGAGCAAGAAAAAGAAGAAAAAGTCAAAGAAATCGAAATCGCGAAAACGGGATACCGAGTACGGCGTCTCCCGTGGCGTCGACTTCCAGAACGTCACGTGTGTGCTTAATTTCGACCTCCCGGTCACCTCTAAATCCTATATGCACCGAATCGGCCGGACGGCCCGCGCGGGGAAGTCCGGCATGGCACTATCCTTCTACGTCCCAAGGGAACTCTACGGCAAACACAGACCTACCAGCGTTCCGTCCACAGAAAACGACGAAAAGGTGCTAGAAAGGATTAAAAAGCAGCAAGGCAAACTAGGAAACGAACTGAAGCCGTACAATTTCGATATGAAGCAGGTGGAGGCGTTCAGATATCGTATGGACGCCGCTCTACGTGCTGTTACCAAAGTTGCGGTGCAGAACGCGAGGATGAAGGAGTTAAAGCAGGAGTTGCTGGCAAGTGAGAAGCTGAAGAGGCATTTTGAAGAGAATCCGGAGGATTTGAAGCATTTGAGGCACGATAGGGAGATCAAGGTTGTTAGGGTTGAAGCACACATGAAGAGGGTGCCGGAGTATTTGCTGGGGAAGGGACAGGCAGCAAATCTGGTGCAGGGGAGCGGAGGGGCACATGTGCCGTTTAAGGTTGGAGGGAGGAGGGTGACTAGAGGCAAGATGAAGGGCAAAGGGAAAGGAAAAAATGTGGGGAAGAGGAAGGATCCGTTGAAGAGTTTTGGGAGGGTCAAGAGGTGACGTGATTCGTTGGCATTATTTAATTGTATTATATGTAAACGTATATATCATATATCATACCTTTCTTCTTGGGAACTTGAATTTTTCATGAAAGGGTATCGTACAGTCTCATTTTCTACTTTGCGCCAGACAATTCTAAAAACGTAAGCGTTGGCGCATGGATTTGATAATATAAAAAGGAAAATAACGCCAAAGAAAAACCCCAAGTTGGACTGATTTCAGAAAATGTTGTGATTGAACCTTGCTCTGACGTGATAAGGTTGATCTCAGCCTCTCTAAGCATTTCGGTCACGACTTTGGATACTTCCCTGTTGCGGCCTTCATGTCCGCCAATGCCTTCTCTTTCTCGATCAGCTTCTTCCTGGTATCCTCCTTCAGCTCCTGCACCTGTTTGATGGCCTCGGCTAGTCGATCCTCTTCTTCACCTTCGGTGTCCTGAGCGTACATGATCTTTCCGGTTCTCTTCGGAGCTAGCTCGGGTGCCTTGTTGCTGGTCAGGATTTCGTACATGGCCTCTGTCGGTTCGTTGAAGAGGATCTCTTCGTATTGGTAGGCATGGACGGGGCGGTTTTGTTCTTTAGCGATTTCTTTGTCGGGACCGAAGGGGTGGAGGGTCAAATGATGGTAGAGTTGCAGGGGCTTTTCTCCGCTTTCGGTGCGGAAGAAGATCTTGATATGGATGTCGAATTCACCCCAGCCGGTTTCTGATACCTCGAAAGGTGGTGCGTCGAGAGCTAAAAACCGTTAGCTTGCAATTCTCTTGGTTTTTTATCTCATGTAACCCAGTCGAGCACGCAGGGGGAGGTATGGCGTACTTCGAGTAGCGCTTGTGTATGTTTCGTGCAGCTTGAACTGGACTCGCTTGACGAAATACGAGACGTCCTCGTCGTAGACACCCTTGACGGAAACGGTCCATCGGTGTGTGTGTTCTGGTGGCAAGTTGCTTGTGCGATTTTCCTTGGTTATGGGAGTAGCGATGTTGCCATACACTGGTGTCCATTCACGGATAGTCCATGTCGTCAGCACGATATTCGGCAGCTGGATGGGCACGCGGCGAGACAGTACCTATCGGTCGATATATTTGGACGCCCTATGGAACCGAGTGAGTTTTATTTTTGCGCCGGCAGGAGACGGAATGACAAGGCCTTTTGGGCACAGTGAGTAGAAAAGCTGGGCATCCTGCGGGAGGGATGTGAATACATCGGCAGGAAGTGAACGACAAATGTGAGGATGCCGGGAACTGCGAGCGGGGAGGACGTACCTTGACGCGTTTTGTATTCGACGGCGCAGACGGCATGTTGCGGTTGGGGATCGCGCGATGGCGGTCGTTGGTGGCGGTCGTGGGGATGGCGGCGAAGGTGAAGAATGAAGCGATGGAGAAGATGGAGAAGCGACGGAGAAGCGATGGGTTGCAGTTGACGTCGCACCCAACACAAGTGCCGCACATCGCAACAATGCGGCACACAGATCGCTCTGATTATCTAATCACAGGACAGAATGGGCATTTTCTCCCCGGATTGCTGGATCGCACCCGTTTTTTGAGGAATCCCGAGCATCAGAGGAGATTATAGCACCCGGGTATTAAGATAACAAGCCTTGAGCGGTGGCTGATGAGGGTGATTGGGTGTGCGACCCCCCTGGCGGGGGCAAGGGAGCTGTCACCATATGTCGCCATTGCCGGGCTGGTGCTCGTCATTTGGGAGCTTGGCCGGATGCTGATATAAATAGGCTGCACCTGCCGTATCATTTCGCCTTCTCTCATCCGCTGCACTGATGGTGCAATAGAAAGGAATGGCAATATCTGATATCCGATATATATTTGCCAAGCGAGATACCATATTGTATGATTCGAAGCAGCCAATTGCAACGGACGGTGGATTTCTGTGAGGCTTAATCCATTGTAGCACGAACGGCGCCCCCAAGTGCGCCCTAATATAAAGCCCAAGTGTGCCACTGTGTATATTCGCTCCCTCCTTTTCTCTCCAGTTCGTTCCTGAGCTCTTCACTTTGGACGATATTTCCCCTCCGAGTACCCATCTGCTGGCCCAGTTTGTCGTGTATGATACTCGTACCTGTATACGACGTTAGCCTACCGCACACTAGCACTAGCCCCGAGACTGACCGACCTCTTCCCTCTCTTCCCTCCTTGCCTCCGTCCTTCCATATCAGTTCCTTCCCCACAGACGAAGAAAGATTAGCCTGAAATAACAATACACACCACCAGAGAGACCGAAATAAAAAAGACAGATAAATCGCTGTTTATCTGTCCGAGTGTAAGATCGCCGCCCAAGTGTGTCAAAAGTGCCGAAACAGCCAGCCATTGCGTTATTCCCGCTAAGCCGAGTAGCAGTTTAGCGGCTTGACTCGCTTGCACCATTCGGAGCCTTTTCGCTCCCATTTTGCTTTCGACCGATCGATTTAAACAATAAGAAGCACCCACAACCCACCTTCTTCTTGCTTAACTAAGACCTTATTTAATCGCTCCCACAAAGCCGCGAGACTAGCTTATATCTCGACGGTTCCAATTCGGAGACTATTTCCAGCAGTTTCACTCCCCTTTTTGAAGCTAGCTTTGCGGAATCGACCAGATATCGCCAGATGACACCATCTGCACGATTTTTTCGCATTCAGAAATCATACCATTTGACCACCTTGGAGACATTATAAGCTGGAGCGAATCTGAGTAATCGTGTGCGGCGGCGAACCGAATCCCGCAGAAGAACGAATACAAGAGAACGAGAAACCCTGCAGGTCTTAAAAAATTTTGCCTTCCATCTTGGGCTCCTTTTGACTGCTAGCCCTCGCCGACCAGGTCGCTTCCCGCTGAACCCAAGAAACTCACCTGGCTAGCTCCCTCGCACGTCATCTGGGCTAAACCGATCGCAGCTTGCAGCCGTCGACTTCTTTTAAACCTAAGAGTCCTGCACTCTTTCATTTTATACAATTTATATATACCTCTTTCCCGTTGTTCGTGTCCTTCGGCCTTGAACCGGCTCGTTCCAGCCCCATCGATTCGCTTGCATCGAGCCAGCAGAAAATCCCGTAAAAAGAAAAAAGCCCGCACAAGGTCCCCTCGTCCCTCTGCTTCTCTCTCCAAACCACTCCAACCACCCTTCAATCACCCTCTCGACCCCTTCCTCGCAGCGAACCCCTAGCACCGGTCACCGTGGCTGGTTGAAACTGCCCTGTGTGCAGCGACATCGGTCCAGCGACATCGAAATCCCACGCCGATAGAGACACCGGCTCTCTCAGCCCAGTCTCACGTGCACACATTTCTTTTTTTTTGTTCCCTTATTGATCAGGTCCTGCGGCTCGCAAGCGGGAAACATCCTCGCATGGACATCGAAGCGTCGTCAAAAGTTACAGTCGTTCCTTTCCTCTCAAAACACATACCCGAACAGTATACCGCCAACCAGCCTACCCGCAAAACAAACACCAAATACTGCTATCGACACCATCCCGACTTGAAATGTCGGCGCCAGGCTGATGAGCCGACTATGGAGGAGGTCCAGAAGGTATTTTTAGTGCCTGTCCCTTCGAAGCGGAGTGATGACGACTTGCAGATGCGGATCCACTCTGCGGGTCTGCTGCACACTAAACAATTATCATGACTCGTGCTAACAATTCTATCTTCAACTTATAATAGGACCTCGAAAAGCTCCCTGTGTCCGACCAGCAAGCTATCTCCCATGTTTGGACAATCTTTTCAGCTGCTCCAGCCAACCAGCGTACTCTCATGCTTCAGGGTATCCTCACACAATGTTGCTTCCCTCAGCTCTCATTCATCTCCGGTGCTCTTCGAGATTTGATCCGAATAGACTTCATCTCGGCTCTCCCTCCGGAACTCTCATTTAGGATCCTTTCCTTCCTCGACACCACCTCGCTGTGTAAAGCCGCCCAAGTTTCGCGCCGCTGGAGAACACTTGCGGATGACGATGTTGTCTGGCACAAAATGTGTGAGCAACACATTGACAGAAAATGCACAAAGTGTGGTTGGGGCCTCCCGTTGCTCGAAAGGAAACGCCTACGGCAGACCAAAAGACAGATGGAGCTGCGAGCCAAGGGACAAGGCCTGCCTAGTCGTAACGAACTTGCAATATCCTCGGATGATAACATGGATAGGAAGAGGTCATCGGATCAGGAGGAGGAGGACCCGGAGACATCCCGACGGGCCAAGAAAGTATGCAGAAGGGCTTCTGGTTCCATTTTCGAAGACGAAATTGGGGCCTTGGATCTTAAGGAGAGGCGACAACGATTGTGGAAAGATGTCTATTCGGAACGTTATAAGGTCGAATCCAACTGGAGAAGAGGGAGATATCAATCCAAAATCTTCAGGGGTCACGAAAATGGTATTGTGTGCATCCAATTCGACGACGCTATCGTCGCCACTGGTTCCTACGACCGAACTATTAAAATTTGGGATTTGGAGTCCACTGCCGAGATCCGAACGCTAAAAGGACATACCAATTGTGTTCGTGCCCTTCAGTTCGATGAAACCAAACTCATCAGTGGATCAATGGACAACACTCTAAAGGTCTGGAACTGGAGAAATGGGACATGTATCAACACCCTCCGCGGTCATCAAGCCGGGGTCGTCTGTCTCCACTTCGAAGGCGAGTTGCTGGCTTCAGGTAGTGTTGATACCACCATTCGGCTGTGGAACTTTAACACCAAAAAGACGACTATATTCCGAGGCCATACCGATTGGGTGAATGCTGTTAAGATTCATACAGCTTCAAACACACTCTTCTCTGCTTCTGATGATACCACAGTCAAGTTATGGGACCTCGGAACTAGGACTTGTATCCGAACGTTTACTGGCCACGTAGGGCACATCCAGCAATGTCTACCTCTGAACCTTGAATCTCTCGACGATGACGAGTCCATGGACGATGCTAGCGTTTCCAGCACTCCAGACATGAGTGACGACTTCTCGGAGGCCCCTGTTAGCAAAGCCGTGCCAAAGCACTTGTTAACTGCCGCTCTTGATACCACCGTTAAACTATGGGATGTTGCTACAGGTCGTTGCATCAAGACCCTCTTTGGCCACACACAGGGCATCTGGAGTCTCGGGGCTGACTCATTGCGAGCCATTACCGGTGCTGAAGACGGTATGTTAAAGATCTGGGATACTAGAACGGGCAAGTGCGAACGTACCGTCACGCAGCACGTTGGCCCTGTTACCTGTGTGGCCTTAAGTGACAGTAGGATGATGAGTGGTGGGCAGGATGGCGAAGCTATACTCTACTGCTTTAAGCCTAAATCCTAACTGTCCGCCATATACTATTTCTAATGTTGTATTTTTATCTGATTTTTCGAATTTTCTTTTTAGCCCATTATGTAAAGATGAATGATCTTTGTCATTTTCTGCTTTTGCTATCATGCTAGCTTGGGTTGAAAAGGAGAACTGGAGTTGAAGCAATATTTTCCTTTCTTCTTTTTCTTTCTTTCTGCTTTTCCTATAATCATCTGTTCTTCCCTTCAATGTTTTGAATGCTTGATAGTTATCCACGCAAGGAGTTCTTTTCTATTTATTTATATAATTTTGCACCACTTATATACCCTCCGTTGCTTTCCCGTCAAAAAGAAAATTTGCAACCACGCAGCCTCACAGCCTCGTTTCTTCCGCTAAATATTTGCGAATTGTATATGTATATTGTTTTTGAAGTTTCCAGGCTAATCTGGATACGCCGTGTCTATATTAATCAAAAGTAATAGACTCAATCGCACACAAGTGCAATATATCAAATTTTATCTAACGGGTATCAACATTCCTTCTTTACATTTGTAAAGGCTAGCAATATATACATAAATATAAAACCAAAATAGACTCAATGAAACTATAATACACTCTATACATGAAGGTAAAAAAGGGCGCGTAATATATATATCGTATCTACATAGCGAATTCCTTCTCTACCTTTTCCACAGTTTTCTCCATAATGCGTCCTTGTCGCGCCCATACCACCTCATCCGCACAATCCTGAATAGCCTCCGCCCACGATACCACACTCTCGTTCGCCAATGGCCTGGCTTCTACTTCTTCCGCCTGATACAAGGAGTGTACGTGCGCCACGGAACCCCAGGAAATATCATGTTCCATTCCAAGTCTGACGATGTCGTCAAGTACGAGCTTCGCATCCAGTGACTCCGCTGTCAAGAATGGTCGTATTAGTGACGCCGTTATTTTGGTATTCTTGTTCATATCCACAGCGCTAATCATCTCCCGCGCGAATTGAACATCTCCTGTCTTTAAAAACCCCTCCACAAACGTGGACAATGTGCTGAGCTTGAGTTTCTCTAGCGGCATCTCCGCTATGACAATTTCCCACACACTGTGCATGGCCTCCGTATCTCCACAGTAAACTAGCAGTTTTACAAGATCTCGGATCAGTCCCTGGTGAATGCGCTCCCCGCCCGCTTTATTGATCCCCCGGGTGTATAGCCCTAAAGCTCTAACTGCGATACCAGCAGCCCTTGGCTTTGCGCCCTTCCTGAGCTTCCCTTGTAAAGAAACTTCTACATTGCTCAGCATCTCCCAAGTATATACCGCTGGTAAACTGAAATCCACACCCAATCTTTCGGCCCCATCCAGCAGTCGCTCCAGAGCGGTGAAGTACCCAAATCTGGCATAGATTGCAGCTCCAATTCCAACAACGATTCTTCGGTCCCCCGCTGCACCCCTGAAGTTAATGAGATGGAACAGGTCGTTCATAGTTTCTGCGACATTTCTCGCTCTGATAGATCCAGGCTGGATATCAGCGCTTAACCGATGGAGAGATCTGAATATCTGCGTTTGCAGGTCGATAATCCCCGATGGCTCGCCGCTGTGAAGAATTAACCGCTTCGCTTCGAGTACTTCCTCCCATGTTACCGCCTGTTGGAGGAGAACTTTTGCCAGTTCAATGCCGACGGAGGGCGTTCGTGGGATTTTAGAGATTGTTTGCAAGATGTTGGATTGGGTGGCATAAAATGCACCAAGTTTTTGACCGTTTTGTTCGCTTGTTTTGATGTCCTGAGAGATTATCAGAGCTTTGTTAAGATGGTTGAAGAGGAGGGGTATTAAGATTGTTCCTGTTTGATAGGATGTAATCTTGCTGGCTTGAGATTTGATGGCGTTTAGTGAGTTGTGGAGGGGGGCATTGCAGGAGAGGAAGAGGAGGAGGTGGGGGACTATTTCTTCTTTGAAACCGCGAGTTTGGCGGAGGGTGAACTGGCGGTCGAACTTTTGGGATGCCGTTTGGAAAGCTGGAACTCTATTAGCATGTTGTTCTAACATATGTAAAAAATTAGTAACTAACCTTCTAATATTTGAGTGACGACGGTATGATTAGGTGCTGGTTTCTCCGTGTAGCCTTCGAACAGGGCTTTGAAGTATTCAAGAGTATCAAGCTCACGTTGATCCAGCGGCAACCAGGAATTTTGGATTTCAGTGTGCAGCCGAAGGATGTCATTATGTCGACCTCCTAGCACAAATTTTTTAACGAGATAGGAGATTGAAGCAGTCCGGACTCGGTTGTCGAGTTTTCCATATGCTTCAGCACACGCGACGAGATAAAAGGTCGCAGGCCAGTCTTCTCCACCTTTGATTAATCCATTGTCTATGGATGTGAAAAGCTATAATCTACGTTAGCGATAGTGACACACATAGAAATACGCTACTACGGTGTCTTACTTGGCGATGATTTGAAACTTTCTGAGAATCTCTCTCCCCATCAGCCTTGACAGTCGGTGCTTCCGGTTCTCTGTGTAACAGCTGTTGGTCCAGACGCCTAGGAATCGGCGGCGGCGGCGGCGAAATATCGGTGTGTTCTTTGGTTACTTTTCCCCGCGCATGTTTCCGTGAAAAGTTCGCTAGTATATCATATGAATTTGGGCGGAGAATTGAATGTTCAAAATACACCCGCTTCCTCAAATCCGACTTCAAATTCCCCGACTTTGCCGTCCACACGAACTGGCGATCCTCGTCAGATATGTTCAGGTTGCTGCTCTGACTGTCCTCCTCAAGCCTGACTTGGTATGGATGCCTTTCCCGTCGTAGATCGTATTGGTGCCTAGCAGGGCGAGTACTCGTATTATCATCATCATTATTGTTATTTTCGGGTGCAGGAGCCGAGTTTTGTGCTCCACTGGACGATATCGTGCGAATGTGGTAGCTGGGCTGCTTCTGCGGGCGACGAGAAACGGCCAGTCGAAGGCTACGGCCGTATGAATGAAAACTCATCTGACTTCCATTGCCGACTGGGGAACCACTAGCAGCCTCCCTCTGCAAGAAGCACGCAGTTCCAATGTTCCACCGGCGTTCCTCCCCTTTCAATGCTAGCCAGGTTTCGCAGGGTGGGAAAATGGTTGGTCTTTTTGAAATGTCGTGTGGATGATAGATTTTATATCCAAAAGAAAATTGTTGGTCGTGAGGTTTTGCAACAGGCGGCCAACACAACAGACGTTCCCAATGCCACAAGTTTACAGCTTTCAAGAACAATAAAAACTATATATTGATTGAGTGGAATAATCTCCATCGCCTTAACTGGCACGAGTGATTCTACCAAGATACTCTACAGACCACAGAATTTCATAAATCGCATACGGTGTATCTCCCTTTCTAGTTATCATATAGAACGCCATATACCCCAAAACTTACACCAAGAACCTATAGCCAAGCAACAATGTGATAACACTAATACGGCCTGGCTCCCGAAGATATAGATGCCGCTCGCCTGGTCATTGCATTTTCTATCACGCCAGGCTTCACTTCAGGTATTTTCCAAACATCTGTCGGCTGTATCATATACGCGCCAGGTGGATCGGAAAGCCCGGGCCAGATATCGGACGGTAAATAGTCTCCAAATTCTGATCGGAACTGTTCTCTTTCGTTCAGATCCCCTGCTTCAAGTTAATAAATGCGCCGGTGAGTATACTGGGGAAATATATTAGAAACCCACCTTCATTCAACATATCAATCTTCGCCAACGCTTCCTGAATAATCGAGTCCTTTCGTCTCTGAACTGCTATCCGTCTGCCAACCTCCACCAGTAGCGCATCATATGCCTCTCCAAATAGAACGTAATGATCGGTCAGCCGCTGTAGTTCATCCAGTCTCTCCGCGATAACTCCTTGGTTATCCATCTGCTTTTGCACAAACTCCTTCGACTGGACGGTACAGTTCACCAGGCTACTCTGTCCTTCGTGCATCTTGCTCAGAAGAGAAAGCATAGTCCAGTAATGATCACCGATATGGGCAACAGTCTGTTCTACCAGCACGCTCGTTGTTTCCATCTCGTCTAGTCGTTCTTTGATCTCGGTTACAACATCGTCGACTTCACCGGCATCCCTTTGGAGGACAGCCAGCATGTCAGCCTTGTCTTCCTCTGTTTGTAGATCGCTTTCTTGGCTGGATACCCCGCTGTCGTGAGATTCCGCTCTTTTTAGCGCCATCGAGCAAAGGTCGTAGTGCCGAGCTAGAGATTCCAATAACGAGGCCATCACCGAAGCATGATCCTCCATAGATTGTAACGACGGGGTTATCGCTACCACAGGATTTGGGATGGCAGGGGCCGATTTCTTAGATAAAGCACTCAGAGATTCGGTTATAAACGCTATAAGCTGGGTGAACGGTTCTAAGTGTGACTCGAAAATTTCATCCGTTTCCTATCTGCGCTGACAACAAGAGATGGCTCGTATGTGGTTAATGATGGCTAGGGCTTGGTTGGAATAAACATGTTGTTGATGAGGTGGAAGTCCTAACCTGAACTTGGTCTATTATCCCCCGCAGCCGGCTTCTCAAGTTCTCTATCCCATCCTCATCGACAAAGTCGAACAGCGATCTCTGCACTTGTTGTTCTGATTTTTCTGCGGTCGAAAACGCCTCTTCGACCTCGGTGGCCCGTAATAAGGAGAGGATTTCGTCCAGCCGGCGGTTCGCCTCATCCAAGTCTCCGAGGGAGGTTTGGAACCCCTTTCGAGCTGTTTCCCGTTGATTTTCCATCAAAGTATTAGCATGCTGGAGAAGCTTCAATTCGTCCTTGATGCCGTTCTGGAGAAAGGACGCCCGAGACGCCATGATAGACGCATCTATCAAGGCGTTTCGAGTGGAGGTTATGATTTCATTTCCACGGGTGCAATATGTGACGGAATTCAGGGAGTTTTTGGCGTTGAGGAACCAGTTTGTGAGGTCCGTGACGTTTCGCTGTGTGCCGGGAGTGGCCATGGTAGCTGATGTTCTTTGCGTGCGTGCGTCTGTATATCTCCTTCGCTGGTCTTCTTGTTGTGATATAAACGAGTCACCGATGCATCACGGTGTCTGTCGTCAAGCGTGGAGCCTGTCGGAGGGAAGTCCGCGAGGATGCAGCATATGCGCGTGATTACGCAGCAAACTGGGGAAGGAGAAGGCGGGTGGAGTTGGCGCGATGCTCCTGCAGCCAAGCTAAGCTCCCTTCGCTTGCGGGTTTGCCCTGTGCGGCAACATGCGGCAGATGTGGTGACGGCCAAGCGAAAATGTCATGATATCATACAATCAACGAAAGCAACGGGAACCCGGTATCAGTATGTGCGTTTGGTTGGCGAAGTTACCTTTTCAGCTTAAATAGCGAGCGAGAGGGCAACATTCGACTTCCCAACATCATCCGTTCTTCCATTGTCACTCAGATTCACCCTTCTAGACTTCATCGACTGAAACGACATCACGATGGCCACTCAAAAGTGTCTAGCCGTCTTTGGTGGGAACGGCTTTTTAGGTATGTATACAGCAATCAGTCCTCCAAATCGAAACATCTGCATGTACTCGTGGGCTAACGTTACATCTCTCACCCAGGAAGCAAGATATGCCAGGCCGCCCTCCAGAAAAACTGGAAAGTAATCTCCGTCTCCCGCTCTGGTGAGCCAGACTGGAAGACCTCGACCAAGAACGGCCACCGCCCAGAATGGGCGGAGAGCGTGACCTGGGTATCCGCAGACATCTTCGAGCCCGCATCCTACAAACCCCACCTCGCATCGGCAGATGCTGTCGTCCACAGCATGGGGTTGCTCCTGGAGGCGGAATACAAGGATGTCCTGAGAGGGAAAGAGAACCCGATCTCGGGTCTGAGAAAGGCATTCCAGGCCGGCGGTAGCGCGTGGCCTAAAAGTGCCAATCCGTTGGATAAAGTACCCGGGGACGAAGTTGCGAGCACGAGCACGAGCTCCAGCGGTGATGCCGGCAGACAGATGAGCTATGAGAAATTGAATCGTGATTCAGGTTTGTTTATCATGGCTATCACGAGTGAGAATATACGCTGAGATAAAAAAAATTTCCAGCTTTAATTGCTGCCAAGCAGTTCGTCGAGTCGTCCTCAACAAAGCCAAAGACGTTCGTTTACATCTCCGCCGCTGCCGGATTTCCTGTCCTGCCGCAGAGGTACATTTCTAGCAAGCGGGAGGCGGAGGAACTACTCGCCCAGGTTCCCGATTTTCGGTCGATTTTCTTCAGACCCGGTAAGCACATCAATTTTCCCTTTTCGGGATTTTAAAACGAAATTATTTACACGAAAAAACTTGTCTAGGGTTTATGTTTTCATACGAGCGGCCTGCCACCGTCCCCATGGGCTACCTCACCAGAGTCTCTTCAACAATGAACAGCCTCACTGGCAACATCTTTGGCGGGTTGCTTGGCGCGGCGGGCACAGCCCCGATGGATGTGGAGAAAGTCGGGCGGGCGGTTGTTCAGGCGATTGATGACGAGTCGATAAAGGGACCTGTGGAGGTGCCGTTGATCGAAACTCTTAGCTCGAGGCTTACTTGAAAGTTATAGTTCTCGGATTCGTCTTTGGGTTGCCAGCAAAATGTATATATTTAGGTTCACGCTGGATCACCGCCGCTCCTTCATTATAATACTCCGAGAGTCAAGATATTAGCTCGAATAATGTTCATTTTCGTGATATGAATACGCATTTCGACATAACTATCTATAGATGTAGCGCCTTCCATAAACCTATCGTACAGCCCAATTTTTTTCCAAATACGCCAAAGCAAAGCAACGAGACAAATAAGTATTAAAAGCGGAAACCTAAACTATGATAATCTAGCCCGATATATGTATAGGATCCCTCAAAAAGAGACAGGGTATGGGATCTCATATCATAGTTCCACGCTCGAAACTGTCCCTGATTTCGGAGGTGTATTTGTTATAGTATCGGGATAGCTTCTGGTTGAACTGCTTGTTCTTGTCGTTGATATACGTGATATCGTCGTCGTCTCCCTTCTTCTGTCGCTTTATTCTGATATCATCGGCCTTCTTTAGGTCGGCGACCAGCTTATCGACATTGGCCCGACTTGGCTTGTTGTCGACGAATGCCAGCGATGTTCCATCAGCGTAAAACTCGCCACCTTCATCGATGGCGACGAGTTCACCGTCCTCCGTTTCGTATATCTGGCCGTCCTTGGCAACCTTGGCCCTCTCTTTCGCGTAAGTTTCAAGATCCGGCTCGATGCCCTGCAGCTGTCGTTTGTAGACCTTGCGCGCGTTTTGCCGGTAGTCCTGGAAGGCGACATCCTCGGCGCGCTTCTTCTTCTTTTCCAGCCGCTTGTCCCATTTCTCGCTCTCTTCGACGGTCCAGTCCCAGGCCCGCTTGCGTTCAAAGTCGCCACCTTCCTCCGCGATGTTCGCCTTCTCGAGCTTCATCTCCGCGTCCGCTTTCCTCCGTTGCAGGGCTGTTATCTCTCGGGGGTCCATGGCCTGTCGTTTCCGTTCCGCGTAGACCTCTTTGCGGTTTGTATCTACCGACGATTTCTGTTGATGAGACGGGGCGTGTTAGATGTGGAGTGTGACATAGATGAGACGGGGGAAGCTTTAGGCTATACGTACCGCACGGGCTTGGAGGGCCTTGAAGCGAGCGAGGCGATCCTGTGCGAGATCGGATTTTGTCTGCTGTTCTGGTTGTGGCGATGCGGATTCGTCGTCGCTGGAGGCGGATTCGCGATCCCTTTCGGGTTTCGGCGATGTCGCGGCTTTTGGGTCTGAATCAGCCATGGTTGGCGGAATGTGCGTATCGATGGGATGGGAGAGTCGGAGATAGACAAGACAGAGGGTCTAAATATAGGGCCGGGACGGTATCGCGGTGATGGTGGTGGTCGGGTGGAGGTTGTGGAGACGGAGGGTGTTCGAGATTGATGAGTAGAGATTGATTGATGAGCACGAAGTACATTGTTCTCGGTTGTTGTTTGGTGGTTGTGAGCGAGGTACTTGTGCGGTTCTTGGCCCGGGCCCCGGGGATGGCGGCCGGGGACTGCGGGGAAGCTCCCCTGTAAGCTGACCCCGAGGGGCACACAACAACTCGTATACTATACTACGTACAGTTATCGGATTGTTATACGGCACGAACTCGGACTCGGCGGGCTGGTCAGGCAGCGCCGCGCAGAGCAGAGCAGCCAGAAGGGATTGTGGTCCTTAATTTGGATGCTCTTGACGAGGACCGTAACTCGTTCCAGCTGATGAGATATAAGATAGATGATATTATTCTGATCCCCGTGTCCGGCTTTCTCTCTCCTGCTCCTCCTCCTCCTCCTCCTCCTCCTTTCTGTCCTTCTGTGCTGTGCTGTGGGCTGTACAGTGAACGAACGTCCCCCAGCTGTCCCTTCTTACCGTTGCCATTATTGCCATTATTACCACTGTCACCAGCACTACCACCACCACCGCTCCGCTCCTCTGCCTCTCGCACCCTCCTTCGTATCACTGCAGATACGTCTCCTCAACCGCTGCGAGCTTTCTGCTGCCAGCTCCCTCCTCCGCCATCTCCTCTTTCCCTTAGTATCATTCCTTCAGGGCCGTCTACATAGCTACCCCCCCCAACGCCATGTCTCGATTCGTGCGTGCCTCAAAGTACCGTACGTTCCTCCACCACCTCCTCCACCACCATCATGTCTCTGATCACGAGACGTCCAGCCTCTAGAGCCAGCTTCCGTGTTCTAAAGGCGTGCCTGTTCTAACTCGATTGGTTCCCACACGCAGGTCACGTCTTTGGTCGACCGACAAGAAAGGTACCTTACCTCATTCCGCCCATCCACGTCTCCTTCCAATAGGATCACTCGCTGACACCTTCCGGCTTACGTGACTACAGGAGCAATGCTATGACAATCTCCACATCTCTAAGAATGCCTGGGATAGCAACATCGTAAAAGTACGAAATAACCTCTTCCTCTCTGTGTCTCTTTCCCGTCCCTAATACCTAGCCCACGGACAAAATGCACCCCGCGAGTTGCTAACCTCGTCACCTCCCACAACAGGCCAACCCGAAATACCTCTCCGTTAACTGGGAAGCTAGCGGCGGTGGTGCTTTCGCCGTTATCCCTCACGGCGAGAGGGGCAAGCTTCCGGATCAGATTCCTCTTTTCCGCGGACACACAGCTGCTGTTCTCGACACAGATTGGTACCTCACCTTGCACCGCAGCTCCACCTCCCGCTAGAATGATTGTTTAAAAACTAGTACCTGAACTGCCCAGACACTAACCAGCAGCTGCTCAGGAACCCTTTCCACGATGATATCGTCGCATCTGGTAGTGACGACGGCAAGGTCTTCATCTGGAAAGTCCCTGCGGACTTCTCCCTCTACGTCGACGAAGAAGAACTCGCTTCCAAGGACGTACAACCTCTTGTCCGTCTGAGTGGCCATCCGAGAAAAGTCGGCCACGTCCTCTTCCACCCATCTGCTGAGGGCGTCCTGGCGACGAGCTCCGGAGACTTCACTATCAAGGTCTGGGATGTTGAGACTCAGCAAACAAAGTTGACTCTGAGAGTAAGATTCACGAATCCCCAAGAGCTATTGCACTGTGTGGACTTAGCTAATATGCAATTCTTCGTAGCATCCTGAAATCGTCCAGAGTATGTCCTACAGCGGCGATGGATCCCTTCTTGTGACCACCAACCGTGACAAGAAACTCCGAATCTGGGATCTTCGCCAACAGACACCTGTACACGAAGGCCCCGGTCATGCTGGAGCCAAGAACTCGAGAGCAGTCTGGTTGGGTGATATGGATCGTATCGCAACGGCTGGTTTCTCCAAGATGAGTGATCGCCAGCTCGGTCTTTGGGATCTCAGAAACCCGGGTGAGCCTATGGGAGGATTCCAACTGCTCGACTCCATTTCAGGTGTCTGCATGCCCTTCTGGGACGACGGTACCAAGTGCTTGTATCTTGCTGGTAAAGGGTGGGTACTCATTATCCTGATCGCTACCCGGAATTATAGTGCTAATATATGGTAGTGACGGCAACATTCGATACTACGAATATGTTAACGATGACCTCGTTTATCTTTCGGAATACAAGTCCGCCGACCCACAACGAGGTGTAGCTTTCGTTCCTAAGAGAGGCATTGATGTAGGTTTTCCCTCGAAAAGACTATATTTAACAGACCCATTGTACTAAACCATTTGATAGGTCAAAGAGAACGAGGTGATGCGTGCCTACAAGACGGTCGCTGACACTTATATTGAACCCATCTCGTTCATCGTCCCTAGAAGAGCGGAAACGTTCCAGGAGTAGGTACCTTATATTCGATTGTTTCTTTGACAGAATGCTTATATTCATAAATAGTGATATCTACCCGGATACCGCAAACGGAAAGCCAGGTCTTACTTGTGCGGAGTGGTTTGACGGAAAGAATGCCACTCCACCGACGTTCAGCTTGGGAACCCTCTATTCGGATGACTATGTGCCCCCGGAACCAGCACCACCTCAACCAAAGGTGGAACGGCCTCCCGTTGTTATCCTAGTGACTAAAAAGGAAGAACCCGCACCGGAACCGCCTGTTGCAGAGTCTTCGAGGTCTGTTCCTGAGCCAGAGCCGGAACCAGTCGCCGAGCCTACCCCTGCCCCAAAGGCCGAAACTCCAAAGGAGATCCAAGCTTCCGCTCCGACACCAACTGTTACCATTACTTCCCCGCAGGAGACATCCGGACCTACCGTTTCGGCGTCTGACCTCAACGGCGTTCTCTCAAGCTTGCAGCTTCTCCATCACAACTTAGCTGCTCAGTCCCGCGCGATTGCTTCTCAACAGGATATCTGCTCCAAGTTGATCAAGGAGGTTGAGGCCCTGAAGAACAAGATCAAGTGAAAAGCTAGCTAGAAACCTAGATTCGGTAGTCCCTTACGAAGAGTAAGCATACGATGTTTTAGTCGCGCGTTTTTACGTAGATGGACCATTTTGTCAGGTCTGGCTACCCACCTATTTTTGATGACTTGCAAGATTTGTAATTAGCGGAGTTACCTCTTTGTTTCTTCCTTTTGCAAATCTAACAGAAAAGAATTTAAAAAATACTAAAATACCCGTTGGATATAACGGTTCTTGTTGTGAACGAGGATTGATAACTGCGGCGGCACCACTGTATTGATTTTTTGTGTAGCAACAATATATAAAACGCCTGAACGAACCCACAAGGCCAATAAAAACGAAACTAGATTACATTTTATAAAACAAATCTTCCATGGCATGGGATATCACCTTACTAGAAAAGGTACCGCTCAATCCTCCTTCCTCACTCTGGCCTTCTTCGAAGGAGGTTCGAGCTCTTCCTCTTCCTCTTCTTCCCCTTCCACGATTGTGGATATGTTGCCAGCCGGTCGTTTTCCAGATATAACCTTTCTCGTCGGAGCTGCCCTGCCCACCACCGCATCGGATCCGACCTTTTCCAACAGTCTCTCATAATCCGTGTAGACGTTCAAATATGTCTCCTTGAGCTTTTCCGCCCTCTCATCCCGTTCCAGTTGCATCAAAATATCCTTGTTATGTCGGTAAAGCCTCTCCTTGACGAAAAACGTGTACTTGTCATCGTCGCTGTTCGACAACAGAATGCGCTCGAGCAGCAACATCTCGATCATCCGCTGGAACTGGCGCAGGGGCATCTTTGCAATCGCGCGCTGAGCCTCGATCCAGTCTTTCGCGTCCTGCTGTCTCTGTAGGAGCATGTAGGGTACGTTATCACCGGAGAGAACATTGTTGGCTTTCAGGCGCTTGAAGTCCGCGACGTCCCTGAGCTCCTCGAAGCGCTCGGAGGGGTCTTCGACGGTGATTTCCTTGACGTCGGAGCTGGCGAGGTATTCTTGGATGATGACGGCGTAGAGGTCCCGAGCGTGGCCCTTTTTCTGGAACGGCGGGAGGACGAGGAACTGGGAGATGCGCGCGCGGTACTGGCGCGGGAATTCTTGGATTTGCAGGGCGGCCATGGAGAAGTCGCCGGTAAGTTTATCGGGAGATGGGGAGAAGTACCAGTATTTGTGGACGGTGCAGTATCCGACGAAGGAGAATTTGGACTCGGGCAGGCGCTCGTAGAGGAAGAATACGTCCCAGCGGTTGCGGAGCCATTCGTCGTTTTCGTCGGTGTCGATTGCGCTGCCGGCTTCGATGAAGAAGAGGACGAGGATCTGCATACGGTGGACGAGGGCGCGGGCTTGCGGGTCGGAGAGGTTGGAGTGGTAGATTTCGAAGGTGGAGGAGCCGCGGGTGTAGGTGTTTACGAGCTTACCGGGGGGTGTGAAGCTTGAGTCGGAGAGGTCGAGCTGGGCCGGTGTGTCTGTAATGATATTACACATATGTTAGTAATCTCTTCGATGATAACTCTAATACTGTGGGAAGAGAGGGTAGAGCGCGCACCTTCGGGAAGATGTTTTTGAAGGACTTCTTCAACATTATCGATTGGCACCTGGGCGTCAGACGCCCCAGCTTCAGATAGCCTCGTGTCGTACTTGACGTCGAGGGCCGGAGACATATCATCCTGGCGAAACTTGAGGTCGACGGAGAGGTTCCCGTAGCCGTAGATGGAGTCGTTTTCGAAGAGCTGGTAGGTGAGATCTGGGTGGAAGGAGTGCGCGGCGCTGGGCTCGGGGAAGCCATCCGGAGCGACCAGCGAGATGCGGGTGACCTTCCTCGCATCGGACGTCCACTGTTCGTTCATTGTGACGGTTGTCGTGGTGGTGGTGATGGGGGTTGATGGGGGGTGATGAGGTGAGGTTGCGGTTGGCAGGAGAGAGACCACAGTTGGGAAGACGTGTTGATGAGCTGAGCTGCGAGCACGGCGACGGCGACGACGACGCGACCCGGCCAATCAACCACAATTAACCATCAGCATCACCCCGATTGCGCCAGCTGCTGCAGGGCTCCGGGCGAATAGGACGAGCGAGCAGGTTCGGCTAGCTGCCCCTGCGACCTCCCACAGCTGGCTGGCGGGCTGGCGGGGGCACTCGAGCGAGCTCTGCGACGGGCGACGGTGTGAGACAGCCAACCTGAACCTTTTTTTTTTTTTTTCCTAGTCGAAGAAAGAAAAAAGAGTTATCTCCCCGCCAAATAAAAGAAGATCCTGCCCACCAACCAGGACCCTTCTTCTTCCTTGCCGTATTTATTTATCTTTGCTTCAGTGTGTGACTCTTCGACGCGGTGGTCTACGGCGCGCGTTGCAATTGTACGGTAATCTTTCGCTACACCTTTAAAAGTCGGTTTTAGGCCTGCCAAAATCCAACAATCGGTCGAGCTTATATACATTCAACACCAGGAATCGCCGTCGACACAAAAAACGTCAAAATGAAATACGTCCTGGTATCCGGAGGTTGGTTTCCAATGCATCTATAACATATATGTCCAGTTCAATCGCTAACGGTGGTGTATCTTTACAGGTGTGATCAGTGGCATCGGAAAGGGCGTCATAGGTTAGACGGCATACCCACCCCAGCACGGTGGAATATGAACATGAACAATCGAATTAATATCATGAGATAGCCTCGTCGACCGGATTGCTGCTCCAAACTACGGGTCTTAAGATATGTCATCTCCCTGGATCGTTGCCCCCATTCAACATTGGAACCCGGCTGACCTTCCTGTCCACGTCTCCGCCATCAAGATCGACCCTTACATGAACATCGATGCCGGAACCATGGCCCCCACCGAGTACGGCCCCTCCCCTCACTACTCAACCAACGGATTTCTTTCCCCGGCTCCTGAGCTTACAATTGGTACAGGCATGGTGAATGCTTCGTTCTGGACGACGGCGGCGAGGTCGACCTCGATCTTGGAAACTACGAGCGGTACTTGAATGTCACCCTCACAAGGGAACACAACATCACCACCGGCAAGATATACCAACACGTCATCAACAGAGAGGTTAGAATGCTTTCCCCGCCACATACTGTTTGTTAGCAGGTTCTGACGTTACTGGCGGCGTTGGTGCAGAGACAAGGCAAATACCTCGGAAGGACGGTCCAAGTCGTCCCCCACATCACCGATGCCATTCAAGACTGGATCGAGCGGGTCGCCAGAATACCTGTCGACGATACAGGCGAGGAGCCGGAAGTCTGCATCATCGAATTGGGAGGTACCGTCGGTGACATCGAGTCTGCTCCGTTCATCGAAGCCATGCGACAGCTCAGACGCCGCGCAGGAAAGGGCAACTTTATGCAGATTCACGTCAGCTTGATCCCCGTCATCGGTGGCGAGCAGAAGACCAAGCCAACCCAGGCTGCCATCCGCGAAGCCAGAAGCTCCGGTTTAGCTCCAGATCTGGTAAGCTCCAGGATTTCTAAAAATTCTCGTCGAAATATCAAATACTTATTTCTGTCTACCAGATTGCCTGCCGTTGTTCGGAAACCTTGACGCCTACTACCATCAATAAGATCGCTATGTTCTGCCAAGTCGAACCTGAAGACGTCGTCCAGGTCGTCGATGTTGGCCTGACCTACAGAGTTCCGCTTCTCCTTGAACAACAAAACCTCGTCAGCCTCCTCACCACCACCCTCCAGCTCGACCAAATCACAATTCCACCGCATCTCTACAGCAAAGGTCAAAACACATGGGCCAGATGGAAGTCGCTAGTCCATGCGGCCACCACACTGCACGATGAAGTTAAGGTCACATTGGTCGGAAAATACACCTCTCTACACGACAGCTACTTGAGTGTTACAAAGAGCTTGGAGCATGCGGCGATGCACTGCGGTAGAAAGCTGGTGCTAGAATGGGTAGATTCTTCGGATTTAGAGCAGGAGACGGCTAAGAGCAACCCTGCCAGCTACCACAGAGCCTGGCACATGGTCTGCACGGCCAAGTAGGTACACACCTTAGATTCTTAACTGAGAGCGAAACTCTAACAAATTATAGCGGTATTATCGTCCCCGGTGGTTTCGGTACCCGTGGTACTGAGGGCATGATTGCAGCCGCGAACTGGGCCAGAACACGCAAGGTCCCGTATCTCGGCATCTGTCTTGGTATGCAGATTGCCGTTATCGAGTTCGCTAGAAACGTGTGTGGCTTGACAGGTATGCAACAACCCGGCCCCCAACGTTCTTGATTCAAAATATAAATTCTAATGGTCTTTTGTAGAAGCAACCTCCGAAGAATTCTCCGAAGAAGCTGAAAAGGCTAAAGAGCCCATTATCGTCTTCATGCCCGAAATCGACAAGCAAACCATGGGTGGCAACATGCGTCTAGGTATCCGTCCCACCGTCTTCCAACAGAACACCGGTTGGTCGAAGCTGCGCGAACTCTACGGGCAGCCCGACCAGATCCTCGAACGACACCGTCACAGATACGAAGTCAACAACAAGTACGTTGAGCAGCTTGAGGAAGCCGGTTTACCATTTGTCGGAAAGGATACAGCGGGTGAACGTATGGAGGTTGTCGAGTTGAAGGAACATCCATGGTTCGTTGGTGTTCAATATCATCCGGAATACCTTTCGCGGGTGTTGAAGCCAAGCAAGCCATATTTGGGATTCATCGCCGCGGCGTGTGGTTCATTGGAGAGATTGTTGGAGGCGAACAAGAAAGGAATCTCGTTGGCGAATAACTTTACAAACCACATCGAGCAAGATTTTGACAAGTTGAAGCTAACAAATGGAGAGGCTACTGCTTAAGTGTTGTACTGTCGTACGGAGGACTCATTTGGAAATATATATATATATATATATTGGGGGGTTGCATTCAGATCCGCTGGGTGGAGATTGTGAATACATCGATATGGTGTACTTATTTGCTTTTCTTTTCAGTCGTAATTAATTAGAAAGGGACCTTTTTATAAACATTTTTGGCGAAAAACAGGTGTATTATCTATGTACAATTTTATACCATATATCTAACTAAACTCTCTCTCTCTCTCTCTCTCTCTTAATTCTTAGCAACTTTCTCCATCTCGCCTGCCAACTCCCCCCACCGCGCGCCTCTAGCAGTTTCATTCCGTGCTTTATACAACTGCTCCAACTTGGCTGCTGCAGGTCCCACGCCCGACGCCGCAGCAACTAACAGACTATGTTCCGCATCTTCTTTATCATTCCCTTGCTCCATCTGTAACACTCCAAGCTCATAGTACGCCTCCGCTTCGTCCCTCTCCGCCCCCTTCGCGAACCACTTCATCGCCAGTTCCACTCTACCGTTTTTTAATGCGTACCGTCCGAGCATCAAACACGCCTTCCCACTGTCTAATTCGGCTGCTTTATTCCAATAATGCTGCGCCTGTGTGAGGTTTTTGAGCCGCTCGCAGGTTTCCGCCATTTGCTCGTAGGCTTCGGGGATTTTTTGGTCTGCTGCTAGCGCGGCGAGTTTGCGCCATGTATGCGATGCTTCGAGGACTAGAGTGGAGCGGATGACGGGGAGGATCGAGCTGGCGGATTTGAGGATCGCGCCTGGGTCGTTCAGGGATTCCGCGATGGAGAGCAGGTCGGTTCGGACGGCGGAAGTGTTTGGAACCTGTTGGAGGAGGGTGGCGAGGGCGGTGAAGTTTGATGGGAGGAAGTTGTGGGCTGTATTTTATAATTTTAGAGAAAAAAGGAGGGAACAAAATAAGTAATTGGATATATATATATATATACATATACTATGGGGTGTATAAGAAACGAGAGGCTTACATTTACAAATATCGGAAAGAGCGGATACCCTTGCCTTATCACCGGCGTGGTGGATGTTGTGCGTTGTGTGCCATACTGCTTTGAGGACGGCGGTGGTTTCCTCTTTGTTGCATTTTATGAACCCATTGTTTACGGCGGATGTGAAGGCTGCATCCGACGGAAGGATGCGCGCGAAGTCTGGTAGCTTGGAGGAGGAGAGGAACTTGTGGGCTGCAGATGTTGCAACTCGAACTCGTTGAACGGCGGCCATGGCACGAGGCTTACACCCACCAGGGTAGTTGTTCTACGAATATCAAGTGATCAATGAGGCGGCACTTCCATCGCAGAGCACAATTGTACAGGCTAGCTATGTATGGGGTACGATCCCGCCAGCGTGTCGGGTATCAATGGCCTGCTATCGAGACATGTCGATATGCGTGTGTTCGAATGTTGAGTTTTTCTCGGGCGGATGTGTTGCGGTGAGGTTGAGAGGGTTACACGAAAGGCGAGCTGCCGGCGAACCCGACAGGCGGACAGACGAGTTAGAAGAGCACGAGACTGTTTCGTCCCATCTTCTTTAATATGCATTTGCTTCTATAGTACACCCAAAAGTTCGTTAAAATATAAAAGAAAGTAAAACACGAAAAACAGAAAAAACCCCGGGTTCTCAGGCATGGAGACCAAGAAAAATACAGCCTCCACATTTTGGTCAACAGGTCGCGCATAGCAAGTAGGTCAACCAGGCTCTAAAATAGGTCGACACCAGGAAAGAAAACACCCTATTCGAGTCCCCATGGCCCATCATGAAATAGCGAAAAGAAAATAAGGCGAATGAAGAAATCGTAAGCAAGAAGTAGAAAAACGTCTCAACAAAAATAGAAAATAAAAACAAATAAACGTAAACCCGGAAGAAAGGTATCCATGCAGAACAATCTCAAGACCAAGGAAACGCAAAACCCATTTTTTGTGTGCGTCGCGGGAAAAACAGAGGAGAGGTGCTGTGCTTCCGAGAAAAGCGCGTAGCGGGAAAATGCTGTGATAAATAGAGATTCGTACGAGATCATCATGGGGCTGTTTCCTTGTTTTTCACAAGAAACTCTGGCGCTGGTTGACGGCGGTGAACCCTCCCGAGGGACGGGGAGGGGAATCATCGCGATCCTGGAACGAGGGATAGTCCTCCTCAGTCGCCATGGGGTCACCTCTCTCGCCCTTCTCAGCATTCTCGACGTTGTCGGCGTTGTCGGCATTATCAGCGTTCTCGGATTGCATCGGCATGTTCTCGTCGGGGACGCCACCTTTGGTGGTCGTCTCAGCTTCTAGAGCGCGCTGACGGTTGTAGGCAACAGTGGCCATCCGAGCCTCGTATCGCATGGCCTGGTAACGCAATCTCTCGTCCTCGGCTTCGTCGAAGTATGGTTGACGGGCAGTGGGGCTGAGCTCCTGCCAGGCTTTCGATAGTTCCCTAGAGATGTCGAATTCTGGATCGGAGGCGGCCTGCATGATGTGATCACGTTGATGGTCACAGAAACTAGAAGCATAGGCTGTTAGCCGGAGTGTCTGGGGAGCCAAGGGAGAACGATTTCCTCCCAGTGAAAGGACCTGAAGACTTACATTGTATATGCATTGCGCGGTTTTTGGTCGCGGTCACGAGCGGGACCGAAGCGTCCTCCTTGGGGGGTTCTGGAGCGGGCATTGCCGCCGCCGCTTCCTCCCATGCCGGCGTAGTCGCCGTCCGCGTTGGCCTGGGAGAATGGAGAGTCGGGCCTGTCCAGAGGGCCGTTCGGTCCATCGCGTCGCGGTCTCTTCAATCGTAAGGGTTTCTCGTGCGGCTACGGGTTATCACATCGTTTCGAGTTAGCAGCCTAGCTCGCTCGGGTTTAAATAGGAAAGTGGTGAATGAAGGATGGGTGGATTGAAGGATGATAACAAGTACGTACGGTTGGCGGAGGTGATGGGGTTCCGTCAGAGTCGTCCATTCGAGGATCGATGCGGCGCTCAATCTCCCGGAGCAGGAGCGAACGCTCCAGGCGCAGGCGCTGGATGCCGCGACGCAGGCGGTGGTTGCGGACGACGAGCAAGTCATTGGCGTTCTCGCATTCCTTGAGCCTCTTCTTGAGGTCGATGCATTTCTGACGGTAGGCCTCCTCGACGGAGGCGGGAAGGGCGGGAGAGGAGTTGACCATGGCTGAAGGGCGGGTGAGATGGTGGCAGGTCTGAATCACGTCGTGCCGGGCAATACGGTATTATATCCCTTGAATGCCGGGCGAGCTGCTGGCTGCAATGGGAGGAGGAGGAGGCTGCTGGTGCAACTGGGTTTGGTCGCGAGGCATCGATCGGCAAACACGGTCACCAGCACCACCAACCAACCGACGCCAAGCTCGAGACTAATGCCGGAGCGGTGGGAGGGCGTGCTAGTCGACGGCCGTCGGCTGTGGCGATTGAACGGGGAAGGTTGAAGCCGGGCGGATGATCTCAGGCGAGACGGATGTCTGGGTCTGGGTCAGGTCGGTCGTCGAGGTGGTTGGTTGGAGGAGGGTTCGGCGGGAGGGAAGAGGCGGAAGAGGCGATGATGAAAGAAACCAGAAATGGCTGGCAGAAGCAGCCGGCAGCCAGCCAGCAGCCAGCCAGCAGCACCGCCATCAGCCCCATCACCACCAACCACAACCACATCGCCAGTTCCCCGTCAGCGTGTGCGCGCGCTCCCGATGAACGAATGAACGACGTCCGCCCGCCGGGTGCCCTCTGTCTCTCTCTCTCTATCTCCGCCATCAGGACACTGCTGGCCGCCGCTGGACGTTGCTAGGCTGCTGTCGACAACAATAATACCATAATTCCAATCGCTGAGGCCAGTCTGTCAGCCAGCCCGGACTCGGTCAGAGCTCATCGCAGCGCAGCGCGCATCCTCCCACCCTTGCTTCTTCCTCTCCCCAGCCTTCCCTCCCTTCTTCTCTCACACAGCAGACACGATGGCAGGCGGGTTCTGGTGGCTTCTTTTCCTCAGCGTGGTCATCGCCTCAACGTAAGTCTCGCTCCCTGCTACTGCATCCAGCAAGCTCACCCGGAGCTTCCTGCCCGCGCCACAACCTGCTGACTCGAACCCCACAGGTCAATTGCCGCTGGAATTCTACCATTGGCTCTGTCGCTTTCGCGCAAGAGGGTGCAGGCAATCTCCAACTTTGGCATGGGCCTCTTGGTTGGGACTTCACTCATCGTCATCTTGCCCGAAGGCGTTTCAACCCTCTACAGCGCCTACGAAAGTCAACCGGAAGTTTCAAAGGCACCACACTCAAACACCATCAGGTCTCCATCACTACTCCCTCGAGATGGTAATACCCTGTCCCTATATTGCAGTCAACAGGTGCGCCAGCCACTGACCCGTTTTCATTTCGAAAACTAGAACACCACGAGGCCTCACCCGAAAGATATGTCGGGTTATCTCTCGTCCTCGGCTTCCTTTTCATGTATGTCCTCAACCTAATGTCGACATGGGCCACCCAAAAAGGCGACCGCGGCTACGCTACAATCTCCGTAAACACGCTACGATCCTTCTCCCCGCCGGAGTCAGCAGAAACACCTCACTCCAGCAAACGATCCTTCTCCACCACCCTCGGATTGTTGATACACGCAACCGCGGACGGAATCGCACTAGGGGCGTCCGCCAATTCCTCCAAGCCAACCCTCGGCCTAGTTGTCTTCTTCGCGATCATGCTGCACAAGGCCCCGGCTGCATTCGGTCTAGTTTCCATCCTTCTAAAGCAAGGGCTTAGCAAACGACAAGCCAGAGCTCATCTGATAGTTTTCAGCCTCGCGGCTCCCTTGGGTGCCTTTGCTGCCTGGCTAGCGATTGCGATACTCGGCGGCAGAGCGAAGGATACTGCGCTACGACACCAATACACAGAATGGTGGACGGGGATATTGCTCTTGTTCAGCGCTGGTACTTTCTTGTGAGTTGTCAACCACCATCCGCTGCTGCGGCTTCTGTTAACACATATATACGCAGATTTGTCGCGATGCACGCGATGCAGGAGATGTCAGGAGGAAATTCTCACGGACACGGCACGGGCTCATATAACGGCGAGCTCAGAATGCAGGAATTGGATATGGTTCCAGACCAGGAGGAAGAAAACAAGATGCAAGAGATGCTCTTGACGGTGGCTGGGATGTTGACGCCACTGATTACTTACCTCGGACCGCATCACGCACATTAGAAGGCACGCGTATACCGATGGGAACAAGGATTCGGCGGCACGCACATGGCTAAAGCTGGTCTTTTGAGTTTATACACTATAAAGCTTTTGTATATTTGGTTATTGGCGTTGGATTAGATGACACCTTGGTCCGCTGTACATTTATATTTATACTATACTCTCATAGAAACATCCTTTAAACACCCTTCACGTTGCAAGAAGAGCCGATGGAATGCATGTGGTGTTGTAAGTGTACCGCCACTATCGATATCGATAACAGACGGTGTTTTTGGCTGTGTTGTCGTGGTGGGGCAGCTGCAGGCACCAAACAAAGCTCGAGAAAAAGTCAAAGCCGCATTTTTGCTGGTGCCAAAATTTCACACGTCTTCGAGCTCCAACATTAGCACACCCGCATTACGAAGCATCTTATACCCCACCACCACCACGGTCTTACCATCGGTGAGCTTCACCCCGGGATCCTCGCAGATAGCTTATTCTGTCGCTGTGTCCGTCTACGAAAATTAGCCGTCATTAACAGTAACGCACGTTGCACGCAGCATCGATCCAAGCTCCATCGTACAGACGTCCTCACGACTTCCTTATAGAAAAGCATCGAAGTTTAATTCCGACAGTCGCTAGAAAGTGAACCTGCAGTCATAAGATGTCGTTATCGATACCAGCAGCCCCTTCAAGTGGGCTCTTCAAGAGTGGCTACAGCTCGTAAGGCACTCCTACTCCGATATAGAGATCGACTGCCCAATATGAACAGGACCGCTTACAATCTCCAACAGACAAAGCAACGAAGATGGCGCCGTTCTCCGAAATATTGATGCCTGCCAGGCACTCGCCAACACAGTAAAGACCAGCTTTGGTCCCTACGGCCGAAACAAGATTGTTATCAACCACTTGCAGAAGATGATCCTAACGAACGACGCCGCCACGATACTACGAGAGTTGGAAGTTGTGCACCCCGCCGTTAAGATTGTGGTTATGGCCACGCAGCAGCAGGAGTCGGAGGTATGGATTCAACCAAATGAACATTTGGCGGACATGTTGGGGGGCATTTTGTCTGATATATAGAATACTCGTAATAGCTGGGTGATGCGACGAATCTGGTTATCGTCCTTGCGGGCGAGCTACTCACCATGGCGGAGAACCTGATACGCATGGGTGGTCTCCAACCTTCGGATATCATACAAGGGTACACCAAGGCCCAGACATTCGCACAGAAAGCGTTGGAAGGTACGGGGTTATCCGATATCAAGTAACACACCGTTGTTGTTGTTGTAGGCACGCACTAACTTGGGTATCTGAGGAAAATAGAGCTCAGCCATGATACCCTCAAGGACGTTCGAAACAAAGCTGAACTCAGCAAGGCGTTATGCACTGTTATCGCGTCGAAGCAGTTCGGAAACGAAGAGATACTCGCCGACCTCGTTTCCGAAGCTGTCCTGACCGTCTTACCGAAAGACCCCACGAACTTCAATGTCGATAACATTCGTGTCGTCAAGATTATGGGAAGCAGCTTAACGCAGAGCCAGGTTGTTAAGGGAATGGTTTTCGGCAGGGAACCTGAAGGTAGTTCATTTCCTCTTTCTTATCACCAGGGAAAGCGCCCGCTATCTTTTTATCTCTCTAACATTTTCGTTGCGATAATAATACAGGGATTAAGAAGTCGGCGTCTAAATCCAAGGTCGCCGTCTATGCTTGCCCGATAGATATCAGCCAGACCGAGACGAAGGGAACGGTTCTGCTCAAGAATGCCCAGGAAATGCTTGATTTCACAAAGGGTGAGGAGCAGCAACTGGAGGCTATTATCAAGGAAATCCACGATTCCGGCATCAGGGTCCTCGTTGCGGGCGCCACAGTTGGCGAACTCGCCATGCACTACTTGAACCGATATGAGATCTTGGTTATCAAAGTGTTGAGCAAGTTCGAATTACGAAGATTGTGCCGTGTTATTGGTGCAACCCCGCTTGCGAGGTTAGGCGCCCCGATGCCGGATGAGATGGGTAAAGTTGATGTCGTCGAGACTCTTGAGATTGGTGGTGACCGCGTTACTGTTTTCAGACAAGGTATGCTTACTATACACACTGGAAACTACGAGGAATTATCTACTCAAATACTAATTCCGTGACCGGATAGAAAATGAAACCACAAAGACTGCCACAATAGTCATCCGTGGTGCTACTCAGAACTACCTTGATGATGTCGAGCGAGCGATCGATGATGGTGTCAGTGCCGTCAAGGCGATCACCAAAGACGCACGACTTGTGCCCGGCGCCGGCGCGACTGAAATGCAACTCATCGAGAGGGTGGTCGCGTACGGAGACAAGACACCCGGAGTTCTCCAGTATGCTATTCGGAAGTTCGGTCAGGCATTTGAGGTTGTCCCGAGGACTTTGGCGGAGAGTGCAGGGTTGGACGCTACCGAGGTGCTGAGCAAGTTGTACTCTGCGCATCACAAACGCGGCGACTGCACGACTGGCGTTAGTTTTGAGGTGAGTACTTTTCCCAAATTACGTTATTGACACAGATCATCTCTAACAAAGTATTTTTGAAATAGGAGGAAAAGGGAACCGGAATCGGCGATTCTGTTGCGAGCGGTATCGTCGACTTGTTATCGAGTAAGAGCTGGGCTATTAAGCTTGCGACGGAGGCGGTAAATACCATTCTGTCTGTCGACCAGATTATCGTCGCTCGTCAAGCTGGCGGCCCCAAGCCACCAGCCCCTAACCCGGGCTGGGATAACGATGATTAAGAAGCACGAAAAAAGTATATCACAATCATGTCTGGGCGTTCTGTAGTAAAATAGAATGCATTTTATTTCTCATCGAGGAAACTCCCTCTTTCCACACCAACCTACGCTCTAAATTTATATCCAAGAAATTTTATATATATAACAATTGCCGCCGATTGTGATAAAGGCGGAACCAAAAAGGAGTAAACAAGCAAGTTTGTATATTAACACGGGAATATGGTAAAGGAAGCGATTTCGTGACAATATTTCTTTTCTAGCTGGTCAGGTATAACGTGAAGAAACCGAGAAAGCTACCAAGGATGCCTAACGCGCAGTACGCGCTGGTAAACATCAGCGGCAGGAATTCCAACCTTGAGCCGAATATCGCATAGTGGAACAATTCCGTGTAGAGGATCAATGGCACGCCCACGGTCATGTAAACGATTTCGAAACGATCGAAGAGGAACACTCTTTGCGATTTCGCACTAAAAATATGTTAGTAGATAGTCATTTACTTTAACTGTATTGGAGACTTACACAGGAACGACTGTATCGAAGGACATGAAGAAAACCATGATCCAGAGGATCGTATAGGCTGATTTAATAGGGAACTCGGCAGCCTTGAACACTAATGGGAATAGTGAAATATGCCCAGCGACTGCTAGGGGTCTGAAAGCACCGAGATATCTTCTATCCTGTAACGCCAACAAGCTGAACGGGACGAGAGGTAGGAGGATCGCTTTCTCGTGTACGTGCCATCCAAACATGAACGATGCGAAGCCGCAGAGTGTAACCGCTCCTATGAACCTCATCGGACTCGGCTGTAGGAAAACCTTCACCAAGCAAACCAATTGCACCACTAGGGTTAAAAGGAAGGTCACTCTTGGGGGGATGTTTGGCAGCACGGCGAAGGAGGTATCGCCCACGAGGCCTCTTGTCGCGGACCCCAAGCTCGCCATGTCGATGTTCAGGTTGAGCCGGGGCGCGGCGTGGATCAGCACTCTATCCATGAAGGCGTATAGAGCCCACGCGTTCGGAGCCCAATAGGCATGGCAGAGGCCGCGGGAGAAGGGGAACAGACGGCTGAGGAGCTGAGGCATCTGGCCTATGGCGGTAAAGTACCCGAATGCCACGCCGAATATGGAGACGATGGAGACCCCGAGCTTGATACAGTTGGCAAATTGGATGTCCCATATGTTTTCACCGAGGCAGTACCTGCGAAGCAGGTAGGCGAAATAAGCAGGCGCGATGTACAGGTAGATATGTTTGAAGCAGAGGAGGATCGCGAATAGGATCCCACTGCGGAGAAGGTTGTCGTTCAGCGCATCAGTCAGGGAGAATATTAGAATCCCAAACATCATTCCGTTGTATTGGAAATGTATGTGGTCGATTATCAAGAAAGCCGGCGACAGCAAGAGCGACAGGGAGATCATGTTCGCCACCTTTTTCGCCTGCGGGGTGCTTTGGATGTTGATGAATCTCCGCAGGGATAGCACGAGGACCAGCTCACTCACGATGACGCTGAGTCTTTGAAAATATACCGTCTCGACGCTGCCATAGTTTAAGTTTTTGACTTCCAACATGCCCGTGTCGAAGAACTGCGCGAACTGCGAGAGGACCCATTCGAAAATGGCAAAGAACGGGGGGTAGTCCAATGTCCATTCTGACGTATCTTCGAGATACCACTTGGAAGGATGCAGGTTGTGGGTGATAGCTAGCCAATTGCGGTGGACTTCGAAGTCTGTAGATCTGCTGATAAGCGATTGTTAGAATCTAGAACATTTAATACATTGCGGGGGACCTGCAGACGTACTAAGCCGGTATCAGGAGCAGCTTCAGGGCTGTTGCCAGCACCAGGCACTGGTTGAAGGTGGGATGCTCGGCATCCATGTTCGCATAGGCAAAAAGGCGAGAAATCGGCTCGCTTGAATGGGATGGCTTTTGGGGGGCTTGCCGTTTCGGCGAGCTGTTAAACGGTAGACTTCTGTCGGGTCGTCGCCTGATTCCAAAGTGCCTAACGCGGATGCATAGGACGGAAATTAATTGCCCACAGTAGCTGTGTCGTCGCCCTTCGCTCCGGTATCTCCAGTCTCGTAACGTAACGGACGTTCGAACGTTGCTTGGTGTTCTTTTTTCGTGGTTGTTGCTGGCGTTTGATTTGCAGATCCAGCCAGCTTGCACTTGGCGCCCGGAAGACTGGTTGCTGGTGGTTCGTCCCTTTCTCGCACCACCATTACCCCTTCCACTTTACACTTTTCGTTTATTCGTTTTAAGATGGTTCCAAACGGGCAGACAGGCGGCCAGGGTTTGATAAGATCATCTCGGCTGGTTGGTTTGATTGTTTGCCCCGATTGATGATTGGGTTTGCCCAGGATTAGTTTGGTTAATATCCGACAGGGCGGGGACCTCGTCTGTCAAGTCAATTAACCCCAGAACGACGGGTGTTCTTTGCTCTGAAACTCCAAGCAAGCGCGTGTTTGAGGTCGTACAATGGGCAAGCCAGCAGGTTGGCAGAGTAGGCGGTCGACGAGGCGCTCTTACGGAGGGGTTAATGTTATATTTTTTTTCCCATCAGGAAAAGACTTGGTTTACGAGAAACCGATGTGATAACGGTCATGGATTTGATTCTATTTTCACAGGCGGGAGAACGGGATATTGGCTTCTCTTGCACTCTGCGTGTGAGAAGTTTGTGAAAGCCCCTCCTCTTCGATGAGGCTATAGCAGCTATATCACCCATAACATATAACTTATAACAGCTGGACCTGGATCATTAAGTTTTTTTTTTTTGACTCGGACAAGGGATTCGGGATGTGGATGTTCATGTTCAGTACAAATGTCATTCAGATTTCCAATTCGGCTCAGGCCCCTTATACCAAGGAATCCCTTGCCCTACGGGTGGGTCGACACGAGTCGCTGGGACTCTGCACAATTCTCTTCGCAGCGGGGCTCGCAGGCAAAGGGGGCGAGCCCGAGGTTTTGAAGTCTGTGGGTAGCGAATTCAAAATTAGATGGTTCCAGTATAATTTTATTCCCAACAACAGAGTTATTTAAATCGCAGGTGTTATATTAATATTATCGTCGATGGCATGATATTGGATCTGGAATTAGTCAGTTAGTCCGTCCAGTAGCAGTCCGCCGGCACACCTTCCCCGTGCTGTACTATTTTATCCGTTTGTCCTTTTTTCCTCTCATGGTCCAGGCTCTCTTCCGCTTTCCTTGCAATTGTTTTTTTTTACTCTCGTGAAATCGAGGGAACCGGAACTCCCTCCAAGGATCGTGTATCATGTATTCTAGAGAAAAATAAAAGAGAGAGACCCGGTCTTGCTGCTGTGGTCGCCTAAGCCCCGCGCAAAGACACGCTAATCAGCCGTTCGGCTGTCCAACTATGCATGTAGGCATACATAATCAAGACCTTTCTGCATAAAACCCAAAGTGGATACAGAAGGGTGAGCATGAGTATGAGCATGAGCACGTTCAGGCAGGTAGACCTAACCCGACGTAAGTAAACCATCATCGAGTTCGGTCACTGCGTCGATGATGTCCGTGCCATTGGCTTGGATTGGACCTCTCGCTTAAGATTCGTCCTTTTTGTGGTCCAAAATCTCTCTAGTCCCGCCACGAGGCCGCCTCCCTGACCCTCCTCATGGTGGTGGTGGTGGTGGTGGTGGTGGTGGTGGTGGTGGGAGGAGGATTGCTTGATTGATTCAGCGATTGATTGTTCCCGCCTCCTTGTCCATGTTCTTGGAGAAGGGAAGCAGCCCGCTACCGCAATCGTCGTACGGGCCAGCCTCGACGGTCCGTTCTCAGGTGTGTCTGAGGGCGAGAGGGATCTATCTCCTCCCTTTCTCAGTCGCAGCAGCCTGTGAATGGCCGGATAACCATTTGGTGAATGGGTGAATGAAGCTTGTGCGGGCGAGTGTGTGTGTCAGTCCTCCCTCAATTTATCCTCCGCCCACACCCTCACACACACACACCACCGCTGTCCGCCCTCTCATCCTCGTCCTTCCTCGTCCTCCTCGTCCAACCAGACGTCAAAGAGCAAACCAAACCCCGTCCCCCGTTGTAAATGAATGAGGTTCCGCTTCCCCCCCAAAATCCCCCCCAAACGCTACTAAACTCGCCCACCGCCGTTTTCTTTGTCTCTGCTGATCTTTATCTCTTCTCGAATCGTTCATCCTTCTAACTTTTGCTTCCGCCCGTTTAACGGTTTCTGGCTGTCCATCTCTCGCCTCTCCAAAGATATTGTTGATCGATAGCACAGCTCTCAAATATACCCTTCGGCGTTCCCTAGTCTGAAGTTATAGCATGGCGGTACAGGTGGACCCTTGAGCTTTCTAGCGCGGTATCAGATCACTAGCTATTAGGAAACCCGAACAGCCTGCACAGCACTGTTCCTTGCCCTGACCCTTCTCTCTCTCTCTCTCTCCTCCTCTTTCTCAATCTCTCCTCCTCCTCCTTCTTCTTGTTCTGTGCCTCCCCCATCCCGAGATTGCGCTCAAAGTAGGCTTATTTCATACTCCGGGTTTTCCGTATCGTTCGCATCGACATTCTCCTTCTTCTCATTCTCCGGTTGCGTTTTATTCCAATTTTATACGTGCTATATATACCATTTGTATCATACGAATATCAGCCCCGACAAGACCGTTAGCTTTTTGGCCACACACACCCATACGCTTAGCGAGGACCGACCTGCAGAACTCTATAGTATAGCCACAGCTGTCCGCCATTTGTTCGTCCGTCCGTTCACCTTTCCCACACACTACTTTAAATCCGACCGACATCGACATATATATCGCCGCAAAAGGGGGAGGGAAACAACTACCCGTCGATATCTTCGAAACCAGAAACAAAACAAAATCAGTGGGGCGACTTAGGGAAATCACACTTTTCGACTCTAGACCGTGATGACTGGAGTCTTCGATATGGATCGAAGTCGTAATCGCGGGAATAGGACTTTCGTGGGCTCAGAATGTGCCGTCTGTGACGAACTTCTCGAGCACACCCTGCAAGGCGAAAGGGTTCTGCAGTTCAGCTGTTCACATGTCGCCCACGAGGCCTGTTTCTACGAATACATCCGCGAAATCGACTCGCAGCACTGTCCGACATGCGATGCGCCTTTGGGTTTGGACACTAGCCGAGGTGGAAACGTGCTCGACATCGGTCCGTCATGCTTTCCCATGAAACCTTACGTTTAATTTATTTAGGATTGCCCCCCCGTACTGACTGGAAATGGCGCATCAACAGAGAAACTCAGCAACGTCGTCAAGGCTGCCTCCATCACCGAGGCAGAGAACGCTCGAAAGTACAGCCAATCCCAGCAGAGCGTCCGCCACGAAAGTTCGATAGCCTCCCAGCATTGGGATACCCAGTCTTCAGGACGCTGGGATACCGGCTCATACGCCCACAGCCACAGCAATAGCCACAGCAATAGCCATAGTCATAGCCATAGTCATAGCCACGGCCAACAGGCTAACGGCAGAAGCGACCAGAGTTATCACGGTCGTGAAAGCCACAGCAGTCGCGACAGCCGACCCGAACATCGAGATAGCCGACCTGAACATCGAGATGCCCCTCGTGTCGACACCGGCCACTGGCGCACTCCGAGCAATGCCTCGGCTGCCGATTTCCCCGAGACACCCTCTATGCGACGGCAACATGATTTCGACGTCCAAAACATGGAGAGTGTTGTCAGCCCCCGCGAGGCGCCTCAGAATCCTATCGATCCGCCTACCGTTACTGTTCGCAGCGAATTCCCAACCCTAACGAGATCGAAGGTTCAACAGGCCCTCACATGTCTCGTGACAATCGAGATTCCCGAGAGGAAATGGGTTCCAACGGGCGACGAAAACTCTACCACACCCCCTGTACCAGTGGTCCGAGGGGTAGATGATCTGTATCGGCCCCCATCTCCGAGCACTAGCAACCGTTCCGCAACCACTTATGGGAACGGTGCCAAGAATTCTGTGAACATGGAGCAAATCACGGAGGATCTGCGCCAACGCGTAGAAAACTGGCATAGTTTAGACGTTTCTCGGTACGCATATCCTAACAGCCCTTCAACTGAACAAAAAAGGGGACGCTTTCGCTAACTATCCTCCTCACAATAGCTTCGGGAAATTGCGATTGTTTGGCACAATCAAGGTTGGCAAGGATTGCCAATCGTGGCAAGAACTTGAATGTTTCCTCTTCTCTGAGATGCTTATCTGCGTCAAGGAGAAGAAGGTACCGAATTCTGGTATCGGACAATGGCAGTCGAACGGACGCAAGAAGTCTGGAAAATGCACGTTGAAAGGGTCGATCTTGATCAAAAAACATCTGAAGCAAGTTTCCGATTCGAGTTCCGCTGGTACGTAAATCTTGAGATGTTCTTGGCAAGTCAACATCAATACTGACGTGGATTCTAGATGACCACATTCTTACTCTGAATCTTTCTGTTGCTGAGCTACCTTCTTTCCACCTTCAATTCCCCAACCATTCGCAACTTGAACAGTGGCGCAGGGCGCTTTTGAACCTGAACAATGATATTCAGGAACACCATGAAGATGACCGTGGACAATCTGACCCAGATGAGGAAGTGGACGGCCGATACTCAACACGTAGGAAGGGCCACCGGGCGTCCTCTGCGAATTCGTCAATCGGCAGGGCGCAGTCCGTTGTATCCGCTCCCACAGAATACACCACATCCTCACGAATTATGCGCACCTCCCTTGCAGCTCACGTTCCCATTGATCTCGTCGTCGTCATCCCTGTCACATCGTCGATGCAAGGGTTGAAAATTAATCTTCTCCGAGATTCTTTGAGATTCCTAGTGGGCACACTGGGCGAGAAGGACCGTATGGGCCTTGTTTCGTTTGGCTCGAGTGGAGGTGGTGTGGCGTTGGTTGGAATGACTACCAAGAATTGGACCAGCTGGAACAGAGTGATCAACTCGATCAGACCTGTAGGACAGAAGAGTTTGCGGGCTGATGTCGTTGAAGGCGCTAATGCCGCTATGGACCTTCTGATGCAGAGGAAGAACAGCAACGCGATATCATCGATTCTCTTGATTAGCGACTCGTCAACTTCTGATGTAGAAGCTGTCGATTTCGTTGTTTCCAGAGCAGAGGCTGCAAAGTAAGTTACATGAACTTGGATAATCCTTGGAGTTCTTTTTTTTTGCTAATATGTCGCAGGGTTGCCATTCACTCGTTTGGCTTGGGATTGACTCATAAGCCGGATACCATGATCGAGTTGTCGACCAGGACAAAAGCGTCTTATACGTACGTGAAAGACTGGATGATGTTGAGAGAGTGCTTGGCAGGTTGCATGGGAGCGCTTCAGTCATCGTCGCATCAAAACGTCAAAGTAAAACTTAAGCTTCCCGAAGGTTCTCCAGCACGATTCACAAAGATCAGTGGCGCCTTGCAAGTTACAAAACGCGCAAGTGGCAGAGAAGCCGAAGCGGCATTAGGCGATCTTAGGTTTGGTGATAAGAAAGGTTCGTAAAACAAAAGACAGAAATCTATTTCAAGGTCGCAATCAAGCGCTAATAATTGAATCTTAGATGTGCTTGTGCAACTTGTTATCGATCCTGATCAAACGACCACTGAACTGCCTCCAGCGGATGCCTGGGAAACTATAGTCTCTGGGCTTGAGGCATTAGGTGGTCCACTTGACAGCGAGGAACAAAGAATACAAAGCATTGAAGAAGTGCCTCTTATTCAAGCCGATATTGTTTATGGTGATATCCAGCGAGAGGGTGCGCTGTCACAGTCATCGCGGCCATCGCTACTAACTATTTCGATGCTACCCGCATCGAACAGCAAATCGCGGCAGAGCCACGTCAGACCCGGCTCTCCTCCGATACCCCCACACCCTATGATCGTCCAGCGGCGCATGGAGCTTTTGACTTCGGATATGCTGTCCCGTGCTCTGACGTTGGTGTCAAGAGGCCAGCACGACCGAGCTCAGACTCTTCTTGCTGAAACTCGAACAATCTTGAGAGGCCTTGGCAAGGGCGGTCTGCCGCCTCTACCCCCTCCTCCCGGATCTGACCATGGCGGAGATATCACACCTAGTCAAGCGTCTAATTGGGATGGAAAGCTTAGCCCAACCGCTGGTATCGATACCAGGGTTGTATCATGTCTTGATGCTGAGCTGGAAGCTGCTTTGGAATGGATAGCGCATCCCGCCGTCTTTGCCAGAGACTCCCGCAAAGCGGTATTGCAAGCTATCGGTGTTATTTCTGGGCAAAGGGCGTTGACATTCAGGTAACTAATTCTCAATCCGTGTTCATGTTCTCATGTCTGACTAATTTTTACTATAGAACACCCAGCGAGTCGTACCATGCATCCCGAGTTTTTGGTATCAAACATCTGACTGCTCAAGCTCGGGAATGGCATGGGGCCTCGGAAGACCTCGCGGAAGAGGATTAAAAGTAGCAATGTGTATTCCTTCTTCATTATTATTTCCTTTGTTTGTGTATGTTGCTTGGGGCTGTTTTCTGGACTTATTTCTGTTAGGTTTCGATTAGCGGGCTATGGTTCATTCTTTCGAAGTGTTCAGGATTAACAGCATTCATATAGTATATATTTGGCATTTACAGTTCATTGTTGACCGATTCCCACCATGTATTCTTCTGTTTTTCTTCTCTCTCCATGATATCCCAAATGATGCTGCGATGTTTGGCATACATATACTCTTGTATCCTGATTTTACACTATTTTTCTCTCTCTTTCATGTGCTCTGATGGTTCTTGCATTTGGCTCGACTTTCAAATATATCGTTATCGATATCACCATTCCCTTATATGGGGTTTCAAGCTTCTTTTACACGATGACCTGCATGGATCTTTGCGTCTTCCGGTTTCAGCTCCCTGTCCGTCCATTTACAGCGGTCTACGTCAATGCATGATCTAGATTAGGGGGGGTAGCCGGAGGGTCACAAAATGTATTTTTATATATCGCATTTCTCATTTGCATTTTCACGAGCTGCGGTGTTCAATAAACGGGATTTCCTTCTGCTGGACCAGCTTTGATCTATAGATTACAAAACGAGTAGCATGGGTAACATGACCTCCTGGCTAGGCTAACGGGCCGTCTGCAAAAGTGGGTACCGGGAGAGTTGTGTTGAGTGGTCGTTGTACCTCGAAGAAGGTCGAGTCGTCCCGAGAAATTTTGGCAAAATGCAGGTTATATAAATTCAATCGCCATATAAAAATCGCAATTCACCGTTTTCGTTTTATATTGAGCATTATACACCCAATTGCAAGGCCCGGACCTGACGATGATGCTAGCCGAGGATCCGAGCAAGGCGCCAGACGGCCGAGAGGAGGAGGCAAGAGGAGGAGGTAGGAGGAGGACGGACGGGTGGTAGGGTACAGGGCAGGTGGTAGTTATGTGGCTGGGCCGTCTTACCAGGAGCAGGAGGATGCGCTGGAACGAACGAGGATGATCCGGGGTGGTCTCGGTGGGGGGGTCTCCGACAACAGCACGAAACCCTCGCAGAGTGGTCCCGAAAAAAAAATTAGGACAGCCTACCCTTCCCGCGTCGACCTCCTCGTCATCCTCCTCATCATCGCCGCTCACCTTCCTTTGCTCTCTTCTCCGCTCTCCCACATCCTCTGCCTCGCATTTTGTCGCCCTTCTCCCATCATCTAGCCGCTTTTTCGAGTCCCAAGGACACAAAAGCTTCAATTTGTATTCTTCAAGCTCTCCTGCACGGGCCTATCCTCCTCCTCCCCAACCGCAGTCCGAAGGGTGTCTCGCTTGGATCCCCTCCCGTTGCACCTGTCGACGGAGCAAAGAGTGTCTACGGATTCGAACTCGTTGGTTGGTATATCAAAACCGGGCTCCTCTCGAATTTAAAGCTAAATCCCAACGAGTACGATCTGATATAAACAACAAGAAGTTATCGACGCGCCTGCCCACCGGCTTGGTTATACCAGGTGTTCTGCGTTTGAGACATTGTTTATCTGAAGCCTCTTCGAGGCTGTTGATTTGCGCGTCAAGTTTGCCTCGCGCGGCTACTCTGAACAGATACCGATTTTCGCCCTTAGATAATTGGTTACCGCTTGCTCTGATACTTCTACACCATCAAGGTGTAGAAGTAGCAGCTTGTATTTATAAAATGGTATGTTTATATATATTTTTTTGTTAGGCGGCTATTTACAGGCAATATCACTAACGTTCAGCCATAGGTTCTCTTCAAACGGAAACCCGTGCAGTTTCTCCCAACCCCGGAGATCCACGATGAGGATCAAGAGGTATGTGGTACTATCTCTTGTTCTATGGGCTAAGCGCCGACGAGCCTAACGGTACGGCTTATCTAGGTGTGGGTTATCGACGCCACTGGTGAGATATTTACAGAGTACGACGACTATCTGGCACGGTAAGTTCCCATATCTAGTCTATTTTTTGGGTGTACTTAAGTTTCTTGGATATTAATGAAATTTGATATTAGGATGTCATTTTATAAAAGTGTTAGTTCTCTTAGTTATTTTAGGATATATGTCGCCTGCGAGATGATCCTGGAGCTAACGGCCCCTTTATAGAAACGGTTCATTTGTGAAATAACCGGTCACTCGGGTCTTGATTTCTTTGGCGCGTTAGAGAGTGAGGTATGCCACGCTCTCACAGTTCACAGTCTAGGGCCTAGACTCTAGACTGGTGCCCTGGTTAGTCATTTGGGATCGTTTATTTACTCTTTTTACTATAGCTTGCCGGATCTAAGGATGTTGAAGAGTCGTTCCCAGATGCGCTGAAAGGGCCTATATTAAAGAAGGTCCAATTTCAAACCATCCCTCGCATTGATAATCTAGGTGGGTTAACACGGTTCCGGGAGCTTTCGTATTTGTGATTTGTGCTAATAATTGGTAGTTGATCTCATATATGATGTGGGTCTACCTTTTGCGATAGATATTTGTCCTTCTCAGATTAATTCCTGACAAGAATTTTTATTAGTTTTTCAAAAGCGACTTCTTCCCGGGCGAGCAAGTTATTGCGACACTTCACAACAATGATAAAACCGAAGGTCAGATCCGAGAAAAGACGTCATTTCCCGAACAAAGGAACGCGCAAGGAGAAATATCAAAACCTGCAGTCGCCAATTACACCGTTAGTTTGATCAACCGTGGAAGTGAGATCACACTCACTGGGGACGACTTGTGCCGGGATCGAAGAATATTTACGAAAGCTATGTTGCGTGCTTTCATTAAGAACACTGTTCATCGAGAGGCTTGGAATGGCGCACCTTGGCTTGTCAAGGATTCATACGCGAGAAGATATTCGATAACCCAATCTATTCCGAAACACCTTCAGAGAGGATCAACTGTTGCCGAAAGGAAAGCCATGCTTGCAGTTAGGAAGATGCAAGCCGAGCAGGGTTTCTCTTTGACTATCGCAGGGACTGGTCCTGGATTGTCGCCTGATCCGACTCCACCGAAACCGAAGAAAGGAAAACAGAAAGATGCCGAAGGGAAGCAGTCGATACTAAGTCTCTCGAGTACGGGGATATTAAAGATTCAGACGGTCCCCGAACCACCCAAGCTACCGCCGAAGCCTGTCATTAAGTATCCAATCGAGGATTTGACGATAATGCCTTCGGTCAATTCGAAGAAGCGGCCTACGCTCAAGAGATTACACGAGGCTGTTCCTAGTAAGAAACTCTCGGAAGAAAGTGTTCCTCTTTTATTGGAGACATGGGTTTTCCTCAACGTCTACTGCGAACCATTTTTGATCGACTCTTTCACCTTTGATGATTACATCGATGCTTTGTTCTACAACGAAGACCATCAAGAATGCGCGTTGTTGGTTGAGATACACTGCTCGATGTTAAAGGCGCTTGTCGATGGGGGAGATGAAGGAAAAGTCAAGATTGCGAGTATTTTGGATCTAGATTCGGAGGACGACGAGGAAGATTCAGAAGAGGAAGAGGAAGAGGATTTGCCCATGCAAACACGAAGGTCGAGCGCTCGGTTCAATCTTTTATCGAAAGCTGCGACCAACGGACATGGTGATAACCAGAATCCTGTATGGTTGGAATTAATACGGAAACGTGAGTTTCAACATGGCGGTTGGGAAACGATAATAGTAGGGCTATTCGGCCAGATTTCTGCAAACACGCAGTTCAAGCCTTTGGCGACTGAGATTCTTCGATATTTTTCACCGTTAGGTGAAGAACCCAACCTATTGACCGCCAGAGGTCAATACCGAGATTTGGATATCAATACAAAAATCAAGATTATCCAGTTGCTCCAGAAGCTGACATTTGAGACCTCTATTGTTCGAAATTATATGGAAGAATGTGGAGAAGCTATGACAAAGCTTCGGAAAGACAAGATTGAGCACCAGAAGACCCGAAAAGTCTAGTAAGTTTTAGACCTCGGACTACAGTGAGCGAAATCACTGAACTAATGAATTCTGGTGTAGCATCGAAGAGCTGAAGACTCTCGAGGACGAAAAGCGTCAATTGATGCCTGAAAATGAGGCTTCATCTCCAGCAAGGGAAACTGAAGGAGAAGGAGACACAAAAATGAGCAATGGCTACGACACTCCCGAACTTGACAATGAAGGCGAAGATTCCGATTCTAGCCGTCCCGCAATTAGACGACCATCAAACCGAGCGGCAGAGCGAAAGAGAAAGCGGGAACAAGAAAAGGAAAAGGAAGAAGCGAACGCGAAACTGCAAGAATCTATGCAGAAATACAAGAGGGCTTGCCTTGCGGTGGATAAAGCTAAAGCTAAAATTCGACAAGAGGAAGCTGCGATTACTGAACTGGATAGTGATCTGAGAGAGTCCGATTGCGCACGGCTACGCCTGCTTGGTCGGGATAGGTTTTGGAACAGATATTGGTTTTTCGAAAGGAATGGTATGCCATATGCCGGTATCCCCACTAGTTCTACTGCCAATTCTGGCTACGCCATGGGTAGGCTTTGGCTACAGGGTGCTTCGGGCGAAGAACAGAAAGAATTTCTTGATCTAGATCGGGTAGTCAACAATGACACAAATGATGGGACGAAAGTGTCAATGTCGATCAAAGAACGTCGAAAGAAAGAGGAAGGGAACGCAGCTCTCCGAGGCCCCGAAAAGTGGGCTTACATTGACGACCCTGAAGATCTTCAGCTATTGTTGGACTGGCTGGATGTGAAGGGGGAGCGGGAACTGAAACTGAAGAAGGAGCTCGAAATCTACAAGGAATATATGTTTAGCGCCATGGAAGCTCGACAAAAATATCTTTCCCCGCCGGACTCGAACCAAGGAGGCGAGGTGGTCGTACGTATGTCGACACGAACCAAGTCTGTTGCCCAGGTCCCAGTTCAGCGATGTCTGAAGTGGAAGAATAATTTGGCCGCAGAAAGGCTTGGACACTACCATTCGGAACCACCGGTCCGAACGAAGGGTCGCAAGGGAGGGCAAGGTGGTGGTGGAGGGCCTCGCTCGTCCCGCGCCCGTTAAAACCTGGTTTTTCTAGCTTCCCGGCCCATTTTTTAAAAAATCTTCTCCATTCTGGATTCACTGCCACTCTTCGCGATTCAGAGTACTCTTCTTTTCTTTCTTTTATCGTGAAATATATAGATTTTCGGGCGTTTTTTTGAAGTGAATGCACACGGTGCTGTTTCACATTCGTCATCCCGCTTGTTTGCATGCCGCGATCGATTTGTGCATGATGATGTTGATCGTTTCCAACGGGTCTGCAACCTTGCGTTTTGATTTGCCCTGGTGTTTCGTTTCAAGGGGCGGTGGGTGGCTATCGATAGAACATGCTCAGGCGTGTACATGTACATACTGCTGTACATATTTGGCTTGCGACCACATCGTATGCGGTACGAATTTAATGAACGACCACGATGAATGATTCTGAATATATTAATTATTTTATGAATTAGTCTCTAAATTAGTTGGCCGTTTGTACCGTTGTTCGTGATATTTAAGCCGTGGCGGAGGACCGATAACTGAGCAACTTATCAATTATCGGACAGGCATGGCGATATAATATAACATTTAATCTTGAAACCCCAATCTCGAGGGCACTAAATATATCTCACGTGGCGCTTCAATCCGTCAAGGCGAGCCCGGACACCGCTGACAGAGGAAGTAACTGCCCTCCGCTCGAGCATCCCGTTGGCCAAAGCACCCCGCCACCAAGGCTGTTAAGTCCACCAAGTCCGGAGGGCAGCTGTTCGAAGGCGTCTGAACGGACCAGCCAGATCCTCTGCGGTCTCGACCGAGTTTGGACAATGCTACATTCCAATTAAACCATTCGTCCCAACTGCGTCCCATTAAACAGATTCGGCCATCGCGATCCACCCAGCTAGCTGACACCTGACAGCGCCTTCTCAGTTTAATACGAAGGCCAATTTCCTACTGCACGAAAGGGAGCATCCGCCGGTTTTGCGTTGCCAGGGGTTCGGGGTTGGGTCGAAAACCAACTCCCTCGACCTGCTACAAACTTCCCTTCGGATTACCATTCGATCACGCTCGCCTCCCCAAAGAAACGACAAACGAAAAAACAAGTTCACCACCAAAGAAAAGGAAAGAAAGAAACAAAACTAGCCCGGTATAGAAAGCAGAGGGGCCCGATATATACGTCCTGTTCGAATTGACCGAGATTCCCATCCTGAAATCCCATATCTACGATGGTACAGCAATCCAGCTAGTTCCCATTTAATGTCGCAATTCAACCGCCAAAACCTCGCACAGCCGACTGTCCCTGTACCGCGTAGGCGTAGCGAAGGGAGCAAAGACCGACAGCGGCCAGAGCTCCTGACATCTGCGAATCGGAAATCCGGGGCGTTCGGCCCATCGTTAGCTGCACCGTACAGTCCGTCGTCATCCACTTCGTCTTTCCTCAAGCAGAAGAACTCCAAAGCGGGGTCTGCATCGTTGAACAGCCATGTTCGAAGCATCTCACGCTCCGTAAACGATATATTCGCTCGCTCCAAATCTCCATCACAGGGGGACTATCTTCGAGATCCCAGAGGAGGGGATAGGGGCGCAGAGCTAAGGAGACCGCATACCGCCTCCTTAGCTAGCGGTGGCAAGTTCCCAGAATCGGATGAAGGGTCCTTTATAACGGATGCGGGGAGGTCGGCAGACCTGGTTCTGGAGGGATGGCTCAACGTAGTCAACTCGCATTATTCGAGGAAAGGTGCTCTGAAGGATGCCTGGAAACTCCATTTCGCTGTCATCCACGGCCATCTGCTCAGTCTCTATAAGCCTCCCCAGAACCTACACATTCGGTCGTTCGATGTGATGGTAAAAGCTCCGCCAAAAACTGCAACGCGGCCCCAGACAGCCCCCGATATCACTTTAGCTACTGCTGCTACCAATACACCTCCTGAAGCTTCTGCGCTACGGCACAATAAAGTGGACAGGCATCCGGATCTTGTTTTGGAACAGGATGGATCGGTTCTCAGCGGCTCTGTGGAAGCTATATGCCACGAGATACTCTTCGGCAAGAATGAGACATTTTTAAGAGCGATGCTGCTGACCCTTCCAGCTTGGACAATGCCGGAGACCGCGATTGCTACTTTCGCGGAATATGCTAAAGGAAGAAATCTATGCGGTATTCTGGAGAAGATTGTCTCGATAATTGTCAATTCGTCGTATGGATTGCTGTTAGAGACAAGATACTACGAGTCCCTACTCTTTTTGATTGAGAAGGGTATCAAACCACACAACCATCAACTCGCAACGACTTTGTCAGGAAGGGTAGAAAATAAGGTGAACAATCTAAAATCTGAACTCTTCCCGACGAATGTAGGTAAGCTAAATACGTTCCGCCCCTTCTGGCATGATCCAATGAATGGAAAATTTGCGAGGCTCAGTTTTGGTGCTAATATTTTTTTTGTTTCTGGGAAAAGGCGATGCCGATGACAAGCGACCCGCGTTGTCGCTCGCCCCCAACGAGTTTCTCTCGATACCTTCCGGTCATGTCGCACAACAGATCCACTTATTTCACAAGAAATATCTTACAATATGGAACCCTGGTACTGATATATCGTTGCTGATGGATGTCACACATGCCCTGCCCGCAGTTCATAAGAACCCACTTGTCTTCACGTCTAATGCTATTCACTTTCTCGGTGAAAAGCTATGTACCGACATCCTTATGCCGAATCATTCGCATGAGTTCCGAGCATCGCTGCTTTCGCATTGGATAGACGTTGGCCGCATTCTTCAGGATTTGGGGGATATGGTGGGCTGGTTCGCTGTTATTATGGCGATACTCTCGCCTGCAATTCTACGACTTCAGATGACCTGGCAGATGATTGAACCTTCTAAACTTAGAACAGTGGTGGAAGAATGGGTGCCTGTCATGCTGGATCTTGAGCGACGGAAATTCGAGTTGAATACTGCCGAAGCGGTCCGTCCCAGCGTAATGGCTCCAGGTGGCGGTGCGGAATCCATTGCGGTCCAAGATATAATACCATATTTTGGCGATTTGTGCCATTCACTCCAAGAAACAGAGAGGCGCGACAACAAGATAAACTGCAAGAAGCTTATCGAAGGTTATGATGGAATTGAAGCTGGTCTCGAAAGATGGAGCCGGTACCCCGAAGAAAAGAATATTCCTGGACAAGCAATATCGGTTTCGAAATTCAAAGAGGATCCTAGGATACAACAATGCTTACGTTCTCTGAACGATAACTCTAAAGCCATATCAGTGTACTCTTCAGCTCTTTTCCAGATGTCTCTCACGGCGGAAAAGCCCAACACGGGGGTTTATGTGCAGCCGCATTATCATCAAAAACCGCCTCTGAGTACTGGAACTAGTATCCCGCTTGCTTTTACTGAATTATTGCCGGGATTTTCGCTTTTCAACTGGGAAGATACTTTGACAATTGCTGAAGCGTTTGGGAAGAAACATTTTAATGCTAGCACGGGAAACCTAGCTGTGATTGACATGGACAATGACCCGATGCTCACATCGCCGAGTCCTCATACACCAGCCCTGCGGCGCACGCGCTCCTTCCCACCTCCTCGCGCATCCGCGAAGACCACTGGTTATAATACATTAGATGTCGCCACCCATGAAAGAACGGCTGGGCTGCAAAGTAAAGATAATACGATGTTGCGCGCGGTCCGAGATGTTTTGGGTGTTGACGAACAGAGTTTCTACAGTAAAGATGGGGAGCTTATGTTGAAAGCGGACGTGAATACTGATGTGGCAGGATCTCGGCCGTCGAGTTTGATTGAGCATGGCCGCCGGCCTTTGAGCATTGCCTCCGGGCATGCGGAAGGCGGTGAACGACCGAATTCATTTTTAAACCCTGCCAGACAGAGTTCTAAAGCCATGAATGTAGTGACAAAAGGCGGTACACTAGAAAGGCTTGTCGATATTTTGATACTCGGCGTCCAGGACTTTAGCACAAGGATGTTTGCTCGGAGTGAAACTGGAGAGAGAAAGGATGTCGCTGGGTTTGGTATGGATGAGGAGCTCTTTATCATAACTTTCCTGGCTACATTTAGAAGGTAAGACGCCTGTTGCAACAGTTGATTTGCCTAGAACTTCTTTACTAATGTGCTTGTAGTTTTTGTCTACCCATTGTATTGTTGGAATATCTTAAAAAGAGGCTACTAGGAGCTCGTTCTGCTGCAAAACTCTCGGATAAAGTTGACGAGGACGATGTATTTCCTGACTGGACCGGTTTATACCAGGATAAAGACGAGATTCTCGACTGGCCGATGGTCGCTAGGATACATATTGGTGTCCTTCGCGTGCTTAGCTTTTGGGTTGAAGAGTTCTACATTGATTTCCATGGAGATCTGTCGTTGAGGGATGCTTTTCTCGAATTCGTTTCCATGCTCTCGAGAGAGTTCACAATGTGGGACAATCCACCTTCTAACCACGAGGAGCTGCCAGATCTGATCGAGCATGTATTCAACCTCTTTGAGGACGTCAGAGAGCAGTTTGAGAGATGCTTCTATATCCCGCTTCGGCCTTCATCTAACTTTCTACCCCCACCTTCGTTATCGGTACCGGTTCATTGCCCTTTGAAATATCTAGAGGAGTTCATCGATCAAATCGAAAACCAATGCAGGCGAGCATTTCAAGAGATTCGACTGGTCGACTGGATGATCACATTTGAGATCTTGGAAATGCAGTCTACCGAGCTCAATGGCTTCCTAGTATCAAAGACAACACTGCAAGCGTTTGAGGATGAGGACATTATTCAAAATGTGTTTATGATATTGAAGAACTTGCCAAGAGTTGACGCCAACGAAACTGTGTTCCACAGCTTACCGCCGCCTATTCGAGCTTTTGCGCAACTTCAAACAGATGTAACGAATACGATAATATCTATGGTCGCAGATATCCGCATAAATGCGGATGAGAGATCACAACGGATATACTCGCTTCTCAGGTGTATCGCAATCTGCCAGCGGAGGATGTCTGCGCTTGACGTTTATGAAAATGCCACTAGTGCGGGATCTCGACAATCTGTCCCGTCATTTGTCGGAAATGCGATCGCAACAGCTCTTTGCTCGCCAGAGAGTAGATTATTCGCACACGCTTGGGGTTTGGCTGGAGAATTGGCCACTGGTCGAAATTCGGATCTTGACACGTTGCAAAATGTGATCCCAATACTCAACGAGGAGAGCAAGGCGTATGGACCGATGACTGTCTGCCCGTCCTGGCTCCTAGATCGTATGCTCGAGATCATTTGCAACGTGCCTAACATGCTCATCGAAAATAGCCGACTCATTAACTTCGACAAGAGGAGATATGTCTTTAATTTAGTTAGTAATTTCTTCGACGTCGACCCGAACACGCCAAACATCGGAAGCTCAAATGAAGATATAACATCGAATGTTGGGCACGATAGACAAACACCCAGCCGGTTAGGCCGCCCTCCAGATAGGAAACAGTTGAAAGAATTCGCCTTTAGGGAAAATGCAGCAACGCGATCCAATAGAACCAAAGTGTTCTCAAGACTCGTTCAAAAGGAGCACGATAAGAGAAAGCGGGATACAAAGTACCGCGAGAGTGTTGAGAAGCAACATAGGGGTCAACTGAAGGCTTCCCAAAAGCAAGTTAAAGCTTCTTCACTTCGCGCAGATCCGGCGTCGGAGAAGAAGTCTGGCCGTCGTCTCGCTGTGAACACGCTTTTCAAAGCAGTTCGCCCGATATCCATGGCAATATCCTCCACATGGACACCTCCAACGTCTAGCAGGATTGTTCCTCCAGCGGAACTGCCTGTTATTCATAGTTCGAGTCTTAGGACGAAGCCTGTTATAGTAATTGACCTCCACCGACTGGCTGGCGTGCATTCGTCGCCGTCGTTTCGCCAACGGCAGATATGGAAGCTGAAGACAGATGACGGACTCAGCTTCCTCTTCCAGGCGACTGGGTCTGAAGACACACAAGCCTGGCTTCATTCGATCGAAGCTGTAAGTGGAGAGATTGTGAATACCGACAACGAAGAGGTGATGGAGAGTGGCATGGCCTCAGCCCCGACGGTGGTGGTTTCGCCTTGTGAGTTTTGATATTTATCCTTATTAGTAGCATACGGCACTAATACAAGTGTAATAGCTTTTGGAGTTTCATTGGAGAAGCTCTACCAAAGAGATGGCCTCAAAGTTCCCTATGTTGTGGAAATGATGCTTGGTGAGGTCGAAAGAAGAGGTATACCCCACTTTTACGCTTTCTATAAATAATGACAGCCTACTGACCCTGAAACTATAGGTCTTGATGAAGTTGGTATCTACCGAGTTCCAGGGGCTACAAGCAGCATTGGTGCACTCAAAACGGCTCTTGATTCAGAGGTCGACATCCGCATGGACGATGACCGGTGGTTTGATATTAACGCTGTTGCGGGTTGCTTCAAACTCTTCATGAGGGAGATGCCAAACAACCTTCTTTCATCGGAATTCTTAGAGGAGCTCAAGGCGATGCCAGGTATGTATTTTTTCTTAATATTCATTTGGAAGCGTAGACTAATTTATATTTATGGTTTAGCGGATCTCGAGGAGGCAGACAAACTCGAGTACTATAGGAATGCCTTCACCAAGGTTCCCCCATGGATATACTTCTTCCTACAGCGATTTTATAGGCATTTGCACTTGTGAGGAACCAATCCCCCAATACTTCCTGCTGAAATACCCTATATTCTAATCTGTGATTGACTAGGATTTCTGAAAACTCTTATGTTAACAAAATGAACACTGTTAATCTTGCTATCGTGTTTGGAATGGGAATGGCAAATGACGGCAGTGGCACTATGGGCTTCAGCCCAGACTTTGGCTACTTCCAGCAGATGGTGCGCAATTGGATCACACATGCGGAGGCTATCTTTCCTGATCCGCCGGCGGAGGAAATACCAGAGTCGCCGTTTATTCCCCAAGACGAATTCCACCACCATCCGTTTACGATCCCGGTTATCGTGGAGACAAATGCGACGGATGATACCTAGTTGGGATTGAGAATTAAATGTAATACGCTTGAAGGAAAGGGAACGGGTGAGGGAAGGCGATGGGTATTCGGTTCATAAATTTTATATTATGCTTGTAAAGATCAAAAAACTATAGAACTCTTTTAATATGCTTTTATATCAAAAGCCAATCCGTGGCTGCAGTGCCACTTGTACATTTTCTCGTTTGTTGTGTATAGTTTTGTTTCAGAACCTGGAGGGAACAGAAACTTGTGCGGGAACACAAAAAACATGGTCTTACGATTCAATTTTACCATCACTTTGCGATGAGACGAAAAAAGAATTTCGAATAGGACGTAGACCGCACGCGGAGCGGCAATTGCTCCACGATAACGGCCGACGAGGATGTTGGCATTACATAATTCCTTTTCAATGCGAAAGGGTCGGGCGTGACCAGCTGATGATGTTGTGTGAACCGACCCGTTAAATTAACCCTGCAGGATGCAGTGCGCTGCAACCACCAGCATGCACACTCGTATTTCTGGAGGCTTGGCCGCGATTTCTTACGGTCAAGAACCCCGCTTTCGGTTCCATGCAGGGCCGGGTGGAAAAAAACGAGACGATAAATTTAGTGTGCGACGCTTGCGACGGTTTGTGACATGGGATATATTATAAATCCTCAAAGTTACCCAGTTTGCTGTCGTCGTGACACAATAACGTTTCCTCGTCGGCCCTGTCCGTATACAATCGCTTGCCAGAACACTCGCTACCTGAAAGCCGACATTCGCTTTTTTAATTCGGTTTAATATTTATATCAATCCGAACTTACATTCGCTATAAACTCCATTATGTTGTTCGCACGAGGCTTTCTCCCCGCGCTCTTTGTGGGCTCCGTCGCAGCGGTAGCGCTGCACCCTAATAGGCGGGACTACGAAATTCTGACGACTTCTGAAGATACGACTTCTTCTTTCCTCACATATGCAGCATATAATAGCACTCCGCCGTATACAAATCCTAATACCCAGCCAACGTATGGCTCACCACCACCTTACGAAACTCCGATAACCTCCACTACCACATGCTCTACTACTTCAGGCTACGTTGTGTACGTTACGGTTACGGCAACTGCGCCAGACGTTACCACGACGGTCATGATTGAGATTACCACTAGTTATTATACACCCCCGGCTACGGAAAACACCACCACGACAGCTACTTCGGCGACCACGTCAGTACAGCTACCGGCACCTACTTATATCCCATCTAGTTCTTTGGATTTACGTCCATCCTTTGGATTGATGGCATTTGCTTTGGCATTGTTTGTACTCTGAAGCGTCTGAGATGAACAATTAATAAGAGAAGAGAGTTGCAGGAAATAAATTTCATTACGATTGCTGCTACTTGCGACTTGCTTGAATTTCCTTAATGAGTTTCATGAGTTTCACGGGAAATGATTATCTATACTAATCACTGGCAAGGAGGATGGGGTTAAGTCTTTTTTTTTTTTTTTTTTGAAAACGAGTGATCTGTAATTCGATACCCGTTGGAAGAAAGTAATAGAAAACTATGTCTAGGATTTACAAGATCCCTTTGTCCATATCAGATCAGAACTTCATTGGCGGTAATGAAATATAAATATATATTTATATATATTTATTTAACTTACATGCAATCCGAAAAACTCTAGTCTTTAGTACAGACACACCCTCCTTTTCTGAATTCGCCACTTTGACAGTCTGACTTACTATCTTTCTCCGATTGCTATGTGCTAAGCGATTGTTGAACTTCGAAACCGCTCAACTTAATTTGTGATGAGAACCGGGGTAGTGGTTCACTCACTCAGAGGCGTATGGATTTCTAGTTTTAAACCATATGGGAACTTCTAAAATACTCTAATAGCCTCATGTAATTCTAGCTGAAGACACTGCTGGCACTCCAGAGAAGGTTATTGGAAATTATTTGGGTTCCCAGTCCGCACTGGAGTTGATAGTTTTTCTAAGGTGGAGAGGCGTCGATTTTGCCGGTATCAAAATAGGCCTCGCAGGGTAGTCCTAGTTGTCGTAGGTTTACTCTAGGGTGAACGGTGGGCGAGTGGTAATGAAATTGCAAGCACTATAGATGCAAGTATCCACCAAAGTCTGACCCAGGGTATGCTTTATCATTATTTCAGGTCCCATAACTGCCATAGTCTGATATGATATCTGAGATGCGCTTATATAATTATAACAGCCTACATACAAATATCTTGGTCTGTAGTATTCAATGTAGAAATTATAGACAATGTGTAAGGCAGTAGTTTATCTAGTAAGTGCGAAAACCTAAACCTATAATTATCAACAGGCACCTGAAATACCCGATTTTCGTTACGCAGGATCCTAGGATCCCATAGGAAACTGTTAATATAGTTCAAGAGAAGCAACCCACGATTACGAATTAAGCACGAACAATAGGTCGCTAAGTGGTCGATGTTATATAAATTTGCAAATACAGGGCTCTATTCAGAGATCGGAAAAGAATTTTTGTCGAAATTCTGCAGATCGCATTCTGCAGATCTTGATCGAACTCTCAATGATTCAGGAAACAGCATGAATTCAAATTAATTACCGTGGTAGTACCTTCCGTGTTGTATCCCCGGCTAGCACTAGTATTTATCTTTTTTGCTTCCTTTTCATCAATTAAAAAATAGTTGTCAGCAGATCTTCGATTATTTTCTTGTTTTTATCAGAGAATATCTGTTCCGTATTATGCGTTTTTTTAACATATCGAAGTGGCCGTAAGGGTTGTAGAAGCTACGTGTTGTTGCGTGTCATTTCCTTTCCAGGTAGAGTAACACAAGACTTGTTCCATTTTGGTTTGCTCCAACAAGTGGTTTTCTACCCAAGACCTGGAGATATCTTACCATGAAGCCACTAGATCCAAGACGTCTCATTTTCAAACAATGTATGTAGCACAATGTTTTGATTCCTGAGAATTACTTGATTTCCTTTGATCTAGATGTCGCTTACTCCGTGAAACGTTTTGCCACTCACTTGTTTACTCGATTGATAAGCTTTGTGGCTCTTCGCACCCGATACCGGCACACCCGGCAGCGTATCCTGTCAAGAAGAAATATCGTCGTATGATGTTGAAAATAAAGTGCATTATTCAGCACATATGCTGTGTGTTTTAAATAGTAAAAAATCGATCCCTAAGCAGCATGAAAAAAATAAAGAGAATTTCTCAAAAAAAGGAAAAAAGATCGTAATTTTTGTGCCACCAGGGAAAATCGGTGGTGAATAAATCCCGTCCGTCCAAATGTTCATGAGAGAGAAAAAGGATACATTGAAATCGAAAATAAGGATAATAGAAATACTTTATCATAATATTGAACACGGAAAAAGAAAAAGGAAACCACAGCTGTATAAAAGAAACAACCCGCCAGACCTTACCGTTCTTACGACCATTTTTGTGTTTTTTGCACGTATGCGCCCCGCATATCTGACAATCTCAAACTCCGGTGTGGGAACAAAAATCCAAAAAGCAGATAGAAAAAGAAAGAAAAAATCCAAAGAAACCTAAGCTCCAGTTGAACGAAGAACGCTAATAACCAAATGCCTGTTTTGTAGTCAAGCTGAATGGGTTTTTTTGAGGGAAGAGACTCGGAGGTGTGTTCGTATATCGTGATAATCCATCATGAACCAAATGCAAGAGAAAACTCCTGAAAAACAAAATTCGCTGTTTTACGTATCCATAGAGGCAGCGAATTGGGTATTTATGTCGTCTTCCATGGGGACATCATCATATATTGTGTCGGACTCCGCGGGACTGTTAGCTCTGTAAGCCTCAGCGAACGCCTCTGGCGGAGGGGAGAAGGAGAACACCTGATAAAATCGTGTCAGTAGTGCTTGAAAAAATTAAAAATGAGACCAATGTACGAACCTCCATTGTTGTCCTGCCACCTCGAGATGCTAGAATGACAGCCTTCTCTTCTTCGAAAGCCACTCTCCAAACAGCCTCTGCAGGGCTCGAGAGCTCGCGGACGAGAGTTCCAGTCCTCAAATCCCAGATTTTCACTCGGCCATCGCTCCCGCCGCTCACAATGCGGGTATCATCAAACTGGAGCGATGTTACGCTATTATCGTGAGCACCGAGTCTATGAACGCATTGCATCTTTTCCAAACTCCAAACACGGACGGAGCCGTCCGAGCCACCGGTTACCAGGGTTTTCTGGCGCATCTGAAGCTGACCAACTAGCGAGGTGTGTCCTTGGAGGATCGCTTGGCAGGCACTGTGAATGCAAATTAGCAGAAGCTACTGAAGGCATTTGTTGGTAAAAGACTTACCCAGTCTCTACATCCCAGATACGGACGGAGGTATCTAAGGAACCGGTTGCAATTCTCTGACCATCGAAAGCGATGGCGTAAATCTGGCTGAAATGGCCAGTGAGGGTTCGGAGGCAAACACCCTGCGATATACTCCATATCTTGGCAGTTGTGTCGTACGAGCCGCTGACTACATAATCACCACTGATTTCTAGGCACCTAACACTAGCTTGGTGACCGACGAGAATGTTAAGGCAGACTCCCTTTTCGATATCCCAGATTCTCAGGGTAGTATCCCGCGAGCCGGAGATGGCGGTTTTGGAATCGCTCATCTTGAGGCAGCGAACTGTGGATGTATGTCCTCGCAGGACCTGATTGCATTGTCTGAAGGAGCGTATTAATATATAGTTGTTATATAAAAAATATCAACAAGGAAAAACCTACCCAGTAGCCATGTTCCATACGCGGACGTCTCGATCGCAGCCGCCGCTCACGAGTACGTCGTCCCAGGGGACCATAGCCCATACTCCCATGACGTGTCCGGACAATGTTCGAAGGAAACGACCGTCTTCGGCAAAGACATGGATTTTGGCATTGTCGAGGGCAACGACGATATAGTTTGGAGTGAGGTGGAGGGAGGTGACGACTCCTTGATCGGGCGTGATATGCCTGGCAATAGCCTTTCCTCCGCTCCTCCACGCTGTCTCGACCATGTATCTCTGTTTGAAGTGAGACTTGTAGCTGATCGGCTTTGGCCGTCTCCTGGGGAGGGAGTAGTGAGAGGTGATTTCCGAGGTGAAACCCGAGTTCTTTGTAGTCGTCTGAGGGCTGACGGGGTCGGTCATTGGGTGGTCGATGGTTGCGGAGCGGAAGGCGGCAACTTGGGAAGGGCTATGATTGCTGAGACGCCTGTAGCTGTGCTTCTCGCAGAGCTTCTTCCATGTGAGGTCGTCATTGAGCAGGGCGTGCCACTGCTTGGAGACCTGGGAGGCTCTGGCGAGGGTTTTCGGGTCATCGATGAAGGAGAGGACGCGGAGGCAGAGCTCGTTGGGGAGGGTCTTGAAGGGATCCTTCTTGAGTCTGGGGGAGACGTAGTTGAGGACGAAGCTGAGCTGCTGGGAGTCGCAGAGGTTGAGGATCTCCGCGAGGAACCTCTGCTTCTCGGAGGTGTCGAGCCTGAGGAAATGGGGGCGGGCGTCGCGTAGGAAGGTATCCTCGTTCGCATTAGCGGTGGACCAGGTGGGTAGCCGGTGGATCTGCGGGGTGGGACTGGGGGCCGGGGTGGGAGGGCTAGCGGGAGCCGAAGGGAGAAGGTTGGAGATGTTGGAGACCATCTGGCGGGAAGGCGTGTGCAGAGGACGAGGGGACGAAACCACCTCGTCGCTTCGAGGTATTGCGGCCATAGTACTATCTGTATTTTTGTATTACCCCGCCTATAAGAAAGAAACTTCCATGCACTATCCTAATTTTTCCTTTTTTTTGAATCCTTTTACTTCAAAACGAAAAAAGTTTTTCTTCTGTCCCTTATGCTATATTATGCAATTTCCACGGATACCAAAGACCAGCCTCTAAGATATTGAATATGGGGTACTGAAATTGATGGAAAGTGAGTGTTTGCTAGAGAGAGGAAGTGATTTTGATTTGGAAGGAGTCGAGATATCTGGTGAAGAAAGGGCGAGGACACGAGCTCTGTTGGGAAGGAGACAAGGGGAGCTCGGGGAGTGGAGCAGCTTTTATTGTTTGACTCTGGCGGAAGGCGGCTAGTCGGGCAGGAATCGAGACGGAACCCGGGTTATCGGTGATAAGATGGGAGAAGTCTGTCGGCAGAGACGATGTCGAGGTGTCGTAGATGGGAGAGGAGGAGGAGGAGAGGGAGAGGGAGAAGAGGAAGAGGGAAAAGGTGGTGGTGGTGGTGGTATCCTTGGTGGTTGTAGTAGCGGTGTGGTGGTGGTGGGAAAGAGAGGGAAGAGGGAAAGAGGAGGAGGCCAGCCACGTCCGTTCCAAGCAGACGGGTTGTGTTGCGTCGACGGAAACAGCAGGCTCTCCCAAACGGCTTAGCTGCTGCACCCGAAACAGACTCCCTTTTTATGGACGGCCGTCCTGTCGATAGATAATAATGACAAGAAGAATAATATTAGTAGGAATCGGACGCTGATGCTGAGGAACGAAGACCCAAGCGAGGGAGACTGAGAGTGAGAGAGAGAGAACAAAAGCAGGGATGCGGTTGATGCTGGCTGCCCACCCGGCGCCAGTTATAATTAGCTGGTTGGTCGGTTGAACACTTGCTGGCTGGCTGGCTGCTGGCTGGCTGGCTACGTCGACGGGAAGAATGCAGACGAGAAGACCCCGCCCAGGAACAGAACAGAACGAAGTCGAGATCAGGAACGAGAATGAGAAGAGAAGAGACGGCCGAGAATGGGCGTCTGAAAGCAGGAGGTCTTGACGAACGTGGTGCCAGCCGGCGGACACTTGTTCTCCGTCTCAAAGATCAAGTCGCCCGTTTGGGCAGCCCGGCCTAAACCCGCCGGATGATTTCATCTTCTCGTAAACCAAACCAACCTCACAACCAACCAACTCGCCCAACAACACCATCACCACCGCCATCTCCACCGCCATCTCCACCTTCAACCTTCACCTCACCGTCCTCTTATCACCACCACCGTCTTCACCACACGACTACACCTGCTCAGCATGTCCTCCCCCGGCGGGACCCTCATCCCCGACCTCGAGGCCGCTCCCTCGCCTGCACTCTCCGCGCCCGCCGCGCCCTCGCCGTCGTCCTCCTCCTCCAACCAGGACCGAATCATCTCCCATCTCAGGTTAGGCCTCATTTTCACACCTCATCATCACCTACACTCTTGATCCTGCCATCACCTTGCCATCATCTCCATCATGTAGGTTTTGCACACTGCACCACTCCTACTCTTTTTGTTGTAAAAATTTCCATTCGATATTGAAAACCCCTCACCGCACCATCATCATCATCACCACTACCCTCAAATATATATTGCAAACCCGGGCGGTGCGGGACGACGACCTGCCGCCTGTCTTGTCCCACTGCTATTCGTCAAGCTTTTCCTTTGCGTTCAATGTCGTGCGGCGGGACAGGGAAGCAGAAAAAAAAAACTGGATAAGAACCTGCATGCTGCCAACCCATACCCACATGCGCCTACATACATATACCTACATCCCTCACTCCAATTCATCCACCTCTTTTTCCTCTCAAAAATCCTTCCCTCTGCTCCCCTCCTAATTTTTCTCTCTCTTATCTAGCCATGCCAACTAACACTTCCCGTCGCTCTTCTAGGCCCCTCGAACCTCCCACCGGCCTCAAACGGAAAGCCATCCAGAGCCTCGGCTCCCACACCCTCTCAAAAAACGTCAGCAATGGCGCTCCCGGCGGCAAGATCGGCCCCCAGCGGACCACAAAGAACATCCAGAAGCTGAAACTCCTGCCTGCCCCGGACGACGGTGAAGGCGAAGAGGAATCCGGCCGCGATGTCTACTCCCAAGTCACCCGCATAAAGGACTCTACCGCCCGCCGCGACGCCGAACGCCTAGGCAAAGCCGAACGTGCCCACCTGCCCCGCACCACCGCCTACTGCACCGCTGGCAAGTATAACATGGAGGGCCTCATGAAGTTCCTCAAGTCGAAAGCCACCACCCGCGGCTCCAACCCCAAGCAATTCGACGAATGCATCTACACACCCTTCTCTTACCTCTACCAGAAGCGAGTACGGGAGCAAACGGAGCAGGACCTAATTGACTTCCAGGAATTGACAATGTCCGAATCCGCCACCGCCGCCGTCGTCGGCCCGCAGAGCCCGGACAGCCCTACCATGGACCGTGCCCAGGGCTCCGGCGACGCCCTCTCCTTCGTCGACACACACCTGATCACCCCAGAAGTTTTCCTATTCGAATACGGCGTTGTGGTAATCTGGGGCATGACCCTCCAGGAAGAAAAACGCTTCCTGAAGGACATCGCCAAGTTCGAGATGGAGAAGCTCGGTGAGGAGGACGTCCAGGTCGAAAACTTTAACTTCTACGTCACCTCCTCCTACCAGCCGCGGATATACAACGACTTTATCACCCTTAGCGCCGGAAGCAGCTACATGGTCAAACTCAGTATCAGCCACGCCATCGCGCAGTCCGTAAAAATCTCCCTCTACGAGGACCTGGTCGACAACACCATCGAAGACACCAAATCCATCCCGCAGGACGTGGCGTTGACTGGAAAGGTCCGCATGAGCAGGCGCAAAATCATGATGCATATCGGTGACCTGTTCATCCTGCGGATAAACATCAACTTGCAGGGCAGCGTGATGGATTCGCCGGAACTCATGTGGGCCGAACCCCAATTGGAGCCGATTTATCAGGCTGCGAGGTCTTATCTGGAAATCAACCAGCGGGTGTCGCTGTTGAATCAGAGGTTGGATGTCATTGGTGATCTTGTAAGTTTTTTTGTTTGTGATATCATATTTTTGCCACAATACCGTTGTCGATTTTTCTCGATATTTTGGCGTGAGGAATGCTAACTCTATTTTTTTAACAGTTACAAATGTTAAAAGAACAACTCTCACATTCGCAGGGCGAACGCCTGGAATGGGTTGTTATTATCCTCATTGCCGTCGAGATCCTTGTCGCATTGGTAAACGTTGCAGTCGACCTGTTTGCCAGCGTTGACTGAGAGCTTGCTTTTGCAAATCGTATTTATTTTCCTTTTCCTTTTTTTTCTTTTCTTCTAGTGCACTTTTCTGGGGGTATATAAAAAGTTTTCCAGGTGTTTTGAATTTCTTGTTTCGTCACTATTGAAGACTAGCAGGGACCTTTCTCTTCTCTTTATTTCTTGTGCTGAATATAGCAACCCTTACTCGTAATAGCTCTTATTTAATTATCTGTCAATTCCTTCTCCCTCCTTCTTTCACCTTTGTGTTTCTTCCTACAGAACTTTCCACCTTATGTTTGTCTTAGTTTTGCGAGCATTTCGATTTTCTTCTGCGGGCCGGTTTGTAGAATATACGGAAAGGTTATAAAAACGGAAATAAAATATTTAATATACGCAACGCCACCCTCCTTCGTGATATTCAACTCTAAGTTGAGATACCTCCATAGATTACAATAAATACCATCTTTTATTCGTTTTTGTTGTATCAAATTTTAAGAATATCAGCATGGAACCGCTTCACCACCCTCCATCTATGTACACAACATGGCATGACACTGGCGTGACACTGGTATGACAAGACACACTCAAGGTTTAGACGTATATAAACCCCCCCAACCTCTGTAAACTCTAGAAAGAATTCAAGGCCCATTATTTTACTCCTTGTAGTAGAAAGTCTCCTCGACAGTTCGTCCACGCATCCAATCCGGCTCCGATCCGCGGGTGTAGATGTCCTCAAACAATATCCGGTTGGTGTTATCCGGTGTCGGGGCGGCCTCAGCAGCAGCGACCTCAGCGTCAACTGCCTCCTTGACTTCCTTCTCGATATCCTTGACCTCCTCCTCGGTCAGGATGCTCCAGTCCATCAACTTGTTGCGGAGACCTTGGATCGCGTCCTGATTACTTCGCATGTATGAGACTTCCTCACGGGTCTATTAAAAATATCTATGTCAGTACTCTTTTTTTCTTTCTCTTTCGATATTGTAGAATGCTAGGTTCAGTGACGTATATAACATACTCTGTAAGTAGTACCGGGATCAGACATGGAGTGACCGCCGTATCTGTATGTGACGAACTCCATGACGAGAGGGCCCTTGCCGCTAACGGTGTACTCCTTTGCCCAGGCGCAAGCCTGCTTGACGGCAAGGACGTCCATACCGTTAACCTTTAAACCCGGGATATACTGGCCACGCTTGTAGTACTCGGTCAAAGCACTGCTCTTGTTGGCGGCGGTACCCATACCGTATTTGTTGTCTTTATATCGTCGAACACCTCGTTAGTTCAGAATTCACACCTACAACTAACCCCCCACCCCATCAAAAATCTGGTTCATATATACGTACTCTCACAGCCAAAAACGATTGGAATACCCCACAACTTGGCCATATTGAACGCCTCAAACACCTGTCCCTGATTCGCCGCGCCGTCACCGTAGAGGGCGAACGTGGTATTCGGTCTACCAAGGTACTTCATGGCGAACCCGATGCCCGCGCCGACGGGCACCTGCGCGCCGACGATACCATTACCGCCGAAGAATGACTTGGTGAACATGTGCATGGAGCCGCCCTTGCCGTAGGCGATGCCCTCGCGGCGGCCGAGGAGTTCCGCGATGATCGACTTGACGGAGGCGCCGCGCATGTACGCGAAGCCGTGGCAGCGGTAGGCGGTGATGATCTGGTCGTCTGGGGTGATGGCTTTTTCCATGCCGACGGCGACGGCTTCCTGGCCGGTGGAGAGATGGCAGAAACCACGGATCTTGCGTTCTTTGTAGAGTTTGTCGGCGGCCATTTCCATGCGTCTGTGTTCGAATTCATTATAACAGTCAGCACATATGCTTATACCCGCACAAGATTATATTATATTATAATTATAATATAAATGTAGCGTGTTAAAAGGGCGGGGTTTTTTTTTAGAATTACCTGACGGCCACCATGTCTCTGTACATGGCCCTCAGCTCATTCTTGGTGGTCTTGAGCTCTAACGAGGGAGCCTCGATCTCGTATGATTCGAAGCTGTTGTCCTGCAAGCTGACGGTGATTGGCTTATCGTCTTCCTATTTGTCCCGAAACGGATTGTGAAAAAATATAAGCACTCCATTGCAGACGTGATAAACCAGTCGGTTTGTACTATTATCTCATCGGGGATGGGTATTTTGGACGCACAGGCTTGGCTTCAGTCGCCATGGTCCTCAATGGGACGAAGGCGAGCGGTTTTCGGGAGGTGCTTCTGAGAGCGCCCAACGCCACCCTGCGAGACTGGGACGCCAGCATCGTGGATGATGTCGAATGGATGACGGGAAGCAAAATATTGGAATGGAGAAGAGGGAGGTGACGGAGGATGTCGAGATGCCGTATCAATTGGGGGTCAGAGGAGGCGAGTGTGAGGTGAGGTGAGGTGAGGTGAGGAGGGCGGGAGCGGATTATTCGTCGACGGCGTTTTCTCCCTTCGAAACGGGAAACGGAACGGGAATTTTGGCTGTTCTGATACGTGGGACTCGTTTTGTTGGGCGCCCGGCTCTGGTTGGCTGCTGGCCCGAAAAACTCGGCAGAGCTCAACCACTTTGCACAGGCCCGGCATCCCGAGCCCGGTTGCCTCCCGAGAATGCCGATACGTGAATACAGGCTGATATATAAGCTGTTATAGTTGATATTGTGGTTGGGTATTCTAAAGTAGCTAATTTACATGGCATAAAAACACCGAGAACGCCGAAGGTTGCGCACGCGCTCAAGCAGTCGGGCTTATCGTTATTGCCCACGCCCGCAAAAAAATAAAATAAAAAAAATACAAATCTCATGCTACTGCTATTTATTGACGGGGCATCTGGTTCTGCTGTTGCTGCATCGCGGCCGCCAGTGCAACCAGGGCCGGATCGAACCCGCCAGGAGGCGGGGGCGGAGGCGGGAACGCTCCCAGACCCGGCAACCCAGGCAATCCAGGCAAAGGCAAAGCGCCTCCGAGATCGATGCCAGGAAACGGCGGCATGATGCCCGGGTGATTGATAGGCGCCGGACCAGCTCCCGGTACGGGCATCTGTTGATCAACCAAATAATCATCATCGTCCGCGTCTTCCTCCTCTTCCTTCTGGATCTGTCTCCTCTTCCCCTTTTCTCCCGGATTGCGTGAATCGTACGATCCTTCACCGGTGTACTGTCTATCCGAGAACGTTTCTACCTCCCCGACCCTCGGGCGACCCCAGAATCTCGTGCTACGATCATTGGAACCCGTGCATAGAATGTGCCCCAGAGGGTGGTATTCCATCGACCAAACAGCATTTTCGTGCGCATGAGGTACCGACACTGCGGCTCGCACGATGCTCACGCTACCTCCACCGGAGGAAGTGGAAAGTTCATCGAGAATGAAATGTCGAACGGAGCCGTCTAGGGATCCGCTGCTCAGAAGCGACGGGATTGTCGGATGCCAGGCTAGTGACGAGACCTCCTTCTCATGGTCTCTAAGGATACAGAGGTCCTTCATGGTTCGTAGGTCGAATATTCTGATGGTCATATCTCGACCGCAAGTTGCGAGTAGATGACCCTGTGAGGGCTGGAATCGTACTCTTGAGACCGTGTTTTTGTGCCCGTGGAGAGTGGTCAGGCATTTCGCCGTGCGAGGATCCCAAAGCTTGACGAGATGGTCTTTGGACCCAGAGGCTATCAACCCTTTGTATGGGTGCCAATGGGCCGATTTGACATCCCAGCCATGGCCAGTCAATGTCCTCTCTTCTTCGCCTTCGCCAAAATTCCATATCTTCAGCGTTCCATCGTCAGAGGCAGTCACGAATTTCGCATCAGTCGGGCAGAATCTGCGATTCCCAAGTTAGAACCATCGAATTGAGCCTGGGCATTGTTAGCAGGGAGAAGGGTCTTACGAGACATCTCTGACGGGGCTCTCATGAGCTTGGAGTACTTTGACATTGTTAAAGTTTGTCTGCCAGTACTTGAGGATGCCGTCCTGGTCTCCTGAGAGCAACCAGTCCGCGCCGTGAGAGTATTCGAGTGCTCGGATGGCACTATCATGCGCCTGTCGAATAAAAATTATGGTTTCAATTTATGCCGTTCGGGATAAACAAAAGTTACAACGCGGGGTGCAATTTACCTGCATGATTGTCTCGAAGTTGAATCCCATGCCATTCCAGAGCGTAAACTCGCCGCTACTCGATCCTGTGAGTAACCGTCGGCCCTCGGGTGTCCACTATATCGTGTCATCCCAGATTAGAAACCCATGACTAAGAAACAAAGCTTAAACTTTCGACGCATTTTAGAGGAGGAACCCACTTTGACCATGTTGATTGGGTGTTTTATTTTATTGAGGGAGGCGTGGATGTGCCGTATGGGGATTTGGGCGACGACATTGGTATTCGCGGATGTGCCAATGGACGGCAGGAGCTGTAAAGGTGTATCCACACACGCACGATTAGCTACGGTTGCAACGGAGGCGTTTTCGCTAGTTGAATGTTTCAAGGTGAAGCCAACCTCTTTGAGATAGGTGCCTTCTTCTGCGAACGAGGAGCTGGCCTGGCAGTGAGGGCGGAAGTCCAGGCGGCGGTCGAGGATCCAGCGCGCGAGGGAGGAGCCGTAGTCGGTCACGGGTCCTGGACACGATCCCCAGTCAGCATCAGAAGGGAAAGGGGAAGGACGGATCGGGTCGACATACTCCTGTGCGAGAACTTGCGGGGTGGGGGGCCGTCGCCAGCATTCCCGCCGGCGCTGGGTTCGAAGGCCCGTTTCTGCGCCATGTCGTGAGGGTGAGGTTATATTGAGAGGATAAGAATAGCACAGGCAATTTAACGACGCAGCGGAACGCGTTTTCGGTGGTGGCACAGGCCGGGACAAACACCAAGCTTTCTGGCAGACCCCCGTCGCTGGCTCGAGACCGGCCAGCCCAGGTTACATTACAGATCGCTCCGTGCATGGCGGAGGGGATCCCATTCGATCACGTCTTCCTACCGTTCTATCTGTCTTTTCTGTCTCTGGTCTTCAGCCGTAGTCCAGCGTGCAAGTCGCCCAGCTATCAATCATATAGTTAATCAATCCTCCTCGGCATCGGTGCAGCTCCCGTATTAATATTATTCCACCCTGCCTCGACCCCGTAAATGCTACCCTCCGAAACATCGATTGAATAAATAAAGATATTCCTGCACAAAGGGCCCTCCCTGCGCTTAACCGCGTATACACAACCGTATATATAAGGCTGGAGCGTCCCCCCGTCTGGTCCCACCCAATTACATCATGATATCTCCTCGCCGGCCCTCTGGAGTCTCACCGTCGTCCAACAGCATGTCCGCCGCCCAGCAGATCCTAGGCTCCGCCAACCCTCTGTCCGAGTCTCCCATCCCCTCGCCCACGTCCGGCGAGCGCAACGACCACCTCTGGGAAATCGCCTCCCTCCGCCAAGCTTTGCGGGACGGCTCCAGCACCGAGCAGCAGAACGATGCTACGAAACGTCCAGCTGGAGGCATCTCGCTGGACGTCATGCGCAGCTTGTACGCACCTAACTCGGGTCCCATCGGTTTGCGTAGGAGCAATTCCTCCGTCATATACCCCGGCGGACCGCCAGAGTTCCCCCCTGTCAAGAAGCTCAATCCGCTGAACAAGAAGCGCATATTGGTGTCCGGTGTTGGTCTTTCCCCAATCCCATATTATATGCACTTTTTTATACAAATCTCTCCAAACTTGACCGATTGCTAAATATACATGTGAAATTTTTAAATTATAGGGCGCTGGATTCGTCGGCTCCCATCTCGTCGACCGGTTGATGCTCATGGGCCACGATGTCATCGCGATCGATAACTACTTCACCGGCAGCAAGACAAACCTCGCCCACTGGTTCGGCCACCCCAACTTCGAAATGATCAGACACGACGTCGTCGACCCTATAATGCTCGAAGTCGACCAGATATACCACTTAGCCTGCCCCGCCAGTCCCGTCCACTACCAATCCAACCCGGTCAAAACACTAAAGACCGGTTTCTTCGGAACATACAACATGCTCGGTCTCGCCAAGCGAGTCAAGGCTCGATTTTTACTAACTAGCACCTCTGGTACTGTCATCTCATTCCTCCCTGAGGAAATGTGTGTTCAATGTCGCTAATGAAAGGGAATAGAGGTATACGGAGACCCTGAAGAACATCCCCAGAAGGAAACGTACTGGGGCCACGTCAACTGCATCGGACCTCGAGCTTGCTACGACGAAGGAAAGCGGGTCGCCGAAGCTCTCGCATACAGCTACGCCCGACAAGACGGCGTGGACGTCCGCGTAGCCCGTATATTCAACACCTTCGGTATATCCTGCCTCAAAATTCCACTCCAAAACCAAAAAAAATCACAATATTAATATATATTTATTAAAATTATAGGCCCGCGTATGAACTGGAATGACGGCCGTGTGGTCTCCAATTTTATCGTGCAGGCCCTCAAAAATGACGATATAACAATATACGGCGATGGCTCCGCCACCCGTTCCTTCCAATACGTCCACGATCTCGTCGACGGCCTCATCGCCCTCATGGAATCAGACTACAAGGAACCTGTAAATCTCGGTAACCCGGAAGAATACACCATTAAGCAGTTCGCGGATACGATCTTACAACTCGTCCGCGACCATAAAGAACGCTGCGGGGAGGCTGCACCCACGTCCAAAGTCGTACATCTACCCGCTGCGGAAGACGACCCGCAGAGACGGAAACCGGATACTACCAGGGCGAAGGAGGTGCTCGGGTGGGCGCCGCAGTGGAGCGCCACTGACGGGTTGAGGGAGACTGTTGCATATTTCCATGGGAGGATGCAGCAGGGTTAGTTTAGAATTACTTTTTTATGTTTAGACTGGTGGTTGTTCCTTGGGGTTCCTTTTTTCAGTATATCATAGACACACGTTTCCCTTTTTTCTCTATTTATCGTTTCGTTTTGGTTGGGAATGACGGGAAGGGAGGCGTTTTAAAGACTTTTGAAAATTCTTATATCAAGATGTTCATGCTATATATCCCGGGGTTGTTGCTTTTGCGTGAGCATAACGAGAAAAAAACCCACTTTACCTTTTTACCCTTGATACTGCATCTTAAAATGCATAGATTGGCAGTTTTCTTATCATATAACGCTTACTTAATTAGATGGCTCTATTTATTTTTCCTCTCAAAATTCTTCTTGTTTTTTTACAACGAAAAAGAACAGAAAGAAAGAAAGAAAAAATCCAAAAAAAGATATAGTATTATTTGATGGGAAAAAGATACACGAGACCGCTATGGTTAGAAAATTCGATATTTCTGTGACGCCATTAAGGAATGATCTCAAAAGCAAACAATCAAAGAATCACAAGATGGGCAGAAAGAAGACAGGATGGATGGGTGGATGGAGTGCTGAAGGCTGCGTATATATACAATGGGTTTAGTAGAAAACAAACAGGCAAAATTTTGCACGCGAAGGAAAAGTGAAAGGAGGAAAAAGAAGGGAAATCGTGATGTTTTTGCTGCCCTGTGGAATTTTGTCTGCAGGTCAGCAGGATGCTGTCTCACGGAGCCAGCCCCCTTTAAGTACTTGAATTGAAATTCACAGCCAGAAGGCGGCGGAAGAAAGTGCAAGATGGAAAGACTGGAAGAACATTAATCCTCATCAACAAAGCTAACTTCCCTCCCTCAGCAATTGATTCCACCATTTCGGAGAAGGGTATCCGCACTCCCCACATCTAGATATTTATGAACGAGTGGTCTCCGGAACGACAGCTAGAAATTATTAAATCGATGGTACCGGATTGTTTTTGAAATGACAACCAAAGGTGTCTGTCGTGTTTAGAAGAAGAAGTAGGCCAACAAGAAAGCAGCAAGGCACAGAACGGCAGCTAACTGCACTGGGACACCCTCTGGACCTTGGGTCGTACGCCCAATGTTGGCAACACCAGCAGCAACCTTCTCCTTAGTTTCCATGGCGAGATCTCCCATCTTCTTCTGTGAAGCAGAATTCTTTAATTGTTTGGATAACGTGGCGATCTGGGCTTTGGCTTCCGCGAGCTGGTCAGCCATGGTCTTGGAGATGGGCACGGTTTCATGGGCTTCCACGTGTTCTCCGTCGGTTTCGCTGACAGTATCCCGGGATGGGCTGCCCTCCGATTTAGGGGCAAGGTGGTGGGAATCCGGGCTCGGGGAAGTGTATGGTGGTGGAGATGGAGCCTTCTGGCTCTGCGGCGTGCGATATTAGTTTATGTAATAAAAAAATATATAAAAATTAATACATCTTTTGAGAAAGCACTTACAACTTCAGGCTCGCCATTATGGTGGATGGACACTTCCGCGGGAAGGTATGCAACTCTGATTTTCTTCTCCTGAATCTGGTCCTTCGCTGTCTTCTCTACGCTTTGCCACTGTACGGAAGGTCTTGGTCAGCTTAGGTTCGTCGAAATTTGAAATCGGTGGTTATTGACGAATGCGAGATGCCACATACAACGGACGAGATGTTTGCGAACTCCTGATCTGCGGTGATGGAGACGGACTGGACCAGGAATTTGTCTCGGCATCGGAAGTCTGCCGGCGGGTCTTCCCGCATTGCTTGCAGGAGGACTAGATAGATAACTGTCAGCATAATATACAGGGTGGGCTAAGACAGGTCTGTAGCGGCATACCTGCGACTTCTACATCTTGTCCGGCCTCGATACGTCCGGAGTTCGGACGAACGCAGTACCTAAAGAGTAAGGTATTAGATAAGCGAGCTGAAGTGGGCGGACCCGAAGTTATACGTACTGCTTAGGTGCCGTGGTTTTGACCTTGAAGTGGAGGTACATGTTAGCTATCGAAAATTCTTGCCGGCGAAGGTGTGATGGTAGATCTTGAGGTGGAAGACAAAGAGGGGCCTACCTTGAAAGCGACTGGGGCGGAATTGGGGTTCTTGATGTAGAGCTTCTGGACGGTTTCCCGATCGAAGGGCCCTGGGTGGTTGATGTTAGCATATGCCGGGCTCGGAGCTGATGATAGTGATGATGAAGGAAGCGGTTGGGGCAGCTTACGCTTGAATTTGAGCTCGGGGGGGTGTAGTTCGATGCTCATGGTGGAGATAGGTGGTTCGAAGCCGGCGGGAAGGATTTAGAGCTGATGACTATCTGGCTGAGGGGCGTAGCGAAGGGAAAAGACCCTGGATCGGCAGGAAGATGGAAGGGATTCGGACAATGACGAGATGTGGGAGCCGGGCTGGTCGGGAGTAGATGTCTGTCTATCTCTCGCGGAGGCAGGGCTGGCTACAGTGGCAGGTGGTGGTGGTGGTGATGTCTGGCAGGGTGGAGGAGGGTGGTGATGGAGAGAAGTGAAGGGAAGCGGACCTCGTGCCTGTTTTGTGTGATCGATTCTCGCGCGGGCAGCTGAATAATGAATGACGTCCCCCACAACACATTCATCATCTACACAGTATCCTGTTCCCCCAACTGCGAGCTGATCTGAGGCCGCGCATCATTGGCGCCCGGTAGTAATCCCGCAGGGGAGGGCATGGCATCGAATCGAGCAAACCTCAGGGAGACAGAGTGCATTGCATAATATCGCTTGTCACCACTAGTCTCCTGTCCCGGCCCCTCGGCGCCCACTCAGGCCATGCGCTGGACTCGAGGGGTGATAGGTCCTGCTCGTTGGGCGGTCCCTCGAACCTACTATATTAAATTATCAAACGTACTATGGGGAAAGTGCCCGAGACACCCCCCCCAAAAAATCCTGTTCAACATGGTAAAAGTTCGAAATGCACAGCTGGGCATTGCACCAAGGAAGTCCTGCTTTGGAAAGACACGCAGAATGTGTATCCTCCAATGCAGAGATAACCTGCATTTCGCGGTTAGGTGCATTGACATGACAGGTCCGTTGGCAACATTCGGCCGGTACTGGGAGGCGTTTCTTTTACTTTTTCCCTTTAGTCAGACATATATAAAACGTATTCTAATAACGCGGTTTGGCGAAAACTCTACTTGCTCGCACATATGCACACTAGATCTTGATATTCTGAGACCCGGGGAACATTATGCTGCGCAATCCGGCTACATTGGAGTACTCTGAGAATTTATGTTACGAAAGAAGCACCGAAAATACTGGAGGATACGTATATACGTATATTCGGCTGCTACTTTCCCTGATAACGAGATTTTTTTGAAATGATAGCATGAGATCATGGGTAAAAGATACCTAGGCTGTCCCAATGCACAATGGCGTCAGGGTCCATCCACCAAAGCCAGTCCCCTACTCGGCTGAGATAACAGAGCGATAGTTGGGGAGACATGCAGCTGTCAAATTCATACCTGGGCCGGGACGCTCATTCCGACGCTAGAAAACAGAAAATATTTTTTTTGCAAAAAAAGATCCTAGATAGCTTCGCTTCGAGAAGCCTTGACTCTATTTTTGCTGATACCCAGCACCGCCAGGCCAGGGAAAAATTTTGTCCATGGTTGCGGGTGGGTGGAGGGGCAGCTGTTGTGGGCAGGACGGTCGACAGAGCCAGCCAGCAACCCCGGCCAAGGTCTAGCCTCGGCCAACCCGGCGATACCCGACCGTCACACGCGAACCGGGCCACCATCGCTTCGACACATCTGCACCACTCCACCTCGATGTGAGCGTCCCTATATAACACCTGCAGAACCCCGCGCCCCGGTGCAAGCTACATCTGCAGACCCACTTTATATTATACACTCGTTCATCTGAATCATCTGGATCATATATCTGTATCATCCATACCTACTCGGCAAACCCCTATCACCAATACCCATCATGATGGAAAACGTGAGTTCCGCATTGGCCCCAACCCCCGACCTCCATAAATAACCTCAACCCCTAACCTTCAAGTCTGCACTTTTAGTTACCGCGTGGCCGACGCAGCCGTCGATCCTCCTCGAACCTCAATCTCACAAACATATCACCGCTAACGACGCACTTCAGTCTGAACGCTCTGGCCGACTACGAGTCCACCGCTAGCCCCCAAACCTCATACATCCAAGGCGTATCCGTAAGTTCACCTATCCCAGTATCACAACAAACCCATTCTATATCAATTCATCTAACGTAATGTTTTCTGTAGGCTCCCTCGACTCCGAGTATTCTCTCGCGTGCCCCCTCTAGAAAACGAACCCGTCCTCTCATCCCGGCCCTCAGCGTCCCTGGCACTCCACGCCCGGATGTTAAACTCCCAAAGGCGAAATCTGCCAGCCACCTCCTCGTCGAACGCCGCAGGTCATCATATTTCGACCCACGACCTATCCGTCGAAACGAATCTACAGAATGGGTTCACAGAGCTGGTATTGCTTTAACGTCCGAAGCACGTGAAAGCAAAGGCCAATCATGGCTCGCTCGCCGTGCTTCGTCAACAAGTCTTCTCTCGAACGGGGATTCCGATAGTGAGGCTGAAGGAAGGAGGGTGGCTGCTCGCGGGTCCAAGAAAGGATCTAGATCTCAACTGATCGATCTGAATCAGCTGTATGTGGATATTCCCGAGGAGGGAATGCACCCTCTAGCTCCCGACTTCATCGACGAGGCCTTCATGGGTAGTTCGTTTGATGAGGACGAGGATGCGGATGTCGATGAGGACGATGAAGAATTACATTGGTCCAAACGTCCTAGAACAGGGCTGGGTGCTTGGGTGGACCGTATGGTTGGCTGGAGTCTATTCGCCGTCGACGAAGACATTGACAGTGACGAGGAACACGAGCCTGTCTCGGAAGAGAAAGCTGACGTTCCTCCTCACTTGAAGATTCCCGATTTCGGAGGTCCCAAGGCAGAAGAACCAGAACCCGAAGCTCCTCAGTTTCATGATGCAAGCGTTTGGTCTGATGCCGGCTGGGTTCTTGGGCTTGCCGCCAAAGTTGTTTTCCAATAAATTAATTTCCATTGAGAAAATGGCGTACAACAAAGAGAACGGATGTATTTTTAGTCTTTTACCTCTTGCTTTGAACAAAAAGAGGTTTGATTTTTGAAAGTAGAGCGAGATGCGGATTGGAGTTTTTGTATTTTGTATTTTTGCTTAAGGCCTGCTTTCCGTTTTAACACCAATTTCGCCATGACGCTAGCGGAGCAAGCTTGAAGATTAATTAAATAATATAGGTTTACTAAAGTAACCAAGTACTCAAAATAAAGTTATATACTTAAATATTATTATAGAGTAGATGGACGTGCATCTATTCTGGTCTTGTTTCCAGCCTCAATCAAGTCCATCCTAAATAGGCCTATTTCCAAGTTGCTGTTAAGCTATTGAAAACAGACAACACACAAAATCCAACGTTTTTACGAGTTCGAGTCTGGTTGATCAGGCCTCGAGTCCTGGCCGAGAACGTCTTCGAAAAGAGACTGCATATGGTTTCCATCTTGAGGAAGCTCTTCCTCAAGCTCCATAACTGAAGAGTCGGCGATATTACTAGGGCTAGCTACTACTTCACCTGCCTGTAACTCATCAATTCGAATATCCATCAATGTAGTCAGTGGATCAAGTGACGGGCTACCGCCATCCGGGGTCGATATCCGGAATAGGTTCTGCATATACTCAGAATTCAAATCAAGAGCTGGTCCGCCTCTGATAGCTCTCTCTGCAGCCCGCATTTGTTCATACCCGCCCTCCGCCTCTCTAGCCAGTTCCTGCACTTCAGCCTTCCTCTGCCGCATCGCCATCTCCCTCGATTCGTCAATCAAGTACCCCATCCTCCTCAGCTGATCATAAGGGTACCTATCCGTAAAGTCTGATGACAAACCCCTATAATTCCCCTCACTGATCATCCAATTCCTCCAATCCCTGTAATCTGGTCTGTACACCTCCCAATCCGGCACCATTTGCCCGGGCGCCCATCTTGTCCCGTACGGCACCTGTATGTCCGGCTCTAAACCCGGTCCAAAACTCACAGGATACGGCCCGGTAAACTCCAAATCCCACTCCTCCCCGCTCCTATCCAACCCCGCATCCGTAGATACCGTCCTGCTATCATCATCGTCGCCGCTGCGGAACGTATAGTCCAAGTCACTCGCATACGCCAGGTCCACATCGAAATCACGCACATCCACCGTATCCCCGTAGGCAAACCACTCCCCGTCAAGATTATCCTTATAAACCACCTGCCCTTCCGCCATATTGAACTGCCGCACCAACCTCCCCCACTCCGGCATCCCCTCATCGATTTCCTTAAAATGCGTTATCCGCCCGTCTCCCTCCACATAAAACACCTGCTGTGAGGGTTTCACGTTGGAGAAATACGCAGCCGCGACTCCGTTCCGGAACGCACAGGGGGACGACACACCACGCACTAAATCAGCTGGTGCGCGATAAAAAACGATGACTTTCGGCGGGCCAGATGCGTCCGCGGCGGTGCGGACGAGCACGTTTTGTACCGTGGCGCTATCCGGTTCCAGATCGTCGAGGGGAACTGCGTTGCAGGTGAAGCGGGGGTACACTTGGTAGTGTATGGGGAACTGCTCGATCCCGCGGAGGGCTAGCCAGAAGGGATGGAACGCGATCTCGTAGGCGAACACGGCTGACGGATGGAGGGAGAGGAGTAGGACTGGGAGGGTGGCGCCAAGCCCTACAAGATTGGATCGCAGGCTCGTATACATCTTTAATTCATATATATATATATATATATATATATATATTAAACCCGTCGACGAAAATATAATGCGTGAGATCAAATAATCAGCGTTGCGTGGTGTCCACAAAAGGGGTGGAGGGAAGCGGCCAGAGGAAAACCACCTCCAATTCCCTCTTTAAAGCTTTCTTGTGCGGATGAAAAAGAATATATATACCAAAAGTATGGTTCTTAATACAATATATATCCGGTAGCCATATGTCTTACAATGTACTGCGCCAATTGGCGAAATATATAGAAAGAAAATAAATAAATAAGTAGTAAAATAAGTAAAGATAATTTTTTGTTAGAAATAAAGCTTAGTTAGAAATAAAGCTTAATATGGTAAACCCTGATACTCCAATAGTTCAACCCCCGTGATACGCAAAAGGAAAAACAAAGCGGAAATCCGAGAGTAAAAGTACAAAAAAGGCATTCAACAGACATTGGTTATGAAAATAATAAAAAAGGAAACGTAGGAAACGTAGAGTTAGGATGGCCGTTAATAGAGGGGTAAGAATATTGACCCGGGTGTGTGATCATTAGAACTACAATGGACTGTCCATAGACGTCGAGAGCGGTGGACATAAAAAGGATACACGAGCCTGCTACTAGTAAAACAACCGCTGAGGGAGAGGGAAGGGAGGTCCGATGCAGGTAGGGGAGAAAAAAATTTACAACGACTGGAACGCTTCGGGTACTATAATGCGGGAACATGCATAAACACGATCTGGGAAAGGATAGAAAGGTAAGGAATATACGTGAGGGGACAAGAGCGGCTGGAAGTTTCCGTGTGTGTTTCTGTGTTCCTCATTAGACTTCCTACTGTTCAAGACTGCCAACAACCGAACCCACGAAATCCAAAGATAAAAAAATTTGTCAAAAAATCAAAATTGTTTCTTCGGTAGTTCGCATCGTTTACCAGATTTGAAGTGGGACCGGAGCGCCAGATGTTTCAATGCGGAAGCCGAGAGAGTTTCCCGTTCTGGTTTGCTGAAGCGACTGGTTGTTGTCATTGCTGAACCAGCCCAGAGCATTCCGCAATTCGAGCAGAGCCAACTCCAGTCTGCCGCCAGATTGTTCGTTGTGTCGATGTAGTTTACTATCCCAACCATCGTACTGTAAACTGATGCCACCGCCCCGTTTCGCTGTTTCCTTCAACACGAGAATCCAAGCCTTTGATATTTCTTCGTACGCAACATTTTTATGATGGTTGTGTATCGGGTTCTCCCAGGTTGGCAACCGGTGGATTATAGATGTCGCACCATCCAAAAATTCAAGGCCGTGGGAAAGCGAGGGTTCGTTTGGAGGGAGAAAGTGAGGGGTGTAGTCGGACAGGGCATCCAGCAGCTCGAGCAGCGCCGTTTTTACTCGGTTGTATGCATAGTCTCCTTCGGGGTTTCCACCGTACGGGAACGACTGACGAATGTTGTTCTCGTAAGTGTGGAGAAGATTGAGGGAGCTCGTGACGGTTGGTTTTGGTGCCACGGCCGAAATCTCAGTTGTGAGTTGTGGGTGACGCTCGCACAAAGTTCGCAGGACCGCCTTCAAGCCGTTCGAGTCCAGGGTTTCCAAGAGTCGGGAAAGGGGTAGCGGACGACCTGTGACTGCCGTTCTAGCTCGTTTTATCGATCGAGATTGTGTTGGCTGGGCAGGTATGTTTCGGTTAGCGAGGTTGGGAGAGGCAGTTGGGGATGCAGACATCCGGTCGTAGTTGTCTTGCGAGTCGTCGTCCGTCGGGCTCGCCTTCCGCTTTTTGGCAACTGAATTTGTGTAAGCATTTATTTTGGTTTATAACATTTGATTCTTGATTTTGAAGAGGCTTGAAGGGACTAAACATACCTGCAGCCATCGGCTTCGGGGAGACCCGTCTAGGAGCAAAGCCTGCGAAGGGGTTGCTCATTTCGAAGGGATAAAAGTTGGCCTGATAAGCAAAATGGCCGGAGGGAAGAAAGTAGAGTTTCTAGCGGAACTGGACGGTTTTGAACGGCGGGGGAGAAGATGTATTGTTGAAGTAGAAGGTAGAGAGGGCGAAGAGTTGACGAGGGTTCAGGGGATGTTGTATTTTACTCGAGATTTGTGGAAACGTTTCGGTTCCGTTGTCGTGGCGAACCAGCTCGGGGAAAACGGATGTGAATAGAATGTCGAAGAGTTTGGGGGGATACGGCTGATGGAAAAGGAGGTCCTCGGCCAGGCAGGATTCGGCGAGACGATGGATGGTATTGGCTAGTGAGGGAGCGTTTACGCTGGCAGCCGGAATAGGAGGAGGGAACCAAGAACCAACGCCACACAGCTGCGGTAGAGGGGCGGCTGGAGAGGGTAATCGTCCTCCTGAAAGCTGCTTAGTCGACTATTCGAAAAGTAGGTTGTAGCATGCCGTAGGAAGGATCGAAGGCGGTCCGAGAGAGGGCTCCGAGATGCTCAGGCTGTGGGCAGTTGGGTTCTTAGTCCCTGAGGCAGAGGAGGGCGAGGAGGATGCTGACGGCAAGGAGGGACGGGAAGGATGGACGGACGATGGAGATGTATTCTGGCGGTGGTGGTGGTGGTGGTGGTGGTGGTGGAGTGGGTGGGAAGGAGGAAGAGGAAGAGGAAGAGGACGCAGCGAGAGAAAGTGGCTGCTGGGCAGACGAGCAAAACATCAAACTAAAACAATCAACACAACGCCGAAAATCCAACACCGCCGTCGGCCGCCACTCCGCGTTGTCGTTGTCGGGTCGACGCCTACGTGGGCTCGTACGTACGTCTGTGAAAATTTAACGTCGTCGGCTTGTTCACTTATTAATGCGATATTGCTGGTGCCTTCCGGGCCGGACGGGTTCAGTGGCGGTATTGCTATTATTATTGTATAAGCAGAAACCTGGTCTCAGAACCGTGAAGCAGGTTCGCGGGTGCCGGTACTGGCACTATCGATAAACTTAGCTGTCAGGTCACACTCCACATGCTAGGCTAAGCGGTATTACTAAGCCACACCACAGGTTACATGTAATTACACATGCGTATGCAGACGCTCCTCCAACCTCACTTTTCATGCTGGGGAAGCATGTATAATTGTAACTATATAATATGCATTTCGTATCTACATTTGGCAATTCTGCAGCAGACTTACACTTAAGGCTAAATAGGCAACCAACATTCTCATCCTCACAACATCCTCAGCAACTACAGAGCTCACCAACATTCCAACTTGGTACCGGGCGCAACAGCAACATGTGTATAGTCTTATCGGAGTTGCTCTAACATTGGTAAAAGGTATTCTCCCTTAGGTAGGAGGCAACGCTGGGCATGCGATAATGCTAGGAATTGGTGTTCCGCATGGACCGCACAGACTCTTTGGTCCCAGGCCAGAGCAGAGCGGTGTTGCATAGGTTTTGCAGGTTGTGCATGCCTTGGTAGTAGTGGTCGTGGGCGGCTGTATCGGGCATGGAATCACAGTATTAATTGGCGTTCCGCACGGGCCACACAACTTCGTAGGTCCCAGACCATTGCATAGCGGTGTTGCAAACGTTTTGCAGGTGGTACATGCCGTTGTCATGGTTGGAGTTGTCGGTGGCTGTATTGGACATGGCACTCGAGTGTTAATTGGAGTACCGCAGGGTCCGCACAAAGTTGCGGGTCCCACCCCGCCTGGGCAGACGGGTGTTGGGAGCGTGGTACATGTTGTACATGGTGCAGGACATGGCACAACCGTTGGGATTGGATAGCCGCATGGTCCGCAGACGGTTGCTGGAGCCACTCCGCCAGGACACAGAGGAGTCGAAAGCGTGGTGCAAGTGGTGCAATGGGTGGTGGTAGTAGTAGCGGTGGTAGTGGGCGCACGGGTAGGACATGGCGGATGAGCTATTGGTGTCCCGCACGGTCCACAGAGTACTGATGCTGGAAATCCAGGGCAAATTGGCGTCGAATAAGTGGTGCAGGTCTGGCATAGCCCACCTTGCGGACAGGCAGCTCCAGCCACAAACGTGCCACCAAATAGCAGGACCGTAGGAATAACTGCCTTAAGGAGCATGATTTCGGGTAATATTATGGCGACAAGGGTGTGTTAGACTGAGATTGAGGTTGAAAGTTAGCTCAACATACAGCTTAATCTTTTAGTGGTATCTTGGTGAGCATCGTAAGAACAGTATATAGAAGTTTATAAGGACTTGCCTTTCGTAGGATTTTGTTGTCACACACTCTCTCAAAATATCGAAGTATTGATTGTAATATCTACGGAAGGCTCGACTTTTATATAGAGCGGAGAATTAGAAAAGTATTTGGTAAAAGCTCCACAGAGGGTATATCTGACGGGCAATGAATCATAGGATAGAGCCTCCCAGGCCGTTGTCTTTATATCCTCGCACCTTCGGAAAGGTACCCGCTGATCCCCATATTCGTCCCATCTGTAAGGCTCAACCTGGTTCCTTGAATAGTACAGCATGCAAAGACAATGCTATCAGACCATGGATAAATGGGTGACATCGTCATATACCACACCCAATCATTATCAAAACCAGCGACGATCCTCGAATACTGACATGGCTGATACTACCCCGAACCCTTGCAGAAGCTTAACTCCTCGCTTGTTGAAAACAAGCTCTTGTGCCGAAAAGCCGTTCTCCCCGATCACGAGAGGAAGGCTGACGCCAGCCATTGCCCGGCTCCAGAATTTCTTTATTTAACCCTTCCGTTTAAAATGTAACCCTTCCGCCTATCAATCGTCAGTGAAATCATGGATATGCCTGCTCCGTGTCGTTTGCAGGTGGAGCTAACCCCAGAAACCACACAAGTGCCGTCTATCACCACAAACTAAAAGACAACACGTTTTCTAGGATCCAAAAGCGGACATCAAATCGCAAATCGATTTATTGAGCCCCTTTGTTCAAAGATTTCTAGCTCGAAAAGGTCATACAAGGCGACCGACATATTAGTGGCGTGTAGTGATCCATAATGTAACGTGAGGTGGAAAGTGCCAAAGCCGAAATTCTTCTACCTTTTCCACCGTATCAAGGATTAAATGTGGTGTGGTGCCATTAAGTATTACTGTTTAACGTAGAGGGTCGACGGAGAATTAGATTTTGCACCAATATGGTAATATGACGATGTACTGATGTGACTTTCCTCAGTGACCCTCGATAGAATTACGCGGCCAGCCGTTTTAGGCAGTTTTCGAATAAGCGTCGAGATGAATATTATAGGATACCAGTATTGAATATTATAGTGAGTGATTTAGAGCTTCAGGTACGAAGGTGTTCTCTAATCGAAAGGCTTGTCTTAGGTACCTCGGGTAAGGATTAACCTCGAGAAAACAGGTTATGCCTGCCCAATTCTGATATTGCCAGGGCTTTAGAGTATCTAATATACATGGTTAATTCGTCGACACCTCTTTTGGTCGATAGACCATATCCAACAGCCCCAACACATTAATTGACCAAGCTCGAGAATAAAGTCGCGGCCCGGCTGGCGCGATGAGAAAACGCTGGACAATGAGAATAATAATGGAAAATTAATTTCATGAAAATACTTGTACATGGAGACATTATACAGGATCAACGTATATGCGGCGGAGGGTTTCCTCAACGCTGCCCTCTCACTATAGCGGATCTCTTCTGCTTTCCTTTCATTCTGAAGAATCGTTGAATAGTGAGCGGTCCGCCATCGGAGCATGTATCAGACCCATTCTCGACTCCTCCATGAGGTGCCACGCAAATGTTACCTTCGCTGCAGCAGGGTATTTTCGCGCATACTTCCTTATCTCCGCAATCAGAGTCCTTGGTGCAGATGACACCCTGGGCACAGATAGGAAGGTTCGCAAATGCCGTGCAGTAAGATCTTCCGTTCAAGCCTTCCAAACAGAAGCAGGTCGGTTGAAGATCTGGCCGTGTTGAATTGACAATGTTACCCCTGCAGTCTCTCCTGGTAGCGGTGCAGTCCCATGGCTCGATACCAAAGCACGCTGGTGCTGTGCACACACCATTAATGCAGGTGGCACCCTCTTCGCATTCCACTCCACAGGCTCCACAGTTGCTGGTATCACTTCCAAAGACGTTTTTACAAGTGCCATGGCATAATTGTTGGCCATTAGAGCAGCTTGGAGGATCAGGCGTTGGCGTCGTCTCGTAATCAGGCGGGGGTTGAACTCCATTCCCTGGTCCTGAATTTCCTAGCCTTCGTGTCACTGTTCTAGTTACCGTAGAGGTGGAAGTGACTTTAACGGTGGAACCTCCTTGAGTAATGGTGCTTAGAGTGATACCCCAACAAGAACAAGCAGAGCTGTATCTGGATGTCCCTGAGCATGGCGTGGCGTATTCTGGGACAGATGTTGGTGTATAATACTCAGTGCACGGGGTGGCACCTCTCTTAACTTTCTCTTTGTTTGCATTATATTGACCACCTGCAGTAAAAGTGACCTGTTGTGTGAAATGATGGATTAGACATCTGTCATTACGCTCGAAAAGTAGATAGAGTCACATACGGTAACGGTCCTCCAGACTGTTGTTGTAGCAGTGCCGACATGCTTGGTGACTCTCATAAAACTCGAACAGTCGGCTTCTCTCTGGGTCATAGGAGCTGCGTTAGAGTTTCCGGTGATACGTCTTGCACAGTTGTCCGCATTGCATTTCGTGCACGGGGCAGCGGCGAATGCTAGCTGGGCTCCTGCCAATAGGGCCAGGATTGAGGTGAAGATATTTCGTCTCATCGTGAATTGTGTCGTGAATTCCGACCGATGTATGCCCTTTTCCAGAGGGAAAATTTGCTTTTAAAAATGTTTCGATCGGGAGGCGCGCCGACTGCTCGCTTCTAGATAAGCTGTCAGGACGAGGCCCTTTTTATTTATTCTTCTTCTCGCCTGAAGCAAGTCATTTTATACAATTCACTGAAGGTAAGCTAATTGGACTATAATGCGCCGAAGAGAAACGGAGGATACTAGGGTGCACTGACTTCGCACTGCAGCGGGCTCCATCCGGGGGCTTACTGTTTTGGCTATATATATGACCTCGATCGACTTTGTGCATTTCCCAATCTGGGTTGTCGTAGGAGAAACCACAAATTTAACACGGGCCCACAAGGGTTGGCCCGTAACTCAACCTCTCCAGAATTTGCTCATTTCTTCGAACTCGCGACTTCAGCCGTCCTTATTAACGATTCAACCAGCGGTTTTGCAGTTAAGTGGCGTTCTTTGAACCAGGCCTTGATGGGTTCGACTTCCATTATAAATGATGGATTCCCGATATTAGAGACCAATTTACTCCACCACCTTCGACATTGTCGGATGCAGTGGGCGCGGTGTTGCAGGTTGTACGAGGATCCCAGCCACGCAACAGCTTGTTGACAGTACATTTCGCTGCTGGGCACGCGAAAAAAATTGGCGAGTCCGAACGGGTAACCAGTTTTCTCCTAACGAGCATAAAGCATATGCAGCGACCTGTACTCCTTGCATACAAGTTACTTCATCGACCGTTCAATCGTCATAGATCCTCAGGCAGCTGGCAGCCCAGGTCGAATGTGCGGCGCACTCGCGCACCCGGATGAAGCGAGAAGCAACACTCTGCAAGACCCACACCTGCACGGGTGCTAAAACGGGTTGTACGCGACCCGCAGCCGAATTAGGTCAAAATACGGAGCAGCTACCGACCCCCAGAAAATCAGGCTGCGGCGTCACGAGCTTTAAAGCTTGGTATTAAGAAAAATATTATCAAATAGTATTGGGGTTGACTAACTTTGAAACGGGTGTGCATGCCATGCAATGTGAAAGTGCAAAGAAACCCACAACACCCCGAGCGGCACAGCTATGTAATTTTCTAAATTCGGACCATACGATTTCGAAAGGGTGGGTACAGAGGGCTGAGATTGCCTGAAGAACCAGACCGGAGAATTCGGCTTCTACGCAATCAAATCGAGAAACACGTTGGTTGCTCGTTAAATGACGTTTGATACTGACTATCGGTATATCAGAGCGAACGGGTGATAACCTGGTACCTGATCGGCATTGCAATCCTTCCTGGGGGGATGATTTCTCAATGCGGTATTCATAGCCAGGATTTTCAATTTAACTCTATCAGGAACGGATTCAAATCGGAAGGAAGTTGATTTTAATTAACCCAGCGTGGCTGTAAAGCTTCGGGGGTGAATTAATTATGCAGAAATTGAAGTTTGGGATAAAACTAATTGAATTTAAACTGGAGGCATCTATATAACAAACAGTAGGAAGCCCTGTAAATTTTTTGGCTTTGAAGGGCACATAGCTTCTGAGGGTCTAGAACTTTGAGACCTCCCATTTTGTGGTGACTAGTCTGTGGTTATAGATTATATACAAAACTTCAAAAACATGTAAACAAGAAGTCAAGGGAGTGTGATAAAATTTTGCGACATGCTGCTTATCGGATATCTAGCCGAATTCTGATGAGTATATTTAAACCCGAAAGAAGAAATTAAACTGTCTAGCACTTGTACCAGCACCATTGGCTGTTATGACACCCCAGGGATTAGCGGACTCTCTCAAAGATCTGTACGTTATAAGAAAGCCTTACCCTGGCCCGCAAACGCAGCTGTATTGTCCACTTCGGCAGGATGAGCACTGACGCTTATCCAATTGAGCTGGAGCTGGAGCTGGTTCCGCAACTGGTTCCGCAGCTGGGGCAGCGATGGCAGCTGTGACGAAAGTGAGGAGGATGATATTGAGGACCTTCATTTTGGCTTGGTTCTAGATGGAGTTTAGCAATTTTAGATGTAAATTCAATGAACCCATAGCAGGAAGCGGTGAATAGCTCTGGGAGACATACATTTGTATATATTTGATAATACTGGTATACGACTTTATGTTCTGGGGAAACCTTAGATCTATAGAGCTGCTTGAGGATGATGATGAGATCAAACTCCAGAAAGGAGATATATCTCGGGGTATTTATAGACTCTGTTCGAGTCCTCTGTAATAACAAACCACTTCTCTTGTCTCGTAAACCATACTTCTCTTTAGAAACTTAAGTGCCTCATGTAATAGTAGGATTTATAGAAAACAAGAAAATACTGAGCTAAGGTCTATGGTATCGATGGTATGCTGGCGAGGATTCCGGATGTGTTGAGTGTTGTATTTCCGGATAAAGCCGTAATGGTCGCACACAGTAATAGCAGGGAGTGACAGGTCCTTCCTTGTCTTCCCCCGCATTACCCATTTGAAAGATAACCGGATGGCAAAAATTTCAGGCTAAATAGGGATTTTGTATTTCGAGGTATCATATTATTTTAAAGTACTACAGTGGGTGAATATGTCGATATAAGCATCTATTATAATGGTCAGATTTGCTATATTAATCAATATATATATGTCTCTCTATTATTATTTTTTAAAGCTATTTGACATCTATATAATTATTCTAATTAAGGCCAAAAATGTGAATTCGAGATTGGGTTTAGAGTAGCACCTAAACAACAAATGATCGAACCATATATGTAAACACTTGAGAATCTAGAATTTCCAACTATATTAATAGCCTAAGAGCGAAATATAAGGTGCGGATGGCGGACCGAATGCAGGTGCCGTGGGACGGGGATATTCTGAAGCGGCACGGGATTCGCTTGGTTTATGTCTTAAATTAAGGAGCTATAAACTCGTGTTCCTGGATAAGCTGAGGCTCAGTTCGACTTCTACTGAGTCTTCAAGTCTCGCTTGTGGAGGAACAGGGAGGGCATCTGCGTGCATATATCCCCCTCATCGCACGTTTAAAAAGTTCTTGGTTCCTCGTTTATTCGATTACTGATCATTCATTTCTTGTACAACTTTGATTTATAGTTCTTTACAGCCGCTCGAATTGGAATAATTTCTGCTACGATGCCCACATTCCTTTTTGGGATCTGGAGAATTTTATATCCAAGACTCTTCTGGGCTGAAACCGGGGAAGTCGGGGGAAACTGGGCATACAGCAACTGGGGACACAATAACCTAGGCGAGCTCAGTATCTGGATATTTATCCTATTTACATATAAATACTCGCAACTTTCAAGTCGGATATACCCGGGCCAATTTTCAGCTGAGGGGCTCACAGAGTAACGGTTGCCAAAATAGCACCTTGGATCGTGGTGATATTGTTGGTTAATAGAATATGGTATCACTTTGAACATAAGCCTGTCGCATCCAGGTCTAAAATTTGATGTTGCGCAAGATATGAGTAATCTGTGCAGACACCAACTAGGCTCAGTCAGGAATCATTGGCGTTGTGAGAGGAGAAAACTAAGCAGCAGATTTGATATTCTACCTTTGCATCATAGGAACCGATGCGCCGTGGACTGATGCCGGTACTAGCACTAGATGAGATGTATCAAGACGAATAAAATTTTGGAGCTCCGTAGTAGGGGCTGATCCTGAAATAACATATAGATTTCCATGAAAGATGCGGGTCGATCATCCGGAGATCGCGGGTCATCTTTTACTCGTAGGAAGTTGAACAACATCCTCTCGTATCGAATTGACTCTGCCTGGGAATTGATATAAAAATCTCTGTCTCCTTTCCAGCTCCAACGCTCCGGATGACGCAGTGTATTTTCATGATTATCCTCAAGCCCATGTGGCTAAAATTGGCTATCGAAGTGCTCACCCTTGAAAGCTCGTATCAATCCTACCCTTCATGCGTGTACATAGATGTAGAGCAAGTATATCATATGAATACAGGATTCAAGATAGGAATTTCGGAAGCTAGTATCCGATTGGCCGTTAGCTCTTGTGTTCCTTGTATTTTTTTCTTATACGGTTGTAGCTTGCCTCGAAGACGAAAAGTTGATTAGTTGCAGAACTGATGTCAGATTGAACCTTATTATTAAGTATAAATAATCAGAAAAATATGAAAATAGGAACCACGATCTACAAGAGTTTCATCGGTGCATAGAAATTCCTCGCACAATGCCTGTCAACATGAGATCAAAGTACACAGTCAATACGTTTATACTGCCGGGAGATATTGAATATGAGTTTGTTTGGTAACGCCGTTGCGTTTGAAGTTCTAAAGAATTCCTATTGCGATTCAACCGTTGTCAATCCTCAAAGTGGGATATGGATTTAGTAGCCTTGCGGATACTCATTATCCTCAGCCGATTTCGGAGTAGTGACGATAACAAAGACCTCTCTTGACTCCGAGATGACAATTTCGAAATGGAAAATAAAAAATACTGTGGTGTGATAATGAAACGGGCCTGGTCTTGAAGCCAGACGGGCCAGTTATGTCTCATAGGTGCATTCTTAAGGAGATCTGCCGAGGACGAAAGGGAGACGGACCTCTTGTCTCCTTTTAGCACAGCTAGCCCTAGCCAAACCAACTCTCCTCATCCTCTCACTCCCAAAATATTTCTTCATTACTTTTGACTTAAAAAAACGACAGTATTCTGAGTGTTGATTTTATGCCCTCGCTCGCGCTCGAATGCTTATGAGATTCACATGTTATTGGAATTAATTTCTTTGCGCTAATGATCTTTGTCACAATAATAGTTCCTATATCTCTCACAACTTAATCTGCTAGACAGGCTCCATTTATCATAAAGACTCTATATCCTGCGCCTACGATGGTCTACTCTCTTCTCTACGCGCTCAACCGATATCGCGATCCATATGTTCTCAACACAGCGTCGTACCGCAAATTTTACAACATTGAGAAAGTGTTGAAAATGTCGTTGCTCATGTGTCTGTTCATATTGCGAAGAGAGACGAAAGAGGAAACCAGAATCAGTTCGATTTCGATTCATAACGTACAATAAAAGAAAAGTGAAGGACAAAAAGAATCAACGAGATACAGTGACCGCGGCTAGAAGAGTGAGACGTATGGGATCTAATCTATGCTTTCACATAAGAAGGATCTATGCATGGGTATAGATATATGCCTAATCACTGCTTGCAATTGCATGTATACATTTCATAGAAGAAAAAGAGACAAATTCAAAAAAGATTTAGTCTGTCTGGGTTCCTCGGCTGGCTAGACCCGTTTTAATGGCTGTTGTTGAAATGGGCTAATTAGCAAAGGTATTATCGGAATATGAGATTATTGGAATATACTTACCGTCGCAAGTAGCTTTGGCGTCGCCGAATAACATGCGGGTGTTTGGCATGTAGAACATGGGGTTTGGTACATCGGCTATTGTACTGTTGTTAGTAGACGGCTTTTGGGAGTCACGGGAGTCAACGGGACTTACCGTAACCAGAAGCCATGCCTCTCTTCATGACAATGACGGACTTGGCTTTGTATGCGTCGATAATTGGCATTCCGGCAATTGGGCTGTTCGGTCGGAGAGCGATTGGATTGACGGTGTCGTTGGCACCAATGACTAGGGCGAGATCAGTGTCCGGGAAGTCTTCGTTGATCTCATCCATCTCGAGAACAATATCGTAGGGAACCGAAGCTTCAGCGAGCAGCACATTGCACTGTCCAGGCATTCGTCCTGCGACAGGGTGGATAGCGAACCGGACCTTGATACCACGAGCCTGTAGGATCTTTACGATTTCGGCGATCGGATATTGTGCCTTTGCCATAGCCATACCATAACCGACGATCTAAGGAAATCGGATATTAGCTCTCATGATTGCGGGGAAAAGAGGGGGCAATTAGAGAACTTACAATGATAACACTCTCTGAATTCAAGAGTGCCTCGACAGTCTCATCCACTGATGTCTTTGTAATAACGCCCTCCATTTTGTGTTCCTCTTGAGCTATTGGCGCTATGCCTCCGAACAGCACATTTGTAATAGAGCGGTTCATTCCGACGCACATAATATACGATAGAATAGAACCGCTAACTCCAATAAGTGAACCAACTGGTAGTCGTTAGAATTTTTTTTTTTTTTTTAAATTTATCGGATTATCTGTGCGAGCGACTTACCAGTAGTCAACAGTGGATTGTCAAGCATGACTCCTTCTGCTACTAGTGCAAATCCAGAGTAGGCATTAAGGACCTGAAGCGTATTTTATTAGTATCCAAGTTAACGAAATGAAGTTGGAATTCATACAGTAATAACGACGGGCATATCAGCACCCCCAATTGCTGCTGTCGTGGTATATCCTTTTACGAAGGACAAAAGAGCGTTCACTGTAAGACAAGTAGCAGCAATTGCAGGGTTACCGACTGCTGATGTTGCGAAGAGCGCTCCGGTTGCCACATTAGCACCCAAGAGACCCGAGTTTATAGCGTGTCTCCCTTTTAGTGTTATAGGTTTTGAGGACATGCGGCCGGCAAGTTTCAAGAAAGCAACAATTGATCCAGTAAATGTGACACCACCAATGAGCACACCCAGGTACGCGGTGATGAGATGCGAAGTAGAGATGTCGTTTACATGACTGAGAACAAGACCGATGCTGGTCAAAACGGCTGTAATTATGGTTAGAAATAGTCTAGTACTAGTAGTGAGAGGTAGGAGCTTACCAGCAAGGCCGACGACAGAGTGGAGAGCTATATGTTTCAAGAGATTAGAAGATTGATTATATTTCCGGGGATAAAATCTTTCGAATGCTTACCAGCAACAGTTTGAGGCAAGGAAGTAGGGGTGATTCTAAATCCAATAGCAGCGCCTAAGCCAGCACCAAGAGCAGCGAGAACGGTAAACTGGGTCATAGTCTGTGATGAGAAGTCAAGAGAGGATATAGCGGCCAGGATACCGACGGCAACACCAAGCATCCCAAGCATATTTCCTCTTCTTGCGGTAGCTTGGGAGGATAACCCGGAGATGGAGGCGATGCATAAAAGTGACGATACGAGATATCCGGCAGTGGGAAGGCCATCGATAGCTCCCAATCCCGAGGCAATGAAAGCACCGCCAAACAATGCTCCCGGGATGGCCCATAAATAGCCATATTCTGGTGGATCAGTAGGTCGCTTGAACATATCCAACATTCGTTTCGTGATCACGAAGCCACCGGAAACGTTGACGAAGGCCATAGCGACAGAAAGTGCACCAAGTAATTGTGGGAAGGTTCCTGGGAAGTAGCCACCTCCCATAAGGAAGAAACCACCAACACCAACCATACCAGAAATTGCATTTGTGACACTCATTAATGGTGAATGGAGAGCTGGTTGGACTCCCCATACAGCTCTGTAACCTATGAGACCTGCGAGACCAAAGGTGAAGATATTGTTCATGAAGATCGGTGTCGTGAGCTTTCCAAGTGCTAAAAGGCCGCCGAGTCCACCAGTGGTCACGGCGACATCTCGAGTAGTTTGTTGCCAGGGAGTGAGTTCTAGAGTTTGCTTAGCTATTTCTTCAACCTTTGGCTTTGCCGCAGGTGGAGGTGGAATTGGTCGTGGAGCTGGAGGCAGAATAGTTCCGTTTTGAGTTACGATAGCACCTCGGACGACTTCGTCATTGAGATCAACAGCGAATGCTTGTTTTTCGCCTTCCATCGAGAGGAGGAACTTGGTGATATTGTTGCCATAGAGGGTTGAAGACTGAGTTGGAAGACGGGAAGGAAGATCGGTATAACCAATGATGTTGACACCGTTCTTGGTTACAACGACTTCACCAGGCTTTGTCGCGGATACATTTCCACCAGCTTCAGCTGCAAGATCGACGATAACAGAACCGGGTTTCATGCTAGCAATCATTTCATCGGTGATCAATCGAGGTGCAGGCTTTCCAGGAATGAGAGCAGTTGTGATGATGATATCAACCTCCTTTGCTATGTTCACCCGAAGTATTAGCATATGGCTATACAGATAAAATAATGTGTATGTCCATACCTTGTTCGTGGAAGAGTTTCATTTCAGCTTCGATAAATTCTTTAGACATTACCTTTGCGTATCCACCGCCACCTTCGCCAGATTCTTCAAAGTCGACACGGATTGGCTCAGCACCGAGAGATTGAATCTGCTCCAATGCTGCCTCACGAGTATCGAAGCCTCGGACAATAGCACCCATTCGACGAGCAGTAACAATAGCAGATAGACCAGCCACACCGGCTCCAATAACAAGAACCTTGCAAGGCGGAATTTTTCCAGCTGCTGTAACTTGACCAGTTAAGAAGCGGCCGAAGTGGTTGGAGGCCTCGAGAACGGCTTTATAACCCGCGATATTTGCCATAGAACTCAGTGCATCGAATGTTTGAGCTCTGGATATACGAGGAATGAGATCCATTGCAAATGATGTAGTACCCTGCTTTGCTAGAGCTTCTACCAGAGCCTTATTGATTGACGGATTGAGAAAAGATACCATGGTAGAGCCTTGACGGAGCAGTGGGACTTCGGATTCCGCGTTTGGCGCGCGAACTTTTAACAAGATGTCACTTTCAGACCAAACAGATTTGCGATCTCCAATTGTGGCACCGGCAGCCTCATATGCGCGATCAGTGAAACTGGATTCAGCGCCAGCACCTTGTTCGATGAGGACCTTTTTGAAGCCTTTCTTGCGTAACTGGGCAACATTTTGAGGAGCAATGGCAACACGGCGCTCATTGGGGAAAGTTTCGAAAGGGATTCCAACGGTCAAATTGGAATAAGGGATACCAGGAGGCTTAGGTGGCTCCGTAGTAGTGGAGTGTTTTGGAGCTGACGTGGAGAAGACGCTGAACTGCCCGCCATTAGGGCCTGCTCTTGCGAGTCTGTGGCCGAGATAGCCAGTGCACGAGACAAGCCTCGATGACGGCACTTTTTGATCCCAGATGGTAGCAAAATTAGTCAATTTGCAGCGGATACTTTGTATAAGAGCAGCGCCCTGAGGTGGGAGACATACGCAATCCGGAGGTGAGAGCGGCCTTCATTTTGGCGGCATTGGCCAAGCATGGGGAACCAACTGTGAGAATCATCGCGGGGAAGTGTGTTGCTTCGCGGGATTACATCCCAAACGAGAACCGAGAATGTTAACTACTCTGGTGACCAGCTACCCGGCTTCGGTCACTCTTTGCATCTGCAGCGCAGGATGAGAGATGATATCGGACGGAATTTCTTTGAGGTACAGAGAATGCAGAGGTTGAAGTGCAGGCGGACAATATACTTCGGCACGCCGGAGTATCTGTAGTGTATTAATGTAATGTAATGCAGAGGGACTTTTGTGCCGCCGTCGCATCAAAGCGCAGCAGGTCCCCGGCCGACCCCTCATCACCAAGAGGAGAGATCGTGCTAGGAGACTACCACTTTCGACTTTCTGCTTTCTACTTTTCACAATCAGGAAAGATGGGGAAATACAGGATCCGGGGCCCCGCACGGGGCTGGTTGATCCGGCCTCCAGCTCTTTCCCCATACATCCACCGACGAGATATCGCATTCCAGCTGCACCGCTTTTACCCCACAGCCGGGGCCTGTCAGAGTGCTAAATACTAATTAATATGATGGACCCCCTCTGCCCTGTCGGGTGCCGTGCATGGCCTGGCTCTCTCCGGCTTAGACCAGCTGATAGCCTGTCATCTGTCTGCCTGCGAGCCTACCCATTCCCGGATTCCGGCCCACCAGATTTAGCGGTGGTTCGAACATGTAGCTGCGGGCTACCGTGGCTGTTTATAGCTCTCTCGCGCTGCCCGCATGTACCGCGTGAGAGCCAAGATGGCCAGGTCCACCTCGCTTCGACCACCCGTTCGTCAAAGTACGTAATATCCTACGATATCCATCTCCCTCTTAGGAACCGTCACACGTCCACTTCGCATCGCCGTCGTACTCCCGATACTCGACTTTCTTGTAGGGCAAGCCTCGGAATTCTCGATATATCGGCTGGTTTTGTTGTTGCAGCTTTGGCCATTCCCACGACTGGGGCAACAAAAGACAAGCTCCCACTTGCTACCCTACCTAGCCGCCAAATATTGGACCGAAATACGGACACAATCCTCGAACCGCATACCGAGCCTCAAGAAGCCACGCACTTCCGCGAACACACGTAAACCTTCTACTTACCAATGACGAATCACCTACGAACCAACTCTACATAATCCGAGCACGGGGAATACACGCTCCGCGTTGAAGGGACTCGATGGCCTTCTCCGCTGGCGAAGGGTCGCGCAGCATGGCGGGGAACATCGCATTCAGTCAACTTAGCCCTCTGCACATAGTTTCAGCTTCGGAAGACGACCATGCAGCTTTCCTGGATGTTGAGGACACAGACGCGGGTCCTACTCGTCATGTCCCGGACCACAAGCCCGGATTTTTGGATTGGTCGACGGAGACTGCTGGACAAAGGGCTGCGTACGAGGATCTTACGGCTATAGGTGCGCTGCAAACCACCCGGAACAACAAGCTGGGGACGAACGGAATTGTTGACGTTGAAATCTTGCAGACTGGATTCACGAATATACCGTCGAACAGCTACGACTGAGAATTTTACGGAGCGGGGGCGGAATCTCTACATATTTTCGAGTGCTTGCCGATGCGAGTCAGGCATGGATAGTTTTAATCCTGGCAGGTAGGGCTCCGACTCCGCCAACGACGCTTTCAGAACCTGAGTTTTGATTTTCCGGTTTAAACTAGGTATTTCCGTTGGTTTGATTGCGGCTGCGATAGACATAGCTTCGAGCTGGTTAGCGGATACGAAGAACGGAGTCTGCACCACCACCTTTTATCTTAGCCACGCCACTTGCTGTCTAGGCTTGCAGTCAAACGAACAGTGCAAACACTGGATGACATGGGCGCAGCTCTTCCGAGTGCACTCAGTCGGAGGAGGCTATGTTGTCCAGTACTGCATGTTCATCTTATTCTCTGTAAGTCCACTACATACGACGAATAATTGTAAGAATAAAACACTGATTAATGAATAGTTGACATTTGCGATATCTTCCTGTTACCTTGTTCTCAATTTTGCGCCTTATGCTCGCCAGAGTGGTATACCGGAGATAAAAACCGTCCTAGGAGGCTTTGTCATCAGGCGTTTTATGGGCGCATGGACTTTGGGGGTGAAATCGGTTGGCTTGGTGGGTTTCTAATTACCAAATTTTCTCAAATGTAAATGACTTACACGACGGTAGTGTTTATCGGTAGCTTCTGGTCTATGGCTAGGGAAGGAAGGCCCCCTCGTGCATGTAGCATGTTGTTGCGCCAACCTTTTGATGAAGCCATTTCTTTCAATAAGCCAAAACGAAGGTAGAAATGCCCTGGTATCTGTTGATTGGTGCTATGATGCTGATACCTTCGAAAGCTCGCAAGCGAGAGATTTTGTCTGCAGCGGCGGCGGCAGGTATATCCGTCGCGTTTGGTTCCCCAATTGGTGGGGTGCTGTTTAGCTTGGAGGTATTTTTTTGCGTAACCCGCATACAAACGAAGAGGAGATGATTCTGATGATGCGACTGGTCAATAGCAAGTTTCGTATTACTTCCCGGACAAAACAATGTGGCAGAGTTTTGTCTGCGCCATGGTGGCGGCCGTCACACTCCAGGTTAGAATATATCAGAAACCTCTATTATTTTCGCGCGTTATTCTAATTGGTGCTTAGTTTATGAATCCATTTAGGACAGGAAAGTTGGTTTTGTACCAAGTGATATTCTCACGTAGTTGGCATGATTTCGAGCTCATCCCCTTCTGTGTTCTTGGGATCATTGGCGTACGTTGTAATTTCCTGTTCACTGGGTAGTTTGTGGCTGACTGTCTCGCGATAGGGTATTTATGGTGGTCTATTCATCAAAGCGAATCTTCTAATCGCGAAAATGCGAAGGGGAACATGGGTCAAGTCGTATCCAATCATCGAAGTTATGATCATCGCTATGGTTTCGGCTTTGATCAATTACCCCAACGTTTTCATGCGACTCCAAGCTTCCGAGCTTGTGGCCAATCTGTTCCAGGAGTGCAAAGTAACGAACGATGATATTTTAGACATTTGCCAGTAAGTTTAATACCTGTATGGTATTTTCGCACAAGCTAATTGAATTTGGGATAGGGATGGGAAAACTGCAGGCCCTGTTTCCCTATTACTACTGGCCTCTCTGGTCGGTATGGCGCTAGCAGCATTCACCTTTGGATTACAGATACCATCTGGAATTCTGCTTCCTTCCATGGCAATAGGAGCTCTCTACGGAAGGGCTATGGGGATGGTTATCCAAGTCTGGCATAGGAATAATCCTACGGCGTGGATGCTCAAGTCTTGCGAGCCGGATGTTGAGTGTATCACCCCGGGAGTCTATGCTATTGTGGGAGCTGCCTCAGCTGTCGCCGGCGTGACAAGGATGACAGGTAGGCGATGTAAAGGGCTAATATTTGATTCATAAACACACGCTAACTGGACTATACAGTCTCTATCGTGGTTATTATGTTCGAGCTTACAGGTGCTCTGACATATGTTCTACCAATCATGGTAGCGGTGCTGATTAGTAAATGGGTTGGTGATGCATTTGATAGACGTGGGATTTACGAAGCCTGGATAAATTTCAAAGAATACCCGTTCTTGGATAATCGAGATGACCCGATACCCGACATGCTGGTATCTCAAGTCATGACCCGGCTCGAAGATATTATGGTGATTGAGGCAACGGGGCATACTATTGCATCCTTGGGTGAGTTCACATGCGGAATTTCAAATTTAAAACGACATGCTAATTACATTAGATGATTTGTTACACACGCAACCATACAAGGGGTTCCCGGTAGTAGCGGACACTAGAGATGTCCTGCTTCTAGGTTATATTTCAAGAACGGAGCTTCGGTATGCTATAGACAAGGCCCGAGACCTGCCTCGAACGACAGAGTGTCACTTCGGCGGCTCAGCGTTAATAGGGACGGTATCGGAGAATTCGCTGGATATGCGGCCGTGGATGGACCACACTCCTGTAACGCTACCCGCACGGAGCTCTTTGATGCTGGCAACCTCATTATTCCAGGACCTCGGTTTGAGATACCTCTTGTTTGCGTATCACGGACAGCTGCAGGGCCTGATGACAAAGAAAGATGCCTGGTTTATATTGAATTCGGTCAAGGACGAGAAAAGGCTTGTGCAGGCGACGAGGGATAGATTTTCTGGGGACATAGGCAACAGGAACCCGCTGAGTCCGAGCTGATGGGGGTCCATACACTTTGCTATTTACTTGACGGTTTTCATGTTTATCTGTAGCATTGATAGCAAGAGAGAGGATGCATCCATTTATAGACTAGAGCATCTCAGATACAATATCCATTATTTACTCACCTGGCTTAGCTCGACGGGACTGTTTTAAAGTGTAGCTCGACGGTGTGCGCAAGTTCCAGCTAGCTGACCGAGGTCCATGGATGCAGCTGGGCGCTTGGGTCCAACACGGTTAGCAGCTCCGCAGGACAGAACAACGGAGCCGTTAAGCCCGCCGTTAAGACCGCCCGCCTTTCTAGAATATGCAAGGACGGGCGTGGAATGGCAACTAAAATGTCGGGGCAGTCGGAAACGGGCCCCTGGCTCGAATCCTGCGACTGGTCGGAGCTATTTCTAGGAACCAGTGACTAAGCCATGTGAAGACGCCGGACAATAAGATTCGCCTTTGCCAGGCAGGCCATGAAACGATTTTTCCTCTTTCCTCTCCTCCAGTCGTCCCTTGTTCTGTCCCCGCCTGTGCAAAAGACCACCGAAATAGCCACACGAGATACTAACTGGTAACAACGATAAGAGTTCAGCTCCTCACGCACGGGGGGAAACGCCAGGGACAGTCCGAGTTCTCTGTAACGATATCTGGAAGGTGAGTGAGTGGGTGGACGTGGTGTGTGTTGCAGACGGCTGTTTCTTCCTTTGCCTTCCACCGCAGCAGAAAATTTTTTGTGAGGAGCTAACCCGAACGAACCACCTTGCTAACTGGCCCTCGCCCAGACGCTCCATCGATTCTGCAACCTCCTGCACCCTTCTTCCTCCTCCTCTTCTTCTTCATCACAACCACCTGCGAGAGAAAGACGCCCCCCAAAGAGATCCCCATCTGCGCTCACTAGCAAGCCTCTGTCGATACTCAACCTACCGTTCCTCACAGCAGGGACCCTGACTGTCGAACTAAACACCGCGAGAGCAGACCGACTGGAAGTAGGATCGGGCGTTTTACTTGTCCTCTTCCACAGCGACCCGACTTCCAACCCCCAAAAACCCACACAGAAAAAGCGGGGACTTCTCTGTCCACGACGATTGTTCATGCATTTGCACCCAAGGACCTTTTCATCACCATCATTTTGCAATTCCTCTTGGAATCCGACTAAAACCTGTCGGAAGCGTTTGCAGATTTTTTGTAGTGGTTAATTCGAAGACTGTCTTTAAAACACCTCTCTACCAACAAACCAATATCCTACCCCACCATATCAGCAGCCAGTTAATTCGGCAGCACTATATACTTCGTTGAAAAATATCCATCGAAGTAAGTCTGCTCTTTGAACATCAAGTCCGAAAGTCTTTTGACCAAAAAGCTAACGATTCCTCTTGGATCTAGGTGTCTCGCATGTCATCTTGGATAGCCGGTGTCTTCATTCCTATACGACATAAACCGCATTTACGTACCTGATAACCTCAACCTACCATCAAGATGGCTGTACGTACTTCTCCCTTCATTTTTTGTTTTTTGATTCTTTGACTAACCCCAAATTTTTGTCTAGACTATAAATATCAGAAGGGATGTCGCTGACCCCTTTTACCGTTACAAAATGGAGAAGCTTCAATCTAAGGTATAGCTCGCATAGTATTCATCTTTACGCAGACGCAAAAGCTGACAAACAATCCAGATTGAGGGAAAAGGTAACGGTATCAAGAGCGTCATCGTCAACCTCCCAAGCATTGCCACCTCCCTGAGCCGCCCTCCAATCTACGTCGTCAAGTACTTCGGCTTCGAACTCGGAGCCCAAACCAACGCTGACCACGACCGTTGGATCATCAACGGCGCTCACGACGCGAACAAGCTCCAGGATCTCTTGGATGGCTTCATCTCCAAATTCGTCCTCTGCAAAGAATGCCAGAACCCGGAAACTGATCTTACCATCAGCAAAGATGGAAATATCATCCGTAACTGCAAGGCCTGCGGTCAACGCACCAAGGTTGACCCCCGCCTCAAGCTTTCCAGCTACATCTTGAAGAACCCCCCAAAGAAAGAGGGTAAAGAGAAGAAGGACAAGAAGGACAGGAAGAAGTCCAAGGCTGCCAACGGCGAGGAAAACAAAGAAGCTAGCAACTCCGAAGAAGAGGCTAACCAGAATGGAAACGGTCATGTCATCACCGCTTCTAACAACTTGGATCAGTACGCTGCCGAAGCTGGATCCGATGACGAGTTCACCCGTATCATCACCGATGCGGCTAAGACTATCACCGCTGATGGCACCGGAGATGGGTTCACTATTGATACTTCTGAGAAGGCTATGAAGGAACGTCAGAAGAATGAGCTCACAAGCGCCGTTGAGAAGCTCACCATGGGCGATGATGAAGACGACGAAGACGGTGCTGGTAGCTCTTCCTTTGATGCCTTTGCCATCTGGTTTGACGGCGAGGACGGAAAGCCCGATGATGTCGACGATGTCGAGATCTACAAGAAGCTTTTGGATCTCGGTCTTGTCTCTAAGCACAAGACTCTTCAGGTTCTCCCACAGTGTCTCTTCAACGAAAACATTCTTAAGAAGCAACAGATTATCAAAAGAGCGGGGCTCCTTAAGAAGGTATGTTAAAACTCTTTTAATCCTCATTACTATATTGTCTAGCTAACCTGAATTTTTGACAGCTTGTTACAAGCGACCGCCATGAAAAGGCATTCTTGGGTGGCATCGAACGACTTGTCGGGAAGATCCAACCTGCATTGATCTCCTCCATGCCAACAATCCTTCATCAAATCTACGATAAGGAGATTGTTAGCGAGGACGCTATCTTGAAATGGGGAGAGAAGGCCTCCAAGCGATACGTCGATACCGCTACTAGCAAGAAGGTCAAAGCAGCTTCTGCGTCATTCTTGACTTGGCTTGCAGAAGAAGATGATGATGAGGAGGATAGCGAGGAGGAGGATGACGAGTAAACGATCGGATTGGAAGAATTACTCACCCCACAACATAGTGGGGAACATATTTATTTTTGGCATTTGGCCGAAAGTCAGATTGTTTCGTTTTTGGCTTGCAATACACACTCTCTCGCGCACTTGCAATGTATTCTTCTGCCAGTCCTAATTGTTTGCAGCGAGCTTGATTTATTGTCAACTCTGACGGCTGTATCCTAAACTCATGGACCATTCTAATGATTCGTTTTTGAAGGGTTTGTTTTATTATAACTGAATGCCATTCATTCCCAACGAATGAAAATTATCTAAACTTTTGAACAATCTAAACGCCTCTAAAAATGCCTGTATCTAATCTACTCTAAATCTTGCAAAATATGTACAAACTCCTAGCCACCAGCCTCTGCGGCTTGTGAAAACCACTGCCTCAAAGCAGTCGAAAGCATACCCGGAAGGTCTTCGATTCTCCTAATAATCAGGTAATAATTGAACGGGAAAGTGTCCATGTACCGATTAACCTGCAACTTTGGTCCCTTGCCATCTCCTAAGTCTGTAAACACCGCCTCCTTCATATCCAATATCGAAGACGACCCCTTGCTTCCATTGACAGCGGTGCTGCTGGCCCCTTCGCCATTTATCGCGCCGCCAGTAGCGTCGATAATCACAAATATCAACACTATCTTCTCGAAATGCGCTAGTCTGACCAGCCGCTGTATTTCCTGATGGTCCTCGCAGATACCGTCCGAGATGATGAGTTCCAATTGCCATAGGTCGGACTGTTGGTTCGTCTGCCTAGCTTCGCGGAATAGTTTGATGGACGTTTCAACTAGCGAACGCATGTTGGTTTTCGTTTGACCGAATGTTAATCCTGCGAAGACGTTGGCACCGGCTTGTGCTGTGAACGGCTGTTCGAACGGATGAACGAGTCTTGTTGTCTCTCCGAAGGATACCATGGAGATTTGGCCGACTTCCAGGTGGGAGAGCGCCCGAGCAACCAACGCGATGGACTCGAATGTGAGCTCGACGCAGCGGCTCTCAGACATGGATTTCGAGTCGTCAAGAGCGATCATGACCTGATACTGTCTCTTAGAGGGTTTAGTTCTCCGCATCCAAATCTTGTCCTTCTTGTAGTCTGAGGCTATGTATGGAATAATTCGCTTCATGTTGAGTCTCTTTCCTGTCCGGTAGTCGCCTCGGAGTTTTGTCGAGAGAGTCGGTTCGAGGATTAGTCGGAGTTGTTCGGTCAAACTGAGGGACAAAATCCTTGTCTTATTTTCGTAGAGTTTCCAAAGCTCCTGTGCTTCCTCGTTATATGTAGTGGAAGTTTGGACTGTTTCCATCAGTGACGGATCGAAGTCCTCGTCATCATCTAAGTCCATATCAACATCGATGGCTTCCATGGCTTGGTTCTTAGAATCGCCAACGAGGCGAGGGGCGTCGACTTCCATGGTTCTTTCTGGGTCTTCCTCGGATTTTGAAGGAATAGCTTCAGCTGCATCCTCTGCCTCCTGAGGTGTATCTTGGAACCCAGCGTGCTCATCGGAAGGGTTTCCATCTAAACCCTCTGCAGTACCATCCATCTGCTCATCTTCGCCATTGCCTAGAGGTCGATCAGATGGATCGGGGGCCGAGTCGATAACCATGGATTCGTCGATTGCATGGGCCTCCTCAGTCGTGGCAGTACCTAAAGCCTGTGCAGCAGGTTGCCCTTTATCTTCTGGGGCATGCTCAAATTGAGATTGCTTCTGTTCCTATCCCGAGGTTAGCTAATAATGCATGGAGAAATATTGAGTTCAACAAGATGCCTTACTTCTTGGTTCTGGAGATTATCCTTGGAATCTTCACTGGTTTCAGCATCTAGAATCTCCATCGGAGTACGATGGACTTTCTCCAGCAAATCTCCTAGTTTCTTCAAACCATTTTCCAGTCGTTGTTCATTAGGCTGCAGTTCACTTTGGCCTTGACCTGCACGGTATTCGGCTTTTCCAGAATCTCCCTTTCCATCAGTAGCGTTCGGAACAGAATTATCCTGGCTTGTATCCTCTTTGTCATTGTTTTCGATGTCTTGCTGTCCCGAGCCTGGATCGAACTCTTCATGAATCTCTGTAGAAGATGCTGCCGTCTTCGACGCCGAAGCGCTGGGCGGGATTGCGGAACTTTCAGCCATGTCTTCCGATGTGTCCTCGTCAGCTTTTTGCAATGGATCCTCAGCATCATCCTCAGCAGGCTCTGAATCATCTTTGGGTGGTTCTCCGTCTTCTTCTGCATTTTTTGGATCGTAATCTCCCATTTCTTCATCTTCATCTTCTTCACTCCCCCCCTCTTCCGCCGACTCCTCGACTTCTGCCCTCTTTTCAAGGGGTTGATTTAAACCATCATCAACTCCTTCTTCACCTTCTGACATGTTTCCCTCCTCCTCCTCCTCTTCCTCCTCTTCTATATCCTCAAGATTGAAGTCGTCAGATATATCTAATCTCTCCACTTCTGGGATATGTTCGTTGAGATTATCTTCGTCTCGCTTCTCAACAGCATCAGACTCATCTTCAGCCTCTGCCTCTGAGGCGGCATCATCAGCATCGTCAACTTCCATCTCTTTGCTAGGAAGGTCTTTCGCATCCTTTTGTTGCTTTTCGTCCTTCTTGGCTTTTTGCTGGTTAGATGTGGCATCCTCTTCATTCTTTCCATCTCCTCCTGCATCTACCTCCTCTTTAGGCTCCTCCTCGGGATTGTCCCAGAAGTCCTTATCAAGAGAATCAAGACCGTGACTATCATCGACCTTACCCATCTCGTCCGCGACATCCTCATCTTCCTCCCCCTCTCCTTCACCTTCCTGATCCGACTTTTCGGCTTCAGATTCCGACATACCGTCGATATCATCGTTTTCGACTGCGTTTTCTTGAGCATCGTACTCCTTTGACCCTCCATCCTCCTCTTTCTGATTTGCAAGCTCGGACAAATCTTCATCAGGTGCAATGTCGTTACTAATGTCTTCCTCTCCTTCGCCATCACCAAGCCCGGTGCCACTTTCAACCTGCCCGGTGCCACCGGCCTCGGCTGATCCATCAGAGGGAGCACAGAAACCATTAGTTCCAATAGCGGTGACAAAGTTTGAAAGAATATGTGTCAATCTGCAAATTGATCGGTGGAAATCGAGACGTTGTTGGAGATCTTCACGACAGATATTCTCGTATTCAACGATCAGGGGTGCCATTACTCGCAGTAGCGCACTGACAGCCACAGAATTCTCAGCCAAAGCTCCGGAAAGGCTGGAACTTAGAATCTCAAATTGGTTGATAACTGCGACAGATCCAGCTGGAGCCCTGGAAGCTATAAGCTTTTCGTGCTCTAGAAGCACGGTTTTTTCAGCTCCACCAATTTTCTTTGCGAGGATTTCATCGAGCGATTCTGGTTGTAATTGAATTAGAATAGTGTCACAAAGTGTCTGTAGGTTACTGTCGAGATCAGAGATGTAGGCTTTTGACTCAGCAGCATGGACTCCATTTACGATTGGCGCCTCGTTAACTGGTACCCAAGACTGAAGGTAACTCATGATATGTCTGAGCTTGGTGTTTGAATTTCCGAATGTGAGAAATTCACTCATCATCTCCTCGAACCCGTGGGATATTTTAGTAAGGAGGTCTTTTCTGACAGCCAGCACGACAGATGGGAAGGTTTCCGGACACCTGGCTAGTGATTTAAGTGACTCTGTTGTCCACTGCGCCCATTTGTGAAGTAATACCCTTATATCATCGTAATTTCCAGGAGCGAACCTCGACTCTACATCAACAATTTTAAGAGCAAAGTCAATGTTGGTTTGTATCCAGCCTAGTCGCTGAGGCATTGTTTCCGGTTGAGAGGCCAAACCAAAACCAACCTGTCGAGAGCTACTGGCGCCTTCTTTTTGCTCGCAAAGAACCAAATATTTGGTAACCAAGCCTTCTAACTTTCGGAATGTGTTCAAATGGGACACAAGCTTCTCTCGTTGTTGGACAATCATAGAGAGACCATGTTCAAAGTATTTCGATCCTCGGACCAAGTCAGGAACAGGCACATCTTCTGGAATGTTCATAAGAGCACTTCTGGTCTTAGGTAAATTCTCAAGAGTAGAGACCAGAATCTTGTCTATTTCGTCGATTCTGGATTGGAAAGTTTTGCCTTCGAACGCTGGAGCTAGACCCAGAATGCTTTCCATAGATATTTGCCCTGAGAGTTCCTTCTGACTCAAGTTTGATTTGAAACCCATCTGGCGGAGGGATTTGAGGGCTTCGTTGACAGCCTTGCGTTTAGCATCTTGAAGTCTCCGAACTTCAGTCGTATTTTCTTTTGTAAGCTTTGATGGGGTAGCATCGCGGAGTTCCTGGGCGCGCTGGAGCATATGCTCAGAGAACTCGTCAACTAAAGTAAATGCTGAATTGCTGCGACCGATGGATGAATGGGTTTGTTGCATCTTAGCGACAGTCGAGGAAATATTCACAAGTCGAGCCGGCCGCGACTCCCAGTTTGTAAAGGAAGAGGCGCACAGATTCCTATCTGATTCTGATGCCGACTGAAGAACTCGATCGCTGCTAGCATATCCCATCATTTCTAATTTACTTAGGTCCTCCGCTTTCGCAACCGTTGTTACTGGAGTCGCGAGTACCGTTCTATACTTCTTGACTATCTTATAGAGCTGGTAGTGTGATCGCCGCGTAGAGTCCTTCAGAGCGTTGAAATTTGTATCTTTCCAAGAAGCAAGCAAAATGACCTCTTCCATATCTTTCTCGAGTTTCGCTTTATTTGTCGACGCATGCTCTGCAGCTGCCTTTCGGAATTGAGAATGTAGTTTGTAGATGTTGCGAACAGTACTTCTCAGCCCCTGAGAATGTCCAAAAGAAGAGCCGTCTAGCTGAGCCTGTATTGCCTCCAGTAATTTGAGCCTGCTCTCGAATTCACCAATCGTAGACTGACGCAGGAACGTATGCAGGGTTTCCGCGACGGTAATCCGGATAGCTGAGATATCTTGGTCCTGGACATCTGTTGCAGTTCTAATGGCCTTGTAGATATGGAACCACCAAAAAGACGCTTGCTTGGTACAAGAGGTTTCTTCTTGGGTGAACAAATTGGACCAAGTCTGCAGTTCGAGCTTCCTCCAGCTAACAATAAGGTTTGTAATGGTGTCCATGTAAAAACTAAGAGAATACTCCTTGCTAGCTACTTGTTGCCATTCGTGAACAGCACCATGGAGTCCCTCCAACTTAGCCAACACACTATTCACCGGAGTCTTGAGAGGCTGTTGCAGGATATCGGTCGTCTTCTCGCTGATGTCTCTTAGAATATCATTTTCCGGCCAGATTGCGACAAGGTCAGTAATTCTGGATTTCAGGGTGATTAAAGGCTCAACGACTTTCCGGATTTCGGTTGGGTTTTCGTCCTTATAAAAATTGAAAGAGTGACTGGAAACTTTGTTCAACCAGGTGTCCGCATCCGATATGTTTAGAATAATTGCAGGAACGAGCCTTTCGACATCCTCCGGCAAGAAAAATATACCATCTTCGGATTTAGATAGCTTCTTCCCTAGGTCGGTTTGCAATGACGATATATCTAGAGCCGCTGAAGAGCCCTTCAAGAAAATTGCCTGATGTAAATGGGAAGCATCACTACCAAGCGTCTGTATATCAATACCGTCCTTGGCCGCGGGTTCGCTCTTGTTCAAAACGCCCCCCGAAAACATTTCCATAACACCAGCTTCCTCATCTTCAGGATCAAGAACTTCCAGTCCCTTAAAATGATACATTTTTGTGGCTTCCTCTCGTTCTCGCGCGTCGTCGCGTTCCTTCCGTTCCCAGATCCTGATGATACGAGCGAAAATTGTGTCAATGAATATTAAATCTCTCTCTTTGAAGGATCCTAGACCTTCCACGTTTGCGCGTAAAGCTAGTGCTCGAAGGGCTCGGATTTCAGCTTCGCCATTCTTCGATGACTTTTTCCCTATACCTTTGGCGAGGTTCGCTGTTACCAGGGTATTCGGTGTGAAGGTGAAATCTGAGCCTTGTTTTTCGTGAGATCCTGTCTCAATTGCAAGCAAAATGCCGAATTCCAAAGCTGTAACGAATTCCGTAACAATCGCAGTCAAATCTTCGAAGCCGTCGTCCTGGTGTGCAATTTGATGGAGGATTTGTCTAGTATTTTCTCGAACCGCTTGGCCAGCAGCGGAGGCATCAACGCCCGAAGAAACGTTTTGGATGAATCGTTGTAACTGTTGTCCGTTGATAAAGCTAACCAACTGTTGCAATAAATGACAGAGCGGCTCAAAGTTAATTTGCTGGCTGCGTTGAAATACCGATATGCTACTATCCCAAGAGACACGGCCGATTCTCTCTTTTAGATGCCTAGACCGAGCGCTGTCCTTTGAACCGCATAAAATCTCGACTACTTTTTCCAAACTCAGAAGATCGGCTTCTAGAATTTCTTTACGATGTAAGAACACATTGTAGTTCAAATCTGCTTCAAGTGACGGATCGTAAGGGTGAGTGGGCACGAGAAGTTTGAGGCAGCCGACTGAAAAATGGATCCACGCCAAACCACGAGAGCCGCTACTATCTCGATTCAAAGCGGAAATAGCTTTGAGCGAAGGGATGAAATACTTGGAAAGTATTATAGACCATCGCTCGTCTCTTGTCCGAGTTTGGCTCACTAATAGGTGGAGGAGGGCCTCTGCTGACATAGAATCGGCGGCTGTTGACTTGAAAGAAGCTTCGTAGAAGAGATCTTCGTGGAGACAGCATATCTATAGCATAATTAAAATCCTGTTATAGTGATAAAATAGATACTTTACTTACTGAATAAATCTTTTTCACAAGCAGGTTATCGAACGTGTTCCAGTACGGTGTATTGTACGTCTCGATCGCCAGGGTGTATTGTCTGCTGAAAGCCTGGAGATCCGACTGGACAGTGCTGTAGCCGCCGATGCTGGTAGCATGGACGATATTGCTAATACAATGTGAATCGTCAGCATAGAATCACTAAAATATTTTGAGTTCAGTATACCTCGTTTGGAGAGTCTTTTTGACGAAAGCTCCAAGGAAGTCTTGGGAAGCAAGGCTCCGCTTCAAATCAAAAGCATTATCGATGTTCTGGTAGAATAGAATATTCAGGAGCATATCCCTGCTAGAGCCTAATGAAAGTGTCAGGACGTCAACGAAAATCGCAAGTTGTTTTTCAATGGACTCACTCTTTGGACGAAGATAACTAGTCAGAGGAGAAAATTTTTGCGTAGGCCATTGGGCATAATATGTAAGGGCGTTCATTTCCTCGACCTATTTTAGTTAGTAGGAAGCCGGGAGATTCAAGTTTAGGGCTTGGTACTCACGTTCAAATCCTCTCTAGGACCGTCCATACTAGCCAGCAAGTTCATTCGCAAGATCATATCAAATCCCTCTTCAAAGAAATGCTTGACATCGCTGCTGGAATTATTAATAAGACCGACGGCTTCTTCAAAGTCCACTGCGGGAAGCTCCGCATTAGCTCCCGACCCTCGAATCAACTCAAAGGCCTTCACAAATGAAAGACGGAGGTCTGAGATCTGAGAATTGGGTTGAACTAGACTCTGCGATGCTTCGTCAAACTTGTTCGCAGTATTTTTCAACTTTCGTAGAAACTCCATTCCGTTCTCCGACTGCGGTAGTCTCATCCTAAGTGCTTTCCATAATCGGGACCAAGAAAACCCGGACCCTAATCCGTACTCCCTATTTAAACTCTGGATAGCGAGTCTAATCTGATTTACAGTATCATCCGCCCAAATGCCTGTAATTTCATTGAGAAACTTGGGGATTCTTTCAGAGAAAGCTTGGAAAATCAAACCATTTAGTTCAGCGGCATTGATAATAAAGTTAAGGAATAAAAGCATTTCAGAAACAGCGAAGAGATTCTCTTGCTCCACCTACTTTGGATTAGCTTTGAATATCTTCTAGTATATTTTGTAAGTGGAAAGTACCTTTGAATGCCAGTCGCTCGTCTGCGAAAGCCACGACCAGATTGTTTGATTTAAGTTCGACAAGAACTCAAGAAGCGCAATGCGAGCTTCTCGGTCAATGTTGTCAGGTTGTCCATTCTTTGAATCCGTTATGCCATTTCCCTTCCTAAAAACCCTTTCACTTTTTAACAAATTTAAGCGGCTACTTAATATGTGTTGGCATTTAGCAGATAATATGGCGATATCGTAAATATTACTGAGCAAGAGCGCCTTAGCATATGAAACGTCGTCAAGGATATGGACGTTCGACAGTGGGTGTGAAGCCTATATCCAATTCGTTAGCCCTTGAAGTTTTAGCTGTAGTATTCGAGAAGCCTACTCACCTCATTACTAACAAATTTAGAATCAAGATTGAGTTGCTGGCATAGCTGATTTTTGAACACCGATAGATAATTTCCTACGGTGTGAGCTTGAGTTTCTTCAAATATTGATATCGACGTTCCCACAGGTTCGCGCAAACCAATCATCTCTTTAGGCATCGTCGAATCACCTTGTTTCAACCACGCGAGTACTCTCGGAAGCATATGAGTTGGAAGTTCCTCGAGAATGTGATATATCCAGGTATCAAAGTGCGCGGGATCATTGAGCGCAGCATAGCGTTTCAAGAAATCAATTCGGGCCATCGTCCTCGCCGATGACTGATCCACTAGATTTAAGACTTTGGATTGCGTTATTCCCCAATCCTCGCTCTCATCATCAAGAGAGGGAACAAAAATCTCGATAGAACGGTTCCTCATGGCTCTTGAAAGTTCGCCGTTCCGTGGATCCATCGTTAGGAACAGTCGGAAATCCGGATGTGGCATTATTACTCGACCGACTCCATCCGCAGAAGTATGCTCATGCAAGAACAGCGCTCCCTTAGTCTCAAGTAAGGAATTGATACGGTCCAAGACTGAGGGGTTGCAAAGGTTTGCATTGTCCAAGATAACCCAATGCCCGTTTTCGACCGCACGAACCAGGGCGCCATCATACCAGGCGAAAGATACTGTGGGCTTTTGACCTTTTTGGGAAACTATTCGGCCAAGCGTCCGAAGATAGTTCTGGATGGTAATAAGGCGGTCCGGTGGACACGGGGTTAACACATCTATATTTTCCTGTAACAGACCGGTAATCTGCTCGAGAACCTGGTAAGTAGGCTCCCAGTGATGCAATATATCAGAGAGTGATAGAAACTCCGGTGGAATAGTGATATTGTTCATACTGAATTCAATCACCAAGGTTTCCAGCTCGGTTTGCAGTTGTTGTATCACCATCCTGGCCAACCTGAAAATATCTTCCTGCTCATAACCACCAATAACATCAGAAGTTTCGGTGTCATTGTTAAGTGGAATTACTTCAAGATGTGCTCCAACCGACTTAGCCAAGATCTCGATCATGCTAGACTTTCCGGAACCCGGCGCGCCAACTAGTAGGCACGGCCAACGATTATTAATTCCGTTAAGAATACTCTCTAGAATCGGCAATTGATGAGGCAGAAACTCAACCTCCTCAATAGCCTGCGAGTTTCTTATCTTCTTGCGAGATATTAAAGCATTTCCAACTTGCAGGCTGTCAGGCGATAGCCTTACAAACCCAGATGTACTATTGTTCTCCATCTCGATCCCAAACACTTTCTTAAAGATCTTGTTGACTTGCACCACATCGCTCTCACTTCGAAATCTGTGGCTGACAATTGTTCTGAAGTATTTTTCGAGACCCTTGCGCGCGGGCAATGGGGTTTTGCTAGCGGTAATCTCAAGCCATCGCAAAGTATCACGCAAATTGAATTCCCACGGAGCACCTGACATACCGAACGATTTATCTTGGATTAAATTCTTAGATAATTCGCTCGAAAACTCCACGATCTTGGTATATTGATCAAGTTCAAAATCGGGGAATGTGTGCTGCGAGATAGCTAGCAAATCATCTTTTTGGAGACTCCGGATATAAACGACAGTAAATCGGTTGACGAATGATGCAGGCAAACCCTTTCTTCCATTGCCTTGATGATGCGGATTCTGCGCAGCAAAGAGTCTGAAGTTTGGATGACAGTGGAAAGTTTTGCCAAGTTCCGGCACATAAACGGTTTTTCTATGATCTAGGCAAGAATTCAAACCTTCGAGGACAGATTGTGAAGCAAGATTCATTTCATCAAGGAGAACCCAGTGGCCCATTTGCATCGCCTGGAGGAATGGCGCCTCTCTAAATACGAAAGTTCCAACTGCACCATTCTCAGCAGGAACATCGCTTCCAAAGAGGTCCATCATGTCTGTTTCCTCCGAGAGATTTATCCGAACTAGTGGAATACCAACGACCGCGGCAAGCGCGGTTATAAGGCTGGTCTTTCCAACACCAGGCTGGCCTTCCAGAAGGATAGGCTTTGTAAGCTGCATAGCTCGCATGACTCGCATAGCGTTGAGACTCGTCGTTGTTGCATTGAAATCGAAGGGTATTTTTCCGATCTCCGCAACTGTCCGAGATAATCCAAAAGATCCAACACTGAATGCCTCTGGGGTAATATTCACGCTCGTTCCTTCAAGATCATTGAGACTATGCGGCTCCATAAGTAAGCTTGAGAGTTGTGCGACACACTTTTGCCGTTCAAGCTCCACTTGATCGAGTGGAACTGATAGAAGTGCCGCGGGATTTGAGCCGAGAGTATCGATGTAGACCATCAATGCACCTTGAAACACTGTGGTGGTGGGAAGTCCGGAAACTTTATTGCAGAATTGAATCCAACTGATAATATCACGGATAGATATCGACCCGTCTTTGCCAACCCGGAAAGTTTGATTGAACCAGAATCCAAATTTAACAATTGACGGAGCATAAGTTCTAAACGAAGGAACCAACTTGGTTTCAGTAATATGAAGAACGTCATCGAAATCATCCATGGGTGGAACCCAGATCTCCGTGAAACGATTTCTCAAAGCCGGAGACAGCTCCTTTTTTCCATAGTCACCACCGGGATTCATTGTAGCAAAGAACTGGAAATCCGGGTGTGCAGTAATTTTGGCATCTTTGTATCCCTTTTCAGCTAGGAAGATCTCGCGTTCGGGCTCAAGAACACTGTTTAGTCTCTCAAGAACACTGTCTTCAGCAAGTGATATTTCGTCGAGAAGAAAGAGGTCTCCCTTCCTCATGGCGCCTACCAAGCTTCCATCGACCCACTCGAAAAGCTGACTAGCTTGAGCTCGAGTTTCCTGGATTTTAGAGAAGACTTCTATTGGTACATCCCGTTTGTCTTCTTCTTGGAGTTGATCGTACGCTCGAAGGAGGGATTTGAGGTCACCATCGCCTTGGTATATATTAGTTAGGTAGTTCGAAAAGAGATCGTATAGACTTTGTAGAAGGGCCTGGGTGGCTTCCGAGCGGTTCCTAAGGGGTCTATAGGCTCCAATTATATCACCAGTCTCGGTGTTCATATGTGCGTTCACCGTTTCCAGATTCTTCTGTCGAGCGAGAGCCAATAACTGGCATACTGTTGTTTTGCCGCACCCGGTCTCCCCAACCAGCAACACCGGCTCATTCTTTACAATTGCCCTTTCGAGCAAAGTATACAAGCGAGCCATCGCCTTTGTCCAAACAACGTCAATAAAGTTGTCACCGAAGGAAGGTGGGGGCCGGCTGTATAAGATCTCATCCGAAATCTGAACTTTGAGTTTGGTCTCGAGAACTTTTTTGACGGCCAGCTTTTCGTCCTGGTTCCTTACACGCTCCACTAGAAGCATATATCCATTCTGTGCGAGTTCTTCGTTGGTAACAGCGTCTCGATTCGCCCATCGAAACAAGTCTCTTAGTGTCGCAAAACTCTGTTTCTGTTCGAATAGACGCGAGGATTGTCGAAGAACCGAGAGCTCATTGTACACGGATACAATCCTAGCGGCAAACGAAGGCGCAATTTGTGTTCTTTGTTGCAGAATATCCTGGAGTTCGTTCTGAGGTATGTCGTCGAAATGGAGCTCGATGAACCGATTTCGGAAGGCCTTTGAGAGAGCTTTCCGTCCAGCGTACAGCCCAGGTGGATTCTGTGTCGCAAATAACATGAAATCTTTATGCGGCCGCACAACTTCCTGTGTTTCGGGTATCAAAATTTCGCGGTTATCGTCTAGCAAGCGATTGAGGGCCTCGAGAACATCGGTAGGTGCAAGATTTAACTCGTCGAGAATAACCCAGCATCCAGTTCGCATCGCTTGAATAAGGGCACCTTCTTGGAATTTGAGAGAACCTGAAGCATCTGATACATATGACCCAAGATACTCTTGTAAGTCAGTGTGCTCATGGTTGTTAATACGGACGAACTTGTGGCCCGTCCTGTTGGCTAGAAACCTTATCATGCTCGTCTTTCCGCTAGAAGTAGGTCCTTGAATCAGAACAGGATATTTTCTAGTGGCGGCTGCGCGAACAAGATTGAGTAGATTCCTTTCCACATAAGGTGTAATAATGTAATCTCGTTGTTCTTGAACCTCAGCAGGGCCTTTCAACATCCAGTAATGCTTAAACTGTGTATAATCGCCGTGCTTTGGCATCCTAGGGACTTGCTTGAGAAGACTGCGAGCATTTGGACTGTCCGCGAGCAGTTTCTGTTCGATAAGTCGATGAAGCAAATTTTCAGATTCTGTAGCAAGACAGGTAAGGAATGCCATGCAGAAACCTTCATATAAAGACCTCAGTATTCCATATACAGGGGCAATCTCCACCACATATGCCAGAGTCCTTGTTAGGGTTCGGATGCTGTAGATCGGCTTTTGGCCGGCCCCGTCAACAAGGCGATTTTGCTCCGCCATGTTGCGAATTTCGAGATATAAGTCGGTGGTTTTCGACAAAAGTTGTTCAACGCCAGCGCAGTAGTTTTCAAGATACGCCTTGACAATTGCAAGAACATTGGCTCGCTCCACATCGGGATTGGGAACGTAAAACTCAGAAAACCTCGATCGGATACCCTGAGGCAGGTCCCTCTTGCCGACATCTGTCGCTGGATTCATGCAGCCAAAAATACGAAATTCCGGGTGGGCGTATATCCTCTCGACACCACCCTTTTCCAACAATAGCATGGAGCGGGAATCTGCTTCATTCATAAGATCCGCGATCGATTCAAGAGTCTCCGGTGAAGCCAAGTTCAATTCGTCCAATAAAACCCATTCTCCATTCCGGACAGCCTTTACTAGCAGACCTTCCACGAAATTGAAGATTGCTTGGTGTGGGGAACTTTTCAGCTGCGTATCGAAAGCAGATACTCGCCCTGTGAAGGTTTCCCATTCTGTTAACATAGCTGTCCGATCTCCGTTTTCGAGTTTTCTGCGTTTCCTTGGGCTGAGTAAACCGTTCTCTGGGTCTTCGAGTTCCGGCGCAGGGGAGAGGTGTTTATTGGCCATATCAATAGCGCTGATCCAAAATCGGACGATTTTTTTCCACTGTCTCTTCAACACTGCTTGATCAAACTGATCTAAGAATGCCAGATTTTTTTTGGATGGGAATGTTCTCCGGAACAGATAACCAAAATCTGTAGCCATCTCCATTCCAATTCTCGACAGATCCATTGGTTGAAATCCTCCCATCAAGTCGCTACTCTCCGTTTGCTGCGAGAAATTGTGCACTGTCAACTTGATATTTAAGAGATTTGCGAGATGCTGTACAGCCGTAGTCTTTCCCGTTCCTGTTTCTCCGACAAGCAATACAGGCTCCGCAGTGTTGACACAAACCGAAATTCGTTCAAGAAGACGAAGGGCGTATCTGTGCATGGCATAGGGCATTCTTTCCGTCTTTTGCTTCCGATAATACTGTCCTCTTTCTTTCTTTTTAACCAATCTTGATCTTCCGATCAAAATCTGGGAAGGGTCATCTTGATAGGATGGCAGGTAACCTCCTGTGAAATAACTCTCACGGGTTAGGTCGAGGTTTATTCCATGAGCGATGCAACTGCTGATGACCCTCTCTTGTTTCACATCTGAGTACTGCCCGGCAAAGCAATCCATGGCTTCCATGAAAATCATATCAAGGAGGTATTCTGACACTACACCAGATCTTACATCTGTAGGACGTAAACGTATATGTAGATTGATACGATTACACAAGTTGAGGAGCTCTCTTAAGCCAATCTGACGTAGAGATGGACCACGGAAAAGACGGTCTCTTGTAGGCGAAGACTGTAAGGTTCGTACAGAATCATACACTCGGACAAGGCTGGCGGAGAAGGGCGTCAGCGACGGGTGTCGGGCATTAACAAAGGCTACGATCTCTTCGTGTAATGGTTCCTTAATCGTTACACGGCGCCATAATCTGATTCCCACAGTGCTTAAATTCGGAGGAAGGCAGTTGGAGCCATCCTGCAAGGTATCAAGTGTTCGCACCGTTGCGATTAGACGAAAGTTCGAAGGGGCAATGATGGTCTCTGCTCGGTTCGGGATGAACAAGGTTCTACGCTGCATGAGAGGGATAAGAAGACTGAGAACTTCATTTGGCGCTTGGTCTAGATCTTCTATTAATATCCAGCGACCTTCACGCACAGCAGTAGTCAATACACCGGGTTTCCATTTGAAAGTTCCAGGCGGTTCAGATGAAACATAGGTTCCCAACAGCAATTTGGTATCGGTTTGCTTGCCCAAATGTATAGAGATCAAGGTCTTTGAATTCCCCAATAACTTTGCTATGTGGTGAACATAGTGCGTCTTTCCACAGCCTTGCTTCCCTTGAATTAAAATAGGATCCCCAGTTCGAACAGCCAGAGCAAGTTCGCTGAGATTTGCCAAAGCCGTCGAGGTTTCGACGTGGCCCTCAGGGTTCGTTATGCTCTCAGGAAGCCGTAGAAATTGAATTCCGGCCACAGAGACTATAGAGGGAGATGTATCGGTAGGGTGGATTGTTCTTCCGGGGGGAGGTATTGCGGTTAGGGATTGAGTCCTTGCCAATGCCAAACTCGAATTCAATAAATCCAGTCGACGAGCCTCTTCAGTCCTACAGGATAAAAGCATGAATGTTAGAATAGGAACAAATATAGACCATCACTTAGCATTTTATGCTCACCAAAATAATCTAAAATCAACTGGCTGCCCTTCCAATGTCCCTGGGATAGGCTCGTCGCTACAGTAGATAGTAAGTAGATCCTCGAACGCACTGTCTGACACGTTGAGGTACAGAACGGCGATCTGCAGACCAAGATATCGCACAACGATTGAAGAATGCTTTAGAAGAGACCATATGTGCTCCAACCGGGCCAATGGTGAAAATCGAGAAAAGTTGGCTTTTAAAAGTCTGAGTAACGCCAAAAGAGTCGTCTGGATGGATTCAACAGGCAAACTCTCCAGATTAGTTGTAAAGATTGGCGATACGTCTATCGTCCCAGTGTGGCCTTGCGAAGAGAAATCTCGCATTCCCTTGCCGAGAAGATAGTGTTCTGCATACGGGACTAGATATGGTGCTACGGGAAGGACTTTGGATAGACCAGCGGCGAACTCGAGTGGTGTCGCAAGACTCGTCCATCGTGAGAGTATGTCGGGGAAGATTGGTTCGAAGGATACGAATATTAGCGAGGTAAGGCGGGGGTGTAGGGCTATTCGTGCAAGAGTATCGAGATAAATCTGATTGTTTGCGCTCTGTAGATTTGTAAGTATTTCTGGCGGAACGGTCTGTCGAAGAAGCTCAGACTCGGCCAGAGCCTGGTCCCCGCGTGCCGTCGACCACATTGCGGAAGGCGATTGTGAAGGTAAAAGAAATATTAAAAGACTATCGGCGGTGATAGGCCGATCCGTAAACTCGGTGCCGTCTTTATTGAATAATTACCATACCGACGACGCAGAAGTGTGGTAATAGTGGTAGTATTGATTGAAGACAGACCTGGAGACGGGCCTAATGAAAAAAAATTTGGGGATGCGACATGCGCCAAGCCAGAAACTGATACCCGCCATCCCCGGTGCCCGGTGCCTGGCTCCCGGAGACACCGTGCTCGGGGTCTATCGATAAACCCGGCGCTGAGGTGGGCGGCGATCGATCCCCGTGCGCAGGCGCGGCCAATGCAACTGCAACTGCAACGCCTCATCGACTCGGCCTCCAGTTCAGGCTGCCCGCGCGCTCGCTCGACATCAGCTCCCATTCTGCCGGATATATTACTCTCAGTCAAGCCAGCCAGCTGTGCTTTTGTCTTCTTACCGACCTCGCACTTCTCGACAATGCCCCTGCCTCCTCTGCACCGGAGGATTTCACGATTCTATTCAGCAACTGTTCAACCTCCGGTTCTATTCTGAGACCTCGATACCCCCTTCGGACGACTCTACTTCTTTCGCAGGCGAAACTCTTCAGATTGCTTTCGATCCCCGAAAAACGTTTTCGAAATCCCACTTCTGCTCCTAGACGGATGATAGCTTCCCGCTGGTACCCCTCTCTTGAGGTCTCGATAGACTCGAGATCATAGCTGACAGACATATCACAATGTCTTTACTTTACAACCAAGAGTACGCCGCAACCGATTGTTCTGCGGATTCTATTCGCACACAATACGCAACCTACAAGAGAGGCTCTTATACACCCACAAATAGTCCCTTGCTAACGTCTTTGTCGTACTCTAGATATGCATTGCATCAAGTGCGTACCCGCTACTTGGCATCTTTGAAAGATGGAGTCGGCGAACGCCTCATCAACCTCAATCAAAACGTCTTCAACGTACCCGGCTACAAGATTGCCGGCTGGCCGAAACCATCGGAGACAGAAAACTACAACCGCCGGGCCTACTCCCCCCCGATACCCGCAGGAGGATCCACAGACTATTTTGCCGCCCTGCCCCGATCCGCTGCTCTCGAGCGGCCCAAACTAGACGACGACGACCTCGATGACGATACAAAAACGATGGGGAAGGGCCTGGCTGCCGGAAGCCATGGCTCACTCCGGAATTTCCACAGGCAATCAGACCAACAACGAGCTTTAGGCCATCCGGAAGACGATGACAGCTCGGATTTATCGGATGAATCAGACATTGACGAAGAGACCGGGAGCCGGGTGCAGCATATCAAATTCCCCAAGAAGGCTATACCGCGTCAACGTGCTGGAAGCTCTCCAACACATTACGCTAACCATGCAAATCCAAGGCTTCTTATTACGTCTCCCGGAAAGTCGAATAGCTCTCGAACTAGAAGCGGGTCCCATGGGATGATGGAATACGAGCGTAGCAAAGGGCTAGCCGCCGATGAGCATGCGATGAATCTCCTTTCACATAGAATCGATGAGGAGACACAAGCTTTCAAGGATCTCGCTCAACAGCTTAGAGCATCTCCGGCTACCTCCTTTCGGAATCGAAATGATATCGACTTTGATAGTGACGAAGATTTGGATGCGGACGACGCCGATGATGATGAATCTACAATATCAAGCGATTTCGCAGGTACAGGTGCCGCAACCGAGACTTTAATGACAACTCCGCCACCAAAAGGTTTTCATATCGGACCCTTGATGCAGAAGAACCCTCAGACATTACCTCCTCTCCCTCCGCCGCGGCCTATATCCCAGATACAGCCAGTGTCTCTCTTGACGCAACTCATCAAAGCCAATCAAGAGGAGATACAGCACCCGCTAGACGTTTATACTAAGTTTTCAGGCAAGGGAGACGTCAAAGCCGTAGGGCCTGTTCTTCGCAGATTCGGTCAATCTAGCGATCCAAACGCACCCCTTAGATTGCGTGTTTATTGTCCTTTTAGCACCGAACGCCTAAAATATATAGAAGTCATAGTGAAGCGGTCAGTCGTAATAGATGGGATTAAACATGAGACTATCGTCTCGGATACTCTTGGATATATCCTGTATCGGTACCGCGAAGAGGAACGACAACCGCCATTAACAGAGGAGCAATACAACGTCAACAAATGGAGCTTGCACATAATGGACGAGCCTGGAGAGCCTGACGAAGATTTCCCTCGTAAGAATATCCTAAGTCCAGCGTCTATACTAAACGAAACTATTGACACTTTATATAGCGTTGGACCGATCCCGCGCCATATCAGCCTATCAGCTTGAGGACCTGGTCCTCGTCGAAGCCTCGAAAGCACAATGTGAGTACCTAGGATCTCGTTTGGCAAGCATTCCATCCAATATACTAACGAATTGCGACAGTCGAGGAGAACGAACGCCTGTTCCCGTCTGCTAAACCAGTCCAAGAGCCAAAGAAGGCCGCGGCGCCAGCACCTACCACTACCGCCCCTCAGCAGCAACCCACCAAACCCGATCAAACCCCTACAAAACGTGCCGACGCACCAGTCATCTTCAATCAATCTGGCATCAAAGTTGGTGCTTCCGTACATCTCAAAATACACTGCAATACACCCGAAGTACACGATCAAAGCGTTGTTATCAAAATCACCAGTGACACCTACATCGGCGAAGTTATGGATATCATTTGCAAGAAGAAAAACTTGGACCCCACGCGACTACTTTTCCGTTTGCTCGGAACATCGCTCATCATTCCTCTGGACCGGACAGCGAAAGATCTAGAAGGTCGAGGTGATCTAGAGCTAGCTGTTAGAGGACCATTCGACCCTATCGTGGATAGGAACGGATCTCCCGGAATGGCGAACCCATGTAAGTTTATTCCTACTATTCAGAATCCTTTACCTAAAATACTAATAAGCACTATTTAGCTGGTTCACTTTTCGGGAAACACGCTGCAAAGAGAAACACTCTCTTATCACAGAGCATCACCGCCACAGATGTTCTATCTTCTGCTGGATATCAGAAATTCACAGTCTGGCGACGGATGCCAATGTCATTCATCAGCCGTCACGAACGTGTTCTAGCCATCGATGGAGAGTACGTACACATCATGCCATCTGACCAGAACAAGACGCTCTTCGACTCCCCCAAGACGGTATGTAATATAACCACACCCTCCTCTGCAACACACAGTCAGCTGATCAATCTTACAGACTAGCATTCACATCAGCTCTATAATAGGGTGCAAACAGTCTCGAAAGGCCCCTCTAAATTTCAAAATAATCGCAATGAAATCTAGAGAATGGAAGCGGTAAGACCTCACCCTCTCGATCAGCTCACTCCCAACACATAAGTCTAACGGAAACTATTATAGATACGCATTCGAAGCGACGAGTCCAGCCCAAGCCAGCGAGATCGTAGAAGCCCTGAAGAAACAAATTTCAGCATACAAGATGGATAAGGAGCAGTAGTCTTCCTCCGCTCCTCTTTGTGCTCACTGCACCCGAGGACCCACTAGATGGGAACGATTGTTGACAAAGCTCATGCCTAAGCGAATGACGGCGGAAAGATATAGTCTTACAGATGTCTGAGCATGTCTTAACGTCCTATGGCAAACCTCGATGCGAGGTCCATCATTATTGTTATTCTCACCCCGCAGGAGGGAACTTGTCTGTTTTAGCATCACTTGTATATTATTTTTACGACCCTGTGCATAGCATTCGGTTATCATTTACATTTCGGGAGGTCTAGTGGAACAAAAAAATACAGAATATGTTCATTCGTGGAGTATAGAGGTTGCAACTTGCGAATGGCGCTTTCACATATCTAAGAAAGTCTTGCATGATGATGTCTATATTATAACTCCATATCGCTATCACGATATCGTAGAAACACTAAGCTGAACAAGATGTCAAGTTCACAGTCAGGAGTACTAGCTAGATGCATTCGCAAGACCAGAGGTATAAAATTAAGCTTATAAGCCATAGGAAAAATGAATTTATTGGGTATCTTGAGTTCCTTGCAAAGTGAGAAAAAAAAAGACCAGAATGTATGATACGCCCCCTTATCCTATCCGCCCAAGCTATCCGTATCCAACGCCAATAAAAATACACCAAAATGGAACCGACCAAATTAACCCAGAGGCTAAAAACATACACGACGCTAAAAAAGAAACCGTCTTTTACAAATCACAACTATTAACACTTTCTATGATCAAGCACTGGTGGAGCCCTTCAATAATTCCATCTGTCTGTCGACCTCTTTCTTTGCCAACCCCTGCCATTTGGTCTTCTCCCATTCGCGGATCCTTCCGTCTCCGATCTTATTGTATAAGCTCCTCGATACAGATTTATTGATGTCAGCAAACTGTTCGCTCGACATATCGCCGGCTTGGTAGTACGGCGCCAACACCGATCTTACGATTTTTTCGATTTCCTTCTTATTACTCAAGGAAAGAGAAGAGGGGGAAGCGGAATCCTGTCGTGGTGGTGGCGAGGAAGGTTCCGCAGGCGGGCTGTGAGGTAGGGTTACCTCGTGCGGGGCTTCGAGAATTGGCGAAGCGGGTGATGATTCAGGTGTGTCCATAGGTGGGGTTAGAGGAGATGAAGGCGGGAGGAAGGCTGGCCTATTACTAGATATAGGGCGCGGGAACTTGAGGCCCGCCATTGAAGATGTTTGAGGTTTATCGATATCGGCTAGTAAGGTATCGAGGAGGGTTGGAGATGATGGCGCAGGCTCTTTTGGAGCAGGTGGTGAATTTGCTCCAGCGGTAGTATCTACGCTCAATTTTCGAGGTTGGCCTTCAGTAGGCGATTCGGGATTCGCCAAGGGCGCTGGGACAACTCGGCGAGTCCTTGGACGTTTGAGTTTGCGTTCTGGGGCCGGTTGAGTGGGAGACTCAGGCGGCGCGCCCTCCGTGTCATCTCCAGTATTGTGTCTTTCGGCTTGAGGTGAGGAAGTCAGCAGCTTGCTCAACCGCCTCTTCCTAGAAGCGGCGGCGCTACTATCAGCCTTATCCTCTTCTTGGTCCATCGGTTCCGCAGTAGCCCCGTCAAATAAGGTCCCTTCAGCTTCCTCAAGCATAGCCCAGGCGGTCTTCTCATCCTCCGTCATCTCCGGCTCCTGATGGACTAGCGGCAAGCGTTCGAGTATCCGGGGTACGGCTTCGTGCAAAACGTCTGCAACACCCTGTCGTCTCGCGACATCGATCCGCCTATTCCACGCATCGATATCTCGCTCGCTAGGCTCGAGCGCCTCATCGTCGTCATTGGCGCTATAAGCGACTTCGAGCGACTCGTATCGGCCTCCGACGGTGAGCCAAACCCGCTCCCAAGGGTCATAATTCGGCCGGGCGCGACCTCTTCTGGCCGAGGACGAGGATGACGAATTATTCGAGTTGCGCGCTCGCGATCTAAGGATCGGACGTTCAATCACACAGGGCGGACAATACCATAACCCCTGAGGAGCTGTCTCGATACCAAGACAGTAAGTATGATACGGACTACGGCAGTCATCGCAAAAAAGCAGGAGATCTGAATACCCTGACTCATTACAGATGAAGCACACGGGAGTGTACGCAGCACTGCCCTGCTGGCGTCTATCGTTTTCTTCATTTTCGCCGGCCCCGGTGGGGAGCATGTTGTGGTCGTTGTGTTCGGACACTTGTACTTTGTCGTCCACGCAGTAGCTCGATAGGACATCACCTGTGGACAGATAACAACTCATTTTAGCTCTTTGTTCTCGGTTTAGAAAAAAATAATAAGAATAAGAATTGAAAGATAAGGGGAAAATAAACTTACCAGTCGGGCTGGTGACGAGCTCTACAATGTTGAATGCCTTGCGGCATATCGGACAGCTGTTCGCGCGCTCGACCCATGGTTTCAGGCAGCTGTTGTGGAGGATGTGGGAGCAAGGGAGCCTCGCCAAGAGAAATTCAGGTAGGTCGTCGAGGTTGTACGAGATTGGGCGGCCGTCGGTGCCAGTCCGGGGGAGGTTCTTCTCCGGAAGATCCGCAAGACAGACGATACAGGTATCCATGGTAGACAGCAGAGATGGAGACTTGCTGGAACATGGGTTTTCGTGGAGTTGAGTCAGGAGGAGGGTGTTCTAACGGATCCTGAGGGGGGGGGTTATAGTATGGTGTAGTACGGTGCGGTGGAGTGGCGTTGGTGCTGTCAGGTACGACGGGATGAGTTGTGGGGGCGGCGGGAGGCCTGGCGCAAACAACAAAGGGAGCAGGTTTCTTCAAGACGCAGGCAGCCTGGTTTATGGCATGAACGACCGCGGGAAATGAGGTCCGGCGGGGTCTGGCACTGATAGAGACAGGTAGCAACCGATTTAAGTACGTGAGAGACTACGAGTGTCCAAAGCGATTCTCCTGAAGACTGTCTGCTCCGTCGTCTGGGTTCGAGGTTGAGGTTCGAGTTCAGATGGGTTGGGGACCCGGGGTATTTATACCTGGCGGGCGCCCAGCAAGCGAAAGGGTGTTGGCCAAAATACGGGCAAACCACAGAGGACCCATCATTTCAGCCAGAGACGACGCCAATGTGCTCATCTGACATGCCATGGTCGGGCTCGCACTCGTGCACTCTCCAGCCCGTATTACGACACCGAGATAACGTATCTCCCTCCCTACCATCGCTGTATACATGTAGGCTACATGTATGGCGGTACTTGGACGGTATCATCTCCCTACGCAAGCGCACGTTGGGATTCGATATTACGAGACAGAGGGCCTGCACAGACCACATACATCACGAAATTAGAGCCTTTGTTGGCCGTTTATTTGGTGGCTCCCGCCGCCAAATGAACCACTCTCCCAGATCTTCGCCCCTCTTTCATACCCTCGAGCACTGCAGACTCGGGAGGAGGAAACTAGAAAATTTAAAGGGAAAAGAAAAAGAATCTCTGAGCACACACCCAAGACATACACTAGAAACTACGAGTTCCCACTTTAGGAGTTGTCTATCGAACTCACAGTGGGGCACGTTTGTTTGATGGAATAGATCGAATGAATGCATGATGTGTCGGGCTGTGTGGAACTAGCTGTTTTAGGCTTGGGAGAAATTTCATGGTTCGGGTCGCCCAGGAGGGGAGGGCGCTCCAATCGTCCCTATCATTCCGAAAAAAGATGTACAAGGAAATAGTTCGGCAACAGAGTTAATGTAAAAAAAAAAAGTATGTGGAAATAAAACGATGTACAAAGCCATGCCCATTAAACAAAGTGAAACCTCGTGTTACCAGAAGCCTTTCGTCAAGTTCGAGAGAATATCGTATATGCGGATTATTTGAGTCGGGGGAGAGTGAGAAGATGAATATCAAAATAATTCTATCTGCGGGTTTTCATGAGGTCCAAGGATGGGTATAGGAGGAGTGTGTGGAAAAGAGTCGGCTAAAAGGAAAATGGAAACGCCAAAAGAGATTTGCTTAAACTTCGGCAATTTCTCTTAAACGACGGATTGTTGAGCGGGAGGCAGCGGCGGCAGGTGTCCTATCCAGTTGATTCCCTGTTAGCAAAAACCGTTCTCCTTCTCAAGATAACTGCTTTTCAGACCCAATATCTCTCGCGATAATGAATCTCGAAGCAGGAAATATTTTAAGAGTGGCCACATACGACAGCAGGTAGGCTCCACCGGCGAGCTTCTTTCCACATCCTTTGCAGTCCCAGATACCAACAGCGGTTCTCTTAACGGTTGTCTTTCCGCAGAAAGCACATGTGTATTTAGAGTGCTGGCTGATTTCCATCTTCTTGACCTGCTTACGCAGCGAGGCACCATATCTGTTGACCGAAAAAACCTCCAATCAGTATCCGTAGTTCCCAATATCATCCAACATGACCTCTCATCGTCAAAATTTATAATAGTCGTGCATGTCGCCTCTTAAAAATTGTCGAAAATATCCGTTCTTAGGAAATGAGAGATGCGATGATTCCGTACCTGACACCGTATTTACCGGTTGCTCCGACCTCTGTTCGAATATTCGTTAGCCATCAGAATTCGCACAAATAAATGACAACTGTTCCGTCGATGCAGTATCGATGGGCGAAACGAGGAAGGCAGGCCAAACGCACTCTTGGTTCTCTTAGTCATTTTGAATGATTTGTGTTCGACACGGGATTAATGAATATTTCGGGGCTGTCGGTGATGTAGATATCGTCCAAGTTCGGGGCGTCGATAGGTTGCTTTGGTGATATGGGAATTGAAGGTGAAGGTTTGGGAAACACACAGATTTTCGCTTAGGTCGGGCTCAACCACAATGAAAAAGAGCAGTCAGATCACGTGGGTCGGGGCCCTGGAGGAGCCCCGTGATGGCAAACCTGTTTGTCGAGGTGTTGGGCGTCGACAGCTGGACAACACAGTCCGCTTTGTAAACAGGTCTGGTGCTAACGATGTCTTCAAGGGTCAAGTTGGTGTTTGGGTGCACCGTCTCCATGCGAGAACTTCAGTGTAGGCAACAGTAGCAGATCACGAATCTGACTGGCAGGTTGGTCGGAAGGGCATCATTAGGCTTATCAGCTAGCCGTACATCGGCATACCTCGGGCGTGTAGAAATGCATGCATGAGAGGCCCATAGTATCTGCTGTCGTTGAGAGCTGCATTCCATCGCATTGTTCCATTTTAAGCTACAACGCGTGCGCTGAATGCCTTGATATCGATATATCAAATATTGAATCCCGCGACGAGTAAGGATATCTTCAAAATGGATCCTGCTACTGCTTTGCAGACAATATTAAACTCTCTGCGAGAGCATGGGGCTCTTCTCACCCGTGCAGACATCGAATGGGCGTTTAATACGGAGAAGAATGTTAAGCAAATTGAGGACTTTATTCAGAAGTACCTGAATAACAAGTCGATGCTATCACTGGAAGAAAAGGAAATGTGAGTTTTCACGATTAATGAGAATTTTATTATACTCCGCGATTTTATATTAATTCACATGTTTCGGAACTATCTAGCTATGAGAGTCTAAAGTCGAAGGACCTTGTTTCGAAAGACCGTTCGCCGTTGAGCTCAAGACCGCTGAATGACGAACAAGTAGCACAGGAGGTCGAAGCATTGGAGCTTCAGAACGAGCTTCTAAAGCAGAATATAGAACGCCTCCAAGCGCTAAAGGCAGATCATGAGGCCAAAGCAAAGACGGAAAGTGGCCATCAGTCGGCTTTAGCTCAGCATAGGGAGCAGCTTCTACGCTCGTACATGTCGGAGAGAGATCAGAATGCAGCTGCAGTAAGGATTCCCTAGATATATACATAAAATAAAGCTTTGAGGACTTTTCTGATATCAAAATTATAGATTGATGAATTAGATATCACTTTCCGCGCAGCAATGGGCGATCTACAAGATGCATCCGGCAAACTAAATTTCACCATGTCAGCGATGTCAGAAGCCACCCGCAACGACGACCGTCTACTCGCCCGCCTGCAGACCATGATGTCAGATATCCTTCTCGCTAGTGAAAGCGACGGTGAAGAACTGATATCCGCCGCGTCCGAGTATGCGGACATGCTGGCGGTCTTAGAAGAGCAAGTGATAAAAACGAGAGTCGATCGGACGTTCCTGAATTACGTCGCTACTAACGCAAACTCGGGAGAAATGGAAGGCCAGCCGTATCTTGATACGCAGGAGTTCAACGAGTTATTAGAGGAAGTTGAGGTAGTCGCTAGTATGAGAGCTAAGGAGGGATTACTACAGCCGATATTACAGCATCTAACTTCAGATAATAAGTTGAAAATCGGGACAATGGCACAGAGGTGCAATTATGTGAGATCCACTAGACCCCCAGAAGTGCCTTGAATAGGAGGCGATGCTAATGAAATTTGCGACAGATACTGAAAACATTATTGCTGCTGGACGCGCGTAATAAAGAAGCGGAAGCAGAGATCACTAATCGGAATAATATGCAGTCTGTATCCGGACGGATGCAAATGTTATTCGATCTTTCTCTGCGCGATTTTCATGATGCGATGCAGAGCGTGAATCGGACGTTGGCGAAATCAGCTGTTGGCACGAACCAACCACCTGTCGGGGATGATAAGATGTCGTTTGTGGAGGCAAATCTTTGGAGGGCGCTGGGAATTACCTCGTTAGGATCGGGTGGGGGCGTCACAGGGGAAATTCCTGCGGCTGTGGGGAAGTTGCAGATAAAGGAGGACTTGTACAAGCAGCTTTGGGGTGCGCATTTAAAACATATTCAGGAAGGTGGGAGCGCAGTGAGTGGGTTGGAGAACACCATTGGAGGAGACGGAAGGGGAGGTAACAGTATGCTAGATGCGGTAGAAGAGAAAGTTAAGAGCATCAGCGCAGAGGTCGGGCAGCTAGCGAATCTAGCCACTGCGCCGGATACATCGAAACTAGCAGTTATCAATAATTTGAAGAACAAGGAAATGTACGGAAGGTGAGGTTTTTATAGAATTGAAAATAGATGACTCAATTAATCCATATAGAAATAGATTACAATAGAATAGCATCAAGCCTCCAGGCATTCCGAGACCCATGATGTCCAACTTCCCACGGAGCCGCTCTTGATGCTCCCACTCTGTATGGACACATCAACACCAAACTCCCTAAGACCTTCCCAGGTGATTTGATCGGAACGGTCATCTCCTAGGACCTGCTCTAGATCTTCGTCATCGTTTTCCCCTGCTCCAGCGTTTAGCAACCCCTTGCGCTTAGTCTCTTTCATCTTCCCGAGCTCAGATTGCAGTTGACTGCTGATTTTCGCGGAGGGGAGAGCGGTGAACAAATCGTTCTTGTTGCATGCAATCAGCAGGGGAATGGGCTCCGCAGTAGTAGTGGTCTCTGATAGCACTGCATATCGCTTTTGAACCGCAAGAAGGAGCTCGTAGAGATATTCGACAGTGTCTGTTAGTCTCGGTTGGGCGATTATGGCGGCGGAATCGAGCATGAAGACAATGCCAAGACAAGAGGCGGTTGGGTCTGTGATCGTGGTGAGGGCGAATGAGCGGAGTTTAGGATGACCCGGGGTGTCCTTCAGGTGAAATGGTTTCCTGAATGCACTACTGTCCCCATCCTCAGACTTGGTAGCTTCGAGGGCGGTGGGGGATAGTTTGACTGTTGACGGGGTGGTGGATGTTTGGGTTGCGACTAAGATTTTCTCTTGGAGCTGATGGAACGGATATCGTTAGTCTTTGGTGATTCGAATGGATATATTGGAAATTAAGAAACAGAGTGCATACGTATAAGAGGAAACTGGTCTTTCCGGCTTCGCGTGGGCCGGCGAGGAGGACGACTGACGACGGGCCGGTTTTGGATGTGGATGCTACCAAGACCCGGCTTAGGACTATCGGGATTAGGACGACGGCGAGAAGCGAGACGAGGAGGATCGGGAGGGAGACCTGGATGCCCAGGATTTCCCACTGGGGGGAGAGGCTCGCCATTTTTGAGGTGCTATTGACGGGGAGCTATCGAATGTCGATTGTGCTGAGTGATTGGTCTTTTTTTATAGCATCATGATGGGCAGTTGGTGGTGGTGTTGGTGTTGTCCGGTTGTTGGGTAGGCAAATGGACACTTCACACCAAACAAGCAACGAACGGCCTGCAATTACGTCTTTGCAGCACATTTCAGCATGGCTCCATCGGGGAGCCATATTTAAAATAGGTACGCATACGCATAGCTGCTATCCGCCTGTCGCTAAATTCATGTGGTGCTCATAGGTTCTGGAGAATACAATCCAAGCGCGTCCCAGTAATTGAAGGTTCGAAATAACGATAGCCTCGGAACTGAAACCTTGCCGGTGCTGTTCAAGTGAGTGCTTCCAAAGAGGCTGCGACTTATATACAATTATAGACAGTTTTAGGCTCCTAAAGCTATCCTGACTGTACTCCTGTGGAATTTGGCGAGTTGAGGATAGCCCTGGGCCAGGAGCCCTGTTGGAAAGCCGCCCAGCCGTCAGGTTAGATCCTTCCATGTGCGCACACACACCTTCTCGTTAGCTAGCTTGGACTCATCGGTCTGATCTCGGTTTGCCGGCTTGCTGGCGTTAGTGCTCCCACAATTTGAACCAAGGCTGGCTGTTTCACGTCATCACGGCGGACCCCCTCGTCGCCGGCTAGCTGCCATTTTGTGTGAAAACTGAGGGTATTTCGGACGGATGATTCAGACCAAAGACGCGGTGCCCCAGCTCGCTCAGGTCGGTCAGCCCACACCGACATATAAGCTGGGACCGCTCCAGCCCAGCAGAACAGCTCAAGGTTGGTTGGTGCATTAGGGGGGCTCACTAGCTTTTGAACATCTCTTTCTCTGATAGACACATTTCCCAACCAGATCCACAGAGGGTGGTGATAGCGGTAGCAGCAGGTGTGTCAGGTCCGGCCAAGAGACCCCGTCGACGACAAAGCCGCGGTCGTCGATACGGTGCAGCACGGCCAATTCGCAGGCACACAGGAGTACGGTAAGTAAGTGACCACTGAGCTTAGCTCGCAGCGGCGGCCGTCGCGTAACACCTCCTCATTAACACGGGCAAACAGCTTGCCTGCCTGCTCGTTAGTCCGTTAGCCAGCATCAACGACGCCCGCAACAACCCACGACGGATAGCTACAGCCTCCCGTCCGACGTCCCCGCCGTCCCTCTCCGTCTGAGCTCGTCCTGCGACTTCACCTCTCTCACACAATCCGGAGAGGGTCTATCGATATCGCACTACGTCAGCTCCTGTCCTTCCCAGGGCCCCTTTCCCAGTCCGTTTTGCTTCCATCCGAGCAGAGCTGCTGTGGGGAAACGACGCATAGCCATAGCCAGAGCAAATCAACACAGCGGGCTCCCTCTCGCACGCACAACACACTTTCCACAGAGCCTCGCCTTGTCTATTAGCAGGCATCCTAGATCCTCCTCAACGACACCGACATCGATCCAATCTACATCACCCCGCAAGGTACTCCAGCTTGCAGAAGCACCTCCTCTCCCTCGGATACCTCTGTGCCCAGCCTTCTACGAGCTCTACTAACCCCTCTCTCCCGTCCTTCAGCAGCACTACGTCATTTTCCTGGGGCCCTTCCTCTCGCTCTCGCCCTCTGCCACAAAAACTACAACTAGTCCTCCCGCAAAAACATCCCAACCGATATAATCGATCTCTCTCACCTAAGTTTTGAATTTTTGAAACAAGTTTGCATGGAAGGAAATGGACAGAACAACCACCCTGGAATGGCAATCGAGAACCAGATACCAACTGGACAGCTGAGTTCTGCGTCTCCGTCTCCCGCGACCTCAACCTCAACCGTTGTCAACATGAGCCATACAGCCATTAATGGAACCCACTTTGACGGGCTTAACAATCCCACTCCACCGCGCCGCCCTTCCTACGAAGACGACGATACAGACCCCGCTAGACCGAGAAAACGTCCTGCAACCTTAGCCACAGTCGAGCTCCTCAGCGCCGAATGCATGGCTGCCGAAGCGAACTCCATGAGCGACGATGTCAATATGGTGAACGGCAGCACAGCTAGCCTTCCCACTGACGCCTCCTCCGAAACAACCATGGCCGGCGATGAGAACGACCAGATAGATACAAATGCGCAAGCATCTGCAGGTCCCACAGATCCTGAGTCCCCTGTTGACCAGGATCAACAAAAAACCTTAAAATCAGACGAAATTCAACTATCACCGGATACTGAAAACTCCTCACCAAATGTTGGTGGCTCTGACGGCGCCGACGAGGAATCCTACAAAAACAATAATTATGTGATATCAAACGATACTAGGGCCGCTGATAGGACTGAAGTAGTTCATGTGGTGGAAGACGATGCTCCCATGAATCAGGTAGATAGATTGAGTTAACTGAGGGGATAGATGGGTAGACTAACTATTATATTCCGCAGGAGCCTGAATACCAGACGTTCGAAACCGTTATCCTGCCGACGCTCCAACCTCACACATATTCAGAAACCGAAGGGAGGGCGTTCTTTATCCCCATGTACACGAAAATTGGAAGCGGTGGGTTATCATCTTCGATTATTTCAGCTATTCTACGGAACCTTTTGCTAAAATATGTCACCTACTAGATTTGCGCAATACCGTTTCTGCCTTGAAAGAGCTATATCCTTGTATTGCGCTGCTGTCGGACGCAGATGGCCCTGAAAAGTTCAGCCAGATACATAATGAAGGAGTTCATGCTTGGAGATACCTACCCCAAGTCATCGGCAATGCTCTCAAACGGAGGTAAACCAACCCTTTGTTGCAGAATACTAAAATATATTGAACCTTGGCTAATCCGAGTAGTCCTTCCCTCGGGCTTATATACTCAACACAACCCCTGCGTCCGATATCCTTGACAGCCTCAAAGCTCCTATTCCAAACCTTCAAGGCATTCTTCAAAGTTTCTCTCAGAATGATCGAATATGACCTAAGTAGGATAGCTACAACACCAACCTCTACGCCTTATAGACCATTTTGCACAACATTTGTTGGCATCGCCTCGGAGATATGTCGTTTGCAGCCGATCGCTCTACCCCAGCATTATACGGAGGAAACCAAAGAGATTATCTGGGAATATTGGTCCGATATACTCAACATGGTGCTGGATGAGCCGTATGGATTTGAATCATTTAGATTCTTTCTTGAAAATGTGCTGGATAGATTGCCGAAAGAGACCGACTTGATGGAGTGCACGAGACAGCTGTACAGGTTCCCCGCCGCAATCCTGAAGATGACAGTAGATATAAATAATTTCGGCGACGCTGCACTCAAAGAAAAGGCCGATGCCGCCAGAGCTAGAGTAAGCCAGCAGACATACGAGATCAGCTTTACAACGCAGAAGAAGTTGAAATGCTATATTGGGGACAACTTTTTGGAGTCCAAAGAAGACTTCAACTCTCTCGTCGACTTTGCCGCCCATCTGCTACATGAAAGTATTGCAGTGAACCCAGCATTGATCGAGCGGAACTCAGAATTCCAGATCGCGGTCAACCTTTCGTCCTATCCCTCCGAGTTCTATCCCCTGATATCAGATGCATGCTTCAGAATGACGATATACGATCTCGCATTACGGAAATGTAAAAAGTTGGAGGTTCGGTTGCATGCTTTGACGACGATATGTAACGAGCTGCTAGAAGTCTGGAAAAAGCGACAGATGAAAAGAGAGGACCCATTGCTTCGGTAGGTTCAGTCTTTAATTCCCAGAAGTGCATTTCTAACTTTGAATAGATGTATCGCTTTGTTCATCAGGACGTCAGGACTTGTGGACTACATCCTAGGACCGCATTCTCATTTCCAGTTAATCCAAAAAGCTGGGAACGTCGTCGGTTTCCTTATAGTCATGGGTGATTTTGACCAGCACTTTGTAGGAGTCGTTTGGCAACCGATCATTGCCGTCAAAGACCAGCGAGAGGTACACGCGACCATCGGCTTGCTTCAGGAGCTATGTCACAACATGACTTTAAGCAATCATTACGACTCCTGTAATGTGTTATGTGATACTCCAGTGAATGCCTGGGATGATGCGCTTATGACTTATTTCGATCGAGTCTTGGCGGAAATTAAACAGCACGGCCAGCAAAATGGACTTGTGAGTGGATTATTCGGTACAAGTCGTTGGTACATAAACTAACTATTGAACTCCCAGTCTATCGAATTGGCACCGTACAACTTGTTGATTAGACTGTTCAGCGTATCTTTTGATATCCTAGTTTCAGCCCCTTCCGCAGCCTTCACAAATTATTTAGCTTCGAAATTCGACTGGCTTTACAGCCAGCTGGGAGAGTTGCTTCTCTACGGACCCCAAATCGAGGAGAAGAAGAACCTTATCAGTAAATGCGTCACCGCGATGGAGCAAGGATCTGGCTATAAAGCTACGGACCTATATATCCTAAATGCCGTTCTGGAAAGTTTCCGTAAGTCTGAATTCTGACAGGAACATATAATTATGCAAGTGCTAAGTTTGAGTCGCGACAGCCACTGAAGCTACCCCGGCTGGTATGGGACCTGGAATATCTATTGGACAAGAAATCATCGAGATAGATCTTGTTGGTCTTTTAGTACGACAGACTGTTCTCTGCGTGGAGAGCCAGACTACTTTCGAAAGTCTCTATCAGGATCTTCATCCGATTTTCAAGCTTCTTCGACTTGTCATGCTCAACACTCCCGAATTAATAGAGGAGAGCCATGCCTCTCAATTTTGGAGTGTTCTATGCGGGGAGGGTTCTCGCGACCCACGAGTGAGGAATTGCTCATTCGGCTTCTTCAGCGATTTCTTATCACAACCAGCGAGTATGGAGGTGACCCAGGTAGGAATTCGAGATATGGCCTAGTGCTTTTGGGACCATGCTAACACTGATCGGCAGTCAAATACTTTTATGCGTACTATCTTTGAGCAATACTTTCCAGAAATGCGACCGGAGTTATTCGTGCCATCCAGCCTTGAGTTTTGCAAGCATGCTATTGTGTATTTCAATCAAAATCTAGAGGTATTCAACCTTGCGCGAAACCTCTCTTGATACCAGCTAACTTGATTATGCATAGATCAATGATGACTTGGAGCTATTGAAAATTGACGGAATCAACCAAGTGTGGCGCATAATAACAACAGCACCACAAGACGAGGTTGCTAATGATGCTATTAACTATTTAGTTCATTTCTTCGCGGATGTAGGGTTCACTTCCCTTGTGTTTTCTTCGTTTACACCAAACTAATTACTTATAGGCTGAGGCTCCAAATTACGCTGGCTCCAATCTTTTGACGAAAATTAATTGTGATCTTGTTGATATTTCGATAAAAGAGCTCGGACAGGCGGCTGGCTGCCTCGGCGATGCTCAATCGGCTGATGCTTCTGAAAGCGATAGTACGGCAATCGAAAAGGCTGGACTGAAATTCCGACGGTCTCTTTTGGTACTTCAAGAATTGCTCGAACTTACTCCTGCTACTGCCAATGTCACCCAGAAGGCACAGAGCTTTGAGTATCCTGGGCTGGAGGAAGACCTAGGAGAATTCTTCACGATACAGTTTCAAGGCTATGCCCCCAAGTATACAGCTGCTGTAAGTATAGGCCTATTTGCTAGTAGTGGTGTAACCATGAACTAACGAGGATCTAGAAATGTGATATTACTGTTCCAGGATCGACATCTGGAAAAGACTTCTATGCGCACCTGAGTGCTATCACCGGTTTACAGAATTTTAGAGTGATTTGCGCTGGAAGGGAATTATTCCTCGCCGAGAACGAGACCATTTTAAGCGATATTGGGCTGCAGGACGATTCGTTTATGATATTACAAAGCCGAACTACCCCAGTCAACCTCTCTGGTATCACAACAAACGAAGCAGTTCGAGCGGAGGTTCAGAAGCATTCTGGCGAACTTTATCAATTGCTGACCCTTCCGGAGGAATACAGTGAAAAGGTATGCGCACCGGTTCAGAAGGGCACAGATGACATGATCACTAATTTTCAGTAGATATGGCGACTCATTGTTCGGTTTCCAGCTCCCATCGACCAATATTCTGAAGTCAAAGATAGCTTAGTCGCCTCTCCAATTGAGTTAACAACAAGACATCCATTCAAGTTACTCTATGCTCTCGCAATCATCCGTGCCGTTCTCTTTGGTATTACTATTGGCGCCATGGACCCTGCTGAGGTTGAGTCGCTTTCCGACTGGACATCCAAGACGCTAGTATCCTTCGATATATCTAGCATACGTGCAATCTACTCTAGTACCGAAGTTGTGCACGCGCTTCTAGAATGTCTATTCCTATTGATATCTCGTAAGTTGATTCGCACAATCTGGCTGGTAGTTTAGATTTGCTAACTTTTGAACAGATACATCAGCCTTGGTTCCACCGGTAAAGCCGGGATACGACACTGCTAGCCTTGTCAAGTTCCTGATTTTACTCTTGAGAGAATTCCAGGGTTCATACACAACGGAAAGCGGAAAAGTAGGTATTACCGCATTTCGTTCTTTACTAGCCATGTCAACCCAGGACCCCGTTGGACTTGCGGCAATACTCGAAGACGGACAGTTCCCAGCTCTTCTTAAGGCCTTCCTATTGGAAGATTTCCGCGATGATCTGCGCAAAGAGATTTGCAATTCAATAACAATAGCTTGCAATAATGCCTGCCTTGCGGATTCTACCGCGGAACTCTCGTCGGAAGAGCCGTCGTTGCCTATTGATGTTGCTCTCTATCTTTGGAAAACGCTATACGATATAATCCCACACACGCTCGAATTCGCTGCACAGAGTTTAGAGACCTTTGAGGCTACTCAAGAGGTCTTCACTCTGATCGCAGCGTACCGGGAGACAGAGATAAACCCTGCAGTTCACTTTTCGGATTGGTGCACGTTGCTTCTGAAGCACAAATGCCAGGAGTCTATCGATGGCTTGATGCAGGACAATGTTATATATGGTCTCTCAAATTTGATGATATCTTGCATCCCGGACGGTCAATACGACTCTTCCTGGACCACCCACGAGTTTGTCTATCCTCCCTCATCGAAGATGGAAACTTATACTAATCTAAATATTTATAGAAATTTGGCTAAGTTGTTGCAGGAGCATTTCTTGTTCCCGCCACTTAGCAGCAAGATCTTGAAGGGTCCTGATGATATGGATACGGGCGAAACAAGCGATGCTATCGTTCTCACCAGCGATTCCCGACGTCATCTCAATGACCTCACCACCCTAGTCATCCAATCCGAGGATGAACTTGACAACCTCGTGGACTTTTTAAAGGAGGTTCTTGATGAAGGTATAAAACCCGATTTTCCGTCCTTAATCGTTCTTATTAACGTTTTCTAGCGTCCCCGGGTCTGCCGAACATGTATAGTATTGACCGCGCTCGATGGTTACGCTCCGACGCGGGTCACGTTGGCCTTCGTAACCTCTCGAACACCTGTTACCTGAACTCCCTCTTGACACAACTTTTCATGAACTTGCCCTTCCGAGAATTCATCCTTCAGACGAGTGCCGAAGCTGAGCCTCCAACCCCTCTCAGCACGCTGAAAACTGTCTTTGCCAATCTTCAAGATTCTTGGCAGAAGGCATTTGAGCCTAAGGATTTCGTGGCAACAATTAGAGACTATGACGGAGAACTTATTGATGTTGGTATTCAGATGGATGTCGAGGAGTTCTACAACCTACTCTGTGACCGAATTGAAAGTCAGATTACACCAGCAGAGGCCAAAAAAGATTTCCGGGACTTCTTCGGCGGAGCATTCGTTCAGCAAGTCAAATCCATGGAATGTGAGCATGTCTCTGAACGAGAGGAACCTTTCTCAGCCATTCAATGTGACATCAAAGGCAAAAAAAATCTTCAAGAGTCTTTGAAAGCATACGTTGAGGGCGAAACCCTTAACGGGGACAACAAATACTCATGTACAAACTGTAACCGTCTAGTAGATGCTGTCAAGAGGTTAGTATTTTTATCTGCTTAGAGTGAATAGTAGATTTTTGTGCTAACGTATATGCGAATTGTAGGACTTGCCTGAAGCAGATTCCGAACCAAGTTATATTCCATCTGAAACGGTTTGAGTTCGACTTAAGAACTATGAATCGTAGCAAAATAAATGATGCTTTCGAATTTCCTACGAGGATTGACTTGCACCCTTACTCAATTGACGCGATTAATCGTTCAGAGGAGGATGCGCCAAAGACGGACGAGTTTGAACTGGTGGGGGTCCTCGTTCATAGCGGAACCGCCGAGACGGGCCATTACTACTCCTACATCAAAGATAGAGGTGGGAAGATTGTTGACGGCATGCCTCTATGGTTCGAATTCAACGACGCCGAAGTATCGACTTTTGATCCATCCACCATTCCGCTAAACTGTTTTGGAGGGCCAGATACTTTACCAGCAAAAGACGGACTATTGGGACATTCATATATGAAACCGTACAGTGCGTACATGCTATTCTACGAGCGTGTATCAGCGCAACCAGAGCAACCGCAACCGCCTGTTCTAGTCGACCCTGATCAACACCAAGCTATTTTCGATGAGAATGAACATGCCCTGCGGCGCTACTGCTTATTCGACACTTGCCATCTTGAGTTTGTAACTAAGCTGATGCAGCGTTTGCAGGCTCTCAACGGCGGTTGTTGTACCGAACAACATGTTCTAGAGACAAAAACTCTTACGTTGCTGCTTGATACGTTTGAACAAGTCGCTATCAAAATTAAGGACTGTGAGCAAACTGTCGATTTCCTTGTTGTTCTCGGGGAGACGGTTAAAGCCTGTAGATCCTGTTGCAAGACCCTGCTCGACTGGCTTCAATCGCGGCCAGATTTGCTTCGCAGTACGCTTTTGCGGTGTATTACACCAAAGGTCCGACAGGAATTCGGGCAACTCATTATTTTCGCACTTCAGAACGTCGATAGTTTTGGTGGCAGCGCAGCTTCTGTTTCCACGGACTGGGCTGAGTGGGTCATTAACGAATGCGGCGACTACTTTGAGTACCTTTGCTACCACATGAGAGCGTGGGATGATTACTTCGGGTTCCTCAAAAGCCTTGCCGAACTGTCCACCGATGTTGTGGTAATTTTGATCAATGCTGGTTTCCTGAGGCGTTGTTTGGAGATTCTGATGATTGAGTTCGTCCCCCGTACTACTAAGCTTAGATATGGGGCACTTGCTCGATTCGTGGACAAGGGTAGAAAAATGTTGCATTCCGGTCTTTTAGATTTCATCGGGACGCTGCTTGACCATTGCGATCTCCAAAACCCTGTGGGCGAGTTTGATGACGACGACGATGACGAAGAGAGTAGGCAATATACAGAGGGTGAAGGCATCCCAATTAGCCGACGAGAACTCCAGACGCTGCGGTACTCGCTCAAGAAGAACGGGCTCTATATTTTGTATAAGCCACTAGATATCACCGCCAGCATAAGGGCTGTCAATAGGATCCTGAAAAAACTCGTATCGAACGAGCCAGGGCTTGGTCTGCTACCCGATATTGTCAAAGCGCTTTACGCTACCGTCGCAGTTGACCCAGCCCATCTTGCGGAACCCGCGCTTCAAGCGATAATTGTATTCCTGGAGAACGTCCGACCTGCAGCTGAAGTCCGCGATATGGTCCGCCGAATCGCCCAAGAAGTCAAGACAATTGGCGCGCACGGCGGAGTTGAGCATTTAAGTTTCTTCAAGACAGCGTTCGTAACGCGAAACCCCAACTTCAAAGCCGAATTCATCGCAAATCAAGTCACTGAACAGGCAAAGATCTGGGCCCCACCGCTTTTAACCTATCACGATGAAGCGGTTCGGTCGGCCACGGAGGAATTTCTTGTGCGTAACTTGGTTGGAGAGATCCCACAGCAGAGCGATAGAATACGCAGTCATCAGAAGGAACTGTTGCGCGACCTTGCCACTCATTCGATAGCCTGGATTGACAACAAGTTCGTGCGAAGCAGGAATCCAATGAGAGATGAGAGCCGCTTGACGAATATTCTGAGGATTTTGCAGACTTGCTGTGAGGTTATCGATGACACTGAGGCAGACCAGGAACTTAAGCTTAAAGTTGAGAGTAGGTTATTCTGTTGACGCAATGGCCGTATCGTACCCTTGCTGACAAATTTGGATGTAGATATCAGAGATAGTGTTGATCGTTTGGTGATTGTAGAAGAAGATGAGCCAAGTGGTAGGTTATCATATTTTCCATTGAACGAACTGACCCGGCTAACACCACTAACGATTATATAGATCTCGCCAATTCCGACACAGCAAGCTTAACGCAGGAGATCGACTTGCTTGAAAACGACTACAGCAGCAACTAATTCAATGCTTGGACAGCATCGCTATCGGATGTCCCCTCCGCGAAATTTGGACTTAGAAGAGCATCTGCATATGTCTACGACCGATGTGCCATCACTACATCATGAGCGTGATCATAATTGTCCCTTTTTGCATATACTACTGCAAATGATGTTTGGATATGGGGTTTTCTTTAAAAATATTTCTTCTGCATTCTCTTTGTCTGCTCGCAAGCCGGAATTCTAGAACATAGTAAAAGAAAAGGGGGCGTCCTTTACCCGCCAATGGCCTTTTATGACTTGCAAATTCAATTCTTGTATTCGTCTATGATTAAATTTTAGCGTTTTTTTTTATCACGTTGCCTTTTGTACGGAATTTCGTGGCATGTTGGATGGCAGATGTTATTTCCTACACATAAATCCAGCGCTTTTACGGTACTTTCGCTAGGGGCTTTGCTGCAAAGGATTTCAAATATGATGGTTGTTTTATACAAGTATATGGTACAATTGTCTATTTTTATAGATTTCCCTCAGAATCATCGGCTTCACGGCTGATGTTTATAGATATCTGTATTGAAAAAATCCGTGAACTTTCCACCTGGTCTCATTTTTGATCAACAAAGTCACCCTTTTCGTCCACACTGACTACTTCAGGTACGCTAATTATCTTGAGAAAGCAGCTTTTTTAGCACCGAAATTCTAACTATCTACGTTCTCTTCATCACCGGACTCTATTAGGGCGTCGAGTTGCTCGTCGTGTGACGACTTTGCGCCATTCTCGGTCTTTCGGCGGTGAACTTCCGTCAAGGATTTCATCCCCCTCGATGTGAGGTACTCGAATTCCTGGGTTTCGAAATTATCCAAGAAGGACAAAAACGCATGGAATCTGTATATAATGATAAAAGATGAAATTAGTACTCTGGTACGACATCCCCTAGTAGGCTGGTACTCACGTATTCAGCTTTAATTCTTCCATGAACAACTTGTCGTAAATATTCTTCTGCTTGAATTCTTGAATCTTTTCCTTGTGTGTTTCGAATTCGAGGTGCCCTCGCCCGTTCAAATCTGCCTTTTTATTATATGTCTCGAACACAGGGTGGTCTAAGAGTAACCCCAACGCGGGGGCTTTGGGTATCGGGACCACCACGCGGCCATAGGCTTCGTTGATTCTCTCTAGTGGGCAGCCGTACCGGACAGTGAGCATTACCATGCCGACCATCTTTCTGATCTGGTGCATCATGAACGATTGACCGTGGACTTTAAGGCTCAGCCATTCTGTGTCGTCTATGATTATGGGATCGCTGACTTTGAAGGTTTTGATGTAGCGTTTGCTCGACGCGTCTTTGAAGGTTTTTTGGATGGTGAAGTTATGGAAGCTGTGATTGCCTTCGTAGATTTCGAAGGCCTTACGGACCCGTTCGAGTCGGGTGGCGGGGATGCGAAAGGCACGTTTGGCGCGGGTGATGATCTGTTTTTGGAGTTTTCGGGCGGTTGAGAGGGCTTTGGAGTATTTGTGAGTGGTCGGCGGGTCTGCGTCAGTTTCTGCGGGGACACTGTCTTCAATTGCACTTGGTTCGGCGTCTGTCATAGTGCTGTCTTCCTCTGTTTCCGCCGACTTTTCCTCAGTTGGTGCCCCGTCAGTAGAAGTCGCCTTGGATCTCTTCTCGAGATCGGGAAAGTCGTCCAATAAGCTTGGGAGCTGTTCTTCCGAGTCCTCCGCTTTCGTATTGAGCACCTGTTGGATCACGTCCTCGGGGAATTCCATTCGTTGTAGCTCTGCTTTGATTTCTTCCGCCACTTTCTGCCAGAACTCGGGTGAATCATCATATCTGCTCTTCCATCCCTCGAGATCACCCTCCTCCTCGGCCGCTTTAGCTACCCTCTTGGCCATATAGCTCGTTGGATGCGGCGGTAGGAAACAGTACGTCGGAACCAAATATTCGTACACTCGGGAATCGCAGAATTGATAGCAGGAAAAGCCATTGGTAGTTGGGATGATGTCCCAGACTCGAATCTGAGGGACCAATTGAGCGTTGATATCCTCAATCACAGTCGGGCTCTCTATGATGAGCTTCAGGGAGATAACATTGCCGGCAGCATGGACGCCTTTGTCTGTCCTAGCGCATCGAACAAGGGAGGATTTCTTCGGGTCGTCAGAGTTCGCTTTCGAGATGGCTCCGGCTTTAACAAAAGCCTCGAACAGATCTCCTTCTATGGTTTTTGTTGGTGGGTTTCTAGCAGTTATTAGTACAACCCCATCATGATAGCATCCCAAGTGGTAAACTCATACAATTGCATTCCCTTATACCCGGTTCCACAGTATCCGATCAAAACTGCGACTTTCTTCTTAGGCTTTCGTTCCTCCTTCTCTTCACCCTCAGCCAATTCTCGCGGCGCCCGTGTCTCCTTTTCTACTTTCTCTGGGACAGGCTTTTTGCCTTTATGCTTGCCCCGCCTGTCCCACCTACCACCTTCTTTGGAGTTCGGCTTCCCGGACTCTTCGGCTTCCGCTTTCCTCTCATTCCAGTCCTTCTTCATTGCCCTCTTGAACTCATTCCTGCCCATGTGCTTGAGCTTCTTCTCAGGGTTGCCGCTGTCCTCGTCATCATTCGCTCTTTTTTTTCGGCCATCGCCCTCCACATCACTCGCCAATCGCTCTTGTCGCTGCTGCTCCATGTAGTCCTTGTACGACCGAGGTCGTGTGCCAACCAAGTCCAAATAGTACGCTCGAGATAGACGGCAGGTTATATGCGGTAGTCGCGGTACGCTTAAAAACTCGTCTTCGTATACAATCTGAGGCTTTGTTTGGCTGTGATTGGGAGAGTTCCGCGATGGGTTATCAACACCAGTTTGGGTACCAGTTGAAACGAATCTGGATACTCGGTGGCTGGTTATAAACAGGGTACTTCGGATGCCGAATGATGTCCGCGTGATATATTTCAGACCGTAAGTACTCGTGTGAGAAACGAATAGCAGACGGGGCATGCCACGGTCGAAAGATGTGCTTTTGATATTTGAGCAAGGTGTAAAATGTGTCACCGAGCTGCGGTTTTGGGTTCTGATGTCGGACTCAAAATTAATTTACCGCACAACACAGTCTTCTCCCAGAGTACAACATTTACAACAAGAAACCGTTCGTTCGAGCTACGATAGGATAATATTTTCGCATTTTGAAAATCTGCTAGAGCTTTATTTCAGGGGGAAACGTAGTATTACCTATTGGCCTTGAGCGCCTTATCCAAGTACCAGGGGTAGTCTAATATTAAAAAAACTTCAGCGGCGGATGACTTTGATAAGTTCAGAGATAAGAGATAATAGATGTGATAGAATCAGCCAACCCTGAAACCGAACGCATTAGACATGGGAGGTTTTAATGGTGAAATGACAAAGGCAACAATGAACACCCGTAGGATCTGTGAGACTTAGACATATCTGGATATCGATATTAAGAGCTAATGGATAAAGAGTATTTATTAGGAGAAATCGCCTAGAAGGACCGAAAAAGTCTTCAGTTAGAGAGTTTGTGGACCATGAATAGCTTAGCTATAACTTCAGCCTCTCTATCTTTATTGTAATTTGCCTGAGCAATATCCAATGCTTGATATTTCTCGTTGAGGCTACATTCATTATACTTGACCCATAACCTAATGTCCTTTTGTTCCTTGCTGAAGTGGTCAGCGACGTGATTGGTCCGCATCTCCCTCGCCTGCGATTCTGTCAACTCCTGCGGTATAGTAATGAGCTTTGCGCAGAACCCACACCAAAAGTTATCTTCCCTGTGATCCTCCCCGATATGATGCCTCTGTAAGAAAATATTTTTAGCATCTTCATCAATCGAACCATCAGGAAGATTCCAGGCTAGAACTACGGATGAATGATGGTCCTCTAGATGCCCCTCAAATTCCAGTCGCGCTGGAAAGTGGCGAATACAACTCTCGTTGCCAGATATGCCAGGGCACTTGTAAAATCCGCATTGGTAGTGGCAGCAATGTTCATGTCGACGCCAGTCAATCTTGTGACTGAATCGCAGAACTAATCCCTCTTCTTCCCAGTGAAAAGTACAGAAAAAGGTCCGGCGATGCCTTTGTATATGCATCCTGGAATTACTCAGAATTAGATATCTTTAAAGAGAGGGTGTCGGCTTCGCATAAAAGCGGCAACAACTTACTCCAATTCACTCTTGTTTGTAAATTTCGTACGGCAATTCCCAATACCGCACATATATATATCAGATTCTGCAATACTCTCGGGGGCCATCGTTGACATGGAATACTCTGCTTGATTCGATGAAGTATGCTGGGATGGCAGTGGACTCTGTGGGTGTGGGTCCCGATCCCAGGATGGCCTCCAATTAGTTGGACCTGTCTCCAAGTAAGGGTTATATAAACTGGCCGCACAGCACCAAGATCTGAATCTTTTCTTGGGCTAATATCCAGTTTCTCGGTTTCGCTATGCCAACTATCAACCCCTTTTCATAAGAGCCTCGATAGGTATGGGTATGGATAATGCGGGGCCTTTTTTCTGCTCCTGGCGGGTGGGATATCTCAGAACCACAGCTCCCAATAAATTATATCGCCTGAGGTAAAAGTTTGAGCACTAAACCGCGATATAGATACCGGAACGCTGACGAGCCAAGCACCTCATGATGACGATGACGATGTGAGGATATGTAGCAGGATGTAAGTATATCTCGAAGCAGTTCTCCTTTTACAAATTTATCAGCCGGTCTCGATCGAGATCCATCGTCAGCCTTGCTTGATATAATTGAACTGAGAAAGGGTCGCGAATGCGTTGTTTCAACACGATTTCCCGCTTGGGAGAATAGAACGAACCGTAGCCCGGTCATGTGCCTATCTACCCTCTCCCGATATCCATATATCCTCTGCCTTGTGCCTAAGTATTTATATTCAGCATTTGATGTTTAGGGAGATGTTTCGCGCCAATCGGATTTTTGGGAAAGAAATTCTTCTGATAGTTGTATGGGTATGACCCACTCACTCATTGTAGGCTGGTGTAGCTGGCTGCAGCTCGTCGTTAAAACTTCTGGTCTTCGCGAAACCCTGCCGAAATTTTTCTTTGCGCAGACAAACCCCAGACACCCTCGAAACCTCAAATCTTCGACTCTCAAACCTTCCTCCCAACGACCACAGCCCGGACAGAGCATACCAACAAGATGCGACCTCTCACCGATGAAGAGACCAAGAAGGTCTTCGAAAAGCTGGCCAATTAGTATGCATACCCCCCTGCTCTCATAGAGATTCCACCAGGCTAACAGTCCATTCAGCATCGGCCGCAATATCACCCACCTCATCGACCGCCCTTCCGACCCTCACACTTTCCGCCTGCAAAAGGACCGCGTCTACTACGTCCGCACCTCGATCGCCAACCTTGCAACTTCCGTCTCCCGCAGCTCCCTCCTGTCAATCGGTACATGTCTCGGCAAGTTCTCCAAGACCGGAAAGTTCAAGCTCCACATCACCGCCCTCGACATGATCGCACCCCACGCCCGTTACAAGATCTGGGTGAAAGCCAACGGTGAGATGCCGTTCGTGTACGGGAATAACGTGTTGAAAGCCCACGTTGGCAGAATCGGTGACGATGTGGTGGAACATCAGGGGTGTATAGTATACTCCATGAGCGACACCCCGCTAGGGTTTGGAGTTACCGCAAAGTCGACAGCAGAGGTGAGGAGGCAGGATCCCACAAGTATCACAGCGTTCAGACAGGCGGATGTGGGAGAGTATTTGAGAGAGGTACGTGCTATCATACCCACTACCCCTAGGGTACAAGCGTTCGGGACTAACAAGCCATGCGCCACTGCAGGAAGATACCTTGTTCACATAAAGATCCTAAGACTCAAAAGTTTTCTTGTATTATTATACTTTTTTTTATTATTTGCGCGATATTTATTCGACCCCCCCTTCACCTGTATATATGATACCCAGATAGAGCAAATCCAGAATTCGATCTACGACCACACATACAAGACCTCTCAAACCAACGCCAGTGAGCGCGGCTTTCCCGCCGGTACCTTCGAGTTTAAATCTACTTCCGCTTGCCGGCCTTCTTCTTACTCTTATTCTTCGACGCCGTGCTCGTCTGTGTTGGCATCACTTTCGTCACCGTATTCCCGCCAATCATTTCGGTATCGCCGTCCTTGTCGGCAACGGGACCGCCCTGTGTCAAATCCCTCGCCTTCTTCTTATCCTTCTTCCCCTTCGGTTTATATGTGCTCCTATCCCGCAGCGGCAACCACCTCTCTGGATCAGGTTTCTTGTTCGGGTCGATTCCGCCCTTGGGCAATCTAATCTTTCTCTTCTTCCTAGCCTTAGACTGGCTCTTCGGAGCGGTTTCCAATGCGCGCTTCTTAGTTGGTGGAGCTGCGACACCGAATTCCAGAAGAGAGTTGACATTGATGTCCTTCAATAAGGTGGCTATCGGCGTCAATTGGGCAATCTTGGAAGGCATGTCCTCAGCAGGGTGGGAGGCGATGTAGCCGGCGTTCGATAGAGGAGTCGGGTTGCTAGCGACAAGAGATTCGAAAATCGACGCCGCGGTTGTGCGATCTTGGAGGTTTGTTGAAGATAGCTCGGCTGTTCCTGTGGCTAGTAATACAGCGGCATCCTGTATGATATATATCAGTCAATATTATTCTCCATCGGTTCGGATTGCATGAAAATACCGACCGGGTGGGTAGTGCTCCGCCAATATGTGCTGGCCGCCTCCAGCTCGGCCTTAACCTTCGCTTTGCGCCCTTGTAGAGTGTATAGTCCTGCAACCACTCCCACTAGCCCTGCTGTGTACCGTTTCTCGGGCTCGCCTTCCAGTTCTTTCAACAGCCCCTCCGCGACAGCCACCGCACTGGTGACATTGTTTTCTTTCAAGTAGTTTTGAATGTTAAGGAACGCGATACCAATGTCACTCGTAGAACCCAGTTCCTTGCCTGCAGCTTCCTTGAGAGTCTTCGCTATCGACTTGGCGGCCGTCGAATCTGCAGATTGTAGCTCTATCGATGCGACCACACTAGATATAGTATAATTGTTGGTATTCTTGGCTTTTAGTGCTTTTGCCGACGCCAAAGCAGCATTCTCTTTGCCCGCTTGTAATTTCAACACTGTGGTGTTCTGTTCCAGAATGTCGGACTGGAAGGTAAACGGCTTCTGTGAACCCTGGGGACGCTTTTCTAAAGCTTCAAAGACACGCAAGCCAACGTGGGGGTTAGGTGTCGGTGATGTTAGGTAGCAATTTGCTGAGGCAATCAGCTTGACAGGCTCATCATTTGTACTAAGATATACGTTAGTGATATTGTATTACCGGCTCGTAGATATCGGTACAACTCACTCTAGGATACCCGAACTTTTGTACAGCTCCCTGGCCTCTTCAAACTTTCCTAGTTTGATGAGGACATAAAGCTCTTGAGCAATCAACGGGGCTAGTTCAGCCTGGATATCTTCTTCCGATGCGCCCTCCAAACTTCTGCAAAGCTCTAATGATCAGATATAATGATTAGCTTCCCTCATATGTTAACTAACAACGGATAATAAACATACTTTTCGATGTTTTCAACAACATCAAGGCTCCATTCAAGTCGCCGCGAGCTACCGAGATGCAGGCAGTATTGAATGCGCTCTCGTACTGCTGTAAATCTTCCGCTGTAGTCCGCCTCTTAGGACGCAGCGCGTCCTTTCCGACGAACGATAGCTGCGCCTCTGACGCCCCAAGGTTCACTCTTAGATCGTATTCTTCATTTTCTACAAGAGGCGGAAGCTTGGAAAGCTCTTCGTAGAGGTCAATCGCCGATTGGAAGTTTTCTGCGCGATAATGCTGACGTCATAAGATATCGGGTTAGCTTATTGTCCAAACCAGCGATACGGAACCATGTGGTAAAGATGGTAACCAACAGCCTGAGCTTGCAGCTGCTTCAAAGCCCTCTGTTTTCGTTCTGTGGATATCCCGTCCGGCGATATCGCCAGAGCGCCTTCAAGGTTACCCTGCTTGTATAGGGAATACGCATGCTCGAACTCCAGCCCGGAACCCCCAGCCTGCTCTATCGACTTGATGGCTTCATCGTATCTTTCAAGTTTTATCAGCGCAACCACGCGGGTCTTTATCGTTTGGGGGTCAGAGCTGTTCTTGAGGATGTTGTTGGCGTGCTTGAGCACCTCTTCGTGGTCTTGGTTTTCTTCGAGGGAGAGGTTTTGGAGGAGGACGGCAAGGGAGGCAGGAGTCGAAGCGGACATGGTTCAGCTTAGTAATTCGGAAGCCCACTATCTATCTAGCATGTTCAGGATGGCGATGCGAATCGGAGGGATTAGGTGGTGGATGGCGCGAGTGGCGGTTCCTTTGCTGTTGAGGTCAGCGTAGGTGGTGAAGCTCGACCAATTTTTATGCAGGCGGCCAAAATGTCGAACGTTGTTGGTTCGTGTGCGCCCCACCAACACATCCCTGCAGCACCCCTCCGCAGACACAAGACCAACGGCCAAACTCCCCGCCAGATAGAGGATATGTTAGACCACTATCAGTATTTTTTTTGTTAAGCCTACCCTTTATCAGATTATTGGTATGCTAAGAGAGACCAGTGGTCATTTTCAATACACTCAAATTACGTTCGTAACTTAAACCTACTCAACCTACTTCAAAATCCATATATATGATACAATTTAAACCCTACTTGGATAAATATCCTATCCTAGGGATCCTATGAAGAGAAAGAATTGGTGCTACGTGCCAATTGCAAGCCTAACGTATATTAACAGAAGAGTTATCATCCGGCTTCAAATTCAATACACGAACTTCGCGCACTGGTTACTGTTTGAATATATATAGTTGTGCACCTACGTTCCAATGTTATGGCTGACACCCCATGCGGAGAAAACCAACACTCCTTCGTCACCATATTCTGCAGTCTGTCAAATCTTACCATGGAGAAAGTTTCACCGAACCGCGCACTCCCATCTACCAGTCAATATATTATATATTTTTATTGCATCGATATACGTAATACCGGGCCTTGAAAACGGGTTACCCTGGATCGAACATTCACATCCCAATCTTCCTTCGCTTGGGCTTCTAGAAATTTGAGCGTTTCAAGATCCCTGCATTTCCGACACCCCGGCTGAATGGATTTGTGAGATGCGAGTGTATCACCACCGACAAGGGTCTCGATTCGAGTTTGGTCCAATCGAGGAAGTGCTGTGGCCTCCCGTCGGCTGATGATAGTGCATGTAATGGCCACCGTTTCCTCTAGCTCTGCATATGCGCCTACCGGCCGGCCCTTCCTCAGATCGCACGTCAGGATTAATTTTCACGGAACTTTTTAAATTGATTTGGTGTTTCCAGCTAGTCACGAGTGCCCAGAGAAACATCGTACTTTCGGGTTGCTGCAGGACATTGTGCCGGATGTCCCTGCTCTCTGTGATCGAATATACTCCGGTGCTATAAAGGAAATTTAACTATAACTGGCGGTGGGATTCTAGAATTGGTGCATCTTCAACTGTCATGCGACTGCTTCATTGAGCGATATCGATCCTTAGCTTTTAAAGCGAGCGCAGCAAGATAACCAGCCCAACCTCCTCAAGAGCTACCTGCAGGAACCGAAGCTCTTCTCGCATTTCTCATCTCAAAGCAATCGTGGCATAAACCGATAGAGGTGCTGGTTTTATTTGCCCTTGGTTCTAGCCTTCTGACCAATTTTTTATTCGATATCTACCAATTTTCTCATTATCGATATCCGTTCGCTGCATCGCGCATTTGGTGTTTTTTTTTATCATTTCTAGAGCCATCACATCCCAACTATCCTACGGCCCCAACGCAAACGAATTGCGGCAAGAGCAAAATCGACATCCAAATAGGTAAATTGAATACTTATCCTCCTAGCGTTTTGAATATTTTATTTCATTTTATCTTTCGTATTCTCCTAGCGAACCCAATGGGCAAGTTGCAAATGCTGAAATTGTGGTTCGAGAACAGAGACGCCGCAACATATCGCCAAACACGCCCAGTTGGACTAGCAAACCCAACATTCCCACAATCCCAATAGTCTAACGAGCAATCCTCCAGAAAGGGCCGACGAAAAACACAAAATCTGGTCAATTGGCCCGGTTCTAAAACGTAAGGACAGGTAGACTCCCTTCCAATGGCTCCCATCCGGACCTTGCTGCCGGCGCTCGGGCTGCTGCTGTTGCAGGCGGGGCAGGCACATGCGCGAGCCCAAGGCTATACCGGCGCGGACCATCCGTTCAAAACCGACCCCGTATATGATCCCTACTTCACATTCGGTGAAGAACGCCCGTGAGTCCACATATATATTTTTCCTCCCCCGTCCAAAAGACTCGGTACCGTCTTACCGAAAGAGGAACCATAAAATGGCCTTTATCCGCGTCATATGCACTCTTTAATCCGCCACTAAACCCCAAGATAAGGACACCTATCTAACTCCAACACTCCACAACGCAGTATCTCCAAGGACGGTGGCCACTCGATCCCTCACTTCGAAGTCATCGGCCATCCTGAAATCCTCTCGGACAGAGTAATCCTCACTCCTCCTCAGCCCGGCAACCAGCGTGCTGCCATCTGGTCCGACCACTCGAATCACAACGCAGACTGGGAGATCCACGTTCCCTTCCGTGCCAGTGGTCCAGAGAGAGCCCAGGGAAGTTTACAGATCTGGTATACGCTCAGAGGCGCAAGTGCTACGGGAACGAGCACGATATACACTGCCAAACCATTCGAGGGATTTGCGTTAGTGATTGATAGTTTTGGAGGCACGGTTAGTGATCAAAACCGAACATCCTTTTACGTGTGCTGCCGATTGCAAACGGCAACTTTTATACATTATTTTTTTGGCCCGAATAATCGAGTGGCTGATCTGAGAACGTTTCGGGAACTATATAGGGTACCATCCGCGGCTTTTTAAACGACGGCTCGCTCGACTACTCTATTCATCACCACCCTCAATCCCTCGCATTCGGCCAGTGTGTCGCCAATTACCGAAACCTCGGCCGTCCCTCTGATCTAAAGATCAGCTACCACACCCAGACCGGACTCAAGGTCGAATTCGATAACCATCTCTGCTTCGAAAGTGATAAGGTTCAGCTCCCTCAAAATTACCGATTCGGTATCTCCGCCGTCAGTGCCGAGAACCCAGATTCCTTCGAGGTCTTCGGTTTCAAAGTCGCCACCAACAAGGGCAAAGTCGAAGAGCAGAACGACAAGCAACCAGAGGAGCACCACAACGACCCTAGCAAGCAGCAGAGAATAACGGAGGAAGAACAGAGGCAAAAGCGACTCAAAGAAGCTGCTGACCATCACATCAGAATGGCCGGAGACAAGCACGCAGAATATAAATCTCAGTTTGAGTACAAAGACGAGGATGCCAAGCAATTCAAAGATTCTACAGCCCAATTCGGCGATCTGCATTTGAGAATGCAAGCTTTGGTAAGAAAATTCGACTAGCAACTTGGATTGCCGTCTTCCCATTAACAGGCTACACTCTCTAGACCCATCAAATCGCAGAAGTTCAAAGGGTTACCGGCGAAATCGCATACACTGTTGGCCATGCCGTCGAAATGATCAATGACTTGACCGGGCACGACAACAACAACAAGCTCGGTTTCAACCTCAAGAACCTCGATGAGAGAATGTACGTCATCTCCGAGCTTAAGCGAGCCTATAACGTTTATTTCGATGAGGGAACATTCCAAACTAACCCAATTGACCCAAATAGTAACGGACTCGACAGAACCGTTCAGAACCTAGAAAGGTCTCTGCGCCATGAGGGTGAAAAGATTCAACAACTCAAAGACCACCACGAGAACCTCCCAGGTCATCTCAAAGAGGGTACGTACTCCGCTATATCAATTTGGTATCTTTCACTAACGCAATTTTTATAGCCATCACCACCCACGGTCCGCGCATGGGATTCTCTATCTCCCTCCTCGTAGTTTTCCAGATCATGCTAGCCATCGCCTACGTGTTTTACAAGCGAAGAAAGGGAATGGCTCCAAAGAAGTACTTGTGAAGCAATCACGGAAATATTTCAATCATTCACTTCGATTCTAAAAGCGAGTTTTTCTATCATGTCGAATTTTTCTAACTTTTTACCGTATCGAAGAGCAAAACACGCGTTAGTGAGCCTTTTCCAGCGTTGTTTCCTATCACTGGGTTTATTGTTGAAGAACGATGCAAGATGAACGTAATGGTTGGACAGCCCTCCCCCATGGGTTTTCAAGGAGCTAGGGATCTGGATGTTTTTTCTCTTCTCTCCTTTCTTGGGAATCCTTATTGTACATATTTATCAACATCTTTTATACGAAAACAAACGAATTTTTGGGAAAGAAACAGAGAAGCCAAAAGCAAAGATAAAAATCTAAGATAGATGTGAGGAAAAGCATGAAGTCCCACCGTTACCATATGCAAAACCCGTATAAAAACGCCTATTTCAACAACATTATAAAGGTTTAGTTTAAGAACCGGGTATGTTCACCAATGAAAATATAAAAATAAAAATAAAAGGTGCAGAAGGTAAAAAAGTAATGTTAATACGGATGACCGAAACCTGTTTGCTCAAACAGAGATATCCTCAAACTCCGCTTCTTCCTCTGAGTCATCGCCGTCGTCTTGTGGCTGAATCTTCACTTTCTTTCCTGGCGAGTCTTCATCGCGGTCGAGGTGGTCGGCACTTCGCTTGGCAGACAACGGAAGGCCTTTAGAGTCGAACCCGTTCTTCCCGACGCCGTTCGCAAGTGGTGTTAAACCTTGTGAGGGCTTCGGTGTGGATGGCTTGGAGGCGCTGGCCGTGGATGGCGGCCCAGTACCTCCGTTCGACAGCCCTACAGGGATTTCCTCGAACACAATATCGTCCTCATCGTCATCATCATCATCTTCTTCATCCTCCTCCTGTTCCGCATTTTGTTGCTTCTGCCTTAATAATGCGTAGTATTGATCGATTGCTGATTGCTGAACGCTTTGTTTATCATCAACCGATTTCTTCTCTTCGGTACTAGCGCCGGTTTTAAAGTCGATATGCCTGGCTGCTTTGGCCTCTACTTCTTTCATTCCCAGAGTAGTGAGATCACCGGAGACCGTACTTTGCGTATGCCATGCTGGTAGGGCGTTCTTTTCAGCCTGTTCCGCCTTCTTTTCACGCTCTGCTAGCTCAGCTGCCGATCTGCCTTCGTCTGAGGTGATCTTGATTTCCATAGTGGGCCCGGCAGCGGTGTGGACTGTCGTGGTGGTAGTTGGAACCGATAAGGCGGATGCATGTGATCTTTCTCGGTTGACCGGGACTGCGACTGCAATGGCGTCGTTGAAGTCATTTCTAAGCTATCGTGTTAGTAACCAGTGACTGCAAACTAATTATGAGCAGTACATACGCAGGAACAACCAGCTCATCGATCTGCCTCAACATCCTGATAATCTTATCCATCTGCTGCATCAGCCGTCCCAGTCTCTCCTGGCTCTCCAGGATCTCGGCACTATCATCATCATCCACCAGTTGGGAACCGCAGTTATCACAATCAAACATCCCAGTCTCCGGATTGATAAGAGGTAGGACATCTAGCGGCGTGAACCGTCTCCGGCATCTAGGGCAAGCGTAACCCTTCGCTTCGGCATCTGTGTCCATCTTGCTTTGTACCGTTCGTTCCAACTTGTGCATTCGGTATTTTATCGCATCAACGGTGCCACGGAAGTCAACATAGTAGTATGTTCGTGCGACAGTTCGGGTCTGTCCCTCTTTCAGTTCCTGTCTTGTGTGTCTGGTTTTCCCCCTCGCCATATTAGCCCGGAAATTCTAGATGATCCAACCCTCCTAAGGACTATGTGAGCCCTTACACATTTACCATACGATCCTCCTTCAACTTTCCGCAAAGCTTGTGCAGTTCCTTCGTTTGTGTGCCGAGGAGATGTGCCAGATCATCATCACGGAGTCTAACGTGAGCCCATTAGCCAGTGTTTTCGAAAGTATGCCCTTCGCTGCCGGTGTACTCACGCGGAATGTATCATCAACGCGTCGACTACGAGAATGTGCTTAACATCGTAGAAGGCTCGCGCGACACACCGAACGAGAGATTTGGCGACGTCCATTTGTGGTTGAGATCGGACCGAGTCCTCAGGCGGAGGTTGTACGACTACGGGAGACTTTGGATAGTCGAACGATGTCGGGTCGGGGATGTCCTTAACCGGGTTATACAGGATCCTGAGGGAATATGACGAGGCAAGTCCCGTCTAAAGACGCATCTGTGGAAGGAGGTTCAGCCAGACGGACCGAGGCCGTGCGGGCGTTGTATTATAGAGTTGCCAGCCTATCCGATGGGAATGTATCGTGGGAAGATCCAAGAATCGATTGCGGCGCGGGATGAGGGTTCCTGGCGGGAGACGGAGGGGAGGGGTTGGTGGATCGGTGATGATGCAGATGAGGCGATGGAGAGATGACGATGGCGTTCAAGACGAGACCAATGCAAGCGTGCAGCACACAACGCGAAGTCAGATCCTGCCAAGACGCTCGGACAGGGCCCGCCTGAGAAAAAAAAATTACTGCGACAACGAAAGTTTGAGCCTCCAAAATAACTTTACTTCTTCATACAGACATATCAGATATCGGATTTCAGGTCCTAGCAGCCAAACAGCAGTTCGCTAGACACGAAATCTCAGCGGGGACAAAAGGGCGGATCGAATATACGTAATGGCAGGGTTGGCGAAGTCAAAAAAGCGAAAGGTCGCACAGTTCCTGAACGACCAGGCGCCCAACGGCACTTCTGCAAAGCGCAATGGCAAAGCTACGATAAACGGAAAGGCGGACTGGGATGAAGAGCAAGACTACGAACAACGGGCGAGGAAAGGAAAGAAGAAGTCCGAAAAAGAGGGTCCCCAGCGATTGCCAATCAAGACCCCCGAAGGCAGAATCATTCAAGTCGAAGCGGATGAGGAACAGTTGGACCAACAAGCGCCGGGTAGCAACGAGGAAGATGCCTCGAACGATGGAGAAATGGGCGACTCAGACGACGGCGACGAGGAGATGCAAGAGGTTGAACCTGCCAAGCCAAAGAAATCAGAACGCCAGAGGCTTCTCGAAGCAAAGGAGGAGCTAGCTACCCTAGCCTCGTCTGTAAATGAAGAGCCGGAGGAAAACGTACGGAACTTGACTTCAGAAACTCAGGCTTGCATAAACTGACCGTAAAACTAGTACCAACAACTCCGCAGAATACAAGAGCTATTCGATTCCGAAACCAGCCTAACAATCAAAAAGTTGATCCTGTTAACGCAGGTCTCAATATTTCGAGATATAATCCCCGGCTACCGGATACGACCCTTGACTTCGGAAGAGCTAGCGATCAAGGTCACATCGGATATCAAAAAACTCCGGAACTTCGAACAATCCTTGGTCTCAAGCTACAAAGTATATGTGGATAATCTTGGTCGATTATCTCGGACTATTGGAGGCCAGCTCTGTCCCATTGCTATATCTTGTACTTGCACACTGCTCGAAACAGTACCACACTTTAATTTCCGTCAAGAGCTTCTGAAGATTGTCGTCGAACGACTCAGCTCTCGATTGATCGATGACTCTTTTGTCAAATGTCGGGATACTCTAGAGGAGTTCTTCAGGCAGGATGAGTCGGGAACTGGCAGTCTGGAGGCTGTGAGGATGATTATCAAAATGTTGAAGGCAAAGGATTATTTCGTGAATGAATCGGTTCTCAATACATTCCTATCGCTGAGGCTCCTGACCGAGCTCAACGTGAAGGCGTCTTATGACACAATAGACGAACAAGCGCCGAAGATGAAAAAGAAAGATCGCGTTCCGTTAACAAAGAAGGAAAGGAAAACGCGGAAGGAATTGAAGGTTGTTGATGCTCAAATGAGGGAGGCTGATGCGGTAGTGGTCTATGAAGAAAAGGAGCGCAACCAGAGCGAAACGCTAAAGGCTGTCTTCTTAACCTATTTCCGCATTTTGAAAGAAAAGAAGCCATCCTTAACGGGTGCGACACTTGAAGGACTCGCTAGGTACAGTTAATTTGGATTTACCTTTAACACCAAAACTCTGCTAACCTATAATTTGAATGTGTAGATTCGCTCATTTAATCAATGTCGAGTTCTTCTCTGACATTATCGGGGCACTCAGGGAACTCGTTGAAGATGCACGAAAGGAGGCGGAGGGTGATGAAGACGAGGAAGAAGACGACAATTCGGACTCAGTCCAGCGGGAGCGAAATCTACGAAGAGAAGCTCTCCTCTGCATTGTGTCCGCATTTTCGTTACTGGCAGATCAAGCAAATGAAGCGAAAGGCCTCGTTAATATCGATCTCTCCTTCTTCACCACATATCTTTATTCAGTCCTCCTGCTACTCTCACTTTCTCCAACAATCGAGCTCTCGTCCAAATCTTTGCACTTGGCAGATCCAACATCCGACGAAACGGTCGAAATCCCAAGCAGCAAGGTTAATAAAGCAACAGAAATTGAAATGCTGCTACGGTCACTCGACGTGGTTTTCTTCAAAGCGCCGAGAGGAACTGGTGAAATATCTTCAGCCCGCGTCGCCGCTTTCACCAAGAGGATAAGCGTCGCGGCTCTCCAGCTACCGGAAAAGAGTTGCGTCACATTGCTTACCTCTCTACAAAATCTGAGCAAAAAGCATTCAAGAAAAGTGCATCCCTTGTTCGTTTCCGAAGATAGAGTAGGAGACGGCACCTACGATCCTTTCATCGACACTCCAGAATTATCAAACGCCCTCGCGGGAAGCGCAGTATACGAGCACGCTCTGCTCGCAAACCACTATAGCCCGAAAGTTCGGGAGCAGTCAAAATTAGTGCTGAAGAGCGCAGCCTCATCCAGATAAATCAGTGTAGATATAGCTCGATGTTTAATTATCATAATTGAGATATAGACTCATGTACATATACATGTATAACAGGGAGCTGCATTTAGCGGCAAGTTATGAATCTCGTGAGTAGACCATTAGCCTTAATATGTACAAATATTCACAGCTACACGTTGACCAGTATCAACTATTATTTACAAAACCGCACCAACAGCGACCTCTCTCAAATCACATTCTCATTCTCACCGCGATTTTTTGCCGTTAGTCGTAGGCGGCGGCAAGATCTCACTGAATCTCTCCACCACAGGCAACTCATCCATAGGGTTCCCGAAGAACACTTGAGCACTCAATATCGTTTCCTCATCCAACTTCTCCAACCCGGACAGAATCCTCCTGATATAACTCGTTATAATCGCCAACTTCTGCATATCCATATCCTCCTTCGAAACATACAAACACCGCCAGACCGCCTGTGCCATCCACGCATCGCCTCGGATAAGCGCCTCGTCGAAGGTTAAGATCATATATCGAAATCCTTCGTACAGCTCCTTCATCGTCTTCTGCCGCCTCGAGTTCGAGGAGACCATGTGTCGCTTTGTGAGGAGCTCTTCGATGTCGAAATAATAGTGGTTGATGAGATTTTGCTGCCACATTTTCGCGCGCGCACGTGGCTCGAGGTGCCGGATGCGCACCATAAGCATCCAGACGTGCAGGTTGGAGATCGAGCACCAGGTACGGAGACAAGGGACCAGGCCGCATTCTAATGTATTTTTCGTTTAGTGTTTTGACTCCCAATTTGAGCTGCAAGTGTGGTTTATATATCCGTACCTTCGTACCAAAATTTCCCCTTACCAGTTATCAGCTGGTCTGGGTGGTATTCTCCCTGTAGCCTACATTCTTTATATAGTTCCTCCGTCTTCTTGTACGCCCAGTATTGCTCCTTTGTCCCCTTCGGCATAACAGAACTGAGAGCCCGCGTGAGCTTCTCTCTTAACGATGCTGGCTTTTCATCTTCTGAGGTCGGAGGAGGTTCAAATTGTAGAACTTTTGAGCTCTGTGTGAATGTTCTTAACGGGGTAACGGTAGGTGGTAATATCGGTGTTAATTTGCGTTTGAAGGCGCTGGATGGAGTGTAGAGAGATATTGCTGCCGACGGGATTGGCTTCTTTCGTGCGATTTGGCGGGTCTGCAGGATCATAGTGGAATTGTAAGCATAGACTCCCAAGTGGCTCCAGAAGAGTATACATACCGACTGGGAGAGACCAGCTCTCAGCGAGGGCAATATGGGCTCTATCAGCGACATTTTGCGGTTTGGTGAAGCCTGGGAGCTGATATCAGAGACGAAGCTCGAAAAATTTCGGGAACGATAAAAATTTGACAGGGGTCCCTCTTCGCAACGCAACAGTCCAGTCTGTGCAGCTAGCGAATATAGTAACACCCGCACTAGGAAGACAGGGCAATTCACAGTACCACCCTCGATAAGAATAACTAGTTTCTACGGGGAATATTTGATAATTTCAATGTTTTAAATTGTTTTTGACAGTTCAAAGGCTATGTATATCCAAGGCTTTTACGGTCTCATCAAAACCGCCTTGCCTAACCAGCTGCTCAATTAATAGGACTGACTCCATTAACGCCTTGTCCCACATGTAAACCAAACTTATAAGACCACCTTCTCAACGGTAACAGATCTCAGCGGTAAATACTCCGCCATCTGGTTCGGGTCCCTCATAATAGCCGGGATATCATCTCTGTACGGCGGAATTTTCTATCATTCCAGTTAACACCCTTGTCTACGTTTACCAAATATTTGTCCATCACAGATCGAAATAGTAGAACTTACTTGTCGGACATTATCGTACGAATCCTCTCGTTCTTGATACTCCCGTAACACCAAGCCCTCCGCGAACTCAACGAATACCCTGGTATCTCTGATCCTAAACACGACATCATCAAGCCGCATATAGAACCTCGCGAGGAGAAGCAACCGCGCAGGCATCACGCGGATCTTAACAGATAATATCGACATGCCGTTGTCCGCCAACTCGTCTTCGTAGAGCATCACATCGTCAAAGAAGAGAATCGGGTCCTGCCGGCGGAGTTTGTCGAGCGGGATTTGATCTTGTGTCGGTTCGAAAGGTTTTGCCTGCTTATTTTACTCGCATTAGACATTTACTTCTTAATTATCACTACCACCGTGGACAAGGTAATCCTACCCCAGGTGTAATCGATCCCTGATAATTCGTCGAATAAGTCCAGTCGAACGGCTTGACAACTTCCTTAATCCCTTCGTGCATTTTCTCCCTACCAACATCATCAGCCAATTAGCCCAATCCATAAAAGAACATCCACAACAAATACTGAGTATTAAAATTGTCCTTTAAAACGAAAGACCCTTCTTACCTACCTCTGTTTCTGCCATGCCGACGAATAAGCCACCTTCAACATATCGTTCCCCGTCTTATCCACCAAATCCAATGCGTCCAGCGCATTAAATTCGATCTTCCAGAGATTCTCAGCTGCAGCGCTACCATCGGCGCCAACCTTCTCGATAGAAACGATGTTGTTCCCAAAAATCATTTCCGGTGGCGCAATCCCTAACTTTTCCGTCATCGCGTCTATCTCTTGAGCGTTGAGGATTGGTAGTTTTCGTGTGGTGATTTTGAACCCGCTGACGGTAATCGATTTGCCCGCGTCGACAGCCGTCGGCATGACGGCTTGGGCTTCTCGCGCAACCGCTGAGAACGCGGGGGGAGGTGGCGGCATTGATGTCATGTTTGGATGGCGTCGGTTGCGAGATGTTTGTTGGATCGCGGGGTGGTGTCGTGGGGTATTACGGCGAAGGTGGGATGTTGTGAAGCACACGTGCCAACACAAGTAAGCTTAAACTCACCAAATCTATCACACATTCCACCAGCACAGTACATTCGAATTTTGATATTCATCCAAGTAAATTCTTCCATATCTTGCATTCCCATAATGTATTACATTAAAAGCGGACACAGAGAAAAGAGAAAGAAAAAGTAACAAGAAATATAGAGAGGAATCGTTTCAGGCGCCAGAAGATACACACATATTCTTTTTGGTGGTGTTGAATGAATTTTATATAACTACAGAAGAAGGGGAGGGAAAGCCAAGGAGCCCCAAAATGTTGTGGCTGTTTTCAAAACGGGTAATGGACGAACAGTATAAAATAACGGTAAAAGGAAATGTTTTTTTGAAAAATAAAAGAAAGGGTCGCAATCATGATTTTCGTACACTCTTCATTTCTCCCCATTGTCCACGTTCCTTCGTAGTATCGTAAGCTTGAATCAAGCGTGCTTGACCTTCATCGGCCTGCGAAAAGGCGTAGCCGCGCTGTTTGCGCATGCGCTGTACTTGTCGAACTTTGCGAATGGCCTTTTGGAATTGTTCCATTCTGTGCGATTTTGTTAGCGAGCATTCAAAATAATCTGAAATCTGGGGTGCTATGAGCAACAAACCTTGGCCTGTAATCTTGGATGTTATATTTCTGGATTTCTTGAACATAGTGATAAGTTTGTGGGAAGTACATTCGCTTGGCACTAAATTGGAATATTAATTAGTAGGGGTAATAATAACTGGCAAACAGATGTATGAACTTACTATTTCCAAGAGAAGTCACGAATGAGGCAGATGAATGGCATAACGAAAGCGAAGAGCCAGAAAACTGGAGATGAGTAAAGACGTGGAATGATGCCGGTGAACTCGGTAGAAAAGTGGAGCATCGGGGCAACTGTTGCGTAGGCGGGCAAAAATGCCAACCAGATGATGATAGATCCGGGAATAGCGATAACATGGTACTTTGTCCAGATACTGGAAGAAAGTTAGTCAAGTCAAATCACAATCACGGAACATATGAACTCACTTTGTAACTAAGGCAGCCTTGCACAAGACGATTGCAAGAGCTGCGGTATAGTTCGAAGTACCCCACACCCAATGGCCGCCAATTCTTCCGTCGCTTTGTGGAAGATCCCATCGGAAAACAAACTCTGAGGCGATGTAGAGCAATAGCGAATGGTAAAATCCGTTAATGAGCCATGCCCAGAAACTACTCATTTTGAACTGTTTAAAAGTTAGCTATGATCTTTATGATGGATTGAACGAACTAGACTTACGAAAAAGCCCTTTTGACCAAGCTGGTACATCTGTGGATATCTGTCAAGCAGTCTGGCGCTGAGGAACTGATCAAAGACACCCATGGCGAGAGGCGGGAGCACAGTGAACAAGACGTTATAGAAAGAAAGCGTCCAGGATTCGTAAATAACTTGACCAGAGAAGCGATTTCGGAAAACGAACTATTTGAAAAGTTAGCGTTTAGGCTCAATCCACTAAACTGATACCGTCAAGAGGACCTACCCAAAACTGCGTCATGAACAAGGTAACATTCTTGTAGAAAGAATACAAGATGACACGACTGATACGCGAATAACTCCAAGCTCCGTGGACCAAGAGTAGCTTTCTCAAGAATCTGAATTGACCAATGGCGACGTCGGCACTTCTTGCTGCCTGCAAACCTTCAACACCACTGATACCAACACCAACGTGGGCAGCCTGGATCATGGAAACATCGTTGGCACCGTCACCGATGGCGAGGAGGATTGCCTTGAGATGTCGCTTGACTAGTTTGACAACGAGAGCCTTTTGCAGTGGGGACACACGACTAGATGAAAGTTAGCTTTACCCTAGATGTTCCGCGACAAGATCGTACGTACCAGCAGATAACAGCTTTACACATAACGGCAATGTCAAGGAATGTCTTTTCAAGTTCCTTCTCCAAGGCGTATGTAAGAGAACGTCCGTCAATAATCAAAGCCAGGGTTTCCGCTTCCATGTTGGCGTCTTTTTGACTTCTTATAGCAGCCAGTTTCTTGTTGAGATTATCCCGGGTAGCGTCGAAAGATTCTTCGTTGATAATAATAAGAGTCATATCTTCACTGATAAGTTTACAACTCATTCCGATGTTGATGGCAGTTTCCTGTCGATCGCCAGTCAAAACCCAAACCTTGATACCAGCAGTCTGAAGTGTGTGGATGGTTTCCGGGACGCCGTCTTGTAGCCTATCTTCAATAGCAGTTGCACCAAGCAAGAAAAGTTCCTTCTCGATGAGCTCAGCGGCCTTATCGAGTTCCTCTCCTCTGTTGTTGATAGTAGTAGCAGCCTTGTCGTAGATCTGTGACCATTGCTGGTATTCCTGCTCGGGGATCTCACGCATAGCAAGACAAAGTGTTCGGAGACCCTCGGTGGCGTAATCTTCCAAGTGTTGCAAAGTAACATCAACAGTCGGGTTGTCCTTGGCCAATCGTTCCAAAATGACAGTGTCGGCGCCCTTGGTATATATCCTGATCTTTCTATCGGGACAACGGAAAATAGTCGACATTCGCTTTCTGGTGGAGTTGAATTCGCAAACATTGAGGAGTTCGTATTCTTCTTCGCGGCCATTGACACTGATGGTTACAGAACGTGGTTTACGAGAGATGAACTGGTATCCAAGCTGGACGGCACCTTCTACCAAAGCTCCTTCGTCGGGGGATGCAGCCTGATACTTGATTTCGGTTGGTTTTTCATCATTTCGCTCTGGAATAACAGTGTGGCAAGTAGATAGCAAAACCAAAAACTGATGCATTATCTCACGGGTCGGGTGGCTGTTGAGGTTCTCCTTGAGTCGCTTAAAATCGTGGACACCAATTTCGACACCGTCTTGGACCGTAGCACGTTTATCTTCGGAGACTTCATCGCCATAGCAAACTCCTCCAATCGAACATTGTCGAAATTCCATCATGTTGCAAGTAAGTGTGCCTGTTTTGTCGGAGAAAATGTATTCTATCTGGCCGAGCTCTTCTACCAAACTGGACGTCCTGCATACTGCAGGGGTATCTGTCTCCGGGTAGTAGATATCAAGATCAGAATTGATGAGGAAGGCTTGGAAATATTTGACCAATTCCACGGTGACGAACAAGCTATATGCCAAATCAGTGACTGTAAAATAACGAGATGGTGAAATGGAGTCTTACGAAATAGGGACAAGATTGGAATACAAGACCCAATATGTCAGAATATCTTTGAAAAACTGCTGGACAAGGCTGGTATCCTCAAGATAAAGGTATGGCACTTGGTTGAGCTGTGTTCCGAGTAGAATGACGTCTCCTGCCGAAGAAACGAGGGAAAGAACCAACAGAATTGCAACCAACATGAGAATCTGTTTGTTGAGCAATCGCTCTACATTTGTTCTCTTGATTGGTGTGGCGGTGGCGTTTCTCATAAGCTTCGTCTCATGGCCGGTGAAGACAACGATAGCGTGGACCCAGGGTGTGTTTCTCAGTGTCGCACCTCTCAAAAGCAGCTGCTCAGGGCTAAGTGGATTTTCCTTCTCAGCACCACCAGCAGACATCATGATGGTAGCCTCATAAGTATAAAGACTGCTATTCGGCTGTTCAGATCTGACCTTGCCGGACAGCCGGCCGAGCTCGCCAGGACTGACGAGGTGGGATGTTTCAGGGATGGCCTGTTTGATTTTCAAGTTGGTTTCTCCGTCCAAGTTGGCGGTTTCGATGTAGCACAAGCCTTCAGGTTCCGAAGAAGCAAGGAGAACAAGATCCGCAGGAAACGGCTGTTCGGATTCGACGCGAACGATGTCTCCAACTTTTACGTTTACCCATCTTGTTTCCTCAAAGGAAGTGCCGTGAAGGACCAGAGTTTTTGACTGATTGAGCTCTCGATCCTGGTTTCGTCGTTTAAAGTCCTCCACCAATTCCTTGACTGCTGATACTATAAGCACAAGAATTAAGGGGACAATGGTTGTATATTTGTTTGTTGGTGAGATATTTGGGATTTGCTGCATAATAGCAGTGAATAAGAAGAACAAGTTTGCATATTTCGAAAACTGTTCGTACAAGAATTTCGGTAAGAAGGTTGCAATGTTGTATTTAGCTGTCGAGACATGATTGTCGAGATATTTGTTGAGGGCGTTCGCGGGTGGGTTGTTGATGTGGATCATTCGAGGACCTAAAGTTGCTGGATCTACCTTTTGTCGTCCGAAGCCAAACTTGAAGCCTCCTCCGCTCTTCTTCTTCGGCGGGTCACCTCCACCTCCACCTCCACTCCCACCGGAAGCGCCACCAGCGGCGGTCTGCTGCCTCTCAGTAAGAGGGAGATCCATCTCGCTGTACTGGGGGCCCATTCCGATAGCTGTTTTCATACGCCCCATCAAGCCTCCTCCCATGCTCAGAACGCTATTCCGATTGTGTGGCTGGCCTTTAGCACCGGTGTCATGGGCACCATAATGGAACTCTGCTGTCGATTCGTCATCCGGTAGGATCGATTCGTCGTAATATCTTTCGTAGTTTTGAAGGCCGGACGATTGGGAGAAGGCCCTACTCTGTTGGCCCAGCTGAGGCGGCCTGGACTGCTGGTCGTAGGGCGAGTGTGGTGGTGGCGGGCCAGATTGTTGATAACCAGAGGCCATATAGCTGGGGTTGTAGACATCGTCGTCCTGTATGTTGTGGGTAGCTATATATTGGGCGTCACTTATCGGTGGTGGTCGGCCTGGGTTACCGTATGTTCGTTCATCCTCCTCAAAGTCCAGCAGCGACGGCTGGTTCGGCTGATGCGCCATGATGCGCAGCTGGGTAGCTCAGCGGCCGTTCGTCGGGAGCAGTTCCCCTCAGACCAAAACAAAACGTATACAGACTTGTGAGAAGAGGGTTAGGTGGTGGGGAGAGGCGAGAAGAAGGTTGTCGAGAGATGCTTTGGCTTGCCGTCCGGGTCGTCCTGGTCGGGTTGAGTTGCTGTCGACGGGCTCGAAAGGGTAGTTTGTTTCCGAGGGAAGAGGACGGAGTGGGCGACTTTAGGAAGACTGATTCGTGGGAAAGGAAAAGGAAAATATGCGAAAACGTTAGATTCCCATACGAGCGCAAGATCGAGACGAGCTGGAGATATCTGTCGGAGCTTGAGACTGAGGCCGGGTCGCGGAATATGATTCTTTGTTTTTGTGAACCGATGGAAGAAGCTATACCTCGCCGGTGCGTAGTGAGAGGACGGATACGGCTTATGCGTTGAGGCGAGTTTGGGGGGGCGGCGAAGAAAGGAATGTCGATGATTGGAATAATAAATCGATAGCACACACGCACGCACGCACGCACGCAGACAGGCACAGGTGATGGTATCGATACCGGCGTGACGAGAGATGGGAGAGGGTATCTGAGAGGGTATCCAGCGACAGAGACTGTTTTTCGAGATATCGCCGCGGCGGGTCGGTGAGCGGTGGGAGAGAGGGAAGTACGCAGTGCTCAATAGACTGGCCGGCTGAGGGCTGAGAAGGGATAATGTCGAAGGGCGGGTGTAAGCACCAGCTTGGGCAAGGTTGCTTACGCCAAATATGTCGAAAGGCCGCAACAACACCACCCAATGGCCCGTTACTAAGGATTTAATACTACTACGCTGATGGATGAGATACGAACAGGAGAAAGAATAATAAGATGGATAAGATGGAGACACAGACAGACAGACTGGACCGCCCCCGGGCCCTACGTACACTCGCTGCTCAAACAAGGGTGACGACGCTGGGCTCGAGGTCGCACTGCAACCAACCCCAGCCAGCGATCCGCCCCTACGGTTGATTAAGGGTCAAGCCAACCTCGAAGCACTTGTATCAGATAGCTTGGGACCCGGATTCTGCGCTCTGCACCGAAGCAGCAGCTCCAGCACGAGAGAGCAGCTGCCGCCCTTCGCCCCTAATCAATTACTTTGCTACTCCTTCTTCCTCATTGTCTCCGGCGGCCAAGCAGCGTGCGGTAGGGAATACGCGCGACGGGAGTTTCGAGAAGCAAAAGGTGCCTTCGCATCCGTGCTTTCCGAGCTTCTCTTTTTTCCCTCCAGCACAGCCGCAATCCCATCTCCCGCGATGCCTGCTGAAGAAGATGTCAAATCAGCCATCCTTCCTCGCGCTATTTTTAGGCTCGTAGACGTCCGCCAAGCATCCCGCTTCCTCTTAGCTCGCAACTCGACGCTACCCAATGCCTCCCAGCCAAGAAAGGCTGAACCCCCCAAATACGCGAGCTAGCCCAAACAAAAATAAAAGAAACCCTATCAGCTAGCTAAGTACTTGGTTACATACCTGTCAACGTGAAAGGAAAATATTTACCGACAGGTCCATCTTACTCCACCCTTTTTATATTTGCAGAGACCTTCCGATACCGTAATCAGGATCAGCAAATCTTATCGTGGCAATATTTACACGGCTCATCTCCGTTCCATAATATAATAGTAATTTACAATATAATATATCTATAATTCCAGGCGCATGAGGGAACAGCCGTCCGCATACACGCAGAAGAGAGAGTATACGTAACCTCATCCGACGGGATATATGTACAAGTGTCGTGTTGAAATTTAACACAAAGGCAGCCACCAAGGCAAAAACAAAGCTCGTCCCGATGGATGCACTATCTGGTGACAAGCATGTGCTTGATGGCCTTCCAGTAATCTCCCTCAACAATCTCTTCGATCTCCTCCTTGGCTAGCCATCGATAGTCCGTGATGCTCGCAGTGTTCCCCACAAGCTTGGGCCGTCCCGCAAATATTCTGGCCTTCATGAAGAACACCTTCTTACCGATCCATTCCTCCTCACCTTTACGGCCGTCGGGGAAATTGTATGCATAGTGACCGATAGGGACGTTTCCTACCATCCAATAGTTCATATCACGACCGCAAGATTTGGTCAAAATGCTCTCCGCGCACTATAATAATGTCACAAACCCTGTTAGCTCGATCTTCGGTTTCATTTGCTTCCGGTTGAGTAACCGCCATACCTGCTTCAAATTCTCTTTTCCAACAATATTCGCCTGCGGAAACTTCCAGGTATTCCCTTCCCGGTCACCTCTTTTGACCAAAAGATACAACGTCCTCGACAATTTTCTATTCAAACTCCTCACATCATTCTTCAAATCTGCCTCCGTCTCCCTCGGCAAAGGTTTGCCCATGATCTTCTTCGCCGCAATCTCTTCCTCCGTATCACTGGCGCTGATGTCCTCTCCGGAGACCGTATACTTGACAAGACTATCGTAGTCCATATTCTCATCGTCTGCCGGACCTTCCTTCCCCTGAATTTCGTCCCTCCATGATTCCTTTCCCCAAGCCTGATAGACCTTCATATCCTTTCTCTTCGTCCTCCATTCATCGTAGGCTAGTGTCCCGGGTTTGAAGTAAAAGTTTCGGGTGAAGGGCTTCACGACACGCTTGTCCAAACGACGCTGATAGAAGAAGAATTCTTTCTCGAAGTCCGTGAGGTCTCTGGTGAGCATTGGCGGCCTCGAGACCACCGTTGCGGCTGCTAGCTGGTAAGGAGCCTTAGGGCGGACATATCCGGGGAGTGGGTCGACGTTTTCTTCAGAAGCCGAGACTTCATCGTCAAGAGGCAGGTCGGTTGATATCTGGGATGCCGATGTCTGGGAGGTTGCTATTGAGGCAAAACCCCGTCGTGATCGAACAGCAATGCGTGTGAAGCATCGATGGCAGAGTGATTCCATCATTGCAGGTATATAACGGTCGTTGCCAGGCGCAAACGGCAAGATGTTTAATATGTTATCGAGAGTATGGACGATTATAAAGGAAGAATCTATGTTGGCACGAGAGCATCAGCAATTGACCTGATAAACTATAACCAGACTGCCCACCCACCATGTTATATCCCAAAATCAGCGAAAGCCCCTCCAAAGCGCCCGTCTGCACACCCCAGTCGAAATGTTGTCGTTCAATTCTCAACCTGCGGTGTGGTCTTTTCGGAAAGGTCGTCCGTTTGGAAAAAGTTTTGGATGTTTACTAGCGCGGCACGTGACTTCGAAATCCGCAAGAATAAAATTTCGTGTGCGAAAAAAAAGTTCGCTTGATCTTTTTCTTCCCTTCTCTCCTCATGCATCTTCCCTTATCACCAAACCGAAGGATATAACGACGAGTTTATATCGACAGTAGTCCATTTGTTCTGGACGAAGCGCTTCCACTTCTCATGTTGGTCATTATATGATGCTGAGAGCGAGACTTTTTTTGTTAATTGCATGATTCGCTAGCACCGTCTATCCGGGGCCCTCTGGGTTCTCACACAAGATGGCGTTAGATAAATATTGCATACATACTGTTACTTGGGCCAATGGGGGTTATATTCGAGTGTACCGTGTCTGTTCATCCGGCTGGAGTAGCCGTCGTAGTGAAATATCCGTAGACAATCAATCTCTCCCTCTGCCTCTGCCATGCGACGTGGACGGGCCACGAGCGCGAGTGAAGCGTGAGGTGCGGTGTGTGTCTGTGTTGTGTTTGCGGTCTCACGCCCAGATCCAACGACGTTCTCCGCTGCGGTAACGCAGCCGTGGCGTGGCTGCCTGAGCTGCATAAGCTCCAGCCAGCTACCCCGAATTCTCCGGTGCCGCTTCACCTTCCACCATATTCCATTCTACGGACCGCCCTTCGTGTTTCCCTGACCGGCGAGGATACCTTAATCATGGCGATGCAATCGGGAATATCTGGTATGCTGCGAGCCCTCCCAAGTTGCCGTACTGGTGGCAGCAGCGTAGTTGTAGCTTTGTCTTCAAGCTACATGCGCCGATGTAGACTGGTCTAGAACGACGAACACAATTTAACCAATTCTACGTAATCACAGCGTCGGACGACCTGACGAACCAGTTCAACAATCTGGTTAGCTCTACCAGTCTCAGAGGTTTAATCGCGGGTATCTCCCAAGAATCCCTCGTCCCCGTCACAACAGTACCCCGTCAAGGTACCTTCGAGCAAGACCTTGCCCAGCTCGACGGTCTCCTAAAAGACAACGAGCCCGCGTACATTATCCTCCGAAGACTGGACACCGGCCCCGCACCGTTCGTTTGCATTACTTATGTTCCGGACACCGCCCATGTGCGTAATAAAATGCTGTTCGCGAGCACTCGAAATACGTTCACCAGAGAACTCGGCACAGAGCGCTTCTGCGAGTCCATATTCGCCACTACGAAAGCCGAAGTAACGGCTGAAGGGTTTAAGAAACATGACGCACATGTGGCCAAGTACGTACCCGTCTCGTTCTATCAGGGGGGAGATAAGCCGGATCATCGCTGTGTGAGGTAGTACAAATGATGCTAATTAGCGGGACGGGTAGAGCTGCACCCCTGACAGAGGAGGAAGCCGCCCTGAAGGGTGTCAAGGAGGCCGAAGCTGAGGCGTCTAGAGGCACGACAGCTCGCGCTTCCCATGTGAGCAGCGGCGTGGCTTTCCCCGTCAGCGATGAAGCTCTCGATGCGCTTCGACGCCTACCGTCTTCACCAAACGGGTTGGTACAGTTGGTGAGTATCAGATTAACCCGGGAAATGGTACCCGCGCATGCATACGCTAATGCGATTTGACGTTTTAGATGATCAATCTTACCACGGAAACGATCGAGCTTGCAGATGAATCGGTCTCCACCGTTCATGGCCTCACGTCCGTTATCCCGAAGAATGCGCCGAGATATTCGTTCTTCGCCTTTGACCGTTCGTAACCTCCTTATTCCGAAAGAAAATTAGTGTAGCTAATATTTTATAATAGATAAAATCGCGGGTGTGAAAGAAACTCCAATTGGTAGGTTGATAATCTTTCCTCTGTAGTTTCAATTTATCTGTTCTTTAGCGATATGCTAATGGGAGTTGCATAGTGTTCATCTACACCTGCCCATCAGACAGCAAGATTCGAGAGCGCATGCTTTACGCGTCCTGTAGATCTTCAGTCTTAGCCGCGGCGCAGAACGAGATCACGATTGACAAGAAGTTGGAGTTCGGAGAGCTAGACATCACGGAATCGCAGCTTATGGAGGAGTTTCAACCAAAGACGGAAACCAAACAAGCTTTCCGGCGACCAAAGCCTCCTGGTAGGAAGTAGGGTAGTTTTTCCGCAGCCGAAAAACCACATATACATTGTATTAATTACTACCAAGATAAGCGAGAATTAATTGCATTCACGGGAAACAATTTAGAAGAGGAAAAATCCTAATGAATCATTCGTCATGTTTCCAGCTGGGAATTGAATCCGCCGGTTCCAAAACCTGCCCCTCCAAAGGTACCCGTCCGTTGTGTTGCGGGGCAGGTTTCGGACCATCGCCGGGCGATATGACATCAATTTTCTCCCGTTGGATGTTCGGTTACCACAGGCGTCCACGCACCCAAAAAGCGACCCATCGGAATTTTCACATGCCGCCGCTGTGATTCTAAATTGCTACCAACCCAAAAAGAACAGAAATAAAATTCTGGGCTGGAACCACCCAGCTAATAAGCTTATCAGGCACATGTGTTTTTAACTCTTTTCCCTACGCAAGCTCAGCGAATGGCCACACCCACACCCTTGTCTCCGGGGTGTAATGCTTGCAATGGGGTTGCCAGTCAAATGTCCCCTCCGCAATTCCGGCTTCGGCTAGACAGCACCTTTTGTTGCAAAGCGGCAACTGGTCCATTCGTCCTTTCTCGCTGGGTACCGTACCAAGCGGCTATGGTTATGACCACACCTCGAAGCTATTCCCTCTATAACACGGGGTCCAAGGACTAGGGCTTTTCTTCCAAGAGGGAGAAGAAAAAAGAGGGTGGTCGCATGGCCTGCTCCCTTCCTCGGTACTTTGCCGGTTTATTTTGTTATTTTCGATAGTGTCGCCGCTGGAGCTATTTGCGTATCGGAATATTTCGTAATGGCTTGGGTGGGCAGGCAGGTTTCAATATGAACTGAACTTCACACGTGCTTGGTTGTGCCGAAGTAGCTTAATAGTAGCTTGAATCCAGTAAACTTAATGACAACCTCAGCTCGTAGGCATACTTTTTCTTCCTCTTTTTCTTCTCTTCCCTTTCCGAAGCTTATTTCTTTATTCCAATCTCCTCTCCGTCTCTTTTATTGAAAAGTCGTCGTCTTGGTTTTTTTTATTATTTCAGTCGTATATATTCCCCGTCGGTTTAATTTTCTCAATTGCCCTTTTCGTGATATCCAACAAAGCCGTAACAATAATGTCGAAAGCTCAGAAAGGCGATAGGCCAAAGGCCACCACGGCCGTGCATTTGATTGGTATGCGAAGCTGAGAAATACACCGAGCATCTAAATTCCCGCGGAAACCTTTACTGACGATTTTCTACGTTCAATAAACAGCTGGTGGTGGTGCTGGATTGTGCGAAGCGCTAACATGTCATCCTCTCGGTGAGTCGCAACAACGCAATCTCCAGTCGCATGTGAAGGAGTAGCTAACATGATGTCGGCGAAAAGATACCATCAAGGTAAACCAAATAACCAAAGACGTCTCGCAATAGCTATGAACGATAGAATGAACTCACACTGCTTTCTTTTACTCAATAGGTGCGAATGCAGCTGAGCAGAAGACGACGAGCTCCTGGTGTATGTGGTCCCTCTATCTCTTGAGGCTTTGGCACGTGCGCAAGACTAAACGAATCCCATGTAGGTAAAACCGAGAGGTTTCATCCAAACCGGTGTGGAAATCGTCAGGCGAGAAACCCCACTCGGTCTGTACAAAGGTCTCGGCGCTGTGGTTATGGGAATCGTGCCGAAAATGGCGATTCGATTCTCTTCCTTCGAGATTTACAAGGGCTGGGGAACCAACCCGGAGAACAATAAGGCGCCACCACAATGGATTTTTGTTTGTGAGTATTCACTTCCATATTTTTTATATTTCCAAATTATAAGAGATTTTAGTAGCTAATTGGTGATTTTTTAAATTTACTAGCTGGTCTTATGGCTGGTGCAACCGAGGCCGTGGCCGTGGTCACACCAATGGAAGTCGTCAAGATTCGATTACAAGCGCAGCAGCACTCGCTCGCCGATCCGTTAGACGTTCCAAAGTACCGAAATGCAGCACACTGCGCGTTCACCGTCTTGAAAGAAGAAGGTATCTCCGCCTTGTGGAGAGGTGTTTCCTTGACCGCCCTGCGACAGGCTACCAACCAAGCCGGTAAGCTACAATCCTTCGGATGCAATAATATACGGACATCGAGAATTAAGATTTGATGTGATATCGTAGCAAACTTCACGGCATACACCCAGATGAAGCAGTACGCACTGACACACCAGGGCCTGGATGAACTCCCATCCTGGCAGCATCTCTGCTTGGGTCTGGTCTCCGGTGCCATGGGTCCCTTCTCGAACGCGCCCATCGATACGATCAAGACCCGTCTGCAGAAGTCGCCTGCCGAGCCAGGCGTCTCAGCGTGGAAGAGGATCACTCATATCGCTGGCGATATGTGGAGACACGAAGGTGTCTCGGCTTTCTACAAGGGTATCACCCCACGAGTGATGCGTGTTGCTCCAGGACAGGTACGTAGTAAACGGATACGAAAATAAGAGGGAGGGTGGAAAATGCTAATAGAATGTGTTATAGGCTGTCACATTTATGGTTTACGAGAGAATACGAACCTGGATGGAGAGTGCTCGGGCGTCGAACCTTGAGAAGGAATATGCAGAGTAGTTTTTTTCTTCTTGAGTTTTTTTTAATTATTGAGGGTTTTCTTTTCTAATCTCTGGTTATAGGGCTGCTTGATTATTTCTCTTGGAGGAGGTTTATCCTGCCCAAATAGTTCTTTTAAGGGCAGGATATTTGTTAATATTCTTTCTTTCATTCTTTTCTTTTCTAGCATGTATTACTGGCGTCATTGAGGCTTGTTGACTGTTTCTAGTCTGCAGAAAGCTGCTGGTTTGGTGAAAGTATTTTACGCTATCGCTTGTGTATAAGTTGTTACTAGATTTCTGAGTCAATACCAATTAAAATACTACTACTGCATATTTTCAAAAATGGTAAAAAACAATCCGTTTTACAATTATAATCGCTCGTAAATACATGAGACCGATTTCGGTCATTCAGACTGCACTACTGAGCAGGGCATTGCGGTTTGCAACTATGTATTGCATTTATTCGGGGTGGCTATATATTCAATAATAATATATCATTTCCTGCCAACAACTGAAAATTCACGTGCTATAACGAAATCGGAATCCTACCGTGGCCATCGCGCGATATCGGCCATCGACCTTTGTATACCTGGATCCCTGAAGCAGTCGAGTGCCTTGCAGTTTTGTGTTGCGGTGTTTTCGTCCCAGCGCTGTGGAACCGCCGAAAGGGGAAATCCGGGACAACGGGGCTTCGCAACCTGACGACCACACCAACAACCTCTCCATCGCGACTGCAACGCCCATATAAATCTGAATCCTCGTGCCGGCGCCAACGGCCTCATCAGAACCGCTACGGCATCAGAAACATCTGCATCTTCTCTTTATCGCTTTGGCGCGTCATCGTAGGCTACCGCTCTTCTTCCCATCACGACCGCGGGACTCTTAATCTTCCGAATATTCGGTTATTTGTGTGGCTCTACGTACCCCTCGACACGACACAGGGACTCGACCATATCAGCCACACACCTGCCGTCATCCCGATATAAACTGTTCCTTATCAACCCCCACGACATCCCAATAGCGGAAAAAACGTCACGACACCAGCCTGTGATATCGTGATACCCACCACCGCGTTACATTTTATCATTATTGCAAACCTCCGCCGCCCGTTTTGTCCGCTTGTTTTGGCGGGTGGTAAGGGGTTAGGCGTATATCCCTCGAAACTCGGCTCTCGTGTGAGCACACAACAACGGACTTGCGACCCCACAAAATTCACTCGTCCGATCATCACCACTATCCTACCGGGAATACTGAATGTTCTAGATACACCCTGCTAAGATGGCAGACTCTAAATGTATAAACGCCGCGTTTTTTTTAGTTGTACTTTTCCATCATAGTATTTGCCACCCAGATTATTAACCTTGTCTTTTTGTGTAGTGACCGCGGCTCAAAAGGCTCGCAAGCGAGCTATCTCTCTTATATGCAACCCGGACGCCGACAACGTCTTCTCTGAAGAAGATCGCGTCGCTAAGAAACTCAGATTAGCCACCCCACTTGGAAGTGGTAACGATAAGCCGCCGCCGGAGAAGAAGAATGGTATATATTTCCACTCTTTCTTTATTTTCCCCATAAAAAATACGCGCTAATGCATTCGATACAATAGAAACTACATATGCATCCGTTGTTAACGTCAGACTTAGCGAGCAAGAGGCTGCCAACCTCCCATTTGGCCGGCCGATGCTTGATGAATCTGAAATCATACAATGCAAACACTGCAAGAAGCCTATATTACGGCCAAATGCCCAGAGTCATATCAAGGCCTGCCTGAAAGTCAAAGCGGAGGCTAAGAAAGAGCGCAAACTGGCTAAAGAGGCTGCCTCTGGTAAGGTTGATTTAAAGAAGGGCAAAGATGGCAAGGGCGATTCTAAAGACAATGACGGAGACGAAAAAGAGGATAAGAAAGGATCGGATAAACCGGTTAAGGCTACAATCTTAGGAGGTGACTCAAAAGCAGCAAAGACAGCTGCCAAGACAACCGCTAAGACAAAGACCGGCGGTTCTGGGACGAAGAAGAAGGCAGATGCCGATGACGATAAAGCCGATTCTAAGAATTCGAAAAAACGAAAAGCAACAGATGGTGAGTCTTATTATTCTTGTGCTTTATATCTTGTCTACCCCATATACTAACGATCCTGAAGATGACAAAGGGAAAGAGAAAGAGGGCCCCAAAACCAAGAAAACAAAAAAGGAGAAGCCCGCTCCTAAGCCGAAAGGTTTGTCTATGCGGGAACAGATAAGACGAAATAGATCAAACACGTAGATGATGATTCTGACGATTTTAAAAGGCCCCGTGGACGTCGAAAGACAATGCGGTGTGCCGCTACCTAACGGCCAACTCTGTGCGCGATCCCTTACATGCAAATCGCACAGTATGGGCGCCAAGAGAGCCGTACAGGGGCGACCAGCGCCGTACGACACGCTTCTAGCTGCGTATCAGAAGAAGAACCAGGCTAAACAACAAAGTAAGAACATTCCACGAACAAAACGTAGACCTCCCCTAGCCCAGAGTTCCACTAACCGGTTGTGCGCTCGCTTTCTTTGCGTTTGCTTTTTGTTTTTTTTTGCTTTATAGAAGCCGCGATCAATGCTAGTAATCCCGCTCCCGATGATCTCGAAGCCAACTCGCTGCATGTCGACTCCGACGAAGAGATGGAGTTCGTCATGGCGGCAGTTGCCCGGTCGAACCCACAGCCTATCGTTCCATCGATCATGCTTTCGTCCCGGCAGAAATACAATCATCGACGATTCGCGCTTATGCTTGGTGCTGCGCTGAAGCCGCCAGGTCCGCCATTAAGCGCAGTCGAACGGCCCTTCGGAAGTTTCAGCCATGGGTTCATGGCTCAGGCGTAGGTGAATTCTTCGCTTCTGGTAAATATTATACCGTTTTTATATCCTTTGCGAGTGGCTCTTGGAGGGCGACAGTTCGTGAAATTTGAGATTCTGTCAACATTTTGGGATGTCTTAGTTTTCCTTTTCTCTTTTCTTTCTTTTTTTATTTTTGGCGCACCGGCGTAGTCGATAACATGCAATTTTACGATTTCTCTTCTACTTATCCTTTTACCTTTTTAACAAGTTATCCTCTTTACTCTTCTCTCCTTTTACTGGGGTTCTTTTTTTGGGTGTTTTGATTTTGCCATTCCTTTTCTGGTTATCTTCCATTCTATTCATCAGTTTTCCCGGTTCGTCCTTTCAATGCGCTTTAGACCTCAAACTCCGTTTTCTTCCGTTTTCGCATAGTTTGGGGTTGTTATTCCTTCCCAAGGCATTTTCATTTGGCGTGAAAGATTTAAATTTTGCTCTTGCTTCAGATGGTTTTATTTTTTAACAGCTCTTTCGCTAAATTGAGGCATTGGAATCGTGTTTCCTTTTTTCCTTTACGCGGCTTCACTTACGTCTTTCTTGGTTATAATACCCAGTTTCTCACATGCATTCGTGTAGTTCTCTTTTTTTCTTCAAGGCTTGCATGTACAATTTTTATACTTTCACATACGCGTACACAAGAACTGAAATCTACTACGATTTTATCAAAATGAGAAATATCAAGTGAGGTGCCAGATTATCGTGTGGCAAAAGAGTGTGGTGTTGCAATTGTTGGAATCCACTGGGCGGTCTTGGCGGCATTTATCAGCCGCTCTTCGCCAAAGGCTGATAGCTTTCGTGATGGATGGCAATGAATAGGCGGCGGCATCCCGCGCCCCCGCACACCGCCTTTTTGTGGAGCTAGGGCGGGGGATATATAGGTTGGAATTATGGTATATCTAGCATGAGTGTTCCGTCCTTTTTGAATTTTTATCTCACACGATACCCGTTCTTTCCTGTGCCTATATCCGAAATCCAGACTATTCGAATTCACCATTATGCTTTCGAAGCTTTCCGTAGCCATTTCTTGAATTATGCTTAGACTGGTGTCGACTTTTTGGTGATATTATTGCACACTTAACTGTGCAGCATATAAATTCGAATAAGATTCCGAAGGATTAATTGATCCTTCGGAATTTTTACCTAGAACACAATGTCGAAATTCAAACGTATGTTTAGCAACAGAGGTTCAGAATCTCAGGCGTCCTCATCGAACTCTCAGCGGCCATCGAATTACGAAAATACAGCGGACCCGTCTATTCCAGACACGCAGAGCTACGGAACAACATTTCGTTCGTCACATAATGAAGCCGCAAGCAATAATAGAGGAGTAGTGGAAAACTGGGCTGCGGACGCCGCAATACCTGAACCGCCGCCCAAGTACTCCATCCGACGGAAACCCGTACCCGGTACGCATGAGCGAAAACTATCATCTGGCAGCGCGGAAACTTCATCCTTAGAGCCGCTGAGAAGAACGGAAACCAGCAGTTCTGACGGCAGGGTTTCCGAGAATTCTACCGTCGTGTACACAGATGGCAACAGGATACGGTCTGAGTCTTCGACGTCACCGAAGGCGGTCCCGAGAGAGAACGCTTCGCCTTCTGGAAGTATTCCGACTAGAAATGAAACTCCAAATGCCCCCGCGACGGGAGCGAAACGGCGGTCTGGGCGCGATGTGAATACTTTCTCAGCAAGGCAGTTGAAGGGAATGATAAGTTCGATATCAAGGTATCGGGATGGCAATGGGAATTACGCATTGATCATAGGCGCGGCACTGCTTTTTCTGGCTATTATATGGAGGTTGTTCTCTGGTGGTAGCAAGGTCGGCGTGACACCTTCGAGTCCTATTATAGCGATAATGGGGGAGACTGGCGCTGGGAAGTCGAGTTTTATAAAGGCGTTAGGTGGACGGGATGAACTCGGGCAGTTGCCAGTTGTTGGGCATACCTTGAATTCGAGTAGGTTGGGTCGTTCAGTCAGTTTTTGGCACAGAGATAAAGACTAATGATAATATAGCTACGAAGAAGGTATCTTGGTATTCTGCGGCAGCAGGGAATAAGGGCTTCCACATCCTCGACACTCCGGGATTCGACGACTCATACATGAGTGACTTTGAAATCCTAGAAGGGTTGACGTTGGAGCTCGCGCAGATATACGCGGCTGCAAGACCTCTCACTGGTATAATATATGTTCATGATGTTTCAAAAGAAAAGATGGGCGGTACTTCACATAAGGTATGTCTTCTACCTTGCTGTTCCATCATGAGTTATTTTGCTAATATTTGAATTTGTGGAATTTTATAGAGCCTGCGAACATTTCAAAAGTTAGTTGGGGATACCTCCCTGCAAAACGTGGTTTTAGCGACGACCCACTGGCGGACGTTCTTCAAGGGTGCTCAGGTGCAACGGGAAGAAGAGCTCAGAACGACATTTTGGGCGCCAATGATCACACGTGGTTCGAAGATTCTACGACATGATGGATCACGGAAATCGGCCTTACGGATTGTAAGGGAGATGCTGAACCGGAAGCCGGTAACGATCAAGATCGTGGACGAGATGGTCAACGGTGGTAAAAGATTCGATCAGACCGAAGCTGGCAGTGCGGTTAAAGAAGGACTGGCTGTGCTGGAGGGGAAGCTCGACACCAACGTGGCGGCACTGAACGGCGAAATCACAGAATTGAAAACAAACTACAAACAGCTACAGGATGCAACTGAGGCTGAGAAGAAAAAACTGTGGAAACAATGGGAAACAAGTTCGCAAAACCAGAGAAAGGAGATCGAAGGGAAAATCAAAGATTTGCAAAGCGAAAGCCAGTCGCAAAGGGAAGAGTTCAACAAACAGCTCACAGCAATGCAGGGCGAGAAGGAGACACTGCGGGACCAAATCGCGCAGTTGGAACGGGCTAACACCGCACTTAAGAACAAGCTGGATAAACAAGGGGGTATCAAAGCTGCCAAAACGGAAAGCAAAAGCCAAGTTGGGACTGGAAAGCTTCCAATGGCTGACAGCTTCGTGCTCACCTTCATATTCGTAGGCGGTTTACTGGGCATTATAGAGGTAATGGCGCGGCAGGGAATTATTGAGAGAACCCCGGTGGTGTTTGGTATTTATCTCAGTTTAGTAGCATTGACCTGTTATTTGTTCAGCATGTCAGTGATTTATGCGATTGGGAGCGTGATCCTCACGGTGGGCATTCTTGACCTATCTCTGATCGGACCTGGGGTGAACAGGAATGGCCGCCACATGGGCTTTCTTGCGACCCTTGGGTTGGTTGTCGGAGTGTTTTTTGCGTGCACGCCAATCTACGCGATGACTGAGAGGTCTACGGACAAGGCCTTTGCGATATACTTCCCAGTTCTTGTTTGGTTGTATGGCGAAATGGATATTTCGGCTGTTTATCTGATTTTGAGCGTCGTTGTCATGTTTTGTTCGTTTGCAGGTCTTTCGAGCTTTGGGATTCTATAAATCTACCGTAACAGGCGCGGTGTATATTTATCTACGAATTTACAATTGGTTTACAGCACGAATTATCGATCTACATAATACTGGTGTAAGTCTACATAATAGCATGCTTCTCATATGAGTGTGTATACGTGTGTAGGCGTCCACCAACCACTCGAATTCACGACTCAGCACTCTGTTTCTATCTGCAGACAGCTACCGGGGTCTGAACCGCAGCTAGCTTATGTAGACAGCTGTGATTGAACCGCGCGAGGCTGGTGTCCGCCCGTTCAGCTGGCCGGGCCCTTCCGAGGCTAATCAATTGGCAGAAAACGAACGAAGAGAGCAAATGCGGCAGCCTCGGCTCTGACGGCCTGGCCGGCGCAGGAATGTGTTGTCGCCATGTGTGCAGGAGTCCTTTCTGCGTGTGCTGCGCGCCAGCCATCAAAACAAACGAAGTGCCCCCCAAAACTAATCGGTCACTCAATCAGTCCTCCTCCTCCATCGCCAGCCCCTCGCCCGCAATCGACCTCGCTCCCTCGACGCTCTTGAACATTTCCAATCTCTCTCTGGCATATCCCCCCCGCTAGTCTGAAAATTTGGTGACTTCCTTCGAGATCCGGCATAATCGGGAATTTCTCTCGCCGCTTTCGTTCTCTCCAACAACGCGCGAACTCGAACCCTCCGCTGTTACGCCATCCCTTTGTCCTGCCGATAGCACACGGCCGTCACTACCGCCAATATGGACAACCGACCCGAAATCAGCGGTCTCGAAGACCGTCCTCTTAACATCCACCGTCCTCGAGCTGCTCAGACGAATGGTTATCAAAGCAGCAGCAGTCCCGAGAGAGGCTCTGTGTCCGGTTACCACTCCGACTTCATGGGCTCCAGCGCCGGCAGCCTCCCTTCCTCCCACACCTCCAAGTCCTCGGGCATGTCCGCCACCAATGTGGCCGCGTCGCGATGCTACAAGGAGGCCGCCAGTTTCTTTCTCACGCGTCAGATGGCCGATGCTTTGGCCGTCTTGAGACCGGGATTGCGAGATGCCGCCAGCTCGACTACCCAGAGGGCCACCAGGGTCAAAGTCTGGAACCTCTACTTTGCCATATTCGATGCCGCCGTCAAGATGTCACCGGAGGAAGGCAAACGGATATGGGGTGGCCAGGACTGGAGGAGAATCGTTGGTAGAGTTAGAAACGGCCTGATCTGGGACGAAGTCGAGGACGCATACAAGGGCGAAGGCCCTATCGATACCGACGTCGTGATTGCCTTGTGAGTTAATATCTTCGGACCTCTTCGAAAACAGTCGAATTTGATCGCTAACTATTACAACAGAGTCATGTTGGTTTTGACCCACGGCAACGACCACAAGATCACCCAGAAACACATTGAGGCGGCCCTCGCCGAGCTTCCATCAGCCAGTGATAGCCCAAAGGCACTCGCTCAACGAACAAAGTTGATGGAACTCTATATTCTTCACGTTCTTCCAAGGGTCGACGAATGGGACTACGCCCGGGAATTCACTCAAATGAGTCCTTATCTCGACGCAGACAGGAAAGAGGTACGTTTTGGCACACTTGATATGGTCGAATAATGTCACCGTTACTAATAATATTTTTTGGTACAGAGCTTCCTGACAGCACTCGAGGCTATACAAAAGGAAAAAGCTGAGCAAGAGGCCCGAAGACTCGAGGAAGAGCGAGCAGCAGCCGAAGCACTCGAACGTGAGCAACGACTCGCCGAAGAAAGACTCCGAGAATCTGCCAGCGCCAGCGAGAACCGCTCCCGATCCGCTGTCCGCAAAAGTGACAGCAAATCTCAAACAGGCACCATGCGAAGCCGCAAGCGTAGCACCGCTCGTAGCACCGCATCATCCGACTACCGTCCCGCCAGTCGCCGATCACGATCTCAGAAGCGATTTTTGGACGACTCTGACGATGCCCTTTCCACGGTATCCGGTGCCCCACGGCAAGCCAAGAACCTTTTCTCGCAAACCACGAATTTTGCAGGTCAGGTCGTCAAATACGTCAATCATTCCGTTGGTGCGCAGAAGACACTGCAGGCTACCGTCTTTGTATTTGCCCTAGTGTGGGCACTTGCCAAGAAGAGTGCTAGGTCGCGGCTATGGAGATACCTGATGTTTGCGTGGATGAAGACTATAAATACTATCGGAATGGGCATGAAGGTGACATACGTATAAGTCTTCTGGATCATGGAGTTGAGCAGACTGTAAGAGCGGCAGGCTTTGTTACACTACTTTTGCGGAGTATGATATTATTCTTTTTCCAGCTTTATTTGATTTTTTAGCGCTTGTTTTTTGATAGTTACATTGATGGTTTTGGATTTGAGTAAGTGCATCGACCGCGATTAAAAATTGGTCAGATTGGCGTTTTGTTCGCAGGATGATTTTGCTTTTTACTTCCTCTGTATAATATACATTTCTTTTCGCTTTCTTTTAAAAAATCCACTTAACGAGCACAAAATATGTACTTACTTTAATCGTACCATTTTTTATAAATTTAACTCCCATCAAGAACATTGAGTGTGCTATTATTTAATATTTGAACCTTGCGCAACGCAAAATTCTACACCGAAACCTAGAAAATACAACAGGACTTTCCCAGGCGCAATTTGACAGTGCTGCCTAACCGCGGTGATAGCAAGCTACATGCGGCGTGTCGTCGTTACCGGATTAGGCTGCATCACTCCTTTGGGTGTAGGTATGTATTAAGCTTATCTCTTAGTTCAATTTACTATAACTTGCTAACAGCCGTTTGCCCGTTAATCCGCTAGGCACGAAAACGTCATGGACCCGTCTCATCCAAGGTAAATGCGGCGTAGTCTCAACCAAGGACCTGGCTGGCGGCGCGTACCAGAATATTCCGTGTAAAGTTGCGGCGCTGGTACCCGTGGGCGATGACCTGCCGGAGCAGTGGTCGCAGAAGCGGTATGCGAAGCAGATGGATGTCGGGAAAATTGCGAGGTTTTCGCAGTATGCTATTGTAGCGGCGGGGGAGGCATTGGATGATGCTGGGTTCGGGCAGGGGAAGTTTGAAGATGAGGTTGCGGAGAGAGTGGTATGTTCTTATGAATCTCTGGATGTTTTTTTGTCCATAATGGCGGCTGATATATATGGCTATGGCGTGTGTAATAGGGTGTATGTATAGGCAGTGGGATTGGGTCTTTCGAAGATGTCTACGAGACCACTCTCAAATGGGCGAATAAGGTATTAGTGGCATGTCTTCACAATCTTTTAAAGTATTTATACTAATGCATAGATAAAATAGGGTTACAGGAGCATAAGCCCCCTCTTCGTCCCCCGCCTACTAATAAACATGGCCGCCGGCCACGTCTCTATGAAATACAACATCAAAGGCCCTAACCATGCTGCTTCCACCGCTTGCACAACAGGCCTCCACTCCATCGGTGATGCATCGTACTTCATCCAACGTGGTACCGCAGACATCATGCTCGCTGGCGGCGCTGAGTCCTGCATCCACCCGCTCGCCATCGCGGGGTTCGCGAAAGCGAGAGCGTTGTCCACAGAATTCAACGACTCACCGGAAAAAGCGTCCAGACCGTTCGATAGCCAGCGTGCCGGATTTGTAATGGGCGAAGGCGCCGGTGTATTGGTTCTCGAAGAGCTGGAGCACGCGAAGCAGAGGGGTGCGAAAATATATGCTGAAGTGAAGGGGTATGGGCTTTCAGCTGATGCATGGCATATTACCGCACCGCCAGCGGATGGAGACGGTGCGTTCAGAGCTATGAAGGGGGCTTTAAAGGATGCGGGGGTTAAACCTGAGGAGGTGGATTATTTGAATGCTCATGCAACGGGGACGAAATTGGGGGATGCGGCGGAGAATAATGCGATTAAACGACTGATTGTTGGTGAAGGGGTGAAGAAGGCCCAGGAAGTAAATGTGTCGAGTATAAAGGGCGCTATTGGGCATTTATTAGGCGCGGCAGGGGCTGTGGAGAGTATTATGTCTATTTTGGCGATTGAAAACGTAAGTGAATTGGTACTGAATTTCATAGGGACACATGCTAATGTAGGTCTATGGTAAGGGAAAACTTCCACCAACGTTGAATCTCGAAAAAGCTGGAGATCCGCCGGAGGATTTTGACTGTAATTATATTCCAAACGAAGTTCAGGATACAAAGGTTGATGTCGCGTTGTGCAATAGTTTTGGATTTGGGGGGACCAATGCTAGTGTATGCTTTGCGAAGTATAGAGGCTAGGATAGCTGTCTCGTGTATTATAGTACTGTAAATAAATAAAATACTTGGAAAACAATAATATTTGCTTGCGTAAGTCAAGGCGTCAAATTCTGGGCTATGAATTCTAGGTCTCTTCGACATGAAGGACGACCGAGTTAGAATTTACTAGGCCCTACGATAATATTAAGAACTCATATGCAAAAGAGTAGATACATGAAACAGAGGGATAGGGAAGCAGTGAAAATGAGCGATATTTCAAACATCCTTGATACGGGAGAGGAAAACACCAGAAGCAACCGAAGCCCGGATCTAGTTCTATGTGCTAAAGCATGAGCAAAAATCTCCAGCGCTAAGCAAATAATATATCAAAACAAAGATATTTGACGAAGATATCATCATTCATTGGATCGGGACCTTTTGATTTCTTGAAACCATAGCGCAAATCAGATGTCATAAGTAATAAAGGTGCGTAGAATGAAGATTTTAAAAGAAGAACGGAGGGAGACTATATCATATGCGAAATCTATTCGAAAATTGATATCGGCATCATATCGTAAACTCACCCTCAATGGTTCCGTTGACGCGAAGCCGACCACCGAATACGACCCAGAACAAACTTGTCCAGGGCGGCATACGAGCAATTGCAGGGGTTTTCTCGAGGTCAACCATGATACACCATCCATTCCGATTAGGCCGTACGGCTAAGGCAGCACCTATCTGCTCGCGTCGCTTATCAACCTCGCAAGTTGTTTCTGCTGGTGCAGGGGGATCATCTGACCCTACATTATACATTCGAACTGCCATCTTCACTAAAGCTCGGGCGGTATTCCTGAGGGGACAGAATGTGTCAGTCTAAGAAGACGTGCTTTATCTGCAAGATCATAGATTCTTACCAAGAATCACAGCCGGCCTGGTGATCTCGGGTCCCGTTATCGTAGTTACAAGCTCCTACTGGTACTTCTAAACTTAGTGTCAGCATCCTTATTTTAGGCGATTAATAGGTAATTCATGAAACGTTATACTTACCGACTCTTGGAAGGTTCTGGTTGCCGAGTTTGTTAACCAGTTCCTGAAGGCCACTAGAAATTTCTCCCTATTTCTCATCTGTTAGTGTACATCTTGATAAAAAGAATGAGGAACGGGGTAGTTACATAGAGTTTTCTGTCCATATTCATTGCGAGGAACTTCGTATCGATGATCCTAGATATATTTCATCCTTTCGTTAATAGGATCGTTGGTGAACTTGAAATCCAATTTTCACTCACAAGCCAAAATCTTTCCGAAGGAGCTGTCGAAATTCACTCAGCGTAGCAGGAAGCGAGCCATCGAACATTCGAATCCAATAGCAGAGGTCACCAAAGCAGTTGTGTCCGACAAGCGGTTTCTTTAATTCTTTAATCTTGTCGATGATTAAACGAACGCCTCGTTGCTCTTTCAATAGGGACTCAAAGTGCTCGTCTCTGACCTTCGCTCTAGCAACTTCGCGGTCTTCAATCTTGGGTTGAACTTGGAAGTGCTTGTCATAACTCTGTCCAATAAGATGCGGAAATTTATTCCTAAGAAGCTGGTGAAGTAGACGACGTTGATAGGCGTTGAAAACTCTATCGGTTTCCAATGGTATTATGTTGAGAAATGCAGAGGTATCCTGAAAATTAGATGTCAGATCCTAACTTCTGAGGAACATCCGAGATTGTTTTGAACTTACGCCATCTCGCTCTGCATCCCATGCTTGGATTTGTTTGAGAGCGGCTTTCAGCATGGAGCCTTCACCCTCATCAACATATACGTCATTCTCGAGGTCCTCTTCGTGAAGTCGCCGAATTTCTCGAACAAGCACTTCTTCCGAATGACTCAGGTACGTACAACCCTGACCGAAGAGTCTGTTGAAGTCAAATCCATGCTTGCTGTGGAAAGCCATAGCTAATTTCAAAAAATTGATCAGTCAATATGCAAACAACTAATTCAAACCAAAAAAATCCGGCCCCAAGATTCAGTATACTCAGTGCTCATTTGATAGAACTATGGCTATAAACGAGATTCTGTAACAACAATAAATTTGATCAGAGGAATATTGATGCCTCATAACGAGACTATCCATGTACCAGGCTGCTTTTGGGAGGTTGAGAGGAAGGGGAGGGGGAAAATATCTATCACAGGAGGGCTAAAGACCCCGCTAATCAGAAGAGCTTACCATCACCTGTAGCAGAAAAGTTGCGGTCATAATGAAGACTGGGGATGACAGCTGGCGTAATATAGAAATTGAATGGCCGTCCAAGATACCGATTCGATTTGGTATCCCAAGTAAGACAACAGATGCCCATTTGGAAAATGCAGTATCGCTCAGCAGACTCCTGCGGTAGTAAATTTAGACTCTTATGATACTTTAATATCACTGGGTGGATCCAAAACTTACTTTACTGAGCTGGTACCGTTCCTCCATAGAAGGTTTGCGACCGCGCTCTATTTTGCCTGGGAATGGCCCTCGACCGTGTTCACTAAGAAGACCAGAATACTCAAAGTCGAATGCAATGAACTATCAATGTCATATCAGCCCAGATTCTACTACGAAGTAGAGCTAGGAGCGACCTACTTCCGACTCTTCGATCAGCTTCAGAATTTCAGGCAGCTGGTCCTTAAAGTTTGCTCGGGTGACATCCATGTTGGAAATGGTGCCCTGCGCGAGGGATAGAACAACGATTTAATAGATAGCTCCGAGACTGGGTGTATTCCGGGGACGCTTTAGCCTCGCCGAAGTCGTGTTGAAGATCCCTTCGCTTCCTCTATTAACGTAGTTATTTTGCTTTCGTTCTTTCTTTTTCTCCTTTCGCTTCCAAGAGGAAAAGAGAAAACAAAACAGTCTGCTTTCGGCGCTGAGATAGCGAAGAACCGGGGTCTAGTCCACTAGTCTCGTTGACCAGCTTGATTTTGTTAACTTGCTGGGTTAGCTCGTTCACCAGCTTGGGCTACGAATCAACTCAAGCTGCGAACCGACAGTGACCAGCTCGAATCCACAAGTCGAAGTCGACTTAGTGGACGCCGCTGCTTGAGTTGGCTTCCCTTGATCCCAAAGACCGAGGAAGCTTCTGAGGGCCTTCCTCAACTTAGGAACCTTTGAGAAAGAAGGGTCTCGAGAAGAGACTAGCCTCGATGTAGGCTGCTATGAAGCTTTCGAGGCTAAGTTGCCTAGGCCTCTGGGTTGCTGATTCTTACAAGAAAGGTCAGATATTCAACTGAAGTTTAAATATTATAAGTAGTGAAGAGCGACTTACTAAGTGAGGGTGGGCCCTGGTTTCACTCACGGCAGCACCAACTCGAGTGCTTAACTAGGGCAACTCTAGTGATTGATTAACTAGAGTCGGGGGAGGGGTGATGAGGTTGGAGCCGCGAAGCGACCAACACCCAAAGGGGAGACAGCGGCAGAGCAAGCAGGAGCAAAGGTGGTGCCCACAATAACAGACTTTGTGGGGCACCAAAATGCTGCAGTGAGTGGAGACTCTTAAGTCTAGAGTAGTGAGAGACACTCAAGTCTCGGTGCAGTCACCAGAGACAAGGGCTCAAACTTCGGTTGGGGGTCTGGTTGATACAGGGAATGGTCCCAGCAATCGAAACAGGGCCCGAGAAGATTTGGACTCGTGCCACGAGAGCAGGCTATAGGCGTGGAGACCTAGAGATGAGAGAGATGAGAGGGTGGTCAGAATCGGTGAGACGACTAACAAAAGTACGAGAAACGAAGAAAGTACAAATTTGGGCTTGGTCTGCACGAGACCAAGTTGAGAGGCAGAGAGCAGAATAGCTTCGTTGCGAAAGTTGGTTTTCATCGAGGTTCGTCTTTGTTCAGATGTGAAGATTGGTTGCTGTGATGTGAAGAAAGAGAAGAAATGAGTGAGAAGATAGGTTTAAGTCTTCGAATGGGGACTTGGGCAAGGGAAAAATCTAGAAGACAAATCACAATGATAGTAAAGGAGAAAAATTAAGAAACTGCCAGAGGAGAGGGATATTGTGTGTTTGGAGCTGGAACTGGGCCATCTGAGCGAAGAGGAACGATAGATGTGAGGAGCTAGAAGAATTCTACTAAAGCTCTTCACAATACACGTTGTCAAAGCTCAATGCTAACACCACTCTGTGACTGTTATCTGATAGGAAAAAATACACTTACCCACAATCGAGGACTCCTCAAGTCTCGTTCACGCCTATAAAGCTAGGACCCCTCTGTCTGTTATTATTCGACTGGACCACTCACCAGTCTTATGAAACCACTAATAATCTGAATTGATCCTCTGCCACCTATACAGTTAGGATCAAGGTGTATTCCAAGGCAAGAACTTTGCACTTGAAGGTTATAACCAGGCTCTTGGGCTTCTCCTCCCCTCTCGTCGCAAACTAAACCGAGCTGTTTCTTTGGGGAGCTGTCTCGCAAATCAGACGCAGTGTCTGTCCTTTATGTAATACGACAATGCACTGTACAATTTTTAATGAATTTCGAGGTGTCCTGGGTCGAGGATTATTAGTACATAGATCGAAACAGTCTGCAACGAAGCGCTATTCTGGCAGGGAGCCGCGAGACCAGCAGGGAGCTGCAACTTACCTGCTCGCTTCGAACAAGATTCCTTCATTAACAACTCATAACAATAAACGAAGACGGCAGACTATCCGAGTTCGGTGAAGCTTGGTCTCGCGGTATAGCTTGGAAATCTAAGATAGAGTATATACTGTTTTCTTAGAAAACCAGGGAGGAAGCCAGGGGACATCAAAGTCGAATGCAATACTGGTACATCATCAGCTGAGGAATAGATGCTTTAAAACTTAATAAAATAGCTCAAAAAACCCACTTCCGCATTCTATACGTCCCTAGGACCTAGCGCCGCGGACAACTGTTTGTTGCGTCCAATCTTTAGCAAGGACCCGATAAAGATCGATTTTCTATTATCGCTGTGACTAGAATTTAATAGAATATATAAATTTCTAATAGGATACTCTCGGTCAGAAATGGATCCAGGGAAGGTGTCGGATAAAACGGTAGACATACTCGATCGCTAGTAATTAGTATTGATGACCGTTAGTCGTTTGAATAGTTTGGTGAAATTTTGTGTGGATAGAAAGATAGGAAGCAAGAAGGGGAATGGAATGGTCGGAAAGAAATAAACCTATAGAGTATAAATTGCAGCGTGCAGCTCGTTGTGACTTCGTTCCTGGATCTAACAGAGTAACAAAATGTTTGCTAGTACTGCAATTAGGTTTCAAGAGTTGGATAACGCCAAACAAGTAGAACGTTACACAAGATCTCCAAGATAAAAACTTCAAGGACAGTTATAGAACTGCAGTTCCAATTTAATGAGTTTAGTAAGAAGATTACAAAAAGCAATACCAGAAGGTCTGCTAAGCCAAGAAGTAGGTGCAGAGTCAGGCTTGATGTTTTCGTCCAATTACCTATGAGACCAAAGCCCGTCCACGCCAACGCGCGTTGTTTGTTGTTGTAATTTGAGATGCGAACAACTGTGCCCCGAGGGATCCTTGGATTAGCCAATTTGACAGCCGTCCCGTCCGGAGGTTCCAGGGAAGCTGTCGCGAACAGAGTTTTTCCGATGAGGCCCCGCTAATTGATATCCACTATCGGGTTATTCCGAATTGGCATGCATACTCGCGTGAGGGTTGTGAAGTTGGTTTCGCTCCCCTTTGGTGGCTGACAACGTCCCAAAAATACTTCGTTGGATCAACTCACGGAAGTTCTTAGAGACCAAGGAATGCGCTGAGGTAGAATCTTGCGAAATTTAGATGGGATCAGGTGTGTTTTTTCGTAAAATATTTCTACCAAAGATATCAATCCATCTCAATATTATAGATACGACATATCAATAATGTCTAAGGGAATACTGTGTCCATGAGGACGGGATGTCGGGAGACCAGTTATACAGTGTGGCGCCACCAATCAGCACCCACCAAAGCAATCGATGCAATCACAACACCAAAAGCTGCCTGAAAACTTGCCCGAAACTTCACAAACTCTACGCGCGCAAGTCTGATAGCAATCTTTGGCTTACTAGAGCTGGTCAGTCCCGTGTTTGCACAAACTCAAGCATTCCATTGCTCAGCAGCGCTTAAACCGGGCCGAGCCGTACCATGGTGAACTCCCGATCGTACTCAAAAACTCGAAAGTACGATTATGGTAGATTGACGTATATTTTCGTCTCTTTGATTTCAGTCCTCGCATTTCTCAGTAGCATTCACAATATCCTCAATTACCGGCATACAAGAATGTTCCAACCACCAAATAATATTAATGTATCCTGTCACCCCTTACAGAAACATGTCGGAAACTTTCCATTTGAAGATGTTAAGAGACTCAATATATATGGCTACTCAGCAAATAATATCAAATTAGATTCGCTCGCCAAAAGGCTATAAATCTGAGGGCGAAGGTCAGTTTAGTGATCAAAATTACTAACGGTTTATAGAGAAACCAATGACTTAGCCTGGAAGGAATATCTATATCGTAAAAGCTCAATACACACACATGGCCCCTGCCAATGAAACGATCCTTTCAATCTTTTCCGAGGTTGGGCATGAAGAGGGTTGACGGTGCCACAAATATCAACACAACTGGTGTTATTCTACACCCAAAGCTTGCAAAGAGTGCTCTCGAGCTCGGCGCTAGCCAGCTCAATGGGAGCAATTCCATACTAGTTCACGAAACGGGTTTGTAGGAGAATGAAGTTTGAAAGGAAAATGGAAGCGCCATGCCGAAAACTGTGCCGTAATGATTTCTTGAATGCTTCTCATGCAATTTCTATCTCTAAATGCATTGAAATTAGAAAATCCGGCACAGCACTAGTCTCGCAAACCCCTTCACCACACAGCTTACAAGGACGAACAAACCTTTACATCCCTTTATATACTGCTTACAATAACTTAGTAGCATACCTTTGGAGTTGTGGTATATTGCCTCTCAATATTCTAGAAAGATATGTTGAAATTACGCGTGAGTTCAAAACATTTAGACCAAAATATCACGTCGGACGTTGTTCAAACATCGACGCTTTCGGGTTGTGTAACACAGAACTGGGAAATACAACAAAAGCAACACGCTATGCAACATCCATAAAATAAGAAAAAAGTATTAGTCTGTATAGAACCAGAATGCTAATTCCGGTTCTGTGGCGTAACTCGTTAATATATTTCTGTTCATTCTTTGTCTCGTATCCGGAAGCTCCCCCGGCACGTGGTGAGCTTTCGGGCACGAGACAAAATATTTCCTCAGACCATTATCATCATTCCACAACCGAAGGCGACCCATGCCATAGCCCACGTGCGAACGGACCCCATTGATCTTCCTCCAGCATTCACCACCGGCTCCGGTGTTTCGTAAATATATTGATCCATCTCATTATATGCTTGGCGCCCATTCATCGTCGGTTGCGCCGTAACCACAACAGGATAATACCCAGGAAAGCCTGTACCCTTCAACGTTCTCGTAGTCGCATTCTCGACATCCTCACCATGTGTCCGAGTGGAGCAGATGGCCATGGTGCTACCCTCGATTTCACACCCGATACTTCTTTTGAGACCCGCGGTTTCATAGTACATTTGCGATGTGGCGGAAGCTGTTACAGTGAAGTCTGTGTACGAACATCCTGCTGAGAAGTCTTGGGGGAGACACGTGACCCGATATTTGGTGAAGCCGAACTGATCGGTTGATAGTATCCGACCCCTGAGGGTTGGGGTTGGGAAGCTCGGGTCGAGTGCATCTGTTTGGAACCAGTAGAATGTTTGCGTGGGGAGTTCTGAGGATTGGTTGTTTACTGAAGGAAGGGCAGGTTGTGTAGATATCGTTGACGACAGTGTTGTCAGTACCTGCTGAGTTGAGGTGGAGGCTGCCGAAAGCCTGAAGAAAAACAATAAAAAGATAGGATAAAAGGTGGACTTGTTGAAGACTGAGAACGAGATCAGATAAAATTCTAGCATCGCAATATTACGGTGCTATGTAGCGTGAGGCAATAGGTTTTCGATCCATACAAATATAAATTTTATGGTCAGACTTGAATCGAAATTTCGATCTTGCTGACTATAGTTGTGTCAATGAGAGATACCAACGTCAAAGTCGACTGGTCTATAGATCTGGGTCTGATAAACACTGTAGTTATTGTAATGAGAATACGTTATCAAGAAAATTATCTTAAGAAAGAGGCTAAAGTAATCTAAAAGAGGTTACATAGCCATACAAATAGGTCTGGATAGTATAAACCCGGATAAAGTGGTGGTTGAGTAACGAACACGGGGGCAACAATGTGGGAAAATATTCGGGACAGAGAGAGAAGGTTCTAAATCACAGTCTTTATTACATATGGCACAATTCTAGAAACACGCCGTGCCAGTTGCAATTGTTAACCTGGTACCGTCTACGCCACCTCAGCACTCCATTGCACAGAAAAACCTGGTTGATATATTCACTCCAAACCACGATTGATCGTTCTCACAAACGGCGCTAGGCGGAACGAAGAAGTTGAGAAAGTTCCTGTATTGCGACAAAGGAACAGACTGAACTTCTGGCACTAGGAACAATAGGTTAATTTTAGATTTTTAGCATGATCTCCTTGGACGGTAGTAGAGACATTGAGTTTGCATGTCTCCAAGGCGGAGTTGGAGGTATTTTGTGTGTTGTTCTTCTGCAATGTACCTGGGCGGCGCTTAATGCGACGAGCTACGAACATTTGAGACCAGAGCAGGGCGTATGGTTGTGGCTTTTGCTTTGAACTAGGCGGGAATCGAAGACGGGTTATGGTTGATGAGCCAGTCTGTGATCTGTTATCCGACCAGGCCAGGGAGTGCTCCTAGTGATGTGGTGAGGTTGATACTTCAATTCGTGAGCTCACGTAAGGCTGTGGAAATCGCGGGACCCCGGGACCAGGAGCACAACACAAACCTACGGTGAGTTGGATGTTTGGGGGATTTCAAGTCCGATCTACGAGATCGAGCGTTGAGATCGGAGAAGGTTGAATCAGCCAGTTTAAAGCTAAAAGACGCTCTTGGCGCATATTGCACTAGTAATTTAATGATCTGGGTATCAGTCTTATAATTGTGAACTCCCAGTCTATAAATTGATCGTTGAATTCATAATTCTCAATTAATCTTATCTGGAGAACTGAAATTCTCGATCTCGAGTACCGATCATCGGGTTTTTACCGAGTATGATGCATCGATAAACGAGCTTGTTTGTAGAAACAGCACCTTTAGGCTTCACGATAGCCATGGAACAAACCGATTTTCTCTGGGACGAGATAGATTCATCCCGCGTTTTAAGCTTGAATCTTATGGACCGGGTGGACCCAGCGGAAGAAGCATGAGATGTGTTGTGCTGCAGCCGGCTGCTTTGGGACACGCCGTGTTTCCTTGACGACGGTCTCCCAGCCCAAACAACACCAACAAACAGACGGCCAGCCACACAACCACACGCATTTGCTGCCCAAATGAAGCGGATTGGCCCAGCCCGTAAATCTGCCTGATAATCGGATGTTCCTTTCAACATCACCAAACCACTCGAACTTATCGACCAATCTTCAACATCCGAAGATTACTTGTATTGCCTTCTACGACTTGCCATTTACCATTCTCCTAGATCACGTACGCGCCTAAAAGCTACACCCACTCAAGATGTCTATCCGGCAGATCGAGAAGGTCGAGTCGCAACTAAGGGGCTTGACCGTCTCTGGCTCAGAGAACGTCGACCCGATGCACTCCACGATCAAGATGATCAATCCATCAAAGGTAAGGAGCGATTGTTATCAAATATCTAGGGAACCTGAAGTCGCTAACAGTAAGGTTTGTAGAGCACAATCAAACCAATCTCGTCGTTAAGCGGCAAACCACTTGCCCTGCAGCCGTCGATATCCCAATCCCAGAATCTCTCGAAACACGCATACCTCAAACTCGCTGTCCACAATCAAGCCGCGAACTCCGGCGCTCCCGGCTCGCCGACGAAGAAGGTTAACAGAAATGAGACCGAAAGAGACGATGCGCCTAAAAACTCCCTCCAGGTTGCCCCAAGACGGTCGGACCCGAGCAACAATATCCCGGCTCAGATCTCGTTGTCTTCCAAGGCTCTACACCTCGGAATGTTCGAGATCGGTCGACCTCTCGGAAAGGGAAAGTTCGGACGCGTGTATCTGGCCAAGGAGCGAAAGACCGGCTTCCTCTGCGCTTTGAAAGTGTTGCACAAGAGCGAGCTGCAGGAGGGAAGAGTCGAGGTGCAGTTGAGAAGAGAAGTCGAGATTCAGTCGAATCTGCGGCACCCGAATATTCTGAGATTCTTCGGGCACTTCCACGACTCCAAGCGAGTCTTTTTGATTATTGAATACGCCGCGCAAGGTGAATTGTACAAGATGCTCCGAAAAGCCGGTAGCTTTTCGGAGCCACGTGCCGCAAGCGTGAGTACTCCGCTTTGATTCGTCTAATAGACGTGTTTAATGCTGACTGTTACGAATAGTATATTGCACAAATGGCATCCGCTCTCTCCTACCTCCATAAGAAACATGTCATCCATCGTGACATCAAGCCCGAGAATATCTTGGTTGGTTCTCACGGAGAAATTAAGCTTTCCGATTTCGGCTGGAGTGTGCACGCTCCTACGAACAGAAGAACAACACTGTGCGGTACCCTCGACTACCTCCCACCCGAGATGTTGAGAGAGGAGCCCCACGGTGAGAAGGTCGATTTATGGTCGCTCGGTGTCCTCATGTACGAGTTTTTGGTCGGTGCCGCGCCTTTCGAGGATGCTCCCCGCGAAACGCAGTCGAGGATCGTCAGATTGAGATACCAAGTTCCGGATTTCGTGAGCCCCGAGGCCAAGGACCTTATCACTAGGGTAAGTTCAACCCCATTATTATTAAACAAACTTTTCTTGCTAACTTTGTGACAGCTTTTGCGCCTGGACCCCGAAAAACGTCTCCCCCTCGAGCAAGTTGCTGAGCACCCCTGGATTGTAAAACACTGCAAGTCTCAGACCGCGCGCGAGAGGAACCGGAATAGCCAACAGAGGGAAGTGGAGAGCTATGACGACTACGAATAAAAAAAGCATCCACATATCCCGTCCAAATGGTGTTTTAGAGTGTTTCTGGAGTTCTTTTGCTCGGTCCCCCGGAGTTCATGTCGTGTGGTTTTTATTTGGTTGGTGTGATACACGCGATAACGTCTCACTACGCTCTCACATGCAGGTCGATTGCTTAAAAAGGTACCCAAATCTGGGAAGCATCGGTCTGACAAATTCGAAAAAGTACGGAGCTCGTAGTCTATGACATACCCGGACATTGTTAGTATTAGCGCTAGCGGCCAGTCTGGAATTTCTTGTCCATGTATTTTGGTTTTTGATGTTAAGTCTCATACACTATTATTGTTGTGTTTTGCTTGTCACGCATGGCGAAATCGAATTTTACGAAAGTATCGCTTCTAGAGAGAGCGGAATGTATTATATTATACAATGTTGAAAGTAATTATCTCTAAATGACAAGAACCGATGATGTAGTCCTGTCTGTAAATGCTCTCGATATGGGGTACCAACCAACTATCGATATACCTCTCTGAACGGCCTGGTATCTTTATAGCAGGAATCGAAAACCTGGTCCACGATTCTTCCTGCCATTTCCATATCCCCATTCACTTTTGGGTGACCGCTGACACTCAGCGTGGCCCGTCTCCTAACACAGCTCTCCATATGCCTCAGAAACTTCCACTGTCCTCTGACCATCCACTCCTGATAAGGCCTACACTCGCCGCTCAATGTTGACGCTCTGATCTCCGTGCACGCCAGATGCTTCACGTTATCCCAATCGACTTTGAAGCGCATGTGGTCGTAGGCGTGGACCATCTCGTGGGCCATGGTGTCCTCGACGTGGTCCCTATCGCGGAGTTTGTTCTGGCAGAGCAGGATGCCGTATTTGGGGTGGAACCCGCCGGCTTGGTCTTTCGTGCAGCGCATGCATTTGATGGAGTCGGTTGTCAGGTTGCCGTTTACTTCGCGGACTTGATCCATCATGAAGCGGACTATTGGGCCTTTTTGTTTTATAGAATGAACGCAGCGGAGACGGAAGGGTCAAGGCGGGCCTGGGTGTTGGATTTAGTTATTCTTTTCTGGGAGGATCGATTGATAGAGTTCAAACAAAGAGAAGGTAATTGGAGGGTTTAAGAAAGTAACGTACTGTATGTGAGCAGCCAGTCTCTGTTGTCCTCGCAGCGCTTGCACATCTTGTCGGCGTAGAAGTCGTCCACATCCCGCTTGTACTCGTCGAGGACGTCGGGCGTCATTCCGTAGCCGGTGATGTAGGAGAGATGGCGGAACCAGGTCATTGGCTTGCCCTTGTAGACGGGCTTGGAGTCCTGCACCGAGGCCTCATGGTTGAGGTCGGCGGTGCCCTGTATCGCGGCCCCGTCGCCGGTGGGGTTGTTGGACATGTTCAGTTGGAGATGGTGGTGGGGGTGGTGTTGTTTTTCGGTGAAGGTTATCTGCGACAAAAATGAAAGAAAATTGTACGGCGGCGGCGAATGAGCGAAGTCGGGTTGGCCGGGGGCACCTGCAGCGTGAATATGCACAAACACCCGCCGATATCGACCAGCCAATATATCGAACACTTCTTTCGCCAGGGGCCGGGGAGGATATTTAGAGAAGAAAAAGAAGGAAGTGCTAACGGCTAGCGCTGGTATTCCGGTGAAGGATCAATTACGCTATACTCTCCTGGCAGAGAAACATTCGGTGCCGGGGAGCTCTGGTACCTCTCTCGTCTCCAGCTACTTTCTTTTAAGACCCTCAATTGCCGCCGTTCTACTGCACAGCTGGGCTCCATTGGCCACGATAACTCGAATAGCAAATACATCACAGTGCACAGCTGGAAATTTTCTCGTTTGCGCCTACTCCTTTCGATTGCGCTGGGTTTCTGAGCGACATTCCTCGTCGGAGTCATAAAGCCATCTTCTCCCTCAATTTCGTCTCCGCAGCTCCCACCTTCCGCTAGCAATCCGTCATAGTCAAAAAACATCGACAAAATGCGCAGCACCAGGTTGCTCACGATTGTCATCAAGCTGGGTACGTCTGCGGCAAACATACATTATGCCTGCAGCATTGGCGCTGCTGCATCCCATCTTTTCGCTGCTCCTCCTGTTCAGAAGGCTAACAGATTTCACATCGTACAACACACTGCAGGCACCTCGTCTATTTGCCACGAGAAGACCCACGAGCCCTTGATCTCCAATCTTTCGTTACTCGTTGAAACGGTCGTTCGGCTGCGTAGGGAGGGGCACAGGGTTATTTTAGTTTCGTCCGGTGCCATTGGAATCGGTCTGAGGAAGCTAGGCTTGGATAAGCGACCAAAGTTGCTATCTAAATGCCAGGTATGCTATTCTTTGAGCTCTTGAGGGAGAGATTGATTCTTGGAGATCGTATTACTGATAAATTTCTGTGGCTAGGCTATTGCTGCAATCGGGCAATGCGAGCTGGTGGCGATATGGGATAAGCTCTTCTCACTGCTCGGACAGACTGTGGCCCAGGTCCTCCTTACAAGAAACGACATTGTGGATGTAAGTTGTATATTCAATCAGAATTTGAACTGGTATTGAGACTAATTGAAAAATTCCAATTCCAGAGAACTCAATATCGCAATGCCGCTAATACTTTTAATGAACTTTTGAATATGGGTGTTGTCCCAATCGTGAACGAGAACGATACAATCGCTGTTAGCGTATGTCATTCAGTCTCAATGCAACCATAAATCTTGATATTGACTTGGGTCGGGGTAGGAAATTAAATTCGGAGACAATGATACTTTATCTGGAATCACTGCTGGCATGGTCAATGCAGATTACTTGTTTCTCATGACTGATGTCGACTGTCTGTACGACAAGAATCCTCGAACCCACCCAGACGCAAAGCCAATTATGGTTGTCGAAGATATCTCTGCATTGGAGGTTGATGGTGAGCTATCAAGATATCTGCAACTACCTCAGAGGGCATATATTGATATATCATGGTAGTATCCACGCTCGGTTCAGCAGTCGGCACAGGTGGTATGGCAACAAAGCTCGTCGCCGCGAAGCTCGCAACATCCGCTGGTGTCACTACAATCATCACCCGCAGCTCTGTCCCCAGCAATATCTTCCACATTGTCGAATACTGCCAATCCATCAAGACCACATCTCAAACGCAGACACCAACGCGCGCCACTTCCCCACCCTTGCGCCATCTAACATCGCATAGCACAGGCGACCCTGTTGGCGAGGACCTGGAAGCTGCTGCAACAAAATTAGAGGGTGTAAATATACTAAGCCCCTCCCCTTCGACAGAATCCCTGACGTCATTGGTCTCGGATTCGTCCGTAGACACAATCTCTCCATTCCCCTCAATAGACTCAGCAACAACAGTAACATTCCTGTCACCAGATGGAGCGGCGACCCCCACATCTTCTCACCCTACCCCTCTTGGCTCAACGATGATTAACACCCCGACATCTGAAAAGATTCTACCAAAGGTCCCCCTGCACACGCGCTTCCTCCCACGCGGAAAAGCGGTGCGGGACCGCCATTTCTGGCTTCTGCACGGCTTGAAACCGCACGGGACAATATACATCGACCAGGGCGCATACAACGCTCTTACACGCTCCAACCGCGCCGGTCTCCTGGCCGTCGGAATCGTAAAAGTGACCGGCGAATTCCACCAATTGGAAGCCGTAAGTTTGACCGTCGTGCGGCGTAGTGGATCGGCTGCCGCGGACAGCCAAGAGGATACCTGCACTATAGTCGCGGAGGACGTGGGACGGGCGATAGTGAACTATAGCTCTACGGAAATCGCACGGATCAAGGGGCATAGGAGTCGGGATATTTCGGCCGTGTTGGGGTACGCTGATACAGAGTATATCTCGTTTAGGGATAATACTGCCTTCTTCCCCAAATATGAGAAGGGGGACGAATTGTAGATAAAATATACGTATGTATGGAGGTTTTTTTTTTTGTGTATATTCTTTCTGTTTTCAATCGCATTGGTTATGGGATATCATCAGCGTGGGGAATGTTTCCTTTCTACATCTTTTTTTGTTTATATGTTATTAGACTTCAATGTTGGCCCAGGCTATAATTAGATAAAAAAATATAAAAGAAAGTCTCCATTAGTAGAATAACGTGGCTTTTATAAAATACATGGTTATCATAGGGTTATATATACAATCTATCCAACATATGTACAATACTGAAGGTTTTGAGTAGGGGCTTATATCAAGGCTTGTCCCAAGAACATGGTCTTCCGCACTTCCTTCACATACTCCTGGTTGCTATCCTTATCGACTAGCACCCACGCTCTGCCACGTCGTCCCATTCTACCCGTCCTTCCTAACCGATGGATGAAATCGATACTAGTATACGGAACATCATACAATATCACATTCTTCACGGTCTTCGTATCCACGCCTCGACTCGCCAAGTCCGTTGTAACAAGCACCTTCATCGCACCTCTCCTCTCCTCCTCAGTTTCTTCCGCAGCCTCCTTCTCACCCGTGAACGACTCCAGAATACTCCTGGAATCGCTGTCTCGGTTGATTTCTACCGCATCGAAGCCCTTCTCTTGTAAATACGCCGTGACCTCCGCTGTCGTTTCCCGCTCGTTCACAAACACGACAACACGCTTCTTGTACCCGGGTTCTGTGGAATCCTTTGCGATGTTTCCTAATATGTGCGCGCATGCGAGTGGTTTATTGCCACGGTAGGGGTCGCGTTCGGCTTCTATGACTTGTAACTGGACTCTTCGCGGGATGGCGTGGAGATTCGCGGTGACCAGGCGGTGACACTCTGGATATTTCCTGCGGATGTAAGTGTCCAGACTCTTGGGAATAGTCGCAGAACACAAGATCAATTTCTCGAGGTTGACAGCGCGCGGGATGATTGCGCCTGTTAGTGGGGAGAAGGAGCGGTCGAAGAGAGAATCGGCTTCGTCGACGATGATGTGGGATGTGCGGTGGAGCATTTGCGGGTTGGCTTCGGTGATGCGGTCAATCATGAAGGGGGTACCGACGATGATGTCCGGTGTTTTGCGGCCGAAGAGCCGTTCACGGATGACTTTACCCGTGAAGTCCTTGGATACCATCTCGGTGCGCATTTTGATGATGTAGGAAAGCTTCTTGAGTAAAGTGCCAACTTGGAAGACGAGTTCGCTAGTGGGGACGAGGATTACGGCGAACGGTTTGCCGACTGAGGTGTCTTGAGTGACGGGTGGGGAGTCAATATCGAACATCCACCGTTTAGATTGGAGTACTTCCGCCATTTGTTGTTCTTTGAGGGCTTCCTGTTCTTTCTGGTGCAGTTCACGCCGTTTGAGAGTGTCCATGAGAGGTAGGACGTAGGAGAGAGTTTTGCCGGAGCCCGTTTCGGCGGCTATGAGATAAGTATCGAAACTATTACGGGAGCCCTCTTGGGAGTTGTCGACGGCTGGAGATTGGCCGCGCTTAGGCTTGAGTAGATGTGACGGCAACGGACGGAGCGGTGGGGCGGGGTTCTTGTCAAGGAGTTGAGGGATGACAAGACTCTGTACCGGCGTCGGAGCCATATTCTCGAGACCGTCTAAGGCATCCTTTTGGAGAGCCTCTAGAGTCTGCGGTAGCAAGTCGAAAGTCTCGAAAAAGCCGAATCGCTCTTCTGCAGCGTGGGTCACCTCTCTGGTTTTGGATGATACATGGTCGAGGGATGCGATATGCTTCATCTGGGCGAAACGGCGGACAGGAGGACGGATATATTTCTTGTCACTGTCCGCATCGGCCTGGCGAGAAGCTAGGCTTCGTCCCGCTCCTGCATAATTATTTGCCTCGGGTGCGGCAGCTGCAGCGCGTCGATCTGATTTTGGACGATCCTGTGGTGGTTTCCCGGCGAAACTGCGTTCTGCCTTTAGCCCCGCTGTTGGTCGCTGTTCAAAACGAGAGGGCGATGGCCGCGAGGCGGTTTCCCTCTGCTCTCGCCTTCGACGTTCTAGATCGCGAGAATATTGTTGCTTGTCGTCGGATCGAAGCTTGAACACCCTCCTGTTCATACCGCCGCCGGTATCGATGGCAGGTTCTGGCCGCCGGTCTTCCAGCCGGGTCTTCTTGTCTCGCACGGCTGATATACCGCGCCCGACCTTTGCAGAGAGGACCATACGTGATGGCTTTTGCACGAGTTCCTTCAATGCTCTGTTGCCCTCCACGGCTTTGCGGAAATTCTTGACGGACTTCGGCTTGGTCCGCAGGCCGGCATAGGAGATGGCACTGGAGTGGAAAGCCGCCGCATAGCCTGCGACGGGCACATGACTACCGTGTAGCCCGCCTTGTGCGAACCTCAGTTTTGCCAGACATGAGGAGCAGATGTCGTGTAGCACGCTGCCGGACGGAGACAGGGTTTGGGAAGGAAGAAGCAGCTGGGAGGGTCGTGAAACACTGTTGCTTTGACGACTCCTCCGGACGAGGGCAGAGGCGCTGCGCATTCGGGTGGATTGGGCTGCGGTGGAACCGCCCTTTGGAGCTCTGGATTTGTAGTGCTCTTTGGCACGGTTTGATGTTCGAATATGTTGGATTATAGACGATTATCGAAGCATTTTGGTGTGTTTTGCGGATGTGTTGCGCATGCGGTTGGCCCTGTCGCAGAAAAATAAATTCCGCTGCGCCAAGGCCAAAGCAAGGCCAGGAGCGGTTAGACGGTGCCTGGTTGATGGTGTTTACTCTCATGCCGACGAACGTCATGGGCCAGCTTCCTCTTTGGAGATGCCTGCGAGGTGGTTATCTCGCTCTCTCTTGATCACAGGCGTCGGCTATTTTTCGATATCAAACTCGTCCCAGATCAGATCCAGGAAATGAGAGGCTTCCAGAGAGGAGGCCTGCGGGTTAGCGCTCACCATGCGCAGGCCTTTGCCCTTGCCTTTGCCCAGCCCCACGACTGGGTCCTGACAGCAATCACAACTTGATCAATTGCACACGATGAAGTAATTGAGCTCTCTCTCGCCAGCAGGGTGTGATCCGTCCACTGGCGGGCATTCCGAAGGCCAGAGAGTCAATTTTAACCTTGTTACTCTGGCCGGTTGAGGACTAACAGCAGCTGAGATTCACAAACCATTGCCCTGATGCAGGCGCCGCGACCGTCCAGCGGGGGCATGAGCCAGGAAGGTGCAAGCCAACGGGGAGACAGCGTGAGAGCCCACATGCACACTGGTAACCAGTAACCACAACAGAGAATGGGAGGGAGCAAGGAGAACACCGTCCTCAGTTGTTATTAAATTGCTGGATTGGGGGCTAGTGGCACTCCGAGTGCGACCGGAGGCAACAAGGAGCAGGCCAGCGCTGGAGCAGGCTACTGCAGCGATTCCTGTACAGGATCGAGAAACCTACATATCCCTTATCCTCTACCTGTCCCCAGACATGTTCCTATGTTGGAAGCGATATGCTAGCGTGGACAATTAGTGCGGCCAGCGTAGTAAACACCAGGTCAGGCACATGCATACCAGTTGCACAGATGCAGATTGGGGTGGTGTCGAGTAGAAGATGCATTGGGGACGTGTGCCTGGGGTGGGACCTGGCTTGGAATCCAGCGAACGGTGGCCCTGGGACCTGATTGAAAAGAGAGTCTCACGAGAGCGACCAGGGAATCCATCGTGAGAATTAGAATACTGCTGCGAGCGGAAGTTTCAAATTGAGCACCCAACTGCGAATGGGCAGCGAAGCTCTCGTCGTCAATCGCCGTTGCATGGGGGCCCGGTCCACAGGTACCGCCGCATAGAATATCGTATGACGAGGTACCTGGCGCCTTATCGGGGGGCGTGTGTTGGGGGGTGTTGTGGATGCGCAGTCGCTCAGTCAGAAAGTGTGTGTGCGTGCATGCGTTGCTATGGGGACAACCGGCGCTTCGAAACCGGGCGAACCGTCAACAAAGACCACAACGCAACATCAGCCACGCTCGCTGCGAATATCAAGTCTTAAGGACGACAGCTGCCCTCCACCTGCTCACATCCCTCCACTCCGTCTACACATTCTGTTCTCCCCATATCACCTCTCCCAGTTACGCATACATTCGGACTGTCGTTTATCGATTGGTAGTTTGTCACAAGACTCTTTGGCTAGAGGTCTTTCCACCGCTCGCTTCTCTGAATTGTGCAGCTACAGCAGCTTCGGACCTGCTCACCTGTGACGGTCTGCCCTGTGTAATTGCGCCCACCTCCTATCTCTCTCTCTGATCGCAGTACCTCCACTGAGATATGCCTCAGACTGAGGTGAGTACTATTCAATGACAAGGCAAGAAGGATGGCGGAGCAACTACTAACTGACGTTGAACAGCCACTGCGCATTCACAAAGCTAGCTCGGTCTCTTCTGGTGATTCATCGGACATGGAGAACGACGGCCTCCCACAGCATCACACTTCTCGTGCTCTTGCGGATATCAGCGTCACCGCTGGTAGACGCAACAGCAACAACTACTCTAAGGTATGCCCAACCGTTCGATTATCGCCGTTTCAATTGGTTGACAAGAATGTGTTGCAGATGGATGGCCCTTACGAGGACGACATTCCTTCTTCGTCCCCTTTCCCAAGCCCATACAGCACCCCAAACAAATCGTCGGCCGCGTCGCCTCTCAATTTCTGGCAGGATAAGTTGCAGGAAAACATGACCCACCCAGGATTGAAATCGTCGAGCTCCCAGCGAAGAACCTCTGTCGAGCGACTCAAAGGTCGCGCGCAGGTCTCCAACAACCTTTTCCAGGCTGCTCCTGCTCCCCCAAGCACCCCTGGCTCGGCCAGGCAGAAGCCAGCCGGGTCTAGACTTCCAATTCCCGCATCCAAGCAGAACACTCCTCTCAAGGGTATGACTACGGGAGCTAGCAACATCTCGGGTTACGGTGCAAACCCTGATAGGTCTACTCCACCTGCTCGTCCTATGTCCATCCTCTCTCCTCCCCGTGGCTCGGATTCCCACCTCATTATCTCCAGCCCTCCACGCTCCTCCAAGCAGGTGACCTTCACCGCTGCACCTCAGGTACAGATGTTCGTCCCAACCACCCCTGAACCTTCTGTATCCGCCTCCGAGAACACATACGAAACTGAATCAGACGAAGAATCTGAAGATGACGAAGACTATAACATGCCAGTCGTCGGACCCGAGGACTGGGAAGATGAGGAAGAGCAAGGAGATGAAGATGAGGAAGAAGTTGCTCAACCCCAATTGCAAAAAATCAAGCAAGAATCTATTCATCAAGACACATCATCACCATCGGGTCGTCCATTGCCTCCCGTCCCACCCACCGACTCCCCCGGATCGTCTCCACCACGCAGACTTCCACTTCATGAGCGCCTTGAGATGGTCATGAGATCTAACTCCCCAGTTGGAAGAGGCTCTGCCACCCCACCTCAGCTTGATATCAGCCAATACTTCCCTGCTCCTGAAGAACAGGAATCGGAAGAAGAGGAAGATGTCAGCGATGAAGAAGGGAATGAGAGTTTCAGTCCTGTCATCTTGGCTGAGGAAACACCAAGCGACGATGAGATGTCAGATGGCGGTTTATCCAGACAGCTTTCCTTCTCTAGCAACAAGGAAAACATTGACGTGAGACGTCCTGACCCACCGGCTAGAACTGCTGAGGACATCCTCAACAGCGAATTCCGAGTCCCAAGGATCTCTCGGGAGTCTATCAGACGCCAGGTCCAAGCAAACAGGGATGAACCTACTGAAGGTCCAACTCTTGCCTCCCCTGAGCCTAGAAGGCAGTCAAATGGTATTGGTGCTTTGGCTGAATCCGAAGAGTCAGCAAAGTCTGCCACTCAATCACCTCGATTAGACCTTGCCACTCTTGCTGCCAAGTTGAACAGTGAACAAGAAGAAATCGAAGTCCTTCCTAACATTGTTGGGCGCCAAGCTTCTTTCCGTCGCAGCTTTGTAGCCAATCCTGCCGCTGTTGAGGAAGAATACGATTCTCCTGATGATGATGATTCTTCCAAATACAGCCCTGAGAACCTCTCTGAAGAAGAAGAGAAGGAAGTCATGTATCAAGCTGATGATGGTGAGGATGACGAGAGTGAACCTGCAACCCCGACTCAGGCGACTTTCGCCAACGCTTTTGGATCGGAGAAGAAAGATGATCTCACTCTTCCAGAATTTGAAAGTCTTTCCCTTAATGAACCTCAAGCTGCCCCACGAACCGCAAGCCTGGTTAGAGAGTTTCTTTCCGCCTCCGGCAACGGTCGTTTTGGAGACCACTCTGATGGAGAATATGATGACCGTGACGATGCTATGAGCTTCTGTGGCTCTGTCATCCGTCATGATATCTATGACTCTGACGATTATGACGAGGAGAGCATGTTTGACGCAGAGTCTATCCGAGCGAAGACTCCATCTCCAGTTCCAGCACGTCGCGCCACGATCCGATCGGCAAGTGGAGCGCACCTTAAGACAAGAAAGAGCTCTACACCAGCTGATATTGCAACTATGGCCGCTGCAAGGCGACAAGTTAGCCGTGCCGAACAAGTGCCACCGGTTCCAGCTGTACCACCAATGCCCAAGCTCGACCTCGCTTTCTTGGAAAACAAGGCACCCAAGGCTGCTGAAGAAGAAGCTCCCGTGGAACCCGAGAGACCAACCTCATCTGGCTCTGAGAAGACCATTGGCGAGGAAGAAATAATTACTCAAGATGTGGAGGAAGTAGAACAGATCGAGGTAGACATCAAGGAGGAGGCTGCGAAACCAGCGCCCAAAGTTTCTCAGCTCGCTGTCCCTTCCCTTGGTCTCAACTTGAATATGGGAAGCAGCCTTTCAGTCGAACTTGACCGTGTCATCGAAGGCCAAAAACGTGGCTATTTGATGAGGGAGAACTCCAAAATTGTCCACGCTTCCACTCGTGAGGAATCTGGCAATACCACACCAAAGGGGCCAGCCCACAAGAAGACGCAGAGTTGGACAGTCGAACCATGGCAAAGCTCCCCTGGATCTGCACCTCGCCGACGTAGCGGACGTGCCGACAGCATGAAGAAGAAGATGGACCAAAGTCGCCAAAGCCACACTGCGGCAATGGCTTATGCTGCTAAGACGAACGATCTTCCAGTAGTAGAGGAGAACGAAAATAAAGACATCGCTCCTGTTGCTGAGGCAGCTGAGGTGACTACTTCTGAGAACGTGATGGGGAGTGATGGCTGCGAGCGGGGTAGACTCTTTGTCAAAGTCGTTGCCGTCAAAGACCTGCAATTGCCACTTCCACAGAATGAATCCAGCTACTTCTGTATGACATTAGATAACGGACTCCACTGTGTTACTACCTCGTGGTTGGAACTTGGCAAGAACGCACCCATCGGCCAGGAGTTCGAACTCATCGTCATCGATGATCTCGAATTCCAGCTAACTCTCCAGACCAAGCTCTCCCCTCCACCCGCTCCTATCACACCCCCAGAGGTCATCATTACTCCACAACAGAGCCCAACAAAGTCCAAGTCCAAGTTTGGTGCTCTGTTTAGTTCCCCCAAGAAACGCAAGGAGCAGGAGCGTCTCCTACAACAGCAACAACAGTTGCAACGCCAACAGCAAGCTGCCGCAGCACAACGTCGCGCTGCTCCCCCATCTTCTTGGGAATTACTTCACAACCTCGTGGCTAAGGATGGCAGCTTTGCACGAAGCTACATTAGCTCCAAAGACTTCGAAGAGAAAGCTTACGGACGTCCCTACACCGTGGAGGTTCCTTGCTTCAACGAATGGGCCGTTGAGGCTAGCAGCGTCAAGGGAAAGAAGAATGTTCCCATTCGAAGACCTCCCTATAAGATTGGAAAGCTGGAGCTTCAATTGCTCTTTGTTCCAAGATTGGGAACAATGACAGATGCCGACCTGCCTAAGAGTATGAACGCAGCGATACGGGACCTGCGAGAGGCTGAGAGCGTTGTCAACCAAGTCCATGAAGGTTATTTGTCTCAACAAGGCGGAGATTGCCCAGTAAGTTGTTATTTCTTCGCTCGTGTATATTGAATCATTCACTAATTTTAATTTCTAGTACTGGCGTCGCCGATACTTCAAGCTCGAGGGATCGCGCTTGACTGCTTACCATGAGAGTTCCCGCCAAATACGGGCTAACATCAATTTGGTGAAGGCGGTCAAGGTCCTCGATGACCGAAGCACCTTGGCAAACTCGTCTGGCTCTAAGAAACGCCGTAAGTCCGGCTTCGCGGAGGACGAGGAAGGCTACATGTTCATTGAGGAAGGATTCAGGATCCGCTTCGCCAATGGTGAATGCATCGACTTTTACGCCGATAGCACCAATGAGAAGAACGGATGGATGAAGGTTCTGATTGAGACTATCGGTCGTGCTTCGGCTGGTAAGAATTGGTGTGACTTCATCCTTAAGAAGGAACGTGAAGAAAAGGCGAAGGCTCCACCACCGCCAGCCAAACCAAGCATGATTCCAACTACCCCAAAGACTCCTGCTCAAAAGTCATCCCTTCATTCACGTAGTCAGAGTGCCACTTCGACTCCAAACTTTCAGCAGCTTGGGATGACACCGACTTCCGCTTCGTCGGCTAGACCTAGATCTGGTCTGCCACCTCGCGGCGGTGCGCGTCCCCAGTCTGTCCATGCCGGGCTCCGCTAAATTTGAGCAGTTTCTTTGTCACACGATGTCTCACGAATCCCTTTATGATGGCCACATTTCTTTGGCCAATCCCCCTTTGAGCCAGCCTGCACTATTTTGGCGTTGCAAGAATGGCTGGAGTTTGTGTTCGGAAATCTCATGAAGTGCAAAAGAATATTGACGCATATTGAGCCTTACGAATATAAATGCGAGCGAACAGTATTTCCTTTTGTTTCTTTTCATTTTGTTCAGATTTTAATGCATAGCGATTTGGTTTTGGAATGTCCTGATTTGTTATCCCACGCATGTCAACCCGCCCATCTTCTACTTTTCACCCACGCATATCTATTACCTTCTAATGCGTCTTAGCTTCTGCTTTTGCCTCCCCAAAAGAACCAAAAAGAAAGCGTGTTTCCTGATTTTCTACTTGTTTGTTATGTTCTGCTTTATTTTCCACACATTTTTTTAACCTTCGCATGGCGCTCATGAGCAAAAGATTACAAGCTATGAGTGTATGCATTTCACTTCTTCTAAGGAACAGATCCTATTCTTGAATTTTCTATTCTTATCTACAATTTTTCCTTGAATACTATTCTTTCAAATCTGTTTTTCCTGGAATTTAGTTTGCCTGCGCTGTCGCGTGTACCCTCTAAGTTTTTTGAAATATAAATCTTACCAAATATATTATCAAAACATCATTGTAGCCTCGATGACTTCAGGTGACATGTCAAATGCGCGATCCAGCCGAATGAATACCCTTAAAGTCCACATTCCCGCTTTGAGCCTTAATCCTCCTCACATGTTTCTCTATTCCCAGTTTACATCAATGGGAGAGACCTAGTGAGTAGCTTTGTGAACCCACCCACCACAATACCAGTCCTTACTAGACCTCAATTTCGATACCCTAGGCATTTCTAAGATAACCGTTGGTATCTCTATGTCCCCTCTTGGTGACTTGAAAGAAACCCACACTATCATCATTTGTTTTATCTTTCAGATTCCACAAAAAGTTACTACGCTTAGTCATACGGGAGTCTGTTTTCCTGTCCTTATTTGAGAACAAGATTTCATCTGGCATCCTTTTTCAACTTTTTCTTAGGTGCCTTGTCCTTTTTTACGGTGGCTGTACTTTCAACTCCTTCCATGTCATCTTTTTCGTCCTGCCGCCGCTTCTTTTTAGGCTGACCGACAAAGGTCTGTATGGTTTTGTGCTTCGTCTCTAACCATCCCACGTGCGCTGTTTTGAAGACATCCGGTAAATCTACTTTGCCTATGATGATTTCTCCCTCCTCGTTATACAGCATTTGTCGGATAACGTCCGAACCGGGACTGTCTGAGAACACAGCTATCATGTACACCCGACCATTATTCGGCTTGAGGAGCTTGGCTAGCTTTTGTTCGGATGTTTTAGGTAGTGCGATCAACGGTATCGAAGAGATTGAGCAGAGGAACGGGAGATGTGAGTGGAGTTGTGACGGCTGGTCAGAGCGTGTCACGAAAACCGCCAGCAGGTTTCGGACAGGCTTTTTCGGGGATGTCGAAGAGGTGTTTGTAGGCTTTGTGAGGGATACTGGTAACGAGCTGGATGCAAGTTGCTCAAGATGTGTGGTTACGGGATTGGGACCGACGAGCAGATTCGGTTTTATTTCATCGGTTGAGCTGGACGAGGCCCGTAGCTCCTCCAGGTCGGTGAGGAGCGTCGTTAGCGCAGCGAGGGCGGCCGATGCCGTCTGAGGAGTGATGACGGGCCATTGCGGGGTGAGGAAGGTGGAGGTCGGGCTGTCGAGACTAAAGATGGTCTTCGCCTTCCTCGCGCGGTCTTTGAGCGAAGCCATCGTGACGACGTTGCGAAGAAGAAGAAGAAGAAGCGAAGACGAGTCGCTTAGATGCGGCAAGTGGAAATGGTGCGAGATGGCGAGCTCCATCCAACACGCCTGCAAGGATTTTAATAGCTGCGACGGCGCCCAACGCAGCACCGCTCTCTCTTCCCGTTTTCATTTCTCCATCTTTTTGGTTGGATCTACCGTGCATAAGTGCATACATACTATTTCTTTATTATATTACCCACAGCAGCTCGGACATGGAAGCGTTCCAGACAATGACGTCCTCCCTCGCATCGATCGTCACCGGCGACAAGTCTGCCAGTCCGGCCGGTGCTTCTACGGCTCGCCGCCCTCCAGTTATCGCCGCAGATATCCTCGAGCACATCGGCCAGACTCCCCTTGTCAAACTCAACCGCATCCCGCAATCGCTTGGAATCAAGGCTACCGTCTACGCCAAGTGCGAGTTTTTCAATGCAGGAGGGAGTGTGAAGGACAGAATTGCGAAGAGGATGGTGCTGGAGGCTGAGAAGAGCGGAAGAATAAAGCCTGGTGATACCTTGATCGAGCCTACCAGTGGTAATACGTACGTTTTACAAATCTATCATTTTTCTTCAAAATTTATACACATTTGCGAAAAAATTTTTAATATGCTAACGTTTAATCTTATCTATGCAGTGGTATTGGTTTGGCTCTCGTCGGAGCCGTCCGTGGTTACCGAACAATCATCACCCTCCCCGAAAAAATGTCCGCCGAAAAAGTCGCCGTCCTGCGCGCTCTCGGCGCCGAAATTGTGCGAACACCCACAGAAGCCGCCTGGGACGCACCCGAATCGCACATTGGTGTTGCGAAGCGACTACAGCAGGAAATCCCAAACAGCCACATTCTCGACCAGTACGCCAACCAGGATAACCCGCTTGCTCACGAATGGGGAACCGCAGAGGAGATCTGGGAGCAGACCGGCGGCAAGATCGATATGTTGGTTGCCGGTGCGGGTACTGGTGGCACGATTACAGGCATCGCGAAGGGCTTGAAGAAGCACACTAAGGATGTAAAAATCATCGCTGCCGACCCTCATGGAAGTATTCTGGCCGTGCCAGAGGCCTTGAATACTAGCACGGAGGGCTACAAAGTCGAGGGTATCGGTTACGATTTCATTCCTGATGTGTTGAAGCGAGATTTGGTCGACAAGTGGTACAAGACCGGAGATAAGGAGAGCTTCATGTTTTCAAGGAGATTGATCAAAGAGGAGGGACTATTGTGTGGAGGTAGCTCTGGCAGTGCTATGGCGGCGGCGATGCAGGCGGCCAAGGACTTGAAGGAGGGCGATGTTGTCGTTGTTGTGCTCCCAGATAGCGTTAGAAGTTATCTGTCGAAGGTACGAATTTCGATATTTTTTAGTAGCACTTTGACAATTCGCTAACAATGAATATAGTTCATCGACGATGAGTGGATGGTCAATAACGACTTCATCACAGCCGAAGAATTACAAAAGCCGGATACTTCTGCTTCGCCATATCAGGATGCTACGATCCGCTCTCTTCACCTCAAAAATATTGTCACCGTTCAAGTCAACTCTAAGGTCTCTGCTGCTATCGATATCATGCGGGAGAAAGCATTCGACCAACTGCCTGTTCTTTCGGGATCCAGACTCGTAGGTCTCGTCACATTGGGTAACTTGCTCTCATACGTCTCCCGAGGCAAGATCGATGCCTCGTCATCCGTCGAGACCGCTATGTTTGATTTCAGAAAGATCACCGAAGTTATCACCGACCCAAGCGAGATAGGTGCTATCAAGAAGGCCGGCGAGAAGACAGGCAAGGGCAAGAGAAATTTCGACCAGATTACCCTAGATACACCATTGAGCGCGCTCACTAGGTTTTTCGAGCATAAGAGTGTGGCCATTGTCACTGAAGAGCGACCGGAGGGTGGTTTAAAGCCAATCCACGTGGTCACCAAGGTAGACTTGTTGGGCTATCTGGTCAAGCAGGAGAAGAAGGTATAGGGTAATAGCTAGTGTATTATAGTAGTAGACGCTTTTTGGGAGTTTTGCCTCATCGCATTAGATGCCTATGTAAGGCCTGGGTATTCAACCATTCCATGGCAAGAGGAGTATACCGGTTTTATTTCTTGGTTATGATTAATCGACCGAATTATGGATATCATTACAACAAAATGTCGGTTTTGATCACATACGTGTGTAACTTTTGTGAGCTGTATTGCAAGTGTCCGCAATATACCGATCGGTTTCTGCCACCGTTCCTGTAGGCGGTATCAGGAATTTATCAACTGTCATACCAAGCAATCGTATTGAAATTAGGGTGGAATCGCCGTAGGTATTGTGAAGAACTTGTTAGTGCCGTCTTCCTTGAGGGGTTGTAAGTTATCTTGAGAATAATCTTTATTTGATATCTTTTAACAAATATTCCTGATCCCGCGAAAAGAATAAATATGTTTGTCACATTTCCAATATTAATTTTTCAGGAGTACCAATGCGCCAAAAGTCCATATAAGTAGCCTAAAATACAATGTTTGAGCCAGTGTCTGTGGTTTACCAGCCCAAATGCAAGCTTCAGGTATACATAAAGGCAATCGACGTCATCACAATGCGGGGTCTTTGCAATTTTCTGGTCTTGAAATGAAGTCAAAAGGTATAAATTCACCTTTATTTGATTTCTAGTTGCTGATTATTTATAACCTGATCTCTTAAACTTTTCTCAGCTTCACTACTCGAGTGTCATATGTCAGATTGCCACTACACTAGCTACAAGTTTCGATCAATTATACAGCTAGCCCCTTCTATATCTCCTTTATATAGCACCTAATCTAGCTTAAAATGCCAGCAGTCGGGGTGAGAATTAACTAACCGGCTCATCATTTTCGTCTTCTCCACATAACTCTATTCCAGGAATGGATTTTTAAATATATTTTGTTTCCTACCCGAGTCTTTGGAGAACAATAGTCGCTAATGCTTTATTGTTATTACCTGCCAGATCACGTTCAGGAGCGTCGAGGACTGGCAAAATAATATAACGCAGTAAGAACGAAACCCTATCCATAGCCATCACATATGTGAAAATTGCATTATAGACAATTTGCCGTTCAACTGTAATATAATATACTGAGGATGTGTCAACAGGGTCAACGCCATCTTAAGACAAGCTACTGGCACCGATAGACACTCAGCTACCCAAGCTGGCGAAGGGCGACCACCCATTATTTTTGGGTGAGTAGCATGAACTGCTTCCCTAGTTTGATTTCGTTCCAATGTACTAAATCCCTTGCGATTTGATAGTTTCAGCCTAGATGATTCTACTATAGATGAATTGAACTCGTTGGATGGAGTGGTGGTGAAAACGCAAGGAGAATAAATTTCATGTCATCCATCTGCTATCCGTCTTGGTAGCAAGACTCACCATCTTACCAGAACATGCATATCGGTTTTCATCCATTCTGATCACGTTAATAACGTACATAACATCCAGGTTCCCTCGTATCGGACCCCGCATGTGTAAAACTGCAACCAAAACGCGGCAAATTTCAAATTTCCCTGTATTTTGTTACCTATTGTGCCTCTCATCAAGATGGCTCTCACGTAGCTTATGAAGCAGACTCCAGTAAATATATACATAACCAAAATCTGATCCGGCTCAGCTCACTAAACCACGGCTCCAATCCTATCTTGATGCCTTGCAGCAGCGGAGAACCAGCCGTATTTTGAGCTGTCCCATTCCTATGCCAAAGATCAACTTGTCCAAACATGTTAACAATTTCGTAGAAAACAGGAGCCGTTCTGTCTTCCTCAGCCGCGGTGGGGCAGAAACGTCATCAATGAGCATTTATCCAGGGAAATAGCTCGCATTTGCCAAGAGACGGCAAAGGTGCATTTGCATCTTGAAATGGCTCGAAGACTTATTGTTCGGCGATGCAACTAGCTGCAATGAGCAGGGAGCAACTATCTGCGAAGGGATAGATCAATTGCTAAGTCGTTTAGTTGTGTTACACAAGCATCGCATGGATCGCCTCAACAGGAAAAACAAAGCTTACCAACATTCGCCAATCCGCGTTGAGCAATGACAATGAGCGATCAAGTTGGAAACAAAAACTTTCGGAATATGTTTTGAACGCGACTGCGGTGTATTCTGCAAGTGCAGTTGATCATGGTGATCCCACCGAAACCTAGAGAGTAAAAAACGGTTATGCAATACGATATTCGTTTAGACGGCTTTCTGCAGCCAGCTTATCGATTTACGGTTATTCTATTCGAATGCATTTTCTCGAGCGTAAGATCGTTGGTGGGCTGGTGACGCAGCTTGATAGTGTGATGCATTGCATGTCCGCAATCGGCAGCCTTAGAATTATTGGGGTTTGTATTAATCGGCCATATCGGGACTAACCTACTATTGTTACTCGGTCGTGCTCCCTGTAAAACTTACTGTTATATCTGACATATTCGTTCGAGTAGTTGCGAACTACAACACTAGCTTGTGTTGGCTTCCCATCTCCGCGACACAAGATTTTGTAGCCATGACAGTACAACAGCCATCAACGAAATATACGCTAGTAAGAGGAATTTCTCAGATGTCTTGGGATCTAGAAACAGTTCCTAGAGCAAAGGAGGAGAAGGACGCATCAAATCTATTTCAACAAAATTTCTAAGGGTGTACTCACTTTAACAAACGCTACAGCAATGCTTCTATGCAATGACGAGTAGGTTATCATTTATTGCAAGCCTGATCGATGAGAGCATCTCATCCTGACTACCAGTAAGCAGTTCAGCCAGGAGTGACTTCCGAACTACCGTGCGGGGCTTGGATTAACCTTGCCCATATCCTGCAATTGGCCTTTCCAAATTGTATGCGGATCACGAGGAGCTCAACAAGGGCTTGATTATGAAGCATGGGGAAGGTTGGTTCTACACTTCTTGTAGAGAGAAAAATTGACAATATGCAAAACCTGGCTAGCCTGGTATACATACTAAATTGGCCTCTGGGTGATAGCAGGTCTCATGTACAGTTAAAGCTGCACAGCTACCATCACAGTGAGGCAGGTTTTATTTCTTAGTGTTTTATATATAAAAATTTGTGCCCTTCAGAGCTTTTTACATTCACCAAAAAAAACTTTAAGGAGTGTTTATAAATAGTCTAAAGATACTAAGAAAAGAAACGGAAAAGAGAAACGAAAAAATTTAGATGTGCTTTTCAGTGGCGAATAGTCAGGCTCACGTCGTCCTTAGCTGCTCGGAAGGTACAAGGTCTAGCTTCTGAAGTCGACTCAGTGAAAAATCAGTCCTTCCTGGTCTCGCGGGGGTCCTTCCTTGGTGTATTGTAATTTCTGTGTTGTTGGAGGTATATTAAAAGAGACGCGCGGCGAGACTGCCGTTCCGCCTTCCGCGTACGCGTTACGCAATGGCTGCGTCTCTGACCTTGACAGATGTACGCGCATATTTTAGTAATGAAAATTCGGTATAGAAAATACTGTAAAACTGGTTATATATAGACTAAACGGTGTTACTATCCTGAAACAAAATCTAATTCAAGATACCTACTAAACGGCATATTCATAGTATTGTCCAAAGTTTCACGAACATCTCTACCACTCATCACATTTAATTTGAAAGTAGTCTAGGGGCTGAATCAAAGACGATAATGGAATGTCAAGATTAAATATAAATTTATGGGGCACCAGATATCCGAAATTTCAGGCAAATTTACATTTAAAGATAATATATCTACTTAGATATATTTCTTGAGGGCTTCAGTAAAGGCTTAATAGTAGACTCGTTGGAGACTGGGAACGAGATCAGTATTTTGTCAAAATAGTCTACTTACTAATTTCAGGTCACGGAACGCAATTGCCAAAACGCAACTTTAAATGCGCCCGGTTGCGTTGAACTGACAGATCGATAGAATACTGGTAATCCAAGCAAGCAGGCTTACATCGTGCCACGGCGCCGTCAACTCGAAAGATTGTAGAGGCTGAAAAAGCGCCTTCGCGCCCAAAGGCCCCAAGCCCCAAAAACCCGGACGAAATAATACAGATGAGCGGCCAAATCAACTTCAAACAAGCCTTCTGGGGAGTTTTGGGGCTGCAGTCATCTCGCGCGCCAGATACTCGTAGTCCTGAAACCCCTAAGGACAGGCCTCCATCTGCCAAGCTATCTCGTATAAATGACAGCAGAAACAGCTCCCCAAGCGCCATATCCGACGGAATAAAACTCCCTCTCGACAACTTCCCAGTTGACATCAAGTTGATCATCCTTGAAAAACTGGCAGATGCTGACTTTGACGGCTTTATATCCCTCTCTTCCAGCTCGCGAGCCTTCCGAGGGATATACCAACACAACAAAAGGCTGCTAATAGAGCGTGCTTTACTCCAAGACGCTCTGAAATATCAAGAAGAGAGTCTTTTCCTCGCGCATTTTGCGGAGCGGATCAGAAATTTCCAAGTATATCTAACGCACGAAGATATTACGGGAATACGTAGCGCATATTTATATGCTATCCACGCTCAAAAGGATAGAAGCAGCAATACTGAGAGTTTTGAAATATTCGAAATGGACTGTATGGCGAATTGGCCACTAGATGAAAGCACCAAGACTAAGATTATAGAAACCCATCGGGCAGTCCTAAGATTTGTTCGTCAATTCGGTCAGAAGTGTATGTACCCGAGGCTACTACATGCGGTGAGCGGCGTCGAGGACCCGAAGCCTGCTTCCACCGAGCCACCCATGACCTCTACTGAAAAACAGAGATTGATTCGTGGTACGTATCGCCTCTCTGTAGCGATGCTTTTTAAAGTGTTCGCGCGCAGGCCAGAACCGGGCGTTGCGAACCCGACGACTACTCTAAAATATTTCCAGTCAATTTGGGGGTATTGGGATTCAAAATTAGTCGAGATGCTCACGAGTTACATGTCGATCGAACTGGAGACTACTTTTGAGGTGCTTTGGAGAAAAATGACTATTTGGTGGACTGGGGATCTTGAAGATATGTTTGTAATCGCCAGTAGGTAGAAACTTCCTTTTTTTCCCCAGTTTATTTTCTGAAGATGCTCACCAGTATGTGTAATTGCGCAATCTAGATTGGGCAACAAACAGACCAACGCCACTTGCTACAGCTGAGCATCAAGATTGCTCGTACTTCGCATTTATGGTTCACGAGTTTCCTTACCATGCAGCAGAATGGATAGCAGCTGCCCCAGCTTATGGCCAGTTTTCATCCGAGTGGGATGGTCCCCAGGAAAGAATAGATAAGATGACTAAGTTTTGTCAGAGCTTCACCAGTCAACCGCAGTCGCCTTTCATATATGGTCAATATATGGTTAATGCGAGGGAGTATTTTAATTCCCATCTGTTCGAACTCTCCGAGATTAAGGAGACCAAGAGGATTAGGGTTAACTACCCAGGATTGATGGAAGTGAGGTCATGGAATCGCCCTAATTTCAAAATGCGTTCATCGTATGGCGGCGTGTATCCGGATCTGGACTTCTGGGGCGTTCCTTGGGATAACTGGAGGCTGCGAAGCTGGGGCTACGAATTTCCTCCTGACGACATGCAGATATCAACCTGATTATTGACTATATAACGCCCTACATGTGTTGCGTGGGAGTTTTGCTTGCTTTCTTTGTTTATTTGGTTGGGAGATTGATGGCATGTGATCTTGGTAATCTCATATCGATGCTGATATCTGGGTAAATATAAATTGAAATTAGAATATATCAGTTTTTATAACCCTCGAACCATGGTGACTGCAGCTGGCATGCTTTACCCGAAATGCAGGATTACATCGTGCAGGTTGCCTGCCCCATCAGACTAGGCGAGGAGCCCCAAACTCGGGGCCACGAGTGCAGCTGGACGAGCGAAGGAGAGCACAGCTACCCTGGTGAGACCCCTGCCGAGGAGGGCAGTTTGCCCAGGCGCATCATTCCGTTTCCAGATCATGGGATGTTTGAAGTTTTCGGTGTCGTCAGACAGGACGGAAGAGAGAGCGATGTAAGGAAAGCAACGGAGCACAAACCTCAACGATTCGGTTGAGGCGGTGAGGGTGCTGCGCCATCGACGCTGCAGCGAGCTGAGGCGTCTTCCAGTCGGATGCCTTCCTGTAGATACTAGCGGGTGTTATATTATCTAGATCCGTGGCAGGCTACGCCGGGGAGAGGTACCCGGACGGAGGCTGAAGCGTCCTAATTGCATTGTCGATGCTTAGCGTGGGCCTCCCTGCTGAGCTGCAGTGCTAATTTCACCACGAGCCCTAACCGCATCTCCTTCTTTTCCTTCATGTCTGCGTATTCTATTCTGCATCTCGTCCTGTTGTCCTCAACTTCATCTTTCCAGCCGTTGCGATCGATATCTGTGAGATGGTCCACAGTTAATATTTCGCTTCGTTGAAAGTTCCACGCGCCCCCATCGAGTCCCGCGCCAGCCGACCGCTCGCCCGCTCACTCGCTCGTTACACAACCTCGTTCCACACCTCTCAAATCTCCACACCCGGATCTCGCACCACTCTCTCGACCCCGTCTTGCGGCCCTCCTACCGGACCTGACAGATGAATCCAGTCAGCTCGGCCGTCCCTGCGAAAGGGAAGCCGACTCTGTCCACTACCGATGGCGAGCACGCCGACATGGAGCTGTCTGACGTACAGCCCTCGAATCCTCCTCCTCCCGATATCATGAGAATGGCGCAGCTAGGCGACGAGGCGGGTATCCGAACCCTCCTCGATGCCGGCAAGATATCAGCAAACTACGCTGACCCGGAAGGCATTACTCCGCTACATGTCAGTACCCGTTTGATCCAGTAATTTCCCTGTGCAGGAAGGGCGCATCAAGACTAACGTTATCATGAGAAATGTAGTGGGCCGCCATAAACAACCGGTACAACGTCTGTAAGCTGCTTCTAGAAGCTGGTGCTGATGTCAACGCTGTCGGCGGCGAGTCTGTCGCCACACCGGCAATGTGGGCCGCGCAGGAGAAACACTACTATATCGTTGAGCTGCTCACACGATACGGCGCCGACCATCAGATCACAGACGGCCAGGGCTACAACATTCTCCACCTCGCTACCTTCAACGGCAATCTCTTCCTCATAATTCTCTTATTACACCAAAATATCGGCGTTGATGTAAAAGATACGCAAGGTCACACGCCTTTGATGTGGGCTGCATACAAAGGCTTTCCAGCCTGTGTCGAGTTATATCTGTCCTGGGGCGCCGACGTCGCCGCAGTTGATGACAAGCAACTTACAGCGCTGCACTGGGCTCTCGTCAAGGGCAATTTCCAATGCATCCAGAAGCTCATTGAGTACGGTTCCGACAGATTCCACAAGACTGATACTGGTAACACGCCGCTACAAGCCGCAAAGGAAATGGAAACGCTTCACATTTTTCATGACGCGTTGGCGGAGTGTGGTTATACAAAGGAAGCACGCCCAAAGCACACCAACGCACCATTCTTCCTAAGCGTACCGGAGTCCCGGGAGAGCTTCTTGCAGAAATTCCTGTTCTTCCTGCCATTTGGGTTGCTATGGCTGGCATTTATGGCGCTCTCGACATTTCCTGCTATTCTCTCGATACCCACACTTATCGGCATCTTTATCGCCTCGAACTGGGGCGTTACCAGAGCGCTCAAAGAATTTGGAGCACCCAATCAAAAATCAATGCATAAGACACCTTTCTTAAGTGGGATATTTGCAGCAACTGCATTTTGGCTCGGCCTACGATATCTCTCTACCATATTTCCTTGTAAGAATTAGTCACCAGGCCCCTATTGAGTGCTTTGCTAAACATTAACATGATATCTAGCTACTTACGACAAACACCCCCTACTCAACTTTGCATTCATGATTTGCTTTGGTCTCTGTGTATATTTCTACGCTTTCGCCATGCGAGCAGATCCCGGCTTCGTCCCTCTATCAGACTCTCGAGAAGACCAGAAGGAAGTTGTGCAAGACCTGATATCCCAGTGGAGATACGACGAGAGGAATTTCTGCGTCCACTGTATGGTCAGAATGCCCTTGCGATCGAAGCACTGCAGGAGATGTTCGAGATGTGTGGCAAAGCACGATCAGTAAGTCGAGCCCTTGTTTTACGAGAGCCAAGAAACTGCAGTGATCTAACTATTGCCTTCTAGTCACTGTCCTTGGATTTTCAACTGCGTTGGTGTGAATAATCATAAACAATTCCTTGCATACGTTGTTACCCTTGAATTTGGTATTATTTGTTACACAGCACTGTCATATTTCCGTAAGTCGCATGTTTCCCATTGACGCCTACGGTCAACACTAATGAGAATGACTACTAGATATCTCAGCTCTCCCTGAGGTCAACATAGACAATTGTCTCTTCATACCTGCCGGTCTATGCCAGCCCATCTGGGCGGATCCTTTTACCATGTACATGAGTATATGGGCCGGATTGCAACTCACCTGGGTATCCATGTTGTTCATCGTCCAAACCATCCAGGTTCTCCGCGGCCAGACCACCTACGAGAATATGCACAGCGTCCACCAAGGATTCGACGATCACGAAGTTTCGAATATGGTTTCCAGCATGATCGCTGGAGGTGGAACATCACTTGAAGGCGTCGGCCTCAACCCTGGCGGTGCGGGTCCAGACCCGTTGATCACTGCTCCAGGCGGACACGGAAGCCGACCCGGTGGACACAGCCACGGACATGGTCACGGGCACAGACACGGCCCAAGTGGTGGTGGCGTGTGGAATAAAGTTCTACGACTTCTCGGTGTCGATACTTTCTTGGCTACAGCGAAGGATGGCGTTGCAGACAACAAGCACCGATCGAGGCGGCGGCAGAATCCATGGAATAGAGGCATTATCACGAATTGTAAAGATTTTTGGTGTTCAGGCGTTGGGGAGCTGTTTAGCGGAAGCCACGGTGGGGAAGCCATGTTGGGCGGACAGAAGGTGGATTATTTCAAAATGTATGAGACACCGGCTAGGCTGAGAGGCAGCGGTGGGGCCGGGGGCGCGTATCAAAGTGTGGCGGGTGATGATCAGGTTTAGATTGATCACGGGCGACAGGTATAGCTATTTACATGCTATATAAATATCTACATATATATATTTGCTTTGAGATAATAGCTTTTTTTCTCTCTTGGATTTCATGGTAATCATTTCATTGTATGATGTTTTTTAATCAGATATATGATCATGGTCAAGCATAGCCTTTTCTATCCTCATTATTTTTTTATCGCGTAGCTGTTTCTTCGGTACATATTCCCAGAACATTTTACCACGCCGCAAGACAATACAATTTTTACCAGAATTATATTCAATTTGAGACTAAATTGTAGATATCTTAGTAGGTATCGTTGCGGAAACCCGGACAAACGCCCGCATTCGGGTGGCAGTTGACGATATACATGCAGCTAGCCGCATCAGGTTCGCATAGACATACGGCCTCGATTTGCCAGAGCGCACCCCACGTTTGTAGCACCTTGATACCATGGTTCGTAGCACGTCCTAAACTTAAACCCCATCCGAACTCCGGATCATCTCATCGTCACGAACGCGAGCTCTATCAGCCATCGACTCAAGATTCGTCTACCGCTAAAAATGATGCAATACCCAACCTAACAAAAACCAGTTATACCCATAAAGTAATAATGAGAAGAATAAGTGGGCCCAACAGAGCACCTAAAGTGGAGAACATTCCCAGGGTGAGCGAGGACTCGCGCAACTCATGTATCGAATACTTCTAAAAAGGACCCTATTGCGGTCTCAGCACAGCCTCGGCAAAATGACCTTGGTACATCTCTTTTTCTCCCCTGCGCAATCCGGATCAGCAACGGTATTTCCATGATTTAGATAGTCGCCGCGCATGAGGAAAATAACGTGCGGGTGCTATACCCAGGGATCTTCCTGGCATCCCGTTCAGCTCGTTGGTGCTGGGCAATTCGCGAACGTTGAATTATCTCCAACTACCAACCTAGGTTGGCAATTGACCCTCGTAAAATGTGGGTTAAGACATTTAATGCAAGTCACCATCACCACCACGGCACCAAACAGAAATTCCTAGGCTGGGTAGCTGAGAACCGCGATCCTTCTGTGAGACTCCCCGGATGACAAAATGTTCAGCGATTCCGCTTTTTTACTTTCTTTTCGCTTTTTTCCCTTTTCTTTTGATATCTCGTACTCGTTACTTGATGGACGACGCATAGACTTAGATAACGAAGATTGCGAAGATACGATAAAAGACATCACGTACGACATCAAATATTTCAATTTGTTGGTCCAGTATAGATCAAATCCCACCTACTACTTATAATAACATAATCTCTTTAGATAAGAATCAATAAAAATGCGCTTCCAATTCCTCACCCTCATCCTCCCCACGCTCTTCAAAGCGGCAACATCTCAGTCCGCCGAAAACATAACAGTAACCCTCTTCGAAGCCCTGCCCGAAGTCTCTGAGATAGCAGAACACTCTACCGTCCAAGCCGGCATAAAGCAATACACTACAAACGGCGCCAGCATAGTCTGGGCCATCAACGCCAAAAAGGCCTTCAACGCATACGCCACCACCTACGACAACAACTTCTACATCGACATCACCAGCTACGCGACCGAGAGCCGCCAGCTGTTGACATATTACACGGGCGAACCCGCGCATATGACTAAATACGCTGAGGCGGACTGTAAAATAACCGGCACGACCTTTGCTTTATGCCAGATTACCACCGCGCCGGCGCCAGGGGTGACGGATAAACCCATGCCCACGCTGAAGATATTCAATTCAACCAGTTTGCCATTTTACACTTATCGATTCGATGGCGTGGTTGCAAAATCTAGTGGAGTTAGGGTTCTGGCGAATATGCTGCCTGTGGGCGTGGTTATGGTTGTGGCGGGGGCGCTTATGCTGCTTTAATATTTTGATGGATTTTGCTTTTTGGGTACCTATTATATATAACAGAAGCCAGAAAGGACGTTATGATAGTCCGAGGCTGCTAACTGTAATGATTAATGAATTATAGCCATGGATTTATAGGTGGGCTTTGTGGTTGGTGTTCGGACATTCCTTATATATATATCCTATATCTTGTACTTTATTCCAGCAGTCTGCTGCGCTTGAATAGCGTATGATAATAAGCTAATGGATCAATATAAATCGATTAAAAGGATAAATATACAGTCTACAAAGACTTCTCACTTATGCGATAGGCTAGGTGGTAGATCTAGATTCCTAAAGAACTAGAAAATCACTAGGCTCAATTGATGAAGTAACCTCTCTCTTGCGAGTTGTATAGTATGGCGTATAAACCCAGGCAACAAAAATACAAAGAAACAACTGATATTCCCCAGATGAAACTTCCCGGAAAAATGAACTCCTCTAACAATGCGCTAAGTAGACCAACAAATCCAAACATCCTTTGGGTTGTGAAATAGTGAAAAGAGCAAAATTGATATATAAACCATGCAACCCACCAGTTCGATTCAGTCAAACATGAACAAAAATGCAATAACAATGATATATAAAGTATGCGAGAACAAAATAGATCTAATGCGAATATGACTCCATATCCTTAAGGTATTTGAGGAAGTCTTTCTTATGCACCATACCGGCGAATTGACCCTCTTGCGTAATACACAAGAAACGAAGACCTATTGGGTGTATAGTTAGATATCAGTGCCTAAAGATAATATGAAGTGATGATGAAGACGTACCCAGCTTAACGAACAACTCGTAAACTAACTCCATGGGACTTCGGATTTCTAATGCAACAGGCGCGGGGTCAACGTAAGAGGTGAAATCGGTTAGTGATTTGACACCGTCGTCGCTTTCATAATCGTACGGTGCGTCATCGGGCGCCATTAGACAAAGGTCTGTGGCCTCGTTCTTGAGCCCGTCGAGAGCGTATTCGAGATCTGGTGCGGGGATCAGTCCAACCAGAATGCCGTCTCTTAAGATCGGGAGACCGCCGTCGAGTTCTCCGCTAGCCTGTAACGAATGTAATTTTCGTCGCAGATCCTGAGCAGGGACGAGAGAGCTGTTGGAGATATCAATGATTCTCTGTTTAGGAAGGCTGGAAATGATATCGCTGAGTTCGCTTGTGAAGATGGGCGTTATCTTGGCGTCAAGGAAAGGGTAGCCGTTGAGGTCAGTCAATAGATCGTAGATGCTCAAGGGTTCAACCCAGTCGGAAACCCATTTGGAAACCATGACCGCAAGGGAGAACGGAAGAACATAGTCCAAGCTGCCAGTGAGCTCGAAAAGGATAACTACTAGGGTCACAGAAAGTCGCGTTACGCCACACATCGCCGCACCAGCGGTGACTAGAGCGTAAACTCCAGGAACAATGCAGGGGAAATGGCCTTCAGTGGGACAAGACTGGAAGAGGAACAGACCTGGTTGTGTAAGATGAAGATATTGGAATGACAAACCGACAATATGGCCGATTATACCACCTATTACCATGGTTGGCACGTAAACACCTGCTGGGACCTTGGTACCGAATGTGATAATGGTAAGGAAAGTCTTAATGGCGAGAGCAACCGTGAGTTCCATAATAGTCTTCGGGATATCTTCAACCAAGGGACAGAGACCCCAGTCGTCATTCGGATTTCGCGAACATGGTTTTGCGAGCTCGAAGAGAAGCTCGGTGACAGGAAGCCTAGTGTAACGATTCCAATAGCAGATAATACCAGTGATCATGGCAACAACGAAGACTTCCAAAGCTGGATGCTGCTTAATAATCTTTCTCCTTCTGAATGTTGTAGCCCAGAATCTACTAGCTTTGATAAATAGAGCACCAAAAAGTCCACCAAGAGCTCCCAGGAGGGTGAAGGCGATAATCTCGAACCCGTGCCACCTGGTTTCATAACGAACTTCAAACATGACAATTTTCGAGGTACCGTAGGGATCGAGGAACTTGAGAGACATCGCGGCAACGATACAGCAGAAGAAAGTTCTGAAAAGCGTCTTCGGAGGGAAGTAATAACTGACTTCTTCCAAACTGAACAGAACGCCACCGAGAGGCGCGCCGAAAGCAACCGCCACACCTGCCGCGGCGCTAGCACTGAGCACCTCTCGACGTTTTGCATCGTTGAAATTGTACTTGGGGAACAATCTGCAGCAGATATTTCCAATACAAGTAGCGATGTGGACGTACGGGCCTTCTTTACCAAGACTCATACCGGAAGCGACACTGAGAATCAATCCGATAGTTTTCATGAATAGCGTTCTGAAACCGAGATAACCGTGCATAACGAAGCCCGAAAGGATGACTTTGACCTCGGCCACTCCGCTACCTGCGGCTGTATAATATTGCTTTAATACGGGGTGGTTGTTTTTCTTGTGCTCATGCCCATCTCTATGCCTGTTCGCAAGATCTTCATCAAGGGCAGTTATCGGGATTGAGGTTGGAAGATCTGTTCTCGTGCCCATGGTAATTGTCGTCGCACACATTGCGAAGAATATCGTCACAAGAATAAAGACGGCGTAGCCACTGAGCATTCCGGCGAGGGATTCCTGGTGGTTAAGCTCGCCCCAGCTGTGCCACGAACTGCAAAATTCTTCCGAAATATCTGAAAGACAACATTTGCGCCTGCTAAAGTACCACCCGTTGCCACAATAACCATCTTTGAGGTCGTACAACACGCTTTCGGAAACATCGACAAAGAAAGCGACTGCTGCTGTAAGCGCCCCGACTATTCCAGCTAGAAGCCAGCCCTGAGAAGCATCGTATAGTAAAATGAGTCGTCCGCGGATATCCTTTCGAGCACGGAGCTCCTTGAGTCTGAAGGCTTCTTTGACGGCATCGTTTACCCAGTCGGTAGATGTAAACTATGATAAATAGTCACCGTTAGCTGATGTTTGATTCGTAAAGACAGCAAGAACACCATGAGGTGGGATATACCTGATCGTACCACTGCTTATGATACGCCTGGTCTGTGGCAATGGCCCACTCTGAGCCCTGGTCTTCGATTCGTGTGAGGGCAGTATTGAGTCTTTGAATAAAGGACTGTGTTCTATTATTACGTAATAGTGTGGGCGATGCAGCAGACTGTTGTCTGGTAATTCGAGGGTGGGATGCAGTGGTTCTGGGCGTGACAGGTGCTGTTCTATAGGACCGACTCCGCGTTTCTGTGATGCTACCGAGGAGGGAGGATGTTTCGTCAGGTTCGGACGGTTGTATTCGTAACGACGGCCGGCTTCTTCTAAAAGATTCGGTGTTTTCTTCCTCCGCTATCTGAATGTTTTTTGCGGATTTGACAGATCTGATCGATCTGGCATCCGAGGAAGCCATAGTTGTCTGTTTGTAGAGGTATGCCACGGCAGAATGCCGATCAGGCAGGGTAAGGAGGGTTTACGACTAGTGTATATATTCTATATTCATTTGGGAGAGGTTAGGTGTGTGTTTCGAGATGTTAACGCCATCTATGAAAGGGGTGGTGTTATACTAACCTGCCGTAGGAGTTCTGAAACGTAGATGGTATATAAAGAAACAGAAGAAAGCCGTATTCCGCGGGGAAGTAACCTGGAGAGCCAGGCGAGAGCAGGAAAACCGGAAGTCTTAGGAATCAGAAGTCATATGGTCCCGGCCCGGAGATGTCCAACGTGAACGAGAGTAGTGAGCGTTAGTGGAGTGTGGTCCGACGAAGGGATCTTGTGATGAGGCGGGTGTATCGAAACGGATGGCGGGTGCACAACAACAACAACAATAAGACCAAGCCGGAGTTGACACGAGGCGTGCTTGGGATCGGGCTAAACAATCGAATCGAAGGACCCCAAGATCTTGGAAGTGTCAAGTATAAAAGTATATCTCGGTAGGGGATCTTGTGAAGATAACAGATTAAGTTTTCTAGTATATTTGTTAGATTAAAATAGGTTGGATAAGAGGGACGGGCCTGAGAGAGAGATAGTCGGGCAGGGGCTTAGCAACCGGATCGGGTGCTATTCTTTCATGTGTAGCGTGACTGGAGATGGTTCGTTCGGTCACTGAATTGGGGCCAGGTACTTGACATCATGTCGCATCAAACGGACAAATCGAACCATCATTTTTAACCGCGAGAGCTCGGACCGAACGCAAACGACCCTGCATGGAGAAGGGATGGACAGAACGGACAAGGGGAGGGCACTTACCTCGACTGATCCAGAAGGTAGCTCTCACAACTCTCGAATGAACAAGATCTTAAGAATGCTCCATAGGACGCGACACCCAACGCCCTGGAATAATAACTTGACAAGTGGAATGAGTGGAATGCTGGAACGGTACTAATTCATCAAAGGCGTCGAAAATAAAGAAAATAAAGAGAGGGTTGGTAAATGAGGGTGCGGACGAGCCAGCCGCGAAGGATGGCGTTCTTTGTCAGATGGCCGGGTTAGCTGACCCACTTGACCCTTCCTCTTATGCCCCCCATCCCCTTGATCTCCCTCCCACCTGTGGCCGTTCTGGCCTGCAGAGAACTGGACAGTGGTGGGGCTGCAGAAGCAATGAAGTGACCTGATACCACCTCCGGCCTATAATAGGCAACCCGAGCCTTCTGAAAGCCGTGGTGATAGACGAGACGACTCTGGGCGCGGAGCTAACGAATACCGATTCGCTCGACGTGCATCCGAACTTCGACTGGTCCAAAACATTGGACTTCAGCTCTCCTGCTGGCTCGTTAGCTTGGCTGGGCTGGCGTAATCCATCCGATGAGTCGCCGCGAAGGATTTAAGCGTAGCGGCATATTTGAAGGTGCCCTCGTGACGAAGCGATGGCTCTTTTCTCCGTGAGACAAGTCAACATGTCAGTTGAGCGATGATGGTATTAAATGCATTTTGTATTTGCAATGCTTACTTATTTAGCCTCTGACATCTGCGGGAGTGTACTACGTACTTTGGGGGTCGCTAGCCAGTTGACCTGCCCGCCATCCGCCCTCTTTCTCTGCGTTGTGGCTGGTACGAGGGAGGCCCGTGGCTTAACCAATGGGCTTGACAGCTTCCAGAATCATCCTAGGCATACATGGCACCGTGCACGGCTGCGAAAGAGAGAGCTTGAGCTTCGGGTCCACAAACACCGACGCTCGACTGGGTCTCCTATGAGGCTTACAAAGTTGGTTCCAGGGAGGATTGCGGAACGGAAAAATTCCTCGAACTGTCAGAGATCATTGCCACGATTTCACATCCTCAACGTTCCGAATTTGTTTGCACGATGGCAGCGGCATCATTGTCTAGGGGCTGGCCCTCACTCATTCTCTTCGGAGAGTACGTACAGCTACAGTTGTAACAATGCATATCTATGGACCTGTATCTAACACCTCTTCACGAAATACAGTAGCATAACGGAAGGCACGAAACCGCCCCTTTCGGTCTTCCCATCTTGGTAGAGCAAGAATACTAGAAAGCATATTTTCTGACGAGCTTATTCCGTGCAGGAATATGGCACCAAGACACAGGATACAGCTTCGGGGCTGCTCTCACCCAAGAGTTCTCGCGGAGACTCCAAGTCCTCGAACGAGGCTTCTCGTAAGAGCAATCTACCAACCTAAGGCTATCATCTACAGTTTACATTAATGATTGGTCCATAGGGGATACAACACCGCCAACGCACGAGTGATTGTAGACGATGTGATTCCCAAGGCGAATGGAGTGTTAGATCTGAAACTTCTAGTACGTTATTCTTCAACCGAAAATCTATATATCATCTAACAAGAAGCCTAGGTTGTCTTCTTTGGAGCAAATGATGCGGTGCTCCCTGGGTACGGACAGCATGTAGATATCAAAGATTACACTGAAAACCTCAAGTTATTGGTCCAGCATCAGAACTTGAAGGATCACGGTGCCAAAGTGGTCATTGTCACTCCGCCGCCGATTTGCGAGCACAAAATTTTGCCTTGGACGGACCGAAAGAACTCAGTGGCAAAACAGTACGCAGAGGCTGCCATTTCAATCGCGGAAGAGACCGGCGTCGAAGTTTTGAAGCTCTGGCATGTGTTTATGGATTACGCAGGATGGAAGGAGGGCGACCCGTTGCTTGGGGGGATCGATGTACCGCAATCCCCAGAGCTCGGGGAGTTGTTGAGTGATGGTAAGTTCTATTTCGAAATATCTAGAGATATCTTTCATGTCGATTCGAGTACTTATATCAAGACACAGGGCTACATCTCACTCCGAAGGGATACGAAAAGTATTTTGAAGCTTTCATGGAGCTGCTGAAAGATAAGCTGCCGGATATCTACAATGCCGAGAAACCATTTGCTCTGTGGGGTGAGGCACCGAGATGTGACGGTGTGACCAATAACCCTTCTTAGTGAATGGAACTCGTTTCTGTTGGTTTGGTACATGCTAGAAATATAAATACACAAGTTTGTGATTCGTTGTTAGGTATCTAAATGGGGTTAACACTGAGAATATATGCGGATATTCATATTAATACTGTGCTCCGAGCCGTGCACTAAAATGCTTGTATTCGAAAGGGTCCCCAAGATTGCAAAAGACCGCAAGATTGCCCAGAGAAATCCACACGCCCACCTCTCGGGACCTCCTGCCGGACCGCCCTGATCAATCTGCGAATCTCCCTTCCGCAGGCGGCGGCGGCTCGGGTGCGGTAAAAGAAGGTGTTGACGTTGAGGAGTGCAATTGGGGCAAGAAGATTAATTTCGGCTGGCGTCAAATCAGAGCAGGCCGGCCAACCAACATCCTCCCTCCTTCAACCCAACTCTTTCGATTCCTCGAAACCCTCCCAATTCTTCTGCAATACACACAACCACCACCACCACAATCACACAACCACCACAACCGCCTCCTATACAGCCTGCTAGAACGTGCCAAACACCGTCCTCGCCAGGCCTGAGAAGAGATCGAAGAACCTTCTCAGTCTTTCGCTTGTCGTCCACCTAGTTGGAAGAAGCTGCTGGCCCTCCTTCTTGGCCCGAGAGCCCGTCCACGAACCCATTTTCACACCGCGCCACAATTGAGAGAATCTGCCCCGAACCCCTACCCCGTACTCTGCCTGCTCATTTAGGATACCTTCGCCAAACCATCACACTGAGAACAACCAGTTCGCCCAACTTTCGCTTGCCTAAACTCTATACCACGTCCTTCAAATCCTACCACAGGATCTAAGATTGAATCTGTTTTTGACCGCATGGGATATTTCGAACCGTACATGATTTTGTGATCGGAACAAACTTTCTACGATAACCCCTCATCGACGTCTAATAACTATAAATCCCTTCGGAGAATCCCGCGATTGATTTCCCCACCGTTTCGATATTCCTCCCTCCACATCGTCGTCCTCGAGACGGTCGAGCAGTCCCCTCTAACGGCCTAAGCAACCGACTTCCACGCTTCCACCGTCCGCGTCCTGACTTCGATATAGACCCTCGCTTCGCTACGCTCGCCAACTCAGTCTCACCAAAAAGCGTCTTCCGAGACAGCTTTCACGTGCCTAGACCAACAAAATTTCAGTCCAAAATTTTTTCGTCGAAATTGGCCGTGGAAAAGTAGTGCTACTCCTCTCTCACTCCGCGTGGGGGAACTTCTCCGTGTTGTGAGGGATTCGTGTCTCCCCCAATGAGCGTCCTTTGATTCTCAGTAGCGCAGAGAGATGCTGGGAATGGCGCAGCTTGGAGTCGATGATATCTGGAAACTTCAGCATGAAGTTAAAGAACTAAAAGCTTCTCAGAGTGCCATCATGAAACGATTGCACCGTATCGAGCGTCGGGACGAGGAGTCGACGAGGATGAAGTCTTTATGGAAGAGCCCTAATTTGTTCCCAACGCTGCTTAGTTCCTCCAGCAGCGTTGCAAATCAGGCTCAGACAAATGGTGAGTGACCTTTTCAATCTACTTTTATGTTCGTATTTCGAGTATAAAAGTTAATAAGATCTTGATATAGGCGTACCCTCGACTTACCATCATAGCTCACGCTCGGAAACTACAAACTTGCACTTTGACGACCTCGACGCCCAACCGCACATCGAACCTTACGCAGACCTTGAGAGCGAGTTACCACGGCGTGGTGCATCTCGAGCGAATAGCGTTCGATTCGACGATGCCATTCAAAATCATTGGTTCCACGACCCTCACGACTCCGTTGAGGATAATTACTTTCCTACCTCGCGCAGCATCAGCCAGCTCGGCAGTCACATGCTGAGTGAGCGGTCTGCCTCCAGCAAGTCTGATGGAAGACACAATTCTCTGAATTCACATAGTGTTGGATTTGACAACCAGTCCTTCTTCGACGCTGATCTTGGAGTTCCGCTCGTCAACAGTTCGTCCAACCATAGTGGCATGTCCAAGCCGCTTAAGATCGAATGGGCGACTAATGCCCAGATATCCTGCCGTTTGAACCCTTTTGCTGATGAAGCATTCACCGCGTTTATCAGTAGTGCATCTGTCGATTCTGTGATAGATTTTGACATTGTTTCGAAATTGAACCTTCGAGAGAGCTTGCGCCATCGTGATAACGGGAAACTCCAGATACAGCTCTCTCTTTACTTCTTCGAGAGTGACATTCTCAGTTCCCCCAACTCCGATAACAGTATGTCCAAGGTCACCGTGGAGTTCACCGTTCTTGTGAGCGAGAAGGACGGTATTTGCCCATCTAGCATCGTTATGGGCAACGATATCTTGATGGCAAGACAAGCCGAAATATCCTTCCTTAGACAGCAGCTTGATATCCAGCTTGATGACGGAACGCGCGCCGCTATTCGATTTTCAGGTGCCCCGCTCGCGGTTACACATCCACTTCCTGACAAGGCAATAAGTACTATCGTTCCAATCGCTCCCACTGTTACTAGTGCCATCGAACGTCCGTATACCGCCCAATCGATCGGCAGGAAGGATTCAAGGTTCACCCGAACTTTCCAGGAAAGAGCAGGCTCCTCTCCAGGAACCCCATTCAATGGCAACGACTTCGATTTCGTCACCGATCAGCCAAAGCCGATCATCAATGCACCGGCACCCACCAAACCCGTTGACGATAATGTTGAAGAGCGCATGGGCCAAGGCAGCAGCGCGATCCTGAACTCAGAAGAAGATACGCAGAGTACGGACCGATCGAGTGCCGAGCTGATCGGAGCCCGCCAACCCAAGCCTGTCCCTGCGAGCCCATGGTCTGTATCCTCCACTGCAGCCCTTTCGCAGGAGGGCAATCCTTTGGAACCGAAGAGTCCTCTGCCTAAGCTCGACAGCGCGGTCCCCTCTGCTCCGCTACAACCACACGAAATAACACCAACCGAATCCGAACCTCCTAAGCTTGAGATTGCTGATTCAAAGGCCGAAGACGCTTCGAAGCCTGCAGAGCAACCCCGCAAGCGACCTGGGATGAAGATCCTACGTCCCTCGCGTCTCAACGCCACGAACCCAAGCTCAGGTCAACGCACACCGTCATCGTCTACCTGGAATGTTCCCAAGAGTGCGATTGAACCCCTTTCGATCGGACGTAAACTCAGCATCAACGACGACAAGTTGGATTCTCCTCTCCGTTCCATCCCGCCACAGACACCCTCAGAGTCGAACCGGAGAAAGTCCGATGCCACGTGGGGCTCTGTAAGGCCGCAGATGACCAACGGAAACGGAGCGAAGAAATACGGAACAGTTAAAGAAACCGTTTCTTCCAATCCAATCGGCGGAGCTTCGGCTTTTAGCTGGATGTCTCCCAAGCAAGTATAGTTGGGTGTTCCCATTTTCTCGAAGGGTCGGGGTATTTCTTTTTTCCAATCCACATATCAACTGTTACCGTCCTACTTACGTTCGCTTTTTGTCAAAAGGAGACTTGAATCAAAACTGAACATGTTCGTTTTTTTCTTTAAATTTCCAAAACAATCCATTTTACGTCGTAAGCTTTGCTTGTAAACTTGTAACCCGCTCTCGGATTGAGGTTGCAGATATTATTCGCCCCCCTCTCTAACAGCTGGGGGGTTTATCTAAACATGGAACGAAGTTCCTTTCTATAGCTCACGCTTTTGTACCAATTGATTTCCTTTTTTCCACAAAAAACGGGCTCCTTGGTTTGAAATTTTTTATCTATCAAACTTCGAATTGCCGTACGTATAATGCCCGCCTATCAAGAGGGGTAAGCCAATGGGAGGAAGCTTTTCAAATTTTCTTTGCAAAAAAGTTACTTTTATGAATGGCCAGGAGGAAAGGCAGAAACTTCTTTTCTCTCGTCCCCTGCGAGATGCAATAATAATTGCGTTTTTAAGACCATCATGATTCTGTTCTCTTTTTTCACGATGTATTCTTCCGACTGTAAGAGGGGTTTGAAATGTCAACCCCGGTGGTTCAGCTTTTTGCCTGTAGTAAACTCAGGTTCTGTAGACCTACAAGTAGTTACGATAGTTTTAGAGATGATATATACGCACCACCCTTGCTTCTAGCTGAAGACCGGTGGCGCATTGTTTACCTATATGCTCGTCTTGGGATAACTCTAACTCCGTGATGTCTTAATTGAGTTGTATTTACATTCAACCAGTTCAACTCTTGATAAATATATCACATTCTTCTACTCTTAAAATAGCTTTGAGCAATCCGAATCTATAGATCGAAGGATACACCGTATCAGCTTTACTAAAATATTTGGAAGAAAAGAGGAGGATTTACATGAACAATCTTTTGGTTTTGGGAACAAAAAATGTTCTTTTAGATCTTACTCATGCCGCCGGATTCCTGTCCTGCCGAGCCAACCAACGCCTCGAGGTTATCCTTCGTCGCTGTAGTATATTCCATTAGCACAGTGTTTTTATCGGATTCTTCAAGGTAAGGGGGGTAGCGAACCTTGTTTTGTCTCTTTAACGAGATTCGCTATCGCTTTGAACCTGTGTATATTATTAGTGATCGAATACCATAATATTGGGATAAGTGAGATGAGAATACTTTGGTTGCGCGCTGTCCCTGACAATCTCAAACAGCCAGCTCTCACTGGTAGTAATCACCGCACCCGCCTGCTGCATCCTCGCCAGCGCCGTCGGGATCTCCTGCGGATTACAACTCGACACGCCGTCCCGGATAATGTATACTTTATACCCGTGCTCCAATAGATCTAACGTGGTCTGCAGCACGCAGATGTGACTTTCGATACCCACCACGGTGACGGTTTTGATTTTCTCGTCTTCGAGCTTTTTCAGGATTTCCGGGATGCACATACTGAACAGGGTCTTGTCGACTTGGACAGCATCTTCAGGGAGTTGCGCGAGGATGTCCTTGATGGTGTCGCCGAGGGCACGTTTGTTTTGGGTGGTGACGTAGACAGGGACGGAGAGGATGGAGGCTGCGGTGAGGAGTTTGGAGGTCGTCGAGGCGACTGCGGAGAAGTTGTAGATTGCTTTTTGGAAGCGTTCTTGGAGGTCGCAGATGCTGGTTTACACATATTTACAAATATTTACATGTTAGTATTTGGTTTTTTTGGAAGAAGTACCGGTTGGGTAAACTGATTTTGAGGTCGTACAAGAGCGCCGGTCGGGCTAGACGGTTTCGAAGAAGAGTTAATTAGGGTATAGGCGACGGAAATATAGGCGTATACTAACCGATTCTGGGCTCGGTAGACATGTTGCGTTGGAGGTGTTGGAATTTGAACAGGTGCTGTTGGAGTGGCTGGTGCGGACGGAAGATAGCTCGATAGGGCCGATATTGCATGAGATGGTTGCGAGACGGAGGAATAGTCAGATAATTGAGCGGTATTCGGAGAAATATCCAACTTGGAGCGATAGTGGTTTTGGTGACCGACGGAGGTTGATTTCAAATGCGGACGGGAGCTCGAAAGCAGATATTCGGATCTGGGGAAGCTTGGGGTTGATCGCTTTCGGTAGCCTCCGTTTGTGCGCCGTGGCAGTTCTGTCTCGGGTGAATTCCGGATGCCCGCGATGCCACGATTACTAATTACATGCCGTCATTGCATTCATATACTATACGCATGGGATTTGTAGAGCTGAAATGCTAAATTTGGCTAGAAATAATGTTTTACTTTACAATAAAGAACCAATTGAATCAAGATCATGCCGTAGTCATGCTGTACATTTCTTCTTGCTCACAGAAACGGCGTATGATTTGTGAAATGAGCTGGGTAGTCGTGAACCATGAGAGAAACTTTAAATAACCAAGAGAAAACAATAAAGGAAAAGAAACTCATGCCCTGTGTGCTCGTGCTGTTATGCGGTATCGTTATGCGAGATTGTGCCGATAATAGTGTGCATTCTTAGAACATAATTATCAACCCTTCCTCTGTTCGATTAACAGCTTTCTGTTGATCATCTCAGGCTAATCTAGAATCTGGATTGTCTCTGCTGCGCTCGGTATAGTGTGTATCCAACGTACCCACCAACGAGTACACAGATCCACAAGACCAACTTGATGAAGAACCAACCCCATCCGCCACCCTCGGCCGAGTGTCGGTCATCGTAGCTAGGATAGCCATCCTTGCTGGCCTTCTTCTTACCCTTCTTGCCCGAGTCGGTGTTCGGGGCGGTTGGGCTGGTATACAGGTTTCGTGCCGCGATGGTGATGATGTCGTGGTTATCGGAGAGCTCACCGGTCTGGGCGCTGAAGCCGAGATAACCAACGGCAGGGAGGGTGACGTTTTGGACGTGGAAGCAGGTGGTCCAGGAATCCGGCTGCTTGTACTGGAGCTCGAGGGAGAGGAATTTCTCCTGGAAGTAGGTCACCTTGGCCTTAGAGGCCATGTTTGGTGCGCGGATTCCACGGGCCTGATAATGTCAATATTTAGCGCGCTTTCAGATGCGAGGGATAGAGATATTTGCACTCACCGAGCAGCCACCGAGTTCCTGCTCCTTCCCGTCGGTATCGTGATCGTAGTCGGTGTGCCCGTCTCCGAGCATGGCCATGACGTACGGGAAGATAACGCCGGGTCTGTTGTTCTTGTAGGTGTCGAAGAAGATGCCGAGGCCGTCAAACTTATTCACGGAACCGAACACAGGGCCGGCAGTCGCGCGGTCCTTGGTGACCCAGAAGGCGAAGCCGTCGCCGTGCAAGTGACCGTCGCCATGTATGCGGAATTCGAACTCGATTTCCCAGTTCGTGGCAGTCAATGGGAGACGGGACCACAGCCAGCCTGTTTGATGTTGACGGTCAGACGTCATACGGATGTACCTGGAAACGGAAAAACACCGTGTAAGCTAAGGGTGCACAGCTCGGCGGGGCAGCAAGGTAGCAGAGTTGCCAATTGAGGGGGTTCGTACTGGTCAGCGCGGACTGTTGTATCGCGAGATATGGTCAGCGAATTTTTATATACTACATTTTTACGATATCTGCAGTAGGGGAAGCGCAGCTGGTGACGACATACTAATTGTGGTCCCGCCAAAGTCGAACCATCGAGATTGCAAGTCGGAATCTAGGTACGGCTGGTAGAGCGAGTGGGTTCTCAGCGGGACGGTCTTGTAGCCGTCGTGCTCGTCGGCGCTGGCCTGGCCATTGAAGGCGAGGGAGCAGAGAGCGGCGACCGCGCACAGGCTGCGGCACAAGCTCTTCAGCATCTTTCCTTTGGGTTTAGATACGACCCTCGATAGTACAATTACAGTATGATACAACCACGCACAAGAAAACAAAGAAACGCAGCTTTCAGGCGAGTCGGAATTGGCAGAGGAAGAGGGAGGAGGAGAGGGAGGAGGAGAGGGAGACGGGAATTGAGGATTTGTGGTGGGAAGGGATCGAAGCTCGTGATGCTGCTACACATTAAATCGCAGGTGCGGGTTGCATGCCACTGTGGCAGCTTCCGTCCGGGGCCGCCACCGTGCTCCCCGGAGCGCGTCCCCGGGGAACCACGCGCGTCACGGGCCTCCCCCCGGGTCGCTGAGACAGGCGAGGATCATGATGCGTTCAGCAACGCGGCGGCGAATCGCAGTGCCTCCATTTGTGATGGACCGACCCCCGACGACCTGTCTTGTCTCCAACCACCTCCCTCCTTCGACCGAGTCCTCCTTGTCAGACGATACTAATACCCAGCATCATCGCATCGCTCCCCTGTCCCTTCTTCCCTCTGCAATCCCGTATACGCTATCACGCTCTCTATCGACGAGAAGTAACGTCTTCATCCGTATATCTGATCGCTGCCTGTTGTGCGAGGCTACCACCACCTGACCCACCTCGTATCGGGACTAGTACCAAGCAATCCGTGGCTGACCATCTCGCACTTCGGAAGTTACATTCCTCTGCTGCTTACTCTCTAGTTTCCGTCCGCCCACGTCGTCCGCCGCAATCTCTTATCTATCCGCTCTTACTTTCTTCTCTTCTCTTCCCTCTTCATGACATCATCATAGCACTCGTCCTATCTTCCTCTTCCATTTTCATTTTTCTTCCTCGGGAGGCGTCGAGTCGAAGGGAGTTTGAGCACTCAGCTACGATAAATCATTATGGAGGAACCAGACACCAGAGCGTGGCTCCTCACAGCTTGCTCTGCTCTAGCTTGCTGTGCCGGTGCTTCCGTTGTCTTGATCGACCTGCTGCCATGGAAGCACTTTAGCATCCGGTCTAATCCCAGCTTTCTGGCGGCCTGTCTATCCCTCAGTTTTTCCGTAGGTTCCCGGTACCGTTCCCATTTTCTACTCTCCAGTAACGCTAACACACTTGGAATCCCAGGTCCTTATGTTCAGCAGCGCGCGTCTATTTGGTGAATCTATCGCATATCTCGAGCGAGGATACGGCAAAAACCCCTACTATATAATTATAGCCTCGTTCTCCGCTGGTTTCCTTATTTGCTACTATCTCTTCAAGTTCCTGCACCATTTTATACCCCATCGAACCGTTAATTGCGACGATGACAGCGAAGATGATGATGAAGTGCCGCATGAGAACGGATATGGTAGCGGTAGTAGCGGAGCGACCCTCCTCGACGAAACCGAGGCGAATATTGGAATTAGCAATGGAAAAGGTTTGTGACATAATCTTATCGATAAACATGTTGGATTCGCAACAAACTAACTCTTCGCTTCTATTCTAGTCATATCTGATGAGGAAACGGCGTTACTATCCAACGGACACGGTTCGCGGCACAGACCCACGTTTGCAAAACGCCTTTCGGATACAGTTGGAAAGATGATCACAAGACGATGCACTGAAGATGGTCGCTGTCTCGGATTCATCACCTGCCCTTGTGGAGGTAAATGCGTCCACCCGAAGGGTGGAGAAAATGGGCCTCTACATTCGTGCCTCCCGGGTCATTGCGAAAGATCGGTCTCTGGACATGGCCAATGTTCTGGCGAATGCCATTCTAATACCAACATACCCTCGCGGCAAGTTAGAGATATCCCGATATTGGAGGACGAGGAGCACGACCACAACCACGACGGACACGAGCACGGAAACTACGATCACCATCACAATCATAGGCACGATCACGGAGACATCGAAAGCTCGACCCATGATGACGACCACAGCCATGCCCACAAGCATTCTCACCATCACCATGTCGCCAACAACGCATTCGTCGGTATCGGGTTCCAGACTAGTCTTGCAATCGCTCTTGTAAGCACAGAATGCAGTTCACCTGGATTGATTTGAAACTGACTAAAGCTTATTTTATAGCATCGATGTCCTGATGGTTTCATCACCTTTGTAACAAATCATGCCGACAAAAATCTTGGATTCACAATATTTTTGTCATTATTCATTCACAGCGCTGTCGATGGATTTACAATGTGCTTGCCTTTATACCTTGCATTACAGTCAGGTTGGAAGGCGGTGGGTATCACTTTTCTCATCGGCGGCTTGGCTCAGCCTTTAGGCGGTCTGTTCGCGTATATATGGTTAAGTGTCGCAGATGCACCTAGCGAGACAGTATATGGGATCATTTTCAGTTTCACAGGTACGCCTTTCCTCCATCTTCATGGACTGGTATCAATATCTAACCTCTCTTTAATCTATAGCCGGGTTAATGTCCGTAGTTGCTGTTCAGTTGTTACGACAGATCCCTTCGGATCATAAGCATCCGGATCTGCCATATATATCCATGCTCGCAGGAGTCGTGCTGATGTGCCTCTCTTTAGCGTTGACGAGTTCTTCCTAGCGGTTCTTTCCTTTATTTTCCTCTTCAAATGATACTCGACTCTGTTTCGTTTACTATTCTTATTACTTTAGGCAGACTGAGGCTTGATACTTAGGTACATACTCTTGAGCGTTTGAAAAATTTCACTAACTACAAAAACACGGCGTTCTATTGTTATTTCTCTTCGGTTGGCCGGCAACTTTTGGTATTATTTTTGTTTCTTGGGGGTACGAGTATATACACTACTAGATTGGTGCAAAAGTACCTTGTCTTGGTATGGAGTTTTCTTGGAACCATGGCTTCTTCTTCTCCTTGATGACATGTACGATCGTATGCGAGAATATACATACATCATTTTGGTAAAAGGCGAAATCCTATGAGCACTATCCTTTCGGCTGCCGAATTTTGGAACTCGAGACCAATTAATAAAAGCGTCGTAAAGTGCTGCTCCCTAATATATATTCCCGGCTTCGTCTAGTAGGAAGTAGTCTCGCTTTATCAGATAAGATATAATTTTAAGGGAAACCGGCTTTTTACATTCTCAAAAACTTGTAAAGCACGGTCTCTTTCAAAAAGTGGCATCATGATAGAGGTCTAGTTTATATATAAATCTTCAGACATTGAGACGAACGTGGTGAGCTTTTACAATTTCATAAAGTAGTAACGAGAACGAGACAGGAGGGGTTTTAAAGGCGCAACATAAAGGATGGCTAAATTTTTCTGGATTAGTAAACCTTAGGTATATGCGTAGCTTCTTTGGATGCGTTCATTCTATGCAACTAAGCTTGTGGACTACTATGAAAATCCCGTAGCTATTTTCAATCAATATTGCAATCCTTAGCACCCTTTCAATCGCTGTAAATATATTCCGTTTCTGTGCGCGTGCAATTGAGATATCCAGGCTGACTTAGCATCAGTCGTAACGTAGATCACAATTTCTAGAATTTCTTCAACTTATTGTTCTCGCATTGAAAGTGACCTACAGGACTGGAAGTAGACCTATACGTAGGCACATGCGTAGGGCAATACCAGAGCGTATTCAGAAATGATACAACTACTCTGCCAGAGCAATCTACAAGATATTCGAAAAGGGGTGTACACCTCTGCTTCGCGGAAGCTAAGAATGGGGCTGGTTTACAAAAAATACCTGCACATAATTTGAAATACGGTTCGATCCGGAGGGGACTTGTCTCGACCATCGACCAAGGGATTATACTGATGATAGTAAGGATATATCATTAAAGGACCACGGACGAATCGAATCTCGAGAATACCAAACGCTAAGATGCTTAGTTAATCGCCTATTTCACTTTACACAAGAGTATATATCTGCACGAGAAATAAATGGATGAAGACAATTCTTAAGGTACGGGTCACGCTACGGCACGCGGATATCAGCGCCGTATATATCTAGGGTTCCAGGATTCTTTTGCAAATGTTGACTTTGCGAGTCGACATTGGCTTGCGCAGGGAGAGCCCGAACAGTATTAAGCAAATCAGGATGCCAATATATCAATACACTGTGGGATCAATTTGAATATACCGTGACAAGACTCTTTTGGAATCATGCTGAAAACTTGTTAGGAGGATTGAAACTTCCACATGCATAAGGTGTTACATCTGCGAGGTTGTTTTCGCCGGCAACTCAGATGGTAGCTCTGTCCGTTATTTCTCCAGCTGCGGTCGCATTCGGGATAGATCAGCTAACTGAGCGAGGGCGTCTCGCTAACTAACAAAAAAAAGAAGAGCTGCATGGCGCATAAACAAATGCCGAATAGCCGTCGCTGTTGATTTGAATCTTCGTCCTTCAATATACTGCATACTATCATGCAGCTGAATTAGAAGCGGCATGATATTGGCCTGGACCTCGATCTTTCGTCCAATTTAAGACCTGCGACCCACCATTTCGCATATCAGAATAGCTGAGCTGAAGATATATCGTATAGCTGTACCTCCCTTAGCAGTGGCTTCTCGAATTTTGGAATCTGCGGGGCCAAAAGGCTGGATGGAATTAAAGAGGCGATATGCGCACGTGCACGCATGCTTGGAAATAAAATCCGGAGGTGCGTTCTGGTATCAAAGCGAAGGTGCGTTGCATTGCATAGCATATATATATTCGATAGGTCGCGAAACATCAGCCCCAGTTCGCGGTCCTGAGACCGCCACGGCGCCAATATGATATCGACGAAAATACCGGTACATGTACCAGTACGTCTATCTGTGATCACGAACAAAGTTCGAATGAACTAACTGCATCCACAAGCTAGAGAATCGGGCGAATGGTTTGGGAGGGTATCGCAGTCGGATACGAGAATTGGCCAATTGCCAAGACCTGACTGTGTTACCTGATCAATGAAATCTAGGTCTTGCTTCATAACTAGCTTCTGACAATTTTCAACTAATAGTATTTAATTGGGTTTTTTGATACATTAGATGAGGAAATAGACGCATAGCCCTGAATCACATATTGATCTTGGCCAGAGACGGACGACGACGGCTCAAGATTACAGTGGCTACTTTGATCGATTTTATTCATTTAGATAAATTAGTATTTATAAAATACAGATAGGAAGAGGGACAGAATAAGCTTCAGGCATACCATCTCCTAGAAATTTAGTTACGTGATATCGGTATACCGGTACTAGAACGCATTTTTTTCTTTAACCACGACCCCAAATGACACCCAGTTGAGTAATCTGTGTAGCCGAGTATTCCCCATAAAATCCTCTGACTGTCCAAATTGCCTTACCTATTGTTGGGGCTGATTCTACCATACAAGTCGTGTCAATCAATCCTTCCTCCCCCTCACCTAGATACCGGAAGGTCGACACATCAAAAATCCAGTCCGGTGTGCGACCTGCTGAATCGCCTTTTACAAATTCAACACTGGTAACATATGTCATGGAATCAGTTGGAAGTCTAGCGGCACTGATCTTGGTAGATATGAATGGCGCTTTAGTATCGCACTTCCAAACTCTGGTGTTCTCTGTGTAATGACCGTGTATAAGTTCTGTGCCATCCAAATATATCACTTGGATGCCTGTCAACTTTCGGTTTGAGGCAGCGAACCCGAGACTTTTGATTTTCCAGGTCGTGTCTATCTCTTCCAATGCGTTGAATGTTTCAGTCGTCTCATTCTTCGGTATGGGTCCTGTTACAAGAACATCACCCATAAGAAACTTCCCTAGAATCTGTGGGGTTGTTTGCGTAATTAAGTCGATTTTCTTCTTTTGCAAAGGTGATTGACACAAGAAGTCTTTTGCCAGCGGCATTCTTGGTGCACCAGTGGGTACGGGAACGAAACCGTCCTTGCCCCATATGACCCCAAGGTTAAGTAATCCTTTGTCCACTTGGTGGCAAAAGAAACCACGAAGAGACCAATTACCTCCTCCCTTCTTGTACCACGAGAAAGACCGAGTCTCCATTTTCGTGGGTTTCTGGGGTATTTCATCTTGTTTATGCGTGGTGTCTTCCCCAGAGTTAGGCCCGGTTTTGACCTCTTTGGTTTCTTTGGCCTCTTTGGCGTCGCCAAATGCACCTTCCTTCAATGGCATACTGGAGCTCAAAAATTTGCAATTAGATGTGCATAGCTCTATACCAAAAATCTCGACCTTGCCATTTTCACTTCTTGATGTCTCAATCGTCACTTGAGTAATATATTCAGAGCCATCCTTCTCCAAATGAATCTCTTGTGGTGCTGTTCCAGAACATACACCAAAATCAATGCTTTGGCCATTGGAATACTGCATTCTGATACCTACCAAATGTTGTAGCAGCGCATGAGTCCATACTCCAATACTTGTAGGTCTGTACGTAGGATCTAGCTGCTGTAGAGCGTCAACCAATTTTGGCTTGTCCCCAATATCTTTGACAGGCCCTGAAATGCCTTCCATGCGATAACCATCTGCCTTATACTCGTTCTTCTTGATGGAAATCTGCAGGTCTCCTGGAAGATCTGTGAAAGGATACGTGAAATCGAAAAGCGGTGTCTTTGTGTGATCTCCTTGATCGGGTGCACAATAGCCAAGTAGAATGGCAGCATTTGGATCTTTGATGCCCATTTTCGCGTTTTCGGGTGTCAGTGAACGAACAACCTACGCACACTATTAGCTATATATAGTAATAGCGTAGCAATTTCAGAAGTTGTTTAAATAGTAAAGCTTACTGGTAACAATTGTTTAAAAACTAAAGGGTTCAAGAAGTAATCATCTCGTCTGGTGTCGGTTGCAATGCCTGGGTCTTTGGCAACTAGGCCGACTTCGTTTACAATTTTTGACATCTCAAACCGACAGGCCCGTCGAGCCTGAATAAGACCGACAAAGCTATCTTTGAAAACAGTATATGGAATCACGTCTTTCTTGTCTTCGGTTTTGGCTGTATATTGATTAGACACAGGTACAGCCGGAACTTGCACAAGCTCTTTTGTACTTTTCTCCGCCGATGCGTCATCTGCTGCTTTTTGCTCAGGTGCCGTCTCATTCGTTGGCGGGGTATCTACGTCTTCTATCGCCTTTCCTGTTCCTGACGATTGAGCTTTAAGTTTTTTGACTTCAGCTTTAGCGGTAGCTAATTCTGATTCAAGCAGTTTCTGCTTTCTCGACTCTATGAGACGCCGATCGGTCTCATCTTGTGACATGACTTTGATGACTGCTTGTGCATAGATCTCTTCTGAAGGGCGCCCTAGCTCAATGCTAGCTTGTCCAGATTCCAGTGCATCCGTGGCCTGTGAAATTTGCTTCCACATAGACTTATAATCCATGAACGCATCTAGCAATGCGTTCGTGTATAAACCTGCATTCTCATATTGTAGGGGTGAGTATTTGTATCCATGACTATGGAAGCTCGAAAGGGCTGTATATTTCGTTAGTACAGCGTAGGTTCGCTGAGGCGTAATTGCGACGAGTTCCGGAAACGCAGCAGCAGCTTGTTTGAGAGTACCAATCGACCAATCTACCATTGGGTCTTTAATGGAACCACCACCACTCCAATTGACCGTGATGGTAGTTTCTGTTTCTTGGCTGACAGTGGATTTCTCGAGGTCTACGTTGGCGCTGATTTTACCTGAAAGACTCGGCGTGGTAAGCTGAGCTTCAAGAGCAGCTTTAATCTTAGATATATTGGATTTATCTAAAACTGTAGCGGGGTTAATTATAGTTTGTAGAAGCTTTTGGGACATTAAAATGAGTATATACCTTTAACAGAGATTACAGCATTCATCTCACCGCCTTCTTCCCAACCAGATATGAAACAATCCTATATCTCTCTCTATGTTAGCATATATATATTATTATGTTGACTTAGCAAATATATTTGCAACTTTGACTTACGCCATATACTTCAGGAAATTCCGATGCGTCTACACCGGAGTTTTTATTGAACTGGGTGTACTCTGGCGGTTTCAAAATTTGATTTGTAACTTTAACTTGTAAGAGGAAGTTTATATCGCTTGCTTTGAACTTATCACTGTCCAAGTAGGAGCCATTTGCCTTGCCTCCTATCTGAGAAGTCTGAATAGAGAGAGATCCAGAAATGTTCATCGAGTCTGAGCAAGAGAGTGTCAGCTTTAATGATGCTTCTTTAGTTCCATGTGATAATTTACCCACCTGTGACATCGCTCAGTTTATCCACAAATTTAGAAGTATATGTGACGATCTGCGGCTTCACCCAAGGCAAAACAGACAAAGCTTCGCCAGCCTGGTAATTGAAGTTTCCTTTCACAACATCCTTTTTCCTCGCACCAGAAGACTTTCTTACTGCTGGCTCGCTCCCTGCTCCAGAATCAGCTGTCTGTGCAGCTGGATCCCCAGCAGTATCTTCAACCTCCTTGCCTTCAGCTTTTGCTTTCTTTTTTTCTTGCTCTTTCTGCAACCGCGCATTTTCAGCAGCATATTCCCGATCTAATTTTGCTTGACGAATTCTAGACTCTTTCTCGAAGTGGTTAAGTTCTTCGTATGCTTCTGGTTCACTGTCTTCAGCAGCCTCTTTCGAGTCCTGTTTAGCGAACCCAACAATGATGGCTTCAGAGCGCTGTACTTCAGGCTTCCAATTTGGATCAATTGAGACGGCGTCGTTAATACAAATTTGCTGTGTATAGGAGTTGAAGCCTTGACCAAGGCGCATAGCGCTGTTGTATGGTGCAAGTAATTGAGCCATGATAGTTGACCGCTAACCTCAAGATTAAAATCCGACCTGTTAACAGAAAGAAGAGAAACAAAACCAAGTGTATCTGAATTCACGAAGTCATAGTTCGAGGACAAGTAAAGCTAGTAGCTCTTTATCCCCGCGTTTTGAAATCATAATATCAATTTATTGATCTAGACGCCAATGATGGACAAGAGATTACTCTATTGTGATAGTGGCTGCATAAGGGGCCATGGGCCGCTTCCACTTCGAATGCACGAAGATATGTACCGGTACATCTATATCTTCGTGTTTGAGCTGAGCTGATGGTGGAAATCCTAGAGCCTGGTATCAGCCATGGCTGGCGGATATTATAATGCCAGCTGCTTGAGTGATAAGCTGAAAAAACCCACAATCACCGTTCAACACTCGCAACATGGCTCTAGACTTCCTAAATGAGGATACATACGACGATTTTGATCCAACAGTGCCATATCTCGAAAGATATACGGTCTACGCCCATCCTCTCTCCATTCCTTGGTCTCGCGAAGCCCGCATGCCGCTGACATGCTTCAATTCAGCTCAAATGTTATGGCAGAAGGGGCCATGGTTACCTTCCTGTCCATTTGACACAGAATCTTTACAATTGGTGGCTGTCTTGCCCGATGGCCAAGGGCGTATAGGTTCTTATGTGGAATCCGTTAGCACGAGCTCAAGCACGGTCAACGACCATCTGAGTGCCTCAGTAGGCATCACAATTGGATATCCATTTCTAAACGCTGGGGTGGAAGTTGACTACGACCGGAGTGTGCTCGAAAATAAAAATGTAACGTCTTCCCTCCCCGCCATCCGCTAAATGCCTCCTAGTTGAGAACTAATGTTTGGTGCATGCGCATGTGGGGCGCGCGGATCGGAATATGCATGCAGGGTACAAGAATGTCACGAGTTGCCTCCTGCCGAGTAGGTCGCATAATCATCAACAGAACACCAAGTTTCAGCCGCAAAGCCATTCAACTTCTCAACCATCACGACGGAGGAGCTCGTTTTCGAGCAGAGTATGGCGATTACTATGTTTACGGGTATGAAGTCGGTGCGGATGCTGGGGCGAGTCTTTGTGCCCAATCTAGTTCAAAGGACGTGGACCAGGTTATCAAAATACGTGTGAAGGCCAAGGTTCTATTCTTCGAGGCAGTGTCTCCGGATGTTGTTATCACAGACCATGAATCTACTTCATATGCGTCCTTGATTTTTACCGGTTACTCAACAATGGATATTGAATCAAAAAAACTAGCGTATCCACACGCGGGGGCACACGATGAGCTATTGATTCAGCAAACGGCGACACAATATATGAAAAAGATGAATAATTTGCATGCGGATGTCATGAGCAAATTGAAAAAATTCAAACTTGTGAATGAAGGGCCGGTTTCTCCCACGGTTTGTGCGGATCTTTGCAAAGATGGGATTGCTGTGCGGCTTTTGCTCGCCCCCTTTGTGCGGCTGAACCAGTACCTTGCAGAAGTGTAGTCGAGGGTATTGGTAATCGATAGAGTGGAAAAGGGAACTTGCTCTAGAAAGAAGAAAGATAATAATGTGGATAGCTGCTGCAAGACGATTTTTGTGGAGTAGTGTGACCAGGCGATTTTGAGTATACAATTCTTCACCAAGCTGCTTGTGTAATATGGATGTTATCTTTCTCGCAAGCCGATAAAATGCAATGTCAGCCTAAACTCGCACAGTAGACCAGAAAGTAGCCTTTCAATTTTTTATTGTTTTTTTTTTTTTTTTTGCTTCACGTTTATATTTTGTTATAACTCATATTTTCAGAACCTTAAAATATAATCCTTTATATCAGCGACATGTCATCTAAACACGAATCTCCCAAATCCAGAGATGTGCACGGATTCAAGGATGTGCCCACATCAGGGCATTGGGTCGCCTTTATCACCGCTCCAACAACACGAATTTCGCTAGCATGGAGCGAATGGGGCGGATCAATCCGTCGCGGAATATATTATAATTGCTGTGCCTACTGGGGTATGCGCCTACCAAATCTTCGACCAGGACAGTTAATTACACAGGAAAATGAGGAGACTCTATCAACCTTCAGAGAACCGAAATGGATTTCTGGAAATCAGCTATCCGTCGTACTAGGTAGTGTTGCTCTTGAGAAAATAGCTAATTGAAATCAATTGACACCTAAATGTTAACTATACAGGAGAAACACAATTATTCATCGCCGCTGAATATATTGATAGCGAATACCGGGATGGCCCTTTAGCGGCATATCACATTAAAGATCTAGTTAGGTGGAATGAAACTCAGGGTTAGTAACTGCCACTCCAATTGATCTAATATACAGCTTAAAGCGAGTTTTGACACTGTCAAGGACCTTTATGGATCACTATGCAGCTCAACAACGTCTTTCAATATGGCCAAAACAATGGAATAGACAAAAGCGGTAAGGTGAATCGCTGGATAGTATATCATCCTCCTATCTCAAGGATGATTGAACCACCACGAATTTTCCAGGTATGCGCTTTGCTATCTCAAAGTTTCCCTTGCAGTTATTGCTGACTATTTGCAAAGCATCGTTTCACTGGAACTTTGAAAACCGATCTTGTTCAAGCTGCTGTGCGTGATATGCACCTTGCGGTCGAAACTGACGGTGGTACAAAACTGGCTGCTCAGGTTACCGGCAAAATCCTAAGCCAGATGCTGCAAATCGTAAGAAATGGAGTTGGGCATTGGCTTCACACCTTTCTCGAAACCCAAGGTATCAACAGCATCATTAGAGTCAAGATAAAGGACCTGGAGCCCCAGGGTTTGAAAGAAACTGTGCATTATAAAACAGTCATCCAGGAAATCCAGTACTGGGAGAAAGATCAAGCGGAAATAGAAGAGAAAGAGATTAATCAAAAGATGGAGAGTGAAATGAAGGCTCTCGATAACTATGAGAAAGCGTTGCAAGATATCGGAAAATCTCAAGCCGCGCAGCAGAAATCCAAGTCCTCTCTGCCCAGTATAACGGGTGTTAAAAAGGAAGAGAGATCTCCAAGCCCACAACAGGACATATTGGAATTTGACAAGAAAATTGAGCTCATAGATGCAGACCTAAAAACTTATGGCCCAAATTTCCAAAACAAGCCAAAAACGCCCACGAACTACAAAATCAGAGGTACTAAAGTGGTCCTAAAAAGCAAGTTCCCTTCAGATATGACTGATACACAAAAAAAAGATCTAGTAAAGTATAACGCAGGCCGTTGAGGCAGCGCAACCCGCTGTAGATAATTTTCAATCGCATACTTTATTACTGAATGGAGGAAGCCGATTGTAGCTCTTTGTCTTATATAATCAAATTGGAAATGATAACATTATATAAGTAGTTAAATCGTTGGCGGCCCCTAACGCTCTCGTACTCACACAAGAGACTCCAAAAACGTCTTTGAAACTTGCTTGAGTGACAATATTGCTTCTGGTGTCTTTAAACTAGTTAACTCTTAAGATAGTCCATTTGGATAGATCATCTTCTGTGCTATCCACACAATCGATTTCATTACTGTAAATTATAATAAGTCAGCACGGAGGTAAGGTAAGAAAAACACATCGGCATTATTGGAAAAAAATACTCACTTGCTGCCTTCTAGATGATCTCTCCTAAGTTTCATCATCTTGTTGTTTCCAACACATCTTATCCTATTAGCATCTAAAGTCAGCATTGGATGAATCAAACGAGATGAACTTGAGCTAACACCAATATTCTAAACTAATGTAGCTACTCATGATCGTACTGGAAAAGTCCATTGTTATTGACCGTGATTTGCCATTTTTGATAATCCGACCCTGACTTTTCCTTCATCCTTAGTGGTTCTGAATCGCTTGTATATTCGATATATTTATCGTGCAGGACACTCCTAATCCACCATGGGCCTGACTGTGAGTTGCTGTCGCACGCTGTGATTTTAAGATATTGGTGGTCGTTCCCCATATGCATTGGCCAACCAGCGCACCTTGTCCAGTTATCTAGGATATGTAACAAGATCAGTATTACAAATGCTCGCTGCCTAACTTGTGAGTGATTTCCGTGCGATTCTTGAGCATAGAAGTGGGGATACCTTTGCCGATGTCAATAGCGCAACGGGTTTTAAAGTTCACAATCATCAGCCTTTCATCGCGTAATCCCCAGTGAATTGTTTTTAACTCCTTTTTCGCGTTTTCTAACTATTGATGTCGTTAATTAATGAAATCATATTGGAGCGAGTTTATATAATTATAGGTTCGTTACCTCGACAGTAAGCTTTCTATTATTCTCTGTTTGGGTTGATAATTGGCTTTCGAGGTTCGATTTTGTGGATAGGGTGCTCTTCGCCGTCGCCAGCTCAGTTGTTGCCGTCCGTAGCTTTTCCTCCAACGTGGAGTTGGTAGTTTGCAGCTCGGATTTAGACTGCTTGAGATTTTCTTTCTCCGAATTCAGAGTGACAACTTGTAAATTGACGGCTCGCAATTCCTTTTGTAAATCTTTTTGCGAATCTTTTTGCAAGGCGGCTTCATCTTTTGCGTCTTGCAATTCTTTCATGAGCTGTTTCAATTTGTTCTGACGCTCTTCTTCAAGCCGCTCAGCTTCGCTCTTCTTACTTTTTTCCTGTGCTGCAAGTCTTTCGAGCTCGCGTTGTCGATCTTCACGTTCACGCACATTGGAGGCTTCTTCTTTGAATAAGTACCCTGAGATCTTTCGGTTGGAATCGTGAGACTGAATTGCGGCCATGATTCTCTATGTATGCCATTTATTAAATTTACGGAAAGTCTTCTTGATTTGTATCGTGCCACTTCGTGGTATGTGTAGGCACGAATGCGTCAATATTATTGACTACTTACAATTTACAATGTACTGCGTCTTGAAAGACACTTTTGGGCCTAATAGGAAAGAGAATGCTAGGAAGAAACCGAGGTCCCTGCTTTAAGGCGATTAAAATATAAATGGTCGGGAAATCTCTTGAACTGGAGGGAGTTTATTCGGTTCCATTTTTGATTTTGAAGTGCCGTTGACGCCCTTTAAATACATTTTAAGAGGAATACATTTTCAAGTGTTTTTGCTGTGGGAGCACAATGGCCCATAACAAGCGAATACTTAGATATTCAGCTGCGGGCGGAAACGAGCAATAGCATGACCGCCCGGTTGGGGTTGGTGCAAAAGAAAAGCGCCCTCAAAAGTGGGACCAAGTCGATTTTAGTCTTGTGCTCTTCCCAAGCGTGCATGCATGCATAGAAGCCAGAGAATTTCATTTGTACCTTTGCCTCTCGTGCTTAGGACCCAGTGCACCATATACATCCGAACCAGACGCTGGAGTACAGCCGCAGAGTCAGTTTTGGGCGTGTTGCAATCAGAACTCGTTTTGTCCCTTCAGATGAATGTCCCAAACTAGGAGAAAGACAGTGTCTATACGCCCAGTGCTACTTATTTACCGGAAAGGCTTTTACTGAAAATTAGGGCAAACTTTGCTCACACTGACAGATCCCAGGCGGATGCTTGCCTATCTTAGCTTCGCTATTGCGCAATCTGCAACAGCTGCTTGCTCGCACAGCACTGGATTGTGCCTGCTCAAAACAACCAGCTGACTCAAAATTTATGGTTGCACAAGAAGGCTCCGCAACCTCAACGAGAAACTAGATGCTTTTAACATCCAATTAGCGTCAATGCTCTAGGTTTTATTTGCGGGTTTTATTCGCTACCATTGACCTTCTGGTCTTTAAAGTTTTGCTGATAGATTCTTCAGTTTGAAATGCGACGGTCGCGGTTTCTGAAGGCATAACATGAGTCTAGAATCCTCCAAATTTGACTATCCCAGCTACCGTGACCACATTAATATTGCCGCTGCCGCTGCTATTTAGTCTTTAGATTTTTAGAGGGGGCGCGGGTCTCTTTCTCCGTCATCGCAGCTGAATTTCGAATATTTCTCCACAGACTAGAGCCTTCAGCAGTATTTTACTTCTTCTTTTTCGACTCCACAGTCTTGGCTTATATTCTCTGTGTCCACGTTTTCATCTTGATTTTAGTATGTTGATACCAAAATATTATAGTCATGTTGACCCCGCTGTGGGGCTTGATCCAGGTATGTATACTAAGTTACGTGGAGAATAATTGGCAATCAAGATGGCCCAGCAGCCCAACTTCAGCCTTCTCGCCTCTCTCAAATTTCTTTCCAGCCGATTGTGGAGGATGATCAAGAGTCCTGCTAAGACTATTAAGGCACGATGAAAGGGACCCCGCTGATACATCAAACGGGATATTGGTGTAAAAATCGACAGGCGAGTTGTTATAGGTCCAAATCATCTTGTTGCTAACATATAAAATGCAATAGTGGACACTAGAACCTCACGGTGACCACTGGCTAGATCGATTCATCGAAAGAAGACGCTATTTAGCACAAATTGAACGATTCGAGAACATTAAGGACCGCACTAGAACCGTCAGTAGCTCCGAACTTGCCGACTGAAATATCTGCAGGGAACATCAAGTACATGTACAGGGTGCTTACACATGAAGGATCTGATCAAATCCGAGTTTGTGTTTAAATTTCTGGTACTAATTTTATTTCATGCTATAGGATGTTTGTATGCAATTGGCGTCAGCCAATTATTTCGAAATGGCCAGGGCGAACTCTACTAATGGCACACACATTAGACTCAAAGAGGTTTCGAGAGGCGATATCATGTATCAGATGTTGGATGTTAAGAACGCAAGGTTATATTTCTCGATTATTTTCTTCAATAGCAACTGGAAGATTGCTAATGGAACCCCTAAAAATGTCTTAGTATAATGTGAGCGAGCCTATTACAAGATCTCCGCAGAATATGGTTATATTTTGTAACAATAATATTATCTGGCCAGCAGTCATTTTATCATATTATACAAGTACACTTTATCCGTTTATTACCCGTTACGGCCCTGAACCCAGATTCGGCACAAAATAAACATCTCTGAAGGCCACACAGTTAAACCCCTTTTTGGAATGCGCTTGTGGTGGATCTCAAATCGAGAGTGCGTAACCGAGCTGCAGCTCAACCTCAACCCGCACCCGCCTCCCAAGCAACGCAGCCTCTAATTCTAATTATAACGACCGCTCCTTCACGCACTTTTGTTGGCCCTTCGTAACCTCTCCTTTTTAATTATTTTAATTATCATATATATATTCGCTGCTCCTGTTTAATCTTTTCGTACTTGCGATGTTCCTGTGATTTCAGCGTCTTTGGCATAACTCTCGGCCGGGCTTCCTGCATGGCGTCCTCGTCGGCTCCTGCGGCTCCTGCTACCCCTTCCTCGATATCGATACCCACCATGCCGGACTCCGAATCCGACGAGGATTCATACATCACCCCGTTCTTCCCCCGCTACCTCTTCCCGGGCGAAGACTACGCCCTCGATGGCATCGCCATCCGCGCCCAACTCCTCGGCCTCACGAGTGGCCTCTCGCTCTCCGCTGCTGTGGCACTGTACCTCCACAACAGCGCCTACCACCTCCCGATATTCATCTTCATTTTGAGCGTCTTCCATTTTCTCGAGTTCTATATTACCGCGCGATATAACACACGCCGTGCAGATATTGGGAGTACGACCCCCCTCTTTACCGCCCATTCTATTACCAAAAATCTTTTATTCCCCTACTAGGGAACTATTTATCAAAAGCGTATTATATACTAATAAAGCATAACCCCCCACCAGGTTTCCTATTCCGCAACGGCAAAGCATACAACATCGCCCACACCTTTGCAGCAACCGAATACGTCGTCGAATACTTCTTCGTCCCTGCAGTCGCTACCCCACCGATATACATCTTCGTCGCCGGCTTGCTCCTGGTAGCTCTCGGCCAGACTCTCCGTTCATTGGCAATGATCCATGCCGCGACGAGCTTCAACCATCATGTTGCGTATAGAAAAGAAGTAGACCACCGACTGGTTACCGACGGCGTGTTCAAGTATTTTCGACATCCTAGTTACCTGGGATTTTGGCTGTGGGGATTGGGCACGCAGGCAATGATGGGGAATCCCATCAGTTTTGTGGGGTATATGGTTGTGCTGTGGAAGTTTTTCCACAGGAGGATTGAGAGTACGTGTTGATTCCTTTTTTGGTCTTATACTATAGACACATGCTGACTTTTATGGTGATCTCTTTAGTTGAAGAAACGTATCTTGTACGCTTCTTTGGTAACAGGTATGTCGAGTACAGGGAAAGAACGCGAGTGTGGATACCCTTCATCCGGTGAATCGGATGTGTCATCCAAAAAAAATGCATATTTCATACTTCACACAAAGTACATATAATAAATAATAATGAATCTATGATACCATATCAATCCGCTACATTCGTACAAATCATACAAAATAACATGATATATTAAAATGCCAATCGCTAAAAACGTATGCCTCTCAAACGAAAATCTATTACTTGAGCACTTGAGTAACTACCCAGAAATGCCCAGTACTGTCTCCCGGCCACCCTCACTCCACCACGGGATCGCCAATTGTGACCTCCCAACATCTAACTCCCCACTAATAACATCCCAGAACCTTCCCCTCAAAATCTCCCGACTGTCGCCTCTCACTGTCGCCCCGACAATTCTCGCTGAAACTTCCAACCACCGCATCAATGCCGGTTCTTCCATAAACGGTAACGAATCCAGCAGGGCGAGCATGCATGCATCCCGCTCCGTAAACCCTTCTTGCTCAGCCTGACTTGCCGCTGGCGCTGCTCCATCGGGCGTCATATCTGCCTGCTGCTCCTGATTCGGTGGCCTCCATGCCGCCACAGGGGCTTTATCGTCTGCCATTTCAATCCTCGCACATAACATCTCAAGTATCACGTCCGGTAAATCGCGTTTAATCCCGCTCAACGGCGTCGGCGGACTTGTAAACTTGATGAGACTGGAGATCGCGAGACGGAATTGACGGGAACTGAGGAACTGTGGGTATGCGGCAAAAACAGATTCGATATATTCAGGGAGAATCTTGAAGCTGGTCTCGACAAGTTGCGGGCACCCGACCATTGCTAGCATTAAGGAGTGCGCAGATTCGAAAGGCTCTCGGAGGAGAGGGTTCACGGAGGGGTTTGCAAGGTACGGCGTAAGGGAGGGGGAGACGATGGAGGTGCAGAAGCGCGGGGTGCATGCTATGACAAGGTATTCGAGGGTGTTGAGGAAGTAGAGGTCTCGAAGGATTGTTGCTGGATGGGTAGGGATTGTGCCAGCTATCGGCTATGATTAGCAAAGGGTATTTTTTTCTAAATTTCAAGTTTAGAGGGTGGTATCTACTTTGTATTGGAGCCAATTGTCCGGCGAGGTTTTCCGCTTGGCCTGGGTTGGCCATCACCATGTCTATGCAGGCATGATAGACGAACTGGTAAGTACCAAAGGCGGCCGGGTTGGTGCGATGAGTGATGAAGAAGAAATCTCGAAGGATGCAGATAATTTGACCGGCAAACGAAGAGACTTCTGTTAAATGAAATATAGTTAGAATATATCTTCCACCAAGGTTTCAGAGAATCATACCATTATTCCGAGACATCTGGTGCGAGTGTAAAAGTGCTCTCACCACGCTCTCGAGAACTACCACAGCGCTAAAAAGCGAGGCCTTCAGAACATGCCAAAGCTGCGCCGTGTTTGTCTGAACAGGGTCATAGGAGATGACCGAATTATCAGGAAGTGTCGATAACTGTGTTTCTAGCCATATCGAAACTAAGCTCCGAGAATACGTAGCGAGCACGCTAATCACACCATTGATTGTCTCGGCGTCGGCAGATGAATCCATCGATATTGCAGCAAGCTTTGCGAGGCCTCCCATGTTCATGATAAACGGACGAGCAAGGAACTCTTTGAGGCTGAAAGGAGCGACCGCGGGCAACTTAATAGACTTGCCGGGAAGCGGGATGCCGCGATCGATCTGTCGGAGGAAGTCGCCAGTTTGATAGCCTTCCGAGGAGAGGAACATAGCAGGGAGAATAGCGCCAGTAAGTGCCTGTAGTTTGGAGCCTTAGCATATCTACTTTTTAACAGGGAACCGGGTGAGATAAGACTAACAGGATAGTTAATCAAATATTTCGAATCCTCAGTCAACACACGGTAGGTATTTGATATCGCCAGAACACACGAATGCGTTTCAATCCCGGATGTCAAGAATTCGAAATGGAAGTTGACAACTTCAAGGAGGTGAGCCTCGAGATTCGATCGTGTAGTGAAGGGTAGCCTAGCATCGTTGGCTTCGAACGCTGCGAGAACACCCCCAGATGCAAGCGCATGTTTCCAGCGGGGCACTCGGGAGTCGGCGCCATTGATAACTGCCTCTATCCAGTCGGTTAATGATATGGCACGGCTGGATTCACGAGCTCGCTCCTGTGTCGAGAGACGGAATATATCGAAGACGGCTTGGCAGGCGGGTAGGAGGTCGGGGCCATTCCAAAGTACCGGTGCTGCGAGCACCTGGGTGGTTAGAAGAGAAACATTGAGAGGGTTGGTAAGGCGTGAGAGTGTGACGGCGCTGTTGTTTACGATGGTGCTGTATATTGCTATGTTAGCGGGTTTCGAGTTGTAGCGGGTAGAAGGACAAACCGGATGTTGGTGTTTCGGCTGGCCGGTGCTTGGAGCGACTGCAGGACGGAGGTGAGGAGGTGGGCGCTGCCGTTGGAGTTCATTGTCGTCTGGTAGAGCGCTCCACCTGCGCACTAGTCGAAGAGTTTTGATATCAGGGAAGTGAAGAGAGAAGAGGATGCTGAGGCAACAACGCGAAGGGGTTGAGGCGAGTGAGGTTTCGGGTTCGGGTACACGCGCCCGCCATGTGAACGAGATTAAGCCGAAGTCCGCCAACAACAAATATAAGCTGGGTATCAAAAAGAATTAGGTCTATAGAAAATGCATTATATTGTACAGAAAATGTGGCCGTGAGAGCGAAATAATGTGGTAATCAAGCGCCTTCCTTCTTTTTCTTTTCTTCAGCTTCCCGCTTTCTCTGCAAATATCGCTCTTTTGCAGAATTGACATCGCCAGTTGTGGTTTTGCGCAGCTTGGCCTGTCGCTCGACCTCTGCCCGTTCAGCAGCTTCGTCCTTGGCAGCCTTTCTGCTTGCTTCCTCGAGCTGCTGCTCAATCATTCGGCTCTGCCGTTCTCTCATATCTCTCTTTGACTTGCTTGCATGATAATCATTTGAAGGTCGTGAATAGCTATCCCTCGATTGCCTACTCCTCGAGTCATCCTGTGTCCTGGTAGATGATGACGGAGCTTTGGGTTTGATGTTCAGTCCTGCACCCAGCAGCTGTCTTTTATCCACCACCTGCCCTTCATCATTCACATCTACCGAGCCGGCTGCTTTCTTGTTCAAATCCGCTGCGATCTCAGCAGCTGATTTGTCTTTCTTTGTATCCTGACCGGGCCCCGGCATCAAGAACGACGGCTCGTCCTTCTTCTCTGTAGCTTTGACAAGCTCCTCGTGCTGTGCCTCTGTAGTTTCTAGCATATTTTTATAGAAGCTACTGATCCCGCCGCCCTTTCTTTGCATCTCATCCTGCCTCCGCTTTTCCTCCTCTTCAAGTCTTCTCATTTCCTCCTGCTGCTGCTTGTACGCCCCGGTGACAAACTTTTCCTTATCCGCGAATTCTTCCCCCTCCGCTTCTCTCTCTCTTTGTAACGAACGTTCCTTCGCGAGGAGTCTATCCCGTTCGCGGACTTTGGCGGTGGCAAGGAGGTTCTCCATGTACTTTGGCTTTCGCTCTTCGACAGGGCCCTGAGTAGTAGCTTTGCGACGAGTCTCTGCAGCTTTCATACTATCCCAGGCATTGTCGTAGTCGTAGATTGAGGGATCCTCCTCGGCAGGTTCTTTTTCTTCTTTAGGTAGAGACGGCGGAGGGCGGTTTAAGGAGCCGGGTCCGGAGCGTTTAGAGGGTACGGAGGAGGAGGCTGGCTTCTGGAGGCCATATTGGGTGGGTGCCTGCTTGTTGAGGCTCTTGGTCGGGTCATCCCCGTCCGAGTCATCGTCGTCCGCGGGATCTCCAAAGATGGATGGTTTCGAGAATGCGGAGGGTTTGGCGAGGGGCCTTGTGGGCTTGGAGAGGCCCGGCTTGCCCTTGAAGCCGAAGGAGGTGCTCATTGTCGGTGGAGACGCGCGATGACGTTGTTTGGAGAGGGTGCCACCTCGCCCACCGCGTGTGTTGGGGGATCTGGTGCTCGACTGTGCGACGGCGCGCATCCCAACGCAGCAACGTCGGCTCCTCCAATCAGCCCGCGCGCACCTACGCAGCAGAGCGAGAACCGGATCACGCTCAGGTAGAGGACATGCAGGCGGATTCGGCTATCTGCTCGTTCCTCTGGCTCGTCTCCACGGATTCGAGTCGAAAAAGGGTTGTCAGATGTCAGCCAGACGCACACAGGCATAGTCCGTCCGGCCGGCGGCAGGTCCTAAGCTTCTGGCTGACCGGGTGCCCCGTTCGCGGTGGGGCCTGGCGGGGACCGGGCTAGCTCGCAGCCCAGCTTGGTTCCCAGCTAGCGCCCGATTGGCAGCTCTGCGAGACGACGGGAGACGAGACTGGTAGCTGCGTTCTGCGTTTAGTTATCGTTTCGTGGCCTGTCCGCGAGGCCCAAGTTGCAGTTTGATTGTGTCAACCGGCGTCGTTCGTTTTGGCTGAAAAGTGCATAAATAGCCCGACGATGTGCCCTTCACCCTCAGTCGCCATGGCCGCCCCATCGCCAGTCCCTCGCCCGTTCCTCTCGCGCCGTCGACGTCGTCATCGTGCCTCTTAGCGGTGGCCGTCTTTTATCTTACCGTTCCAATATAACATCTACGTGCTATCATCTCCTGTCGATGGGAGGGTTCTGTCGAGTGTAGCGGGGTCGGTTCCAGTAGCGCGGGGCACAATCACAGCATAGCTCCACCACCACCACCACCTTCCGCAACCCCATCGCCGTTTTGATCCTGCGACAACCTCCACCGCCAACGCTCCTTTTACCCTCTGCCCTCCGCGTCCACCTCCACTCCCACCTCCGGCCTTCGCCATGCCTACCACCCCGCAGATACCGGGCGTCAAGCTCGAGCACTCCGTCGCCATTAACATGCGCCGTGAAGTCGCCGAATTACTTGGCAAGCCGAACATTAGCTTCCCAGGTACCCCCCATCTTCACCGCCTTCCCTACACACGAAGCCAGCTCTAACGGAGACAAAACCCCAGGTGCGCAGCCGGTCAGCTTTGCCAAAAAGCACCTCGAAGAACTTCACCATGAAGAGTGCGTTTTCGTGACACTACCCCCGCTGTTTCACACGTTTCTAACCGTCCGTGCCTCTGGTAGCTACTACGTCTGCGAGAAGAGCGATGGAATAAGATGCCTGCTCTACTGTACCCACGGCGACACGGAGGAAATCGAAGCCTACTACCTCGTACGTTGGCCTACTCTACTTTTCCTTACAACCCCATCCTCCAACTCCCCAAATCTACTCTGTGTGCCAAACAAAAAGCATCCGTCGCCAACAAAACCTTGCTACCAATATAGATTGACCGGAAAAACGACTACTACTACGTCCAAGGCCTACACTACCCCAAGACCACAGATGATTGGTCCACTTTCCACACCGGTACTATTGCCGACGGCGAGCTGGTTATCGACGAAAAGAAAGACGGTAGAAAAGTTTTGAAGTTTTTAGTCTTTGACTGCCTGGTCCTAGATCACGAATCGCTCGTCGCAAGACCCTTGGATAAGAGACTAGGAGTACGTTATCTAGCACCACAGCGATGGGCGAGTTAGGTGCTAACTCTTATTGTAGTACTTTAGGGAGCATTTCTTCAAGCCGTACGAAGCGCTATGTAAAGCTTTTAGGGAGGAGATGCAGTATTTTCCCTTCTTGTAGGTGCTCTCTTGCCATCCCATGTCCCATGCGGAAGGCTAACACTCCGGCATACAGCCTACAATTCAAAAATATGGAACTTTCGTACGCCTTACCTAAAATGTTCGACCTGGTGCTTCCGAATCTTGAGCACGGAAACGATGGTCTGATCTTCACGGCCGTCAATGCTCAGTACAAATTTGGAACTGACGAGAAAATGTATGCCCACCCGATATAACGAATTTTCTGATCTCTCAGATTAACTTGCTATCCTATGAATTAGTCTTAAGTGGAAGCCGGCCGACGAAAACTCCATCGATTTCCGTATGAACCTCGAATTCCCACTCCTACCGAGGGAAGAGTGGGAGGACGACGAACCGCAACACGATTGGTACGCCATACCGAGCATCTTCCTCTCCGTTAATACCGGAGGTGGTGGTTATCAACGTTGGGCGGAGATGTACATCACAGAGGACGAGTGGAACGAATTGAAGAACATGGGGGTGGAGCTGGACGAACGGATTGTGGAGTGTGCGATGGATGACGAGAAAAGGTGGCGGTTTAAGCGGTTTAGGAATGATAAGAAGGACGGAAACCACATTAGTGTGGTCAATAGTGTTATGGAGAGTATCAAGGATGGTGTTACCAAGGAGGATTTGCTGAAAGTTGCGGGCAGCATCAGGGCGCAGTGGAAAGGAAGGCAGGCGAGAGTACAGGGCGGACGGTAGAGGCAACCGGGTTTCCTTGGCTAAATCCTTTTTTTCTTTGCGTGCTTGGATTTCGTAGGATTGATTTTTTCTGACTTGATATCACGTTGTGAAAGGCATTCATAGATGGTGGGACTGGTGTTAATTCTTCTCTTTTCGTTTCTCTTTCCTTTGATTCCCTTTGTTCCACCCCGATTCTGAACCTTGATTAGATGCGACGGCGAGGGTTTCTTTTTATCTATTTCCCATCCTGGAATTGATGGCAGCTACAAGACTTTGGGGGTTTCTATAACTTCTTCATTCTTGAAAGATATATATAAATTGTATCCATTTAAGAAACGTATCCAGTGATAAGCCATAAATATCAATATAAACACGGTCGTGCGAAAGAGGATGTTCAACCCATACCGCCCTATTTTAAACTGTCTCACCAGGTATCGAGGTACATACCTCTTTTATATCAATCTCTTCCCAGTCCGAGCTAGTTCAGTAGCACATAGTAGCCAGGGTCTGGATAGCCACCCAAGTGCAAGCTCACATGCTTTCGAATCAAAACTTCTGCGACAGCTTTGCATGCGCAGCAATGGATGCAGTCCAATAGCAACCACCAGATCGCACCAGCCAACCCTGCGAACGGTACCCCTAAAAATCCTGTGAGCCATGGTTTTGTTTTAGGGACCAGAAAAAACGTGTCTGGAAAAATTTTCGAATGGCATGTGAAAGCGCTGGTGTTTGTCGTGTTTTCGAGGCCTTCGGCATGCCGTGAAATTGGTGCACGTTTTCGGCAAGGCAGCCGAAAGAGAGCAAAAGAGAACGAGGACGTCATGCCAAACTCTCCGAGCTGGACGACCTGATAATACCGCCGCCGCCTCCCCTTCAGTCATCGTCGGTCCCGCTCTGGCACTCGTTCTCCTTTTAGTCCCGCTACCTCGCTGCTCAATTAACACTTCTTCTTCGGTGGATATATCGCATTTACAGCGGGCCAGGTCCAAGTCTCGAGCTTCGCTGCCAGACCAGCTGCAGTGGTGTAACATTTCCCAACACAATTCAACGTCGACAGCAGCCAGCAACTGCATACTCCGGCAATTCCCGCTACCGACTACTCCAACAGGATACGTACATACGTCTACCGGGCGTGTATAAACCTCAACAATCGACCATCTTCACCGAAAACCTACCCGCCAACCTGCGAGTCCGTACAATTCACCTTCCAAGAGCCTTTCACTGAGAAGGCGCTGCTCCAGCAATCGTCAAAAGGATGGAGGAAAGCAAAGATGCGCCCCCGCCGTTACCCACCAAGAACTCGATACTGCCAAAGTACAAACACACGCTCGCCATCCATTCCAAAGCTCGCCCGTCATGCCTGTCTCACGACAGGCAGACCACGCCGTCCTTCATTGGGTTTAGGAATCTGATGGTTCTTGTATTGAGTCCGTTCCTATATTATTCGATTGGTGTTTTTTTTTTTCATTTTAGAATGGTGGAAAGTACGGAAGGCTAATACTAGGGTTCTAAATCTTTGGAAATGTATAGTCGCTGGGAATTTACGACTTGTGATGGAGAATTTTATGAAGGTACGATTTCAGAGTCTGCAATCAGGGCAATTAAAGATGTTTTCTCTAATAATATTTGGGGTCACCTAGTATGGTGTTTTAATCGGATTCACTGCGGGCAGCTTCCGTCCTGGAGATGTCCATCTTGGACTTCTGTGCTATCTGATGATCCCGTGTCACCTTCTCGTCGCGTATCTGATAGAACTTACGGCAGCATCGCAGGCGAGGGGTGCTCAGGCAATGCAGAAGAAGACGGACGATACAAAGCCGGTCAAGCTACGGGTGCGGTGGAAGCTCATTGCGTTCGCGCACGCCCTCAATGCGACTCTATGTCTGAGTGTGACAAGTGCAGCTGTTTATTGGGTGGGTTTATAGTGTTCTAAAATTCTGGGATGTGGGGCTTAACTAATAGTACTGTGACTGGGTAGAATATTGATCATCCGTTGATTGGAACACTGTGCGAGTTGCATGCAGGTACGTTTTCTCGACGCCATACTTGAGGCACCAGGATTTAACATTTGGGGAACCATAGTTATCGTATGGCTCAAGCTCCTCTCATACGCATTCACCAACCGAGACCTGCGAGATTCTTACCTCGAGAACCACCCTGTCCCCGAAATATATGCCGCATGCCCGTACCCTGAGAACATCACCCTCGGGAATCTCACATACTTTTGGTGGGCACCGACTTTGGTGTACCAACCCGTCTATCCTCGGTCCGAAAGCTTCCGCATGGGCTTCTTCTTGAAGAGATTCGGCGAGGTCATTGGATTGAGTGTAGCGATTTGGTTTTTGACGTACGGAAACAGCCTTTCTTTAGAAATTTTCTTGAGCTAACTCCACAGTGTAGACAACAATATGCCGTTCCCACGTTAAAAAACTCCATCATCGCAATGGACAAAATCAGTCCCGTACATATACTCGAAAGATTAATGAAACTCAGCACCGTTTCAACAGTCATCTGGCTCTGCGGCTTCTTCGCTGTGTTCCAGAGCGGACTAAATGCTCTTGCCGAAGTGATGAGATTCGGAGACCGAGAATTCTACTCAGAGTATGTTTTATCTATATTTCAAGCATTACAGCAAGAGTTATATTGACAGTGATGTTATAGTTGGTGGAATTCCGCTAGTCTAGGTGGCTACTGGCGAACCTGGAACCGCCCGGTTTACCAATTCATGAAACGTCATATTTACGCTCCATTGAGGGGACGAGGCTGGCGCCACGGGCCAGCGAGTGTGATGGTCTTCCTCTTCTCCGCTGTGCTTCACGAAATGCTCGTCGCACTGCCGACCAAGACAATTATTGGAGTTGCGTTCGCGGGGATGATGTGCCAATTGCCATTAATCGCGATTACCTTGCCATTGGAGAAGATGCGCGATCCGTCGGCGAGTACAGTGGGGAATGCTATATTCTGGTAAGTAGCTTCTAAATAACCTTAATGTCAACCACCAAACCCCGAAATGGATTGCTAACTGTGGGGTGGAAATTTGTGTAGGACGAGTTTCTGTCTAGTTGGTCAGCCTTTCGCGGCGCTTTGCTACTTCTTTGCATACTCTCTGCGGAACCAGGATGTATAAAATGTAGAGCTTAGACGTGTTTTTGCTACTTCTGTGAGAGTTCTTTGGTTTCCTTTGTCGGAGGAATTTTGAAGCCGTTTTGATTTGTGTCTTTTTCTGTTGGTATTTTTGGTTCATAGATAGACGAAGCCCTCACGGGAATAGTACATACCTCCTTTGAGAATTAATGTCTAAGTGATTGAGTATCGTTATCTTATTTCTCTTCTCTTTCATTTTCTTTGGTTTGTGATTACAGGTTGCCTTGGTTGTCAACCATTCCTGTTCCTGTATCCACTATGCAAGTAAAAATTTCCATCCCGGTATGTTAGCGAGAGCTTAAACTGTATTAAGCTTGACTCGCGAGCGAAGGCCGACTCAGGCCTCCAATTGCCGGTCGTCCGAGCAAAATAAAACGGAACATCTTGCAGGAGGTTAAATGATCCTTCTTCCAATTGGTCTTTTGGGGCTGGGATCTCACCCCTCACAGGAACCCGATTGGCACGCGAAATGTGCCCGTGTGCCGGGCGCAAAACCGCTAGTATGCCCCCACCAGCTAGCTACGAACTGAGCTTCTAGCGACTCCCAATTGTCAAAGCTGAAAAAAGCTACCCCTCGCACGCGAGAAAAGATAGTTTTCCTTACGAGCACCTTGATTAAGGTGGGAAAACGGAGATCTTGGTGCAAACTTTGGGGGCCGGGTGGGATGGTTCTTGGCTTTTCTTTCCGTTGGAGCTCATTTTCCAGATTCCCAGAGTTCGCGCGCTTTCCCATTACCCCTCTTCTTTATATAGAGTGCTTCTTACCTTCCCGACGCCTCTCAATATCGAAAAATAGTGTATCTATTGAGAACCTTTCATCCTATTCCATTAATTGATATCACGATAGCATATCTACTAAGCGCTGGGAAATGGTACACTTTATAAAGGTGGCGAAAGCCCGAATCGCGGCGGCACACGCCTCCACGCCGTACCTTCGAAAATTCCCATTACCAGCAATAGGGATCATTGCGCTTCTAATATTAATCAATTGTTTAGTATGGATAGGGATTGGTATTACACTTGTAAGATCTCCCCAGTTGAATTTTTATATTGACCCTGTCGACGCTTTTCGCGAAACAGAAGTCGCTAACTTTTATGTAATGCCAACCCTTTGACCATATAGCATTTCGAACCGTATGTAGAAAGAAACCTTGTCTCGCGAAAGCGGAAGCCAAATAACATAACATCCAAGTTTTACCATATTTGAATGCTCAATATGGCCAAATCCAACCAGTATTAACAAATATGCTTAATGCATTATATCTAGATCATTAACTGGAACCGCTATCCTGTCGTATACCCTCGGGCTACGGCATGCGCTTGATGCGGATCACATATGCGTATGTCTACAAGAGGAGCAAATCTTAATTATATCCCAACTAAGATATAAATTGAAAACTTCTAGGCTATAGACTTGATGACTAGGCGATTATTAGCTGCAGGTCAGAAGCCGGTTACTGTATGTCTGGCTTCCAAACTCACAAACAGTATCGTACATTGCTGTTAACCCGTCCGTCATAAGATCGGAACATTCTTCTCTCTAGGACATTCGACGTAAGCAATACCTTCAATACCGCTTCTTTATCGATAAATTTCAAGACTCATCGTTCTCCGAAAAAATAATACAGTATCGTCATCGTAACCTCCATCGCAGTCGCCGCAACTGCCACAGCAATCTCCAATGATTTCGACCGCTACTCCCGCGTCGGCGGGATAATCGGTACCTCCGTCTCCGCTGGCTTCTTAATAATCCTCGCCTTAATGAACATCTACATCCTCGTCACCCTCTTCTTACAGCTACGCCGCATCCAACGCGCCGGACCAGGACAACAAGGAGAAAACGAGGTATTCCGAATCCAAGGCGGCGGGATATTATTTCCCTTGTTCAAGAAGATGTTCAAATTGATCGATCGGCCGTGGAAGATGTATCCCTTAGGAGTACTATGTACGTATTCTTCGTCCCTCCTACCCTTCATAAACATATCCTCATTTTGTATCTCAAACTACTTTTCACTAACCGCGCAAAAAAAAGTCGGGTTGGGATTTGACACGTCTTCTGAAATCGCGCTGCTCGGTATAGCGAGCATTCAAGCTGCAAAGGGGACCCCGATCTGGATAATTCTCATCTTTCCAATCTTGTTTACCGCGGGAATGTGTCTTATCGATACCATCGACGGCGCGCTCATGCTTGTGGCTTACACTTCGACGGCAATGGCGCACGATAACGTAGCGGTGCTGTACTACTCAATCGTATTGTCCGTGGTGACATGTATTGTTGCCGTGGTAATTGGGACTCTCCAGGTGTTGAATCTTATACTGAACGTGGCGGAGCCGACGGGCAAGTTTTGGGATGGAGTGGAGCGGGTTGGCGAACGTTATGATATCGTTGGAGGGTCTATTGTAGCTGCGTTTGCCGTCGTGGGCGGCCTGAGCCTGGTATTTTATAAACCGTGGCGGAAGGAGTTCGAGAAAAAGAGGGAAATGTACAGCGGAGCCGGGGATTGGAGTGCCGTTGAAGGTGAAACGAGGACTGGTGACGAGGAAGAAGCAGGCAAGCCAAGGCTGGATTCCAAGGATCTAAAGTTCGCAGATATCGTGCCTGTGGACTCAAAGAGGGATAACGATGACATCGAGCCTACCATCGCGACATCAAGTCGTGCATGAATCTAGTTCTCGAGCAACTTTCACAGTATTCGTCGCAACTAAGAGGAATAGACCATGTACACATGAAAGAAGTAATATAAACTATTGACTAAGTACGGCAGCAGTAGCAGGCCGAGTGAATGAATCTACATGAATGACTGTAGCGAAATGTTTGGACTGAATATGGACAACGAAGAAACTGGGCCCTCTTGACGAATTGGCATCGCTGCCAATACGATAAAGATAAGGTGGGTAGAAAAATAGGAGAAACTTGAAGGGAACATCAAAGGATATTTTTGTGGTAAAAGCAGGTTTTTCGAGGCGAAGAAAAGGCTGTAATGTAAAATAACCCAGAAGCATTGCTTTATGTGATGATTTCGCACACATGTAGTAGGCCGTAGAAGAAAGATGTCATGAAAAAGCACAACATTGGAAAAAAGTCGTTACTTGGTCGTTAGTGTTATGAGAAGAAAAAGCGTAAATAATAGATACAAAACTAAATAAATCAAAAAAAACAAACACTTTTTGTTACCCATCTTGCGAGAGGTAGAAATGATGTACACCTAATTCCCAGGGGTATTAGGTTATATATCCGTCCAGCAGATATATGTTTTAGCGTATGTCATAGTTGGTCATGGAGAGGTATTGGTTATTTAACGCTGCTACTGGTCAAGTTAGCATTAATCGGACACGTATCTGGATATATGTATTAACTTACACGTCTATTGCTAGTAGCAGGATTCGCTTGTTGTTGAGGATACCCGTTCATTGCTGGCGGATAGCCTCCATAGCCTCCCATCATATTCTGAGCAAGCATAGGGTTGAATCCTTGTGGGATTCCAACATTCATGATTGGGGAACCAGCCATTCCGTTTTGAGAGGTGATAGGGCTGGTATTCATCATACCAGCAGGAGCGCCCATACCCGGCATCTGGCCCATTTGACCCATCTGATTAACATAACCAGGCATGTTGGCGGGAACTGCGGGATAGTAGTTCTGTGGTGCTGGTCGACCACCTCGTCCTGCCATCATAGAGGCTTGGTACTGTTGCTGAGCAACCATTGGAGCAGCTTGTCCGTACAAGCTGAGTTGCTCCATGGTTTGAGCCATCTGGTTGATATCCATACCACCGTTTCTTGGGACCTGGCCGTTGGGAACACCATAGGCAGCAGCTTGGTCGTAAGTGTTAAAATTGACTGCTGCTGGATTGATAGGTTGATTAAACTCGCGAGTTGGTGTGCCATGGGGTTGATGCTGGTTATGATGGTGGTGTTCCCTATTGTTATGATGATCTCGGCTGCGGTTTCTCTCGCCTCGGCTTGGGGAAGCGGTGGAGTGCCCACGGCGCTCACGAGAGTGCTCCTTGGTGCTACCGCTCCTAGTAGGTAGGCCAACTTCATCCATCAGTCGCTTATACCCTTGAGCAGGGTGCGCCTTGATCTTCAACAACACGTTCTTGACGTTTTGGACGACTTCAGCTCGAAGGGCTTCATCAAAGAATGGTGTGGTGAGGACCTTGAAAATAAGAGTAGCTCCACAGCTGTGGTCAATCAAGATAGCTTCCAAGGTCTTGTCTCCTGGTGAGAAGAACATGGCTCGCAAGATCGCCTCACGGGCCTCAGGCTCATTCCGTTGGTTGATTACCTTCAGCACGGTGAGGTACGCCACCTTGTGGGTGCAAAGATGAACAAGGTGGGGTACTAGCCGTGGAGCAAGGACCGTTCTACGGTTAGGGAAAGTGCAAGTATCGAGAAGCCAGGTTAACAGGAGAGCACCATTGGCGTTGGTAGCCAATTGCACGCTGTGCAGAGAAATAGCGGCGGCCATCATTCTCTGCTGGTCCTTGTTGGCATGATGAGACTCCAAACAAGCACGCATAGCACGAGCGCCAAATCGACCCTGAGATATTTCCCAAATCTTTCCAAGCATAGACTCGAAGATGAAGTTGTTATACGGAGCACCGAATCGAAGGCAACATTGAAGAACGTAGTTACCGTACTGATCCAAGAACAGTGCAACGGTATAGGGGCGAAGGCTATCGCAAATAAGATTCTTTTGAGACTCGGTGCGAGCAACGTCGATGATCTTCTGGCCAGCCCATGTTCCATTCTTATGGACTCCGATCTCAGCAAGATGAGGGGAAATTTTTTCGAGCATCTTGTACTTGACATCTTCGGAGCAGAATTCGAAGAGCTTCTGAACAACCGTATTTCCGAGATAGTCGCTTGACAACTCAGCGATCTCATCGAGCATGCCTTCGGCGATTTCTTCGATTTCGGCCTGGGAGCAAGTGTTGTTGTCGATGCGCTTCCGGATATCACGCAACTTTGGAGCATCGTGGACTCTATTGTGGCTTGGCTCTGGGATCGAGGGGATCTCATCGGCGAAGTTGTCATACGAGATGGAGATGTCAACGCTCTGGCCGATGAGTTGGGCTTCTGGCTCTGTGGCACCAAATTCTTGGACAATCTTGACGATGTCATTCTTAAGGTCGGACAGCTTGGGGACAGTGATTGCAGCGTCTAGGTCAGCAGAGGCAGAGGCAGTTGGAGAGGTAGCTCCTAGTTCATTTTGTGCACCACTAGAGGTAGCGTTTGGCTCAGGGCTGGGGGTTCCGATAGGTCCTGGAGTACCGGCGTTTGGAGTGGTGGGAACTTTGGCAAAACCGATGCGGACAGGGCCTGCACCAGGGAAGATCTCTTTTCCGTTGAGGACCGCTCGGGATTGAACAGCCGATTCGATACGTTCAAAGTTGACGAAGCCGCAATTCTTGTGGGTGAGAACACGAGCTGATTCAATTGGTCCATAAGTCTGAAAGATAGCGACAAGAGAGGAAGTCGTTGTGGATGCTGGGATATTCCCGAGCCAGAGGGCGCGAGTCGGGCCCTCGAGTCCTTCATCAACAGTACTTAGGAGGGCAGCTTCTCCGCCACTGGATGGGCGAGGGAGAAGACCGTTGGCGGCAAGCTGGCTCGCATCAAGCCCAAAGTAGTCGCGTTCTACGTTAATCTCCGAAGCAGACATGCTATCACCCAGACGGGATGGGGTAGTCATATAGCTCTTCATCGTACGTGGAGCCGGGCTGTCAAGGATTCCAGCTGTTCGAGCACGAGGACGGCTAGTGGTAAAGCTGTTGGCGTAGGACAGAACTGCTGCAGCTTGAGCTTGAGCCTGAGCATGCGCAATAGCTGCTGCAGTAGCTCCGCCGGGCGTGACATTTCCGCTTCTACCATCGTATTGTTGTCTATTGAGCTCTTCTTCCTCATCCTCCTCGTACTTCTCCTTAGCATTCACGGAGTAAGATCGAAGGCGCGTAAGATTGCGTTGAAGAGCAGCCACATCGCTCATCAGTTGTGGTTGGAGGGTAACATTCCTCTGAGCCTCAATCATTTGATCGTATCCGCGAGGTAGAGAGTTAACTCGAGAGGTTGGAGGATCAGCTAAGCCTAGGTAGTCCAAAGTGCGCATTGGTCCGTTGTGTTCATCATCCTTAGAGAAGGAAGACTGAGCCGGGCTAGTAGGTCCGTTGGTCGAAGAGGTGCTGACATTGCGCTCGCGGGTTGTAGCAGCCCAAGGAGTATTGAAAATCGATGGTCCGAATGGATTGACATAGTTGGCTCGCGGTGGCAAGTTAAGGGACCCGGACCTCAATCTGGATGCAACAGATGAGGTCGACAAAGGAGCAGGTCCGTTCTTCGCTTCCACCTCGCCGTTAGTCATGGTAGTTCCTTTGAATGGGCTGACAGAAGGACTGGGGCGGCTGGTAACTGGCATTGGGGGTCCTGGGGGAGGAAGGAGGCCGCCAGGTGGTAGCCTGGAGGGCATCGTGCCAGCTCTAGCTCGTCGGCCAATTGGTGGAGTTAAACCTGGTGGGGTGCTGGTCGTAGTTGGAGTCGTGGTTTCTCCATACGAGGGCGAAGTAACCTCCTCTTGGATCGTTTCATGTTCGCGGATCGAGTTGGTGGTATTCAAGGGGGCCCAAAGAGAAGGACCAACTCCTTCTTCGGCCTGGATCTCTCTCGCTCTAGATTATGCAAAATGTTAGTTGTTCCTACGATTTACCGACAAATTCCCAGAAATCTCTCATACCTTTTGCTGTAGAGTTTTCCACCCTCGTAGTTTGACGGAGAGCCAGCCCCTCGTCGCATAGAAGTGGGATTCGGAGGAGTACCCAACATATTGGCGATATCGGCGATGGTATCCTATATTACTAATAAATATAGAGTTGTCGGGTAATTTCCGAGTATGCTGCTTTTTTCGTGTGCGTGTATACGTGGGTAAATGTGTCGGTGCAGGTGTATGCGACTCGCAAATCGACTTGCGGAGGTAGGTATTACGAATTAGACGTTACGGTCCGAGAACCCCTTGCGTGGTAGAATAGATATTTCAACAGGCACTGCCAACCGGTGACGCCTATCAAGATTACAATTGCTGCTCGGAGGGAAGTCTATGCAGTAGATCGGGGGAGTCGGAATAAGAGCTAGCGGGGAGCTCGTGAGATATGAGATTTCTAGACCCGTTGTCGGGATGTTTGTAAAGGATCGTGGAGCTGTAAGAGGCCTTTATACATTAAGCGATTATCCGTTCGGTTAGGCGGTGCTGTGCATGCTGGAAGGATCGATATGTGGCAATTAGCACCGAAACAACGCGCACTGCGGAGGTTTTGGGGAAGGAAAGGCAGGCTCACCTGTGTCCAGGCAGGCACTCTACTCTCCCGGAGTGGTTGGTACAACAGTCGTCGAGCGAAGACTGGCAGCAATTAAGGAGCCGTCCTGCGAAGACAGGGAGAACGATGAAAGGGGTGAGAGGAGTGGGAAGCTGACGTTGCCTGAGGCTCGGGTTCGCGGCCGAAGAAAAGTAGCGTAGGCCTTACCTTTTGGCTTTGCGAATAATTGAGTTTACAACGTGTGAGCCCCAAAAAAAGCCACCGCTGCTGCTGCTTACAAGAGAGGAAAAAGAGAAGATGGAGGCGTGTGTGTGGAACGGGAGCAAAGAAGTCTCTGCCGTCTTTTCTTTCAAACTCGTGGGTTTACCTTGCCGGGCGTCTAGTGGACCAGGCTCCGGACCCAATGGAGGTTAAGTTGCGGGAGTTGAGATGGTTAGGAGGTTTGAAGGCTGACAGGCGTCAGGAAGGTGTGGAAACCAGTCGAGTATCCCCTCGAAGCGTCGTCTGAGCAAACCCGAGACAAGGAGAACGGGATAGTCGAGCGTTTGCAAACCAATTATATTAACCTGCCTGGTTTCGATTTCTCGAGGCAAGGAAAAAAGGGGAGGGGGCCTTGGGGAAGGGATCTTTTCTGCAATCAATCGATATCAACTGGAACGCCAGAGAAAAGAGCCCAGGGGATGTCGAAGGAGCGGCGAATGGTAGAGCAAGGTGCAGGATTGCAAAGAGTGCTAGCAAGAGGAAACGAAAAGGTCCGGGGAAGTTGTATAAATTATAAAAGGCTAAGACGGTAGCTGCGAAGATGGTTCGATGATATTGACAAGTTGTCCCGAGCTACACAAAACGAAGCTAAGTGAAGAAGCGGATAGAAAAGTAGAAGTAGACCGAAAAAGAAAAGGGAAGAGGATCGTAGCCAATGTACGGAGATATATATTACTATTACGAAGAGAGAAGAATAATATGTATACAAGTATGGTATACACAGGTAAGTAGTAAAGTAAGGTAGGTAGAGGTAGTTGGATTAGGAGTGAGTGTAGAGGGAAAGGCGAAGAGGACTGGGGAAAAGAAAACGGTGTTGGCAAGTCAGCACCGCCAACGTCCACCACCGCCAGCACCAGCAAAGGGTACCGCTGCCTGAGCAAGTGCCGCCAAAGAGACCAGCTTGTTTCGAGTCCTCGACGGACGGAGCCCTCTCCCAAGAGAGAAACACCCTGCCTACCGAGCACGGAGTACTCGCTGGATTGCTAAGATTGACCAGAAAAATGCGCTAAAGGCAGGTTCACCACACCCGGCATCATCCAGCAATTGATCCTGTCCGTCGGCAAGGAGGCAGGTTATTAGGTCAGTGCGGAGTTTGGTTGACGAAGCCCGCAAGAACTTAAACCCTGCCCGCCCATGCTCATCCTACAGTAGCGTAGACCATGCCTTGCTGACCCTGAGACGGAATGGAATTTCTAACGATGCTGCAGACAGACAGGGCCCGGGAAAATAGGACCATCTGGCGGCGTGTCCCTGTCCCAATCGTCAAATTATTCAAACGGGCCCAATTAACCCAGAGGTACAGTACAATGCATTACAACCAGTACCACCACCACCACCGATCAGAGACAGAGGCTCGTCGAATATGTGGCCGCGATAGGCAGGATGCCAGATGGCCGCATGAAACAGAGACTGCACCTTTGTCGATTCCCCCCCGGGTCAAGTTTTGGCTCAATCCTCAACGAGAGACCAATGTGGAATAGCGATTCTCACCACTTGCCCAGTAAGGCAGCTTGAAGTCCTTTCTGGAGAAGATTCAAGCCAGAAGAATTACCTGTTTCGAGCCCATGCAGCGGCAAGCTCGCATGGCGGAACCAAAGACTCAGTAGTCCTACACAAGCCCGCTTTTTCTTCTCGTGTTAGGTCATCATTTATCGATTAAATTTTGAATATTCTCGTTCACTCAACCCTTTCCCCGTGATTACAGACTGAGCAGCTCCATATATAGAACAAAAAATTCTTATTTAGATGAGAAATTTCTGCTTCTCCATGAAACGTACCCAAGGGTACTAAGGGTCCTTGCGTCAGGAGCCATGGCTCCTTTCAAGCAAACCGTTGCTCTGCCGAATAACCAAAAACAAAAAAAACATAGTGCAATGCCATTGCCCTTGTCACGTCAATCGCCTTGATACCAACTATGTCAATAACGATTAGGAACAATGCATGATGAGGCCTTCGGAAAAAGAGCCATTTACCTGAAACAGCTATTGTTACCGACCAAACTTGTAAGCTTCGAGAAGCCTACCAAACTTGTGTCCGTTGAACATCTGAGGCTATTCAGCCGAATAGAATGCAGGCTCCTACAGGCCCCACCATCGGTTCAGCTTCGACTCCGAATCATTGAAGTATCGAAATCGCCAAAAGACGAGAGAATACCAAGTGCCAGAGTCGAGAGGATTACGTTATAGGGTACATTACATGCACGCTTCGATGTTTCCGCAGATATTCACATCGACACCGCGTTGCCAGGAGGCACGTGACTTGATCCGACAGCCGGATTTTGTGTTGCCAACGGTCTCAGATTGCGTTGCTGCGCACTACGCGCCAAGCCTTTTCGACATCGCGTTCCAGCTCGCTCATCATTTTTCTATGCTTCGAAACCCTACCGCCAAATTTTGAACATGCATCACCAGCCCAATCACAATGTCGACCAACGGAGAAATGGATATCGATGAGAAAAGCGACCATGCATCCAGTCGCGAGACAACGCCCCAGCTTCCTGAAACTCTCATTGCCGGCCGCCAAAGACGTTCCACCGCAGGGAACCGACTCGCCCAACTGTTACAGCAGGAACAACCGGACGACATCGACCTCCTGTTTGAAGAAGGCGGCGAAGACGACGAGGACTTTGAGGCCAAGCACGAGTCGGATATTGATCTTGGATCTTCGTCCGATGAAGAAGACAAGCCACAGCCACCAGACGATGAGTTAGCTGGCGAGAAGGAGCTGCAGCAACAGGAACGGGCCTCCAAGAAGCGTAAAGCTGGATCCACTTACCCAGGCCAGAAGGAACTCGATAAACTTGTTAAACGGCAACAGAGCCTGCGAGAGAAACGGGTAACGATACAGGAACCCGAACAGGATGGGGCGGAAGATGATCAGGCTCTCACAGACTCGGAGCCGCGGATGCGGAAAAAGAGTGAACGGATATCATGGATACCAACCGCGGAGGACCAGCCCTCCAGGCAATCTTCACGGCGGCAGACCGTTGCCAATAAACAGATGATTCACGAGAGGATGAAGGAGTCGAACGAACGGCGACTCAAAGTCATAGCCGCGATGAATGAGGCGTCGCAGCGTAAGAAGACTCAGAAAGTAAAGCTGACCCAGGAAATGAGGCTTGAAAGAGCTAAAAAAGTCGAGGAGAAGAATAAAAGAAGCTTAAACAAGTGGCAAGTGGCAGAAGAAGCACGTGTAGAAGCTCAAAGGGCCAAGCTTGCGGCTTTGCATAATCGAAAGATCGAGGGTCCTTTTATACGCTTCTACAGCGGCCGGGCGGAATGGGATGGGGATGGGCACCTCGTCAAGATTGGACGACGAAAATTAGTTGAGGAGATCACAGACGCTAAGGATAAAGAATCCAATGAAAAGAGTAGCAACATAACAACAAATATCGTGGATCAGCCTGAAGCAGCCGAGGATATCGTCATGAACGACGCGCCCCCTGGTGAGGATACAGAAGAGACGAAGCCTTTGGATGCCAATGCTGTTCTTATTTCTGAACCAGTGATGGAGGGTGAGGCGATGACCCAAGACCAACCTTCAGAGCTGGCCTCCGATCAACCATCGGAACAACCACCAGAGCAATCGCTAGAGAAGTCGTCAGAGCCGCCTGTGATACTACCACCTGAACTACCCTCGGAGTTACTCACGGAGGAACCTCCAGCACAATCCTCAGAGCCACCTATCGAATCGTCAGAACAAACGCTAGAGACCCTAGAAGAAAAACTAGTCGAAGAGCCCACGCAACAGCCAGTCGAACAATCGTTAGATAAACAGCCAGAAGAACAATTATCGGATAAACAGCCAGGAGAACAATTATCGGATAAACAGCCAGAAGAACTGTCGGATAAGCAGCCAGAAGAACAATCGTTGGGTAAACAGCCAGTACAACCGTCGGAGCCAGCAGGGACTATCGCTATCGAAAAACTATCTGCTATACCCCCATCCGATGCTGGATTATCCGATGACATTCACCACCAAATTGCCGAGCAATTACAGGGAGACTTGGACGCTTCTCTTCTTCCCAAAAAACCATCGGTTACTTCTCAAACCTACATAAGCCTTCTTGGCTTCGAAAATGAGAAGCTCGGTAAAGACTTTAAAAGTAAGGTTCTGTTCCCGCACAACCGGGGACCTTTACCAAGTAAGTAATTCCACGATTCCCGAAATTTCCTGATATAATCTAACAAACATTTTAGAACCAGATAGGCCGCTTTGTGTTACGACGAGTTTGCCAGCTCGATTCATAGACCCTTCTACTGGCCTTCCCTATGCTAGCTTGTTCGGCTATAAGCAAATCCAGCGGGTCAAGAGTGGCGGTCTTCAATGGAATAATCAGCTTCAGTGCTTCTTTGATGGCCAAGAAGCGGCGGCGGGTGTTCCTGAAGGATTTTTCGATTAAGCTTCTCTTTTAATTTTAAATTTCTAGCCACTTTCAACTTTCTGCGGATCCGTTTAGCATTGCTTGGCGTTTTGGAGGTGCCTTTTAACCAAAATTTGCTTTTACAAATCGCGAATATTTTTCATGTACCAAATATTCGAAACATATACCCCAGATGTGGCGCACACGGACAGAATTCTCATTCATTGGATTGGATGAACCAGCTGCCTGATCGTACCTCAAGAAGCAAGATCTATGCAAAAGAAGCCGTTTCTTGCCAGATCCAATGCGTCTGAGGAACCTTGCTGAACCTCTGGGATGCCTTTTAGGAAATTCCAACCAACTTTGCCTTTGATACCCCATAAATTCCAAGTTCTTGACCCCTGTAGATGCTACGCAAGAGCGCCGCCTTTTTCTGAATTATTATTATCATGACCAATGCAATTGAGGTGCATGAACTGCGAGAGCGCCCCCACGTTGTGCTATTTTTTTTTGCACACGTTTTGATCCAACCACACTCTCCACGGGCTTTCCGTTGATAGCGAAGAACTAGAGCTGGGGTGGAACATTGCGAACTGCGGTTTCGACCGTCCGCTACCCGATTCCCGCGTGATGGTGCTTTGGTCGTTCATAAATGCTGATTTTCTATGACAGTTGCGCCTGGGGAACCGGCAACGCTAAAAGTGTGATATGATATCTGAAGCACGCCTCAAGGGAGTCGAAACCGTGAACGTTTGTGGGGGACCGTTCTCAGGCCACCACTTTCCTCTCTCTTTTTCGATTTCACGACTCGGGCTTTAAGTTCTGATTTGCTAAGTGAACGGAGAAAACGAGAAGGGCGATGTTTCGCAATTAATCCAAGAATTAATATTACGCCTCCCCCACATTTCGAATGTGCTGCAAAGAACCAGATACCCCGGATTCTCACCCAGAGAATTGACCACCCTCTCGTCTCGAAACGAAGTCCCACAATTGTGTGGGAGGGCGTTCACCACTCTAGAAAAGCCACGCCGCCGGCTTGAATAAGGTGCAGGTCTACGGGGGGCAGCGGAAGAAAACAGGCATTGCAAGAAGCAGGGCACAGTCTAAATAGAAGCTTACGTGCTCGTCTCATCTTCCAATCTCCTGCTCCATTCCGAGTCTTTTCAAATGAAATTCTTTATTCAGGTCCCCGTCGAATGTGCCCTTGGATACCTTTCTATTTTGCTTCCAGCTTAAACAAATACTTTCGAGACCAATTTTACGAAACGAGGAATTCTCAGCATACGAATACGGTTTTGTTTTTGTATTCTCCGACAAGGTCCGACAAATCGACATCGGAGTATACATACAGCCCTTGGTACCTTGTCGAACCCCATCCGAATCATTTGTCGAGCTTCCTATCCTGATAAATTCGGGTCACCTTTGGGGACTAAATCTGCGGTAAAGAAAGATCTCCATTACTAAAGGCGAGAAACGGACAAAGGCGACAGGCGAGAGAGGGAATTGGGATTCGGGTTCACAAAGCACATAGTCTGCATAGGACGTCCGGACTCACAACGACTCCGAATCGCAGTAAAAGAGAGAGGGGGTACCAGAACACCAACACATAATATTACAAACCAGACTCGACAGAGTGGCATCGGAGCGCTCCCATTCGAATTCTACCATTGGAAACAAACACCATTTAGCCAACATTGGCTGGACATAGAAGGGAGATAACGGCTGTCATCATATAACCATCACCCAAGACGTGCGTCAATTTAGGCGAGTTGCAATTGGTTCTAGAAGGAAAAGCTTTTGGTTCGCTGCCAGGGCAGGGCAAGGGCGTTGTTTTCAGAACCAGCAGCCCGACAATCCCGCTAGTCAGGATCGCTTGCAAGCAGCAGCAAGCATCTCGCAGCGTCACGCAGCAGGAAACAAGCATCTTGCAACAGCTCGTGCATAGGTAAAAAGAAAGCACAGGAGAAAGAAGAAGAGCAAGAGAAAAAATTTTCTTTACAAAAATCGAGCGAGTATCAGGTATCGCGTGCACTTCCCGAATTACGCTAAGTGTGTCTGTCGTATCTTCCTACGTCTCGTCGACACACCCATTACATACTCACTACCGCATTGTATTTGTTGCTGCTGTTATCATCAGCAATTGATTTCTGATCGTGTGAGTGAGGCCAAGCTTATCTTCACCAGCCAACGGCCTTATCTCAACGCAAGGGATCTCCAAAAATAACGACAGGCTAAAAGAGAGACCTACACTACGACAGAAGTGTAGCTGTGCTCGCTGCGAAACAAAAAAGGGAGAGATAAGTCTGAGAGTTCGGCACCATTCCCCCATTCTCCTCCACCATACCAGCGGAGCAAGACCCAGCCATCTAGCATCTACCCTGCGAGTGCGTCACTGTCTTTTTTGTCAGTAGGTGGGTTGCTAGCTGTGGAGCCCAGAGAGACATAAATCGCTCTTCGATCTAGGGGGGCTCCTCGCAAAAGGGTCTGCAAAGGGGTTAAACATATCCAATTCGATCTAGCTGTCAGAGGCATAAGACCGATTATAAAGACGAAGACGAGAAGGTGACAATTGCAATCGAACATTTGAGAGATATATTTGCGACTACTGATCGACGTGGGACTCTATCTTTGGAACTCGATCGGACGGTCTCGTTCTCCTCCTTGGTCGTCAGCAGCGAGCGAAATATTTTTTCCCTTCGAGTTAACCGGATTCCAATTGACTTGATTCGAATTCAATTTCCGCACTCTGTCGCTGGTGGTTGCACCAAAAGCGGAAAGCAACCAACCTGATATCGCTTGACCCATCCACTGCCACTGGGCATCGGGGCGCTGCTGTATCTGAAAAAAGCAGAGACAGGAACCGCACCAGATTTTTCTGGCCCTGGGCCCCGTCCATTCCTGCTAAGAAGGCAGAAATAAGAAAAACAGACAGAACGAGTGAGCGAGAATAAGACTTAGATACGACACAATGGCCGCTGCAGTGCGTAGAAAGGCCTTAAGACCACCCCTTCGAAAGTCTGCCACCACCAACTCTTCCTCTTCCTCTTCTCGAGGCGTATCCGGCATTCCACCACCAACATCCTCAGCAATAGCTGCTCGTGATAGCAGAGCTTCTGCAGCAGAAGTCGATCCATTGATGGCGGCGAGTTTCCTGCCGTTCTGGTACGTTTAGTCTTCCTCTTCCTCCCTCTTTACTTTCCGTTCGACGTGCTCGCGGTGTTTTTACGTAATAGCTGTCGACATGGCACTAAGCTCCAGAGCTTTTGCGTGATGTCAACACCAACAGCGACAACGAGAAGCACCTCCTACCACCAAAATGTGTGAATGTGTTGAGCTGACCCTTCTTGTGCATCGCCTCAGCTCCTACTGCGAAAAACAAATTGTCATTCCGAACAACGGTATTTTATACTGCAGTGAAGCGTATGTCACTCCCTTCTTGATCTTGGAGTTATGGCGGCTGCGTCATAGTCGGGGATAGTTCATACTAATAAGTCCGGTCCAAATATATACAGATGCAAGAAACGGGATCGAGACATAAAACCGCATCCAATCCCCATCTGCGGGTCCGCCCCGGTCCAGCAGATCGGAGGCTTTGGATCATGGAATACTCCTCCACTGTCTCCTAGAATTGGTTATATCGACACTGCCCCGCCGAACCTGATAACTCCGACATCTCCAACGTCCGCTCGTTCGATACCAATGTCGAGGACCGTTTCCAACCCTAACGGTGGCGATGTTTCTTTCTCACCACCCTCTGATCCTATCCCGCTGCATCGAAGGTCAGCTTACGAGATTTCATATCCGAGCATGTCCGCTCCGCCATCGCCTACAAGCTCCAGTGGCGTGTATTTGCCTTCCAAGAGACCCCATCATCTTCCTCGAAACAATACTTTCACCTCCGTACCCAGTCTTACGAACTCCCCTGGAACCAGCGTCTCTTCTCATGGGCAATACAATCCTTATCAAGCGACCATGGCTAGGCCTCTTCCCCCAATTCACAACCCGTACTCGTACTCTTTCTCTTCGTCTCCTCGATCGATCGACCTGGTCACTCCAATTAGCAGTATAACATCCCAACCAGCTGGTCTGGCGAATACGAGTTTCCCGAGCCCAACCTCGGACCAATTCTATGAGAAGAAGATCCTTTTGAATTCCGAACAGGGACCTGGACAGGGAAGTCTGAAGAAACTCTTCAATTTTGAAGGCATGCGAGCCCCTCCTCAGCCCATGCGAAGCTCCCCGATGGCCAGCCGCGCCGCCAGCCCAGCGCCCATGATGTCAACAACCAGCCGGGCTGGTAGTCCTACACCTGGAAGTGTAGCCGAAAGCACGAAGCTCCGAAGTACTTGGACCGACATCTATTAATCTCTCTAATAACCTTTTTGGCGTGGCCATATCTTAGAAGTCGTTATCAGTTTTTCTTCGTGCAATTTTAGCGTCTGGACACTCAGATTGTGAAGACAATCACAAAACACCATATACCACGACTGTTACGAATCTCATTTTACCTTATCTCATTTTTCCTATTCACTTTTTCCTTTCACTCCCATATCTTCAACACATCTTTTCGATGAATTCTTTACTACGACCACTCGAGTTAATTCTCCGGTCAGATTTTGTATCCTCGATATTACATTCCTCAAATGAAACCGGCTGTTGATTCATCTATCGTATGCACAGTACCAGGCTTTGTGAATCTGAGTTTCCTCTTCCGGAAACCTTGGGTCTCTGATTGCCTGCCCCTCGGTTTGATCAACATATCTGCAATCAAATGTTGTGCGACACAACATTCAAGATACAACTTTTTTGGTTCATTCACTCCGTATTGTATCGAGCTTTCCACGAGGGATGTGGGGGATGGCGCTATCTGTGCTACATTGCACAAAAATGAAGGAGACATATGGGCTTCCTTTTTTTCTGTTCGAATACAATACTCAAAACTTTTCCGCATTTCATTAGCACACTACGTCTTTCTAGGAAGGGGTTTTCTTTTTCATTTCTGGAGTTTTATAGCATAGATAGCAAGCGTTTTGTCTCATTTGTGTTCCCAGCTACTTTCATTTTCACATTTAGCGTCCTTTGGTCTCATTTCGACCGAACTTATAGATGTTTAATATCATGTCATAATAGAGTGTGACCTCGAGGTAGAATTGCTTTTTCGCATATCCTGTATTCTCTAATACCCCAGCGATTGGATGGTTTATACCATGAATTCATAACACATACACTTCATCTAAATGCTTCCAATTACTCTCAATGTTGACGAAATGATGACGCTATATATATTCACCTTATCAACTGACAGCGATCGTACCAGCCTTCGAAAATACGACAGGTTTGAATGCAATCACCCTGTGCTTGCCTTCCACTTCAACTATAACACTATCCGGTACATTTTTCCACTTTCCCCGCATCTCCTCACTCCTCATCGTCATCTCTAACCAGACCACATCCCTATCCACCCCTTCCAACGCTCTTCTCAAACCGCTATATTCCTCACCCCCATCAGCTAAATCCTGTGCTACCATCCCCACAATCTCATCAAACATCCCCTCCGTGATCCTCGTATACCCCGCCATAACTTCAAACAACGGTACAACGGCGCTCCAGACCTGATTGTGCATCGCGTATGAATTTAAACTTTGCCCACCACCCCGTTTCACAACCGACCCACTCCCGGTGCTGCTCTTCCTCTGCGCTGCTGCAGTGCGATCCGCATCGACTTGTCGCTTTGCTTTTATCGCAAGTTCGCGTATCACCGGCCAAAGGTCCTCCATACGCGACGACAGAAACTCGCCACAATCGATACATAGCCGTGTTATGGTCTTTATAGTAGTGATTGTAACGTGTGGTTCCGAGTCTCTCAGTCGTTCCGCTACGACCGGCCACAGCTGGTTTATCAACGGTAAGAAGTTATCCACCTGTTTCGAAAGGAGGGGCGATGCGGTGGATATTAAATGTAAGAGATGTAGCCGTAACGACGGTGATCTGGAGGTTAAGAAGTTCTGTGATAGACGAGCGATAGATTCAATCATGAGGTAGGTATGTGTCGGTTTGGGTTCGTCTTCCTTCTTGACTTCGGAATTGGATGATTCTGGGTCTTCTTCATCCTCTTCAAGTGGGTTGCGCGGTTCCGATTTATCTTTTCCCCATGGTTTCTGCGGAGTTCCCTCATTCTCGTCTGTCACTTCCGCGACGAGAGGTCTGGACTGCCGCTGTATCAAATCGTCTAGGTCGCCGAGTACATCGTCCAGGGTCATGATGTGTTTACGCTTCATCTGGTTCCTCTTTTCTGCGACCTCTCCTACCTCCCCGCTCGTGACGAGCTTGAGCGGACTCTCTCCGCTGCTACCGGCGCTCTCTTCTACAATCCCTTCCAAGACACTGAATAAACTCTCTGTAAGTCTTTCATATCCGTGGTAATTCTCTAAGGCGGCGAAAATCGATACCACCAGGTCGTCTAGGAAAGGTACTAGTTGTGCACCGCAAAGTCTAACAATCATTAATAATACCTGGGGCGCTTCAGGCTGCACATTAAACATATTAAGCTTGAGAGATACGGCGTTGACGAGATAATCCGCATTTTCGACGAGCAGGTCCTTCGTGGATGCGTATCCGCAAGACTTGGATATAATTTCCAGCGTCAGTATCGCATGGTTTTGCACCATTGCTGTTGAGGATCCGAACAAGTGAACGATGGGGTATAAGCAATCGACCAGCTCTGGCCGAAACTCTTCCTTCATACCAAGAGCAGCGTAGGCGAGGACCTCAAGCGAAAGGCAGGTAAGTTGTGGGAGTGTTTCCGGAGTATCGTAAGTATCTAGTAGGGACGATAGTGCGACAGAGTACAGTTCCGCAATTAACCTCGATGCTTTAGGTGTACTTGTCAGACTGTTGCTGTCGACGAACCAGTCGTCTTGTGGCTGCGACTCTACAGAACGCAGGATATTTAAAGCCATCCAAGTTGATATCGCTTTGCTGAGTTCTGTGCCTACTCGAGCCTCTCTTACGTGTTCGTGGACGAGCTGTAGGCCTACCGATGTGCTGCCGAGCATCCGGAGCAGTTTTAGGGTGTTATCAGAGGTTTCTTCTTGGTTCTTGCCCGGCATTATCGTAGCAGGGTATTCGACTTCAGTTGTAGCTTCTCGACGTATTAGCTCCATTGAAGCAGATGAAATTTCAGACATGACGTTTTCCGGGGCGATCGTAGCTGCTTTGTGTTCACTCAAGTTTATGATGCTTTCTTTCATGTTCCGCGAGAAGAGATCGAGTAGGATTTCAGACTTATGTCCGAGATCCGATAGTATCTTAAATGATACCGCTATCTCTCTTAACAGATGTGACTTCTTATCTTCATCGTTCGCCTGTAGTATTCTCGGAAGGGATAGGATCCAACCGTGCAGGCTTTTTTCGAGTACCTGCGTGATATTGTCGTTGTAACCCGCAAGTGTGGTTGTCGTTTCCTGTGCTTGTGAGCACAAGCTTTCCTCCTTGTCTGCTGAGAGGCTTATAAGCGTCTCGATGGTGACGGTTAACGACGAAGCTAGCGACTGGGGACAATCCCTCGCTATCGCTTGACATAGCTTCAGCAGTGCCTTTTTTACATTGACCATTCTGTGTTTTCGAAGACCGCACACCCCGGTGAGACCCATTCTGACTTGCTCTGATGTAGCTTGTAGCCAAGGTTGCGTCCTTATTGTTGTGATTGAGTCACTGTTCAGGGTTCCATTCATGCCATCCGATGCAGGCAAATTAGAGGTTTTGATGTCCATAAGCGCCAGTCGTAGAACATCGGATAGCGTTTCGAGTGCTTTAACCAACGCCTTGGATTTGCGAGATGCGCTCGTCCGAGAATCTAGGAACTTGCAGAGCATCGAGGCCGTGCCTGGTAAGAAGCTTGCCAGGATGTCATCATCGCTGATAACACCGATGAATAAGTGGTGAACGGCACCGATGGCAGATACTTGAAGGTCGGTATACGAGCTCGCCGGTGTCATATCTAACAGTACAGTAAGGGAATGACCGAGTGACGGCGCCACCTCTATCATCCCAAACTGACTCCTAGCCACTGTAGATCTTGTAACCGCAGCGAAGAGCGATTCTAGACATCGAGTTGCCGCGAGTTTGGTTTCTTCAGATGCTCTAGACGGTCGACTACCATCCGGAGGCCCCCCGATTATAAAAGTCACCATGATCATGAGCTGCTTGGCTAGCTCTCCAGCTATATTCACGTGCCAACATTTTGAAATCAAGACGTGAAGGCATTGTAGGCTGAGTTCGATAACTCTATCTATGAATATCTGTTGGCGGCCGAATATGTGGGAGAGCGGGAAGAATATGTAGTCGCCAAAGCTTGGGGTTATAAGGCCGTCAACCTGGCCAGTTTTATGCAATAGCTGGTATAAATCTTCCAGAGCCTTGACTAACTGCTGGGAGGTTTGGGGGTCGATATCGGAGCGGAGGACGAGCTGGCTGACCGCTAAGCACTTCGGTTTGAGCTACAGTACTGTTAGTAACTATGCAGGTTGCTTCTTATTGAAGATAGAGTACCTCTGCGAAAGCGAGTTTCCGCTCTATTTCGATACTATCCGCCATTTCCGGTTATCTTGGAGCCTTCATCATAGTTATTTATATATTTTTTGTAAGCTCAAATTATATCAGTTTGAGGTAGGTGAAGGATTGTGGCGGGTGATTCATGAATGTGCAAAGAAAGCCCGAAGGGTAGTTGTTTGGCCATCAGTTCCTAAGCGACAGCCACACGACACCTCAGCTAACTAATCCAGCACTCGCGCCGTTCACCTATAAATTTCCTTGGTCTTAACACACTCATCACGATATCATGACATTTCGGGCATGAATAACGGATAACGAATAACGAATCTACAACACCGATAAGTCAACCTTATGGCGGATGCTACCAAGCCGTCATTCGGCATAGACGATGCATATGCTGCTTCAACAGCAAAGAAAGGAAAGCTAAAGCTCAAGTCCAAACGAAGATCTCACCGCCACAACGATGGACACCGAAGGCACAGAAGTCGCACCCGCAGCCGTTCGCGTTCACGTACTCGTTCTCGTTCAGCATCACCGATTTCCCTCAATCGGAAGAAGCGGAAACAACCAACGGTGACCGAAACGGATGACCCATCCCTCTACGATGACGTCTATCTGCCAGGTCAAAACAGTTTTAAATACAAAGACCCAGAAGCTGCATTCCAAGAATCACTCTTCGAAGCTATGGCTGACGACGATGGAGCGGCGTACTGGGAAGGGGTTTACGGACAGCCTATTCACAACTATTCTCGGCCTAGGGTGGAGAATGAAATGGGCGAGCTAGAAATGATGAATGATGAAGAGTACGCGGCCTATGTACGACAAAGGATGTACGAGAAAACAGATGAATACCTAGAAAAGGAAAAGAAAAGGGTAAAGAAGGAGAGAGAGCGGGAGAAGAAGAAGGAAGAAGAAGAACGGATTGAGTGGGAAAGAAGGGAACGAGATAGATTGTACAGGGAGAAGGAAAGGCGACAGAGAAAGAACTCTGAACGGACGCAGAAAGCTTGGGCGGTGTACGTAAAGGCATGGGAGGATATCACGAAGAAAGATCGAAGGGAAGGCGGCCGAGTTGAGGTTCCATGGCCAGTAGAGTCTGGGCGGCGCAGGGACATATCAAAGGACGCTATTGAAAGCTTCTTTAAAGCGGCGCCAACACTGGATACAGCAACGGATGAGAAAAAATCGTATGCAGATATACTACGACTCGAAAGAGTACGCTGGCATCCGGATAAGGCATTGCAGAGATGGGGGAGAGACCAAATGAGCGAAGAGATACTGCAGGGAATCACTGCCGTTTTCCAGATTATCGATGCACTATGGAACGAGGAACGTGCAGGTGACAAACGCTGAGAAGATGAGAAGGGCAAGAGTTCGGATGTGAATCCGATCGCCTACAAGGCACAGGCAGCCCATGTTTATCTGCGTTTAGGTTGAAGCATTCATGCGCAGGGTAGAAAGAGACTTAGGGCGCTTTCCCCTTCCAAGGCCCGGATTTCAGCTCTTGTGAGTGTTGACTATGTCCTAATTCGGCAACCCGAAGACATCCTCTTTCATAGATTAATCCGAAATTCAAAGGCATATATGAGCCTCAGAGAACCTCGCCTCGGCAGATGATGGACGCAATGCTACCTCGGTGAAAGGGTCAACATTAGCTGAGAAGCGAAAGGCTAATCTTGGAAGTGACTCCGGTCTGGGTACTACTAAAGTCAACAGAGAGAGACAAAGAAAAAAAAAAAGACCCTGGGAATGCGTGTCTGAGGCCGACTGTCAAAGCAAGGAATTTTTTGACTCCTGGGGTCGCCGAATCGATAAGATTACGGTGTGTTGTTGAAGTTCGGTTCGCATCACCTTCCGCATGCAAACGGTGTTGAAGACAGCCGACAAGGGCAAGCAGGCAAGCAGATATGCCCCACAGCATTTCTGCATCATGCGTTTTACAATTCAATACAGCTGCAGGCTGGCCATACTCTGCTCGACTGAATGTTTGTTTCACGATTTTGCTTTTCAAGGGAGGAAACATTGGGACTAGCTGATAGCTCAGGATTGCCTGGTGGGGGACGACATTCTGTCTGAACCCAGCATCTGGCTGGTGTCCAGTTACCGAAAACAGGACATCTCGGTCTACTGGTGGCTTGCCGATCTCCAGATCCCAAGAGACATTTGCACACTTCCCCTCGTCAGAGTCTGGAGTTCCCACCTAATGGCAGCTCCTCCTGCGGGGACATTGGGTACCCAGACTCCACGCCAAGCAAGCGCATACCCTTTAGTCTCCAAGTCTGGGCACAATGGAGGCAGAAATGGGATCTAGCCTGCCCATCAACATTCGGGGCGTGGTTGGGTGCAAAGACACGCTTGACGATATTGTCAGACTTGTGTCGGCAGGCATGGACATAGTTGGGTGGGCGTGAGGCTGGGGGGGGAGGTGTTTTTAGTGTTCTCGCCAGGACCGCGAATGGATGCGAACGAATGATATGTCAAGTCCAGCTCGGGTGCGGATGAAATCCAATGCATGGTGGAATTTGGAGCATAAACGGCCGACCACGAGCAGGAAAAAGCATCCATATGGCCCCGTTAAATGTGCGATCCTTCAAGGCTACATCCCATTTCGTATTCCTGTGGGCAGTTGTAGTTGCTTCGAGTCCCACGGCCACGCCTTAGCTTTGCATGCGAACCAAACGAAATAGAGGGGGGAAAATACCTTTACTTTTTGTTGTTTGAAAGTTGCATCTGATGCATCTGTGCCTTCGTCGGCTGCTGTGTGTGCAATGGACCGACTCGTGTAAATAACAGACTTAAGCTTCCCCGTATCTCTCGCTCCCTCTCCGATCCCTTTCCTTTATTCTTCTTCCTTTAAAATTTATTACCCCTCTCAAATCCGACTTCCCATGAGTCCATTCAATCACGATATTAACACAACAGTCTCGCTTACCATCCAACCTGCCTAGCTCGTGAACAAGCCGCTCGAGTTTTTAAAGTCCCGAATTCTACCGGAAAGCTGAAGAGTCAAAATAGCAAAAAGTATTACGAAGCGAGAGAGCTCGAGACAGGGCAAGACAAGGCCGCGGTCGAGAATAGAAAATACAATCCTGCCAGGGATCAATCACGTCGACCAGCTACAGGCTTTTTTCTTGTGGTTTCGTTTTGAAGGGGAAAGACACCACCCGCAAGGCTAAATGAAATAAGAACGGACTACATCGGAGTAAGTGTTGCCAATGGATCTTATTTCGTTGAGATTCGAAACATTGCCGAATGTATATTTTGTATCAGTTTACCCTTGATTGTTTTCCCTTCCTCCCTACCTCTTCCTGGGCGCACGGGGATAAGCAGGTTTCGTGGTTTCGTCATCGGGTGCTGCAGCTCCAATCCGAATCCTTGCCGATGAAGGTAGAGCGGAGCCGGCCTATGCATGAAAACATTCCTTTGCCTTCAGCGAGCACTCTCAGTGAAATGTCCCGTTCGAACAGGAGGTCGTGTTGCCCGTTATGGGTATCCAACCTTAAAAACTCCACTCCTTGTACCGTGGCCGGGTGTAATGTACATGTCTGAGATTCTTTCCACCTGGCTGGGAGAGATTTTGGGCTTATTGCATATCTTAATGCACCCTATTCCCCCCCATCTCCACTCTCCAGGCCTTGTTCTCAATCAATTCCATTTGTCGATGGAGAAAACGTGAGGAGTTGAGGTAGCAGCAGCACATGGTAGCCGCGGAGTGGCGATATCTGTCTTTATATCTACGACTGCCGCCATGAATTCGCATAACACCAAACCAGGTCCATATAGGGACGCATATGCTCGAGCTCGCTCGACTGGTTTGTTTCTCTTGACACAAATTGACAGAAATAACCCGCTTTGATTCGATCGAGCACAACGCGAGGACGCCCCGTGGGATGTTTCTCGTCAGTTGTCGGTTTCGAGTTTAGTCAAGAAAAGCTATAATAGACAACCCGCAGAACCAGGACTCTTCGTTGCTTGATTGCTTGATCGTTTGCAGACCTGCAAAAGCTAGCCCTTCCCCATTTTCCCACTTATTTCCGACGACACTGGTAACCATCAATCTAACGGGAATTGCTGTTCCCGCTCTTCTGCCCTCTGCCGTTTCCCGTTTCCCAAGCTATTTTACCACATTGTTGCTGTGGACCCCTCCGATTCACGTTTTGGGAAGCCCCATACAGAGGGCCAGGCGGGACCAAGCTGGTCTCTTTTGAGTTCCTCCTCTCTCGTTTGTTAGACAGTACAGGCATACAGGCATCATAGCTTAGCACCCCAAGTCCGGTTCAGTCCAATCCACTGAATTAATTTGCCTTACTTGCTACGGGAAATGGTCGTTTTCAACTAGAGATCCTCCCGCTTTATACACCCGCTTTTTTCTGATAGTACCAGCTAGTATATCAAGCTACCCGGCCCCTCCAAAGGTTTTTAAAGTCTCCTCTTAGCTCCCCAAAAGTCCTCCCAGTCCGTGAACTGGGAAAATCGGCCCAACCACCACCGCCGACGGCAAGCTCTTGGGGGAGGATAGTTTTTGCTAACGAAAATGGTCAATTGGTTATATATAGAGGAAACACTCACTCCTTTTCTTTATCAATAATTCGTTCTTCCTCGCCATTTGGAAAATCTTCCGTCCGTAGAGACTCGGGAGATTTCACACCTGCTCTCTCCAACAAGGTATTATCTATCCAACAACTGTTCACATCCTTTGCATCCTATTTTCCCCAAATACCCATCCACCAGACCCGTGCTCGTTGTTCGGACGCCATTTCGATTTTCTCTCTCTCCCTCTATTTTTTTGGGCGGGTGGACAGCACAGCAAGCAAGCAAGCACAAGGCCAATACTACCATTATTACTGGGACTCGGCTATCGACAGACGGCATTTCCGAGCGTTAAAAACTCCAGAGAGTGCGTACGAACACAGCCAGCTAGGCCAGCCCCCGCCGTGAACCTCACACCCAAATTCCGTGATTTTCCTCCCCGAACAAAATTCATAAAAATACACATTATTATCCCAATTCCCGAGAACCCCTCTCCCGAATACGAATCCCGTCCGCCGTGGCTTCCTGCTATCGGAGCATTTTAAAATCCATGAAGACCCGGTCCAGAAACTGACAATTGGAGCCAAAATGCGGGGTAGACTACCTAGTATCTCGACGGCCACAATTAATTCTCTCATTCACGATCACTCTAAGCGATTCCAGTCGAACTGCTGGTCCGTGAACGTCGATTTCATCTTGGTGAGTGACCCGGGTTCACACGCGTCGTTTGGAGTGGATTTTGCACGTTTTGTGTGCACTACGCAGTGCTATTTTTTAGACCCGTTTCTGTCATTATTGGATTCGACTCGGAAGTTGATAATCCGCTGGATCTTCTTCATCTTCCGATACGAGTTTTGGTGCCACGTTTGATTCACCTGAATGTTTTGGGGGCGGTTTTGGATATTACGTTTAAAAACCACCACCATTGACTATTCACGACTTCGTACCATCTTTTCACTCGTTTCCCATTCGGTCACCGGTTACTGTCTCTGTTCTCTTTCATCTTTTAGCCCAATTGCAGGCGAGTACGTCACATTGGGACATTCTCAAAACCTGTTCCATTCGTTTAATATTTTGGTTCAATTTATTTTTGGGTTGGGGCTTAGAACACGGATTGGGAGATTGTGAAGTGGTGGCTAATATCATAAATTCATTGGTTTCGTCCCGCAGAATCCCGTTCACTACAGCAGTATTCCCGGATTTCCCCCCAACTAGATCTTCACCAGAGACCCTCGTTCCACCATAGTTTTGGACCGCCCAACTTCCGAATCGACGGCGAATAAACGTGAGTTCCAAACCAGTTCGCTCTTATTTCATATCTTGAATCCCACCGCTGGGACTGCTCGTTACCCGATATCAGATCTGTTACTGGGGCCTTGGAGGCAAGCGGTAGCGAATCGGTTGCCTACCTTGTCCTGATAACTGCACCAATCTAAGCGAGGGCGAGAACGAAAAAGAGAAAGGGAGGAGAACTAACGTGAATTCACGTTACACAGGAGTCAAACTCGATCCGACCGTCTCTAGCATCCCTTGGGAGCCGCCAGTAAACTACAATAGCAGAAACGTCGAGGGCGTTAGCGGCCTCGAGAAGGACAGTTTTATGCCGACTCTAGGATCTGTGTTCAAGTCGAAGAAAAAGAAGGACAAAGAGACCACACGTCTCAAAGATACCAACGGAAACCCGGATACCATACCTGAGGACTCCCCTGTCACACCGTCTACTGAGAGATCGCTCAGCCAGTCGTTGGCCTCGGCTCCATCGACAGCCACGACTGCAAACTCGCAGGCGGGTGGAACATTATCACATACCACTACTGCTACCTCCCAGACACCGACTTCTCCGGTTGCTACCACGGACACCAAGATGACGACACCAGCTGGCGCCGACTCGCAGACCACTCCTGGACATACCAGTAAGCTCCACTTCACCTGCTCGAAATCGTAGAGATGTAAGGATTCATGCTAACACTCGGCGCTAAAAAGGGACGGAAAGTGGGAGCCAAAAAACAGAGACAGTATACCGAGCTACAAAGGGCAAATATACTTTATCGGACTTTACCTTCCAGAGAACTCTTGGAACTGGTAGTTTCGGACGTGTGCATTTGGTGCAGTCCAAACACAACCTCCGTTTCTATGCAGTCAAAGTGCTCAAGAAGGCCCAGGTGGTCAAGATGAAGCAAGTAGAGCATACGAACGATGAACGTCGTATGCTTCAGCGGGTCAAGCATCCCTTCCTGATCACACTTTGGGGTACATTCCAGGACTCGAAAAATCTATACATGGTTATGGATTTCATTGAGGGAGGTGAACTCTTCAGCTTGTTAAGAAAGTCGCAGGTATGTACCAGTATATTCATTCATGAAGCAATAGCGAGATGAAGTAGCTGACTTATGGGATTTATTACAGAGGTTTCCGAATCCTGTCGCTAAATTCTACGCTGCGGAGGTAGCTTTAGCGTTAGACTACCTACACTCGCTCAATATCATCTACCGTGACTTGAAACCTGAGAATCTACTCCTCGACCGTCACGGACACTTAAAGATCACCGATTTCGGTTTCGCGAAGGAAGTGCCAGACATCACCTGGACACTGTGTGGTACACCCGATTACCTGGCCCCCGAAGTTGTAGCGTCGAAAGGATACAACAAGTCTGTTGATTGGTAAGGGAACACGGGTCTCTGAATATAGGAAGGATTCTGTGACTAATGTCGAATGATGCAGGTGGTCGTTGGGAATCTTGATCTTCGAGATGTTGTGCGGCTACACTCCTTTCTGGGATGGAGGTAGTCCGATGAAGATCTACGAAAACATTTTACGCGGAAGAGTCAAGTACCCCGCTTATATCCACCCAGATGCAATGGATTTGTTGCAGCAGTTGATCACCCCGGATCTAACGAAACGATTGGGTGCGTTTAATTTCATCTCTTTGATATCCATTTACAGCTGCAATGCTAACTACGGGCTTTAGGTAACTTGTATCACGGTTCTAAATCCGTTTTGGAGCATCCGTGGTTCGCAGAAGTCAACTGGGAGAGACTGCTCAGCAAGCAGATCGAGCCTCCGTACGTCCCGCCAGTGCGCGGTGGAATAGGTGACGCAAGCTTGTTCGACAAGTACCCAGAGGAGACGGAAGAATACGGCAAGGAAGGTCCCGATCATCATGGGCATTTCTTCACGGATTTCTAAACGTCGTGGAAGCGCATGCAAATTGGATTACTGGTCGATAAGCTTTGTAGACGTTTCTGGATGTTCTGGGTCTGGTTATCGAAATATCAAGCACTGGGGGGTAGCGGGTAAACCAAAGGGAAATAGTGATTACGTCGTTATAACGAGCGCAATGAGTTCTTTTATGACAAAGCTGGATAAGGGAAATAAACAACCTCGGCTTTTCTTGGTTTCGATGTCACTGATTCTCTTTTTTCTCTTCTTTTTCTTTCTTTTCTTTCCTCTCTAACTTACAGGCGAGCACATATAGTCCGTGTAATAAGTTTATCTTGCGAGTCGATCCTTCTCCCTCTCCCAGTCCCTTCTTATAGGCGTTCTCTTTCTTCTTTCCTACTCCTCTCTCTTTTTTTTGTTGAGGTATATCTTGTGAGAGTGCGCAAGCTCCGTTTCTTCCTCCTCCTCCTTTCCTTTTGGCGAAACCCGTTTTTGATATTCCAGACTACTACCATTTTCTTTCGGAAACAGGCGAAGAAAATACTAGCGGGAAAGGCTGGGATTTTGACTCTGCTACGCTATACTACGTGAACACCAGCCTGGAAAGAGCTAACAGGTAACAGAAAAAAGTTCTCTTTGACATATACCTATAGAGGCCAATTGAACATCTTCTTGCTATAATTATCTCACACTGATATTATGCTTTATGCGTGATAGGAATCACCCCATCGCATTTTCTCAAGTAGTTAGTCTTTTGCATTGTGCAGGATGACGGATGACGCGAATATCAGCGTAGATGCCACAGTTGCAAAAAGGGATATATGCTTCTAGATTCAGGTTGTTGGATTGATAGGTCTATGCCTGTTCAAACATTGGCGGGAAAACGGCTCGTCTGCATGAACCGCATGCAGAACGCCTTCGACCAATAATGTTGTTACCCGAAACGGGGATATACGACTTTTTCGGCTTAAAGTCTCGTGATGGAGCCCTCTTTATATATTACTCTTTTTGTTTTGTTTTTAGGGGTGCATATGTACAAGGTGGGGTTATTTTATTCTTCTCTATCAAAAAAGAATTCGGAGATATTATATAATACATCGTGAAAGCAGGTGGCTGGGAGGGAGCACTGCCTGTTTGGAGTAAATTGATTTTAGATGTGCATTGGAGCCAAGCTGAGAATCTTGCTCCACTTCTTGTCGCCCAATTCTCGTCCGACGACGCCTGATGGAGAGTTAGCACTTGATATACTTTTCTTTTGCGAGAAATGATAACGCCATTTGTATTGGTCTTGAATTCGGGAGTAATGCCAAATGTAACATATGGTCTGCGGGATGGAGCTAGGCGGGGGTCTTTACCGTTCATTCTGGTGCCAATTGGCTCTCCGGCCTTATTGATCAATACACAGGCATTGTCGTCGAACCTAACGACGCTTCCGTCTTTCCGCTGGAGTTGCTTCCTCGTTCGGACGATGACAGCGTGTCTGATATCGCCTTTTCGGACCTTCTGGGCTTGTGATGAGGAGCTGTGGCCGGCGTCTGCGAGACCGAGAGCACGCTGACGCTGGACGACGACGATGATACGGTCACCGATACGGCCGTGGCGCTTCTGGCCGAGGACTTTGATGCATTCGACGATGGCAGCGCCCTGTATATTTCTCAGGTTAGAGAGGATTTCTGGATCGAAAGTGTGTGCGATGCGGATGGGGTAAATACCGAATTGTCGATGCAATTGAGCATCGTCTGCGGGCATTGACGTTAGCCGGTGAAACACAAGTGACATGCAACTTCGATGGACAGACCTTGAGCTGGATCATGCTGGGCTATGAGTGTGGACCCGGGGTCATCGAGATACTAGCATCGGGGCCGGGGCGGTGGTGTTGAAGAGAAGTTCGAGATCAATCTTTCGCCTGTGCTTTTCTCGTCCGCACGTCAAACCTTACCCGTTTGAGACGACAGCACAGCCGCCCGGCGTACCTTCAGCCTACGAAGCCGCCTCCAAGGTACCGTCCGCACTGAAGGTACAAAAGCGCAGGTGCTTGAAGGGGATGGTGGAGCCTGAAAGCAGAACGGCTGTCGTAAGACTCTCTTTTGGCGGTGTTGTGCGGACGTTCATTTGGTGGCCGCCGTCGTTTCTCGTTATTTTCCTGTTCTCCCTCCCTCCTTCTCCCTCCTCCGTCTCCATCTCCATCGCTATCATTATCCTCCTTCCTGCCATCGCCGACGAACCCCGTCTTCAGCCCCGCTTATTCTTTGCCAACCGACAGATACCAACCACCGCCTTCTGGAGAGGTCCGCTAACCGTATCCGAGCCGGCTTCAGGAGGGGCTAATCCACCCTCTTGAAGCGACTTCCAATCCCGATCGCACTCTCGCTTCAAGCCGATTCCCCGTGAGCGAGTGCGGATAGTGTTAGGTGACACACACTCAGGGCCGCCCAAGATGCGCACAATCATCGTCTACTGCGCATTCGCTGCCCAGTTCTGCGCATCTACGCTCTCCTCCACGATCCCCACGAACTCCGAGTCCGCTCTCCGCCTGCCAATCCACGACGACGAGAACCGCTCCGACACTACCGCCGACATTTCCGACCTCTTCACACCGCCTCGAGATGCTAAGAACCCGTGGTCTCGACTCAGGAATAAGATCGTAGTGAAGTTTTTTGGAAGCGGTGTGGAGAAACACCACGGATCGTTGAACCACCCTCACTTTTCTTCGAAGCAGAAACCTCTTAGTGATGAGTCGACGAAGAAGACACCACCGTACTCGAGGTATCAGAATGATGTTGTTCTGAGGTTTAACATATCGACAACGGATGAGGCTGCAGCATTGGCCGAGGCTGCCGAGATTCTCTTTTTGGACGTCTGGAGCGCTACAAAGAAGCACGCCGATATCAGGGTGGACCAGGATGTCGTATGTAGCAACATGCCAACTTCTTTTTTTTCTGAGCCGAATATCGATTAACTTGATACGCAGATTCCATCCCTTCTCGGTCTTCTTCCAGAGTCTCTCCAGGACAAACACGCTCGACTGATGCACGACCTGGCTGCCACCGTCCGAGAAACGTTCCCGGGAACATCCGACAGCCCATCGAACCCACTGTCTGCACATTCCCTTTCGTCATCTCAGACATACCGGCCCGCACAATCCGAACATTTCTTTTCGAATTATCAGCCGATATCCGTCATAAACCCATGGATGAAGCTTCTACGCTCGCTGTTTCCTAGTCATGTTGAGCATTTCACCCTCGGAAAGACTTTCGAGGGAAGGGATATTAACGGCCTCAAGATATCGAGAAGTTCTAGCAGCACCACTCCTCCAAATGGCAAACGGAGGGCAATCATTGTCACCGGTGCATCTCACGCCAGAGAATGGATCTCCGTTTCAACTGTCTGCTACCTCGCTCACGCTTTTATCACTGGCTACAGGCCTCGCCCATTCAATGCCAAAGATGACGCAGAAACTCAATCTGGAGATAAAGAAATAATACGTCTGGTTGAAAATTTCGACTGGTATTTCATCCCAACTTTGAATGTCGACGGATATGTCTATACCTGGACCGAAGACAGGCTGTGGAGGAAGAACAGACAGCCGACGAGCTTGGGATTCTGCAAAGGTATCGAGCTGGACCGCAGTTATTCGTTCCAATGGGGTGGGCAGAGCCAGAACAACCCATGCAGCGAAAGTATGTCATATTTATCACTGAGCAGCCGAACCATGGCCATGCATGCTAACAGAGTTTCGCACAGACTACCCTGGAGAAAAGGAATTTGAAGCCTTTGAAGCCAAGAATTTTGCCAACTGGGCCAAGAATCTTACTACGGATGGCGACACACATATCGCTGGGTTTTTGGATCTCCATTCTTACTCCCAGCAAAGTATGTCTCCATTATCCTAACTTACAATATCGACGCAACGTACTGACATTTATCGCTAGTTCTGTATCCTTACTCCTACACCTGCGCACAAGCCCCGCCGGATCTTGAAAACCTTGAGGAACTCGCCGAAGTCCTCGCCAAAGGCATCCGTGTCCGTCACGGTGAACATTATGAAGTTTCATCCGCTTGCCAAGGTGGCGGTCAATTCGCTCCATCCGAAAAGACACAGCAACAAAAGAAGAAGTCGAAGAAATCAAAGAAAGGCGATGATAAGGATTTCCAACTTACTGAGACTGGCGGCGGTGGATCCGCTCTAGACTACTTTTACCGCGAAATCGGAGTTCCGTATTCGTACCAGATCAAATTGAGAGACCAAGGAAGCTACGGATTCCTATTGCCAAAGGAGAGTATTAAGCCAACTGGTGAAGAGATTGAAAGTATGGTTAAGAGCTTTGGGAATTTTTTGATTGGAGATGATTGATTTTGAAGTTCGTTAAGGAGTTTTGAGGAGATAAGGGTTGAGACGAAGGAGAAGCATATGTTAGGGGGTGAGGTGAGACAGGAGAGGCAGCACGCCGGCTTTTGTTATCGCCTTCCCTCTTATCGATAGGACGTTTCTTCCGTTCGTTGGTGTAATGGGTGGACAATTGCATTTGTTAATCGGCTTCTTTTTAATCGGGATAAAGGTTGGGCACAAGTTGAATATTGTCCTATGGCGTTTCTAGCGACTGTTTTACTATTGGGGGACTGTTGATATTTTCTTCTATTCTATTGTAGCATAGCCTTTTGGTTTTTTCTTGGATCCAGCCCTTTCCCGTCTGTAGTATAAGGAAACAATAATATACAGATAGTGCTACGAAACTTTAATTCAAAAATCGTCCATTGTCAAATCTTCTACCCACCCTCCTTTAGGAGATTCTCCTTGAGCATATACCCAATTTGCCAATCCTTGCAGATAGAAGAACTCCTGCAAATCAGGTGTCCGTTCTCTATTGGATGATCGAACTTTTAGGATATCTTGATACTCCGCTATTTTCTGGGTATTTATCCCGCCTTTTTCCCATGCCTTCAAAAACTCGCGGTATATCAAGTTTTTTGTTCTCCCCGTTCTCTCAAAGGATGAAAAAAAGTTGCGAAAGTTTGGTTCTAATGAAACGTATAAGACCGGCCCTCGTGCGTCCATAATGTCGGTAATAAGACCTATTGTACCAATGGTACTGGCGTCATGGTATCCGTATTCCTCCCCGTAGGCGTGGAATGCCCGAAAGAAGGCATTCAAGGCCTTCTCGTGCTCGTTGAGGTTACTATACGCTTCGCCCAAGCTGATATCATTCTCTGGAAATCTGACACGCCCAATAGTCTTGCTTCCTTCATCCCTACTCCAGACCCGTGCTTGTTCCAGGAGCCTTATCGCAAGCCGCTCTCTTTTACAGGTTATTAATACTTCGGTCAGTAGCGCTAGACTCCTCGTTATCCATATCCTGCCATGGCTAGGGACGGTTAAGATTGAGTTTTCGATCCTATGGACAACCTTTTCTGCCATGAGCTTGCTTTTCCGGTGTAAGTGCTGTACGAGTAACATGTGTAGCGTCCGACATGCGTGCAAAAATATCGTTCTAAAGTCATAATTGCCATACTGCCGCACCATTTCCCCCTCAATGGCATCTCTCGTCGCATCGAACTCCCAGTATTCTGAGACTCCCATATATGTCGTGGAATATAATACTCTGAGGACCGTTATGTCACAACCCATCCCGATTGCATAATATATATCGAGCACATAGGCCTGAAGCTCGTATTGCTTTTGATTCGAAACCGCCCAGGTCATTTCAATCAGCTCGAGACTGAAAAACAGTGCGTTAGCGGTGTAGAAGTGGTAAAGGCCGTACTCTCGAATGATTCGTGGTAAGTGGACTACATAATCATTCAACTGCCGCAAATACTGAGGAACCACGCTTTCGAGTACAGCTTCTCTCAGCAAGGGAAATATTTCTTCGATAAATTCGCATATGGCGTCTCCAGTTCTGGCGTCCGTTATCAGAGGCTTATTAATCACTGGATGTCTGGCTTTGCCGGTTAGGATTTGGCGGTATATGTGGTATGGAAGGTAGTCCCAATAGCCGTGCTTCTCGATAATTATGTCTCTTACACCCTCTAAAGATATTGTGGGATGTTCACAAATAATGGCATCCGCTCGTCGCATATACGCCGCGGCCTCTCGTTCCCAATTGGCAGTTTCCTGGTGAAAGTACGCCTCGTACTTGCGTGCGTATATTTGTAGTAACGACTCTCCGTTTTCAGGAAACTCGGGGTCTAAGTCTAAAATTTGTTGACTTTCGGCTTCTGGCGGCAAAGATCCGAGCTCTTCATAAGCAGAGGATATCATATCCAGGTTATCAGATATAAGCTTTTGGAGGCGATCCATAGAATCCTCTGGTTCGCACACATTTGAAAATGGAGTATTCACGCCTGAGTCCGTAAGAGCGAAACGCTCTAAACTCTCGCTAGGGATCGGAGGGATATTTTCCCTATCGATTATAGTTGGATAAGTATGTACTGGGCACCAGTATGGGATACTGTTGATCTTACCCTTCGACATCGCCCAGAACCTCCTCAGCAGTAAATGATTCATTCCATCCTCTAGGATTTTCTGAATCGGCTATGAACTCGGATTGATACTCAGGAACATAGTGATCCATGACCTCGGCTGCTTCATCATATTGTTTTTGAAGGCTGTAGTCAATCAAATCTTCCAACATGGAATCATTATTCGTTGATTCATGTTCCTCCACTTTCAGTGTGGGAGAAGATAGAATTATACCAGTGCCATCAGGCTGGGTGTCTAGTATCATGCTGGAATTTAGCAAGAGCGCAGCAAAATATATCCCAGCACCGAGGAAGAAGCTGGTTTTTTTGTTTTCCAATATCAACGGTTCTTTCGGATTTACATACCATCGAAGTAACTTGGCGTGGTCGCCATGATCTGATCGATCTCATGCTGACTAAACTCTCTCCCATTATTAAATTTCACTGTATATGGGGACTTGTTTTCATCGTTCTGGCGTTTCAGGATACTGTTTTTGATAAACAGCTTTCGACTTTTAGTGAGATTTTTGTGTGCCGCCTTCCATCGCACGAGACTACGCTTTAAATGATGAATTCTATTCACACATAAACACTTTTACTTTGACGATTCATATATATGCGATTGCAAGGGACGTTGGTAGTAGATAAACTTACTCCAAGGTAACACCTCTTTCCTGCTTCAGGGCGACTAAAATTTGTTTATGTCGAACACCTGCATTGTACTTTTCAAGGATGAAGCTTCGATGCTTCTCGATGTCTTTGAGTTTCAAGTACCCTCGGGTAGATTTGTAGCTTTTTGGAGTAGCGACATTTAAATCCATTGTTATGAGGACTTTGTACAGATCTAGATCTATAGAAACTATAGAGTGTCGAAAACCTCTAGCGATTTCGATCAGAGAGAGCCTGGAGGTACGTAAATATATTTCATGTAGCACGCAGTAACTTGACGACTCGCAAAACAGAATTAATTGGGAGATATAAAATATCCGACAAGTTCCAACGGCAAAAGTCCTTTCCTTATATATATGCCATGGAGGGATAGACAGATGGTCATGGGTGGGTGGATAAGCCTCGCACAACCGTAAACCTGCATCCAGAGGAACGGCTCATGTTCGATTGCGTTGGAGGAGCTGAGTCAGCCGGTAGCGTCGTCGATTAAACCTGCTTTATCGAAAAATGAACTTTTTTCAACGAATGAGAGTGCCTGAAAAAGTTGATTTTTAAATCAAGGCAACAATTGCCGTGAATTCTGGTCTACAGCTGAGTGGCCACAAGATTCGAATCGCAGACAGTGCGTTCACTGCCCTGTCCCACCCATGTATTGATTACATTTGCCTCTCGAATCTAGCACCTCACTTATAACTAAGTTCAACCATCGGCATAATTTTAGCGGGATGCCATTGGGGTAGAAAATGTTGCTATTATTTATTCTTGCTTTAGCTTTACGCTAGGTAAACTCGCATCTCCAAGTTTGAATATTTATAGCTTAGCTTAGCCTGGTTCAGATAATCGTTATATCTCTTCTCAGTCCCAAAATCCATTGCGTTAACATGTGCACTGCAACTAAATTTCGTTCGTAAATTGCGGGTGGAACGAGGGTATCTCAGCATACCAGCATAAAAATCAAACCGTAATTTGTTGCTCCCGCTCAACTAAACATAGTGAGTCACGACGCGGAGACCTTGAGAACGATCAAGATATATAAAGAATAAAGGGAAGAAAAATCGCTGAACTTAGTATTTCGCATTCGAATTCTCAGCTTATTTTTTTTAAACCATTTGTCCTACCCTTCCTAACCTCGAAAGATGTCTAAGCAAATACAGTATCCTTCTACACACATTACCGAGTCAGCTGGTTGCGTCCTATTCCATTTGTCCGCCCAAAAGATATGCCTGCTCAACGCTAAAAAACGGAATGGGGATGTTGAACTTCTCATCCCCAAGGGCCGCCGAAATCTCAATGAAAGGCGCCGTGACGCAGCGATCCGGGAAACAACAGAAGAAACTAGCTACAAATGCTCCCTGTACCTTGTAAAAATGGGCTCTCGGCTAACACTAGCCGAGGACGATGAGGATATTAGGGATAGCGTTCGGTTGCACGAAAATTGCACTGAGAGCTTCTACATGCAACTACGGAATATTGGAAGAAAAAGTGAAGAGAGGGCAAAGATCATTTGGTGGTTTATCGCACAGGTCGATGAGGCAGATTATGAGAAGAAACAACTTGAAGGGTGGAATGGAGTGGTTAAAGAGAATGTGAAAATCGAGTGGCTATCATATGAGGATGCCGTCGAGGAGTTAACATATGAGACCGACAGTGCAGTCATATTGGCTGCCATAAACTTGGTGAAGAAGCAACAGATCGGGTAGGCCAATAATTGTTTAACGTACATATATCAAGGGTTTTTTTGGGCAAGATGAGCAGGGGGGCTGCGGAGAAATATATTGAAGCATCTGCTTGTTCCAATACTATATTGGTATCCTGCAATATTTCAATCCTATGGTCTCATATCGTTAAATATCTAGCTCTGTCGACGATAATCTCGCCGACGACAAATTACAACACGAGCATAGCATTTTTTGATCATGAAAGTGTTGTTATTGAACCTCCAATGACCAGATCAAAACCTAAGTTGCCGGGAAGAACTTCACGCACACAGATTGTATCAACTATTGTGCGAATTCTTGGGGTTGGTGGTTGAGCGTTGGAAGTCTAGCGGTGACGCGGATGGTAACTGTTACGCCTACGCAGGTCGGTTTGAAGGCAGGATCGATACCTGTGCTCCCGTTGTAGACGAAGGGTGCGACTGGCAGTTTTTCGAAGCCACTTGTGCTTGACGTTTGATTGCTGGCTCGATCGAATGCTCTCTCAGATATAATTTTCGATTTGTGCAAATTGGTAGATTAATGTATGTATAGTGTAACATATAGTGTAGGAAAAAGTTATGATGATCGTTAATCCTCCCTCTCCATTACTCTCGAAACAGTTGACGTCCACCTTAACAACCCTAAATTTCATCGAGTGGCCCTATTTCGTGTCGTACACAGAGACATCCTTGATCTGTACAAGCTCCGCGACTAAGCCCGTGCGTCATACAGGTCCAGTTACATTGGAACCAGCTGCAATCTACGCCATCGTCTAGTAATCGTAGACCCGGAGTAGGTCCCGGTTCGATAAAGGATATCGGTGGTACGGGTAACGCTTATGTTTCGAAATTTCGTTGGGTTATTAGGAGGACGTTATCGACCAAAACCATCGGGGTGTGTTGAGAAACATACCGAAGGTATTCGAGATGATGAGGTAGAGGGCAAGAAAGGCCGTATGCGGGGATGGTATATTAAATCGCATCTTCAATCGAATAGTGTATATCCCACTGTTCTTAAAAATCTTCTGCTCCTCAAAGAACTTTGAATCGAAAAAAGAGAAAATTTAAGAATTTATTTTTAGATTCTGGGTAGACAGAACAGATACCAGAATCCAGAATTTTAGTGAATGGTTGTATTGACCTCGCATTTTAAAGTCCTTCCCCGGATCAATATAATATATATACATTTCTTTTTAAGAACCATCATTCTCTCTTTCTTTGAGTTGACTGGGCGTGTGGTATACGTGGATGGTCACCGACTGTGTGTTATATCAGCTGTGTTATACAGCGCCCAAAAAAAGAGGCATGTGATCTTTGCCCTGTCCGACGTGCGTCTGCCGTCCGCATCAGCTGGCCGGATTATTTGCAAGGCGGCCTGTCAAACATAAATCAGTAGACGGTACGTACCGAACTTTCCCATATCTAATTTCTGGGCTAGCAGAAGGAAACGGAAATTGTTCTTATCAGAAAAATATATTGAATTCCTATAGGACTAATCATAGATACACTGAAGAAAAAATTATTTCAAATCGCTGCTTTTCTTTACTATCAGACTAAAGGCTAAAGTATCACAAAAAGTGCAATTGTATCCACGAAAGGAGAGAGCGCAAAATATTTAAACGTCGACAAAGGGAAAAGAAAGAAGAAAGAATATCCCTCTAACGCCAGCCCCAGATCTAACAAAACCATATCATGATCTTTTTGTAAACAAAAGAAAAATTCGTCTACTATTCGACCACCTGCCCTTCGGTCAATTTCGCATCAAGCGAACTGCCGACACTCATGGAAGGCTCAGGCATCGCCATCACTGCATCCTCAGCAGTAACAGGAACATCTGCTTCCTCTGTGCTTTTCTGTGCATTGATAAGCACCACTACCTCTTCGATTTTCTTCTCATCGTCCTCCTTTGCAATCTCCACAACGACAGCCTCGAATTCTCGACTGCTCGTCGCTTCAGACACTCCTGTATCCCCAAAATGAGTAATAGTAACATCTGAAAACGCCGGGCTGGCAAGCGCATCTGGAATAAATCCTGCGTCGTCGTCCGTAATACCAGACGCAGTCATGATGCTAATCTCGCCATCATTTCCATCCTTCTTCTCCACTTCCTCGGCTTCCACTGCTTCTCCTTCCTCGTCCTCGGAATTCACTGCGACTAACCGCCCACTAAAAGCGCTAGAAGAACCCCTACTCAACTGACTCCGTCCAATACTAGCAGCCGCACTCCCCGGCCGCACAGAATCATTGTCAGAGTCTTCTCTCGTACTGCTAGCCTCTGACACAATGACTTTACCCAGACTCGACGCATCAACCACCCGATCTGACGGCGCACCGGCACCCATTAGACTCGCAACTTGCGCTGCAGACATGGTGGTGCTCGCCGCGCTTCTATGCCGTTTGAGTCTATCTTCTGCTGGAATAGTATGCCAGTCGCTGCCAAAGGTGATAACGCTAGCCTTCTTGCCGTGCACAGTGAAACTACCTGCACCTCTCGCCAGCCCTTCATTCTCTTTCTTCTCGCCCTCAGCTTCACCCTCGGCTTTGTCGCCCTGTGCGTTGGGATCCTTCTTTCGAGATCGGTGATGAGGAAGTTGGATTACCTGCGATCCTTCTCTTAGGGTGCGGTGGATTGATCGCCGGACTTTGTCTTTATCCTTCTCCTTCTCTTTATCCTTTTCTTTCTCTTTATCCTTCTTTTCGCGGTTGCTTGCCGTATCGTCATCCTTCGCCTTATCCTCTTTGGCGTTTAATTGCTCCAGAAACTCGGCCTCCGCATCAACACCTGGTTTAATAGCTGCAGCAATTGCTTGTTGCGACATAGCGGACGCAGTACTCGGTCGTCGCTGCATCTCTTCGTTCGGGTTGCTGGTTGTAACGCTGACAAACTCGTGCGATTCCGTGCTGGTCATGTACGGCTCACCAAGTTGACTGAAATCAATATCGCCATTACTATCAGCGGACGCACTAGCCATTGACGACCTCTTAAGTTCGAACGGCAGGGGTCCCAATTCCCAGCTTTGGTGCGTGGATGGCCTAGCGGTAGATTGAGAGGCAGTTCTGCTGACAGTCGTGGTTCTCGTCGACTGCCGAACTATCTCGTTCTCAAACATCGGCTTGTTGAACGAGGCATTAACCGTAGCTTGGGTAGGCGTGCTCTTAGCCGAATGTGGTGAATCCGTCAAACTAGGCGACTTGCTTCCTCGCGATGGTGTCTCAGGTGGCGTTTGTAGCAAAGTAAGCCTTCTAAGCTTATCCTTCGCGTACCTCCGTTCCTCATCGAGATCCAACTCGAGGATATCACGGTGGCAGCGCAGACGCCAGATTTCCACCCGATTCCATCGTAGCTTCGCGTTGAGGCTACCGGCCGCGAGTATCATCGCGTCTCTTGTCTTCGATTGTATGGGTGTCAACAACTTGAGGTGATGGGCATTCCTCAACAACATGGCCAACTGATCCAGTTGATCTTTGAGCTTCAAGTCCGAATCTTGGATCTTGCGGTCGATGACTTGTCGTCGCGCAGCTGCGATCTGTGCTGCCAACGTTGGATCTATCCTACCCGAAACAATGGACACTTCCCCGGAAGCGGTCTGTACAGACTTCCCGTTGCCTGAGTCCATTCTGCGGATTCCTCGAGCCCTCTGGCCGTCGTAATGTCCCCCGATGACCCCTCTCATCCGCACGCCTGCAGTCCTGAACGCAGCTGCATAGTTTAACTTTGCAAGCCAGTCGTTCATTTCCACCTCATTATCCGCAAGAATATACTCTTGGAACCCACCATGGCGAATAAACATGAACGCATTCTTGTGCTTCTTGTACGTTCTATCCATCAAAGCTACGGTATCATCCGTAGACAACATGGAATCCGGATTGAACTCCATCAATGGCGGTGTGAAGACGCAGGGTACGATGCCCACATTGCCCCCCTTCACATGTTGCTCATATTGCACCATCAAATTCTTCACCCAGCTGACATTCTTGAAGAAATATAGCTGCGAACCGGTGAGAAGGGCGCCCCACTCCTGCCAGGGACTTCTCGTCTTCTTCTTTTTAGGATCCTTCCTCCACAACAGACCGACTTTTGTGACTTTGATTTCGACCACGCCGGGACTTGCATCTTGGGGGTTCGCAGCAGTAGCGGGATTCAAGAACGCGTCGGGTCGGGATCTCGCGGATACGATCTGTAGTACCGAGCTTCTGAAGAACGCTTCATGTAGGCCTTTCATATCCATTGTGTGATTAGTTCCGAGATACGTGTAAGGATCGTCGACCATCAGAACGTCGGCCAGCGATGGCCTAAGGATATCCAGCTTGCCGTCAATAATCAGCGTGTAAGGATCGACTGGCTCCCTCGCTCTCCTCAGGTCTGTGTTCGTTTTGGTGAGTATATGGCGCCTGGGAAGGTGGGTCATGATTTTCTCGCCGTTGATATCAAGGTCATCCTCCACATGAATGAAAGGCGTGTAGCTTATGTTGTCGTAGAAGTATTCAAGGATATCGGACGTGATCCCCTCGCCACTAGTGTTCTTGACATAATCTGCCTTCTGCATCTTGTACTTGTTATTCTTGTTGAAGACATCAGTATGGAGAATGAGAAGAGAGAAAGCGATAAAGTAAGCGTTTTCTACGAAATCGTTGTTAGTCAGATAATCAATAATATAGGAATAAAATATCATATACATACCACTTGAGGAGTATATTATCGGATTGCATTCGTGATAACGGTCTGCGAACGCCTGTAAGACACGATCGATTTGCTGAGTCTCCTTTGGCAATTCAACCTCCATCAAAAGTTTCCGCAGAGCCATATCCATAGGGTCTTGATAAAAACTGAAGGTCCCCATGTACTGCTTGAGCACCTCCACATGGAATGCATCATCGGATTTACTCAGAAGACTCGCCACAACACTCTTATTGACAGCCTCCTCGAGTTTCCTCAAATACTGGACAGGAGTGTCGTCGTCTAACCGTTCCGGTATTATCAGCTTCTCTCTAGAAGCTGCCATGGAATGAGGGTGGGACGTAGACGCGCGCGCAAGGTATGGTGCGGGCGAAGCTGTTCGCGCTGGCATTCCAGGGAGATTAGCCTCGCTATTCTGCCTGGATCTCGACGAAAACAGCCTTGAAAAACTATTCCTGCCGGCGAGACTGGTGCTTGTGCGCGCACTGTCGACCGGCGACCGGTCCATCGATCCTGCCGTGGAACTCCGTGCCCTAGTATATCGAGTCTGTGGCGCCAATGGACTCGATCCAGCGGAACGTAGCGAGTGGTTTGAATTTGTAGAGTTTGCGCGGCCTAGCGTTGTAGGTCCACCCATAGTACCAATGACAGAAGCTGCGAGAGCGCTGGTAGCCGCGATTGGCGTGCCATCTGATGTGGGTACCCTTCGGGGTGTTGGAGGAGCGGATGAGAAGAAAGTGGTAGAAGGACGCCCAGACCGCACTGACACGTTAGAACTAGAAGGACCGCCACCTATCGCGTCGGTGCTTATCCTGCTTTCAGAACTTGATACTTTGGGCGGTAAGGGGAACAATGGGGTGTCCTTCTTCCGCCTAGAGAACCGAAAGAAGGTAGATGTTGTGGAGACAGTGTGAGTTGTAGTCGTAGTGGTGACGACAACATCGGCTGAACTGGCTTCGGATCGCGACGATTCAGATAATCGCGGTGGGGGTACGGGTAAGCCGTGCTCGTCGTATGGAGGAGGGCCGAAGCTCTGAGTGGATCCGTTACTCTGAAACGGCCGATCCGGTTCATCAAACGTGACCCGACTGGCGCGACCAGATGCATTACTTCCAATGTTTTTCTTCGACGACTGCCTACGAGGGGACGATGAGGGTCGGGGAGATGGTGATATCGATTGTTCGCGACTCGTTGTCGCCATAGTAGCGGAGAGGTTGGAGCGAGATGTTTTGGGCACGAGGCTGCTGGTGCTCTCGTCGGCATCAATAGGAATCTGGGGAACAGGAGGTGCGGTTGATATGTCGAAAGTCGGGGCGGTCGTGATAATTGTGGGTGTTCGCGGCGGGTCCGGCAAGGGCGGAACTTCTTCGTGCGCCCTCGCCTTTGATCCTAAGGCGGGATCTGAAGCATTACGAAAACGCAAGATGGAGAATCTGTTCGCTCTAGTCCGTTCCTCCGATTTTCTAGGGCGAGGCCGGACCGTGGATGTAGAAACTCTCGAAGCAGCTTCCTGGGTGGCACCACTCTTGGGCGTTGGTGGCTCCTGTGGGCTCAGTTCAGCATCGCTTTCCTTAGTAGGCGAACCACTGCTCTCCTGTTGTCTAAACAGGGCGCCGACGTCCACACTTTGCCGTCGCAGGGTTGTGTCGTTTTTCTTGCCAATGGGGCGTAGTCTCCAAGAGATTCCGGTCATTTCGTAGGCTGCCCGTTATGGCAGTTCTTTTAGATGATTTGCGAAATGCCAATGGGTCTAGTCGCCAGGGGTTGTACCAAGATATAGCTTTAGGAGATAATGCGCGAAGCGGTAAAAGGGGAGGGCACCAGATGTGAAGATGGGTCTGTCCGTGAGGAGTAATTAGAAGTGATGAAAATGGCGACCCTGAAGGTTGTGACTGGTGTGGAAGCTGTTCGGGTTGAATGATATTTGGGCTGCCGTGATATTCGTCAAAATGATATAAGCAATGCCTGAAGCGAACAGAGATGGAAACCAAAAGGAAAAATCGCGAAGATATGCCAGAGGAGTGGTAAAGCAATAGGATGATGCTATAGGGCGGTAATTGCAATCCCGGATGCGCTTGGAGAAGGAGAACGAGCGTGGAGATTGAGTGTGGAGGGTGTCGGAGGCCGGCTCACGAGTTGCGGTCTGATATGATACGGGGGAAGAAGGCGATAAAAATCAAGCCAAAAGTCGCGAAGGGGAGGCGGCGAAAACGGACAGAATCAATCGCATGGCGGCTCCCTGGTGAGATTGGAAATCGAAAGGCGACGCTGGAAATATCAAGCAACAGACGGCGCGGGCAGGGATAGTAGACACGAGGGACCCCAGATCGATGTCTCGTGGAGGTGATGTCTGGTCGTGGTGGTTGAGGATGGCAAGGTGGATGGGGCGGGTGTAAAGGAGGTGAGGTTAGTTTTGGTGGTAAGCCAGCTGCAGCGCCCAAATTAGGTTGGTTACGTTCCCAGCTCCACGATTCGACCCAGCTGAATGTACGGCACACGCGGCCGGGGAACAATAAGACGAATAATAATAATCAAAATAATACGAATCGGGATACGAGGGCTAGCTGGCTCCTCCGATAGCTAGTAGCTGTCTGCAGTGGGAGCAGTAAGTGATATATTAATATTGGAACGGGACTTGCGCTGTCGCCTGTCGTACGTCGTTTGTCGTTTCGCACGTTGTTTCTCCGTGTCAGTGCGCCGAAAGAATTAGAGCTCGCCTCTGTTTCGCTGCTGTGCCGGCGCCCGGATTCGAACCGACTGCGTCTCGAGCGCGTTTTCTTTATATATGCGATTGCGAGGATGCGGTCGGTGCAGAGATGTTGATTTTGAATATATCGAGAGAGAGAGAGAGACCAGAATGCAGTCGAATTAATATTTGTTTGATGAGGGGGAGTAGGAGGAGCGAGAGCGAGAGGGTGTCGAGATAATAAACGGGGACGCCGTTATTATTGCTACCCTCGTCAGCAGGACCAGCCGCAGAGATAGCGATTTAATTAATGCAATAGATAAACCGCAATAGCGAGAGTATACCTTATGGAATGCACTTAAGGCTGTATGTACCGTTTGGTCTCGTGTAATTTTAGATGCTATCAATTGCAAGTCAGGGAGGAGGAGGATGAGGAGGGGATACTATGTCCGTATCCAGAGATTAGCTTCAGAAATAGCAGCAAAGATATAAAAATAAAAATATACCGGCCTCGAATGCAGCAAGTGGACGACTCTCTCTCTCTCGGTGTCTACGGCTTCTTACTGGCCAGCGAACTGGATACACACCCAGCTTCAGCTCACACGGCTGCCGGAACTGGACGCTCCGCCGCCCAGCGACATGTTTCGACATGCTCGTGGCTGCATGGGCGCTGGTGCTCGAAATCGGACCAAGCCCAGGCGGGAAAATAATGTTGTCCATCTGGACCCAGCTCGTACTCGGGACATCAGCCGGGCTAACGAGAGAATCGAGAAGGGGGGTTAACTGAACTCTAGCGAACTAGCTACGACTAGCTTGCCCCCCAGCCTATTCTTCTACTGGTCGAGGTGGAGAGACCCCGCATGCGCATTCTTCTGAGCAGGTGCTTTCCGATTGACCCGAATCGCGGCAGATATGCAGTCCCAGCCAGAATAGTGAAACCCTTGGCCAACCGATGTGGACGCCGCCCCCCTCGTTTCACTGGCCGGGCGGCCTTCCACCGCTTCTTCTACTTCTCGTCCTGCGAACGAAAGAGCTTCGTGAAAGAAGGTTGGTGATCACGTACCGGAGAGGTACCCGGATGCTCAGGTGCACAACAGATTTATTTATCCGTACGAGGCAATTGCGCAATTTGTCTCTCGTGTCAAGCAAGCATGCAATATAATTCCAGAAGAGTTCCACGTAATATCGGTTTGATCTATTAGACATGTCGACGACACCAACAGCAGCTTACTCGGAGATCCCTAGTGAGCCAAGACATCGGGGACTTGTGGGAGGCTGGGGAAGAGACCCAAAGACATCTTACTCCTCCTGGAATACCGTTCCTCTTTCAAACAGGCAACTTCTTTCACAGAACGATACTTCGCGAAGGTGAAGAAAAAGAAGCAAAATAGACATACACTCAAATTAACGTCAACATGTTGACAGTCTGGCTTGCAGTATCGAGATGTGCCTGTCAGATCGATTCCGGCTCTTTGCATACGGACCGCCCAGACTAAGCACCTGGTGCTCTCTGATTCGCACGTTATATTTATCCCTCAGCCGTCGCTCTTCATGTTCATTCTTTTCCTGATGGTCATATTGTATATCGATCTGACAGCTCACTTACCAGGTCCGGGTGGTGCATATATAAATAAAATAATAAATAAAAAACACACACGCATGCACCTAAAATTCGGATATATATAATGGAACTAGAGTTAACAAATAAAAGATAGCCGCTCCGCTCAATCCTCAAAAGGCTGGTGGTCGATGGTGGCTGCTCATCCGTGCAGGGGCGCTATTTTGCTAGGAGGCGTGCGAGGGAGAGTAAACTTCCCGCGATTGCAGAATGCATATTCGATCATGGGGCAATTGTGACAAGAGCGTATGTGCATCTGCAGTGCATGGCGCCTACGCACAGCGCAGGAAACCTGCTTGTGGCAGATGCTCGAGAGAGAGTTCAGACTAGTTAAAGGACCATATTCGAATGGTGTGGGAATTGGGGTAACCCAATGTGGTGCGAGATGGATCAGGAACGGTTTAACCAGGCCTTTAAGCATCCTTCCCCCTCACCCTCCAATTAGTTGCGACCTTTCCCTCCTTTTCCCTCCCTCCAGCCTCGATGTAGCTTTTCTTTTTAAGTAGTGTTGGTATAACCGAGTTTCAGTCGACATCCAAAGTATAGGCGCATATTCTTTTTCCTACCGTTATTGTTCTTGTAGTCTTGTAGGAGTGTATTAAGGCGTACCGGCTTTGTTATTCTGAGTGTATTCGGGCTTGGCGCACTTGCAGCATCTGGGTTTCCGCTTCTTTCTCGCTGGTGCGAATTCGAAACAGCAATTCCTCTGTTTCCCGCAACTGAACCCAAACTCGACAACCCGTAAACTTGCTGTACATCCGAATTCACTAGCCGTAACAAAGGCTCTGCAGGTCAAAATAGCCCATCCACTTCGATACCAACTGCTGTGTCTCCCCGTTCCGAAAACCTCCATCCGCCATTGTCGTTGCTAGCAATTCGGCATCGAAGGAGGGTTGTCGAGGTGGTGTGCTCCTGTTGACATGCCCGTCTGAACACCGCCGTCTGATTGGTCTCCTGCCGGGAAGAACAACACATTTCCACCCATCCGCAACAACATCAACAACCCATCTGCTCAGCACAACTTCTCTCCCAATCGCTCTCTCGCTTCCTCCAAACCTCCCACCGTCTCTCCTTCGACAACCTCCATCGCTACACACTCCCCACGATGCCGGCGAAAACGAAGAAGCCGTACGCGCTTTCTCTCCGTCTGCTGTCCAGTTTTGACGACATTCTCACAGATGTTCTCGTCGATAAGGTACTTTTCTCTTCCCTCCGTTGCCAATTGGGTTTCTCGCGATCAAAACAAAAACATCGTCCACAAAATTACTCGTCCGCGCAGAGTACTGATATCTACGATTCCACACAGCTATTCTACTGGACAAACATTCGAAAGGTCCACCCGAGATATCAATCGAACCGGACTATCAAGGACAAGCAAGTTGGCGACATCATCCGCACCCATGTTTGCGTCGGACGAAATGTGCAAGCCGCAGTCGACCGTCTACTCGAGTACGCTTTTCACAAATGAGAATACGCCCCTAGAAATTGCAACAACGGACAGGCTAACAATCGAACCCAGGATTGATGGAATCAAGAGATTCTGCCAGAAGCTAAGGCCCGAAGAACGGTCAGACTTTGTAAAGTACGAGAAACATACCGTTGCAACGAACAACAATATTACCAGCGAGAAAAACCTCCCCGGCTAACCAAATAATTGTCACACGAGCAGGCACGTCAGACGCTATGTCGAGATCTACCACCCTGACACCGCCTATGAAGTCACCACGACAAACAGATACACCCTGAAAACCCTCGAGGCCAGCGTTCTCGCCCGTTCAGAGATCCAAAAGGGCGATTCGATACGAAACCTCTCCGGCGTCATGGTCACCATGACCAAAGAGGAAGAAGCAGAGTTCAACGAGGCCTCGAACCGTGATTTCTCAATCATCCATTCCTCGCGAAAGGCCGGTGCCCAGATATTCCTCGGTCCCGCCCGATTCGTGAACCATGATTGCTCGCCAAACTGCCGATTCGTCAGCGCCAGTAAAAGCACCGTAACCTTTGCTGCCCTGCGGAGGATCGAGCCCGGCGAGGAAATCACCGTCTACTACTCGGATGACTACTTTGGTTTCAAAAATGCAGAATGCCTGTGTCAGAGCTGCGAAAAGGAGATGAAGGGCGGCTGGGCCAAGAGCGTCGGTTATATGAGCAACATGACACCGAGCAAACGAGGGTACGAGGAGGTCAAAGATGAAGACGACTACGCGGGACGTGCGAAGAAGAGGGCGAGAAAGTCCCTCCCGACTCCGGCCTTGAGTGTCGGTGATGATGCCTCCCCGAAGGCTACCTCACCACCAGCCCCGAGTTTTGTCGCAACAATCACAACGGAACTCACACCGGTTGTAACACCGCTCGAAGCACCCGATGGGGCGGATACACCAGCCGCCATCTGCGAAATTTCCCTCGCTGTCCCTTCTCTTGAAGCGATACAGGCAGACCAGGCCAGCACCTTAAATCTCCTCCTACCGGGTCCTCTGGCTAGCACCCCCGACTCATCTCTCTCCCCCGTCGATGATCCTTCTGCCACACCACTCGCAGCCACAGACGACGGATACGAAAGTGACCTAACAGTGTACTCCGACACGGACATGGAAATCCTCAACGCCAAGTACAAATGGTTCCCCGTTGTCAAATTCGCCTCGAAACCGATAAACCCGGATCCGCTTACCCTCCCCCAGGTGCCAGAAGGTATCCGTTACCCCGGGGACCACCACGTCGAAAATACCTTCATCGATCCCAAGATGGAAATGCGATGTACCTGCCAAAATCCGAATTGCAATGTCCCATTCATCTATAAAAACGAAGATAACTTCCGTTTCCTCAACCACATCCCGCGCTGCTGTCCACGATGCGAACGACATTCGAAGATTTACGGGCTAGTGTGGCCAAAGACGATTCTCAAGTCTGATGATCATGAAGTGCGAATTATGAATCCAGAGGATGTGGAGAGATCGGTCAATCTAGCGCAACATAAGCGGGATTTACAATATATCGAAGAATGGAGAGTTGAGAATATTCTCAGGGAGGTGTTCAAGAAGAATCTAAGACGAGAGAATCGCAAGTTGGATAAGAAGAGGAGGAAGGAGAAGAAGGCGATGGAGACGACTCCTACCCCCGCTGCTGAAGCTTGATTGCTGCCCAAGATCTGATATAGAGGCAATCGCTTTTCTATAAAACGGGTACGGTTCTCAGGGCACGATGGTGTCTGATACATACTATATTTGTACTTTTTATTCTGTTCATTCTATTTTTATAACTGGCGTTTAACGGATGTTTTAAGGCGTCGGGGAGATCGTGTTGGTTCTGTTTCTTTAACTTTATCTCTACCTTTTACCCTGTCTACTCTCGGAGTCTGGTGCGCGTATTCCCCTTCTGCTCCGATACCCGGCATCGAAGGTTTATTTTTCTATCGCCTGTATAATAGCTCATAATAGTAGCATTCCCGTCTTCGCTTTGTTTTTTCCTTTCTCGTTTTTGTGGACCTTTGCCATCATTGTGATATCTTCCTTTTTTTTATATTGTACTATTATACAGAGAGAACTAAAGGAGAAAGGATATTCTCACACAAGGGGAAATAGAGTCGTATTTACAGTGTAATATATATAACCCTCGTGATCACAAGGGTCGAGTCTATAAGGGAAACCTTCCACGGTGGTCTTCCCGACTATCCGCTATATCGTCCGCAGGTCTACCCGTTCTCTTTATTCCAAATCGATCTTGGCGCCCAATCCCTCTAGGGTCTTCTTCATCTTCTCGGCTTCGTCCTTGGTCAACCCTTCCTTCAGCATCTTCGGCGCGGACTCCACGAACTTCTTCGAGTCGACCAACGACAGGCCGAGGAGCGCCTTGACTTCCTTGATGACCTTGGCTTTAGCGGCGGCATCGAACGAGGCGAGTTTAACGTTGAACAAGGTCTTTTCTTCGGCAGCGGCAGCTTCTTCCTCTACTGGCGCGACAGCAGCGGCTGGGGCTGCACCTGCTGGGGCGGCGGGGGCGGCGAGAAGGGAATCCGGGATGTTTAGTCGTTCCTATTTTTCCAACAGAAATAATGGTTAGGGATCAGGATTTGGATATGGCGTGCAAGTAAGATAAGCACGCAAGCAATTGAACAATGAGAAGGAAAAAGGAAATACTTTTAATAACCCGACGAGATCAGCGGTCTCCAGCAGTGTCAGGGTGGAAATCTGATCAACGATCTGTACGAGCTTCGGGTTCGCGGCGCCGGCGCCGGCAGCAGATGTCGAGTCCCACCGTCGCTGGTGCTGCGGGCATGATTTTCGTACGATGTGGATGAGTGGCCGTGTGGAGGAGTATATCGAAACAGAAGCTGCCGCTCTTGCGAGGGAGCGTCGGAGTATCGGTGCCGCCGTCATCGGAGTTTCAATTGGTGTAGGTCGATGGGGGAGGGGGGGAAGACGGTGAGAAGAAGGTAAGGACGGAAAAAAATTTAGCGGGATTGTGTTGAGTGTCGTCGAAATTTCTGATAGCGTTTGGTTAGTTCGCTCTTCTCGCTACTTGCTACGGAACCGAGCCAGGTCGACCAAGTTGGAACAACACAACATACCGCGAGTTACTGTTAGATAAGTACGCTATTGAATTCCATGACTCGGATTTCTAGTCTAAGCACCAGTTCTTCTGTGAGGTGTTAGGGGGCTCTGGGTGTCCGAATGGAAAAATCGTAACTTGACTGTGATGGCGCCCCTACCGTACTCTGCAACCTTGTCCGATTTCACATACGACTTATAATACATTTCTCAAACTGATTGTCGGAATATATAAAAGGTAAACCTTGCGCCACTGCAAACATTACGCTAGGTGGCGCCACAATCTTGAGATTCAAGATGCGAGAGGCCTCTATAAATAGTCTGGTATACACCTTTGCGTACTATAAGCCTATTCCCTCAGATGACTCTAAGTTCTTTCTAGCTATCATAACCAATCGGCCCCTACGAGCTACATGAGGAATTCAACCGTGATCCCCGTCCCAGACAACGGTGTATCGGTATTCCGGAGGCCCCGATGATATATTAAGATACTCTCGGATAATACCAGCTCCGAATCCTTAAACGAAGCCAACTATTCAAGATGTCACAGCCGTGCATAGAGATCGCATGTTACGTAATCCTACCAAGGTTTCGCCAAGTAGTCTTGGTCCATGTTGGAGTGCTTCACTTTAGGAAATCGTCGACTGTGGCACAACACATTTTGTCTTTTTGAATTGTTACACGTTACAAGCCGGGGTAAAAACGCGCGTCTGATTCCCAAATTCTTACCGTGCTTTTAAAAACTCGCAAAACTACGGCGTTTATCAGATGGGCAACTGGTAATATATTGTATATTAGGAGTGAATGGAGGCAAGAGCAAGCTATTGAAGTTTGATATCAATCTTGCGATTACTTCAGGCATCCAAATGACATCTTTATGGTCACATACGAAGATTGGACGGTTTAAATTTTCTCTTTCTACTTACCAGTTTGCACGGCGGCACTTCTTCCGTTTGAATCCAATGATTGAGTACTCAGTCCGCAGCCGCGCAGCTGCGGGGTCGGTCAAAGCACAACCAACCGAAACCCACATTTGTGAGTCAACGAAGCCGAGGTTCGCTGGTTATGGTGTAAATACTATATTCATGTCGGTGAATACGGGCTTTAATTCAGCGCCGGATATATTTGTCCCTCCTGTATATCTATATCGAGCTATATTATAATAACGTTAACATGGGATAAATATAACCCCTCGTGGCCACGACTCTACTCTGCAAAGTATCAATCGATCCTCTCAATCGCTCCAAGTCTTCCTCAGACACTTCAACCACCAAATATTTTCATACCCTTCAAATATTTTACTAGAAGCCAAAATGACAGACTCTATCGGTGGCGTCGTCCCCGAGCGAATCTTGGGGGCTGCTAAGAAACTCTTCTCGCGTTACCCACCAGTGCAGTCGCTCGTCGCCAGCCCCGACGAACCTAACGACTCCAGACTCAACGACCACATCATAAAGTACAGAAAAGAAGCATACGCAGCCTACCCTTACCCATGTATCCATCTATGCCTGTTCGTTTACGCAACCATACCAGATTCGTCTGTCTATCAATCTGTCATCATCCCCAAACTCAAAGCGCCCTCATCCGCCTTGCTGATGGACGTAGGCTGCGGATTAGGCCAGGATATCCGCGCCTTAGTCGCCGACGGCGCGGATCCAGCAAACATTGTCGGATTCGAGCTCCACCCGGAGTTCATCCAAGCCGGGTACGGTCTCTGGCGCGATGGTCCGGAGACAGAGAACCCGTTGAAGACGACGTTCATCACGGGAAGTATCTTTGACGAGGATAACGATCTTACTCCGTACCACGGACGTGTCGATATCATCCACGTCAGCGCGATGCTGCACTTGTTTACTATGGAGAAGCAATTGATTGTTGCCGGTAGGCTTGACAAGTTGCTCAAGGCGGAGCCCGGGGCGATTATCACGGGTACTCAGGTCGGAGTTAGGGAAGCTGGGGTATTGGCGCCCAGGACCGAGACTGAAGGTTGGAACAGTAAGTTGTCCGTGGGGATATTCAGACACAATATCGAGACGTTCAAGGAATTTTGGACCAAAGTCGGAGATGGAAAATGGAATGTGGAAGTTTCCGAGATCGTCATGAACATCGATCCTGAGAAACACCAATTGAGTATTGTGGCTAAAGGCGAGACGATTCTTGCGCTGCGATTCGTGGTGACTCGTTTGTAGATTTTGTCAAATTGAGGTCACATACATGTAGGATGCAAATCCTTTCGGTTACATAAATAGAGAGTATCGGATCCGGGATGGCATATTAGGTCGTTGCATTAAACGCGCGTGTAGTTAGTTTACTGTATAGTTTTCAAGCTCCCAAGTATTGGAATGCAAATACTTGTGCATATGTTTCCAAGTACATACTGATCTCTTTTCAGATTTAGCCTCGATGTCACAGTGCTCGTTAATTTTGCGAAAGAAACTAGATTTTGTATCTAATTTGCTAGCTAGGGCATATAAAAGCACACACATATACATCTAAGATATTTCCGCAGCGGTCTTTATATATACTGTGATTTGTGTATATATTCTTTAGATAGTTACATCTGAGAGGATATATATATTCAAGTCACTAGTTGGTACTCTTAAATTGCGGGTGACAGAGTTTTGAGAATTTAGCGAATCGGTAGTAAATACGATGATCACAGCAGTAAATTCAGTTATCAATCCCATCACTTCCGACTTTTCGAGGATTTAAGCTAAGAACGAACCAAATTAGAATTATTGATGGTAAATCTGAACCCGCGTCTAGGAGATCTTACCTTCGCGGAAATACCAAACTTGGTTGTCTCCTTTCCTCCCATAGAGAAGAACAATGGCATCGTTATCTCTGTTGGCATCCTTGATATCAAGGAACAATCCATCATCCCCCCTATAAGGAACTTCAAGACTATCGTGTCTATTAGAATATTTTCTCAAGAGCCTGATGTTCGAAAAACCTACCGGAAGCCATCCTCATCATTGCCGCTGACATGCCAAAGGTGTTCCTGATCATCAACCCTGAGAGCACCTTCACTGTTCTCGTCGTCTCGAAAGAGAAATTTCCCTGTCGCTACGTTTCTAAAATGCCATGGCTGGCCGGGTCCGCTTCGGTCGATTATCCACTTGTATAATGATAAAATGTTAGCACACCGTAAGAATTTCAATTGATCAATCCTGAACGCTCGCGTGGGTTGGCGCTCAGTACCAGATTACTTCTGACGTACCTTTTGATTATCACCACCTTTTTGACGCCATGCGCGAACCCAGCCGTTACCCTCATTACAATCAAGAACGGTGTTGGTGTCCTTGTTGACAATGAAGTACTGAGAGCCTGGGTTAACCATTTTGATATTTGTATAAAATTTTGATTTCGTAGAGAAACTTTGGTTCAGATTATGCTACTTTGTATAGTGGAATGTTAAATAGGCAGTTAATATGAAAGTCTTCTTATTCAACGAGAAGGCGAGCATTTCTGAGCTTTATAAACACCGGTGCGGGGTTCTCTGGTAAACATTCCATTCCTTTTACGTCTTGTCGTCATTTATGCATGATACTACAAAGAATGTCCAGATTTGGGCGGTTCAGCTCCGCTAGTGTTGAATGCGGGAATCGCATGAGGACATGTCTCTGCTACCCGATGTCGATATTTTCAGCTACCGCAACCAACGGAAACTCCGCCGTCATATTTGTAGCTAAACTCTAAATCTACAAGCCCCTGGCTTAAAAGGATACTAGCGGCTGAAGGAGGGTCTTCGATTTCGGGCGTCTTGTCCAAAAACACGTGTTAATATTGTTGATTCGTCGACTTTGAGAAAAATTTCAATTGCATTGCATGTTCTCGAGCACTGTTCTTTATTGCTGGACTCAATTGGTCGGCTAGAAAGCAAGGGCCGCCTAAGTATCACATTCTTTTATGCAGAATGATTCGGTATTTCAACCCTTTTGTTAGAATAAACCGCAAGGAGTGTTGGGAATTTGTTGCGTCAGTGCGGGGTGCTTGCAGGCTGTGGGGTTGCCGCCGCGTTCGGGTGCGGGACGTGGCAGCTTGGGTTCTCGGTATTTTTGTTTCCGATTACTAGGCTCTGCACGGTACGTTCCGGCTAGTACTATCAAAAGTGACTTAAATCGATTGAAATCAATTATTTGGGCATCCGGGATATTTTGTTCCTCTTTTCTAGTGAAAACTTATTAATATCTAATATTAGCAACTTTGTGTCCAATCTGTGGTATTTCGAGTTGACCACAGAGGTGCTCGCTTAAACTCGGGTTGTAGCAGTGGGAATACTGACCCTGGATACGTATCGGGACATGTTTACATACTATGTTGAATTTCAAGAAACTTATGGTGGGGTTAACATCTCTAAATTCGGCAGTGTTATTGTTGCCTGGATCAACCGATTTCATTACGTACTACATGTACGTTAAAATTTATCAGACAGAGATACTTGTGGACGATTCCTCTAGAGCTCTGCGGTTGTTGTAGTCTTAAAGGGCTCGGCACCGGCTAGGCCCTGCAGCTTGCCCGGCAGCTAGAAATTCCGCAATTACCTCCGTAAATTGTATAAGTCCCAAGCTATTAAGTTTCAAAGTATTTTTTACAATATTTTTTAGGAGGCTAGTCTGCATATCAACTCAGCTGACTGGGGCTCCCCGGAATATGGACTGAAGCGTGCCCAAAGATTTCATGCTCGATTGTAATATTAAAAGCAGGGGCATTATATAGTCAAGATGGCGTAAGCCAACAACCTGATTATCAAATAGAAGGTATACATTATTTTCAGCTATAGTTGGTTTTAAAAGTAACTAACAAACAAATATTAGATTCTAGATAGAATCCGAAAACCCTATCATCCATTGACGGAAATAGCCATTCAACTTAAAGCGCAAACATGAAGCAAAGCAATCCCAAAAAGGCCATGCCGCTGTTCGCCAAAGTAGCGGCGCCAGAAACAAAGGTTGGGGATGGAAGAGGCGAGTTAGTTTGTCCGCGGCGAGAAGTGGATGTGGCAACAGTAGTCTCGATAGGGGTACCAGTTTCGGCGGGAGTAGTCTCTGCGGGGATGGTAGAGGTTTCAGCGGGGGTCTCACCGCACTGAGAACACTTTACACGCGGGTCGGCGGTAAAGTCTTCAACATTACAGAAAGTGTGAGTACCAAGAGTACCCGAAGTTGTACATTCATATGGACACCTTGCGGCATTGCCATTGCAAACGAGGACACCAGGACAGATCTCGAATCCAGCACCCTTGCTGTCAATGCCCCAGGTTGAGCTGCACTCGGATTTCGCTTTGTCGAGGAAAGCACATTCTGGGCGGAAGGATACAGGGCAGGCTGTGCCTACGGAGTTACCGGTTTCCGTAGCGGTTGCTGATTCGGTAGCCGATGTTTCTGAAGGAGTATCAGTTGGAGTCGTCCCGCATTGTGTGCATTTTACGCGTGGATCAGAGGTAAATTCCTCGACGTTGCAGAAAGTATGGTCACCGAGAGTGCCTGATGTTTTGCACTCATACGGACATCTTGCAGCATTGCCGTTACAAACGAGGACGCCGGGGCAGATTTCGAAACCGACGCCTTTGCTGTCAATACCCCATGTTGAACTACACTCAGATTTCGCTTTATCAAGGAAAGCGCATTCTGGGCGGAAGGATACAGGGCAGGCGGTGCCTACGGAATTACCGGTTTCCGACGCGGTTGGTGACGTGGTAGCTGAGGTTTCAGTTGGGGTATCGCCCCCACATGGCGAGCATTTTACGCGCTCGTCGGTGGTGAAATCTTCGATATTACAGAACGTATGATCACCAAGAGTACCCGTAGTCTTGCACTCGTACGGACATCTTGCGGCATTACCATTACAAACAAGGACACCAGGGCAGATATCGAAACCACCACCTAGATTAGTTATTCCGAATGATGGACTACATTTGTTTTTGGATTTGTCCAGGAAAGCGCATTCTGGGCGAAAGGTTTCGGGGCAATTTAAATCGAACTGGGTAGAATTCTGGGCAAGAACTCCAAGGGCCAAGGAGCTAGTGTAATCAAAAGATAAGTTAGCATCCTGTTAATTTAATTCTTTTATATTAGACCTCCTTACCTAAGACCAACAGCAATTGCGAGTGACTTCATATTTTTAGGTTTAGGTATATGGAGATATTGATTTACTCCCCAGGTTTGTGATCAAGAGGTAAACCGAATTATAGATGATATTATTAGTGCAGCGAGGACCTGGGTTTGGTTTGAATGCTATGGATATTACCAGGATATCGCACTCTTATATAGAACTCAGAATTTGTGTTTCCATGGAAAATTCACATCTCAGAAACAATCTTACAATTAGGTTGAGTACTATCCGTAGGGTCACGGAAATCTTGAAAGTTTGTATATGCTTAACTCTACAGGCACATCACGATCGTGTCACAGGAAACACAACCGAATTCGATTCGAGAATGTAAAAGGCTTGAATAAATCTTAGCTTAACTAAGGAGGTTGGCACGGATACAACCTCTTGGATCGGGAAATGCTGATCTTTAATTGAATGATGCCCAGGTAACTTGAAAATTCGGATTGTAGTGAGGCAAGAAAGCCAAAGATCCACATAACCGCGACGGGGCGGCTCAAATACTCCGCGGATACAACCCCACTATCAACCCGTTAAAGCGTATGTACTTGCAAAGGCATATTCGAGTGTACCCCAGCCTGCCGAAAGCAGAAAACTAGCCATAACCGAAGCGACCGCTCCTCAAAATTCGATAGAGGGGTAACTGATTTCATAATGGGAAACATTATATAGAATTGAACGATTCGTTTCAATGCGGCTAATTGCCAGCCACATGTTTCTAGGCAATATTGGGTACTACCAAGATCGACGCTACTTAGTATGTTAAACTGGGGAAACGTTCTATAACGTAAAATTAACTTAGTGTTACATGAGGCTTCAGGAGACCACATATATACCATATCAATATATCCACGCCAACCACCTGGTTAAATATTAAACACCAACCAAATTCGACCTCCTCCTGTATAACTGCTAGAAAAAGCATTAGGAATACACCTACAACTATTAACTTATAAAAACGGGCTGCTGAACTCACATTGAGACAGGCTGGACAACACAAGTGGCTGTTTGGTCTGTTATACCTTGATCATTGCTGTTGTAATTTGGGACTAATTGTGCGTTGCCGAGGAATGTTTTGACATTGTTGCATACCATTATATCAATATATCATTAGTTACTTTCGAATATTCGTAGCCGACCCATTCCCACCTGGGTCCGACTACCACCGGAGCAGCACAAGGAAACCCGTAGAAAACACTACCCTAGGTAAGGCTTAGTTGAGCTAGATATCTTCAGAACCTGGAAAACTTTTGCTATAGCCATTTATTATTAAAGCCATTCTTTCTTAATGAATCTACAAAGGCCCTAAAAATACCGTTAGCTTACGGTCGAAATAAAGTAGGCGAATTGTTGGCGAAAGTAGACCAGATGTATAGTGAGGCGGCACCGTTTTCATTAAACCGTAAGATCAAACCCTCAGATAGTTTGATTGAAAATGAGGTTGGCCAACAAAGCCATCTCCGCTTATAAGGCAATATCAAAATAATGCGAGGGGTAGTCAAAACAACTCGTCTGAATGAAAGTGCTGCGCTGTTCATATACAAGTATTACATCCAACCAAATAGTTAACACTCGTAACAAATCTACAGTTGCCATTGAAAGCCCTTAAAGGCCTGTGCCGGCCTGTGCCTAGGACTGGCGTGGAGGGATAATTGTGCGGCTGAAAAAGCCAAGAAGCCTAATTTAATTGTCTTCAAGACTATTCTTCTAGCCAAATTAGCTCTGTACAACCGAACTCATTGTATGAATTTTGGCGCTCCCATCTCGCGATTTTCGCGACCAATAATAGAATATATTTGGCGTTAGAGGCATTTCTGAATAGCAACCGAATGCTTGATTCAGATTGGTGTAATCTTGAATGTCACCTGCCAAGGTACCATTCAGAATACCCGCCCAAAGATTGCGGATGAATTAATTTGCCATAGAAACTTATCTATACAATGCATAAGAAAGAAACATGGAGAATCGTGATGTCTTATTATATATCTATGTATTCCACAGCTCCTCAAATGCTCCAGTCTTAGAAGGCGCGAAACACTTGGAAGATCCTTGGTATAGATCTTCGAAATGCTGTCTAGGCCTATTCTCTCGTAAGCTTGGGCTTTCTGATGGTCAAGTCTGCGGCAGGTGCCGCACCAGCATGCAATGCTGATAATTGCTTGCGAGGTGCGTTATCCCGCCCCTCGGCGAGATTAGAGTACAATATCAAAGAACTAACTTCGGGGTTCTGCAAATAAACAGCTTTGCGCGCCTCATAGACTCTTGGACGTCTCGTATAGGCATCTATAGATGATCCATTTTGTTACCACCTTTCAGCACTGTGACACAATTCTATCGCTCTCGTACTGGTGTTAAAGTGCAACGTTTTACGGCAGCCCTTTCGGCCCAATTGATTCAACAGATGATATTCGTCGCGCTATTGAAATCACAGAGATGTATATGTGCGTTGCAGCAACGTTGATGTCATTGTCTTGATATCATGATCAAAAAAACAGGCTTCTTCATCAGATCGCAGGAGCAGAGCCTGGGAGCCCAATGAAAAAGAATGCTGATGAACAGAGTCATCTGGATAAAATCAAAAATAGCGCGAGCGGAGTGCCCGAAGACACTTCGTTACGGTGAAAGTACCGCGCTGTGCAATGCGGACTCACGCATAAAACCCTACCACTTCATGATCTGGCACGGTTCCCACAAGGTAAGTATGAAGGAAGAAGAGGGTTGTAGGGGAAGCCGTGTTTAAATATTCGCGCTGGAAGCCAGGAGAAGGGAATAATTGGGCAGCATTGAGTGTCAAACACCCTGAACGGGAATGCCACAACACGCGGATTTTCCCTCGGTGGCGGGAGATGCGTTGCGAGTGTCGTATTTTGCGTGTTGCGCTACTGGCCGGTTTGATAAGCGGCGTGCTGATCGATCAACGCGGACGCCACTCACAGTTTAATTCGTCGCCTCATCTTCTGCCTTCCGCCAACTTCAACCTTGCTATAAACACAATACATCCCCTCATCAGATACCCTCCCATATCGACAGATAGTTGTATACTTGACTCAATAAGAACTACCAACAATGGAAGAAGAAGACGGTGCTGCCCTCCAGAATCCTCGAGAGCGAGAGGCCTCCGAGAAGATCACGTTCCGTTTCTGTCGTGAATGGTATGATTTTTCCCCAGCACTGAAATACCAATATATCCCAGGACCAAGCTAACTCTTGCTCTCCCACGCGTAATATAGCTCGAACATGTTGTACCCCCGCGAAGATCGTGCCAACAACCGTCTCCTCTTCGGATGTCGAAACTGCAAATTCGTCGAGGAAGCTGCCTCCCAGTGCGTCTTCCGTAACGTCCTTAGCTCGGCCGCGGAAGAAACAGCCGGTGTCACAACGGACGTTGGAAGTGATCCTACTGTATGTCTCCTCTGTGGCACTCTACTACTCGATGACGATTAGATAGTATGAGTGGTGGTGTCGGTGGAAAAGAGAGAAATGCAGCATGCTGAAACTCGAGGTCATAGCTCCCACGATCGAACCGCACATGCCCCGCCTGCAACGAGTCTGAGGCCGTCTTTTTCCAGTCCCAACAGCGAAAGGAAGACACAAAGATGGTTAGTTCTCACCTTCTCATTAATAGTTCATATGATCGAAGCATAGCCTAACAATGGTATGCCTACAGCGTCTTTTCTACGTCTGCTGCTCGTGCGGAAAGATCTTTGACTAGGCGTCAAACATTATCCTCCGGCTCGACTGCATCACAACCATCAAACTCACCCCGAAACAATACAAGGCTTCCAAATACTACGAACTAGACCTCAAAGAAATGAAGGAGCGAAAGAAACGCGGCGATCCCCTCGGCGAATTTGACGTCCGTGCCGTTGGCGAGATTTACGCGGATGAGATGCGGCCCACGAGGAATAACCTGTTAAGGCAGAAGAGGGAGCAGCAAGCATTGAAGGATCTGATCGAAGAACAGAATAGACTCAACCAACTCGGCGGGGGAATGATTGATTACACTGGCGGGGGGTTGGATGTTTTGGAGAATATCAACAGTCTTATCGCCATGAAAAAGACGAAGAAGAAAAGGGACGTTTTAAAGCTTTTGCCCAAGCATAAACAAAGCCGTCGAGCAGCACGTAAAGTCGATGCCGCTTCATTGACGAAGGGGCAGGAGAACGAAAATGACGCTGCTGGTCCTCCTATTTGAGTCTGTGTCTGTTCTTTCTCATATTTCTCCCGCGCTACGAAATCCTCTGAGCTTCTCTGTTTTTTTCATGTTATCACTTTAATGTACACCACGATTAAGAGGACAATACCTCTTGTATTTTGTTTTAGCGAAGCCCGGCGCATTATTGCATCATTATTGAAGGTTATAGACTATTATACAAATGAACCAAACGCCATGCACTTTTTGATATGCAACCAATTGTGAACCCAATAAACCAACCCATAAAACCATTCGAACAACCCGAATAATACGCGAGTTCAGACTCTTTGGTATCGCTTCCCTGGTATATATACTAACTCCACCGACGGAGACATCTCGTCCTTTTGCTCGTCAGTAGATTTCTTTATACATGTATCTCCTAGATTGATTGTTTCATATAGGGTTCTTTCATCGTCCAGATCGATAAGAGTATCCGCGCTATCGCTATACGTTGTTCCGACTAGTGTACTACTATCTGAAAATCTAGATTCTCCACTTCAGTCGGTTTCTGATGCCGTGATATTGCTGTTTCACGCAGTGACTCTCTCCCACAGCCCGAATTCGAACTGTACGCCTTCTTCGTTCTTGACTCCTTCAACAACTGCTCTCTCTTCGCCTGTAACCTCGACAAGTCTATCCACGTCTCCCCTCTTCCATTGTTCCTCATTAATCGGCGGGAATACCACATCGACACCTTCCTCGTTGCCGTAGTCCGGTGATAATATCGTAGTATGAAGTATCCGTGTCGGGTACGCCTCGTTTTCCTTCGGCAGTTCCATGGCTAGTTTGTATATCTGCGAGCCTCCGATGATAAAGATCTGATGCAACTCGAGCGATCCCTCTGTCACATCCTGCGGTGGTGGTGGTGGTCTCGAAGGGAACTTCTGCTTAAGCAGCTTCACTCCTTCTTCGATATTTCCGACCCAGAACTCCCCGCCCCCGAGACCTTTACTCGTTCCGACGGAGGATGCGTGATCACGTGAAACAACGACGTTTATCCTCCCTGGAAGCGGTCTGTACTTCGGCGGTAGAGATTCCCATGTTTTTCGGCCCATTATGACGGCATTGGCGTACTTGTGGGGCGAGTTGGGCGGTGGGGGTGGGACTCGGCGGGTTACACGGGCGAAATAGGACATTTCGGAGGGCAGGCGGGGCCACGGCATGTTGTTAGTGAGAGACTTGCCGATGGCCAGCGTCGGCGCGGGGGTCGTCGCGACGACGAGGGTGATTGATGTGCTCATCGCGGTGTCGGTTGGTTGTTTTATACAAGAATTATATCACCGAGGAAGGGTGAAAGATGGTTGTGGAACGTGCTGGGTGGTGCTTGTTAGTGCAACCCCGCCAAGACCCGCAACCGACGTCGGCTCTTTCCTAAAATTGTGACCAATTTGTCTCTCCGAACAACAGCTCTCCCTCCCCATTGTCAAACATCACACTCTCGAACAACGAAGAAAGGAAAACAAGAATTATGGATATCATGAACGAGAAAAAGGCCCCCGGCCTAACCCTGGGCTTCCTCGGCTGCGGCAACATGGGCATCGCCATTCTCTCCGGCATCCTCGCCGCCATCACCCAGCAATCCAAAACCGCCCCACCGTCGCCCTTCCCGTCCACCCCATCGACGCCCACCCATCTCCCAACATCTTTCATCGCCTGCGTCAAACGAGCAGAATCCGCTACCCGCCTGGGCAAGATCTTCCCACAGACATCGCTCTCCCCCGGCACCGGCCCCGTAGTCACAATCATCTCCGGCGACAACGTCCGTGGCTCCCAGCTCTCCGACATTGTCATCCTCGGCTGCAAGCCCCAAATTGTCGCCGAAATCCTCTCGGTCGAAGGCGTCCGCGACGCACTAAAGGGAAAACTCCTCATCTCCATCTGCGCCGGTGTCACCCTCGCTCAACTCACCAGCCAGGTCGACCCATCCACCCGCGTGATCAGGGTGATGCCCAACACCGCCTCGCGAATCCGCGACTCCATGACCGTTATCTCCTGCGACCCCGCCCTCATCCCGCAGGAAGAGCGAGACCTCGTCTTCTGGATCTTCTCACAGATCGGACGTGCCATCTTCCTCGCGGAGAAGCACATGGACGCCTCAACGGCGCTGTGTGGTAGCGGACCGGCATTCATGGCGCTCGTGCTAGAGGCTATGGCTGATGGTGGAGTGATGATGGGCTTGCCGAGAGTGGAGGCCCAGATGATGGCCGCGCAGACGATGAAGGGTACCGCGGGAATGGTGTTGGACGGCGAGCATCCAGCTATCATTCGAGAGAAGGTGAGCACGCCGGCCGGGTGTACCATTGGCGGGCTGTTGATTCTGGAGGACGGGCGGTTAAGGAGTACGATTGCGAGGGGTATTCAAGAGGCGACAAGAGTTGCGAGTGGCTTGGGTAGCAAGTGATGGAATTCTAAGCATCAATTCAAGTGAAGAAAAATCGTGTGCGATGGAGTTTTTGTGTTTTAAATATAGACCAATGTTTTATTTGAACAGTAGAAAGAGCGAAATCGATTTGGCCAATCTGTGGACCGTGGAGGTAGTCTACCATCCGTATTTCGATCCTGCTTCCTTCTTGTTCCGGCGTCCTTGGGCGAATGATTCTTCTAGAGCGGTTCGTTGGCTTTGGGCAGCTGTGTATTTAGTTAGCAACGAATGTTTATATATGCGATGAAATTGCAGGTGTACGCACCATTCAATAAACTTGTAAGCTGGTGCTTGCCAGGCTTGATGCTTCTGACGACGTTCTTTTCCGGCGCCAGTTCTCCCGCTGCACGTGCCGCTTCATTTTTCTCGTATTCCTTGTCAACATTAAAGTCCATCAGTTTGATCTCTGCGTTTCGGCCCCGTCGTCCCATGAACATTCGCATGGATGCCTCGTCCATTCCAATTTCTTCACTGATGCTTTGATATGTCTGCGGACCCTGGATCGGTTGTTGGTACGTCTGTGTTTCCTCAACCTGTTGGTATTCCTGTCCTTCCATGGGTATATCCTCAACCACAGGCGCGGGATTGTCATCTATTATCATCGGCTTGTATTCTCCTGTAGGGACCGCGCTACCACCCAGAGGCTTCTCGTTCAATGCTGAGCCCAACGAGAACAGGGACACCTTCTTATCTTCCACTTTCGCAGGAGCTGCCGCCGAGTTCGCCTTTTTCTTCGTCGCCGGCTTTCTGAAGAAAGGTTGTATCGCCCGTCCTTGGACTGGTCCGCTCGGTTTCGTTTCGGTTTGCGGTGGAGGTGTAGGTGTTACGCTCGCTTCTTCCGGGTCGTCTTCGACTGTAGGGAGATGCGTATCCATCCCGGTACCCGCGTATTCCATCTTTTTGATGCCCCCTCCTAACATCCTGGGTGCGCTTCCTCCTGTACTCCCATTGGTACTCACGTCGGTACTGCTGGGTTTGCCCTTCTCTTCTTTCTCAGCCTCCTGCGCAGCTTTTACTGCATCTGCGCCGGTCTTCTTCGGCGCGGGTAGGAAGCTGAGCATCCCTGCACCACTCGATTTGCCAATCTTCCGACGCGACGAGGCGGAAGAAGATTCATCATCTTCGAGTGGTGTGATCTTGGGCAGTTCGATTTTGATCTTCCGGGGTCCGGAAGAAGCGCTGGCGGACGTAGCCGGGTTGCCGTCATCGACGAGTTTTCGCTTCTTGCTCGGCGGCGGGAGGAATGACGAGAGCGAGGACTTGGCTTTCGGGGGCGGCAGGGAGGGAACTGGGGCCGGAGACTCGGTGTCTGATCCCTCAGAGTCGGAGTAGGAGACCAGCGCCATGTCGAGGAGAGCTGGATGTGGTGGTGAGGCTGGTTGTGGTTGTGGTTGTGGTTGTTTGCGCGCGCAGAGAGATGGGTTTCGGTTTGGTGTTTATGACGATGCCCTTGCCCGATTCGCTTGGACAAAGCTTACCGAAAGCAGGACCCTGGGCAACCTCAATACTCAAAATGCATAGAATATTATCACAGATCAACCCGAAGATATATTTGGCGGAATAGAAGGAAAGAAAGACAAAATGATTAAGGAAAGAAATATACTGGGCATTGTAAGATCTTGAACTACTCTAGGTTGGGTTTGAGATTGGGTTTAAACATCGTTATTCGTTTCTTCCCACAGCCACAATGCATTTGCAATATGCATGTACACGTACAGAACATCCACAGATGTCCATATCTAGATCAAGATTAACTACAACAGTAGACTTCTACTTGTCAACATTGGGTTAAATTCTCAAAGAAGATCTCTACTGCTATCATCCTTGTGCATACTATTTTGCTACCATTTTTGGCCCCTTCGCTACCTCGTTCGATGTTAGCACTAAGGCCTGGTGTATAAGGTACTACTTTGATCTTTGATAGTCCACAACAATATAACATATTTCGCTCATTTGATGACTAGGCATTTCTAAGCGACAACCACCTAGGGTCGATCGTGTTTTTCAAAACGATGTAGGCAGATTCAGTTGATGCATCCGGCTCTTCAATAAAAAGCGAACCGGAATATTCAACGGTATGGTCAGTGTTAACTTTGTATATACCGACAAAATGTTCCTCCTAGCAGACCTAACACCCTTCGCTGCCAGTACCCTCAACCGAATGCTGCCACCGTAGTAGAGTGTAGGGATCGCTAATGCCTAACCATGAAACCCTTAGATATTCTAAACGCTGGGTACCTGGTGCCACAAGATGAAGAGACATATATACAAAAAAATACCTTTTTAATGCCAGTCTTTATAAATCAGTTTCTAACAACAGCGTTTCTTGAAAATCAATAGGAACGAGATAAGTTTGGCCACAGACTTCTAAAGCGCGCACAAAATGCGATGCCTATGCGAAAATCTACTTTCACTCCGAGCTGACGTCCACCACTTTTTTGATACAGCCGCATTTCGTATCGTTGTCAAGGTACGGTTTCAATATCAAGATTATTGTAGATTATCTTCAAGTTGACCGCCCTGACTAAGAGAAATCGTTTTCCGTGAACTTCATATCCGCGGAATATCCAGATACAACGGGAGCCTTACATAGTTAGCGGATTCAAATTCCGGACACTGTTCAAATTCGTTATATTTAGGACGATTCGGCTGGACCTGTTTTAGGAATCTCAGAGATGATTTTTTGACTTCTGAAAGGGAACGGATAGCGAATACGAGACCCGGGGATCTCCTGTTACTCTACCCCCTCTTCACCTTTAAGCACAGGCGTGTACCGAAAAAATGACATTGTTTTCATTGTCCAAAAGCCTTTTTGAGTTGATTACTTTTAATTCTCGAGAACGTTCCACCGTCGGAATTGTATTATCCCAACTGCTTATTCCGGGATTCTTAAAAAGCTATAAGGCTGAATTTTTGAAACATTAACGAAATGCCCGTATAGGTCTGTCGCGCAGATACGTACCCCAGCCGAAAATATGGAAAGGTGTTGAAGGTGTGGTGTGAATGTTCGCTTCGGCGAACGGGTCCAGAAACGGGTCCACCCTCCGAGGCGCCATCCGCAAACCGTATCCCACCGCCGATGCAGACGCACACTCATCCTATTAAATGGAAACCGAAGTCGCGATAGCTAGCCCCTCCATCGGACAAGATACCGGAAATGGGCAACGCGATTAGCAAAAATTCATAGAGAATCGTGTACTCCCTCCCCGGTTCAACCGTTCGCCCGTCCTCAAATTTGCGACGTCGGTTCAACCGAGGCTTAATCCAATTTTGCCAAAGAGGCAACCTTCTACTCAGGATCGACCTTCTGCACCCCATGATGAACTTGGAAGGTTGCGGAAGCGCATAGCTCACCATGATGTAGTTCGTTTCAACTGTAGTTTACACGTGGGTTCAGAAAACACTCACAAGGTGGAGTACTCGTACTAGCTGTTTCGCGTATATATTGTGAATGCGAGCTGCATGGTGAAATTCTCGAGAGATATCGCATCCCCTTCTTTCTCAACATTCCTGTAAGCGAACAGACGGGAGAATTGTCGAAAAAAAATAATCCACCAGGCGAAGGGGGCAATTACAATTCCTTATATTCGTGAATAATTTCTCTCGAACGGGTTACACCAACCTCCACTTCAACCTACTACCAACCCATCCCCGTAACTAACAACCAAGATATATATTATACCGCAATGCCAAAAGACGCCCGCCTGGACATCGTCCTCTTTGGTGCAACCGGCTTCACGGGCTGGATATGCGCCAAGTATATCTCCAAAGTCGCACCCAAAAGCCTCCAATGGGCCATTGCTGGCCGTTCCCAGGACAAGCTTAACGACAAGCTGAAAGAGTTGCGAAAGGAGTTCCCGGACAGGGCTTTACCAGGTACGTCCGCTCGACCTCCAGTTTTCTTGCTTCAGAATTATTGGTACCCATGAAGCTTAGGCCAATGTTCACATGTGGTCCGTACGCCTACCTGCAGGCCTGGACCCTCAGGCTGCTGATATCGGTGGGCCAATCTCTTGGAAGTGGTACCTGTACAAGGTTGGACCTTGAACTGTTGGAATTTGAGCCTAGCAACACCTTTTCAAACACAAAATGCAATGGTTCCTATGAGAATATCGTTTCAACTGGCTAACAGAATTCGCCGTTTATTAGAAACAATTGTCGCGGGCTTGGATGAAGTGTCAGCTGTCAGGCTCGCCAGTTCTGCTAAAGTCGTAATCACGACCGTCGGTCCCGTAAGTCAGCGTCGACACCCCGCACGATAGCATACTCTTCGTTGCATAGTCTGACATTAGTTATAGTACTGCCGTTATGGCTCCGGCCTCGTCAAGGCATGTGCCGAGGCGGGAACTCATTACGTTGATTGTGAGTAAAATTTAAAAGTGCCAACTCATGTCGACAAGAAACTAATGAAAACAGGTACTGGAGAGCACACCTGGGTTCTTGAGATGGTCACCAAGTACCACGAAACAGCGAAGCAGACGGGTGCACTAGTAAGAAGCTCCTCAACCTCGGATAGGAATATTTCCAATAACCAATGACTTTTAGATTGTCCCTCAAAGCGCGTTCGAATCGGCACCAGCAGACTTGCTCTCATACAAGATCGCTAGCACAATTCGTGAAAAATACAATTCCGAAACCAAAGATGTTACATTCGCACTACACAACCTAAAGTAAGCTTCTCCGCCAAACTTAGTACACCTGCGTTTCTCTATATAGCTAACAGATCTCAGTGGCGGCGCCTCTGGTGGCACAATAGAAACATTCCTCAGCGTAGTCGAGATCTTCGGGTTGGCCCAGCTCGCCAGATCCTCCCAGCCACTCGCCCTCTCGCCAATAAACCGTCCCTATAGTGCACCCAGTCACCTGCCCGTCTTTAGCCATCCGACCCTCGGCATTCTCACGCCCTGGCTCCAACATACGCCTGATCGTGGAATCGTTATGCGTTCATGGGGCCTTACAAAGCAACACAAGCCAGAAAAGACATGGGGCGATAACTTCTCCTTCACAGAGTACAAGCGGTGCAAGAACTTCTTTGAAGGTATCGCAACATGGATCACTATTACCTTTTTATCAGTTGGCGTGATTTTTAGTCCTTTTAGGTGGATCGCGCGGAAATTTGTTACACAGCCCGGATCCGGGCCTGATCAGAACTTCGATCTCTCGAAACGTGGTAACTTGGAGTGGCGGGCCGTTGGGGTTGTCGATTCCGAAGAGCAGGGGAAGAAAGGCAAGAAAATTTTAGGTAGATTCTGGTTTGATAACGGAGAGGCGTACGCTATTACCGCTTTGATGATTGCGGAGGCTGCCTTTGCAATCTTAGATTTAAAGAACGGAAAGGGGGCTGATGACGAATGTTTGGCAAGTATCATTGGCGGAGGCGTTTTAACACCTACATGTCTCGGGGAGACTTATATCAAGAGATTGGACCATGCTGGTGTTAAGGTCGAGGCGAGGGAGCTTTAGTTTGTTCCGGTGAAGGTTTCATTTTGGACGCACAGGCGCTCCATAAAATAATAGTACATATATGTATAGATAATTATTACCTCGTTGAGCAATGAAGGGAAATCATATCTCCATAATACTACCCTTCTAGTAACGAAAACTACAACTTTGCCTTTGAGCTCAAAACTACATTCTCGAACCAGTCCGTTAGAAGAGCATTGATCTCATCAGTCTTCTCCCAAACCATCCAATGACTGGCCTCCACTTGCTTCGATGTGAGATCTGGGATAAACCTCTTCTGGCCTAAAGCCATCGACGGCGGCAAAGCCGCGTCCCTTGTCGCGCCGATGAAAAGGACTGGTACCTTGACAGTCGGATCGTGCAACCTACCTCATTATCAGTAAGAACTCTCCAGCAAACGAAACCTGCAATTCATTTCAGAAAATACTCACGCCTGCTCATCCTCCCAATTCTGTTTCCGATTTTTGTAATACGCCAACGGACCGTGCATTCCCGTCTTATGAAACGTATCAACATACCAGTTCAACTCCTCCTCGCTAACGATCCACCCGCGTTCCATATCTCCAACGCTGGCCATCATATCCTTGTCGACATTGATACTCCCGCCTTTACTACCCTTACCGTCACCGATGCCTCTGTACATAGCCTTCAAGAAGCGTTTAATTGCATCCTTCTCTTGCATATCTTTGAGAGTTTGCGGATCCGCTAGGGCGATTTGGTATCGGAAATTTGGAAGCTTCTTGACTACTGCTTGAAGATCTAGATAGGGCGATTTAGGATGCGGTGGGTCGTAAGGAACACATAAGGAGATGATGTGTGAAACACGCGAGGGGTGGAAGTTGTAGAATCGCCATGCGATCATCGAGCCCCAGTCGTGGGCGAGGAGGGTGACTTTAGAGATATTGAGGGAGGTGAGAAGGGCGGCGAGAACGTCCGAATTGTGTTTTAGACTGTAGAATATGTCTGGATATTTGGGTGCGGACTTAAAAAGAAATATAGTCGTTCAATATACTGTATAGAAAAGATAAAATTAAGGGCTCAATTGCTCTGACTTACGCTTCCTCCGTAACCAAGACAGTCTGGAGCAATGACCCGTAGGTTGAGGTCTAGTAGGACTGGAATTTGGTATCTCCAGGTGTCTGTGGCGGAATAGATGTAATTTATTAATATACTACAAATCCTTGATTAACGAGAATTATAAAGAATGATCTTACACCACATGTCAGGAAATCCATGGATCTATTGGTATTCCAATTATATTAACTATGATCACCTATCTAATAAATTTTGTTGTCAAGCTACTTACGCAGAGGACTGTCCCTTTCGGATTCCCAGACTTTGGTTCGCCAATCACATAGTCTGTAATTTATTATAAATCATTAGAGGCGTCATTTTACAGCGGTAGAAAGACTGCATCGTCTCCTATGCGAGATTTTGCATGTTGGGCAACACACGTAACCTGACGCCGTCGACTTCCGCATAAGCATGTTTAACTCTGCTGTCGCTAGTTGGGTGGATCGGCTGGACCGAACGGACTGGAGTTGGCATGTTGGCGATGTCCATCAAAGTCACGCAATTCCCGCCTACTATAAGTTGTCAGCCTGAGATAGAATAAATTTAGAAGCCCAGATAAGATGCACGGGTCGTTGTCAAAAGGATTCATTGAAATATCGAAACATAATAAAAAGGCGGGAAAGATTGCAGCTTTTATCACGGAAGGAATGCATTAGTGGAAGGCTGTCGGCTTCCCCAGCTTTCGGGGTTGCCGAAGACGCAAGAAACCTTGCATCTGATTTAGCCGAACCGAACATAAAATCTTTTTGAGCCGCTGCTCAACTAGAATACTTAATTCTTCTTTGGAAGCTCAAAAAATAACAAGTAAAAATAACAAGTAAAAATAAGAGGGTGCCCTATAATCAATCAGGAGACATCGGATAGGTACTGTAGTTTCTTCAAAATAAGAGAAAGGCATATTTATATTGTGATCGATTTTTAGCTACATAACCCAAATTATTCTTAGTCAGCCCAGCAGGTTAGTCCCTGCACCCTACCTTGTCATGTTATCCAAAAGGCGTAATTTTTAAGACCAGATGATTATTCACAAGTCTTGTATTCTTAAATGAGATAAATTTAGTCTCGGATAAACTAAAAATTGTTTGGTGATAATTTTGAATTTTCAACCTTTAATATATTCCCCATTGAAACAACTGTTTTATAGCAATTTCAGACGAGAAAGTTTGAAACACACTCCATTCAGTCAGGCATAAGCTAGTGAATTGAACTACCTGATGTAAAATACAATAATGTCCGTCTTAAAATATTAGAATAGAATAAGTCCTCCGATCTAGCTTAACTTTGCTCATGTAACTTCAAGTCCTTATGCGTCACGACCCACGCCTCCATTTCTTTGCAGCGTTCGTAATTTACTTCCCCTCTTGCACCTTTTTCGAGTAGAAAGTCTCTCATCTTACAGAAGTTCATCCCGTTGTAGGTGTTACTTCGGGGGTCTGGGTACGAAACCACACTGCACCAGGCATAGTCGAACGGTGTACACCCATATCTGTCCGCAACTTCTGTATTAGCACCTTGGTCGAGTAGAAACTCTACAATTTCTGCGTTTCCCCCTCCGCAGGCGGCCATTAGTGGGTTTAGTCCTTCCCTCGCAGTCACTTCTATATTTGCACCATTTGTGACCAAGTACTCCACCAGCTTTCTGTTCGCCCTGAGACAAGCATATATTAGAGGTGTAAAGCCCTGACAATTCGTTGCCCCTATATCTGCTCCGTGCTGGAAGAGGCATTTCACTAAATTTTTAAATCCACTACTACAGGCAATCATCAAAGGAGTGCGACCCATGGTATGAATTTTGCTGTATAAGGGAGCTCCGGAAGCCCAGTCCTCATGATACGTATAATCAGGAAGGTATTTCTTAGAATCCACAAAAGCTCCTGATTTTAGCAACAGTCGAACAACCGCTTCATTGTTAAGCGCGACAGCTAATGACAGCGCAGTGTCGCCGCACGCGTTCATACCCTCCAAATTTGCACGCCCCGTTGAGAGTACTCTTTGGACCAACGCCTCGCTCATGCTAAGTACCGCTGTGATGAGGGCTGTGTCTTCAGCGCCATCTGTTGCCCCTAGATTCGCTCCCGACTCTATCAAGATATCAACTATTGCGTGTCGCTTATTAGATATGGCTCGTAGCAAGGGTGTCCGCTTGTAATGGTCCCTTGGGTCGATATTCGCGCCTTCTCTTGCTAATAGTTTGACCATATCATAACGGCTTCGATCTACCGCCCATGATAAGGGTGTTTTAACCTTGTTTCCTTCGATATTGGCCCCTCGATTTATTAATAGTTTTACAACTTGTAGGCGATCTTTTTTGACAGCTGCCCAAAGAGGCGAGCTCGAGGGTTTAGTGCTTCCTTCGATACACGCTCCTCTATCCAGAAGAACCTCTACAACTTCCTTAAACCCTTCAGTTGCAGCCCACCAGAGTGCATTTTCACCCGTAAAATCACTTACTCCGGTGTCAATATCTTTGAACTCGTCTAGCAGCAGTTTCACTACTCCTGGGTGTCCATTCCGTGCGGCATGCACCAGGCAAAAAGTTTTGAAGGGGAGCGGCTTTATATCCCAGTCTCGTAACGAGCCTTTGGTAACGAGACTGTTTGCATCCGCACCCTTGTCTAACAGGATTTTTCCCACACTTTCGTGACCATATTCCATAGCTTTCATAAACGGTGTATCGTTCTTAAGATCTCTAGCATCTAGTAGATCAGGGTCATGGCGTAATAAACTCAACACGATATGTTTGAGCCCAAACATCGCCGCTATATGCAACCCCAAAACGTGGCGTCGAAACTGCTGGGACATAGACAGATTTCTCTGTATGAATAGGCTGTAACAATAACGCGCGATCTGGGGAATATTTTTATGGGCTAATAGGGCCAGTATCTCTTCTTGTCGATCACGCTCGAAGAAAGACTCCCTAGCGTGATCACCCCAGAACTGCGTGGCGTACCGAAACAGCACATATCGCTTTTCCATACCATCCATAAATTCGGATTTTTGAAGAGCCAGGTCGGTGGTTTTGAATATATTCGTCTCGTAAGTGAGATATCTAATGCAGGCTCTTGCAATTTCCTGCTGAGCTTGCGGGAACCACAAATTTTTTGTCTTTTCAAAGTAAACTTGCGCGGTGTAGTGAATCAAATGCACCTCATCGCGTTCGTTAATGGTTAGCAGGCTCTTGCAAATATTCATGATGATGGCTTTTGGTGAGATATTTGTATCATCAAAATCTACTGTCTGGGCATCAATCGCAATTGCATGCTGTAATTCGAATACTGTAATAGCTCGACGGGCGAAAAGGACCCAAGATATGGCTTTTGCTGCACGTCGACGTGATAATTCACTCTGACTCATAATCGCTTCCATTGTTTTATGATAGGCCTCTTTGTAGACCATCGTTTGATCCTCGTCTTCATTTGCTGTATGAAGTTTTTGACTTTCTTCGAGAATATCTTGAATTTCTCTAAGGGATGTAGCACTTGATAAATAGTTCAAACGTAGCTTAATCAACAGGAACCTTTAATCAGCGGAAATGCGAAGTTAGTTTGACATACTGTCTCCAATTATTACGAGTATTAGTCATACTAGGGTTACTTACATTCCATTGCATGCTTCTACAATATGATCCTCAATCTGAGTGCATAGATCAGAGCTACGATCGAAAACCGGCGCGAGACCTTGCAGATGATCACTCTTGTCTCGAGCCAGTCTTTCTATTGGAGCAGAGATTAGATCTTGCTGGGATAAATGATTTCGAACATATGTTCGAACATCATCCTCGTTCGCATGAATCTTGATATTGAAGATTTCAGGCCGTTCGAAGAACCCCACAATATCTTGATTTGGCCTCGATGTCGCGAAAATCCTTATATTGGAATTAGTGTTGAGCTGAAGATCGAATATTAGAGGTAATAGCGCTCTGTAGCATGTGCATTCATCAAGAGCATCTACGAGGATAAATACTCGAGAACACAAAGAAGCGACAGACTTTAAAGCCTCCGAAATCTGAGATAGTGTGGGAGTTAAGCCATTTCTAGTGGAATCGGCATATAACGTTTCTATCACGCCCGGCATCGAGGACTGGTATTGCGTAAGTTGAGTCAGCAAACTAGATAAGAGATTTTCCACAGTCTGTTCGTTTTTAAACTGGTAGCTGCAATAGACATATGCGATGCATACGCCAATATTACTTCTGAATACGTTTTGCAGGTAATCTATGACTGTGGCTGTCATAATTGTTTTACCAGCTCCAGGAATACCCGGACAGAACAGGGTACGACAGGTGTTCGATTCATTCGAAATTTTGCTATTTGAGTCTCGATTTTGTCTCATTGCTGGGCTCATACCCATCCACGCTAGGAATTCCGTGGATTTCAAAAGCCATTCGCCAGTTCCAGCTTGCCTCTCTTTGATGAAATCGCTTTGTTCAGGTCCATAGTGACGACCCAGCCATTTAAGAATCTTTGTATCTCGCTCTTTAGTCATCCCAGATCTAACCGTGGTTACATCTGCTTTGATTTTACATAGATCCTCTTTGACTATTCCTTGTAGTTAGAATTTGTCTTGTAAACCAAATGCTATTCTGGGCCTGCGAAGCAGCTGCAGGTCCGCTGGAGGCAGCTCCAGTCACGTTATCATAGTCTCATAGAAAGTGAGACAGAGAAAAGCTTTGGTTGATCAACTTACTTTGTATTAATTGTTTCAAAGACGGTTCTTGCTCGAGGTCGCTCGAGTGAATACAAGTTACCAACTCCTTCGCAAATCCCGCCGCAGCTGCAGCCGCGTGCCCTTGCCACATATCACTCCTGTGAGAATCTCCATAATCGGATATTCCCCGGACCACAATGCAGGGGAATTCGTTCATTAATCCAGCTGCCTCCGTTTCAATGCAAAGAATCGTACCACCAAGCTCCATGTTGAGTTTATCCCGAAATGCTCCGTCATGGACGATTCGGTCCCCTGATGCTATAGCACCATAATGGACCCGCATGCTTGGTCTACCCTTTCGCTTTACAATTTGTGACCGATCACAAAATTCACAGACAATATTTTCTTCCTCATCCTCGTCTTCATCCTCCTTTTCTCCTCCACCTTCTTCTTCTCCTAGACCCTGGCGGGCCCCAGCGCTATGACCGAGTCCATATGACCCAAAAACATGCGGATAGGTCGCCTTGAAAAGGATATCTTCTAACGTTTCAGACCTTGCAAACCTTCCTGCAATTTTAGGGTAGTTGACTTTCAATTGCTCGATATATTCGGGTATCTTGGAGCCACCGTTCAATTCGTTTTCGGACTCCAGTTTTGATAACGCCGTTAAGAGCAAGTCCGGCGGGCTATTGAGCGCCCCGATCTGCTTAACGCGAGAATTACTTCCGTCCAAGCCCCATTGAATTACACTTGGTATCGGTGCCGATGCCCCTTCTGTCGGTACGCTGACCACTACATCGCCTAATCTAATCCTCCCTTTCTGTGGGACACCTGACCCGGTACCGATTAACAACCCGATTTTAATGTTTGGGAAAGTGTTTATTGCGTTTATTGCAACAGATGCAGCCGAAATATTCCCAGTGCGGCCTTTTGGGAGGCACGCAATAACAATGTTGTGCTTTCCAGATCCGTTATTGATTGATCCCAGCGTGTAGCTATTGCTATCCTTGGAATTCAGGGGTCGCGGGAGATCCTCGTGCCGTTCATCGAGCATTACCGTTGCAGCAGTTAGCTCTTGTGGAAGAGCGCATATCCAGCAGACGGTGTAGTCTTGATGCGTATACGGTGCCATAAGTTTTAGTCTTTTTGAATGCCTTGACATTTTAGATTATGGATTAGCTCTACAGCGTGCTATATTTAGTATTTTGGACGGCTGGTTAGATAGAGGCCGATATCGCTCGATGTCGACCTCGTTTTGTTGGGCGCTTCTCGTATGTATATCCGTTTCCTGGCCTTGTTGATAAACAACCTGCAGCATGCAGCAGGTTTGCGCAAATGTCCGAAGGTGAGGAGTGGCCTTTTCAATCCACGGCGTGCGTAAATTTCTAAAACTAAGCATAATCGATTGACGAAACTTCGCAGCCTCGAGCAGTCGTTTAAAAATAACACTGGCAATTGGTTGTGATTACAACACAATTCGAGAATGTGGTGTCTTCAAATATCTCCACTTTAAACTTTAAATGTGTTAACTACCTGAGTTTAACATCCGATAGGAATGTTAATTTGCAAGTGGCATCTGAGTGATACTCGGACTCCAGCGAAATGCTAGTATGGAGTGGTCTCGCAGGCCAGACAACACAAAAATCTGTATGGAGCTAGATCATATAAATTAAATCTTGAATCTAAATGATTAAGAAAAAGAGTTACTAGAAGATTTTGGGAATGTTTCCATGTTCCAATGTGTAGCAACATGACCTTCTCGAATCACATCTCTGCTTATTTAAACACGCTATTTAAAATTATAAATACGCCTGCCCCCCCACGAGCCTTACTAGTCCAAGAAAGCCAGAGATAACAAAGAACCAATATACATTGTCTCGTAAACCATATGCCACCCTAGTCCTATGAAGAGGTCTTGAGAACGGCGTCTTGCTTGTGAGAGATAATAATATACCTTACAACATTGAAACTATCGCATCTAAACCTTCCCTAAATGTTTGATCCCACAAATACGCCATTTAGCTAGGAATCAAGGAGGGTATGCCACCGAAATTTTGCGTTCCTGGATTTTTCATTCCTCCGCTTATTTATTCTGTTTCATGTTTTATCATAGAGTCTAGTCACGAGATAACTAGTGCTTGCAATTGGTGTTAGGTTCGGCCCGCCAGTCAATTTTCCGGGTCGGAGTCGTTCGAACTAACACGTCGAATTCCCCGTTCGTAAATGGTGCCTGCGCTGGTTATTGTTGCGCCAGCTTACGAGCTAGTCGAGAAATCCACCAACAAAGTGGAGTCTGGTGGGATCATCCCGACAGACTATTGGGTGATGTTCAGAAACCCACTCTTCAGATAAACTGTGAAACCAGAATGAGTATAGGAGCGCGAAATGGCGAGCTCCCGAAAATGAAAACGTCGAACAGTGATGTGAGTTTATTGGAAGACAAGGAAATGATTTCCAAACTTCGCGGGCAATATCGGATTATATATCAACCGATTAACGGATTACCTGGCAGTCTGAAGATGAAATTCTGTGAATATAAAAGAGTCGATTATCTCCCAGTTAATCCTTAAGTTACTGTTCTTCAAGGTCGTTTGTTCTCCCACCGCCGACAAGTTTCATTATTTACAATGAAGTCGTCACTAATCCTCTCTTTCTCCCTACAAATTGCTTTGCAGTTTTTATCTGGGGCTTCTGCTCTCCCTCCAAACTATGTTCCATCAGCCCAAGCTAAGAACGGAACAGTTTACGGAGTTTATAATCTTCAACACAATCAGGATTATTTCTTGGGCATTCCATATGCTCAACCACCCGTAGATGATCTGCGCTTCCGCCCTCCCCAGTCATTGGATACCGAGAAAACCGTGAATGCAAAATCATACGGGAAATGGTGTTACGGGCCAGGCGGTGTATGTTATATCCTATATAATCTAGCTTCTTCTTTAGCCTCTCTTACTTCAATGGCTAACAGGTCTCAAAATCTAGGACTCCGTTGGCCAGGATATGTCTGAAGACTGTCTAACTCTGAATATCATCCGTCCTGCTAATACAAAACCTAATGCCAAACTACCTGTCGCCGTTTGGATCCATGGTGGCGGTTTCAGCGGCGGTAGTGGAGCTGACAGGCGTTACAATCTAACCTACCTCGTAGAGCGGTCTGTCGCAATGGGCACTTCAATTATTGGAGTTAGCATCAATTACAGGCTGTCCATATGGGGCTGGCTAGGTGGCCGTGAGGTAGTCGGCTCTGGTAATTCCAACCTCGGGTTTCGAGATCAAAGACTTGCTCTTCGCTGGATACAAGAAAATATCAAGGCATTCGGAGGAGATAAATCCAAAGTGACTCTCTTTGGGGAATCAGCTGGCGCGATATCCATTGCTTGGCACCAGATTGCCTATGGGGGGCGCAATGACAGACTATTTAGTGGTGCAATAATGCAAAGCGGCTCTGCAATGTTAGAAGCACAGTGGTGGCCTGAAACCTACCAGCCAAAGTTTGATTCCATGGTGAATGCAACTGGCTGTTTGGAAGCCGTAGACAGGTTGCAATGCTTAAGGACAGCTGATATCAACGACCTGTGGCAATTCGCCCAGGAAAATTCTGGTACGATGGATGCAACAATCGATGGAGACATTTTAACAGAATACAGCAGCAAGTTGCTACAAGATGGCAAGTTTGTAAAAGTTCCAACAATTATTGGGGCAAATACGGATGAAGGAACCGCGTTCGGACCATTCGGAGACACTGCAGCGAATAACGAATCTGAATTGAAGAATCGAATTCGTAAGCTAATCCTCGATTTCCATTAGTGTGTGATCTCTAACTTATGAAACAGTTGGCTAATATTTTCTTGTGCAAATCTAGAAGCGCTTCTCAACGGCCGCCTCACGGACAACATGTTGGATGAACTCATGACAGTCTATGATTCTTCGGCATCTATACCAGCTCCCGAAAACTACACCGGAACCGATATCCCCTGGAGTTTCCTGGGAACCGAGTTCTTCAGAGGCGCTGCCATTGTCGGAGATCTCGAAATGCATGCTCCAAAGCGTTATACCGCTGAACAATTCACTGCGCACAATTCTGCCATTTGGACTTATCGGTTCAACTGTATTCCTTACCAGTATCCGCTTTATGTTGCAGTTACGCATTTCGCAGAAGTGGCATTTGTGTTTTACAGTCGCAATCAGGACTTCGGTGATGGTTTCAGTTCGGTAAACCCTATGGGTGGACCGGACAGACAACTTTACATTGATTTGTCGGATATCATGAGTAAAGCGTGGATTAAGTTTTTCAAATACGGGAACCCGAATGGAAATACCGGAACCACGTCAGGTGGATCTTTGTACTGGCCAAGCTACGGGGAAGGGCCTGGAGCGCAGCAGATCGTGTTTGATAAAGGGCCCGGTAATACATTTATTGAGAAAGATGATTATCGAGCAACGGGTATCTCGTGGATTAATCAGCATCGATTGATAATAGGAAGGTAAATCTGAACAACTTAGTTGTTCGTTATAATAACGTTATATATAGTATTAATAATTATATAAGGATTCCTTAACTAAAACGGTGCAGCTGTGAAGATTTACATCAGTCGAGACGGTATTTCAATCTAGATTTGTGAATCCCGAGCGGTCCTGGACCCGTTGTGTGTAATTACCCGTTGTGTGTAATTACTCATACTACATGCTGATGGATCTTCGAGATCCCGCGATGGGACAAGAGGAGAACGATGGAGACTAAAACTCAAATTTACCTAACTAAGCAGAACCGCAATGATTTCTTTCACAGGGCATTGCTAAGCGACTCGTGGCAATTGGCTGCACCGTCCTGGTTAGATATTACTAACGGTTACACGAATTGGGGATCCGGGTCCATGCGTGTGAGCGTTTGTCGTAGCATCCCAGATCCGTGCACAGGTGCGCTTTGGATGGGTCCAGGCGCATCGAATTGGAAATGGGTTGGACCTTTCGACAACTCGATCTAATATGCCAACGGAGCAGCTGAGAGAAGGAGCTTAAAAGCCACGGAACCACGAGCCTTTCGAACTCGGTTTTCAAAACTATCCATCAACGAATCCAAGCTACCACGAACCATCAACCGCCATTCAATCCAATACTTTATACCCCAGAATATTCTTTTTCTGCTTAGAACAAGTTCCGGCATCGAGCTGCCAGCTGTGTGTGTTCGTAATGGCGACCGAAAGTGCTACCAACCCAAACTTGCCAATTATATTGTCCGACGAACAAACAAATGAATACCTCCAGTTCCTCGAATTCACAGAGTATGATAGGAATAAAATTCGAGAACCAACCCTAGAGAATCTTAATGTTTTAATGGTCAGACAATTAGCTACCGCACCTTTCTGTAACATTGGTACGCCGATCTCTTCTTCACGCTGCTTCTCCAAATGGTATACTCTCTCAGAGTTCTAATATCAGTAACAATATTTAGACATTCACTACTCCCAAGCTCATCAGATAGTCATTGATATCAACTACATCTTCGACAAAGTTATCAGGCGCAAAAGAGGTGGCTATTGCATGGAATTGAACACCCTGTTCTCTCATCTCCTCGCGACGTTAGGCTATAATAATTGGCTCGCCCCTGCTCGAGTCTCTCGAGAACGAGCTGGAAATATCGATGATCGCAACTTCAATGGAATCTCTCATGTTGTAAATCTCATTGAGTTCGACAATGGGAAGATTTATTTGGTTGATGTTGCCTATGGCGGACCCACAATCGTACAGCCGATGGAGCTGTTCGAAGGCAATATGAAAGAGAGCATTGGCACCGAGAAACACAGGCTGATCAAAGCGGCAATACCCGAATTAAGAATGAAAAAACCACACTGGATTCTGCAATTCAAAGCGACGGTGGGTGACCCTTGGGTAGACCTCTACATGTTTTTCGAGATAGAGGCTACTTTGAGAGACTGCGAGATATGGTCCAACTGGACGTCATCTAGAGAAGGTATTTTTTTGAAGAATATCATTGCCGCAAGGGTTATCAGGGAAGGAAACAAACCAGTAGGGAAATATATCTTATTCAATGGTAATATCAAGCGGAAATTTTACGCGGGAGTCGAAGACCTTCCTGAGCTCACAAACGAAGAGGAAAGGGTCAAGGCGCTCAAAGATTACTGGGGCATTGAGCTTTCACAAGACGATCAAGAAGCCATCAGGGGACGCGAACCTGAAATACGTATCCAATCAGAACTTCGTTAAGCATGCATCATACAGATGGACTTCATGTTATTTATAGTGGCATCGTTTGGTGCCTTTCAACCATTATAGAGTCTATAATAATAGAACGGGTTTCGTTGGGTTGAGCTTTGGCTTGGCATTATTCTTTGAATTTAAGCTGTCGCGTAATCCGTGCTTCTTTGCGCACCAAAACCATCCCGATGAACTACACCACCTCCACTCCCCGCCCTCCGTAGCAAGGTCAAGACGCCGCGCTTTATATACCCCTCGTTACCAGTCGAGGACAGAAGCTCAATCAAGCCATCACTTGGGATCGCCTTCCCCGCCTGTTTCGCCGAGGTCCGCTCCGAACATGCGACTGCTCGTGAAAGCCTCGAAACTGTACCGGAAATCACGACCAATCCCAAGCCAGACCTGATACCCACCTACTGGACGACTAAGCCATCACTCGAACGCTACCATCACTTTGTGATATACTTTCCAAAGCCAACCGCTGGTAGATCACCGAGTTACCCCTCTGTCACCTCAATACAGTCAAAATGGGAGACCCTTTCGAGATCCGGCTACAATTCACAAAGATGCTGCAGAGGCTCAATGCGTCGGTAAACGCCTCCAAGAGCTGCGCGGCATTCGCGCTGAAGCACAAAGACCTGGACGAGGACTTACATAGCTGTATACTCGAGCAGCTCGAGACGGTATTCTCTCAGACATTCACAACATTTGCCTGGCGCCCCACTAACCAATGCCCCGGGTTACTATAGTCGAGCATGAACAACCGCGTCAACCTCCTTTACTTTATCGAACACCTCCTCGAGATGTCTGTATCCAAGAGTGTGAACAACTACATTCCGATGATCCAGTCCGAGTTTCGCACGATCGTAGACTGCGTGAGCCCTCCAGATCAATCAGGCTTGCAGAACATCGCTAGTACGCGAAAGGTTCTAACAAAGATAAAAGATCAAAAGCTCATGGGTTCTGAAGTATATGATGAATTGATGGAATCACTGGACGAACGAGAAAAGACTGGTCAACGCCAGCACTCCGACGACGAGGGTAATAAATCAGAATCAGAAGAGTTAGAAGAAGTAGACCAGGTACCAAACGGAACCAGCACGGCCACGATGATCGGAAAGGACCCGGAGTACGACGGGAGCGCAGATATAGATGGCACACCGCCTGTGCCAGTCTCAGCTATACCATATTCACCAACTGCAGTAAACACGGCAGATATTGGCTCGATTGGAAGTACCCCTAATGCGGATACTCGTCGGCAATCTTCATCTCAAACGACCACGTTTAAACGTCCCCCTAAGCAGGTGATCGAAGAACGCATGGAAGAAGACCGGGAGAGACATAAGCGACTTAGAGAGACCATATGGGCAATCTATCCTTCACGAGATGAAATTGTGCCGGACAAGTCGATGGATGGATTGGAAGCATTCGTTGGACCGGAATTTGAGGCTTTCTGGAATGATAACACAGTAGCTGATATTAATGAAGATGATATGGAGTTGATGGTGGAAGAGGCTGAGCTGAAAGCTGAGAGTCTGTTATGATACTAGACAAATTTATCTATGGGGGATGCCCTGGAAGCTTCTTGAAGATCACAAATGAACCGCTGATATCGAGAGCAGAATAACCAGGCCTCCTTTTTAGCGAGTATGGCGTTTCTCAGAGTCTTTATATGGGATATTTGGCAATACCAGTTATGTATATTTGTATTTGTTTTGGAAACAGGAACTTTATAACCTTTAGAATTTGATTGTTCTTACAATTTTTGTCTAATATTGGGTGATATCAAGTCACAAACAGTACCATTAGTGCATCAATTATTGGATCCTACCTGTTTGTTCCGGCCTGCTCCGCGATAGGCTATTTATGTAAGGTACCCGCCGTACCGCCCAAACAGTACCAACTCTAAGATGCAGGAACACAAGGTTTCGTGAACAGCTGCAAACGCGACGACAAACAATGGCCAGCTTGGAAGACGTCTACGATTCCTCTCGCCCTCTATATCAAGGGGTACCTTCACTTCCGGTCGAAATACTGGAAGAAATCTTCTCTTATCTCTCTATTGATTCCCTTGTTCTTGCCTGCAACACTTGCAAGCTATGGGAGGACATCATACTAAACAACACGGGGTTCAAGGCAGCTAGATACCGTGTCGACGGTATCCATAAACTGCTTTCACGGACTGGTGGCATCATCTTCCAGATGAAAAACGACCGGATTCAAGGGTTCCAACTATCGATTCTCGACCCGGTCTCCAAAACACCCAGATTCATCAAGATCACCAGATGTAAATTCCTCGACGAGGACGTCTGGTGTAATCCTCAAGCGAAAGGACCTCCACAGTGGCTAGTGAGATCGAGTTTCTTCGTCCACCGTACTCCTGATGAGGTCAGAGGAGGGATGGATGGCTCCGCGAGGTCAGCTTATCGGGATTATATGGTATTGTTCGGGCCGCTTACCAAAGAAAAAGAGAGATCTTTTACCATCAGGGAGCTGGTTAGAGATGCTGCCGCCGCTGTGCAACAAGATGTTGGCGACCACGAGTTTGTTGATAATGATTCCAACGTCATGATCAATCAAAAGTTTTTTGACGAGTATGGAATGGGTTGCGCTAGTATTTCGGTAAAGTTTTTCAAGAATTATGGGGTGATTCCTATCGAATGGAATGTAAACTCTGGAGGCGGGCCACGGCGAAATTATAGTATGGAAGTTTAAACTTCGCACCAGCGATATGGAACCGCCAGAAGTGAAGAAGTTTTCATCTCTTGTACACTACTTGGAGATCTTTTTTTAGATAATAGCAGCTGCCGACTGCAAATATCTAGTATGCCTATCTATCTATACGCATACCTGCAAATTTTAGTTCGTAATAGCTTCAGTTGAGTTGCTGTTTAATCATTCAATAATATACTTAGAGACTGGCACTAGACTTGCGGTTTGCCAAATATTACTCCAACTTAACTTTCTTGTTTGATCTGATGATCAAATATCATTAGATAAGTAAGTATTTATTGAAAACATCTACATCAATAATTTCGCTAATTTCGCAAATACCTAGACGCAGATTTCGTGGTTACATTGGTCATTTAGGCTGCGTAAGTTATACACGTATTTCAATATGGGGATCGAGAGTCCGAATCCGAGTATCCACTTGTTTGGGGAGGTTGTTGTTGCGAGAGCGCGTGCTTGCTATATTTCCTTTGTATTAAACCTTATTATCCCAGTCGAACCCTACATTCAACGACACAACCAAAAACAATTCAGAGTCTGACTGCAGTGTTCACGGAAATACCTCTACAATCACGGGAAACAAGAATCCAATCAGCCGGGAGCATGCCCTGGATCGCTATATTTCCTTGTGCTATCTTGTGGAACCATATCTATAACGATTGGAGCCTATGCAACCAGCGGTACATGTACCAACGCTGGCGATAGCTGCGATATCCAGGAACCCGCGAGGGTCTAGAAATTAGCGAGGCTTAAAGTGAAACCTGTAATGGTACCCCTTTTTTATATTGCAGAGGGATGCCATGTGGCGTTGATCAAGGAGATCCCTCTAATCAAGTCCCGAGAAGAAAGAAACAGCTGGCTTGGCTGCTGGGTGGTTGCTCTCGACCTAAGCTGCAATTATACGCAGTGAGACCTTGCAGATGGCCTCCGCGATTCGACAGAGAGGTTTCCATGTTGGCGACAGAGAGAAATCACGGATGGCGCTGCCATATGCAGACGGGGAAGCACATTTCGTCCCATCTTTGCAGAGAATTACGACTGTGGACGCGAGGGACGGCTTGTGCATGCTCGCGGGTTGTTGAGAGGTCGAGAGAGGCGGCTTGTTCACGAGACTCACTCACAGCTGGAACCTTTTGTCGGTCCTCGTTCGTCGTTCCCATTCGAACGCGAACTGAGCTCCACCACGGAAATTCTTTTCGCTGCAATCAAAGGTTATCGTTCGTCCCGAAATAAGCCAGCAGTTTCTCTCTCTGATATTAACAATTGGCTGGTGCTCTCGCCCAGTTAATCAACAACACCACCCCTTATTCTGTTCCTTGGCCGCTTCCTCATTTCCGCTGCCTTGTCGCCGCATTTCGCTTTCAAACCCCGGCCACTTGCCAAAGCCGGAGCTTTGGAGGAGGGTTTTGACGCCTTGAATCTTTGGGCCGTCGACCTGACATGATTCTGATGCAAGAGCACGAGTGGTAAAGCTTTGTGCGGAAAGGACGAAGGGAGAAGACCCAGACGACGGATCTCAAACCGTGCATGGTCTGGGAACTTTGACGGTCCCATCGCTAAGGGGGATAAGCTCCCAGCTTATCTGACCAATGCTATTGCTGACGCTAAACCGCATTTCCCTGTGCGGCTGTTGGTGCTCATTCCTTTTATGTAGGGGTCCCGGTATGTGAAATGGGAGCTGTTCTCCACCCCCAGCCCTTTTCCCTGGCCCGAGCCCATAGAGACTAATGAAGAGCCTATATATCTCCATTGGACCCCTTTCCGCCCATGACAGCTCCTGGACTTTGCTCTGCTAACGAGATTTCTCTTGTGATTTCTATTCTTTCGTTTCTGTAGATTCGTTCAACGGAGGCAAATCCTTTTTGAATCTTCAACTTTCTCCCTTTAACGACCCTTCTTCTTTCGACTTTCTTTTTCGGCTTTTTTCTTCAGTTGTTCGACAACCGGCCTTATTTTTTCGTTGAAGCCCCTTGTTCGGCTGCCGTTTCCAACACACGCCTTCTCGGATCTTTTGCTACGACGGAAAAAGGGGAATTTTTGAGGTGGATCTTTTCTTGCAGAACGGGCGTCGCGTACCGAAAAATCTAGAACTGCGCGACGACGACTGTGGTGACGACGTAAGTGTTTTTTTGGTTGTCTGCTGTTGTCTCTTCTTTACCTTCGTTTCGTATATGTCAATATATACGAATAGTCCTTGTTTCCCTGCTATATCTCATGCGACTCCAACTACAACGAGGTTGCACAACGTGGAGGCGGTTTTATGAGGTCGCAATTTCTTTACTACATAGGAAGCCTGCTTGCCCAAGGCACCGAATGGCAGTCCCGCCCTTCGATGCATACTTGCATTGCATATCGCCTGTTCGGGCGGTCACAGAAATGACGGGCTCCAACGGTTCCCTTTCCCTTCTGTTCAACAAACCCCAGTTTCTTGCTGTTCCTGGACACTCTCTTGACCGCTTAGCGAGGGCATACCCAATCCTCTCGTCATGATCGCCAAGGCGAGTTAACTTTCGCCCTCGTATTGACGGAAGGGCCGCAGCCTCTCGATGGTCGTCAAGACGCCCCTCCATTTAATCTCTCCCTCTTCTTCATGCACAGGCGCCGTATGCTCTTCAGTGCAAACCGTTTTCTTTGTGTTTGCGAGAACAGGCGAGCCCGGCCAGGGTTTCGTCCTAGACTCCATCGGCGCAAACCCAGATGTGTGGTAATTTCCCAACTGCCCTTGGAAGCTGGTCCAGGCCAGGTTTGGGGTTGTAATCTGGAAATTATAGCTGCTGCACCTGCTCGCAATCTTGCCGCACGCGTCTGGCAGAAACTAGAAGGCCCAAAATTTGGGTCGTGCTTGTAACCACGCCTCTTCTGATATTGAAAGGGTCTTGAGTTGGTTGCAGTGATATTAAGATTTTTTATTTCTCTTATTTCTTTCGTTTTTCCCAGGACCCATTTTTTCTCGCTTCTTACTTTTTTTGTGTGTCGGTGTGTCTTTGAAATTGGGTGTTTGTGTGTGTGGTTGTCTCTTTATCAGAAATTTCCCCCGAATTTCTCGCCAATACGGCGCACTATTCCCCTTCCTGCACCCTGTTCCTCCTCCTTTAGCCTTGACCTGTTTTGGGGTTTATACGCTTCTCTTTTTTTCTTTCTCACTTGCCATTCGTTCGTTTTCTTTTCCTTTCCTTTACTATAATCTTTTGCAGTCCCGGTCTCGTGTGTGTGTGGGAATATTTTCTCTTCGTCGTCAATCTTTATCTTTCATTCTTACACCGACAGGGAGAGAGAGATAGAGATACAGAGAAATTTCCCTTTTCTCCCCCTTTCTCTCTTCTCTGTTCGATTGGATTTTTCCTGTTCGATTCTATTCTAGCTGGACGTTTCCGTTCGATTTCTTGGAGGGCCATTTTATATTACGTTTCATTCTTCCAGGAACACGGTTGCCATTTTTTTTGTCTCATCGATACTGACGGTTAGCTTCGATAGTCGACTTCAAGAAAACTTTGAAAGATTAATTTCTCTTGACGTTCACGATCCTTCGTTTTCGTTCTTCTCGCTATCTTTTAAGGCCAGCAAACAAGCACTCTTGCAACTTTAACTCTTTGCTGTGCGTTTTAAAATTCCAATTCGACGGGTCCCTTTCAATTCGGTTCTTCGCCCAACCACTTTTCTGTCTTTCGATTTCTATTGAGGACGGATAGTGGATTCAATATCTCCGGCAAACTAGAGTCTACACCATCTTGTTATAGACTTTCTTTGTCCCTTCCGCGATATCGTTGTTCTGGTCATTTTTAAAGTGACCCGAACACCGAAATCACGCATTCACCACGGCCGTCCTTCAGGTTCAAGCAGCGGACAATTTTGTCCTTCCACCGCACTTGCAGGGAGTGCATAATCTAGAAGCTTCTTCTAGTGCTCCGAATCGTCAACCGCATCCATTGTCAAAGTCGATCAACATGAGTGATCGTGCTGCTGCAGAAGACATGTCTTCTCATGCTAGACGTCGTATGCAGGTGCCCTCCATCATCACTGGAGGAAACGGTATGGGAGACAACGGCGTGGGCTCTCCTGGTGGAGTTGAGATGCAGTTCACGCCTCTTCTGCCATCCCAGCTCTTGCTCGGTTCTCCCTTCCAGACTGGCACCCCTCAAACCGGATTCCCGCAGTTCTCAACATTCAATGGACAGGGTGCTACCGCTCTCTCCCCAACGGCCTACAACTCCAACGGAATCGTTTCGCCAACTGCCTTCACTCCTCAGTATGCGACATTCTTCCCTCAGCAGTCCCCAACTGTGGGATCTCCTCTTCCTGCTGGCATGGTATCTGGAACTTCGAGAACCGTCTACCTTGGAAATATCCCAGATGAGACATCCGCAGAAGAAATTCTCGGACATGTTAGATCGGGACCTATTGAGTCCGTCAGGCTTTTGCCAGACAAGAACTGCGCTTTCATCTCCTTCTTGGACGGTTCTTCGGCCACTCACTTCCACTCCGATGCCATCTTGAAAAAGCTGTCCATCAAGGGGCAGGATATCAAAATCGGTTGGGGAAAGCCCTCTCAGGTGCCAACTTCGGTTGCTCTCGCTGTTCAGCAGTCCGGGGCTTCTCGAAACGTGTACCTGGGCAATCTTCCAGAGGATATCTCCGACGAGGAATTGAGAACCGAACTTGGCAAGTTCGGCCCAATCGATACTATCAAATTGGTTCGGGAAAAGAACATCGGTTTCGTTCACTTCTTGTCTATTGGTAACGCTATCAAAGCTGTTACCCAGCTCCCACAGGAGACCAAGTGGCAGGCTCCCCGTCGTGTCTACTACGGCAAGGACCGCTGTGCCTATGTTTCCAAGACACAGCAGCAAAACGCAGCCCAATACCTCGGAATCAATCCAAGCATGGCTCACGCTCTTAGTGGTCAGGACCGCGAAGTTATTTCTAACGCCATTGCTCAGCAATCCGTTGCGGCTGCAGCCGTTGCCACCTCTGCTGGTGGATACAATAATCTTGGCAACCGTACTGTATATCTTGGCAACATCCATCCAGAAACTACGATCGAAGAAATCTGCAATGTTGTCCGTGGCGGTCTCCTCCACCACATTCGATACATCGCTGACAAGCATATCTGCTTTGTTACATTTATCGACCCAACCGCGGCTGCCTCGTTCTACGCTCTTTCCAATTTGCAGGGGCTTATGATCCACAACAGACGCCTCAAAATCGGCTGGGGTAAACACTCTGGTGCTCTCCCACCAGCAATCGCCCTCGCAGTCTCTGGAGGTGCTTCTCGAAATGTCTATATCGGAAATCTCGACGAGACTTGGACCGAAGAGCGACTCCGACAAGACTTCTCCGAGTACGGGGAGATCGAACTCGTCAACACCCTCCGCGAGAAATCCTGCGCCTTTGTCAACTTCACTAACATTGCCAATGCCATCAAGGCCATCGAAGCCGTCCGCGGAAAGGAGGATTACCGCAAGTTCAAGATCAACTTTGGCAAGGATCGTTGTGGTAACCCACCTAGACAAAACGCCCCAGGTGTGCAGGTGAACGGCAGCGAGCAATCCCCAGTTGGTGGTCCCATCAACGGCGCGGGATCGCATCACTCCGGTTCCCCAACCTCCCAACCAGCTCTCTCGCCTTCCCCAAACTCCATGCAGCAGCAGGCTCAAGCTAGCTACATTGCTACCAACCCTCTCCACGCTTTCCTAGCTCAACAGCAGCAGCAACAGGAAGCCGCCGCTTACAACGCTGCCATCCAGCAGCTCTCCGCATACCAGCCTGAGAACGGTGCTGCTAACGGAGCCGCGAACGGCAATGGCAACGGCAATGGCAACAACCTCGGGCTCCCACGATCTTCATCCCACAACCGCGCCGTCAGCCTGCCGGTTCTGAGCCTGATGGGCGGAAACGGTAACGGGTCCCCTAACGGACACTCCTTTGGTATGTCCCTTGGCGGTAACAACGCTTGGGTTGAAAACGAGTAGAGCATTTTCATCCTACGGCCCAACTGTCACCGTCTTACGAAGGGGGATATCATTAAAAGAATCAAAAAAATCCTTTTGGAAAACGAGATACAGGAAAGAGAAATTACGCTGTTTTAATCATTTTGCTATTTAAACAAATCTTTTTTTACTGGGGAACGACGGAAACAAATTTCTGAGTAATCATGCTGTAATCCATTTTTCTTTCTTGATTTTATTTGAAACACTTACGTATTATTAGTCTACATGATCTTTCCTTCTCTTACTTCATCTTTTTCTACCCCTTCGTTTCTATGTAAATGCTTTTTCATCATAAGAAACCAAACCAAACCCCCATAGTACTGAGTTTTATGCAAACAAAAACTAATCTTCCAAAATTTAAATTTCCAAAACTTGACATCTTGTCTTTCCCCCCTCTCTACTACATTTCTGTCTTTCATTTCTTGAAGTAATCAAAAACCATCCACCCTACCGACGTTTTTTAAGTTTCTGAACTCCTGTATCTCCCCCTAAAAAACAAAAAAACAAAGCAAAGAATACCACCTCACTTTTGGTATGATATTTGATCGAAGTGTGCACACATACCTAAATACGTATATATAACATACCTACCTACCTAGCAGTCTCGCAGCAGGCGGAAGGGGCCCCAAAAAAAGTGGTTATGTTTGTAACATATAGCATTGCACGTATGGCATCTCTGGAACCAATGAAAGCTTACACATATGAATCACATTCTCTGGGCACGGAACCACAAGCTAGCTGAATAGTAATAAATCCCGAGGTTGCCAGAAATTATCCGATGTTGAATCCGATGTCGAGAGACAGGACACCAAGCCAAGATGGCTCTTAGATTCGGCTTTAAATCTCGTAGGGTTTCGGCGGGTCTGTCTTCATGCAAGAGATATATATTTCCTTGCTGCACCTTGGTCTTGGCTATGAGAAGCAGGGGCGAGAAATAAGGCGCGGGTGTGCGGCAACACAAAATCGCGCCTCGAAAAATACAACATCCCGATGCGAGATGGCAGTCTCGGGGCCAAACCAAACTTGATGATAGACTTCAAAGTTTCACTGTAAACAGCTATGACATTTTATGTACTAAAATGTAACCATGACGAACGGATAAGTAATGCAAAAATAATTCTTGAAGTCATAAAGCTTTATATTAATTTTTTATATATGAGGCTATATAAGAATTAAAAAAAAAAGATAGATGTTTCCCTTTAAAATAACAGCCCTAGAACTCATATACCAGCCCCCCATATCCCATACTTTTTGTCCCCTACGTTAAGAAAGAGAGAAGAAGAAAGAGAGAAAAATGAGTCAATCAGCAACAACATTTAATAGTCGTCGCTGCGGTTGCGGTTACCGCTACCGTAGGAGTTATCATCATCGTTGCTTCGGCCGTAGGAAGAGGTGGTGTTATCATCATCACCATAGGACTTCTTGCTGCCGTAGGTGTTGTCATCATCAGACCTCTTGTTGGAGCTTCCATAGCTGGAGGTCTCGTTATCATCTCCATATCCGGACTTCTTGTTGGAGCTACCATAGGAGCCCGAGTTATCGTCGTCACGGCGGCTGGAACCGTAACCGCCGGAGGTGGTATTCTCGTCGTCGCCGTAGCCTCCAGACTTCTTATTGCTGCTGCCATAACCGCTTGATGTGTTCTCATCATCGCCGTAGCCGCCTGATTTTTTGGAGCTTCCGTAGGTGTTATCGTCATCTCCATATGATTTCTTGCTTCCGTAGATTTTGTCATCATCATCGGACCTCTTGTTCGAGCTTCCGTAGGTGGAAGTCTCGTTGTCATCTCCGTATCCAGACTTCTTAGTGCTGCCGTAGCCGCTAGAAGTGTTCTCGTCATCGCCATAACCTCCTGACTTTTTGGAGCTACCGTAGCCACTGGAGGTATTCTCGTCGTCTCCATATGATTTCTTGCTTCCGTAGGTATTATCATCATCATCAGATCTCTTATTCGAACTTCCGTAGGTGGAAGTCTCATTATCGTCTCCATATCCGGACTTCTTGTTTGAGCTACCGTAGGAACCCGAGTTGTCGTCGTCACGGCGGCTGGAGCCGTAGGAGTCTTCGTTATCGCGGTTGCCACGGCCAGAGCCATAGGAGTCCTGTTCCAACAGAATATGTTAATCAACTATAACAAAATAGGATTTTATGAGAAAATTAGGACTTACGTCACCGTATCCAGACATGTTTATTTATAAGAGGGGGTAATGTAAAGGGAAGTATAAAATAGTATTGGGGGTTGTATATGAGGCTTGATTGGGAACTGCTGCTTGATGATGATGATGATAAACGGAAATATTAAAACCGTATAGGTTGGGAAGGGTCTAATTTATATCCAATTCACTAGTGAAGGGGATGACTATGCATACCCCCTCCTCTATAAGCTTAATTGGTTTAGAACCTGACTTCAGCTACCTGTAGATCGTACGATTGTCGGTCAGCCCCTCTTTGTCGGAAATTCCACAATTAGCTCCAGCTTCCCAACTTTGCATTCCCCTCATCGCGCAGGAAAGACGCCATGTGCCATTATCGGCGTCCGACAGATACCGGAGTGGGTACGGCCTCTCGTGTGGTCTGTTCGAAGTTTGTTCCCCAATTGAACTTCGCCATGGAGCCCATGCGGGTGTGCTAGGCTATACGCATTCCAGCATTCCCAGCAAATCATTACTCTGACCCCACCAGCATCATATCATGCACGTCGCTGCATTCGGATGAGGTCACCAAGTCAAGTTCAGCGCGTCTCAATCACTGTTGTTCGCAACAGAGAAGAAAAAGGAAAGAAAAAGAGACAGGTGGGATGTCCTTTGGGGTTCTAGGTTCTAAGAGTAGAGTAAGGAATTGTGCCATCTACTGGGCCCATGCACGGCGATGCGCAAGAAAAGAAAAAACCTGCTGAACGGATGGTAAAGTCCGCTCCCTCGCATATGAAAAGAAAAGAAAAGAAAGATTTTAATTAACTCATGGGGTGTGTGATCTGGATGGTATATCGTGCAATAACGCTGTATAATTACACTCTCCTTTCGCATCGGCAATAGCGCGCTGTGGAATCGATGTGGAGTTCGGTTGGAACCAGAAAAAACAAAACCGACGTCACTATAAAGGGCTAGAATGTATAACAGCGGGATTAAAAAAACCCAAACTCTAGGGAACCCCGCTTTCGAGCTTGAAGAGTGGATGGAGGGATGGATATCCATGGAGGAAAAAATAACACAGTATGTCACCTTTCATTCCATTGCTCTCTTCGCGAGGGGTACATGCAAGCCAATTGAGGCTGTACTTGAAAGCATCTTTCCTAAAGTAGGTACAGGAAGTACACCGATGATGGGGTAGAGAGGGTGTGGATTTTCCTTGCTCAAAGGTGTTAAGTCCAGCGCAGATTTAGGTTATAATGGAGGGCCTGTAAAGGTGGGGTCCTGCGAAAGAACAGGAAAAGAAAATCAATTCACACGCACGTCGCAAAAATCCAGATCGTTCTTCAAGGTTATTGGCGACTAGTTTCGCAGGTGGGTTGCGTGTACCTTTGACAAGCTTTTCCTCCGAGGAGCTACCCGCCGACATGGCGATGGCCAGGTACTCGCTGGCACACACCCTTGCGGGGCTGGACGATTCAATGGAATGGATGTTCTCTTTTTCTTTCTGCAGAGAAAACTTGACATTTTTAACCGAGTTGTCAGAAAAGAATCCTGCGAAGCTTTGCCGATCCGATGCGTTATTCGACAGGCATCCAATTGCAGGGCATCATGATCATTGATGATATCGCAATGGGTAGTGAGTATTTTAGTTAACGCCGAACGCGACAAGGGAGGATAAATTTGGTACACTCGCCACGCATCTACATGCGAGTGATGCACTAGCAGTGGCGGTCTAGATTTGTGGCAAATGCCGTCGTCGCGTAGCATTGCAATTAAGAAACTGCTACATGACGCTCAGGAGATCTTGCTTGTGAGGCTGACCTGGGCCCATGATCTCAGTTCGTGTGGCTGGGACGCATGAACTGGTGGCGCTGAGGCTGGTGCATTGCACCCTGCTGGTTCTCGGAGTCTACGATGGTAGAGACGCTTTGAGACGCCGCGGAGAGCTGTTTTTCAGCACGTATAACTAAAACAGCTGTAGCTAACCGTGGAGCTCGTTTGGTGGAATCCTTCGGGGAACCCGCGACAGACGGAAGCCGTTTTGATCTTTGAGGTAGCTTAAACCCGAAGATTTAGGGCAGCTTGCGACGACGCGACAAGCTACATGCGATTGAGAGCTCAGATCCTTCTTGTCAGCTTGGGATCTTGTCGTCGGTTACCTCCGTACTATTATCAACTTCATGTAATGCATCGGGCGATGTTGCAGAGTTTTCTGTCTGAATAATCAAGCTTATTTGTGGGCATATATCGATTCATTCAATCTTGGATGGTCAATTGGTCGTGAAAACTGTGGTTGGAGCAATCTACCAGCCAACAGCTTTGTAATTGGACGCGATGACTCGAAAGCTTTAGATTCAGCTCTGAGAATCCAGCTGGACTTTGAAGAACGAAACAACATATGGTGTAGACTCGATACAGCTATTCCGCAGGCTGTAACGTTATTATCGGGCTCGATATCGAGGCTTTGAGACTTCGCGCACCGCGGGCGTAGTCAGCATGGACAGGTGCCCGTGGTGTCGGATGCTGCGGATTCCGACCCGAAGCTCACCACTCCCTTCGAGTTTAAAGAGAACGGATGAACCGGATTTCGTCTCTACTCTCTAGAATTGCAACTTATACTCACTCCGAACCTCGCGAACTTGGAATCGAAGGCACTGACGTTGGTTTCATTCGAAAGCAGACATCTCCGCATTCTAAGGGTCCTCAGGGTTCTGCCCCACCAGGTGCCAGCTTTTCCCAACCTTCTTGGAGCGTTTTCCGGACGCCGGATGACATAGGAACGCCAGAGCGAGAATGTTCATATTCGGTACTGGCGAAGCATCTTTGCAGGCTTTTGCATCCCTTAGAAATGCGTTTGGTTATTAATCGAAGGCGTACCTGGCTGCCGTCGACGTCTACCGCCTTCCCTTGAAAATCCTTTCTCTCTTCCCGCTTTCATAATAACACACATATTATTTTTAAAACCCTGACATCTAGTCCCCCAGAATACTTATTTTGGGGGATTCTATCCCATTCTATTTCTCCGAGCCCACTGCCGGGAAAACTTCACTGCCTCACTTTCCGCGCAAGCGGCCCCGCTTTCATCAGCACGACCACATAAGCAGCCTGCTTATATCAGGCCTTCGACCCGGCCTAGCTGCACCGAAAGGTGAGAGGAAAGGTGGTAGTATGGCGTCTTCCGTCTCTCTTTCCCGGCACAAGCGTGTCCGAACAGACCGAAGTCTTGGGCCTGTTTGCCTGGGTGAAACGGATGTTTCTGGTGCTTCGATTCTATTCGATTCCGAGTTGGAATCCGACGTCGTTTTGCCATGAAGCCCATCCCTTTGCAGGCTTCCCTTTTGCCTCCACCACCACCGATTTAACCTCGGTGGTCGCACCTTGCTGGCAGAACGGGGCCTGAGATCTTTCTCGACTGGGAAGGTTCGATATTGGCACCAAGCATCATCGTTTCTTCGATCTGGCGAGCCCGGTGACGTCAACGGCCCATCGGCCCTCGTCACGCCGGCGAAACTGTTTGTCGCAGCAAATGTTTGCGAGATGTTTGACCGTCATTGTTTCCATTCTTATCGAGAACCATGGCACCAGAGCTACGCTGCAGCTGGGCGCTGGGTGGGCACTAGGCTGTCGCACGATGCCATTCCGTCAGGTCTGATGGTCGGCACGACGGACCATTTTCGCGGGATGATTGATTACTCGGAGAAGTATAGTGGCAATACTCTTGTCCTCTGAAGTTTAAGTGCCCTGGAACGCTTGGTGGGTAAATTTCGAATTTCTGTATGATCGTATCATTGTATCGTCGCCGTAGCCCGGGTGCACAGCCTCTCTCCTGACTTTGATAACTTCTTTCACATCCTTTGAAATCCTTCTTTCTTTCTTATTTTTTTATTACCATATGAAATAACTTCTATTTGTTTCTTGGCTGTGACTTCATCATATATCTCGCAATCTGTCTCCCTGTCTCTCTTTTTCTCCTCTCTCTTTCCCATTTCCTCAGCCCCAGACAACATCTTCTCCGTATAGATTATCTTCACAATTCAATGGCATCGAATATATAACCCACTCCCACCGTCCAATTCGTACTCACATCCCTTTTCTCGAAAAACCCCCATTCACCTTGAATCCATTCATGCGTCCGTCGACAAAGGAAGCTTTCAGTGTAAACCTGCGATAAGCTTAAATTTAGCCTTTCTCCCAACATGGCTGCTGCGACGACGCTCCCCCCGACCATCAACATCACCGACTACAACTCCTCGGAAACCACCCTCTCCGACTACGAGGCCCGCCAGGAGATCCAGCCCATAAACACCCATGCCGACGTCCTCAAGGTCCCGGCTAACCTCCCGGAGCTCTCACGGACCTACTCCTCCCCGTCTGCGGGCACCGTCACAAACCTCTGCGTGCCCAGACGACCTTCCATCCGCCGCTCAATCTCCAACACATCGGCCAGGACGACAGATGCAATCGTCAAACGCTCACGATGGACCCTGCACTTGGAGGCCGTAACATGGCGGAACCTCATGTCCATCGGGATGTACCTGCATACCGTTGCGCACCCTCGCCCGCCAGCTCCATCTTTCACCCGAACGATCAAGTCCACATTATCATCGAATAAGGGCACCATCAAGCTGCAGTTCTACTGTCCCATCGGATGGCCGAACAAGCCTCGTGGCAAGGATAACGATGTCTACGGCTTCCCCGCCATGATCAACTTCCACGGCGGTGGGTTCACCATCGGCTCTGCGACAGACGACTGCCGTTGGGCGGATGCCGTCCGCCGAGCGGCTGACTGCATTCTCGTCAGCGTCGACTATCGACGTGCCCCGGAGTACCCTTTCCCCACGGCCGTCGAGGACGGCGTGGACGCCATCTTCTATCTAGTTCACCACGCCAAGGAACTCAACATCGACATCAACCGATTATCCGTCTCTGGGTTCTCCGCAGGTGGCAACATGGCGTTCACGGTCCCGCTCAGATGGCAATACGAATGTCGAGCGTTGATGGGCATCCCAACCGACGTCTCGGGCGGTACCGCGCTCCCACCAGATGCCGCATCAGAGGGAGCCTTCAGCTCGAGTCGACGCGGTGGGAAAATCGTCACAATCTGCGCATGGTACCCTTCGCTCGACTTTACGAATCCCCGCTGCGACCGCCGCAAGACAAACGTGCGGCCGGACAAGGGCATGCCCGAGTTCTTCACCAACCTGTTCGATGCGAGCTATCTCTACCCACCGAAGAGCATCGATGTCACATCGCCCTATTTGAGTCCCGGAGTCGCATCTGACGGTCTCCTGCACGGGTTACCGAAGGATATCCTGATGTATACTTGTGAGTACGACGAGCTGTGCGCGGAGGGATTGAGGTTCCGTGATAGATTGCAGAGCGAGCCGTTGAATAAGAATGTGATGTGGAAGATGGTCGAGAAACAGCCTCATGCGTGGGATAAGAGTCCGAATGGAAAGGATCCTGAGAGGGACAAGTTCTACACGGAGGCGTGTAAGAGGCTCCGGGTTATATTTTACGGGAGCGAAGAGGAGTTGGCCCCGCCTGAGTAGTTTTTCTGTCATGTCCTGGTTGGAGATTCAGGTGATAGGTACATACACATACTGGGGTATATTGTGAGTTAGCGGGAGTTTTTGCCTTTTGTTATTGCTCTTTTGGATCCGTCATGATCTGGTTGCATCGTCATTGATTATGGTATACGCTTTACACATTATGCATTGTACCGTCTTTCTAATGTCCCTTTTTCGTCATTCTTGTCCTTCATTCACCATTAATTGTTCTTCAAGCATACACTTCTTTTCATTTTTGCATTGTGAATTGTTTCACAACGTTCGTTCATAGCATACAGCTGTATCATATGGGATACTACGATGAAAAAAAAAAAAGCATACAAATAGAAGATAACATTTAACAAACGCCTTCTAATTTCTCCATGGTGACATTAAAATAAACCTGAACGCCGCCTAGATGATAATCATATACTTTTCTGCTTACTTGCAAATTTTTTACCTCTCATTCTCTGATTTACCTTCCTTCAACCAGTCCAGATTACCCTTATTCCTCTGCACCTCATCCTCCCTGAGCGCATCTACAATCATCTTATCAACTCCTTTAACCTTCTCCGCCGCCAGCCTCGCACATCTCATGAGCACTTCAGCTTCGACGGCTACCCCGCCGCTCTTCGCGATCTGACACACCTCCCCGTTCTTATTAATCGTGATAGTCATATCGCCGACTCTCAACGCCTCCTCCTGCGCCGTCGCATCCAAGGCACAAATCATCTCGCCGTCCTCATCCTCCCCGAAGAAACTGAAGGTAACGCAAATGGGCCAATGTAAGAGACTCAGTGGTACGGGCACCCGTTCCTCGACCGGGTGGATTGTGATGTCCTCGCCGGAGACAGTGACGACGGGGAGGCGGAAGTGTGCGAGGGCGGTGATGACGGCGATGCAGGCTACATCGATCAGATTACCGTCGTGGGAGAGGAAGTGGACGTCCGCGCGGAGGGACCAGACGCGCTGGGCGGTGACGATGCAGAGGGATTCGACGTCGAGGGCGTTGCTGCGGCGGATGGACTTTTCGAGGAGCCGGGAGAGGGTGTGGTCTAGTTCTGTTGGGCTGTATTTATGTTAGTCTTGCTCTCTTTTTCCTTCCTCCTCTCTTGGAGTTTTGGTAAGTTTTGGGGGAATAAGTACCGTCCGACTTCGAATGCGGGGGAGGCCATTGGGCCCATTTCTGTGGTGATGGTGAACATGCCCTCGAACTGTCTATCTGGACGGGGTCTTGTGACTTCTGCGGATATCCTCGCAAGGACTCTACAAAGCTAATTGTTAGTAAAGCCCGTTCAGTGTAATAAGGGATCTCGGTGAAACTCACCTACCTCGTCTTCCCTAGCCGGACGTCTACGAAGCCATAGTCGTCGCCAAAGGTGAGCTGGATGTCACGGAAGGATTGCAGGTCCCGGCCGTCGACCCGCAAGTTCTGCTTGAGGGCCTCGAGGACGAAGGTCTTCTCCGTCAAGCTGATTTCCGGTTCCTTCGGCATTGTGCGAGCTGTTCCTCGTGTCGAATTGGCGGGGGGTGGAGGTGGAGTGGCGTGGTGGGGCAAGTGGTGGTGTGGGTTGAAGTTTTGAAGGTTGGAAGTTGCAAGAATGGCAGCAGCAGCAATTAGAAATCCGTCCAAAAATTTCGCGACTCATTTTTGGCCCGGCTCGCCTATAGAAACCACCTACCGCCATCCCAGCAACCGCCAGGCCCATCGCCAGCTCCTACCACTCGACCTCGCCTCATATTTCGATCTCATCGCCGGTATCGACGGGAAGAACACATTATAATTCACTTGTTACCAGTTCACCCCCCGAAGTCACGTCCCATACATCGCCACCATGTCGCGCCATCATCCGTAAGTCTACACTCCTCTGAACCACCAGCTTGTCAGACAAACAGAAGCTAACTCCATGTGATTTCCACAGAGATCTCGTAATGTGCCGCAAACAGCCCGGCATCGCCATCGGCCGTCTGTGCGATAAATGCGACGGCAAGTGTCCCGTCTGCGACTCCTACGTGCGCCCGACAACCCTGGTCCGCATCTGCGACGAGTGCTCGTTCGGCAACTACCAGAATAAGTGTATCGTCTGCGGTGGCGAGGGTATCTCGGATGCCTTTTACTGTTTCGAGTGTACCCGGCTGGAGAAGGACCGGGACGGGTGTCCGAAGATTATCAACCTGGGTAGTTCGAGGACAGATTTGTTCTGTATGTTTCTTCTCCCTTTCCTTTCGGTATAATAGTAGTAGTATGGGTGCTAACATCTGGTGGATAGATCAAAAAAAGAATTTCAGGAATCATTAGTAAGGGGAGAGGGTGCTGTAGAGCCTGGTTGGGGAAGCTAATATGTCAGTCCGGACTTGCTACGACGCGACGAGGGTATCAATATTCGATATTGGTCACGGATCAAGGCACTCACTCGCTGGGAATTCGATTATAAGGCCCTTCGGTACTCGATTATAGAGGATCGTTCTGGGAAGATAGAGCTATCCGGTTACAAGCCGGATCGAGAATGCGATTACGACTCGTTTTGTTTTTATTTTTATTATTTTACACGGACGTCACGATACCAAGGAAAGCACATCTGGTTGGTTATGGATGAGAATGCATTTATATTGTTGTCTGTTACAAAGCCTTGGAATTTTTGGAATTTATTGGAGTGTACGATAATAGAAGAATGGGATTTCTCTATAGACCTCGACTGAAATAATATCTATTCACTTTATTTACTTGACCGGCGTAAAAACACAGCTGTTGTGGTCTCTGAATCGTCAGTATTAAATACCTGTAGAATTCCGTTGTTCGGTTGTGGCTGGTTGAGGCTCAAACTTCCAATCGCGAATGCACCCAAAAAGCGCAGCTCTTCCACCTTTCATCGTCCTCTCCCCAGCTCCCACCACAACCACACCGGACTACACGCCCTCCCAGCAGCCAAGATGACGACCGCACATCGTCCCACATTCGATCCCGTACGTAATGTAGCTTTATATCGGAAGAAAAAAGCATAACTGACAGCTCCGGGCGCACACATAGGCTGTAGGAAAAGAAACCCGCCGAGGACCACAATACCACCAACGTCTACTACCGGCGCACACGGTTCTCAAAGTCCGGTACGTTCTTTATTTCCCGCCAGTTTCGCCGCAATTAATCTGCATACCCTGCTCGTATTACGGCTACAGATTGAAGAGAGAGAGAGAGATGAGAAACTTACACCTTTTGTGAATTCACAGACAGCCAGGACAAGGTGGCGACGCCGACGCCAAACGCGACCTTCGCGCCGAACTCCTTAAAGCCGAAAAAGCACACTACGCTAAAGTCCGTGGCGAGACCGTTCCCGGTGATGACGAAGATGACGACCTGACAACCGCTCCCAGCACATCGCGGAAATGGCGGGATGCGGACGACGAGGACGAGGCGGACGAAACACCGGAAGTGAAACGGCGGCGGATATTAGAGGAGTCACGCGACCTGGACGCTGATAGCGATGGGTCCGGTGGAGATGACGGCAACGGATCGGACAGCAGTAGTGACGAGGACAGCGACGACGAAGATAGCGAAGACGAAACGGCTGAATTGATGCGTGAGTTGGAGAAGATTAAGAAGGAACGAGCGGCGGCGAAGGAGAAAGAAGAGAGGGAGAAGGCAGAGGAAGAGGAGGCGCAGCGGGAGGTTGATATCGCGCGGGGCAATCCGCTGCTGAACCCGAAGGCGTTCAATGTGAAGCGGCGGTGGGACGACGATGTGATATTCAAGAACCAGGCGAGAGGGGTGGAGGAGAAGGGGAAGAAAAAGGAGTTTGTGAACGATCTGCTGAGATCGGATTTCCACAAGAAGTTCATGGTGGGTTTATATATGACATTTTCTTTTGGGTGCCAATGGCAATTGAGGTCACATATGCTAACGATACGATTTATAGAACAAGTACGTTCGGTAGTCTCTGGGTGTGGATGGACCGGAGTTATACAAAAGTATTATCATCACTATTATCGTTATTATACGATGGCAATGACAATGGCGATGCCAATTGGGAGTTTGTTACACAAGGGTGCATCTTGTGATGGAGTTCTAGTTATTCAATGGGAATAAAATGAAGTGTACGATAGAAGCAATACGATAGGAGGGGCCTGGGGAGCTCTGCTAACCCGTCCACGGAGTACTAGCCGACGATGGACGGGGAGGAGATAAGGCCGGCTGGGCATTTCATCCTATCTCTGCACACACTTATCTCCCCCATTAAGGGTTATATGGCATTATTGGTAGAAGAGGGCTATGAGTCAGTGCTGGAAGTAATAAATCGTCCTGGTCTCGCACATGCATTCTCACAAGAATACCTTCCTTCTCAAACCACTAATTTCTTGCCCAATTTATAGGCCAGTCCGGTCTATTTCTCTAGCTGATAAGTTGTAGTCATAGCGGTCCATTCTGCAACACGGCCAACAACAACCGCTTTTTTGTGTGCATCGCTGCCCCACCACCAAATTCGCCCTCATCCCATCTTTTGCTGCTCGCGAGAACCACATTCTCAACCTCAACGTTTACCTGCGCCTCTATCTAACCGACTTGCCTACCTACCTACACGCATCAGTAGTACCGCCTCAATCATGGCTGACGTCCAGGCCGTAGCTTCGGCCGTCGAGGGCCTGTCAATGTCGCACCCAGAGATCAGTATGAAATCTACTTGCCCCGCCATGCCCAGCCTGCCAGCCCCACCATCGTCGATTGTCACCACCTGCTCACATATTTTGATATAAATCTCTGTAGTCTATATTGACGAAGACGGCGGTGTCGACTCTACCGAACATCCAAACTCCTCGGAGACCCCCTACAAGACCCTCCTCTACGCATTGTCCCTCCTCCCTCCCCCCACCACCACCTTCCACACCCGCAAGTCCAAGACCGTCATCCCACCAGCCGAAGAGCCTTCATTAGAATACAAACCCGCCGCTGCCACCGCTCTCAAGAAGGCAAAGAAGCTCCATGAAGCCAATGTCCGCAAGGCCGCCAAGAACGCTGCCTCCTCGGCCCAGCGTGAGAAGGACGCTGCGGACCGAGCAGAGAAGGAGAAGCTCAAGCTGGAAGCTGCTGCTTCGTTCGTCCTGAAAGAGGACGAGAGCCTCCCTGCTGCTAAACTTATCAAGATCAAAAACTCTGTCCAGAGCCGTGGTACTCGTGTCAAGGTTTCCGGATGGATCCACCGTCTCAGAGTCCAGGCGCACATGATCTTTATCGTTCTCCGTGACGGAACCGGATACCTACAGTGTGTCCTCGAGGGCGACCTCATCAAGACCCTCGATGCGCTCCAGTTCATCGAGGAAACCTCGATCACCATCTACGGTATCATCAACGAGCTTCCAGAGGGCAAGACTGCACCGGACGGCCACGAGCTCACCGCTGACTTCTACACCGTCGTTGGCAAGGCACCCGGTGGTGAACAAGCCATTGGAACCATTGTCGCTCCTGACGCCGAGCAGCAACTCAAGCTCGACCAGCGCCATTTAGTCCTCCGTGGCGAGCAAGCCTCAGGCGTCTTAAAAGTCCGCGCTGGCGTCCTCCGCGCCTTCCGCAAGTCCTTCGAAGACTTAGGTCTCCTCGAAGTCACCCCGCCCTGCATGGTGCAAACCCAAGTCGAGGGCGGGTCCACCCTCTTCGAATTCAACTACTACGGCGAAAAGGCGTACCTTACACAATCCTCTCAACTATACCTGGAAACCTGTCTCCCAGCCCTCGGCGACGTCTTTTGCGTCCAGGAGAGTTTCCGCGCCGAACGCAGCGTCACCCGCCGACATTTATCCGAATACACGCACATCGAGGGCGAACTCGCCTTCATCACCTTTGACGACCTGCTCACCCATCTCGAAGAGATGATCAGCCGCGTGCTCGACTACGTCCTCGCCGACCCGCAGTGCAAGGACATCATCAAGCAGCTCAACCCGGACTTCAAGGTTCCCGAACGGCCCTTCATGCGCCTCAAGTACGAAGATGCGATCAAGTGGTTGAACGAGCACGATATCAAGACGGACGAAGACAAGGACCACGTTTTTGGTGATGATATCGCCGAGGCAGCCGAGAGGAAGATGACAGATATAATTGGACGACCTATCTTCCTCACACACTTCCCCGTCGAGATCAAGGCGTTCTATATGAAGAAGGATGAGAGTGACCCTAGAGTTACCGAGAGTGTTGAGTATGCTTCCCCCTATTATTCCCTGCCTTTATTTAGTCCGCAGCATATATTCTAATAAATGTGTTTTTGTAGTGTCCTGATGCCTGGTGTCGGTGAAATCGTCGGCGGGTCGATGCGTATGGACGACTTGACGGAACTCATGGGCGGATATGCTCGGGAGGGGATCGATCCCGCGCCTTACTACTGGTTCACCGATCAGAGGAAGTACGGAACCTGCCCGCACGGCGGGTACGGATTGGGCTTGGAGAGATTCCTGGCGTGGCTGTGCGAGCGATGGACGGTGAGGGAGTGTTGCTTGTACCCGAGATACGTTGGCAGATGTACACCATAGATGTATTGTTTTTGTTTGAGAAAGTCAATATTATTGAGGATCGATGTGGGGAGAGTCGAAGTGGTGGATTTGAGATATCATTTTCCTTTTACGAGTTCACGAATGCATATAGACTATTTCTCGTCGTTTGACTTCAGTGATTACTATTACCAAACTCGATCATCGTGAATTGAGAATAAGAGCTCATGTAGATAATGTTGGGGATATCCCAACATTTAATAATGGTGTCATTAAGGGTCTGCGTATAAGTACAATGTTTTTTTTTTGTAAAGATGTTCTGTCCAAGGATAAGGTATTGAAAACCACTACCGCATAAAAACGCCCCTCATACCAAAAAGCAAGGTTTCCACAAATAATTAATAAGCTCAGTTGTCCTTCTGAAGATTGAGGTGATATAAAAAAAGAATCCGGAGAGGCAGGTAGAGGAGAGCCTCGTGTGATAAAAGGTGGAATTGTAAAAAAAAAATTCGTTAGAATTTGTAATCTGAAAATACTCAAAATCAATACTCCACCATCTCTTCTTCTTCGTCTCCATGGCGCGTATCGGCAACAGGAGAGGATTCCCTGACCTTTTCTTCATCGTGATTGGTATCCTGTCGTAAATCTGAGGGGGAGGGGGAGTCTTTATAGGTCGTGGTCGTGTCTTCGTGCATTTCTGCATCATCTTTGGAGGGTTCTTCGTAGGATCTGTTATCCCGTGTTTCGCGGGAGATGGTGGGTGAGATGGGGTCTAGCGAGTCGTCGGCGTATGATGAGCGCTGTCTGTCGGTGGGTAAAGGTGAGGGTGATCTGTTGCGGGCCGCCATTTCCTTCTGTTTCTCGATGAGGATCTCCTGCGAGCGGAGGAGCTTCCACGGACGGTAATACTATATAGGTCAACTGAGTCAGTCGAGTTTCTCGTCGATTGATTAATAAAAACGTACAATCTTTGGTTTCGACCTGGTAACTAGAAAGTTCGCCATATGACTTTCGTTCCGTCGTCGTATTTGCGCCTGTTTCATAGCTTTTATATCAGCATGCCCATTCATCCATCGTAACGCATTCCGCTGAAATTTGGTGTGAAACTCACAGCATGACTGGCAAACATCTTCCTCTCTTCCTCCTTCACCTCTCTGTTCCGCCTTATATCCGCCTTCTCTTCCTCCTGCTGCGCCTTCATCTTCTCCTGCATCTTAGCTTCGACCTCCAACCGCTTCTTCGTCCGGTTGTCCTGCGACACTCGGCCGAGATTCCCGAGTATCGACCCGAACAGGCGCTGGCTCCGCGACTTCTCATCCTGAATAGACCTTGCGGGCCCCAGCCGCGTTCGTTTCGCGGGTGCTTCGCCGGTGTCTTCTGGTGCGTTTGTCGGGTCGGACGATTCGCGGCGCTTGAGGCGGTGTGGAGGTGACGGTTGCGTCGCGTTGGGCGGGATGACGACGGCCGACGCGATTCTGAAGATCGAAAGACGCTGGTTAGTATAACCGAATACTCTTTACGTAGAATGAGGAGGAATACAGCAGCCAGCAGACGGAGAGGGTCGGGGAAGCTTACATTGGAGCATCAGCAGACATGGCGGGGGGGAGGAATGGTGGGAGAGCGGAGGGAAAGTGGGTCGTCGAAGCTGGGAGATGGTCGTCGACTGGGTTTGGAGGGTTGGCGTTGAAGCGCTGCCAGCCGAGTTGGTTTGACTTGACCACCACCACCAAACTACCATCTTCCCTTCTTCTTCCTCACAGCTCGACTACCGCGCCACAGGAATACCTTTTATTATATTACGGAGGGGCATATACGCCATTTTCTGAGAGCTGCCGAGTGATATACTCGGGTCTCGCAGGGGCAGTTTTCGACATGGAGAATCCAACATATACCGCGCCGTCGCAGCAGACCACCGCGCTTTCCAGTATGTGGCGTACCTTCATATAAAGACTGACTCAACTGACATATAGGATCTGTGCAGAGCTCAATGGCTATCAGACCAATCTTCTTCTTAGATTTCAGAATATCATTGAGCTAGCTACGGTATTTCTCATACAGTCCTTCTCTACATCTCCTCGATCAAATCCACTTACATGTCTGGTTCTTCAGGAACAAAACCAGGACCTCACCATGGCTGCCACACAAGCTCATCAGATCCAAGTCCACACTGCCTCGATGGTTCGTTTCTCTATTTCTTAAACTTATAGAACACTTGATTTATCTCTTGCATTTCAATTCTGTCATACATTTCTGAAACATGTTATCTAATATCTCCTCGTTGATATTTCTTCCGTTTAGATCAAAACTGTCGAGGACCTGTTAACTCTCACGCGCGCTCTCAAGGAGGCTTGGTTGTTCGGCCAGATGGGCGAAGATGGGGACAATAGCAACGGCGGTTCTCCCGACAAAAAGGATAAAGATAATTTTGACGAGGACGCAGAGTTTGTCATCGACTGGCTGAAGTCGAAAATCCGTGAAGGAACTGTCGTCGATGAGAAACCGACAGCTTAAAACGATAATTGTGAGAAAAAAAGAAAAGGAGAAAATTTAAAGGCAGGGGCTCTTTGGTTAGGGATCGAGGCGATGCCTTTTAGGCTTCTTCGTAAGACATCAGTTCATGAACCTCTCCGGGTTGGCTTAGCCATATACCCTTCCACTTCGCAATGTCCCCCGTTGAGGAAAACGACCGAAATACTTCCTTTTGCTGAGTGATTTCAATTCCTCTTGTAAAAGCTCGTGTTCTTTACGGCGAGCAGTCTTCGGGCCTCGGGCCTTAGTGGCGTTCTTCGCTTTACCTTTTGGTAGGCTGGTGGACTTTGACTTTGACTTCGACTTTGATTTTGCGGCTTTTGCGCTTCCGGCCTTGGAGCTTGCCTTGGAGCTTGTCTTACTCTTGGGCTTCACCGCGTCTGCTTGATCGTCGTCATCGGTTCCTCCCGTTTGAACGTCATCTTCTTCTTCCTTGTGGGACTCCTTTGCCTTTGTCTTCTTTGAGTTCTTCGACTTCTTGACTACCTTTTCTTCTTCCTCCTCTTCGTCATCGGATTCAATCTTTCGCTTCAAGGTCTTGCCATTTCCTATCGGACCGAGGAAAGCAGATGTCAATTTTCTTTGAGCCTTCCTTGAGGAAAGGGCTATTGTGAGCGGAGGTATCTTACCAGTTGCGCCTCTGAGTCCCTTCGCACGACCAACCATACCCTCGACTTTTCGAGCTTTAGCTGGCGGCTCTTCTTCGTCGGATTCCTCTTGTTCTTCCTCTTCCTGTTCCTCATTATCTTCTTCATCATAATCTTCCACTTCATAATCTTCCATTATTTCATCTTCATCGTCAGTCTCTTCTTCTTCTTCCTGGTCCTCCATCTCTACATCTTCCTCGTCTGAATCTGGAGCACCGATAACCTTTCTACGTTCCCCAACTATCATCCTAACACCTGCACGCTGCTTGCCAACCATTTTTTCTTGAGGATCCTCTTCTTCCTCTTCTTCTTCTTCGACCTCCTCTTCGGTCTCTTCCTCCTCCTCCTCTGCTTCTACCTCTTCTTCATATTCCTCTTCTTTAGCTTTCTTCGCAGCGGCTTGAGAGAGAGCCTTCTTGGATGGTGTCTTCTTTGCAGGAGTTTTCTTTGCAGGAGTTTTCTTTGAAGGAGTCTTCTTGACTGAGGCCTTCTTAACTGGAGTCTTTTTAGCTGGAGTCGATTCGACAACAGGCGTTTTCTTTGCAGGAGTCTTCTTCGCGGGGGTCTTATTTGCAGGAGTCTTCTTTGCAGGAGTCTTCTTTGCGGGAGTCTTCTTTACGGGAGTTTTCTTCGCAGGAGTACTTTCAGTTAGTGCTTGCTTGACAGGTGTCTTGCAAGCTCTAGCTGGAGTCTTCCTAGTTGGAGTCTTTGCAGCGGTGCTCTTCTTGGGAGGCATTTTGTTTTCACGAATAGACTTGATAGTATTTATCAGTTGTTGAGATAACTTTGTATGTAGCTATGAATCCGCACTGAGAGGACAAGGATTTCAATCGCAGGAAATGGACGAGCTTTTTTTTGTTTTGCTTTGGGCGAAAGAAAGGAAGATATGAAGTAACAGGAATGAAGATGACGGGCGAATAGAAGAGAGAAGGTTAATGGAATTGAAAGATAGGTGGGAGATTGGTAGATATCTGGGGATGATAGCGGGTTGCCATAGACGATTATCTGGTAGAATTACTTGCGACTTCATCTTTTCGAATTTGGTATTACGAAACAAGTGCTTTTGCATATGTAAGAGGCTGTAGGTATATTCTCTTTGAATGGACGGCGAGAAACAGACAAATCTGTATGATTAGCTGAAACTTATTAAGAAAATGCGCTGTGTTAAAGTGACAAGTGTGACAATAAATCGTTTCATAAAGTAAGAACTCGATCTTTTTCGCAGGTATAGAGCAGTTTGCTTCTCATTTATACGAATTTACAGAAATTTGTGTCAAGGGTTACATTTCTTGATGATAGCCCTCCTGTCACCAATATTTATAGCGAAACCTACAACATGACCAAATCAGATCTTCGAAACCAGTAGATAGAAAATATTGTATATACATGTGACCAAATCTCTCGAGATATATACAGAAATAAAACACCCCAGTAAATAGCACCCCCCCGCATCTTCATATGTACAAAATAATTAGGGGGAGCTAGCTAAGCTACTATGTTTTTACCAGGTCAAGAGGGCATCAACTCTCTTACCCATGTAGTCTTGAATGATGACACCTGGGTGGTAGTTATTGTTCCACGCATAGGTAGGATCAGATCCGTATAGGGTAACGTCCGGGTTCATACCGAACGATGCTGGATTGTTCAAGACGTAGTTGTAGTCGGTGTTGGAATCATAGAACCAGAAGGTAGTCTGTATCGGGTTAGAGATGTTAGTTCTGATCGAGTCCTGAGCTACTTTAAATCGGGTTTAAGCAATGAACAGTATACATACACCAGAGTGAGAAGATTGGAAGTTGGAGATGTAAGTCTGCAACTTGGTGCTCCACAGGGCAAGGGCAGCCTTAAGACCGTCACGGGAAGCTTGGGTGTCCGCCAACATGAGTGGCGTACGCTCGATTGGTGGAACATTGGAAATTAAGAACTTGCGGCCACCGGCATTGTACATCTTCTCTACGAGGGCAAACTCCGCGGTGAGGAGGGTATCGATGAAGGTCAACCAATCGGATCTCCACCAAGAGTTCGCAATGTCGTTGATTCCGATGAATACAGAGAAGAGGGTGTTGGATGACGACCAAGGTGCGCTGGCAGGTGCGCTAGCATAGTAAGTAAGGAACTGGTTGGTCTGGTCGGTGAGGGAGAGGACGCCGCTGGCATAGGGAGCAACGAGGTTGGAGTCGATAGTGGCACCACCGTAGGCGAGGTTATAGGTGAAGACTAGGGATTTATTGTACTTGACGGTGGCGACGTCAATCCAGTTGGCGCCACCGGCGCTGGTCCAGCCTGGGTATGTTGGGTTACCCAGAGCATTTCCGATAGCTGGCTGGATGCCATTGGGGTCGAAGCCGGTTTGGGTGTAGGAATCACCGCTATAGAAGATGTCTGTTAAATTTCGTTTCCACATGAGTATATCAAATGGCAGATAACCTACAAACTAAACCAATATCTGATACCTCCGGTTGGAGTAGCAGTCTTCGAGGTGGTGGTGGTTGTAGTCGTCTTGCTCGACGTTGTTGTCGTCCTGCTGGATGTAGTGGTCGTCCTGCTGCTAGTGGTGGTTGTACGAGACCTGGGTCTCCCATTAGCTACCGCTAGTATATATATCTCTAGCTAAAAAACTTATAACGTACGAAGTAGTTGTAGTACGGCTCGAGGTAGTGGTTGTTCGGGACCTATAGTTCGTTTAGGATCGGTATTCGCATAGCTTATACCACTTGGATACAACTTACGAGGTAGTCGACGTTCTCATAGTAGTTGGAGTCGTCGTCGTCTTTGTCGTCGTCGTAGTAGTTCCTGCCTGATCACTGGGAATACATTGCCAGTAGTACTACCAAAATATTGATGTTAGCTGTTTCCGTAGCCATTGGAAATTCTTCTCAGATTAAACTTACATCGTTAAGGTACTTGCATGTATATCCAGACACACAGGTAGTCTGTCCAGTGTACGCGACACCACCACATTGTCCCCATGCACCGATTTGGGCATTGACGGCAGTAGCGCTGAGCCCGAGGGTGAAAGCGGATGCCAAAATGTTTCCCTTCATTTTTGATAACTGATTCGTATCGATCCGACTACACGACCGTGGCTGAACTAGTTAATTCCAAGGATACCTTACAAAGTTATTCACGAGGCTTGGAGGCTTCCAGCTTTATATAAATGTAAATTGGCCATCCGAGCTAGTTAGATCCCAATTCATTCTCGGATCCATATCCGCCCATCGGACTCTTGAGATCCCAGATCCTGAAGTGCCACGGAACAGAGGAAGGCTTAATCGGGTGCCCTAACGCTGAAATGACGGACGCAGTGCTCCCATTAGGAAATCATTTGTTATACGCGGTTTATATACTCCCGGGTCTGAGCATATTACCAGTTTATATATATGCCGGGAACCTGCGATCCGAGATATAAACCACGTTCCCCATCCTCCACGGCGCTCCAATTTGGTGCAGAACAATTGGAAACGAGAGCTGCAAGGGCCACATAGTGGTCTCAACACATCTGTGGGTGCATTGTTATTGCGGCCCGCGGAACCGTTGAACCTGAAACCATGGTCTCCGTTAGCCCGGTTTTGGTACCTTTTTTCAGTGTTCAGGAACCATTTCTGCAGCTCGGAGTCAAGATCTCCGGGTAGATTCTATGCGGACCATGAATCTGATTTTCGGAAGCTTGGGCCAACCTTGTGTGCTTCCGCGACCTTAATATCATCCTTGGCAGTTGTGTCAAGTTCGGAAGGCTAGATCTATTCGAGAAAGAAAGGCAATTGGCGCTGTGGCTAACTAGGAGAGATGGAAATCTCGGGGGAACGGCGTTTCAAGTAGTTCCGTTTATAAAACCCATTTCTTGCGGGGTCAAGAATTTATAATGATCTCATGATCACGATTAATATTGAGCAATTGAGGCTACTGCGGTTGCTCCAACCACAGGCTTAAGATAGAGGTCTGTATGTCAATGTATAGCGTAAAATCACTGATGGAAGATCTCCGAACATTGCTCCGCGAAACGGCCAATTCGGAATAACCAGAACCATGATCGCAATATATATCTTGTTACACTACAATAATTTACGGGAGCCAAGTTATTGTTCACTAAGTTGGTTTTACAAAGAAGTTACCGCTTTGGGCGAAAATGTGGTATTTGGGCCCACAACACATTGTCCTGATATGAAATAAACTGGTGTCGAAAGATAAACCAAGATCCTGCTCTACGGCAGCCCAAGACACAAATGATGACGCATGATGATACCAGTTTGTTGTAACCGTAGCTAAATTAAGGTGCTCTCGTGGTCATTCATCAGCAAATACACTAATTCGGGTATTAAAAGGGTTTACCATTCCACTGATGCTTCCTCTGAACACGAACTTCGGCTGAATTTTCGCAGTCAAGACCCCCTCTATGGTGCAATATTTCAAAGATATTTTGCTGATCAGCCAAATTAGACTACATCTTACTTATTACAACCATCAGGTATAGACACAACTATCACGAAGTCTAATGATTGGAAGGTCAGAGTTATGATAGCATTGGCTATTATCTAACGACGCTATCATACATGAAGTTGTCCCAACCTCCCAAAGCCACCCCATCCATCCTGCATTCGTAAACAAATCACCGAACCCACACTCCGACTAGCATCATGCATAAACATGATGACTCACGGTGTGCGGCTCAAGATATATCTTCAAAAGAGGGAGCTAAACCGGCAGGGGTGTCTGTCTCCTCATCAAAATTCCACCACCACCACCACCATCACCACCTTTTTTTCCTTGTTCCTCCAGAACACTATGAAACACTCCACAGATCACCGTGCAGAAAATCCTTTTTCTTTGCGAATAAGCAGCTTTAGCCGCCGGATTCATAGTGGGGTAGGAGTATCCATACTCTCATGTATTCTGAAAGAAACTCGGAAATGTAACAGGGAAAAAAATAGCAAAAGAAAATAATGAATCAGTCTGTTCCACCAACACCAAGAGGGAAATTTCTTTTTTTGGTTTTGAAAATTGTGCGCTTCACAGGAAAAATACGGGGATACTTCAGACAAAGGAAATAGTGGGGGAAGGAGTGTAGTCTCTTTGTAGGTTCATCATGTGATATCTTTTTTTTGTCAGGGAATGAAGCTCTCGGCTTTCTCGATCAAATATTTTTTAGGAGTGTGTTTTTAGTGTCAAGGAGTCGTCCTGACAATTTCAAGAATGTGTATGTGTGTGCATGTGTAGGTGAAAAATATTGTGAGAAAAACTCAAACTTCAACAGCAGGAGCAAAAAAAGAGAAAAGGGTATTACAAAAATGATAGTCGTCAGATAATGACAGGAATATTAGTGTGAAAACCCAGGTGTAAAAGCAAATGACCCAAAAGAGACCCGTATATATGATTTCCCAAGCTTGAAAAAAGCAGACCCAAAAGAAACTGTGTGAAGGATGAGTGAAAAGATGAAGCTTGATAAATGAAAAAGACTGTTCAAAGAACGCCGTTTACCCGTATCCAAAACACAAACGCAAGACCGATTGTAAATGGCAGACAGAAGAGAAAACTAGAAACTGGGGTAAAACAAGGGGAGGATTTTTCTGGTAGACCTGAGAGGAGCCTGACTAGTTGTTGAGCTGTGAAATATTGCTGTAAGAGTTAGTTGTTAGTAAATTCCACAAAAAAGAGAAAACTCTCAAATCATTGCTCCGCAAGACAGAGAAAAAAGAAAAAGATTGCTTTTGCCAGAAGAATGCCGCCCGGGAGTCTGGTTAATCAAGAAGCCAGCCTCGGAAATTAAAGTTTGTAAGGGAATTGGTCATAGACATAAGAAAGTTGAGAACAATGGAGAAAAATAACAGATAAGCAATATGTCGAGAAACTTAACTTGATGATACCAGAGTGAACTTCAGCTGCAGATACAAGGAAAAAATTAGCAGGTCGTGACATGAGTTATATACGATGAGCATCAAAAGCTGCAAATGACAATAATATGTAAGCCGATAATCAGGAAACTCGAAAACATAGCTTTTGAGGGGAGATATAGCAGAGATGAATCGACAACAAGAATCCAGAAAGTGTCTACCTTTGGTCTATCCTACCAAAGCTCTTTCGGAAAGACTCAGCAAATTTCAAATAAAAAACAAGAAAGATGTAGTTTAGCCTTCTATGGTGAACGTCAGGACTCATGGGCAGTAAAGAGCACAATAGTCTCGACTCAACATGGAAAGAGAGACAAAAAACACAAAAACTTGCATGAAGATTTGAAAACAGCAGACTCCAAAGGCAAAAAGAAACAACGGAGGGAAATGGCCAAAGGATGTTCATGAAAATCAGACAATGATATGGGAAATAACAAATGAAATAGTGTTGTCTGAAGAGACCGTGAGCAACTTTAGAAATAACCATCGTAGCCCTCATTTGCTGCGCTGAATGAATATGCGGGGCCTTTGCTGTAATATCCAGCACCGGCGTCGTGATCAAATGAGCTGTAGGGGTCGGCACGGGTGTGTTTCGTATGTTTCTTGACCTCACGATCGCGCGTCTTCTGACGTGCTTGTCTCTTTAGATTTTCCATTCGGTATTGCTCTTCCCATTTCTCCTCATCTCTCTTTCGACGGGAGGATGTTCGGGACGAAGCCTCGACTTTCGTTTCTTGATAGACGTATTCCATGGGAGCCGATGAGGATGTCGAAGAGGTACTCTTCGAAGATCCACGGCGAGAACGCATGGAATCTACGTCAACGATTTCGGGAGCCGCAGCAGGTTGCCTGCTGTCGCTGGCTGCCTTTCGGGCCTCGAACGATCGCTTCCGGCGAAGCGGCCGAGATGACGCAGCAGCAGCCGCTGTTGGGGGCTGCTGAGCGGGTTCCTGATATGCCCACCATGTTTGCTCTGGCTGTTCGGTGAATGATAAGCCAGTGCTCATGATTTGTGGAACACGAGGATAGTTGGCGATCTCGGTGAACGACGAGTTCAAGGTCGGGATTGGGGGAGGAGGAGCTTGTCCAAAAGCCATGTTTGGATAGGAGGATGTTGATGTCGAATCATCAAAGCTATATGTCATCTTAGGTTCGATAGATTTTGTTGGTGGTGACTGAGAGTATTTGGTTCTCTCTCGCTTTGTCGGTCTAGGTAATGGAGCCTGAGGTGGCGCCTTCGTCGGCGGTCCATAAGAGGTGTCGACGGTGATTCCAAGACCAGTTACACCAGGTTGCATAATCTCGTTGGTACTCTCGTAGTAGTAGGACTCATCTTGTGATTCCTTTCTCTTCTTGCCCTTTTTCACTTCTAGTACTTCTTCTCTTCGTTCGACGCGTTCGACTCGTTCGACTCGCTCGACTCTTTTCTCAACTTTCTTCTCCACCTTCTTCTCTACTTTATTTTCCACCTTTTTCTCAACTTTCTCTACTACTTGTCTTTCTTCTTTCCTTTTTGTGACAGTAGAGCCCGAGGAGGTGGATCTTGTCTCTCGGACTTCCCTGACTTGTCGAAACTCTTTGATCTCTGCCTCAGGATGGAAACGGACAGATTTCTTCTGGCGCCGGGAAGCTGGCGTCGGCGTGGAGTAGCATGGACTACCCCTCGCCGAATATGGAGTGGGGGGAGTAGCCGTCGCCGTCGGAGTGCTCGCCAGTGAGTTCGCTGATGACGAACAGTCGGATGGCGATGAAGCAGATAAGCATGACTTCAGTTTTCGGGGGGTTACTGGAGGCATGTTTGCGGATGCTAAGCAGACGAGAGCGCAACATTAACATGCATTCTTACTAGCTAACATCGCAAGGGACTATCGTACTTACTTGGAGGGGTAGCGGGTTTAGATGGTTTTTTTGGAGGTATAAAACTTACTTCTTCGACACGCAGCTCACCTTACAAAAGAGTGTGGATGTTCTGAACAAGTTCAGAAACAGTTGGATATAAACCAGAAGGGTATTTAGGAAGCCAGTGTGAATAGCAAAGGACGGAAAATGAGATCAACGCAACAGCCTCCCGACTGTGAACGATAGAAGTTGGTTAAAGTGCAAGGCTCAACATCGGAAAATCAGATATGTTCTAATCTTCCAATATTTCAGAGCTTCCAGGCGACTGGGAAACCGGCTTCTATTATCCACCCTCGAGAGGTACCCTTTATATATTGAAAGGGAGGGAAAGGGAGAGTATATAGTGCGTTGGCTGGAGAGAAACAGCTTAAGGAAGGAAAAGAAGAAGAAGTGGTTTCGACTGTTAGAAAGTAGCAAATATATTGATGTCTCTCTCCCTCGCAGTTTGGTGTGGGCGGTACATGCAAGACTCATGCTTGTTCCTTTTTCTCGGGTGGGGAAAGATAATCTTTCTGGCGGTCCTTCGTTAGGGCCGTCGACTTGGTGCGCACCAAAGATCCCCTGTCCTTCGCACCATCCAGGATGAGGCTTCCATGAAGTTCATCTCCTCAATAGCCATTCCCTTCTCGGAATACTGAGTGCAAACTCTTGGCGCGGTAATGATTGGAGCTTGTGGAGTCTGACCGTCGGAAATCATGAAGAGAGAAGCAAATCGCTGTCCGGAGAGTCTACCGGAAGCATCCAGCAAGAATGGAAGCTGCTAGTGCCCTGGGCGACGCTGGCCGCGATGCTGCCAGGCGACGGTTTTCGTCGCGCATCATGCCTCGTACTGGTACACCGTCGCATCATGCACCATCCCCGCCCTCGCTATGTTGTCCTCCCGGTAAGAATAATTATAGGCCTCTTACAAATCCTGTCGTCCCGCAGTCCTGCAGTATCCCACTTTTCGCGTAAGGATTCATGCGCGTTCCAACGCGTATGCTGACAGAATGGGACGCGAAAGCACATGATGACTCTCCTCTTCCCCTCTCTCCCTCCTGTGGCAACGCCCAGGCACGGGTGGACCTTGCGTTTGAGAGAATCCCACATTTCTGAAGTTCAATAAAACGATTTCAATATGAATCTCTGCTCAGACATGCTCCAAATTTGTTCCGCTTCAAATTAAGAAGTTGGTGTGTGGGTGCGACAACCGAAAATCGGGCCAGTTTGCATGCGAGAACTGCAAGCCTCGGCCGCTGAAAGGGCAGCTTTTCTTATTGGGCGCACCAACGGTTTGTTTCGTTCCAACAACTGGACAAGGGTAAGCTGAACCAAGGCGGGCTGGGATCAGCCTCAAAACAGGCCCAAGCCCCGGAAAAAAGAGGGGAGAAAAGGCCAAGGGGCTAAGGGATAACGGAGTCACCTGAGGCCGTGTCTGGCGATCGCTCTCGAGCGCGTCCTCCTTTTTTTTCGTGGCGTCTTTCAGGCTCCGAAGTTGGTGAGAATGCGAACGGACGGGAAATTGCAGACAAACCTCTCATTTCTTTGCCTCCTTTCCCCTCCCACACCAACTTAACATGAGGAGATACGAGCCTTGCAGGTTATTGAACATGCTGGAACCATGACTCCTCAAATTTCCGTCGGGAGGGAATAATTTTCCTTTACAGAAGCTGCATCGGTGAAATTTCTCTTCGGACGTACAGCGTGAGATATCACCATCCTGCCTCTCCATGGTGGTTTTTTGTCCCACTCTCCGAAATTATGAGATTCTTTTCCTAAACGACCCGACACCCAGGTATGATCCGGTGGCGTTTCGAAAGAAGCTAATGATAGTTCTTAACGACAGTGCTTTTTGGATGAATCCCTGCTGAGACAATCAATTACAGTTCCAAAAGCAGTTATGTAAGGGGAATTCTGAAAGTTTCCGTGATGTTGGGCGGGATAGCAAAGACACAATAGATCGAGAGAGAGAGACTACTCTAGATTCCTGGAGTCGACGGACGACTCAAATCAGAAACGGCGACTTGCTGATAGATGTTATCAATAACCCGCTAGCTATATGTCGGTGAGCCGTCCCAGTCCAGAGCTTTGGCTAAAGACCCAGAACCGCACGATGTTCAATTGGTATGACCTAAATGGCACCCCACCATCTCAACGATCCCCACTTGGTTTTGTCCGTCCTCAGGACGGAAGTTCCGGTTTTTTGGTAATAGATCCTATTCGTTTATACTCCGTATTTCCAAAAACTGCTTCCCAATTGGCCAATCAGATTTTGGGGAGCTGTTCGCAGCCATCCGAAAGCCGTTGGTGAGATGATCGGTCGATGAGGGGCAGCTGCAGATTTTAGAGACATTTGTTTTCTACTTGGCGCAAGGAGTTCCTTGGATAAAACAGTAAGCACCGAGCCTGTACAAGTACCTCTACACTCAAATTTGCGGGCAGGGGTCTCATGTCGTCAGTTTTCGATCCTTTGCCAACTAGTCGATAGTCTAACCTGCTTGATACATTCCAGTACTAGCCCAGGTACTCCGGTAAGGTGGGGGGTTGCTTGCATTTGATCGATACATTGATTCCAACCATATGTCGTGTATGTTGAGTGCTGATGATGTTACTCGCATGTCACCTTGAGGAGAGGCCCTGTCCATGTCTGTTGCATTCGACTGGTCTGGACGCCATATATCCAACACAAATTTTCTCAAATCACAACGTGCCTAATTCTTGTCTGCCACTACCAAACGAGCCAATGAATAGAATTTAATTTTATATCACTAGGATTTCGGAATGGCCCAGGCTTCCTTGGGAACCTACTCCGACAAGTTGTTATCTAGCGTAGATTTAATACAATATCAAGCACTCATAACTGAGGAGGCGGAATAGCAAGAACGAATTTATTCTCAGTCATCTATCCGAATCTAGATGGCTCGCTAGTTCCTGATGGCGAACAGCCCCCCCCAAATGTAGCTATAAAGAAGACTTTCTTGAACTCTGAGGCCAACACTTGATCCCGACTAGCCCCCTTCCACTACTTCCCGCCATTATAGAGTTTCTCCTCTCCCTGATCTGGACCTCACTCAAGTTCCTCCGCTTCATCCAAGATGTCCTATCCTCCACGGCTATTTCATACACCCCTTTAAGCTCCTCGTCGTCTGGTTCCCAGGTAACATCCAACTGAAACATATCCGGCAACTTTAGGTTCTTCTCCCGGCATATTTCGTAATAAGAGGTCAGGAGAAAGGGTTGCATTAGTGTAGGTAGTAGATCTTTTGCCGAGAAGACGATATCTTTACTACCCATCAGCCGCTTCATATGCCGTAGCCACTGGCCAACGCTAGCGTCTGAATGCTCCCACATCATCATGCCCGGGAATACCTGGCGTTTGGCTTTTGAATGAGCTACTACTCGTGGACGGCTGCCGTCTGTCAGCGCGAGTCCGAGGTCTGTCATGCCGGCGAATAGGTGAATTCCTGAAGTGCTCCTGGGATTACATTCAATAGAAACCAGTTGTATGTTCTTATCTTTATCCGTCTCGGTTTCTGTGGGTGGGTTAGGTTCGATGAAGTCGAATGCCAGTTGAAAGGTTCCTTTAACACCTGATTAAAGTGAGTATCAGACGGTCGTCTTCTTGTAGAGGAGTCTTACCTTCCAAGCCCAGTTCAGTAGCCACATCGCTCACATAGTCAAATATGGCCTTTTGCTCCACACTCTTAAAATAAACGCATGAACTTCCATCAATAGTCTCTAAGACTTTGTATAGTGAAAACGCAGCCACATTCCCATCTTTTATAACTGAATAGGAACAATACCGTTCGCCATATATCCACTCCTGCGCAATCCATTTCTTCCTCATATCCAGTTTATCCAAGGGTAGCTCCTCTCCAGGTTTCAAATGGAACACGGACTGCGATGCCCTACCAAACACGGGTTTCAAAGCATATTCTATTTTATCTAGCGCCGGGAGACTCTTAACATCATCCAATGTTTCGCATAGGTAGTGTTTCGGCACCCCAAGCCCAATCCTCTCTGCCCACTGCGAGAATTCCCATTTATTATGTAGCCTTAAGAGTATTCTTTTCGGTGGCGCTAGGAGTCTTTTCAGTGTCTGTGGATCGCTGGAGCCGGAAAGATGTATTATCTCTTCGTGCATGGGAATAATAAGGTGTATATTGTGTTTCCGGATGATTTCGCTCACGGCTTTGCGGTAGCCATCTTGGTCATCGTGTGGAGCTGGTACTTTGAAAGACTGGCGAACTGCATTGCTGAACTTCGCGACATGGTCTACGATTATTCGAGTTAGCAATTTTTAACCTAATTCATCCAGATACATGGACGTAATGTAAGAATCTTACAGTGCATGCAATCGACAACATATATTGTATGGCCGCACTTTTTAAGTTGTCGCGCGAGGTCCAAGGTAACTGGGAACCGTCCGTTTGTGAGTAGAATATTCAGAGGTCGAACCGTCAGCGGCCGGCGTTTTTTTCGAATCTTGACAGTCGGAGTACAGGTGCAGCTCATTTTACAAACTACAAGATCGACTGAGTCGTTGGTATTTTGGTGTTAGATGCTTTCTTCTAGTGATTTATCGATTTACCCAGTCTCAGATGTTGCCGCACTGCTTTGATAGTAAATTATGGTTGGTTTTGAGTGGGTTCGCTGAGGATGTCTGAAAAGCCGGATTCGGATCACGGATCTATATGCGTCGCTTGATATATATATTACAACAAAGCCATTTACAATATCGTATGGACAACTGCTGCGCCCTGGTCCTGTATTTACACTTCTCTTGCCCTCATCCGGTAGTTACGGTGATCTGACTAATGACAGTATAGTTGAATGTAGCTCTCGACCCAGATGCACGAGATTCAATGCATACGACAACGCGAATACCTACCTCATAACCTTGTAACCGGCTGTCCCCAACATGGATGCGACACTATAATTCGGAAAATTATAATATTACCCTACCATGGCCAAGTATTTGATATACAGGTTACGCAGGCCGTCTCACGGGAACACCTTTGGTTTTGGTCTGCTACAGTGGGACTGACGTCAAGGGTGCTTCCGCAACACATCCCATTGGTTGGATTTTTGATGATCTCACAGGCGAGCTCGAGGGCAAACAGAACTCCCATAGGCGATTTTTGATCTTCGGGTCTTGTGCCATAAATGAATTAATTTCAACCCTTTCTAGAATCACGAAGATTTCAGGGAACCGGATTCGAATACGTATTCAACGGTCCGCATATCTATCTGTTTATCGCTATTAGGGAACATAATCCTTAGAAACGCCATGAAGAACATGCAAGAATACATAAAAGAGTACGTTGTAAATCTATATACTTAGAGATTTCCTTAGGGCAGGGTTGAACCGAGTGAGGAGCATCGGATTGATAAACCGTGACATTTGTTCTCGAGAAAGCAATATTGGAGGTTGCGGGGCAAAGAAGAGTCGATCGAGATGGCCCGTATCAGCATGCCTTGGAGTGAAGAATCGTTTCTGTTTGTGTGGCTTTAAAAAAGTGATTGGTAAAATAGGACTCGGGGTATCCGGAATCAAACCACTTTCGGGTGGCTCATCCAACGGCTGAGCAAGAATTGAATCTGGTGATGGTGGAATTGGGCTTTCGAATCTTGGCGGTTCCTTGTCTATATCCATACTAGCGTCCTCGACTTGCTGGATTACTTCAGATATGAGAGGTTCCGAAATAGCAACGGAGGTCTGTTCCTTAACCCTACCAAGATTTTGGAATAATTCGATTTCACTTGTCTGGGGCTCCATATCTCCCCCCTCTTCCCCATCCTGCACAGGACTAGCAGCTGAGTAGGCAGATACTCCGGTGGAAGAGCTAGTACCTAGTGATACCGTTGAATTTTGTGTGAGAGGTATTAGAGATTTCCTCTTTTTCGATTGGGGAGTTCGAGATAATCCTACAACAAAATGGCCGCATCAAATAGTTAGCGCATTTACGCTCTAAGCGTTCAAGTTTGAGTAAACTAAACTACTAACCCTTCGTAATTCTGAAATGGGGTGCAAGTCTCACGGCCGACTTTGTCCTCCTATTATTCCTGATGCTTTGATGGCTACAGCTTAATATTGTGCTCGTTGGCAGGTCTCTCGTTTTCGGCGGTTTTAACATCCCAGAAATCAATGAATATCTATCTGGTATCGTTGCACCTTCTGAAACAATCTCAGTTGACTGTATGTGAATATGATCGCCGGTGAGAATAGGTTCTAGAGGTTCCGGATTGGTTGGTGATTCCAAGCCGGCTGAGGATTTTGAGACGGTTGATATTTGATGAGGTGGGTTCTGGTGTCTGTTTTGTTCCTGGCTCCCTTCTACTGTATTCCACGACACTTGGTGCCCTCCCTTTCTCTTCTTCACTTCTTCTAGCTCGAAAAACTTGTCGGCGTGTCCGTAATATGCTGTTTCGATTTCTACTTGCTCTTTTCCCAACAAACTCGCGATCCTCGGAAAGTCTAGGCCTTCGTCTTGCCTCATCCGAACTATTCGACATATCTCTTGGGAGCTTAAGGAGAAGGTGTTGATATCATTACTTCCGTCATTTCTCTTGCAAGACACATTAATTATATCCTCGACTGGCGGTGGCAGCGATAATGCAGTGGCAATGGTCTGCTGCGAACATTCACTATTGCTACTGTTTGCGTCGTCATTCTTATGTGGCGCTTGAAAATATATTTGATTCTCCCAGTTAGGAAAACGTCGCTTCCGACTCTGCGGTTTCTGCTGGATGGAAGCGGGAAAACGATGCCGCGCGAAATAATCTTCTTTGCTTCGAACCCGTAACATATTATTAGATCACTCCGAGAATCGTATAAGGTACACCCTCCGAGGAGATATTGGAGTCCGATATCTTGACCGCGTGAAGGACCAAAATATTTAAGTAAGAAATTTACTGGACTTATCTCTCAGAATAACCTTATGACCCCCGCGATACAATAGGACTTGCGTGGCTATACATGGTATATTGTTTCGAATAATTCTTCGACAATCTGAAACCAGGTTATTGAGCCCATGATACCCCGCAAGGTTGATATCAATACAAAGATTAAAGAGTAGTGATTGTAGGCGGAATCCGCAGCCATAAGCTTTGCTACAAAGCGAGTCACTTATTGAGCTCATAATTTGTGGGCTGAAACAGAACAAAGCGTAAAAGCTCTGGCGGCTTTGAGCCTGTGACAAAGGAAATCGTCAAGCGAAGTGGCTTCGGTTAATAGCAGTTAAAGCTGGCCTGACTATGTAACCAAAGTTTGCGCAAAATACCACACATAACCTTCAACTTCTTTTCACCGCTCCTCTACGTAGATGAGAACCAAGGAGAGTTTCCTCGCTCGGATATTTACTTGTATCGTCTGGCACCTGAAGCTCGCCGGGGCTGGTATAGTCTGTTACTCTACAATAAGAGCTGGAGCAGGACCCAGAATAGCAATTTCCGCCGCTGAAATAGAGACGCAAATGTTCTTCCATGGGATTTTTTTCAGGCAACAATTTAATCATTATCCGCGCCAGTACATATATCTCCAAGAGAATCAATATTCGAAGCCATCACTATGATTCGTATGATCATCGCAGTTGTGGGAATGTTGGAAAATACGTGTTGTCCACAGCTTTCCCAAAAGCGGCAATCGGCGGCTTAAACTGGAGGGATGAGATGCATTCGAAGGTGTGGAGATAGCGATAAGCTTCAGAACTACCCCGAAGTCTTTTCTTCGGACTACATGCTCTCCCGTTCAGTTACCTGTTCCAGAAGGTCCCTAAGAAGCGTAGGCATCAAGACCATATTTATACCCGAGAGGTTCCGTCTGACTTTGTCCATCTGACCTTTAACATTCCCCTCGGAGTTTCTAACAGCTGGGTTGTATATAGTGGGGCAGGATACCGAGCGTTCCAAACGTACGCCAGACCGCAGAAACTCTTATACATCAGGCCAAAAGGTCCCCCACCGCGAATACAGACCCGTAGATTCTCTCCATCTATCAACTTGCATTCCGCCAAAATGGTGATCTATCCAACCGTCGCGTCGGAGTATCTCTCCAAGAACAAATACCCCGCTAAGGCCCACGCACGTGCTGTTGCGAAGCACCTTGCCATCTCCAGCGGCATCATCTACCTCGAGTCCCAAAAGTCTCGTATGGAAGAAGATAAAGACCAGGAAGCTCCATTTCACCAACGTCGGTATTTCTTCTACCTCTCCGGATGTGGTGTTCCAAATGCATATGTGACCTACAATGTCGCAAAGGATCATTTAACGCTATACATCCCACCAATTGATCCGGAGGAGGTCATGTGGAGCGGTCTGCCGTTGGACGTCAAAACTGCTATGGAGACTCTGGATATCGATGAAGCAAAATACTCGAACGAACTAGAGACGGACTTAGTTGGCGAGGTGTTGGCCATCCCAGACCAAATCTCGGAGCGTGTCTCTCTTATGAAAGGAGGCTCGGCTACCGTTAAGGCTGTTCAAGAACTGAAGGATGCAATCGATGAATGCCGGGTCTACAAAGACGACTACGAAGTCGCCCTCATCAAACATGCGAACGAAATTAGCGGTATCGCACACGAAGCTTTGATGAAAGCTGCCAAAACGTGCAAGACTGAGTACGAACTTGAAGCTATCTGTATGTTTCTCATCCCTCTTCCTTTTTAAGTTTTGATATCTTGCTAATTAAATTACAAAAAGTCTTGGAGAACTGCATCAAGAGAGGTGCTAGAAGACAGGCCTACGACAGCATCGTCGCCTCAGGTGAAAATGCCGCCACCCTTCACTACATTCACAACAACCAGGCATTCGGCGAGAGATTGAATATCCTCATCGACGGTGGTTGCGAATACAGTTCCTATGCTTCCGTACGGTTTAAATATTCTAAACTAGCTATGATGTTTTAAGACTAATTTACCTTAGGACATCACCCGCGTTTTCCCTCTAAACGGCAAATTCACCAAGGAATCCAAAGACATCTACTCCCTCGTCCTCAAGATGCAGAAGGAAGCCCTGGAAATGATCAAACCCGGTGTCGTCTGGGATATCATCCACGAAACCACACATAAGATCCTAATTCAAGGCTTCCTCGACCTCGGCATATTCCAGAACGGAACCGTTGACGAGATCCTCGCGAACAGGACCAGTTGCGCCTTCCTACCCCACGGTCTGGGTCACCACATGGGCATGGATACCCACGACACTGGCGGCCATCCAAACTACTCTGACCCAGATCCTATGTATAAATACTTGAGAGTCAGGATACCATTGAAGACGCGATCTGTTATTACGGTTGAGCCTGGAATCTACTTTTGCGAGTTCATCATCAAGCCTTACTTGGAGGATCCCAAGCATAACAAGTACATCAACCAGGACGTGCTCAAGAATTACTGGACCGTCGGTGGAGTCCGCATTGAGGACGATGTCCTGGTTGTCGAGGGCGGATACGAGAATTTGACGAACGTTGTGAAGGAAGTAGAAGATGTTGAGAGGTTGGTGAGTCAAGGTTCTCAGTAGGTTTAGAAAGTAAATAATCATATATCTACTATTACAACGAAATCCACATTCGACTTATTACGATATTTTCCAATCCGTTGTAAATCCAGTCTTTCCAGAAAAAAAATTTCAAGTTCACATGACCATATAATCTCGACGTCGGCCATTCACCGACCAAATCAAAGAACACCAGACGCATTACTCCCAAAAGCAAAATTAATCAGCACCACAGCTCCCGCCGCCGGGACCCGGTATTCTCTGTCTCCGGGGGGTCACCCACGGAGTGCATCTTAAGCAAGCGCCGACAAGTGTCCTCTAAACCGTTACACAAAAGCCCCCCCAAAGCAAAACACATCCTTCCCGTGCCGTAGACACACAAAGCACATATGCATTATATGCACATGCGGCATCATCCGTGCAACATATCCCAAAGCCAGTAGCCGGAAAGTAAGGCGGAAAGGCAGTGAACCGCGAGAAGGAACCGCAAACCCCCCACGCCGGCATTGTCACCATTCCTTCTGTCGCCGCGCCGCATCATCCGGGGATACCGTCTGCCGTGTAATTTCCCCACCTTTCCCTTCCCCCCATTTTTTCAACCTTTGTACCCCATCCCATGCAATAATATTCTGCATGTATTCTCTTTGCATTTTTCTCTGTAAAGGATTCTGCAAAGAGCCTATTTGCCTTTTTTTTCTTTGCGGCCGCATACATAGGCTGTAGTATCTGCATGAGACTGTTATATCTGCAGCATGCATAACAAACAAACGTACGCCGGATGCCGGTCACAAGAGCCAAAGCGAAAGAAAATACCAGGGATTCCTTTCAAGCATGAGGTCGGGAATGGGTAGATTCCCATAGGCTGGTCGATGCGATTGGTGGTGGTGCAGGTGAACCAGCGGAAAGCCAACGGGAACGGGAAGGGAATGGTGGTTCCCCAATCAGAATCTTGCATGACCGACGGCTAAACAATCTCGATTGTGTCAAGTTTTTTTGTTTGTTCCAGGTTGAACACGCCAGACCTTCCAAGATAAAAGGAACAAAAGTGATATCACAAACATAAAAACGGAGAGTTTGTTGTGCAGGATGGGGAAGGTTTACAGGGATGTGCGCAGTTGTGGGAAAAGGTTCGTGAATTGGAGAAATTTGGGAGTCTTGGGGGTAACACAAAATGCGGTTTCTGTTACATAAACATTAGGGTTCGAAGTGGAGAACACGATAGCGGATTGGAGGTGCTATAGCTTTTAGAAGCTGGAAGAAACACTTTACGGAAAGGTATTCGGTGGAGTATTGAGGTGGAAAATATTAATATTTCATTATGGATATCTCAACAAAAGAAATAGCAAAAAAAGATCTCGCTGATGACATGACAAAAGGAACAGTAACAGTAGGTTTGATGCATTCTTGCTTCAACTGAATCGCGTGATCGAACTATCCAGTAGAACAATCAAATTATAAGACAACCTTCCTATGTATATAGGTTATTAGGTGTCTACCAACGACGTCTGTGGCTTCCACGTCCGTCAGTACCACGCTGGCGACGAGTTCCGGCAGCCTAAGAGGTTATTACCGTTAGCATGAGACTCATTGTTTAAGCTAAGCGCCAGATATTAAACGTACCTTCAAGCCAGGTCTTCGTGTAAGGCTTCCTTTGATCTTCATCAAAGCACCGCTGACTTTATCGGAAAGCGTTGGCTTTCGCTTCTGGTGGTGGACCGGAGCCACGGGGGCATGGTGATGGTGGTGTCCGTGACCATGAGTGGCTCGGGTGGTGGTAACAGTAGTGTGGGTACGACGACCGGTAAGTCGGTCCATGAGAGAAGGCTTGGTTCTGGTCGTTCGCACGGTAGCTGGGCGGGTACGACGGTGGGTTCTTCTGTAAGGCATTTTCGGTAGATTTATTTATCAAATGATATCTTTGATTGGTATTGATATATAAATTTGTTTGTATTGGGTATTGATTAACCTCGAAAGTGGCTTGCTTGGTATTTGAGTATGTAGATGATGTTCTGTGATTGGGAAACGAAAAGGTGAATCGAGAACGGCAGATGTGGCTACTTTATAGAATTATCGACATCTACAAAAACCTCGAAATCTGGAATGACGAAACTCCTGCGTCGTCCCTATGCAATATTGCCCTGCAGGTATTATCATCATATCGATACGTACATATCTCGCCGACAAGCGAGCGATGTAATTACAATATGCGTTCATCGGACAAAAATACAAACTGCGAATGCTTGAACCCTGGAACAAAAGGGTCCCCCGTAGAAATGATAGCTATATGACATAATCCAGCCCCGTTGAAATCGCATAACAGATCTACGTCGAAAGGGTCCCTACATGACGTTCCGCATTGGCCATGTGGTGGCCCCAAGGACCCTGACGTAGCTGCGCAGAACCCTGCACCCCGTTCGAACAGATGAGCAGAGTGCGGAGCGAGCGCGAGCGCTGATGTGTTGTTGTGTGGTTGATCCCCAAAGCAGGGCAGGTTGTGGCTGGGCGCGCTTTTGGTGTGATGTCATCCTCCCTTCGCGACCGCCACACGTATTCGACATTGCAATCCACTTCCAAGCAGGGAAGCCCAGCGACTGGGTGCATGGATTTCTGGAATATTCTCGGTAGGACTTTTCTCAATAGATCGAGATACGTAGATAGGAGGCATTTTCCTACAAGTCGTTTGCAAGGAAACTGCCTGTTCAGTGACGTTTCGACGCTGGGGCCTCGAGATCTTGGATTTTGCTGGCCAGACACACATCCAGATCTCGAGATCCCCTAGCCACACAGAGAGCATCCACACCCCGAGACGAACAATTGTCTCTGCTCCCGCTTCGAAGGTTCGCTCTTCTGGCGGTAAAACGGTGTCCGTGTGTGTGGAATCTAATCACTGCCGAAAATGAAGAGGAGCCGTTCGTCCTAGCTTACATACCTGACAGGAGGGAAAGGGACCGGGCCTTAGCTCAAAGACATCCCTTTCCCTTCTTATCTTGGAGCTAATTTAGATCCAAATTCGCATTCCCCTCCAAGAGAAAGCCCACAGCGAGAAAAGATGGAAGCACATGTTGAGGAATTTGAGTTTCATATTGTTACAGGGTTTTAACAAGCCTTTCCAAGCCAATGAGAAACCAGATAATACTAGATTGTGGTTGTATAACACTGTTCGAACCAAATGCATGAAGAGAAAAAAAGGGACTCGAGAAATATGCACCGCCGCCATCTAGATCTCCCATATCTCGGACCCACCCAGGTATGATTTCGTAGACCCACAAGAACCACAACCGTCCATCAGGTACCACCTGAGGGAAAATAAGAGAAGAATTTTACTAGCCCACCGTCCCCGGTATCTTCCGTGAAAAAACCGCATGCGAAAAGAAAAAAAAAAGAACCCAATGTGAAAAAATTGAATGCTATTCCCGAGAAAAAGCCCATTCCCAAACCTTGTCTATAACCCCGAGAAGATAAGCAGCGCACGCACAATTCGCGCATGCTCTCAGCCCAGTCTAGCGTGCTATCCATCACCGAAATAACTAAAAAAATGACACAGAAAGGCCATATTCTGAGCCCCATTCCCCCCATCCGCAAATGGCTCTCGAGACGAGACCAGGGATCCTCAAACCAATCACATGATCTAGTCCTTCCAGCGGTTGAGAAATCTTTGCATGGCATCGTCTGGCATTGGTGCAGCAGGTGCCTCGTTGATGACCGTGGTAAGCTGGTACGTGATCGGCTGGGTCATCGTAGTCTGAACCTTTGGTGGACCCCCCTTGGCCGTGAAGACCGTGTACGCGCTTGTGGGGTGCAGCCGCTTTGTATTCTTCGCGGTGATTTGGGTGCCGGGTCTGTAGACACGTTTTAATTCCTTCGTTAGCTTACCAAACTTTATAAAACCCCACAGATCTAGGACGAACGGAAGTTTAAGGAGAGAAAAAGGTTAATCATAGTTTCGCGTACCTCGGCTGCATTGGGGCGTATTTGACCGGGCCGGTCTGCTCGTTATACGGGACGGCGTATTGTCCGCCATTCGGATCCGGGGCAGCTTGAGCCTGGACTGGATGGACGGCTTCCGGCCTATCCGTATCACCAATTGCGTTCGCAGCAGTCATTGCCGCGGTGAACACACCGGTCATGCCGGACATCGTGAAACGATCCGAGTAGTTTATAACCGTGCCAGTCGTCGTCGTCCATGTCATTCGGAGGAAGCTAGATGAGGAAATCCCAACAGTCAATCCATACTGCACACGACACATATTTGAAAAACAAAGACCTCTGAGGGTTCAACGTACTAGTACGGACCGATCCCGCCAATTGTCGCAGGAATTGTGACGGTTTGCGTATTCGCGGCCGCGGCGAAGGTCAGACCGGGAGTCCCCAGCGTCACCAGAGGATACTACGAATGATATCACCGAATCCAATTGTTAGAAAAACTTTATAAACGTTTCAGACCCATGGAAGAGCAAAGGAATAGCTGTCTTATAGAGACGACTCCGGAGCAAACGTACAATCTCGGCGTTACTACCGACGCACAGATCCAACGTGAACAGCCCTGCCTGAGTAGTAACAGGATCGTTTCCGTCATCCTTCCACGTTACTTTGACCGCTGAACTGCCCGTGAACGACTTCCCCGCAACGGGGTTTGTGAAGACGATCTCACCGAGAACATTGCACGGTAGCAAAGCGGCGAGTAGGAAGCCCGTAAGGCTGAGGGGTTTGGAGAAGGCTTTCATGGTGAGGATCGAGATCTGTCTGTCAGACCCCTTGCGGACTCGCCTGGTCGGCCGGCCGGATCGGGTGTCTTTGATGAGTCGAATGGGAGAAGGGCCAACCCGCAAAAGCGTGCGATGCTGTCTGCGGTTGACGTGTTGAGTTGGTTGGTTGGTCGTCTGCAACCTGCACCGGCGGCTCGTCGGAGGCTGCTGCTGTCAGCTACGTAGCTCCAGCCTGCCAATCGGACCCGCAGCGAAAACGATGGAATAAAACGCCCACGTAAAACGAGGCGAAGGAAAAGAAGTCGCTATCTATCTCGATGGTACTCCTGCTTCTTCGACGGCGGTGGGTCTGAGTCTTGGAACCTCTGTTGCGCTTCCGTTGGTAATGTTGGATTTTCTGCAGGGGCAAACCCGTCGTCCATCGACTTGTCACGTTTACATGTTTTTCTGCCTCCGCCAGCAATTAATTGTTGCTGGGGACAGGAAAACCTTCCGTGGCCATGCGAAGCACCTGCAACCTCGCGGTCCTCGATATGGTCACCTTAGCCGAACCAGGTGTCAATGCGACGCTGCCGTGCCCAAGAATAGAGAGACAACTTCGAGGGTAACAACAGTTGGCTGAGCAAAAAGGGTCCTTCTCGAAAAGTTGTAGCGAGGAAAAAAGGCGGATACGCCCCTTTGAATTCTCCAGTTTTTTGATATTCAAGGAACCTCGAAATCTCGATACATTCCATCCCCACGGACCGTGCAGCAAAAAAAGGATAAAACCCATTGGCGAATTAAAAGTTGAAACGTTGTGGAGAAACCTCGAATCTGCATCTGCATCGTCAACCTGACATGTGAAAAAATACAGTAAATAACATAAAATGAGAAAGCAGACTAGATGGATCGATGCGACACGCCCGAATCCATTTGCAGGTACATCATCAGGTACATGTTTGTATACGTAGCCCGCCGCTAGAGCTCGACGAGGTAACCGTCCAACATATTTTAATGACAAACTCAATTGAATCATTATAGCCCGAAAAGTCCAGCTGATCAAAAAATATTTTATTTTTCCTTTTTGTTTTCTCTGGCAATCGAAAACATGTCAACATGCCGACTCGGGAATTCTAACGTGAAACACTACTCTGTTGGTTTAATTTTTTTAAATTCTTTTTCTCACTAAGGGAACTTTGTCTGGTCTGGGTTTTTTTAGCTTTTCGTTTTGTAATCCTTGTATTCTTTGCTAGTGTTAGCTTCCATTCTTTTCCTTCTTGCTTTATGCTGAACAGAAAAACGAGGAACATGTTAAATACATGAGTGTGAATACATCTACATTGTAGTATACCTCTAGCTACATATAATGTGGCTCAGAAATAGTATAGTGAAGAAAAATAGGAAAAAAAGGCAAACATGATCCTTCTTTCCATAGGGTAACCCGCTGTGGGAACCAACCATCCATTCTTTTGCTTCCCCTCTGTTAGATCGATGAAAATTTGGGGAAAGTGAAACTTGGTGAGCTATCGCTGAGCTCCTAAAGTCCAATGCGTTAACGAGCGCTCAGATGATGACAAAATCGGAAAATCGCTGGAAAAAAAGAAATATAACACAGATGAAAGGTATCTTTCCCGTATAACGCCCCTCTTGCTAATTTATCCCGTCAAAAATAAAAATAAAAAGATACAAGGTGAAGAATGGAGGAGAAAAAAAAAGTGTTTGTACAAAGGGAAAATATAGATGGTCGTAATCTAAAAGAATTGCCGCAAATTGCTGAATAAAGATATTGATAAGCTTGGTCGGGAAAAAAAAAGTATTGTAATCAAATCCGCTGTTCTATTTGGATGTTCTTCGGTCGAGAAATGGCTCTGAAAATGCATTCTGGTTGTGCAAAAAGTACGGAAACGTCCAAGAGTCTGTCGGAAGAAATAATGCTTGAGAAAAAATATAAATAATGAAAATCGTATGAGAACCGAATTCGCTGGATTAGTTGTGTACAATGCAGTCTTTTGATCGGAGGGTTGCGATCCGGTTGGTGTGGGGTAAATGTGTGTGTATGTTTGTGTGTGTGTGTGTGCGTTTGTATGCGTGCGCCTTTTGTTCGATTAAAGATTAAACATCGATCATGACTTTGCGGGGCGCCGGGCTCTTTCCTCGGACTCTGCTTCGGCTGCGGTCGCGGACAACGAGGTCGCCGTCATCGTTGATGGTCAAACGACCACGCTTCATTAAGCCAGCGGTGCCGACTTTGACTTGCATCTCGGCTTGCTTCCTCAAAACTTCGCTTTGTTTGCGAAGCATGAGTTCGTTAACAGTCAAGTCGAAACCTGTTAGGAAACAGAAGCTGACTTCCAATTTCGACAATTCCACCTCGCTAAGGCCGGCGACTTTGGCGAAGAGCTTTTGAGAGTGGGTGCAATCTTCAATCGATTTCGCGGCAACTCTGAGGGCGGCTACCAATGCGCGGTGAACGCTCAAGGTGGTGATTGGAAGGATATTCTCCTTGATGGCTAATCTGTGGAGATAGAGAGAAGCTGCGAGATAGACCGAGGTCGATAGGGGACAGTATCGGTGAATTCGGAAAAGGTAGTCCTCGACGCTGATTGGGGGGGCGGTCTTGCTCCAGAATTTCCTGGTGATGGTCGAGTATTGTGTCATGTTGTCCATGGCCTCCACTCCTTCCGCGATAACCTTTCCGGTGAAACGGTCATCCGGGCTGTTCAAGGGTTGAGGTGGGGGTGAGAACGGCACACCGGAGGCGTTAGGCGACACGGCAGCCTTCCTCTTGACGGTAACTCCGTCGATATTGTCAACACAAGTGGTCGTAAAGGCAAATCCGTTGTCGGATCCTTCGGGAGACGTGGATTGGAAACGAGGTGAGACCACAGGAGAGCGATGGCCGGGGTATGGATTAGTCCACGAGGGGTTTGATGCGATGTTGGGGAAGGCTGTCGATGGTTTTATCGAAGCTGGTGGTTGGAATTTTGAATCTGGGGTGCAAGATACCAAAAACTCCATGGATCTGGCTAGAAGCTGTAGCGCAGTGGTCGGTGGCATCTTGAAGATGTCGTATGTGGTGGTTGGATCCTCAGTAGGGTTCGAGGTTTGAGATGCGAAACGCACCGTAGGGCAGGGTCCTGTTTCCATGTCCGCAGAAGGATGAGGAGCGGGAGGCAGGGCATTGCTTGAGGTTGAGGCTGCTGATGAAAAGCTGCTCCTTGAGCTTGTAGATCTCTGTCCGGAGGACAGTGATCTTGAGGAGGATTCTGGTGACGAGGCTGTCGCCGGAGAGTCTGGGGGTGTTAAAGAAGCATTTCGATGGTGAACGCTCATGACGCAGGACGACACTTTTTCGGGCGCTATTAAGGAAGCCGCGAAAGAGGCATCCACATGACGGCTGGTAGCGCCGTTGAAAGGTGGTGTCAGAAGGGAAGCCAGTTTGACGGATGTGCTATAAAGCACTTGCGCAACAGGTTTCTGGGGAGTAGGTATGGTATATTGTTAAGGTTTTTTGGAAGCGACGGAGCGTGACCTCGAGATATATGCGAACGTATATCGAGATCCTTTGGTTCGAAAGTATCGGTAACCAGGTACTCCAGGGTTGGTTCTGTATGATGAGACGGTGTTCGAATTAGTTATCTTGCATGACAGGAGAGAGAACGAGAGCAGGCTATCTCTTATAAAAAGAGGGAGCTGTTGCAGATTGTAAGGATGAGCTGCGGTGCAACTCAACGGCTGGAAACGAGAAATGTGATAATTCTGGGCTGAGCGAGCCATCCATCATTCCTAGTGGCAGGAGGTGGGAAATATTTGAGAGAACGCAAGAACCTACATTTTAAAAAACGAGAAAGGCCCAAGTGGGAAAATGGGGCGGACGGACGAGCCGGTTGGGAAGGCTGGCTACACAAGAAAAAAGAGTCGAGTATGTGATAGTAGCTGTGCGGAATGGTTGCGCAAGACGTAAATGTGACGGGGCTGATATTATTTGCGGCAAGGACCCAGTCCGAAGGAGTGATGTCGCTTATCAAAGTGTCGAGTGTGAAAGGACTACAGCGCAGATAGTCGGAATATATCTTTGTCACACCAGACAAGAATATACGGAAACGATATGTGTGTTTGTTGAAAGAGGTCGAATGTTATGCTGGATAAGGCGACTGGGAAGGAGGCCGAGGATATATATATATAAAATAAGATAAAGTAAAAGAAGTTTCAACCAGACGAAGGGAGTAGCGGTCAGGCGGAGTCTGGGGTAGAAGGTGAGGAAAGACAGTAGTATAAATGTCAGAGAGAGGAGCGGTGGTGTGTCGGCCAACCGAGCTGGGGGGCTTGTCGGAGTGGGCGTGTCGTATGAAACTCGAAGCGTTGTTTGGAGTGGTGTGGTCCGAAAATCTGCCCCGGGCCAAAAGATCCCAGCAGAATAAGACAGACAGGCAGCCCGGGCAATGCAATGCGCACTAGGGGACTAACGAGGGCCGTGAAGGCTGCAGCACATGAGCGGAAAAAAACAGTCAGCTCTCAGCTTTCGGTCGGTTGTGAGTTAGCGGGCCAGGAATGGGGGAAGGGCGAGTGAATGTGGTGGGCACAGTGTTCCTGGCTTGTGATATTGCAGCAGAGCAGGAAAAAGGAATTCCTGCGGGCTCGCTGGCGGGCCTCGAGTTTTCTTTCAGGGTAGCGGTGGTATTCCACGCCGAAATCATATAACACACACCTTTGCTTTTGGGAATAACCTTTCCGATTCGTGCTAGACGGATGGAGAGAGTGCGCACCTGGCACTCCGCTAACTTTTTTTTTTTTCCTTTCGTTCGTTCTTTCTTCTCAGAGAGTGCCGCCAGTAGAAACAGACGCTAGTTCTCTCTTATTTCCCCGCTGCTCTTCGCTGTTCCCCCGAACCGAATTCCAATCACAAGAGTGACAGTTTCGTTTCGGATGATGGGACGATGATGTAGAGTTGCAGCACCGCACACACACTAAAGCACCCTTGATGATAACTGCGGAAGAAGAGAAACCCGCTTTTGTTTCCTCTCGTGGGGCACAGTGACTCGAAACCCAGGCAAGATTCGCAAACCCGACTCTGGTCCAATTAGGGATTGTTTAAACCTGCTGCAAGACCTTCGTTTCTCCGGGTCTATCAAGCGGCTTTATTGTTAGAAAAAATGATAAGCTCGGGTAAAGAGAAAACCAGAGATCGCAGGACTGCAACACACAGGCATTCACGCACACACAAGAAGAAACTTCGCTGCAATGTCGCTCCTCGACCGGGGGCAAAGATTGGGTGAGAATGGGGATTTACCTGGAAGCAAAGAAAGAGAGGGAAAAGTTCAAGCCTGTACAATTATGCAAGTACTGTTCCGACGAATAGCTGGCACGGTACCCCGCAAAATGGGCTTGGAGAAGAAACGCTGTGGTTCGTATGGTCTTCGAAACGGTGTCAAGAGGATGTATTTCCCAATTGGAACGAGTTGGCTGGGATGCTTCGATTCAGTTGACTGCTTTGAGATGCTTCAATTCCGAACCAACGAATGACTCGTGTTCGAGCGGCTATGGTAAAAAAGTATAACCAAGAAAAATAGTAATTGAAGGGCAGAGGTATCGGACAATAGCCAGTGAATAGTAGAATGTGAACTCCTTCTCTTTGTCCCCCTTCTCTTTTAAAGTATTTAAGGCTCCTGTAGATCCAAAACCCGAGATATAATCCAAGATATGCTTAACCTCGGACGGATCTTGCGTATTGGCTGGCAATGAGGCCTCAGAGGAAATTCGAAATTTCAGGAAAAATATTAAAACTCCAAACCCCTCCGTCGTATCGAGGACCGAACTGGTTATATCTGCGTAATTAAGGACGGGATGCCGTTATCGTGAGGCCGTGCAGCTTGGAGGTTGCCAGAATCTGAGTGTGCGGCGTAGATCGAAAGATGGATCGGCAAAATAGGTTCGAGAGCGAGGAAAGCGAGGTACCTGTGTAGACGCCTGGTCTGGGTTTCGACGCTCGATGATGAAAGCGGTGGAGGGTTCCCCAGCTTGTATCACTGTACCCTGGTCAAACAGTAAGCTTCAAGCCCTTGTCGAAGTTTGTTGTTGGACTCGATCCCCCAGATTGTTAACTGGCGGTCGGTGAGGTTGGAGACCCGGGTTGCCTCGAAGGTTGGTTCGAGCGGATGGGGATTGGGTGGTGGGCTGCCTGTCGGGGGGGAAAGATGCGGCAAGGCAATGAACAGAAATAGAAAATGTACGTGTGTCTGTATGTACGTACGTGCACTGGCTTCAAAAACCCATCCGCCGCCGAAGTCAGCGAAGGGTTCCGAGAGATTTTCTTGCCGCAAGAAGCTGCAGAAATTGCTTGTCTGTCGATACAGGCAGACTAAACACGCCGGCACAGGAAAGAGGAACCGAACCGTCTCCACCGAAAACGCTGGATACGCGGGAGACGAGCGACGAGAGGAAAAGGGCTGGATGCTTGTTAAATACCTTCTATAAACCGATTGTAGCAGAAAGAGCCCGTATCAATTGGTACGGCTTTCCCTGGATTCTCGCCGTAGGCGTAGCACTGGCGAATAGTAGGTAGCTTCTTAGGCCGACCTTTCTAACTCGGGTAGATGGGGCGGTTTTTTGATGCCACCCAGTTGAACGGATTGATATACAAGAGATAGCACGAAGCCACAATTGGTGGGTGTAGAGACTATAAAACCCACTACTAAAGAAAATAGCTATGCAGGGTAAGACTGCAGGACAGGACACCCACGCCGAAGTCGTGGATACTGAAGTGAGGAGAGAAATAAGAATAATAATAAAAAGAGAGCAGAATAATAACAAAGCTCAGGTGGTAGACGCCTTGACGAGGAGATGCTGCAGCAAGGTTGGGGGCGAGACTATCGGCTGACCTGGTGAAGGCAAATTCGAAATATTCCACCTGCTCGCTCAACCACAACGCCCAGCGGTGATATTTGTATGTATGTGTTTGTACTGTTGGGGGCGTGAAAAAATAATTAAATGTGTGTATCTGCGATCTAGCTAGCTAGCTACAAGTGGAAATGCTGCTGTAGACGAACGGGAACTAACTAACGGAGATATACCAATAGCGTATAGAGAGGAAGCAAAGAGAAGGATTAAGAATCGATATCGAGGATACGGGAGAACTTATGTCCCCTTTGCCCTCTTCTTCGTCCACCACCACCACTAGCATCGCTCTGATTTGTCCATCCGTCGTATCAGAGCAGAGCAGAGCAGCAGAGGTGTTCGATGACCTGGCTGCTGTCCGCCATCCGCCGCTCATGCACCTTAGCTGGCAACACGCAGCAGAAGAAAAGTGGACCCTGAATCTCGCCCAGATTAAGGTCCCAGAAAGAGAACGAAAGAATTGGACCCTTCCCCTTTCGTGCGACTTGTGTGTGTCCCCTCGGTATCAAAAAGAAATTCTTCATATTAAAAAAAGTAAAAGGGAAGAAAAAGAAATGGGGGGCCGTGGGTAGCGGGTACGGGAGGTACACAGACACACACACCAGGACAGCACACCGCACACCAGATGGACAGCGGCCTCATTTCATTATGCATTTCCAATTATTGCTCATCAATAGCTATCTCCTTTTTCTGCTTTTCAATTCCCCAAAATGCACCAGTTTCCGAGCCAGGTGAGGCGGGTCAACTAGGCCTACAAATCGCATTTTCGACTCGGAACATGCATAAGACACAAAATAGTATCCAACTTGTCCTTGCGAGTAATCTTTCCGCGACAGAGTACAAACGCTCAAACGCGTCTCACCCTCGTTCGAAATAGAAGGAACGCCAACTCATTGCTGCCCTCCGAGTTGGCTTCCATGTTCCCAGCACACCTTGCTTGATCTAAAGATTCAGAAGCTCGGGACACTAGGCCGAATATGACAGTTCCTCAATCTTGGGTAAGCCCTCACAAGAAGATCCTCCTTGCCAATCTTCACCGTAATAATACACTTGCCTCAATAATCGGGCGTCATAGTCCCACACGGAACAGGTCCCGCCGGTCTTGGAGGTTAAACCCAAGAGGGCGAACGAGGGAAAAAAAAAAAAAGCCTTCCCCTTTCTTGATACCGCCATAGACTATTATTCAGCAACCGGATTGAGTAGTGAACGCTATGGGAGTTTCCCGTCCATTTCGGTGGACAACTTGTCGTACAGTACGAAGGCTGATTGCCCTCCACGTCAGATAGTTTCCCTCCTTGAGGTGTGCCCGACCCGAAGGAAGGGATGTCCAATGCCATCTCCTCAACAAAAAAAAGGCTCAGAACCAGCTCAGCAGCGCTGCCGTTGCTCAGTCATTCGCTGGACCTTTGCATTGGAACGTGACAACTCGAAGCGGCCATATCTTTTCCATTTCGCATCCGTAGCCGAGCGTGGAATGGTCCGGGCTCACGATCTTCATTCGTTCGCCTGCCAGCATGCGCATCACATCCGAGCCGCTTTTGCTGTCAGACCTTGCTGCACCTAAGCCATATATTCCGTTCAAGCCATATCGCTTGAAATCGTGTAGACCAGAGTTCTTATGTGTGTGTTGTTCTCTTTTGCATGTTGATGTTGTGTGAGATCGTTAAACCGACCCCGGGTTCGATCGCCGGGTCAATTCGCCTCAGCCAGAGAAGTCTTCTGGAAGCACCGGGTAAAGGGCATCCGGAACCAGTCTGGGGGAAAATAAAATGGTTCCCAGGTATTGAATTCTAATGTGGGCAGATAAATTAGATTAGCGTGCCCTGTCGACGCACCAAAGCGATGTCGGTTTGTGCTACGATACGAGCTTCGAGGCGTGAGAGCGGAGTATCGGCCCATACAACCGTCGAGGAAAAGCCGACCGTGTTGGACTTTACGGTGTCTTTACGCCTCCACGTGGAGCCAAATGTTGGTCGAACAGGGTCAACCAATTATAACTGATGCAGGTTCCGTTTATTTTCCGACGTTCATACCGAACAGCCAGCAAACGATGCCTGTATCAGCTCTTAGCCTTCGGAAAAACTATTCTTCCAGCCACATGAAAGAGGGAATTTCTCGCAACCAGAAATCTTGCACTTGATACGAAGGCAAAAAGCCCACTCCCTGATGAAACCCTGTCAGCGAGCAGGATAGATGATACTGTGAACCGTCGGATCGTATGTTAATCAAAGATGGACACGCATCTCCCCAGCGAGTGAGCGCACTCTCGGGGTGCTACCGGTGCAGCTTCCCTGGTTCGCATGTTCTTGTGTGTTTTCAGCTTAATTTACGTAAAGCTGCGGGGTAACCAGAATTGGTGCTAAATGCGCATTGAACTTCGCGAGACCATCAACTTTTCCCCCATCGATATTCAAAGATTCGATAACGGACGGATTGCATCTGTGTTCCTCTGCTTTTGTTGTCACCGTGTGATCAAACCCAATCCCAGGCAATCGATTGTTCAGCACGCAATCGAATGTCTTCATAAGTAAATTTACCGTGGGATCCCTGGCCGTCAGAAACCCCAATCGCGGATGATATTTAGCCTGAATCCGTCGAATATTCTTTCGCCTGTAAGCGGTTTATGGTCACGATCCACTTTTTGCTCATTTCAAAGAAGAACTGTCTCAGAACCCACTTCCAGGGTATTTTCCTCTTTGGCGCTAGAGGAATATGAAAATAATGCGGCCGGGATATATCTCTATCTGCTATCGAATAGCAGAGTATAGAACACCCTGGTGCAAAAGGACCCTGAATGAAATCCTTTGGCAAGCATCCCGAGTCGCATAATTATCTAGGATAAATGTATGCAGGGCCGACGACAATCAGACCCTCTCGTTCTTGTGCACCAATGTCGGCTACTTAAAAAACCCTTCGAACTGGGCCAATCCCGACGTTGGTTTTGGTTACAGCACTTCACTCTTTACTAGTGCCGGTTGAATGCCGAAACGCAGGGCAGCTCCAGGATCAGGAAGCTGGAGCTCGAGGTCACCAAGAATTCGGGTTGTGAGACGCCAGTTTAGCTCTTTCTATAAATGGGGGTTTACGTTAAATTTTGGGTCACATGGACCCTTTCTTCTTTCGACTAAACCTCTTTCCGTCAAAACCACGAATATTTCACGAGAATTGGATGCAAATGTCAAATTTTTTGCTACAGATGTGCCGAAACAATTGCCAATTCATACCAAATTACAAGCCTCCATTCGGAAAGTTGAAAATGGCCTCGCATGGGCTTACGGGAAAACCACGGCCACGAACGGCCCTTGAAGCCGTCCGGTGATCACCCTCAGAGCCTTGTGCGCCTCTACACACCCGGCTTAAGCTTAAATTCTTTTTGAGAATTTTCTTTTCCTCAGGCAAAGGCTAGGACGCGGACGAGTTGCATGCGGATTGCCAATGACCATAGAGAGCTCTGTGGAGTCTCCGCATTTCGATTAAAAAATTTTCCCTTTCTTGCTCCCCTTGTCGCGGTGGCGGCGCTGAACCAAGAAGCCTTTCATATTTGCTGCATTTCATTTGCTTGCTTCGCGAGAGCTCGAACCACCTCGGTTAACGTGGGATCGATATTCCCACGATGGGTGATGAGTTCCCCACTCCAGCGGTGGACCAGAGGTTTCCCACCCTCGAGACGACCGTCAATCGGATGGCGTATGCAAGTTAGAGACCTTCACGATAAGGTAACCGGTCGCAACTGTGGCTTAGTTCCCCTCACTCACCATCTGACTCTGCCATGGCCCATGGTCGAAAATCTTAAATTTTTGTGTGAATCTCCCATGCGGGTACCCCTCTCATGCATGCTTGCCTGCAATCGACATCGAGTCCCACCCTTGCTCGATGATATTCGAGCAGGCACACCTACCAATCGTCTGATGTTGAATCGCCCAAGATTGGCTCTCGATGCTCCTAACTTAAATTTTCTTTCCAGGACACAATACCAGCATCAATACGGGGAGCGAGAAGAAAGACAAAAGTAACTTAAGCCTTTCGCCACGGCCAATATTATTATCGATACTGTCGTCTGATCGAGTAAGAGGCACCCCCATCTTTTGTCTCTGCAAAAGATAACTGAGGGTCAGGGTACCATGGGGTTCCTTGGATATTGTTTTGTCAACAAAATCGCAAATAATTATCTTTTGCTCGATACATGGTGGACAACTTGCCAAAAATACCAAGACAAACATAGAATCAAGCATCTGGACATGCTATGCATCTTCGGATTTCCATTCGACCATACGGAACCCTCCCCGCTCCCGTGAGAAGCGCCGCATTACGCCATCACATTCCTCTTCAGAATGTCTCATCCTTCTTTTCTCGTCGTGCAGGAATAGCCGTGGGAAAAACGGTTCTTTCAAAGCCTTTTTCGTCGCTACTAAGCACACAGCGAAATTTAATACACATAAAGCAATAGCAGGGAAGTTACATCTATCGAGATCGAGAAAAGGCGAGCTGTCACTAAAAATGCGGGGGGACCTTGTTCCCCCACATTTAAACTACTCCAGCTTCATCGCAGGAATAGGCAAACGGACCGGTTGTACGAGACGCCAACGACGCGAACCCCCAAAGTCATGCAACAACACACATTAGCATTCGCACATTTCTCAACCCCCTCGTCTACCGTACTGCGGCAGGCAAGAGCTAAAGAATGTTGAGAAACATGATTCCTGCAGGCTGTTGTGCAAAGTTACCTAAATGCGGGGCCTAAGACCTACTCTCTGGGAACTTTTAAGCAGCTCAATTACCCCATGGCAATCTCAACCAGCCAATCCCGAGCTGCCGTATGCACGTATCTTCAAAAAACAGTGCCCATGCTGCAGGTTTGGGAAATCCGAAGCCCACGAGAACTCAGGACTCCGTGCGCGCGCTCCGTCTTCACTAGCTCTATGATTTGACGAGTCCCTCCCAGGTTTCTGATCCAGTCTGCTTCCAGGGACTCTGTGAACATGTTTCGTTTTACGACAACTTCGTCCGACATCGCTGGGAAACTGCCCGTTTCAAGGGAGCAAGCTAATTGGAACGGCTGGTTTTCCTTCAGTTCGGTTCCCATTTTTCGCGGAGGCAGCCAAAACCAGCTCTAAACTTGACCCAAGCAGAAAACATGTTCCCTTGCCCGCTTCTAACGGTTTACTTGTTTGAGTATCCATATGCATACGGCGGACTTGTTAATCTCACCACTTATATTCAAGAACGCGACGGAAACCCCAGCATTTTGGACAATAGGAATTTTTAAGAGTTAATATTCCGTATCTTTACGTAACTTTGGCCAGCTAAACAAAACCAGAGCATCCCTCTTGGAAGGAATAGAATAAGAAAGCCGTGGAGGTAGTTGGACCGAGCGAGATATGTGGGCTTATGCAGAAGCTGCGATTGCGAATGTTCACATATTCCGATCAAAGCTGCTTCGGCCAATCATACGCCGCCGGAGCACTGGGTATTCATCCAAGTCTCCGAGGGAACTACATTTTAGCTTTTGAGTTTTAGGACGTAGAAACCGTTCCGCAGTTGCAGACGTGCTGATATCATCTCTGTGGATCTCTGGGTCCTTTCTGGAAAAGTATAATATTTAATTCTGATGACCTCGTTACGACTTTTAAATCCTAAGATACTTTTGTAAGAAACCAAAAAAGATTCTAAGCCGCGGTTTCCTGCACCATTGATTCGATACATCGAGGTCTAGCTAAGAAGGCTGCCGTGTTTATTATACCCATGTTATAGGTGGCCCGCTTTAACCGTTCCAGCTCCAGCTTTTCGGTGAGCGCGGACGCAACAGTGCCATCTAAACTCTATCTATTAGCTTTTCAGGACAAACCCCATCCGGATATGTCAGATTCCTATAGAATTCACAGATCGTGAGGGCTGAAGCAAGATGATAGGCCCGAACGGCCGAAGTCTTTCCTACTGGCGTGTAAAATAGAACACCACATTTCGCGTCCCAATATTCAAGAAACGACCAAAAAAGGCGGCGTAGGTGAATCCCACCGCCATCCTCAAAATTACCAAAAAATGTGATACCACATTTTTTTGCAAATCTACCTCCTCCGGTTCCTCCGCGACTCTATTTTCCCTGGGTGCCACCCCCCATCTCAAAAACATATTTTTTGGACAATCTTCAACCATGTACTGCTTATTGCGTATACCTCCGTAGGCTGAATGGAAATATATGCATCCTGTATGTGTTGTGTAACCTTATCTATCACATTTTCTCTCGGCATTACCCCTTCCATTCCAGCTCTTCCAGCTCTTCCAATTTGTTAAGCCCTCGATCTCAAGGCAGGAGGAAAGAGGGTGGGTGGAGGGGGTAGGAAAGGGGGTAAGCATAATCATCAGATATTCACCCAAAAGTATCACTGTAGCGATTATATACGCGGGTGATACACAAGGATAAAGATTTTCGGTCGGTCCTTCGCGTCTCCTGACATACTTGCATGCATGATTTTGTTCCGCTCCGAGCAGAAGTACAGGCTAGGTGCGCCCAGCTGAGGTCATAGGCAGAAATCGAAAAGAATAGTGGATCAGGCCATAGAGAATAATATGGCAAAAGAAGAGCATTTCTTCCTTCTGGCATACCCTTTCTATTCTTGCGTCATGCATGCGGTTTACTCATTGGAAGCGCAAAAAAAGTCTGAAATGGAATATATACCTCAAGGCGAGGGGATGGTCTTTCCTCTCGGTCCAGCCCTCGAAAAATCCTGCAGTGCAGATTGCGGTTGCGATAACTCGAAGTGGGGTGATTGTCTTTCAATCAGGTCGATTGGACCCCCTGGACGGACTGTAAATCTGGGCGGGATTGAAAAAAAAGAAAAATTTGCTCATAGCGAAAGAAGGATAATATCTGCATATGCGAATTGGAGGTACCGGCGGAGGATATCATAGCCAGCATAGCGAAAATCATTTGTTCGCGGAAGCAAGGACCACTTGGGGGGCAGGAACCCGGAGCGGCGCCTTTCGATCTTGACAAAAGGCTTGTAAGCTTAAGCTTGTTTGCTGACTTGAAATTCAAGATACGAACGATAAACTTGGAATTGACACCGTTAAGCTTGGGTAACCCTTGCGAAAAAAAAAACACCCAGCTCGGAGGATCTCGCTGCGAAGTTTGTAAGGACGGGCTACCATTTTGCCGCAACAGCATATTCTCTGATCTTCACTCTGTGCATATGCCTTGTTTCTGTCGACGACATGTTGCACCAAAAACAACACATTTCCTCGTGTAAAGTGGGGCCAGCGGAGTGGTTTCTGGGATTCTCACAGTCAAACCCTCCAAGAGATCGAAATCGGAAAATCCAATGTCTATAAAATTTCCAATTTCTAAAATTTCCAATTACCCCATACTTTGATCATCCTGTTAATCATGCAAATTTTGCATGCGGAAATGCATCCTTTTCCCCAGATTTTTCATTCTACCTTGTCAATTTCAGCATTGACCAAAAACAAACCTGGTCTCCTCCCGCAAAATCAAACGAGCTCGCGAGGTTCACCAACCGCTTCGCCAATCATTCGGGTAATAAGAGGTTTATCCGACGGCGATCGACGGTCGAAACTACTGCTTTTGTTCTTCGTGGGCTGCAATTTGTGCATCCGACAAGGGCGCTAGAGCTGGAAATGGCATCTATATTGCAGTCTGTTAATAAATGCTTCCAGCAAAGATGCAAGGCATGTTAAAAATTTGATAAGAAATGATGCGATAATTGAGAAAAATCAGGATTTGAGATCTACTCTGTGCTCGGATAACGATAAGGATAGCATCCCCGGGGAGCGCCGACTTTCCCGGCCTGGCAGCTGTCAAGCGTGTGCGTGTGTGTGGGGAATCCGACTATGCCGCTGCCTCTTTTTCGTCGTTTGAAGCCGTAGGCGCCAGCTGCAAGTATCACGATACCTACAAACTTGTAGATTGATTATATGATATATTGGGGAGCAGGTTGTAACAAGATGAGGCAACTGCAGAAAGGTCAGACGACCATAATGCGGCGAACATCATTTAAACTATTCGTGGCAGAAGTTAGACGAGCTGGGACAGGGTATGCGGTGGCGATCTCGGATTTTTCGGGTCAGGTGCCTTGGTGACGTTACAAGTTCTGTGGCACCACTTCATTATTATTAGGTTAACCGCGACAGATTTTGTGATTTAAACATTCACCGCCACCTAACCACCGTATTCTATTGACTCTCATGGATCTTCTGACATGTCGTGATAGCGTACGAGTGTTTCTCTACCTTCGCTGAGGGTGTTTGTGGCGTGGTACGGTCAAACCGGCGATATCCCTCCTGGTTCCATCCGGAATTGACGGCCCATCACCTGCAAAACGAGTAAACAAGACCAGGTCGGTTCTTACCGTGAGTCCCCAACGCTTCAATTGAAAACCGGATCCAATTGCCGCGATCATATCACGCAGATGTCAGTCACAATTAGCCTTGAGACCACTGACAACGTGATTCAGAGATCGCAAACTTATTTCCACAATGTGTTCCGGGGGACGTGGCCGCTCGTAAAGAAAAACGAACCACTATGGAGTAAGCTCGTGTCAGGCGAATAGTAATCTTGGTGCCATTCACCGTTTCCCCCAACGTACTGCGGCCCCCCCACGTGCATGTCAACAATTAGTTCCACGGAATACAGTTGTCTGAGCGCCACGCACGATCCAGACTCAACTTTCATAACCACACCTCGAGGACTTTCTAGGTAAGGATATTGTCGAAATTTTCGATACATTAATAGGCATTGCTTCTAAATATTCATCGTCGGGGTATAGTCTCCTCAACATCTTTCGTATTTCGGTCATCTGCCGCCGCCACCATCGGCGCTACCATCTGTCTAAGTTATCTAAATACATTCTCCCTCTCAAAGGATGCTTTTTACAAAAAGGAATCTGTAGTTCTAGATGACCCGTAGACCCTTATGAAATCTAATATAGCCATAAAAGGAGGAACATAAAAAAGTAAAAACATGGATTTTAGTTTTAAATGAAGATAAATAATTCATGCACACCCAAAAAAATCCAAGAAATGGTGCAACCGAACCAAGCAAAACCAGAAAATAAAAAAAGGAATCCATGGCAAAAGCTCCAAAAGCGCCTTTTCAAATAGAAATGGGTATTAATAATAAAAATTGTAATTCCAGAACGAAGAAGGATAGAAACCCCAATCAACGGAAAAACAACATCAAACCAATTGGAAAGAAGCACTAAATGAACGTAAAAGAAAGACATGAAAGTCATCCGGGAGGAGAGCGAGAGAAATGCGCACGGGGAACGCCTATGCTTATGTTGTATGCAAACCTCCTTATGATTATGAAGAAGAATTAAGAAAAGTTCAAGTTGGAGTCGATCGTCCTTAGTCATCTTGTTGTTTTCATCGGTCACCGACTCCCAGAATCACTAACGGAAGGACTACCCAAACTCCCACCTCGAGACCGAGACATCGGCTTTGTTGACATTAATGCAGCAGCCAAATCGTCCGGTTTTATCGGTTTGGCAATGTGGCTTAACATGCTGTCAATGAAGATCGACGCGTTAGTTCTCAAAATTCAACAGCGAAAAAGGAGTTGTCACTCACCCAGCTTGCAGACACTTATCCCGATCGCTTGGAGTCGCGTTTGCGGTCAAAGCAATAATAGTAGGCCTTTGCGAATCGGGATACCGTTTCATTAACTCTCTGCTAGTTTCGATACCATCACTGCGAGGCATTTGCACCTAAAATCCATACGCATTAGCACCTTCAAAACGCAACACTAGATTCCACTCGTTCGAAAACGGAAAAGCACTTACATCCATCAATATGACGTCGTACTGGTTGTTTTCACTAGCCGCGACCTCGACCATTTCCAAAACCTCAATCCCGTCCTTTGCGTGCGCCGCGGTATACCCCATACGCTTGAGATGCTGCAGCGCCACCCTTGTGTTCAACGGGTTATCCTCAGCGAGCAAGATGTGCAACGGGTGCCGACTTCCTAGAGACCGGATTATCTCTTGCTCGGGATCTTCAACCTTCACGGGCTGCCGCTTGACTCTCGGATCCAGCGCTTCTTGGATATACTGGATATACCGCTGCCGCGGCGCGGGCCTCACAATCGACGCCGTCACATTCTTATGCTGATCCAGCGCCGGCACCGTTGTTCCGAACCGCGCCTGGAGAATAACTTTAACCGAGGGATCGATTTTACCGATACTCGCCGCAATGCGCAGGCTCTCGTCGAGCGAAAAGTCCACGATTGCGACCCGGATCCCACCACTCCGGATGGCTGTCATGGTAGAGATAACCGTGTCGGTTCGGGTGATCACTAGCCCCTCCCGGGAAAGCTCCTTCTCAATTGTCTTGGACGACAGCTCGTGGGTGTCGGCAATGAGCACATTTTTGCCCACCAATCGTTTGTCCAACTGAGCCTCCTTGATCCCCACCGGAGCTAAAATCGTAAGGTGGAACGTGGACCCTTGGCCCTCCACACTCTCTAGTCTGCACAGACGTCAGCTAACGAAAACCACAACCACATCTAAGCCCCTTCCGCGTTGAGGAAAAGGAAGCACGAAAAAGAGATAGAGCTAAAATACTCACACAATGTCTCCACCCATAGATTGGGCCAGTTTCTTCGAAATTGCGAGCCCCAATCCGGACCCGCCATAAAGCCGTCGCGTTGAAGAATCCACTTGTGAAAATGCCCGGAAAAGCTTTTCCCGTGCCGCGATAGGAATCCCGATGCCCGTATCATTAACCGTAACGTTTATCCGAACTTTATCCTCGTCGTCTTGACTGCTGGTAGCCTGATTGAGATGCTCGATCCACGACGTCACAAGGATGTGGCCCTTCTCGGTAAACTTGACGGCATTTCCAACCAGATTGATGATAATTTGCCGGAATCTAGTGACATCTCCGTAGACTACCTCCACCGTGGGACACTTGTTCTCAAACACGAGCTCGATATCCTTTGTCGCAGCCGGTTCTGCAATCAGCTGTAGCGCGCTTTCTATGCAATCTCGTAACGAGAAGGGTGATTTCTGGAGATCCACGGGGCCGTGCTCCATCTTGGAGAAGTCAAGGATCCCATCTATAATCTTCAGCGTTAAGACGGCTGAATTGCGTATCGTCTCCACATACTCTCGCTGCTGGTCGTTCAATGGCGTATCGAGTAGGAAAATGGAGCAGGATAACAATGCGTTGAATGGTGTTCTGATCTCGTGCGACATATTGGCCAAGAATGATGACTTTTCCTCCGTAGCTTCCTCTGCGGCCTTCTTTGCTAGCTCCATAGCGCGATATAACCGTGCCTTGTCTATTGTCACGGCGGCCTGAGTGCATAGGAGATTCAGCAATTCCAATCTCTGGGAAGTGAATGCGTGGTTCACATGTTTGTTTTCCAGATATAGCACTCCCATGGTCTTTATTTGGTTTTGAATTGGCATGCAGAGAACGGATTTCGGGTGCTTCGTCGTGAAGTAGGCGTCCCGGCCGTATGTCCCGTCGAACTTTTCATCCTGCCCATTTCGCACGATAGGCTCCCCAAGCTTCCAGACGATCGACGCCATCGAAATAGGAACAAGATCCGGCCGCGCCTTCAGAGGCTGATGGTCTAATATGGTCACCTTCTCCATAAACAGTATCGTTTCAGCGTAGAGATCCCCATCCTCCTCCAGTATCAACACACCATAATCTGCGCCAGCGGTCTGTAGCACACTCCTCATCAGTTTTACAACAACGTCGTCCATCTGAACCCCCTCGCTGATGTACAATGATGCCTTCATGAAAGTTTTGTAATCAAGCTCCGACTCCGCAAACTGTTCGACATTCGATGATCTCGAAACATGTGATGAGTTGTCATCATGAGTGATATTCTTCGATGCTTTGGGCGAAATGTTTACAAAGTTGGGCGGATGCGGCGGCGGCTGCTGCATAGCGCTTTCGCTTGTATTTCTCGACAAGATCGGCCGTCCCGCGGATACTGACAGGTCAGCGTCGCCATTGCAACTGAGAGTAATCGGATACCTACATTTCATGCCGAGCTCTTCGCTGTACGCGTTCCTCATGGCCTGAAGTTTGGCATTCGCCCCCCACCAGGAATACAATTTATAGGCTTCTCTCAGGTAGAACAGCCATCGCTTTGTACCCAGTTTCGACAACCACATCGCACATCGTTCGTTGATCAAAGCGGCCTCGTGGTAGAACTGAGATTGGTTGGCTAATTGAATGGCTTCTTCGAATCTGTCCAGGGTCGTCAGAGTACTCTCTTTGTCCTTGTGAAGTTCCGCTTGAAGCGCAAGGTACTTGTGAAGGAAAGTCTCCTTTGCATATGCCGACCAATCTTTTAGCTGTTGAATGGTAGCATGGAGGTAGTCGACTTCGTCCTGAGTGAGCTGTGGTAGTTTGTCAATAAGCGCGAAGCCGCCGTAGAAATGTGACCACGACAAGTATATCGAGGATATCATGAAGACTGACTGCGGTCGAGTCCCCGTCATCACACACTCGTACGCAACCTCCGTGTCACCAAAAAAGGCAGCAAGGATAATTTTGTAGAGGTTGAGAACGTATAAATGGCTGACGCTCTCACTTTTCATCAGGGATTCTACGTCTTCTTCGGTCATTTCGACACCCTCTAGTCGAGCTGGGTTCGAGTTTCCGAGTCCTCGAAGGTTCAGCAAAACTTGATACGGCATCCGAAGCCACCATTCTCCAAGTCGATAGTTTTTCCTGACAGTTGTCGCCCTACTATTATTCATCTTCATAGTGACCGTTTCGAGCCGCTCTCCAGATAACATTGCGAAAGCGGGAATCTCAGCGGAAGCGTAGCCCTGATAATCAACCTCGAAAACAGTTTGCCCCGTGACGAGCGCTAGATGCTCGTATTTAAGCACATCGCTCATACCACGATGGAAACAAACAATGTGTCCAGCGAAAACTTGGAAGATGGCTGGTGCATTGGTAGGAGTGACTTCCTGCATCTCTTTCTCCACTAATGTCACCGCCAGCGACCCGAGTGCCCAGGAGAGAGACAAGTTGTGCAGCCCACCCTCGCCGCTGACCATACAAGCGAGCATGACGATAGGATAGGCGCTTTCGATACATAGACCAGTTCGCAAGGTAGCGCGGAACGATATCAGACAGATCGATGGTAGGAGCTCCGGGCGTGACATGTAGACTGGGAGTAGAACTCCAGCGCAGATTTCGTGCAGTAAGATGTCGGCGGTATTATTTTTACGGTTCTCCATAATTTTCACTTGGGTGAGGTCGATAGAATCCAGTTCGCAAGACGCTCGGAGAGCATCTGCATGCTTTCTAGCACCCACCTTGTCCCCCGGAACGTAGTATCCTAACAGCGATAAGGCGGATAAACCTGCAGCAGTAGTATCCTGAAGTCTTCCCATTGCCATTAGGTATTTCATTTTCAACAGGAGACATCGGCTTTTATTGACGGAGAGGGTGCAATCGTCTAGTAGCTTCTGGATGGTATCGATAGCTGCAACATAATCGGATTCTGCGAAGAGGGCCTCTGACAAGGACATCGTAACATTCAAGCGGAGTTCCCCAACATTGACTTTTCGAACGACCCCAAATGCATCCTCCATATAATTCTCTTCATCTTCACAACCTCCATCGAGAAGGTTCCGGGCATGGTTGAAGTAATTTAGGGCAGTGTTGAAAGCGGTCGTCTGCAGCGCCCGCTTGCCGGCCTCGAAATTCAGAGTGATAAGCTTGCGAGATTCATCCCGAGTCAAAGGACCTTGCCAGTAATTTAAGTGATTAGTTATCTCATAAATCATGAGATCCATTCGGTCGGGGTTGATATTAGCCAAGAGCCTGGTACCGATCATTTTGTGGACCTGCTGAAGTTGATTTTCCGGAATAAGTGAATACGCTGCTTGCTGAACTCTGTCGTGGAGAAACCTATACGTGATTATCTGTGAGAGATCGGCGGGTACGGCAGGGTATCGATTTGCCATATAATTTGTTATTCCAGCCTCCGGTTGAGAATTACTCTCGTGCGTCAAGCCGGCGTGGTATTGGCTGGTCATAGGCAGCATCAATCCAGCCTAATTATCATATTAGTTTCATTTTTCAGAATGTGATATCAAATTTCTACCATGAAACTCACATCTAGAGCGCCCCATAGAGATTCCTCCGTCTGCTGGTTTGTCTTCCCGCACGCAATGGCTAACGTTTCTATCGAAATCTTTCCGTGCCCCAGACAAGCGGCAGTTTTCATTATCTCCCTAGTCTCTTCACTCAGACCCATCATCTGCCTTACGAGAAGATCTACAACCCCATCCGGTAGCTCATCCGTTTCGATCGTTGAGAGCGAAAACCGCCATATCCGTTCGCCAAAGTCGAACCAGATGTGTCCACCTCGATGAAGGCTCTTCAGAAGTTGTGTTACAAAGAAGGCGTTTCCGTGTGTTTTCGCAAAGACCAGCTCAGTCAACGTTCTTAGCTCTGCATCATGTGGTCGGACAAAAACACCCGCAGACCGCTCTCCTTCCTCTTCCTTCTCGTATGCTTCCAGCGTATTAAGTGCAGGCGGCACAGGTCGTCTAAAAGTATCGGCAACGATCTTCCCAACACTCTCGATATCAAGATCCCCGATCTCCAAGTCGGTAACCAGTATCCCATTATTCCTGATCCTCGACACCATCGCGAAGAGAGGGTGTTCGGCAGTCACCTCGTTATTCCGGTACGCGCCTATGACCAAAATACTCTGGCCTTGTCCGTTAATACTCGCGTGTGCGGCAATATTCGAAATCAGGTTGAACTCGGAACTCGAGCACCACTGCAAGTCGTCCAAAAAGACGACTAGACTATGCCTAGCAAAGATCGAGAGAAATCTGACAAAAACCGTTCGAAACCGCTGCTCTCGCTCGGATGGTCCCAGAGCAGGTAGTATGTCTGGTTTATAGTCCGGTCCCAATAATAGCTTCATTTCAGGGATTACTTCAAGCAAAACCAGCGCTTCGCCGTCTAACGCACGTATCGCATCCACTCGCCACTTTTCTAAGTTCTGTATACTCTCCGATAAGACTTGTCGGACTAGATCCTGTAATGTTTGTATCAGACTGAAGAAGGCCGTGTTTCGTTTGTACTGTTCGAATTTACCGCTAGTGAAGTATCCTTTGTTCTTGACGACGGCCTTTTGAACTTCCTGAACCAGTCGGCTCTTGCCGGTACCAGAGCCCCCACCGATCAGCACCATCGAGCTTGACCTTTTATCTTTCACGAATTCGTAGCTCTCTTTAAGAGAACTTAGAACACGCTCTCGGCCGTAGAGCTTGGCGGTCACCGCAAATTGGCTATTGGCATCCGCCTCGCCAATCATATAGTCGTCGAGACTGACGCCGTTGTTCAACTTGCTTATCAAAACGTCGAGATCGGCTTGTAGTCCACTTGCTGTTTGATATCGGTCTTCCACATTCTTTTCCAGTAATTTGAGAATGACCTTGGAAACCGCAGCGGGTATCGATTGATTTACTTCAGAGGGCGCGGCTGGCGGTTTCGCGATATGTTGGTGAATAAGTTCGAGCGGCTCAACTGCTCTAAAAGGCAAAAATCCAACACAGAGCTCGTACATCGTGATGCCCAATGAGTAGAAATCTGCCCTATAGTCGACAACCCTGTTCATTCGGCCGGTGCATTCGGGGGCGATATATTGCAAAGGAGTTGGGTTGTCTCGAAGTGATATTACCGAAGCCGTGTGGTCGTGTGTCATTTCATCTCGGCCGTGGCGAGTCGCAAAATGCCAGCCGAACAGGTATCCCTTGGGCGGGGTACCCGGAGCTATCAATATAGAGTACGGATTTATATTGTTGTGCGTGATCCCTAGCGAGTGTATAACTCCGAGGACGTTGACAATATTGTTGACAACACTCAGTATACCTATCAGGTCACTTTGCGTTCTGGGTTTTGGCGTAGGTGCTCTATTCGATGCAGTGAGGGGCGGTGACGGAGCAGTAATCGTTGCTAAAGACGAGTTCCTAGAGTCTCTGGCCATGGGTTCCATCAATGGGATATCGGATGCTGTGTCTGGTATTTGAGAACCTGCTTCTTCCTCCATCACTTTTCTGTCTGGTAGAAACCATTCCCTCGCGGTCTGAAACCCGCGCTTATCATCGTATACCAGGCTGATGGCACCGTCAGGAAAGTAGTCCATCAGCGTCGGGCTAATTATATTCGGATGCGTTGCTAGGTTCGACAGAGAGTAGCTTGAAGAGCTCGAGTGAGAAGGCAGTAATAACCCACGCTGGGATAACGGTGAAGGAGAAGCTACAGAGCTGCTGGGTATCGAAGACGCCATCATATTAAACGACCCTGGCTCTGCATTTGAACCCGAAAACAGCCTCCATTCCCAACGCAGTCGTGTTAACGAATCTACTTTATCAGCATCTCCTGTCTTGAGTAGCACAGGGGCTAACGTCGGTTTTGATTGGGCCCTGTGGACGTGCATATGATTCTATCCCAACCAGAATATCAGAAAATCAAGGAATTAGTAGCCGACTCTGATAGCGAATCACAGGATTCACCGAATACCCGGAGGAATGCTCTCTTACAATAGAATACATGAGGCTAAGATTCGTATATCCGTCCCCGTTTGTAGTTTCAGCGAGTGTAGCCGAGCTTATCGACCTTGTATCGCTTGAGGGCTTCCCGAACCTAACGGTGGTAACCCTGTCGCCACCGCTGGCACTCCCTGCTTCTGAATTATTACTTCTTTCATCCAGCTCCGGTATCTTGGCGTTGTTCAAGCTGGTGTACATTCTGCTCCCTAGAGGGTTAGGACCTATTGAACGATTTATAGGGCTGATGGATGGCGGCGTGCTGAAAAACTGCGGATGAGTATCGTATCCGCTGCCGGAGCCGGACATGGATCCCAAAGGTAGCATGGAAGGGGAGGCACTGGGTAGAGTCCCTAGAGATAAACCGGCTATAGAAGGCGACAGCATCGAAGGAGAATCCGTACATGACAACGTAGCACTAGCCGGGGCTACAGGGGAGGTCAAGTTGGAGGATGAGTTGGAGGAATGCCTTTTTTGGTGCGGAGATATCCCCCTCTGGGATTCCCGACTGCTGGTACCATATCCATGCGGGCCAGAGGAGGAAGAGGAGGAAGCGTGGTTTGGGTTGGGACTTGAACCTGTGCTGGCACTCTGCTCTCGCTGCTGTTGGCTGTGATGGTTCGGTTTGGAGGGGGAAGAGGAGGACATGGCGACAAAGGAACGGAAAAAGCTGCGCAGAAGGGACGCCAACTTTGGAAGACGGTGGAGAGGTCGCCGGGCAGCTGCGGTTGGCTGTCTGGCTCCAGGCTAGGTCGGGATCGATGGATGTTGACAAGTGGAGATAGATAGATAGATAGATAGATCGAAGGATATGTATGCAACTGTCAGGCGTCAGCTATTAAGTATGCAGCACCGTGGGCGCATAATATATGATAGAATATAACACGGAGCAGCCCACTACGCCCCTCCCCAGGCAACGGACTAAGAGAACGGCGGTGACAGTTTTTAGACGTCGTCTGTTTCGAACGCCCGCGCAGATCTCGCAGGAGAGGCCAGCCAGCAGGTCCGAGCAATGATGCAATGTGTTGTGCCTGTCGTCCGTTCTCGCCTCCGCTCCCATACAGCTTGCTTGCCTCTGCTCTGCTCTGTCGCACCGGAACGTCTGAGAAAAGGGCGTCGTCACAGTCGGATCGAACGTCGGCACAGTGGTCGGATGGTCGAAGAAGCGTTCAGCAGCGCATGCCCGGAACCAGGGAGAGGTGAACGTTTCTGAGAAACTTGCCAGCTGCAAGGTCCCACTTTTAGCACTCGTTCGAGAGGTCTCTGCCAAAGATTGGATGGAACTGCTGGTCCGTTGGCCGCGCTATAACAACAATAATGCTGGCTCGATAGTTCGGACTCTTATTAATCTATACTCGCTGCAGCCCGTTAGCCCTGTTTTCCTCTTTCCTTCCCTTTTCTGGTATAACGATTTTTGTTTTATTTTATTCCTCTATTTTTGTGGGAGGAGCCTTTGGTTTCAGGCCATGCAAACTGGCAGGAAAAAACTAGGGGAAAACGGTGGCCCCCCCGCTGAAGATCGCCTGCTGCGATAGCCGGATTCAGCACCAGCCGGCGGGGAAGCACAGTCCTGCCCAGCTGCTGCTCCGTCCAACTGCCTTTGCTCACTCACCCGCTGCTATAAATTGTCTCCCGTGTGGAAGATATATCCTGCTGCACCGTCCAGTCGTCAAGTATTATTGCAATTCCGATATTCAGAGGCGAGTCAGCTGCAAGGTGTTTGGAGGGGCCAAATGCAAATCTTCCACGCAGGCTGCAGAATAGGTTTTTTCTTCTCTCTCTTCCCGCCCAACGAACGTCGTGCGAAATCTTTTCGCGAAAAGTGAAAACCTGGGAGAAAATATAAACCCAATCACAGCTGGGATCTAATTCGCTCTCGAACGCCGCTGCTTCGGTTGGTCGAAAATACGAATGTTAAACAAATGGCGCCTGGAAATAAGTCGTTGAAAGTAACGAGGAAAGAGATGGTAAAGACAGTAGTGAAAAGAGAGGTGAAAGTAGCGCTACGTAGCTACACGATGAACGACGGCTCAAGGCTTTCCCCAAACAGCGAAAAGAAATCAATCAAGCAAAAAACATCTGTGCGGGCTTTTTAGCATGCTGCACATGGCCTGGCCAACCTGCCAGCTTAACACTATCGTGAACCTACCCGCAAGCTTGGCGACTGTCCTTCCATAGCAGGTTCGATGCAGCTGCAGGTCCCACGGCGCTTCCCTCTTTACATCTCCCTCCGCTTCATAGATCTGAACGAGCCCTTGAATCTGTGAAACCCGGATCCACAGTTGAGTAAGAGCGAATAACAAGCCCCTCTTAATCAATCCCAAATGAAGCACACATATACAAGAGTATGTTTTTTTGGTTGAAAAAATCGACATTTACGCCCATTGACGTTGCAGGCTGCAGGGTTATCTGGATATGTCTCGCAATGCCTGTCAAAGCATGACGTCGTTTGCAGGAGTCAAACGACTTTGCATATCCAGTTCCTGTGGTATCGGATTTCCGAGCATTCGCACAAAAATTACAAACGCCCCCAAAAGAATTACATATCAAATATCCAATACGAACTTAAACATCTCAACTATGTCTACGCTCTCGTATTTCTCGGGAAGCACACAACCTACCCTTTTGCAGTAAGGACCCCTTTTTTCAACAGATCTCCCCGGGAATTTTACTCAAATCTCAAAAAGCTAGAAAGGAACTAAAGGGTTTCTGCTGTGCATACCCCGGGTAGCCAAACCGAGCGAAATCGATCGATCGATTTCGCTCGCACAATGTGAAAAAAAAAAAGCCATTTGGAAGTTAGCTTTCTTCGATGTTTTAGCGTGCATCTCTCGGGATCGGGAACTCGCGCGGCATCGACAAAACTGCGGGACATTAAACGGGCCTAGTCCCAATCTGAGAATCACACAGCAACAACGCCGTTATCGTCAACCACAGCTGTGTTGGTTCCCTCACCGCGCAGTGAGTATTTAAGAGAGCTACACTTGCAGACTACCGTTGCTCAACTTATCAACAACATAACTTCATCATATTTATCACCTCAATCATCATAGCATCAACGTAATCGCCATCATATACTTTACAATATAATATAATACAATTTTATATATCATTGCTAGTCATCAACATGCAATCGTTTCGATGGCTTCGTTCGTCAGCCAAATATAAGGGTTCCTTGATAGCTTGGACATATGGCTCCAACATCAGCCGCCACAAATTACTGGTTCTAATAGTAACAAACATTACGCGGGTTCCAGAAGGTCCCGCAAGATCATAAATATATACCAGAAAAATTAAATATTATCTACTTAGCTATCTACTGTACTATCACTCAAGTCTCCTAACCATAAAACAAATAACCTTTTCATATATACTTCTAACACAGCCTCGTAATCTGTCCAAAGTTTATATGAGCTATAAAAAGATCATCTAAAGCGTGTGGGCGTGCCTACTAGAAAATCGGTGCTAATATGTGAGGAAACACTGATCTGGATGCCTTCTCTAGATGAGCTTGTCTAAACGTATAATTGCGGCTGCGGCGGTGATTTTATCGCCGAGCGGGAGATCAAGGCGGATTACGTCGCCCTCGAGAAGGACTTTCAGGACCTCCCAGCTCCCCTCCGCTCCATGGCATCGTTCTCCCTCTACGGTGCTGTCGACAAGATAATCATATATTATTAATGCATCGATGAAGTATTCAGCAAAAAAAGCACACCCCGCAGCAATATCGGCAAGCGTGTTATCGGTCGCAGGAACAGTCGCGTCAACAGTCGTGCATATGGCGACTTTCAAAAATCCGACGACGTTCCTGACGACCATAATGCACGTGACAATACTCCCGACATCGTCGTCGACGGCAATGGAAACCTCGGGTTTTACCAATAGCGGACCGCTGACTACTCTCTGGTCAATATATGAAGAGGGTGTTTCGGTGTCCGCTTGACACCTCCCCCAGGTAAATTCCGGTTTATAAGACCATACCGGACTATTACTAAAAATTTCTTGCCGCTAACATGCTGCATGACCATAGTCCTGATAGAACGATCCAATCTTTCTACTTGTTAATAACAACAAATAGAGAATCTCACTGAAGACAATAGCCACACCAACCGGCAACAATACGGGCAATGATAATAATGATGATGACAACGGCCAATAAAACCCTATAAATGGGAGGAATAGAAAGCCTACTGGTGCCGAGCTTGATTATTTCAATCCCCTCTTCCTGATTTTCGACATCTCCGCCGCCTAGTAATCGTTCTTTTTGCCTATATATGGGAATGAACAAACGTGATCTAGTTCCCCTAGTTCCTTTCCTATTGTCCAAGCGCAAGCCGCGGGCTCCAGGGCCATACAAGGAGCCGAAGACTTGAGGAGAAGTTCTTGGATAACTCGTTGGAAAACATGGTTTTTTGTGTGCGCTCCCTGTAAATAGTAGTGACAGTTTGAGTTCCTTATCCTACATTACATACTACGCTCGAATTCAGAGCTTTATTCCCGAGAGACTATTCAATACTGTATTGATGCCTCTTTTTTAATTGGTGATTGGAGGTCTAGCGGTGATGGGCTCTCCATTGGGAGTTATATTGCCCTATTCATGGGATAAATATGACCCTTCCTGGTACTGTTGATTTATATGTTCTAAATTGTCAATATATATATCCCCTGCTCTTCCGGTCTCTATGTCCGTCAGGGTTGACTATGTTGCGTGTGCCTTGAACGGGAAGGATACGGATATCATCTGTGGATGGTCATCGATGGGGTGTTTCGTAAAGGATAAGAAAAAAGTGTGGGAAAGATGCACGACATGTGCACTCGTATTCGTGTGATCATGTACAAAGAAACATCTAGAGTACTATACCCGCTGGCAATTGATATCTGTATACCCAGGAGGAGAGAGTATAGAAGATTGGGGCGCCCTGAGTCGACTCTGGATGTCTATGTATTCAAGTTTATACTGCAACTGAAACTAACTTATCCCCGTCTCTCAGGGCTATAGATCTTAGTTCCAATTTAAATCTACATTCCAACACACATCTTCGGCTACTAGCCAGCGAACCGTCTCCTCGGAACCGCCCCCGGGATACCAAGTTCGATCGGGGTACTTCGGTTCGGTATGTGGAAGCGAGAACCCGCCCTGTCTCGGCTGAGACAAAAAAAAAAAAAAAGACCATTTCCTTCTTTCTATCTCTCTTTCTCTCTTTTCTTACTCTCTCAAAAGCTCGGGAGGTTTCTTCTATCGTGGTCCACAAGTTGGCCGATATAGGAGGTTATGGCGTTAATATTGACGGATGTTGGCATGCATGTCTGACATTCAGGTTCGCTTGAGTTTCTTCTTTTTTACCTTTTCGCGAATTTGCGCGGCAGGGGACAGAACATAACGGCGTTCTGGACGGACAAAAGTGCAGGTTAACGTCATTTTATTTCTTTTGTATTTAGTCAGACGCCGAATAATTTATGAATGTCCGCGATTAGGATTCTGCGAGTGCGAATATATTCTATTCATTCTGTTTGAATAGCAGAAAATATAGCGCTAAGTCACATCCTGGCACAGTGAATTCATAGGATGCTCGAATCTTCATATGCGTTGCGAGCTTGCTTGCACCTCGAGGAGCTTCCGACAAGGGTTCAACGGGTCCAAATCACGGCACGTACAGATATAAATCCATCATACACGCATAAATATCAACCATAAGGGATATAAATAAATTTTTGTATCAAGAAAAGGAATCCATATTAAAAGGCAAAAGCGAGGGAAAGGTGGATCCCCATCCTAGTGAGATTTGTTCTCCCAAGATCCCGGAGGGGGCAGCCACGCACGGATGGGAGCCCGTACGACTCGGAAAGTTAAGCTGGTTGCTGCATCCAATATATTATTAAAGATCCGAAAAGCAAAGGATCTCGAGATGAATCGGGAGCTGCAGGCGCACAGCAAGGTGGTCCGCCCTCCCTCCCTGACTTCAGCCAAGCTACCTGTCACTGGAGCTTTTACTTTTCTTTCTGCCGGCCGATATGTGAAGCAAAGCTAGTTGAGGACGTCTTTCTCGTTCAGGCAAAGTTGTGCGACGACGTAGCATCCTCGGCTTATTGTTATGGGAATGCCGTGGCTTGGAGGGTAGAAGGGGTCTAATATAGACGTAACAGATGCTAGTATACCTAGCGCTAGCTAACGTTTATATATATTCGATAATTCGATAATTCCGGTGTCTACCAAAAATAAAAATCAGATATATTGCCTGCGGTAAGCAGGAGAGAGAGCGGGAAAAGCAGCCACTGGCTGCGGGAATTTTTCCTTTTCGTTTCTGTTCTTTTACGTTATCGTCATATTTGCCGAATAGAAATTAAATGGCGTTCGTATTCCCGTCGGACAACGTCGACAGCAAGACGGGCAGTGACGAACGAAGGGCAGAAAAAATAAATAAAAAATGAACAGGTTGTCTAAAAAGTAAAAGGAACCTGGTCGGTCTGAAGCATCAGAAGTGTGGCATTGTCTGTCATGTCGGCGTTTCAACCCGTCTACTGCCTGAAAGGTAGTTGCGCAGTGGCTGATCAAGGGACGGGTCCTCCCCATCCTCAATCTGAAGCGCGTAAAGAAGGGAAAAGTAATGGAATCCACAATTACCACGAAATGTATAATAAGAAAAAAGCCAGTGCGGAGAGCAAGCAAGCTAGCGAGGAGGGAAGGAAGGCTAGCTCGCGAGCTTGATGGGTTTCGAGCTTTTCTTGGGTGTTCGAAAGGGTCTAACTCACTTTCGGGTGTGGCCCATTACGCACAACCCGTCTCGCTGCAGGCATGCAGCAAGCAGGTTCGCTCGTGGCATGTTGAAGGGGGGAGCAAGTACAATACCGAGAGCCCACTACACTATTGGCCCTAGCCCGCCATCGAGGGGACATCGGATTGGCTTGTGGGAAGGGACGAACAAACGAAGGAACAAACATGTGTGAAGGGAACGTGTGCGAGGAGGAAATGTTCTCTTGGACCTCCTGTTTTCCGCCCGAGCTGCTGCGACGCTATCTGCTGGGACGAACCCACGCACTGAGCTACTGTTTCGAGGCAGGCTTCGCGCTTAAAGGAGCTAGGCCGGGAGGTTCGACGGTCATATCCAGACTCGCTCGCTCGTCAGGACAGGACAGATAACCGACAGCCAGCGATTCGTGGACGCTGCGGTCGAGGTCTGGGTCCCTTGGCCAATCCAGCCGGCAGGGCCAAAGAGCTGATTGGGGTTCTTATCTCGCTGCTGCTGCTGGAGGTCTCCTTCACGTTTCAGGTTTCCAAGGACGGGCAGCTGCTTCCTTCCTGCGGGCCATTTTCAGGGTGACCACTCATCCTGTGTTCGCTCGTTCCATCTGATTGAGCGGGTGCGAGCTGTGGTTGAGCACATCAGCACATCTTGAAGCGTAATTTGGCTGTGGTTTGTGTGGTGGCCCAAAGTGGAACAGGACGAACAGGAGAGGAGCCTTAGACAGAGCTATCGTTTTGCTATTGTTGCCGTTATTATTATTCCCTCTCTCGTCAACGTTCCTCCCCATCACAACCTCCACCATATTCTGCTTCAATCTGCTGCCAACAGCGGCCATCGCTCTCCCCCGACCGACCGACCCGACACCCGTCCCGCCAGCGTCCTCCCCCGAACAAGCAACCGGCCGACCGCACGAGCACCCGCCTGCCCGACCTTCCAATCGCTTGTGAACCGTCCCTGCTGCTGCTGCTGCCGTCCCGGGGAATCACTCTGTCGACCAGCCAGTCCCATCGCGTGTCTGGATTTCACTGTACGGTACGTTCGGTAGGACGCTAGCTCTTTGCAGCTTCACCGCTCTCCCCCATAAGAAAGCGTCGCAGCCAGCCAGTTAGCCAGCCCCCCAATCAATGCCCCTTGGTGCCCTCTCACTTTCTCGGACAGGGTCATCTGCATCTGTTTCTTGCTGCTGGCATCTGCTGCTGCTGCTTGTGCTGGTCCTGCTTGCTGGTGCTGGTGCTGGTGCTGGTGCTTGCTGCATGCGTGTGCGGCTCTTCCCCCCTTTCACCTCCACCACCACCCAACCTCACCTCTTCTGCTCCTTCTACCCCTACGCGATCCTGTCGTCGCGTTATCACCAGCATTCCTCGCAGCATCACCTGTTTTTCGGACAAGTTTCTACTTGGGGCTTCTCGAATTAATTTTTTTTCCCAGTCTCAGACAAACATAAACTGACCCTAGACGCTAGATTTCTGGTGCAGAGGATCTGATTAGTCCAGATTTGAACCAAAACAATAGTAGAAATAAAAAATAAAGTAAAAAGTAAAAAAGCAACTTACATCCTCCGTATCTTGAAAAGATGGTTGTCGCAACAATAAAGTAAGGCTCGACCCAGGTTTGAAATCCCCCTGATGACGCTCATCCATAGCTAACACAGAGCTCGCTGCCGGTGAATAGATGTGTCGTCGTTGGTGACGGTGCCGTCGGCAAGACCTGCCTGCTCATCTCGTATACCACAAACAAGTTCCCATCGGAATATGTTCCGACGGTCTTTGACAATTACGCCGTTACCGTTATGTACGTTTTAATTCCCAGCTTTCGTCTTGAAAGCGTTAACCTGCGCCGGCGGCAGTTCTAATGGTTGTGATGATGCATCAGGATCGGTGATGAGCCTTATACTCTGGGCCTATTCGATACCGCTGGACAGGAAGATTACGATCGACTGAGACCCCTGTCGTACCCGCAAACCGACGTCTTCCTCGTCTGCTTCTCGATCACCTCGCCGGCCAGCTTCGAGAACGTCAGGGAGAAGTGGATCCCCGAAGTTCGCCATCACTGCCCCGGAATCCCATGCCTGATTGTCGGTACCCAGGTCGACTTGCGAGACGACACTGGCGTCATTGACAAGCTCGCTCGTCAAAAGATGAAGCCAATCCAGACTAGCGAGGGCGAGAGGCTCGCTAAGGATCTCCAAGCCGTCAAATACGTCGAGTGCTCAGCTCTCACCCAGAAGAACCTCAAGAACGTCTTCGACGAGGTACGTTACAAAACCAATCCAAGCCAGGTTTTCGTATGACACGGCAAGATGGCCGGTGGCTAACTAAAGTGATAGGCAATCGTCGCGGCGTTGGAGCCCCCCAAGGTGGAAAAGAGGGCCAAGAAATGCGTCTTGTTATAAGACGTCTTGCCGGTTGGTATCCAATATACGAAATCGAAACGAGGTTTACGATAATTTTTTGCATGGTTATTTTCAGCACAAATCAAAAACACTCCTATTTTTCTCGGTTTCTATGTGTACACTAAAGCTTGGAGCAAAGTTGCGGGTTCGGTATCTTATCGCGCAAAGTTTTATTAACCTGGGTACTCTGAATGGGAAAGATTGGAGGAGGTGATGGGGCTACGACAAAAGAAGGGAATTATGGAATCTTTTCTGTACATTCCCTTTTTTCCTATTTTTTTCCTTTTCTCTTACTACTACGAATGACGATGCGGAGACGAGATAGAGATGGGAGGAGAGGAGACATGTGTGGTGTTTAGAACACGCGTTATGAATCGTTCTAGTTTCCCGTCTACGATTTCGAAATGTATACCATCTCTCACGGTTTTACCATTATTGTCCTCCACTCAATTGCAAGATAGAACCTGTGCGATCTCTCTTTCTTTCTTCTTCTCTTTTACCTTTTTCTTTATATCTTTCTATTCCCCCCTCAATGGTTTACATGTTATCGTTATCGTGCTTGCGTATGCCATTTTCACTTTTCTTTGCTTCATGGCTTCCTCTTTCTTATCTTCAGCACGCCGTCTTTTATATGTTTCCCCACGCCGCCGCTTCTTGCTTCTTCTTCTCCTCGTTCTTCTCGCTAGGGTTTCTGTTGCAAATGTTACTGTTTATTCGTGATGCAGGTTGTATTTGCTTATCGATTCTAGTCTGTACGTGGTGTATTTCTTCGAAGCTCTTATCTTCTCAAGTTTTATATACAAATACATCCTGCTTAGAAAGATCCTTGTCTTCTGTTTCGAGTCAACATATGCATGGTGCGCTCTAGAAGCGGAGAAGACCAGGCTGGATATCAGCCGCATGATAACAGGCGGCGGACGATATATATCCGGACGACATCAATAATGTCGAAAGAAGCAAGGATACAGGCTAAAGGTTTCATGATGCCAGTCGGTTTTCTTTTCTTGAATCCCACCACCCCGCCACCCCAGCTATATACAAGTCAGGGAATGAGCTTTTTAAAAAACACAGAACGTTCAGATCATACTTGCACGCTAATACGGGTTTGGCCGGGATAGGTGCGAGCATGCCTAGCCTGATCCAGGATTAATTAGCTGCTGGTATCTGGCCATGTTGTTTGATAGCCGCTGATAGCTGATAAACTAGCTAGCTCGCTGAAGCTAAGCAGCTGGAATATTAATGATAAACACCGATGTTTTAGTCCATTTGGTAGCTTTTAAGCTTGCCAGGCAAGCTCCCCACATTTTCTACGCAAAAGTAACTAAGAGAGGAGAACCGATGACATCAAACTATCCCGCAATGGGGGCTAGTCCGGTAACGAATGGACGTTTTATCGACTACTTTGGACCAGCAACCGGATTTGTCAAGCGAAGGAAGAGCTACGGACTTTGGACGAAGCAACATGGCCATTCGATTGCCCTTGCTGCTGGGCCAGGCAACGGATCTTATGACCTCAATCATTCCGGGCTAAGCCGAGTACGAAGTCCGAATTGCTCGAAGAACGGCGTGAAGGTCCCTTCCAGCTAGTACCTTACGAAGCTCTTTTTGCTGGTGGTGTCAAAGCTTTTTCGGAGTCTGGGCGGCGGGTCGTGTTGGGCTGGGTTGGATTGGACTTGCAACAGTGAAACCTCGCCCCGAGTCTGAACAACCTCCAAGCGTACCGTCCACCTCCAACTTCACCCCGAGTCACCGAGTCAGCTCCTCGAAGCATCCCAACGGCGTAATACTGCGTTAGCTCGCTCGCTCATTCACTCATTCCTATCACGAAGGAAGAAGACGAGATGACTCTCCCGCCTCATACCATCCGCATCAAACGTCGGAGGAACGAAGACCCTGTACAAACCCTACGTATGGCTACACAAACCCTCCCTCCCTTCCGCCCAGCACGCCCTAAACACCCTTCTCAAGACCACACAACTCAAGTTGCTAACTGACCGCCTTGCTTCTCTTCCAATAAAGTCGTCGAGTCCAAACGCCGGCGAGTTGACGGCGAATTCTGCTTCATCCTCCACGACACCGTCGACAGCAGTACCGCCAACACCCCGCCCGCCATCCCCACACCCAATGGCTCGAAACCCGGCCAACAACCCACCACCGCAGAAGGAAGAGACATTCCGATAATCTCAACCACGGGGGCCACGCCCACTCGAGAACACGCATCACAAGACTCCGGTGGCAGCTTTCAACCAGGTAGTTACAACGATGTTGCCTCGTCGGACCGCGAGGGTAGGCCCATCGCGGCGGACAGGCAGCTGGCCATCACGAAACGAGAGATCAAAAAGGCAGTGTCACCGGCGAGATCCGTCAGGTTGAAGAAGAAGCCTATGCCTGTATCTGGAGCGGCGGCGAGGCATAAATTATCGGAATCGATTTCCAGCCTTCATGGCAGCAGCGGCAGCAGCGGAAGCACACCGATCGATCCGGCAACGTTGAGTCCTACCACAAAAGCGGAGGTGCGGAGGTATCATCTTTCGAAGAAGATGAAGATAGAGAATGGAGGGTTCGGGCAGGTGTCTGGCAAGAAGCGGGAGAGGGGTCTCGTACCGGTGTTTATGGAAGGTGCGGGAAGGGTAGCGAAGAAGAGAAGCGCAATGAAGATTGGAAAGGGAGGGGAAGCGGGAGACTCATATGGCGAGGACGAAGAAGATGATGAAGAAAGTCTAGATGATGACATGCACGGCACGATGAAGGCGAACACGACCAAGAAACCCAAGACGCATTTCAAGGAAAAGGCCATGCTCAGACAGCAGCGAAGCGGGAAGGTTCAACATGAGGCAACGACGACCGCGGACGAGGCAGCTAACTCTGCTGCTGATCCAACTGCAGCCAAGGAAGGGCTGGACTTCGGCTTTGATTCTGACGAGCTGGCGAGGCAGCTGCAGGATATGGTCCTAGATTACATTTCCAACCAACCGGATCTGAACAACTATCCCTCCGTGACGCCAAAGTCCCCTGTTCAAGAGAAGCGCGCGAACAGGGCCATCGATACCCTTGGCGGCGGGGTAGGGGGTGGCACGTGGGCAGATGTCGAGAAAGCCATGGATGTGGATATGAAGAGTGCAGGGGCACCAAGGATCGATGCCACGATGAAGCTCGATAGCGAGGGCGAAGAAGAGGAATGGGTGTATGACGTTTATTTCCGGCAGGAAATAAAGAAGAACCAAGACGGCAGCAGTGCTGTCACCAACGGCGATTACGGCGTGCTTGTGTATGTTTGCTCTAAACCGAAAGAAAAAAACCTCTCTTCCTTTGTCATAATTATTGTGGTCCTGTACTCATAGAGGACGACCTGATACGCCTGAGCACCGGAGGCTGATTACCATTCTAGGATTTCCAACTCCGATGATGAGCAGTGGTGGTATGAGAACGATGAAGATGAAGAAAGCGCATCCGACATGTGGGGCAGTGATGATGAAGATAGCAATGGTTTGTTACAGATTCTTTCTATTTTTTTTCTTTTTGAAGATCGTTTTGACATCCCTCCCTCGTGGGGATGTCTGGGCTTAGGCATATGCTGACTAAAATGTCCGCGATAATCAAATAGCTGAGGAGTATTACAAAAATGACTACCCTGACGAGGATGATTACGACCTGGCCGACTCGGATAACGACACTAGAGCTATAAAACAGCACACGAGACCAAGGGTCCGTGGTCAAAAGAAAAGGGGAGTCTGGGATTACAACTCGGATGGGTCCTATGACCTGGAGCGGGAGGATGAAAGCGACTGAAGAGAGAAACGATTCATGATCCTTGAAATCTTGGTATTCTTTTGAGAAAAGGCGCAGGGTTCAACCGGCGACCATTGGCATGCGTACGATAACTAGATGCGTGTGTACACGATTCGTGGCTAGAATTTACACTTATGCAGAGCGCAAGGTCTGTGCCCATGGTTTGGCGATTCGGGAAAAGGGTCAAGAATGCGAAGTTTATACGAAGTGAGAATATGGGGTAAGTCGACGGTTTAAGAAGCTGCGAACCGATCCGACGACCGAGATAGAGACACACAGCAAGCCACGAGGGCCGTTTTATGCATATACGTGGAGACGGCGTCAGTCAGCCGCATTATCAGGAGTCGGGTTTTATAGATAAAGCATATACATCGATATTCCCTGGTTTTATTTAGATATAACTGCATATATTGCATACGTTTTTGACATATCATCTTCTGGGTCCCCGAGTATTCTTTTTTGGATGGCTTGTCATGTTTTAGCGTTGTCCGGTGCAGATACGAGATTCTTATTTCGATATCCCGTGCAAAAGTTCTCTAACCAATATCACGTTTGAGTCCAGCGCCTTTCGCTCTCGCCTCCATTTCGTTAATTTCGATTATATGAAATATAAATTATTTCCTCAGGCAGGCTGCTTACGCCCGCGGAGAGGCCAAAACCATACCCAGCTGCTCAATTGGGTAATCGATTAAAACAATGGTAATATCGATACCCGATAATCTCAATCCAGCAAGCCCACGCGTCAGGCTACACTTGCCTCCTTGGGCGAGTTTATATGTATTGGAGGAGCTAAAGGGCTGGGAGTTGGGTGGTCCGCAACTGTCTCGGACTTGGCGGGGGCGTCCACTCAACGCCCATTCGACGAGCCGGGGGTGGCTAAACTGCATCGCGTAATGTTCGAGAAATTTTCGAACCTGCGAAAGACATGTTTTTTTAATTCTGGAGGTGAGCGCGCTGGCTGCCTAGAGGTGTTCGAGAGTTGGCCCGACTGGGGTTTTATGTGAATTTGTGAGCGTTGGTTGGTGGAGGCGTTCGAACCACAGCAGAACTTCGAAAGGGGCCGCCGGGAACACGACACGAGTTTCGGGGACTCCTTCTCATTCGCAGATTTCCGATCTTTGATTAATTCGTTTTTAGTTTCTTTCTTTGGTGTTCTTCAATATTGTGTCGTGCTCGCAGGTAAATTGTGGATATTTGTCGATTATGGCGAAAACGATGCTCCACTGCGGTAGTATCCATGACAGTCGCATGTTTAGTGGTGTTTTGGATGCTACGGTCCCCATTTTACACTTTTTTCTCTCTCATGAAGCTACAAAATGGTCTATCGCGATCTTTACCTTTGGGGAAGTTCGAAGACGATCGGGCAATCGATTTCGAGATGGGGCCAAGGTTGAGGACAAGACCCTCACAAGGCCTGATAAACTGAAATCATTCCCGCCGGCAGCCTGCAGAATCTTCGCTAGAACAATTTATCCTGCGCCCTTCTAGCCATATGGGTTGCATTCCGCTGAGATTGGGCGATTAATGTTTCACTGCCATGCTTTCTTTCATGTTTGCTAAGAAGACGGATGGAAAAGCCTGAGGCTTGAGTGAGACTTAACGTTAGCAGATCACGGCTAGTTCATAAATTCACGAGCGCAGCTGGAGGGTTTTCTTGGGTGAACTCGAGCCTCGGATGAGGGCGACGACCGCCTAGTCGCTTGGTTGAGCTCACCATCCGCACCCTCACTCACACGCACAGGTACCAGATGCAATGCATTGCGCCAGTGGCACTGCGAAATCTCGCGTGTGAATTTTCTGTTTCTGCTGCAGCTGGCATACCACACTTACAGGCCTTTCTTTCAATAAACGAATCTGGGCTGAACACCTCGGCGTCTCTGTATAAGTAACCGAATCCGATGGGCTTTAGATTAGTTGACAATTAGCTGAAGGGGGTGAGACCTTTGGTATCACGACGGGAACTTGATTCAATCTTCATAGGCCAATATCACCCTGGAGCTAATAAACTCTGTGTACAGTTTCTCGATTGTTCTGATTGTCTTTCCGCCGGGCTTCGAGAAGAGCCATAAGGCATCCGTTCCTCCCGGAAGCTGGGCGAGTAAAACGTGTACATGCGACACCCTCAGCATCTGAAGTCTGAAATCTAGAAATATGCATCCCCAACACAACGGAACTTACCTTTTGGAGGTGCGCAAACGAAGCATGCGACAGCCACGCGGTGAGCGGGGGGAGCGCACCTGCGATATACTTTATTAATTCTCCTTTGCCGACGAAGTCTTGTAAACCTGTCAAATTAAAATAAACATGAACCTCTTTTTGTCAAAGAAGAAAAATCGAAACCGTGAAATCTAGACGTCGATCAAGGAGAATTTCCAGGATCCGAATGTCAGAAGCCTAGTCCGTCCCAACCCCGATTAGGGAAAAATTTCCCAGGCCCCCGAGCGAAAGCAAGCCATTTAGCTCATTGAACGGTCTGCAGGGAGCGGGGAGTAACAGACGCCCCAAGGGAACACCACCTCAAAGAGAACATTTTGAAATCTGACAAGGGAAGGTCGGACTGCTTCACGTAATAGAAGGCTGACCATCCCTCCACCCCTTATGGCACCGGCCGGCGGGCCTACTTTTTTGGAGTCTGAAGCTTGAACATCTCCGGTGACGCGATTTCAGAGACATACATCATGCAAACATGGGGCCGAGGGGCACCACGAAAGAGGGCGCTGTCGCAGGCTGCAGGCTGTTGGGTTCGACCCTTCCCCAGCGGCGGCCGGCTACAATCATGATCAATATTTGGGAGACATGTATGTCTCTCTTCTGATATTAGTTCTTGTTACATAAGAAAAAGGAATTAGTTTCGAAATTTTTTCCTCTATCATTACCTAAAGAATCTAGTACCGGTGGATATCAACAGATATATAGTGCCTCGGTGCATTTATAACACCGATATAGGATGGTATGTTCCAGGTAGCCGCTTTTCTTCCAGAAACCTTTTTTTCTTGTATTTATCTTCTATCGCTTTCCGGAAGTTCCTGCAGAACAAGTTTATATTCCAAGCTGCCAATATAAATCTGGGCTAAAGCTTTTTAGAATTTGTTTGATATCTATCTGTAAGGCGCATTTTTTTTTGTTTCCACCCACCCTTACACCCCCAGGTCCGTTCGCCGCCTTCCCGAATCCCGCGATGATCAAATTAGGAATGTAGGAACTTTACATATTAACAGCTCGCTTCTGCCACAGATTCATATGTACCTGGTATCCCGACTTTTCAATTAATTGGGGATTTCAATTATTTCTTTTAATAAACACACCGTTTCGACAAGGCCGCTTCTTTGGTCTGGGATTGGATTAATATATATATCGGCCTAATCGTTTCCCCGCCGCCCTCTAACATTCTGACCTCCTCGATTTGTTTAATGTGCGACTTTCTTGAACGACTTCCCGTCCCTCCATGCTATAGACGTAAGTCTTTTACTCTCTTTAGATCTTTCTTTCCTTTTCCTTTCCCATAAGTACCATCCTTGTCCGATGTCGAATGAAAGTACCTTGGAACGAACAAGCCCGTATTGACATGATTACGTTAAATAGCTTTTAGGACCACCCCGACCATAGCCTTGCTATTCTGCAGAGTGCGTTCATCATACTTTCTTATCAAAGTACTAGGATAAACCTCTGGGGTTGGAGTTTTCCTTCGCGCGTCTATATCCAAACATCATTTTTTTTGCTCGATTTTCCTTTTTTGCGTTCCTGTCAATTCCGACGAAGCTGTCTCTCGACTTTTTGCCATCGTTTTTCTTTCCTTTCGGAGCGCTATTTTTCAAAATACTACCCCATCCCGTGGGATACGAGAAATAAGAAATACCACCGAAAGAGAAAACAATGGGTCACCTAACACAAAATACCAATAGCTCGGTCTCGGGTAGCCTGAGCAGCCGCAGTTATACTAGCATGAGCAGTAAAGCGAGCACAAAGTCTTTCTCTTGTGCGACTGTCCATGACGAATGCATCTTCCACACGTAGGTATCTAAAATATCTCTTAGATTTGGATTCCTCTAATATTTCTCTACCGCTATAGTTCCGTCCAGAGCCACAATCTCTTCCAGGGAAGCAAAGGAATCCCGATCCAAGTTCACATCCTCCGTCGGGCAGAATACCCACACACACCGTACCTATACTGTTATAGCAATGACCAGGTCGATAATTACATCGAATTCCCAGCCTACCGACCCACCGTAGCCCGACAAACCACCTCGCTCAGCGAGGTGACCTCAGAGACGTCCTCATCAAGGTCTGCGACTATCGTGCCGACAGATTTCAGCCACCACATCGCGGAGATTGTTTACGACTACGACTTTGGCGAGGTCAGCTTTGATGAGGGGAAGCGGGTCGCATTGTTCCATGTGAGGCCGAGTTGGACGACCAAGCCGGTGAATCTGATATTGAACTTCGAGACGCACACTTTGGCTACCACCTTTATGAGGCACTTGTTGGGCGCTACGGTTTATGAGAGTGCAGGAGAGACGAACTGTTTATACTTGTATGTTTTATTGTTAGATGTCTGTTCGAAGAAGACTAGTGGCTAACAAGGGGTGGGATTATAGTGAGCCGAGAAGCTTTCGCCTCGGAAGGGTCGGTGCGAACTATCCTCCTCACGAGGGGTTGAATGATCGAGTGTCGTCGGTACACGTCTACAAGGATGTAAATGAACGACGACGTGCAGCGTTCTTCGGTGAAGGACACTGCTTTTCCGGATGGAGTATGTTATACTCCTGGATTTATTTAAAGGGAAAATGTACTAATGGTCGATTTTAGTTCACGGACACCCTACTACACCCGCTGAGCCTCCATCGATGGATATCATTATGAATATGCAAATCGCTGTTGTCGGCAGGAAAGTGCAAACTTCGAAATACACTGCGAACTGGGATGAGCCCCAGGCTGTTATCTATCTTTCGAAATTCAAATACACCATCGAATCCCAAGTCAACATTTACTTCCAAGATATCACAGATATGGCGACTGGTAAGTTTTAATATCAGAATACTACCGTTGTATAGTTGGTTACTCAAACCTTTCGTTCAGATTTCAGCAGAGTCGGTTCTGGCTTCATCCGCGGTCAACTCCTGTGCGAACGAGACGTTGACTTTGTCTTCCAAACAAACTACGGACTACGGGAAGAAGAAAAGCGAGATGCAACTCTTTACCTCTGCCATCGCTCGTCCGGTGACATCGCTTTCCAACGCCTCATGCGACCCAAGATGTTCGGAAAGCAACCCGGAACTCTCAACATGCTCACAGATGGCGCCCAATATGACACCGAATGCGCCATGGTACTATACATCCGGTTTAGAAACTGGGCGCAGGTAGTTGAGGTCTCGGCATGCGATATCAAAAGGGATAACATTGACCCCTGCACGGTCCGGTTGACAAACCAACCGCCCAAGCCGAGGAGAGTGTACGTCGGCGAGAACGACTCGGACAAGTTTCCTTTCTGGCCATTGGATGACTACCTAAGACAGGAGAATTCGTTCCAACTCTCGAGAATCCGTTTCAGAACCCGGGAAGGTTAGTCGATAGTCCTTACTGTTACAAAAAATTCCTTTTTTACGAATATCAGCTAACAGAATATAAAATAGATACCGACTTTTTCATCAGACAAAAAAGTCTTCTACAGCCTAGAATCTGTAACCTCTGCAAGGTCCGCAGCAAGCGACAGAACGCCGCGAACTTCCCACCAGAGGACATGCAGACGAGCTTGAAGTCTGCTCTCATGTCGAGTTTGGCCGTTGCGTCAATGATCACATTGTTGCCTGAAGACGAAGAAACCAGCCAGCTCATCCATCCTTACAGCCACACCGTCAAGGCATTCCTGCAGAGACAGAAGCGGGCATTGTTGCACGAACACTAAAATATTTTGAATAAATATTGTGTACCTTGCAACATCGCTGGACTAAGGAGGCAATCTGGTTTTACGAGACAAATAAATATAATATTCTTTGTATATATATCCTGTATTATTCCTTGTACTATAATCACTGGCGGGGAGCATAGAGATCGGCGCATTGCTTTTGTTTAGCGCTACAGCATACCAATACGAACATTGGTCTTCTATCCATTTATTATGAGAGAAGAAGAAACGTTATTATTATTATTACTACTACAATAATTTCCCTCATAGTTCGTCCTTGACCGCGTGCTTCTCATCTTGGACTACTAGGGGTTCAGGTTGCTCCTCCTCGATTTCAACCTCCTCAGGGGTATCTTTACCCTCCTGCTCGCTACCGTCTTCCTCCTTTGTGTCCTCCTCATCAGGCTCCTCGGACGACTGAGCCGATTGTAATGGAAGCTTCCCATCTTTCAAGTGTCGAGTACCTCTCGCTTCTTGCATCTTTGCACGTTCCGACTCAACCCCACGTTTCACCATGCTAGTTAGGATCTCGTAAACGATTTGGGCTGCAGCGAGTGCCGTCTGCTCACCCGCTCCGTCGTACGCTGGTGCGACTTCTACAATATCGGCTCCTACGACATTAAGACCCTCAAGCCCTCGTAGAATTCGTATCATCTCACGCGTCGTCCAGCCACCTGGTTCCGGTGTTCCAGTGCCCTGTTGAAAATTGTCTTAGCTCTAGCTCCTGCTTCCCGTAGCGATATCCTTGGTTCATGTACATACCGGTGCGAGACCAGGATCGATAACGTCGATATCGATACTCAAATATACTGGAACATCTCTACCCAAATTATCCAAAATCTTGTTGATGACCCCCTTGGGCCCAATATCGTCAATCTCGTCGGCTTCAATACGGTACCATCCCTGGCTTGTATCGTCGTCGTAGTCATCAAAGTCGCTACCGGAAAGTCGTGTGCGGAGACCAGCATGAACTGATGAGTTTGGATAGATCAGTGGAGGCTCATAGGCAGTTTGGGCGAGCCAGAACATAGAGCCGTGGTTGACTTGGAATTGCTCGGACATCCAGGCGTTGGGATATTTGACGGGGTTCCATGTGTCAAGATCTATGGGACTCCGTTAGTAACATACCAAGAGGGTTTTTGGGATAGTATCAACATACGAGCATCGAAATGTAGTACCGCTACTGGGCCGTAGTGTTGGTTGAGGGCTCTCAATGCAGCTAAAGCAATCGTGTGATCTCCTCCTAAGGTAACAATTTTCGGAACCTTCTTTTCTTCAACTGCTTCCTTTTCTTCTTCTGATGCGGCTGATAGGTATGTATGACTGTCTCTGGACAACAATTCTTCTAGAGCCTCAGTCATTTGCTCCATTGCCATTAAATTATCCATTGGCACTACAGGGATATCGCCGCAGTCTATTATCTTTGCCCAGCTGTTATACTATTCAAGAATTGTCAGTTATTTCCATATATCCATGTGTGAGCGTAAGGCGTAATAATCGTCCAAACATACCGGATTGAACCCAGCACGGGGATTGAAACCTCGAAAACTAGTCTGCCTCGCCGAAGCCGCTCTGATAGCTCTCGGGCCGAATCGAGCACCGGGTCTATATGAAACCGCGGTATCGAACGGTGCACCAATAATCGCAATATCATAAGCCTCCTGTGGATTCACAAGGCATTTTGTATACGGGAGGTGCGCAAACGTCGAAATGCCGGAGAACGCCCAGTCGTTAGACCATTTCCTCTGCAGCTCTTCTAGCCGGTAGGTCTCCATTGGTACGCCGGCCGCGTCGCCTTCATGATGCTCATCGTGTGTTGCGTGGCCTCTCGTCAAGGCCGCCGCCTGTAAAAGTGTGATAAAAGCGGTGAGAATCATTGCCGGAGTGGTGTACCTGTGCATGCATATGCGAGAGCGAAGGATTGGCTTCAGAAAAGCTTATCGGCTGAGTTAAGTTTTGCGGGTCCGCATATTGCTTTAAATACTGTGGGGGTGCCTGGGAACGGCTGTAATCCTTCACCCCTCATTGCGAGAAATTAACGTAACAGTGTCTTGATTTCAAAAGCCAAATGGTCTAGATTGAAGCCGTCGAGAAATCCGCCGTCTGGTGCTGGAAATATATATTAGCGCATGACTATGGAAACATATTAGATCAGGGGCAAATATTCCGCACCTCAACTCTCATCAATTGATACCTGAATACCCCTCTGAATTAAAATGATCAATGACGGTATGATAGAAGCAACTACATATGCCAGTTGGTAGCCGAAATACCTCGACGGCTCGCTTCAAATGTTGGACCCATGAAGGGCAGCAAACATGTGGGTCGTGTGGGTAGCTTTTGTTCGGTGTTTCCCGATATCTCGAAGCAACACAGGTGCCCCCACAAATACCACACGGCAGCTTCCCGCGGTCTCGGTGGCGGTTGGTGGATGGATAGTCCCCTCATCGCATGGAAAACCTATGCGCATTGTTTTACTTGCAGCTTTTATACATGATAGGTCCGCGGTTTACAGGGTACCCCAAGAAAACATCTTACCAAAGAAAATAGTACCTTGAATATATATATCTCAGGAACTTCAACGGTCGTTATTTTAATACATTTAACCTTCTCGCGCAACTATGCAGATCAGCAGCGAAAATCATGACCTATTATATATTTATTCCCTCAAAGTATCTAAATTTAGGCCAACATGATATTATCCCCCCTCAGGACAGAGGCCTACGTCGGAATGCATCGCCGTTCTATTCCTCTATTGTAGAGAAAAACGACAAATTTCAACTGCCAACATCGTTCCCCAACTACCCAATCGCTTATCGACAAACTCCAAATGAGCTGGCAGTTAAGGATTCCTTACGACTAGACCCCTTCCAGTCCGGGCCGCAGGTTTCACTTCTTAAAATCAAACCTGCAAGGATTCATGACACGGGGACCGGTACGAATTCCGGTTACCAATCCGTCAGCCTTGAGATCCGGCGGGTAGATCACGCCAGTCCTTTTTCCTTTCTGATAATTTAAGGTATATTGCGAAGAAATTACCATCAAGCAGCGCCTTCTAATCGTCGTAGCCGTGTTAACGATGATATATTTAGAGACTCGTTTAGAAACCATGTCATTCCGATATCGCTCCCTCGTCGCTCGCAGTAGGAAACCAAATATTCACGTTGGTGCTACCTTGGGAGGTCTTATCGGAGGGTTCACGGCTCTCGCCATTTTTATAATTCTTTTTTGCCTATACAGAGGGAGGCAGCGGAGGAGGAGGAGGAAGGAATATCTAAAGGGAAAACGGAAAGCCGTGTCCCAACCCGTTGACCAAAGCGAGCCGGTTAGCCAGCCGCACCTTTCGCATTCCCCGGAGATCTGCGATAATGAGATCGATATATCAGCTGCTAAAGACATCGAGATTGCTAGAGCAATTTCGCCGGTTGAGGCTGGTCCCTTGGTGAATTCTTAAATGTTAGATCCTCAGAGAAGATATTTTACTCGCCTACGCGCATACTATCAAATATTAGGGGAGGGATATGGTACGTTTTTTAAGATTTTATCTCTGAATATGAAAGACATTAATATTCTATTTGACCATCCTCGCAATTTAGTCTTACGAGACAAGATAGTTAAGTGGCTTCCTATAAAAAATCAACGCAATGCTGATTTTCGCAAAACCGAAGACTCTTGCAAACATCATTATTACGACCGTGTTTTTTCATAATAACACCTGCAGCGTTTCAAAGTCCAAGTAGAGTAATATCCAACAGACCAAAATGGAAAGCCTTCTATTTTTCCCCCACTGATCTCTAAAGCACTCCTCACTGGTGGATCCCTATGCACCTATCGATAAGGAATTTCCGTAAGTGCCTCGCAGTACCCCAGAGAAAACCATCTCTCCGGAATGCAATGCACCACCCCGAATGGTAGGACTCGCGGAGCTGATGTGCGTTGAGGCAAGCACTTTCAGCCTTCTTCTTGAGGTTGGGAGTACTGTCAGAAGTAAGCTAGTTGTAGACCGACGTGTGTTGAAATTAGAATGCAAACGCTATCGTATATTTTCTACAGAAGAACGTTTACTTTAGAATAACTGTCAAATAAATTACCATTTTGATAGTCCAACCCCTCAATTCTATAATCATGTACTCTATCGGCGATTCACAGAACCGAAGGCTCGTTGATCTATTTAAGCTTAGTTTGAATGATATTTGTATATTCGCGGAATATTTCTGGAGTGAAACATGTTAAACAGTATCTGATTCGCGCAGAGGCTCTAGGTTCGAGACAAAGCATTGGAGTAAGATCGATTCACCTCTCAGAATAAGTCAAAAATCTGCAAACTCGATTTTCAGGGAATTAGAATGGACTCTAAACTTCATTGGCTCTCACAATAAATCTAGGTCCAAAACCGGGGCGGAATAACGCCTCCGCGGCAGCGCCTCGCCGCGACCATAAATTTGTGTTGTTGTTTCCTTTGGCTTGTAAACGTCTATGGGTAACCGATTTATCCGCTATCGATACAACAATGTACAGTTCGCGAAGCAAGATTATGTAGGGAGATCTATCATCTGCGCCCTTGCTTTCGTCGGAATAGGTATACGTACCATCTCCCCATTAACATAGGAAAGAACCGGGTCCTGCCGTTGAGGCTCAAAGGATGCCATGTTATTGGCCACCATCTCAACTGATGTGTCTATACAAAACTCGGGATGCATATCGAAGTCGATAGCTGCACAACTGTGTAGCCTTGCGTCGAAACAATAAGTGCTGACTGAAAACAGCAGAAAGAGTACCTTTAGGTACAACTTACGTCCTAATACAAAAATATTGTTGAAACTGCAGCCTAATGCTCAGATGACCAGTGTAACCTGAAGTTTCATGCAGATAGAGCGGGCCAGAAATCATTTCAAGTTACCGATGGATTCAGATTATCTCGATATGAAGGCTTCTATCTTTCAAACACAGTGCGGGCTTCGCGTTTCGCGTTTCAAGCTACACATGCAGATTCCACACCCGGAGTAATGGATGGTGGCGATTATGCAGCCCATGGAAATATCAGTTGATATCGATAACTCTATTCATTCGAGGTTTCCAGGTGCTCAGTTTGTTATATAAAGACCCGCGGTTCTGCTTAATTCGTCCGCCCCATCTCTCACCAAGTTATCTATATTCTACAATATCTGCGATACTGAAGCGAACGAAAACTTGACTTTGAAACTTTAGGCCTTTTCTTTAGCTTTCAGAGTATCTTTTTGAAACTTCTCCGCACTGTATTCGCATCGGAGTCGCGCAGCCCGCATTCCATTGGAGAACTTCGCCTCAAACTCTGCATAATCTTGTCCGCTGTTGCGACTTATTCACGATGGCTACAGCATACATCCCGACCTCGCAGATGCCACATATGATTCCCCAACCAACCGCCTACGAAATTGATCCAGTGACACAGCAGGCCTATCCTACTGGATATGCCCCTAACACAGGACAACAGCAAATTTTTATCACGACACCACAGCCTGTTCAAGTCCTTCCTCATCCGGGAAGTACTGTTTTCCCACAGTACCGGATGGGTTATGGGCACAATCCCAACATGTTATTGGTAAGAAACATATTATCAATAACCTGAAACCTTGTAGAGGATAGAAGCGCTAAACTTTGCCGAAATTCTAGCAACAATCACCAAATGTCATGCATATGCCTTATGCGGGAGATATACATGCCCATGCTCCCCCAGCCTATACGGAGATGGATGCCTCCAGGTTCCAGCAACAAAGGCCACGAAGGTCTTCCATCTCCATGAACTTTGGTCCACAATATGGTTACCCTGCAAGCACTGTTCCCCAAGCTCATCAGTCGATGGACTTCGCATATGTGGACTCCTGTCTTCTCTGTCGGGCAAGCCATCCCGGTCCTCACCCACATGGGAATATGAATTTATATGAGATGCCGCCGATGCCTGGCCATCGATATGCATCGATGGAGGACGGTTTTCCGGCCTCGGGCAAAATGAGATCTTCTGGATATGGGCCCTTCGACCCACCACAAATGTGGGACCCCATGGACTGGGCTACAAATACACGAGGCCGCGGTAGAGACATGAGAGAACAATGGAGCTACGGATCGAAGCCTCGCTCGAACTCTCGTCCGCCATCTCGAGGCCCCTTAAGCCGGCTTGGTGGAGGCGGAAGACTACCTCTCCCTTTTGAGAACAACATCAGAGTTTCCGAGTTGTCAGACGACGATTCGGACGACGATAATATGCCCCGCGGTAGACCTAACACCTTTCCCAGTAACGTACGCCGGCCGAGCACTAATCGTGGCAGGTCCTCCTCTCGCGGTCCACGGTCAGTCAACCAAACTTCCACTTTTATTTAAACGACTTCAAGAACAGGTCTACTTTCTCTTAGTCTTTTTCTATTCACATATTGTATCGGGATACGTCTTGCGAGATAATGATATCCAAATCCAGACGACAGATCATATTATGGAGTGTAGTCCAACTCTCTAGTTAATATTCCCTCGGTTTTTATTTTACGAAATGTACTGCATAACTAGCTGGCTTGTTTCAATTCAATGTACTGATGGGCGCACATGTACCATTCAATAAACTTACCTGTACGTATATCTAACTCAGATTCTCCTTTTGTTTTCCAAATGGCTTTTTCTTACTGGCGAAAACAATGAATTTGCTTATTATCCATCTCCTTATCTAACATACCCCGTGAATGTTACAAGACTAGGGTTCACGCAGTTTTGGACAGATGAGTAAATCTGACTTCTAGATTGTCAGTTTCAATATCATGGCTCTGAACCCCTGGATTTCGGACCCGGATGCCACGCCGGGTATCAATGAGCGATCATTATCTTCGAATGAAGTAAGTGCGACCCGCTGAAACCGCATCTCTCTTGAACATCCCCATATTATTCTCCCAAACGCGGGCGTGTGTTGTGTTGCCTCCAAAGTGCATTTGCCCACACAGATTACCCAATCGGCTTCGCATGGACATTCCTATCTTGGAATACCTGCATGAGTACATAAGGCTCCAAGGTCGGGCAGTTCCTCGCCAACGTCAGGGCTCCGCTCGGCTGGACATTCCGCATCGGAACTAGTCTCTCGATACCAGGTCCCTTGACTGCATATTGCTGCATAAGTTGGTGAAGTTGACGACAGATGGATGATATCAGAACCCGTCGCGTGGGTCGAACTAACATTCTACGTGTCGAAACGAGGGGCGTCACAAGATTCCGAGGGCTTCTAAAAGTTAGATATCGGAAGAGCTCTAAGAGTGGATCTCCGGGCGTGGGACTATAGTTTCCTCATGATATCTAAGACGTTGTAATGCACGGGAACGTAGAAGCTATTACGTGAATAATTCCGAGATACCACCTCGGATTTGCGCGGTTCGTTTGCAAGAATATGTTTTTTTTCACTGGTAGTGCAATCAAGCCATTTGAGCCGACGATCTTGCCGCCATTATGTATGTTCCAGACCTCGTTTCCAAATGCATCTGCGAATAAACAGATTCAACCGGCTTTGGCCGTTCTGGATTCGGAAAAGTTAAATATCTCTCCGCGACTTCACTTGAACCCGAAAAGTATATAAACTTTACCGCTCCTTCTGGAATTTCTTAGAGTCCCACAAATAAATTTAAATCGATGCTGTGCTCTTAAGAATTCCAATCCTCCGAGGCTATAGCTATCAAAGTGAATTGATTGGTTTTATTGTCGGATCTAATCACCATCAGGAGATTGCATCATGCCTCCTCACACGACTACTATCCATTCCGCCGCCCAGGCGAACGATCGCCTGAAGTCGCTTCAGGGCCAGATCAACCCGGGCTCGCAAATACCTCCACATCCCTTGGATCCCTTGTCCGCAGTGGAAATCAGCATCGCCTCGACCCTCATCAAGGCAAATCATGTCGGTAAACGATTTCAATTTCGTTATGTCACTCTCATAGAACCGCCAAAGTCAACTATGACAGCGTATCTAGACGAGGAGCTTGCTGGCCGGACCCCTGCCCAACAACCAGACCGCATAGCCGAGTAAGCGACTCAATTCCAACACTTATATTGAGAGATTGTTACACTCGGGATTGTATTTTTTTAACAAACGATTTTATGCTTATAGGGCTTCATATTCAATATTTGATAATGAGACTGGCTGGTCATACAAAATTTATGAGTCAATTGTGAATTTGACAACTGAACAGGTTGTCAAAGAAGTCCAGCTACCAGAGGGTGTTTCTGAAGCCTTGTCCTTCAAGACTATGGCAGACGCTCAAGAAATTCTCGTAGAATCGAAGGAATTCAAAGATGCCATCGCAAAACTAGGGCTCCCAGAAAATATTGTGATTGAAATAGATCCGTAAGATCCCCGCTCGGTCGTATGTCTGCTATCTAACCTACGACCAAAGCTAATAAGATCGCTTTGCCGAAGGTGGATGTACGGAGTTGATCTGCCCAAGTTCGGGCCGAATCGGTTATCCTTCCTGTGCTATGCCAGACACCCGTCGAATAACCATCCCGATGGAAACATATATTCTATACCGTTGCCGATCATTCCTATCATGGATCTTCAGACAATGAAAGTGGTATCGATTGATCCAGCGGCATCGGGCGGCACCGAAGATGGCTTTGCTTATAACACTCATCCCAAAAAGGCCATTGATCACTGCATTGCGAACGAGTATGTTCCAGAACTCCAGCCTAATGGTCTGAGAAAAGATTTGAAACCTCTACAGGTGACCCAACCTGAAGGTGCTAGCTTTACGGTAACAGGAAGGCTCGTAGAATGGCAAAAGTGGCGGTTCAGGGTTGGATGGAACTATCGAGAAGGCATGGTTATCCACGACGTGACTTATGATGGGAGGAGGGTGTTTCATCGTCTGAGTCTCTCCGATATGACGGTGCCGTATGGCGATCCCCGAACACGTATAGACCCCTCTCGCCCTTTCGATTCCTGTCGATGATTTTGCAATCTTTTTGTCTGGGACATCCTGTTGACTTTTTTCTTTTTACTCTTCCAAATACAGCATACCACAGGAAACAAGCGTTCGACCTGGGTAAGTGTATACGACCCGCGAATCAGATTCATTTACGTTTCTTTCAAGAATTGCGAGTCGCTAATACGCATTAATCATGCAACAGGCGACATCGGGGCGGGATTATCCGCCAACAACCTCGCATTAGGTTGTGATTGCTTGGGCTTGATTCATTACTTCCCAGGAGCTCTCGCAAGTCATACCGGGGATGGAGAAGTCAAGGGGAACGCTGTTTGCTTGCACGAACAGGACATGGGGATTGGCTGGAAGCACACCAACTATCGAACCCAGAGGGCAGTCCTGACTAGAAACCGGATGCTCGTTATACAACAAATTTTGACTGTAGCAAATTACGAATATATCTTTGCTTGGCAGTTCGATCAGGCTGGAGCCATCCATTTCGAAACGCGGGCCACTGGTATCCTCTCGACTTGCTTGATCGACCCAGGGAAGGTGTCAGAATGGGGTAACGTTGTGTCACCCGGTGTTTTGGCACAGTATCACCAGCATATCTTCTGTCTAAGAATCGACCCCGCCATCGATGGTTGGAAGAACAGCGTCGTCCAGGAAGAGGCTGTGTCGCTGCCGATTTCCCAAGATCGCAATCCTTTTGGGAATGCGTTTGTCACTGAGAAGAAGGCCATCAAGACTAGTTCATATTCGGATGCGGCACCTGAGAAGAACAGGGTGTTTAAGATTATCAACCCATCCAAGTTAAATTCTTATAGCAAAAACCCGGTCGCATATAAATTAGGTAACTTGCCATTGGACAGAATTTTCTTTCTCCTTTGCGATTGTTTTTATGAAACAAAACGGTTGTCATCTAACGAAATTTGCTCGCTTGCTAGTTCCTCATACGGGTCAGCTCCTCTTAGCAGATCCAGGCAGCGTTGCGGCGGCGAGAGCTCGATTCGCGCAACACCACATTTGGGTCACGCGACACCGGGATGAGGACCTTTGGTGTGGTGGAAAGTTCACGAACCAGTCTTTCAGAGAGGATGGAGGAGTTCAGGATATGGTTGAAAGAAATGAAAATGTCGAAAATGAAGATATCTTGGTCTGGCATACCTTCGGCATGACGTTAGTCTCACCTGCTCATCATTTTTCTTCCCTTGTTCCCCTTCCCCTCTCCCTTGCTTGCTCCACCCAATTCCGGATACAACAACCATATACTGACGGATGAGACTCTGTTATCTAGGCATATACCACGGGTGGAGGATTTCCCAGTCATGCCAGTGGAGGTCCATCAGGTCAGTCTGAAACCTGCAGACTTTTTTGAACGCAATCCGGCAATTGATGTCCCAGCGTCAACTCAGCTGGTCAACAAATCAGTTTTATACGATGAGAAAAAAGCCGCATCATGCTGTTCGTAAAAAGGAGCACAGATATATGTATATAAGTCAATGTAGTATTGCAGCTAGGATATAATTTAGGAAATGTGGCTTTCCAGTGCAGCTGACACAAACTTCCCTTTAAAAAACAAAAACAAAAATCCATAAGCTGGTTCCGAATCGCATCGCCGCATCGCTGCTCGTCGAAAAAACGTGGCAGCTCGTCTGGTGGCTAACGTGGTTAGCGTGGCTCGCCAAACCCAATCTGGCAATGTTTCGCTTCGGCTTTCCGGATTGTGGTAGGGGTGTGGCTTGTCGACTCAGAGTGCGTTGGAGGCCTGTACCCAATACAATTTCAGAATCTCCCAGGTTTCATCGTCTCAATGATGAACGCCGTTCTTGCGCGGATGAGATGACTGCAGAGCGTAGACGCAAGGGTCATGGACTTTTTTCCCGGATTCAATCTAGATTTTAACCGCAGGCTTGATTGCGAATGGAAGCTACTGACAATATTCTCTGGTAGCGCTCGTTTCGTTTCAGCATCGGTATGAATTTGGCAGTTGCAAGTAGAGTAAGGCTTCTCCATCCAAAATTGCTTGCTCGATCTTAAATTGTACGAAGAATGCTAGCATCAAAATTTGGGAATTTGAAGTATCAAGAGAATTCGAAACGTCAAGTCGAAAATCTGTAACCGGAAAGCGAAACCACGTTTTTCGGAAGGATATTTCCGAGGAAATCAGACGAATAATAGGCGCGATATTCATCTTAAGAGGCTTCCAAACGGTTGATAACGACTGGCTAAAGATCAACGGTTAAGGGCTCCACGCGCTGTGCATGTCTGATTATCCTGCTGCAGTCGCCGAACTCGAATTAATTGGTCGGTTGCGGTACCTGCAGCGCCAGGCAATCAGGCAGTCAGGAAAGTACCCTATCTCAAAATGTCTTTCGATGAGGATTTTAACCGTTTCGATGCGACGATATGCAGCGCCGTCGATTGGAAAAGGCTATCGACGCAAAGGTGAAGCATTGTGAACAACCGAAAAAGTTTTCCGCGTTGAGGGCTGGACCAGGTTGAATTAGGCAGTCGCACAGGCACCAACGCAACTGACATAATGCGAACCAGACCCATGTCAAGGACCTGGCAGCCCACCTCCTAGTCTTTGCGCTGGGGGAACTCAATACCGCAAGAAGCCTTCATCATGCAGCTTCGGCTAGGGAAGCTTCCAAGAAGTTTCTTCTCTTCCCGCACTCCACGGAGGATGTAGGAGAAGGCTTCCCATGAATCGGTGGCTGCAAGCCCTTCGCGATATCTGCTGACCACTCTACTTCCACGTTGCCGTTAGCTGCTCGGATAGCAATGCATCTACACGGTAAGTTTGGGTCGCTAAATCCCTGCCCTCGTCGACCATTCAACATCCTCTGGTCAGAGAGAGGTGGATCAAGATATTCTAGAGTGTCTCTCGCTAGGAAGATATTCACACATGCTGCCTAACGAAAAGGGTGACCCGCTATGGGAAAGGATTCATCCAAGTTGGAAGTTTTCGCAATTATTTTTCTAGAAAGAAACGTGGGAAAAAGAAGAAATTTCTGCTGAAGTTATTAGATCGACACAGGAAGCAGCTTATGTCACGGTCCCAGCCAATATTTGGCATTGTCATCTCATCCAGACATGCGGGACTTTGGCACTTTCCTGTCCTGGACCTTGATATTCCAGAAAGATTCAATGTGACACGAAAAACCACATGCTGTGTTGGTCGCATGCTCGCGAGTTGCCGCAGTAGCTTTTTAAGGAGCCCTGGAAAGGAATATGTTGTTCTGACAAGGGCGTCCGGCACTGAACGAACTTTTCGGGCTTTTCCATGCATAGACCATTCCCCTCGATCGTTTGTTCGCTGAATAAAGATAACGCAGCAAATTTTTTTTATTTTTTTGCCTCGACACCACCTTCGTCATCCCGCCCTCTGCACCCACCACACCCTTTCAAAAATTTTGGTGAACGAATTTTCTAGATAACGGTCCAAAATGTCGAAGGCTTACTGGGGCTTGAACGATGGGGTCAGGCCCACTGCAGAAGAGGCAAGTACATGCTGTGGGGGGTACGTTACCAACCCCAGGATCCTCAGGTACCAGGTTTCCGAGCAGGTACTGGCTGCATGGAATATTCCATGGCTAACAGGGGATAATAATTTGAAAGGCTAAGAAGATTGTTTCAGGACCTCTGAAATACTCTTAAAAGTCGTTTGCTGCAAGGCCATGCGCCATAGAGACAAGCATACCTATCTAGCACTGCTTGATCGACTTCCGATGCCGCATGATTTCGCACGAGCTCTGATAGGAAATCCACAAGAAATGAAGCCAGAGAGCTGGAGAGCGTTTAAATCGGAGGCAGATGTTTCAGCGCTGAGAGGCTTGATATATGTGGGACCCAAACGCACAGTGTAATGTCCACATAGACGAATATGAATCAATTCATTAGTGACTTTTCAGCTCGATCGAGTATCTCGAATTTTCTCCAAGTGACTGACTCTCTCGACCTTGCAGAAGCTGTGTTGCAGTCAATGCAGCTGTATGCAGCGCACACACCATCAAAGGAGTTTACGACATTAGAACCGAAGTGTGTGGGATGCGGTAATGGGCAGCATCCGTTCTGAGTGACCTGCTTCCCAGGCTAAGAGCAAAAGAAAATATACACGAAGAGAAGAAAAAACGTACAAGCTGCAGAAGGACGAAAAAAATGAGGGAAGCCAGGACACGAAAAAGAAAGGAAAGATGTGGAAAGCCTTTTTTTTCTCATGGATCGAAAGAAAAAATAATAATGGATGCCACTATTGGCCCCAACTGAACCTGTCCTAGTCAGCTAGCCTTTTACTTAACGAAAGCCACGCCCATGCATGTCCTTTCCAGCTCCTCTTCCCTAATTCACAAAGCCTTTTCTTAGAATATTCTTTTTGATGGTGATAATAATAAAAAAAAACAATAAAGAGATATATTCCCACAATCTCCAACGACTTGATATATCCGTCTATCTGCGTCCCATTAAGCGCCAATTAAAATTTACTGTTTGGCAAGGCCGCCTAGCTCATATTACTACCACCACGCATAACCACTTCAGCGCTCGCACTCGGGTTAGTTAGCTTGCGTGTTTGCACTCAACCAGAGGAAAACGGTTCGATCAACCTGTCAAGCAGCAACACCATCTGAGACACCGCCAACAATTGTGTCTCTCCCTTGCCCTCAATTTGCAGCAAGGCGCTGCACACAAGACCATTTCGATCTCTAACGACCTCAGAATCGGGGTACCCACGCTAAAATTCCCATTCTCCATTTTTGGGTATACTGGGCTCTCTGGAACGGGTCGAAGACAAAAGAAAAGAAAAAGAAGAAAAGAAGAATCGCCCAAAAAAATAAAAAAGTTCTCAGACATTTTAGGGCTGCCTGGGAGGCCTTTTCTTTTGCGGCAGCTGATTCGACAACTCCCTCAGACTGGAGATATCCTTGTTCGGGCTTCCTCCCCAAGCTAATAGAACAAGCATATCGTCGATAATATTGATTCCCTGTTTCGAGAACTACAAAGAGGACCTTGCTGGACGTACGCTAAAAAGGCCCCCTAGCCCAACGTTACGTCGGTTACACTCAAAACCATAGCAAACCCGGGCGAATAAGAAAATAACGGACCCTCCCCTCATTTCGATCTCCACTAGAGAGACGTCTGCAACGATAAGAACATCATAGTCCGCTCATATATCCCCAGTCGACCTTTCTTGTGCGGAAATTGAGCACGCTCTCTTCTCTTTTTACGATCCGATTACCTGGTAGAATTCCTTCGAATTGGTAGCCGAACCTTCCGTTTTGTCTTGAGATCCTCGATCAATCCTGGTTGGAATACTATCGCAGTATTCCTTGGCTCGCCGTCTATATCTACGAGCCGTTGGTAGTGCACTATAATATTTAGTCCGCCTTCGCACATCTTAGGGTGTCTATCGGAACTTTCCAACCGCTTTTCTCCAACCGGTTTCCTTTCGAGGGGTCACGAAAGTTCGCCGTCGAACCACACATTTCGCTTTTCATACCACATCCAACAAAATTTGCGCAATTCTCACACTTATATCTTCACGCTGGCGTCCATTCTTGAAATCGCTCCAAACACAATAACTCGTGACTACAAAGCCGCCCGACGGAAATATTCCGAAAGCTACCCAGATCTGCTGATATCGAGTACTCCACATTCTCATCCGTCGATATAAGATTTTCCTCTCCACCCTTCCACGGAGATATTTCAAATCGAAGCACGTTCCATCTACTCACTCTATCTTTCGTTTTCCCTGGACTTTTTTCCTCCCGCTGCAAAACTCCTCTCACCATTTTTTACCTCTAACAGTTACCTAATTCGACCTATTTCACCCAAATCTGCTCCTTTTTTATTCAGTAAACACGGTTTTTGGATCAGTGAGAGGAAAAGTTTTTCCTGTGAATCACCGTTGAGGATTCGGAAGGGTAGTGGCTGCAAAAATGTCTACATCATCATCATCAAATACAGTAATAAGGTTACGGGCCTGCGATAGATGCGCTGCGATAGTGAGTTTAAACCCTTTTATAATGTCTTAATCAACGGGCAAATAGCTAACTCTTATTTAGAAACAGGTATGCAATCGCAAGGATGGGCAGAAAGACTGCACAAGATGTGCGAGTAAGTATAAAATAATTTCAGAATTCAATAAGACCATATGCTAACAATGTGTTTTCTCAGGATTGGGAATTGTGTGCCAGATTACAAGGACGCAAAAGCCTATGGGACGACCTAGAAAATGGCCCAGGAAAGAGAAGGTGTTGAAGTCTGAAGCTGGATCTCCTCCATCTCTGACGAACTCGCCGGTTTCTCCGGACTCCTCGGATAACTCGTCGTGTTCCGACAGCGAAGCCGAGAGATCCTTCCGTAGATATGAGAGGGGACAGGCTCCAACATCAGGCATGATTGTTAGCCCTTCGTCTCTCAAGGATAAGAGAGTCCGTAGCGGCTGCGGTTCTTGCAAGTCTAGGAGAAAGAAGTGCGACGAGATGCTTCCAAAGTGCGGTGACTGCTCAAGACTTGGACTTGACTGCCAGCGCGGATTCTTGGACGAGAGCCCTCTCTCGACCGCCTCGTCGTTAATGGTGCCGTACATGCCTGCGACAGGAATGATGCCCGAGACCTACCCGCAAGAGATTGGAGATTTCCCAGAACTCTCCATTTTCGCGCCGTCGATGTTCCCCATCGGCACCGGAACCGAAGAGAGCACTCTGCTCCAACATTACGCTTGTGTTGTTTCGAGATCGCTCTCTGTTGTTCCCGACGAGATTAACCCGTTCTTGAGTCTGTTTATGCCGATGGCCATGGAGCATAATGCTATGCGCTACGCTCTTCTCGGCCTCTCCGCCAGTCACCTGCGAAGACACCATCCCGAATTCGAAACCGTCATGACAAAGTATCTGGCCTTGGCAATGGAGCAGACTAGGGTCCTCATCTTTGAGGCCGAGACTTCCGACGAAGCTGCCGTAGAAGGTCTAGCGACCATCCTGGTACTTTGTCTGCATGAGGTATGTGTCATCGCCTAAAATGTATAATGCTTGGGTAACATCAGAACGCTAACTCGATTTTGACGATAGATCTGTGAGGGCAAGAGCCGAAAATGGGCACTACACATGAGAGCAGCTTGCTCGTTAATCAACTCCAGGAGACGAGGACGGCCATTCCCACCGGCAGTTAGGTTCCTTCTCGAGTCCGTGGCTTATTTCGATTCCATGGCTACGCTGTCGTTCTCGAAACCGGCTATGCTCGAGCAGGCCGTCTACCCCGAGGGATTCGAGCACGTACCAGAGGAGCCTACTATGCCAATGATCTGTGCTCCTCGAAGCCCAGTTCCTCACGCTTTGTTCGGTACCGCCTCCGAGTTGTTCGCCATTATCAACGAGATCGCAGTTCTCGCTCAACAGCGCACTCAGCCGAACATTTCTGAGTTCGCAAAGGAAACATTTTACGCTAAAGCTATGGCTATCGATGCCAAACTGATGGACTGGAGACCAAAGCCATGTGTCAACACTGTCACCGACCCATACCTCTGCGAGAAAATGTCCGCTGCATCCGAGGCTCTCCGATGGGCAGCAATCGTTCGACTTCACCAGCTCATTTACGGATACGACAAGACCCACGCCAAAGTCCAAATGGGTGTCAGGAATATCATCCACAATGTTTCAAAGATTCCAGTCGGCGACCTCTCAGAGAGCATCCTCGTGTTCCCAATGTTGATGGCTGGCATTGGCGCCGTGGCACCAGAAGACAAGTACGCCGTCCGAAACCGTATGCACCTGATGGGCGCCAACATTGGATTCGGTAATGTCTTCGAGGCACACGAGCTAGTGGAGAAGGTGTGGAAGATGGAGGAGGACGCAGAAATGCGTGCGGGTCCGGGTGTCATCAAGACTGTTCCTTGGGAGGTCATGATGAAGGAGAACGGACAGACGTTGATCATGAGCTGAGCTCGCATATAATGACCTTGCCTACGACGCTCCACGTCCCACATGAGCTAGCTCTCATATCAATTTGCATATCTGGAACCAAAATCAAAATAGAAAAAAGCTTTCATATAGCGGTGGCATTACAGTATACTGGGTATATTTTTCTTTTTTTTCTGTTTTTTTGCTTTTACTGTTTAGCATCATCACCATCGATCGTTTTCACTTCGTTGTATCTCAAAACCCACTTTTTTACCCTCTATAATCCTTTGTTAATATTTCTCTTTGCATATACCGGTGTTCAAATATTTTCTTTTGTCATTTCATTTGTTTTCCCCACCCCTCGTTTGTACCAAATCTTCCGGTTGGCTTTTCTACAAAGAGGGTAGTTTCATAATTTGTACAGTGTATAATTGGCGTTTCATTTTCACATTTTCGGTATCTCTCGCTTTTTTTTATTACTCATTTTACCAAAACAGGTTTATTATCGGGGTGGAAAACCTTCATTTTAGACTCTGGGAACCTATACATATTCTACCAGATCACCAGGCGTGCGAACCGCACGGACTCTGGATGACAATCTCTGTATATATACAAATTTACCACAACGCTCACGCAGCATCGACATGCCCGTACGGCTGTCTCTTATTACTTAATATATTAACTTTCCTACGAGTTACCCACTTTTTCACGCTCTATCGAGTATATCGCAGCCGGAGGATCGCTCGCGAGAGCATGAACATGTGGACTGGGGACTTTTGTGAACACGTCCTAAAAGTAAACGCCGATGTTTCATTCATTACTCGAAAAGCGCTTATGCAACCATGAGAGACAATCGACCCACCCTCCCCTTTTTGTTGGATCTCGACAGCTGTACAAAAGAACGGCGGCGTCTAGTCTAGAGGGGGGTAGGGGGTAGGGGCGTGTGATTGTTTTCAAACATGATCAGAGCGACCCACAGTTTGTATTGCATGCATATGCATATGCATATACCATTAAGCAGCAGCAGCGGGAATTTCCAAAAAGCCAGTTTTATAGTTTAATGTAACTCCAAATCTGCGACGACGGCTCGATGATCGCTCACAAACACTCCGACATCCTTAAATTTGTTGGGCATGACAGCGTAGCCGTTCACCGTCCACTCCTTTGTGTCCGTATCTTCGGCTGCCGTGCCACCAGAAATACCAGCACTAGCTCCAGATACCGCCGCCGCCGCTGGTGATATCGAATCGTTGACAAATATGAAATCGATCCTTTTCTCTCGCTCGCCTTCGTATCCGAATCCGGTGTACGTGTTCTCCTCGCCGTATACTCTGCTCGCATTGACGAAATCCCTGACGTCCACGACTCCACTATCCTTTTTCGCGAGCCGCTTGTACGCTTCCTGAGTCACTTCGGAATTGAAATCGCCTGCGAGGACGATTGGTAGGTTCTCGGTGCGTTTGTACTCGGATACGATGTCTATAATCATCTCTGCGGCGTGGAAGCGGGCGGTGGCACCCTGGTCGTCGAGATGGGTTGACATGAAGACTATCTTTTTGCGAGAGTGGGTGTGTTCGAAGATGCCGTGGGTGATTACGCGGATACATGCGGCGTCCCAGCCTTTACTCGGCTTGGTTGGGGTGGGTGAGAGCCATGTGGTCTTGTTGGAGAGGAGAGTGAAGCAGCCTGGTTGGTAGATTACCGGAGATGCTTCGCCGGCGAGCTTGCCGTCGTCGCGGTGGAGGCCAATGGAGGCCCATTGTAGATGTGAAGGAAGGGTGGAGTTGAGGGAATTGAGGATATCTACGAGTTGGTTATGGAGGACTTCTTGGAGGCAGATTATGGTGGGGATATGCGGAGATGCGGAGGTTAGGTGGTGCAGCTGGGATATCAGAAGGGGTAGACGGGCAGGCCAGCGCTCTTCCCCACGGAAGGGGGAGCCGGTGGCATAGCGGATATTGTGGGAGATAATACGGAGGGGAAGGGGGGTGGATGAGAGCTGCATCGTGTCCATCTAATTCCTGGGGTAGAGTATTTACCGGAGGTGGCTGTTTAGATAGCGGTAGTTAGAGACTATTTTTGCTTGTAGGCGTTAAACAATCTGGAGATTTTAGGGAATTGAGGCACAAATAGCAAAATTATGGTTAAAAATTAAGGCAGATGTATCTATGCACGGTAGCGAACATGTCTGATAGGTAGACTACAGTTGGCAGGGTGGATTTTGGTGACAGGCTCACCCCCGAGAGTTGGGCTATTCTCTATCGGGGAGCGTATCGAATCAAAAGGCAGAATGGCACCACGGGGACGGTATTTACAATTATCACGTACGGTATTTCCCTTTAACAGCCCGAAAACTGCGCTTCCGTCCTGTGAAACGTCCAGATCGTGGAAGTATGGCGCGAGAAATGCGTTGCGGATGTTGTATTTTTTGGGGGCGTCTTTAATGTCAACGTCATTTGCCGGACCGCTGGCAAGTACATTAACCCCTATTGACTAGCCAGAGGACTATAGCCTCGAAAACTCCCTGATACCCTAGAACGCCTATTCGCCTGTAGATGGAATGAGAAACCTTGAGAGACTGTGGAAGGTCGAGGCTGGGGTCTGGCAATCGAAGGATCTCGGACTCGATTGCAGCTAGCCCGGCGGTTTTCAAGCATGCGGCTTGGCAACTATGACGACAATATCAAAGTGCCCTTTCCAACCAAGCTCGAGCCCAGGACAGTGGGAATTCAATGATGGAAGACGGAGAGCAGGAAGCCTGAGAGACCGCTGGAGGGAGAGGTATCACCAGAATCCCAGTGGTTTCAAGGGCTTGTACATGCTTGTTTCGGAGGTGATGGTCGGGATAGCAGGCCCTGTGGCATTCCTGAGCCGTGGCCGCCGGACAGTCATTGGCCGACAGGGTTTGTGGCCGTGGTGACGTTTGCGGACGTCGACGAGAATATCGAGCAGAGAGGTACCGCCGATGGGACGTTGATATTACTCACCACCGCCCGGACGGCATGGGGCGCCATGTTCCGGAGCACGCATCCTCCTCCCTCAGGCTTGTGACCTGTTTTCCGCCAGCGCTGGTCCTCCCCAGCCTTCTTCTTTCCTCGAGGTACGTCGGCAGAGACTCGACTTGCCGTTTGGTGGCCATCTTCCCCGCTGTTGCTGGTTGGCTAGCTAAATTTTTCGCTTGTAGCCGCACACCACACACAAACACGACCCAAAACTGCCCGCCTTTGAAAAATACGTTACTACGACTGGTCCATTCACGAGACACCGTTCCTCCTCCACCACCACTCTCCCTTCCACCGAACGTCTCGTATCCAGAGCCTCAATTGGAAGTCGCCTCTCATCCGAACTTTTACTCTCTTATCAACCTCGAGTGCTTCTCGTCTTTGTCTTTCAAAATGGCAGAAGAGAAGAAGGAAATCGGTACTGCTAATCTTTCCCCTCCCCTCGCCTCTACCCCGCGATCCGTTGACTTCCACCGTGATGCGTGCTCCAACACGATGACTCTTCCCTTCATTCTGTGGGAGGTTTGCTACATGTGGATCCTTCTAACGGATGCGGGGTGGGGAAACCATTTTTTTTAAAAATTTCTCAATAGTAAGGCGTGCTAACTGAGCGTGCTGGGCGGACTTTCGGTAGATTACACCCTCGCCAACCCTGATACCTTGACCAAATACAAGACCGCCGCCGAGATCTCGAATACAGTCTTGAGTGCTATTGTTGGTCTTGTAAAGGAAGGTGCTACCATTTTGAGCCTCTGCGAAGAGGGAGACAAGCTCTTGGAAGAAGAGACCTCCAAGGTCTTCAAGGGAAAGAAAGACATCAAGAAAGGTGTGTAGCGTTTATGATATCTGAATGCGTTCGACGAGTCAGGTGCGCGAGGCACTGGTGAAGGTTGTAAAGAATATGAAATGCTGAGATATATAATCGCCCTGCACAACGTATAGGCGTCTCTTTCCCTACCACCATCTCGCCAGATGAGATCATCACTCCTCTCACTCCAAATCCAGAGGATACCACCACCCCAGAGTGGGCTCTCAAGGCCGGCCAGGTTGTGAAGATCCAGCTCGGCGCTCATATCGACGGATTCGCCGCCGTTGTTGGTTCCACCGTTGTCGTCCCAGCTTCCGAAGGCGCTGAAGCCGAGATTACCGGTGAAGTTGCCGACCTGCTCCTCGCCACACACTACATCAACCAGGCATTCCTGAGACTTATCCTCCCACCAAGTCTGCACCCCGGAGCTGAGGAGGGTAAGGTCGTCAAGCCACCAACCCAGACCAAGATCAATTCCATCCTAAGCAGCATTGCCAAAACATACGGATGCAGCCTTGTCGAGAACACAACCACATATCAGTTCGAAAGAAATGAAATCGAAGGAAAGAAGAAGATCATTCTAGCTCCTAGTGAGGGAACGAAGGGTGAGGGTCATCCTGAGATCGGAGATGTGTGGGGTGTTGAAGTCGCCGTTGCTCTCGGTGATAGCGGAAAGGTAAATATCTATCATTTTACGGAGATACCTAAGAAATCAGAAATGAGGTTAACAAGGCATTTTGGAAATTACAGTTGAAACCATCGGAGTATAAGCCGACTCTGCACCGCAACACAGGAGTAACTTTCCACTTGACGCGAGATACATCTCGAAAGGTCTTCAACGAGGTTAGGACGAAGTTTGGAAGCTTCCCCTTCTCGTCGCGACATCTCAGCGACCAGAAGGCAGCTAAATTCGGTATCCTCGAGGCCACAAGGCACAATGTTCTGAGGCAATATGAGATCCTTGTGGAGAAGGAGGGAAAGATGACCTCCAAGGATTTCAGCGTTGTTGGTGAGTGTTTCCATCACTGAAATGAGAGATTGAGAGCGAGAAAAGTGCTAACAATCTTATAGCTATCACAAAGAAGGGATTGTCAATTATCTCAGCTCCTCCAGCCATTGACCTCGAGAAGATCAAGTCGGACAAGAAGATCACAGATGAGGAAATCCTCAAGCTTCTCGAAATGCCGATTGGAGCACCAAAGAAGGCCAACAAGAAGAAGAAGAAGGCCGGCGCTTCCGCTGACGAGTAAGAGGTTTCTTTTTTATGCATGAGTGATGATGTTATACGGAGCGAGCCTCGGCCTGTCAGCAGTAATTGTCTATGGACTCTTTACTGGAGGCATGTCTAAAGCCTGATTCTACATGTACAGATAAAAACTTAAAAAAGAACTTCACCAGGGTATATCACTGTAAACACGAGAATAATACAAAAAAAAAAACTGTTCGAGCAATCATGGTACCACTGTAGACCTAGGTAGGGGACCCAAGCTTATCCAAGCTGCCATGGAAGGATCTGGTGCCGCTGCGTGTGGTCGTCTGCCCGGATATTGCGGGTATAAATAACCCCCACTCTCGGGCTTGGAGTTTTCCTCACACCATCCATCTATCACATCAATCTCTTTATTTAAATATCTCGTACGGGCCGGGTAACTCGTATTTCTTGCTTTCCTATTCCTACAACCACCTTTCCTCTAGCCAAACATGCTCAACAAACAAATCAGGCTTCAGCTGGTATCAGTGCAGTCTTAAATTTGGCTTCTCTCCGATCGCGATCGTGGCAATTTGGTATTTCATCCAATAATCGACATCGAGTTCTTAAGCTCGAATAGTTATAATTATCTGCACACCAAGACCAACATCGACAGACATCAAGCTGCGAATCGAGAGTTTTAGAATTTTCGAGTATCACGAGAACCACAAAGGCAGAAGAAAAAACACACACACGCTTCAGTGGTGATACTATTGTGACGCCACGTCACGAAAAAGCACTATAACACAGAGTTGACATATTACGTTAAGTAAGTGGTCTCGAGTTTTTTCAGTACGGTCCCTGAAGCCTTGCGGGTTAGACCCGGCTTTGCAGAGTGTCCGCCAGTCGAGACTTGGACTGAAATTCTTGTTTGCTGTCTGTGAGCTATGGCCATTCCTCAGCCCTCCGTCCGCATTTCTGAGCAGGCTTAGCCAGAGCTGCCCTGTCCGCTACGCTTCCATCACGGAAGGGATCCTGGTGATCGTCTGCTGCCACAGCTGGCGACTGGCTGGTTCCACTGATTGGGGCGGGTTGAGGGAATACGTCTATCTGATTTGCCCGCTGGTTGATAGCTCGTGCTATTATTATTGTTGCCAGTGTGGGATATTTTTATTTTTATTTTGCCTGGGCTCCCTTCCCTTCCTCCTGCTCTCCTCTTCCTCCCACCCCCAAAACCTTACCGAGCCTGCGCCCACACACACCAGCTGTAATTGACTCCCGAGCACACCTCGCTAACCAACACAGCTAAGCTGCCCTCAATCCTTTAATTAATCCACTATCAATCAATCATTCATCCATCCTCTCCATCCATCTACCCGCCCCTTACAACCTCATCACCACCACCACCGCCTATAGGCAAAACCACCAGGAAACGTGGTCTGCCAGCTTGGTAATGGCCCCTCTTCCCATTTATCCATTACCCAGTGCATTTTTCGCGTTTTTCGTGCTCCGGGCCGCTGTTATCGTTGACTGTTTTCCTTTGGGATTTCTCGCGTTGACTGGCTGTTGTTGAAGAGCCCACCAACTAAAATTGAGGGATAAAAAAAAAAAAACATGCCCTACTCGAGCTCTTTGCTCTACATTCCACTAAATGCATGATTAAGATGATTAGACACATCATACGCTAACTACCTCTACACCATCTCCATAGACAAATCATTCAACCTTCTCCACTGCTCGTTGGAAAAGGTAGTCCCCCGGTGACTACCAGGCGTTTTCCCATAGCAGTCCGGATTTTTTTCGAACAGCCTTGAGTTCCATCCGTCGAACTCGGCTCACTCCAGCTTCGAGTCGAGGATCTGTGATTCTTCCTCGATCGTTGCTGCTTTTGCTCGGTGGGATCGGTAGGTGGTTTCTCCCTTCCCGCTTATTTTTCTTTTTCTCCCCATCGAGTTTTTGTCAGGGTCTCAAACAGGAAGAGCTGGGAGCGAGAAAGTCACCATCTGTCATCTCTGACGGTGGATGAAGGCTGAGAGCTGAGAGCGTCGAAATCCCGCCCGAGGACAACTTTTCCAGCTTCCTGGAGGAGAGGGGGTATTTTGGCACATTTTGGCATATTTTGGCATCGGGAAAAAGCCTGCAGCCGTTAGGATTTCGTGTCGTTACACGACTAACGTTGGGTATTTGAATTCTTCAATGGCATGGGTATCCTGTGGACGTTGGATTCATCTCCTCGTAAATTTTCGCTGCTGAAGCTACGGCTGTCATCATCCTGTTTACATACATTTTGATTGGCTCTCGCCTGGTTTCCCGTCGTTCGTCTGTTTTCTACCTACCAAAGTCTTGACCCCCTTTGCCGATTTCTAGGGGTGAGATTTACGTTGAGCCCCAAGAAAAAAAACACCACACGAGAAATTGATGGCCACACAAAATTTCTCTCCTTGCTAACGTCTATCTTCCCGCGAACTATAGGCTAAGGATGCCGCCCAAGAAGAGCGGTGACTCTTCAACCGGCGGCACGGGAGGGAACGCTGGGACAAAGCGCAAGTTCCAGGACGGCAAGGCGAGAACGAACAGTCGTTCTCAGACGCCGAACGATGCCGTAGCAGGCTCTGCCGGTGCCCCATTCACGCCGGTCAACGGCTCATCCGAGTCTGGAGTGATTGCATTCACTCCTATGAATGTGCCGAAGTCCTCCGCCGCAGCTGCGCCTGCGAGGAATGGATCGAGAGTGCGGAGCGCAAAGAAGGCGGCACAGGAGATATCGGACGACGAAGTAGATAGCGTCTACGACTCCTCCGACGAGAAAAAGAGTAAGAGAATCTCTCCCCTCCCCTTAACGTTGCTGTTGCTTCGAACGCGAAAGGCACCCTGGTCGAGACGGCTCGTATTTTCCAAATACAGCGGCATGACATGATATCCCGAACGCGTAAACTTTTCCCCGAAAGCTGCGGCTCTCGTATATCAAAATTGTTTGCTACATTGAAAAAGAGGGTCTGTCGGCAAATTATGCCATGCCGTTGTCTCAATTAGTGTAATTTTGATTGTGGCAACAGTTCGGCTCGTGATATCCACTTGACGCGTTTCACTGTCCACCTTTTCAATCGATCCAATCAGAGCTCGGCTAACATGATGGTTCGGTATTTTTAGCTGGTAGAGGAAGTGGAAAGCCACCTAAGCGAAGAACTCAAAATGCTGCGATGGAAGCATCCAGCAATGGAGAATCTACGAAAGGAGGCGATGCCTCTACGGCCGGCCAGGCATCAAAGATCCCGAGGAGGAGAAAGTCGTCCAAGTTCAAAGAGGGAGGTGAGGCGGATGGCAAGGACAATGAAGCCGAGATGCCCGATCTAGCGAAAGATCAGACGGCTACCGAAGGGAAAAAGAAAGGGAGGTTTTCGATCGGTAAAGATAGTAAAAAGGATAAAGCAAGCACTGCTGGTCTGAGCAAAGCACCCACGAAGCAGTCAACCTTGGAGCGGCATTTCAGACCCCTCAGCCAGGAGACGGATCCCCCTGCGAGGGACACCGCGAAATCGAGGTCTAAGCAAGATGAGACTATAACAGAGGAGAAACCCGAGGCGCCGCAAGGTCGCTCTGGGATCATCCTAAAATTCAAAACGAATACTGCGTCCTCCCCATCGACGACGATATCACCGTCGAATTTTTACGGGAGCGCAAATGCAGAGAAAGGGGACCTTCCGGCTCCCGCTGGGAAACTAAAAACGGGCAAAATGGCCAGTAACGGGACCCATAAGGAGAAGCTGGTGCTCCAGACGAATCCGCCGTCCTCGGATACCCTCTCCGAAAGTCTGCCATCGCCACCTGTAACTGCGGAGAATGTCGAAACGGGCACGATAATGACTCCTTTGGACGGCAACTCAGGTTACGGTGGGCGTGGGCGACGAACAACCCGCAACGCGCAACCTGTTTACTCTGGATTTCCCACTCCTCAAACAGGTTCTTCTGTTCCACCACAACCTACTTCGTCAAACTCTAGACAAACAAGTCCGAGTTATCAACCCACGCAAAAGTCTGCGAAGAAAACCGCACACTCGGTTAGTCCCCGACGAGGGGGGAAACGGCCGGCAGCAACGCAGACATCGGCGTCTACGACGCCCGTCGAGGCCATCATGGCGGAAACGGCGATGATGAAGACGACAGCCAACGACAGGCGGAATAGAATTACCAAGAAGACGAGATACTTGGATGATACGGGGAGGTTTATCGATGTCGAACCTCCCAAACAAGCCGTTTCCTACGGTAACCCCAAAGTCGGGCCCGCTCCTGTTGAATACGGGATGCTTCCTCTGGGTACCCTCCCGCCGAAAGAGAGAATCGACGAGGTATTTAACAAACCGGTACCGAAGGAACCCGAGCCGAGATGCGACATGACGTCTGCGTATCAGTTTTACAACCTATGGGGCACCGTGGGGAACAAGGATGTCACAACGATGAAGGCCAATCAAGGTAGAGCCAAGCGGATGTTCCAGAAGAACGGAAAGCTCTCGGCAGACAATGAATGGATCTTCCCGGATACGGAGGGTGCGAAGATAGTCAATGTGATGGATGTTGATGATGGCCCGGCGCCCGGTCCTGGTCCTAAGGGCAAGCCTAAGAATAAGCGACCGCGACTCTCGACTGGCTTGGGACTTGACACGTCGACCTCTCCCTCGCCATCGTTCATGCCGGATCCTCAGCTGAGATCTACGGAAGAGCTTGTCTCTCCTGTTTCAGAGAACATTCCGGAGACACCTAGAGAGCTCGGTGATATGGATCTTGACGAGCCTGAGGTTCAAGATACTCGGCAAACTTCTGAGGGGGCTAGTGTGATTGAGACGAAGCTGGAGATGGCTACATCGGAGGTTTCAGATCTTAGTGGGGCGCTTCACGAGTCTGCGTCTAAGCCTGATGTACTTGCCGTCATCAAAAGGGCAAAGGCTATGGCGGAAGAAGCCGGAAATTTGGATGTAGTCGCCCTTTTGAACGAGGTGGAAACGTCGGGGAATACCACAACAGCCTTGGATTCCATCAACCAGATCCTCCGTGGTGACATGTCACGACGCCTTTCGGTGGGTTTCTTGTGTTTTGCCACCTTTTGTTTACTAATACTAACTATTTGTGAATAGCCTGCTACGATACCAGGAACAAAGCGCACCGCACTGCAACGAGACGAAGATGAGGGTATCATGTTAACAGATTCGAAAGAACATCCTGGAAAGAAACGCCGCGTCGTCGAACCATATTTTCCACCCTCGAGACCAAAACGACCAGACGCCATCGACGAAGCTGCGCAGAAAAACCTTATGAAGATCCTTAAGGAGGGAAAAGAGCGTATTGCTCGATTGGATGACCAATATATTCCTACGGAATACACGTGCTTGCGAGGAGAGCCCGATGAAGAGAATGACTGCTTGCACGGGGAAGTGGAAGACCGCTGTTTCGAGGTCGATGAGGAAGATTTCAACAAGGAGTGGAGCCAGACGTCTGCCTATGTGCAACGTTGCCAGGATTTCGTCGAAACTCAGAAGGAGAAAGTCAGAGTGTCGACGAACGGAGAGGACCGACGTCGTAGAAATGGACTCGAACGGTATGTTGCGTTGCTCGGCGTACACCCTAATTACAAACCAGCCAATTCCGATCACTTGAGAACAATGCTAACAAGCTTTTACAGTAGCCGAACACAAGAGCCTGGTGCTTCCGACGACGAAGAGATGAGAGACGCTAACGAGAACCCTGAATACTTGATGGATGATGAAGAAAGTCCATGCACCGTATGCGGCGGTACCGGCGCCCCCCTCGTTATTTGCGATGGAGAAGCTTGCCACGAAGAACAGCATTACGGTTGCGCAGTCCCTCCCTTGACCTCTGAAGAAGTGGAAGAACTACCGGAGTGGTACTGCCGAAGATGCTCTATCAAGAAGAAGAATACTAGGAAGCATTCGAATCCTGAGTACAAGGGTTTCTTTGGCCAACTCTTCGAAGTCGCGGATCAGATGAACCCTCGAAGCTTTGTTCTGCCTAAGGATATCCGAGAGAGCTTCTCAGGCGTCAAGATGGGCAAACTTGGTACCTATAAGGAGGTTATTGACCATTTTAACATCAGCAAGACTAAGGACAAAGAGTATGCCACCCTTTATCGCCCTTTCCTCCAGCAGCCGCTAATATGAATGATTGTAGTCTTCGCGCTTATGATCACCTTCGACGCCTCGCCGAGTTACCTTTTGAAGATCAGCTTCTAGGATCCGATGGCAAAATCGCCGTTTGTTATCACTGCCGAGAATCTCGTCTTCGAACTGACCGTGGAATGCTTGTTGGATGCGATTACTGTGCTCAATATTGGCATCAAGATTGTCTCCCTACACCCCTTGTTGAGCCACATGCGATCAAGCAACGTCAGAAGCGACCACCAGAGAGAGGAGACGACATTGTTTTGATGAAGTGGAAGTGCCCCTTGCATATTCCACAAGAAGCATACGTAAGTTAGCACTGATTTCTTAATTCTACCACCACTTGGTTCTAATTGCATTTGATATATAGCCGGTCCGACAACCCTGCACTAGAAATGAGGGCGCCGACTTCGAATGGCCACCGAAGCACCGCGTTTCAAATGCCCCAGCTCCTATTCCAGAGGCTCCCTTGGAAAACTTTCATCCCACGAAACTTAGCGGCAGGAACCTTCTACTCCCAGAGAAGGGGTTCAGTCTGACATTCTTACCAAACGCTAAGAAAGCTCGAGAAATGAAGGAGCTCAATGAGCAAACCTTTACTGGACTCGAGTTACAGGGAATAGAAGCTCTCAGATCTTTACGGGATCGTTTCGCTGCGAAAGCTGCACCTTCCCCAACTGCAGCAACAGCCGCTACTGCTGTTTCCCCCTCCTCGATTAACAATACACTCGCCGAGTTCATCTTGAATAATATTCCGGATCTCTATCGCGAGAATAGAGTTAAAGAGTCGCTTCTCAATGGCGTCATTAGCTCAGATCCTGCTGATCAGATCCGACTTATCACCGCTATTCAGAAAAGTATGGAGGCGAAGCTCAGTAATCTTCTTACCCGACAACCTTAAGAGATCACAAAACATCCTCTAGACCCTAAGATTACCCTTTTTCTTTCTCTTTTTTCTTTTTCTTTAACATTCCTCCCGGATATTTAAGATCCTCACACCAAATCTCTCGATAAAGCACTATTTTATATCTTGTTTCCTATTCTTTCTTCGCTTACGACTGGAGACTCAACAACCCTCCTACTTATGATCTACGAATACTACCCCTAATATTTCACTCTTCTCAACCAAAATTCCCTCATTCTGACGTCCGACCTCCCGTTAGACATATTTTATCTTTTCGCCTACAAATTATTGATGGTCACATTTACATAACGGCCTATACATCTACGATTTCGCCCTCTTAATACGGCGTTCTAACTCTACGAGCCTCTTACAACATCACCGCCGTCATTTCATACAGCGATCCTTTTCGACCGACATATTTTTTAGTACATTATATTCGGGGTTTGCGGATAATGCATTTTCGTATGGCATTTCTAAGGCGTTTGTACTGGGCTCTCCCATCCAAAAACTATATGTATCTCTGGGATTTCCAGTGTATTTCAAACCCTTTCCTCCTTGTGTTTTCCGTCTGATTTTATATTATTTCGCATACAAGCGGGCGAGCATATGTACAAATTGTCTTTTTTTTCCCCTCTCTAGCTATGAGATATACTTGTTTTTCTATCAATTAGTTTTAACTGCCTTTGTTAGCGGTTTAAATTTGAATGAGAACGCACAATGTATAGCATGTGGACATAAAAAATGAAAAAAGCTGGAGTTTTAGGTGTTTTTTATTTTCTTGTTGCTCTCTTTTCTCTCCCATTATTTTTCCTGTTTACCCTTGCTATTGTTTCTTCTTGGAAAGTGGATTGTTTTTCTTGTTCCATTCCATGAGAAATTTTCGTTTGTTATCTTTGAAGGGGTTGTACCATATTGATTCTACGGAACGGGGGATATTTTGCATTCTCACACGTGGATAGTTAGCAGAAAGTATGATTTTAATAATATAAACCGTAGTGTTCTGGTTGAGAGAGCTACAGATTCCATTCTATGTCACCTTTGATTTCGTTTGCCACCGTGATTGTGATTCCAACCGTTAAAAGATCGTGGAGGAGATATCCCAGCCAAAAAATTTACTGGGGCCAAAGAAACTTCAAATCTACCCCAGATAAAACTTTGTTCACACGAGTATGATGTCAATCGACGCCAATTTAGTACGTACGTAAGTAGCAGGAAAGATCGATCCACCGATGAACCCGCCGACCCGGCTGTTTAGGTTTGAGCCACGGCTTTTAAAGCTTTCTCGTATCTACATACCTTTCTCTTGCACAATACGGGACCGGGCTAGCCTCAACTTTGCCTAGACAGCCGACCAATGCCTGCAAACCTGTGGGCACCCGGTCCAGCGCAGGCCCGGGGGTGGGCCAATCTGGTGGGGCCGGGTTTAGCAGTTTCCACATCTGCGGGCCACAAAGGGAACCACCATTTTCCAAGTGAGTTATAGCCGAGGGTTTTGTGCAGCACGAAACAGAGGAAAAAGTCGCATATGATACCAAATGTTCTTAGGTATCTTAGGACAAGACTTTTTTTGGTGCGTTTAGGAAGAAGAGGAAGAAGAAAAACGGCGTGATACAACAGGAAGCTTGGGGCGCGCGAGGCTAGAAGGAGCGGGGTATTTCTATCTAGATCCTCCCTAGGGAAACTTTTGGCATTTTTCTCTTCCTCTTCTCCCTTTTTATGTTTTATTTTTTGTCCATCGCGCAGGCAGAAAAACTCTATTCGGAGTTTTACCCCGTTTACCCCAGAAAAATTAGAAACATCTCCGATAAGGTTAACTTCATCGATTGGGTAGCCGGTTCGACCACGATGCCCAACACATTGGTTCCGGTGTCTTTTGCACCCACAACAACTAAGGATGTTACGCTTGGGGAGAAACTTGCGGCGGTTGTCGTCGCGTTGAAGTTGAGTATGTGGATACCCTCCAATTGTACGATACGGCTTGGAAATGGACCGTTTTAACTATTTTCGGCTTGAATATAGTGGCGGCGATGCCAATTCTTGTCATCAAGGTTCTCTTAAGCGCAAGAGCGAAATCTGGGAAATCGTGGATATATACGCTGCGCAGTAAGATATTGAACTTCGCTTTGGCGAGAGTACATCCTAGGCAGATAAAGTAAGTTGCGCGCTCGCGTATCTGCGACAATTCCAAGCTCGTTTTCACGAGGTTCTAGGTCCCATATGCATACTAAACAAATGGTATATAAGTCTACTCAATCCGCCGACGACGGTCCAGATTAGAAAGATGGCAAAATTATTGAATGTGACAGTTACCACCGATGATATACCGCACGGTGCAAAGATCCACTGGTGGGGTGAGAAGAAGGGACAGAAAGTCCTACTACATATTCACGGTATGCATATATATGTAAGAACCTTTGAAGGGAAGAAAAGGTTGTGCTAATTGCTGCAATAGGCGGTGGATATAACTTGGCAATTGGGGACCACCACGTTAAATATTTACACCAGACAAAGGAACACCTCAAGAAGAAGGGGATTGATGCAGACCTTGCGATCTTGGAGTACAGTAGGTTCTTCTTGCTTCTACGAAACATATAGGCTTCCTCATTGATAACTAACTGTCATGCTAGGCTTAACTCCCGCCGCCAGATATCCAACCCAACTTAAGCAATCTGTTGAAGGACTGAGATATATTATTCACACATGCGGATACGATCCAGCAAATGTAGGCAAAAAGAATAAATATCGGTCTAAAACAAAACTCGTAAATTACAAAAAGACTAACACAATAACAATAACAGATTGTTTTCGCCGGTGACTCCGCTGGTGGATGTCTCGTCATCTCCACAGTTTCTCATCTCATCCACCCACATCCTGCGATCGAGCCACTCGTCCTTCCAGAGTCCTCTCCAAAACTGGGTGCCTTAGTACCAATTTCCCCATGGACATCCTTCGCAACCGACTACAAATCTATGAAAGAACCGAACAAAAAGGACGTTGTATTCCCACTATTCGTAGAAGTTTGGTCTCGCTGGCTGGTAGACAGACCCGATGAGCCACGTCATAAAGATCTCCCTCCAACGGACGACAAGTACACGTGGGACGAATATAATCAGCCTAACCAGGCTCCCCCATCGTGGTGGACGGGAGTGCCGGTCAAGAAGACGCTTATTCTCATCGGTGAGGAGGAGACCCTTTGCGATTCGATTATTGAGTTTGGAAAAACTTTCAGGGAGGGCGTAGAGAAGGGTGTACCCGCGGGTGAGAGCGGTGTCGATGTTGTTGTTTGCGAGGGCGAAATTCATACTGAGTGTTTTTATGATACGTTTATTCCGGGTGAGCATAAGGTTCCGGGTAGGATGGCGACAGCGTGGTGGGCGCTTTGTGAAGGTGTTTTCAAGGAGTGAACTCCTAGGAATTACAATCGTACTGTGGATCAGCGATTCCTGGTTTCAATAGCTGTAATATTGGAATTGAACTTGCCTTTTTAGAAATCAGATGACTTTTAAGCACTAATTCGAGGCTCATCCATCCAAATTCTGTATTCCTTGCTTGACATAGATACTGTGTCCGTGTTTGTTGACAACTTTTTTCCACCCATCATGTTCAAATTTATCCAGAAATATTGGACCTTGCATAAATTTGTAGGTTTTCAAACACTATATGCCAATATATTTCATTACAAGTAAGGAATAAATTTATTGTGTCCAAGCGGCCTTCACTTGCATGTATACAGCAACACCCATAGCAGAAATAGTTGAAGCGCATTGCCCGCTAACTTTCGCGTACATATCAGCTCGGATCCTCAAATCATATATAAAATAGAAATATATTTACTTAAGTATGCATTTCTCTTTCTTTAAAGTGTGTGTGCTAGGAGCTTAGGTCGAAACCCTTGGTCTTTCATAATGATTAAAAACCGCTGACTATCAATATATTTAGTCTATAAATATCATCATCATCATCAAGATAGTATTCGAAGACACGTTTATCTAGATCTCGGTACCGATATCTTCTAACATTTAACATTCAAAGGCGCGGTGTCTTTATAACCTTGTTCAAACTCATGAGATCAATTCCGAATATTCAGTTACTAATACAGACGAGGCCTAGATGAGAAGGCAAATACCTTTTTATACGTATGGATATAAGAACTGACAGAAGAGATTAGATTTAATCATGCTATATCTTCGTTATACTAATGAGCAGTTTTGTAGACAGTGGGTTGTCGTTAAGGGAAGGCTATGCCAAAAAACATAGGGTCTAGTGCACTACAGTGTTTCACTTATACCTCAAGCAATTGATTCACCCTAATTAAATTTCATAACATCAACACCTTGAATTGGACCGAGTGGGTTCGCATCTCGTTTATATTTATAGGGGGGTATAATGGGGCAATGATTCTTGCAAACGTTGCATACAACAAATAACCGCGAGGCTGAGCTCCTATACAGTGTACTGGGGCGAAAAGACCCCGCACTGCCATGTGTCATGCTCTATCTTATATGAGCCGGCTGAAGGATTTTGAGATCATGAGGAAGCAAGGCCAAAACTGAATCGTAATCTATATTGTAGACGAGACAAGTGTAAACCTTGCGCGAAAAATCACGATAGGCAACGGCGGCTTTCAGTCAGTTCGAGAACGAAGACCCTAAACGACCGTAAGCGACGATTTCAAAGTTTAGGGATGGTTTTGGATCCGTTGGCCGCCTTGGGTGCCGCGGCAGCCGTCCTGCAATTTCTCGATTTCACCACAAAGCTTATATCGAAAGGGAAAGAGCTATACAAAAGCGCCGATGGGGTTTTAGCGGACCATGCTGAGCAAGTAGCTCTGTCCTCAAGACTCGCAAAACTCAACAATGCACTAGGGGACTCAATAAATAAATCTGGAGCCCAAAAGCAGTTATCACTAGCAGAGCAGGCATTATTAGAGGTATCATTAGAGTGTATGCAGTTTGCGGATGATCTTGCTGAAGCTATCAACAAACTACGGGTAACGGGGAATCGTCGGAAATGGAAGAGTTTTCGTCAAGCCCTAAAAAGCGTTTGGATGAAGGAAGAAATCGACAAACGAATGATTACATTAGACCGACTCCGACAGCAGGTAATTATACATCTCTTGATATGTATGAAGTAAGTCATTAATTTTTGACCTAACCGGATCTTAAGAGACCGTATTCTAACTACATAACATTAGTGAGAAGCCAGTAAACATTCCTGTGAATGCTGTGACCGATACAATCCGAGTTGAGGCCAAGTCGCTATTGGAGGCGGTCCGCAGATGCAATAACGAAACAAAGCAACAAATCGAAACATTACGACAGGATTTAGCTGCATTAGCCAACCAGCAGAATACACTGAGAGATAAGGAAGACAATTCAAAATTGGGTACCTCACAGGAACTTGTCGAGAAATGGCTAGTCTTGAATTCAGATGGGATCAACTATTTAATTAATCGGATACACCAAGCGGTTGGAGATTCAAAAGGTCTTTCCTATCAGTGTAACGTTCTCGATAGTCTCTATTTTGAACGCATCGAGTATCGCCACGACATGATTGAAGAAGCCCACGAAAAAACATTAAATTGGGTTTTTGATCCTCAGGAGGGAGTCGTATCCAACTGGGCACAAATCTCGGAATGGCTTAACGGGTCGCATGGTATCTACTGGGTCTCTGGGAAAGCTGGATCGGGGAAATCGACTTTGATGAAGTGGATAGTTCAAACAGATCGAATGAGCAAGCTTCTTGAAGGCTGGGGCGGTGATAAAAAAGTATTAGTTGCAAGTTATTTCTTCTGGAGCCCGGGTACAGATACTCAGAAGTCATTATCAGGACTGTTGCGATCTCTTCTTCACGATCTTCTTCGGCAAGTGCCTGAAGTTATTCCTGAAATCTCGCCTGTTCGATGGCGCTCTTATGACCTAGCCCTTGGCCACTTTCCGGCATGGAACGAAAAAGATCTCTTATTTTCCCTCCGAAAATTAGCCAATATCACCGCTTCAAACACCCGTATCTGCCTCTTTATTGACGGCCTAGATGAATTTGAAGGAGAAGAACATCAGCGTCTCGAGCTTTTAGATATATTAGCGGAGCTTTCTGCTTTACCAGACATCAAAATTTGTGTCTCAAGCCGTCCCTGGGAGCTTTTCAAGGCTGCCTTTTCGGATTGCCCCCGACTAAGACTCGAGGATTTAACCCAGAAAGACATTCAAGACTATGTCCGTTCTAAGCTCATGGCAAATGACAAGTTCAAAGATATAGAAGATAGTCACAGCAACGCGGCATCGGATACTTTCATATCAGAAATCACAAAGAAAGCCCAAGGAGTATGGCTGTGGGTTGTACTCGTAGTACGATCACTATTACGCGGTTTCAGAAATAGAGATACACTCTCAGACCTCCTTAATAGGCTCAGGGAGACTCCGAGTAAATTAGAGGAACTTTTTATGCAGATGCTGTCCAAAATTGAGAGTGTCTACCGTCTCAAAACCCTGCAGCTCCTCAAAATTGCCCTAGAAACGAGTTCGCCAACTCTCATGACACTATCTTTCTTAGATAATGAAAGTTCGGAATTTCCCTTCGATACTCCACTAGAGGTCTTCTCAAGTGAAAAAATAGAGAAAATTCTCCAATTGACCGGCAGTCGCGTAAATATACGTTGCCTGGGATTGTTGGAAATTGTGGACGCTGGCCGTGATACGCATCACCCTTTCTCAAGTCGAAGGGTTGAATTTTTGCATCGATCAGCACGAGACTTCCTTAAAAACCCAGATGCCCAACAAACATTAAAAATGGAGCTGGTAGCTTCTTTCGACGTTGACTTGTTCATCTGTCGTGCGTGCGTGGCACAGTTTATTATGACTGGTCAAAGGCCCCAAAAGAAGCTTTTTCTTGACTTTATGTTACACGCGCGAAGTCTGGAGAAAAAGCAATGCAGTCTTGTGCTCCCTTTAATTGTGAAACTGAACGATTTAATGAAGTTTCATCTTAATTATATACAAACAGAATGGCACGACGCTGAAGGTGATTGGTATGCTACGATACCCGACTCGGTCCCTATCTTGCCAGCAGCCATTGAATACGGGCTAAAGCGATATGTCATGAACACCCTGGAGTCAGCTCCAATCTCCATACTTGAGACATATACAGGACGTGAATTTTGGCCGTTATTAGATTATGCTTTACGCCCTGACCATCCTGAAATAATTGACCCTAGACTTGAAGAAAAGCAGCTAAATTGGGTAATATTATGCCATCCTGATATCGATATGGTCCGCTACCTTCTAACACACGGTACAAGTCCAAATATATCGTACGATGGCCTTACATTATGGTTCCGATTCCTTCAGCACCTCCGAAGGTTGCGAGGTGACTTTATGGCCGCTGGAAAGATTCACTTAGAGCCTTGGATATCTGCGACGGAATTGTTGATCCAGCATGGTGCAGAAAACGGTGAAAATTTTAAATCTCTTTGTTCTCGCGGAGAAGAGGAAGATCGTGAATTTATTGAAAGGCTTTCAACGTATAAAATGTTTACAGGGACAGGCATAAGCGATGCATTTGGTGAAGAAGAAGCACACAGACTGGGCCAGTTAATGCTCGACGTTAATATCTCGAAACCAGCCCCAAGGCAGCCCGATATTCCTGATACTGCTCCGAAACCAACGGCTCTCGTTAGCCAAACGACGCTGACACCAAAGCCTGGATTTAGAATGAAAATGAAGAGAAAAATGCGTTCCGTTTGGGGCTGAACCTACACTTCTAAAAAATGGCGAATCTATTCAGTTTCAATTCTGAAGTTTCAGTACATTAGAAGCCTGGTTTACGATTATTTCTCATGGAAATACCCCGGAATTTCACCTACTCCATTGAAAAATGCGTATTGCTATCAAAATTTGTATATTTAGTCCATTGAAGATTCCTCTTATAGTCGTGCGCGTCTTACATTGCAAGTATTGAAATAGCACTAATACCTCACCAACTTTAAAGGGTAATAAATAAACAGACAATAAGAAGGGACAAAAAAATCTTTTGAAATAGCTAGCGGGTATATAGTTTAAGGATCTCCATCTAGCAAACTTCTAGTCAAGAGAATATCAATCCTTATCTACAAGTACCCTAGGGTGCTTAGGATAATGCTATTAAACATAGTCATCTGTAGGGCACATCAAGGAGTCTTTCATATAGTGTTTATTCAGGCTTTAAATTCTTACTATATGTGTAGGACTTTAGATATTCGAGTAACTGATATACAAAGATGATCAGGAGTATCAGGTATCGAAGTAAACAGCATGGATCCTTTATAAACAAGGTCTCGTCCTTTTTTTCTCAAAATTTCCACTTCCCTGGACTATTTTTCTCCAGAGGGGCAGACATCCCTAGATAACGCCTCTCTTACATATCGCGATGCTTCGTGATCTCCGACTTTGTTATCCTGAATGAGGTAGATGGTAAGCAAATAAAGATAAGCGAGCTCCAATCAAAACGTTAAATGCTTTCCTGACAGAGGTCGGACCTGAAAGCTATATCCTAGTTCTATGTGTGTAGCTAATCAGTTGAAATCCCATATGCGATATCTTCGACGTCCCAACGTATACCAGCCCCGAACAGTATTAATATTGCAAATATGGAAGACGTCGAGATTAGGAGAGGTCTCTTAGTAATAACAGTGTTGCAGAATAGAGCTCGTCATACCATATATGCAGATAGGCTTTTGCGGGACCAGGACGGCATCTGGCTTGCGAGACAAATAGGACCCGACGAAAACCCCAAAGACAGAATATTCGAAATAAAGCAAAATTTTCTCGAAATATATGTACGATAAGCAACAGGAGGTTTCGGTTGCGGGTATTAAGTGAATCGTACAATTCAAAACTTACCATTTGCTGATTTTGATACTATGTCGAACGAATCGAGTCGGCATATATTCCTCCCCGCTTTTGTTGCACCTCCCACAATCTCTGGGCATAACTACCCACGTTTGTACGCACGAATTCTTTACCTGCATCCGAAACCACCGACCGACATCTAATATCAACGAACATAAAAAGCGCCACAAAATCCAAACGACCTAGTCGGACAGCTGTTTCGACAACGCCTCTAGCATCCCTCCGTATATTCTCGAGTTTCCTATAGCCATTCTTCGCTTTGGGTCCCAGTATTGAATTAATTATTGCACCGTGCTCGATGAGGTATTTGGCGACATCCATATGCCCCCCTTCAACAGCGTAATGCAATGCAGTGTATCCCACATTAGGTTTTGCCCGGGATACTGCTTCAGTTGGGGTAGCACCTAGTCCAATCAGAATCTTTACACACTCGAGATTCCCTTGTTTCGCAGCTAACTGCAGCGGCGACGGTTTTTCTACATGTGGTATTAGTACTTGTAGGGAGGCCTCCTCAGGATCGATTGCGATTGCAGCTGCTAAGAGTTGAGGTTCGGCGATAAGTGCGAGTAGTTGTAGAACACTAAAAGTTGAAAGAGACACCGATTGGTTGAAGCTCTTGATATGAACGTATATGCTGCTGGGTAATTCTACTTGACAACATGCCAGTCCAGTGGTTTTTAGGCGATTTAAGACAGACTCTAAACGCGCAGCGCGTTCTGTCCCGATAGGCGGCTTCAGTACCCAGCTAGCCAATTCGTGGCATATGGGATTTTGCAAAGAAACGGAATGACTAATATGGGCGTCAAATCCCTGTAATAGCTCGATATCTTTCCGACGGAGATTCCACAGTTCTAATACTCGGTCTACCTCTCCTGCATTGACGGCCTGGAGAAAATCGGGTTCTAGCTCCTCCCCTTGACCTATAAGGATATCTAGCGGTGACTCTCCATCCATATTTACAGATTTGAGGCTTGCTCCAAGTTTCAGAAAAATTCGGGCTGTCGGATATAGTTTACGCCGCAGTGCTCCATGTAAAAACCTGTCCCTAGGTGTAAGATACCCTGTGCACCAGCTTTCGATATCTGCTCCCGAAGATACGAGGTATTTACACCAGTCTATCATTGACGGCTCGTCTTTCTTCAAAGTACAATCGTAAAATCTGCTGAGCCAGCACTCCGGGTCGTTGCTCTCTTCTGTATAGAGGGCTATAATCGCACAAAGAGCCTCGTTAAATATTGCCTGGCAAATATGTCTGTGGTATGCTTTGAAGTAGGACACTAAATAATCTCTCAAGCGTACATCTTGGAGCCTATATGCTACACATATCAGACACCAGATATGATGGCCCGACCGTCCAGAAAGGGAACGCGTTTCCGCCCGCGAGATGTGAATTAGCATGTTAAAGTCATCATGATCTAAGTTCTCTAACAAGCGGGGAACCTTTTTCATCAACCGATTTTCCGGAATACGAAATTCCAGTTCTTCAATTGAAATCGCGAAAGGGAGAAGATCCGAAGCCTTGCCGTTATCATGTCGAAGAACCGCCTCTAGGGTGACAAGGCCAATATTCCCACGGAATCCCATCTCAAGAAGCTCTTTCAATCCTATCGGGCTATCAAATTCGAGAACGCTCTCCCCATATAATTCGATGTATGCCGCCTCGATTTCTTCTAATTGGATCCCAAGAGGCAGCAGCCGTTGCATCGTGTGTATATCCATTACACAGTATCGGGTAGCACAGGCAACCAAGATAGCGCCTTCGCAAGCCGTTGAAGAAGCCATTCGATCATTTTCTATCCCGTTCGCAATAAATCGAATTAATTCCAAAGATCCATATTTTTTGAGTAGCTCAGTCATCTCTGTTTCATCGTAGAAGAAGTAGCCCTTGCATCGACGAAAGACTATCTCTTCGAAACCCTCATACCACTTGATATGGACCCGGAGGGGACTGTGTATATCCATGATGTGGTTTATCAGGTCCTCGTCTTGTCTCAATACGAGCAAAGGGATCATATGCTCAGCCGCCATCTTGACTGGTAGTATATTGACGGATAGCAGACTCTTCAAAGAGGATCGGTAGCCGAACCGCATTACTTTATCCAGCAGATCATCAGTTTCGAGGGGACTGGAAATATTATTTGAAAGCCGATAGAGCAGATTTCTTAGGTGTTTGAAGTAATAGCTGCCGGTTACTCTTGCTAGCTCCTTACTGCCCCCAAACTGTAGCTTAAGCTGATCATTGCATATTCGGAGCAGCAGTTCTTCGGAAAGACAGATGGGAAGTTTACTGAGGATTCGTTTAGGGATCTCTTGTCGAACGGGGTGGATTGATGGGATGAATGCTTGGAGCCGGCCGACAGCGTACGAATCATTGCAGCTTGAGATTGCAGCCGTCGATTCTATGGACTCCGTTAACACAAATACCCCTGTATGTTTAGACCACAATGAGGCTGACCTTGTGGGTGTTTTATCAAATACTGTTGAAGAAGTGGTGAAATATGGCGAGGCAGTTGCTTTTTCACCGAGCTGGAGTCTATTATGTATTCGTCATTGACGCGAATGGAAATTTCGTTTCCTTCGGCCAGAGATGCGTAGTAGACTGGCGCAATGTCTTGCCATTCTTTATCTGACAACTTTTTACCGAAATTACATTTACTGATATAGCCGCTATATTGCTTCGGTCTGCCAGTACAAATTATTACTATTTCCGCGCATCCAAAAAGCCAGTATTGCTGTGGAATTTGGAAACTTACGTAGCACCAATATTAAAGAGAGCCTCCATCGCCTCATGTACTTGTTCTTGAGTGTACTTGCGATGGAGATAGTAATATTTGATTTCTTCATGATAATCAGATAGATCTATCCGGTCTGCTCTATTCGAGCTTGATTTAACTGAAGGATTATACTTCGCCAGCTGGGTTCGAGGTATCGGCGGAGATAGAGTGGGGCGAATATTCTTTACTATTCGGCCTTCAAGAACTGACGGAGGCATTTTGACGCCGGGTTTTAACTTTGAGCCTCAGGGGATACCTTCCAAAGCCACTTTACGTGAATATCTTAAGCCTTGTTTCAAATGTTTGATACGGTATACAATTCAGGTGAACAGCCCTGGTTCGTATTCAGGATGTAAAAGAACGCTTAAAATATAGAGTAAACCAGAGATCAGTAGGGTTTAGGAAAACTACTCGTCCTAGAAGCATACGACGGAGGACTGAAGTGGGTTCTGAAGGGGTTTAAATATTCGATGCCCGGCCCTTTCCTTCCCATCGTCAGCCATCTTGTTACGCATTCCGTTGTGTTCTTATCAGATATCGAAGGGAAATGTGAACCGAAGGGAGAAAGGTCACAGCCAATGAGATATTGCTATTTGGGGCTGGGCAAGACTAAGCGAAGCGGGTATGCCAATCTGTGCATGGTCTTTCCTTGTCTTTCACACAGAGGCTCGCTGGTATGGTCTTTGCGTGTTGGGTATACCCTTCTTATATGCTCTGCCAGACTATACGATATATTCACCTTTTGCCCTACTTAGCCCGACCAGTATGCCACCGAAGAGAATTCAAGGAACTTGAAGAGTATCTTTCAGAAAGGTCATTATTGGTTTATCTTCTTATAATACATAGTGCCACAAAGTAAAAAGATAGAAAAGAACGCCAGAGTGTATCATAATAACCAAATGCAAACCCCGCCATCCACGCCAAATATAAAAATTTTAAGCCCTGTTCTCAGAGTAATAAAAATGAGAAAAAACAAAGGAAATCTATCTTAAGGAGTGACATCTTCAATCTTCACGCTCTCACCTCCCACCGTGCACAATCCCATCACTACTGCTAGGCACCACATCCTCAAAGCACAAATCCCAATCATCAACCTCTCTAAACTTCTTCCGAATATCGTCCACCTCCCTCTTCTCCTTCTTGTTCAACGCCATATTATTCGCGGCATCCGCCAACTTGCCACTCGCAGACAACAGATTCCCGCCACCGCGTACTCGCGCCGGGGTATCGTTCTCCTTATTCGACACCTCTGAGTCCTGGCGGCGGGGTTTGCCGTACGTTCTCCGCGCTGGGCGTCGACCGGCCTCGGGATCTGCGGACGCGGCTCGGCCTTTTCCTTTCCCTCCGCGCGCTGCCCTTCGCGGCGGGGATTCCGGCGACGGTGGGGCACCGACGGATGACGAACGGGCGGATGAGTCCACGTATATCTCTCTGCCGAGTTCATCGTCCGATAGGATGTCCATTCCTGCTCCAAAGAGTGGTCTGGAGGGGGCATCGATCGCTTGTAGTTCGTCCTCGTCGAGGATGTCCTTAGTAACATCGACGAGGGCGGAGCGTGCTTTCGTCGGCGTCTTTCCTTTGTCTTTGGAGGTTTCTTTTGTGATTTTTGATTTTGATGGTTTTGATTTTGTCTTTGTTCGTCGTTTGGGGAGGAGGGATTGTAATGTTTTTGTTGTGGGATGTTTTGGACCGACTTCCTTTGGTTTTTCTGAGGTAGCTCGTTTCCTACGAGGCCGAGGTTGTGCTGGTTCTTCTTGTTGTTCTTCCTCTTGTTGAAAGTTCTGGTTTTCAAAGTCGTGATCTTCCTCTTCTTCTGATTCGGAGTCCGAATCCTCGAGAGGCTGTAGGAACCCAAATCTCTTCTGCGCTGGAGATCTCTCAGGACTCGACGAGTAGTTGAAATCGATAGTTTCATCTGGATTCAACGTCTTCTTGCCCTTCTCAGCGGTTCTACTCGCCAAGTTCAACAATGGGCGCGCACTGCCCGGGAACTTCTCGAGACTCAGTCTCTTCTTTTGTGGCCCTCCGCTGCTCTTCGTCGGTGTTTCTGGTAACACACCCTCGTTTTCATCTTCACTCTCCTCCGCAGCTAGTAAACTTGCTGCAAAGTCCTCCTCGAACGCGGTTTTCGAGTCCCGTTTCTTCCCTCGAGTCCCGAAATTACCGGGTGTCGACATGGAGACTACATCTGCAACTCGAAGGACGGCAGTTGGAGACGGTGTTTTCGATACTTCCACACTTGCGGCGGCAGTCTTGGGGAGTACAGAGGCAGCTTGGTTCGCTCTCTTTATCGTATTGTGGGAAACGGTGCCTAAGGATTCGGGTACACCATCGTTGGTATTCGAAGGAGGATGTGTGGAGGGAACGGTATCAATATCTGAAGCAGTGCTAAGCGTTGAAGCAGCTTTAGCAGCTCGGGTACGACGGGTGACCGGCGGTGAGGAGGGGATTACGACAGCGGGAGCGGGTGAGTCGACATGAACGGCAGCCTTCTGTTCGCCACGACGCGTTGCCGCTGTACGGCGAGGTGGACGAGGCATGGTTGTATAGTTTGTTTGTGTAAGATTTGTACGGTATAGAGGGTATTCGAGTACTTGAAGTATATTTTAGAGTAAAGGAAGGAGCGTAGACGGTAGCCGGAGGTACTATATTCGGGGGGGACTACCGGGGAGTGACGATGGTGGAGTGAGGAATGCCTGATTTGACTGATTGATTGATTGGAAGAGGTTGGGCGAGTTGGGGAACGCGTTTGCGGTTTGTTTTGCTTTGGAGGGTGTGGCAAGCGAGAAATTGCCATTCCCAGAAACAGCAAAAGGTGACGTGCCAAAACAGTCTCGCGCAACACATCCCGCAAACGTCATATGTGGGAAGAGGCCACTATAATTTAATTTAACCTCACGAGATTGGACTGGACTCTGCATATTCTGCACATTCAGTAAAGGTGTTCCTCTGACTAATCTCTAGAAAAACAAAGTAATCATCATTTGATAATACAGTTAAACTACTCGCTGTCCAATCCCAGATCCTTTCTGACCATGGCCCGGCACAGCGGATGGTACCACATCTCCCTCTCCTTGAAAGTCTTGACAGCCAATTCTCTATCACATGTAGCCAAGCTCCTGTAAGTCGGCCTGCAATACTTCATCCGTCCGATTCCCTGCACCCACTTCGCGGCCGGCGCATAGTATTCCTCATGCTTAGCCTTCAAGGCCACCCCGTAAAACCTAAACACAACCTCCATGTTCCCGCTCTTGGTGAATCCGTAAACATCACCCATAAGGTCCACATCGCTCTTCGGAAGAGCATCGTAACTGACAAGTCTATCCAAAAATACAACCTTCTGGTTCGCAGTCCACCCATCGAGATCCTTCAGCGAAGGATTGAACCCTAAAAGCTCTTTGTCCCTCCACTTCTTCGCCAGCTCGTAGCAGACATCTACCATGCTGGTGTCGAATTCTGGCTTGTCGGGCAATCCTGGCGTGTAGTACTCTTTATCCCAATCGATCTTCTGGGTTAGTGCAGTGTAAGCCTCGGTATCGTGCTCGAAGAACGCCAAGAGCGTCTCCTTGAACTGTTTACTCGTCAAGCTCTTGCCCTTGAAGGTCTTGAAGTAGTGCGGGATGAATTTATCCCACTTCTCTCGGCCGACGGTTTTGTCGAGTTTCCGGAGGAAAGTGAATCCCTTGTCGTAGGGAACAGTGCTGAACGCATCATCTGGGTCCTGCTCGATGAGGTTGGGGACTAGCTTTGTGAATTCGTGGTCGGCGCCGTATTCCTTCACGGATTCTTCGAGGGATTTCCAGCCGATGATAGACGAAAAGTCGAAGAACTTCTCCCCGTGGATGGCAGCGCCAATGCGGCGTTCCAGATATGTCGTCCAGCCTTCGTTGAGCCAGAAGTCCTGGAAAGTGGCATTGGTGACGAGGTTACCCTGCATATATCTCTATCAGTACTCTCTTCACCTCTCGAAGGATGTTAGCTAGTAAGAATGACATACACTCCAACTGTGCGCCAGCTCGTGGGCGATAACATCGATATTCTCCTTATCCCCGCTGATAATGCTCGGTGTAGCATAAGTGAAAACCGGGTTCTCCATTCCACCGAACGGGAAACTCGGCGGCAGGATCAAAACGTTATAAGTACCCCACGCATACTCGCTATCGGTGATCTTTTCAGCAATAGAGATGAACTTCTCAACCTCGCCGTCCAATTCTGCTTTGAGCGTGACGAGCTCCTCGGCGGCACCCCACACCCAGCTTCGTGGTCCGATTCGGGTACCCGCGATATCACCGGATGCGAGAGCGAACAGGTACGACGGAATCGGGACCTTCTGCTCGTATCCGTAGAGGAGAGATTGTGTCTTCGCATCGTACTGGCCGACGGTGGTTTGCAGGCCGGAGCAGAGGACGGGAAGCGGGGAGCGGATGGAGAAGGTGAAGGTGGACTTGGCGGCTGGGGTGTCCGCGCAAGGGAAGATGGTACGACAGTAAGTAGGTTCGCACTGCGAGAAGACGTATGGGAATTTGCCGTTGGTGGTCTGCTCGGGCGAGAGCCATTGGAGGGCAGCGGACTTTTCCGTTGTTGAGAATTGGATCTAGAAGCGACAATAATAGACAATTAATCATATCATCCTTCACAATCTGCCAATGGAGTATAAAAGGTTAAAAATGGAATATATACCTTAACGACAACTCGCTCCTGGTAGTCGACGGCCTTCGATAAGCTAATCTTCAGCTGTTTGCCGTAGTTGCCCTTCTTCGCCTCCTCTCCCAGACCCCACCCCTTCAATGCGGGGCCGGTCACAATCTCCACACCCTGAACCTCGACATCTCTGGTATCCAGCAAGATCTCATCACAAGTCCCCTGCTGCCGACACTCAAACTCGGTCGTGACATCGCCGTGAAACCTCTTCTTGTCAAAATCGATTTCTATCGAAACGGTGTTATGCAGCGGGTAAAAGATGAGGTAGTTGGACTGGGTGTTCGGGTCGTACGACCCGGGGGATTTGACGAGCATCTTGGGTTCGGCCTGGGTGGAGAAACGCTGGGTGTCGGCGCTGATGATTGTGTCTGCGCTGGGCGGGGGCGCGGCGGTGGGCAGATTTATAGCGTCCATTTGCGAGTAGAAACGACGACCGGGTGATAAGCGGTGGTGGCGGGATTTGGCAGGTGTTGGAGGTAGCGGGCGGCGGGTATTGACGGCGTGATCACAGGCCCCGCGATGTATTTGGATATACTTGCCCGTATACGTATAGCTGTGGAAATTATTCGGACGGTGATGCTGAGGCCCGAGCAGATGCTGCAGAGGTCTTCTCGTTTGGGGGAGGAGGGATTTTATAAACCGCATGCAGATATCTCCCTTCTGCCCTCTTCGTCCTCGAGGTCCTGGCAGCTGCTGTGATAGATATTATATATTATTCTCCGCTTCGTCGTCGGTTACACCAGCATGCGGAACCGGATTTCGGTTCCTGGCAGGAGAGAAAATGAACAAGAGAAGGTGACAGAAGTATCAATCCGCAGGCCGTCGCACTACGAATACCTCGATACCGTTACAGCAAAAACACACCAATTGATATACTGCGTACGTAGTTCTGGTGGCCGTATCGACCTGTTGAATTCCTATCGAATCCTTCTGGACATGCGCCCCACCTGCCGCTTTCGAGGTTTCGGCGGGTGCAGCCGTCCAGCACGCAACTATCCACTCGCAACGGGCAAGGAAAGAAAAAAGTTGGAGGCCTAGAAATCGTCCCAGCGCCGCTGGCCGAACTCGCAGCAGGGCGAGGGCGACTTGCGATCGAGCGACGTTGAGCTAGCTGCGACTGATACCAGTCCTCCTTCTCCGCGCTTCTCGTCGAATCATATCACCACTTGGCGGGGCTGCGAGCTCCGATCAGACGATAAGATGTCGCACAGTTGACCACGCCGCCGCAACACAGCACACGAGAATCAGGCTAGGCTCCCAACAATGCAGTGCTCGATATCAGGATAATAGATCTACGGATGAACGGTTATTTCGGAAGGATATCTTGAAGTGCATCTTGCATTATATTACGCTCAGCTTTTAGAATTCATTACATATAATATTAGTGATGTATGCGTGCTCGCTCTCGACGGTATCGTTCGGGCCCGTGTCAGGTCCTCCTCCTCGTCCTCCTCCTCCGCGTGCATGTGTATAACTCATATCCGTTTTTCTCGTATCACCTTCCAAGATGATATCGGTGCGATACAGCCAGCGTCCGTCCATCGGTGCACCATAAGTCCCTACAACAAAAAAATATTCAAAAAGACAAAAAGAAAGAACTACTCGACACGCTAAGAAGTATACAAAAATTAGGCGACAACGCCGGCCTGGGACTGTCGTCGAATATATGCCGCTTCCTCCTCTGCGACTCTCCTATCGGCGTCGGACCCGCTGCTGCCGAAGACTCTGCCCTTAATATTCTGCTCTTGCTTCTTCAAGTCCACGTTCTCCATGAGCAGTGTCAAAAAGATAATCGGAACAGCGCTGACCAATGCGCCGATGAGCATGAGTCTCATCGTCTCCTGGTAGCTCTTGTTAATCGCCAATCGCGCGGGACTGCCTGGTGGGTATGAGCTCGCATGGGTGAAGTCGGAGTAGATCAATGTAGCGTTGACCTTGACTTCCTCTGGGAGATACTGGTTCAGCTTGGGTAGGAGGTTGTTCGTCCAGATGGCACCGGAGATGGCAGATCCGATAGCTTGGCCGATGGAGATGGAGGTAAGGAACAAAGCGGTTGCTAGACCGACGTCCTGATGTGGGACCACAGACTGCACACCCAATTGCGCCGGCACGTTGAGGAAGCCACCGCCCAAGCCGACAAGAACCTGGTTGATGACGATTTGGGTGCGAGTGGAACCTTCAACACGGTATCGGAGCATGAGTCCGAATCCGAGGATGTAGATGAGACCACCAGCGATGACAAAGTACTTGTAGTGGCCGGTGTACTTGATAATGAAGGAGATGATGATAGACGAAACGGTCGAGGTGAAAGAGAACACCAAGACGATGCGGCCAGCAGAAACGACGGACTGTTCGTTCGCGACAACGAGATAGGAGTAGAAGTACGGGAAGACGGATTGATAGAACGCCACTGTGAGATGCACATATTAGTATCACCATAAGAAGGACATTTAACTTGAGAAAAAATGTTACTCACTAAAGTAGAAAACGGCAATAAGACAACCGGCCATCACAGTCCTATTCTTAAGAAGTCTAAGATGGAGCAATGGACTCGGTGCCAGCTTCTTCGACATCTCAAAGAACGGGAAAGCAATCAAACAGACACCACCGACAACCAACATGGCGATCAAACTCGCGTTCTTCCACTTTCCAGTCGCACCCGCGCCGAGCGTAAGTGGGATGAGGATAAGACATAGCGCAGCAGTGAACAAGAGTAACCCGATGATATCCAAATCCCAGAATGTCTTCACCAAAAACTTGCCCCATCCCAACTCCTTAACTCTGCTAGGTGGGAGAAGACCCTTCTTCTTCGCCTTGAGCGTATTGTAGAACAGCGAACCGAGGAGTGGGAGCGCGCAGACCGGCAGGATGATGGCCCACATGCCGTATCCCCATCGCCAGGTGGTATTCTGCAATACAGTAGCGCCGAGTTTAGGACCAGCCCAGACTGTCCACAGAAACGGCAAGTCGGGAAGAGAAGAGAACAGGGCACGGTTGAGGAGGTCAGTTGTATCGGCCATGAAGATCTGCTGTAGGATCAAGAGACCTGTGGAACCAGCAGCGTAAAAGACCTGCGCGCCAGCGTACACTTCGACGGAACTGCTGCTCGCGAGCATGATGTAACCGATACAGAAGAACAAGATGGAAATAGCGAAGGCTTCGAAACGTCCAAAGACATCAGCGATCTTAGCCATTGGTGGTTTGACCACAGCTATATATTCGATTTAATTAGAAATTCAATCGCGGAATTATAATTATGGTAAGGGATATTTGGCGCACTCACCATACATGACACCGGTCACAATCGAGACTGTCGACAAGAGGGAGTGGAAGCCGAATCCGGACAATGCATACGAGGAGTACAAGTAGGTCGTTTGTGCCTCTAGCGATGTTGAGGTCGCCATCAATAGGATACTATCAATTTATTAAGATATTAGGACATTTTGCTATTGTATAGACGAGCTGATAAGATTCAACATACCCAGCGTAAGCAACCCATAATGAAGTCTTCGTCCATGTCAATGCGATGGCCTCCACCTTCTGCACACCAGCCTGCTTCTCGGCAGACTCAATGCTGGAGGTCTCATAGTTTTCTGATTTGGAATCAGCCGCCGGGCTGAGATGCTCGACATTTGTATCCGCGCCAGATTTGTTCAATCCGAGCTTATTGAGAATTGCGGACATGACTGAAAATTAACGCTTTCAACCAGCGTATAATATTTCCTTCGTCCTTATTAATTTTTTTTAAGAGGAGATATTATCTTTATCCTCAACTTTCAAAAAAAGAAGAGCAAAAGGATAGAGGTGAGAGGAAGCTTCGAAGGGCGACAGGGAGAGATAAGATCAAAGAGATTAGACAACAGCGATGCATTTCATGTGGGAGACTCCCAGAAGATATACCCATAGCCCTGGGCTACCCGGCATTGGGCAATGGAATGCATGCGCCGTTTGTGACATTATTGGGATTTCCCGTTGACCGCCTTCCTCTATCAGCGATTTTTTCCTCGGAGCAAGAACCCAGAAAGCATGTCGCGCTAGGAGAGAAAAAAAAAGTCCATCCAGGCGAGACACAAAAACGTGAGATGAGGGAGGGGAACGGAGCGAAAAAGAAAACCCAAATCAAGGTTTTGCCTAGGTACCCTTTTTTTTGGTCGTGCATCGATTGTGACGGTAACATACTTTTTCTTCTTCTGTTTCTCTGTTACCCGCGATTTTTCTAGCTCTAGCGAAAAATGTCATGTATCTGTATAATGCAAGAACGGCCTTCAAGATGTCCGCCGAGACTAGCGGACCCACCGATCGATATCCTGCATACGTCTCACCACTAGCGTGGCGGTCGTTCCCTGCGATCATATCATATCATATCGTAATTCCATGTTCTGCTCTGCGTCGAGTTCCCCACGCCCAGACCAGGCACTGACTTTTTTTTTCTTTGCCAGGTATCATGTGAATTCGAAATATGTATCTAAATCTTCGTGAAATAAAGCCACACTATCTCTTTCCGTCAGCTGGCTTTCCACGCCCGAGCGACAGTCCTAATAGAGGACAATAACGACCGGAGTACCCTTCACATTTTTCTGGTTTCGTTGGCGAACGGGCAACTGTAATTCAAACAGGAAAGCAAGCACTTCAAAATTTTGTGACACGAGTTGAGTTCGCCTGCAGTTTGCATTATCAGATCCTCTTGATCCCAGTCGATTGTCCCCGCTAACGAAATACCAAGACTCCACCCCAAGTCAGAATTAAAGAGAAATTTTGCGCACCCAATTCCCGTATGACAGACGGACGACGTAATCTAATCTGATGGCCCTGGCCCTAGCTCTCACTCATCAGCTCAGGGCAGATCATGAAAGAACGCCGCACAGGCCGACATCGGAACTCTTCTGGCTAAGCTGGGACGGAGGATTTGCCAAGAAGAGGAAGACGGGAATACCCTTCTCTTATGTAATAGACTAATAGAAAAACCTTCTCACTATAATGAGCTTGTATTTGAATAAGTGGGTCGAGAATCAGATTAGATGCATCAGATTATTGGCCGTTTCGCGCCAGCCAAGAGAAAAAAGTTGTAAAAAAGAATCTAGCGCATGGACGAATTTTATTTGGTTTGGGGTCCGGTTTATGACAAGCTTGTGTACGGACGACGCCGAGAAATCGAGAACCAAGGAGAGCTCTTCGATCAGATAACCACTTCCCGAAAGTTGATCGTGTACCGAGGGAAAAAGGCCTGCTCGCTTCAATTTCCTTTCGTTTTGGATCCGTCAATTCCAACGTGCATATCATATCAGCCGCACAGTCCCACTCTTTTCTGGATTCTAGTAACTTTTCCGATTGATCTTGTGATGCAATGCATTTGTTGGATGTGCGCATGGTCGGCCTCGATCGTGGGTTTGCATTTAAGTTATCAGATCGCGCTACTCGGCTCCGGGTTTCCTTCGTGTGGGAGGTACCTTAGCGAAAAACGCCTCCAAATCCACAATCCAGTAACAGCTTCGAATCCAGGCGGGTAGATGCACCTCGCTGAAAATTTACTACAACATTGGGAACTCCTTCGAAAACTAAAATGTTGGTGGCGGTAAAAAAAACAGGATACTAGTACTTTTGAAACCTCATGATCAAGATACCATTATTCGCTGAGTTCATGAAGCGCACTATTTAAATCCACGCATTCGAAGATAAATCATATTGACTAACGTGAAATAAGAACGCCCAGCTGCTAGGAATAAAATAACGCCGAAGAACCCTTCCCTAGCGTGATAACCCATCCCCCATTTTAACATAGTAAAGGAAAAAACTTTTGTTAACCCCCCCAAATCCGTATCCCGAAAAACTTTTGCTCCCATGTCCGTTGTTGCCTGACGGCGGACTAGCCGACACAAACAGGGAAAGAAAAAAAATAAGACAAATATTCAAAACCGTAAAGAAACCCCAATAAATTGCTCCATTACTCCCTGTAACCCCCCAGCTCAGACAAAGAATATTCCAGGGCTCCGGCTCTCGTCCGAATCCTCTGGATGTATATCCCTGTAGCTTCCTCATGTACCCACTTGCTCGCTCGTGCATTGTGTGGATGCAAGCATGCATACTGCTTGCATGAGATATGTGCATATTCTCTCTCTTGTTCCCCCCGCTCACCTACTACTCCTCCTCCTTTGTACTATCCGTTCCCTCCTCCCTACGAACCGAGCCCCGCGTCTCGGCATGATTTTGCAGTAGAAACAACACCAATTAGTGTTATCTTTGAAGTAAGATTCGTCGTGTGCATTTGCGTCGTATCCTTTGGGTATGATCGGGTACTCCGCAGAATCAACCACATAGATTAATTCCTCGATTGTACCCTCTAGGATATCTGCGTTTAGAAAGTTTGATTTCGCAGCTGTGAGGAAATATCTTAGTTTAACCATGCCATACTGTGTAAAAGGAATTTGAGGAGGTTCCCTTTAGTATATTCGAGGGGGAGTACATACTCTCGCAACACTCAAAGCAAAGTTCATAGTCGCAGCCGCATTGGAAAGAGCGCTTCGACTCCTGACAATGAGAGTATATCCATGTATCGCACTTTTTGCACTTCCTCGCTGGATTGCAAGACGAGCACGAGATCTCTTTCCCTTCAGAGCAGGTAGCGCACGATATTTCAAATTGGTGAGCGCCACAGGTCGGTTGGCGGTGGCATGCTTCGCTTTCGCAGAACGACCCACCGTTCTGCAAGAAGCAAGCATTGCAGCGGCGGCTAGGGCAATCGCCGCACTTGATGAGGCGGGTACGTTTCGGATCGCAGTTATCGCATAGGAAGCTGGTTATGAGCAACCCTAGTTAGCCCGGTTCATCGTAACCCACAATACCAAGAGAATGCAAATAGAGGGATTCTAGTGACATACTTTCCGCAGACATCACATAAGACATCTTTTAAGCATCCGTCGCAGTACCATCCGATCTGCTCAGGGGTCTTCTTGCACCCCATGCATGTCGTCTTTCTCGCGGACCCGGTATCTGCAAGCGGTAGAATCCGAATGAACGGCAAGTCTCGTCCGCCGTGGCAGTGGGGCCTGCGGAGCTTCTTCTTTGGGCCCTGCAGGGTCAGAGAGCACCAACCGACATCGGTTCGGATTTTTTTGTTGGTCGTGTACTTGAAGAATCGGTCTAGTTTGACGAGCCAGTGTTTGTGGTCTTGGGAGCCGAGGTGGAGATCTTTGATTCCATAGATCTGGGTTTTTGAGTACCATTAGTCGGGTTACCTTGCATAAGAATTGGACTAGTTCTTTCTAGAACTTTTGTCCAATGAGACAAAAGTCCTCGAACGAGGACTTTTCGAAAATAGAGACACTTACTCTCAGTTCCGCCAAGCCTTTCAGCAAAGATTCTTCCTCGTCCTCACTTTGACTTTCAAAACCGGAATCCTCGCTTTCATCGGGCGGCAGCAAGATATACTCCTTCGGGATTAAATCGGCGATATCCCCTAAGCTTGTCTTTTCACAATACCTCAAACTCAGGCTCTTCAAGCCCTTCCCGCCTACGGCGCAAATGGCCAAAACCTTCTTAACAAATTCAATATCAACGCCAGTGCCATCCAACACCAATTCTTTGAGAACACTCCCAAATGCCGGCCGTAAAGAAAACATATCCCATATTCTAGAGGACTCCAATCCTCTACAAAAATATTTCTCAACGGATTCCTCGACATGCCAGCCTTCTCTCTCAGCCTGTTCTCTCTTTGCTTTCTCGTCGGGAATATAGATATATCTCCCCTGAGCTGCAATCCTCGCTTGAATCTGGTAGTTAACCATTGCGAGGGAAGTTCGCGGCTCATAGCCGCTCTTTGTGAGAGTCATATTGCGCCATGCGTAGCAAGAATCACGATACTCAGAGAGAGCGTGACAGGTAGCAAAGAGAGCTTGTTTTTGCGGTGTGGAGAGACGCGATATGATCTCTGTGGCCACCGGAGTAGCTGTTAAGAAGGCAGTGAGGAAGGGAGAATTGAGAATATCCGTCGGTGGGATCAACGGATCGTTCTCTGATATGACGATATTTTTGATGTTGCTGATAGTGGACTGTTTGACAGCGGTGGGCCGCCGAGGTACCGAAGCTTGTGTTGTTTGCGCCATCCTTGCGTGGCAAGTGGGTCACCCCTGCTCGGTTACGATAGGGTCCAGTGATAGCTCGACTACAAAGAGCTTAGGACAGGAAAAAGAGGTGAGCGTGAAGATATCTACCGGTCTTGGGGTAAGTGATCACGAAAGTTGTGACTGTGGTCTTCTCTGATGAGCATAGAGAGATATATTTGTGATGAAAGACTAGTGGAATGATGGATGTCCTTATATGCTTTCGACTAGACAGCGGTTTTTTAACTGGGGCAGGGAGAATTTATCAGAAAAAAGTATCCGCCTGGCTCACTCCCCATACCACGGGTCCTGTATGGCTTCGTCGACAGGAAGCGATGATCCCGGACTTGCCACAATCGTACAAGTTTTCCAGAGCTAACATGTACCAGAAAGGTAACTCTGGCTTTCTCGTCGGTAATGGTGGGAGCTATCGGTACCCTACACACTCACAGTCCTTTCGGCAATGATATCACGGAATCGTAGCTTTGCATCTCCCCGTTCGTGGTGAGAGCTAATCTCCCCATGCATGATGTGATACTATTTCGCGCACCTTTGGAGGGTGCTGCTCGTATTCGACGAGGTCTCGAACACGATGATTGCACAGTATTGCAATATCGATTGCGCCCCAAGCGCCTTTGTGGCTTCATGGACTTCTACTAGGGAGGACATGATTCGGCCGCATGAGCTGGGAGCTGTGGTGCTCATGTGCCTTTCCACTCTGCCGGGTTCGTTTTAATATTTCTCCCTTGGAATATTGTCGGTAGGAGATGCGGAAGTACTGCATGCAGTTGCAGGGGTTTGTCAAAACTGGCCTGCAGCATCCTGCACCTGGTTGACACAGGGAGCACAAGAATAGCGACGACCCACCGGAATTCGTTGCTTGTGTTACAAACCTTCGTTCACCTTGGGAAGAGTGGATCAACGTAGCCGATACTTTAGACAGAGCAGTATAGGTCGTACAGAATAATGTTTACTGGGTTTTAAGATGTTCTGCAAGCATATGAAGTGAAAGAAAAATTGGACGGGGAAGACAAAAACAGGAAATCAAACCGAGCAATACCATGATGCTCGATCGTCGACATCTGCAGGCAGTCTACACCCTGCGAATCGGTGTCCCTTAATTTAACAAAGAATACCCCTCCTCGATATAGCCGTCATGATATCAAGAATTTAGCGACAAGGTGGACCTTACACTTTCGTCGTGGCTGTTTCGTCAGGGTCCACCTCGTCGACGATCATGTTGTCATGCTCAGCAGGCTCGTCACTGCCATATTCCGCAACACACTCGCAAACCGCTGTGTTAGCGAGATCGAAAAGAAGTGGATCTGTTCGCACTTCCAGAAGGTCCCTTCCGGTGATCGTTCGCAAATGAGCGAGCTTGCGTGGTTCAGCCCTGCCGACACTGGCTCGTGCGTGCTTCTCGGGACACTAGTGACGACTTAAAAGAATTTTCTGTTGTCGATTCACAGAGTCCTTTTGCCCACTTAATCCATATCCCCTATTAATTGCGAAGATGATATCGGTGGAGCCACTTTTGCAGACGCCATCCATCCAGAAGAGTCCGCGAAGTCGATACCAATCGATCGGATTGTCCCAGGAAACCGGATTTCGTCGGTTCTGACCGTTTCGCTTGCAGGCCTGTGACTTGGCAGCTTTGTATTTGCTGTTCTGTTGTGGACGGCCGGGATTTCGGACCTCCTACTGGCTACAGTATACGCCACGACGAGCGGGTAAAGACGAGGTTCAGACTTTGTTGGGCCACCGTTGAATGAAGTGAGAATACCCGATCCCTCGGGTTTTGAGTTTTTGTGGCGTGCCGTGGAGAAAGCCGGTGCATGACAACCCACCCCAGCTGAGTGCATTTCCTGGGACCAGGAGATCAGATTCTAGATTTTGAGGTGGATAAATCCTCGACTTTGCCTATCCAGAGTACAGGATGTGCTGCATAGTGGCGTTTCAAATCTCCACAAAGCGTCTTTTTTTCTCACACTGAATTCCATCGTTTTGGTTGGGGTTTTCAAATCCCGAAGATTTGGTTGCTGTCGAGTGGGAAAAGCCGGACCCAAGCTGTCAGCGGGCCGTTGATGACATGCCTTTGAGACCTTTTGCAAAAGGGTCTAGACCCTCTCTCACCTTGCTCGGCTTCACTTGCAATGTCAAGTTAGTGCCATACCCTTAAAATGCTAGGAATATATGCAAAGGGTTTGTAAATGCACGGCCCTCGCCGGTTTTCTTGACTGTTTCAAGTACACGCCATAATTATCAGTTGATACTGATGATGGAAGCAACCACAAATAGATCTTGAGGTTGATGATAGGGCCTATCCTGTACGACTCAGGCAGCCTGCGAACCAACTCATATTTTCAACGGCTTTGAAGCCCACAACACCACCTCTCATGCATAGGGTCAAAGCGTACATCCCAACTTTTGGATTCAGAAAGAGCTCTCTCCCTGAGCTCTAAACTGCATATGCGGATTGTAAATGCCTCCTCCTATCTATCTGAAATTGAACAAAAAAAAAAAAAATACGTTTTTAATCTGTCTGCCCTCGATTTTGGGGGCTGCTCAGCCGCTTGAGCCCGATATCCCACAGATAGCAACTCTCATGTTCGCGATACCTGCACTAACTTATCAAAAGTCCTGTATGTGACACAGCCCCATGTATGCCACCATTTTCTCTCTATGTAATTTAACCACACTACGCGTATACGCATACTCCATCTTTCGAAAGTTGATTGTTCCTAGGTTGAGCAAAGGAATGTACGTATCCGTACTGCGACGCGGCCCTCGATTGGCTTATACCCTCAGCTACTTTCCCGCCGTCCTACGTTGGGATACGGCATACTTTTCTTAGTGTCACAGACGCCAATTTTCAGCTGACTGTATTGCGGTTGCATATCAGAACCAGTACGTCGGATCGAATTGAATCCCGTGATTTGCTGCTCATGATGATCAATACTCAAATACAATTCTCTGTGCCTATTGTTCTAAAAGATCTGCTCCGATGCAGTATTTTAGGAGACGGTGTTACCTATCACCACCGGCCCAACCACTGTTTCGGGACCTCTTCATGGTCCTGAAATTCGAGACTAAGAATACTAACCTCAAGCTCCCCTTTTCGTCCAGTTCTCCCGCTTTACTTGAAGAGTACATATTTTCGAGGTCCCTTCGGAAAACTAAGAGCTGCCCCCCATTTTCAAGTTACACCAACGGCCGAACGGTTCCACTTGTCCCGGATTTAACTGTGGCAAAAATAGATGCATATGATACGGCAACATTTTAACGTCGATCAGATGCAATTCGCGAAGGAGTGTAGTTCCACAGCAGAGGCAAATAATACCGACCGCAAGTCCAAAACACCGCTCCTCGTTCCAATTTCACATATCATGTGCCCTTTTGTGCCTACGGGAGCCCCTGTGATTTATACGGTTCCACAACAGTATGATTGCTGGCAAGTTCGCTAATGTTTGGAAAATTCACAAAATAATCTAACAAGCTCGTAGGTACCTAGTACTTCCCACAAGGTACAGAGAGTCGCACTTTTGCCCTAGTTTGTGTTACTAGAAGCGTAGTCCTATAGGGCTGTTTCCCGTATTGGAGAGGACTGAATTCGAAGACGGTGTTTTGAACATCATTCCTTAAATTCAAAGCACAACTTGATTCTGATTCTCACAAATTGTGATTCGGGAGACAATAAACTAAGCATTCCTTGAGTAATATACATGAAAATGAGAAAACTCCCCGAGACCGATGAATATGAAACAAAACAAATATAGTACGACCAGTAACACCGGGATTGCAATAGAACCAAAGAGAATATAGGAAGCCCCCAATACCGAATAGCATGGTAACAAACTGTACTGAAATATCAGGAAATAGTACCCATAGCAAATATATTAGGTAGTAAACCACAATGGTGAATAGAATCGTTTATTTACCCCTCGGGCTACTCTCAATCACTACCTCGATGGACGCTGGGTTAGCTTCCCTCGCGGCTGTCTGCTCGTTTTCAGCCCCATCTTGCTAAGCTAGGCTGACGCGCGGCCGCTTTCTTCCGCCGGTACTGGGAGCTGTGGGTTCCTTTTCTTTCTGATCGAGCAATAACGTCATAACATCGTAGCCGAATTGCGGGAATTCTAAGATGAGTTTGCGGAATTCTTCTTCTGCTTCGTGTCGTAGAATGTATGCTGAACTCACGAAACATAAAATTAGTAACTATTCTTAGCGGATAATAGAATGTACCAAGTAAAATTGTAGCGAAGGGCTTACCTCTTGCAGCCCAGAACGCCGCCACGGGACCCCGAATAGTCTTATCCTCTCTCGGTGTGTTAGCGTAAACATATCTAGCATACTGTATCTCGCCCCTTGCACTGCTATTGATCCTATGGATCTTCTTGTGCGCCATAATCTTCAACTCCTTCATTCCAAACTTCTCAGCTAGAGTATATACTCTGGCATGCTTTAACAGGTGGTCGCCATCATCGGGATCTGATTGCGTCGGGTCCTTCTCCAGCACCTCCTCGCCCTTTTGTTTTACTATTCGAGGGAAATAGTCGCCGGTATATAGGTACTGAATGAAGCAGCCAACTGCATCAAGACTCTCAGAAGGTAAAGCGACCAGCGTAGGCGTTGTGGATGCGCCAAAGTGGTTTACGAACCAGGGCGATTTCTGGAGCAGAGACTGATGGCACGCTATTGTAGTTGCCGGGCTTTCGCCTACGGAGAGCGTTATTATTGTTGACTGGAGGTGACTAAGTTCAGGAGGTAGGTTGGTCATCTCGTTATCACAATAGATAGGTTCTCAAATAAATTCGGTTTGCTTCAAAGTCGAGCTTTGTAGATATAGCAACGTACTCTAGAAAGCTCAGCGGCGCAGGTACAGGTTCTTCTGGAACCTCTTCGGCAATGTCTCCCATAGCTTCGTTGTCCTCCTCTGCTCCTTCTATGATGTCTGATTTAGGCGGTAAGTCGATGTATATGCTTGGTTCAGACATATCCTCTGGCGCAGCCTTATAGGGTCTTTTGGATCTACGATTGGGTATGTAGCTGTAGAGAGCGGCGCACGAAGAATGCTAAGGCAGGGTAATCCGATAGCTTTATGCAAAGCTAGTCCAAATGGCGATGTACGATAGGTTTGGGAGCTACGATGCAGAGTTTCGTCTCGAAGACGTGACCGGGGTGCTGTGCAGGCGATCGCGATGGGTGGTTGGCGGTGGGCTGTTTGGGTCTTTCCGAAAGTGGAAAACTGATTGCGCCCAGATCACCATGGCGACAACACAACGCACGTCGATGCCCAACGCAACACTTCTCGCGCCCTCCCGCTGGAACCTCGCGGCCTCGGTGCTTTGCAAGCTTTGGATCCATGGATATCGCTTCAAGATGGATAGATCTAGGCCGATCTCGAAGATAGAGGTGGATGGACTTAATTTCAAAATAGCAGGCTCTACATACAAAATGCTCGATAGCTTCCGTCAAGCTAGTTGGCATCATTGGAACTGAATATTGTATCTGCCGCAGCTCTGACCTCCTCTGCATCGGAGAGCGTAACAATGTCCCTCACCAGCGTGATTCTCCTCTGCGCGGCTGGCATATTTCGGTACTGATTGTAAAATCTTTCCAAATCTCGTGGCAGCGGGAACCCACTGACCTCATACAGCGACTTGAACGCATCCGATTTTCGAATTCGGTCGACGATTTCGAGCATTGCCCTGAGTTTTTCCGAGTAATAGGTACAGTACGTAGTCAAGGTCTCCAAGGTGATTAGATCAGGGTGATCAAAATCTTCTGAGAAGGTTCTAAGAAATTCCTGTTGCGTCTGGAATTCGGCACCAGCCCATCCAAACTCCAGCTTTGAATGTAGTAGAAGTTTGCGGATGTCACCTGGTCTGCTTGTTTGCCAGGAGACCATAGTGGCTCCTCCAGAGGTAGCCCGCACAAGACCCCTACCGAAAAACCAAAAGATGACAGAATAGGGATTGACTTGGTAGGATTGTACACCCTTGACCAAGTTCGCCACACCTTCGACCCATTTGGGTACATCCTGTAGATACCCGTCGAGAGTGTCCAGAATCGTCACAGCGTCCAATTCGTTGTCAATCTCGAACTTGCCTTTTAGGATTGCCAAAGCATCGGTGAATTCCTCGGTGTCGGTATCCACGGGTTCGAATTTAACTCTTACTTCTTCTATTATCTTCAATGCGTCAACTGCCAGTTCGTCCCACGGTTTTAACCAAGCGGGGTACTTGTGATCCGGATCTCTGGTAATTGGTCCGTAATTGATGTACCAATCCCGTAGGAATTTCATTTCCATAGTTAGAGCTGTCCATAGTTCGCGGTCTTCTTTACTGCGGAGAAGGATGTCAAAAACGTCCAAACTGGACCAGGCGATTTCTGCGGACCTGAAGTGATTGTGATTAATAGCTTTCGAGAAGACAATGGGGTCGAGACTTACGTTATCGTAACAAATATTGCTATCGCGATACCAGCGATACAATTTATGCTGGAAAGCATGTTAGTTACTATTTAGATAGCTCAAGCCTGTAACTACTTTGCGATCGTTCTGAATATTCGGCTTTCTGATGTCGCAGGACGAAATGATCTCCTTATACTTTTGATTTAAATATCTCAAATGACCGATGTCCGCATTCTGCATGCATAATATATAAAACTAGAAACTGCCTCTCCTCAAAAAAACCCCACGCTGCCCTAAGAATATTTTTAAACAATGAAAATCAAATTTTTAACCGAATTGTTTTAGCATGCCACTATACAACCAATTCGTCCTCTATGGAAAATACATTAACATCTCCTAGAATACCTAATCTCGCATCGTTTCAAAATACTTTCTGTAAAGGGTTTTTATGAATCAGCTCCCAAATATTTCTCTGAAAATTTAGCCAGTCTTGCTGATACGTACCGCTGAGTCTCAAAATCTAATTTTCGGTGAATATGAGAACGCTGACCTGCCATGAACTCCTTGGTCTCGCTAAACAGCCGCGTATTAGATTGAGAACGAAAATGGTATAAAATAATGTAATAAGGTTCCGTAATATGAAATCTCGTTGGTGCGTATTGGCGATAAGCCCGCAGAAAACAATAACTAGACTGCATAGCCATATATCTTGAAGCTCCCGATAACTGTTGCAGGATGTGAAATAATACGTTGTATGGTAGATTTTGTATTCCTATCTTCGGTGCTGGCTTCGGAAACGGTACGAGTTTATACCCTCGAACAATGTTTGATAGCTCTGAATGTTGCTCTGGGTCAACGGGGTATAATCTCTCCTTTTCCACGGCCGTGGGGCAAATATCGTAGCCGATTTGGCATTTCGTTGCCAAGTATACCCAGAATCCTTCTCTCCGTAGGCCTTTACCTCGGGCATTAAGCCGGTCGCACTCGTTGTCTTCCACGAAATCGAAAGCTTCGATTCTTGTGAATTTGACGCTTGCGGTGCCACAATTGAGACATCCACGACTGCGCACTGCTTTCCGAGTCAGGCGAGCCGGTGTGATCCAAGGGTTGACGGCAACATTTGGTTGCGCTAGACTTGTTACTGAAGCCTCGTCAATACACTCGCACCCATAAGCTAGGAAGTTACCCTGCCGAAAGTCCTTCCTGGGCGATATACGTGGGACCGCCGAGAGACAGTGTAAGCACATTTTATCATAGTAGAACTTTTCATGTATCGGTGCGAGATCGTCATCATTGTTGTTATCCGTGTCATCTAATAGGTCTTCGATTTCATCCTCTGTGAATCCTGGATACTTAGGTACAAACGGGCGCGTGTATAATCCTAGATTCCGGAATCTAGCACTCAGAGTTAACGGCTTTTTGTATCCAACTGTCCATCGGTCGTGTATCCAGTATCCGACGTCGACTTCGTGGCATAGCACCTTATTCTGCCTCCACCATTCGTACTCACGCACGAACAACGTGGCTCCCATGCCATTTTCGATATCGTAATACTTCTCGTTCGCTAGCAGATCCTTAGGGCAACGGTGATGTTCGCACCATATTGTGGAGTACGGGTATTCTGTTGCAGACGGTCGTCGGCGGGGCGGGAATGTTTGGAAGTTGTAAAGATTGCCATGGGTGGTGTCCGCATATTTGAATGTGGCTAAATGAACCGGAAATAGATTACGAGGGAAGCAGAAACCGCTGTCGGAGTCAAGTATAATTGCTGTACGGCAAGTTGGAGGACATATTGGGACTCGGCAATACGGGCATTTGTGGGGCTGGGGTGGTATCACGGGCTTAGGGAGATATCCGTGTTGGATGTGGGAGAAACATATCGCCTTTTGTTCTCCAAACGATGGGTGTGGAGGACAGAGGCCGCGCAGACCTTTTGCTGTCAGGGAAAGTGCGATAATGTCGCGGAAGGACAGGTAGTTGACGACTCCGAAGAGTATGTCAAAGGGGAGGTTTAGAAATGGCGATAATGAGTTCGGGGTTTCGAGCGTTTCTGAAGCCATTTGGTAATTGTCGTCAAGGTTCAGCTCGGAAAATAAGAAGCGAAAGTATCATGAATACTTAAAAGGCTTGGGGTGAAACTTGACATGTAGTTTTGTACCATAGCTAAACCCGCCAAGCAATGTAGTGCGACGCCGCTGTCCCTCTTACACCCCATACGTCGCGGACTGACTGTTACGCTTTAAAGTTTACCGTCGGACTGGTCTTAAATTCAAGTAAGTATACAGATATTCTATTATATATAGACCGCTGTAAGACTTCAGAATACCTCGTATTCCTTTTATTTTACCTAGGACATATTATTTTCTCACAGCAAATTAATTTAAATTTACCTTATCAACACACCTATATATCAACACAAATTTATCATATCAATACATTTCTCAACTTCTGAAGCCATCCGCATTTCTAAAAAGTCCTCAACTAAAATATATACTGAGAAGCATTTAAAGTAAGACCATTAGCACCTTTAAAATGCCGGATTTGATCACCTGGGCGATCCTTGTTTTCGCTATCTCGCCTATCTACGCTGCCCCCGCATTTGAAACCGTATTAGGAAGCACATCGGAAAGCGCATCGGTTAATTTAGAAGGAAGATTTTGGCGTGGGGAGCGCGGGAGAACTCCAAAAGATATCGAAAAAGCAGGCGGATTTTCCTCTCACGGTCTAGACGTGATGATGGGCAAGGCTAAACTTGCTAATAAGGATAACGTTAAAGACCAATATATTGCAGGATGCAGCTTATTCGAACACGCTAAAGCGCTGAACCGCCCCTCCGACCAATATGTCTCGGTTTCTGAAAGCCCAATGATCGCCCATAGATTTGCGATTGGAGAGCTAGGGAGATCAGAAGGTCCCTACTATCTTTATCGTGTTTTTCCTGGGGAGTTGGCAATCGATGTAAACGCATCACTTAAAGATAAAAGCCCCTTCAAAGATCAAAAGGAACACGCAGTAGCGGGCCATATCCCATTTGACCGAATTGAGGGCTGGTACGAAATCCCTGGTCCAACTCGAGGAGTTATATACACGGGACAAGAATGGGCAGACAAGCAGAAGGCAAAGCCGGAGGGCGGAGCACTCCTTCGGATCAAAGATGGTGTGAAATTCCATGAAAATAAAAAATTTAAAAAGGATTATTATCATGAGAAACCAGGTGGCGCTCACCCGGAACTTGCAGGAATAGATGAAAAAAGTCGAGATCCGTCATTGGCACAAAAGTTTGCAAGTTTCTTTGCTGAAGCAGCTCCTCAAGATAAAGCCACGAAGGTTTATAATAAGATGTTTATGGAGGACAAAGATAAAAAGAAGTCTTTTCTATCAGGAGGAGGGCTCTGGTAGTCATGTTTCAGATGGTGTATGGCTATCCGCAATCCAGGTGAACTATAGGTGAGTATTAGGGTCTGGCATACATTAATTCCTCTGGCTATGTATATAAATTAGTTTTGAATGTTGTATATTTAATTTAGATTTGTTTTATATATCGAAGTTATATTAGGTGCATTATGAAAGGTTTATTCAAACAATGTTGTCCATTGTATACTTTACCATTTCAACGATGGTGACGCCATCAAAAATTATTATTCCGGTGTCTCCATCACTCGCGCAACCATATGGAGATCCACAATGACCCTATTATCCAGATCGGCTGGATAACCAGAAATATTCAAGACATCACGATTAATACTATCAATGTCATTATACATGATATATCAAACCAGAAACTTATTTGCCTTCGGTGATTATCGGCGCCTCTCCATTCTACGCGGGCGGTAGCGTTGATCCTTCCAAATCAATTAGAATGACTATTTCGAACATTTTTTGCTAAGGTCCATGTCCGGCATTCATGCGCATCACTCCGCTTCAAAGCTACAAGAACTTCATCATTAAGGGTGCTTCCTTCCCCGATGGATTCCAAGCCGGCAATATCGGCACGGGCCAAAGTATCATTCCTGCTGCGAGTGGTATTACTATGAACCTTCATATACAGAATTGATGTGTCAAGGGACAGAAAGTGTCAATGTCAAACTTTATAGCCTTGGCCAATTCAACATTTATGTATCATATTGGGGACACTGGCGTATCGCCTAATCGGCGGGACCTCGAAGTCACCGCTACAATAAGCTAACCATATCCGTATCAGGGGTGGACGCTAGGTTATAATCAAAGAGAAGTTCAATGTTAATCATATTTATCTGGTATGCTACACACGTTTTTATTTATTCTTCTTCTTAGGATTCAACAGCGCCTTAAGAATTCTGTCCTGTGCACATGCGCACACTGCATCTGTAACTATCAAAAATTTGAAAATATGTAAGTGTCTAATAGTAGTCTCCATTGGAATTCTTTGAGAGCTTAGATAGCCTAACATGATTTTAAATTCTTAGTCTTCCCCCTTTTCCTCCTCTCACTCGACCGCCGCAATACTTTAACAATCTCGATGTGCTTGGCTCAAAAGGAGAGTTTTCCCTCTACAGGGCTGTTGCAGGTAGGAACTACTTTGAAATGAAGGGGCCGAGAAGAAAGAATAAATTCGTCAATGTAGAAAAAATTTCTCTAGATTGTTTTATACTAGGTCATAGGGAATGGATATATAAATGTTATAAAACTCTTAGTTGTTTATAATCTGGATACTAACATTGTTTTAGATATAAGGAACTTTTTGTTTATTATAATTATAGTAAAGATTAAGTAGATGCGCCAGCTACTCCCTTGGAAAGGGGCACGATGAATACGCTAAACTTGTGGTGGTGCGAGTGTTTTCTCGAAGATTTTCTCGGTTGATTCATGTAAGACTCTTAGTCTGCCACCACACAGTTGCGCTGGAAAATCTTTGTATTTCTTCGCTTGGCGTCTCTTTCAGTTTAATTGTTGTCTTGATTATATGTCATCGTGAGTCTACTGCGAGTAATAGAAGCCTGGGTTCGGTCAGAAAGCTAAAACGGAGCTCAGAGAGACTAGCTTTCGAACTTAGATTTACTCTTTAAATCGGGATTTCAAAGTTGGTGAAACCTATCCGAGTTCATATTTTTGAGCTCCTGGCAACCTCTAGTGTTATTCAAGGTGGATTGGTGTCAGCTACCTTTATCGTCGCCGATACCCTCGCTATTTTGTTGGGCGCCACACCTTGTCTCGTGATGAACGAGAAGCTCCGTCCGCACCACTGCTTGGGCTAGCAATGAGACTGGTTTTCAGGGTCGGTTATAATTTTCTAAGCCAACCCCGAAAGGACTTCTATTATTTTCCGTTCAATTAGTTCCTGGACTAGTATTCAAGTTGTTCTAGATTTTACAAACCTTCCGTATATCGATAATTGTCCGCGCGTAACTGGCGACTTGACACACACTAGCACAGTCTCGTGACACACTAGCAAATGTGTAGCTTGCCAAAAATTATATTGACACTCCAGCGACCAGTGATAGCTAGGTGTGAAGCGTTGTTTGATGTTGCTACTTGTAGTAGTCTCAAACATTCGAGAATTTTGATGCAGCCTCCAGGGTAACGTAATCAACTGCCGACCAAACTTGACTGATATTTCGTGATTAATTTGTTGGATTGTCTATCTAACCTTGATCCCGGACGCTGTTTTCTATCTATAAATATAGGGTGGATTACCGGTAGGATTCTAAAATAGAAAAGTATCCATCTTCTACGACATCCTCAAGAAGCACCACCTCCAACTTACAAAAAACACTACATCACCTCTCTTTTATTCACAAATATTTAAACAAAACTCTAAATATGAAATTCTCCGACTTCATCATTACTGCCAGTTTGATATTCGCTGTATCGGCGGTGCCGATGACCGGACAGCCACTAGAAGCGCGCGGCCAGCTTGGTATGATGAATGAAAACCCATCATGCGGGGCTGCCATCCCTGAGCCCGATTGTGCTCCTATTCTCACTCCCGATGAAGCTGCGGAAATGGAGAAAAATACGCAACAGTTGATTGCGGATAGGGCTCGGGCAGCGGCAGAAGAGCAAGCGAAAGCAGAAAAGGCGAGGGAAGAAGCAGAAGAGAGGGCAAGGGAGCATAATCGCAAGCCAAATTTGATGATGGAGCCTCCTTTGTAGGGATCCCAAAATTCACCTACAACTTCATATATAATACGGAGATATGATATCGGTCCAGGAATGAGTTCGGGCCGCTACGAAAGATATATGCTGGCATGTGTCCACAATGTCTAATTCGAAGACTTGCCACAGATGAAGAGTCTTGACAAGCCGGGTACATGTACTTGCTTTACACTATATTCTTCTAATTTTTTTCATCCGCCGCGCTTCTGCTCGTTAGAATGTATTATCCTTAGAATGTTTGGTTGCGCATTAGACCTTCTTGTTTTTCGTCTGTGATGATAGCAAAATATAATACTACTTGCCACTTAATATTTCAAGAATGGGTATTCAATTGTGAAAAGATTTTCTTATGCGATTGAGATTTAGGTTCATTATATATATTACAAGGTTTAAACGACATAAAACCAGGGAATTTGGATATAATTATAACCTTGTGATGTCGAAAGTTTAATTGATTGAAGGCAGCCCGCGCTGTCGAGGTGTGTAGACATGTTGAATCCAAAGCTGTGCCTCTCCCTTTGTCTAAGTACAAGACTACGCCTCTCCTTCGCTTTAACAACTTTGACACCTCAATACTCTACTTCCTGTTCCTTCTCCTGCCATCATTATCTCAATATTCGAATCTCGTTGGGAAACGTGCCGCAGGGCCAGACCGAGTCTAGAAACTCATATGTAAGCGTTCTTCTTCGGTAATGTAATATACTCAACCATTGGCGATGTTGGCTTACTTTAGGTATATCACTAATTTTTCCTTCTTCAATCTCCGGATCGGGTATTATATTGAAGCTTGACAAGTTGTGCTCGAAATCCTCGCCCGCTATTTCATCCGCCGTGTCCACCCCCGGAAATCGGGTAGTGAACGCTATAGGGTATGGGGGTATCGCCTGGTAGGTTTTCCTCAACAACCGTACTCCGTTTTGCCAACCCCTAAACCAATCACTAAGGCGTTTAAGATGCGGTTTGAAATCAAAATTAAACTCAAAAGAGGTCGATTTCTCCAGCGGTAACTTGTTGTTAACAAATGCATCTAGAAAGCTATCTATACTATCTGTCACACCTGCAAAGACACCCTCAGTTTCCAGAAGATAGCGCGTCCAGATCTCTCGTTGGAAGGTATCGTATTCGATCAAATTCGGATTCTTTGGGTCAACCCTTGCATGTATTGCTGTCATTGCTATAGACACTGGATCTTTTGCCCAGCTGTCGTAATTGTGATTGATCAGATCTTCTTCAACCCACCGTTGGAGACCGCCCATTCTGTATAGCTGCTCGTGTACTGATCTATAGAGCGCTTGAAGCCGCGGCAGCCAGCGGGTGGCTTGCTCTCGGTCCTTGAAACCAAATGTTTGGAAGTTGTTCTGGCCGGCACCTTCATCTGGTTGGCCGTTCTTGTTGTTGGTTTGCTTTATCAAGGTCTGTACCCGAGCAATACGGCTTTTGAAACCACGGTCCAGATACTTAAGAGTGATATCCACGATCCTGATTCCTTGGACAAACTCATCTGGTTTAATATCGAGTTTTGGAGGACGAACCGGGTAAATTCTATGGAATAGTCTCTCGACATACTCCACGGTAGTTGCAAAATCTTCCAAAGGTTTAGCGGCTTCTTGTAGTGCGAAGTAGTCTAATTCCTCTGTGGTTATCACGACGCGTTCCGCTTGGGCCCTTTTTTATCAAATACGCAAAGGGTTAGATTGATTGCGAACAAGGTTATGAGAGTAAATAGAATATCGCGACCACAACTTGGGGATGGTTCCAAACCTTTGACTTTGATTTACAAAACATACCGGGATGGCAAACAGTAGCCATTTCGAGTAGCTAGCAAGTCGCATCGTGACTACAGTGTAGCCGGAAACCCGTGTACTAGTATCATTCGGTAATTCTAGTTCTTAATTTTCGCGAATCTATATGATGATAGTTTAGTGCTTTTTCTTCTGCATGTTAAGAAAATGTGCGCAATCTCGTGCGCCAGTTTATCGTTTTCAGCTAACACAGCCATATACAAAACGTTTAAAACTAATTCTAGGTCCTGCAAACCCAAGCAAATGGTGCATGTAGATGAAATATATGCAAACTTCTGAAGTTAGATATACATGCATAGCTACCGCGATAGGTGTTGCATTTTTTCGCGGCTGAGGTATAGCCCAATCTGATGGGGAAATACTTTAAATTTGAATTTTTTTCGAGAGTTAACTAGAATATACTACATCCTTGACTTTTATTCTTCCCCAGTTTCACCTTCTTACCAGTAGCACACGGACGTGGGCTAAGAAGATCAAAATCAGTATCTACATATGCCGGCAAAGACATCAGAATTAGAGGTTCTTCCCCGGCCCCTTCTTCTTCTGCAGGTTGAGTATTCAATGCTGCAAGAATACTACCGGGTGAAAATGACCCTTGCATACTCAACGTCATGAGTGGAATCGAAGAAATTCCGGCTGGATCTTGATCTGGCTCCTCCAAATTTGCATCATCAGTCCGAAGCGGGGGTATTGCATTATACGCTTCCCGTAAGGTCTTCACTCCTTCCCTCCACGCCCTCACAATGTGGATCAAGTCATCGAAGATGAATTTTACGTCAACACCGAGCTCTAATTTCGGGCCCATGCGAAATGTCTTTGACCGCAAGGCATCCATCTCGACCACTATGCGATCAAATACGAGAAGAAACCGGTTCAGTTGGTCCCGATTCTCATTGCGCCTCTCCGAATTGAAGACAAATCTCCTGTGATTCTTCGTGAATGAGCCCCCGAACAACTTCGGGCTGATAGATATGTAATCGGTATCCATCGCCTTATTGAACCACTGTAGCAACCCGATATTCTCATCAGTCCACATCAGAAAAGACCAAAATGTCTGACGCGCGTACGAAGATTCCTCGATCATCTTGAGCAGCGTGTACAACACCCGATTCGTCGGGGAATCATCCCACGCGTAATCATTTTCTTTAGGCGCCGGTGTATCAGCGAATCCAAATCCGTTGAAGATATGCCTGGCATTTAGTGGATCTGTTTCTTCGATGCGGACTAGGGCCCTCAGATTTTCTTTAAGGGTCTTCCGGAGGGTGTCGAGGGTTAGCGGGGTGTTATTATGACCAATACGGTTTTCATCCCATAAAAAGAATACGTCTCGTGCCGATTGCTGGAACTGGGAGATCCTTGGTAGGTTATCGTGGAAGAAAGTGTCCAGCTGCCTCGATGATATTTCGATATCCGCGGCAACAACTGCTCTATCAAGATGTTTAACATCAGAGAGAGCAAATATGCAATGCAATAAATTTGATATTTCCCAAAGCGACGAATAATCTGGTAGTATCTTTACAGAGATAGTTACTCACGATGGCGCATTCGCATGCAAAAGCACGGATAACCCAAGCAATATACACCTCGGCCAGGTAGATATCTTCATGCCGTAAGCTTACGTGAGTGATAACGCGTATAACGGCGGCGAAACGTTACAATAGCGTTTACCAACATTATCACCAGGCTACATCCTGAAAGTTTCCATGTTAACTCTTATCGCGATGCAACCGCGGACAACTAGTCATCCGGGGAAAACTGCCTCCGGTAATAGCTCAAACCCGCCATATTCGAGAATCGTTCAGCCCTTTGCTGCCAATGCTTGCCAAAGGTTGCCCAGTGCGCCTCACTGTGTTGTAGGTGTGGTAGCGTCTGTTTCGGGAAATCGAATCGACGAACTGCAACCCAACTTTCAGCTCTCGCTGCTGAATTTGTTGACGACTCTGCTTTCCCTGTCGGCATTTCCTACCCCCCGCTTTTGAGACAATCCGCGGGATCAGATGCACGAGCGCGGACGCAGAGTTATACAGTTAAGCCGCTTGAGGGCTTTTCTCGCCAAAAGATTGGCCTGGTCTCGGACCCCCCCTCGTTGACTCACTTTTTGCATCTGGTGTATTTACGCAGTCTTTCGGCGCATGCTCGTCGTGCCTTCGCTATCCGTCGGTCGTCGTTGAAGAATATAAAACTTACCGACAAAGCACAATTTGAGCGGCTACACGCAAAGGTGTGACATCCTCACCATCTCATTGGCGAGAATAGTAATGTGACCGCCCCAGAACAAGATTTTTTCTTCAGATATGTGCGAGAAAATCATCTACGAGTTGCAGTGCTTGAGCTTGATGTGATAATAACTGCACGGTGATATTTTTTCCACAAACTCCGCGTCGCCACTAGTTTCAGCCATAGAAAGCCGGGGGCTAGTTCAATTGCTTCGAGTAAGTCTAGACCATCCATATGGAAACATTCCGATTGAAATATTTCGTGGATAGACAAAGTAGCTGCGATGAGGGAATGCCCCAGCGAATCGGATCCTGTACGTATGTCAGCCCGGCCAACCTACGTGTGACGGTGATTGGCTCCGCGCTTCGCAGTAGAAGCACGACGGCGCTTCAAAAAATGCAACGCCATTATACCCTTCGAGATAACCCCCTCCTGACCATCAGCTTACAAGCTGAAATTCTCAAGCCTTGGTTTCCCTTTTCGGAAACAGTCCATCGCTGCTGCTATGTAGAAGAACATGCGAGGAATAGGCTACTTAAAGAGCGGTGATCTTTCCAAGCTTAAGTATGTTGTTCTGGAAGCTATTGTTGATTCCTAGAGTCGTCAGTCTCAATAAAAAAAAGCACCTATCATTACCGACATCTCTATCGCTCCAAGATTAATATTATTTTCTTCTCTTTAAGTCATCAAATCTCGAACTGTGATTAGCTATGAATGATATCAACCCTCCATCCGATGATATCCCCAAGGTTGTTATCCCAGGCAACTACCAGCTCAACGAAGTAGACTTCGGTGCTGGCTCGACATCTTACAAAGATGTCGTTAAGCCCGTAGACGGGGAAACTCCCCCAGCTCCACCTCTGGGAGTACTAGAACACTTCAAAGGTGTCTACGCTGGACGTGGCCTCAACCAAATATTTCGTCCAAATGGTAACACCATATCCGCTACCACATTCAAAGTTCCACTAAATCCCCCTCCAGCCGGTGGGTTTAGCAACAATGTTCTCGAGCTCAACCTCACAAGGGAGACTTTGAGATTCATGCCCGAGCTCGGGTCGGTACCAAACCGTGGGCTCGCAAATCAGGGAGATATCTTCTTGAACGGTGTACCGTACATCCAGAATATCGACAATGTCGCCAACATGGACACCGGTCTAGCAGACCTGGAGAAGCCCGTGGGTATCCACTTCGAACCAGGTATATGGATTGCCGTTCCCGAGACCGTAAACCCCGCAGTGGGGGCTACCTTGTCGCGGATGGCATCGATCCCACACGGTACCACAATCAACGCTCAGGGCCTCGCACCGACATCGGTTATAAACGTGGTGACCGAGGAACACGCGGAACTAATAATCCCTCCTGTTGACATCACTCCATTCGTAATTGGAGATTCTACTGCGCGCCGCACATTCCCTAGCCAGAACATCGACAATGAAGCTACAGCGCGTCTTCCTCAGGACCTGACCAAGTTCGCCAGTAACCACACAATTGATAAAGAAATACTAGCGGACCCAAACGAAGTCCTTAGAAGGGCAACCAAAGATCAAAAGATCACAGAATTCATCAAATTCACAGTATCCACTGCGGAGACAGGCGTCTTAACCACGTCGTCGACGGATCCTTTGGGTGGTGGCACCGACAATATCGCTTTCCTGCTCGGTGCCAGTGGCAACCCAAACGCCCACGCGGCCAAGATGGAGGCTACCTTTTGGATCGAAACCGTCGAGTGCGAGCTTGAACTTCCAGAGATCTATGCCGGCGAGTCTATTGATATCCCCGCTCCGGGAGAATCTTACATTTTCGAAGGTCGCATCGTGCCGTCCTTTAAGGTCGTGCCACCGTGCGATGTTGCCGAAGGACAGAAGATTACGGTTAGCTTCAAGCAGATCCAGTATAGTCAGAATGTGAACCTGGATTTTGCGAGATTGACGTGGCCGCACGTGTCCGTTGCGACGTTGGTTCCGACAGAGCCGATTGTGGTCGGACCTGAGGCCTTCGATTCGTAATGTAAACCCTTGTTCTGTTTATTGTTTTCGCGATGAGCTTTTAGAAAACTGTAGGGCCTCGGATCGCGCAAAATGTTGAGTGATCGTAAGCGTTTAGTAATTCGAAATAATTTATCACAAAAATTTTGTATGCTAGGATATCAAAATCTGATCCTAAATCCAGAATACATGATGCTGTAACCTCAAGAGTGAATTTGATACTAGCGATGGCGCGGCGCTAGTAGACAAACTAAATCAACTGCGAAGGAAAGGTGTCGGGCGACGACCGATGCGTCGGTCTCCCGTTTGAGAGATCTGCCATATTGAAACCGGGGGGTGTTTTGTATATCTCCCCCTCGGAGCATTAGGGTGATGCAACTCATATAACTTCTTAATATTTAGCTAATAAGGTTGGGAAAAACATAGCTCCTTTCGCCGACAATCTTGCATGGGTCCTGGGCCAAAAACAGAGCTCCCGCTACCAAGGAATAGCTACCAGGAAGTTCAAGACATTCTGGCCCGTAGAGACCCATTGTCGAGTCCGAGAATGATAGCATCGGCTTCCCGTTTTAAGGCTAGTGACCTCACCGTTGGCCCCACAGCTGGGAATCAGGGTCCACCTGCACGGGGGTGTCTTTCTCCGATCCTGCATAGATGACGTCGACACAGAGTCTTCGCGGCCTCGCTAAACAAGCTTTGCGCATTCCACCCAGAGCGAGAGTTCGATGTCAAGGGTGAGATAGGACGCGTAGGAAGCCCAACTGTAACTTCTTAAAATACAGCTGGACAGCCGGTCGACCCGGGTCATGGGATGCGTATTTTTTTCTCCGCTTCTCCTCCCGACGCCCTAGATCTAGTTTAGTTCGCCGGTTGCACTTTCGGGACTGATATCGGATACGGGAAAGGCGTGTGTCTTGAGATGTCTCGATGTCCTCAGACAGCTAGCATATAAAAATTCTGCAACACCCCGCTAGCACCGCGGAGACCTGCCGGAGACGCCATACTTGCCATTTAAACTATTCGGATTCCCATCGCCTTCGCATTTTTGATAATCATTCGCTCGTTCACAGATATTTTGAATACATTCGCTTGTTGTTAGCCAAAAAGACACCAGGAGGGTTCTGTGCTACCGCGCCTGTGCTACCATACCTCAACCCACGTCAACGCCGCGCCCAGGCACCCACGACCCCGTAGGACGAGGGACATATCCATATCGACGAATCGTACAATCGAAACCAAGCATAAAATCTTCCCTGCTTGTGCTCCGCCAATCTGTACCGAAGATTGTTCCGGTCTCCACTTCCAACCTTCGCGACCGAAGATCTTGCCCGGATCGAAGCTCTCGCCAACACAACTGCCCACCGCCATGTTACGAGCACAGAACGTGTCTGCGGTCCCAATTGACGAGGTACCAAAGCTCAGTATAGCCGATGCATCGGATCTCGAATACTTCACGGAGGGGGCCGCCAATGTGCTATACCGATACGTGGGGAAGGAAGAGCAATTTGTAAGTCTTCACAAATATTGTGGTTGCGGATTTGTCATGAAGTCATCTGCCTAGCACAAAAACATCACGAAATATTCACAGCCTTCATATCCACCCAAGACATGATTACGCCAATGCTGACCATCGGAAAAATCTACATATATATAGAAACCCCATCTGATCCGTCTCAGAAAATATCTCCCAAACTTCCCGACAACTCTACAACTTTACACACATCTCCATAAGGTCTTCGTCCCGCTGCTACCGACTTCAATTCTCGACACGAAACTCGTCGAAGTATCGCCCGACGTTCTAAAGACACTCAACATTCGACTACAACAGGATGATCGGGGTAATTCGGGACTCGAAGAAGGACTTCCACCAAAATTGGGCGGTAAAAAGAAGGGCAAGTTAGATGAATCGGAGAAATGGGGGTTAATAGTAGAGGACATGACGCCGGGGGTCTACCAGAAGTATATTACGGCAAATGCAAATCTCGAGCAGAAAAAAAAGAACAGCAGTCGGGACATTTTCTCGCTATCTCTCTTGAAGGAGAGTTTGAAACAAGCCCAGGGCTCCCAGAAGCACGACACCTCGACATGCGCCAGTACCATGGACGCGAAAGCTCTAGCGAAAGATGGGTGGAGGGATCTGTTGACTGTAGAATTCAAGCCCAAATATTTGGCGCAATCAGCGGACGCACCAAGGGATTGGAAGCTATGCCGGACTTGTGCGCTGAGGAGTATGCGATCGAGGAGCATGTCCGGGAGATCAACCGCTAGCGCGAACTCCGACGGAGACGACAGACACCACTCCATCCCACCGGATTACTGCCCGCTAGACTTGGTTTCGACAAATAAGGACCGAGTAAGGCGAGCAGCCGAGGCGATCGTAAATCGGGAGGACGGGGTGTTGGTAGTAAATGAAGATGAAGTTTTGGTCACCGATACGGCGCTGGGCGAGGATGGAATCTCGCCTTGGTTGGATATTCTGGATACATCGATAATCGATCTTCTGACCAGCTATTTCTCCGATCCGGCTTGCGTCACTCACGCACTTGCTGATTTGCAACAACATTTTGGCGGCAAATTTGGCGTATTGGCACCACCAACCCCAACACTTGAGGTATCAGCCGAGGAGCTTTCAAGAATGCTAGCGGGCCATCCAACAACGGCAAAGATCGGGGAAGATATCTGCACCGCTATGAGCTTGAGAGATTGTACAGTTTACGTCAGGATTTGGGTCAAAGCGAAAGCATGCGGGGGTAATGGAATAGACGTTCATATTGAATGCAAAGTTGGTGATCTCGATATGAAAACAGGGGTACATTTTTCAAGAGCCAATCTTCTCTTTTCTTGCAGAAAGCTAACAGTGTGTGATACAGGAGGGTGGCAAAGGCTTATACTGGCGAGAAGCGGAGAAACGATTAATCCGGGGAGACTGGTACACCGGCCGCGGGATGATAGATGGACCCGGATGTAGGGACGAATCGGAAGAAGAGGAATTCACAGACTACGTTCTTACAACATCTGAACCGCGAGAGTTGCTCCGTAACGGTAGCAGCGAGAGCTTCCAGTTGTCAAACGACTTCCCCAAAGTGCCAAAGGGCGTAGGTAAACCTAGTCTTTTGTCAACAAGCACAGCGGTGGCATAGAGCCTTGTCTTTGTTTTGTGTACCCACCACCAAGTGGTTTATTTTGAGCTTTACCTAGGAGTTGGATGTTTGGCAATTTTTGATATTTCAGCGAAGCGATATTATTCTTCATTCATGAATTCAGTCTTTAGCATGCAATCAACGGTTTTCAAAAGCAAATTGCGGGCCCTGTCTTAGCTAGCGGTAGTCTATATTTCAAGCCACTAATGATCCAACAGCTCTGTGCTCCAATACATAAAGCCTCTGATCAAGCTATCGCGCGTTTCACCGCTACTATGTGCCAGATATTCTACACGAACAATGATATGGTGAGACTTTGTGTATCAGATATTAAAAATATTTGAAACAATATACTCCATTTCTGCGATCAAGAGTGTTTATGAATATCCGTCAGCATGGCAAAGAGACTGAGCTATCCTCAAACATACTACCTTGACGAAGCAAAGACGACAACCCCGGCACTTTAGACGAAATTTATGCAGGCACCATGTGAAAGAAGGATGCCAACGTATATGTGCATGCACCCCTGGAAATCCAACCGTTCGGGTCGCTGGTGTTTGGGCTTTCTTCCCGAGACAAAGAGCCCAAGATAGTAGAATCAAGTATGGTTGCCGCGGCACAACAAAGAAAATGCAACAGGCCTGTATTCCGTAACATATTTTTCTTGAGAGCTCAGCGTCTTTGCCGCGCTTGGGTGTGCAAAACAACCGCGAGATCGTTTTTGAAGGTGGAGATCCATCGAACGCGTCGACGGTAGATTGAGTGACAGTAGACGAAATCTAAATTCTTAAAGATAGCTAATAGATGCCATCTCGTCACTACTTGAGCTTCGGATTAGCGTTGCTTTTCGAACATATCTTATATCTACATATTTTATCAGTCTCGGCACATATTTATCTATCAAGCTCTCCACATACTTTGCATGCTCAGTAATCCGGATCCTCAGTATCGCCGTATTTGATCCAATTGTAAATGTAATACGATATCCACGATATTAACCGGCCTCCACGAAGCAAGGCTTCGGTATAATAGTATCACGTATCCATTTAATTCAACCCACACGATCTCGCCAACTAGAAGCAGGGTTCTAATAGCCCTCATTCGATTCTGACCAGGATAGCTCAACATTTATTTCCGACGATACTACCAATCGGAGAGCTTCAGGGACTTTGACTGGCACTTTTATACCAGACATAAGCTAGCTTCAAACACCCCAGGTCCACAAACTTATACCCGTAGCCTCAAATAATCAGAAGTCTATCAGCCGAAAGCCGTAGAAAATGAGATATTCCTCGCCCACCGGCCGCCGCTTCTCTCTTCCGGCCTTCGACATGTTCGGGCAGCCGATGTTCGAGCCTTTCTTCTACTACAACCAGCTCCACCATCCGCACTACCCGCCGCCGCATCCGCCAATGCACATTCCCCTGCACGATTTCCACTACCCTCCTCCTCCTTCAGAAACATACTTCAACGTTCCAGAAGTCGTTCATGAAGAGAACTTTATGACAAGCTCTCCCGAAACAAGCCCTCATACGAGCTCGTATCCTCCCAAATTTACTATTTCTAGGGAATCCAACTCCGACAACCCTTCTTCCACACACCTCACCTACCCCAACTCTTCCTATAGTTCTTCTGCATACTCCTATCCCACAGACGCCACCTCCCCCACCTTGTTCCTAAACTCTCCACATTCAAGCACCACGTCCATTGCTGAGCCAATTCACGTGGGCCCCCCATCCACTTACTGTTCATCTTCTTCTTCTACACCTGAATTTTCTTTTGCTGAATCAATCCCGTCATTTGACGTCTCACGATCCGAAACACCTGGAGATTGCCTCTACGACGAGCAAGCATCCGAGATGGTAGTCCAGATCATCCCACACCCAGATACTGTCCACGGTCAATATGATGGGTTTGCGACCAAGCGTGGGCAAGCAGTTCCAGCTATGGAGCAAGCAAACCAACGCGGCAACCAGCAAAAGCCAAAATCAACGGCTGTGGCGGGAAGGCCCTTAGTAGTCAACGGAAGCACCAACAATCCTGTTCCACCCAAAGAACCAAAGGCACAGAGAGGCCAAAAGGCTCGAAAGCAAATGGTCAACCGCGGGAACCAAACAGAAGCCCCACAAAAGGGAGCAGTCACGGCCGAGGAGCCAAGAAATGCCTTTGAGCCCACAAACCAGGTAGCTCATACGAAATCTCCTGCACCACAACCACAAGCAACAGCTCCTATTTCAGGCGGTGATGAACAAGCTATGGACAAGCCTCAAGCTGTCGTTACGCCTCCGGTAACCATCTCGGTCACCCCAGCCTCTCCTACCAAAGATGAGAATATTATCCAACCCAACATCGACATGGCTCTGGTCCCATCAAAGCCCACCCTCAAGGTTGAGAGCGGTCATGTCCATTTGACATTAGCCCATCTCCCCCATGACAATAAACTCAATTCAATCCGTCTTCGGGCTAATTATACCGCATCCGCTAATAAGACCAAACTCCTAGCTGCAGCTAGAGATCTCGTCTCTGCTGCCCTTCAGTCATGCGGGGCAACCAAAGGCGTCGAGCTTGGGTCTTGGTTCTCCTGGTCCGACAAGGGCCTCAGCATTAACTTCCAGAGCAATGAGCAGCGTTGGATCGCCACAGAGCACCAAGAGTGGCTCGCAGACCTGGGCGAGAACCTTCGCATCGGAGAGAAATGGGCTGGTATCGTCATCCGCGATATCTGGAACCCACACATCCTGGAGACCACCAACACCACCGACGACGCCTTCAAGAGGAAGTTGGAGCGTCTCAATCCGATTAAGTACTTCACGGAAGACTCACAGTTGGTCGAAGAGGATTACAAGGTCCGCAAGGTGAAGTGGTTCGGCCCTTCGACCCTCGCGATCTGGTTCCATGACGCTCGCGTCGCTGACCATTTCTGCCAGAAGAGCGTCTGGCTCATGGAGGGGTACGTCGGCCACTACAAGGACAGGAATGTTGGGATATGCGGGCTCTCAAAGGTTTATCCTTTGATCGAGCAACCAAGACATCGTCCTGGTATGCCGTTCAAGCGAACCTTTCGCCAACAGAGCTCCGGTGAGCGGTACAATGGTGCCATTGACAGTGGCAAACCCAGCTATGGCGATGATCATGCTAGCCACCGGGCTAGCCATGGGGACGGACAGCGCGGTCATCATCGTAAGCACTGAGAGTGCGAACGAGATGAAAGAGGCGAGCCGGGCTCTTTGAAGAGTTCGATACAGGGGTAGGGAGGAAGAGGAGGGACAAAGATAGAGGATAGACATTGATGAGAAATTTGAAGAAAGAAAAGGGAAAAGCTTGTCTTTTGCATATGAGGGTCTCGGCTTTATTTTCCCTCCTTTGGTGTTTCAGACATTTCTATTTTATTGTTTCGGGATGGCCATTTGCTTAATAATTTGCGCCCAGGTGGTATTCGCATAGAACAAATGTTTTTGGCGTTGCGGTAAGGTTGATCCCACACACGCTGAAGCCGGCGCACGTGGAGATCAGCGGTGGATTATTATTTTTACGGATCTTTGCAAGGATGCAGCATATGCTGGCGTGTCAGATGCGAAAGGGAAGGGAGAAGATCTGGTGAGAGGAGAGCGAGCTCGTATGTATCATGCATGTACGTATGTGGTGCAGCAACAGCTTAAAGCAATCTAAGATCTATCTATCTGTTGCCTCAGAACTCTGCTTCGTCGAAGAAAGCCTCACTTTAATTCAGTAACAGAGAGCGCGGATCGGAACCCAAGCCAAGCGAGGGTTCTGGACGGGACAGTAAGCTGATTTCAATGTATCTTCCCGTGCTGGTACATCCAGAGCACCCTAGTCAGTCAAGGTACTCGGGAAGAAGGGAGTGGCTTGAATCCCTGAACAGAGGTGTGTCCAGTGAGTTATCTTGATTGCGAGGGAGGCACATTTGCGGCAGACACACAGCGTGCACCACCACCAACAGGATCCGATTACTCGCACAGATGCCTCATCATTCTCGCAAGCGATCCTGTGAACAACAGACTCCGAATCCCACGGTTCTGTTTGGACTTTTATTTTTATTTTTACTCATGCCGGTCCCCTTATCTCTTTCTGAGTAATGTCCCACAGAGAGGGCATGAGAGGGACAGCTTACTTTTCCCATTTCTCATGATCGTCGATAGGATGATGCATGATGAGTAAGATACCGAGGCCAAACACCATTTCGAAAACCATGGTTTCGGCTCTCCCAGAATGCGCTTTCTAATCCACATGGCCACATCAAACGAGATTAAAAGGAAGAGTGCCGAAAAAGACTGTGCACTCTATATATCAAATTGATCGGTTTTGGTCAGCAAAAAATAGATTGCGAGGTACCGAAACCGGGTGCCGTACACGCGAGGTGCGAGTGTGACGGCATTCCCAGTGCGGCCCCTCGTAAATGCTGCCCTTTCGAACCTCCCTTCGCGAAAGTTGTCCGTCTGTCTGCCTTCCCAGCACCGCATTTACCAGATTTGAAATCGCTTCGGCCAATCAGACGCGGTCTCCACATCTTTGAGGCTTCTTCGCAAACAAGTACAAAAATGTGTTGGGCTCTCTGCCTTGGAGCGAGGGTGCACCGGGTGGAGGCGCAGTCCCCGTCCATCGTGGGCACTGCACTACTGTCATCGAACACCTACACCAGTTCCTCCTTTCGGTATGAAACGGACTTGTAAAAATAGAGTGAAACAGCCAATAACAAACCTGAGTGTTACGTTCCCTAGCCCTTCCCCGTGGGTGGTTCTCTCGAAGCTTTCCGCCGCGGATAGATGAAAGGTTGACCCCAGGGTCGATCGCCACCGGAGTCTCCTGGTGGGAAGCTTAGCCTTTAGGGCATGTTCCTCGGTTGTCCGATGATGTCTCGTCTGTTGGAGCTTCGAGGGCGTGAGCCTCATTTTTGCCTATACTTGTATCCTGCTAAGGACACAAGATCGCCGACCTTTCGAGGCCAAGCTCCCATTACCTACTCTGCAAATCCCCCTGCGGCCAGCTGAGATTTGACATCTCTCGATACGACGAATACCCTGACTTTCGCATACCTGCATCGATAACTTCCAAGTTGTCGGGTCCTACGAGACATATTGTGGAGGGGGGTTAGAGAGGGGTGGTTCTTCTCCACCTACCCTGGCCTGACTCGACGTTTAAAAAAAAAAATTGGTATGACATGATCATGATTATTATTGTCGATGGCCGTGCCGGGTGGTACGAGATCAACGATAGTCCGTCCGTCTAGCTCTCCAGTAACCAGGCATCCTCCCCCTACAGACGTTTGACAGAAGGGCTTGCTGCAAGGTACCGCTGTCGACGGCCCTGATTCGGCGAAAGATCAGCCCACTCGATGGCTTGATGGCCTAAGCTCACCGTGGTTTCCGTTGGATAGCCACACCGTCATGTCAAGACCCGAAGGCCGGGTAATAGCGACAGTCAATTAATTTATTAATTCTCCAGATAACGTGATGGGCTCAGCTCTCTGGATTGCGAAACTCGCCGCAAACAAAATAGAAACAAGTTCTAGACTTAGGAGTTTTTTTTTTTTTCTCTTTGCACAGATTACATATTCCATCATCTCCCACGTAACTTGCGTATAATTAAATCTATGTAGCGTAATTTACGGCGCGGTTATACGACGAACGCACACATGTACACTGCCTTGGAAACAGCTTGGTTGACTGCCTAGTTCTTGGAATCAACTTTTTAATAGTTTTTCGTGGTTGTGAAATGCTCCTTCTCTTCAGACTTCCTCTCCGCCCGAGTGTTCGTCTTGTGAAAATAGAACCAAAAGTGACGCAGAGGCGTAGCGATGTCGATTCCCGTCGCAGCTAGCTAGCTTAGCTAGCTGAGGATGTTCGCTCCACGTTCGGGTATTAGAAATGGACGGTTGCATCACATCTGGAAGCGAGAGAGAAGAGAAAAAGAAAGCGAGCGGTGACTGACTAAGACACACGTCGACCGTGTCCTGTCACATTTTTTTTCCTTCTCTGTATGTATGTATCACGGCTATGCCGGCAGCAATTAGTCGTCATCGCATGGGGGAATTCGTAAGTGTGAACTCTGTTTTGGTTTGGTTTCCCAGGTTTGGTCGAACGACGCAACGCAACTTGTGAGCCTTGATCCTAGATATCCTTGCCCGAAATTGTACAGACGCATGTGAACCAAACATATGTCAGTATTCGGAGAATTCGTAGTCATACTTGCATGGGCGACGGAAACCGAGAGCGAACTCATTAGTTCGGGCTTGGAAGAGTCTACTTTTTCTTCTTCACGGAAACGATGTTAGCATGTGGCCTTTTTGTCTTGTAGCGCGCCTCGAAAGTTAACTGATCGCTGCAATTTGGTGGTGAAGGACTTGTTTTTTTGAGGCATTTGGGCTATGAAACGGGTCTAGGCAATTGGTGGATTCGATAGCATCCCATGGGATTTAGAAGTCCAAACCTTCGCCTAGAGAGATCTTGTGCGTCGCGAACTGGCATCTTCAGGATATCGAGCTTCCCGCCGACTATACTTTTGCTGCTGCCTGGCCTGGTACACGCCTGTATGGATATGACTGGTGACTAGCCCTTCGCCTTTCCTAGACGGTCTTTCACAGGTCGAACCCGAGCAAGGATCTCTTTTTTTGTGGTTTTTGTTTTTCCCACTCTACTTTGGTTTTCTGGTTCTATTTTTTCAACGGTAGTTCGTGATTATGCTCCGTAACGCATGACAGTCATCCCGAAGGTTTCCTAAGGTGCTACAGTTAGCATGGCTTGGACCTATGGAAAATCCGGAACTTTCGTTACCTCATGACCTGATCCCCAGCTTAGCTTTCCAGCTCCCTTTTGTTAATGCGTCTTTTTCTCTCGAATTCTATTGATGGCATCATTGCAGTTTCGCAAAAAACGGGGCTCACGGGATTTTAATTTTCACGGAAAGCAAGTAATTTTAGAAAAATATTTTCTGTATTTCTTTGATGATTGTGTGGATATGTCTTTTCCGCCATGTTTAGCCAAAAGCTATGATACAAAGGAAATGATCTCTGTGGAACCAGCCCTTGTCCGAAGATGAGATTCGATGCAACAACGCAAAATAACAAATCCATAGTGAAAGCTGGGAAAGAAAAAGATGAACAATTGAACATGAAAGGGAAAAAAACTGGAGCTTGAAAAGAAAAGAAAAGGGCAGGAAATATCAAAATTTGGAATCCGTGTATGAGAAAATGTCCTAGAAAAAGATGAAACCCTAAAGGATGTAACAAAAAGCTTTGGCGAAGTAGAGATTATGTTTGAGCATTGAAAACCAAAAAAAAAGTCGCATGCAAAGCGCCAGAAAACTCCGTATGAACCCAGAGCGCCCAATCTCTGAACCCATATATGCATTGATGTATTGTTGTCGCAAAAAATCCAAAATTAAAAAATCCAGACAAAACGGGGGAAAAGGAAATGTAAACGAAAACAATTGAACTCCGAGCTATGCTGGTATAGATCGCTGGAAAATAAAAATAAAAATAAAAAAAATAAAGCAGAATATGTGCCAATTTCGAAGAGAATAAAGTTGCTCGCTCGCTGAAAATTGCTATCAAAAATCGAGAGAAGAAGATTTTGACATCCTTCGTTTCCTCAAAAGGTCGTGAAATCGGATTGTGCGGTGAATTGTTCGTTTCATGCGGCCGTTAAGATTTTTGGTCTGAGTCGTCTGATGAGTGGGAAAATAATATGTACAAGTCGACGTCGAGTCATTGTTGGATGAAGAGAATATGGTCGTTAATAGGATCGTTTGGATGTTCTCTTTTTGATATTTTCGACTAGGATTGTCCAATTTATTTCCAACTCTCGCATGTTGGGCTGGGAAGAACACCGACACGGCCACCAGGGGCAGGCATGTGCGATGGACAGGCGTATCCAACTAGAACGACCTTTTCTTCTATAACGTGGCCGCCCATGTGTTTGGAAGCGCAAGCGTCAATTCCGTGCTGTGGTTGTTGTTAGTGACTGTTCTTGATATCTATGGATCCTTCCAGCTTCATATTCGTACCTGATAGTGAAGACACTTGCAAACAGCGTATCGTTCGGTAACTCGCTTGCACATTGTGAATTGCTTTATATGAGGAACCTTTCTTAGAATCTAGGGTTGTTGGAGAGGGAGATTTGTTGGTTTTATATAAATTGCAGCTAGCTATCTAGGCCTTGCGAAGACTGTTTTATATGATGCTGAGTGCTGAGGTTGTTTGTTGTCGTAAATCGAGTAGCTTTGAAGGAGTGGCTCGAAGGAGAATTGGGGAAGTCTTTATATTAAATATTTGAAAGGAAACGTTCCGAAACGAATGGATCGATTGAATGTTAATGAACAAAGATTAGAAAGGAAATTGGTGTCTTTAAAAGATGCTTTGGGAATTCGTTGTTGTTGATGGTGATGTGCCGGGAAGGGAAGATATGAAACGGCGGGTGGTTGAATCATACTTATACAAAGAGATCGATGCGAATCCTACCATCCCAGACTGTCGGTACCAGGTAGTTCCCAATAGAGTAAGAAGGGTGTGTGGTTGAGCGGCCCTCAATGAGACCTCTAGCTGCTTTCTGTTCTCGCGTGGATAGAGCAGAGCATGGCTAAGCCATTGCGAAAACATCGCCAACTTTGGACACAAGGTCCGTTGACGCCTCGATCTTTGACATTTCCCAGTAGTTCCTTTTTCCTAGGCTTTTCCAAGGGTGTGGCCGGGTGTGTTAACAGAGGACCAGAAAAAAAGAAAAAGAAAGAAAAGGAAGACTCAAAAGCAAAGAAAAGGGAAGGAGAAAAAGGAAAGGTAGTGTTCAGGGTCGTTTCCGAGAGATGATGGGGCGCCCGGTGTCAGGAACGATTTGGCTGGGGGGGTTATAGATGACATCCAGAGTAACCGTGTGGGCAAGAGGGAAGTACCCCTAGAGCGAGGTACAAACATCAGCTTGACCGACTAATGCGGTAAAAGTGGGACGCCGAATATATCGAGGAAAATAATCCATAGGTCAGGCCGGGAGACCATGCCAAACGTGGGATGGAGAAGGGTGTCCATCCTATCTGACTGGCCGGCGGGCGATAATGGGAAGGCTAATAGCAGTTTCTGTGTGGAGGCGAAGTAGTGGTTATTTTTCGGTCGCAACAGTTTGGCCGTTAGGCGCATTTTCTCTGGGTATCACCAGAAGATTTGTGAGGGAGGGCTGAAAAACAAAAAAAAAGTCGCCCAACTCCCCTCTCCCACTATCTCTTTGTCATGTGCTGGGATTTGAGTGAGCATGCACCACTCACCGGGTACCTCTTTCAGCACCTAATATCTGGTACCCGCGGCTTGGCAACAGGGAACCAAGCTTCGTTCTTTTTTCTGTAAGCTGTTGCGATCTATTCTCTGAGCGGGAACACACTATCCCCTTTAGAGTCAAAGCGTAAAGTCTGGAGTCTTTCTCAATAGTGGTAATTAATTTAGCTGAAGCCTATCAAGGACAGAATTCCCCTACTCCAGAACCTGCAGCCGAGCGGGAGTACCCACTGTTCAGCTCATGTTGGTCTCGAGAATAAGCTCCTGATCTCTCTCATAGGTAATCCAACAATAAGATGGAGCCGGTGAGTGAACCAACCATCGAGCTGACTTTACGTGGGGCTGGGATGCAACTCCTTTCTTCCTCGTCCTCGTTTCCAGAAATTTGGACTTTTTTTTTTCTGGCTTCCGTGCTAGTAACTACTAGTTCTAGTTCACCGCCTGCCGATGCCGCGAGAGAGGGAAACCTTCCGATGTCTTGGTTCCGTGAATAAACTGGTGGATTTTCATTTTAGAAATTGCACGCCAACGTGATATCGCAGATAGCTACTAACAACGAAAAATGGGACATAGCCACTATCTCGGTTCTTTTCTTTCGCACCGAAGTTTTGTTTCTTGAAATAGCACACTTTCTCGGCTAGCAGCCAATGGGATCGCGCCGAGCGCAAACCTACTTCACAGTTTTTATAAGCTTGGCAAGCGTGCGAAGCTCTGCTACCATTTCTGGTGTATGCGATCCTGTAGACCCATTTTGGGATAAACGATCCCCATTAGCTTTGAGCACCGACACCTCCTCATATTTTGTTGATATCCGGAGATGTACTGCGCATTTCTCTAGTGCACAACGAGAATACAAATTACCACCATCATTATAGCAAGTCGGAACTACGTAAAAGGCGTTTTCGGAACTGCTTGATTGGCGAGGCCGATGAGGCTTGATACCAAAAGACATGTACAGTTTCGTAAGGTTACAATCGCGAAAACTGTAACCGTCTTCCACGCGATGATATCAATTCCTACATTTACTTCGGCGTTCAGGGATTGTTGCGCAAATATTGATCCAATGGGTACCTAAAAGCTGCGGTGTTGGTGATGTTTGTCACGGCCTCGCGGCCTTGTTCTGCCCTTCTGTTCTTGTGTTCCCATGCAATGCACAATTGATACACATATTTTGTATACCAAATGATTCATGATATTCGCAAATGCAAGGCATCGATGAGGGCGTCGCTCGAGTCTCATCAACTATAGCCACGAAAACATATCAGCCCGTATTCGCGCTAGGGATATCTTCGGGGAGACCAGAGTTACAGTTACAGCGGCGGACACCGCCTTGCAGCATACCATAGGGCTGCATATTCAATGCAGGACACCAAGATTTTCCTCGATGCATCGATGCGTGATGCACATCTTGGGAACCTGCGTTTGATTTTCGTTGTCCCTCGCCTATTCCACCTTTTAGATTCAACTAAAGCTCGGGAGCTCTGGATAAATTTTATCTGTGCAGCTTACATATAACAGCGCTTTCTCGAATGTCATCTTGGATTCCGTGATCATGATGCAAGCATGCGTCTGACTACCCAAGTCAGTGTCGGAACCCCCATGAATTTCAATGCCCTCGTTTAGCTAGATCGTTTTATGCATCGCTGTCACTAAATATCCGAATACTATAGATTCTGGATTGCCACTTGTGTGGTTGATGTCGACGAAGAGTGCCCAAGACGAGGCTGCTTTGAGAAAACTGTCGCATTTCAGCTGAGAAAGCATATTGGGTCGCCATAAGCTACTGAAACGATACCGAAATCATTTTACCGATTTAGGCGACATACCATACCATTTCGCGTCGGGTCCTCGTTCTCGAAATCTAGTCATTGCGCGCCTTGGCTGTAGCGTTGTGTGAGGTGCGAGCGCGCGCTGGAGTTCAAAAGTAACCTGCATGAAAATTTTCGTGTTACCTATCAAGTTTACAGAGGTACCTTCTTGCGTGTTGCTTCTGCACATGTAGGGCTCAGGCTCACAGATATGACAACAATAGTATCATAAGATATTTACATGGACGTGGATTCACAATGTCTTGCATGTTCGAATCATCCCGATGTCAGATGCCTAGGCCACGTTGCTGGGTTGAATTTGCGCAACGATGGGCCACTGTCAAACTCGCCTGTTTGTTCCGCGGAGCGGGTTCAACCCTCAACCGGCCTGCCTCAAACTGAGGCCTTACAGTTGAAAAGGGCATTGTTTTCCTGGCAGTTATTCGCCTCCAGGTTAGGGACAAGCGCAGAAGTTCTAATATAGTAGAATTGCAAATACACGAGACATTAGCATATTACTTGTATCAATATATCTCATAGCCCCTTTCGCCGGGCTTTGGTGGCCGCTAGCCAGTCAGAGTGCGTGGGCCTCGATTTAGGCCTAGCTTATTCATTAGAGTCCCGTTTGTCAATTGGGGGGTCATCCCGCACAGCGGCCCCGGTAGCCAGGAACCATTGTCAACACGTACAGGATGTAGACGGGTACACAGAGTAAGATGACATACCAACCTCGAACTTGTCACTGGGCGCAATTCGTGAAGCCGGAACCAAGTGGTCAATATGTTTTGCCCCCTTCTAACAAATTGGGGCATTGTTGGTTCCTTCCTATAAAACAGTAACATGACATCACTCAGCGAATCAGATCCCATGCTTTCCCATCTCCACATTTAATGTCAATATTGAATATTGATTACGATGCCGATACTAGTGATTAATACACTGTGCTATCAACACCATGGGATAAACCCCTCGCAAGCACTCGTTCATAACGTTATAGCTAGGTGGCTATAGACTCAATTCGGCGTCGTGATATGATATGAATTCTCACATATATTATTAATCTCAATATTCTGAGACCCACAAAACAATCCACAGCTTTCGATACCCTTGTAATTGTTGTCTCGCGGAGTTTGGATCGATAGGCTGGCTGGGCGCGAAGAGAGAACCGACTCGCGATCACAATAACCTTCGATGGGGAAAGTCTGGGGTTGGACGGCCTCAACAAAAAATCAACATCGCCGATAGTTGTATCAGCTCTTGCATCTGGCTGCCTTTTGATATTTCAAATGAATAAGATTATGCCTCGCGAATGCGAATGACCCCACTTCCGACATGCTCTATGTCCGGAGCTTGAGCAGCCGCACCTCCTCGCTGAAGCAATGAATTGACGGTTTAGGAAATTTAGGAAAATTTCCGCCCTCCAAAAAAAATAGGTGCTCGCAATGGTTAATAAGGGTGTGAACAACAAAATTTGCGACGGCGGCTTTCGAATGCTATCGCGCATACGGAATTCCCGAGGGGCTTTGGTCGTCATTTTCTCTGTATGCCTGCAGCTGAGTGATACCCGTCATTTAAAAACCTAAAATCGCAAAACCAGTTTGTCGACACTCGCATTAGCGAACGGGTAACGACCTGAGAAGGGAATGGTTGCCCGCCCAAAATACCAGCAGCCTCTTTCCTGAGTGCCAGTTATGTGACCGCGCGCATATCTGGGCGTATTAATGAGTAAAGGGGGGAAGGAAAATACACACAATCTTGCACACAGTTTCGCGGAGGGCTTGCTCGTTTCTGTTCTTTTCTTGGGGCCTTCGAAACGACTCGAGGCTGAGCTGCAGATTCTTGCAGGGGTGGTTGCTGCCTTATGGATATCTGACGGCGCTTCTGATTGGCTCGTTTTGTAGGGCTGAACACTTGGGTCTGTATCCAAGCTTCAACTTGCAACATCACACGGTCGTTTGACGTCGTGCGTCAACAGTATTCAAGAAAAGACTCAAATTTGCAGCAGCGGAATGGCTGCCATTGGGATCGCGGGGAAATCACGGTTCTTGCTCGAGACCTTCTCGAGATATCGGGGATGCTTCTGCAACTGGACGGTATCCTGTGATACCTCGTGCATGTGCAGCACCGCAAAGGCGTCTATTAATTACTGCTGTTAGCAACACAATCCAATGAGTTACTCAATCGCCATGTTGCAATTGACCACGAAGCGATCATTTAGCATATGCACCCGGCTCGATCGAGGATGGTATGGCAGACGAGAGACATATTCTCCAGCAAATAGGCACTTCTCCGGTCCTTGTTTTCCGGGCCTGGCCCCACTTCCAAGGCACCTTTCAGCTAGCTGTCGACCACATTCTCACCAAACTTCTCAGAAACCTGACCTGACGAGCATGCGATGTGGATCCTGACAGGACCCCCCCTTTGACGAAATATGAATGCACCCCACCGTCTATCACCCTTTCTTCCGACGTTGCGATGGAGGGGTGGGAAGTAAAACCCGTCAACCACGATCTTGGGAATATCTCTTGTTCTGACCAGGCCAAACTGCGTTCGCAGCTTCCGCCGCAGATATCCAATTGTGGCTAGAGAGTCACCAACCCCAACAATGCAGCACGCCTCCAGCCGCAGCGTCGTTTAGCCCTTCCTCGCGATTAAGATGCAGTCATGTTTATACGTGATCCGGCGATCCTACTCGTCAACGGCTATCCTTAGCTCGGCCCATTATCATTCCATATGATATTGCCCAGACATGCTAAATTACACCCCTCGATCATGAATTGTCTCAGTCGCCGGGATGGGTTTCCCTCTCTCATCCACTGACTACCTACACAATCTGTAGAGACTGCGCCAGCCCAGGAATAGTCATTCAGGTACACCTTTTAGACCCTCCCCATACCCCCTCCCTGGCTAACAGCTCTCTGTTTCACTGACCCACCTTTTGTGTTCCTATATTCCGACTTTTACCCCTGAAGACCCCGGGGAGAAGAACAATTTGGACAAGAAGTACCTCCTAGGGGGGGTACTTGTTCTCAAATATCTGTCACGTTGTCCTAGAAGGGGCCTGGTGTGAATGCACCATTTTATTATAGCCAAGGCTAGAAACGTGGGTTTTCCTTGATTTGCCTTGGGAAAACTTTTCTTCCAGCCTTGACTGTGGGCCCCCCATCCAATGTCCATGGAACACTCTGCCGCTTGATTGACTAATGCGAACCTAGCCTTCATTCCAAGGCCTGGGGAGAACTATCATATGCGGGTTTGTAATTTGGGAAAACCAGGTATTTTCCCTCTGCTTCTTCTTTTCAGGCCTGCGTGGTCTTCTGACCATCCCCTTCTACCTCTTCGAACCCAGTATTTCGAGCCTCGCCGCCTGGATCCTGACCATAGAGGACGGCGATAGAGCCCCTCCCCAGCAGATTTGTCATGCAAAGCGCTGCTGAAGACCTTGAGTCGAGACTCTAGCCTCATTGTCTTAGCTAGCTAGCTAGCCGCGACCCTCCTCAACTTGCATCTTCTAAGCAATCAAAGCGCATCTCCCACCGTTCACCAATTGCGGCCTTGTCTAGAAGCTATGAGGCATATACCTGCATAACCATTATAGATAACGGTTCTAAACGAGATTAATCTCGCCACTTTACAATTCTCGTTTTCTTGAAAATTGCATCTTAAATACCCGCTAGTACTATAGTATCTGCTCGACCCAATTGGACACCCCCCCTCCCCTGATACCTGCAGTTACACAATACCAGCAACCTGTCTCACTATTCGCCAGTTGTGTCCATCGACGTATCCGCACACATCTTCGGGTGCAGATGGTGGCGTTCTCGACTAAGTTTGCGGAATGTTCGCTCCTTGTGCCCATCCAATCAACTTTGCTATCGTTCAATAATTTTCCTTTGTCATTCGATTCTTTTCCTTTGGACGGCCGACTGTTTTTTCCACGGGGAATATATGGGGCCACACCCGGCCGTCTCCACCACCCCCTCGTCCACGTATGCACTCTTTTCACCAAAGACGAGCTCTAATTGATCGTCAACGAATATTTCCTCATCGACTCATATTGCCTTAACTTGCTTCATGCAAGCTATTCGCACGCACTCACCTTTTTCTCATTTTTCGTTCCCGTCTTTCCTTGCCGTGCTTTCAAAGCACCCACCAGTAAAGCTCTAGATGCTACGGTTGCGTGGTATTTTACCGCCTTCCCATATACCAAATTTCATTCTTACAGACGCCATTGAGATTACGCAGATTGCTCCGAAGAGTATTTGTGGAGATATGGTAAGATTTCCTTTCGAAATGAGAAAGGTAATTTAGCAGAAAGAGGAAAACATTTCCCGGCCGCAGTGGATCTGTGCCCTGCATAACGAAGAAGAATATACATTCGAAGGCAAAAACAAAGAGTATCCTGCAGCCACGACGCCTCTTCCGCGTCGGCATACACTCTTATTAGCCAAAAATATGGAAAATATGCAGTATGCATTAGGGAGAGACCAAGGGAAAGGGAGGACGAGGGAGCAAAAGAACGGCATGCTAGATGCACCTTCTCCCTGTAATCCACCTCCCACACTACTTCCTCCCAAAGGTCACGATCACCGCTTTTCAAAACACACCCCAACTCGCAAAGCTAACCAAAAATCACACACACACACGCACGCACACCCTCTCCAAGGAAAAAAAAAGACACACCACACATAGCGGCGGCTTTCGCATGCCTTCCCCCAACAGAGACCTGATCAGTACTCCCAATCGTCGTCCACCCCTCCTTTACTATTGCCCCCAACGCTTTCCTGCGCTTGGTACATCTCCGCCACCTGCCTCGCCGTCGTCGCACTATCTGGCTTCTTATCGTCTCGTTCCCTTAGATACCGCGGAAACCGCAAACTAACACCCTTGCCACTCGCACCGACGTTCTCTGCTGCAGCTTTATACCGCGGACTCAAAGTGAGATCGGCGCAGAGAACCTCCCAGACCACCTGTGGCTCGAACCACACGTCCGGCTGGTCCTTCGGTACTGTTGAGTGCGCATAGAACGGCTTGGGTTTCGGTATGATCAGCGGCGAGAGCTGTGTGTGCAATGCAGCGAGAACCTCGTCGGAAAACCCAGTGCCAATGTTGCAGATGGATTCGTACTGTTCCGTCGAAGGGTTATAGCAGGCCAACAGGAAGGCGCCGTATACAGAGGTACGTTTGCCCCTGCCGTGGTATGCACCGAGGACGACGAGGTCGAGGGAGTCGCCTGTGCCTGCCAGGTAGTCTTTTTTGATCTAGACCCGCAACCGTTAGTATTCTTATTCGTATTTATATCTTCTTGCATGCAGTCAGGTGGCTAAAACAGAGGAGGAAAGGGGACCACTCACTTTGAGCCAGTTGTGACTTCGCTTGCTGGGGGTGTAGTAACTTTCCTCGCCGTCGAGCATTTTCACCATCAACCCCTCGCATTGGCTTTTCACGCTCTCTTCTAGGAAGGATTGAATCTCGTCCACCTGGTCGGCATTGGAGTATCTTGCATAAGCGAACTCTCCGTCGACCTCCTTAAACGCTGCTCGCATGGCCTCGCGTCGCTCGGTAAGGGACTTATGCACGAGCGATTCGCCGTTCAAAAATAGCAAGTCGAACGCATACACGCATACTTTAATCTTGACATCCTCGATTGCCACGTCTTTCCTCTTCCTGGTCATCAGGGTCTGGAACGGCAGCAGCTTCGCGGTCTCCTTGTCCACAGCGGTGGTCTCGCAGTCCAGGATGAAGCTGGTAGTGCTGTCACCGACCCATTGGTTGAGCACGGCCAGGATGTCCGGGTACTTTGTGCTCAGGTCTTCCGAGTTTCTGGAAAATATCATGGTGAGACCCTTCTTGGGGTCCTTTTCTGTCGAGGCATATCTTTCCGTTGCCTTGGGGCTGACATAGTGGATCTGTGCTCTTTCGCCGTCGTATTTGAACTCGCATGTGAACTTTTTGTTCTCGAAGCGGTCGAGAACCTCCGTAATTGCTTTCGTCGGCTTGGCAAGCATAGGCTTGAGGGGCACTCCCGGCTGCATGGTACAGTGTTCTCGCAGGTTCATGATCCCGTGCTCGATCATTGCGGGGACTACGACCTCATAACTCGGAAGGCCGCTGAACACCTCCCGGAGGATACTTTCTGCTGCTGCCAAGTCCTTCGGCGTGACGACCTTGCCTTCCTTCTGTTTTTCCCAGGTGACCACGGCTTGCGCGAGCGCCGGTATCACGGTACCTTCAGCGAGACCGAGTCGTAACTTCCCCTCCAGTCCTCTGACTAGGAACTTCGCTTCCTCGCCCTGGCACGCGGCTAGCAGTTTCTTGATCTCCCCGACTTTTATCGCCTGAACACCGTCACCCTTGGTAGTAGCAACCTTGTAGAGACCCTTGAAGATCTTTTCTACCGTCAAGGGCTGTGGTTTGAACATCGTGGGCTGCGCGTTTCTGCTCTGGTAAGCGATGACGCCCAGGTCACCTATCTCCGACTGCATAGCTTTAAGCTTCTCCAAGCTCCGCCCCGTAGATTCAGATATCGCCTTCATGATGAGTGATTCTCCGATACCGAGTTCGATGCCCATGTAATCTGCTGCAAGCCTGTTGAGCATCAAGTGGACAACCGTGACGAGCTCTGTCGGGTGGAGGCGTAGTACTTGCTGTAAGAACAGGCTGGTGTGCGCCGTGATCTCGAGCCGTTTTGTGGTTTTATCGATCAATTCGAACGTCTTGCATAGGGCGGCGTATGGGACGGGTGTGCCTTCCTTCCAATCCGGGTACGGGTGGTTTTTAGACGCAACCAGCTTTTTGATCTGTTCGGCCTTTTTGACAAGCGCGGATAGTTCTTCGTCTGAGGCGGATGCGGCGTCTGCTTCGGCTTCCAGGGTGAGGTCTTTGACGGCCGTCGAAGGAGAAGGAGACCTTCGTTTCCTCTTGGGACTGCTGGAGCTCTTTCTCGCCTTCTTGGTGACTTCGCCTTCGTCGTCGGATTTGGACTTCTTCCCTTTCTTGCCCTTTTTGGTAGTTGGAGCTTCTTCAGAGGAGGCTTCCTGCTCTGCTTCAGGTTCGGGTGAAGATTCGACCTTCTTCGCCTTTCGGCCCCTCTTCCGTTTCACTACAGGTTCCTCATCCGAGCCGTTCTCTTCCACTGCCGAAGAGGGCGCAGGTTCCGTCTCACGTCCTGGCGACTTGCGCTTCCTCGACTTTTTCTGTTCCGGTTCTGTGCTGTTTTCCTTCTCTGGTGTTTTGTCGTCCACACCGTCCATCTCAACGTCACCCTGTTTATCCTTGGCAGCTTCTACGGCCGAAGACGAAGGCTCGGGAGCCTTCTCTTCATCTTCGGCCTTTTCCTTTTTCGCCTTGGTGGCGAACGAGAGCTTGGCCTGTTCTTTCACGGGGGGTTTGGTACCGGGTGGTAGCTTGAAGAAGCTCCTGCGAGAACACACCACACGCGCGCTGTTAGCTAATCTTCACTACAAAGAAAGAGCACGTGTAGAAAAGAAAAACTTGGGAATGAATACACGGAGGGAGGAAGCAATAAAAAGGCCTGGCAGTCAATTGTCCCACCCTAGCGTCTTCTGACCCGAAGTCACGTACCCCAAAGTAGCCTGCTTCGGCGGCATCCTGGCGCGGTAGTCTCCGAGATTATATCGAGAGCGGAGGAGAGTCGACGGGTAAGTGTGGAGGGAGACGCGAGGATGGTGTCGAGAGCGCGGTGGGCGCGGAAAGTTGGTGAGGGTGGAAGAAGGGCGCGGAGGGACGAAAACGCAGGCAGCTGCAGCAGAACGTGCAGCCGGCCGGTGCAGCCAACGGCAGCTCAGCGACAGCAGCAGCAACGGCGGGCGGCGGCAGGGTTTTGGTAACGGCGGCAGCTTGGTGGTATTGGCGGGCACACTGCCGTACGGGACGATGCAGCAGTCGCTATGTTCCGGAAGGATACGGTGAGGATATCGGCTGTGAAAGAAGCCTACAATTTAATAATAATAATAGTGTACAAATTTGTTATGATCTGGAGATATTTTGGCCATATCCACGCCGAAAGAAGGACGTGTAGAGCAATTTTCTGCCCTTTTGGCGAGCCGGCGTCTGATTGGCTGCAATGCGTGTGCCACCAACCCAAATCGGCCAATCCAACACACCGCCGACAGCGCCTTGTTGGATTGGCAATTGTATTCCCGAGTTCACCCATCTCGGGGTATTACTATCTACACTGCTTCTTCTTCTTCTTCTTTGTATATTTGCGTACTGTCGATGGATGGGACCAGTTTATTTTGTGACAGGGAACGGCCTGAGGTCGCGGTTCTTACACAGTGTATTTTTAATTATTTTAATGGTGAATAATCTCTGAGGATTGGATCCCAGAGCCAGTACAATATTGTGCAACATCTGAATCTGGTTCCGAAACTAGAAGTTTTAGTTCCTATTGCAACTTTGCCAACTATATAGCTATTACCTTCCCCGCTACCACTAGTTATATATCTCTCCCCTCCAGATCATGATATATCGCCCGTCCACCCCAAACCTCCAGATTGCTATATCGACATTCAGATAATGGAAATAATAACCCTCCAAGTGAGAGCATGGCTGCTCGGCCCCCATTTATTCAGCTACATCCCAATCTGCTATCTCAGCTTCGTCATAGCTCGCTGGATATACCGCCTGTCCCCACTCCACCCGCTCGCTAAATTCCCAACCCCGAATCGCCTCCTGTGCATGTCCCAATGGTCCGAGTTATACTACAACGTAATCCACCACGGACGTTTCGTCTTCTTCATCGAGCAGTGGCATAAAGAACTCGGTAAACCTCCTTCTCTGATCCCAGGACACACCCCGTTCCTGCAATGCTCCTACCGAAATGTATTTATAATCCCTACACTAACTCCTATTCCAACCAGGCCCGATCATCCGCATCGGCCCAGACGAGATCCACATCAGCGATCCCTCCTTCTACAACACCTTCTACGGCCCAGGCCACAAATACATCCGCGATAAAGACTTCTACGATCCTATCCTCGGCCGCCTCGATGCCACCGCAACAATCTTCGATGTGTCCGAATACAAACACCGCCGCTCAATCGTCAACCCGCTCTTCTCTAAATCCAGCATCCGCAAGCTAGAAGACGTAATCCTAACCCATGGCAGAGCTTTCCAAAGTGCCGTGTCAGAAGAATCCAAGGCCGCACAAGTCGGGGGTAAAGGTATTTGTTTATCGCGGTTGTTTGGGTGTCTTGCAGCGGATATCATCAGCGGATACGTGTACGGTTCCAGCTTCAACTTTCTCGAAACGAACCGCGATGCCGATTTCTTCGAATGCATAGCCGCAGTGGCGCGGTTTCTGCCTATTGCATCTTATTTTCGGTATCTGCAAGCTCCGTTATTTCTTCTACCCGTAGCGGTGTTGAAGAGGCTTGTACCTAGTACTTTGCGAAGTCTCCTCGATTTAGAAGAGGTTAGTCTCAATTCACTATAGAATATAAATTATACGTATACACGAACCACTAAAACAATGCATTGCAACATATGCGTACTATAGTACTGCGGAATCCTCGCCGACAAGTACCTCGACCGTCGCACTTCCAGCCACCCAACAGAGAAACCAGAACACCAAACCACAATCTTCGGCACCATCCTCGCCGCCGAAACCCCATCCTTCAAGCCCACCCGCGACATAATGATCGGTGAAGCCGCAACCTCACTCGGCGCAGGATACCACACAACCTCATGGACCCTCACCAGAGCAGCGTACGCAGCCGCGACAAACCCCACCATCCAACAAACGCTCCACGAAGAACTGGCAACCGCGTTTCCAGAAGGTAGCTCGGAGATCACGGTGTCCGCCTGTGAGAAGCTACCGTACCTCACCGCATTTGTGAAGGAGACTTTACGCGTCGCTCCTGGCGTACCAGGCCGGCTTCCGCGGACCGTACCACCCGAAGGTCTCGTCTGTCATCAGAGGTTTATCCCAGGTGGGGTATGTACCCATCCATCTCCCAAGATACACCCCAATCTATCTATCTCTAGCTTACCGTTTCTTAAAAATGCAATATATAGTACAAAGTATCAATGTCCGCCCACGTCATGCACCAAAACCCACAAATATACCCCAACCCCGCAGAATTCAACCCAGCCCGCTGGCTAAACACCACCCCGTCCTCAGAGGTAGAAAAGAACCTAGTGGCATTCAGTAAAGGCAGCAGAAACTGTCTTGGGCTCAAGTATGCAACTTTTCCTTCCATACTCTCCCAAGAGACTATATATTTCGCAGAGAAACCTATAGCTAACGTATGTATGACAGCCTCGCTATGGCAGAGCTCCACACGGCCCTGGCATTCCTCTTCCGCCGGTTCAAAATCTCACTGCACAAAGATAACACGCTAACCGGCGAATGGGTGGACCACTATGTGATTACCTTGCACGGACAGCTGATGGTTTCCGCTGAGGAGTACAGTGACTAAAACTGTGTAAAAGCCGTCTGATGGGGAATCTATATGCATTTTATCAACTGAGAGCTGCGGCATGCATGCAGGTTGCTATTAAACGTCGTTGAACAGCGATGGATTGAATAAACACGCTATGCCACTCGAGTAGTAGAATACAAAGAGAAAATCTCGATACGAATAACAGAAACATTAACGTGAGACAAACGATATCATAAAAAGTAGACTATACTAATTCCACATAAAGGGATATGAATCCATGCCATCGGAAATTTTTCAAGAACCGAAAACGTAAAAGTGGTGTTGAAAAGTAAAAGGTTATAAAAGTGCGTTTTCATGTATAAAAGAAGCTTTAAAGCTGAAGGGCATAACAATAGCGTGAGAAGTGGGGAGAAACATCGCCGAAAGCACGAAATGAGTATACGGTATACAACAGAGAAAGAAAAACCCCTCCTATTAAACAAATAGATTTTTTAAAACCCGTCCACTTTGAAAAAATTTCCATCGTCCCAGAAAAAATCGTACACATGATCATATGAGGAAGGAAAAAGAGAATCCATTACTCATCATCTTCATCCTCTTCCTCCACGTCACGTTGGCTGATAACTGCCTTCCCGTTGGTCTTGCCGCGCGTACGAGCGGACGCTCTAGTTCCTCTCGTCGGCGTGGGAGAGGCAGTCTTCTTCGTGGCGAGGTTTTCCTTCTTAGCCGGCGCCTTCTTCGCTTGTGCGGGGGTTGAAGACGCTTTCCTTCCGCCTCGTCTCGTAGGTGGTGGAGTTGGTTCCTTCTCTTCTTCTTCGCTCTCCTCCTCATCTTCATCCTCGTCCTCCTCTTCTTCCTCCTCTGCATCATCTTCATCCATATCAAAGTCTTCGGCTGGTTTAGCCTTTGCTGCAGACTTAGGCGTAGCCTGAGTCTTCGATTTCCCGACCCCATTCGACTTCTTGGGCGGCTCCGGTTCATCATCGCCGGCTCCATCAACAGACTTTTCCCACTCCATCTTCTCATCCCCGCTTTCCTCTTCCTCCTCGTCATCTTCTTCTTCCTCCTCGCCGCCATCGTCCTCATCATTCTCATCTCCACTCTCCGCATATTTCCCTGCAACAAAAGTCGTGACTCTTCCGCTCCTTCTTCGCTCAGCACTAGCACCAGGCGTAGAGAAATCATCCTCATCGCCACCCCTCTTCTTCTTCTTCTTGACGGTACCAGTTTTCCCGCTTTTAGCCTTCTTCGTAGCCGTCCCGGATCCCGGCGTCGCAGCCGATGTTCTAGATCGCTTCTTCGCAGGTGTAGCTGCACCGAAGGCATCGGATTTCCTCTGTCATTGAAAAAAAGAATTAGCCTTCTACCTCCGAAAATATCAAACCGCCAATCTCAAGAATGAAACAAACCTTTCTACTACTCGGCTTCTTGAATATAACATCAACTGCGTCTTCGAACGCTTCAGGGAGATAATGTCGTCGCGCAACCTCCAAGCTCGTAGCATTATCTTTAAATCCCTTAAATATACCCGCCGGCAGTCTCAGTGTGCCCGGCCAAGTCTGCAGCGCCCAGCCCTTGATATCCTCATACTTCCGAATCACAATCTGCGCCAAATCGGATAATGTGTATAAATTCTGTCCCACGGGACCACACCTATTAGCAAAAAAAGTTCCAATTTCCAAATCTTCATGATACCAACTCACCTCACTGCGGTCTGGAACAATTCCATCAACAACGCTCTTCATCCTCTGCGCGACATAATACACCAAGCTCAAATTCTCCTCGACAACAACACACTCCAAATAAAACAGCACGTAAACCGCAAAAGTCTTGAGCGTCTCCTCGTCCTCCCTGTCGAAATCCGGATGATGCGCCAGCAAACTCAACAACCTCGCAAAATTCGTCTCCATGGTCGTATTCTTCATCTCGCGGTGCTGCTTCGCCCGCGCCTTCAACCAACTCGACGCCTCCTCTTTGATATCCCGCTGTTTCTCCTCAGCGAGCAGGAAGAGCGGGATGTAATACCTCGCCGGAAGCGTGGACGACGCAAGGTGTTTCTTCACTTTATCGACGAATCTCTTCCGCACGCTTTGCACGCTGTACTGCGCGACCAATGCGACGCGGTTGAAAACACTCGGCGCGATCAGAACTTCGTATCCACGGATCTTAGCGACTTTGAGGAAACCGTTCGCCGCAGCCCAGTATAGCGCCCTCTTGTCGTCCCTGGGTGTATCTCCCTTCTTCGACAGTTCGCCATTATTCGCCAACAGCGCATTGAGAAGTTTATAAACCGGCTCCGCGAGAACTTTCCGGGTGCTATCACCTTCAGCTTCCGTATCGGATCCGTGAGCTCGCAGATGATTTATCAGAATCTTCAAAGCGAGTAGTTTGGCCTGGCAAGCCTCGCTCAGATCTAGTGCTTTATCCATCTCCTCTTCCTCCTCATCGTCGTCATCCGTAACTGGCGCATCGCCCTCAGGCGGTCGTAGAAGAACCTCCTTGATGGCGATATCTCGAATACGGTTCATATTGTCGGGATCCGACTCGGCTTCGCTGCAAGCGAAAAGGACAACTTGGGATAGCGTAGCCAGTCGGGCAATGTAGAACTCGCTGCCGTACTCCCATTCCTTCAGGATCTTCTTGATGAGATCCCCGGCGTACATATCCTTACGCGAAGAAGTGCGCATGATAATCGCCACTGCGTGTTTCGCGGCAACCGGAGAAGTACCGTACAACGAGAAATTCACAAGCGCTTCCATTAGTTTCTTGTCATGCGGGAGTTCTTTGGGATACTGTTTGGCAAAGCCAGAGCACGCTTTAATCGTATCTTCCATATTCAAGCCCTCCAGATCCACTTCATCATCCCCACGCGCAGAAATGCGACCTTTGGCGCCCTTATTGCGAGGAGCGACGGGGGCCTTGTCGACGATAAGGTCGCACAGAGTCTTGATGTGAGCACCAAAGACTCCTGGGTTGCTCTGCGACATTTCGCGGAGCACTTCATGTGCGACGAGGTTCAGAGAGTTTCCGAACGACGGATCTTCTTCGGTGGAGAAGCGAATCATGTGGGCGATATGTGATTTGTTGTAAATGAGGAGCGAGGTGCGGTAGAGAAGGGGCGTCATAGTTTCAAGAAGGTTAGAAGTGGCCAGGGTGCCGAGTTTAGAATTATCTGAGATTCGCTTTTTAGCTGCAAATATCGAGTTTGCAACGGTTTCGTAGTCGCTGTCGGGGGAATAGCAACGGCGGATTTGTTCGTAACATCTCCGGTCGTGGATTTTTGAGAAATTATGGAGATCTGTTGAGGATCGAGCCGCGTCGGGTAAGAGCTTGGAGAGGTAGGCAATAGTGTTATCCAGCTTCCGGCGAATATCAGCCTCGTCTGATTCCATAACACCTCCGTTGAACGCCTCACAAGATTCCAAAAAGGTATCCATCGCTTTGGCGTATGTTTGCTGGTTCCTAGGAATGGTAAAGAATGCCTTCCTGGCACGGAGGTTCAGCTTCTTTCTGGCTTCTTTCTGCTCTGAATTATGTGCCGACTTTCGGTCGTGGATGATCTCCCTAGGTGTCTTGCCTTCGAGGTCGGCCTCTTCCTGGGTATCAAAGACATTATATCCATCGGATTTTTCTGGTGAATCGGTCATACATCGTAACAAGATCATGATTCTGCGGGTTCGGATTTCGTCCTCGGTCATTTCCTCCTCTGGTGCTTCGGCTTGCGATGCGGACTGGGACGCCGCTTGTGTGGCAGCCTGGGTTTCTTTGCCCTTAGCTTTCTTCGCCTTGCTGTCTTTTTTCCCGGTATAGTCCCCGATTGGCAAAATTGATTCGTATATGGCGTTATCGAGGATGACATTTGTCTCCTTGTCATTGACATATATGACGTCGAACAAGCTGGCGGGAATAAATTCGAGATCTCGAAGGAGCACTTTGTTGTACTGCGCAATTTGTGGATATGCGTCCGCCCACAGCTGACTCAGGACGTTAATCGACGCTTCTCTGACGGCTAGCTTTTTGTCCTTGGTACGCTGCGCTATAGCTTCCAGGACATTTTCTTCGAAATCCGCACTGACGAGCTTGTTCGTGGCTGCTTCCCAGCCCATCTCGCCAATCTTCTTCACCGCGGCGACACGAACCCTTTCATCGGCGTCGAAAAGCTTGACCTTGATTTCCTTTTGGAGTATTGTCGTGACGTCGGTTCTCGCCTGTAAAATCTCAACAGCAGCCTCTACCCATCGAACACGGACAGCAACCGATTTGTCGTTCGCTCTTCCGAGCCATGTCTTCCAGGTCTGGGGGTAAGATTGCGGGAGGGATCCCGAGGTGGCCATCATTCCAACGGTGCCGGTCGCTTGAACTCGGAGATCAACGGTTTCAGATGCCATCTCGGTTTCCAGCAAAGGAAGGACGTTCGACAATACTTCAGGTACAGCGAGGTATAGCTCCAACATGAGGTTGTGCGCCTTCTCGATCTCCTTGAGGTCGTCATTGAGCGTCTCGGACGGGTCCCCGTCGGGTGACTCGCCTCGTCGGGAAGATGGTGAGGCATCCATGATGACATCGGTGAAGTATTGGCAGATGTGCCTGGACATCTTGTCGACGCAATTGGCGCATATGGTCTTGGCCATGTTGTAAGCTGGTGGGTACTGTCGCGCGCCGAGCAAGGTCGTCTGGTCCTTTGCCTTCTTGTCTCCCAGTCCCTTCTTCTTGTCGGTGGTTGCCGGTGAAGCCCTCATCATTTGCGCCAGCAGAACATCGATGACTTCTGTGGGTAGGGTGTTGACTTCCTCCACTACCTGCTCCAGCAGGTCGGTCATTTTGTACTCTACATTCTTCTCGCCTTCGTTCGCGGAGAGGTCGAAAAATGTGGTGAAGAGATTGGTGATGAGGGCATCGGAACCGGGGAGATCGGTTATAAGGACGATGGATTGGGTCTCATGGAGACGGTCGAGAAGGTAGAGGTGTTCTTGGTAGAATACGCTATCGGAGTCTTCGAGACCTTTCAGGGTTTTAACAAAGAGATCGAATATTTCCTAATTTGTTCCATGGGCGTACTATATTTAGCGAAACTAGATCACGGTATGGTACATTATGCAGGTCAATTGGTGTGATTCGACGATTCGTACCCTTAATTGATTCGCGGTGTACGGCGCATCTGGCGCATACAGGTAGAGAATATCGGCGAGGCAGCAAGCTAGGAAAGCTCTGATGGACTCATCCTTGTGGTGCAGCAAGGCGGTGGCAGCGAGGTCCTTGGCTACGGAGTCGATAGAGGGAAGGTCTACTTCGGGCTCGTCGACGAGGGAGCGTAGTTCGGAGTGCAGTGCCTTGAGGCGCTTAACCAGCTGAGGCACGGGAATGGGCTTGCCAGCCTTCCAGGAGATGGGCTCTTTGAATTTGAGAGAGACACTGGAGGGCTGGGATGCGGCTCCCCGCGCCATTGTGAGGACGTTATGTGCGTAGCTGTTTGGACTGTTGGGTGGTTTGAGGTCAAAAGTCGATGGCGAGTGGGTGGTGAGAGCGTTGGTGGTGGTGTTACTGCTACGCGGGGACTCGCGTTACTTTGGTTTAGGGATGGTGAATGCGAAAGGGAGAAGCGTCCGCGAAAGGAATGGCGGTGAATAGTCGCTAAAGAGAGTCGCACATGCTCGGAATCCAGATAAGAGTGGAGCAAGAGAGGTGGGTGGGTATCGAGTGCGAGGAAGGAGGGATTGGTGGTGATGGGGGAGGAGATGAGGGCCGTTGGTTCGATTGGGCAATTGGAAGTTGGCGGTGATGATATCTTTTGTGTGCTGTCGCGTTTCAAAGGCAGCACCGCCCAACACAAAATACCACAACACCACAAGACAGAGATGAATAACCCCGGTCGGGTCAGATCAGGTCTTCGGGTAAGACCGTTTGAAGTTCAGCCTGCTGTTGCTCGCGCTCGTCAGATTGGCGGCAGGTGCCAGCTCGGTTCCGTGCATTTCTCGAGGTTCGGAGAAATTTATCCTGCGAAGATAGGATAATTAACTCGCAGGATCACTCTAAAGCTACCCAAGTGCAAGTGTTTAAGGGAGAATTAATAGGCATTCTCACCATCGCATGGATGCATTGGAGTCCGATTACCATTGTGATGCCGGATGAGGTAATCTCAGGGAGCAATGGCATCTCCATGCGCATATCCATCCATCAATCCATATACATGTAAGTTCGTTCAGGTGTAGCACTCCCTTTTAGCTGCGGTGTATATATAGACCAAGTTAGCTAATGTTGCTGCGTCCAAGACCTTATATATCTCGCACGGATCCGGTGTAGCTATCTCGATCTATCTACGTATACTCTGCCATCGACCATCGAAGCAGAGAGTATACTGCTGCAGATTGGATCAAAGAAGCCGTTGTCTATTTGGGAATAGTGGCTGCTTAGTAACGTTATTGCGGCCGTGTTGGGCATCACCCCGACGTCAATCCAACACAATTCGCTGCAGGGCGGAGGCCTGTTGTCCCGCGCCCGACCACTTCCTCCCCTCCTCTTAAATAGTTACACCCTCCCAACCAGTTGTCGAGATTTCGAATAGTCTATCATCCCTTCAACCTATGCGACGAGTAGCTGCTATGCGGTTAGTATCAGAGGGAAGAAACCGCGCTCGTCGAGTGAATGGTTTCGACATGCTAGTCACAATTTCTCAGCCGCGACTTCAACATGCCCGACCTCTCCAAGCTCCCCCACGTATACGTTCTCCCCATCCGCCTTGACGACTCTCAGAGGAAAGAGATAATATCAAACCTCAAGTCTGCGCGATGTCGTATCGCTGCGACACCTCGAGATGCGTCCATCTTTATTGGCGACATATTGGGCGCCAAACGGGCCGCTCTTGAGCTTAGATTCCTCGGCCTATCCACCACAGACGTAACCAGCGTCAAATCCACTACACCCCAGGACGGTAAAATCCTCCAAGTGGTCAAATTATCATGGTACAAAAAGGCAACCAGCGAACATTCGAACGTCAATATTAATGACTTCACCGTCTACCGCGGTCTCTTCAACCCTTCAAACCCTGCAACTGTGACCGTCTCTTCACCCATGATCCCCAAGAAACGCTCTTCTAGCCCACCTTCTCTCGCAGAACAGCAGGAGCTAGATCTCGCACGACGGGAATCAATCATGCGGAGAGCTATGGCAGTCACTCACCCTGTGACACCGGGTACTCGCCATCTTCGTAACCACCACAATTCACAAGATTCACCCACTTTACAATTCAAACGTCCTAAACTCCTCTCCCAAGAGTCCACTGACTCCCACGACGAATCCGAGGAAACCCTGGCATCACTCCCCCCATTCCCAGACTGGGTCGTCGAGAAACAAAAATTCTCCTGCACCCGCTCCACCCCTTCCACCCCGCACAACAAAGACTTCCTCGAAGCCTTGTTCAAAATCCGTCTCAACCGCCTCATCATCTCCGATGAGATCGGTGTGCGAGCCTACTCCACAGCGATAGCTGCCATCTCCGCATTCCCCCACCCGATAACCCACCTCAGCCAGATCCGCGCCCTGCCCGGCTGCGACGACAAAATCGCCGCCCTATGGTACGAATTCCAGCACTCCGAACCCCGCGGACAACTCGAAGTCCTCACGGAAATCGCAACATCAAAATACTACAAAACCCTCGAACTCTTCTACAACATCTGGGGCTGCGGCGCGCATTCCGCCAGAAACTTCTACAAACAGGGTTTCCGCGACCTCGACGATCTGGTAGAACACCACTGGAAACACCTCACCCGCGTCCAACAGATCGGTGTCAAATTCTACGATGATTTTGAGAATAAAATCCCCAGAGACGAAGTCGTCGCCATCCGCGATAGAATTCAATTCTACGCGCGGCAGTTACTCCCCGGCGCGGAAGCGGTCATAGTGGGCGGCTTCAGACGAGGGAAGGAATTAAGCAACGACGTTGACATCTTGATCACCCATCCGCGGGTATCGAAGAGTAGAGATGTCGAGGAACTACTCGTCCCGTTGGTGGATCTTCTCGAAGAGAAAGGACTGATCACTCACGTACTCACTATACACCAACCTTCGAAATTCGTGGCCAATAAAGACGGTGAGGTGTGGGGTAAACGCAGCCATCATAATTTCGACGGGATTCCAAAGATACTCGGCGTCTGGCAGGAACCGGACGAGGGAGACGATGAAGACGAGGACGGTGATTCCCAAATGAAGGAAGCGGGGGACGAGAATAGTGATCCAACGGTGATTCATAAGAAACGAAAGAATAGGAACCCGCACAGACGGGTTGATATCTTATTCCCGCCGCCTAGGTGCGCTGGGTCGACGCTTACTTCTTGGAGCGGGGCCACTACTTTCGAAAGAGATCTCAGGAGATACGTTAAAGCGGAGAGGTATTGGAAGTTTAGCAGCGAGGGGATCACGAATCGGGCTACGGGGACGAGAGTGCCTGTTGGGAAGGAAAAGGGAGAATTTATCGGGTTGACGGAGGAGGAGGAGAAGGCTGGTCTGGAGATCGATGATGATGTGGAGAAGAGGGGGAGGAAGAAGGATGGTGAATGGATCGGATGGGAGATTGAGGAGAGAAAGTTGTTCAAGGTGCTCGGGTTGCAGTGGAGGGAGCCGACGGAGAGGTGTACCGGGTAGATTTGTGACAAGGATAGTGTTTAAATTATCTTACGAGTGTATTCTTACTTGGACTTGTGATTATACGGCATTTGGAGAGGTGAAATAGGAATAAAATTATCAACGAATGTCTGGTGTTACTTTCAGTCATATATTACGAGAAATACCACAAAAAACACCGAAATGATAAAAGACTAAAAGGCAAGAACAAGAACAAATAAAACTTTGAAATGGGACAGTATCGCACATATAAAACCAATATTAGGAGGGGCATCCTCCGTCCCCATTCCTATCTATGGGTTACTCGTTATTAGATAGGAATGAAGAAAAGAAAGAAAGAAAGAAAGGCCACACTACTTGCGCGAACGCAAGTCCTCCCCTCCCCCTCCCCCTCTCACTCCCCCCTTCCCCCTCCTCCTCCTCCAGATGAACGACGCGAAAGCGTCGTCATCAGCCTCTTCACCGGAGGCGACGGTGCTGGCGCACCCAAGCGCCCTTGAGCGACCGGAATCGCCCTGGCCGCTACCTGGGCCCAGGACATTGGCGCTGCCGGCGCTGGTTGGCTTGGGGGCAGGTGGAGAGGCCCCTCCTCCACCTTCTCCTCCCCCCTCTCCTCTTCCCTCTCCTCCTCTTCCTCTTCCTCCTTCTCTTCCTTCACTTCTTCTTCCTCCTCTTCCTCAACCCGGACGGGGTCCTTGTCCCACCCGTACCGGACACCACTGAGTATCCACTCAATGGTGTACCAGCGCCCATTCTCCTCCAGGCGCTGGAAGAACTCGTCCTCCGTCTCCCACAACTCCCACCCGGCGACATCCATCCTGCTGAGCAGGTCATTCGCCTTGTCTCGCTCTAGCGACTCGAGCTCCTGCTTGGTGAGTGGTGGGTCGAGACCCGTTTCAGCATATAGCTGATGGCGCCAACCACGGATACGTGGGCGAGGGCTGCCACCAAGTGGCACTATCTCCCTCTTCACCTTCCTGTTGACCGCCTTGCTGCCACGGTATTTGCGGTTCTCACTGAACCGGGAGGACTCCTCCGCGAACTTGACCGTCTTTTTCCCCTCGGTAGTCTTGGGGGATTCTGGGATTGGCTGCTCCTCTTCCTTCTGCTCTTCTTCCTTCTGCTCTTGCATCTCCTCGGGCTCGGTTGCTTTTTCGTTAAGCGCAACGTCGCCAGATGGCTTCTCCTCAGAGGGTTCTCCATCTGCTGGCTCTCCTTCGCCAGTCTTGTCCTCAGGCTTTTCTTCGGACTCTTCCTTCTTCTTGTCGTCATCGGGAGGGTACTCTTTAAAAGGGGGGCTTGGAGGCTTCAGAATGCCCTTTACAACTCCGGTAACCTTTTGTGGAGTGGCAGGAGCAATCTTTGAGACGGAATAGACAATATCGACCTTCGGCTTCTTCTTCTCTGGAGTAGTCTTCTCAAAATTAACGGGCTTGACCTCAACGGTCTCCTTCGTGATATTTTCTTTCTTCTGAGTACCCTCTTCCTTTGGAGTCTCTTCCTCTTTCTTGAGATCTTCTTTCTTCTCCGAAATTGGGCTCTGACTCTGCTCTCGCTGGGATCTAGCACTTGCCTTCTCCTCTTTCTCTCGTCGACGTACGTTATGTCTATATCTTCGTCTCTTGTCTTTCTTCTTCTCCGCTTGCTGGTTCTCCTTATCGCTAGAACCTGAAGCAGTGCTAGAAGAACGTCTGCTGCGAGAAGAACGATCTGTTGAGGTCTTTTTACTCTTAGGCTCTTCACCTTCCTTCTCAGACTTCTTGATCTCAACGGGGTTTGCTGCAACAACAGCTGGACGGGCTTCATCTTTCTGATCGTTGAAGGGAGGAAGTTTATCAAGTTTCTCTGCGAAAAACGCTTTCTTCTTCTCCATGGCTGTAAGCTCGGTGGAAGACTCGCCGTTCTGTTTAGACTCCAGGGGAGTAATATTCGTAGTAACAACAGCCTTGTTCTCCTTGTCTTCGTTCGCAACAGACGCAGGCTTTGAGGTAGGAAGCTCAACAGCGGCCTGCTTCGATTTTGGAAGGCGAACAACGATAGACTTACTCTCTTCTTCATCAAAAAGAGACTCAGACTTGCGAGAAGCAATTTTGACGGAAGAATTGTCGTCTTGCTCGTGCTCCAATGGAGCGATATTTGTAGAAACGACAGCTCTGTTTTCCTTGTCGTCGACAACGGAGTCAGGCTGTGAGGTAGCAACCCCAGCATCGACCTGCTTCGGCTGTGGAAGACGAACGACAACATGAAGCCCACGAGGGGTGATATAAGGAGTGTGAGGTGGGACGGATAGGTCCAGATCGAACTCAAATAGATCTTCAGCATACATCCCTACGTAAGAGATGCTAGCTTTTTGTTCACGAATCTGGCGGAGTTTGTCAAGTTCCATCCAGTAGTCATAGAGCTAGATTAGAATACACAATCAGCATCGTGATATCAACAAAGCCAGGGTAGCCCCAAGAATACAGATAAAATATAGAAGTAAATACATACCTTGCGAGGATCAAGACCAATGCTAGTAGCAGCACAGAGGGCATCCACATCACCTATGCCTCCGTTGCCGACAGTGATAACCTTAGCACCATGCTTGGTCATCTCGTTGAGCAATGCTTCGAGGTTACTTGGGGTGCTCGATTCACCGAGAACAAAGACGCCAGTTTCAAGAAACGTGGGATCTTTAAGATACGCTTGTGCGATCCATTTTTGGTCTGCACCTGGGTAATCAGGATGCGTAACGACCTCGTGTTTTCCTTCATCGTTGCGGTACAAGTACTTTAACGATGTTTTCAGCATTGTTAGCAACATGGTCATGAATAAACTGGAAAGAGAGATTCACTCACCTTAACGTAAACTGGGTCAACTTGACAGACCAATTCGTACTTCTTGGAGCTTCTCCCGTTCCAATAGACGATTAATTTATCTTTGGGGATTCGGAAACGCATGACGCGACGGTAATAGTTACCACTTTTCCCGGCACTTTCTGGGAAGTTGAGATCGAGATGATCCACATCATCGTCCATTGGGTTTGCTAAAGTGATTTTGTTTGTCGGGGAGTTCATATACGTGTGAGTAGATGAGAATGTCAGACATCTGAAGTTTTGCGGCTGGCTGAGGATACGAGGAGATATAGCCTCGAGCTCAGGCATGCTAGGATCATAGGAGGTGAGGCAAGGCATTTTGAAAAGATATCTGAGATATTGATGATAGAAGACTTGGAGAGAAGAAATGAGAATTTATTGTTTTAGCAACGGATCAGTATATTTATCGAGCGAGATAGATCAATAAGGTGAATGCAACGATAATCAGGGTGCTATTAGACAAAGCTTATGGTTTTGCGAATTTGAAACGCGTTCTCTACGCAATTGGCTAAGATTTTTCGATGAAGGCTTATTCTTTTTTTTCTTCGTTTGAAGGTGAAGCTTGATTGATTACTTTTGTTGAGAGTTAAAAAGAGAAGAGAAAAGAAAAAATACAAAATGTGGGAGGGTATTTTATATTGACGAGGAGAGGAGGGAAAGGTAAATGGACATGCCCGTTGCAATGAAAATGTGTTGTAATTGTGTTGTGACTGTTGCATTTTTTGGTGCCCAACGATCCCAGTTGTCTCGCGTCTTTGGGAGAGATCCGTGGAACCTAGACGACATCTACGTTCACAACACACATCTGACCAAGGCTTCCGCCACTCTATCAACATTCATTAATAGCTCTACGGAGATACCGTTGCAGAGCGTTGGTTTACGAGACAAGATACACAGGTGCTATCCGAATCCAACTTTACAGCTACTGTATACATGAGCACTGAGATATAACCAGGTTATGGGAAGGGTGTTCCTTTACGCTGCTTTCATGCTGTGTCGATGAAGCTAAGCAGACTGTCTACCTAGTCCACCAGCAATGTGAGTTTACACCTATGTTACAAAGATAAATTGTAATTAATTACTTTTTAGAGTTAAATTCCTTTCTAAAATAATCTAGAACATATAGAAATACATATGCCAGAGGCACTATCGATCGATGAATTGGATTCAGGCGCGGGATACTCGCATTCGTTCATACACCCTTTCACAAATTCAGATAGTCCAGAAGCTGAATCAGAAGCCGCTTAAACATCGTGTCCATTTATTTGGATTCCATCGGAACATATATCAGTTACCTGGCTCTTTGCGAAATTTTGGCTCCTCTGGGTTATACTGCCTGCAGTTATACACAAATGGAACGTTCATGCTTCTCTCCTCACAAAATTGAACGAATTTGTGTTGGATATGTTGCATTTTTCATCCCCACTCTTGGCCGATTCGAGCCGCGTTAGCTAACGCACTTTACAATTGTGGAAATGCTGGCTATTCCCGTGAATAAAATCGCCTTAGTATCGCGAGGAATGATCGCCATGAAAGTATCCTACAGGGTATTGTTGACCATTGTGAGTTCAGCTTGAAGTGTCGAACTCAAAAGCGTAGGGCTGGGGATAAATAGCTCAGCGGCCTTACGAGGATATGTTGATATCACATGACTACAACAAATGCACGAACGGAGGAAGACAGAGATCCCATTCTGAGATCCAGAAAAATGCTGGGCGCCAGAGTTGAGCTTCTGAGAATCTATAAGGCGTCCCGGCTATCGAGATCACGCACGAGGGACCCGTGGGCATCGTGACTTTGCCCCCGTTGAAACAGAGAAGCCAAGAACTGGAACCGTACGGCCTGCTCTGTTCCTATTCGAAACCGAGGAGGAAAGCGAGCACAAACAAGCATATTTTTTTTTTTTCAGGATCTCCCACACTTATCACACTCACGCTCCCCCTCTCGCTCGACCACGCTAATCCGTTCGGAAGGACTCGACAGCCAGACCAGCTGCTTGCTTGCTCCAGCTGCACATACATTGTATTTTAAAATTCGGGAACCCTGCTGGTCCCGTCGAGTTACACACACGCGCCCGGTGCAGTGCTCCGGGCATCCGATCATCCTCTTTCCTCTGCTGCCCTTTTGCCCCTTTCTGCAGTCAGTCGCGCTTTAACCTGCACCCAGTTCAGATCGAACCAGCAAGCAGCACTTGCTCAGCTCAGCTCCGTCTATTAAGAAGGAGCCATTATTACACACTCGGTAAGACTTGACTCTATTTCCTCGCGTCTTTGTTTCATTGTATTATCCATTCCGTGGCCGGCCACCTGTCTGTTTGCACACTTCCACGATGGCAGCATCGTCTCTTTTGTCTCCCGGCTTGGTGCGTTTTAACTTTTGGCCTGGGCCCATGTGCCATGCCTCGGAAACGGCACTCTTGCGGGCGATTATCGGGGGCACATGAGGCTCTTTCCCCCCCGCTTCCTCCTCTCCGTCGAGGGAGATAAAAGAGTGATAATTAAAAAATGGCCTGGCAAGCCGCTATTGTTGGATTGGATTGCTTCGGCCCTACTTCGGTAGCGTTCTCCGGTGGCCGTTGGCTGGCTGGACCGTACTGGACTGGCTGGCCCACCGGTGCTGCAGAAGCGACAATAATAAGAATTTACCAGGCAGAATGCGTACCTGACATGAGTTATCGCGTCATCCCTGGCCCCTTGTCTCGCGGTCTCCATCTTTGAAGCCATCTCTGCCTCCTCGTGTCGTTCCTGCCAGACGCCGGTAGAGCCCTTTGTCTACAGAAGCCTTTCGTGTCTGCTGTGTTTGCCGGTGTTTTGGTCCGCCTCCCCTGAACCCACTCCGCTCCTCCCATTTGAACCGTCGGGTCTTCTTTCCCCCTTCCACAAAACAGAGAATATACCTGAGAGAACAGGAGGTCACAAAGTATCGAGCGAGACGATACAGAGCAGAGACCGGACGTATTTGCTAAACTCGCGGCACGAGGCAGGCCAGGCCACGTTCGTCCAGCCCTAACCGACCATCGCCAATCGGATCCCATTTCGCGGCGTTCGTCCAGCAAATTAATCCATCCAACCCGAAATCGAAATTCCATCGCGCCTTCTCTTTTGCCCACTCGCTCGCGACAAACGCTGCGTGGCGACCAGGCCGGCTACTTTTTTTCGAGTCCATTTTATTTCGCCTCGCTCCGTCTGCAATCAATCGGCTGATTGATCCGGCGGCGACATCGACGACAACCTCCCTCCCGCCATCAACAACAACGACGACGACGACGACGACGCCCTCCAACCCCCCGTTGCCAATACTGTCCGCCATCACGACGACGCCCGTGTCTCTTTCCCCCCCCTCATCGCCGCCGCCGCCGCCGCCGCTACCGCCATCTGACCGCTCTCCCCGTGGAGACCTCGAGACTTCCTGTCTTCGCGCCGTCTTGCTATCTGTCACGGCAGCACGACTGGCCGTTCTTCTCCCGAGTCGTACGCGACTGCCTCCCTGCGCCCGGGGCGGTGGGTTCCCAATCGATAGTCTAGTCTCCGGTATCCACCCCCCCGCCGTCGTTTTGTATTAACGTTGTTGTTTGATACCTGGTTGACTGACATACTATCTCCCTCGATACAGAGCAGAAGAATGCTAGCAATCGGGCCCTCCATGCAGCAGCACAGTCCCACGCCGCCTGGCTCGCAGCAGCCATCGTCCACCAATCCATCCCCCCATCCCCAGCCGTATCCCTTCGCGCCTCCTCCCTCTCACCCACACTCTCTCCCGCCGTCCTCGGCATCATCAGCATCTGCTGTTCACCCGCTGGGGCCTGGCTCTGCAGCCGGCTCGGCACACGGCACTCCTTATCTTCACAATCAGCAACTGCCCCCAAACTCATCTTCTTCCTCATCGCCTAACCTTGCCAACTCGTCGATACCCCATCCTACCATCCCGCATCCATCCTTCAACTCCCTCGGTGCTGGCAATGTGTCACCTTTACCTCCGACAAACGGCTTTGCCAATCCTTCCTCTACATCGTCTACACCGGCTCCCGATGCCTCTCTCGCTTCCCCTATAAAAGCCCAGACTCCCAACCCACCACCTGCAACCTCATCGCCAAAGCTATCGGTAGAAGAATTGAAAGCGAGGGCGAAATTGAAGGGCAAGCAGCCAGTCAGCTCGGCACGAAACTCGCCAGCCCTGAAGGAGGAAGATCAAGATGGTGAAACCGGTCACAAATCAGCGGCAGGCTCTGCCACCAGTTCCCCAGCAACCTCCCCGAAAAAGTCGCCCAAGAAACGACCTACTCAGAAGGAACTACTGCTGGATCAATACGTAAACCGGGATCTGTTACACGCCGCAGCCCTATCCTCGCAGTCACATGCCCATCTCGACCTTATTCGTTCAAAACGCCGCGAGATCGAGTCCTACAAGATCCTACGAGAAGAACGAAGAGTCAATCCTGCCTCGGTATTCGGATACGGTTACCAGGGCTTCGGAAACGCGTTCACAGATGGCAAAACTAGGATACTATACCCCGTGGAAAGGAAACGACCGGGTGGTAGAAGAGCTAGGGAACTACAGATCAGCCGTTCAGCGATGAAGCACCAAGCGGAGACACAAGAGGATCTGCTGCCTGTGAGGATTGATGTTCATTACGAAAAGATTCGACTGAGGGACACGTTCTTATGGAACTTGCACGAGAGATGTATCCCGATAGAGTTGTTCGCCGAACACCTAGTGGAGGACTTCCATCTGCCAATATCACACGGCTTGGTCAGCGCTATCTCGAAACAGATTATAGATCAAGTCACCGACTACCACCCACACATCTTCCTCGAGGACCAACCATTAGACCCGCAGCTGCCATACTCCGCATACAAGAATGACGATATGCGAATCCTGATCAAGATCAATATTACCATTGGCGAGCACACTCTCACAGACCAGTTCGAGTGGGACGTCAACTGTCCTGAAAACTCGCCCGAGGAGTTCGCCCAATGTTTAACACGGGAGATGTCGTTATCCGGCGAGTTTGCAACCGCAATCGCACACCAGATCAGAGAACAGTCACAGCTTTATACGAAATATCTGTACTTCGTAGGGTATCCATTTGACGGACGACCTATTGAGGACGAGGACTTGAGGACTTCGGTTCTATCATCCCCACTTGGCTCGGTGCTGCGACCAGTACAGCAAGTCAAGGATTTCACACCGACCTTATGGATCATACCGGAAGCAGAGCTCGAACAACAAGAGCGGAAACAGTCACGGGAAGCCAGGAAGAACAAGAGGCGGTTGAACAGACGTGGCGGACCAGCACTACCTGACCTCAAAGACGTACCAAAATCGAGACGGACGCAAATAGTATCATCCATACTACCTGGAGCTGTAGAGAAGGCTTCAGATATGAAGATATACAAGGACAAGGGACCCGGCGAATCCGAGTCCGAGTCCGAAGAATCCGAGCCACCATCACCGCAAGCCACACCACTTCATGCCACGATGACCCGACGACAGCGTACCGCGGCTATTGCGGCGACGTCCGCATTGAGGAACTCCGCTGCGAGAAGCGCTACGCCCGAAGTCAGCATCGACTACCACACTCCTACACGGCATGAAAGACATGAGCGGCACGAACGGCACGAACGACACGAACGACACGAACGACACGGCCGGAGCAGCGCACCACAATGGGACAGAAGACCACATTGCCCGGCTGGCGCCGATTCGTTAGTAGTCAGACTCAAGATTGATAGAAACAAGTTAGCGGAACTGGGGAACATGATAGTCATGCAGCAGCAGCAGCAGCACATGCAAGCTAGGTCGCAGCCCCGCGGAACACCGCAGATGGCAGCAGGCCCGCCTATTACACCCCAGACTGCCGGACCGATGGGAATGATGTACAACACGCCAGGAGGACCACCGCCTCCAGGTCCCGATTTCGGCATGATGCTTGGGCCAGTGGGGCAAACTAATGTAAGTTCTACTCGTTTGAACACCTGCATTGATAAAACTTGATGCTTATGCTGCTCGCTTTTATAGGTCCCCGCATGGCTTGAGAACGGCCTTGCGGCCTTACGCCAATCATACCCGACCGATCAGTTTGAAGGAATCATGCGCCAAGTTGTTATCGACACCCTCACCGGCAACTCGGTACCTCATACGACACCCATGGTTCCTGGACGACATATCACAGACTACACCCCGCGAATAAGGTGTGTCGACTGCCCTGGAAAGCTCTATACACCAGGCCCTGGAGAGACTGTGGAGAATTTCGAGATCCATCTGAGAAATCGATTACACAGAGAGCGAGTCGATGCGCGATTAAGAGGCTTGCCATATCCCTCGTGATAAATAATGATAGAAGGAAGCTTTTTTTTTGATGGAAGGAGAGGGGGGTAGGAAGATTAGAGATTTTCTTTTTACGTTGGATTGGCTTCCATTTTTTTCCTTTTCTGTAAGGTTCGATCATGTGAATCGTTGTTACTGCTTTTTCTGATAGCTTAAAGCCACGAAGCTCTTTTTATTTGGTTTACTATGGGGGTGTGAAGGTGGTGGTATCTTTTAAATACACAGCTTTCTTTACCGCTGTTGCTTTACTTTTTCTTTACTGTCAACTTTTTTCTTATACTTGGGTAAAAAAATGCTCTTTATTTTTTAACTACCTTTTTGATGCCGTTTGAAAGTGCTTTCTTTTCCACTTTTATCTTCACTTTCTGTATAATGATACTAGGTACCCCCTTTTTTTTTGTCGAGGAAAAAATAAACTCTACTTGTGATATACTCACGTTTTAATGTGCATTTCAGAATCCGAACCGTTGAGAAGATTTTTGCCTTGTTGGAAGTTAAGTTTCAGGTGATGGAATATAGTAAGCAGCCAACGAAGCGTTTAAGGTTTCCCTTGTCTTTGCTTAATTTCGAATTGTCCTTGGAGAGATATCCGACGAGATATAATGTTAAATTGAGACGCATGGGCCTACCATGGAACACATGTGGATCTGGTGCGTCATAACCCGAGATAATAAAAGAAAATGCCGCTTTTGAAAAATTCGGATTATTTAATACCGATTGGGTCTATCCTTAGCTTGGAAGCGAAAAATCTAAGATGAACCATGGGGGCAGTATCCAGAGTGATATCATAGTGGAAACAATCAAATATAAACTTAGGATGGTGATATGGCCACGACAGCAATGGAATGTATCTGAATCGACGCCTCGATTTCGTATTTATTTTCGCATTCAAGAACAAGGAAAGTTGGTTTCATTTAATCTTGGGTCCGTGAGAAGAGAGAAGACCAGTGATTCCATGGCATGCTTTAAGACATTTCACGTAAATATATACTTATATATTTATCGATACAGTAAGCCGAATTTCACAGCCGAGATATGATAGCCTGACTCGGTTCCATTCTCACGGTAGTCGTCTATGTAACCTTACCATGGTTTTCGTGGAACTCGAAATATCGATATCTGAATCAAGTGGATGACAGACAGCATTCCAAATCCCCATTTCTCGCATACGGGTAATTAATAAGAATAAATCGAGGCGTTTCAGTAATATTAATGGCGATAGAGTAACAATTTTATTGGCGTTCCCCACCGCCTCGATCGTATATGCACCGATCTGACGAGTGAGATCTTGCATTTTTCAAGCCTCTGACCTGATTCTATCTATATCTGGGGTTTCCAAAAAGCCAAGAGCCTCACCGATGTCTAAAAAAAATTTCGCTCTCTTATATTGGCGAGACGCAAAAATTGCGAAAGGGATCCCTGTCATGACATGGTCGTTGAGCCTCTACTTTTAGCCAGCGTTTGTTTATGTGGAGAAGGGAAAAGATGGGGTGTGTTGATCGGGTGGATGGACCTGTCGTTTCGAGTTTAAATTTGTTAAACATAGCGCCAGCCGGACATTCGAGGTCGCGATATCGGGTTGCAGATAGCGCGCTCATAAGGGAGAAACCGACAGCAGGAATTGGTCGGGCTAGACTAAAATAAATCTAGCCGCTGGATTGGACGTATAGGCAGCTTTTCGTTCAAGCCAATGCGCTTTGCGAGGCAGTTGTTCACGAGACAGGATTCTGCAATAAGCAGGCAGTGAATTTCAGAGGTTTGGCGTGAGCTCTCCGGGACTAGTTATCTCGGTTTTTGGAGTCGGTTCTGCTTTTCGCGATTTAATCGATTTTTACTTCAAAGAAGAATTCCTTTCCGGGTCGCGGACGAACGAACCAGAACGCACAAGCTATTGTGTGCTCGAGCTCTCAAAAATACAAATTATGTAGATCTGCCGAATCGCAAATTTTTTTCTTTCGAGGCGCAGAAGATGTCTCGAGGATTTCGTGCTTTTCTCACGTGGGGAAGTTACTTAGTTACGTGAAGTCCAAAAAAGCTACAATGGGCAGTGCTCTGCTACCCCACTTTTCGCCTTCGTAGCCGGATCTTGCGAAACGGAAAACCCAAAAAGTCTGCGATGGGATGGATGCTCGGGTATAACCACTCCGTATAGGTAGGACGTACACGACCGCCTCTTTTCAAAGAGAGACAACGGGTACATGTACTCGCAAGTCCTGATAAGAAATATGTGCAGAGCATCTTTCCATCTTGTTTTGGTTTTCGCCCAACGAGCGAATGGGGAACTTTGAATTTCGAGTGCACCATGCAAAGAAAATGCAGATGGCTGAACATCATCTCTGATATCACGGCGCGCGGGCCAAATGCTTTGATTGAACGGAATGGAGAGAGTTCAACTTTTTTTTTTGACTTGCATAAAAATCTCAATGAGACCCACATCACGTCGCGTCTTGCCGGTCCCTGGATTGTCGAATTGGAATGCAGGAGATAGCTTGAAGGTGTGGGTCCCGAGCTCCCCTTGCCCATGTCACCTCTATTCAGTTGGTTGCTCCGATTTTTCTCCCTCGAAGGATACAGTCGAACGTCCTCGTTTTTTTCCCGCTAGATATCAGTCAAGTTAGATCTGGTGGGACCTCTGTTCCCGACTCGATGACAAGTTTAATATGTTTCTTTTCGCGCTTTGATTCACCGAGAAGATACCCAGGTTTCATGTACTCTCGTTAGGACCGAGTCTCAGTTTTCAAGAGGGTTCGGACGAAAAAATATCAGTTGTCAAATTCCAGTCGACGCGGGGAGACACCTGCTACGTCTCCGATCTGCCAAACACCCTTTGCTTTTTGAACCAATCGTGATATAACAAGGGAACAACCTATATCGCTCTTTTGGCCTCGACCCCACAATCTGGGATGGCCGCGGGCTTGGGCACAGCAAGCACGCTCTCACTTTTTTTTTGACTTGCTAGCTTCGCAGACTTCTTAGCTACCTAACATGTAAACCCTCTCGTGATCCCACACATTTCTTTTTCCCGTGCCGAATTACGTCTTTTTTTGGCAGAAGGAAGAAGAAAAAAAGAGCCGTGAAAACTTGGGGTGAACTTCTTACTTTGTCGCGTATTGGTAGGAGGTGATTCGTGAATGGGCTGAATGCTTCACCAGAGGAGGGGTCCAAGGCTGGGGCAGAGAGAATAAGAAAATTTTGAGATATAACCTGAGGAGCAAGACCGATGAGCTGTCCATTGCCCCTCCCTCTTCCCCTTCTCTTTTTTTCGAAATCACTTCCTTTTGCCTGTCGAAACCTCTTTTCCCTTTAGAAAGAATAAAATCCAATCCATTCGTCTGAGATATCAGTGGAGAAGAGGGAACTCGGATCTGCTGCCAACGAATCAGACAGGCTTTTTTCTTTTTCAAACAAACCAACCCGAGAGATACGCATTGAGAGAAAAAGGCTCTTCCTAAACATCTGGGGACCCTACGCCTGCATTTGCTTTGTTGGCAAACATCAGACCCTCACTTTTTTTTCTATTATCTGAGTCGACCACATCCTAGGTATTGTCCAATATCGACGAGGACGGTCTTAATACGGGTCACGCCAAAAACGTTTTACTGTAACGCTGTACGGAAACGGACTGCAAGGGTAAACGTTCTGCTATAGATCTTGAGACCGAACAAACATAACGGATCTGCCAATTTTTGATACAGCTGAGTGGATCTTTTGAACCTTTTTGTTGAATTGATAATTTGATTTGTCTGTATTTTAACGATAGAATTGTATCCTTTTTTTTGCCACTGTTTTCCATTTTTCTCTTTCTTTCTCCAGATTGAAAAGAGAGTTCTTCCTTAGCCAGATAGTTTTTTGCCCTTGGTGTTTGCTGAAAACAAGAGCTCAAGAAACAGCTTGATTCTAGGAAACCTGGTTGATTCGTTGTCCACCACACCCTTCACAAAATACGCGACACCATCCAGCGCATCAGACTCTGCATTAGTCTTGCATCTGATAGAAAATATTTTTTGTTTCTAATCGAAGAGGTACTTACCCCTCAGTTGCAGGAGCCGTTGCATTGCCTTTGCCTCCTCATCTCTTCCCCTCTTCTACTTCAATTGGGATTGTTTTTTTAAAAAAATTCTCCTTCTCTTTTCTTTCTTCCCAAGAATCTGTTTTGGAAGATTTTGTTCTAAAGCATTTGCGAAGTTTTGATAGAAACGGAAGGCAACAGAGCTTTCCAGTGTTGACGAAGCTGTTATATCCAACACTCAGAGAAACCACCACTTACTCACATACACCAATTTCGAGAGTCACCACCCTCTTGGAATTACATTGCTTATACAAGAGTTTGAAAACAAAGATTTAGACAGGAAACTGCAAGTCTTTGCTGCTTTTCTAGCCATCCTCTCGACTTATTGACACGAGTAAGTTATAGCCACGCCACTGCGAGATATATTCAGCTCCATGATCGCTAATAGATGACGACGGGAACCTGCAGGAAATTTTATGATACCTGGATAGAAATCGATATATATTGGTTTTTTCCAAACGATACACTCGCAGAATTTTTTCCACTTTCTATTTAAAATTCTGCTATCAGATAGATAAATCTCCCCACCGTACTCTACTATATCTTTTTGCAAACAAGAAAAAAACACTTTTATAATTGATAAAAAAAAGATTAAGTCGAAATGGCTACTCAAGGTATGATCTCCTACTTCGTGCACTCGATAGCAAGAGACGTAGGCTCCCCGCGCGCTTGCAGCAACGGAAGGAGATCTATGCGTCGAGATATAGATGCTAACAGGCGCAACCATAGAACCCACCCTCGCTGCCACCATTACCAACCCCACCGATATCCCCATTATCGAAAATGGTCTTGCAGGAAAGACCTTAGAAGAACCCACCGCTATTCCCCTCTTCCACCCCACACCTACAGACCCTAAAGGCGAAATGCAGCGCGCGCTTACACCTGGGCCTACGGATCCCGCTACTCCCCCAAACGAACCTGCAGAAATAATCCCAGATACCATTACAAACGTTAATTTACTATCTGCGGAAGATAATAACATTTCAGCCCCGAGTTTGTTAAGACCATCTTCGCCCGCGCCATTAAACTTAGCGGCAGCGTCACCAGCATTATCTTCAAAATCTTTAGTTGATACCCCGCCGCAAACAGCGGGTCTCGAGGAGAGTACTTTTTCTTTGGGAGAGAGCAGTAAACCTTCTGCTTCCGATCCCCTAGGTATTTCGATACCTGATGCCGGTGTTGCCCAGGCTGAAATCTCGCCTGTAGAGCCTGAAGAGAAGGAGTTGGCTGTAAAGGCGGTTAACGAGACACCTATTGAATTGGCCGCCACGCCTGTACCCGTCGCTGAATCGCCTGTGGTCGAGTCTCCTGCCTCGCCGACAGCTTCTGGCGCGCCTTTGACAAAAGCCCAGAAGAAGAAGTTGAAGGAAAAGGAGAGGAAGGCACGAAAGAAGGCTGAAGCCGACGCAGCAGCCGCAGCTGCTAACGCTAACGGCGAGTCATCATCGAGCGCCGCTCCAGTTGAAGCTCCAGTACCTGTTGCTGCTGCAGCTAGCATAGTACCAGAAGTCTTGGAGGAGAAGGTCGATGAAGCCCCTGTCGAACCTACTCCGGCTGCTGCCCTAGAAGAACCAGAAGCTCCCGTTGTCACAAAGCCCGTTGAAGAGGAAATCCCATCGATATCAGTAGCAGCTGTTGAGGATTCCAAGCCAGTCGAGGAAGAGATCGCAGCTGTGGAAGAAGCAGAAAAGCCAACTCTAGAAAAGGCAGAAACATTAGAGCTTCCGGAGGCTGAGGAGCCTTTAGCAGCTGTGACCAGCTTACCTGAGACGAAAGAGGAAGAGCCTGTACCAGTTGAGGAAGTTTCTGCTGCTCCAGAACCTGCGCCTATCGTTGAAGAAAAGGAAGAAGTCCCAGAGATCCCAGCTGTTGTGCTAGACACCCCTGCCGAGGAAGAGAAGGAAGAGAAAGAGGAAGTTGTCGAGGCACCGCCAACAATTGTGGTTGAAGACGAGAAGCCAGAAGAAATTGAGGCCCCGGCGCCAGAGCCTATTGCTGCTCTAGAGGAAGAAGAAGCTCCAAGCACTACCATTGAACCGACGCCAGTCGACGAAATCGTCTTGGAGAACACTACAAAACCAATCGAAGACGAAGATATCTCCACCAAGGCCGTTGTCGAGGAGCCCGCAGTTGCAGAACCCGTTGAAGAAGCCGCAGGGCCAGTTGGGACTCTGGACTTGAAGCCAATTGATACTGAAGTCGCCCCTGAGCCTGTGGAGGCACCTAAGATCGAAAGCCCAGTTGTCACCGACGCTCCAGAGACATCCGAAGCCGTCTTCAACGAAAGCGCAGAGTCGTTGCCAATCGAAGAGACCGAAACCCCTGCTATTGCTGCACAAGACTATGAGCCATTCGTCGAAAATTCTAACTTCTTCCGGGCGGAGAATCCAGATATCGAAGAGCTTGCTGCCGAAGAACCCAAGGTTGAGACTTTGAATCTCGAGACTGAATCTGCCGAAATTGAACCCGCAGCTGTCTTGGCATCCGAAGTTGAGACCAAGGATGAGGAACCTACTCCTGAGACAGCCGAAGTAGAGGTCCCTGAGCCCATCGAGGCCAAGGAAGAGCCGGCGCCCGCAGAAGAGAAGGAAGTTCCAGTTGAGGAACCAACCGCTGAAGCTATCGCCGCTCCTGAGGTCGAAGAACCCGCTGCTGTTGAGGAACCTGCTGCTGTCGAAGAAATTGCATCCCAGGAACCTGAATTGAAGGAAGAGCAGCCAGCTGACCTCGTTGAGCCCACCCATGAAGAGCCAGTTGCTATTCCTGAAGAGAAAGAGACTTTGGAGGCTGTCCCAGTCGCCGAGGAACCCGCTGTGGAAGAGACAGAGGCCCCAAGTGTCGTCGAGGAGACACCAGCAGTCGAAGAGGCCATCGCTCACACTGAGGAACCTGCAGTTGTTGAGGAAGAACCTTCGAAACCAATTGAAAAGGTTTCTGAGCCAGCCGCAGTCGTCGAAGAGGCTCCAGCCAAGGAAGTTGAGGCTGATCAATTAGAAACCGAAGTTCCTGCTGTTGTCGTCGATGTTCCTGAAGAAAAGGAAGAGGAGACCCCGGAAATCGAGGAAGCCAAAGTTGAAGGGCCCATCTCCGAGATTAAGGAGACCCCAGTTGAAGAGGCTGCAGTTGAGGAAGTTTCGGCTGAAAAGACACCAGTTGAGGAGGCCTCTGTTGAAGAGACCGCAGCCGAGATCTCCGCAGCTGCGATTGTCGAAGAAGCCCCAGCAGCTCCAACCGAGGAGGTTACTGAAGTTGAGCCCATCGTAGAAGCTGAGAAGGTCGAAGTTCCAGAGGAGGTTGCAGCAGTTGCTGAACCCGAGGTAGAAGAGGAGGCCAAAGAACCCATTACTAGTGAGGAACCAGAAGCAACTTTTGAGGAGGTACGTTTATTTTTGAAATGAATTTTTAAGATACAGCTCATCTAGACTAACATTATGAACACGAATATAGCCAGCGCAGGTTGAATCCGAGCCAGTTGTTGAAGAAGCCGCTATCCCAGTGGTCGAAGAAACCCTCTCGAAGCCAGAAATCGAGGAGGTCGAGCCAACACCTATCGAAGAGGTCGCTGCTGAGGAAGACCCCATCTCTGAGGTTGCCGAAGCCGCCCCTGCTGTTGTGGAAGCTCAGGAGGAAGAACCAGCTGTCGTTGAAGCGCCAGAGGTAGAAGAACCTGTAGAAATCGAGGCGCCAAAAGAAGTTGAGCCTATTGAAGCTGAGAAAGAAGATGAACCAGCTTCAATCGAAGCCACTATCGAGGAGCCAGCGCTAGAGGAGACTAAAGAAGAGACTCCTATTGTAGAGGAGGCTGCCGCTGTTGAAGCCGCCCCGGAACCAGAAGTTCTCGAAAGCAAGGCTGAAGAACCAACCACTGAACCGGTTGTTCTCGAGAAGGAAGAAGAACCTTTGGAAGAAGCTCCCGTTGAGGTTGAATCCGTGCAAACTAATGATGAAGTGCCTGATGTTCTCGCCCTACCAATTACTGTTGTGAAGCCGGAAAAGGAAGAGGAGGCTATTCCTACGACCGAAACTGCTGAACCGGAGACCGCTCCTACAGAGCCAGAAACTACACCAATCTCGGACCAGTTTGACAAATCTGTTCTTGAAGAGACACCCGCTGAAGCCGCCCCGGTTGAAGCCACACCAGCTGAGGAAATCCCGGTCGAAGAAGCCCCAGTTCAGGCTCCAGTTGAAGAGGCTCCAGTTGAGGAGGCTCCAGCTGAAGCCACCCCAATTGAGGAGGCCGCGGCTGAAACTGTCCCTGATGAAATTGAGGCAGTTGAAGCTCCAATCGAAGCTCCAGTCGAGGCTGTTGTTGAAGAGCCTGCTGTTGAGACGACACCAATTGAAGCTGTAGCTGAGGTTGCAGATGTTGAGGAGGTCGAAGCCCCAGTTGAAGAAGCTCCAGTCGAAGAGGCTGTTGCTGTCGAAGAAGCACCGAAAGAATTAGTAGAAGGTATGTATAACTCAGTAATGCTGTTTGAGAGCATCTTCTAATCATGGAATTTGGCAGAAACCAAAACCGAAGAGCCAGTTGCAGTGCCAGAGGCTCTGGCCACAGAAGAGTCTACCCTAACAGAAGAGACACCAACTTCAACCGTTGAAGAAACTGCGGTCGAAGAGGCAGCCATAGTCCAACCCGAGAGTACAGATATTGAGGAATTAGAGAAAGAAGCCCCTGCACTCCCCGAAATCTCCGAACCTCTTGATGAGAGCGCTGTGGAGCAAACTCCGGAATTAGACGTAGAGAAACATGAGCTTGAGGAGCCTGTGGCAACTGAGGAGCCAAGCGTAGCGGAGGTTGAACCGACCATTGAAGAGTCTACTGCTACAGCCGATCTCGTCGAAGAGGCCCCGGTTGTTGAGGCTGAGGCTTCCCGGGAAATCGAAGAACCAATTGTCGAGAGCCAAGTTGAAGACGACAAGAAGGATGATGAAGAGAAGGAAGAATCCGGCCTCACTGAGGCTGTTATTGGTGGTGCCGCAGTTCTCGGTGCCGGCGCTGTTGCCGCAGAGGCTCTTTCCAAAGATGAATCTGATGAGCCTGAGACCCAAGAAGAAATCGCCGCTCCAGCTGAGGTTGAAGCTGAGGCTCCAACGGCTGTAGAAACAGGTAAGTGCAAACCGTGTGGATTCAATTCAACGATTAATACTCATGGGACTATAGAAAAAGAAGAGGAGCCTGTCGCTGAAGTCGCTGCCACCGAGAATGTGGACCCAGTTGAAACTACTGAGGAGCCCATTGAAGAGCAGCCCGTTCCAGAGACTCTCAACTTGGACCTTGCCGGCGTCACAACTTCGAATGCAACTGCTCCAGCTGAAACTGAGGAAGAAGCGCCGGCTCCGAGCGACGAGAAGGAACCAGAATTCGAGGTTGAAACCGCTACAAGCGTTCCCACATTGATCGGTGACGTCGAAATCGACCAAGCCGAGCTTAACGAACCAAAAGAGGATATTCCAAAGGTCGCTGACATCTTAGAAGCCCGAGAAATCGAGGAGTCCAAGACGGAGGAACCTGTCACCGAAGCCGAGCCAGAAGAGCCAGTTGCTGAGGCCCAGCCTAAGGAACCAGTTGTTGAAAGCCAACCCGAAGAACCAGTCTTGGAAGAATCAGTGGTTGAGGCACAAGCTGCACCAGAGGAAGTTTCCGAAGAGCCAGTTGTAGAAGAAGCACAGGTCGAGGAGGTTACTGCTCCTGTCGAGGAAGCCGTCGTCGAACCAGCAATCGAAGAGTCCGTCGCTATTGCTGAGGAACCTGTTGCTGAGGAACCTGTTGAAGAGCCAGTCGAAGAACCTGTTGCTGAGCCTGTCATTGAAGCCGTCGAGGAGCCCGTCGCTGAGGTCATTGAAGAGCCCGCCGCTGCTGCCGTCGAGGAGCCTGTCGCTGAACCCCTCGAAGAACCCCTCGAAGAACCCGTTTCCGAGCCTGTGATCGAAGCTGTCGAAGAGCCCACTGCTGAGCCAGCCGAGGAGCCAGTTGTAGAATCAGTCACCGAGCCGATCGAGGAGCCTGTTGAGGAGCCAGCTATTGCTGCTGTCGAAGACCCAGTCGCTGACCCAGTCGAAGAGCCAATCGAAGAGCCAATCGAAGAGCCAGTTGCTGAACCAGTTGTTGAACCAGAGACCGAGGAACCAACAGTTTCAGAGGAAAAAGAAGAAGAGTCCAGCGCCATTCCGGTTATCGCTGCTGGTACTGCCGTTGCCGCAGCCGGAGCCGCCGCCTTCGCCATTCACGAGAGCTCTAAGGATGAAGAGACCAAGGAAGAGGTTCCCGAAGTTCTTGAGGCCCCCGTCGCGGAAGAAATCGAGCAGCCATTTGTAGTCCCAAGCGATGCTCCCCTATCTGGTGCCATTGAGACGGACGAATCCGGCAACGCTCTTCCCGACGAAGCTGGCTCATCTCCTTACGCCGCTAGCCCTGTCGCCGAAATCAAACAACTTATCCCAGAGGTTGAGAATGCTCCGATCCAAGCGCCAGAGCCCGAAGAACCCGCTTTCACCGAGCCAGAAACGAGGGAAATCGCGCCTGAGACCCTCGAGAACGCCACTGTTTTGTCCAGTCAGCCCGGACATGTTGAGTCCGGCCAACTTGTGGAACTCCCTCCTGCTAGCAGCGGTGAAGGCCTCGTCTTCTCGGAAGAGCTCGCAAGGGAACTCGAGGCTACTGATGCGCTTCTCAATGGGGAAGCGCATGAGGAATTCGAAGCTTCATCTGAGATTCCACCACCAGCCCCACCAAAGACCTTAGCCGATATCGTTTCTGTCGAGCCTGCTATTGTAGAGTCTGCCCCAGTCGAAACCGCCCCAGTCGAAAGCACGCCGACGGCACCTGTCGAAGAAATTCAATCAGAAGAAAATAAGGAAGAAATTAAACTAGAAAACAAAGAAGTAAAAGAAGAAATCAAAGAAAATGTTGAGCAAACGGAAGGAGAAAGCAGCAGTGGAGATATTCTTAAGGGAGCGGCTATTGGAGCTGGTGTTTTGGGAGGAGCAGGTGCATTGGCCTATGTTGCTATGAACGGAAAGAAGGAAGAGAAAGAAGTCCCAAAGACAGTGCAGCCGGTTGAAAGCAAGATTGAAGAGCCTGTTGTTCCTGTCAAGGAAGCTCCTGTAGCGCCGCTTGCTCTCGCGCATGCTAACCTTGTTGAGACTCCTCGCCAGTCAATTGAACTGCCGCGTTCGCCAGGTAGCCCTTCGAGACAAAACCACGTCAAGGACCTGTTGCACAGACTCAGCTCGCGTCCAAGCTCGCCAACCGGAGAGGAAGTTCGACCAAACTACTTCGGAACCCTCAACAATGCCGTCGTGACCCGTGAAGCTGAATCCGCCCCGGAAGCTGGCCCATACCTAGAACTCGACAAGCGCAAGAGTCTCCCACTGCTTAGCGCATTCGACATCCCCGGAGGCCCATCCACCATCATCAACACTGAGGACGAGACTACCAAGGCTGCTCCTTCTGCGCCGGCGAGTCAAACTCCGGAGGGAGAACAAGGTAAGTATCCTTTTGCCCTTCAAGCCACCATTGCGATTGTTGTATTAAGTGCTGCTCTTTCCATGATTAGTAGCGTCTTCTAGTGAAATTGAACAAGCTGAAAGGCCTGCAACTGGGAAGGATCTTGCACTCTTGAACAGAGAGGGAAGCAATCTGGCGGTACCCGGTGAGGAGGCGAGACCTACCACATCGCGGGCACCAACCATCATGACAAGCCAGTCAAAGAACCGTCGCATTGCGCAGGCATTTTTCCATATTTTCTTCTTTTCTTGGTTTGGAAGTGCAGGTAAATGGTTTAGTGGATTGTTTGGAAAGAGCAAGAAGAAGTCTCAGCCAGTACCAGCAACTAGCGAGCCAGCAGCAACTCAGGATTAATGATATTTTAACTTTATGACATTTTAACTTTTTGTTTAATGACTGTACGACTATCGACGATGGTTTTTGCTTGCTTTTGTTTAGCCCGCAGTATCACAATGTTTGCCTTTTTATATTTTTGACTTTTTTGATGATGCGCATGTTCAGCGAGTCTTTTGCAGCATATTTTTTATTTTGAATTTGTATCTTTGAGCGTTGTATTTAGACCATTACAAATGAATAGCTTCAGACACATTTATTTTTCTGCGCATATATATGTAGCACAATTTTGGTCCGACAATGCTCCCAATGCAATCTTTGGTGGCACCTTGGTTAGTTACTCTAGTTTTTATTTTAAAAAGCTCGAGTTCCTCCTCTAGCCCCAACTGACTTGTTCCCCTAAGATCATCATTTAGACGTTTCATATTGAGCTCTCAAGTATTATTGTAACTGCATTCGTCGAGCCTTTGATCTGAAAAAATCCAAACCCAACAGATAAATATGTGCAATACAACTATTATCACATACTCATCATGCAAAATTACTCCGCACCATGGCTTCCCTAACGTGTGGTATTGCACAGAAGTTCAAGGCAAACCCGCACCTTGTCAGAAGAACGCATCAACGCCCGTATTGAGGCAGATAGTGGACTATCGTCTTTGCCCTTCTTGTCCCAAGCCACCTCATAACTCAAAGCTCGATTGGAAGCCACAGCCACCCGACTATCTCCAGAAAGATATCATTTCTCGTCATCGGAATACAAAAATCTTAGGGAATGGCTCCAACGGCACCGTCTACGAGTTCGGAGAGTTTGCCTTCAAGGGGTTTTCCACCATTTGCATCAGCGAATTCGGTAGTTGGAATTTTTCCGACCCTGATGTCGAATGGCGGATGATTAACTTGGCAGGCGACTGTGCGGTCAAACCAGTTGGTAGGGTCTTCAACCTCCATGAGGAGACCGGTGAGCCGTACTTGGTGGGATTCTTGACGGAGATCGGAACACCTTTGGATTTCAAGTTACTCTCCGACAGACAAAAAAAAGCGACGAAAGACGAAATGATCCAGCTTGTTACTGAGCTCCACCAAAAGCAGGGACTCGTGCACGGTTCCATCTTGCCGAAGCATTTTCTTCGGTGCAAAGACAGTAAACTTCGTCTTATCGACTTTGAGACAGCCCGGGTAATCAAGGAAGCACCTAAACGCCTCGTGAAAATTTCCACTCGAATACTATCGCCAAATAAGAAAAGAGAGAAACCCAAACTATCATTCGAAGAATTAGACGACTGGTACGCCTTAGTGTTGGTAATCTGGGAGATGTATACAGGGAAAATTCCTTACGAAATCAATTTCAAAAATGTTGGGGAAGAGGATGTGGTGAAACAGCAAGCAGTTGAGCTCACAGAAATTTCAGATAACGAGCTTCGTGAGTGGATGCGAGAGATTCTTACCAGAGGTGGCGCAACAGTTTGAGGCTTAAGATAAAATTAGAGACACATTGTTGGACTTCCTTTCTTTCTATTCACGGATAGCAAATTCAGAATAGCGGTTTTTGGGAGGAGGGGTGGTGGCTATGATTATGAACGCGGGTTTGGGACCATTGATCCTAGCTATAGATGTAAACGACATAATGTTCAAAGTTTCAAAAGAATACTAGGTTAATAAATGCCACTAAAGTATCTTAACTCTGATTCCCGAATCTACCAAACTTGTGTTTAAATTGTAAGTATCAGGGACTAGTTCCATTCCGTTCCAGTCGAGTAGTCTTGCACTACTCCGTGTCCGACCAGAGAACATCGGCCACAGTAATACATGACAATTCGTTGTGGAGATAAAATACTAGTCTATTGTAGCAAGTGTGCTTTATGGATCTTATTCTTAGAGGTTTTAAGTGAGAATGGTTCAAATGTATGGAATGGTAGCAACATCCTCATTCTGGGGTAATTATAATTTGAGTTGTGGAATGGGCTTTATTCGGGGAATTGGTTCACGCAATAATCTGGATCTAGCCTGGTTCTACGATCACCTATGTTCTTGCAAGAAGCCCAAGATTTCCCTATTTATAAGGTCACTATATTCCCAATGATATGAAGGCTTATCATACCGGTTCAGGAACTTCAGCTGCACGGTCGTTGGCCGGGTTTACCGGATGAAAAGCCGAATTCGCTCTGTCATACGCTAGAAACTAACCCCTTACTTTATTATTGAGAAGACATAATCTAGAATTTTATATAAGCGGATTTGGGTTTTACATAAGTTTTTCATATCTACTGTGGTAACACAAATTATCCAGATTAGTATCGAAGTTCAGAAAACTTTGTGCTGACAAGATTACAGGCAATTCTAACTATATATTATCGGCGGGTTTCGTGATAACAGCTCCTTAAATCGGTTAATTTAATGCGAACTTGTTTTTTTTGAATAATTCTAACCGCGAAAATTCTTAAAGTTTTTCTACCCCTTCAAGATCTCATGGCGGGAACACCCGTCGAGATAACCTGTTATCCTGCGATACAACACGGCGACATTTATTGACACGGCTCAGCCCAGTATGATATTGACTCGCGTATTTACAAAAGATGGTTGTCCTAAAATCAGCCACCTTAACGTAAAACGGGTGAATTCTTGGGCAGGGTGTGCACATTCCTTTATTGTGGAACCGATTGCGGTGCGGCTGATGCATCATGCAAGGTGAAGTCTAAAGGGCGGCTTGACAGTATTATGGTGGTGTCAGCATCGCAGTATCGTGCAGCTATGAGAGTGGCGAGTTGCTTAGTGCGCTGAGCTTCTTTTCACCGCTCTGCACGAAAACTAACCAAACACATGAAATCTGGGTATACGCGAGCTTCATAGAATCAAAACGGGATATATCAATATAGGATTTGTCGTATACATCATGCCTCAGCCGATCAAGGAGATAGAGATCAATAAATGCAAGCTCGAGGTTCCCACTATGAAGAGCGGTGGATCGTTGATGGAGGTTGCTTCTTTGCGTAGATTTCACAATGAAGTACGGAGTCCTCTCTGCCAATAATATAAAAACCTCTTTATAATTACTTTTCTATCAACAACTCTGTCAGCCATTCGCAAATTGATCGGATCCGCGTAGATGCAACCCGATACGAATGTCAATGCTACATCCGGCAGGGATCTCGGTATTGCAGTTCTCAACAAATCCAGGTGCCTGGTCAAGCAAACCCGCCAAGAATTATCACCACTCGGCAAGTTCTTGGAGCTGATCGACGCGGGCTTCTCGACCTTTGATATCCCGATATCCTTGTGGAACATATGCGGGACAACCCCCACGCGCATTTGGCTCGCGTTGATGCAAAGCACAGCCTGCAAGAGATATCGCTCTGCGAAAATCTCGAATCGGCCTTTGCTATTTTACAGGGAATATGATATGGGTTACCTAAACAACTTGAATTCTTTAACGTTATTTTAGCATTGAGAGAAAATTCCAACACCATCTTTGAGAAAAAAGATCAAAGTCAAATGGGCGAGATCAATCTTGGGGTACTGGGATCGGAGATTTACTGACTCTCGTGCGTTGGCTTTTTGTGTCAGTTGAGCTCGTGGCAACAGAAATAAGTTAGCTTAAAGCCATTGATCAAAACATTCCGCCAAGTTCGAGCAAGTATGAGTTTGGAAGGGTTCCAAGCGACCTAAGGGCGCTTGAAACAGCGAATTTCAGCCCTGATTGCAATGGCAATAGGGGCCTGTGTGTTGGGCTGAAGATATTCAGTGGCCAGAAAATATCACCAGGGGAGGATTGTCCCATGCAGCTGCATTGCATTAGCGACCAATTGCCAGCAAAACCTTTTTTCTTATATTTCAAATCGCAATTGTTCGTACGATTCATGGCGGCTTCCCACTATCGTGGGACTCGATGAGATTTCAAAAGCGCTAGGTTATTCTTGGATCCGTTTGGGAGATTTTATGGTTTTTGGGTAGAAGAGTCAAGGTTGATGTGTGAATCCTGGGCACCCGATATCGTGAGCCGGGATTCCCTCACATCGGATAACACGGAACGTGACGGAATAATCATTTCGATTTTGATCGAATCTCAAGATAGCTTCAGCCCCGAGGCCAAGAGGCCAAGGAGAATCCTTTCCTGTGTGCGGGCGCTCGGTGTTCGAACAACACGTGTGAGAGCGACAAGATTTTGTTTTCTGCGGTTCGAGACACGGGATGGTGTTGAGGTTCAAAAAGCATATGGGTCCTCATCCGCCGCAGTGGTTGGCCAAATGCGAATGCAGGTTCAGGTTCATGCATGCACAATCAAAGGTGCACTGCAACACAACCTCCTGGTGAAAAGAAATACGAACCCTTGCTTGTGGGAAGAAAAAAAAATACGTCCTAATTTCGCGCTCTTGCGAAATGACGTACAAAGTAGGTTGAGGCTTTAGACACTGTTTGAGGCCTTTTGGCGGCAACAGACCCCTTTCCACCAAAGTAATGAGGCTTTCTGTAGCGCTGTTGACCTGACTGGGCATATTTTATTAGCCTTGGCCGTTGGTGGCGTTTACAGTTTGTCGTTTGATATTGGCAGGATTTAACGGATTAAATTAAATTTCTCGAATACTGCCTGAGCAACAAATGTGTCACCTTAGAATCAGTCTATACTAACTCGATATCTCGACGGAGTAATCGCCTGTGCAGGCCTCTTGCAGGTTGAATATCTTTGTTCCAATTGAGCCGGACATGTGGCAATTTTAGCAAAACCACCTGCAGAGGCCAAGGAGCTGGAAGGCGAAATACGATATTCAGCTTTCCAACATATGTGTGGAGCTAACAGCAGTGCGGATAATCTTTCCGGGGCTAGTGGCGGACGGATATGATTGAACCCAACATGCAACAAGAGTCCAACAAAAAAAACTTCACTGTATTCCGTAGACGACGGAGTCTGGGCCGTGCTTGTTTCTTTTGTGTTCTATCAATTCCTCATATCCAAAATCGATTGATAATTCTTTTGTTATTCGCCCCTTTTATTCGTTTGTGTTTTTGTTCTAAGCGAGCTGCTGGAAAAAGCATCTTCCGTGCACCCAACCTAAATTTGTTCTGCCAGACAAAAATAGGAAAGCGTCAGGGGATATCCTCAGGGCTTGGTATGGGGCCACAGGTGGGCTCGACTGAAATGGTTTCGCCGTTCTAGGCAGGCTCTGCCCGAGGGTTGTGAATTGGGTCAATGGACTGAGGTGAACATAGGAGTTCGGGTTTCGCATGAAATATTCGAGTTTCTCTCATGGTTTCTTGGAAACAACGTGTCGAACCGGGGTGAGCACTGGATATCTGCTGCGCCAGGGTTAAGTGGACCAAAGTGTAGTAGTCGTCGTACGATGTAGGTATCGTGAGTGACATCGGAGAGGGAGTGCGTGCATATTAAGATTTAAAAGCGAACATCGTTGAAAAATAGCATCGTGAATGGTTTCTAGCCATCGCGGGGTCTTTATCTGCGGCTCAAGCGATGCTGGTGGCCTGATGAAATTACTAAATAATACCACGAGTCTGCAATCACGGATGTGCTCTTGATTTACCCAGAGTAGGGAAAAAGAACGCCGGGCGAATGAATATCATTGCCCTGGCTAAACCGCACCCATGCATAAGGTTACTGGTGGTGGTGCCACGATTATTTCTTCCGCCTGCCGAGATGCCCCATGGCGCCCGAACTAAATTTCGAGTCAATACGGAAGCAAGGAACAGGAGGGAAAAGGCTCAGATGCACCTGTCCGATCCGTTGCAATTTGGGCACCAGCATTTTCGCCAGGGACGCCAAGTCTGGGCTGAAAATGGTTTCCCTTAATAATGGGAAACCAAAAAAATACAATCCCTAACCCTGGCGCGCGCAGAGATATGACTTGGGTATTTGAGCTTTAGACCCCCCTCCCTCCCACGGGGCTCTCTCAACCCTTTTTGATTCTCGCCCTTTCTCGCCCATTGCCCCGTATACGCTATTTGCGTAGTTTCACTCGTTCATTTATAGCATCTTTGTCACCAATTCGACTGGTTTGACGAAGTTGTTTTGGGGCTTTTTACTTAATTCTAATTTTCTAATTTGGATATTTCGACTGCAAAGGGTGTTGTAGAGGCTTTCTTCGAACACTCGCTCGTGGGTTCGTGTTTCAATTCGGTTTTCAACGCGGCCACAAATTACAACAAAATCAACACAAAAAAAGGAATCCGACTTGGGTGAATATTTGGGAGGATCTAATGATAGAATCTTCATAATTTTATACGACATTCGTACCTTCTTGTAATAAATCATGAAGTACCTTCGTTCGAGCAATTTGCTCGCTCTGGCCCTTGCGGCCTTTAATTGGGCCCCCCTCGCTTCATCGCTCGCTTCTTCGGATACGATCACTAGCGGTGGTGATATCGGTCGATCTGCCTATGAAACGTGAGTGCAAATTTCAATTTACAATATGCGCCGATCTTATGCTGATGAGCACCGGTGTATTAGAAATCACAATATGGACCCCGCTGTCGTCGGATCCAGCGCCTTTGGTCAACTGTGGAGGACCAGTCTCACTGGTAACTATCGTGGAAACAAGGAGCAGATGTTCGCTCAGCCCCTCGTTTTCACCCCGAATGCTGGAAACACACAATATGTATACGTCTCGACAACTCAGAACAAAGTTTACAAAATCGATGCAAAGACCGGTGACATTGTTGCCGAGCGTACGCTCGCCATTCCATTCTTAACGGCCGATCTCGATGGTTGTTTGGATATCAACCCAACTGTCGGAAACACTGTGCGTCCAGAATCCTTCAGAGCTAAAGCTCTTTAATGTTGCAGCACTAATTAAAATTCTAGGCCACTGGTGTTATCGACCCTGATACGGAAACATGGTATCTAACGATCAAGACCTACCGAGACCAGACTGATCTCGAAAAGGGACGTCTCAACGGCAGATATTGGATTTATGCAATTGACACAACCACTCTTCTCGACAAGCCAAACTTCCCTGTTCCGCTTGAGGACTTGCCCGCTAGGAACAACCCGAGGAGATGGTTCAAGGGTGGAAACCAACATCAACGTCCAGCTTTGTTGCAACACGGTCAATTTATCTATGCTGGTTTCGCTTCCCACTGCGTCCAGTACAACTTCTCTGGTTGGTTGATGGGATTCGATAAGACATCCGGAAACATTGTTGAGAGTTTTGCAACCGAAGCCGGTCCAGAAGATATCAGCGTCAAGGGCGGTGGTATTTGGATGTCCGGAGGTGGTATTGCTTCCGACGGTAAGGGTTCCATGTGGTTCTCTACTGGTAATGGTTATACCTCCCAGCTCCACGGCACCCCAGTTCCTGGTAGACAGCCTCCAACGGCTTTGGAAGAGGCTGCTGTCCACGCTACCATCCAAGAAGACGGTTCCATTCAAGTTGTCGACTTTTTCATGCCCTATGAAAAGGAAGCGCTTGACGGTGCGGATCAGGATTTGGGAACTTCGCCTCTCACAATCTCTCCTTTCAGTTGTCCTAATGCCAAGCGTATTGGTGTCGTAACTGGCAAGAGTGGCAAGACATATTTCCTCAACCTGGACAATTTGGGTGGTTACTGTATGAGTAGCACGAAACAGGACGCTATTCTCGGTGTTTACCAGAATGAGAACTCTGTCTACGCTGGTGCTGGTTACTTCCCACTTTCCACGACCAGCGGTTACATCTACATCAACGTTATCCAGTACCCAACCCGTGTCTTCCAATTCAGCTGCGATAGCGCAGGAAACCCAGCATTCATCCCTGTCGCTCAGAGTACCGAAAAGACCTCCTACGTTCTCGGTGTCGGTCACGGTACGACTACCTCCTTTCCTGGAAAGGCCAACAGCGGTCTCGTCTGGGTTTCCGACGTCCAGGGATTCGGGTTGCGCATTTATAAGGCTGTCCCTGAAAACGGTATCCTCCCAACTCTGCGTACTTTCACAGTTCCTGGTGTCACCAAGTTCCAGAAGCCAGTGCTCGGAAACGGTATCGTCTACATTGGTACCAACCAAGGTTACTTGTACGCCTTTGGCTCGCCTGTCAACTCTCCCTTCGAGTGCTCTGACCCTTATGACTTTGGTAATGCAAACATCGGCACAACTAGCGCTGCTAAGACCATCTCCTGCAGAGCGAAGATTGCCCTCCAGGTCACCGGTGTCGGTCTCTCGTCAAACACCAACTTCAAGCTCGGTACCGTTTCCGTCCCAGCCAATATCGCGGCGGGATCGAACTTCACCTTCACCGCTCAGTTCACTCCTCAGACCGTTGGTACATTAACTGCAGATGTCTACCTCAACACCACCAACAATGTCGTGGGTTACTCTACACAGATGGCGGTTTCCCTGGCTGGTACCGGCCGTTCGGCAGATGCTCTCCTCGCCATCCGCCCCGAGATTGTAACTTTCTCTGGATACATTACCGGCTCTTCTAGCACCGGTGTCGACCAGAGCTTCATGATTGCCAACGACGGTGATGCTGCCCTCACTATCTCTGGCTACCAATTCTCGACCCAGTCCACAACTGGGCCGTGGATCACCCCACAAAGAGATGGTAGCAAGTACATTGTCGGTCCATTCACCATCAACAGTCTCCCAACAACGATCGCTGCCAACGACGGTCAAGACGTCCAGGTTAACTTCTACACCACAACCTCTGGCTCCTACACCGTCTACGTCAAGGTCAACACCAGTGCGGGCTCCAAGGTTGCCAGCATTCTAGCTACCGCTGCCGATGCACCAAAAGCTGTTGTTGAATTCGAGAAGGCAGATGGCAGTGGTTGGGTTGTCTACGATCCCAACGTCCCATTCTCATTTGGTGATGTTCAACAGCAGGTCACTAAGAACCTGAAACTCCGTGTCACCAACAACGGCGGTGCCAACGCTGCATCCCTTTCCATCACTGTCTCCAAACCTCCTGTTGGTGCTGATAGTATCGTTGGTGCCGTTAACGGTGTTGATCTCGGCGAGGGTACTCTTATAGCGGCCGGTCAATCCGAGACCGCTGTGCTTTACTGCTCCGTTCCGAGAGCCCAGGTCAACACTGACCCGTACGTCGGAACTGCCGTTTGGACTATGAACATCAACGATCCATCGTTTGGCAAGCAGGTTTTCCACTTCAACTGCAATGCCGTTGCGCAGCAATTCGGACCAAAAACCAACGCTACCACAGGTCTCTATAGATACGTTGGTTGCGCGATTGAGAACAACCCTGGGCGTCAGCTCCAGACTCAATTGTGGAGCAGGGCCAACAATGACAACGAAGCGTGTATCGCAGCCTGTTACGCTGCCGGATGGACCTTCGCAGGTACTCAGTATCACACTGAGTGTTGGTGCGGTAACACCGTTCCAAAAGCTTTCTCCCTCGAACGAGACTGCGACTTCGGCTGTGGTCTCAGCGACTCCCAGACTTGCGGTGGTAACGGTTACTTTGATGGCGGTGCTTTTATCTCTCTGTTTGCCAGATCTGACAAATACACTCCTGGCCAACAGCCCACTGGCACCACCAGCACTACCGCTGGACCCACTCCAACCGTGAACCCCAACCCTGACGTCTATAAGTCGTATGTCAACCAGGGATGTCAAAGCAACCCGGCCACACGTGCATTGTCCCAGCAGATTTTGAACGCAAATGACATGACCATCGAGAAATGTATCGATGCTGCTATCGCGAAGGGTTTCGGCTTCGCTGGTGTCGAATACGGAGTAGAGTGTTGGGCTGATAGCGTTCTTAGGAGCACGCCAGTCAAGGCTCCTGAGACCGAGTGTAGTTTCGCATGTCCTGGAAACGCAGGGGAGAAGTGCGGTGCCGGTGGCAGATACAACTACTACAAGTTGGTTGCCGGTTCATCCACGACTACCACTACTACCACGGGCACTGGTACCACTACAACAACAACGGGAGGAACCACCACCACTACAACCACCACCACCACCACCTCATCCACTCCGGTGCAAAGTGGCAACCCAGCGTCATACAAGAACTACGCTAACAAGGGATGTTACGCTCAGCCAGCTTCTGGTGCTCGTGCCATGGGCGATCTGATCGCTACAGGAAACGATATGACCATTGAGAAGTGTGTCGATGCTGCTATCGCTAAGGGGTACGCTTTCTGTGGTGTCGAATACGGAGTAGAATGTTGGGCCGGATCAACCATTTCACCAGACGCAACGAAGATTGCGGACGACCAGTGTAGCTTCTCGTGCCCTGGCAATCCGTTGGAGTTCTGTGGTGCTGGTAGCAAGTTCAATCACTATGCTCGTGCAGCCACCACCTCGTCGACCACCACCACTACAACTACCAGTGCCACAACTACCACCACTGGAGTTACAACCACCACTGGTGCTACGACCACGACAACTACCACCACTACCACCACATCGTCTACTCCGGTGCAAAGTGGTAACCCAGCATCGTATAAGAGCTACGTCAACAAGGGATGCTACGCCCAGCCAGCAAGTGGTGAACGTGCCATGCCTTTCCAAATTTTGAATAGCAATACCATGACAATTGAAAAATGTATCGATGCTGCGATCGCAGCAGGATACGCGTATTGTGGTGTCGAATACGGAGTAGAATGTTGGGCTGGACCTTCAATCAGCGCTCAGGCTACAAAGATTGCAGAGGACCAGTGCAGCTTCTCATGCCCAGGTAATACATTGGAGTTCTGTGGTGCGGGAAGCAAGTTCAATCATTACGCTCTTGGACCTGCGACATCGTCAACCACGACCACAACCACGACGACGACCACTACTACCACTTCTCGTACAACTACTACTCCAACTACCACCACCACTACCACTACAACCCCGACGACGACGACGACGACGACGACAACAACCACTACCACTTCTCGCACTACCACCACTACTCCAACGACGACAACGACGACGACCACTACTACCACCATCCCGTCGACGACAACTACCACTACCCCGACAACTACTACGACAACCACTTCGTCGACAACCACTACAACTCCTACCACCACGACAACTACAACAACCACTACTACTACCACTACTACTTCCCGGACGACTACCCCATCGACCACTACCACCACCACCACCACGACAACTACCACGTCTCGAACAACCACTACAACGACGACCACGACTACTACTCGTACGACGACTACCGCTCCTCCCACCACCACTACTCCAGTGGCGACGGGCAACCCAACCACCGTCGGTGCATTCACCACCTTGGGTTGTTACAAAGAGCCGACAGGCGTCCGTGCCATCCCCAACGCTCTGTACGCGGATGACACAATGACGGTCGAGAAGTGCGCCACTGCCTGCGCTGCATACAAGTACTTCGGTCTCGAGTACGGAAGAGAGTAAGTTCCTACATCCCTATAGAAAAGTGCAAACCTTGAATATATTCTGACTGTAATTTTGTAGATGTTGGTGCGGTAACGTCCTGAACACCACGCCAAACGGCGGTGTAGCTCCAGCTACGGACTGCTCCAAACCCTGCAAGGGTAATACCTCGCAGACGTGCGGTAATGGAAACAGACTCAACGCCTACGCTAAGCCGTAGATGAAGGAGTAGTAGTAGAGTGGAAGGGAGTTTTTCTTTTGTTTTTTTATGATTTGCCGGGGAAAAAGATATACCTATTTTATACATTTTTTGGACACTTGGCCAGACGAGCTCATAGCATATTTCATATGTTTATATATAAATTATTTTTTTTACTATTTATTATTCAGATCTATCTTTTGCATTTCTCATATTGGTCTTTATTTTTATTTTATTCACTGCGTCTGCTTCATTTGAGGATTTATTTGGTTTTCATCCTTGGGGGGAAGAAAAAAAAAAAACGTTGGGCAGTCCATTCTCTCAGTTATACCATTGTTCCCTAGAGTTAGTGTATTTGGGCAATATAATTACTTCAATATATACAGCGTCGTCTGGTTGGGTGTTCACACGTCTCGAATATCAGTAAGAACGATGACCGCGTTGCGTGTTGTATGTCGTCGGCCCAACAAAACGATGGGTGACAAACAGCAACACCGGCGAAAGAACAAGAGCATCTCGCCATTGAATGCGGTTAGCTTGGGAGGCTGAAGGGATAACGAGATGGCCTGCTCGTTGGCGTCTGGACCTGAGTGGACTGACCGGTGCAGCACCGTTGGATCCTTCCATTTTACCCAAGTCGGTCGAGTGGCCGAGGTGGAAGGATACTCTTTGCCTCTCTCTGTGTGTCCGATAGGAACTAGCTATTACTATTCCTCCTCCTCCTTGCTTATTAACGTGCCAATCGTGCCGGTATAGTCAGTCAGTGCTCGGTCAATTAGGATTGCTAGAATCCCCCTCCTCCCCCTCCTCTCCCACCGACTTGCCTACTTACCTACCTCCCCTTCGTCTCTATTGCTCTTTGTTGTTCAGTAGCATTGGCATTGCAGCTTTGTCCGAGCGCCAAAAGAGCATTTTGATCGATTTGTTATATATCCGGATATCTCCCGCTTTCCTCCCACTCGCTGCGCCAATTTATCGCCATTTCACCGCATTGTTCACTGTCCTTTCACGCTGCTGGGCTGCTGCAGCTCCCTTTTCGTGACACCACCGTTTTCCCTCCCCGCCCACCGGTGCACCGCGTGGTTGTTGATCCGAAGTCGAATCTCCTCTGGGATCGTTCCGTGCGGGATACCGAGAGCGAGCTCGGGATATTGATTGATAGAGACCAGCTAGCTGGAGCTTGCCCACCTGCCTAATAGCACCTGTCCCGGCTGGCCAACCTTGTTCGCCACGAAACGTAGCAAAAACGCCGAACCCTTCGTACCCGGCGATCCCCTCCCTCAAAACTCGCCTTGCGGGCACGGTTCCTAAACACCCTCCAGCCCGTACCAGCAAGCTCATCTTCGTCGTCGTCGTCGTCGGCACGTCGCAAGGCTCGAGTCCCAACAGATAGAAAAAGCCGGGCAGGGCAGCGAGTGAAAAGGAAAAGAGAGCTAAGGTATGCCGCTAAAAACCAAACGGCACCCCGCATTCGATACACTCCAATTAACAGCGAGTGGACACGAAAGCTGATATCACCCTATCTACTTAGCTATCGATCTATCACACGTAGGCAGTTTCCGTAGGTCACACACACACATACATACACATTCACTCCCTTTCACATACGGTGACACAAAAACGGACACAACCGTCTTCCCGAGAAAAGAAAGAAGCTCGCACGAAAGCACCCCCAAAAGTAAAAAGACGAGAATAGAGTGAAAAGAGTGCCAACATGTCCTCGGTATTCGAAAAGGGCAAGGGTCGAGAGATCGAGGTGGACTATCTCCATCTCATCCCGGCGGAAATATGGATTCAGGTCTTCCAGTCTATGCACGACCTCCGTGATATCCACGGCCTCACAGTCGCTGCCCGCACCTGCCAGAAATTCCGAGAATGGGCCGTCCCGATCATCTATTCCTCCGTCGGGCTGCAGACCCATTGTCTGCAGCTGCAACCGCTCCCGCCCACTACTGGGAACGAAGTCGACGCCGCCAAGGAAGACGATGTCGACGGTGACATCGAGATGAGCAACTCCAGTTTCCGTCGCGAACGCGCCAAAAAGAGGTCCATGAACAAGTATCACGCCAAGGGACTCCCGCCGCGTCACGCTGTCGGTATCTTCCCCGTCCCGCGGCCGTACTGGTGTAACTACCGGTACATGGCCTCGGTGTCGACGGACGTTGATATCGTGTCCAGCTACTTTGACGAAGATCCGGACGATTCACTCAAGCCCTTCGTGCAGTACACGAGGACCGTGGTCATCACGAATGAGTGCCGGCACTCCGACTGCACGACCCTGATGATTGAGCCCGTCGTCCAGCTGACGTCTATGAAGAAGCTCACCAGCTTCCGGTACGCCATGTGCTGCTCGGACGACAACAGCTTGCTCGGATCCATGCTCAGCAAGCTCAACGATCCCGTGCGTAAGATCCTGCCGATGCAGGAGCTCATCTTCGAGGACGTATCCAGCGTCGACTGTCTTTACGAGAAGCTCCCAGCCCTGAACCACGGCATACCTTCGGAACCCCTCGGACCCGTGCTCTCCAACATTCGCACGCTCCACTTCCTCTGGCTGACCCGTCTGGAGACCGAGAAGCTCCGCAACCTGCTCTGGTGCGTCAAAGACACGCTCAGAGAGCTCGTCATCGCGGCCAAGCAGGGTCTCTCCCCCTTCGACGTGTTTGACAACTGGCCGGGCAACGGCGAGGAGGACAAGAAGCTCAAGCTGCAGACGATGGACATCACCTTCTTCATCGACCTCCCCAAAAAGGTCGACGCGATCAAGAACGCCATCGACATGCGTGTGCTGGAATCCTTCGTCGTGAACACCTACCGCCCCAGCGGCCTGCCGGCGTTCATCCTGGGCTTCATGGGCGACCATCCGGACGGGCAGATCCTGCTCCGCAACCTGCGCAGCCTGTGGATCGAAGAACCGCTCAACCAGTACGAGGACGTCGGGATCTTCTGGGAGAAAATCTGCCGCCTGCCGAAGCTGCACCGGCTCGAGACCGAAATCGACAACATCAGCCTCCTGGCCCTTCACGACATTCTGAAAGCGCAAGCGCAGACGGACGGCGGGTTGAGCCTGAAGAAGCTCTACGTGACCTTCACGGAAGAGGAGTACAAGAACCTGGAAGCCTACCTGGAGAACATTGACATGCGGCGCAAGAAGCTGAACGAGATGAAGGACGTCGGGCTGCGGTATATCGGGTGTCACGAGCGGTCCGCGCACGTGAACACGTACACCATGTCGGACAAGACGGTGCAGCCGTTCCAGGACGTGAACGACCTCAGCTCGTTCCTGGAGGTGCTGAAGAACTACAAGAGCAATCTGGTGAACGAGCCGACGTATAACGAGGGCGAGGAGTTTGGCGGGGAGAGGATCGTGGTCAAGTTGAACGATAAGGAGATGAAGGCGATGCGGGAAGGGTTGGATGCCAGCGTAACACTGGCGAAACCAAAGTACGATATTTTATCCCTGCTTCTGACTGAATGAATAAATATATAAATATGTGCGTATACTAATTGTTTCTTGGTTTTACAGGGACTTTTTCGTAGCATACCCGTGGAACGGAGCGTACACCAAGCTAGATCCGACTGGGACGCAGTGCATATGCGCTCTATAATTCGGAGTTGGTGTTTAACAGCGAGTTGTAGGGGTTTCTTCTCATAGCATTCTTTGGATTACTAGCGTCAGCAGCAGCTTTAGAGTCTATCGTTTTTTTGTTGGTTTTCTTTTTCTTGTCGGTGTCCTTTTTTTATTTTTGGGAAGAGAAGGGTATAGTTGGGAGAAAAGGCCGGTGTCGTTCACTCCTTTGGCGAAAGCAAGCATCCCGATCCGTTATTATTACGATTATCATCATCATCATCATCATCATCATCATTATTCGTTTTGCAAACAAAAAAAGGTCTTTCATTAGCGGATTCTTTCTTTTTGATCAAGTATTGTGAAATGAATTACGAAATTGGTTCCTGGGTATATGTATATGGGAGTGGCTATATATGTGTATATTTATAGGATCAGTGCATGGTCGATTGAGTTTTAATGGATATATTATTATTACGAGCCACGCGTGCACGAGTTCGAGAGAGGTCCTGTTCGCGGGTTAGAGATATAAAACCGGGTTGGGGTTATATTGCAGCTGTGTGGCGAGCTACGCTGTTCCTGAAACGTCCAAACGATAGTTTTTGTGCCGGAGTTCCGATTGCACGAAAGTGCGATTGACGGTTCTCGATGCCCGAAGACCAGCCTTTGTTGACTGTATCGACAATGGCCGCGATACCACGCGGTCTAACCGGATTCCGCAGACGCGACCATACCGCTTTCTGGGTGTCGCTGGGTGGCCCGTCCGCAGCGAGTTGGTGCAGCTGGGTCGAAGGGCCGGAAGTGGTAGGCACAGCTGCTTTATTCCTGGTTTGTGTGCCTGTTCGTTCTGGCTGGCAGCATGCCACTGCGGGACCACCACCACCACAATCACCACCAGACTACCGCCAGACTACCCCCGTCCGTTCGGTTGGGTCTTTGGCTGGCTGGCTGACAAGCTAACGGACGGGGGATTATTAGCCAGCATTCGTCCGCCGTGCTCGCGTTGCAAAATCTATTATAAGCTGCAATATAAAGGGGGCGGCCCGAAGAGTGCACAAGACAGAGAGGACAGAGAGAGAATGGCAATGATGAGATTATCATCTTTTCGACGCTTTCCCATCATGATTTCTTCAATCTAATCATTCCTGCCATCGTCGACCTTCCCGCTAACTCGAACACGATCGAAGAGTGGCTCGACCGTAACGGGACGCGCTATCGCGGGCTTTATACTCCGCAGCCCTTCGCACCCCGAAACAGGCCTGGATACTGACCGTCCTGGATACTGTCCCCATAGCGGCTACCGTCGTCGTCGCCCAGCAGCAGAGTTTACGGGCGTTTGAGATACTTACTTTCCCCGTTTATATATCTCTCCCCAGCTGCCCCGACCAATACCGACGCATTTCCCTCCTTTTCCCCCTCTTCTCCCATCGATTCCCAGGAACCCACAAACGGCTCCGGAGAAATATCAAAATCCCAGTGCCACATCCTGCCAGGTCCGATATTCCTATAGGAGATTTTCTTTCTTCTGTGCGACCAGCCCAATCCATGTCCTTCCTCTCGCTAGCGTCGCCGCAAACCCGCTAGTGAAAAAAAACCCACGAGGCACAGCAGAGCAAGTAAAGTAAGGGGCTCGCAAACACCACGAGCTATCGAAGAGTATATACTATACTATAACCCCTCGATAGAGTACCTATTCTAACTCCATTCGCTCGTTCGTTCGTTTTCTTTTCGCTCGTTTCTTTCTTATGATAGCATCCTTTCTTTTATATATATTATAGTTGTTCTATATATATCATGATTTTAAACCTAAACCGCCGCATCCTCACCAGCCTGATCGGCCTGTTCCTCCTCGTCATCTTCGGCATCAACTACGCCTTCTACAATGCCTCCCTCACAGACTACCTCGGCCCCTCCGCCCGCCAGAAGTTCGCCAGCATAATCTCCTCCCACGACGGCGTGGGCGACGGCGTGGGCGTCGACACTGACGACGATTACGTCGAATCCAAGGGCGACCGCGGCTACGACTGGTGCTCCCGCGTCGGCGGCCACCGCTGGGTCGACGAACTCTCCTCCACCTGGGCCGTCTCCTGCGGCGAACCCATCTCCCACATCAACTACGCCAACCGGAACCGCGTGCCCATGCTCTCCGAGAACATCAGCACGAGCTCCTTACTGTGTTTCCAGGTGCAAATCGAGGGTGATCCGGATAATTTCTGCGTCGCCCGAAATGCCCTCTACGACCCGAACCCGCCGCAGAAGTCGCCCATCAACCCGAAGGACCTGTCCCCCGAACACGGCATCACCGCCGGTGCCGGAAAGAAGACGAAAAACAAGTTCAAACGCTCTTCCTCCCCCGCCAACGGACTGATCGCTGCCCGGGAGGTCATGAAGCCCTGGCAGCTATCCTGCTCGCCAAACACGGAGTGGGATCGCGGGGTACAAGCGCCCTCCAAATTCCGCCGCTACTTCTCCGACACGGGCGTCGGCATCCAACTGAAAACAGAATGGGAGCTGAACAACAAGGCGCCAAAAGTCGAAAAGGAAGAAGAATGCACGAAATCAATCATGATTGTCGGCTTGGAAGGTAACGGCAACATCTGGCACACGTTGATGGAAGTCTGGTCCGGTTTCCTGACGATGGACGTCCTCCGCCAGGCGGAGCGCGCACGCATGAAGCTCTTCGGAAAGGGCAAGGAGAACGAACGCATCTGGGACGAGGAGAACGTCGAATTGTATATTTCGAAGAACTTGGATGTAGAGAAGAAAGCGTCGCCCTGGTTCGACATGTGGACGTTAGTGACAGGGAAGGAACCGAAACCGATCAGTGAGTTGAAGAAGGGCTGCTACAAGAGCGTTATCCTGCCGCTCGCGGGCGGCGCGAATCCCTTCTGGAAAGACCACTGGAAGGAGCGCACCTGTCAGCGGTCGACCCTCGTCGACGAGTTTGTGGATAAAATCTTCAACGCGCACGGGGTCGAGGATTCCGCGGTACCCACGCTCGAGAAGGTCACCGTGCGGTTCATCTCGCGCAGTCATAACCGCAAGATCATCCAGATGGAAGAGTACATGCAGAAGCTGGAGAAGCAGTTTCCAAACGTGCAGTTCGAGGTGGCCAAGTTGGAGACCATGAATATCACGCAGCAGTTGGAGTGGGCGAAGCAGACGGATATTCTCGTCGGCGTTATTGGCGCCGGTATGACGCATACCATGTTTCTGCGGGAGGGAGCTGCCGTGGTGGAGTTGATGCATCCTGAACCTTTCTGGTATTTCGGGTTCGGAAACCTGGCGAGGGCTAGACGGTTGGAGTATTTTGCTATGCACGGGGATAAGAGCAAAGGCGACGTTAAGGACTGGCAGGCGGACGATGTTCTCGTTCCCGAAGCGCAGTTTATGGAAACCATGACTCGAGCGGTCGAAGGGCAGATCGAGAGAAAGAACCGCATGAGGCGGTGATGGTAGCAAATTTGCGATACAGTTTAAAAAACGAAAAGAGTTGATTTTTTGCTTGGAGTTTGGAAGATTTCATGGTTTTGTTTTTTTCGGTTTATGCTTGTCATCTTTCTTTTATATATCTTCTAGGTAATATGTGCATAGATTACATTTCCCTTTACCTTCTTTTCTTTGGCGCTATTGTTTGTTTTGCCCAGCGGGCGAGGTAGGATGCCGTGTATGACTTATAATCGAGATCACGTATATATACGAGCTTTGATAGCGGGAGGATAGATATATAAAATAAATATATATTACTAATTACGAATTCGAAATGCGATCATCTGGTTCCTCTCGTGATGGAGATATTAATATGGTACATGGTATAATGAGATGAGTGAAGTAGGAAATTTTAAAAGGGACCGTATCCGCCAAAATGTGACCCAATCGTGATAAAATATGATACTTTTTGATGCTAAACGATGGCATTACCATTACTTGACCGTACCGGCCTTCCTTCCTTCCTTCCTTCCTTCCTCCTTTCGATGATTAAAATTTTTAAGAAAATGAAAATAAAATCCAAGAGACTTCAAGCCTTCTCGATGTGCAGCGGCAACTCCTTATCCACGGCCAAAGCAGCCCGCTCGGACTCCTCCGTCCCGTAGACATCCAGATTCGTCGACCCGAACTTCCTCGCGCTAATCCTCTTCTCGAACAGGAGATCGAGCTCAGCGAATGACTTGCCGGAAGGTTCGGGAACCCGGAAGTAAGTGTAAATAATCGAACAGAAGCAGATGCCCGCCCAGAAGAACGCCGTCAGCTTTTCCCAATCCCACGCAGTCGGGTTGATCATGTACGGCGTCAGCACGCTGCACACAATGTTAACGATAATGTACGCGCATCTCCCCAATGCCACGGTTTTAATCAACAGCCTACGACTGGGGATCTCCCCGACGAGGGAGTAGCAGATCGTGCCGACGGTGAGTTGGTATATCGTCGCCCAGCCGAGCATGAGGCCTCCAGTGGCGTAGGCGGCCTGGTTTGCGTGCGACGCGGGGACGAAGTTCAGGCATCCGATTATCAGGAGCATGATGAAGAGACCGCACAGGCCGTAGAGGTAGAGTGAGCGCCGGCCGATGCCCCACGACATGAGCGCCCACGCGCCGAACACGCCGACCATGTTGATCCCGTATTGGCCGATTGTGAAGGAGAAGGCGTCGTCGGTTTTGATCCCGGCTTGTTGGAAGAAGTATGTCGAGTAGCCCGTGAAGGAGTTCCCGGAGAGGTTTTGGATCGCCCAGATCATGCAGGTGACTTCGGTACGGCGTAGGTTGATGCCGCGGAAACAGTCGAGGTAGGTTGCGCCGGAGGTGGTCTGTCGTTCGAGCTGCGTCGTGTGCGCCATCATGGAGACCGTCTCGTCCGGGTCGAAGTCGGATTCCTTGTTCAAGCTGGTCAGACGGAGCAAGCTCCTCTTCGCCTCCTCGAGCTTGCCCTTCCTGACGAGCAGCCATGGTGATTCTGGCGCGAAGCAGATGCCGATGAACAGCGGCGGGATCCACATCCATTGCAGCGCCCAGGGGAGCTTGTACGCCCACACGCTCTCCCTGCCCAGCTGCGATTTGATCACGCCGACGCCGATGACTTGTCCGAGCCCCCAGCAGAAGTTGACGTACGTCGTCAGATACCCTCTGAGGGCGACGGGGCACACTTCGGCAGCGTACGAGATGGTGAGCGTCTGCCAGATGCCCCAGGGAATGCCCGCGAGGATGTAGTAAACCAGCAGGGCCTCGACCGATTTGGCGGTGACGGGGATAGCGATCAAGCCGGCCATGACGACCAAGCACGCGAGCACGGTCTTCTTGTACCCGAACCGCTCTGATACGACCCCGTTGACCAGCAAACCGATAAACTCGCCGACGTTGGCGCCGTTAGACAACCCGGCCTGCCACGGCGCGGAGACCTGGAAGTTGCCGCTGCCGTCGTCGTGGCCAAACTCGCGGTTGAACTGCGGGAAGGCGTAGAAGTTCCCGAGCAGGCAGAGATCGTACCCTTCCATGGCGATGCAGGTGGATATCAGGACGCTCCAGGCGATCGCCTTCGGATACAGCCTGACTCCCTCCCACAGGGTCATCTTTTCCTCCTTGTCGTTGGCCGCCTTGGCGTGGAAGACAATGTGCTCGTGGCCATGGCTGTCGAGCTGCTTCTCTGCGACGATGTCGCCTGCTATACCCGCCATTGTCGAGGGGAGGTGTGGACGAAGATCTAGAACGGACCGGATAGACGCAAGCAAGCTACTTCCCACGCGTTGTTACCGTGCGTGCGTACGAGCGAAACTAGAGTTTTTAAAAGTCTCGCTCTGCGGGATATCGCAGCAATTGGGGGGGCAGCTTTAAGTTTTTATGAAATAGGGTCCCCCCGGGGCATATTTAAGCTTTCCCTTTCGCAGAAAGAGCGCCTGTTGGAATTGAACTGTCTCTCCCATCGTGCGATCACTTGCTCGAAAAAGGAGCTTCATGTTTCGCCTCGGTTGTTTCTTCGGCTAGTCTGGTGAGCAGGAAAGAGACATGAAGAAAAAACCACCAGGGAAGGGGGCAAGGCAACCGGATCGTGAAAAAATGCGGGAAAGCAGGCTTTCGAAGCTTGCTTGCTCTGCATGCTCTGCTTCTGCTTCTGCTTCTGCTTGTGCGCGCAGCTTCATGTGACCGGGATATGACGTCCCTGTTTGACATGGGAGGTGGGCACATCTATGGAGAAAGTGCCTGGATGGGGTTTACATAATGCCAATCCGAATGAGGCAGACGACGACCGCACGTCTGCCATTGGACGTTGGACCTGTGGGGATTTGCGGAGGATGTATGTATTCCTTCTTGGTTCGTTGAGGTCGTATACCCGCTGGGCAAGAGCGAAATATCCTGGGACCGAATTGAAGAGTTTTCTTCAAAAGTGGAACTTGGGTAAGCAAATTGTTATTATTATGTTGTTGAATGGCGGCTTAGGCGATATTCCACCAGTCGGAGACCTTCCTGGAACAGGTTCGGTTGGATTTCTTAGCTCGAGCGGAGCCAAGCATGTCAGGTTGCAGAGGGACAAACGTTTCCTTCTCCCAAGAGAATTTGGTATTACAACCGTGATTACTCTGTGTGACCGAAAAGTAATTGGTGGAGGAGGACATCCACCCGGGTTTTAAGAAGCAGAAATTAATGAAAGGAAAGAGAGAAAAATGAAAGAGCCAAGAGAAATCCGAACGGGCAAGCGGTCTGCCCCCGTCCACCGCGATGCCGCTGATAACTATCTCTCGGATTGGTATCAGTTCGAGCACGTAATGTTTAGTGAAGTGTGAAAGGGCGTCAGGTAGCCAAACATCCTTATCAGAGAGAGAAAAAAAGGCCGATTAATAGAGTTTTCGACGTTCAGCCTCACGAAGCTATGCTATTTATCAACAAATGCAATTCTTTTCGGTCCTCAATATATCAATCAATGCACCAGATTCGGGCCACGCAATCCTATCTATGGGTGCCCCCCGAACTGCATGGCGTTGGCTTGTGCGGGCTTGCAATGCTCTGCCGCCAATTGCGAAGGTGCATTAATATATTCTGGCGCGGTGATAACATGTTAAAAAATAGTGCTTGTTCAGGGGTCTCATTTCCCATCCGACGCCAGTGTGCGAAGTGACGAGAACCCCCCAAATTTGCATACTCCGGCGACTGGCAATCAGCCCGATTGCTGAATCTGGATATCTCTGTGGCGCGCCAGAAGAGGTCAAAGATATCGGGAATCGTTCGATCTCGTTCTCGATCTTGAGCCCCGTTCCGAATTCCGTGGATCACAACGAGCACCTGAAGTTTTCCCTTTCGCTCCTTCGGTCTCTCCTCCAAAACGGACAGGGTTACATGGCTCCGGTTTCTGGTGTCTTTGCGAAGGATGTGCAGAAATTAGCAGGGACCTCGTCCCAACACCAATCGCGAAACGAGAAGGCACCACCAAATCTGCTTTTTTGACCCGGACACGAGCAGCGAAGGACCTGTTATCTCTCGATTTCTGCTGGCGGCACAGGGTCGCCCCCCCGCCAGGCCATGTTGTGAGATGCGTGGGATAAATGCACCATGTCAATCAGTAAACGAGAGGAGAATTAGTTATTTTTCCTACCATGCACAAGCAGAGTGGATTATTATTATTATTCAATTGAGATTGTGCTGTGTATCATAGCGGACCCTTTTATTAAGATGCTGTCGCCCTACCCGTCTGTGATCGCTTGTCGCCCTTCTCATATTCCGTCCAGATCGGTCTCGAATTAGATCGTTCCCAACATTCGTTCACAGATCCGTCGCCAGTCGATCTTTCGATCTTTCGATTTTTGTTTCTCCCGAATTTTTCAAGTCGCTCGCTCGCCGGAATATTCTTACGCCGACATGTTGTCGCTCAACGCTCGTTCGCTGGCCATTGGCGCCGCTGTCAGCGTCCTCGTATCGCAGGCCGTCGCTCTCGATTGTGCCCGCGGTGGAATCTCCAATACCACCGCCGTCCGGTAGGTTTGCTCCCATTTCGTTCCTTCTCGTTTTCAAGGAATTTCCACGATTTAAAATATTTTGTCGTTGCTGGACCGGTCGAATTGTCGCATCTTGGCGTGTGTGCTAACGAGGCGCCATTGCCGTACAGGAAAACATACCCGGTGCCCCCTATCTCAATCTACCCGCTCGTCGGCGACTTCTTCAATACCAAGTGGTCTACAATCTACTCGTTCGACTATGCGGGCGTCACTCACCCGCCTACCCCTCCCAATTCCTCGGATCTCATGCCGCCCAATGCCACGAGGACCATCATCTGGGAGGGCTATGAGTTTAAGGAGCAGCTCATCTACATCAACGACACCGAGCCCACTCAAATGTTCAACCTGCGGTGGAACCTGACGAACCCTCCGGTGGTAAAGGAATACACAAACCTCATCATCGACGGCTACATCCAGGACTTCAAGTTCACCACTGCCTGCAACGGCGAGGCCTCGCTCATGGAATGGACCGTCGAGTTCTGCTCCAGCAACCAGGCGGCGGGGTGGGATCTGTTCCAGAACAAGACGCTCTACGAGGCGGACAACCTCGCCATGGCGTTGAACGTCACCGGGGCCGACGACGGAACTTGGGATGTCGGGTGCGCCATACCCACCACCACATCTACTTCGATGAGCACGGAAACCGCAACGTCCACCGACGATTCATCGCTAAGCACGGTCTCCACCAGCACAAGGCGGACATCGACAAATTCACCTAACAGGGCCATTGCCATGGTCACCGCTATGCCTGTTTACGGTGGCGCTCTAGCGATCGCTGCCGCCGTCGCCGTGGGCTTGTAGTTCTGCCCTTAAATATTTTCTTTAGTCTAATATTTTAATATGTATCCCTGGGTATATAATATTATCTGGTTGTAATTAGCGTCATGATCTAATGTAATCGCCCTCCCATGGACCTTGCGTGAATTCGTATAAAACCACCCTGCCCTCCGCAACCCCATCTTGATACCATTATTGCGAGCGAGAAGGGTTCATCTAGTTCGGACGAACCGCAGCTTGCTTGCCCGGTTCCAAAATGTCCGATCCTAACGTCAACGGCTCGAGCATGACAGTCTCCACATATTCCCGTGGAATACCCTTCTCCACGCCATCTTGAATCGCGCGCGTCATACGTGCGATGTACTCGTGCTTCACCTTCCCATCGGTCTTATGCTTGGGATCGACGTACACCAATGCGTCTACCCACTCTGCTGCTGCTGCTGCTGCTGCTTGTCCTCCCGCACCTCCTGCCCCTCCTGCACCGCCTAGACCCCCCGCACCTCCAGCACCTCCAGCACCTCCAACTCCACTTGCTGCTGCCACACCTCCTATTCCTCCTGGCCCTCCGGCTCCCCCAGCTCCCCCAGCTCCGCCTGTCCCTCCTGTCCCACCAGCCCCTCCTCCTTGAGTTTTTATTTCTACAGACAAGGTCTGCTTGATATAATCCTTCGGAACACCCTCATATTTGTCCAATGAAGCCTCGTCTACCGATGGGAGGGTGTATAACATCCCCCAGACTTTATCACCAGGTGAGTGCACGACATTGGCGTAGCCGCGAGAGCAGATCAGCCAGCGGTAATCCGGGAGGCAGGCGACGGCGATATATGTGCTCGACGGGCAGCGGCGGGCCATCTGGTCTAGCCAGAGGTTAGAGCCGTAGGCGAAGTATGTTTTTGTCCTATGTATAACATCATGCACCGTGAGTAAGTTGCAACAGGTGTCCATTGGCGAGGGAAATGGAACAGGAAACATACGGTACGGTTAGCGCCATCTTGGATAAACGATTCGCTCGAATGATAATATAGTATACTTAAGAGGTGGGAATTAATATATGCTCTGTCGTTCCGGGGAGTTGAGGGTGTATATTTCAGTTTCCAAGTATGTATATACGAAGACTGGGTTCGAGATCCTGCTGGGAGTGACACATCCGAGGGATATATCCCTAGCTCGCGAAATATGCAAGTCTGGGAACAAAACAGCATCCGCGTTTCGCGCGGCGTCCTTTAACTAGAACGAGTAAAGTACTCCAACAGATGTGCCTGGCCCGCCCGCCCGCCCGACTGCAGCTTTCGAGGCGGATCGGCAGGAGAATGGGGGATCCAGCCGGAACCTGCAACATACAACACGCCGTCTACTATCCGACTAAGGACAACAATACACAGAAAGTCGACTTAATTCCTACTTGGAAATTTTATTTTAAATAAAGAATTGAAATTGCTGTAATGCCTGCTAGAGAGCGTCATGGTCAGGGGATATCTTTAGAAGCTATCTTGGCCTCTATATAATTGCTGTATGTAGTAGCATAATGACGTCGAACGATATCCATTCGTAAATACCGTACTAATAAGAGAAAGCATACAGCCACTAAGAATCGACGTTAGAGACTACGAATGGTTCTTAAAAGCATCATATTTGCTAGCTAGTACTCAAAATATGGTTACCTTGCCTGAGTTACCACGCTATGAGATGTCTCCCCCAAACAACCTACATATGAGTGACACTATTTGGCGGTAGAGGCATGGTTTATTTATAGGATTAGCATCCTGTTAGAACGGCAGCATACGCAGAGTCAATTATTTTTTAAAGAATCCAAAATTTTCATTCTGTAGAAAACAAAAACTATCTGATGTACAGAGATTTCATGGGACATATATAATACAGAATTCATTGGACATTTTTGGTGACCTTTGTCTTTTCATTGGCGTGTGAGTTCCAACTCAGCGAGCCGAAACCTTTTATGGAGCCAGGGCAAGGTTTTTAGCGGCAGTTCCACTTAGACCGGGGACACTGGGGCTACCATTGGGGGCGAATTTGACGGGAGAAGAAATAACAGCTAAGCCGGAGCTATCACCGGTGCCAGGAGTAATTATATTCCCAAAAAGAGGAGCTGCAGAAGACGCAGCGCAAAACAACAAAGGAAGAAAAACAGCCTGGGCCTTCATTGTAAATATTTTTATGGTTTAACGTCGTTGGATTTGAGGTAGATATTCGAATAAGCTTCGGACTTGTCTTCCGAGGAGTTTGTTACTAGGTTGTGTATAGGGCTAACTTGTCTTTAAAAATGAGGAAAGCAACAGATAAAATATAGAATCGCGTTGAAGATGTATAACTTGAGATTTATTATATGGTTAGGTTGCTATTGATGTTGAGGATACTGTCTAGAAATCTATCAATTTACTAAGTTGCAATGCACCGTTTTTATAGATATTCGACAATCTTCAAATTGTAAACTCAATATTCGATTTCACTTAAAGAGCCATAGTTATGCCAACCAATAATCAACGAGTAGTGTCGAGATAGCCAGTTGGCATAGAGAGCTCACGATGCTTTCAGCACAGTTCCAGCCCGTCGTTAACTAAGACTCGGGTTTTTGGCTCAGGGCCAACGAGGCTATATCGCAACACAGGTTTCAGGGTGTCACATACCCCAAGATTATGCGCCACTTCGCTAAACTAGGTTGCTCGCAGATGTATCGGCTCCTCAGAGTCAAAATCGGCAAGAAAATGCACTATAAAAGAGTTTAATATATGTGTTTCAAAATATGCAATTCATCAATCGAAGTTTCCTGGAAAAACTCAGCACTACGAATGAGGATACTCTGCGGTTTGAAAGTTACACATATATAATTGTATGTACGGTTTCGATTCTCAAAGCCCCGAGCTCTATTTCATCGGCTCAGACATATAAGAATTACATGGAGTCACTCTATATCAAATGTTATTAGATGTATGTTCGAAGTCCCTATAGCATGTTTTTTATTAAAGTCAATCTCATATCTACTTATTTCGGCCACGCTGACCACTGCAGTAGGCATATTAAGATCCTTCCGTCATAGTAAATTCAGCCATAATAATACGCCTAATATGACCGAGACCCTCCATCTTCCCTTTCGATGCCTAGTTTCGTCTAGTATCCTAAGATGGCAGGATCGTTTAAACGAACATTCGATTGTTAAGAATTAGATCAGTCGATTAATTCTGTCGGAATACTAGGCACACTAGGTATGCGTGCACATATGTGACAATTCAGAATTGCCAAAGACTTTTGAGAAAATAGTAATAATAACAAAGCCAACATACGTGAGTCCGATTTTAATTACAATATAGCTGTCTGGAGCCTAGCCTCGTTGCCAAACGCTGTCTATAGCCTACATATCGTTCAAGGATCGGGCTTGCAGCCTTGCAGGATGTATATCTCACTTCGACGCGAATGCGCAACTTCCCAAGTCCATCTTTTTCACTGGCGTTCCGGGCATAATATCAAACTCGAAAATATCAACCGGTAGGCCCATAGTAGTGCAAGCATTGGGGATCTAAAAAAAAACAATCAATTTAGCTACTAAACTAAAGATTTGTCGCTACAGTGAATAGTATATACTCACATCCACAATTCCTCCTATGTGTCCTTGAATAGGCGCGCAAGACAACAGGAGATATATCTGATAGTCGGAATACCCTATCATTTCATTAGCAGTTCCTCTACCAATACGCTTTCGACTAAATATTCAAAGGACCTACCGTATCTCCTCAGATACTCAATACACCGTAACGAAGTCTGCAGATACGCCACCGTCGCATCCAGATAATGCTGTTTCCCATGCTCATCCACGGAGAATCCTTCAAAGTAAATATACCTCCCAGGCCCGAACTGAGGCTCCACAGGCCCCGGAATATAAATCGGACTCTTCATCCCCAACTCCGCCATTCCATTCTTCATCACTGAGAATTTAATGGTAATGCACCCGGCCATCTCGATCGCTCCGCAGAAAGAAATCTCGCCATCGCCCTGAGAGAAGTGTAGATCTCCGACGGAGAATTTGGCGCCGGGAACATGAACGGGGAGGTAGACTTTCGATCCGCGGGAGAGGTTCTTGATATCGCAGTTGCCGCCGTGCTCGGGTCGGCCGGGGATAGTGCGTGCGCCTTCCTGGCCGATTTTTGCTTTGAGGGCGTCGTCTGCGGTACCCGCATGGACATTTATAGGTTGCGGTGCTAGGGCGACGACCCGGTCCAGATGTGAGAAGGAGGTGATGAGTTCCGCCTCACGTTTGTTCCAGACCGAGAGGACCTCTGGGGATGGCGCGCATCCCAGGATACCGGGGTGGATCAGACCCGCAAAGCGTACACCTGGGATATGTCTGGAGGAGCAGAATATACCTTCGAAGTCCCAGATCGCTTTGGCTCTGTATGTTCATACGTTAGTTCGGTTTGTACCAGATTGGGCTCTTCTGAGAGGAAATAACTACGGTTCAGGATAAATCTCGTCCAAGAAGCCACCGCCATTCTCTTTGGCGAATACTCCGGTAAACCCCCATGGTTGGTCTTGGAGGGGCTGCACGTCCTGAATCTCTACTACGAGAACGTCACCTGGTTCTGCGGTTTCGATCTCGAAGGGGCCGGTAAGGTAGTGTACTTTGGTCAGGTCTACATTCTTGACGTCGTCGGCGCTATCGTTGTTTCCGATTTGGCCGCCGGTCCAGTCTACGCATTCGATTTTGACTACTTCATTATTCTTGATAGTTCCGCATGTGGGAACTATTTGGCAGTACAAGTTAGGATATATCAACATCCAATAAGGAATGGATATCTTACTATCTGGATGCCATCGGTTCTATGCGAGATACCACTGTAAACAGACACCACAAGTCTTATCGCGATTGAGAAGCATGAAATTTCGAAACTTACGTGCAGGTATGGCAAAGTCGCGGGGTCTTTGTCCAATTCGACCTTCGCAGCATATCTCAATTCTTTGAGTCCCATTTTAAATTTTGGCCCAGATTCTTGCGAATTTCACAAACACAGAGGTGATAGTAATATATATAGATTCAAAAACACGAGCAGAAAAGAGTCGATTAGCACAGCTTCAATTGGAATGACGATCGAGTTTCCAAACGTGGAAGTCACCCTTTCTTATCTAAATACTCTGCGGGCTAACAATCTTAGCTGTCTCTTCCCGAACCTCGTCGGGCATGTGCGAAGAATGCATACACATCCATCTCAATTATCAAAAACGCGGAAAGCTAGAACGCACCCCGCTTTACATAATTGCAACTAGATAGTTACACCTGTCTGGGTATCAGCGGCAGCAGAGGGCCTTTAAGATAGAAGAGTCTCACAACCAGGGGTGGTCCTTTCATCGGAATGCAAGTGGGACGGGACGAGAATATATCCAACCCAGCCGTTTCGAACCGATTTGCATGCAAGGAGGATTGGCATTCATAACACATTACCCAATCATGCTGCCTGCCAATTCACTGACACGATAACGGTGTTATCAATCGACCCATGTCCAGGTCTAAACCGAGACTAAAGCATCTCGAAGCCCCGCCGTCGTGGTGGTTATGACGTCTCGCGCCGCTTCCGTGCTAATATTCCAACATACAACACAACCCCCACACTTTGTCTCGTGAACCAGACCACAATCCCGTTTGGTTCTCCACGCTGTAATTGATTCTGTTCTATCCACAGACTAATTCGATTTTATATCAAAACTTATTCCGTGAGAACCTTGCAAAGCCTCTCCAATCCTTCCCTCGCCCCTTCAACATCCAAATACACATACGGCTCAAACATCTCCGCCTCAATGACTACAAACTTCCCAGCATCATTCACCACCCCGTCCAACCTAAGATACCCAAGCCTCCACCCTTCGCCGCCTCCAAACCTCTCCTTCACATATTGTAGCACCTTGCGCCCAATCTCCTTCCCTTCAAGCGGCACCTCATCCCCATGTAACTCTCTAATTGTCGCCCCTTGTTCTTCAATCGCGACAAAGTTATCCCTTGCCGGCTTCTTCAGCATGGTATGGCTATACTCCCCGCCGAGAAAGATAACCGAAAACTCTCCTCGTTTGATTGCAGACTCGAACGGTTGGACCATAGCTTTCGCAGAAGCGGATAAGGACTGTGTGTATCTATACATTTTTTCCCATTTCTCCTGCGCATCAACGGAGTCGTAAGTCGGGGAACCCAGTTCCGGGATTCTATAAGTTTCCTTTCCCGACGCCGATACAGAAGGTTTTACGACTACCCCTGCACCGTGGGTATCTTGATGCTGTGATATGATGTCTTCAATCAACGGAACATCTTCGGCGGCGGTATCGACGAATATCGTCTTAGGAACAGTGATTCCCAGATGATTCTCAAGATCTTTCAGATAGACTTTATTCGAGTTCCAGAGGAGAAGTTCCGGGCAATTGACGACTTTGACGCCTGCGTCCCTGGCCGGGATTATGAGGTTCTTGAGAAAGGACTCGAAATCTTCAATGTGCAGGTTATAGTCCCAGCAGGCGATAAAAGTTATCGCGTGATATGTTTTCAGAATGTCAACGGTGAGGGGTCCGAGTTCTGGGTGCGGATGGTACCATGACCGCTCGTCCACGACGAAACCTTGCGAACGAAGTGTCTCGAAGAGAAGTTTATTACTCGGAGAGCTCGCCAGTTCGCCGTTGATGGTTTTGAGGAATAGAATCTTGCCCGGCATGGTTGTGGTATTTCTTTTTGAAATTATCGTATTCGTAGGGATCTCGTTCGTGTTGTAGAGCCGTTGGATCCTTTGGAAATGTGTATCAACACGTATGAACGGACGACCGGAGATCGAAGATATTGGGATCGAGAGCTATTTCGCTTCTTATTACGAAAAGTATTTTGTGATCGAGAATATATAACAATAATCTGATCGCCCGGCGGCTAATCCGAATTCGGATTCTATTAGTAAATCGATACATAAAACTATCGGTTGCGTGAAGGATTAATTGCTCAGTCTAAAATTGGTATCCAAATCTTGGCCAAAGCGACGGGTTCTTTTCACTCTCGCCTTGTTCGCGAATTCAGTGTATATCTACCCAAAGATAGTTGGCAAAAACCTAAGTTAAATAAAGCGAAACGGCCTCGAATGTGCCTCCAACAAAATTCAATTGTACACATGTTAAACTCGAATCAACAAACGGAAAGTTCGATATATCAATCGCTTCCTCACTATGATCTAAACTTAGCAGGCCTGAATGCCGCCAAGTGCCTATAGCACAAGGTTGTCTAGCGTTCATATATCTTTACGGCACTACGATTGGACAAGGCGCTGCGAATTGAATAATTCAAAGATTCTCCGTCTCCGGATTCCATTCTTTTCATATTGCTAAAAAAGTACGAACCAAATTTATTTCCTTCTTCCTCTCAATTCTCAGGACGGCCATCCAACAATTGACCGCCCCGCCGAGAAAGTTAAAACAGACTCTAAAGTCCTGGTATATGCATCATAAAAAAAGCCATTGTAAAATACAGACGAAATGAATATAAAAGAAGAAATGATAGCGTTCACCCCATAGAAGCCATGGGGGAGGAGATTGGAAGTAAAATATTGTAAAATGCTGTTTTGGAGAGTGGAACCCGAAGCGACAATCTCGCGATCCACAATAGAAAAAAACAGAATATGAAATAAAAGCTTAGAAAAATGGTATATGTATATTCTGAAAATGTCGTCTAGAAGGTGAAAAGAAAAATGCGACGAGGAGCAGAGCTGTATGATGAGATAGATGCCTTCCTTCTTCTTTGTGTGGGTGTAAAAGTCCAAATGCAAGATGAGATGCAGGTGTGATTAATCAATACCAATAGTGAATATGGTTTATTTAGGGAAAGAACCGGGGGGTGGCCTATAAATGATGCCTTTCCCCCCCATATTTTTCTTCATGCTGCCATAGAGGAACCAAAAGGGAAGAAAAATATAAAAAAAGATTGTTATAATAGTAACACATTAGTGAAGCGAAGGGAAGGGAATGGTTCGCTTGTGGGTGAGGTATGTAATATAAATCGAATGGTGAACAAAAAAAGGGAATGAGCGTATAAACATCAGAAACATATCAATTAAAGTGGCCAATGTCAGCCTTCTACAGGAAGACAAAGAGGCCGCCGCCAAACAACGCCATGGCCATGCTGCCAAATATGACGGTGAATGAGGCCCAGTCGAACGCGGGCACGATAGTGTGCCCTGCGCTTGGAGATTTGGTGGCAGTGTTGGTGGCACCGCCGGCTCCAAATGTGAAATCTGCGCCAGATGTGCCAGAAGGCGAAGAGAGACCCGAAGTAGCAATTCCGGTCTCGAAGCCTCCGATACCAGCGTTTCTGGATGTTGCGGTGGCAGTAGCGGTTGGCTGACCGGCGACGGTGGACGCACCGGATACGATTGGACCAGTGATTTCGATAATATTGGAGCCAGTGGCTTCGGTGTTCGCTTGTGCCAGGCCGATGGTCTGTCCGTCGAGGTCGTAGACAACATAAGCGGATCTCAGGAAAGTATCTCCGAAGAGGAGGATGTCACCGGGGCCACCAGGCTTGACACCAAAGAGGCAGTATTGAACTCCATCGACCGTAACGAAGTCGCCGTTAACGTCACGAATAGGGAGGACGAGTTCGCCAAATGGGACCTTGATTGTGGGACCGTTGGCACCACCAAATTGGTAGTTCAGGGTGGCATTTGCACTGGCGGTATCGCATGTGACGAGGTAGATGTCGGAAGACTCCTCGTAGACGGCGCCGGCGGCTTGGATGAGCTGGTAGGCGAGCTGGGAGGGGAGGACGGTGAGAGTTGTGCCGGAGTCCAAGTATGCTGGCTGGGCAAAGTTGCTGGTAGTCAACTGAACTTCTCCATCGTTTTCGGTGGTAATCGAGAACCCGGTCCAGGCGACAATGAAACTACTAACCACACCGTTCTCGTCCGGTTGAATCTTGAGAAGTGCAAGATCTCCGTCGAATTTCGCGGTGTCGTAGCCTCCGAATAGGATGCTTCCGGTGGCGGCCTCCTTGTCGTCGAGGTAAAGGGAGTACGCTCGGGTGTTGATGAGGGATTGGTTGACCATGAGGTCGACGATATTCGGGTACGAACTTCGGCCGCCGGTCTGAGCGTAGATGGCCTCGTTTTCTCGATATCCTGCAAGCATTCTCTCGATTAGACGTCTTCGTAAAATTAAATGATCCGCATTCATCCGGGGGCTGACATACCGATTCCCATGATACCCGTTGGGACCTCCTTCGCCTTCTTCGCCAGACCCATTGTCAATCCGACGACATCTTTGCCTCCGATGTTGACATTGTCACTGATGTAGTCACCGTGGACGCCAGAGCCCGGTGTCACGTAGCTGATGTTGAATTCGCCGTTGTAGAGGAGTTCGTACGTGCTGGACGCCGAGGGATCAACTGCAATCCGACCGAAAAGGTTAAAAAATCAGCAAGGGCCCCTTCATATATTTTTTTCAAAAAAGCCATATGGGATTCACATGGCTTTGGAATTTGGATTCAAGTTTGGACTCACAAATTCCGCCAAGGCACATCACATCGTCCGTCTTGCAGGCCTCATCGCTAAACATCCACAAATCAGAACTTCCAGTATCCAGCTGCAGCTGTATGGTTTGCCCCGGCGTGCCGATGGTCGTGTTGACGTAATAGATACCGATCGATCTGGATCCTCTCTGCGCATTACCCAGAGTGGCCGATATCGAGTCTCGCTTGACCTTCTCGAGCGTCCGGGCGTCCTCCCGCCGGGCGAAGGGCATCGACACGACCTTCTGCGCGGAGACGGCGAGGTCGAGGCATGTCGTCGACAGCAGCAGTGCGGCCGCAGCAACGGCGGCCGTCCGCGTGGAGGGCGACATTTGTTTTGGTGTTGTGTGTTGCGGTCGGTGGCACAGACGGCGGTCTGTCGTTTGGAGGCGCCTGTCCTGCGAATTAATGATATTATTGTTGGATTGTCGACGGTGAAGAATGCAAATGTTCCTCCTATTGTGGCCCCTTCTCTGCTGCTCGTATTCCGATTGAATTGGAAACTGGGAGGGACCGTGTTCTCCTATCGGCAATCGATATATAACCGTCGTAGGGGAATGCAAGTGGCAGGGAGAGGGAATGCGGGAACAGTACGCTCTTGGCTCGGTCCTGTTGTGCAGCTGCTGTATTCGATACTAGCCACGATTGGGGGGTTCAGCCGTATCCAAGTAAGTAGGTTGCAGTCCTCTCCGTCGTACTCGTCTGTCTGCCTTTGTTATTAAAGATCTGGTAGTGGGTATGGACAATAAAACCCCGGATTCAAAGGGAAGCAGGAAACAAAAGCGGTCAAAAGAAGACGGATGGAGCAGACCGAAGATATTAAAAGAAACAGAAACAGCGCCAGCCAAGATAGACGTAATTGAATAATATGTTTGGGGTAGGGCAAGGAACCGCTGGATTTCCTTTTCCTTTTCGAATAATGAGGCTCCAGGCAATTACCTACGAATTATCCTTGGTAATCCTTCAGAAATCCATACAGCTGCGCTACTTTCACGGGTGCAGATGTTTCTTGCCCCCCTATCGAGCAAAATAGTCCGAGCGGTTCAGCCAATCTTACTGGTGCAGGAGATCTGGAAGGGCGCCCGTAAATGTGCTCCCATGAAACAGACTTGCGAGTTTAGACGTAAGGAACATGGGGGACATGGGGCCAAGGGGTGCTGCTTGGGTGGGAGAGCAGGAAAAGGGACCGTACATATACCGACGGAGCGACATCGCAGGCGCCGGGTTATCCGGAATCGATTACGCGGTCGGACACGAAGACGACGCTGCTTTCGACAGGATTTTTTTCCTGTTCGCTGCGTGTCTCGGCACCGTATCAGAGTTCTGGACCCTCTCCTGGCCTCGTCGGTCTACAAATCCTATTCTGTCATGTCAAAATGTGACATATGTCTGGCATTGTGTTCGCGAGGCTCCGGGTTTAAAACATTACGATCCCACACAATATCGATTGTAGTGGGCGCAGCAGCAATCAACTAGCCCCAGCTGAACAAACCCATTCTTGATATGCTGGTTCGCACGATCTCTGGGCAACGTGGATCATGGAGGGGCTAAAATCAGGGAATGTGCTGCCACACATGACGAATCCATACCGCATAGCGGATGGCAAAATTATCACAATATCGTCAACGTGCCCGCTCTTTCCCATACTCTCCAAGATTTCTTGAGTCGCTTGGTAGCTTTCCTTGCCCAATTTTATTTGTCACAGTAGCTGATCCTGCTGCAGCCAATCGAGAGAGGGGTGCAAGAAAGGCTCCAGCCCTCGCGGCGTTAACCGCCGCTTTTAGTGAGGGAGGAAATGAGGCCAGCGCAAAGGAGAGCGAAAGAGTGTTCCTACCGATGCGACTAGCCGTGTGGGGAATCTTCCCTTAATTTGCTTTTGCATCATGTCGCAAGGTTTGCAGCCCGCAAACCTTTTTCAGCCCAGAAAAGTCTCGCCCGATGCAGCCTGGCTGCAACACCGGCCAGAACAAGACGGAGCCAACCACAAAACTATCAACCTCCTGCGTGATAGACTCGTACCATTCATGCTATGCTACGATATGCCATGCTGTATTTTTGTTTCAACCACGAGTAAGGGCCAAAAGGTCACGCTTCTAAGAGAAAATGTCTTGCAGGCGCGGTTTCTTACAATCTTTCTCGAGTGGTTCAACGTTATTCTTAATTTGGTAAATTTGTCAGAGCTTTTCAGGTATCATGACATGGCTCAAGCTTTGCATGGGAAGCCTAGAACAACCGAAACATTCTATGCAAGAAGCTTATAACCGAATGAATACGCTTCAAATTCAACCACTTCAAAACATCTTGACAACACATCTGTACATATACCCATTATCGTCAGTCTCAAATCATAAAGTAGCATAGAAAAGAAATCAAATGAATAGGGGAGTGCCTACCTGATACAGTCACCAGAGTGCATAAGATCGAACGCCTCGTTGATATCCTTGAGGTCGCGCTGGTGAGTGATAAATTCCTCAACCTTGAGCTTCCCATCAAGGTAATCCTGGACAAGACCTCGCATTTCAGTTCGGCCTCGGACTCCACCGAAAGCACATCCAAGCCACCTTCTACCGGTTACCAATTGGAACGGTCTTGTCGAGATTTCCTGGCCCGCAGCGGCGACACCAATGATGACCGACTGACCCCAGCCCTTGTGACAGCACTCCAGTGCAGCTCTCATAACTGAGACGACACCTGTGCAATCGAAGCTGTGGTCGACTCCTCCGTCCGTCATATCGATGAGCGTCTCAACGAGGGTCTTACCCTCCGCTGGGAGGCTCGAAGGATTGACGAAATCAGTCGCACCGAACTTTCTAGCCCATTCCTCTTTAGCTGGGTTGACATCGATTGCCTAGCGATATAATGCTCAGTGTTTTGTTCTCAGGAACGATCCAAGTTCTTGCAATCTTCTTACAATGATCTTTCCGGCCTTGTTGCGAACGCATCCCTGGATGACTGTATTGTGTAAGTTTCTCTTGGGAGTGGTCTGATGTCATTCAAAACCTACCAGATAAACCGACAGCACCACATCCGAAAATCGCGACGTTGTCGCCTTCCTGAACTTTGGCGGTGTTGATCTAAAATCTTTTATATTAACGCGCCGAGTCGATTTGTATTTCGCGCATAACCGTCAACCTACAGCTGCACCATATCCGGTAGCTTAAAGTGGGCCTATCAGCAAATATTATCAGATATTATATACCAAGAACCACATACTAATACCACATCCAAGCAAGCATGCCTTGTCGAGGCCAGCTTCCGGCTGAATAGCAACCACAGAAATATCGGCAACAACAGTGTATTGACTGAAAGTGGATGTCTATTTAACATCGTTTTAGCAATTTTTTAGTATATAACGGGTGGATAAGATTAAAGCTTACACCCATGTAGTGGATTCTAACGCGTCTTTGTTAGCGCTCCTGGCACCGCCCAGCCGGTATATCTAAACTCACAATTCCTTTCCATCAGGCGACTTGAATCTTGGGGTGCCATCAGGCATAAGACCCTTGCCTTGAATCCAAGCGAGTTAGTTGTATACTAGACGAAATTTTTGTAATCCAATCCACATGGAATACCGTACCTTGGGTCGCTATAATTCAAGAAAGTCGCTTGTTAGCTCGGCTAGGAATCATCTAGAAGAGACAGTTATACCTCTGATCTTTCCGCACAGATTCGTCTTTCCACTCTTGCAGAATTTACATTCACTATGTCTAGTTAGTAATTACGTCCCGCAGTTAGCCCACTTGGCAGATAGGAAGGCATACCGGCACTCAGGAGTGTAAAGCTAGCGTCGAGATTGTCAGATTCCTCGGTTTCCCTCTTGGACAGATATACGATCGACATACCGCAATTACCTACAACCCCAAGTTTCATTAGCTTTAATTTTGACTCACCGCACGGTGCTCCTTCGAACTATCCACGGGACCTTACATGATCGCCAACCTTAACGGACGTAACGCCCTCTCCAATAGATTCAACGATTCCGGCACTACCAGAAATAACGTTAGATGATCACTCTAGTTCGCAGCTCATCGCGGGAAGGGTCTCCCGCGTACCCTTCGTGTCCCAAAATGACCGGGAACGCTCCTATAACCGATTTTCAGTATCCCCGCATTACCGCAACTTTGCTACCGAAAGCCGCCCACCTTCTGGATCCTTTCCACTAAGGGTGTACCTGCAATTCACACCGTCAGTCTCGTTGCATCGGATCAGGTGTGTCGTCTGCTCCCACAACCTCAACGACCCCGCCAAGCTATAGAACGTACTGGTCAGTGTGGCACACTGAAGAGAATCATAAATTAGCATTTCGCTTTCCTCTCCATATTACAGAATCGTCGGCAGAGCGACTAAAAAGCTAACTGACCTCCGGTGTACTCAATCTTGATTCTGACTTCGTGAGCTTTTGGAGCTTCGACCTCGATTTCCTCGATCGTGAGCGGTTCGCCGGCCTTGTACGCGACGGCCGCAAGGCACTTGATGGGCTGTCGGGGAGCAATTGAGTGGTGAGCACGTGTGTTGGAGCTGTATCTCGGAGCGGTACGGATCATACCTTGCCGGCGGTAGACATGTTCGCAGGACTGGGTGAGCTTCAAATCGACGTCGGTTAGTGCCGTCCTCGTGATATTGGTAGTAGCGTTGTGATGTTACAGCATATGCGTACCAAGAGACAGAAATATACTACAGCAATGCCTTCAAGACCGTCCGTACAGTTGCAAACTTGAGTGTTTCGTAAGTCAGAAAAAAAAAGGTCAATGACGTGAAAGCTTGAAAGAGGCACGTTTTTGTTTTGCCGAAGAGCTTATAAATTTTGGGAGGGGTTGCCCCTCCATCGCTCCCCGCGCTTCGGGTCGGAAACCGCCCAGCAATCCTCGTCACGGACGCCGCAATTGGTCTAACCCCAGCGCCAGCTGTCATCCGACGCCGGGTGACTCTTCTCTTCGCTGATAAATATCCATTGAGATCCGGATAGGAATTTCGAGTCTGGATTGAACAGATTACATAAGTTCCCTTTGTAATTGGCTTGGGGGTAGTTTTCGAGCTTTTGGTTATCGCCGGTGAATTCCGATGTCGTATTCTGTAGGCAGCAACACATTCGCGGAGATGTAGCTATTTCCGAAGGCCGCCATGATACTTGTGGAGTCGTCTCTTATAAAACTCTATCTTCACTTCCACTGGTGACAAATTTGATTATGTTTGAGGGTTTAGTCTATCACTGAGATTTGGGTCTGGTTTATTTTCGATTCTCATTGTTGATATGGATCACCGATCCGGTTCAAATAAGGAACTTTCTAGTTGCACTATAATTTTGTGGGATATTGATGGAAGTCGAAATTTATAATTCCGAATATACAACGTATTCTAGATTGGGTATACAAATTATAACATTCACCTAGATTTGTACTTTTAATTGTTATAATGATTTTATATCGTCTCTGTGAAAGGCAGAAAATGCCAACAAAGGTTAGCGTTGTGGCACACTGCGGCGCTGGCCTGTTTCGAGTTCGTCGAACCGCATAGCTGGTTTCACTATCGTGAATTCATGAACATGCGACCTGCCATAAAGTCGATGATGTATAAGCTGCGGGAGACATAAACCCTTGGTGATAAATCTGGAAAGCGAGATGCTATATATGGGCACTTGATATAATGCCGTCTGTATTCCCTAGATTTTAATATAGCTGTTGATAACTCAGCAACTTTTCACTCACCTCGACCGCCGTACCCCGCGCAGCACACCTGCAAACGAATATATTGGTATATCTCAAAAATCAAAATTCGACCACCCAGAGACGACGGGGTGATATTAGTTCCGGATCAACATGAAAATTCGAGCAATATTATATCTAGCATGTGGTGGGGTGATACCCTTCGGGTTGGCGACAGCGGCACCCATGGCGACGCGTGAAGCCAGTGTCGACACCGACCTGGAATTGGCCTCTTCGAATCTAGTTGCCAGAGCTCTCCCTCTCAATTCCGGTTCCTGGTCGATTCGGCCGTCGGCGTTCCATGGGATCCCTTGGACCAAAGATCGAAACCAAATGCCCGAAAAGGCGCTCGATTCCACCCAAAGTTCGGAATTGTCGTCAACCATTTCTTTCAATCTACCCATACCGGTGCTGACCCAGAAGCCGACCTCCTCGTTGACTGAAGAAAGTCCGATATCGACCTTCGATATAAGCTCGACTCCAATACAATCTGCACACGTCCGAGTAGTTAATTATAGGGCTCGTCCATCCCATTTAAATCGCCGCGACATAAATAAACGAATGCTTCCAAGAAATATTAGCTCAATTCGTCACAAAAACGCCGTCGTTATAAAACTTATAATTAAAACCCGTATACAGACGTACGCAGTAGTTAGGGTAACTACCTACGTCAATGCGGTGCCTCCAGGTGAAACTGTGCCCCCAGGAGAGACAGCTTCACCTACTGCCCGATTCCCCCCACCCAATGTTCTACCTAGCACAGCTCGAAGTTGCGGTGGCGCAAGCGTGAAACCTACGAATTTGGCACCTAGCAAGATCCTTGAGGTTTTCAAAAGCGAATTCCCAGCTCCGCCTCAGGTTAGCACGTCGCCTACGGGCAATTATACCCTCCAATGCAACGGTCTGTACAGAGAATACATCGACCAATCCACCCGCAATACGAGCAGGGAATACTACTACTTCGACCGTACGTTCGCCTCTCACCACATTGATAACTTCTGCCGCGGCATCGCATCTTTACCCGTTAGTGCTGCGGACGTCGGTGTATTCAAGCTCAGGCAAGTGGGGTCCGATAGGGACAGGAATTCGTTCTCCTTCGGCGTCTATTGGCCACCACATATACCCGACTCTCGCCCGGGGGTGGGAGCTTGCCTGTACTATTTCAAATCCCTGCTCCTGGGCGTCTGCGATACGAATAGCCCTGAGAACCCGCTGGGCTGGAAGGGGGGTGGAACTGTCTACGTTGCCGATCCGGATGGCACGTACCGCCGCCAGGTGCACTACGTGATCCAGGCGAACGGTCATCGGAAAAATACCATAACGAAGTTGAAAGCCCGGTGTGTGAAGAAAATGTGGGTCGGGCAGGTTAGGATATTAATGCAAGGTGCGGGATGGGCAGGTGATGCAGGGCTGAGGGAGATGCAGCGGGATGTCAATCGGATTTGTGGAATTAGGGGAGAATATTGGGATGCTAAATCGATAGTGGACGGGAGGGGACCGTATGAGTGGACTCTCGACGTGAGGCTCCCGTCTACGAAGGAAAGCTGCTTTATGGAGGCTGTTCGACAGAATTTTGGGGGCCCAGTCGAGTGTCGTAGCCTTTCTGCCTCTGCTGGGAACGATATACCCTGGGAGACGATAGAACTTCTAGACTAATTATAGTGAGTCAAATACAATACAAGGCTGACGGCCGCGAACGCGAGTTCTTGCAGATATAAAAATTTCTCACAAAAGTATGACTGCATCTGGAAACAAACACCACAGATCAGGCAGAGTATTCCAATGCTACTGTGCCATATTCTGGCAGAAGCTGCACAGGATGTAAGCTTAGCTTAGCTTCGCGGCCCGAACATTGCAATGCAAATACGAGACTCGGGCCCAGGGCGCAGGGTACAGCCGAGTTGCCAAAAAAGGAAACCGTCGCCTTTTGTGTTGCGCGTGTTGGTCGTGGAAAGTCTGCGCTGGGCGCCGCAACGCAAAATGAGACCAACGTACTCCTCCCGTTCCCCGTCGCATAGCTAAGATTGCAGCGACCGTAGACGATGGGCTTTGAAGTTGGCAATTTGGAGGCTCTCCCATAGTCCGGAGAGTTCATTCCCTCTTTCGTGATAGATGCGAACTGCGATATTGCTGATGGGCAGACACTAAAATAAGATTAAGAATTGGGGCTGTGCAAAGAGAGAGGAGGAAAAAAAAAGAGAATACTTTGCAACTGGAACCCGAAACGCATCCTTGCACTTGCTCACAGGTGAAATTGACATTTTCGCAGGTCCTGCCTGAAGGGAGCAATCAGAATGCTTCCTTTGCGAAGAAATTCCAAGGTAAGGACGAGGAGTGGGCCCCCCCTTGGCTCGTTTATCAACCTGACATCCGAGGTTAAAATGAGATGGTATCGGGCTGCCCAATCTCAAAGCGTTCAGGGTCCAGGGTTCCCCCTAAACGGCCAACAGTCAGATCCACTTCTTTAAGAAGCTTAAAATGTTTGACAGGATTTGAAGATTTCTCCCTTGGGGTGAATTAATTAGTCGCGTGCTGTTGGATCTTCAGGTTTTCTGCAGGCGACGGTATCATGATGGATGTCTATCATTCTTTTTTTATGATTTTTCGAGAAAACAGTTTTCTGTCGGTGTCCTGCGTGATGGTGGCGGGCCGAACAACCTACCGTTCGACAAACCGTCTAGGGGTGGTACCTGACCTTTGGTTCCTTTGCGATTAAAATAGAAGATTGATGGAAAAACTGGATTCGACACCCGGCCTCAGTTTAGCGGCCTCTCTCCTGTTTTGCCATGCATACGAGAAGGCCGTAGGCACCAATTCTCAACTCTTTCAGAAGGTTCGGGGGGATCCCCCACGTGCATCGCTCCCTCCTGTAACACAGGTTTAGTCTCTGCTCTTTTTCTTTTCCCACTGGACACACGCTGTGCACAGGCACAGACACGGACAGGCAGTCTACAGCACGTTGACAATGCTACCGATGCCATCGTTTTGCCAAGACTGTGTACGAACGGCAGGAGGATTCTGCCCAACTAGTCAACTGAGAAAATCGTATATGTACCTGGTGCATTGTAGCCGGAGGACGCATCAAATACGGGTTCTTTAGAGACAAGCCATCGTTGGCCACCAGGCTCTGCATGGTTTGAAATGTTCCACTTTCTGTAGGCAAGCCCGAGGCTAAAGGGCAGGTCGCCCAGCTTTACTCAAACGGTCGAATGCGATGCTGGTTTGGGTTACGTGAACCAGTCGGGACCACAGCACGGGCAGCTGTTTTAGTGTGCGGGCTGGCCCCTGATACACCGCCCCCCCATCAAATATCAAACCCACCCAGATTAGGTGATTTTCAAGGGGGAACAGAAATTGGCGAAGGGCAAGACGGATGGTTTAAACAAAACTTGAGAACAGGAGAGGGAAATTCATACAAGAATTTCAATTTCTCCTCCCATTCTCCAATATCACCGTTCCCTCTTTTCTCCCCCATCTTCTCCCCTCCGTACTGTCGCTATATTTTTTTCCTTTCTTGTGTTCGGTATCGACGACGACTTGTCAGCGTTTGTACGAATTCTCGAGACACCAGCAAGATTTGGTTGAGTTTGTTTCAGTCGGCCTCCTTTCAACACCATCACTTGTTTGTACCGACGGTTGAGATAAAAAATTTGTTAGTCAGAAAAACGAAAAGGGTCGATAGCTATCGCGATAACGAGCGGCTGGGCGTGAGTCGAAAAATAGCAGCCGACGGTCTCTCCTGAGGCTTAATCACCCCTCCAGAGCCTGCCGACGGCCTCTTCCCCCTTTCTCTATACACTCTGTATATAACCTCTCTCGACCCGGACCGACCATACAAACCCCCCATAAGTTTTACCCCCTGTAAATCTTTGGCAAACCGGTCGATACGTCAGTTTCCCCCAATAGGAGTCGAAACACAATGTCGACGATTGGTCGGCTCCAGCGTTATGTCGGCGCATTACGACCGCCAATTCGTATCACCATTTCCTCACCAACCGATAATGACTACCAGGAATTGAAGGCCGATTCTGTCTTCAGTCGTTCTCCATCTCCTCGCTCCTCCTCTGACGACTACCCTCCTTTTCTCCCCTCGCCAGTATCCCGAACCGGATCCAACGATTTCCAAGACAACAGCGACGTCGTATGGCTGAAATTAAAAATTCGGAATCGGACCATATTTGGAGTCGCATACCCCAGAATACTCCCACGAACAACGTCGAAATGGGGACAAAAATTTTCCAGCCAGTACAATCAGCGGAAACGCAGATGTACGAGGCGGCAGTGTATAATCTTCGCGGTTATGTTGGTGTTGATGGCTGTTTGTATCCCTATTGGAGTTATTCACCACAAAAGAAAGAGCAAGCAGACAGGTCCGAACCACGGCTGGGGTTGGGGACTGCCTGGCATGGACAAGAATGGTTGGCCGATATGGGAATTCACCTTTGAGCAGTAAGTTTCCAATTCGCCGAGTGTCCTTATATACTCTGCCTGCAATTGCGTGTTGGCTGTCGACGTATACGTAATCTTCTACAGAGCCGCATTAGCTGCGGCTCTTGCGAAGAATGCGCAATACTGTTGGTCCAGTGCACCGAATAATAAGTTTAAATCTGTCATTCGGGTGGCTGAGCGCACCCAGATTCGATACCAGTATTTTTTTTTATGAGAGGACTGCTGCTAACGAGTGATCGTAAAATAGTATGAAATTTAACTACGGCGGTATCAAAGAACTCGTCCCCAAAACCGACAACGTCCCCGAATTTCCCTACACCACTGCAGTGACTGGAAAGCCGACGTCGATTTCATACTCCACCACCTTCGCTTCCCCCACTCCTATCGTCTTTGCCCCCTACCCCGATCGTGAGCTTGAAGCTCAAAGTGGCGAGTATGAAGGCGAATACGTTGCGTGCCACGGGTTTGATGGAAAACTTTTGGATGCATCAAACCCGCCATCTAAGGTTTACAAGGGAATTCCGTGGCAGAGAGCCGATGAGGTTCTCGGATCCTCGGAACTGCTCGGTCTGGACAATACAGTTTGCTTCGAAAGAGAGGCATTGTTGACTCCATATGGATTTGGTGATAACAGCACCGCTGAATTGAAGGAAGACTGGAAAAATGTCACCAGCCTCGATTTCTCCAATGTCAACTGGGGCAAACTCCAAGAAGAGTGCGTCTTCCGAAATAGGGGCAGATTCAACCCATCGCCAACGACTGCTTCTGGCTACGTTCCGCCTTGGGTATCACCCACCGGATCTCCTAAGCCGAAGAAGGTCAAGGAAAAGCCAGAAGAAGAGAAGGCAGAAAAGGAGACGCGAGACATCTCAGGAGGACCTCGCTACAGACACCGAACCGCCGTTGTTCTCCGAAGCTGGGATACTTTCCGATTCAATCCTGATGATATCATTAATCTACGCAGATTGATCACTGAGCTGACACTCTTCAGTGGTGGAGAGTATGCAGTTCATGTCTTAGTTGATGTTAAAGACTTTAATATCCCGATCTGGACCGACGAACAGACTTATCAAGAAACTGTTGAAAAGGTCGTACCTAAAGAATTCAGAGGAATAGTCGAGCTTTCCAACGAGCCAATGATGGCAGCTTATTATTATGGTGCGGAGTGGCACGATTCTTATAAATCTCTCTTCATGCCTCTACAAATCTTCTCGAGAAAACATCCAGAATATGACTTTATCTGGCAATGGGAGATGGATATGAGATTGATTGGACATCACTATCACTTCCTCGAAAATCTGGCAAAATGGGCGAAGAAGCAACCAAGGAGAGAACTTTGGGAGCGAAGCACCCGCCATTATATTCCCGCCCTGCACGGTACTTGGGAGAACTACAGCAACTGGGTCTCGAGCTTGTACCCAGAAACCAACAGCACCATTTGGGGCCCAATCCTTCCGGAGAGAGTCCTACCAATTGAACCCCCAAAGCCACCCACTGCAATTCCGGAAGACGACAATTATGAATGGGGTGTTGGAGAGGAAGCCGATCTTATCACTCTCCTCCCAATGTTCGATCCTATCAACGGAACCTGGTCCCTCAAAGACGAATGCGTCGGCTACGAAGAGGACATAGACGTACTACCGCGTCGATCTGCAATTGTCACCGCTAGCAGACTCTCAAAGGGCCTCCTGTGGCGCATGCACGAAGAAAACGCGAAGAGGAGGCATACCTGCGCCTCCGAAATGTGGCCAGCTACTACCTGTCTGCATCACGGACTCAAAGCTGTCTATGCCCCTCACCCCATTTGGTTCGAGAAGGATTGGCAGAATATGACATATGTCGACGGCGTCTTCAACGGTGGCACCAAAGGATCCGCTGTCAAGGAGAGCGTGTACGGAGCCATGGAACACAACTTCTCCGGAACAACATGGTTCTACAACTCGCGATGGGCTAGAATGCTCTACAGAAGATGGTTGGGATACGACGACAACGGTGGCGGTCGCGAGGCGGATGCGGAGCATGGCAACATCTGCTTGAACGGCGTTCTTCTGCATCCAGTCAAGGAAGTAACACCAGCCAATGAGCACTAGTTTTGCACTGACGAGATATTACTGAGTGGGGATTCCATAATTTATTATTTTTTGTTACGGCCGGTTGGTTTGAGTTTAATGTTTGGGTCGTTCGGTTCAGCGATATGAAGACGTTCCTTGTGATGCGGCTCAGCGGCGTTTTTCAAGACATTTATTTCCTCTTTTCTAGTTTTCTACCTTTATACTCATTTTTAAAACTCCTTTTTCTTATAATACATTTTCCTTCTCTATGTATATATTAGACCCGGAGAGCTTTCAACAGCTCAGAGGCTTGCGGTTATCGGCTTGGGGGAAGTGCATTGCAGCGTTTTGTCTTCCTTTTCCGTTATCTTTCTCCATCATTTTCGGTTCTTTCATCTTTACCATATAACCTACCATATACTATACCTTACGCTATATTTTTGTGATGAATCTTTTTGGCATCAATGATAATTTTTTAATACTCTTTAAAGCGTCCCCTTCTCAATTTATTATAAATTTTTGTCATTAAATCTGTTCAAAAAACAATCAACATCTTGATTCGCCTCATTAGTATTGGCCAAAGAAAATACCAGCATATATACAGAGAAACCTTCGAAATTATATATTACAGGAAGCAAAAAGAGCTCAAATCCAACCTAAAAATGCTACCTATGTTCTTAAACTGTGCAAAATTGTACTCAAGCCACTGTCTCTCCGGTCACTGGGCACGTTAAACCTGCAGCTGGCTTCATCTGCGAAGCCGGACAACCACTAACTGCCGGAGCAGGCTCCCGGATAACATCGCCTGTACCGAATCGTTCGTACTTGACATTATCCGCATTCGCACCCATACCGACAAGAATATCCTTGAGTTCCACCATGAACGAATCTGGTCCGCAAATGAAGTACTCGGTGTTAATGTCATCCAAGTAGAGATCAATAGCCCGATCTAAAGCCGATAGGTCTATCCTGCCGTCGACGACTTTATGATTGGCGGTATCCCCATCCTTAGATAGATCTCCGTCTCGGTTGTAAACAACAGCCTGCCAAGTTGGTTTTGTCTTCATGATGGCTTTGACGTGGTCTCCAAAAGCGTATGCGTTTTGAGACCGAGTAGCGTGGATCCAAGTCAACGGCCTCTCGCTACCTTCGTCGACGAGTGTATCCAACATCGACATTAGAGGAGTCAATCCCACACCACCAGATATAAGAACAATAGGAGCCTGGGAGCTCGTTTTGGGGTTGAGATAGAAGGAGCCACATGGGAAGGTAAGATCAACGGTATCGCCCTCTTGTATTGAATTATGTAGGATGTTCGATACCCATCCGGGGTGCGCTTGAAGACTAGTGTCTTCTGTATCGATGCCGTCGATTTTCTTAACGCTTATCCGATAATATGAAGGATCCGAACATGTTGAAAGACTGTATTGTCGAATTTGTTTCCAGTCCTGCTGAGGTACGGGGACCCGAATGCTGATGTACTGTCCTGGTTTATATGACTCTACCGGGTTTCCATCCTTTGGCTTGAGGTAAAAGCTCGTGACTTCCTCGCTCTCTTTTACTTTCTTTTCCACTAAAAATTCCCTCCAATCGCGGTTCGCTTTCTCAGTATAGATTTGCTCCTCGCGATCGATCATAATATATGCGAGCTGCCAATAGCAAGCTCCCCAAGCTGAAATAATCTCGTCGGTAGCTGCATCTCCAAGAACCTCCTTGATAGCAGCGAGAAGGTATTTTCCAACAATATCGTAATGAGCTGGTTGAATTAACAAAGATGCATGTTTTTGACATATCAATTCGACAGCCTCCCTAAAAACAAAATTTAGTTATGAACCCGCAAGCTAGCATATGTATAGGTATAATCACCCTAAGACGGAAAGGTTATCGATGTATTTAGCGTAAGCGAGAACCGCTGTTGCTAGAGCTCTGGCTTGATGTCCGTTTTTCTGGTTCGCCTGGTTGAAAATTTCGTGCAGTTCAGGGATATCCCTGTGCATGTTTTGGTAGAAGGTCGAGGTGATGGTTACACCATGCTGCTCCAGGACTGGCACTGTAGATTTAACAATGGCGGCTTGCTCCGGAGTAGGAGGAGGAACTCGTGATGTAGTGCTCATCTTGGATTATTAATCTTCGCGTTCGAATATCGGATGTTATAGGCAATTCTGAGACAGTGTTCGTATTGTACATGCTATGAGAAAAAAGTCCTGCTGGATACTGACGGCATTTTGAGGACCTATATATGTAATTTTGATTGACATTGGTCTACCAATTCATGGTGCAGAGACGTCAGAATTGAAGCGATTCTGCCCATTGGATCTCCGTCGAATCCGAGGAAATACGGAAGAAGAGCTAGTTGAGTCTTTGTACGATATCAACTTGGATCGTGGAGTCACGGTTTGCTAATAGATACCAGGATACTATTTTGGTTTACGAGAATATCTCGGGTCAGGATCGCTAGAATATGGAAGCGCAGCTGAATTAACATCGGCGTCGTAACAGGCTCGGATGATATTGTCGAATTGGGACTAAAAAAGGAGAGGCAACAATGAGTTGTGGTGTGATATTTTGGTCTAACCAAATCAGCCTTTGTTCTTTAAAAAATTATGTTGTGTTCAATTGTATTTCCGCGGAGCTGGATCAGCCACAGCATTGGAAATGCCCACTGTTTGATAGGCGACAGCCTATGCGTCATTGGATACTATGGTTAGGTCTAAATAGCCGTCCAAAAGGCGATTTATTCCGTCTGATCTGCTCATGTATCCGGCCGGGCTGGTTGTCCGCACCTATGCAAGCGTAGATAATGCAAGTCACAGGTGCACTTAGGTTCAGTACCTAATAAAAAAAAAAGCCTGCCCTATGGAATTTGAGCATGGCTTAGCTATCTTATCGGTTCACTGAGCGTATCGTGAAGTGATATTTGTATAAACCCTTAACTAGGACTGAAATAAATTTTGACCATTATATAGGTACATTGATTCAGAATATTTGCATACTGCTTTTGTGTAGGTATTTGTAATATTAAGGTCACAACGGCAACATGGCATCGAGAACTCAGTATATGGTAACGCGACGACGGGCGGATTGCCTCTTGGGGTAATTTATCTGTCTCTAAATATCGCACAGAGATTGGTTGCATGCCAATCCCCCCCGAAGTCACAAACTGTATGTGAGAAGGATTCAGGTGCTTATATCGAGTACAATGCCAAAAGAAATAGAAAATGGGAATAACTCGTGGAATAACTCGTGGAATGCCAATGTTCCCGTTATTCGACGTACCGTTTGCTCCGAGTATTACTGTGCGAGGTGATATGTATCGGAGCTCGGGATCTATTACAGCATGTACGATCTTCGTCAGAAATACGCATTATTGAGCTTAATACCTTCTCTAGTTAATTCTCTTCAGATCGAGTTTCCAGGTGATAACTCTCCGGGGTTTAAAACATACAACGACAACATATGCCACCAAATCCCCCTACGGACCAAGAACTTGAGAGTCATCCAAGACCTAGAGGTTGCTGTCCGAGATTTGGAGCCTGCGGAGGGTCAGGGTATTGCATACTATTTTGTCATTAGTCCAGAGCACACCGGAACCTGCACCAGCCAGAATCTTCAAATGGTTGTCCGATACTATTCAAACACCGTTGTAGAACCGGACACGGAGCAACTATTTACAGCTTCCTGGTCCCATATTACACACTGGAAAGAGATATCAGAAGAAAGCGAGGAATGGGAGCTTGTTGAGATGATGGCAGCTGCGCCAGGCGATACGGTATACCGTATAGGCGACGGATGGGGAGTTGACCGAGAAGATGTTGAGTTTAGACAAGGAGGAAATATTGTGCCGGCGCGGTCTACAAAGGAGATATCTGACACTCGGGTCCCCCAAGATTTAGATAAGACTTTCTCCTCGGAGATGTCCCCACATAAGTGGGCTTCGGATCAGAAAGTGGGGAAATATGCCAGTGCATGGCCATGGGAGAATAGGGGCCTGCGAATGGGGGTATCCAACCCAGATTTGACACGCCAGAAGCGAAGGGAAGGGAGGAATATTCTCAGGTCGAGAAAGAAGAAGAATCCGACAAAAGAAACATCAAATGAACCACCAGATGAAAAAATTAAATTGGAACAGCTGCGATTGAAAGAGGACATCTTCTTGGACTCGTTAGACCCTGAGAAGTATGCCCAGTATATAGACGATGTTGCTCGGGTTCAGAGTGGTATTAAGAAGTTGGGAGGATACATGCCCGTTCCTCTGGGTACCAAAAGTCGATATACCGACTCTCAATTGAATGCACTGGGCTTCCAACTACTACCGGACGAGGAGCAGAGAATACAAAAGGAACAAGAAGCGGACCCCGATGCTTACTCAAAGCGGGTTATGGGAATGAGCTGGAGAGAGATGGTTGGGAACATTGTTCCAACGCTTGATGATTGGGAAGCCAATGACGGGACGCTATCTGTGAATACCGAAGTGCCCTCCCCGAGGAGAATAACTGGCGGAAGGCGCGATCTGCGAGATATGAACGCACGGATATCGAGGTTTACAACTTACCATGAGCTCTGGCACTTACTCCACAGTGACGAGATCCGAAAGGAAGACGGAGTGTAAAGTGTTAAATATTTAGAGTTATTGCTTGAGATATCATATAAGGGTGTTTTGCTAAGTGGTGCCATACGTCAATCTGCATTTTCCTTGGATATGTATCTCCTGTATCTGTACTTCCAAAACTACAGCACATGTGAATCAGCAGCCTGACCGAGTTGGTTCTTTACAAGACCAAATTGGTAAGTTGCACAGAAAACTCCAACAATACCTCAACACATTCGGTCAGGTCTAACCTGTGCACATGTGTTGGGTCTTGCCAGTCTCGTAACCAGAATTACAAGACTGGGGTCTTGCCTGGCTGGAGCGATTAAGCACCAAACTCATGAAAAATGATTTAAATGTCTCCGCCAATAAAAATTAATCTATTAATATGTGCGAATATTGTAACAATACTAAAATTACAGTGAAAATTTAAACAAAATTATATCAAAGTTTTGCACCTTCCAAAAAATCATACGCTAAAGCTGGTTTAAACGTTTCTCAGGAACCTAAACTTCCTACGGGTGGTATAGCCTGGCTTTCCATAGATGAGCATGGCTGTGAGACCACCACAGTTCTCGGTATCGTCTCCTGCGCAAGGCTGGTCACATGCACCGGCTGCTGCTGCATTGTTAGAAGTGAGTGTATTACCATACCAACAAGTGTCGCCGCCCCTGATAGAAGGTTAGTATATCATGTTTGGACCGTGGGATGGCAGAATCAAAACTTACTCTAAACCGCAGTAGTTGAATGGACCAGAATCTCCAGTTGAAGAATCAACGCTTGTGTTACTGTTACAGATAGCGAAACAGTCCGCTGCTGTCATCGAAGCATCCATTACGAAATCACCGAGGATGTTAACATTGCCACCAGGCTCTTGGTTACATCTCTGATAAGTATACTCGGAGGAACCAAAATTTGACGACTGAACGATCGTTGGCGCAGGCGCACCCGTGGTGGTAGTAGTGGTGGTGGTGGTAGTGGTTGTAGTGGTTGTCGTAGTGGTGGTCATTGGTGTGGTAGTTGTCGTGGTAGTTGTCGTGGTAGTAGTTGTGGTAGTTGTCGGGGTGGTAGTGGTAGTACTGGTGGTGGTTGTCGGGGTAGTAGTAGTGGTAGTGGTAGTAGTGGTGGTCGTCGGGGTAGTAGTGGTTGTGGTGGTAGTCGTAGGGGTTGTGGTGGTTGTGGTAGTAGTCGTAGTAGTAGTCGTCGGGGTTGTTGTGGTAGTCGTCGCTGTCGTCGTCGTAGTGGTTGTGGTTGTCGTGGCTCCTGTGGTAGTGGTAGTTGCGGTGCCGATGTATTGGTAAACGTAAATCAGGCCGTCACCACCGCAAGCTTCGGTGTAGTCTCCAGTACACGAGTATGTTGTGCACTGATCCGGGCTTGACGCTGTAAGAGAGTTAGGATTGATAGCGTTACCGCACCAACACTCACTAAGCTATAGTTAGTACAATACGTTTTATAATACATGCAGATGAGGAGTGTGGGAGCACTTACCTTGCGGCTCTGACACCAGAGTAGGTGTAACCTTCATCGTGACAAGCTTGTTGACAGTCCTCAACTGTAAGGGCATCTCCATCGACGCTGGTGTTTTGAACATCTAAAGTCTGAGAGCCGAAGACTGGTTCTTGGTAACAGTTTATGGCCCGGTATTGATTAGTCGATGCAACAAGGGTAGGAGGAACGTCTGCTTCGGTAGTAGTTGTCGTGCCGGTTGTTGTCGTCGAACCAGTGGTGGTGGTAGTAGTAGTGGTAATGGTTGTTGGAGTAGTAGTGGTTGTTGTCGTTGTCGTCGTTGTACCACTGGTCGTCGTGGTAGTACCGCTGGTTGTGGTTGTGGTCGTCGTACCGCTGGTAGTAGTAGTGGTAGTGGTAGTACCGGATGTCGTTGTTGTTGTTCCTGAGGTCGTAGTCGTAGTGCCTGAAGTAGTAGTCGTAGTACCAGTGGTGGTGGTGGTTGTAGTCGTGCTTCCTAAAGTAGTAGTGGTAGTAGTAGGAACGGTGGTAGTAGTTGTACCCCCTGATGTAGTGGTGGTGGTCGTGGTGGTTGTACCCCCAGATGTGGTGGTGGTAGTGGTGGTTGTGCCTCCGGTTGTAGTTGTTACATCAGTGGTGATGGTAGTTGTGCCCCCTGTGGTAGTGGTGCTCGTGACTGTAGTCGTACCATTAGACGGGATGGTGGTAGTGGTAGTCTCGAGGGTAGTAGTTTCAGTGGTGGAGGTGGTATCAGTAGTCGAGGAAGTAGTAGTGGTAGTAGTGGTCGCTCCAGTGGTGGTGGTGGTTGTTTCTGTGGTAGTTGTCCCCTCAGTGGTAGTTGTGGATCCAGTGGTGGTCGTGGGCTCTGTAGTAGTAGTGGTAGTGGTAGTACTATCAGTGGTAGTTGTGGATCCAGTGGTGGTTGTGGGCGTTGTAGTAGTGGTAGCGGTAGTACCATCAGTGGTGGTAGTAGATCCAGTGGTGGTAGTAGATTCGGTGGTACCTTCAGTGGTGGTAGTAGATCCAGTTGTGGTAGTGGATCCGGTGGTGGTAGTGGATTCAGTAGTAGTTGTACCTTCCGTAGAAGTAGTGCCCTCGGTGGTAGTAGTACCCTCGGTGGTAGTGGTGCCCTCAGTGGTGGTGGTGGTTCCGGTGGTAGTAGAGGTGCTCTCAGTAGTGGAGGAAGTGGTTGTACCCTCAGTGGTAGTGGTGGATCCAGTGGTGGTCGAACCTTCAGTAGTGGAGGTACTTTCAGTAGTTGTCGTACCTTCTGTGGTAGTAGTAGAACCAGTAGTGGTTGTGCCCTCGGTGGTAGTGGTAGAAGTATTGTCAGTAGTGGAAGACGTGGTTTCCATAGTGGAAGAAGTATTCTCTGTAGTTGAGGAGGTAGTTCCAGTGGTAGAAGACGTGGTATCCGTAGTGGATGAAGTGGTTGTACCCTCGGTGGTAGTGGTGGATCCAGTGGTGGTCGTGCCTTCCGTGGTAGAAGACGTGGTTGTCGTAGAGCCCTCTGTGGTGGACGAGGTTGTAGTAGAGGTATCCAACGTGGTGGAGGATGTGGTCGTTGTGTCTCCCGTGGTAGTATCTGTGGTGGAGGAAGAACCAGTGGTTGACGAAGTAGTAGTAGATCCTGGTGTGGTAGTTGTAGTATCTACTGTAGTCGAGGAGGTGCTCGTGGGGCCAGTGGTAGTGGATGACGAGGAGCTCGTAGTGGTTGTGGCATCAGTAACGAAGGTGATAACAGTCCAGTTCTCACTTCCATCAGTGATGGTCGAACCTGCAGCGTTGGTAGGATAGAGGGTTGTCAATCCTGTAGCACTGCCAAAGCTTGTAACGGTGACGACACCCTGAATGACAAACGTAATCACAGTAGCTGGTTCACTTCCATCGGTGATAGGAGTGCCGTTAGCATCAGTTGGGAAGACAGTTGTCAGTCCGGTCTGTGATGCGACTTGGGTGATAGTTGTGAATACCGGAGGGGAAGTCGTATCCGTGCTGCAGCTTCCTCCAGTGGTCACAGTAACGATGCTGGTAATGACACCGCCGATGCCGTCGGTGACGGTTACGGTACCGCCAGGGAGAGTGACAGTTTCTCCAGGAAGGGTTACTGTGGTTCCACCAACGGTCACAGTTCCACCCTCGGTGATGGTGGTTCCGGGTTCGCTCACAGTGACTGTCGTTCCGCCAATGGTGACAGTGCCGCCCTCGGTGATGGTGGTTCCCGGTTCACTGACGGTAACAGTGAACGTCGGGTCAGCGCTGATGGTGACGGTACCTCCCGGCGCGGTAATTGTGACCGCCGCCTCGGTGAGGGTGCTCGTAACCGTCGCCGAGACCGTTTGAGAAACGGTAAGAGTGCCGGCGCTGAAAACAGTCGAGATAGAGGTCTCGGTGTTGATAACAGTGCTAACGCCTCCAGCGAACACAGTAGAAATACTAGTGGAAACGCTGGTCGTGGTAGACGTAGCCGTGAGAGTGACGGCTCCGACATTGATCGTTGTTGTGTGGTTGATAGTACTAGTAGTGGTGACTGATCTTGTATTTGTTACAGTGGCCAGACCCTGAGTGACGGTTGTAGTCGCGGTCCTAGTAACCGATCCAACAGTAAGAGTGCTGACCCTTGTGGAAGTTCTAGTAATGGCAGCAACTGTCGTGGTGGTGGTGGAGAACTTGGTCGACGTTCTAGTAATGGCGGCAACCGTTGTTGTATCAAACTTGGTAGAAGTTCTGGTGATAGCAGCAACCGTGGTTGTCGTGGTAGAAAACTTGGTGGATGTCCTTGTGACAGCACCGACAGTTGTAGTCTTAGTAGCGGTCCTAGTGACGGCTCCGACAGTCACAGTCTTAGACGTCGTTTTAGTGACGGCTGCAACTGTCTTGGTCGTCGTCTTAGTTGTCGTCTTAGTCGTTGTCTTGGTCGTCGGCTTGGTCAAGGTCTTAGTCTTCGTGGCCGTCTTTGTACACTTGGAGACAGTGCATGTTGTAGTCTTGCTCCATTTGGTGTGGTTGATAGTCTTGGTCTTCCACTTGGTCTCGCACTTTGTCTTTGTGGTTGTATGCCACAGCGTTTGTGTCTTCGTCTTGTAAACAGTTCGAACACCGGCTGCATCTATTGATCATACCCAGATTAGCGTCACACTCTTGGATAGCTGCTAAACCGATTTAACTTACAGTATTGGCGTTCCTCGAGTTCGCCCTCCGCAACGCCCTCTGCAGGAGCGGTGGCGAAGACGAATGTGAACAAGGTCAAGAAGACCAACAGAAGGGCCTTCATACTACGCATTGTTGCTATAATGCGAATTAATTATTATGGTTTATGATATTAAGAGAAAAAGAGAGCGAATGATGCTGTAAGAGCAGCGCTCGATATATAGTAAATGAACGGCCCCACTGAACGAGCGTAGTGGCCAATGCTATGATACTAGCATAAACAACTTCAGAGCTCTGGGGCTTCGAGTATCGAGGGGGGATCGCCATCCTTTTAACGTCGGAAGCTCTAGCACGCATATTCATCTTAAAGAGGTTGGCCACGGTGACGGTGTTTCCCCATCGACTGTGGTACCTGGCTAGGTACGCCAGCTTAGAGCAGACCTGAGATGGTGTTCCTCCGTCGCCTGGGTGGAGGTTTATTTTGATACTGAGATACTGGGTGTGGGAAAAACTAGACCATTGGAAGACTAATGGTTGGTTATTTCCAGTCAGAACCGGAGTCGAGTCGATGGTTTCCAAAACTCTCTGTTAGCATGGCAGCAAGAATGTTCGAAGAAAGACGGACTGATGAATTGCGTGTCTGAGCGAAGGTAGTATCCTCGATCTGTCCAGACTTGGTTACCAGTAGGATTATTCTCCAGGCGACATTGATCAGAAGGTTTGAGTGCAGCGACCAGGCGGCCGCTACGAACTCACCAAGCTGCTGCGAACTCATCCTCAATTTTTGTTATATCCGTACGATCTGCTGTGACAGAGACGTCCGCAGTCAACATCTGTCACCGCAGTCTCTAACCAGGGAACTGCGACCCATATCCCGGGTTTGCGCTTCCTCCTGCTGTCTGGAAGCCGTAGTGGCTGGCATGGCGGGCCTGGTGCAGCTGCGCGCGGTGATGCAGGCGCATCATTGTATGCACCATTGTTTTTTCGAGCGCTCTTCTCCGTGTACCAGCGAACTATGTCTTCTTGCGAACTAGCAACGTCCGACTGAAGAAAACTGTGGGGCCGAGACAGCATGGAGATTGCAGGTCCCCCGGCACTCGGAATGAATTTGGGTGTGATGTGTTGATTGTGGTCAGAGGTGGTCTTCGCTCGGGCCAAGCCGTTTAGCTTCCACCTTTTGGCGCAAGGGACTGGACTAACGGCGGAAGGTCTAGGAGTTCTGACAGTTGGGTCTTGAAGGGAGCGACAAGCCACGTGTGATTGAGGGTGAGCGATGTCTTTGAAATGTTTTAGCCCGTGATATATTTTTCGCTTCGAATGTTTCCACATCGGTATCATATCATATCATATCATTCCCTTCACCCTTCACTGCGTGTTTGAGCATAGATCTAATCTCGCGTGCGGGTGGAGAACCTGAACAGAAGCACAGGCTCACTCGACAGAGGCAAATTTCGTACATGTGCGAGAAGACCAGGTCGATTCCGGGAGGGCCATCAACCCTCTCGCTCTCCAGTCCTTTGCCCAAGTACCTTTTCGGTGAGACAAATCTTAACGACGGCACAATAACAACGGCCGAGATAATTGGCGACAGAAATGCTGTTTGCCAATATATTCTTTCGCCAGCCGTTTCATGGATTCAACCCAACAAGGAATGTCCAGAACGAATGCTCCTTGCACTTAAGTGGGATCAAGCTCGTGTATATCAGCCACTGATGTTATCCCTTCGCCGGGTCGGTTCGAGCGCCCATATTAGATGCTGGTGTTCCAAATTCGCGAGCAGGAACATGACTGAGCCTCGAAGCAGATCCCGTCCGAGCCCACCCCATTAAATACTGCCACCCACCTCATGAAGCCCGGGCTCGAACTTCATTCGTTTCCTTAGAGATCAAATTATCCTTTTTTCTCCACTTAGTATGCCGCAGGGAACGATTCCAAGAACCTTCCCGCCCGTCGCCGGAAATTATCGTTTGCTCAGCCTCGCACGCGATCTATTTGATAGTGTTAGGATTTGAACAAACTTTCATCGATGTAGATGATTTTCCCTTCTTCCTTGCTCAAAAGAGCTTATATACCTAGATATATATATGTTGATTGAATCCGATGTTGTTGGCAATCTCAACCCAAATAAATCACCAGTTGGCTACTAAATATAACTATCTATAGAAATATATAATATAGATATCTCTCCTAAATATTGAGCAAAATTTATGCTAGTAGATAAAGTCTATAATGAGATAAAAAAGCTATATGTACCTTGAAGACGTGACTACATACTTCGTACAGATATAGGTACAAGTACCTATGAAGGGCCGACATACCCAATTCGTGCGAATGTTCCATGTAGTTCGGGTGGTTGTCACGGTGCATCACGCCCCAAGCGAGGTGGCTTCTGACGCAGCTACGTCGCTAGGTGAAGAAACCAACACAGTTCCCTGGCTTACCTTCATGCGCAGTGACTCGCGCTTGCCCTCGTTCCGGGTTCCGCACTCATTTCGAACGCGATTCCATGTGGAAACCCCGGGTAATCGGCAAGCCGAAAAATAAAGAGGCAGCAATTATCATTTTATGGCGGAGATTTACACTCTCGCAACTCCAGCCCCGGTATCATCTCTTCGGCGCTGGGATAGGGAACATTCTTGAGAACGGGCGGATGGCTTGTCTATTTCTATCCGTAAACTATTATACTAAGCGCATTAATGGACCTTTCGGTTTTTCAGAGACATATGAGAAGTACGCTCAACCGAACGAAGGCGGTATCGGTAAGTATCGTGACATCATGATTACTCTATGTGGATAGTCTCCTAGATTGTGGCGCCCCAAAGCCCGTCTGTAAATTATTCCAAGATTAGTTTCTCAAAGTTCAAGCTAGATAGGGCTAGATTCCATAGCAAGGCACTCTAGAGATTGTCTGGCTATATAGAGAATGTATATCCGAAGCACCATACCCGTTGCTTTTCGCCTTGACTTTTAAGTTTTGTAATATCTGCGTGGGGACTGCTGGCGCACGCGCGCGAGGGCGATCTTATCAAAGAAAATGCAGCTGGTATTATTGGCAATTTGAATACAGTGCTAGAGCTTCCAAAATTTTCCACTTTCTAGCGAAAAAAACTCTCAACTATCTAATCTCCATTTATCATTGCGACAACCATGAAATACCTCCGTTCCACAAAGCGGCTCCAGAATGCAATGACATGATTTGATACCAGCCAGTATTAATGTTGCTTTGACCCCATTTCCCGCTTGCGATCATGATTATTTCTTTTAAGTTTTAGCGATGAGGTCGACTTTCGCACAAGTCGGAATTACTTCCAAATCAAATCCAATCTGTGTCCAAAACAGCTGTGGGACTTGATGCCACCAATCGCAGACTAAAAGATTTTTTGTCTCTCATATTAGGAATTGTCAGAACAAATGAACGGAGCTGAGGATGGCGCTTACCTAACCAACCTGTCCATTCTTCAAAGGTGTCGACGATGCTGTTGCCTTTGCCAAACTTGAATCCTTTACCATAGTAATCCTCTCCGTAGCCTGGTGTGACTTCAAGCGGGCCCCAAGCAGAATATGTCTGATATCGGAGATTCAAGGCATATGGGATGTTCGGGACACCGGTATATGCCCATTGAAACTGAGTATGATTCAAAAATGCCGAAAACGCTTTCGAGCGGTCATTTTGAAAATACACATCTGCAGTGGCAGCTCCGGTATGGTAGAGCGAAGCTATGCGACACGGTAATCAAAATGATGTTAGCTTCAAGCTAGCAATTTTGGTTTGTAGCAATAGGGTTCAGAGGTGCAGCTGCTAGCTTCACTTTGTAATTTTAATTGATCGCGACGCTAGCTAGCGCTGGCTCAAGCGCAAGCTTCCAACTCCAAGCAATACTACGGAACTGGGACGCGCATGACAGCTGCAAGCAGGTAGCTAGTTTAATTACATACCCCAGAGGCCGTCAAATTTTTTATTTCCTTGGGTAACTTTTACTTGGACCTTGAATTGTTGGCGGTCTCTGATTGCCTCCACTGGAATGGTCAGTACCGCCAACGCGGCCGTAGCAAGGAAGCCGAAGAGCATATCGAGCACTCAATTATAGATATTAAGAAATTAAAATGTGTTGTTTAAGTATAAGACAGGATATCTTATGAATTAACACGAGAGAAGAATTGATGGAGGATTATTGGGTGACTATCAAAGAAATCTGAAAGTATGGGGCCTTGGCCTTGTTAAATAGAGGATCTACCGCGTTCTTTTTAAAATACCCTAGACCGTTGGCTGTTTATTCTACAGCGATAATAATACCATGGTTCTATCATGACAATCAGCATTCCCCCATCCAGGTTTCTAAGGGTCATCTGATGATATGTAAAAAATTGCGACCGCGGAAGGCAATTTTTGGTGCCTCCATAACGGCTGAAGATGCTTGGTGGATATTGCAATCCTAGCGGTGGGTGACATTGACGATCCTGGATGCAGCAAAGCCCTTGCACAAATCCGGCAATATCGTTGTAAGTCTGTAATGGGCATATGGTGCATTATTGTAAATCAATAGGTATAATGAAAGAAACCCGCTAACCCCTTCTGCCTACCTGGAACAATTGATTGCCAGAGCTTGAAGTAATCCGGTTTATTGTAATGAAGGGTTACCAGTGTCTTACTTGGTTCATATACAATTTTGGTTGTCATTGCTCATATATTTAGAACTGGAACGGTCGCTTGAGAATATTATGGAATATTCCCTAGAAACCTCAGAGTTTCACAAAACTTACTAACAATATATCCAAACTCATCAATTTTCTAGCTTCTAAGTTTTCAGGTGCATGAGGTTGAAATCATGCATGCGTGGATCACATCCGGGTAGAGGCTCGCTCGCTCCGCATCTCGCATCTATATCCCTCTTTTCGAACAATCACAGTTTAAGCTTCTCAAGAATTGCCTAGAAATTAACCCATTTTCTTCTTTTTTCTTTCTCTCGCGAGTTCGGACAAATATCAGTAATCCAGCCCGCAGCGTTGCATCCGACATGCATGAGTCGTTGTTCCCGAAAAGAAGTAAAGTGTGACGTGATCTGAGAATAATGTTGAGTTGATGGTTTTCCGCACTAAATTTGGAAGCCAGCTTCCCCGCCTTTTAAGCCGGATATCCGACTCGAGTATTTTCTTACAATCCCATGAGATATGTATGTTTTATTCGATAAGCCCATCCGCCCTCTATATGTCTAAAGTTATCCATACAAATCATCCGTATCCCTTACGCTAATTACTCAAGTAACCATTAGAATGAGGTAAATACTCCAGACAAGGTTAACCGCCGTTAAGAACCTCATCCTTGGCAAAGTGTCGAAGCATGCAAACGCCACCAGATTGACAATCGGCCACAGCTTCAGAGCATCTTTGTAGAGAGGCATAAATCCGCGCTCTAGGTCACCGTAGACCGCATCCCAACTCATAGTTCCTTCCCGTGACCGTCGTCTGAATGACATGAAGGCAATAATGCTAGCATTGATGAACATGCTATAAAAGGTTTGGTTGAGCACCAACTTATAAAACACTACCTTCCAATTAATCTTTGGAGTCGATTGGAGCTTGACTTCATTCTGCTCGTCCTTCTCCTTCAGTTTCTTAGCTGGCTTCTTCTCATCAAAGATATCATCCAGAAGGGTATTCCACGCCGTTGACACAGGCACTTTAAACAAGTTGAATAGTATGAAATCGGTGAATGCCGGGATGTCGAAAGTCTCTAGGAACGGTTTCTGGTGCGGGTGGTTAGTGCACGAATCGGCTGTAGCACACGTAGCTGGTACTTACCTGATTCGTATATGCTTTGAGAGCTTGTGATAGCACATATGAAGCGGCGGTCGCCGTGAGAAGCTCCGCCAAGAATGGCAACATCGGCTTCGAAGATGACATTGTGATACCTTACGTTCGATGTAGCATGTAGATCCTACGAGGAGTTCGATTTCCGGCAGAGTTTTGTGGAAATTAATCGAGAGATGCTCACTGCACGCCGGTGAACAATATATTGGGGACTGTATAGTGCATGTGTGTCGACACCTGTCGAGACCTAATCATGTGGAGACATCCGGGTTAACCAGGATATCGCTTAGCTTGGTTTGGTGGTATTCGGCCTATCCTCGGATTAGGCTGAGGTAAGAAATCACCGAGTTTAATTAAATTGGCCGTGAATAAAGGCCGAACTCTGCATCTAAGGTGCTTGACACTGCGGAAACTCGAGCTGTCCACAAAATCTTCCTAGAAGAAAGAGCTATTCATGAAGGAACTTACTGTTGAAGCCTACCACTCCGCTCTTCGAGAGGGAGCTACCACAGTCCTAGAAAGCGTCCAATTTTACTCGCAAAGATGCAAAACACTAGATCCGACTCTCAAGGCTCTCATCTGTATCAATCCGAATGCTGAAGGCATTGCCAAGGCGCTGGATGAAAAACTACAACACATTCTGGCGACCAACACTTCGCTTCCCGTGTTGTTTGGAGTCTGCGTTATTGTCAAGGATACCTATGCCACCGAGGATATGCCGACGACGGCTGGGTGCAAATCATTGGCTGGCTTCCAAACCCTGGCCGGTACGGGCACTCTATAAATGCACCTTGCTATCCGTATATATAGACTAATATCAAAGAATAGATGCTCCTGTAGTATCTAAAATCAAAGCTGCTGGTGGAATCATATTTGCCAAAGCAAATCTACACGAACTTTCTTGCCAAGGAGTAACTCTCTCATCGTTAGGAGGGCAAACATTGAATCCTTATGACTTGACTCGTACGCCCGGAGGCTCGTCAGGTGGGACTGCAGCTGCACTTGCCGCGAACCTTGGCATGGTGGGATGTGGTGGGGATACCATGAATTCGATTCGTTCGCCTGCATCTGCCTGCAGTATTGTAGGGCTCCGACCCACTCTCGGGAGGGTATCGACAACGGGAATTATTCCTGTGAGTTGGACGCAGGATGCTATTGGTCCTATGGGACGGACTGTCGCAGATGTTAGAAGGTTATTCACGGTTATGCAAGACAGATCAAGTGATCGGGCTGAGACTGCATCTACGGGAATGCATCCCGGTTTACCGACAGCTAAACATATTTCTACACTACATGGACTTCGTATTGGAATTCTGAATACTTATTTCCAGAGCCACCCGGAAGAAACAACAGAAACGCAGCAAGTCCGAAAAGTAATGACCTCGGCATTTGAGAAGCTAGCTAGTCAAGGTGTCACGTTGGTACATTTTGAAGAACAAGGCTGGGCTATTCCGAAACTATCTCAAGAACTTGATGTGCAAAAGTTTGAGTTTAAACAAAACATCGACGAGTTCTTCGATCTGAACCATGGAAATCTACATGAGATTGGATTCAGATCTCTCAAAGAAGAGCCCCTCCTCAACCAAATAATTCGTAAAGGCGAATTCGATCGTATAGCCCTTCCACCAAATACATCAATGATCTATCTTGCAACATCCACTCCTTCTAATCCACATTCAGAAGGCGAATACCAGAAGCGGCTGCAAGGCATAAGAAACTTGAAAAGTAGCCTCGCTTCAAAGTTCCAAGACCTCAACGTTGACATATTCGCCTACCCGCACCAGACACAGCTAGTAGTAAAGATAGGGAATAGTACGCAACCGAATCGCAATGGCCTCCTAGCATCCATGAGTGGGCACCCTTCCCTCTGCATCCCCGGTAAGTCTTAGGTTGACACCCTTTTGAAGTTTACCCCTCCTTTGAGGCTGTGGCTTATATATTTCTCATTTACATGACCCTCAGGCGGCTTTTCCGAGCCGACTGACGACGCACCTGATGGGGTGCCCATTGGACTCGAATTGTTGGGAAAGTGGGGGGATGACGAGTATCTTCTGGAAATAGGTGCTTTGGCGGAAGCTGCGATTCAAGGTAGAAAAGAACCTAAGATTTCGCGAGATGCATCCTGAGATTTTGCCCTCGTAAAATCGATTGAGAGGGGTACCCCCATTGTGATTAGAGGCTATTTCGTTAAAATCGCACTTTACCAAGACCGTTATCCGTAGGGGCTATCTCGCTTGCTATGTCTACCAGAGCCAAGGAGTCTAGGACGATACCGACTTCCTTTGATAGCTAGCTATGCCTATAATCCCGGGTGATTCTCGTGTTCCTGCGTCATATAGTTATGCACGCGAGGCTCATCGGCGGATATGTATCATTTTCTGCAATTCGCTTCGGTGAGGAGAAATTCGAGTAGAGTTTGAAATATAGGTGCCTGCTAAGAGCATGCACCCCTAAAGCTGAGTATGCCATTGTTGGAAGCTGCAATGTTGTGGGGGATACCAGAATGTAACGTATTTTGTTCGAGGAGTGTCTTTCCCATGTCATGATTTGCGGCGCAATACAGCCTTTAGGATACGAGCTCCAATCTATTAGAAGCAGACTAGATTGTTGAGCTGACATGTGAAGTATGTCTTGCGGCTGCTGAGGGGCACAGAGGTCCGTTTCGTTTCAACTCGCATAAACCTTCTCCATCGAAAAGGGTGAATGGTAATCTGCAACACACGACTGGTCCACCGCGATATCTCTTGACACAAAATGTCTCCGGTTCACCGAGTTCCAAAGACAGAAAGCAATGGGCTTAGCGAATTCTGTAGCTAGAGCTTTGCCATACAATTTAATATTTTATTTCCCTTTTCTCTCTCTTAGGATCCCACCAACATGCGAAGCCTACAGCTCGTTGGCTTCTTTGGGACAGTGTGAACAGCCTCGGCAGGATTCCGTTTTAGGAAACTGCGAGATTTAGAGATCGTGCATGTAAGCGGAAGGCAACCAGGGGCCTGGGACCGGTTTTGCCGCACAAAATATTATGGTGGAAACTTTACCGACTAGTGTGACAAACAAAAAGTCGGCACTGCCTACCCGTTCTATTCTTTTTGGTTTTAGTATTGTCACCTCATTATTGCGTTTCCTAGGATGAAAAATATACTTTGCCTCCAGTAAACGCAAACCAGAGAGGAAAAAGAATTATATCGCAAAGAAAGTTTCTTCTTTCCTCTTTACATACGTACCTGTAACAACTGTGGAGATGAACTCCAAAGTTTAAGCATTCATTACCTGCTCAAACAAGCATTCGCAACATTAAGCCGCTAGGAGGATCGATTTCATTTTGGGCTCGCCGGCCGGTGTGCAATGATAACGCAAGCCGGCTGAGCCCCAAGAACAGACTAGCCTGCCATGTGCATGTCCTTCCGACTACTCGGAATGATGGAAGGATAGCGATTCGCATGAATCGATGTCTCGTTCCAGCAGTGTGTGTGAGCCATGCCTGGCCGCGGCCGGCCAGTAGTCATGGATTCACTTCGGACCCCTTCTCTGCCCGACCCATGACCTAGTGAACACGAGGTTGGAGAGAGTGAAAAACAAGATAACCCTGAACTATGTTACCTCCTCCTCCTTGGAAAAATTTCTTTGACTTTTCTTCATTCTTGTTTCTGTATAGCTCAGGGTCCTTCCTTTGCAATTGGCGAACCTGAACCTGGACTGGTATCGACTAGCAACAAAAAAATCTTGTATAGGGCACGGAGTGCTATCGATAGGGTCGATATCGCTCGATATCGATGACGGAATTTCGACAACGGCGACTATTACGAATTTGTCGATAAGTGTATACATGTCGCAACAACTACAGCTGTTGGATATCCCCTTCAACACAGTCTAGAAGTTCGGCTGTCGAGTCAATTCGAGAGTGTGGAATATGGCGGCGCCTTTCTGCAACGAAGACAGGTGGACACCATGGAACGGCACAGACTGGAGCTGGGTCGGGACTGGGAAAACCGAAAACATGCTATTCGCGTGCACACCATACGACCCTGAAGAATATGCGCCGATATGGTATAATCGAGTCGGACTAGCTGTCATATGTGTATCGAATAGTCTCGCAAGTAAGTAGTTGGGATTAGCTATCGGACCCAGAGATTCGTATATTCGAATTTATTGATTTTGCTAACTCACTGAGAAATATAGTAACTGCGATAGCATTACGTACATATTTTCGATGGCAGAAGATGAAGACCTTTGGCAAGGATGATTGGTGGCTAATAGCTGCTGGCGTATGTTTTATATCGAAAAGAAATCTCCCGTAGGATTTTAGCTCACTGATGGTGTCCAAAGATTATACTCGTTTGCTTGTATTTCCCTGCTTTGCTGGTTTCAAACAGGATGGGGAGCGGATTATACGTAGAAAACATCCCCTTTGAGAGTATGTTCGAACACAAATCTTTGTATTTCTTCGAATGGCAATTTATATGCTGACTACCACCTTCCAGATAGACAAGCATTATGGCTGGTATGCCTCGCGCAACTTTAGATATTGCCCCACCATTTAGGCGCAAGGACTAATATAATTTTTATAGTCGATGTCCGGCTGGGCATTCTACTTTATCATAGCCTCCATGATAAAAGTTGCGACATGCATGTATTATTTACGAATAATACCCGACCACCGCCAGCGTCTCCAGCATTTCGTATATGTGCTTTCATCGGCAATCATGGTCCTCGGTATCGTCGAAGCTGGTATCTGGGTGTTCAATTGCTCGCCAGTGCAAGGAAACTTCATATATAATATCGAGGGCACGGATTGCCCACCAGTCGATAAGGCGAGATGGAGTTGGATCATATTTAGTATCCTCGTTGATTCGGCACTTCTTTGGATTCCGTGGCGGATTCTTCAGCAATCGGGCCTACCAACGGCTGAAAGACGAGTGTTGAAACTTGTCTTTGGAGCTAACTTGCTCGGAACGTTGACCTGGTAAGTTCAAACATGATTTTTGTTTTTCTTCCAACGAGGTAGTGCTAATCATTGCCGACAGCGTCGCCAATGTGTACGGTATTTTAGCCTTCGACGGCACCCTGCCAACTCACACCGGGGATGACTTTACACATTCCGAAGCAGCATTTATCCTCATCAACAACGGCGAAGTACTGATGTATGTCATCGGCGCTTGTTTTCCCGTGCTTTCGCCATATCTCGTCTCCCTCGCCAGATCTCACGTCGGATCGAGGAGGAAATCGACAACTCTGCCTTCTTGGAGAGTATCTCCGATAGAAGCGCACCAGTATCCTCGTCGGGAGAGTAATGCGAAAAGAGCAGGAAACGAGCAGACAGGATTGGATACCGTGCTTGAGAGTGACGAGAGGGCAATCATGGCACCAGAGGGGAGTGATGCCGGTGATTGTAGGAGAATAGGGACAGCTACGACGATGGCAGCATCGGTAACTCCGGAACCTATTCACGATGGATTGGGTTTTCTGCACAAGAATAGTGATGGAAGGCTGAGCTTGAACTTTGAGATGCCAATGGAGGCACACATTCGAGACAGCGGTCGAAGTAAGCCGCCATCGAGGAGTGCTGACGCCGATTTGGAAAGGGGGAGTTGATTGGAGAATATACTAGGATACCCGGTTATATTTGATACACAGAGAGTTATTAATGTTGCAGAGTCTTTTTCTTCTTCCTTATTCTGATGTTTTACATTCTCCTGCTTACAAAGTTTATTAGCAATAGCGCCTGTACTTATTCTTTTCATCGGCGTTTGCGGTCGGTTAATAGGGCGATGCGGGGAAGATGAAGGTTTCATGTGAAACATTAGGTATACTACATATTAGAGCTAGCAACTATGATCTAGTCTATTGGAATGATAATGATATTGAACGATTTGGGGTTTACATGGTGTTTCTTCTGCATCGCAATCCGCTGTCAGCTTGGACTTTCGATCCATGCGAATCCCACATGGGTCTATTAATTTTGAGACATATCGGAAGCCGATGGAATTCGCGACTCTTTCTACCGTTAAGGCTGAGCCTTGGCTGAACCGACTCAAGTGTCGACAGGGAATAATTGCGATTTAAGGGAGGGTGTTTGATAACGTAACGGTTATAACGGCGATTATAATGAGCAATCGATAATTGAAAGTGCTATATGAAGGGAATTCAGCCCTATACCTTGGCAGCGAGAGGCACACCCCAACAATTCTGCAGCCGCAGGTAGCTTTTGTTGCAGATTCAAATCGCGACGCATAATTTAATACACAGTGTGAATGGCAGCGAGAATGCTTGCATTTCGAATGCGTGCACATGACGAGCGGTAGAATCGAATATTCTTTCAGGAGTCACCACTTGGACTGATTCCATTCGCGCGCACAAATGTCGGTAGGCTCAGAGGAGCTAGTTAACCAGGTTCACTTCACCGCTCTTGGGATTATGAGGAGTACTATCGATATTATCAACCCAAAAATCGCTCGATTGCCGGAATTCGAAGCTGAACACAATTGTGAGAGAATATTGTTGCCGTGCATGCAGCATCCAAGCCCTTCAGATATTCTATTCTCAGCTTTTGGCAATGACGTCTCTATTCATCCGTGTCATAGAAGCATTTTTTAGAAACTGAGATCATAAGACTCCTCAAAAGACTCCACACGCAAATGGTAACACAGCCTCCACTTGTTCAAGAAAATAAACAGGCAATGTGGATTTCGCATGCAATCCAAAAATGCAGGGCTTTTCATGAACACCTTCTACAGGCTGTCGGATGTCTCAATAGCTCTGGCCAAGGGCATGGCAACCCGGGGCTGAACGACGTCGACAAACCCTCAGGACCTCAAAAAAGATATCAACGAAATCGTCCGTTGGCTTCGGGTTGCCAACGGGTTGACACCCGTTTGCTGATTCAGCCCGCCTTGTCGGGCAATTCGGAGTACAGCACGAACAAGACCAGAGAAAAGAGGGAAAGCGAAAGAAAAAATACGGATGTGCATTTTTGGACGGCTAATAATCTCGTATATTCGCCGTTCTAGGCTAGTGGTTGCTTGTTGGCATGCTCGCTTCGTACTCCAGTTGAATGGGTGCCTGGATTATCACCAAACATGCGTCGTCCATACGAGAGAAAAAAACACCCATGGACCTGCGCCATGCACATTGACACTTCGATATGCAAGGTTTTTCTCTCCCACTCGTTCTTGCATTTGTTTATGTAACATCATTTCGGACGACGGGCTCGAGGTGCCAGTCTGGGGAAGACTTTTTTAATTAATTTGCTGGTGGTACAAGGCTGAAATTTGTACTCAAAGTCGATTTCCAAAAGCGCACACGCAACTGGTCGACGGCTTGTCAGCAATCCCTGTCGGGTTATCAAATCCATTATCCCGCCAACGCAGCCAACGATTGCAACATTTATCTCGCTCGTCAAAGACGGGTGCTTGGTGGTGGCCCATACGCATTTGGTCGGGCCCAGAAGTTAGTGGTGTCGCAGGGGAGCCTTGAAGTCGACAAAGATGCCCACGAGAGGTCATGCGCATGAATGCGCCTTCAGGTTTGGCGGAAGTTGAACGAAAGCGCAGATGCTGGCGGATTCGTCGAAGCCATCGACGGGAGCTCGAGAAAGATAAAAGGAACCCGTCGTCGCTGTCTCGTTTGGACTAGAAAATACATCGTCGTCATCTTTAATTTCCCCAACCTGCCTACTACAGCGGTCGTTTTTTGCCTCTTCCGTCGTTCCGTCCGTTTTAGTCATCCAATTGGTCTTTCCGCGATCCACGACAATCATTTCCCTCCGCGAGCTCCTGTCCGGGATCTATTGGCCGCGCCCGAAATACAAACAAAGTTAAACCTCAAGACAACAACGCAAACTAGTCCCTAATACAACAGTTAATCAGCCGTCTAATCTTAATCATTTTTCTTTTGCACTGCACAATTCCTGCGGTTTAGTCCCCATTTCGTATCGTAAGTAATGTGTTCCTTTTAATAGACGTTACTCCCCACATCAACCGAGCCATTTCTGGCGAGGACCCCCCTATCTCTGTTAGAAATCGCGGCGATTGCAAGTTGAACTGCCAATTTGGCTTGGGAGAAGAGAAGGCGTGCTTGGACTTTCCACACTTCCCACCTGCCGGGGAATTGCCTATTTGCGCTTTTAGCCCATGTCAATCAAGGTTTTTTCTTCTGCCACACTTTCCGCCCCACCATGTTCCCATTCTCTGTCGCTTCCTTGTCCCTGTTTAGCAAGACGAGGGTGTTTTGGGAGCGCAGAGTGTGCCTGGCAGGTGAAACCTACCCACACAGCGCCCATGCCAGCCCGCAAAAGCACATACCCGCGGCCACCAATTAGGCCCAACAGACCCAGATTCCTGCCGGCCCTCGCAGATTAAGGGGAGCCCCAACAGCGCCCGCCATGCTCTCGCTCGCTGCTCGCCGCCCGCAGGCACAAGCAAAAAGGTCCGAGAGAAAGACGAACTCTATGCGCTACAAAACCGGCGCCTGCCCCCGAGAGCCTCGCCCGCCCTTCCCTCTCTTTCCCTTCTTCGCTTGATATTCACAATCTATCAAAGATCCATCGTCTTTTCCGTCCCAGTCGCTCTTTTGCTCACCAAGACTCTACAGCGTAGTCGTCGTCCGCTCATTTGCAGCCCATTTGCTCTTTCGCCCTCCGCCACAACACAATAACAGACGATCAGTCATAATCCAACGTCGCCGCAACGCACACACACACATTCACAATGTTCGCACGCACTTTCACCGCTCTCCTCGCCCTCTCGGCCTCGGCTTTTGCCTACACCACCCCAACGACCTTCAACATCACCTCCAACCCCATCCTCACCCCGGCCACCGACTCGATTGTCCCAGCTGGCAAGCCCTTCAAGATCACCTGGCAGGTCACCGAGTCCGGCACCGTCAGCATCATCTTGCTCCGCGGCCCAGCCAAGAACATCCTCCCTCTTGAGCCCATCGTAGAGAAGATCCCCAACACTGGTTCCTACACCTGGACCCCCAAGACCACTCTCGAGCCAGACACCACCCACTACGGTCTCCAGCTGATCATCGACTCCAACGGCCAATACCAATACTCTGGTCAGTTCGGTATCTCCAACCCCAACTTTGTCTCCAGCTCTTCTTCCATGGCCGCTACCTCCACCAGCGCTGCCACTACCTCTGAGGCTACCACCACCAGCTACGAGACCGTCACCCACACCACCAAGTCCCAGGTCACCTCCTTCATCACTGTCACCACTTCCTCCGTGCCAGTCTCCTCGTACGTCGCCCCAACCAGCAGCTACGTCGCCCCTGTCAACAGCACCTCCGTCTACGTTCCATCCTCGACCGCTGCCCCAACTGTCAGCTCTCCTCTCCCACCAGTCCCAACACAGACCGGCGCTGCTGCTTCCCTCAAGGTTGCCAGCGGCCTGTTCTTCGGTGTTGCCGGTGTTGCCGCCATGCTTTTGTAAATACCCGTTTCTCGACTGCTAGTTTTCTCCAATCCTTCCTTTTGCATTAAGCGAAGGCAGCAAAGAAGACAATAATAGCCGCCCATTTACAAGTACAAACTATATATATAAAAAAGGCATACAGACAGTAATGATAAAACCTAACTGGCATATCTTCGGCGGGTTGTGCGTTTTCGAAAAAAGAAATTTTTAATCGTGTTTTGCATCAGGGGCTTCATTGTTTTTTGCATTTGTACGTAGTGTGCATATCCTCTTTGTCGGCGCTCTTGTACTATACATCTCCTTATTCCCTTTGTCGTCTATTACTACTGGTCTTGTTCGTTAATCGGGAATTTTATCGAAGGCCGTCGGCTCAGAACCTTGACCTTTTTTCACTTCTCTGAATCTCTGTTCCTTTCGAACTCGATTCCCCCTTTTCTATTTTCGTTCATTACTTTCGTTAATGATAGTTAATAGTCTCGCCCAACACACCTCCCATTCACCTATAGACTCAGAGACACATTTAAAAGTTGAATCGAAGTATCTTTTTGGATTACTAAAAAACCTCTCCTTTGAAAGCTGTCTCCGGTGTAAAGCTATCGCTGCGCTAAAGTAAAGAATAAGCGCTCTTGTTTCGTGACATGCAGTGAAAATCCTTGAACCAATAGAAACACAATAAGTCACAAAAACTACTGCGGTAAAACAGTCAGCAAGCAGCAGAGCTCTCGAGTCCCGCAAAACAAAGTGGTATTTCTGCACCAATAGAGAAAGCCAAAAGGTTTCCAAACCAAAAACACCCTTTTTCAACAAGACAGTCTAGGTCCTTAAGGGGTAACAAAATCGATCCAGTTTAGCTTGGCCCCACATACCATGCCTAATCGGAAAAACAACAAAACACAAAAGGGAAACAAAAAGAAAAATCACTGTTGGCCATTTCGACACTCGCTCTTCTCCTTGATCTTGTCACCTAGCGATGGTTTCCTTTCGACCTTCTTCTCGGCGCCTTTAGCCGAATTTTTGTGCGACTGACTTTCCTCACTTGCGCCGGAGGAAGATCTTGGCGACTCCGATGGCGAAGCTTTCTTCATGCGTTCTCGGGTTCGCTTGAAAAAATTTGAACGAGGGGGCTCTGTTTGAGTCTGTTTCATCGCCTCGATGTAAGGGAGGGGCTGAGAAGGGCGGGGCCCAGGAGTTTTCCCCGCATTCCTGACAAGAATACTGTCATTCCCTATTTCACTGTTCGACGGAGAACCTGTGTTGCCATTGACTTTGGCACCATTCGAGTGCTCGCGGGACGCCTTGATAGTCTGTCCGTTTCCTTGCTGAGAAGTAGCTTGCGGGTAATAACTAGGTGCGCAGCCATTGCCAGTCGGAAACGCCACTTGGTCATTCGGTTGGGAGTTTTCATTGTCAATATTCAATGATACGCCGCCTTCTTCCATATCCACGTCTTCATCGAAGGAAGGCACGGTGATATCCGATGCACTTGAGGAATCCGAGGAATCCGAGGAATCCACCACAGTGTAACCCCTGTCGATCCATTGCTTCTCGATGCCCTCCCTCATTCTTTCCCAAGCTTGGCGATGTGTCTCATTGATCACTTCTTGCCGTGTGCCCACGAAACCATCTACAATTGCATCTTTAAGCTTGAGTTCCATCTGAGCTTGAACATGCTGGATAGATACAGTCGCATCAACATTTATGATCTTGCCCTGCTTCTTGTAGTAATCGATGACCAAATCGGCCTCCTTGTGATAAACCTCCAGTTGCTTCTCCGCGTTTCTCTTTCTCTCGTCCATGCTGCCCCCTTGGAGAGCATCAGGACTCTTCATCAGTCTTTCGAGGGAGATTTTATCCGGGCAATTGAGCAGGAAGACTCCATCGCATGGCTGCATCGTTTCTTCGAAATAAACCGCCCTGTCCAGTCCTCTTGGGAATCCGTCGATGAAGAAAATCTGCTTGAATCCCTTCTCCATCTCCTTCAGAATCTCAGATATCAAGATCGCGGGAACCATCTTGTACGGACCCAGCAGCCCCTTTGAAAGCATATCGTCCAAAACTGACTTGTAAGGACTCATGGGATCCTGTCGTTCCCGTTGCAAGAGCTGATTGACGCCGATATACTTCAAGTAATATCGATTACATATCGCCTGGGCGACAGTGGTCTTGCCGGAGCCCGGAGGTCCAATGACGTATATGATGATAATGGAAGGATCACGGGCTTTAAACCCTGGTTTTGTTGCATCAGTCTCCACTTGCAAGGTTGTAGGGTTTTGTTTAACGGGGCTGTAAGGTGGGAGCTTGATTTTAGGACGTAGGTGATATGCATATCGGTTCACATTGGAGTCTAGATCGTTGTAGGGGATCGGAGTGGTCATCTGGATCAGATGGGACATGTGAGGGTTGTTTCTAAGATCGGGAATGGAAGACTTGAGGAGTTCGTATTCGTCTCTCCAGCCAGACTGGGAAAGGATCGAGATCAAATCTTCGACGTCGTCATCCTCACGTGATGGGAACTCGTTTGGGATTCCGTCGAAGTCGTGGGATGTTTCCATTGAAGCGTCGAGGCCGTTCTGGGCGACTTGGAGGATTGTTTCATTCGTAACCCCAACAGCATTGAGCACCTGAACGGCTTGGCCAGCTATGAGTGATGGAGTTGATTAGCTATCGAACCAAATGTTGTTCTCATGCAGCAGGATATAGCAGCGTGCTAAGCAACGTACTGGTCATTAGGCCATTGGCTTCCAGAACTTGGTCTACGGCATTCGTCATGTTCTGCTCTAGCCCAGCTGGTATTCTTGGAGTGCCGTCTCCCTTGACTGCATATTGCTCTATACTGGCATTCCTTCGGTCTGGAGGTGGAGAGCCATCTCTTGTTGGCGTGGTTGGGGACATTTTGAATCTTCTCTAGTGACGAGGTTTGACTGAGGCTGAACCAGAGCCTCTCCACTCAAGTAGTTTATATAAAACGATTAAGGCTGTGGGCTTATCTATAGGGTGTCGGTTGGATTTAGAGAGTTCAGCGTCGAGGGTATGAAGAAAATCCGAGATAGAAGTCCTCACTATAATTTAGCACGGAATGTTAAGGGGGGTTGCGTAGGCGTGTAGTGACCACCGGGGCAACACTGCTCACGTCAGGAAGAAACAGAAACACACCCTCAAACATAAGTTTATTTTCTGGTAGCTTTTACGTTATTGTGATATTCAAGAGTTTCAGATAATTTAACAGTAATAATTACATCGCTCCAAACCAACGGTTATGAATATGGTATGTTTTAACCTCACAGTGCTGTCTCAGTCATGTTGTTTTGGGGTACAAACAGAAACTCTACCAAATCCGTCAATACCGTCGACGCTATTGGCCGGGAAATAGGTTTTCCAACCCAATTTGGGACCCTGAAATACCATAAATTTCCGAGTATATGGTTCTTGGGCCCGGTTTTTAACGTTATCCCAACCAAAGCGTGGGAGGCAATAATACCGGGTTGTCAGTTTTTGGCATAGAGCCTCGTACGACTCGGATCCAGAACATGCACCCCACCGCATGTGATAACGTTGATAGAATATATGGTGACAACACCGCGTATAATTTGCGTGCTTAACAGACATCTACTTAAATAGATATATAGACTCGCTAATTGGGCAATGTGATACCGGGGAAGGCAAGCCACTACGGCTCTGTCTCATGATCTTCTAGAGAATCCAGTCTGATGGTCTTTCTTAACTCTTCATCCTTGATCTCGTACACTCGTTCCTCAATGTACTTATCTGCTAACTCGTCCTCACTCATTCCCGCTTCAACATCCTCATACATCTTCTGCGCTTTCTCCGTCACATCTTCTATACTTAGAATCATCTCCTGCGCCCAAGTTTCCGCAACGCTTCTTCCTATTCCGATCTGTATACTCCTATACGGAAGCTTATTCTTCGTAGAAGGTGTACGCTCCGGATCCCATTGGACCCTGACCGGTTGCTTTTCCTGTGAAGAATTTGACAATGATGATTTCAAAAGAATTGTCTCAAAGCTCGAGTGGGACATTCTTATGGCCAGAATACGTGATTGGTTCTTATCTTTGTAAGAAAAGCCTGCACGATACCTGCACGTTATTGAAAAAAAACGGGTCAGTCACGTTGGCAGCTCAGCCATGCGGGCTTGGGAAGCTTGTGCATGCAATTGAGATCGGAGCCGAAACATACATCATCCACGACCAACTGGGCTTGATCCATGTCATCCTCTCCGAGCTCCATCCCGGGACCTTCAATGTCTGCTGTTTCACGGCTTCATCCGCGATCTTTGCATTGTAGGCTTGGTACACTGTGATAGAATCCTATGAAACATCAATCCCGCCGATGGCCATAACGTTATTTCTTCCGTAAAGCTAGCGGAAGCTTGGGTTTAACAGGTTGGCACTTACATCGTCGTACAGGGCTCGGATCTGATGATACGGAACTGCGGATTTCTCCTGCGCCATGGCCAGTTTTCGCGCTTGCGCTACCACGTTCGAACTTTGATCCCGTGTTGTGTTGAGGCAACTTTTTGTACTGCTGACGAACCTGCAAGCGGCGGAATGGAGCATGCGCATATGCAGGCTGGAAATCCGATGGGATGAAGACAGACGGGGGGAGGTTTCTATTCGACCGTCTTCGCTGGCGGAATATCTGATTCGTCGAGGGCCTTTTGTACTAAAGCCCAACAACTGTGTAACGTTATGCCCCATTGGGCGATGTTCTGGTGCGATGGCTAAGCATGGCTGTGGCCGGGCTGGTGCTATTAGCTACATATCATATGCAAGCGATGGAGTCATCGAACGGTCATTGCATTGGAGGGTCCGCAAACATTGCATCTCTTCCTGCCCCTCGAAAAGCAAGATTGCTCATGACTCAAGAAGACTCCAATTTTGGGCGCGGAGCTGCTGCAAGCATCCAACCCCCGAAACCATCGCCTTTCGAGCAACCGAGATGATATCCAATGGATCTTGCCTGTAAAAATGTCACATTGTCCTGAGGCTGCAAATCTGGTCTGATTGTTGGTCGTCATGTGCGAGGGCGCGACAAGCATAGCAGGAGAACCATGTAAGTTTTCAGGTGATTTCTTCCCTGCCAAAAGTCAAGGTGCCCCCTGTTTTAGCTTGTTTGCAAGACCTTGGCCCCGAAAGAAGCTCTAGACTTGTCCAACCCGGTGAGACCGGCATTGGCGCGTGTGCACAGGATTGATTCCTAAGGGGTATTCTTTAAATATCACGGTCCACATGTCGGCTTGCAGCGAGAGCGAGACATGCCGATTGAATTGTTTCCTTATTTAAGAACCGATCTGCCGAATTGGATGTGAAACAGGCACTAGACGAAAAAATCTAGGCCATGGATAGCCGCGAGGGCAAGGCTCAAATCTCTGGCAGGGGACAACCTCGTTGACCTTGACCAGCTGAGACGTCAAGTAGGAATGGAGGACTGTTATTTCATCAATTGCCAAAGTAGGCAAATGCAGTCTATAAATTGAATATTATACCAATGACCTTTGACGTGGCCATTGGCCAGCCTCATTCATACACGCGCGACCACACATCCGGCCGGCCCTATCCTATTCCTTGCATCGATCTCGGTCATCGCGGGCCTAGACGGTCTTGGTGGGAAATGGGATAAAAAAGGGAAGAGAATGGAGCGCCCCATCTGAATTGCATCTGACTGCCAGCGCACCAACCAGGTGACCGCTGCTCGAAAACTGGGCTGCAGCACATTAAAAAAATATACGCATCGATTTCTTCCCCTTTTCGGTCGTACAGTCGGTTGCAACTCGTCCACCAGGGAAACAGGAAAAAGTAATCACCGTGGGAAGGGTGTGGTACGGTAAGGCGGTAGACGGTCGGTTGGTGGGATTCCGCTTAGGCGTCCGAAATATGGTGTGGTGTGCCTTTCGATCCTTGTGGTTCCAACGGCGTGGGGACAGGTTGGCGAAATAAGGCTAGATGCAGTAGGAAACGGAGCCTGTGTTACCGGGACTGGCCAGTACGTGGATGGAATGAAAATGAATGGATGAATGAATGAGTAAGGTGGATCGCTCGCCAGACTTCCAATCGTCGACGAACGTAAGCTCCCCGGTATGGTTTCTTCTTCCTCCTACGACGCTTCCAACGAAAACCTGCATGATCAGCCATCTGTAAGGCCCGCGGGGATAGCTGTCTCGCTTCCAGAGCCAGTTCCCTCTCGAAGATTCGAGCATCTTTGCTTGACAAGCACCCGAATGATATTTACTTTTTCCCGGCCAGCCGAAAATAGAGGACGTTGTATTCGTCTTTTCGGGATACGGTGAATGTCACCGAGAGACAAAAGCGTAGCGACCGGCTTCTTGTTTTGTCAGAGGACGCCTGATCCTCGGAGCGCTCGCGTAAGATTGTAGAAATTGATAGCGACAACAGCCATATGAAGTCTGCTCCAATAGAATGGTGATCGGCCAATCTGGACGGGATGTTGGATCCCTCGCTTCGAGCTTGCTTCTTTCCTTCGGGTTCCTCATCGGCTGTCACCCAAGTTCTGAACCATGAAATGACAAAGCTACTGCACAGCCGGTTGCCTTAACTTGCGAGATTCTCGCTTTGAGCATGGCTCGTCACGAAACACGGGTTCCGCAGATACGGAGTTCACTAGTTTAGTTACCATTTCCGTGATCAGGATTCAGACTTCACGTGGTGAGGCTTTTTGCAAGTTTCGTGGGCTCCTGAAGGTTTCATCCTAATGCGTCGTCGGGTAAAGGTGGCGACCATCACGAAGCCAATAACTACTCATATACCTTACCGGGGCGAGCGGGTTACTTCCTTTCGGGAAATGAAAGGGATTGGGGGGAAAAGTCGATAGCGAAAGTCCGCGTGGTCGATGGAGCAGCGCAGCTAGAGCAGGAGACAGACAAACAAGGAACAAACAAAAGGTCGATGAGAAGTATCATTCGCGATCCGGAGGACCCGCCGCTCACTTGGAAAAAAGGAATTATGGTATCACCATTCGGACACAATTATAGTGATTGGTCTGCTGGGAACACCGTTGAAAGACTTGGCGAGACAGGACAATGCTCAACTTTGAACGGTGTATACCGGCGGCCGAGTGTCTTACATTCTCAAATCATCACTGCCAGGTGTACGTGAGCCGTCGATGAGCCGTCTGGCTATCGTTACGTAGATGCGCTGCTGCTTGCATGATCACAACCTCCTAGCTACGATCAAGACTCGGCCGGGCGATTCGGGCGACATGCAAATAGGATCAACTGGCGGCACAAGTCTACAAGGTCTTGCATTGTTTCCCGTATCGCCGAAATTCGACCGATATGACAATATTGCAAAATCGAAAGGACGCCTCATGATACAACGGTTTGTTGGCCGCTAGGCAGCTTATTTTTATTTTTTATTTTTCCTTTTCGGATGATGCTTATGGCCGAGGAATATCCGTACACCAACCTATTTTTCGCCTGCCAGGATCAAAAAGCGTCCAAGTTTGGTGCTAGAAGGGTAGCTGTTAGCGACATGCAGGTTTGGGTCCGCGAGCATCGGTTGATGACAGCGAATAGACACCGCGAGGACCTCGACCAACAGTTAGTTGCCTGGCCCAGAGATGTCTCAATTCAGGAAACAGGAAAGCCGATGGGCCCATTCTGCCTCCTTGCACACGCCCGTGCAAGAGCCCTGGGTCAGTATGAGGGGTGAGCGCTGTTCATTCGAAGCAGCCCCGCTGGAGCAAGCACCCGCGCTCTAGAGCAAGTACGTGCATATGCATCTCGAGGTCCGATGCAGAATATTTAAAATTAACTATTGAAGTCTCACTCACCCGGGCTCTAGGAGGTTGCTGTGCCTTGCCCCGGGTTTCTTGACGACAGAGTCGTCAGTATCCCCCGCTGGCGGCCAGCGCAAATACGTTACTATGCGGCACTAGCCAGTCGACAGTCAGTTGGAGTCTAGGCTAGTTTCTGTGACCCTGGACCACCACCACCACCACCACCAAGCCCCCCTGCCTGCCCTCAACGGCTTCGTGCTTTTTTGAAAATCGTAAAAGTGATGAAAAAATAGCCCACGAGTGTCGCGACTGGTGTATTGGTAACGACCCACCGGTTAGCTGGCGGGATGGTACACCAGTTCCCGGTACACGATATGGAAACTCCAGGAAATGATTCGACATGTCGAGGAATAAGAAATTCCCATTTGGACAACAGCGCTTCCCTTCCAAAGAAAGTATTTATATAGACAGCAGTTCCTTTAGGTTTAAAATAAAAACATCTTGACCCCAAGAGACTTCAAAACTGAGCACTGAAAAGGTAAGTCACGCCCCAAGTCCGTCCTCGCAGAGGGTTGTATCTCACAGGTGTTGTTTGTTCCTATAGATACTTCTATTTTCTTTTTATACCTTTTCTCTTCCGTAACGCCTCTGGTTAAGGATCAGATTTGGGATACGTATTTCAACGATACTGCAAACTTATAAATCACCCCTTCGCGATCTTTGGAAAACACGTTCAAACACCATACATTCCTCAAAAATGTCGTTTCTCCTTTCCACCGCAGACTTCCTCCAAACTGAACACTGTGCTGGTCGACTTCATCTCCAAGTGTCCGAGACGGATGGTGTTGTTCTCAGCCGCAAGGTTCAGGGCCCGTATAAGGCATCCGGGTCTGCGACTCGTTTGTCTCTTTCTGGTCCTCCCAAATTTCCTTTCTCCTTCTTCCCCTCTTTTAAGCACCCCGAGGCTTCTGGAGACCCTTCTTCTGTTCACCGAAAGCCTCGAAGACACTCGGATTCCCTCTATCATCGAGAACCCGCAAAATGGCGAAGCGAACCGGGCGTCGAGGATCTACTCGGAAAACTGGCTTTGGGTAAAAATGCGTCGAGGCGCGGTTCAGCCCTTGGTCGAATCACGGAGGACGACTCTCCTTCTGGAGATGAATCCGACCGTGACTCCTCAGCACTATCCTTATCGGATACAGAGAAAACACCAGAGCGACCGACAATTTCGGACTGGGAAGCTGTTTCGTTCTACAAAACGACTCCCAACCGGTGTAGCGGCTCCGGTCGCTCTTCTGGTGGTTCCCATCACAGCAACAAGTCGTCAAGCTCTGGCCAAAACCAGCAGACCTACCACGGCTCCAGATCTGGAGGTGGTGGTGGAGGGCCTTCGGGCGGCAATAACGGTTCCCCGCCTTCGCTACCGCGACCACTCGACCCGCCTGTCAGCGATGGCAAAAAATATTACGCATGCTGGTTCTGGCTGTCTGATCCCGTCAGGTACCACGCATGTGCAGATATCCGTAAAGAAGCACACCATCTAAAACATATCCATTTGCCCCATCACTACCCCGATGGCTTGCCTGTGGATTTGTCGCGTCGCATGAGCTATGATTCCGTCTGGCAGGTACTTTTTCCAGGACGCGCTTTGCCCAGCATCAAGGACCGGGATCAGCAACTGCTTCTAATGGCGCAAATATACCAACGTTTCGTAGACGAAGAAACACCGGTTCCGTCTACTCCCCAGCAAAATATCGGTCTCTTGAGTCCAAACTCGATTCGCTATCAATCGGAAGCCGGAGAGAGTAGCCGTCAGGGCCCGCCGTCAGTTAGCCAACCAGCAAGCCATCATCCATCCTTTGATCGCCGAAGGGTTTCCAGCCACTCTCGCCAACCTAGACGATTCCCTCACTCCATTGTCTCTGCTGGGTTCACGAACTGGGAATCCTCTTCCAACGCCAGCTCGAGATTGGCGGTTGACCTGGGTGGCTACGATGGTTATTACTTCCCATCATCGAATGTGCCACAACGGCTCGACGAGCCGGCCCGTATGCTTCCTGACAACGAAGGCATCCTTAACCCTGTCGAGATGGATATCGCCTCCGATCATGGTGCTGAAATGTCGTCCCACGAAAGCATGGAAATAGACATAATGCAACGTGCGCCGGCTCCTTTCTATCCGTCAAACCCGAGAATCAAAGTCCAGGACTGGGTTACGAACGAGGAGTATTTTTGGGAAGACCGACACCCGGATACCCTCTTCGATTTCTCCAGATACTTCCTAGTATATTATGGAGATAGATCCACCGGCGCAAACTGCTTGATATCCATGAGGTCGATGGATTGCCTTCAGAAGGAGTATTATTACTATCTGAAGCCCATGGCAAGCAGTGATGGCTTCATTGTCCTCCAGAGGCAAAGAGGACAAAACTACAGCACGTTCCCAGGTTGAACGTCGCCTTCCCACGACTTAGTACTTCAACATCAGCAATAAGACATTGATCTTCCTATGGGCACTGAATAGTAGCTGGTGAGCATCTTCTCATGTGTGAGTACTTCCCTACTGCCATCAGGTTACCGGAGATACTGACTATATTTTAGATGCTCCGAATCATCTCCAATCCATACCTCATAGCCCCCGCTCCGCTCCGCATACCCTCGATACATTCCGAATACGATCGGTCGAAAGCCGTGCTACTTGAGTTCTGGTCCATGCCGTCCAGTACGTTGTTGTTGCTCGCCTGCTGGACGGTTGGTTGCGTCGCGGGAACCTGCTCGCGTGGGTGTGCGCGTGCAGACTCGTTCGGCACAGACCACATGTTGCTGGTGTAACATACCAACATCGTCGCAACACGGCCCAGCACAGCTGGAGGGCTCCGTATCAGGACAATCAGCGCGGCACGCACGAGCCAGTACGATTGTAAGAGTAACAGGCCGGGGAACACACTTCCTCCCGACGGCCTGGTCTTATGATCTTGCTCTGCGACCGCTTGCATTCTTTCGGGGCATCTTCTCCCGTTAGCTTTGGCGTCCTCGGATCTTCCGCAAGCTTTGGAACCTGTATCCTAGATTATTTGACATATTCGGAATGTGTCATTGATACAGTTCAACTTTCTTGGAACAAATATTAGAGCAGCCCGGTCCTAGCAGCGTCGTCAACGCTAGCTTGTGTACCGTAGAAGCTCTCAAGGGCATCCTGTTGATTTCACCGAGTGAGGCTTTAGGAAGCAAGAATCATTGAGGGACTTGCTTGAGGAATAATGGTTTTATTCCCGTCCAATACAATACTTCTAACTTCTGTCTTTATCACACTTTCAATAGCCCCCACAGAGTGTCAATTGGAGATGTTTTCTTGCAAATTTCTGTTTTTCTGGGGAGTTTTGTTTTTCTTGGCTGCTTGTTGTTCTAGTGTTCTCATCTAAGACAAATGATGTACCTGTGCATAATCTCAAATCCCAATAAAAGTTATTAAGTTTAACCTTTTACGAACTATGATAGCATAATGCCTGCCGCTCAAGCGAGGGGATATCGCAATTCTGAGAATCTATCCACTTAGTAGTATCTATTGCCGGTGAATTATCGTGAGTGGAGGTCCGTATCGGAAGTGCGTATTTTCGACAGGTAAACCCGTCCACGGGACCATGAAGCTCACTCCTTAAAACAGGCAAATCCAGGAAAGAAATGGATTGGAATGGCACATGCGCGGGGTTTCCCATGATTTCTCGCTATGGGATTGTGTGTGACTGGCTCTCATCTAATGTATGCGGCAGAAGTAACGAGCGAAAAAATACAGATGGAGGCTGAATGAAATTCGCCGTCCAAATCTCCTCGTATCTCTCTTTCTCCTTTACGCTTCAATTCATGAAGGGTGGGGGATTTTCTGGCGGGGGTGAACGCTGTTCCCAACGACCATCTCAGCTGACCAACGCTGGAACCGGAATCCGCAATGCATCGATGACGATGGCGGACGTGAGAGAGAAAAAAGAGACAGTCTAAAACGCCTATGTTGTGGCAAAACGCTTTCGAAACTTGAAGGGGTAGGTATACCCATCATACGATATGACCCCAAAAATGCAGTTTTGGTTCAACAATCACTTGAAGATTTTTGGTGGGTCCCATGTTCGTCGAACATTCGATGAATCTCCGAAGCAATGTAAGCCCTTGGACTCGAAGACTTGGCTCTTTTACAAAGAGGCTAAAGATCGACCATGCACAAATTGTCAACTAGTAGATATCCCCAAGATTTGTAACCTCGTCCTCGGTATTCTGTGTGGCGTGATCTCGAAACTCTCATGGAATCGAGTATGATGTCCTGCAACTGCATGCATACCTAGCTCCTTGCGGAGCCAGGCTCACGGGTAATCCCACCCAATCAGCTAGCATCGGGGTCGAGGTTGAACCCATCCGGAGCTGGAGGCGTAAGAGACCAGGCAATTCAGAAGCAGGGTCCTGACATCAGATGTGCTCCAATCCCAATGTTGAAGTATTTTTGTGAAAGCACGCACTATAGCAGGCGAGTTGAACAGCCTTTCTCGGGAAGACTTGCATCATAGGCGATTTTGTTTTTTTTCCTTGTCTTCAATCCGTTTTGGAGGTATTTGAAATGGTTCGGAGGTGTGGACTTGATTGTGTTAAGGCTGATGGGTTAGCCGATAGCGAAATGCACCCTGAACTGCGTACAGCCTAACCCTGCCTTACGAGAATTTCAAGTTTGGGTTCGAATTAATATTCTAGACCGACACACCCTGACTGTTGACGAATGCTCCACACCTCCAGGACCTCCACCGTTTCATTAGATCTCCGATCTTGTACATGACCAAATGCTTCTCCTTGACCCACGTGCACATGTTCACCATTAATTTCGAGTTTTATGGGGCCCTCCCTTTTTCTTTTGCCCCGTTGTGGGCTTCCTTCCCTTCTGGCAGGAGTGGCGCTATGTCTGTAAAGAGCTGACAACCAGAACCACGCGCGCGCCCTATTCGTGATGGGGAGGCGGATATGACGTCGTGGGATACGCATTCATGGGACGAAGTATTACCAGTACCTAGAATATCAAGCCATATTGCTAGGTTCATCGATGATAAAGAAGTCAAGACAAGATTCAAAGGGTCTCGGGTATTATTATTATTGTCAATGCAGCCGGGAAACAAACAATGCCTCACAAGTTGCCGCAAAGCTGATAGTCGGCAACTTTTTTCAAATCACCGAAACCTCACGCGGCCCAATCGACAGCCGGCTCTCTTACAACTGAGACGCGAACTGTTCCAAGATAGCGGAAGATCGTCGCAGAAGGGTGAAGGTTTCTGGGTATCTGTCGGCCCCCAAATACCGCTACACCCGCCGTGCCTTCTATTAGGCTATTCCTGCCAGCTCGGTATCGGTACCGCTCCTGGAAACCCCATCTGGGGCCAGATCCTTCGAGCGTTGGCCCTCAATAATTGTTCGAGAATTAAGCTTATTCGCAAGGACCCTATGACGTAGCGGTGGGGCAGGGCGATGTGTGGCCCGTCCAGGGTTTCCGGACCCACGCACACAACTGCTACGTCGGGACTTCCAATTGGGTAGGATGCACCACCCATCTCGCTCGGGAAAGCGGACTAAGCAAAGACCATTCTCATCTTTCTGAGAAGTACATGCAAAGCATGCGGTTATCCTGACTGGCCGGCGTATCGTTGTGATTCCTGCGTCGTTTGTTACTCGATTGCCCTTCCCCTTCTTTTTTCCCTGCGCTACGTTGGTTCGCGCAACAGGCCCGCCCGTCGAATCAAAGGGTGAAGTAACAGTCATTCATCCTTCCTGCCCGCCGCCGCCGTGCCTATTGCCTACCTCACACCTCATTCACAATGGGCGTGTTTTTTTATTTGTTTTTGTGGAATGCCTCCACCCCACCCCCAGAAAAATATATTGTTACTCTCTCTCAGCCTCGTTCCTAGCTCTTTTATGATGGCTTATCGAGACTACCGCAGTCTTCTCAGCCAGGTTCCTATATATATTCTCACCCGGAGCATCTCCCCCTCCGGCACGCCTCGAAATTAAAGAAAAAAAATTATTACTAGCTCTCGTTAAATTACATTTGTCATACAATATCATTCTTATGAAAAAAACAATCCCATTTCGTGATCCTGCCAAAACTATTGGATCAACACACGCGGACTTAGCTTCATCTATATACTTGCATACGATCGTTTTTGCACTGCCATTAATCATTCTACCACTTTCCACAAGCTTCAAACCAGTAGGATAGAGCGATGAGCTTATCGGAGCTGGTCAACTCCTTTGGGTACAGTGCATGATAATCTCTTTGAAGTTAACAGCGACTCTTTTTTTTTTTTTTTCCTTGTCACTTCTAAAATTATCTCCCGCTCATGCATATGCGCACGCACAACACCTCAGTTGAACATTTGCATCTTTGATTCTCGGATTCGCGAAATCCTCAATCTGACGCTGTACTTTGAACGCCAATCCTTCACTGGCGCATCTATCGACGAGTGTAAATTACTAACTTGTGCCAACTAAGGGAAAAAGACCGCCTAGTATTCGAGAGCTCCTGACTACCCAGACTTCATTTGGAGGAGCCGCATTTGCTGCCAAGCCTGTCGGCGAGCCGTCGCTCGAGGCGCCTATATCTAGTGACTCTTACGCCGTTGCTGCTGCTGCTGTTACCGCTGTTTCTCCGTTTGGTTGCAGAGGAGATATTAAGAGCGAACTTTCCTGGGCTCTCGACCAGTATCTTTCCCAGCAGTCTAACGTTCCTTGGACGGACAAGATCATGATGGCGGTAAACAGTCAGCACTATTCGTATGGCAGTGTGGATATTCAAGCGGCGGCGGCACGGATCAAGGCGTCTTCAAAGTTAGATTCCCAAGCGTTCTACTATCCTTCTCAAAGGAACATCTCCGCTCCTCAGAAGAAAGGGTCTAATTTTAGCCGTGAGCTTCCCACTCCTCCAGAGATGGATTATAATATGGACGTCACCATGGTGGGTGTCACGGAACATCCATCCAGTGAAGGTCGCGGTCACCACAGACGTTCCTCTAGCCATAGTTTCTCCAAGGGTAGTATGAGCTCAAAATACAGCGGAACCTCCAAGTCCGGGGGGAGGAGGTCAGACTACGGACAAGAGGAGGACGAGGAGGATAACAGCCAGAATTACCCAAATTATATACCCTCCTCCCACAGCAGGAGCAAGAACAAAGCGAGCAGCAGCTCGGATTTCGCCTGCTGGTTCTTCAAGCTTGATCCAGTCAAATATGCTGACTGCATGCATGTTCATGGGCGCTCATCCGATTTAAAGTAAGCAATCTAGCTGATATTTGTCAGTGCTCGAATTAAAAGCTAATCGACCTTGTTGAATCCAGGTATGCCCATTTGAAGCACCATTTTCGTAACGGAGGCGTGCCCTCCGAGTTCGACAAGAATATGAGCTGGGACGAAGTGTGGAACACGCTGTTCCCTCAGATCGCACCACCCAATAATAAGTGTAAGCTTGGCCCCGGAATCGACCCACTTGCGGGCTCGAAACTGATAGGAATCTGGCTAGATTATGTGATCAATGAGATGATTATGAGCATCCTCGAGTCTGCCGCTGTGGATGGCGACGATGTTACCCGGTTCCTCGACGCTTTCGAGACGCCGAGCAGCAGAGAAACGGTCACGAACCGTATTTACGGATTATATCGTGACCGCGGTACCTCTCCCGGCTCTTCGAACTCACCAAACCGGCGGAATCGCGGCAGTATGCATCTGCCATCGTTCGATCAGATCCCCCGAAGCGCGGGAAAGTCGCTGATTATCACACCCCCTTCCTCCAGCGGTGGCAGCAGCAACAGCACGCCAGCGCTCTCTTCACGCCCGTCGCAGAGATACCCATCTTCTCATCTTTCTTATACCCATGATCCCGGGTACACTCTCCAGAACTCGGAAGGCGTGGACCACTATCACGGGTTCTCTCATAATCATTCTCAGTTGTCCCCGTCTTCCATCCATCCATCCGATGTCCGCAAGGTTTTGATCTTCGACGAGCAATGCAACACATTGTGGTTCGAACGTGAACTACCATCCCCGGCTCATTTCGACTTTGGAACGCATTACCTGTTCCACGAGTGCAGCAAGTCCGGCAGAGAAGAGGGGATCCACATGGAAAGCTTCGAGGAGCTTCAGGCCGAGTTCGAATGGCACAAGGCCGGGCAGATTGGCGGAAACTGCCATTTCACAATCTTTGCCTTCAAGAGAGGGCAGTAAGTATACCTAATCGGTAACTGACGTAATATCCATCCATCCACCGTATGAATAATGTAATGTGTTTTTTTAATAACCTCCCAAGTAAACAAACATACCCCATATTTATTAACGAATTTCCTTCCCAGCATCGTTTGGTCGTTTTTGCAGCATTTATGATTGCGATATGCATACCACTATTGTATGATGGTTTTTGTCGTCCCTTGGGCATTTTTACTTACGACTCTCCTTTTTACCTTTCACGGATTGTATTAATAGTCTCCTCTCTTCTTTCTTTTTTCTCCTTCTTCTGTTTGTCAGCATCGCCAATACGGGAGTGTATGTAATATGTGTTGATATATGAATTACAACAGACAGACCTTGCTGGTCTCGGGTGACCAGGGCAGAGGAATATTGGAAGCTTCCGATATGTCCGCATCCCTGCATCCTGCTTTGAAAACCAACCTGTCCAATTGGGCAATTGCCGTGTCCCGTCGTTACCAGAGAGTGAAGTCAGAAACGGACCGGGCTAGTCTCGAGGCTACCTAGTCCGGCGTGCGCTCACGTGGTGCCTCCTTCCTGCGAAAGCCGGCGCAAAGCGAGCATTGCATCACATCACTCTGCTGCAGGCGGTACCCGAGACATCGCTGCGAAAAAACCACCTTTCCAATGCCGGCAACTATAACAGTATCATCGTAGTTTCCAAGGCTAGTTCCGCGAGCTCCACAGTTGTCAGCCGTTACATTCTAAACAGAGCTGAGAATGGCTGAGAGGAGAAAGAAAGAAAAAAAAGGTTGCGAACGGGAATTAATTTGTGAGGGGAACGTAGTAGCTTTTCTTGTCTGCGGGGAGAGGCCGGTCTGAGACTCTGCCGTTGAAGTCTATTCTATCAAAAGTGCGTATATATAGACCGCCCGCCTCGACACCTCTCCCTCTCCCTCTCCTCTTTCTTTCCTTTCTATCGTCAGTTGCAAGTTGCCGCATACGCCTTGCCTTTGAGAAGCCCCGTCGTAGAAACCACCCACCATGCTCGCCGTAATCCTCTCCAGCCCGCTGTACATGGTAGCGGCACTGCTGGGCAGCTGCTTTTTCTACGTAAGCCGAAAACCCTGCACTTACTCTTCTTTCTTCTGTGTAGAATTCTAGAAAATACTAATCCGCGGGGACCTCGTATAGCTGTTCGCGCTCGCCTTCTACAACCTCTTCCTGCACCCTGCCCGGCACATCCCGGGCCCGCTCCTCTGCCGCATCACTCCGCTAGTCTCCCTGTACCATGGTATGACTGGTAAGCGACATCTGTGGGTGCACTCGCTCCACGAGCAGTACGGCACCCACGTCCGTCTCACCCCAACATACATCTCAATCAACTCCTCCGTCGGCCTGCATGAAATCTACGGATTCACCAAGCAGCTGCGCAAGGCGCGGTTCTACTATGCCTTCCCGGCTATCAAGTCGAATCCTAACACTCATAGCGGTATCGACAAAGTCGCACACGGCAGGAAGCGCCGTATCTTGTCGCAGGCCTTCAGCGAGTCTGCGTTGAAAGGTATGGAGGACTTGATTCTCGATAGGATCAGGTATTTCCAGAAGCAGCTCCTTCAGGCGCCCAAGGACATCGATAGCGATTCCAGAGATGAGAAGGGTGTTGTCAAGATGAGAAATATGGCGAATTGGTTCAATTACTTGACCTTTGACGTGCTCGGATTCCTCTGCTTTGGAAAATCCTTCGAATTACTCGAGGGAACCGGTAACAGACAGCTCCCAGAGTTGGTTGACAGAGCTGCCCAAAGACATTTCCTCGTAAGTTCCTTATTTTTCTATTTAAAGATCAAAATGTATCAGTATTAATGGATATTTCTAGTGCGGCCTCTGGCTCCCTCTTGACACTCACCACCTCGACCAAGTCTTCCTCCGCAAGCTCACCCGTGACCGCTGGAACTTCATTATGAAATCCCGCCAGCAGGCCACTATCCGCGCCAAAGAGCGAACGGAACTCGGTCACAGCGCCCGCAAGGACTTCTTCCACTACCTCCTCAACGCCACTGACCCGGAAACCGGCGAGAAGCTCACCATGCCCGAACTCTGGAGCGAGAGCAACGTCCTCATGGTAGCCGGTAGCGACACAACCTCCACCTCTCTCTCCGCCGCGATCTTCTGGCTGGTCCGCAACCCGCGCAGCCTCAAGCGTCTTGAAGATGAGATCCGCTCTTACTTCTCTGATATCGAGGAAATTGTTAGCGGCGCCCGCCTGAACGAATGCAGTTACCTCAAGGCTGTCATCGATGAAGCCATGCGTCTCTCACCCGCTGTTCCCGGCGGCCTACCCCGTGAAGTTCTCAGCGGCGGTCTTACCGTCGACGGAAAATTCATCCCCGAGGGCATCGATATCGGCACACCAATCTACTCTGTCCACCGCATTCCAGACATCTACCCGCGTCCTGACTCCTTCATCCCCGAGCGGTGGATCGAAGGCGAGGTCGTGACCAGCATCGGCACTATCACGAAGCAGGATGTGGAGAAAGCCCGGAGGGCGTTCTGCCCGTTCAGCATCGGGCCTAGGGGTTGTATCGGTAAGGGTTTGGCGTTGATGGAGATGAAGATCACCCTTGCGAGGTTGGTGTGGGAATTCGACGTTAAAATGCCGGCCGAGGAGCGGTTGAGGAAGATCGGTGAGGATGTAGAGGGCGGATGGGAGATGGATGACCATTTCGTCGGAACGAAGAAGGGACCGGTTGTTGAATTGAAGAGACGTGCCTTGTAGATAAAAGGACGAATTAGCAAGAAGGCTGTATAAGCGCAAGAGGAGGAGGAGGCTTACGAGTACGAAGCCACGAATTGTGTACGATATTAAGAACGTTACTTACGCATAGCATTGGTGCCCTCTTTCTTTTCCTTTTTGTTACTATTAGCTGGCTCTTGGTGTATTGAGCGAGCGGGATTTATGGCTAGACTCGACTCCTGAGGTCCTATGTCAAATAACAAAAAATATGATATCCCACCTCTTTTTTTTCTTTCAAGCACTTTCTTACGCTGATTTAGTAAATGAACGGAATAGAATAAAAAGGGTTATTAATGAAAGTATTGAATATAGCCGAAGACCCTGAATTCCCTAACGGAACTCTGGGCTTCAACGGCTACGGAAAAATCATAAAAAGAACAAACATGATGAGACGAGACAAGAAAGTTTTCTCTCCGCCTATCGAACGGTATACTCCGAATTCATATGCCTTCTAGTATCTATCCAAACCGGCGTAAAAGTACCCTGCAGAATCCCAACATTGAATAGTTCGTAACAAAAGAGCGCATATGTTGATGCTAACACGGGCGGTTACCGGTAACCAAACCCATAGCCCAGCATAACACAAACATGAAAACCATTCCTCCTCCCCTTTAAGCTTTAAGATATATTCCCCCCCATCGTATATCGTGTCGATTCGAAGTTGTTTCGGTAGTGATTGGAATCGAGTCTGCTATACTATAATTTATCCTATTAGATTCCAACATGTCCAAGGCAAATGATCTTAAGAGACTCGAGAAGCAAAAGTATGCGAAAGTGAACTTACGTAGCTTACTAGCTACTGAAAGCTAGACGATGCTCTTCTCCACCTTATTCAACTCCGGGAAGAAATCGCGCGTGGTCTTATTCACAGGAATGGGCTTGCCGTTCTTCGCATCGTGGAGCCAGGAGAACCAGCCGAACTTGTAAAAAGTGACAAGCATGGCGAGAAGCCCGACGCCGAGGACGGAGAGAAGAATCGCGAGGCCGGTGTTGTCAAGAGTTGGTGCCATTTTTATTTCTGTTCAAAGACGTGGAAGGGAAAAAAAACTTTAAGGAAAGCTTTTTGAAGAAAGGGAATTAAGAATGATAATAATAGTTGTGGAAGTGAATCGTTATTGATCGAAGTGTAGAGTTTGGGAATTCGATACCGAAAGAAAATCTTCATCCATTAGGGGCGATAGGGTCGGTATTTATCGTAATCTGTCGACTGACTCTAGGTTCCTGGAAATGGGTGTATGAATATAATATATACGAGTATTGCCACCATTAGTATCGCACATATGCAACATGTTGGAGGATCTATCTTTGTAAACTCTTGAGTAACATGGCACCATGGCCAGCCACGGGCAAGGTTCGAAGCTTGGGATGCTCATATCCTATGCTCTGTTCGGGCCCGCTAGAGCGAATGGAGAGCCTCGGACTCGGAACGCGGAGGCGGCCAGAATGTCCCATTGCTATCGCGGACATTTCTGTCTGTCACTTTACTATCAAAGGGCCCGCGTTTATTTTTGGATCAAGGATCTCATATGATCTCGGTCGATTGCAATCACGATCTAAGTCAGTCTTCGTAACTAGATCTAGATTCGGGAAACCTTTTGAGCGTCCACAGTAGCAAGTCCAACACCGACATTGAATTCACATTTACCCAATTGGCCGCTCAGAATGTCCAATCTCCTCATCCGAGGAATATCTCAAGCAGAAGACTTGTCAGCATGACTGAGACAAAAGAGACAATGAAGTGTCTATTTTCTATCCCATTGTTTGGACGTTTAGAGCCATCGATGCGAAAAAAACTAACTAGGGCCTCATTTGAAACACTTTCACAATAGTACGGCACAGATGGGGCATTTCAAAATTAATGAGTTCAGGTCAGAACTGTGTTAATTGTCGAGCTCCATAGCGGGCTAGTACGGTATCTGCAAGGGCAGAAAGTATAGACGGGTACACCGGTATCCACAATGGGCCCAAAAAACCATCCGTGGAGAACACTATCATCACATCGCTTGGCGGAGAAAGATGGATAATACTAATCAAAAATTCCTGCCCCCCGCAGACTATCTAAACACGGTGCGCAGGTTACCCCGGCTGATATTCTCCGAAAGCGAAAAAAAGTTCATGCGGCTATTCTATCAACCCTCGTGGTCGACATGCGAATCTCAATCTTAAAGACACGAGGGACGTCGAAATTAGAAATGACGGGCCCGAAACTAAACGGACGGTTGAAAGACAAGTAGCTGAAGTTCCCATGGATCGAGATTCAAAATTGAAACCCCGTTTACAAAATTAGCGAAAATCGATAATAGCCGGCGTCTGAGGATACGACAGTAGTGTATTCGCAAAAAAAAAAAAATAGAAAAAAAGTTGTGCCTGTGATTCCATTTTTTGTTTTCGCAGGTCCAGCCAAAAAGTTAAACTATCTGGTGCATATGCGAAATGCACACTTGCATTTCGCGGTCCGCGACCAGGATGTCCACAAGAGGTGGGTGGGAACCTTTTTGTGCTACCGAAGAAAGAAAAGCATAGGAAATTTGTTGAAACGTTCGAATTCCAACAGTCCAGTGCTCCGGGGATCGAGATCCGATGTTTCATAAAGTTACCCACCACTGTTGAAACGCTATATATAGCTATCTTCGCACTTGAAATCCATAGAAAAAATTCCATCAGCCAGGGTTCTGGCCCGGAACAGGATGTTTGCTCAAACGTTTCATGATGCTGCTGTTCCTGCAGCCACGCGGGCCGGGGGTGCGTACATAAAAAGGTACAATTTATCCGTGCAGGCGAGAAGGAAGCACACAAAAAACAAAAGTGAGGAAGCTTAGTTCAGCCAGCTATACGACGGGGAGCCCGAAAGAGATGAGCACTGACATTATACACAGGGAAAGAAAGATAGAAAGAAGCATCGGACCTGACCGCCAAAAAAAAAAAGACCAAGAGTTACAAAAATATATTCCAATTGCGCTACACCGTCTCTATCAATATCCTCCAAGGGAGAGCGAAAGAAAGAAAAAAACTCTTGAATTCATACTATCGTGTATATACTTCAAAAAAAGTCAAAAGGAATGAAAACGTCAAAAGAGAGAAGCGACGGCTTTCAAAAAAAAAAGCATCGAGGTAACCGCGACGAAGATGATACAGAAACCAAGCACCGCAAACACCCCCAGAACGCCTCTCCGTCTTTCATATCCTCCTCCACCTCCACCTCCACCTCCTCCCTCGCCGGACTTCTTCAACGGAGTCGAGCACCGCTGACTCGGTTTGTTTTCTTCTAAGTGTTTCTAACTTATCGCCAATGTCTCCATCTGCCCGTTGATAGTATCCGGCAGCACTCCATTGCTCTTCTCACCGTTCATCTTGACAGCCTCCCCGTTGACCGCTTTCCCTTTCTTGAGCGCGCTCACATCCGCACCCATAGTCCCAGGCGTATCCGACAAATTCGCGGGTGTGATACCGCTCTTGCCGTTGATAACATGAGAAACTGGTAGATGCTCCGGCACAGCTAGCACTTTCCGTCTCGGCTGTCCGTTCTCAGAACCCACAGCAACGAGTTTAGCATCCGGGCCGTCGCCGCCAACCCATCGGATCGGTCCTTTCACCCAGCCGTCGGTTGTCGTCTGCTGTAGATCGGAGAGGAGCTGTCTGGTGTCCTCGTCGAGGTTCGGGAACTGACCGAATTCGTACTCGAGGTCGCCGCCGTACTGTTTTGGGATGTTTTTCTTTTCGATGTATTTTTCGAGGGTTGGGTAGACTTCGGCGGGGGAGAGGATGAAGATTTTGGAGACGGTTACTGGATCGAACCAGCGTTTGATCCAGCCCCAGACCTGCAATATTACAAAACGTTTTGTTAGATACTGATTTACCCAAGAATGACGTCACGGAGAGGCTTACTGTTGGGAAGAAGCTGGGAGCTCCAACGATCTGTAGTTATCACGGTTAGTTCTAGCTCAGTATAAAAATATCATAGGAGGGAACCGTACGAATATCCTGTCAAGTGTTTCGGGGTAATGTGCGGTGGCGAGCATGCTGGCATCCTGCATGTGGTTCTTGAGGTTCCAAAAGGTCCTCAAGCCAACACCTTGGATATCCACAATATTGTTTGTGGAGTCCACTGGCGTTTCCGGGTTCTCCCTGGGCAGGGCCGAGCACATGGGCAATATAAAGTGGGTCATGGACTCGTAGAGAGCGAATAGGCGAAGGAGGCGGTCAGGGGTTTTGGAATTCGTCTGAGCTGCTGAGTGTTTTCCTGAGGTGGATTTGGCGTAGGCGGTCATGGTCTTGTCGTTCAAATGGCCGACTTTGAAGAGGTAGACCGGAATACCTCGACGGTCGCGGCGGCCCGTCCATTGTGGATACTGGGGTGTCTCGGTTAGCAGATGTTCCGAGCTCTTAAAAAAAGCTTGAAGAGCTTTGGGGAAGGGAGAAAGATTGGGGGAGAGGAAACGCACCACAGAACGCGCCTGCTCATACTCGTCAATGTCAATGATATCGTAGAGAGTCTCGATCTTGGTATCGTCTCTCCATGTTTCTGTCTCAGCGAACTGAGTGACAGCGGATGGCACGTCGAACTTTCGCGCCCGTAAAAATCTCCTGTATGAACCGGCAATCCCGTGATGAGCGGGCAGACTGGGGTTAGCTCTCAATCCATTTACACACACACACTCATCCATATAGCCGTCCCCAACGAATGAGAAAATTAAGGCAGGACACACGTACAGCAGGGTGGTATCATCGTGGCTAGGGGCCGTTTTCTCGCTGGCCGGAGTGTAGAGGCCCTGTTCCGTCAGGACTCTGCAGAATTCGACGTAGGCGGTCTGCTGGTCGTTCGTGAGATGGCCGTAGTGGCCGGCGAGAGGGTGCTTCTCGCGGGCCTGGAACTCCTTCGCGGTCTCCTGGCGGAAGGACTTTGCCCGTTTGTGGGAGGCATTGCTGGAGGAGGAGACGGTCTTTGTTAGCGGCGGGTGGGCGCCGTTCTCTTCGTGGGCGGGCGTGGTGTTTGCCATTTTCGATGTAGTCTCTCCGCTTCGTCTTTTTCACGCGGTTGGTGAGAATATATAGTGTGTTGAATGCACAGAGAAAAGGTAAATGAACGAAGCTCGGGACGAGACGGGATCCGGAGAAGGAGAGCGAGGAGAGAAATATATATATAATAATACGAGGGCGGCTAGGACGCAAATAATTGGAGATAGTGGAACGGAGTGGAAGATGTCAGCAGAAGGGAGCACTTCCTGACGCACTAGCCTGCGGACCAGGGCCTCCTCGTCTCACAGTGGGGTCCTCTCGCCTCTCCACCTGTGCCCTACTCGGACTCGCCTCGATTCCTGATCGAGATAATAATAATAACAATAATATCCTCGTGCAGGAATACCTGCGTGCTGTCCTTGCTCAAAAATGCAAGTGGGTAGAGCAAATGCGGGCTCGGATTGCGCTTTTCAGGGAACCGTTCTCTCGATCGAGTCAAACGTTATAGCCGGGCTCGCAGTCGGCGCCGGAATGTTCGGATGCCCGCCCTTGCCCGCCCAGCCTTGCAATTCTTCGTCCTGTTCACTATTCCTTCAAGGCCTCTCATCAGACGACATTCTACTGCTCATCTCACCGGCTACGGACCGTCGGGGGCTCGCTCTTGCTCTTGCTCTCTCGTGCCTGTTGTCCCTTCTCTCTCCCTGCCGAGGCCCGACCTGGTGCTCTCTGAATAGTTGTCGAGCTGTTCCACCCTGTGACGTCGGCCGCTTCCTAACCTATTCTTCATTTGTAAATTTCTGCCCAGTGCGGAGTGCGGTCCTAACCCGTTTCTGCGGTGCATCGGCATTCGGGTTGAAAGCGTCCTTGTTACCCCATCCAGCCTGGCGCAAACCCGGCTTATCTAATCTGCACGGCGTCATTTACCGACGGTGACATCAGGATCGCAAATCCAGAACAAATCAGAGGGCAGCCAAGGCGACGAAAGGGCGGTCAGACGATATCCTTCCGTAACCTTCCAAGTGGTAATCCTGTGAGAGTGGAGAGTTATTGGTAAGCAGGGACTGATCTGTACACAAAGTTCTAATTTATAAAATGAAGTGCTTAAACGTTACCAAGCTGTCCATTTGTGAAGTTGAGGTAGGGAGTATATTTTCAAAAAGCGCACTTCGGACCTTAATCCCACTGGAAAAACTGCATGATCCCTCATGTCTTAAAAACTCGATCGAAACCCGGCTGGTTTTGCATGGCCGCTCGAATGGTGGGGCTGAGGCTGAGCTAGGTTGCTGTGCTCGTCCCCTGTAGCTAGCTGTCGCTGTTCTCACATGCGGATTGTGGCCTATTACCTTAATAACATTTAAAATGTGATTCTGCATACCCAATCACTATTTTATCTGATTCCTGTATCGTGGGTACGTGGGGTATCATGTTGAGTTTGATAGTGAAAAATTACACGGTGTATCTATAAGGGCTACCAAGCCTGCCTAGATCATATCGAATTCCCATACCAAGCTCACAAATCCGACCACACTCTTTATCTACGCATTTCAGACCCTAATCCTGGAGCTTCATTCACCAAATGCCGAGTTCAAATTGCGCTGTTGTGGGAACACATGCTTGCAAGGGGGGCTCGCTGTATACGAACATTGCAAACATGCTCATCCAAGGCGTTCATCACACAACCGGACCCAGCACTTGAATTCAATAGCTGGTCGTTTAGCTCACGAAACTTCATTTCTCAATTTCTACGGATAATCCGCTATATAACGAGTTTGGTCGTGGGCGCCGCCGTCTAAATTATAAATATCGTTTCTCTTTGCCTTTCAGTAAGGAAGGTCTACAAAATCAACATACACCACAACACCGTTTTCACTACGTATACGCGTATGACGTTGTCCTGAATTCTGAAGGCGTCGATTAAAACTTGAAAAACGACACCGAGTACAGGCAAATGGACCATGGTACCAAAACTCATCGAGCTAAACCAACTTCTCTGAATTTCTTATCCTCACAGTCTGCATCTTTAAATCTAGCGGCGAACAAACCACTCGAGTCCCCATGCATAGTGCAATAGACATCGTCAACCTCCAAACCGATGGAGGTTCGTAATCCCATATCATACTTTGCCTTCATCACATCAAATAAATTCCAATAACCTCATTGAATACTAATTACAATTTCTAGCTGTACATTCGTTAAACTCGGTGAGATCGGAGAATACAATACGATAATTAGCGGGTACTCAGGTCAGAAGAAACAGGTGGTGTCGTAGATACATCCTGTACGGGACGGCAATTGTGTGAGGAGGTTGATTTCTTATAAGGCGACAAGGCGGGTCCTAGGTCGGGGGATGTGGGTACTTTATCAACTGCAAGAATTATGGGAATGTATATCTGTTACAATGCTTAGGGAAGGGAAACTGCCGCCATTAGGACAAGCGAGGACCAAGAGGATGCGGAGTGATACGTGAGTGTTCGATGTCGGGGGAGGAAGTGGAGGCTGTAGAGTGGGAAGGGAAGTGCCATGCTACAAGGGGTCGTTGAGGCTGAAGATGATGATGATATAGTTGTGCTGCACACGACTCGGAGATGTCTAGCTGTTGGAGTTTGTCTAACTTTTACGTCACTATTCATAATGAGTCAAGTAGCCCTCGAATTTTACATAATCATAGCCCCGTCAGCTAATATCGAACTAAGTTCACGGATGGCTGAAGCTTGAACTTTTACGCACGCGGAATACACTTTAGCCCCTGGTTCAGCTCTGTCGAAAACTCTATATACCAACAAGACCTTAAGAGCCCGAAATGGCAATATTCCAAAGACTTATCGGACAAAGCCTATAAATCTCGTACGATCGTACGAGTTCCTAGAAAGACCCTAATACCAAACTATTTCCGTTCCTATTTCGAAAGTAAAATATATTTTCATTGGTGGTGTGCGACGGATAGATACCTCGGGTACCTGCTGATCAAATCTTCTAATCTGTCATTTTAAGTACCTTTCGAGAAGAATTGAAGTCCCTTCTTGTACAACGTGGCGTGCGTGGCTGGATGTTCCCGGATAGACTGAAGAGAGGGCACGGAGGGAACGGACCTCCTGACGGCCAGTGCCGCGGAAGGAACCGAGAACACTCAAAGAACCGGAAAGAACAACGATGAGGTCATTGAATGCCGACTCTTTTTGGGGTTGGAACACTCAAATTCTAAAAAGATATCTATAAAAAGTGAAAAAAGTAAAGTCGATTTGTCGATGAAGGCTTTTTGTGGATCTGAGAAACTTAGATTAATGGGAAATCTACGGGAACGAATGAATCCTATGAAAGTTTGAGACTTGGATACTTGGCTGTGAAGTCTAAGATCTCTCAGATATACATTTACGAGGTCCGAGAGCAAGGTCAAGAAACCGGTTAACCCCCCAAAAGACAAGTTGTTAGGGGTTCCGTTTCATATACACGATTGACCGAAAGGAAGAGGGTGGACAGATCGCGTTGGAGGTAGAAGAACAGGCAGAAGTAGCAATGAAAAAAAGCAGTGTCATAATTTTTAATATCCCAATATCCGGAATTCCTGAAACACCTTTGAGCACCTAGAAACACAAATAACAATGTTTTGCATGCTCCGAAAGAAGTTTCCCCCAAGTTCCACCATGAAAATTTTTATCTAGAGTAAACAGCAACAATTAAAAGCAAGTAAGAAAAAAAAAGATAGGGTATCAAAGAAAAGAACAATCGTGAGGCGGGGGGTTAGCTGTATAATAGCGATCCATCATCCCAAAGTTCACAAAAATGGGAACCAGGCGCGCAAATATATACAAGCAAGCCGAAACAAAAGAGAATAAAAAAAGTTGTACGCCGGTTAGGGAAATGCAATTTGTACGCCGCAGGTTTGTTAGAGAAGGTTTGCGGGCGGGATGGCCATGAAAACAGCAAGGAACGGAAGAGTAGAGAGAATAGCAAGTCCGAGGCCTTGGATGAGAATTACATCTTGAAGCCAGCGGACTTCAGAATCTTCAACAGGAACAGTCTAAACACTCGTATTAGTAATAGAAAATTATAGTTTCAATTAAAGAGAATGAACTCACATCAGCAAAGACTCTACGGACCCAGGGCTTCTTCTTATCGCGGATCATCCATGGAGCGTCATCCCAGGTATCTGGGATAACATCATCAAAGCTGCTGTTGGTGACGCTTGCCTTATCGTCCTCTAGGTCATTTGATGCAATCTCCCAAGGTTCGAGGAGACGACGGTGGCCCATCGCCATAAGGACCAGACAGATTCCCTTCCAAGCGCAGATAAGCATGATGGATCCGGAAGCCCAGAAGAAAGCACCGAAGAGTCTCCAGGCACGAGGGGCAGAACTAAGCGTGAGTAGTAGACTCGTAAGGACACCGAAGATGAGCAAGGTGGCTCCAAGACTGTAGGCAAAGTTCATGCGAGGCTCCGTGCAGTTGGCAATAACCCAGCGGATGAAGTTGGGATGCGACTGGTGGCGGATATAATTTTCACAATCAATTTTGAGATGGAAAACCGCAGACGGATGGGTCGTGTAAGAAAGAGCCTGCATAGCGAGCTCCCGATCACGAGAGGAGATGTTGAGTTCTCGGGCGCCGCCAGGGGCGATATAGCGGGCGATAATCTGGGTTATCTCCGCTCGGAAAGGCTGTGAGAGAACTATTGATTGGGTTACACAAAATTAGCGACCTTCTGGAATGTGAATTGAGCTGTCTTTCCTTTGCTGGAGTTCTGGAATTTTATTAGGTCACAAAAAACTTACACTCATCTCCAATGGTGGATGGCTTCTTCGAGTTGAACGAGGACCGGTCCTTATCATCGAAGGAGCTGCCGCGAGAGACGGTGCTGGTAGACCTGATAGTGGAGACGGCGGAGCTGGTTTCCTTACCTGGAACAGCAGGCTTAGTGGAGTCCCAGGCCGGAGAGCGCACCTTCTCCTCCTCGGTCAGGGCTTCGAATCGTTTGACGTACTCTTCGTGCCATAGGTAGAATTCGAGATGTTCAGGCGAGTGTTCGATATAACGCAGGTAATTCAAAAGGTCGACAATTGAGCATGGCTATCCCAGGGATGATAGCAAGATTAGTGAGGCGTTCTCACTAGTGGTGATTGATTCGGACGGGACGACGGATAACCTACCGAAGCAGTCTCGTTTTGCAAGATCTTCTCCAGCGAAAGACTTGGCGGAATGCCAGCAGCGGTGAAAGCACCAGGAGCGCCTGTGAGCGAGCTTTGATAGTCGAGTTTGTCTTCGGGCTTGAGGCCCTTGGCCGGGCGTTGGTAGAAGATCCAGCTGAAACTCATCATGACAGTCCCAACAGTCGAATCGACGTTGGCCATTTCGAAAAGAGAGGGACGGGGTCCCGGCGCCCAAGATATATATAAACCAGAGAGAAGGGACAAAACAAGGAACCCAAGGAGAGTGAAATGCGCCGGGGTTAATTGGAGGGCAACCAGGGTGGGAACGGCACAGAAGGGGTGGGTTGATGCAGATTAGTGCCTGCAGAGTGCTATAGCCTGGCGTTGGAATAGCGCGCCGGGGGGCCTGTTGAGGTTGCCTGCCCGTCAGCTGTTCGGGCGGGCAGGACGTTGGCTGCGTTGGTGCGTTGCGACCGGCTGCGTTGCTGTCTGAGTAAGCCAACACGAATTTGCAGCAGGAGGATCACTCTGTGCTTCGGATTGAATCTGACATCCACGAAACGTGCGAAACCTATTCCCCGAGCAGAGCGTTTCTCGACGATCTCAAAATGGGTGCTGCAGGTGAGAAACTAGAAAAGACGGAGGCCGAGGGCATATTCCAAGGGCGCCGCTTTATGCACCATCTCTGTCCGCTATCAATAGGCTACTTTTTCTTTGAGTTTCAATCCGTCTCCCAACGACGATAAATGAAAACCTAAGCTGGCTTGGGTTTAATTCACACATGCCTCGTGGGACGGCAGGCAGCTTGTACCCCCCCACAAAAGCAAATTTTAAGGTTGGTTGGTGTTTCCTGAAGAAGGTCGCAGAACCTTGATTTTTGCTCTCTTTCAGTTCCATGGCCCAAAGTAGGTTTGTTCCACCTCTCTTCGCAGCGCCGACATGGATGGCGCACTCTGGGCCTCCCACAGTTGCACCTTTGTGGCTACTTCCACAGTGACTGGAATGTGCAGAAAATCGCAAGCCCCGAAGTTTCAGGCTTGGGGCTAACTCCACAGCTGGATCACGAAGTCCACGAATTCACCGAGTGCCAGCTAGAGAACTCAAACAGGTACGAATAGCATCCTGCTGAATCCTCCGCTGCTGAACGGTCTTCAATGTGACCTGGCTCTGAATCCTCTACAAAAGGTTCCCAAAGTCTCCATGGAGATACAAAAAGAGCGAACTACAGTAGCTCTGTGTCACCTGAATGGCTTTCCCCGATCCTGGACCAGGCCTCGATCGTGTGCATCATGCATCTCCCGCTTGCCTTCCAAATTCGACCAGGCAAAGGTCGATAGCAGATTCCGGGCCGTAAAATCTACGAGCGGTGCTCCCCATATCGATCGGTCTAGTCCCCAAACCTACGCACTAACCATCACGCTATAAACGCGCTCGAACGTGAGACTAAAGCACAGTCGCAACATGAAATTCTAACACTCGGGGGGAATTGTGGAAATTGGCGTGGAGGCGAAAGAGAATCGCCCTTCCACCTGCCGCGGAAACTTGGTGCAAGAAAGCTGACTTTCTTTTTGGTTCATCGTAGGCTTTGTGTTCACTTTTTTCGGTGTTCTTTTGTGAGGAATTTCAGATCTCTCACCCATGCAGACATGTTCTTTCTTGGTGCTGCACCTTTGTTTTCTTGCAATGCAGTTAATTACACAATTTCATTTGTTTGGTGCCTTGGACGTACCCAACTTCCGCTCCCCAAAAGAAGCAGACGGCTCGGATATTCTCAAAGTTCGCCCTGTCCAACGTATCACGAGGATATTGGGATGGGGTGGTACGTGCTGGATGCGCACCAGCAGCATAAGAAACAGGAAGGCATGTTGGCCGTTTAATTTGCTCTTCTTGCTCAGCAATTACACAGACACCCTTCGAAGTCTGAGCGTTTGAGCACAAGAAAAAAAAAAAAGGTTGCAGCGGGGTCTGTGTTTCCGCTGTCACAGCCCGTTGGTGAGATGCCCCTCTCTTTCCAGACGAACCCCAGCTTCTGCGCACTGTTTCTCGCAACCACACCCGGGTCTGCTTTGTGGTTTATCCGAACAGGCACATCCGGGAATTGGGATGATATCGTGCAGGGGAACACGATACGCATATGTGACGATGTGGAATAAAATGGCGTCTTTTTCTTAACAAAGCATTGGCTCTTAATTCCACTAATATACGCCCCCCGAATCCTGAGGATAACGTTATTGGCAAGGCAAGGGGCACAAAAAGCGATAACTAGCGAGCGGAGATCGATACGAAATGATCGAGATTCGTTCATCAGTGGCTGATGCTTGGTTGCACGGCGGCATCAGCCATGGGTACTCACGTAGGAAAACACCGTACGAATTCAAGACAATCTCGACCTCTTGTGCACGTGCACGGCCTTGAACATTTTAATTACTTTTCACCTGCCAAATGCTTCGTACTTCTACAAGTGAATATACAGTCTCCTTGAAATTTACATCCAACAATCTCGTACACGGATGCCGAGGTGCTCGGAGCTGAGGTACGCACAAGGACCATCCCAACACTTCCCGTTGTAACTCCAAACGCCAAGCTGACAACTAGGAACACGAAGTGCGTCCTCCCTTTGGTGTAAAACTGGAGAAATTGGGCACGGGACAGCCTGTTGGTTCTCTATTTGTTCACGACAAGCTTCTAGATGTTAAGCCCCTGCGACCAGTCCTTGTCACTCCGACTTGGCGTGAATGTCACAGGCGTTTCTTCTTCAAAGGAGTCCTAAATAGATTCTGTTGGATACTTAATTAGATGATACGTACCAATCTCTTTGCGGGAAGTACCCTTAGAGAGTATCTGTGGGGGTAGGCATTGGAGGCGTTGTGGCGATTACTGCCCGCAGAAATCAGGGCACCGGAGCACCTTGTGTACGCGGACCCAACAAAGACGGCTGAAGTTTCAGCAGCTGCGGAGCTATCATTCTAATTCACCTAGTAACGGCATAGGCGCACCGTATAAGCTAGCACGATCTCGATCTTTACAATGGCAAACGGATCTTAGATCTCAGGCTTGCAGGCCGCACTTACATTGGAGGGTCTATCCATCGGATTCACGTGAAGTTTTATTTTAGCTCCTTTCGTAGTATCTTATTTCACCGAATATCTTGATTAGTCCGACTCTCCGTCGGAATCGTTGACATACTCAATTAGAAGCCACACAATCAACTAACTTCATTGCTTTGCTAAGAGAGAACTTTCGCTCAGGCACCTTTCTGCGTACATGTGATTGGTACAATGACTGCGTTTATTTCCTCTAATATCCTCACGAATAGTATTACAATTCATCTCGATATCGATAGCGATCCGTCACCTCCTCGGAATGAAAGATCCACCATCCTGCCATCGGCTGGATTACTGAACGAGCAGGACCTTGGTAGTCTTTGCCTTCCGCCTTGAACTTTCTGTTTCCTTCCTCCCACTCTTCATCCCTCTCTACCTTCGGCCTCGATTCAATGGCCACCATTCCAGCAATCATGGTCGTATCAAACTTAACTCCGTTATCATTGAGTTCGACGGGAACGCTGGCATACCCTCCAACTACATCGTTCGTATCAACGAGACCGTACAGTTGATCATCGAGTGTGAGAGTCTGAGCTTTATTTCCCCAGATGCTAACATTCGTACGATATTGAACGTCACCCTTGCCAGACCAGAAGCAAAATGCGGTGATCCAACCGCCCAGATATCTCGGCCCGCTGCCTCCGCCCTGGTGATTAACGACGGTCTGCCAGAAATTCTTGATATCTTCGGATTCCGGATTATCGAAGCACGCCACAAACCGTGTGAGAATCGGACGGAGCAAACCTGCAAACTGGGCGGTTTCGGGACCGAATGTTTGCAACTTTTCGAGTTTCTGGAGCAGCATTTCCCAATCGCCCTTTTCTCCCAGGAGGGTGACAGCGGGCAGACCACACATTAAATGTATGCCGTATGCGAAGTACTTTTGCAGCGTAGCCATCATGATTACTGACGAGACAATCTTGTCGTTATCCTCGGTTGTTGTGAAGTTTGGCATGATCCAGTTGCGAAGTTCGGGGTCGATAACGTTTTGATCCAGGAGATCGCTGAATTGGACTGCGAAACTGCCAAAGTCAACGGAATACCGGTTACCCATTGCTTCGATTGTAAGTTTCTTCTGGCCCTCGTGAGCGACAAACATCGAGCGGAGTTCCTCCGCGTGGCGGTTGACATAGATTGAGAATTGGGTCAAGATGGTGATCCAGATGTCGTCCGGACGGATAACCAAGTGGTGATGGTTATTGTACGCGTTCATCGCCGCGTAGACGAATGAGCTCTTAGATGGATGGACGGCGCGAGAGTCCAGCATATCTTGAGAGAAGCTGGATTGGAAAATTTCCTTGCATCTAAGGTTCGAGCCTGTCTGGAGGGGCACCTTGAGAATGGCATCGGAAGTGATAGCTCTTGAGGAGCTGTAGTAATACTCCTCTAGAGCGACATTACAAGGGTTAATTGTGACGGGCATTTTGGCGAGATGTCTTGTCTGTTCGAATTATTTTGTGGAGATGGATATAAAATAATATCTGAACCGCGGGCTTTGGTGTATTTGCAGGTCCTGGGAGATAATTCGGGGGAAACTAGGTGGGTCCGAAGAAACCTTATATAAAATTTAAAACCAGTTGAAGATATTCTTTAAAATGAGTCAAGTTGACGTTGATTGTTTCCTTTCTAGCCAGCTTCAATCAGCGCGCAACCGTGGCAGGATTCTACGATTGAGAGTGATCCCGATAATCCTTTGGGGCAAATCCCCGCATTCTGGATCCTGAATTCGGTGTGACGTGAGGTACCAAGATTCTCTCAATCGACTAGTATCGATTGGGCCTTGTGTAACACATACACCAATTTACATCTAAAGCAGCTGCGACAGCAACAAACTGGCAACCTTTGAGCATACGTTGTTGATAATATATGTGGATTCATATCTCGGCCAAGGCTGGTTAGGTCAGCCCGCGGAGCCCGTCCGAAAACACCAAGCCGAGACGTAACTAGCGGTGTGTCGGGTGGTCTTGGGACCGAGTCCAATATCCTTTGGCAGACAATGCAATGTGATCCTGACATAACGACATTGTCCTCTAGGCACAGTTATCCGGGCAGCAAAGTACTTATCGGTGTTCCGCAAGAGAATTTGGTAGATTGCGTCTCGTCTAAGGTACAACAAGACTGGATTGCGTCGCATTGCATCAAAGAATCCTGCAGCAACACATTTTCCCGGTGGCATGATCGATCGGAGCACCACCGCCCAATCCGGCGAAGTATTCCTGTTTGACCGCCAGCAGAACGGGTCTGAAATCGATCTCTCGATATCGAATTTCTTCAACCCGACCACCACGTGGGGACAGAGGGGAGGGAGAAATTTCCGAACCATTTCGGAGGAGAGCGAAATTCCAAGCCGTCAGATTGATCTGATAAGATAAATATCGGCCAAAAAGAGCCAATCAGGCCATACTACTCTCGCTAACAGAAACCAACCATCCTCAAAATTCCGCCGGCGGTCCAATGATCCCTGCAAGAAGAGGCACCTCACTCTAACCAAGAACCATCCGCCAAACCCTCCGAATGGCCAAGTGGCGCTCTCGTACGTAAGATAGCCTGTCACTGTTCTGTCACCCTTCTCGAAAGGCTGGTTCGTCTAATTCTTCCTCTTGCATTCAAGCCTGACACCTTGGATCATTGGACCTTTTTATTCCTTCGATGAGCTCTTTTCCGCACTACAAATACCGAGGCTCAAATATCCCAGACTTTACCCTATCAGGTATCGCATACGAGCAGAGGCAGGGGAAACGCACCACAATGCACCAGGAATAAAAACAAATCGTATCAGGTTTGCTTGTAGCTTGTCGCTTTGCTCTTCGCTAAATCGATGAAACCCGAACGAAAGAGGAAGTCGTTGCGCCCAGTAATGCCCAGTAGTGCCCCATGCATGCATTTTCGACAGCGCAAGAATTTCCCCATCTGACCAAAACGTTAGTTTCGGGTCCCATTGCTCGTATATTCGGAGGGTATTTCTCGCCGGTGGCGAAATGGAGACAAAATTCGCGGTTTCTCGCTCTATCGATAGCAGAAGGCTCCTTGTAGCCGAAATGATATATATTAGGGCAGGGACGGCGAGAGTGGCTCAGACATGATACGATGATGATTCGAAAATATCTCTTGGCCCATACAAACCAGACGAAATTCGACTTTTTCTCCTTTTGCAGACACGACTATTAATAAAAGGACTTTCCTTCAGTAACAAAATATCCTAAACGCATACCCGACTCTCTTACCCGGCCGTGACTCTTTTCGATTTTTCTAGCGGTATTTCCCCGCGTAGAGCAGCCGACTGGCACCATTCTTGGCCATGCACTCTACAAACACATCACAGGATGCACTGAGCAACACAGATATCATGGCCAAACAACTGGAGGCAGGAACGGCGACACCACAGACGTTTGATGCCAGTATTGAACCAACGGCGACGGAGCCGGAGAGGTCTACTCCCGTACTGAGTAATACGAGACTTTATATAATTGGACTTGGGTATGTTTATTTTTAAAACCCCCTGACCCCCATGTTATTATTTACCAAACAGGCCACAGTTGACTGAAACTTCTCAATCTAACCCTCAGAATTTGGATATCGCTCTTTCTCGCTGCCTTTGAAACCACTGTAGTAGCAACGAGTTTGGTCGCTATTACCAGTGAATTTCAAGACTTCAACCGGGCGAGTTGGATAGTGGTCGTCTATCTATTAACTTACAATGGATTTCTCCTGCTATCTTCGAAATTATGCGACATCTTGGGGATCAAGACCATGTTCCTCGCGGCGAACTTTATCTTCGCCGTCTTTTCTATTGCCTGCGGAGCAGCGCAAAGCATGACACAACTGTAAGATACTTCGAGTTTTATATTTTCTCATTTTATTTTCAACTAAATGTCCCTTTTAGTATCATATTCCGAGCATTCCAAGGAATCGGAGGAGGTGGCATCTACTGCATTGCATTCATTTTGATGATGTCTATTATTACGAAAGAGAAACTCGGAACATTTTCCGCCGGTATTTCGAGCGTTTTTGCTATTGCAAGCATCTGCGGGCCCCTCCTTGGTGGTGTTATCACCGAGAGAGCAAACTGGAGATGGATCTTTTACCTCAAGTAAGCTCCAGCGTCTTAAGCCGTTTAAAAATCAAGTCTAACAATAGATAGTGGACCGGGTATTGCGGTCGCCTTTGCAATTCTATTCTTCTCCATCCCGAAAGTCGGTGAAGTCAAACTAGACCGAGAAACGCTTAGCCGGATTGATGTTGGTGGTGGTTTCCTGTCAGTTGCCTGGTCCATCCTCCTCGTCTACGCCCTTCAGGAGGGTGGTGCAGAATACCCATGGAGCCATTCAGTCATCCTGGGAACCCTCGTCAGCGGTATCGTCGGCTTGTTCATCTTTGCAGGCTGGGAATGGTATATCGCCAAAAAATCTAGTATCATCGAGCCCATCTTCCCACTCAGACTTTTGAAATCGCCAGCCTACGCATTCTTGATTTTGTAAGTTGATAGAAAATTAATGCTCGTTTTGTTGGGACAAGATACTGACATATACCCCTTAGGACGACGTTCTGCATCGGTGCTCCAATTTACATTACCATCATCAACATCCCTCAGAGATACCAGATCGTCAACGGCACTTCTCCAATCCGAGCTGGTGTTCTCCTCCTTCCGATGCTTGTCGTTTCACCTGTAATGTCCCTAGTACCTGGCTTGGCCCTTAAGAATTATTGGATGTATGTTCCGTACGGCTTCGCAGTCGGTGGTGCCTTTTCAGTAATCGGTTCTGCCGGCTTGGGCTCTCTGGGAGACGGAACAACAATCGCGCCAAAGACTTACGGATTTCTTGTCCTGCTCGGTGCTGGTATGGGTTTAGTCATGCCAATCGGTGTCATGATGGTTAAATTCCTTTGTGAAGCTAAGGACGAAGCGGTTGCGCTGGGTGCCCAAAACATGACCCGTGTACTTGGTGGTCTCGTCGGTCTGGCGATAGGAACTGCAATTCTCCATCAGAAGATTGAGAAAGACTTACCGAGCGTCCTAACACCAGAGCAACTACGCTCCCTTCTCAAGTCGCCTCAGATACTCGCCAGTCTTCAACCTGAGCAGGTACTTCGTGTCAAGGGGGTCTACGCCAAATCATACGATTTGCAGTTCAACATGTCCACTGGATTCGCAGCTCTAGCATTCATCTTTGCCTGTTTAACGACTTACTACGCCCTTGGTATTACGAAGACCCTCGACCCCGATCGCATTTTTAACAATATGGGTACCAAGCCCGCTGAGACGGGGGGTAGTGAGAAGAAGAAGGAAGAGGTCTAACTTGTATTAAATTATGATTGGCATTTTTGGATTTTCTAGCAGCATCAAGGAGTTTTTTGGACCATCAATAGCGCCTAAAATTTTAGTTTCGCATTTTCGTGGGAGGGTTGAAATCTGTTTATGAAATAATACCTTTATCCATAGATTCCCCGCTTTTAATGCTTTATATATATCTCTTCTCAACTATATCGTTACACTATCATCTCAAAATAACTTGGCTTGGCCTCAATCCCACTCAATATTTATCTTCCATGACCTGTTTCTTGGCGTTGCTAGCTTTTGATTTCTGGGACAACAAACAACCGCGGGTCTGGATCTTAGTAACGGTTCCAACTAAACGGTTCCGTTCGTCTACGTTATACTGGCATACCCAGCTGGAATCTTTGGGTTTGAGATTTGATTCTATCGTTCGAATAACCATTCTTTCACTCAAGATCGAGGTTTTTTCGGCGGAATGCGCAACTGCTCGCCTGGAACTCCTAAGCACACAATCCGATCTAAACTTCCGCGCACCCGAATATTCCACCCGCGTGGCTAAATGAGTATCGGCAAAAGTCAACACTCGCCATTTTTATATGGCAACATCTTTAAAAGCATCCCCGCATTTTTACGAGCAATGATCCTGGACCCGGAAGAACTCCAGGAAGCTCGGATGCATGTGTGCCATAACCCTAGTCCATGCTACTTCGCAGCTTGTTTATCTGAATATTCACCTTGTTAGTGCCTATCACCTTCTAGGATCGACTAAAGCTAAAAGCTTGTACATGATTTCTTTTCTTTCTTCATTTAGCCAGGCGCATTTTACGTACTCCATTGAAGTGCGTACGTTCCTGAAATGGACTCTTCGATTTGACTAAAAGAAAGAAATGCAGATCATGCCTAAATAGCTAAATTTTTTTTAAATATCCGGGATATCTTGGCCCGCCGACAAGGACAGGGCATCGGGTGAATACAATACCAACCTTTCGAAATCCCCAGAAAGAAAGCAAGAAAAAAAATAAAAAAATTGGCACTATGCAATGGTGATCCTATATATTCTGCTACCTTCCCTTCTCTGGGGAAGGATATCCCCAGGGAGCACGAAAGTCCTTAGTCCTACGTCTAACAGCCATTTTTCGCCCATTTCAATTGTCAATTGACGACCCGAAAAATAAGAATTCAAGATGCTTTATAAATCGCTCTTGACGCTGAGCTTGGCGACGACTGCCTCGCTGGCTAGCTCTGTCCGAAGAGATATTCACAAGGGTTTTGGAGATGTTGATACCCTGGTTTTCTTCGGCGATTCTTACACAGATGAGGGTCGATTGGGATATATGCAGGGCCACAATGGTGACTTGCCACCTGACAACTTCATGCCATCTCAGGTGAGATATATTTCTAATTTATGAGAGAATCGAGGGTTTCCATTAAGCAACTAACATTGACTCACGAGCTAGGGATCAATTGACAGCACTGCCAGCGGTGGCCGAGCATGGGCTAGAATTGCTGCCGATATGACGGGATACTCTATGTATAACTACGCTGTATCCGGTGCCGTCTGCTCTAATGATTTGACTCCTAGATGGCTGTAAGTGTTCCTTCTTAATGCAACAGACTCAGTTTCAAAGCTAGAAGAGTAGATCTAATTTCGTTGATAGGGATGGTATCAACGGCAACTTCCCAGCTGTTAAGGAATACGAAGTTCCACAGTTCAAGAAGGAGCACACAATAACCAGGTACAAAGGCGCTGGTAACCTGAACCCCGACAAGACGATATTCGCAATCTGGATCGGAACGAATGACCTCGGAAGCGGTGCTCTTCTCACTGATGAGCATCTCCCAGGTGTCGCCCTGCCAGACTATACCGACTGCGTGGCGGAACAAATCCAGACACTATATAACTATGGTGCAAGGAAATTTGTGGTCTTGAATGTTGTACCATTGCAAAGGGCGCCACATTACACCCACAATGGACCAAATGTAAGAATGTCATTACGCATTTACTCTTCTATTTTTCCAGAATGCTGACGGGATTCGATATAGCACTACTGGGCGGACCGTGATAGCTTCCTTGGAGGCAACACTACCGCTATCTCGCAGAAGATGGGCACCCACGTCCGCTCTGCGAACCAAATCTTCAAATATCAGCTCCCCGCCCTCGCTGATTCGTTGAACGGCGCCAAGGTCGCTCAAGTGGACGCATACAGCATCTTCCAGGATATCTATGCCCACCCGGAGAACTACCTCGATGCCCCATACAACACCACCGGATGGGCCAGCCACTGCGATACCTGGGCAGCGTGCCAGTCGTGGACGAATACCGTCGAGCCGAATCCAGATGCTTATCTGTGGTGGGATGAGTTGCACCCTTCTGTTAAGACTTCGACGGCGGTCGCGAAGGAATTTGTCAAGGCGTTGAGGAAGGAGAGCACATTTGCTACTTACTATTTCTAAGAGTTTTAATGGATAGAGATTCGTGTAAGAATAGCAGTTTGTATATTATCATAATTAAGAAATGATTAGTATTCAAGTATCTCGTGTGCTGGTGATTTCCTAGTCAGGTAATTTTCGCCAAAATAGGAAATTTACCATATGGGGAAGCACCCGGGCTAAGTTTACCGATGTCTGTGCTGTGCCGTAAGTAGATTAGCTCATTATCAGAAAATACGTTTTGTGCCGATTTGGATGGGCTACTATTCAGCTATATCATATCATCACTGATATCACCATCACTGTCGTTACCACTGTTATCATTCTTATTATTGGCCTGTGTCTTTCTTTTTGGCCTTTTTAGTTGTTTGGCAGCCTGTTTATCTAATTTTACAACGTTATCAGCCCACACAGGTACTTAATTATAGTCGTTTAGAACCTAGACCTTTGTAAGTCTGGGCTTCCCAGCTCTGTGGATAGATTTTTTTGGTTGGCTGAGTACAGCTGTGTGGTAGTAGCCTGCAATATTATATTTTCACCGAGTAGTTTTTCTTGGCGTTTGAACATAAGCAATGGTGGTCAAGCCCAATAGATATCTAGCCTTATTTAATAGGGTATCTACTATTCTTTGTACTGACTGTGGCTAATTGGGGTAGATGGCTGGGTGGCTGGGCGACTTGGTCGGCATTACCAAGTATGAAGGTCTCCACCGAAAAAAATATATGCTATGATGCTAGAATACCAAATTCCAAGATATAAAACCATATTTATATTTACTACCATCACTATTATCATCATTATGGACAACTAACTTTACTTATATTTTTCTTTGAATATCGATTAGAGGAGTTGTTGAGGATCGCTATTTTCAAATGCCTCCACTGCCCCTCGAAATCCAAGGCGATACAATTAATTAAAATACATCCGGTCAGACACCCGAGTGGCAATTTACTAGCCTCAGATTCCTGAATCTAAGTAATTAAAGATAAAGACCTAGATCTTGTTGAAGCCTTGTTGGAACTGCTACATTTGTAACGTCTTGCCACATTGGGATGTGCCTCCATCCAAAACCATGAGGGGAAGCGAGCTACGACAGAAAAAAAAAAAAAATTTATTAAATTAAATTCAATGATAAATTTGCCTTTTATGTAACGCAGGAATCTACAACTGTTTTCTGGAAAGAAAAAGAGGTATAGCACGGCCATGATAACAACAGAAGATAGTTATGGAAGCTTAGGTTAAGTATATCGAATAATTACTTCGCTGAATCTCAGAGATGGACAAAATTTCATCAAGCCAAGAAGGGGTTTGAAGAAGCGAAAATAAAATGGCTAACTCTTCAGGCTAAAGTATCATCATAAAGATATCCGAAGAGGCATGTGATCGACCAGGGAAGCGGGGACTTCGATGGATCGTGACGCTGGTACGGTGTAAATCTTCTGGCACGCAGCTGAGGCGTATAAACCGCAGCCGAATTAGTTAATCGGAACCCCTTCCAGCTGCTATTGGGTCTCTTAGCCTACTAACGCTGGACCACTATCAATCAGTGTTCCAATCCCGTCATCTAAGACCCGTCGATCGAACGCATATCTAGTAGTACTTTGTGATATCCTTCTTAAAACACCCTTTAATCCTTCTCACACTTCAAAACCTCTCTCAAATCAAACTTATTCACAGGGCATACTTTTGAGGTACCAGAGCTTCTCAAACTCTGTTATAAATTGGTACAAATATTATTAAAATGCCAACCTGTAAGCTCTCTAGGCTGAGCCCAACTTCTAAATTGTGCGGGCTACTTTAAGTTAGCTAACAAAGCTTAGCTTATTCTAAATCTAGCTGATTCTAGGTTTAAGTCCACAGAGCGTAGAGTTAAGTGGTGGTGTGCATGTGTCACAGACCATCAGCTACATTTCCCAGCCGGTTGGTTGTCCAGTCACGTCAACCGGTCACTCAACCGACCGGCCAGCCAACCAGTCGTATTCGTTTCAGGCCTAATCGGGTGGGTGCAGGATGGAGGTTAGGTCTGAAAAGAAGACTACTGGACGCCATGGAGTACCGGTATGTACTAATATATTGTTACAATAGCACTAGCAATGTCAGTGTCACTGCGCCTTCAGTTGGGTGGACGCGCCATCGCTCCTGGTGACAGCCTTCTTGTATATTCTTGAAATTCTCCAAGATAGCCATGCATATGTCTGGATCCAAAAACGGGGAAGAAGATTTGCCGCTTTCTTCTGTTATTCTCCATTCGAATACGGACATCTTCAAGCAATGGTGGAGGAGGCGCTTGAGGGATTGGAAAATATCCCTGTCAAAGTTTAGGCGAGCGTAAGTTCGGCCACCCTAAGCTGTATTAGGCCGAATTTCTTAGTGTCAAGTGGGTTGCCGTGGACATTAGGCGAATACTCAAAAATTTAAGAGTAATTGAGTCCTGACTTAATTAAGCTTTTTTTTTTATAGTTTTGTTGCTTTGTTTGGCACTGTGCGTTTGCAGCTTATACGACAAATGGCCCTCTTCAGTCGGATGTTTAATGATCCTTTGATTCGACGAGACTGGTTATTGAGATAAGAGCTCACTTAACTTTCCAGATCTTAGAGGTCCTTTTCATATGACTTCTAGCGGAGAAAGAACAAATAGTGTAGAGGCCATCGAATAATAGAGTCTATAGTAATCGATTCATGGAATAGTCAACTGTATTGTATAGATCTAGTGCTTAATATATCTCTAAGTCTTAGGTTTCAAACTAGTAGGATGAAATCGAGATCTACTGCAAGCCGCACCAAGAAGAGGAGGTTTAACTATTGTGGAGAATGCACTGACTCTCCCGTTGTGGGGGGGCAGGGGTGTATGAATTTCGGAACCCCAAAGCTAGTCTAGCTTTTTAGGGTGGGACATAGTTTTACGGGAGGGACCGTTTTCGTGGCTGGCCGATAAAATTTGGTACCTAGGACAAATATATTTGCAATATACACAAAATTCGCCTTTATTATCAAACTGACCTATCGATGGCGTACTTCAGGATTATATATATCTAATAGACTACTCAGGATTGAGAATTCTCCAATTGATTCTATATATAATGAAGTCTTGTAACTATATAATTTATTGGATCTTGTTTCTATGCTCAGAGTTTCAAAACATCGCGTCAGATATGATCATATAGGAGCCAACCTTTCAAATTTCCACCTAAAACCCTGGTTAACTTCAAATTGTAATTAATAATTTTCGACCCTAATATAGCATTTGGCAGGTTCTCCAGGTTTTCGCGCGTTTATTCTAGGTATATTACCAATTTAAGTTGCGATTACCGAAGACCCTGGTAAAGGTTTCGGTAAGGTTTCCATGATTTGTGAATCCATTCTGACGGATGATTGACCCGATGACCAATTGTGGCAAGGCTTCACAGCCGCCGCTAACCTGGTCTCGCAGGGCCAGACTCCCCTACTATTGTGCGGCTCTAACCCACCATCAACTTTCATTCAGACAAATTTGTTTAACCAAAGTAATAAACAACCTCAAGCAAAAGTTAAAGATTCTGGAGCGACCCAGAAACTGAATTAGCTTATTTTAGCGATTATTTCTTACATGGATACAGCAAAAATATGCTGAAGATCCTGGTTCTAATCCAAACGATGCGTTGCAAGCCGGACACAAGATCAATAATCTAATGTTAAAATTTGAGTGTTAGAAGCCCATGGTGAATAGAACTAGAGCTTTTCTAGTTGGATCAATCGATGTTTAGAATTTTGTATCATATGGTCATTATTACCTGTGTAATATTGTCGTCATGAATTTTTTAGTATTATACCACCAGGTAAACTTATAGACACTACACGAAGATTCAGTAACTGGCGGGCTGAATGTTAAGAACTTGTAGGAGTGTATATCTATTTTGAAGCTATCCGTATAAAGGAAGTTCATTGTATATATGGTTGAATATGGACCGAGCTGTTGGGGCCACTAGTTTTGTCGCTATAGTCGGATTAATTTCTTGGTATCAAAGTACATGTGCCGTTCTAGTAATCCTAAGTTATTAGTAGTTAGCTTATTTACTAAATCTAGACTCTAGCTTAAAGAATTCGATCACAGCAATATCTAGATCTTATCGCGAATTCTTTTACCAGGAATTAAACTACTAGCTGGGACGGGGACAAGTCAACGGAGGGTAGATGGCAAGCCTAATGTCCGCGCACATCGTTAAGAATCTAATCGATGTAAATACGCTTAAACTCGATCGATCTAGTCAGCCGTGAGACAAGAAAGGGGACCTAGGGCAATTCTGGATAGGCAATTCTGCCGTGGCAAATCTTACCTCTTTAGCACGCTCTGGAGGGTGGCCAGGCACCGAGAGGCTTTCCACTAATACAAAACGAGAAATTTTCGAAAGTAGGCGTGGAATTTGTCTATACGTATCGCCATATCAGAGAATTTCTTCGGTACATTTTTATCGTCGTTGTTTGGTAATCGAATAATGATTGCTCAGGAGATCTCCCAGCCACCAGTCGAACGATGGATGAGTGTCTAGGCCCACCCTATGCTGATGGATGATCTATAAAAGCTGTTAAGATTCTCGTGCTTCAGAATTTTTCATCCCATGGATCATCAGTTCATCTATTATCACTCAGTTGGTAAGTTAGAATACTTGGTAAGTAGTCTGCTTCTCTCAAGCTCAAGGAGCCTTGAAGGTGAGGTTTCCCCCCTACAAGGTAAGTAGTCTGGTTCTCTGAAGGAACTTTGAAGGTGAGTTTTACCCCCCTCTTACAAGGTAAGTTGGAGAGGTAAGTTGCCCCCTCTATCCAGGGTAAGTTGGAGGTAAGTAGTATTATAGAGCATTGTGGTCGAATCATAATCGAACTTTAACCCTGAGATTTGTCTCGTACCCAAGATGCTATTTCTCAAGGCTGCATTACACGCGGTGCTTCTCGCAAGCACCGTAGCAGCCGGTACATCATGTAAACCGGCAGCAGCAAGCTGTAATAACTATAACGCGGGCCAGGCTTCTGCCTCTTGCTCCAAGTACTTCAAAAGCCACGGCGTTCAGACGGGAACCTGCACCAGCGTTTTAGTCAAGCCCACTCCGACGACAATTAAATATACCAAAAAAGGAAAATCCACGTGCACCCACGTTGCAACAACGACATCAACCAAAACCATTCATACTTCGTGCAATATTGTTACTCTTCCTCGGAAAACCGTTACCAAATGGTCAAGCAAAACCCAATGGGCAACTTTCACCAATCTGAAAGGGACAACTACTAAACGGACAAGCTGGTATACCAAAACCAAAACTGTGACCACGACCAAAACTGTAGTGGGAACTGCGCCAGGTGCATATCAGTATATCAAACGCGCACTTTACAACAACAACAACGTTCCCAAGTCCTGTGGTGAGTCCTCTTCCAAGACGCCCGTCGAGATTCCCACCATTCCGGGGATTCGATTCCCTTCAGTCGAAATAGTGACTAACTATTTATGTGTTGTTTTGTCGTAGCTTGTTTTGCGACCTCAACCCAGCTCAGCACGCGAACCCCGGCCTGCAAGACCAGAACCGTCAATGTCCCAACCGGGTTCGTGGCCAAGACGTCCACCAAGAAGTACATCTTGACCAAAACCATCGCCACGGCCAAAACCACAAGATACACCACTCAGACAACCAAACGGACCAAGACGTACTATTCGGTCAGGACAACAGCGGTTACGACAACGTTCACAAGCGTCGTCAAGAAGACGAAAACAAAGACTGTCACGTCCACCGTCACCACTTACGTCAACGGTCCCGTCACCAAAACCATCACAGCGGTTGTTGTTACCGGCAAGCCTCACAGAACGACCGTCACTTCCAACGGGGTTGTCAATGTTATCGACTATGTTACCCTGCCGGTATCCACGCGCATTAGCCTCGCTGTCGGATCCGCTTCCGCTACAACGATCTTTCCGACAGACAGCAGTGGGCATACAATCGTCGATGGCTCCAAGCCTCAGATTGTTGTCACTTTTATCACCGGCCCTTTTGTCACGGTGACTGGGGTAGCCACTGGCGCGGCGTCCGCCAAAACGAAATTGCCGACCAAAGTCGGTCAGCCAATCACAGTTAGCACCTTTGTTTCGCTGAGCCGGACCACCGTTGTCAGTCTGGCGACCAATGGCGCTTCTGCGACAACACTTTATCCCACCGATAGCAATGGGAGAACGGTCGTTGATGGTTCCAGACCAGAGACCATTGTCACCTATGTCACTGGCCCCTTCACCACCATCACCGCTGCCGCTACTGCCGCTGCATCCGCCCGAACTCAGCTCCCTACAAAGCCGGGAGACCTGATCACAGTTACAACATTTATCTCAATTCCAGCGACGACTTTAGTAAGTCTTGCGGATGGCGGCCAAATTTCTTCAACAACTCAATATCCAACGGATAGTGCGGGTCAAACCATTTACGATGGCTCGCAGTCTAAGAGCGTGATCGTTTACGTTACTGGTCCGTTTACTACTGTTACTGCCGCTGCTACTGCCGCTGCATCCGCGCGGACTCAACTTCCTACAAAACCGGGAGACCTGATAACAGTCACAACGTTTGTCTCTATTCCGGCGACGACTTTGGTGAGCCTTGCGGATGGCGGCCAAGTATCTTCGGTGACTCAATATCCGACTGATAGTGCGGGCCAAACCATTTATGATGGCTCGCAGTCCAAGAGTGTGATCGTTTACGTTACTGGCCCGTTTACTACTGTTACTGCCGCTGCTACTGCTGCTGCATCCGCGCGGACTCAACTTCCCACAAAACCGGGAGACTTGATCACAGTTAGTACATTTGTCTCTATTCCGGCTACCACTTTAGTGAGCCTTGCGAATGGCGGCCAGGTGTCTTCGGTGACTCAATTCCCGACAGATAGTGCGGGTCAAACCATATATGATGGCTCGCAGTCTAAGAGCGTAATTGTATATATCACCGGTCCTTTCACCACTGTCGCTTCTCAGGCTTCAGCAGGTATCTCCACGAAGACGGTATTACCGACTGATCCCAGTGGAACTATTACTGTTGTTCAATATATTACAAGGGCCATCATATCTCTAACTACTCCAGCAATTGGAATGACGCCAACAGTCACGACCCTTCCTGCCACTGATGCAACAGGGCCGCTGACGGTTGTAGACTACCGGGCTGTCACCACTGTTTTTGTTGCAGCAGGAGGTACCAACACAGGTCGTACCACGTCCAGCCCTACTGGTGGAAGCGATGCATACACCATCTTTGACTATCGAAGAGTTACCTCGGTGTTCTTACCAGTAACTGGAAACGGAAACAGTGGCGTATCCGATTCCACTGCGTTTCCACGGGACTCTACAGGCCTTATCACAAAAGTTTACTATAGATCTGTCACTAGTGTTTATAGTGGATATGACGGAAGCGTTGCGTCGCAGACTACTGTGACCCCAGTTGATACGACTGCTCCATTCTCGGTCATCGACTTTAGACCGGTGACTACTCTTTATGCGCCTTTTACGGGAGCAGGTGGCGCGTCTGTTACTACGCTTTTCCCTGCCTCAACAGATCAGAATGGTCCAATTTCGGTCGTCAAATTCCGACCAGTTACCAGTGTTTTCAGTGCATACAGTGGTGCTACTGCATCCAGAACTACTGTGACGCCTGTTGATTCGACTGCTCCATTCTCGGTTATCGACTTCAGACCAGCGACTACTCTTTATGCACCTTTAACAGGAGCGGGCGGCGCATCAGTTACTACGCTTTTCCCGGCCTCGACAGATTTGGATGGTCCGATTTCGATAGTCCAGTTCCGACCCGTTACCAATGTCTTCAGTGGTTACGGTGGGAGTACAGCATCAAAGACTACAATTGTTCCATCAGATCCGAGTGGAACCTTTTCGGTTATCGATTTCCGACCTGTTGTTACTGTATTCACTCCAACAGCGGGAACCGGTGGTCCGTCTCTTACAACTCAGTTCCCATCTGATTCTACTGGTCCAATTGTCGTAGTACAGGCTCTACCGGTAACAAGTATCACGAGCGGATACTCTGGCAACGGGGCTTCGAAGACAACGGTTACACCATCTGACCCGAGTGGCACATATTTGGTTATTGATTTCAGACCGGTTGTTACGGTTGTTAGTCCTGTCGGGGCTGGTGGTCCATCCGCCACTACTGTTTTCCCAACCGACCCATCTGGTCCAATTTCGGTCATTAACTTCCGACCCTTGGTAACTCTCACTAGCACATACGGTGGAAGTTCTGCCTTTCAGTCTACTGTTACACCATCTGACCCCAGCGGAACATACTCTGTTATTGATTATAGAGGGGTAGTTACTATATACAGTCCGATTGTTGGGACTGGACCCTCTGCTACTACTGTTTTCCCTGCTGCAACTGATGCTGCGGGGCCAGTATCAGTTATTGAGTTCAGACCGCTCACAAGAATCACAAGCTCATACACTGGCAGCGTGGCTTCGCAAACCACAATTACGCCAGCGGATCCCAGTGGCATCTTCACAATTATTGATCTTCGACCTGTTGTAACCGTTCTTAGCCCAATCCTCGGTACTGGTGGACAGTCTGCTACTACGGCTTACCCTGCTGCGACTGATCCTAGTGGTCCAATCTCAGTGATCGAGTTCAGGCCGGTTACTAGTATTACGACATCTTACGGTGGTAGTGTAGCATCCCGATCCACTATCACACCTAGTGATCCAAGCGGCACATTTGCAGTTATCGATTTCCGACCCGTAACCACGGTGCCTGTCCTAGCTACCGGAAGTGGTACTGGTATTAGCACAGCACTGCCAACTGACGCTACTGGTGCCATTTCTATTCTGAAATTTCGGCCTCATACTAGTTCCACGGCTCCTTACTCAGGTTCTGTCAAATCCACCTCGACTGCAACGCCATCTGATCCAGATGGAACCTTTGTTATCCTTGATCTTAGACCTTTGATTACGGTTCAGAGTCCGATTGTTGGGAGTGCCGGCGGACCATTTGCTACAACTATCCCCCCAGTGGATTCTTCTGGGCCTTTTACTGTAATTGAATTCGTGACTAGACTCACCACCACAATTACACGTGCCGCCACCGGAACCCCGTCCGCTACCACTATCCTTCCAGCTGACCCATCGGAACCAGCAACCGTTATAACATTTGCTTCCCCAACTACTTCCACAACGCTGACTAGTGTTGCTGGTAATGGCGGTCCATCCGCCAGCACTGTCTTCCCGACGGATCCGAATCAGCCAGCTACTATTATTACATTCGCAAACAGGCTCACGGCTACTGTCACAAGCTTGGCTGGTAGCGGTGGACCTTCTGCTACTACTATCTTCCCTGCTAGTGATGCGCCATACGAATCTGCAGTCCAAGTTATAACATTCGCTACCGTCGTGTATTCATTTACAACACTTACCAGTGCGGCCGGCAGCGGCGGGCCATCTGCTACCACCATCTTCCCAACTGATCCCAATCAACCAGCTACTATAATTACATTCGCAAATAGGCTTACGGCTACTGTCACAAGCTTGGCGGGTAGCGGGGGACCTTCTGCTACTACTATCTTCCCTGCTAGTGATGCACCGTATGAATCTGCAGTCCAAGTTATCACATTCGCTACTGTTGTGTATTCATTTACGACAGTTACTAGTGCGGCCGGCAGTGGCGGACCTTCCGCCAGCACTGTTTTCCCGACTGATCCCAATCAGCCAGCTACTATCATTACATTTGCAGCCCCTACAACTTCTACTACGCTTACTAGCGTTGCCGGTAACGGTGGACCCTCCGCTAGCACTCTTTTCCCAACGGATCCCAATCAGCCCGCTACTATCATTACATTTGCGAATAGGCTCACTGCTACTGTCACAAGCTTGGCGGGTAGCGGTGGTCCTTCTGCTACTACGATTTTTCCTGCCAGTGATGCACCGTATGAATCTGCAGTCCAAGTTATCACATTCGCTACTGTTGTACATTCATTTACGACAGTTACTAGTGCGGCCGGCAGTGGTGGACCTTCAGCCAGCACTGTCTTCCCGACTGATCCCAATCAACTAGCTACTATTATTACATATGCGACCCCGACATCTTCTACGACACTCACCAGCGCGGCCGGCAGCGGTGGGCCGTCGGCTACCACCATCTTCCCAACTGATCCCAATCAACCGGCCACGATCATTACATTTGCGAATAGACTTACCACTACACGCACCAGTGCGGCTGGCAGCGGTGGACCATCCGCTACCACTATCTTCCCAACTGATCCTAATCAGCCAGCTACTGTCATTACATTTGCAGCCCCTACAACTTCTATTACGCTTACTAGTGCGGCTGGCAGCGGTGGACCATCCGCCACCACAATCTTCCCGACTGATCATACGCTTACTAGTGCGGCTGGCAGCGGTGGACCATCCGCCACCACAATCTTCCCGACTGATCCTAATCAGCCAGCCACTATAATCACATTCGCTTCTGCTGTGTATTCATTTACGACACGCACTAGCGCGGCCGGCAGCGGTGGACCCTCGGCTACCATAATCTTCCCCGCAGATCCATCCGAGCCAGCCACTGTGATTACATTCGCGACACCGACTTCTTCAACAACCCTTACAAATGTTGCGGGTAACGATGGACCATCCGCTACCACAATCTTTCCGACTGATCCCAATCAACCAGCTACTATCATCACATTTGCGAATAGATTTACTACTACACTTACCAGTCTTGCAGGCGCTGGCGGCCCATCTGCTACCACTATCTTCCCAGCTAGTGATGCGCCATACGCCTCGCCAGTTGCTATAATTACGTATGCCACTGTTATTTATTCATTTACAACAGTGACCAGTGCCGCCGGCAATGGGGTACCATCGGCTACCACAATCTTCCCAGCAGATCCGTCTGAGCCGGCCACTGTGATCACGTTCGCGACACCAACTTCCTCAACAACCCTTACAAGTGTTGCCGGGAATGGCCCATCCGCTACTACTATCTTCCCAACTGATCCCAATCAACCAGCTACTATCATCACATTTGCGAATAGATTTACCACTACGCTTACCAGCCTAGCAGGTTCTGCCGGCCCATCTGCTACTACTATCTTCCCAGCAAGTGATGCACCATATGCTTCGCCAGTTGCTGTGATTACATATGCTACTGCTACTTACTCATTTACAACATTAACCAGCGCTGCTGGTAGCGGCGGACCATCTGCTACCACAATCTTCCCCGCAGATCCGTCTGAGCCGGCCACTGTGATCACGTTCGCGACACCGACTTCTTCAACAACAATAACCCGCGCTGCTGGTAACGGCGGACCATCTGCTACCACAATACTCCCAGCTGACCCATCTGAACCAGCGACTGTGATTATTTTCGCCACCCCCACCACTTCTACGACTCTCACGAGCGTTGCCGTCAATGGCCCATCTGCTACTACCATTTACCCAGCAGACCCCGCTCAGCCTGCTACTATTATTACTTTCGCAAACAGACTGACCACTACGCTTACGAGCCTAGCAGGTAATGACGGGCCATCTGCTACCACTATATTCCCAGCTAGTGATGCGCCATATGCCTCGCCAGTTGCTGTGATTACATATGCTACTGCTACTTACTCCTTTACAACATTAACTAGCGCTGCTGGTAGCAGTGGACCGTCGGCTACTACTATCTTCCCAGCAGATCCATCTGAACCAGCCACTGTGATTACTTTCGCTACACCCACCGCTTCTACGACTCTCACTAGGGCTGCTGGTAGCGGCGGGCCGTCTGCTACGACTATTTTCCCCACAGATCCAGCTGAGCCAGCAACCGTGATCACATTTGCGACACCAACGTCGTCTACGACACTTACCAGTGCGGCCGGCAGTGGTGGGCCATCTGCTACCACACTATTCCCAACTGATCCTAATCAGCCAGCTACTGTCATCACTTTTGCGGGTAGAAGTACCACTACACGTACCAGCCTGGCAAGCGATGGGGAAGCGTCCGCGAGCACTATATTCCCAGCTACTGATGCACCTTATTCATCTCCAGTCGAAGTCATTACGTTCGCGACACCGACCACTTCAACAACAATCACTAGTGCTGCCGGTAGCGGCGGGCCGTCTGCTACCACAGTACTTCCGGCTGACCCATCTGAACCAGCAACTGTGATTACTTTCGCCACTCCCACTACTTCTACGACCCTCACTAGTGCCGCTGGTAGTGGTGGACCATCCGCCACCACAATCTTCCCAACTGATCCTAATCAGCCAGCTACTGTCATTACCTTTGCTGATAGACGTACCACTACACGTACCAGCCTGGCAAGCGATGGGGAAGCGTCCGCGAGCACTATATTCCCAGCTACTGATGCACCTTATTCATCTCCAGTCGAAGTAATTACATTTGCGACACCTACTACCTCAACAACAATTACTAGTGCCGCTGGTAGCGGCGGGCCGTCTGCTACGACTATTTTACCCACAGATCCAACTGAGCCAGCAACTGTTATCACATTCGCGACACCAACGACCTCTACGACACTTACCAGCGCTGCCGGTAGTGGGGGTCCTTCAGCCACCACTATTTTCCCGACCGACCCCAACCAGCCAGCTACCATCATTAGCTTTGCAAATAGACTAACGACCACAGTTACCAGTGTTGCGGCTGACACTCCATCGGCCTCAACAATTGTCCCTGCTTCTACGGACGACTTTAGCTCGCCTGTTGTGGTCGTCACATTCGCCACAAGATCACTATTTACCACAGTCACATCCCAGGGTACTGGTACAGCTTCCGCCATTACTGTTCTACCTGATAACCCCGATGACCCCAGTGCCACTGCCACCGTGGTTACATATCTTGAGCAGCTATATACTACCATTACTGTAGGCGCGCAGAGCGACTACCAGGTTACTCTATTGCCTACGAATAGCGCAGGTCAGATCATCAGTGACGGTACTGCCACCGCTACTGTCATCGATTACAGAGTTCCGCCGCCTCCTTCAGGAACTGCGGCTGCTGGGCCTGTTTTCACATGCGACCCGTACGGTTATTTCATCGATGACACTAATCTCCGTCGAATGAACCTCACAAGCTCTCAGATTACTCTTGTGAAAGCAAACTACGATGGTACCGCAAATACCAATGCCATGGGCTACAATGTTTTGGATAACTATCTCTACGCAGTTGAGTCCACAGGATGGATCATTCGTATTGCATCAAACGGCCAGGTCACTAAGATTGTCCAAATTTCCCAGCTTAACGGCGCCGGTGGTGCTATTGCGGATATAGATGGTAGTGGACAATTCTGGGTTGCAAGTTTGAGCCGCTGGTGGCAAATCAACCTCAATCCCTTCCAGGGTACCTTTGGTGCTTTGGTGAACTCGGGAACATTGGATGTTTCAGCCCTCACTTCCTGGACTGATTGGGTTTATATTCCAGGTTCAGATGAGTACATGTGGCTTGTTGACGTATCAGGGGCAGGACTTTCTCGCCTTGTCAGATGGTCACTCACAACGCACTTATTCACCGTCGTGAAAACTTTCACAGGTGTTAATGTTCCTGGCAATTCTGGGGCTATGTTTGGAGATGCCAACGGCGATCTTTATTTTAAGCTCAATCAGAATGGACAGGTCTGGAAAGTCAATATTTTTACCCAAGGCAACCCTGTTCTCGTATCCACCTCAGGGGTTGTCGTTAGTGTCACAGATGGTGCCCGTTGCCCTTACTATGCATATCTCGATATACCTTTGGCGTACACTACAATAACTCTTGGTGGAACAGCGACAAGTGTGGCTACCAGATACCCAACAAATAGTGCCGGATCTACTATCACATCAGGAATCAGAACCGCTACCGTTGTAACTTTTATCACTCCTACTGCAACGGCTCTACCGCCACCTTTCGAATGCTCGGAACTTGGTTACAGTCTGATAGAGTTTTCACTGGTCCAAATAAATTTAACATCAGCAGCAATAAGTACGATAAATAGCAACGTTAATAGCGGCCTCGCTACCAATGCTATCGGTTATAATGTCCTTGATAATTATATCTACGGTATTCAATCTAACAACGGAAGGATCGTCCGGATAGATGCTACCGGTGGAGTTACTGCAGTTCGCACCTATGCCAGCCTCGGTTCCTACAACTCGGGTGATGTTGATGGGCAAGGCCAATATTGGGTAACTAGTGCAGGCACTGTCTGGGCTCTGATCGATCTAGTACCTGGTTCTTCAACCTTTGGTCAGATAACAGCATCTGGGACGTCAACACTTGCAACTTACAGCATTGGCGATTGGGCCTCTATACCTGGGTCTGGGCCGTATATGTGGGCTATAGGCTCCACGTCAGGTGGCTCATGTGCACTTCTTAGGTGGTCCACAATTGCCCCTCGTACCTGGACTGTTATTAAGACATTCCCAGGCTTGATACCGGCGAGCAACGCTGGCTTTGGCCTTGCCTACTCGGATAACAACGGCGATATCTACGTGGTTGAAAATACCAGTAAGAAACTTTACAGGACAAATATTTACAGCCAGTATACACCTGTAGTAGTCGGTACTGTGGCAAGAGCAATCCCCGGCGGTGATGGGTGTCGTTGCGTTTACGGTAGCTTTTTAGCTGATCTTAACTCAGCGCCTCGACCAACAACTACACTCACACGGCATTTAACAGGCACCGCGAGCCCCTATACTACGACCGTTACTCCGACCGCCGCTACGGATACTGTTTCCGTTATAATTTATGCCACACCGGCAGCACTTCCAAACTCTTGTCCATTCAATGATGGCACTAATGCTGGTATGGAGGTTGCCATATACCACAGCGAATATCTCGACGCATCTGTCACTAATGGTATTCACGTTGTTGCGTTTGAGTGGGTTGGTACCAACCCGCCATCCTCCCAGGGTCAATTTAGCGCTCTTGGTCTCTCTTGGACCGGTGCTGCCACCAACGTTGCTGGTAATAGCGCAGCGATTAATCCCTACGGCCTCGCTACTCCCTACAGCGATAGTGCTAGGGCTGGTGTTTATTTCTTGAACCATCGTGGATTTTTCTATGCTCCCACAACACAGCAGTACACGTTCGCCCTCTCCAATGCGGACAACCATGCGCTGATTTGGTTGGGCGACATAGCGTATAGCAACTGGTTTACTAAAAACGCGACCGTAGACTCCTATGGCGTAATTGCGCCAGCCTCGGTCTCTGTGACGATACAAGCTGGCACGTATTTCCCGTTTAGGTTGATATACTATAACGGAGGCGGAATAGCAAAATTCACTTTCATTATCAAAGGAGCCGATAATGTTAACTATGTCAGCAATCAAATTAACTCTCAGTATTTGGTAGCGGATAGTTGTGAAGGCAACTTGAAGTTCGCAGCATTTGGATCAGAGCTTCCTAAGCCAGATATTACCTGCGGTAACCAGGGAGTCAGCATCGCACTTTATGATTTCGGACGGCCAGCTACTGCGGATGTAATCAGGGCAGTGCCCCCCACCAACAGCCGCCAAGCCGCCTACGTAGGATGGAGATATGGCAACAGCATTTACATTCCATACTCGAATTGGCAGTTTTCTCAATTCGATCCCGTCCCTTATCCTATTTATAACCGCCCTGCCGGCAAACCATACACCTTGAATATCCAAGGCTTTTTTTATGCGCCGATTACCACCACCTACACTTTCACGACCACCAATGATGCTGATGATGGTTTCGACCTTTGGGTGGACAATCTTGCTTATTCCTCCAATTGGACTTTTACCAACAGTGTCTTGTCTTCTAGGATAGGGAACAATGCTCTCCGGTTTACCTACAGCGTTGCCCTCACGGCTGGGACGTATTATCCTCTACGGATGTTTTATACAAAGAGCACTGGAACCACCAAATGGGTCTTGACCGTGACTGATGCTAATGGCTTCTATTATGTTCAAGAGAATATTTTGTCGCAGTATTTAGTCACGAAAGACTGTGCCGGCAGTGTGCCAGAGTTTACCCCATTCACCGTTCCTAAACCTGACATTTCTTGCCAGAATGTAGGTCTGCAGGCTTATATCACAGCCTCCAGGTCCACAACTACAGGAAACACGCCACTACCAAATTTCTCAACCACTGTTTACAAGACAACGCCGAACAATACACCGTTGAACAATACTAGTCTTGGCTGTGACTATCCCTGTGCTAGTCCACAGGGTCTAATTACATCCGGTTACCATTTCGTCCTGATGTACCGTGGTTTCTTCTACGCCCCGTTCGACTCAACGTATACTTTCAATTTCACCAATGTTCACCACGCCGCCTGGTTATGGGCGGGCACGAACGCCTATACAGCCTTTGAGACTACCAATGCGAATCTCACAGCTAGGATGGCCACAACTACTAGCCCCCCTGCATCCGGTTCGTGGGATGTAACGTTGACCGCCGGATCATATACACCTATCCGTATCATGTTTGCCGATGGCGATTTCACGGGTGGTTCTTTTGATCTCGAGGTTACCGACGCAAGTGGTAACTATTATTTGACCAAAAATCAGTATTCGGAATATTTTGTCACCCAAACCTGCGACACGAGCATCGTAGCTCAATTTACTAAACCATGGGGGGCTGAGACTCCGTAAAAAATGTGCGTTGCTAAGTATTACCAGTTACAGGTCTGAATGTACCAAGTCTTCTCTGATACGAGCATCGCGGCTCAGCTTAGCAGACCAACGGGGCAGGAAAGTCCTTATTATTTTGTATTTACTATTTTTTTGCACGAGCCATAATTTAGTCCGCCCTAGCAAATGTCCCAATTCTTGTCTGATACATTTCCTATATCCTATTCTATGCCTGTATTTTTTACTCCTATACTTACCACGTTGCTTAATATAAATGGTAGAATACTTAGGGTCAGCGTTGTTTTTGACTATAACACTAAATATCTTATTACTAATCAAATACAGCAAATATACAAAAACTTTTGTGGATCTTGAGAACTTTCCTACTAGAGGTGTTGAGGATATGGCCGACGAGGGATATAGACTGTCAGAAGAAGACAATATAGCGCAAGTTGATGACCCGGGAGTCCTGGAGGACATGCTAGTTCATAGGCTTTTCGCAGCCATTATAGTCTATAGATCTATCGGGAGAGGAGTTTTGGGGAACATATTAAATTTACAGTGGCAAGTACAATTGAAAGACGTCAGGTTATTGCCCAAAAGGTCTGAAGGGGCTCTAAGACCAGCCTTTTCGAATTTAATTTCACCAGCAAATGAAATAACTTGAGTACTTAAGTAGCTAAGCTTTTGGATATGGTTTTTGTGTTTAGATGTTCCCGGCAGGAGTGTGCCTGCTTATGACCGAACAGTGCATGGGGCTGCCCAACCTCTGCGGCGCACGGGCTGATCCTAGGATTCGACTTTCTACTTTTTTGGCTTTCCTATTGGCTCCATTCAAGTTTTCTACTTTTATTTACAGTTGATTGGTCGATTGTTCAATATCCCAACGAGGCAGTACATAACTGCCAAGCGAATGGCATCTACCGGCTCAATATTTTGCTATATAACCTACTCGGTGGTTTGCACAAGAATATCTCACGATCGTTCCACAAACATTTTAAAGCTTCTGATTCTACTCGTGATAGGATTCTCTTGTATATCAAAGCTAGAGCGCGGAAACTCCTTCCTTTCTTACGATCGTACGCAATTCATTCACGACTTAAGTCGCAGCTGGTTCTTCAGTGAATTCGGGAGGCTGTCTCCGTCTGACACTAAACTGCAACAATGTCAAGCCCAAAGCGAGACTTTTCTACCAAGAAATATACATTTAAATCTACAGAGAACACATCAAAGCGTCGATGGACCTCTCAATCCATATGGGAAAATATCAAAGACTTTGTCTTGGCTGAAGTTCGCAAAGGCGTCCCGCAGAAGTCTATAGTGGCGAAACTGGATCGTCAAGGTATTTCCCTGGAGTAAGTGAAGAAACCCTGCATGTACTAAATCATATTTACAAATCGTCCTAACAAAATATGAAAGACTACACCAGCTGAAGCGACTACTGAAAGAATGGGGTGTTTGCGACCGAAATATCCAGAAGCGAAACCGCAAATACATCTTCGAAGTTGAGGCCCAAGCAAAAGCAAAGGGCAAAACAATACGTGGATGGAAATTTAGTGATCAAGACCGGGATGTCAAAGCGACTCAACTAAAACGTATTAAAGAAAGCAATGGCAAAGAATTCGAAAGTATGAATTCATTTTTCTGGTCCACGTAGTTTACGCACCAACCTGCGAGATCCAAAGCATCTAACTTTAGATTATAGATATCGTGGCAACTCCGGGTTTATTGGTGTTTTCTCCCCCAGATGCTCTGGATGATACGCCCAAAGACACCGGAGATTCGGAACGCATCCAAAATGACTGGTCCACGGACCTTACCCTGGCTGATTATACTTCTCCCGATTATCTACTGGATAGCCTTTGCAGCAATAAGGACGTTGTTGGTATTCCAAACCAAGAGAGTTTAAATCTAGAACTAGAAATTGAACCGGCGCGAGATACTGATATGCGGCACGAATGTCACCACCATGTCGATGCGGAAGGTTTTGGTTCAGTGCGGAAAGGCTCTCAAAAAGAGATAATGGCAGCGATGAAAAATGTGTGTCAAATATTTGAAATAAGTCTGTCAAATGGAGATTACATGGCTAACATCAATGGAAACGCTTAGTTAAACCTCGACTCGATATATGATGGTATCATTCAAGCTATGGAAGCACCACCCCCGCCGTCTACAGTGGCATTCTATTCCAGCTCCGATCGCAAATCAGTTGAAATCCTTTGTGAAAGCCTATCGCGGTCCTTAATCAACAATTTCGAAGCCATCGTTGATAGGTTTCGAGCAGCAGGATCTGCTTTCCAAATTGAAAGGGATAGACTCTTATCGAGGAAGAAATTTCATCTATCTAAATGCGAATCGATGGCTATGCGCAATATAAATGATATCCATAGGTCCCAATTCATCCCATCGGATTCTGCTATGGCTATATGGGTACTAGGTGGCGGGCCACGCAAACCTTTATCCAAAGATGGCGTTTCCAAAATCCAAGAACAAATCCTTGATACATTCTATGCTGCATTTCCTGCTTTATGGGCAACTGTCGCATCAAGTGCGAGCGACACTGAACATTTTCTAACCTTGCTGGGTAGTTCTGATTTAGCTATACTGGGGAAAGGCGAGCACTTTATGGAATTCGTGCTCCACCTGCCTTACGCATTGACCAGACATGGGCTCAACAGCTTTGTGACGATATATTGCTTATACATGTTTGTAGCGGCCTGTTATGAGTTTGGTTGCTTCTCAAGTTCCTTATTTCACATTTCTCGCCTGGCAATTCGCGAGCTCTCTGGTTTCGCCCCCTCATTCCTCCTATGTGATCTTTTAAAATTACAGGGGCATATTTACGAATGCACCAATCAGATCGAACAGGCGATCGCAACTTGGAGACTATGCTTCAACCTCAACAAGACAATCAGAGGCACCAGCGCCTTTGAAAATACGTTAATCGCAGTACGGCTTATCAATCATTACGCTCAAATGGGGAGAGTTAACGAAATGCAAGAATTCAAGCACTACATCCACAATCACGTACGGGTACCACCCTTAGATGATTTACGAATTACCGAAGGGGATGTAGTCACCAACCTTTATGCAATCGATATGTGTATTCTTGCATTCACACAGGCTGATATGATGACTACAAGCTTGAGAGTGGCGAAAACCGCTAGTCCTTTAATCTGCAATATGTGCCCAAGGTCTATTTCTAAAAGTTCCGATTTGGATCTTGCGGAGACATGGTTTCTGCTAACTTTGACAATATCAGAGACCTACCTTAAGGTCTCTGACTTTCATGGATCTTTACGGGAACTCGACAAAGCTTTCCATATTGCTCCTGCAGTATTCCATCAACTATCTCTATCTAGCAGGTATATTGATTTAGCCACGGTGGTTTTGATGGAAAGAGGACTTGTTCAATATACGGAGCCTATTCTCGAAAAATTACTACGGTACTTTACTTCCAAAGGTATATCTGAAGAAAACCCGATATATAATAGAATCTTATTTGCAACCGGATCGGCAGTTTTCCAGATGTCATTGGATTCCGAGGAAAGCTGTTGGAGTGTTCCAAAGCTCCTCGGTAACTGTATATCCAACTAGAATTGTGTATATACCCTTAAACATTACATTTGAAGAGACTTGGCAGTTCGCTTTCTTGAGGCTAACGTCCCCCAATCATCCATAGCATAGCAAATATTTTAATAGTCGATTAATTGTAAGCTTTTAATTACACTCGTTAAATCTGTGCGCAAGGTTCGTGAAATTTAAAGATCGAACCTTTATATTTTCTATAGACAAAATTGCAAAACAGACGCTCGCGAAGCCGCAGAACTAGTACTTCCGTTTATATTAAAATATCTAAGAAGCGAACATTAAGTTACTCCAAGCCTGACAATCTCTCGGCACCGTTCCGTCCGATAAAGCGTAAAGCCTAACCTGGGTCCTCATCTGTCCTCCTTTTGAAACAGGGCACCCATACATAGTACCCCTTCCAGTCCCCGTTACCCCCGTGTTAACGCTAATATACCCGCTGTCCCAATTGAAATCCACATATATCAACACAGAATTCTCATCGCTATTGATGTCATTCAAAGTCTTGAGTGAAATAGTATAATCTTTGATCGAAGATATACCCACAGGGACAATGATAGACATGTAATAGCTTGTACCATCCGGGGAAGAAGTGTACATACGATAAGCGTCGAGTATGGGACGGTATTCGGCCGTGAAGGTTGCGGCCTGGCTTGATATACGACGAAGGTATAGAGCTGGATCGGAGAATTCGCCAGTCCAATAAAGGAACCAAAGGCGGTATATACCTGCGTCTGGTACTAGCAGACCCGTGCCGTCGTAGGTAATCTCTGTGATATTGGAGAGAGTGGTTGTTGTTGCGGTGGATATAATTTCTGTGGTTGTGTTTCCAACCGTTTCGAACACGGTTATTATAGGGGCATCTTCTACTACTGGTGCTGCTTCTGGTTGGGGGAATACAGCTGAAGAGAAAGCAATAGCGTCTGAGCATGCGGCGCTGATATCTATTGCGCAGAATGGAGCGAGCACAGGAGGTGCCTCCGCGGCTGGTGTAGTGGATGCGTCGTCTTCATCCTGTCGTTGTTCCAAATTTTTATTATTTTTAGATGCGTCGTAGACGGTGGAAGCAGCAACCGTGACGGTTTCTGTAAATGTAGTTGATGTTTCTGTTTGTATTTCGCCGACCGTGATGGTAACTGTTGAACTAGGCTCACCTAGGTCTTCATCGTCTCCAGCTGTAGCAATCGAAGCGTCTAATCCGAGTAGTGATGAGCAGTAACCTTGCAGCTTGAAATCATGTATCCAATTTACAAGGTCCCAGACTAGAGATGGGTCGGGTTTCTGACCACAAGCTTCGGTTGGCTTCAGCTCTTCATCTTCGGGAGTTTCCGATGCAAAGTCGTTAGTTGTATATGTAGTTTCTGGTTTCGTACACGTAATAGTATCTGTCATTATACTCGTGTCGGTGTCGGTGGTCGTGAAGGAGTCGACTTCGTCGCCAACAGAAACCTGTCCGATATTTTGTTTTGCTAGTGAAACTTCACTGAATGTATCCGGAACCGGTAACTCTACTGGTGCTATGTAAAGCTGCGACACTGTTGTATCCGCGCCATCCACATACCACCCGAAACTGCTTCCGTTCAAACCTTCTCTCGTAAACCCGAGCACACCACTTTCCAAGAAGAATTCCGAAGTAAGATCATGTGTGAAGATCTCATTCTTCGGTCCATGCCTCACATTGTAGTAAAACATATTTAAACTCTCAGAATAGCTATTGGCGTCGCTATATTTGGCTTGGCGTAAGAAGACTATATCGGCCAAGTCATTCCCGCAAGTGAGATAGCCATGTCGATGTAGAATGAAATTTGCAGGAGGGGAGCGGGCTTGCAAGGGCACCACCGGACCGAGGATAATCGACCCTTCCGGACCGTATTGAACAAAGTCATCTGATCCCTGTCGCTTGAGAAGGAATGGTGAACGGGAAGTGGGGTGTAGGAAAGCTCCCGGGCTTAAGTTAGGAGTCGAACTCCTCGTTATCGTTGATGTGGTTGTCGTATATGAAGTGATATCTGAATCAAAGCTGTTGACTGAGATGAGGGCCGAGGTTGTATCTGATGATATTATGGAGGAAGAATTAAGTATTGAACTGGACGTACTGCTTTCGCTCGTCCCTAAACCGGTATTGAGGTTGATATTTCCTTCTATCGAAGTTATCTGGAAATCATCACTACTTGTATCACTGGGCTGTGTGCCACCGCTAGTATTTGCCGAAGACCCCATGATGTTGAGATTGTTGGCAAATGAAATACTTGCGGTCAAGGTATCTGATATTGTAGATTGTATCAAAGCGTTCGATGTTAACTGTTCACACCACGGGATTGTAGGGCAACCGCTGTCGTTGATGTAGACTGTGACGAGGGGATATGCTGTTTCGTATATGATAATCGTTGTAGATAATGAGACGGTCTTTTGCTGGAGCGTTGAGGCTTGAAAGAATGATATAAAGAGTATCAATGAACGAAATATCAGGGCAGACATGTCGGTATATTTAGTCTTCGTGCCGATGGAAGGGTGTTCGAAAAGCATGCATTTTCTATATCATGGTCTTCCTAAGCAGGCGATGAGTCTAAGCTACGGCTTAGACGGAAATAGTACATTATGTAACAGCGAATGACACATAATTTTCGGTCTGATCCCGGAGTTTAAATATGGGATTGGATTTTTGCCGCTGATGTGCGGAATCCACGAGATCGCCACGTGGGAGTTGTGGAGTTAGCGAGCAACATGAGCGCGCCGAGTAATATATAAGATTCCGATATTCCAACACTTTTTATTTTCTTTGACTAGATATATATGTTCTACTGTTATAATAAGTCATAATTCTAATGCTCTATAACTGCTTGAAATTTGTCTCTTTAAAAACAAATACAATAACGTATGAACTTAACATATAACCCCGTGGCCCAAACGTTCTAAACATACCATTTATTGTCGCTTGAATCGTAACTTCTGGCCGTCATCTGGTTTGGCGCCTCGCTTATTTTCGACATTCCGCTTTGCATTCTCATAACCCTGAGGATCTTCTTCAGCCTGGACGGGCTCGAGTTTATTGGCGTCATAACCCTTTGGTACGGGAACCTTTGTCGGCTTTGGAGGTTTTGGCAACGGCTTCTTCTTGTAAGGTTTTGGTTGCTTCTTTGGAAGTCTGTGTTGCTGGAAATAGATGCAGCCTCCAAAGGGGCCATTCCTAGCTGGATTTTCACATCGGATAAGACAGAGATCGCTTTGAACGACAGTGCCGTCGGAGGCTTTGAGTTCTCCCTTGCAATCTAAGTTGTTGGGTAGCTGGACGGACATGATGTAATTCCTCGGCCCTGGGATATAAGAGAGACCTCTGCCTCTATCTGCGAAGTACTGAGGATCTTCTTGGAGTACACCAGTCTGATTGACTGGCAGCCATCCGTCCCAGTCCGAGTCGGATTTCGGAAATTGATCGGAATCCCAGCCATGGTCACCTCTCTTGCCGGTACCCGTCATATCCAACTTGCCTATTCTAGCGTGTTAGCTTTTTCTTCTTCAAAAAACTTGCGGAAAAGGTCGGCTATACACTTGAACGGGCCGGCACCGTCATCATTGACTTGATGCAGATTCATCATAATGTATCCTCCGGCCGTCGCATGTGTTAATTGCTTCTTCTGCACCTGCTGCCAAATTTCCCAATTCACATCGACATATGCTTCGGATGGGGCCCATTGCTGATAATATTTAACCTGTCTTGTCCAGGATTGATCTTGTGACTCCCCACTGTAATCCGCTCTTCCTTCATATTTTTGAATTATATTGTGAATGGTAATACCACAACCGCTGGTGACGTAGGACCGCTTGACTGTTGGTGTATTATAGTAGACCGAGGGCCAACAGGTATCTTTGGCGCAACATTTGCCACCCTCTCCGTTCGTGCAAATGGGCTTAGTCCATTCCATAGCTGACGTGGCAAAGATTGGTACGTCCCATTGGTTTGGGAACTGGTATCCGTGCTTACGTCCCATGCTTTCGACTTCATCACGGAATCCGAGACCTCGAGTCCATCCGGTCCATCCTTGATTACCGTTACTATAAGTCCAATCGCCCGTGGCGCTACTAAAAAGACAGTGCCCGGAAACGGAAGGAGCCAAAGCGGTCAGCGCGATAAACACGCAGCCGAAAGACTGTAGCCTTGACTGTTGAGGCATTGTAAATGAGCTGGGGTAACCTTTGAGAGTGGACTTGACAGTAGGAAGGAGCATCCGTTACAGAATAGCGATTAAAGAAGTTCTCATGATGCAGAAACGGTAGGCATTTATAGTTTTTTATTCCAGTCGAGATATCCAACTCGGTACGATCGGATTCCCTGGAAAACTCGGTCGCAGAATATCTGGACCGTTATTGGTGTTGTGCGTACAAACAAGGTTTCGACAACCGATCGCTAAAATCCCGAACCAGGGTTTAGGCAAGTACAACATCCTTCGCATATTCCTCGGAATACCCTGCTTTTTTCATGCGAACAGCCGCGCTAAAACCGGTATTGGAAACGCTTTTACTATACTTCTTAGAGTATGAATTATAACTTAAACCAATATTATTATTATAGCCGAACTTAGTTTTCTTGGCGGTACAAAAAGAGTGCAAACAACCATACAGTTGCAACTCCGAGCGTCTGTCTAACAAACATGGGTTGTAGGATCCGGTAGCCTAACCCAAGGCAAGGTAACACACCAAACCCTAAGAAACAATTAGCCATAAAATTAACATGTCACAAGACGCGACGGCTACAAACGAAACATGGCGGTATATATCGGAGAACTAATGGTAACGCCTCAGTTTCTTGGTTTTCTTGGTGTTTTGGAGGAATGGTCCCGATCTCTAATGTGTACCTTGTAGACGGATCCAACAATCGACACCTGATCCACGACGTTACATTTGTTAGAGTGGGAAATCTGCTTTAATAACCCACACTAGATCTTCACTACGGTCGATTGTTGTGGGACAGTAGGAACAGGCTACAGGACAGTATGGAAGGGCCACTATATATAAACTAAGAAATAAACCTCTCATTGGGTTCATACGAAAGAAAAGAAACAAGGGGTCCCATACAGACAATCTAGACAATAAGGTATAGTGGTTCTAGACAATTGGCATATTTGCATTCGGAATGCCGCGGATTGGGTCGAGGTTTTTCTTATAAGTACTATATTTCCACAGTGCATATACAAGGGGCTGACCAAAAATAGAGGATGACCCTAGTCTTACCACTTCTTTCGGGTATGTCTGTGGCCAAAATAAAGTAAAGTTTATCAGTACTACAGTCAAAACAATTAATGAATCGAAGACCAACGGCCCTCACCTACTCTATAAAATACTCGTTAACTTGCTCATCATTCGTTTCGCCATATCTGGGCCCCCTAGATCTTAACCAAACAAGGATAATAATATTAGAACTTTTTCTTTGCATATGGATATTCGAGTTCTAAGAGTTCAAGAGTCAAGATCAATAATTCACGTATCAACAACTTGTGACTATATTTTGAGCGAGACATCATATGATAAACAGGACAGCATAACTATAATGTTCGAGCAAGACTAAAGCAATTTAAGTGAAACTGGTTTGAAGCTAGTACCTAGCTTTAGCAACTTATAATTCCTAGAATTCTATGAAAATTATTAGGGCACACTTCTCATGATATCATTTATAGATTATGATATAAATTAAACAATGGATTAAAAAAATAAAAAAATAGAAAAATAGAAAACTACTACGCACGTGCTAAACAGAAATCACTTACCAGTGACAGAGCCGTTCAGTCGGGCTTAGTATTACGCAGCGGCCTTCTAGTTATAATTATGGTTAAGCTTATAAGAAGGTATGTAGTATTGATGCGGATCATGAATTCATAGGAATCGACGCGATATTCATCGGAGAGTGCGTTGTGCCAAACGAATGATCACAGCCCGAAATTGTCTCGCAGGCCAGACAACACAACAAAAATCTTTTGTGTGAGGTTGCAACGCAACACAGTTGGGTCTGGTTCAACGAGACCAACCTGATTGGGAAGTGGCTGAAGCGCGTTGTCTTCGTGAAACCGTGTCAACACAATCATACTACTTCATAAGGGCTGGATATTTAGAGATATCTGGGTTTGGTTAGTGTAAGGCTTTCACTCTGGTGCCCGATATCACGGGGCTCGGTATCGAACTGACCGACTAGAAGATATTTTCATTCAGACGCCTTTCTTGAGTGCATTTCAATCGTGCTGGTGCTTCAGTGTAAGATACAAGTGCCGTGGCTTCTTGGCGTGGCTGTTCATTACTTCAATTAACATTAAACCCACTCACAAAATCAAGGCCAGGGGAATGCAAGTGCCGTCATTAAGTCTTGGCCTATGCGATGTTCGGTCAGAGCCACCGCCCACGGCCAATCACCAGGTCAAGCCCAGCTGAAAGCCCCCCAACCCAAGACCTTTAATTCAAACGTATCAATGGCTGTTTCGTATCTATCCAAGGCACTCGTCAAGTAAGCTTTGCAAGCTTTTGCTTGGTATGCTTAGTTCCCAAACACCGACGACCGAGTCTTCTCCCGGCGACTGGCGATGCCAAAGTTTTGTTCTCCAAGAGTTTAAAAACTCACGTTCTGTCCTTATTTCCCTACCTTCAAGTCAATGGACACAAATCCAGCATTAGACACCAGTACCATTTAGTCATAACGTTTGCAAGTTGGGTGGCCGGTAGCCCCCTTTCTCGCGTCCCATCTTTTCCCCACTTGGCGCCGGGCAGGAACAGCGGGAATCTCGAACCTGTTAACGAAAGACTTAAAATCCCTGGCAGCCAATTGGAGATTTTGGCTGGGGGTTGTCTAATTTATTTCGAATTTTGTGGAGGTGGCTTCGTGGGACGACAGCTGGAAGTTTTCTAACTCCGGCTTTTTAAAAGGTCCAGCCCTTCCACGTTGCACCTTGAGTGGGCCAGCAGTTTACCATCATTATATAATCCTGAGGTCATTCTTTTCGAAAATTTTCGCGAGGAGTAATATCGGAACAGTCCAAGAAAAGAGAAAAATACATACTGTGCTTTCACAGCCCGAGCGCATATCCGTTTTCGGTTTGTACTATTAATTCCTTTATGCACAACACCATGCGTGTTTATCCTGTGACCCCATGCCAATACTGATATCATCGCGCTCTATCTTCCAGGTTTCGATCGATCGAACGAGTCGAAAAGAACTTCCATTTACGCACAACTTATCCATCATCGCCGAAATTCACTTCGATATCATCGACAGTATCAATCGATCAATCGCTCCTCGTGAAGCTTCCCGAAACCATGTCGACGGCCGTGGATCTTGAAACCGGTGCTGGCGCGCACGAGACTGCCCCTTCACGTCCCGCAGAAACACAAGCCCGACCAGGCGCCCCACGTCAACCAACTGACAAAGGAGCCTGGAAAAACCCGATTTTCCGCCGCAAAGGCCGTGATGAATCGTTCAACGGTCTCTCAACTGAAGAAGCGGAGGAAAAGCGCCAGAAAAAGCTTGCACAAGGGGTTCCACCAAAGCATCACAGATTCAATCCAGTCAAAGCCACCCAAATCACTCTCAAAAGCACCTCGAAACTGAGCTCGTGGAGCAACATTCTGGCACCAGCTATCCCAGCTGGAATCGCAGCATGGTATACCATTCGAGAAGAGCATCCAATTGCGGTATTTGTCTTGAACTTTCTCGCCATGATTCCAAGTGGAAACCTGTTGGCTTTCGCGAGTGGAGAGTTGCAAGCCAAGTTGCCAAAGGTAAGAACTCCCGCATAGGGTATAATAATATAATACGAAATACTGATGAATCGTTACACAGACTCTTGGAGCCACCCTTGAAATCGCCACTGGTGCCGTCGTCGAACTCATTGTCTGTCTTATCCTTCTCTTCCAACGCCAATACGATGTCGTCCGTGCCGCTCTTTTAGGATCTATGCTTGCAAACCTCCTCTTGATCACTGGTGCCTGCTTCTTTGTTGGTGGTGTTGCCTACAGCGAACAAGACCTCGCAGAATACGTCACTGAAGTGTCCGGAGCCGCATTGCTGGTTAGCGCTGTTGGTGTTCTTCTTCCAAGCCAGTTCTTCCAGGCTGTCTACACCAAGCCGAATGTTGGAGAGGAGGTGGCATTGAACAAAGTTTTGCAGGTTAGCAGAATTGTTAGCGTCGGCTTGTTGATTTCATATGGATGGTTCGTAACCCCTACGGATCATCATTATCCTTTTTCCTAACATCTTTATTACTACGAATAGCTTCCTGTTCTTCCAACTCAAAACTCACAATACCGCTTTCCATCATGTTCTCGAAAAAGCAGAACACGCCGATGCCGATGGGCACAAGGAAAAATACCGTCGAAAGTTGTCCCTGTTAGAGGCCCTTTTCCTGACACTTCTGGGCCTGACCTTTGTATCTTTCGCCGCCTATTTTATGGTCCAGGAGATCCCAGCCATTGTGGAACGTGGTGTATCGGACCAATTTATGGGTCTTATCCTCGTCCCTCTGGTTGAAAAGGCAGCAGAACATCTTACGGCTTTGGACGAAGCTTGGGATAGTATGTTTTAACCCCCGCAAAACCTCTAAAATATGTGATAGCTAACCACAAATAATCGTTTAGAACAAATGGATCTCGCTCTCTCTCACTGTCTCGGCGCAACAATTCAAACAGCTCTGTTGGTCGCTCCGGTCGTTGTCATCGTTGGCTGGATCGCCAAACTCGACATGGACTTGAACTTCGAATACTTCATGGCTTTCTCTCTGCTTCTTGCTGTTCTCGTTGTCGGCAATTTTGTCAGAGATCGAAAGACCAACTGGCTGGAGGGCTCGTTTCTCCTCAAGGTTTACTTCATTGTCGCTGTTGCTGCATTTTATTATCCCAATCCGGAGGGCCACGGCGAGGGTACCGAGTCAGCCACACCCGAAGGTGCATCTTCTACTGGCGAGGGATCACACGCAACAGAGACCGCATCCGCTGCACTGGAGGCTGCTACCACGGCTGCCGCTGAGCATGTTAAGAGAATAATAATGGGATAGGTTCAGAGGTGAGAAATCATCCTTAGTAATATATGATTAAAGCGGTAAGGTAAACGGAGGAATTATGATGAATACACGAGCTCATTTTTTATTACTTTGAACATTTTTTTAGCATTGTTTCTGCGTCTTTAGCAAATGCGTCACCACAGCGTTTGAATCATTTTGGAAGTTGTTTGTGGATTATTGGATTGTAATTATCATTAAATTTTTGAGGTATGAGAACCAAATACATTTTGATTCAGAAACACGGATATATACGATCGGAATAAAGCGATCGTTGAAAAAGCTATAGTCATACATTAAGTATATCATTAAAGAGTAATCCGTTAATGGCTGCCGCTCGGATTTGCATCGGGTGTTAGCGCTAGGTAAGATTCCTTCCTGGAAATAGTTGATGGCATGGTTGAAAGCACATTTATTCTCAGTGGACAAAGTTGAATGCTATGGAACAAATATAACGTTAGTAAACTATCAGATATCCCAACAGGCGATAATAAACGGGAGGACGTACACCAACTTCATCCACGTATATCATTTTTGCTCCCTTAAATAGCGAAGTAGCTTTTCTAGCACTAAGTGGGAGAGAAATATTAGTAAAAACGGGTTGTTGAAGTATGTATGAAACGATACCAAGGAACAGGTTTACATACTTTTCATAAGGTGTAATTGGATCGAGTAGATTTCCAGCAAACAAAATCGGCGTCGCTGTCTCGCCGCCGATAGGGCCGAACCATTCCCAAGCGGGGCGGACGGGCCACTTCGTGCAAGCGATCTTAGCGCTTAATTGCGAGTATCCAGCGATTTTACTTGAGTTCAGCCACGCCTTCTCTTCTTCCGGATTGACTTCCTCCCCACGGATATCTCGGCCATCGGTGCATGAAACTTGTACGAACGATTCTGTCAGAGTCTCTAAAGCGGGTCGTGGAACAGGCTTCTCATTCTTCTTCCTCTTAACCGTCGAGTTACTGCTCAAAAGCTCCGTGAGGCTGGTGGCATCCCATTCATTGGGGTCCGTAGGGGCAATTAGCGGCTCCATGGCAGTAAGATAGTCGGCTACAATGGGCCACTTGTTATGCGGATCATAAAGCGATGAGAGGATGAATTCCTTTGTCTCTGATAAAGCGTCTCCAACAAGACTAGCGGCAGTATTGTTCTCCTGTTCGTATTTCGTAGCATCAAGTTTCGTCATAATGTTGTTAAATCGGTCCCGAATAGCCTCCGTACTGTTTCCTGTTGCAAAGCTGCAATTCTGGGGACCAGCTTGGTGGCAGAGAGGGAAGAATCTAGCCCAACCCTCATCCACGTGGAGGGTAGTGGTGTTCTCTTCTCGTTTTGCGATCCAGGAAGCAGAATCGACGACGCCGTCCAACATCATTTTGCCAACGTTCTTAGGGTATAACGAGGCGAACCACTGCCCGATAACTGTACCGTAACTGATCCCGTAGAAATTTACCAGTACTCTGTCTTCCGGTTCTCCTTTCTCTCGAGCTAGCGCTTTGCCGATTGACAGCATATCGGTAGCTACAACAACAGTATTCATATGCGGACCGGCTTGGTTATATTGGCTAGTGAGGTTAAGACAACTGCTAGTTAGATCAAAAGCGGATTCAAGAGTACTACTCTTCCAAGAAGGCGGATCGCGAGCCACGTTCATACCAAACGACTCATCATAAGCATCACTACGTTTACTCGTCGAGTTGCGAAAGTTAAAACGAAGGGGTCGGCGAGCGCGTTTGTTGAGACGCCTTGGGAGGCGGTTTTTTGGCTTTTGTGTGCTTGTGGTTGCATTCGCACGGTCTAGCTCGATAGTTCGTGGATTAAGGCCGCAGCTGGCGAATGGAACAGAGTATCCGAACCCACGCGGATCAAAGCTGACGATATCCCACCCGTCGCCAATAATCCTGCTTCGGATTTTTGCCACAGCTCCGGCTTTGTATAAGTATTCTGTGCCTAGTGCTCCGGGCCCACCAGGGTTGAAAATAACAGTACCTTTGTACGGAAAGCCCTTGGCAGCTGGTGCTTTGATTACGGGGACAATTGCTTGGAGACCATTTTCCGGTTTATTATAATCAAGAGGTACCTATGAAAGCGGAATATTAGTATATTACTACATTTATTAAGTGTTTGGAGTTTGGTAAGGGATGCTCTACAATTAATTTTGCACATTCATATTCAACTTCAGCGCTCTCGGTACTGCACGGGCCCCACTTTAGGTCGGTATCCACCTCTAACTAGATTTTGAGTTTAATTTTAGTTGACCTGCTTCCAAATTTTATATGAACATCGTACTTACCCCGTTGAATAACCTCTCACGAGCTCCACTTTTCGGATTCTGTCTTTTTGTGAGCAGACTCGGTTCAAGCACGAGGGGCATATAAGCATTCGTTCCAACTAACAGACACCATAGTGCTACAGCATAGCTTTTCAACATCTTCCAGAAATGTTCTAGTATCCTGAGTTCGTGTAAATTAAAAGTTATAAATTCGAAAATTGTCGGGAAATATACAAAGAATTAAAATTATATGGACGACCAGCGCGAGGGTTAGCTAGATTGAACGTCAAGAGTTCAATTCATCTAGCAGAGTATCGTATTAAAAGACTACCTTTCGGAAACTTCCTAAATCAAAACAAAACTTCGGAAAACCAGGATTGGGGGACATGGTTCTTTATAACGATGATCCTCAAGACTAGCTACTATGAACAGGACCATTTTCTATCCGTAGACTTAAGGGTGGACGAGTAGATGTTTCCAATATGAAATACGCAGAAACCCAGGTATGTCTCGGCAAATATATGCTCACGTTCGTTTGAGGCTCGCCTAAGCTCAACAATGCTTGCGAATTCGGTCTTTCATCCCGAGGATCTGACGACTTGGGAATCGCGTTGCTCCTGATACTACGGTTTTGGTGGGCAAGAAGGGCAAAGTGTGACCCCTTTGCATCGAATGGTCACACCATGAGACCAAGCCTGCAGGGATAGTGGCACTAAAACAACGCCAACACCAGCGTTTTGGGTTTTGTGTTGCGAGGGATTGGTTTGGTTCGGGACTTCAGGTCCGTAAATGTTTACGAGAGAAACTTTTAATGGCAGGGTATCGAGGCTTTACAAAAAAAGGTTTGTCGTGTTAACTTGTTTCACTCGATAGCGGTAATATTGTGCTGTTCAAGTGCATAGCTAACATGAATCTTGCATGGATGTGGCCATATCGCCCTAACTCTCGAAATACGACCCGGAAAACTACCATTACTGATTAATATTGATTGGATAATTCTCTACTACATTTAGTCTACCAAGGTGTATATTACAAAGCCGTTATCTTTCCAGCTACGACTAAATTGTAATCCGGATCGCCCCTGCGCCTACCACAGTAACGCCAGTGACTTGCGCGCTCGATCTGCGTCTATCTACCTATCCCGCCTATCGCGCCAATCCTCACACCTTAGCTTGAAAATCTTCCCCAAAAAGACCCCAAAAAAAGAAATCATAGACCCCTTGCAAGATTTCTATCCCATAGGCCGTACAAATCGACGACTTCTGTTCGGGCTCGCATATCCTGATCGCGAACAGCCAGCTTGTCCGTATGAGCCATGAGCTGCTCGAAGACCGGATCCCCTTCGCTTGGCATAATGGGGGTGTATGAAAAGAGAAGTTTGCCTTGGAATACCAATGGTGGCACAAATTTCGCTGGTGCAGGAGGTTGCGGCGGCGGTAGCTGGTGGAAATTGCTTAAAGGGGGTTGAAATATACCGGATACTGGTAACGGAGGCGGAAGAGGTTGATACGGTGACGGAAGTGGTGGGAATGGATCGAATGTTTTCGGCACTAGCGGACCTCGATCGGAGTAGATTATTGGCGGAAGGGGTTGATATACCGGTGGAGGCGGAGGTAGCGATACGGGATAAAATGCTTCAGGTAGCGGTACGCGGTGAAATCGTGGAAGTGGTTCTTGGTTGTTTATGTGCTCCATGATAGGTGGTAGAGTATTATTTGAATTGAAGGGGCTCCGAATGGGCGGCAACTCTATCCTTTCAGTTGTTTGATCATTTAACAATGGTGGAGGAAGTTCTAGCTCTGAGATGGTGATGTCTCCGTCATAATCGTACTCTGGGTTTGCGTCGTCTTGCACGCCTGGCGTTTCAGTGGAGAAGAGAGAAAGAAAACCAACAGCACGATTTGAAATGGGCTTTGGTGAATGTATTGGGGGCTTTTCGGATCCACTGGGAGCGGTTATCAGAATAGAAGAGAGAGACATTTTATTAGATTCGTGATAGAGACTGTGGTTGTTTTTCTGGATAAGACATTATATTTCTTTGAGGTTTTTGAAGTAGATATGAGTATCGGGCCTAAGTGTTCAGAAGTCCTAGGACGTTGTGGTGTCATTGGACTATCATGTGGATCGGGTAGTAGATTGGGATATTCTATGTCGCCCCAAACTCAACGAAGAAACGATTGGTTCGTACGACACAAAACTGGCTAAACCGCGATAGGTAAATTGTAAGATTTTCGGGTATTTAAAAATATTTGGATTTTGCTAGCTACGTGCTCATTGCTATTCGGTGACAGAAAAGACTCGGATTTGCAAAATTTTCAAATAATCAACAAGAGACCCTTCGGTGTAGTTTCCTGTCCTTCATGACATCATATCGAATAAATCATTACTTGCGATATAGAGAGAAAGGATGCTATGGATAACACGCTTAAAAGCCGTCTGAGGCGGCCTTGCCTCCTGGTCGTCCTTCGGTAACGATATCGAGTACTCTATGGTCACCATAATGGATAAATTCTCCCGGCTGGGTTGGGAGGGTCGCCGAGCACTCCACAACCGAGATCTTCAAGGTGCGAAGATGATCACGTGGGATTTCTCGTCCATTTGGCTGTTGCAGATCGTTAGTATTGGATTATAACTGGTGATTGGAAGAATTTTATGCAATACTCACATCGGTAATACGCCAATGGAGGTGCCTTTGCAGATATGGAATGACCTCCTCAGGGATCAAGCTATTTAAACCATTTGCTGGGTCCTCAACGTCGTCAAGGAGAGCAGTGGTAAGAGACACCTGTCCGGTGACAATCGTGTGATCTTCCTGTTGTTGTTCGCAATTGGAGCAGGCACTGCCATCGCTACGTTGAACACCAGCAGCAAAGTTAAACACTCCACCCACACGGTTCTTGTCCCACATCCAGGTCTTTGGGTCTGGGTTGAAGTCACCGATGAAGATGTGGATGGTGAACGGACGACCACCGAGATCGAATCTATGGGATGCATTTATCAGTACAAAAACATATAGTTTAAAAAACCAAAAGCGGTTATACCTTTCGAAACGAATATTTGCATCATATTCATGGTAAGTGAGTGGTTCACCTCCGTGAGATTGACCTAGGTTCATATCACCGAATCCACGGCTTAGCTCACCTCCCTCGTGTCCAGGCTCATCGTCAATGCCGCGAGAGCCGCCTGGAGCGCCACCAGGAGCGCCAGACTGCTTCTTAGATCCGAGGCGTTCCTGTGCCATATGGAAACCGCCGCCTACAATCCCTCCGAATTTGGTAGCAAGAGCACTTGCGCCGCTTGGCTTCGCGCCTGGCTGAAGAGGTTGTTGCTGTTGTTGCTGTTGTGGATTTGGGTGATTGCCGTGGGTAGCAGCCTCACGACCTGCAGCGACAGCTTCTCCGAGATGCTTTTGGGCCGAGGACATAAGCCCCCGAAGACCGGACTGCTTCTGTGCGGGCCCAGCTTGCTGTGGGGGAGCAAACTGCTGGTGCAAGGTATTTGGCGGTTGTTGAGTGGTTGTCTGGTTAGGTGGAGGGGCAAATGGCTGCTCTTGAGTGGGAGGGGGAGCAAACTGTTGGGTTTGCGTGGGCGGGGGAGCGAATTGCTGCCCTTGAGTAGGCGGAGGAGAGAAATGCTGCGCCTGGTCCAGTGACTGCGTAGGCGGGGGAGCGAACTGTTGAGTCGGTGGAGGCGCGAACTGCTGGGTCTGGGCCGTAGTGGCTTGGGAGGTTGATGCGGGAGAGAACGTTGGCTGAGGAGGAGGGGCGAACGGAGATGATTGTGTTGCAGGCATGGCTGCAAACATGGTATTACTGCCGCCGGTTAGGTTCTGCGGGCCGCTTTGAGCGGATGCGAAGAGGCGGTTCTGCGGAACTCGTGTTCGTCGGACGCGGCCTTGGACTCGAGAGTAGAGGTTGGTCACTTGGTCGATAACATCATTGCGATAGAGCGTTGGGTTGAACTGCCCGCTCGCATCTCTGTACTTTGGAAGCCATTGCTGTAGTTCTGTGTAAGATGAGCCAAATCTGTTCCAGTCTCTGATTTCGTTGGAATTAAAAACTCCGCCCATATTGTCCTTGTGGAATGGCGTGAGAGGAGTGTTTGGAGTCTCGCGTGTACCAGCAGGGATGGACCAGGTGCCTCGGTCATCTCGAAGCTGGGCAGATGGCGAGTCAAACCAGGAAGTAGGATAAATGACCTGCCAAATGGCGAAGAGACGGTCTACATTGCAATGGTGGAGCCAGAAAATAGGATCTAAATCTCATTAGCATGGCTCCCAGGATATTCATATAAAAGCACTTACCAAAAGATGAAACTCTGTCAGGTCAGGAGTTAATTAGTATTAAAAAGATACAACATATAGTTAATCAACCCGGATTGCAAAGTAGCTCACGTATTCCAGCTCATATGCCCACCACCGCCCACAATACCGTGAATTTCGTTATGGATGGCTTCCAGCGATTGGTAGCTATATGTTTAATACATTAGCCGCCTCAATCTACTCTTAATATCTTTACTTATTTACTAGGATTAATTGTACCTATTTGGCGCTGGTGGACTCGACTGTTGGGTACTCGAATACCAAGCGTAGTTGTTGGTAGTAAAGGATCTGTACACATCTTCACCGAGGGAGCTCAGATTCTGAAGTGCTTGTGTGATCGCTTCGTTATCGACGTAGCCTTGAGTCCACTGCGCCGTAACTGTTGGATCTCGTGCGTTGTACTGAGGTGGGTACCGCGATGTGCCCACAGATGTTGAGAACTATAAAGTTTAGATTAGTAAATTTGTATATTAAGCTGCCAAGATTGTCAGGGGTCTCACTGGATAAAAGTTTCCATCTTGATCTTGGAAGCTGGTAACGCCTTGTGGTGGCCCGGAAAACTTGAAGCTGTACAATGGATTGTCGATTGTTGACATTCCGGTTGGCGTGAAAACTTCAACACTTGGCAGAGTGCACAAGTATGGAACATTCAAAGAGGTTACTCCTCCGCGTGTTTTGAGCTGGCCGAAGTCCCAATAGGGAATACGGAATGCATCGGCGGCTGCTTGGTATCGAGGACGAAGATTATCGGGGTACGTTGCAACGATTTGAGTCATAATTGAGTGGAGAATTTGCTATAGTTTCTGATTAGGATACGTAAATTGTCCATTCAACCCTGATGATATCTTACCTCATACAAAGCAAGGTATGGTCGATGCCATGTCCTGTGATGCCATTCAGTTAGAATATTTTTCAACTTTTAAGCGTTTTAGTGCATAAACCTACGGGAACAAAACCGATGCGTGAGTGCAATATCCTATTTGAAACGTCAACGTCGAACATTTAGCAACGGAGGTCTATATATTAGATTCTGCATACCTCGCCATCTGGTTCGGGGATCTGCAGGCGTATTTTCATCCCAAGGGCGAAATGGTTCTCCTATTATCCCAGGGTCGAATGTGTTAGCAATTGGAGAGGAGTTTGCAACTTTGGAATGTTGCAACGGTGTATCGCAAAGTGTCTCGGATCATACCATGGATACCTAAGGCGGCATAGAATTAGCGATATATTTGGAAGAAGAATATTTGCCAAGTACCAATACGCACCAGCAACTTGAAAGTAGGACAGTTTATCAGAAGCTGGCATAAGTTGGAACGAGGCGAGTGCTTGAAGATACAGGTTGACTTGGTCGACATTCGCAGGATCCGCAGACCAAGCATCGATCTCCTGGCGGATTGGAGAGGAATTATCCTGTCCTCTGCCGGTCTGGACACCGGTAATCGCGTATGTACCGCCTGAAGACATATTTGCGCTATATCAAGTTGTAGATATCGACGTTAGGCTTGAGGCTAGTTGAACCAAAGTTTGGCAGAAAGCTGGACGAAAGTTAGTTTGCAGAATGAATGTGTAGTATAATGCAGAGAATGAAATTGGCATACTTGTTCGGGCTCAACGAAGAAGACGGCAATTAACGCTCGGCGAAGCAAAACTGCCGTTAGCTGGGCAATGCGGCTTCAGGTTAGCATAAGAAACAGTATGCGCATTTATTACAAAAGTTCAAAAGAAGGTCCGACTACCTTTATAAAGTCTTGGCCCGGTTAATAAAGCTGAGAGCAGGAAAGTTCCGTCAATTCGGTCGATTAATATAATGAAGCCCTGCAGATAATATGGCGGAGAAAATAACCGTAATGCTGCGGCTGAAGGTGCTGATGGTGTCGTGATCCGGTTACCCCGCGCTGGGATGCGACTTCCCTCCCGACGCTGAGTGAGGGGTTGTTCGAGCCGGCTCGATGTCATCGCGCTGGCGACCCTCAGCCCTAAGCAGGGTATCTAGCTTGACAATACTATCCCCTCCGAGAGACACGGCCCGTCTGCTAGCCATTGTAGTTGGCCAATAGGGCCTGCAAAGCTGACTGCATGCCATGCTGGAGCCACTTTGATAACGCGGCCTGTCGGGACGCTGGGCGGGGAAGCTAGTCCGCCATGTCGGCGCGTCGACAACACACAAAATGCAACAAATAAAAAGCGTGCCAAGGTGTAAGGTGCGCAAATGTGAAATGTAAGTTCATAAGGGGTATCATATTGTTCATATTATTATTATACATTAAAAAATATCGCGAAAGGCTTGAATGTATCGGTATACGCGCTGTTCAAATAAAAATTATCGGTAAAACAAATGCCAACAATATCAACCCCTTGCCCGAGATCGAGCCCGCTGCCTTGTCTGCAGCATTCACAACGAAGGTATCGTTCTTCACACACGTTGGCTTCTCGTAACCGGTCAAATTGTGGTTATAGCCATTCAACGGCGAGAACTTCTCGTCCCAAACACAATTCTGCCACCAGCTGCCGACCTCCACCGCCCTATTGGTCAAACACTGCCAGCCGCAGTTCTTGTCGAACTCGAACACATTTCCATCCTGGCCGGTAACGCCGTTCGTGCAGCAATACCTTAACCATTCGGTCGCATCATTTTGCATGGCCTGTGGCGGAACGGTTACGTAGCACTGGTTCTCGAAATCCGTCCGGTGGGCGAAACAATCATTCTTCTGTCCGAATCGGTTGTCGAAGGACTTGGTCAAATTCACCCGAGGTTCGGTGAACATCGGCAATGGGGGAGACGCCTGGCAAATGAAGTTAGAACGCTTTGCGTAACAGTGCGACTTTCTTTCTGGGAATTGCTTACCATTTTGATTATTGGCTGAGTCTTGTGTTTCCTTCTTTCAGATAGGATGGTGAATTTTTAATCGAGAATAAATTGGAAGAAGTTAAGATGGTATTATAGAGGTTATAATTATTCAAGGAGGATAAAATAAAGTAATAAGTCTTTAATTCAAAGATCAAAATAGCGGAGCGAATGACTGGTGAATTAAAGTAGTTATTTTGAGGTTGAGGTAGCTCAACGTTATTTTTCTTAGTGTTCTCGAATTGAATGATGTGAGACTGGTAGGGTGAAAACTCTCGATTTATACAAGAAAAAATTGCCAAAGAGGCTGTGTGACATTAGAGTAAAAGACTCTACTAAAGCTCCCAGTCGTTGATACTCAATTATCGGAATACGAGGTTCAGAGCATAATCTACAATTGACCAATGGAATGACTCCCTCAGTTTAGTCATTCCGTGGTATTTTTGTGCTGAAAGCCAAACACGGAAGTTGCTTTAGTATTCTGCTGCGGAATTTAATGAGAACTGCGGAATTCTGGATATGGGATGTTCAGGCTTTCAAGCCTGTGTCACCACCATGGGTCTATCAGCTGTGCTAGAATAGGCGAAATGTTTAACGATACGAAGGAGATCTCTTGGCCGAGCCTCAACAATGCCTAGTGTACCTGAATTTTGAGTCATCAAGCAAAAACTTCAAGTCCCTAGACTTATTTAACTCTGCGTATCACATGGGTGGTGAGGTTGTGGTGAAGGCGGGTTGTTGCTACCTTCCTATCTGGTGTTTGCCCCGATTTCAGTTGCCCAGATAATTCCGCGAACAAGGGCCGCAACTAGGCCGTGACGCGGGCAATAGTAGCCGCCAAGGAAGTTGTATCATCTAGATACGACAGATGTTATTACTCGGGAGGAAATTCTTTTTTGGTGCTCAGGAATCACTTAGATCGAGGCTATATATGATCAAATTCTATTTCATATGATCAGAAACGTCCTTAAGCTAGTGCCACCTGCCGTAAAAAGAAATGAAAGTACATTTACACATTGAAGGCATTTTATACACTGGAAGAAACTAGATTTAATCGCGGCTACAACACTACCGGTATACCCTTTGGCGGATGTACTTTGCGTCGGCAAGATATAGATCTTCCAATCGCTCAAAGCTGTAAACAGTCTCGTCTTTGTTGGAGTCTTCGGGGACTCTCCCACTAGATAGCTTCCATCTTTGGACGAGCCGATCAAACCAAAGAGGCGGAATCGTCCCTTTTGCGGAGAACTTTGGAAAACAGAAGGCACCTTTATCTGCATCCTCGTATTGGATTAGAAGTGACCGTCCATCAAAGATCTTCTTCTGGGATCTCCAAACTTCCAACGCTGGGAGAGTTGCCAGTAAGCCCGCTGTGACGGGATGATCCATGAAAAACGCCATATTAATTGTGTGTAGATTAGGACAAGCTGCAACGAGATTTTCGACCATCTCAGTGATCCAGCTTGTTCTCCCTTCGCAGAATGATATTGTTAAATCTTCGAGTTTTGTGCATTTTGGGAGGGTCGCTCTGGCGTGATTCGTGGAATAGTCGTACCAACTCCAAACCTCTTGGTTCTCTGGCTTATGACTCCAGTGCTCAAGGCCTGAGTGGTTTTCGATCTTTAGTCGTTTTAGGGCGGGTGCATGTCTGGGGACAACTTCGTCCCAAAAGAGTTTCCCCATGTCCTCATCAGTCCAGATTCCCCATATTTCAAGCTCGGTCAACAGTCCTTCGCAGCGCATGAGGTAGTCGTGCGTTGGACGTATATATTTCTCTACTGACATGGTTTCCAGTTGCGTACCAGCTAAGAGGAAGCCATTGTAAAGTTCGTCTAGATCTTCTCGGAATGTCGCGGACCCTTCGACGGAAACCCAAAATGCCTTCACTTTCCCAAATTTACTCCACTTCAATGTGTGAGTAAAACCTAGGTTAGAATCAACCTTAAAGACGGTTAAATTATTCGTGTCGTTTAATGCGGCTCTTAGCGGGTCTGAGGTGTCGTAGCGGAAGACCTTAGCTTGAGAATAAAATTCAAATCCTTTTAGGCCTGGACAACGTGTTATTGCTTTCCCTGCCTCGCGCATTTCGTGATAACCATCATGGGAGTTGCGATCAGTCTCTGAAACTTTGATTCCAAGATATTGTGCATTCGCAATCGGGTTCAGATACTCGGATTCCTCTCTAAAACTGTATATTGTTATAGAAATGTCGAGGATGTAAGTTCGTGTGTTGGCTGGTTTACACAGGAGAGAGCATATGCCTTGGTGGAGATCTATTGATACATCCGCTGTAGTTCGCCATCTTAATTTCGAAATTTATCATGTCAGTTGAATGCATGCAATAGATATATAGAGGAAGCAAAGTGCGCATCGTCTTTGCGCTCACGGCTGCTGAGAATTATAATTTTGTGTTGTAACATCGTACAGGGCTTAACTTACTCTATGACTTGCAGGTCTTTGGCAGCGGACAGAAACCTTCGTAGCAGCTCCAGAAAGGCTGCTTCTTCGGACTCAGGAAGAGGCACTTTATACGGTTCCAGGACATAGTCATCCAGCGCTACTTCACCGTTCGTAATGATACTCTCGTGGAAATCGAGACAGTATTTGCTCTTGACAACGAAAGGGTATCGTGTATCCAACACAAGCCTTTTACATTTGGAAAACTGCGCGGACCCAGAACCGTAGTCTGCGAGGCAATCGAGATACGAGAGACGCTTGTTTGCTCCATAGCTAGTCCATTCCAAAGAGCCTAACTGTAACACCGCAGTTTCGAACAATAATCTGCTTGTCGCATCGCGTACCCTCGGAATTGGATACGCTAGCCGGAACGCTTTGAGTGAACCTTTGTCGAGGTAGATGCTTATCTCCCTGATGAGCTCGTAGGGTAGTGTTGAGAAAGGATTTGGGTCCGGTGTCTCTCCAGTTATGCTGAGAGTTTTAAATTGATCCAGCATGTTCAACTCCGTAAAGTCGCGCTGCGGGGCCGCGGGGTACCCAAGAATGAACTTCGAATAGAACAACTGCAGCAACCGCGTTTTCGATGCTCTAATCAAACAGAAAGGTAACTGGCAACGGTTATCTCGAAGAGGGTATTATGGGATGATGCAAAGGATTCTTGTTGACGCGGGGGGAGGCTCCACTTTTTCGCAATGCAGGATCCATCTAAATCTCTGCTGACAGGCGCTAACATCTTGATTTATTGACTTTACGCAATGCGAAAAGTTCGACACCAATTTGGCGCACGGGAGACAGATTTCATTGGCTTGCAGATGGAGGGGCTGAGTCCCACATCTTAGCCGCTTTCACTACGTAGCTACCTTCAGAATACAACGCAACAAATTTGGGAATCTTTACGATCTCGGTCAACTGGCCTCGACTGGTCTCGTGGGTCTTGACGGGGTGATTGGATAATTCCGCTGATAAAATAACTAGGTACATTATGAAGGTATATTGAAACCAAATAAAACAAAGCTCCCATACTATGAACCGCGAGAGCACCAAAAATAAAAGCGAAGAACAGGCTCCTGACATTTCATAAAACAATACTAAGTAATGAAAACGGGAGGCAAATGCTAAAAACTGTCAGGTGTTGGAATGATTACAAAAGGATATTCGAAGCAATAGAAGAGCTGAACTCAGAACATTGCTAGAGGTTTGTTCGTAGATGTGTGCATTATGAGTTTTGGTACTGTAACCATCTTTGTGTCTCAGAATTGGACATATTCCAATTCACAAGGGTTTTGTCCATAACTCCAGGGAGGAGGTATTTCTTGTCCTGTTCGCAAGGTGGTGCGAGAACCTGCTCGTTTCCGCATTCGACTTTCACTATAAAATATTGCGAATTTTAGTTAGCTAGATTTCGCTAGAGGTGTGTGGACTTTGCAAAAACATACCGATGATGAGAGTACCCTCAACTTCATCGTTAGCATTACGCCATGGCATCTCTACGCAGATATTGCCATAAGTCTTAGGAGCCGAACTCCAGTCGCATACTTCCATTCCAGCTCCCATCGGGCCTAGCAGGGTCGTCTTCGGCCATATGCTTATAGAGCCACAACTTCTCACCATTTTGGGAATGAATGTGAAATAACCGCAATACGGGTACATTATATCCCAAGTTGGTGCCATATACGTCCTGGAGTTTATCCAACTCCATGATCTGGTAAAATGTATACCTGTCGCAATGCCAATAAAAAAAATATCTATACCGAGGCCGAAGTCCATTGTGACCGCAACACTGACCATTTCGCCTTTTGTAACTGTTACTCTTGGAGCGTCTGGATAAGGAAATATTTCTTGAGCAGGCATCCAGCGTTGCTCTTTGCCGTAGAAATATTCTCGTCTAACTTCGCAATAGTAGGCACAATCTTTGTTCGCGTCCTTGTGAGGACAACTGCCGTCCGGAGCTATCGGGTCGGCATTGCACCCTCCAACTGAAGAAGGCGGCCCCTCGTCGGGGAAAATTGGGTTTGGGTGACGACACGGATTGCTTGGTGCAATTGTCTGCCGTTTGAAAAGCTTTTTCACCAACTGCAAGATATGCGTTTCGTTTGAAAAAGATTGAGCATTGGGATTAGTAAAAGTTTCAGTACTGCCCATTTCGATTGGAGGAGTGGGAAGCCCAGTTGCTTGGTGCATAGCTACTGTCTCGCGCTGTTCTTGCTGTTCTCGCTGTTGACGTTCTCGTTCTTGGCGTTCCTTTTCCTCTTTGTCTCGTTGCGCAATGGCCTTGTCGCTATTGGCCTGGCACCAACTATGCGCACTCCACCCTGGGTTACCCAGGTTCTTTGGTCCTGCCTCGTCATCATCAATTTGTGGGAGTGGGACCGGTGCCGGTAGAGCAAATACGAATTTCAGCAATACAGATAGAGTTATGAGTATTAGAGTGCGCCGGAAAAGGGCATTCCTCTGAAAGCTACTCATTTTTTATAAGTAGTATAAATGGAAGAGATTAAAATAAACTCGATGTACTATAAAAATTTGTCCCGGAGGTGGATCGATGTCCGTAGACAGAGCTGATTTTGGATGCTTTCCGAAACAGGAGTACCAAAATGTCTGGGCGGAAATTGCTAACTTTATAGATGGCAGCTCCTTACTGATGGATCATGATCGCCGAAATCGTAGGCGCAATCATATCTGGTAGTTCATTATGGTGTTTGGAACGAAATGCATTTGGCGTTGACAGTGCAAACAAGTCTCTTGGATCCATATCTACGGGACCTTGTTGCTGTTGCCTACCTTATCTTCAGTAACTAGTCAAATTAAACTCAGGATACCTGTCTGCACGCCGGTATTGGAAAATACACGATTGGTGGAGAGTGTGCACGAGGCACACTGGTCATGAGCCTGACATGATGTCCAACATTCGAGAAGTGTTGGATGCTAGTACCCCCACGACGACAATACCTTATCTTATAGGCTATATGAGGCATGTTTCCTGCGTTGGAAAACAAGAGAGTGCAATGGGATATACAGGGTCTGATATATATTCGACACAATGGCGGACTCGGAAAAAGTAGGAGAATTGCCGTTCACGGCGAACAACAAGGAAGGAGTTCATTGGCTCAACATATCTCCCCATCATCGCCTTCTATGTACGATATGGCGTTATTGTACCTGCATTGCAAGCTGCCACTTACGGGTGGCGTACAGTGACGGTATAGTTTGTCTTAGATGTCTTAACTGTTGGCTCGTATTCCGTTTCATCACACTAGTATTATCTTGACTGGCTCGGTAGCTACGAGCTGCCATTTGACTCAGCATGGGAGATCAAAATCAAAATTACCGTGAGCTGTCATTGATTGTTGTATGTGCTAGATTAATCTGTCTAATTTACCAATCGCGATCGATATACTAACGCAATGCGAAAGGAACGACGGCGAAGCTCCAGTGTCTCTATTCCTTTGTTAGCATTGGATTGGAAGTATTCGGACTCGAATTACGTATGCCTACAAACAGAGACGCCGAAGCGGGTTCGCAAAATCGATAACGATTGCTATCGTAGATGAATGTTAGTTTAGAATGATTGATTGCCGAATGAAGCCATTGAAGTCAGCGTTATAATTTACATCATGCATCAGGTAAGTTTTCTTGAGGAATCGGAGTGGAATACTACTACTAATTCTACAAGACTTTATTGAATTCTGCTAACCACTGTATACTGGGATTTGTGGCTGTAATTTCAAAAATAATCTAAAATCAGTGAGTCACAACGGCTGTTATGGGAGATTGGTAATATTTTCGGAGATGCGCGACGAATTATAGTATAGGGCATGCGATATCGTGATCGCCGAGAATATTGTAGTAGGAATAAGTTGCAACTCGCCTCTCGACAGCGTGCTTGCGCGCGTGGCATCCTGCACGAAGCCTAGTTGGAACTTTCTTGTACTAAACATTCGTATGGCCCAATGTGACTATCTCAGATCTCTCCGGGAGACTGCTTTCGAAAGGTTCGGGTTGATGGAAACTTGTTTTCTCGAGGTCCTGAACTCCAGGGACGGCGTATAATGGATCCTGTTCCTCTAATGGAGCAAGGACCGTCATGTTGTTGCAGTATACTTTTACTTTATGGTTCTAACATTAGCTAAATTCAAATATCCGGAAGTTGGCAAAGAGCGCGCACGTTGTTGTAATATTATCAGGGGTTTGTTTCACGGGGTTTCACTCACCAACAATAGTCCGACCTGCAGGATTTCCGTTATCCTTTCGTTGGGGGTAGTGAACACACTGATTGTGCCAAGTAACGCTCTGATTGTCGAGATCGCAGACTGGTATAGAGGTTGTGTTTTTATCGTCAGACAAATCTGCACTGAGCCACCGGGTCATGGTGCCGCATGATTCTGTTTGTAAAGGAACGAATGCGAAGTAGCCACACCAAGGATATATATCCTTCGGATGAATCGATGGCTTTTCTTTTTCTAGCGCATAGTTGATTTTCGAGTCCTTTTGGATTTCTGTGTCGAGATAGTTGCTGAGAACTTGGTATGGATTGACTAACTGTGGATTAATTCCGAGTGGGAGATTTTCCAGTATCAGACTCCCTTTCTCGATCGTAATAGTTTTGGTGCTTTTTCTATCGTTTATATCTATCGATTTGATACGGACTTCTTTACCCCAGAAGAATCTACGTCGGATTTCGCAGAAGGACGCGCAATCATAGAAGACTGTCGATAGAGGGCATATGCCATTCACCATTGGGTGGGAGGTGCACATGAAAACTGCAGTTTCATTCGCAATAGGATGGTCGATTTTGCAGGGATCTTGGGACCTAGGGTTCGGGAAGCACACTTAGTTATCAAAGAATCCTACCAAGAATGCATGCTACTTCATATATATTCATGCTAAAACTAGGTAGCCACGCCGATATATATCTGATTCCTTGTCTGGCACTAGCGCATGGGGTATCTGGGATAGATATGCTCACTGGTGGAATTTTTCAGCACTTCCCAATGCTAGAGCTATAGGTGAGGCCGAGAAAGCCCACCATAACATAATCAAAGTGTTGTAACGTCGCATAATATATCGATCATACAGAGCTGTCTCTATAACTGTATTGATATAAGTGACCAAGCGCATTTGGCCTACAGGGATTGAGATTAAATTATTCAATATCTGATACAAGATTCTGCCAGTATCGGCACCAATGGTGAAATACTTACAATCAAACGATCATCATTACCTATAGGATCTTCGAGTTGAGTTGGATTATCCTAAAAATCTTCTCCTTCCTAAACTTTACCACAATGGCGTCTCGCTAAATCACGATGATCGTAGTACCAATGTTGAACCCTTTCATTTTACCAGATTTTGAATATTTTGATTTCTGTCACAGAACTGCTACAATGCTCAATACCTAGATAATAATGGTGTCAAAAAAACAAAAAACAAGAGATTGCGTCGAGGATGAGAAATGTCACTCTCGCTATGCTCTCTCCTAGGAAGATCATCAACGTTATAAATTTCAAGCTAGGCAACAAAGACTTCCAACATTCAACTCATAATTGTTTGCTAATGAAATTAAGAAAGATATAGCACGTGAAAGAAATATCCCTGACTCGTAGCTGCTGTCTGCTGTTACCTCTCAAACTAGTATTTAAGATTTAATTCTCGGTGCTTAACTAGTTCTTGCTAAGCGTCTCTATTAATAGACTCAATCGAGCCCGATACATTGTAAATGTGTGAGCAGAGAGAAAAACAATGGTATCAAAAATGCAATCGACCGATGAGCTAACCAATTTGCAAACGACACAATAAATTATAAGACCATTCAATACTCGGCAGAAGTATAAACATACTCACGCCGATATAGCACCAACCCTCCAGGGGCGGTTACGCCATCTACTAACCTGCAGCAAATTGGCTCTTCTCTCTAAGCTTAGATCCCCATTTCCATAGAATGAACGGTCCCGGCCATCCAATGACTACTCCGATAAGTGCCAGTGTAGTATTGCCCCATCCGTATTCAAGTTTAGCGTACATCTGCGGCGCAAACAACGGGAAGGCGAACCCGGCTAAACTTCGCATGACCGTGATCGACGCGATAGCGCTCGCGGCGTATCTCGTGTAAGTATCGATAACGTACGTTTGAATGCTTTGAAACCCTATGATAGAGCCAGCCGAGAATATGCAAGCACCGATATTCGGCCAGATCCAGTGTGTTCTCGCTTGCGCTGTCCAGCCATAGATGAACAAGCCCGCGGGCACGAGAACTGCGCCGATCGGCATAAGGGGGACCCGAAACTCGGGAAGCCCGACACCGTTGTTCTTTTTGGTAAGTTTTACATAGATCTGTGGTTTTCGTCAGCGAGCCTGTCGACCTTTTTGTTTCCGGAGGAGCGATGCAACCCTTACCTTATCGTTGATCGGCGCGCATATCTGCGTTCCGAGGAAAAACCCAAGACCCAAAGATATGTAGTTTAGGCCACCAATTCCAACTGATTCACCGTACCTAATCTCCCAAAGCGGCGGGAAGGTTGAAAGAACAAGGTAGAGCATGCCATACAAAAACGCCATATAGGCCGCCAAAAATTGAACGATGGGCTGTGTACCGAGCAGGATAAACGGGCGAACAAGAGCCTTTTTTAGGATCTTGCTAAGTTTCCGTTTCTCATCCGCCTCGTAGGGGGTGTGGAGATGTGTGTTTCCGGTTTCTTTTCGTAGACGCCGGGCTTTCACTTGCAGAAGCTTGGGAGCATATGTTTCCTTTAGAAAGAAAAAGCCAATAACTTGGATAATGGCATCGGCGATTGAAACGATATAGAATATCCAACGCCAGCCGAGACCGGACTGGACGATCCATCCACCCGCGATGGGTCCAAGGGCAGGGCCAAGGAGAGGGGCTAGGGAATACATTGATATGCCTTTGCCACGTTGTTCAGGGGGCTAGAAATGTACAGAGGAAACCTTATTAACTGCGAAAAGACACTTTCGTAAAACTAGAGAATAAACAATTTTATGACCTACCCAAACGTCGCTGAGGACTCCACCACCAAGAGCAAGCGGTGCAGCTCCTCCAGCGCCTGCCAAAAACCGAAACACAATCATCTGCGTTTTGGTCTGACTTGCTCCGCATGCTGTGTTGAATACGAGGTAGAAGAGGTTCGAAAGCTGTATAATCGGTACACGGCCATATACTTCACTTAAGGGTCCCACGAATAAGGGAGCTATGGCATACGCAAGCACAAACACTGACAGCGTCAACTGCTGGTCAACGGTGCCGGTAATATTCAAATCTTTTGATATTGAAGCTATAGCAGGAGCGACCATCGAAGAAGAAACTGGAGATATAAAAGTAAAAGAAGATACAACAACTGTTGCTAGCCATTTTTTCTTAATACTCCAATTCATAGGGTTCGCAGGGTCGTCATCCCCATCCCACGTTACCTGAAAGATTGCGAGTGTTAGCGCACTGCGTTGTGTGTTGTAAATAGCGCGCGCGGTTGAACTCACCACATTGGGATCTCTCTTGACGCTTCTATTGCTCTTTGCACTCCTCCCACTCTTTGTCTTTGATAGTTTTAACCTCTTGTCATCATCAGGTGCTTGTACAAATTCTTTTTCACCTTCTAATCCATCACTAGTTCCCAAGACGTCGTTTACCTGCTGTTTTTCCAAGTCAATTTCGGCAGACGACAACTTGCCTGATACGGACTGTGAATTTTCGACCGCGGTTGAATCCTCAAAATCGCCATTCTCCTCGTCAGAAGTACTATCGTAATGAGTATGCGATTGGTGTTGGTGATAGACAGAATGGTCATCTATGAATTGCGCTGAAAATGTTCTCTGGAGCTCTAGGTCTAATCTCGATGTATCTTCGTTATCGGTAGCTGTTCCTGGCCGCAGCCAGTTCTGTTGCGCAGAAGGTTGGTCTTCTGCCATTGGGTGGGATGGCTCAAAATAGCATGTGGTAATATTCTGGCAGGTAAAGGAATCCCATGAAAACCAGGCGCGAGATTTCGCTAATGGAATGTATAATTAATACAAGCAATGAATATATTTGATTTATATCATAGGTATCACGGCTAAAAGAAAGGATAGAATTTACGAGTCATGGGAAGGAATTTCGCAGGTATAGGGAGTCCAGCTATATTTATTCATTTTTGAAACGCCAAACCCACTCACTCTCTTGGGTCAGGGAAATTTTTTTGCTCTGTGAAAGCTAAAAAAGTTCATTGTCACTTTGCCATTGCGACGAGATTTGATTAGTTGCCGCATTATCCGAATTTGTTGCCCAGAAATCCTCGAATTGGCAATAGACCAAAGCTCGGTTGAAACGGCAGGAATTGAATAGTAATATCTTTTTTCTTCTAGTCAAAACCTATTGAAATGTCAATAGGTTGAAAAATGTCCAAGAACGCGTGGGAGGCGACGGAATCCGTCCGATGTAAGCAGATTTAGGGCAGAGCTACCATCAGTTGGGAGATTCACAGCCGAGGATATAATATCCACTTTGACGCCTTAGGTGGATATCAAGCTTTCCAGTTAGGACCCACTCGCCACTTGGCTCTAGCTGGAAAAAGAGTGAATTAACCGTAGACAGATAATGCACGGTTCATGCATTTGTTCAATGTTTTCCGTCGGTTGGATTTGCACAATTTTGTTGAATGTTCTGCGCGGGCACTTTTTGTCGAGAAAAAAATGTTTTATCAAATTTTTTTGTTGCGCTGGAAAAAATTTAAATTTGTGTCGGTTTGCGTAGGCAAATGGCGACATGGGCAACTCCGAGATAAGCTTTCATCAACTGGGGCAAGGAATATTTGACGTCACGAAGGCAATGAGTCCTTTCGCCGTTAAAGCCGTTTCGCACGATTGTAACGTCGGGTAACCTAGACATTTTAGATATAACCTAGATCTCGGCGCAGCTCTCACGTATGCCCGTGAATTGAACGCTAACCGACATTGATTATATAAGAGTGCCTTGAGTCGCGCCAAGTGCTAGCTGATCACTAGCGTGGAATATCCTGTTTAGGACTAGTGACTATACTTCAAGCTTGCAAGGACTTTGGGGATTTAATGGACTGTCCGCAATTAGGGAAGGATTTAGGAGAGAATACGAGCGTGAATGTGCCGACGAGGGATTTATATTACCGAACCGACGACAATTTGCTATGAAAGCTAGCAAGAAGCCCCTTCCCGTCTTGGCTTCGACCAGAAATACGAGAGAATACGACAATTGATGTTTATCCAGTAAGAGTAGAAACGTCGTAATTATAACGTTAAGCACTTGGTAAAGGAACACAATCACGATCTACGTAGCGGCTGAGATGTAATATCTGGTTTGTGAGTAGCAGTATCTATATATGTATTTATATCAATGCAAAATGGACTCTATAAGGTATCTATCTATCGATCTATTGAATGACATCTAACTATAACTCCGTATGTTCTCCTCGGCCTGAGGCAGCTCCTTTATCAGTTCGATTTAATTTCTTTTCTTCATCTTCAAGTCTCTTCAAAACCGTATCTGACTTGATAAAAACTACTTCGTTCCATAGAGGGTACTTCAGATACCCAACTGTAGCATGCATATCAACAATGACATGAAGATGCAAATGCTTAACCGATATCACGTCTGGTAGAGGTATCTTCATAGGACCGAGTAAATGAAAGTCTCTTCCGCCTCTATGAAACCCAGAACGCACACGATGGGATCTCGTGGTGGAATTGATGTCCGGATAGTGGGTTTGTAAAAGCTGTTCCCTTATAGCAAGCATTTTACGGTCTGTGATGGATATCACTACGTATTAGCTAATCATATAACCTTTGGCAATGTGTTGGTCGGAATGCGGTTTATGAAAAGGGGGGTGTTACACAGAGGCAAATCGGATGCATTTAGAACTTCAACGGAACGGATATGCCGGAGCGGCATGATCAGCCAATGGCTCCTACCGGCCTATGTTTGGTTGTTAGTCGGGCCGATAATAAGATTTTATTTTTTTTGTTTATTTTTTGTTGCGTGATTGAAGCCTTACAGGGCGAATATCATCTATAACAACCATGTCGTCGTCCTACCCGATGCGGCGGCCCGGCCGGGTTAGTTTCCCTGGTTCCTAAAAATTCCGATTATATATCTGGGCGCACACGATCTCTTACCCGATAAACGACAGCTGTCATTATAAAATCTCCCTTGCAGAACGTGCATTCTGCGGGGGCGGTCGCAGTATCGGGCAGTTGAAGCTGGTTCGTTTCCGTCATTGCCATCCGCGCGGACTGGGTGGTCTGAGTTTGGACTTCTTGAAGCGTTCCGCGGTCGTACAGAACTTTGAGGTTTGGTACAAAGTTCTTTTGCTTACGGCAGCACTAAGAAACCGCCTGGATTCGGAATGCGGATCTGGAATCTACGCGATCCGAATGGCTCGAGGCTCATGCAAGGGGCCGCGATAGGAAACTGGGGGTGTGGTAGGGCTACGTAGCCGCGTAGGTGGCTTTGAGAAAGAATGGTGATGAGAATTTAGGGCAGGATGACACGGATATATGAGATACTCTTGCGATTATTCTCCAGATCTTTACAATCTCTTCACACCCGTGTCCGCCGCCTATGTATAGGGACCCCAGTTTATGCCTTTTACTTGAGTCAGACTTGTACTTGCGACTGTGGCCTTTCGTGAAGCCTCGCAATTTGCACCTCCTTTCAGCAGGCAAGGCAGTTTGCAGCTTTGGTGGACAGTTCCAATCTTCCGCAACACAAAAGGTCCAGCGGCCGAAATAACCTCACTGCAACACACCGGCGCAACCAAACTGGCTTCTAGCTTACCAGCTCCGCTCTTGGCGTTCAACGGGAAGAAGCTTGATATCGTGGTATTGGACCAATTACCGACAGATAACGGGGACTCCAAGATGGACGCAAAACAGTATAATACGAAGGTCTTCGAACTCGAGTCTTCAGGGGCGCTCCGGTCCTCCGGAGCAACACCGAGCTCACAGCCTGTTGTGGCTTCCACCTTATCTGAGCTCGAGCACATCATCGATAACTGCCCTATAATCGACAACCACGCCCATCCGCTCTTGAAAAAGAACCCAACCAAAATCTTTGACGCTGTCGGGCTCAACCTTCTACAGATATTCTCTGAAGCGAATGGTGATAGTCTCAAAGATGTCCCGGATACACTGGTATACCACCGCGCCTTCCGAACCCTCCAAGAGACATTCTCACATCGGACGGATGAGGGAATCAACGACTGGAATGACTGGAAGAAATACAGAGATGGAGTTGATGAATCAGTATTTACAAGAGAATGTTTGGAGGGATTACAAACAGTTCTTATCGATGACGGACTGAGATACCCACCTCTATTAAGGGCTCATGATATCAATTGGCACGATCAATTTCTTAAATCGCCAGCTAAAAGAGTCTTGAGACTGGAGTCCCTAGCCGAAGACTTGATGCAACATAATCTATCCTTTGATAACTGGTGTACCAAGTTCTCGGAGGAAGTTAAAGCCGCAATACACGATTCGAATATTGTGGCGTTCAAATCGGTTATTGCGTATCGCACGGGACTAGAGATCACACACTTGGATATTAACGAAGCGACGTTCGTACACGCTGCTAGAATAGGCTACGAAGATACCAGCGAGGAAGCAAAGATCTCTGGGAAATTCAGAATCGATAATGAGGCATTTAATTGCTTTGTCATTGCCGTGTTTGCTGCTGAAATGGTGAAGGCGGCTGAGACAGGCAGCTGGCCGCGGTGTAAACCCCTGCAGTTCCACACCGGATTCGGTGATAGTGATCTGAATTTGAAGAATTCAAATCCCATATTGCTACAGAAATTTATCGAGGAATTCCCTACTCTGCCCATTGTTCTGCTGCATGCTGCATATCCATATACGAGAGAAGGTACGTCTACCCGAACAATGTGCTATTGATATCATAAGCTTACATACATGGTTTGCGCGTAGCTGGATTTCTGGCATCGGTTTATGACAATGTATATCTTGATTTCGGACTGGTCTTTCCCTTGGTTTCACAGGAGGGTCAAGAGTCGGTTGTCAAGCAGGTCTTCGAACTCACGCCTAGCACGAAGGCCATGTGGTCCACGGACGCTGCAAGCTTTGGAGAGCGATACTATCTTGCGATACAGCAGATGAGGGTGGTATTGAAGAAGATTATGGGCGAAATCCATGCCAAAGAGAGCGTCGGGATACCAAATCTGTCAAAGATTGTCACGGACGTCCTGTTCGATACTGCTAATCGGTTATATGGACTTGATCTCGAGCTAGATATACCTTCGCCACGGCTGGAGTCGCCGGTGTCGGTCAATATTAGCCATAAGACTGAAACGCACATACCTTCCAAGCCTCTTAAACTGCTGAGGGAATTTTTAGCTAAAAATACAGGCATCGAGTATATCCGTCTCAATTGGTTCGATTACTCGGCGATTTTGAGAACCCGGATCGTCAAACTTAACCACGTCATCAAGCAACTGGAGGAAAACCAAGATGGCTCCGTCATCGGAATAACAAAGGCTAGTTTATATATACTGGTGAATTGTCATCTGGCTGAGGGAGGTAAACCTACCGGCGAGTACCGCTTGTGCCCGGATTTTACCTCGATTCTTTTACACCCTCACAAACGAGATGGCGAAAATGTTTTTAAACACGCTTCTGTCATGTGCTACATCCAGGACGAAACCCAGACTCCAATTGGCGTCTGTCCACGCGGTATCCTTCAACGATCTATATCACGAGCGGAAAAGGCTGGCTTGTCAGATTTTAAGATCGGGTTTGAAATCGAGTTTTGCATGTTCGAACAAAACGATTTGTACCAAGGAAAGCTCACCCCCATATCAGAACCTCACACGTGGTCGACATCTCGGGCGTTCCAGACGAAAGCGTTAGTCATATTGGAAGATATTGATAAGAAGCTTTCGGCGGCTGGTATTGAGATCGAACAGTTCCATAGCGAGGCGGCTAGGGGGCAGTACGAACTTATACTATCGCCGCTGCCGCCCATGCTAGCGGTGGACAGTTTGCTCCATACCCGAGAAGTGATACAGTATGTTTGCGCGATGCACGGATATCGAGCGAGTCTGATACCTAAGCCCTTTGATGACGAGTGCGGAACTGCGGCGCATATGCACATGTCATTCAAACCTGTTGAGAAGCAGTGGAGTTTCTTTGCCGGTGTGCTGGATCAGATGAGAGCGGTTAACGCTTTGACGCTGGGGTCGCCGATGAGTTTCGATAGAGTGGTCGCGGGATACTGGGCTGGTGGACTGTGGGCATGCTGGGGCAGGCAGAATAGAGAGGCGCCGTTGAGGTTGGTCGAGGAAGATAAAGCCCACTGGGAGATAAAGTGCATGGATGGGATGGCGAATCCGTATTTCGCACTAGCTGGCGTTATCAACGCGGGAGCCAAGGGAGTGGTGAACAAGAGAGAGATATACGGGGAGACGGATAGTAGGTTGCTTTATCTTTACTTTACGGCCGAAGCGAAACTAACAAGCATTATAGACGATGTTAGCTCGAACGATAGTTCTACGATACTTGAGAGGAACCGGCTCGGCATCAAAACCCGAATGCTTGCGTCCATGCAAGCAGGAATCGCTGCTCTGTTTGAAAGGGATGGTAAGACTCCGACGGAGTTCTCAATGGAAATGGGAGATGGGTTCGCAGAACAGTTTGCTTCTGTGAAAAACGCGGAGATGAGCTCTTTGTTTTCTAAAGGTAGGTCTGATAAAGTGTGGGTTCGAAATCACAAGCAAATAGTCTGGGCGGCGCAGTGGTATTAGTTCTGAATAGTTCATTTCCTTCAATATGATAGACATTACCGGGTTTGTTCCTCGGTGGCATATATAACACCCGATACATCCCGTAGCTTAGTATCGATATCTCAAAAAGTGCGAGCATCCAATTGGATGCGTAGACGCAACACATTCCTGAATCCGTAGACAGAACAACGAGATGCAATACCTCTGGCAGGATCTAAAGGTGTCTGTAGCCTCGTGTGTTTTCTGTGAAGCACTCGATTCTGTACTTCTATTCATCAAAGGCGGCTCCTCATGGAGAAGTTGGAGATCTAAAGTCATCGGCAGCTTTGACATACGGGCAGAAGAAAGCTGAGGGGTGCTGCTGCATGTCTCCCAGCTGTCTGCCAGCCAGTTGTGGAAACGTCTGAACTTCTGAACGTGAAGCTGTTGGCCGCGCGATAACTCTGCGCTCTCTGCGTATTTATGGCGTTGTATATTATCACCCGCAGCCCTCAAAAACATCATCGACGCTTCATCGGCAGAGCGACGCCTGTCCCATCAGCTACGAAATACCCGCCGGTGCGCTCTTATGTAAGTTGCCTCGCATCTCTCTTCATCCTCAAGACCCATATATGCATCACGAGTCCATGACATCTTCCTCAACTTTCTTATATTCCATCACGCCTATCGCCCCCTGAAGTTGGGGGCTCTGTACGAGTTTACTCATTTATTAACTATTGTATATATACAACAATCAGCCTTTTCATTTGGAAACTAGGCTCGCAGCCCATCTAAGAGTCTGAGGAGCACCTGATATCACTCTTTTGATGGAAAGCATATTGGAGGGCGCCTTAATATTTCCCATCTTCACCTAGAAGGTAAGTTGGTTGCACATTGATGTCCGATCCCAAGGCTGAAGAACTAAGTTTATACTTCCAGCGTACCCTCTCAAAAGCAATGTGCTTCCTCTCCGTCCAGTGCGCCTGCAGGCACAACATTGCAATACCGAACCCTTCGAAGGGATGCATCCGTCCCCGTCACCCGCGTGGCTGCTGGGTCATCCGCCGCGGCGAACCTCTGAAGACCCGCTGCCCTGCCTGCGAGGAATATTTCAATCCAATACACGAACAATTCCTCTGGCAGGAGGTGATGCAATACCACCTCGACGCATCTACAGACTGGTCCGAGCTCACGCACAGTAATATCGTTGCCGCTGACCGAGTTCGTCATAAGGGGTGTGAAGTCGAGAGACTGGATTTTATGAAACGATTGAGGTGGAAAGCAATGATAAGGGGTGGTCTGCTCGCGGGCTGGAAGTTGACAGACAGGAGCGTCATGGTGCAAGATTTGGGGTACTCTCGACAAGTTGAAGAAAATGAGACCATGGAAGCTTTGGATCCGGATGAAGTACGCAAGATAGCATTGTTTCAAGATAATACTGAAGATGCTCAAGCTGCTGAGAGTGCTGAAGATAGCGAAGACGAAACATCGATTGGATACGAGTTGAGAAGAGTCAGCGGTGGTAGGATGAGGGCAGTTTCGGAGGAGCAACCGGAGGGACTTAATGAAGGTGAGGTTGGAGAGGAGGGAACCTTCCAAATTACATCCTCCACAGATACTTCTACCACTTCCTCGGCTTCAGAAGAATCATCAGAGTTCAGCAACGACGAGACAGAAACCGGTAAATTTGCCTCTGAAATCGATCCAGCCCCAGACCAGAATGAAGAGGAGGAAACAGCGTTGTCCGTCGGCAGGGAGGGGAATATTATAATGCCACTTGAACCTACTTTTGCACACGTCGAGTTGGACGGTTCAAACCAATTCCAATTTGCAGACTGGTTGGTTGCCGAATCGGGTGCAAGTGAACCAGTAAAACAACTAAATGTTCGTGAAAATTCGCTGAACAACGTTCTCGGTCCGTCTAGCGTATACCAAGCTCCAAATGAAGAATCAATATTGCCAGCGGGAGATATTAGAGAAGGAAGACATGAGAAACCAACCCGCAAAGATGAAATCGGGACCAGACGACAGTACGGTGATGAAGATAATCCCTCTGATACCGATACCGAGGTACCTCATCATGAGCATGATATGTTGGCCGATTAACCCGTTTGAAGCCCCGAATTTAATTTAACATTTTATTATAGCGGCAAAGGCGAAGTGGCCATGCCCTTATCGATGTACTATTAGCGGAACGGCTCTATTTATTCGCGTTAGAATAGAAAGAAAATCAATGTTGTTTGATCTAAATTGGTCGGATACCTATGTCTAACTGCTCTGCTCTAGATTCTACTTCAACTGCCTATTGGCAACATTAATTGGAAATGTAAAGATTATGGAGTGGATATATCTGCTTCATCAGAGGCTTCCCTCCGAATCTTAGTTGTCAGGACCGAAATATTTGTTTCTAACGTTAAAATTGGCGTTTGGCTAACCAACAGAGTTTTGAGACGTTTCACGTTTTTAAATTTTCCATACATGTATGCCTACCCGCCTTCTCCAAGCCAATATAAAACCCAATGACTAAACAAACAAACAAACGGTGTTGGGTGTCGGCGCTTTACACTTTTATGCCGCAGATATACGTGGTATGTATACATGTGGAGAATCATGGAGCTACTAGCAGAATCGCCATAAGCGCATTAAAACAGAAGACTTGGAAACTTATGATATTAGATCATAAGAAGAGGGAAATGGGTTGTAAATCTTACCAAATCTTCGACTACTTAAGGGCTGTGGATGGAAATATTGCGAGATCTCGAAACTTGAAGTTTAGAGAACAACTTAGATTCGAAGGCGAAGTTAGTACGTTGTCAACTACGTATACGAATGTTGTTTTACGAAACCAAGGTGACTATTACAGCGTGTTATATGGCAAGGGCGAGGTTTATGTGTGAAGGTCGAAACGAGAGATGCTGTGCCACATACGTGCTTAAACTGGCACTCCCTACATCGGATTATCTAGTTAGTAAAAATTTAAGTTGGAAAACGCCCCTGGGTCGCAGAACTAATTTTATTTCTGTTTCTTGTTGAAGTTTTGCAAAGAAGGGAAAGAAAGAGTAAGATCTTGGTAGGTCAAATAAAGAGAAAACTGATAAGAGTCTAACCAAGCCTTGCTACTCGTCTTCGGAACTTGAATCTCGCCATCATAACCACCTCCCAACCCGCCCCAAAGGGATGGGGCTGGAACACTGTTTCACAGTTAGATAACACAACCATGTGGCGGAAACTGGATTTAATGCCACCCACCTTACAACCTTGATGCTCCTCCTATAGAAATATTTATGAATATACCGAGTACCCGCGAGTTCGAAATGTATTGGTACCCTGGCGACGTTAAAAGCTACTGTAGCCGCTCCCCTGGGCTGATCAAATTATTCTACAAGTATATCAGGAAGACAGTCTGAGCTGGCATCAGCAAAAGTTGTTAAAAAAATTCGGACACTGTGACAACGATCACCAGATCTTTGACCTTATACTCCTCCACCACCTTCTCGCATTTATTTCTATTTTGATGTTCAACCATCACCAAATATTACGCACTACTTAGCAGTCGGAACGAAATATCAAAATGCATATACCAGGCCTACTTATGGGAGTTATCCTCAGCTCGACATTCGCCTTCGCGGCCCCTCCTCGCGTCCAAGTATATGGGCCACATAATAAACGTGTAGTGCCAGTCGGCGCCCACGTCGTCACGATAACCAAAGGAGATGCCGTGGTGTCCACATTGATATACCGGCGAGAAATGATGTTCAGTGGCACCGGTACTGGTGTTATGGGGACTGGTGATATGGGGACTGGCGGCATGGCTATGTCGACGTCTACTGTTTCATCTACTGAGATGCAATCTAGTATTATGAGTAATATGACGACTAGCAAACCTAGCATGGTTTCTGAGTCTTCTACCATGCTAGAATCTTCTATGGCGCCCATGACCTCTATGGCATCAATGACCACCGTATCATCTATGGCTAGTATGATGTCTACAACTAGCGCGATATCGATGGCTAGCGAAAGCTCCATAAGTTCTATGATGTCAATCTCTGGGACTAGTGTTATGATATCGAGCTCTACAGACATGATGAGTTCGTCTTCGATGGCAGATATGGGGAAAACTTCAACCATGACTTCAGCAACATCACAGGCATCCACAACAATCGCGAATCCCGTTATGGCCGTTACCTCAACGATGTCGCCATCTACAGTGCCCACGAGCACGCTGACCACTATCCCAGAACTAGACCCCTGGCTTACGCCGCCAAGTTACCCAGTGCGCTCAAAGCCATGGACGTATGATAATCTAACTTCACGTCGGATCTATATAAGCGATCATGAATTCAATGCTACGGAGTATCAAACAAACCGCGCCCCGCTCGATAATTTCCTAAATAGTATGATCGACGGTAAAGCTCTATTAGAGTATATAGGCGTCGTCATGGGAAATCCGAACATGAATTGCCCGACTTCGGAGAAGAATTGGGTCCTTATATATTGTAACACGCAGAACAGGTTTGCAATATCGTATTATCTTGATTACCGGGCCAAGAGTCAGACGTGGACCCCAAAATGCGTGGATATTGCAAAGTCTGTCGGATTACTTGCGCTAGCTCTCACAAACCAAACAATGAGCTCGCCCCTCTCCATAGACCTAGATGCTAATGATATTCCGCTTGGGGAGCCTCCGCAAGGCTACTTTCAGGAAACTTCCCACATATCCGCCGAGGGAGGTGAAATGTTTGGGAGGACATTTTGGTCTAATTTTGATTCAGGAATGGTTGTTATAACTAGGCAAGCTACTTGTGATAGCCATAAGGGATTCAAAAGAAAAGGACATCCTGGAGTTCTTGATGCTTCAGGGAACAACCAAAAAACGTTGGGCTACGACCCAAAAATCGAATATTGATTCAGAAGCGCCCGCACACGGATCGTTGAGGGCATTTTAATTTTAAAAGAGTCAGTGATTGGGTAGCCACAAGGGTGTTTCTAGTTTTAGTTTTTAAAAATGGGCAAAAAGTGGGGGAACAGGGAACTTTCTCGTCGAAAAGGTATAATGCGTAGTGGATATTTCCCTTCATAAAATCATGTACGTATAAGAAGATGTGGTTTGGAGTTGAATTGGAGTAAATTTTATTTCTTTTGTTATTATTATTAAAGGAGGGAGGAAAACTAAGGGCTTCTCTTTATTCAAAATATAAGGAAACGTGATAAAACACCATCTAGAAATTTCTCCAAAGCCTCTTCCAGAAACTATCTTTCGGATTCAACCCCTGTCTCCCATACTCCTCTTCATACCCCACCGAGCCATCCTCCAATGTCTTCTTCGCACTATCAACATCCAATCTCCGACCATCATCTAAATTGATATCCTCCAAGTTCCAGTATTTAGTCTTATTCCACCACTTGAAAGCAAAGTATATAATAGGGAACAACGGAAGTAAGATGTACGCGTCAACAAAGTTCCCAGCGTCAAAGGGGGAGAGCGTACTCCATCCCTGAACCAATGCTAAAAATATATTGGAAAAGACACCGAAATAGGCGTTCCACGGGTAAAACCAAGATTGGAAGGGCAGCTGGTCCGGTGTTCTGCCTTGCTTCGCCCAAGCGCTTCTGAATCGAACATGAATGAAACTGATGGCACCCCAGACTAAGAATGTCGAGACACCCGAGAGGTTGACGATGTATCCGTATGCTTTGCCTGCACCGGTCGATACGTTCATCATGGATAAGGCGCCGAAGAGGTTGGAGAATACAATGGCGGCAATTGGCACACCACGGGAGTCGGTCCATCCGAGGAAGCGGGGAGCTTTGCCGTCTTGCGCCATGAAGAGAACGGTACGGGAGGCGATGTAGATTGAAGCGTTGACCGCGGATATACAAGTGAGAAAGATGAAGGTATTTATGAGATGGACACCACCATGCCATCCGGCGTTCTGGATAGCAATCGTCATTGGCGATTTGAGAGCGCGAGATTTGCCATTTGCGAGACCATCGGCATCCCATGGACAGACTAATCCGAAGAAGAAAGCGGAACCCATGTAGATGAATACGATACGCCAAAAGACTTGACGAATAGCGAGGGGAACCGCCTTCGATGGGTTTTTGGTTTCGGTGGCAGCGACAGCGACGGATTCCACACCGGCATAAAATGTCGAACAGAAGACAAATACTGTGGCGACGCCCCTGAAACCCTTCGCAAATGCGCCAGGGTTATGCCAATATTGAAAACCAATTGGTTCTGACTGGCCGACAAGCCCACCGGAGGCGTAGATGATGGCGAAGAAAAAGAATGCGACCAATCCTCCAAGCTTGAGTAAAGCTAGCCAAAACTCGGCCTCTCCGAATGCTTCAACACCGAGCAACTGGAAAGCAGTAAAAGCAAACCAGAAGATCAAAAAGTACCCCCAGAGTGGTACTTTATCAGACCAGAAGACCATAATGGACGATATCGCGTTGTATTCATTTGCGAGGACAGCAACCCAGATGATAAAATAATTCCAGCCTACGGCCGCACCGAAGGCTTGGTCGACGAACCTGTCCGCAAGTTTGGTGAATGCGCCGCCAGATGGGTAAAGCGTAGTAAGTTCGCCCAGTGATTGCATGATGCTAAAAGCGATGATGCCAATGACCCCGAAGCCGATGATCAAGGCAGCCGGTCCACCAGATGCCAAAGCACCACCAGAGCCGACGAGAAGACCCGGGCCAATGATGCCAGCAAGGGCCATCATTGACAAATGCCTAGTCTTGAGACCGCGCTTTACACCGGACTCTGGGTCAATTGCATCCGCATCTGCAGCAATATGCGAATCTGCAGCTGCGATAGCTGCAGAGCTATGTTTTCGATCGCCTTCATCAGATGAAGCCATGTTTGCGAAATTCTAATGATGACGGGTGTAAAATTTTCCAACTGGCCTCAAAATTTGAGGATTGGGAGAGACTCGTGTAACGGAGGGAAGCTTCCGATTGAACCATGTCCATGCAAAAGACCGTTTCTTCTAGTTTTATACTTTTCCCTCTATGAAAGTTATCAGTCAGTCTTATCAGTTAGTAGCTTTGATTTAACAGCCAAGCATTTGCATTGCATATTTCGGTTGACCAAGTGGGTCTCTTTTCCCATGTGGACTGTCGACGTTAGTGTGCCGAGCTGCGGGTTCCAGTCGGAGAGCGAAGGTTACAGATTTTAGCGTGGGGAGCCAACCAAATTCCGAATTCCTGTTAGCGAGACGGAAGCCATACAGAATGCTGCTTCATGACGCCATCCGCAACTAAAAGCACACCAAGTTCCGGAATTGCAGACAAAACTGTGAAAATTCTGTGAGATGGTCTGAGATGTTGGAAAAACTTCGTCGCATGGGTGCGCCCGAGGGAGGTCTTATTACGTGAAAAGAACTGGGCGCTCACTTGAAGTAAAAATATTAGCAGTGCCAACTTTCAATCCCCAAAGTTCATAAAGCGACTGTCAGAGTTGCCGAACACGGATCCACTTTGATCATACCTCGAAATCCCACGCATTCGGTCCTGGCCGAGCAGGGCATCATGTGGACAGGCAGTATATGCGCATCTCTGGGTCTCAACGACTGGATACTGGGTTTCTTAAGAACAGTCGCGTGCTTTGAGGCTTGAATTGTCAACATGGTCAACCCCGCTTCAGGTTATTCTCGTTCGTACAACGCGGACGATTTGTAAAGCTTGCAGGTGCTGGCGCTTGGTGGTGGAAGAGTCGTGCAGAGCACAGGATCACAGGTCGCCAATGAAGGGTTAAAACGCCTCAATATTCCCTTCCGATGCCTCATTCCTATTAGTGCTCGCAGCTGTCGCGGCTTTTTGCTCGTTTTTATAGCTTCCAATTTTAGGGTTCGCATGGGCGTGTTATCAGATCGGTGGCATCTCTATCAGTTAACCTACAACACGACCACAACGTTTATGGTCGGCAACAGGTAGTGGGATAGGTAAGACTAAAATTGATTCGGAGTATCTAGGAATATCCATTTGAATGACGGGATAGGGCTTCCATATCAATATAGCCGCATTTGCCCAAAGGCGCCCGTTTCTCATGCGTAACAAAAGAATGATACTGGCATTAAATTCTGACAGGGCGCAACACATTTCCACAAATGCAGCCTGTTTTCGCAACTGTCCTAGCTGTGTGGCGGCAGAAGCTGCAGCTGCGAGAGCCCGAATTTGACTTGGGACTCAAAACTATGCAATTTTATGCACCTTTTTGGGGGGTTTTCTACGATTTTCTAGATTTTTACTTTCTTCATTCTGCTGCTCTTCGGCAGACTTGCTCTGTAGTTTTCTCCGGGGCTAGCTGCTCCAAAGTCTTGACTGAGATCACTTCAATTAACAGAAGTAGATCCATGAGAGCGTAATCTTTAAGCAAGAGCGTACGTTTCAAAGGGTAACATCGTCTGGGTTGTCAACTAAGTCCAGTGCCGTCAACTTGGTCTCAATATTTATACACCAGAGGTAGTTGAAGTGTAAATCGAGTGGTTCCATCTTAGATATTCCCTTAACATCCTAAACGCGTTTCACGGCTCCTGCATGCCAAAGAACCTCTTAAATTTGGCGGACGACTGATATTGACAAGAGCCCATAATAACAGTGTAAAATCTTTTCCAAATTAGTATTCGTGATGGATTGGAGGTTTGCAGTATAAAAGCTCCATTGCAAATTTATTTTAGTAAAGAATAACTTGCTTTGCCTGACTGAAGGGAGGGTTACTTCAAACCTCACTAAATTAACAATCACAATTTTAAAGATGAAGCTAAACTACGCGTACACGAAGATAGATATTTGTGCTGATTTTAAGAATTTTGATAGGATAGACCGTTCGACCCAAGTAGCGTCTTCCAATGACCACAACATCTCAAGTTTCCAAACCGAAAGCTGGGAACGGAGCGCCCAAAAGTGGATTACAAGGTGCTGTTACTGAAACATCAGTTAAACGCCAACTGCCTCCAAATCCGACAACAAAACGCGCGCCCCCTGCGCCGCCACCATTCTCTACAAATACCCTCCAAGGTAGGTATTGTCCCGCAACTAAGCTCATAGATATCTCTCCCCACGCCGGGTTGCTTGCATACGTGAGGACTACATCAGCATTGCTTCGTGTCCAACCGGAGCGCGCCTTTTCACCGATCCAAAGGCTTGCGAGATCGTCCACGTCGGCTAGCCGAAATACATACGTCCCTGTCGCCGCAGCGTAGTAAAAACCGTGAACATTTAGAGCATAGCTTTGTGAGGCACCTTGGATTGGGATACCCAAAACACTTGTAGCGATTCCAGCTCTATTAACATCGAATATATCGGGCACCTGCGTGGTAGCATAAGGCAGCGAAGTCTTGTACACTCCGATATTATTGGTGGTTGTGACAACGGGGTAAGAGACATTGTAAAGTGCCGCAGTAAACCCTTTGTTACCGCAAGAATAGTCTGCGGTCGTTCCGGGTGTGCATGTGGTGGTAATTGTGCTCGTCACAACACTGATGGATACCGTAGTCGATACGACCGTTGTGAAGATAGTATCCGTAGAGGTCAAAGTATTGGTTACGAATATCGACTCCGTCTCAGTGACCGGCTTGGTGACTGTATCCGTAGTGGTTAAAGTATCAGTTATGAATACAGACTCCGTATCGGTGAATAGCTCGGTGATTGTATCCGTAACAACTACTGTGGCCCCGTCCGCGCATGTTGGACTCACGGTAATCGTGTAAGGTACGTATTTAGTCGCCGTAACCTTGGTCGTACCTATTCATTCGTCAGATCAAAATTTCTGATAAGATTGCGATCAAGATATATTCGAAAATCAATCAAGGGGCATTATAATTTGAGGTTACTAACAGGTAGATTCGGCGCGTTTATCCAATTGAAACTCTGGCATTAGGGGCGGCAAGGCAAAAGCTTCCACATCGCAAGCCGCTAACGCCAGGAGAAGTAAATTTCCCAATGATAACGTGGGCATTTTTTAAAAAACATTTTAGCTCAAGATAAAAGAAATATGTTATACTTGAACTCCCTGGGGTTAGGACCGATTCTGGTTACCATAAGCAACCTAAACTTATTTGCTGAACCAATTCAAAAACTGAGTTAGTGATTCCGGGAAGCGTTAAACATATATAGATTTGGATACTGAATATAATTAGTGAGTGATATGGCACCCTGACTGTGGAATAATTCTCCATACGGTCATCTCGTTTTACAGTCCATCTAAAGTCGGTATTCTGAATCTCTGGTATCCAAACTTGTGTACCAGCTAACCTTGTTTCTGGCCGAATTTGATACTCTTTCCGAGATACATCATAATTCCCGCTTGCATGTCTTTAAATTCGAATAATATAGCTTGATTCATAGCATCATATTGACCATGTACCTATATCATATAATAAATTTTAACATTTTGATATTATACGTGACGAACCTCTAGCTACAAGAACAATTATATAGTAAATCCGCATGCATGCATATTTTCGGATTGGCTGCAAAAGACTTATCATCTGTACCTAGAAGCGATAGTGCCCTTGCGCAAATTCTTATGCATAGATGCCTAGTTACTGCAGGACCGGTTGAAACATACTATTGAGTCGCTCTCGCGTCTCGAAATATTCGAAGTTTCTGCATCCAAAAAATTGTGTCCTGTTATGATTGTTGTAAACATACTATGATAGTAGAGCTATATCATAATTGATTATATAACTCAATTAAATATACCACAATATGCGCAACTAAAGTAGCTCCGGCTTACAAGACGATATTTTCAGAAGCTTGTTTACAACCAATGAAAATGTCCAAATACCACACATCTCCAATCCCATGGACTAGCTTGGATTCTACGACATAATGATCAAGATAAATCCTCGGTACGTAGAAACCAGGTCACCAAGCCTGAAGATTAATTGCGCTCCTCATCCTATGGATTTGAACGTCATTATAGAGCTTGTTGACCAACTTGTTCACCCACTTTCAAGTTCACTGGGTAGAAGTACGCGGAAACGAATATCAACCGGAGCATCTAGCTAGCAAGCGAATTCGCATTATAGGTTAAACTACGATCCATGAGAGACTTTAAGGGGTCTATGTATATGATGTCGAATCTGGATCAAGAGTAAGTCGCCGATATATTCAGATCCTGCGTTATTCCTCGGTCATTATTGAAATACAGATTATTCGAAAATTAATCTAGCGTTCCCTGTCTACAATCTTGTTTTCGTTTTGATTGCGCAGTAGGAGAGATTTCTGACCGCATTGTAACGTACATGTACAATCAGCTAATCGGGCATTCAGAAATAAAAAGGAACGAATATTTCGCTGAAAGTTACAACTGAGACAAACTCGTACTGATGCAGAGTCTCTGTTTATAGTGGCAATTAAGATATTAATTTTTAGTATTGGTGCCTACAAACTTATCGGCTTTTTTTTCACATTATAGAAATGCAATCAAGCCCAACTGAGTGTTGTACTTGTAATACAGTCGCAGTCGGAAGTATGTGCAGCTTGGCATCTGAAATCCCAGCCTGGATACGGAGCATTTTTCGAGGCTCCCCTGTTATTTTCATCGCAATAATGCCGCTATACTATCGGTATTACCCGGAAGCATTATTATCAAAGGCGATAGGCATGGGGGCGAGAAAAGCTTTGGTTGGGAAATGACGGTGAGTGTGCGTGTGCTTCGTACTTATTGCAAGAACGGATTTAGCCGGTTTTCGACCACAGACAATATCAACTAGTAAACAGAAGTCAAAAGTTTTGACGGAAACCGACCAAAGTTTATGAACTCAAATATCATAGCAATATTGTATAAGTTAGATCTCCCACCAACGGCTCATTCGTAGATCGGGCTACACTAATTCACCTGGGGGGAATATGAATGTACAGCCGCTGTCCATTTTTGCCATGAAAACGATTTTAAGTCGCGGACCTGATATCTGCCTTTTATTACGGAAATCAAAATACAAAGAGGATGAGCGGCGGTGCTGGGTTGGTATTCTTGCGGAAATGTTTTGTCCCGTGTCTTATTTTGAATATGCAGGTTTACGAGCGCGAAAATTGAACGGTGGAAAACGGAGCTCCTTCATAATATATTATAATCGTACTTATAAGTATATTATCATATATTCATGTTGTGGGACCGACCAGGAATCTTATGCAATAGTTTCATTATAACTCCGAGTTCGATTCTCAACGACGGAGGCGAAACAACTCAATATGGTGTGCTCTTGAATTTCGCCAGATCAAGTTAGACAATATAGCAGGGCATTGTGTCACTCGACCCAGTGTAATATGCCGGAGCAGCATAAAAATTATCAAGATGCTGATTAGTATACTCATTCGATGCTTCGTGAAGTCCCATGTACGGTGGTGGGATTTTTCTAGACAATCTACAAGAAAAGCATAAATTCCAGGACTTTTCGCTCTGGAACGAGACCCAGGTGGTCTAGCAATAATTTCGAACATAGTTATCGATATCGATAATTTACCTAACTGGGCCAGCTTCTCAGTGCTTACATCCTTTTATTCCCTCGAGGTAACATATTTTGACCTCAAAATGCAGATATCCAATTTTCTTCTCATTTCATTTCTCGTCTCTTTCGCATATGTTCATGCATCTACAACATATCAAATCTTTGATAGCTTAGCGGCAGCCCCTTTCGGCTGGGAAGAATTATCCCTCGAAGTAGACACTTCCATCCTTACAGAGTTGGAGATATACATCACCAACCAAAATGAGTCCCAGCTTGAGGATGCTTTAATCAAAATGAGCACTCCTGGAGACCCTTCCTATGGAAACTATATGGAGCAAAACGAAATCGATGCAATGACTCGCCCTCTTGAAGCCGATTTCGAGGCCGTTCAGAGCTGGCTGCAGTTTCAGGGCTTAAATATCGATAGTGACCTTGAAATTGACGAGGAATCCATCGCGTTCAATGTCACTATAAAACAAGCCGAAGCACTTCTTCAGACAAAATATAAGATTTTTCGTCACAACGAAACCAACCAATCTGTCATCCGCACACTCTCCTATAGTCTCCCGTCAAGCCTACACTCGGTTATCGAGCTGGTTGAGGGAACAATTGATTTCCCACGAATCTCTCGGCCTAAAAAGATACGCAGTACTAGAACAAAAAAGCCAAATCCAACTGGGGTGAAGAAGCGTGAGGACTTTTGTGCCCTCGCAACCCCAGACTGTTTGTCTAGACTATACGGTTATGCGAACCACACACCTCCAGATGCTCCAAATAATAAGATCGGTGTGCCCGGGTTCTTCAAAGAAGTTGCCCAATATAGCGACTTGCATCTATACCTTGAGACGTACGCTCCAGATGAAGATGACATGCTATTTACATGTATCGCAGCATTTGGTAATTGCAGGCAAAATGTAGAGAACGGCACTCGCAAAAATCTTGAAGCCAATATGGATGTTCAAGCTGCCATGCCCATTGTTTATCCGTACGAAACTTGGTTTTACGACTTTACTCCTAAAGTATATCTCAAATCGCTTAAGTACTTACTCAAACGATCCAACAAAAACCTACCGCAAGTGATCTCTATATCCTACGGCGGCCTTGAATCCGACTATAGCAGACGGAGAAGTAAAAAATTTTGTAACATGTTTAAGAGGCTCGGGGCCAGAGGTCGAAGCGTCCTAACTGGCTCGGGAGATTATGGATTTGGAGACCACTGCCAACGCGAGGCGACCGCGACGGGACACGAGTTCCTCAGATTCGTTCCAGATGTGTTCGCTGGTTGTCCTTGGATCACCGTAGTTGGTGGTAGCCTTTGGCAAGACGGAGCGGAAACAACTTGGTCAGACTCGGGTGCTGGCTTTTCAAATTACTACCCGCGGCCCAACTACCAAAAGGATGCTGTTCGCACCTTTCTACAGGGCCCCGGAAAAGTTGATGCAGCTAACAACGCTGATTATTTTAATCGATCAGGCCGGGCCTATCCCGATGTTGGCGCTTTGGCTTACACGCTGCCATTTTTTGATAATGGCATTGAAAATGACGATTTGGGTGGAACTTCGCTCTCGTGCCCAATATTTGCAGCTGTTATAACACTGTTGAACGGAGTACGTCTCAGCAAAGGAAAGAAACCGCTAGGCTTTTTGAACCCTTGGCTTTATAAGGTAGTTGCGCCTGGAGGTGGGCTCCACGACATCGCAACAGGCAGAAATACCGGGTGCCGTGGGTCGCTAGGTACAACTGGAGGTTTCAATGCGGCGCCTGGATGGGACTTCGGCACTGGTTTAGGAACTCCCAATTTTGCGGTCATGAAAAATCTCATGCCATAGAATCTGCATTTTATTCCATTTAAACCTTTTGAACTTTCACTCGATAGCAATAGCAAGATTTAATTTGCTTGGCCTTCGCCCTTTGTCTCATAACTCGGGAGATCAGATTATATTACACCATTTATTCCTAAAAATCTAATGAACCAGCCCACAAGTAGAATGCTAAGGCTATACGCTATGTCCTTCTTGCCCAGTAGCAGCGAATAGTGAAACATCGAGATATTAATATATCACCTACGGCTCCTCTATATACAGGTATTGGCTATCAGAGGTCCAGTTAACCTTCATATTCCACATTCTTATTGATTTGACTATCCTCTGTCTTATTATTACTATCGTCCCCGACCGCTTGTGCGACTCGTTCCCCGTCAGATCGAGAACACAAACCCACAGTCTGATACTAAGAGCTACTGAGATATCTAACAATGGTGGACCTCATCTGAACAAAATATATTACATTTATTGATATGCTCCTTCTTCCTCGTGACATCGAGGGCTTTCTGTGTACCTATATTGACTGCTGAGCCAGCCTCAACGAAGAAAAGGATGTCGCAAACGAACGATGGTAGTTCTTCTATAGTGGCGATAAAGGTCTCATCCTCACGGAGGGACTTAATTTGTGATGCGGTAAATTTTGCCAACAACATTCGGAAGCTGTCTCGCTTGTGTTCGCCTAAAGTTCCATCTTCTTGGACAAATGAAGGCATTTCCCCACTCCTGGCATCATATGTACCGTTGTATATGATACGTACCGCCTCTGAGAGTGCGACATGGGATATGTCTCCTATATTGGCGTTTCGAACTTTGTTCATGGAACTAGCAGAATATAATCTGGTAGCGTATCCGATAGCAATATCCTTCAAGTCCATAACATCTAGTCTTTCAGCAAGCACGTATACTGAAGCATGAGCTTGAATCCCGTCTTCCTTTCCGTTATCGTCGTATACATAGTTACCTAGATACGCAAATTGGATGAACAGGCTAAATGCTCGCCCAGAATCCATGAAGTCATCGAATTGTATTGTCTTGGTTTGACCTTCTATCATTTCTGATCCGACTTGTCTCTCTAAAACCTTGGATACTTTCGCCATAGCCCTTTCGTGAACGAAGAATGTTTTCTCAGTACCGATTTTGATCGTGATAATCCCGCTTTCGAAGATCCTATTTCAAATCATATACCCCCGAGGAATTATTATTTCAGTCCAATGCGGATAAAATTGCAATGCAAGCAGAAATAAATCATAAGTTTTCGCACATACCTTCCAAAACTCTCAGATGAATTTGGGAGATCCAAGCTGGGGTATAATTTTAGTGACTATTTAATGAAATACAGCATCCAGTTCTAGACGAAATATCGAGTATTCTTCATAATTTATGATTGATGTAAATATCAATATACACGTACACTTTATCCATAGCTGCTTTCGAAGGCACTAGGGTCCGGCTAGTCTTTAAATATCGGGTCGAATAAATAAATAAAACCGTAATGAAGAAGACACGAAAGAGATTATATAGCCAATATGTAAACATATATTCAAGATACCTAGTCCTATCAGTTACTAACCCCAATGTAATAAAAGGGCCAACCCCACTACTATTGCCCGACGTGTGTCTAAAAGTTGCCTGAAGTTTGCTATTAAAAGTTGCCTGAACTTGCGATTTTTGTGCCAAGCTTGAAAACGGGCGGAATTGCGTACAATTATGTGACGAACACATGTACACAGAAATACAAGCAAATCTTGTTCATAAAAAATTAAACTTTGAGGTTTCCTTCAGCATCAGTCTCCAATTTAGACCCAGTACCAGTGAAAAGAAGAACATCAGCGCTAAATGCGGGGAATTCTTCAAGAACTGCCATGAAAGACTCGTTCCTTCGCAAACTGCTAATATAAGTCCCAGCGAACTTTGCCAACAAGATACGGAACCCATCCCGTGCGATGGTTTGGGCGTGCGTTGTGAGCACGCCAGAGGTGCTGGCCTCAACAAAGACGGAGGGAAACTTGCCGGTATTCTTGTCGTAGGTATACTGGTAAATTATTCTGGCAGCTTCCGGAAGAGCGAACTGCAACACCTTTACCATCCCCATGGCACGTTTGTCCAGATCCGGGGCCCCTGCACTGGCACAAAGACAGATGGCTTTCTTTAAAGCCATCTTTTTCAGGTCTAGGGCCTCGACCTTTTCCGAAAACACGTAGACAGACGCGTGCACTGTTAATGCATTCTCTTTCTCGTTCTCATCATACCCGTATCCACCAAAGTAACTGAATTGGAGAAACAGCCCAAATGCGAGCCAGTCATCCGCTGAATCCTTCAGCTTTATAACTTTTGTTTCTCCTTCTTTCATCTTCGATTCAACCTCTTTCTTTAGTACGGCCGATGCGCAACTAATCGCATCTTTGTGTACAAAGTATTTATTTTCATCTCCAATCTCGACAGTGAAGATGTCACTCTCGCAGAAGCTATCAGGCTACATGTATTAGCTCCCAATAACCATATCGTAGATTCAGTAGTACATACCCCATAAAGATGTCGGCTCTTTCGTTCAAAAATTTCCCAACTGCGTGTGCACCCTTTTTATCGACAGTTTTTCCAGTGCACCCATGTTTCCATGCGTGATTACCGAACCTAGAGGTAGAACTTGAAGCCTGGCAGCTATGGCAATAGTTACAAACTTCACATTTACAGTCGGTCTGACAGTTGTCGCAAAAGCTCCCGCATCTATGAACCCAAACTCCCATCGTTGGTTAACATAAGCATCTAAAGTTATTGAAGTTAAACAAGCCGTACCCTTGAACCCCGCGTTGGACCATGCTCGGACTATTCCGTGAAACTGAAGCTCTAGAGTTTTCTTGGGCGGATTCTTGAAGTATTTGTGCGAAAAATGGCAGATTGGTTGCTTTCGATTGAGGTTTCGCTTTTCTCCCTTTCTGGGGAGGCTTTAAATGTGGGATGATCAGAAATATATAGACGTCGGAAGCGATTTAGGTGCCGAATTTGAATGAAAGGCTCCAGAAGTTAGGTTTAGGTCGACGAATTTTATTTGCTCGAAAATTGGTATGCTCTTGAGGAATCTCCTATTGTTGCCTGAAATTTTTCTCGAGGAGCTCGAGCCTAGTTCCAAATCTGATTGGATAGGTTGCCATACGTGTATATTGACATAGCTTGGGTTACACACAACTGCATATTCCCAGCAGTCTAAAGACAACTAGAATGAATGTGAGGGACACTCCCGCTGATTATTGGTTAAGTGCACGCTACAGGTTACAATGAAATCTTAGTCATGGCATAAATTGGCTTGATTAGTCCCATGCTGCCTAATACGAGGTTTTAAGGGGAAATATTAGTATACCAGTATGTTCCGCGAGACCGAGTGTGTTCCCATTACTAACGCAAAACTGGTACCAATGCTCAGACCTTCTTAAGTACCTTTGCTAGATTGAACCTTAATTTTTATCTTGAGGAGTGATATATGGAACTAAACATCCTATTCGCTCTTGTGGAAACAACTCTCAAGCTGTGATAGAGTGGTTGGGGCTTAGAGAACACGTTCTTGGCTCCCAATATATCCTTATTTTAGATCAGGGTACTGACTAGAGACATGATCATATGATCATATCAATATTGCCCAGAAATCAGGTCCATATCCTAAACAAAAATCTATATAGAGGGCCGTCACGAAGCTACTGATATGATCAAAGATAATATATCTCCGTAAGGTTTGCAAAGAATGGAGCAAAAAAGGAAATTCCAATATTTACGGTATTTGGTAGAGCTGAAGCTAGAGAAACAAATCTTGGCCATCTTTTAATCATCGTGTTGCCTTTTGAGTAAGCTACAGAAGCAGACCAAAGGTTGCCTTAAAAGCTGAACAAATCAAATATCTCCTAAATAGAAAATCTTTTGGAGTTTGGCAGCAACTTGTAGTAAACCTGATCTTTGTTTGATAATTTTTCTTCAAATTTTACAAATACTTTGCTCGGTCTAGATCACCAACTTATCGCAACTTTGGGTTATCGAAATTTTCGGAAGCTTAACGCAAGCAAACCATATGGTAATACTATGAAATTCAATAGGTTCAATTAAACCTTATATTTATTATGCACCCGTTTGATATTTGCACCCATTTTACATTCTGTTGAAAGCTCTAGTTTTACACTAGGTGTAAGGTAGGTAAACCCGTGATTTCAAACTGCCACTACACCATTTTTTGAACGCCAGAAGAGAATGAGAATCCAGGACAACCGCAAAGTGCTAAATTTCCAAATTTCCCTCGCCATTAGTTGTTAAAGAGCTCCCAGCAAGAATGAAGAGCATAATATCTGCAGCAAATGCAGGAAAGGCCTCCAAAATAACCATAAAAGATTCGTTCTGGCGCAATGTAGTCACATGGGCAGCGGCGAACTTTGCTAGAAGTAATCGAAACCCATCCCGCGAGATATTTGGCGTTGAGGACCCCAAGGTATCGGTAGTGGAGCTTTGAGCTTTAGGATCAGGAAATTTACCGGTGTTTGTATCATAAGTGCGATCATAAATGATCCTGACAGTCTCTGGTAGAGCAAACTGCAATATCTTAATCAGCCCCGTCTCTACTTCGTCTGCCGTCCCAGCAAGTACGCATAAGTTGGTAGCCTTCTTCAACGCTAGCGTTTTCAGATCCAGAGCTTCTATCTTTTCCGAGAGTACATAAACGGATGCATGTACCATGAGAGCGTCCTCTTTCTTATTTTCATCATATAAATAGATACCAAAGTAACTGAATTGAAGGAACAATCCAAAGGCAAGCCAGTCGTCTGTCTGCAAGTCGATCACCCTAGTAGTACCCTCTTTCATCTTTGAGTTCATTTGCCGACTCAGCACAGCTGATGATGAGGCAATCGCGTCTCTATGTGCATGGAATTTCTTCTCTTTGCCGACTTCGAAAGTAAAAATGTCACTTTCACAAAATCTAATAGCGAGACTAGCAATCAGAGGATTTCATTCTCCCAGAACCTGGAGATTTAGCCTTTTCTCACCGCATGAATACATCCACTTTCTCTTCCAAATCTTTCTCCATCGGTACGGCTAGTCAATTGGGATACCAGCCGTTGCAGTGATGAGTCCATTTATGACTCTTGTAAGCAGCATTTTTTGGATCGCAAGTATGACAGTAGGAGCAATAGTTACATTTGCAGTCTCTCTGACATTTATTGCATAAATAAATGCATCTAGGAAATCCCGAGACAATTCTTTAGCTTATAAATCTGCACAGTTTAATCTTAGGCTTGATCCCTCGGACGATATCGCGATATTGACATACCCTTGAAGCCCTCGTCGGGGTATAGCTATTACATCCTTTGAATTCGAAGCATTCATGCTAGCTAGTGGGTCTAATGGTGAAACTGAAACTTTCATTAAAGGTATTTTGAACAATCCTGTCATGCTCCCTTTTTGCCTTTTTCTTTTGGGCATGAAAACTGGTATAGTGGCTCTAATTTTGGGGCTAACGATGGCAATCGGAGGTTGGGCTGGATAGATCAGAGTGCAAAGATAAATGTTTCGGAATCAGAGCTTCTAGCGAATATTTATACTATGCTACAAGAGAATCAGATTCTTGAGGAGAAGAGTTATTTCTTGTTGCCTGAAATATTTCTACCCGATCCCACATGTTTCTAGCGTACGAGATATCTGGATGGGTTCTCGACGCTAGTACTATTTCATCAAGAAACAGTAGTTTTCATTGATTAGTGAAGCAAATAATGCCTTCACTGCGCCAGTAAACCTCATCACGCAGCCAACGGGGTTATCCGCATCGAGTTCTTGGTGCAGCAAGTTCGTATCTTTTATCTCCATCGGATAGATTCCAGAGAATGAATTGAATATGCTCTTGAAGTTTGTTTTAAACGTATATCACAAAATCCATCCTATTGATACCTCATCCTTCATCGCTCGAAAACCCATCCCCAATCCACCCCGTCTTCCCCCCGGTCCTGATCTTCCCTTTCTTCCTCATATACCACCACTCATCCCTCTCCGCGTCTACCTGCGCATAATCCAAAGTCTCACGATGATGATCGCAAAGTGCCGAACTCATCGGATAAATCTTAAACTTCTCCTCCAACTCCTCCTCATCCTCAATGGTACCATGATTGATACAGTACAAATTCACCCTAACCCTCCTCAACCCTTCACACATCTCAAAAAACCCCGCAACATCCTCTGCAGCACACTCGAACAACCAAAACTCCACCTGCTTAACAGTACACTCCCACCCTTCATCCGAATATTTCTTCAAACACCCGAAATCCCCGCCGCAAACACTCAAACTAACCTTTTCGATCCCATCTATCAGCCATATCGACGTGACGTCGTCCAAATCGAACCCGTCCCCGTCATCGTTCGCCTCACCCCGTGTAAACTCCTTCAACCCCTTCAACGAAGGCGGATACCCTTCCAGCAGCTTCTGAACATCCGTTATATCCTCTTTCTCCCCACGCCTCGATAACCCGATCAACCACTCCTCGAAATGCGTTTCCAAAGAATCATTATAAATTTCCCTAGGCTCGTAGCTGGCAGTAACACTGCCCATATCCAAAACCTCCAACCCGTCTAACAAACAGATAATTGGTACCAATAAACTCGCAGGATCGATGAGCTCATTAATCGATTTCCTCCAGCGTTCGTTGAACGCGTACTTCGCATACAACGCCTCCAGCAACTCCAACTCTTTCGCACTCCATTCCAACCGTTTCCTCTGCTCCTCGTTGAGTTTATCCCGCCTGTATTGCCATTTAATCGTTACTTCTTTGAATTTCTTCGCAAAATCCGTAGTGTCGGAGAGTAACCGCCGCAGCAGACTGACTGATTTCTTGAAGCTGCTGCTGCGGAGTACGATGTTGCCATCATTGGGCACGATATATCCCCGTGCGACGACGTGGAGGGTCCGACAGACAAGAGTGCAGTTGATATAGTCTTTGTCGACGAGGATTTCTTGTGTGAATATTTCGTGGAGGATTTCCGGCGGGAGCGTGGGCAGGCTGGCGACCATTGTGTTGGTACTACGCACTCAATTGACGGGTTGGTTAATTGAGGGGTGAGAAAGGTGAGGCAGCTATCGATATGGGCGTGAAGGACCTAATGGTATAAGCATAACTTCGCCAATTAGCTTTGTGGCGATTGGAAAACCAATCTACCGCAATCGTAGCTCTAGCTCCGGGAAAGGGGCTGGTATTATATAATTATACCCCAGAGCTAGCCAAAAGTGAAGTCCGAGCTTCGATTATTGCACTTGTGTTTGAAACCGCGTTGGCGGTACACAAAGTTGATTTCTCACGACGACCAAAGCAGACTAAATCCAAACAAGGTGAAAGTACTTATTAAAAAGTGAAATAAGAAGTGAATACCCAGAATGCCATTTATCGCGATGCCAGATTAAGCTATTAAGCTAAATTGCCCCCGATTCACTCGAAGAGCTAGTATCATACAACCAAAAAAACAGACACGCGAACCGATACAGCAACAGCGGTATAAAGGGTATTGCCTGCTATCCAATACCACCCTCTTAAACCTATATTACCCTCCATTCTCCATATAAACAATCCTTTTTGTATGCGCAACTTACGATGCTCTCAAAGTTTTTGTTTAATATCAGAAATGAAAAGAGACTCAAATGATAATCCGACAAGAAAAAACTCCCAAACAATGCAAAACCTAGTACATACTCATAACCGTCGTGATAATCATGGCAATGGCAACGTGCCATGCAGAAATCATGGGCGAACTCGCGGCGTTCGGCTTGGGCGAGGATGTGGCTGATTCAGAAGAGCCAGCGTTAGAACTCGTAGGCGAAGAAGGACTCGATGCAGGTGCGGAGGAAGGAGAGGAGGAGGAGGAGGAAGGGCTCGGGGGGGACGCACTAGTACTAGTAGTGGTTGGGAGGCTCGTTGCGACATCGCCGAGGGTCGGGAGCGTGGCGGCGGCATCAATGGTCCAGGCACTGACGGATGCCGGGCAGCTGACTTGGGTGTTTGTGGGTGTGTATCTACACAAATATGTCAGTATCATTACGTGTTTGCTGGGATTAGGGGGGTTCGTGTCCTACGCGCTCATAGCGATGCTAGATGGGGTGACTGCGGCCCACATGGTCTTGAGGTTGTTGAAATCTGGGGAAACTGGGGTTGGTGTACCGGATCTGATATGTCATCTGGTTAGGTTGAACCGAACTTTCTTTTCACCCTCATGTTATACATACCTCTCGTACGGATCGCCACCAATGGCAGTGGAGGGATCCTTGACCATTCCGTACGTAACCAAACCGAATTTGTTGCTCTCATTAATCCATTCGTAGACGATAGAGCCGGACCACCACTACCAGCAATTTTTTAGTATTCTATGCATCCCAATTGATATTAAGAAACGGCTTACATCGGTCATATTTGGTCCATAGATGGAAAGCATGTCCTCAAACAATCTGGGTGGGCTGGTATTGCAACCATCCTCGCTGAAGAAGGCTGGGATATCATATTGAGCAGCCGAGAGGTAACCGGTCAATCGGGAGTAACCACTGGACTCGAAGGTATCGGCTGGGAGACACCATTCATAGGCATTGACACCGTAGAAATCGATTGAGGAGTCTCTGTTGGAGAAGCCCGCGTGCTCACAAGCGAGGTAGTTTTGGACGAACGGGCTTTAAGATTTTAGTTAGACAACTTGCATGATTTTTTTGGCAATTTCCAGTGCAACTTACCGAGTATCTGCATTGTCGGTGGAAGCGTAGCCGATGTAGATTGGGTGATCGTAGCCCTTATTCTTAATATGGGTCTTGATATCGGCAACGGCGGCAGCGACAAAGTAGACGGCTCTCTCACCGGCGGCTAAAATTTACTATCAATATCGATTCACGGAATTTACGATTATTACGGAACATACCCTTGGTGATGACTTCATTTCCAATCCAGAAACCAACGGTGTTCTCGTACTTTGCGAAGGCGTCCAGGGTAGCAGCGAAGGAAGAAAGCTGGCCCTGACTCCAGTACGGGTTGTCCTCATTGATGCCGGTCTCGAAATTGGCCAAGTCTACGAACAAGTAGATACCCGCATCGCCGAAGATTTGCATGCAATCATCGTGGTTGGCGGAGGCATCGGTCTGGTACACACGGATGGTGTTGACACCGAGGGTCTTCATCAAAGCGGCATCGAGGGCGCATTGGGCCTTGTCGACCAACGGATCCTGTGAGAGCCTCAATTAAAATCCCGTCCTCACTCGCTCTTGTTATCGCGGGGTCATAGCGAACTGGGCGAAACTTACGGTCTTCGCGCGGAGCTGATAGGCAACACCTATCGCCAAGAAACTTGTCAGCCTCATCCCCAGAATCCCCCCACACCACCACACAAGCACACAACAATCCCAGATTCTTCAACACTTCACTGTGCATGGGTGATCGCTGGAATCCAGGCAATTGAGGGGCCATACCTTTGATGAAGAATTGGGCACCGGTCTTCGAGTTGAAGAACTTGTTACCCTTGATGGTCAAGGCGTCCACGGCATCTACCTCCTGGACGTGCGAGGCGGAGAGGAGGAGCAGCGCCGCCAGACTCTGGCGGAGGAATCCCCGAAAGTGGACCATGGCGATAGCGATAAGAAGCGCAAAAAATGTAAACTACAGATGGGACCGAGAAAAGAAATGCGAAATTCGCGGGGAAAGGGAGAAAAATTCAGAACGGAGTCGACAATTTCACCGGGACGCTTGTCGACATATATATTTGTTTTGTCCTTCTTTTCTTTGTTTATCCGGCGGTCGTCAATGGCATTACACGATTATTAATAAAAGACTGATTGAGAGGGCGGCGGGGAAAGAGAGAGCAGGCTACGGCTCCGTCGAATACGGGCGCGAGCTGTCCGCCTTTTAAAGCAGCCTTCTTCCTTCTCCGGGACGACGCGACCCAGACGACCAGACTATTAATAGGGTGTCAATATCGCAGGTTGCGCAGGAGCAGGTCTCAAAAAGCCCAGATCGGGAAAGGGCGATCAGGCTCTGCATTTCTTTTCTGGTATGGTTACAACGGGTGTCTCCAAGTGGGCCTGCTCTCGTTGGCTGGCCGCGGTGCCGATGCAGCCGTCGACACAGCGAACTCTGACAGTGGAAACACTCCTGGGCTCCTGCTTGCGTATGCACATATGGAAGCCGTGCCTGGCTAGTGGACGACGGGGTCTGGCAGGTGGGTGGCATCCAAACCTGCTGCTAACCCTGTCTGGGAATCCGATAACATTTCCTGCGCGGCTGTGTCAGCAAAAGGTGACATCCGAGCCAGCAAGCAGAAGTGCGCGAAAGTGGAGGTTCTATTTTGGATGTATTAATTAATATTGATTATTTTGTGTGCGGTAATCAGCGTCCCCTGCCCACGGCTCGCCTTGACAACTTGGCTGCGAAGCTTGTATTTTCTTGTATCTGGTGGCCGCCCAACCAGACAACGCCCCACCGCGCAATCCCGGCTGAATGCTTCTCGCTTTCGTCATGTCTTGGCCCCTTCTTCTTCGGCCGAAGAGAGCTGGACAAACAGTCGCAAGCTGTGGAACGGCACTTACCGCGAACAGAAACTCCAACAAAAGTATAAGGAATGTGTTGCGGCCTGTTCTGTATCATGGCCATGTTGATTTCGCTGAGCATCGTCTCGGATCGTGAAACAGACACAGGCGGGTTCGGAAACACGAATGCTGCAGGGAAGGGAGGCTGGTCCCCAGGTTTTGTACTATCGATTGCCCCGGCCGCTGCATTGATCATATTGACCAGCATCATATGTCATACCAACAACTAAACCCATACTCTTTTCCCTCTTCAGGTACTAGGTAGTGCTGTTGAACGGTGAAAATGCAGGAACCGGAGACATAGACAGCCTGCAGGGCCGGCAGGGCATCCGGAAATTGCCCTGATAGGCGCAGTCTAGCTCTCTCGATCGATATGCCCAAATATGGTTAGCTATCCATATCCATCAGCCATTCATCTCAACTGGCGAGCCGGCAATGTGGGCAGTGTAGTCGACGGTACTCTCTCTTTCCACGTGTATCTAGCCTTGAACTCGTACCTTGCATAATACTATTATCCATTGGAGGTGCACATCTACAAGTTCCAGGGGAACCGACGAGATACCTGTCAAACAACCCACTTACTCGTGTCCCACCTGCACGGTCCTGTGGCGCCCATGTGCCGTACCTGCCACTAAGCCAATTGATATCGATCGTTCGTTTCACCCTCTTACGAACTGCACTCAGCAAAGTCTCTTCCAGGAATCCGGTCGAGAACTCAGGTTCGATTGTTTAGTTTCCCGCTCGGCAATCGACTAGGTCGATCTCGTCGACGTCCCGACAACCTACGAATGCCGAGAGTACCAATTTCCCAACTAGAGTCGCGGCGTGTTTTAAATACAAATCTAGATCGCGAGTTTGAAATCCCCAGCGCAAAGTTTACTTTTGGCATCGCGATCTCGCCTCCGGTGGAAATGAACGTTCGGTCATACCATTGCCCGTTCCGGCCTGAACACCAGTCTGATGCGAGTCAGAAATTACCACATCCGTCGACGACTGCCATTTCGAGAAAAAGACAGTCAAGCCACTCTGCGGCAGTCTTCTCGAATGCGGCCGGGACTGGTACTCCGCTGGCCTGCAACACAACACCACCATTATCGCATTGAGGCTATGATCGATATTGCCTTTGGGTCTCGATCCTGATTTGCATGGAGAGTCTTTTTTTCTGGTAATGGCGGAGGCCACCGTGCGGAGTTACTCTCGCGCTTCTTTGCAGCCCTACCGTGTTCATCCGCTAGAATCATGGAGGGGGCTCTCGATCTTCCCTCTCCTTACTGACTCGAGACCAAAATCCTTATAAATGTCGAAGGTTTCACACACATTATTTCTGGAAATCATGTTCCCAAAATTTCCAGAAAAATAAAAAAATTCATCGTTTGATAAACTCAGCATTGAAATTAGTGTAAGGTACCTCCAGTCTCGTACCAACTTAGCATCAAGGTCCTGGAGGGGATATTCAGTGTAAGTCGCCAAGTGTCAGGCTTCGTCGCGGAGGGAGAACCCCCCGTTGCTTACCAGCAAGATGGATAGCATTCTTAGCATCTTGTCTTCTATCATCTACAGCCAGCTGTTGCCCCTCATGGGTCAGCTTCAGACAAAATCTGCCGGGGTCTCCTCGACAACTACAAAACTTACCACTACTACTTCTGCCAGGATCTCAACTACAACAACCCCGGCGACGAACAAGGCCTCTGTTACTTCTGTCACTTCAACCGTTCCGGCTTCCAGTGTTCGATCAACTACCAGTACCGGTAGCGCAAGGTCAGCTGGTGGCAGCTCTTCAGCACCGACCGCTTCTTCTGGATCTTCCATCGTGGTATCTTCATCGACAACTCCCAATACAGACCAGGCTATTTCTTCGATCTCTCAATCGACTTCGATCTCTCCCGTGGCAACCGACAATATTCCCACTATCGAAAACCAACAGCCAGCTTCTTCTTCCATTGGACCACCACCTTCGGCGCCATCAATCAGCTCAGCCTCGGTTGCTTCTACCTCTGCAGCACCTACTCCTTCTTCCGCCTTTACTCTGCTAAACAATGTGCTTATACTAGCACCGGACTCTGGTACTGCGGAATTAACAGAAGACCCCCTCGAGGGCTATGGTATGGCATGGGAGACCTTGATTGTTCCACAGGCGGGGATCACACTTCCCGCTTTGAACACAACTAACAAAGATGGCTCCATAACCTGTAACTATAATATCATTGTCGTGCACTCCCAGCTTTCTTATGACTATGGTACCGATTTGGGTTGGAGGTCTGCTCTGACCACGGCCCAATGGAGTCAACTGTGGGCCTACCAGTTGATGTGTAACGTTCGGATGGTCCACTTCAACGTTTGGCCATCCTCAGCTGCCTTTGGCGCTGATGCTTTGGGAGGCTGTTGTGACAATAGAGACGACCAAAATGTGACTATAGTCGCCAACGTCGCAACGGCGCGTTTCCCAACGGCGGGTCTTAAAGCTGTCCCTCTGAACATGACCGGGTTGTACCACGTCCCGTCCAAGATTACAGACACAAATACCACACAGACCACTGAATTTTTGCAGTTCAGCCCAAATATCGCGTATAGCGTTACCACTACGGGTGGTGTTATAAATACTTATCCAGATGGCAGATCTCAATTGGTTTTCTTCCTCAGCTTTGGGACATGGAGTCCGACAAGTGCATACCTGAATCATGTCTGGATCCACTGGGCGACTCACGGTCTCTACGACGGTTACAGGCGTGCTCTTCTTAGCAGTCAAATCGATGACGTCCTCCTGGATACAGATTTGTATTCTCCCGCGGGGTCAACTTATCGTCTCACCGTCCCGGACTTGACCGCACACGCCCTTTGGGTCGCCGATCTCAATAAGCGTCTCGTCAAGACTAACCCTGGTTCTTCGTACTTTATCGAACTCGGTATCAACGGTAATGGCAACCTACTCCAGGCCAACACGATCGATCCGAATGAGAAGACTTGCAAACTCGATCCGATTTGGTACGCCAAGGATCCCGACAGCACTCCTCTCGAGTTCCAGAAGGTCATCGGCACGGGAACGGATAGTTGGCCCGCAGACGCAAACAACTTTTCAATCTACCCACTCAAGTGCTTTAAGCTCGACCCGTTATCGGTATACTTATGGTCTGCGTCTAAGACGTCAACAGCCTTCTCCTACGTCAGCCATACTTTCACCCATCTCAGTCTGAACAATGCCACCTTCAACGACACATGGCGAGAAATCAACTGGAATCTCCAGTATTTCAAACTATCAGGTTTGGACCAAAGCTCAAGGATGAGTCTCGGTGGTATCATCCCACCCGCTATCACCGGCATGCATAACGGAGATGCTCTCTCGGCCATGTCGGTTAATGGTGTTTGGAACGCCGTGGGTGATAACACCAGACCCGTTTTGAGAAACCCTAATAGCCCCTTCTGGCCACTCAACACCACTGTTGCCGATAACGGGTTTGCTGGGTTCCAGATTACCCCTCGATGGGCTACTAGAATTTACTTTAACTGGTAGGTAGCCTCTAACTCTTCCCGATGTTTTCGCTTACTAAAATCCATATAGCGACACCACAGATTGCACTGTTGCCGAATGGCAGGCCACATCCTCTAGCACTGGTGATATTAACGATCTCCTAGCTGCCGAGAAGGAGAGTACCACGAACTACCTCCTCAGCTTGATGCATGGTAAGTTTAATCATTCGAAATCCCCCTTTCTATGACTCATGATGCTAAGATATCAAAGACCCCTATATGTTCCACCAAGCCAATCTTCGCACGACAGTCAACAACACAGTTACAATTCTCGGCACCGGACTCTCCAGCAAATACTCCCTCCTGCAGATGTGGGTTGAGACACAGGTCAACGAATTCCAACGTTTAGTAAACTGGCCACTGCTCACAATTAAACACGACGATATCGCAACAAGCTTCAAGAACCGATACCTACGAGATCAGTGCAACGCACTCATCAAACAGAGCATAGTTAACGGCAAGGTCGTCGCTGTCACGGTTACTGCCGATGGGAATAAATGCGCTGCTGAGGTGCCCGTTACTATTCCTGGTGGGGTTAAAGAGAGTGGAATCAACATCCGGACGGAACAGATTGGGAATGATCCGGTGACTGTGTGGGTTACTCTGAACGGGGCGCCGGTGACTTTGACTTTGAAGTCGTCGCTTCCTGTTTCTGGTCTTTGAGCAGTTTTGAGAATGTGCTTTGGTTGATTATACGTGCTTCTTGTATAAAATTACGGCTCTTGTCTGAGTGCTTATGTATTGTTTTGTAATATCTTATAAGAAATCTAGACGACTAGAAAATTGGTGGTATGAAAACTGTAGATATAGAATTATTTTTTCAATTTGGATTAATATTGGTTATGGAATAATAAGATCATTACGCAAAATAAACCAGATTTTTCCTACGCTAGAAGTGCTAAAAAATCAATATATTATGATAAATTTATATATATTACAAAATTTACATGTCAAAATAATTAATCTTCTACACAGCAGAGCTAAACGGAACATGCGTCTCACTTGCCTCGCTCGTACTATTCCCACTACTACTCCCCGTATCCTTCTCCGAGCTCCCAGGTTTACTCGACCCCGCGATCTCGGCCTTTAACCTCTCATCTTCCCGCTTGGTCATATTTCTAAATATATTGGTCCCGTGCAACTGCGCCGCCGAGAATGCGATGTGCAGCATCGGCGTTACGACTTTGAAGCTCAGTTCCCACTGGTCCCACAGGACACCGAATAAGTACATTGCCACTATGCTTTCCAATATCGTCCCCGTGAGTGTCCAAAACATAGTGAATTTGAACAAGCGGCGGAGGTAGAGGTGGTCGTTGGGGCATTGCCGGTAGCGGATTATTGCGAGCGAAGGGAGGAATTCCACAATCACGTCGAAAGCGCCTGCGAATTTCCGAATACGCATCTGTTAGCCCAACTTCCTACTGCAACAAGGCTATATACTACATATACCCCAAAAGAAAAAGAAACTTACCCCAAACGCAACATAAAATAAACTCAAGCCTCGCATCCCGATGCCCGTAGATACTAATCGCCACGGCCGCCTCAGCGACCAGAATAGTCCCCAAATGGTGCAGCGCGCTCACAGCCGATATCTTAACCCGGTATATCAACTCGAAGATATACATCCCCACCAAAACCTGCGAACACACGAGCAACAGATCCCCCATCGTTACTTTCCCACCATGGTACACGGGAGACGATAACGTCGGACGCCCCAATATGATAGCGAAGAACGGGTAGAACCCCAACGCTAACAGGACGACTCTACTCCCGATTGCTACATGTTGGTTTAGAAACGAACGTTGTGTGGTTTTCGATAGATTGGTGAATGTGGACTTGTATATACGGGGCAGGAAGGGTTCGAGGATGTAGTTTTTGGTGAGGAAGAGGGTGCACAGGGTTACTGTGAGGATTAGGCCGGCGTATGGGGCTAGCTCTGATATTCGGTTTGGGCCGTTGGGTGCTGTGTGTCGGTTTTTGAAGTTTCCTAATGTCATCGCATGGGTCGAAGGGGGTAGACGCTGATGATTGGCGAGTGGGAGACTTGAGGGCGGAAAGGGATAACGTAAAATTTTAAATGAAAGTAATGAGCGAATTGAATTGAACTGAATTGAATTGAATTGAACTGCGGCAGTAACGACAAATAATAGTGGGAACGGATGGGACAAGATAGGTACGGCGGCCAGTTGTCAGAGATGCACACGACGAGGAAGGATATATAGGAATATTATCAGCCCATGGTTGCAGAGGAGTTTCGGCCCCGTATACCTTCGACTGCGGACCAATAAGCGTTTTTTAATTTACGATGTCTAGAACATCTCAGCCTGCCAGTTAAGCTTTTTAGTGCATATGAATCCGACGAGCGAGAATTCCCATTGCGGAAACCATGACGAAAAAGGAAACCTTTTTCCTTCAAAAACCACAAACGCAGGTTAGATAGAAAATATTTGCGACCTTCTTGATTTTCTGTAGATTAATGCTACCATTAATATAGCATACGCGTCGATGCGGAGGGGGGTGCTGGTTTTCTGGAAGGCTTGGACAAAGCTTGGCCTTTACGAGATGTTTGGTACCGACGCTGACTTTTGTGGGTAAGTTCAGCCCGCGGGACCGTGGGTGTTCGCCGTCCATTCTTTTTTCTCCCTCGCTGAAGGGTTAGATTTACATCAGCTGCCAAATGCAATGGTGTATCGGAGAAAAGATTGTTATTTTTGTGGTTTTTCGACGGGCTGCGGTTTCGTGCCCTCGTAAAATTCGTAATGGTGTTGCATTTGAGGCTTTTCCCATAGGTCGATTTAAGCCTAGAGTGGGAAAAGCTTGGCCTGCTTGGCGGTGGGACAGGCACAGGGGTAGGTTAGACGGCCGGGGTTTGGCCAGTAAGTACGCGTCCAATTGCCCTGGCGAGAAATCTATTGGACCCTTTTTTCGATTGAGGGATCAGGCTGTCCTTCCTTTCCTTCCTTACTCATCTCTTACGTTTTCTTTTTTGTTTTTGTTTTAGTTCCCATTGAAACATGTTACCATCACGAGATGGGGTTATGACCTGATTGTCCTTCGAAATGGTACGGAGAATCGCTCGGGTTAAAGCGAGGTAGGTGGCCGGAGGGGAGGGCGTGCTCAGCCCCTCTACCCCTCCACCAAAACCCAATAGGAGATAGTAGGCGAGCAATTCATAGGAAAATTAGAATTCAAAACACATTGAAAGGATAAAGGCGAGTAGCAAAGAAGATATGGTGTACGAAGGCAAAGTTACCTATGGGAAAGAGATATTGATTTGGACACCTCACCTGGTTTTGGTAGATTCCTAGAGAATACTGCGACGAAGATCCGAATAGGCAATGTCCCAAATTGGTTAGAGCGTGTCTCTCTCCCGTAGGAACCATATTTTCAATGCTGCAAGGCTGATGTCGTATGTAATACGGGAAGCAGATACATGGATGAAAAACACGAACGGACTTGGTTAACTTAACATTAGGGCGAAGACCCCAGGGTTATGACGATATGTACAGGGGAACCGAAATATGAAGCCTGTACTAATGGTCAATATTAGCTAGATTGATTAATTCCTACCTTTGAATTTGTGCACCAAATCTGCAATGTACACGTAGTTAAGTATTGACCGACACCAGAATCAGGCAAGAGGTCCTCGGCCTGACTATTTCCAGGCAAGGCGTTTTCAGCTCACGAGCTCACAGAGGCATCCTGTTGACAGCTGTCGGGCGTACCGCGAGATTTGCGGGGGAGGCTAGTATGAGTGGCGCGGGTGGCTGTTGATCAATACATACTCAAGTGAGATAGCCTTGACTGGCTACTGAATAACGAAACTCGTGATCGTGATGCCTGTCCAAAAAATACCTCAACAGGCGCAGTCTTCCTTGGCTTCAACCATTTATATCCTGAAACCTTGTGTTGTTTGCGCAATTATAATATGTCAGGCTCAGAGCTCTAGAGCTCGTACGATTAACGTACGGAGGGAGAATTTGAGGCATCTATAGTTATACGCATATCTCCTCTGCAGTATAGAGCCAGAGAGTATTCCCTCCTCCTGCGATCGGGATCAAGTGCCTCGCAAGCTCGCCTAGCGGGTTGTGGCCAGCTGCATATGCGATTGCGCTCCACAATTAATCTATCGGGCCCTGTAGGAGGAACGAGCGTCTGCCGCACCCTGGAACCCCATGTGCGCCGCAAGTTTTTGAAGGCTCCAGCATTTGAGCTATATATGTTCAAATATGTTTCAGCCCGCACTAAATTTTTAACTAGGGATTCACCTTAGAATCCCATGATGTCAATTTGCAAGGGCGGCATCTAAAGCCAGGGGCAATTCCCTTGTCAATGGAGCTCTTAGGGGTGGATTTCGCAGCTAGTTGAAAGACCCTAGTTATTTCCTAATATCTTGTATTTCGGTTCACTTGATCTCTTAACTTTGGTGAAATCTTTCACAATTACTCTATTTATTCTAGAATTTTAAATTCTGAACCTTTGGCTTGAAGAATACACATGCTATCCTATAATCGTAGTAGAACTTCGGAGATTTCACAACTAAAAATTTCGAGCTTAACCTTCAGATTCTTTGTGATATGATAGTGACGATACTTCCTTCAATATCGGACCGAATTGTTTGAGGAATAATAAGGTTCAAGTTCTCCAACAAATCTATATTCTGATTACTCAAAATGCGCCGACAAGCTTTACACTGGCACGTGTATGTTTCAGCCTGGTCTCGTTACCAAGAAAGTGGACCTCTCCGGAATCATCTCCCAGTATTCGTCTGAATTTTCAAATTTGCAGGCGGGCCGGTGTTCAGACGTCAAAAGTAGTGGGGAAGACTGGGGTTCCAAGGTGGCCTGGTTCGGTTCAAGTTGAATGCTTCCGGCCACTAGTAGACCACACCCAAGCACGGCGCGAAATTTTGAAGCTTAAGGATTAAATTTAATCAGTCTTCAAAGAGCCTCTAACCCGCTGTTATTATAAATCTAGTCTAGTATATTACTAAGTTACGCGGAGTATCAAACTGCAGGTCTTGTTTGCTTCCATGGGTTACAATTTAGGCACTACGGTTACACAGGAGAGAATTCCGAACCATGATAACATGATAATATATAATTTAATGCGTGAACGATTTTGAAGATTGAATGAATATATTTTTATAAATACCGGCTTTCGATTCGATATACTAATATCTTCACATCATCACATCACACTCCCATTCAATCAATCTAATACTGTATTCGACTCATCGCGACGACAATAGTCTTCAAATTTTTAAATAATTATTGGGGAAATACCGAAGATAGTTACAATGGCACCATTCCGCGCTGTTCTTATCGGCCTCTTGCTTTCGCCCCTTGCATCTACTTTGCCAGCTACAACAGCAAGTCCGTCTGATGTTCAAACAATCTGGGGCTTGGTAGGTCGCTTTTTAGTTTTGTATATAGTAACTACCGCAAGTACTAATTCATATAATTCGCGTAGTGTGGAGGGATCGCCGCTGAGATATCTGTTTCGCCATTGCCATTCACCAAAACCAAGTGCGAATCAACCGCAAGTTGCTATCATTCCAATAGCTTTTATTGGCAATGCGTTCCAACTGGTCATCCTGCTACCACTACTACCCAAGCTCCACCAACCACGACCACCACAACTGCCACGACTGCCACGATAACAACACGTCCTTCTGATGTCCAAACACTCTACGGCTTAGTAGGTCTCCTTTTAGTTTAATCTATAGGGACTGCCGCAGGTACTAATTCGAGTAATTTGTATAGTGTGGAGGAATCGCCGCTGAAATATCTGTTTCGCCATTGCCGTTCACCAAAACCAAGTGTGAATCGACCGCAAGTTGCTATCACTCCAATAGTTTTTATTGGCAGTGTGTCCCAACTGGTCATCCTGCTACCACGACTATTACCACAACTACTACCACTACCACTACTACCACCACTACGACCCCCCCAATTACGACAGCTTCAAGGCTTCAATCTCTATATGGGCAGTGCGGTGGCATCGCATTTCCGGTATGCATCTCTTTCGGCATCGAATTCTTTGCCTATAACTATTTAAATACGTCGTGACTAATTCGATCTCAGGGCCCGTACGTTTGCTCTTCGCCATATGTGTGCTCAACCGCGAATCCGTATTTCGCGCAATGCCTCTGGGCAAGATCTACTACCACTGCTGTAACGTCCGTCTAAAACTGTGAATACGAAGGCCAAGAATCTTGTAAATACGAAAGAACTTTTATAGAGAGAGAGGGAGAGAGGGGGAGAGATAAGTATGGTAAAGCGTCTAGGCTCCTAAGAATTAGAATCTAGGCGTTTCACAACAGAATGTTCAAGAATTTTAGATATAAATATGTGAAACTATGCTAGATTTCCGATTCAATGAGTCCAACAACTAGCTTTTGTCGCGAGCTTTTGTCGCGAGTTTATGTCCACAGCGACACAGAACGGATCAGACATGAATCAGAACTTTAAGTGGCCGTAGAACCTTTTCATACACATTTTATAAAGTGAAAGAGCAATTATTAGTGCGATCATAGACAATTATATAGGAATAAACGATATTTTTAAGAGATCCGAGGGAAAACGAAGCTGAAGGCAGCTCCATAAATCTTCAATACTCTTTCAAGATCGTGATAAGTCATCAATGGTATTTATATATACAGCCATTGATAGTAATATCATATATTTTTATCATAATATACATTCATATATAAATATATATCCGCCTTCGGGCTCGACTCCACTAGGCTTGCATTAATGCATTGTAGCGAGCGTCATAGCTACCCCCAACGCAGAACCAACTCCTCCTGAGCACCCGCTTTTCAATCGGTTAATACGCGACATGGGGCACCCTACACTCTTTACTTTCGTACAAAAGCTTGAGGTATATAAGAACGACTTTCTGCCATAAAATAGGAAAGCATGGATTTTAAGCCGTAGAAACCTCAGAATATCATGGGGTAGGTCATTTCACATCAAGAGCGTCGGCATTAGTTGGTTGGTTCTGTGCTTGCAAAGACGCCTTGTGGTAGATTCGCACACCGGAGTCCAAATAGCCGGATACTGCAGGGGTCAAGCTCAGTTCGTTCAGCAAAGAATGAGGGCTTTTAGGCCCTGAAAACGCGCCAGCAAAGCTGCGACAAGCCCATTGGCTGCGGTTTTCGCGTAGTAGCGCACACACAATTCCCCTCGATCCCCAAAATCTCCATTGTCAGTCGCGTGTTGGCAACGACCTTGGAGCTTGGTCGGCAACTGTGGCAGCAGCGCATTCAGCTCTTCGAAACTCGAACTCGCGGAGAATCACATCACCTACAACCCTCACCGTCACGGCAAAATGGATACTTACTGGCCAATTGTCGCTGTTGCGGTCGTTATCGTTGGCCTGTCGTATGGAGTCCCATTGTTCCTGAGGGAATATTTCCCCTGGTGGAGTCTCCGAGACCAGCGTCTCGCCAAACCCACCGTGACCACAAAGTCATACAAAGGAAGGACGGCCTTGATCACCGGTGCCAATGGCGCATTCGGCTCCCGAGCTTCGAAAATCTTTGCACATCGCGAGGTTGAAACTTTGGTTTTGGTCGACGTGAGGGATTGTACGCCCCTCAAAAAGGAAATCGAGGATGAACTCAAGGAAGCCGGAAAACCTGTGCCGAATATTCTGGTCTGGACAGTTGACTTGATGTCGTATGCCGACTGCCAGGAGCTTGGAAGGAAGGCAAAGGAGCTCAAGCATTTGGATCATATGCTGATGACCGCCGGAATCCTAGCTTTCAACCGTCGTGAATCTTCAGACGGCTGGGAAACCTGTAAGCTCTCCTTATCCGTGCTACACAGGTGCAGTGCTGACTCGTACATCCGTGATATTTAGCAATTCATGTCAACTACATTTCCGGCGCGCTTCTGGCGCTACTCTTCCTGCCGAAGCTCAAGTCCTCTCCCGGAAATCCAAACCCTCCAGTCCTGACCTTCGTAACCACTTTTGGCATTTACCCTTCGTCCTTCACTATGGGTGTCCCCAAGCAAGGCTCCTATCTTAAGAAGATGAGCACCAGCAAGGATGGGCTTGAACAGGGACATCAGTACGGACGCTCCAAGGCACTCCTTCTCTACTTCGCCCGCGAGTTAGCCGAAAGGGTTTCAGCAGCCGCCGCAGACAAGGGCATGCCAAAGGTGACGATCAACAGCGCCGACCCAGGATCAGCATGGACCGGTCTTACCCAACCGAACCAAGATAAGCTTATTCCGAGATTGATCATGAACTTGGGAGCGAGAGATCCTCAAATCTGTGCCACAGCTTTGGTCAACGGAGTCTCCGCTTCAGCCACCGGACATGGAAAAATCATGATGGACTTTACTACTGCGCCGTAAGTCAAGGAATCTTACCTAATTGGATAATGTGGCTGCGAACTCACAAACATATTAATTATAGGTACCCACCATTTATGGAGAGAAAGAGCGGCCGTATGGCACAGCAACGCGTTTGGGATGAAACAAGGAGCGTACTGGAGGCGAAGGTTCCAGAAACCAAGGCTGTATTTGAGATGCTCGACGCAGCATAATCATGTGTCGAGATCCTCGCAGAATCCTTCCTGCGAGGTTGAATTGGTGTGGCAGTCAATAATATATGTTGCCTGATCTCGTAGCCGCCGAAAATATACAGCCCAAAAAATGAGGAATAGCAAACAGTGTTGCAAGATCCTGACCGTTAATGAATATAACTGGTATCGTAGAATATATATAATAGCTATTGCGAACGGATCGTGAGCCCTGATGTTCGTGTTCCATAGCCTCAGCTTCGCTCCAAGATCAAGTTACAATATTTTCAAAATATATTCTACCAACCTATCTTACCTATTTAAACCAGTATGGATACTATTCTAGAACCAGTGCCAATGCAGCGACGGACATATGAACCTCTCCTGGAAACAGGAAATGCAAACTACCTGGATGAGTGCACATTGTTTTTAGCACAAATTGATCCCAGCTGTCTCTCTTCACCTCAAGAGCCCATTGCTCACGAGCCCACCGCACCTGATGTTATCGACGATCTTGCCGCGGGCTTGGCCGAGGTGACTCTCGGAGATCCTTTGTCTACTTCGCAAGAGGAAAACCGAACTTCCCCCTTAACAGAATCTAGTGAGATTCCATCAACACCGGGTACTCTTTCGGAACCGGATAATGTTACCCTTTCCCCAAATATACCAGTGGAAAGCGTAACCCGAGATTCACAAACTCCTCCGGTAGCCATCAATTTCACGAATCGGAGCGATACAGATATAGCGAATTTGCGTCTAGAACGAGTCCAGGACTGGGTAAACCCGGGAAATTCGAAAGTTCATTTCTACGATCGTGGAACTCAAATATGCTCCTACTCCATATCATGGGCAACTAAGGCATTGGCTATATTAGAAATGGGCAACCTTTCCGCTCAAATCGTAGCGATGAGCGGTTACTCCCATGATTCCCATCTACGAGGTTTAATCTCAGGTATTCACTGGACAAAAGAGGCCTTACAATTGGCAAAGCAACTCAATTTGGAATACTGCGTACCACCAGATGCTAAGTACGACAAGCAAGCTTGGAATATTTATGGCGAGGAGATGCCGGGGGCTTATGAAGCCTCCCACGCCGAAAAGCAAATCATGGTTTACATCGCGATAGAGTGGGGGTTATTCAGAGATAATTCAGAAAGCGAAAAATACACGACCTATCTATCGGATATTTTGAAATCGGGAGTTGAAACGATTGATATTTACGTAAGCAGTTACAAGAAGAATATCTGTGAGAATTGCAAAGCTTTTCAGCAGGAAATCAACAAGCTCTGTATTATACCTTTCAGACTGATAGCCTTGAAAAGCGATGGGTATGGTATTAGCGACATATCAAACCCCCTACCCTAGCCGTTATTACCGAAGCCTCTTACTTGGGTTTTTTTTGATGGTGAAGAAATTATTTAGGAGGTGAGAAGAGTCAAGCACTCCACTTAATGTATCTTTCTCTTTTTATTATTATATATGTAATCACTGTTATTAAATATGGATGGATGGATGCAAGTTGGTGAAGGTTATGTTACATCGGTAGGAGAGAACATCTGGGATACTCAAAGATCAAAAAGAAATCTGCAGAGATAAGAAGTCTTCATTTTCTGTAATTTTACTGTATTAAGAAGGATCTCAAAACTTTGTTATGATCTCACCTGAAGATTTTCCATTCACAAGTTCCGTACTCTTGCCAACCATTTGGTGTTATAGCTACCAAATCTAGAAATCCAACACTGAGCAACACCCCATATTCGTATCGAGTGTCAGAGATCTTGCTAGTGTCGGAATCGTAGATCAGTGAGAGCCGAAGGCATCTACGCTCCTGCAGACGGATTTTCCGTCTGTTCGTGTAACACTATTTCCAGGAAGAAATCCACCAGGGAAGTCATATATAATCAAGATGCACCTTAGACGGCGGCGGCGAGCTCGACTTCCTCAACACCATCCTGCCCTACGCGCGTATACGCCCGTTCCTGCGTTCTGTAATTTCCCCCAGGTTATGACAGCTTCCGCCGATAAATAGTCAGGATAAATATATAATATTGTTGCTATTGCAATATGAGGGCTTCAATCATTCTTCTCCCAACACTGGCAGCATCTTGGGCCGCTGCTGTGGCCTTACCATGGCATAGGGATGCTATCCTCCCGAGCGTTGATATGCCCTCGGAGCACCAGAAGCCTAACATTGGGTTCCAAAAAAGACAGGACAACTCCACCGTTACTAGTTCCGGTACGGCCCCTATTGCTAATACAACTACTATAACCAATAATAATACTACCACAACTTCTGTAACTGTTGTTATCGAGTTGGCAACGACAAGCGCATTGAATAACAGCAGCACTGTCCCAGCGAACACTACAGTCACCGTCCTTACCACTTCAAACAGTGGAACTAACGCCGCTACATCTGCTACTGGTAGTGTTGTTCTTACTGGTAATGCTAGTGCTCAAAACTCGGCCAATACAAGTCCAAGTTCTACTAGCACACCATCCGTCACTCCAATTATCACCCAAGTCACGGAGACTGTGCCAGCTGCTACTACCACCCTGACACAGACCGCTCCCAACGGTGTTGCTCAGATAATTATCAGCACGGTCAGGGCTCAATTCACAACTGTCAGAACATACGTTATTGAGAAGCACAAACACACTACAGTCACTCGCAAATACACGAGCCTGGTCCCAAGTTCATCTGTAGTCAAATCAACTACGACCACGTTGTCTCCAGTCACTTTAGAGACAACGTATACCACCGTCGTAACCGTTACAGAGACTTTGTCGACTACTTTCAGATCTTGGGATCTAACACGTTATACTACCGCTCGACCGATCACTGAAATCGCAATCGGTGAGATTACTGGATATATCACCACTCATCCAGTCACTCGCACAATCACCACCACTTTAACAACCACTGAAGAGGTGTTCCCAACTTACCTGACAACGACCATTGTGGAGAACGGGATCCCGACTGTTAGCACCATCCATATTCACCACCACTCCAATGACTATGGCATCCATTCCAGCTGGAGCCATCCTCCAGGAGAGATTGAAAGTGATGTGTCTGTTAGTACACCAACCATTAATACTTCTCTCTCTCTTCCAAATACGCAAGGCAATTTAGTTACGACAACCCCAAGCGGCTCGGTCACCTCTAATACTCCTTCAATTACACCTACGCTCTCTCTTCCCAAAGTCTCTTCAATCTTGGTTCCCTCGGTCTCTGCTCCTACGGATATCCTGAATTCGATCGAATCCAATATTCCAACCTCAATTCCTTCACTTTCGGTCCCTACCGGCTTGGTCTCCACCATTCTGTCCGATATCTCCATCTCAAGTTCAATCCCATCCATCTCCCCGCCATCTATTTCGGTGCCAACCAGTATTCTTACCGATATCCTCCCAACATCCGGCCCAGCGAACCCATTATCTGGGGTCAATATAAACGCCCTGACAACGAGTATGAGCACAAGCACTTGGACAACCACCGAGCTCATCACTCTTTCAGACGCTGTCACCACAGTTGTTGGTATTCCTACTCACATCCCCGCGGTCTCTCTATTCACGAGTATCCAGAGCTTGGTTACTACCCTCGAGAGTGTGATGGTGATTACCGGAATCCCAACGACATTTGAAGGGCCAATTACTTCCTTGATTGAGATTACCTCGCTGCCAACTCCCCCAATCACGATTCCAAGTATTTCCCTACCTTTGGTTTCGGTTCCTTCCCTCTCGGTCCCCACAAACTTGCTCCCACCATTATCAGTCCCTAGCGTTTCGATTCCAAGTTTGTCTATCCCAACCATATCCGTTCCATCATTGGTCCTACCAACCAATGCAATTCCCACTTCCAATGCCCTCCCGGCTAGTGGGTTACTTGATCCAATCATTAACCCTCTTACCAGTCTTGTCGTCGACCCTGTAACAAGCTTAGTTGGCAATCTTGTCAGCGGCTTGGTCAGTGACTTATTGGCACCGCTTACTGTTCCTACTGTCAGTGTCCCATCGGTCGCTATTCCCACATTGAGCATTCCGACAAATCTTGTCCAACCGATTAGCATTCCCTCAGTTGGTAGCATACCGACAGTGTCTATCCCAAGCGTCACACTGCCTACAATCAGTATTCCAAGTATCGCGCTTCCAACATTGAGCATCCCGTCGATTACCCTCCCATCGATCACTATCCCAACTTTGCCTTCAATGACCATTCCTACACTCAGCGTCCCCACAAATTTGGTCCCAACCGTCAGCATCCCGAAGGTTACGATACCGAGTGTTACAATCCCCACCATCAGTGTACCAAGTATCACCCTCCCTACCATTAGTGTCCCCAGTGTCACGCTTCCAACTATCAGTATCCCGAAAATTACGGTTCCAAGCGTGACTATCCCGACGGTCAGTATTCCAAAGGTTACTGTCCCGAGCATCACAATTCCCACTGTGAGCATTCCAAAGGTCACAATTCCTACGCTCCCTCCAAAGAAACCAACCAATAAAAATAACGAAGAGCTTGCGATGGAGCAAGTCAAGAATCACGCAAAGCTCATCAAAGAGGGATATAAAGTTGTTGAGCCTTCCGGGTCTCCAAGTAAGTAGTGTTATTAAGTAAAATTTTCTCAAATTAACCATAGCTAACATACTCAACCAATATTAGACCAGAAGCGAAAGTGGAGTATCCGCGGTAGAAGCTGGTTCGGCTACGGTACGGAACCCGAAGAACGATCTAGCTAGGCGTCATATTTCCGAAGCAAAAATTTAGGCAATCAGCTTGGTTTTTATATACCACTTAATTTAGTTGAACACGGTTAAAAGGTTCACACGCGCATACTTTAACTCAGCCTTTGGGCACTAATATATAAATACACCGGATTTTGCTTTATCCGTTAAAGCTTTGTTTGTTCGATTTTCACCGATAACAGCACACATATATATTTAGAAATTAAGTTTATTCAGACTCAAGTAAATTCTATATCGATCCCTAATCTACAATAGCTAGTTCCGTTTACGCAAACCGCTTCACGCTCTCGACCGTCGCGAGAACACTATCCTTCAGGGAAATATAATTAAGTCCCAGCACCTCAATGCTCTTCTTATTGTCGAAGACCGCCAGCGGTGCCTCCTCTCCAGTTGGAGCAGGGTACTTATTTTCAGGGTATGCCTTTCTCAGGATATCGATAACTTCTTCCCACGTGAAGTATCCGCCGCAATTTAAGAACCTCTGGCCCTTAGCTTCCTCAACCTGTAGCGCCTTAATATGTGCATCCGCTACGTCTCTCACGTCAACAAATCCCTTTGGCGCGGGACCCTCCTCGATTGTCTTGTTGATACCGGCGAAGTACTTGAACAGCAAGAACACGGATGTGTTGATGCTTTCCGCGTCCTTGACCGAGTGGATGACTGGTCCGAAGACGAAGGTTGGGTTTACTGCAGCCACTTCGAAGGATGGGGACTCGTTCTTGACAAAGTCCCAGAGAGCCTTCTCGGCAAGCGTCTTCGAGGCACGATACGCTTCGTTTGGTGGAGTCGCCTTCTGTTTCTCTTCGGTGAATTTGACAGAGTGCTCGTTCCATTGGGTTTCGTCATAGACATGGCCAGGTGTCTTGAGGGGGTTCATGATAGCGGCAAAAGAAGAGGTAATAACGACTCGCTTGAGCTGGGGACCCGCATACTATGGTTTTCTTTTTGTCAGTACACTGCGTAGAACAATTACATCGGACTAGACTTACAGCCTTCGCTGCCTTCAGCAGGCTAACAGTGCCATTGACAGCAGGGTTGATCAAGTCGAGGTATGGGTCGGTGACTCTGTAGTGGAAAGGGCTGGCAATGTGTGCGATGCCATCGACACCCTTAACCGCCTCGTTGAAAGCACCGTCCAATTCGAGGTCGGCTACCTCAACAATTTCAAAATTTTCGGCGTATTTGGCATATGGTCCGCTCTTGAGGTATTCGGCCTTGCTGAGTGTTCGGGCGGTACCTCGGACTTTGTACCCTTGTTCGAGAAGCTTAAGAGCTGTCCAGGATGCAATCTTTGCACAATTAAACCATTAGGACGAGAATCGAAACAATACAAGCTACAGTAAAACTCACGTATCCTATTACGCGTAAAGACCAATTGATTAGAAACTATCCCTAGCCGAGGTTATAAGCTATCAACCGCGAGAACGTACCTGTCACGCCGGTCACGAGAATCAAGCTGCCTGGTGCTGGAGTCGTCATTTTTGCGTTGTTGGTGGGGTTGATTCTGCGTTGTAGAAAGAAGTATGAAGGTTGAGAATGCAATGATATCAGGAATGAACTTCGGACTTTGGGTACTTCAACTGGATTATATACTCGTTGAATCGGCCGTCAGAATATTACTAAGGCTTCCGAATAGCAGTCGACTTCGTGCCGACGCTTAGCGGGGTATCGAACGCTATCCCACTTGCAAATATCGCAATTGACGAGTCAACGAGCTAACCACAGTCTTAATTGGGGTATCGAGACGAAAAAAGCTTTGACAGGCCCAACCAGCGAGCTATGTATGAACGCATACTTTCGGTGAAATTTGTGCCGTGGTATTACTAAGGCGGTATTACTAACCCGGATCCGTTTCTCGGATAAGGTTATATAAACCGGCGGCAGCACCGGTATCTACACCGACGAGATGCGCAATCCGATCTATTCGGCATGTTGCAGCGCCAGAAATGCAAGACATGGGAGGAAAAACTCTTTAAAGATCTTGGGTCCGGAGTTAGCGCCGGAATTTAATGTAAACCCATGTTTCTTTCGGGAGTTAGCGATGGCGGCAAGGTGGAGTTAAGGTCGAGAGGGTCGTTCTCAACACCACTGACTCGAACGCGAGATATTTATACTGAATATTTCGACATTGTGATCAGGGAGATAACGTTATAGAATGAATATAATGATCACGATGGCTCGTATATCGCGGGTATATTCGACTTCAAAGTTACTCCGTTTCACTTGGCTTTTGTCTACTTAATCCTCCAATGAGCCACAGGGAAAATGCAATTTGTGCAGAAGTCTGAGCGAAAATTTGGCGACATTGAAATCTCGAGACGATGCAATAAAATATCCAAAACGAACAGATTTAATGGGATGGTCTTGGCGACAGCAGCATCACGAAGCCGAATTGAAATAGGGAAGTTAGACGATGGCGTTTTTAGCTGGGCATCTTGATGTGCCTTGTCCTTCTGGTCAGCAAGGAATAGCGAATTTCGTAGTTCCACTCCAACGAGTTATATTGTAAAGTTGCGACCCATATCTATGCGACTTTTGTGCATAAAGTGGTTAAATTAGCAGATTTGTGCCCCAGAACTTCAGAGCAGTGCTTCAAGCGATATCAAACCCTTCTCCCCGCACGAACGATAAGCCGCTGCAATGGAAGTTTCAAGTTTGGCCCGCGTCCTTGTCGTAGATTCGGAAGTGCCCGATCATTTACTGGCCTTTAACATTGCGCCTATAGTTGAAATCGCTCGAAAAATTATAGTTGATTAGGTCATTAATATTACAGTTAATTACAATAAGCCGTTATAATAATATCGCTCTCTGAGAATGCTCATCCAACTCGACTCCAAATTAGGTTGGGAAAGTCTCAACAATATTCTTTTCGCATTTCCCCATCTCTGGCTCTGTTATCAGTTCCATGAACATCTTGATCTCAGGACAGTATTCGAAGATTTGATCTCTTTGTTCCTGATGCTCCCAGATTTGCCTCATCAACAGCCTGCCTCCCCATCCTGTATGATACCCGATCGGTGTATCGTATGGAATAATCTCCACCGAAAATGGTTTCTGTTCGATGTCGCTGGGCATCTTGCCGCCGGGCAGATGCCAAAGGCGGTCGGCAAGCCACCTATCTTCATGTAGTTCGCCGTCGAGTCGACGTTGGGCTTTGAGCACCCTCAGGATATGGGAAATTCGTCGAAGGGAAAGACCACCGTTTCCTGTGTATTCTGTATTTAGTAACGGTTTATAAAAAAACATGGAAGAGTGAAATTGCCTACCTCCATATCTCATGTTGTTGAAAGGTGCGCCGACCCATGACGCCCCAGTTTCAACCCAGTCGTTTATCGAGGTGGGGGCATTGGCGCAGATTATACTATCGGTTTGGAAAAAGAACAGCCACTCTGCTGGGAGCAATTGTTCATAAAACTCCGCGCTCGTCAGGAGTCTACTTAGATCTTCTTGACTGGCGATAGTAATATTATCCGACATCTGGCTCATTCTAATCTTGCCTGTTGCTTCAAACGCTCTGATCGCTGCCGATTTTCTCAAATGCGCAATTGAGATGTTCGAGCCCAGAAACATGAACGGCCATTCCTCTGGCACCACGGCCATGAAGTGCAACATCAGCGGTGTCAGATGCGGCAGCGCGCGGTTTTCCAGCAGCAAGGCCAGTTTACTCTCGTTGAACGGCGAGCGTTGTTGCAGCGATAGTTCCGCATCATCCGCGTAGACATCCCCTTCTACCGAGGAAAGTGTTGTTCCATAGCTATAGTTTTGAACCTGGAGTAATAAGAAGTAAAATAGAGCCACGAGGAGGACTATCGAAAAGGGAGACTTTCGCTTGAGAAGCATTGCTGCGGGGGTCCCGATAAGGTCGTGCAATCAATCGCATATGTTTTAGCGAAACGAAGGTGCTTATTTGAACGAATTATGAATATTAATGTGCTTATTTGAACGAAAGTGCTTATTCGGATGAAAGCCCCTGCGTGCTCTCCTCTTCTTTTTAAGCAGGATCGAAAGGGGCGCCGGCGGAACAGAACACCGTTTACCTCGAGCCTACGCTCCGTCGAGAAACGGTTGATGTTCGGTGAAGGTGGGAGATTCGAAGGAATTGTAAATGACAACTTCGAGCTTTAAATGAGCCCTGATTTAATAACACGTCGTGTGGCGTTCTGCAAATGGTTGGTCGGCTTACCTTCGTATATGTGCATGAGCGGGCCTTCCTGCAAACCCGGAATTGTCCCGCCAGCTTTTGAGGTCGGAACACTCAGGATAGTCACTCTAATCTATGCCCATTTACGATAACCCGGATTTTTACACTGACCTGTTACCTTTTTCTGATCACATCTTGCGATGTAAAGGATGATCAAAGATCTGGGATCTGGGATCTGGGGTTCCGTCGCCCTTCGGGGTGATTTTTGGCATCTTCGCTCTCGCCCTCAGTACTCCTATCTTGGTGGGCTAGACTGTTTGCAGCAGCCGACTCAGATTCTGCAAACCTCAACTCAGCTCAGCCCTCGCGTGGAGAAAACCCACACCCCTTATTTGAACAGCGAATCGGTGTTGTTCCACACTTCGCGGTGCTACCCTATCTTTCTTTGTTCACCCCAATCGGTACTTATGAGGAGAACAATACGAGAACATCTCTTCCTCAATGCTCCTCATGGGGCGGGCTAACTCGCAGATAGAACAGAACTCGATTTCGAGTATTCGTGCGTATTTATTTTAACGTGTTCGGGGTCCTCGAAATATCAGAACGACTTAGATATCGAGGGGTCAAGGCTAGTTGCTGCGGGGCTAGAACACGCGTGAGGATGATCAAATTTCCAGAGACATATGCACACCAGATCGGGTATCTCCGCTTGCACTGTGGGAAGCAACAGTTAAATCTGAAAATGGTTGTTTCTCTCTTTATATATCGAAGTGAACCTTTCTATTCTATCTAGCCCCATGTAGACCTCGCATTAAGCTGTATTGTTTTTATTCTTCTCTGAATGATTTGCCGCATTCCAATGTACCATTCGGTGGGGAAGCTGGGCAGTCCTACCAAAAATTCCCAATTGGGATGTCTCAGAAGGTTCTGGAAGACCAGAGATTTTGGAAGACTGCCTTCGGTATTGACAAACGACGGATGAATCTATAGATCTATCGTGAAATAATAATACCTTGGAGGTTTAAATCAGACCCATCAACTCGTGTCCAGAAAATCTTAAAAAGAGAAACTAATCTGTACACTGGGGTATAAAAAGTGCTTCCTATATTCCCAAGCTTCATAAATTTAAGATCTTGAGAATAGAGCTACAATGAACTCGTCCATAGAACAACACTCCAATAAAGCGCCTCGGTACAAAAGTATTATTCAGTTTACCGGAACTATGTCGTTTGATTCATCATAATTTTAGGCAAATAAACTCTTATCTAGTTTGCGCACTCAATATTGGAAAGTTTTGCGAGGCTTACCGTCGAATTGCTATGGTCAGCTTATTGGTAGACTTACCTTAAGTGTGTACGTTCATGCTGATCACCTTTATAAAATTTAAGAGGCGATTACGGAATGGTCTCTCATTAGAAGTGATCGTACTTACACAGGGTTTATGAGAAATAGGATTCCGCTTGTGTATTCTACGATATTTCTCCTTGGAACTTACATTGCCCTGTCTGATGGCGTAGACCAGTCGTGTCGCTCCTATAATTGGCTGAGAGACTGCAGGCGACGGCCAGTCTACACTACGATAAATTTGTGTTGATGGCATCAAATTCCAGGAACGATCACGAACCGCATGCCTAAACCCCTTTCCATTATTACATCCAGGAACCACAAAGCCAAGCCAACTACGCCATGTTCCAAGCTCGTGCGGTCTAAATCTTATGATAAACCGAAATACCAAGCTCGAGATACAATTGTCACACGAGTCGTGCAGTTCAGGCACATTTTTAGATCAGATTGGTGTTTGCGGGACGGCACAAATATGCCCGCTGAGGGAAAAATATTGTCAACAAAACTCGCCATGATGCTTGGCTCGGAAAACTGTTTTGACAGTGCGCACTCATGCCGCCTGCAGCTACAGGTCAGCTTTCCCAAATGCGGTGCCGGAATCATACAGTTGTTGGTCATTTTTTTCGGCAGCCACCCTTGAGGCTCTGGATGAGAGGCCCACACTCTTGTGATCCCGACGTTCCGATATCGATAACAGTTTGGAAGAATGCCCTCAGCTATGTGGGTATGTATCTTAAAATACACACCGTAGACGAGATTTTCTGCATCTTGGACTCGCCGTGGAAACTGGTTCGCCGGTTCGCGTCTTAATCAAGCAAGCGATCTCCTAGCTGCATGTACCCGTGCGAGATATTTCACATTCGGTCGTAGGATTTTTCAAACGACAAATCCTCGAGCCTTACAGGATCCGAGGGTTTGAAAGTTTCAAGCCCTGAACTGATCGCCCATCTTCTCTTCGAAACTTCCTTCAGGGTTCATGAAAGTGCCGAAATATGAATTTGGGCCTGGAAGCCAATTAGAAAGACATGCTTCTTAAAATAATGTTTCCCATGAGTTTACTATCACGTTTGGAGTGAGGCATTCCAGAGTTCGACTTTCGCCATCCCAGCCATGCAGGCGCAGCACACCCGAAAAACAATTTATTGTGTCCGGACACAATACCAAGCTTCTCTAATTCAGCCGCCCTTCTGACAAAACTCCCCTCAGATAGATTTGCCCTTCTCAGCCAAGAATCTTCAAAATCCTGGACTAAAACTCCACATGCAGCAAAAGCATGCCAGGATCCTCTGGTCTGTGGCGATGGTATTGGTTGTTTACCGAAAGAGCCCGCATCTAGCGCCCCACGCTAAGCATAAACAGGGATTGATTTGGATTTCTTGAACGCCTGCGTGGTTGCTCAGTGGTCTGCTATTCCAGATTTGGTTTGCTGGTCCCAGAAGCTCAGCCTCAGTAGTGTAGAACCGTGAGCGACGAGCAAGGAGCTTTGAAACCCAGATATCCACAAGATTCGCTGGCGGTATCTAGTGTATTATGCACACAAGTAAGATTCCTTACTTTTCCAGGCCAGTCTGATATATAAACAAGATGGCAAGGTTACGGATTTGTGTTCACGCATTTCTCACTCCCGTCTTACTGCTTTGGAAGAATACCTTTGTTTCTTTAAGTACCAATATTTTCCTTTGTTAAAAACAATACTGTTGTTAGCAACAATAACCTTCTGTTCGAGTTCGACTTCATTCAGGCAGGTTTTCTGATTTAGCTTGGGTAAGCGGAGTTTTCGTGTATTCATATTTCCGAAGAAAATGATGAGGACGGTTTCTGCAGCCCTGTTGGGCCTCGGAACCGTGGTAAATGCGATTGCTTTGCCGCAGAATTCAGCAACAGCGCCAAGTTCAGTGCGCCCGACAGGCACAAATGCACCGCCAGCCTACACTCCATCTACAGATGATCTAACATCAGGGTGTGCTAACGTCGCTGCTGTTGCGGCTTCGTTTGTGAGAACCTCTGCTGCACAGAGTAAGTGCCCCACGTTGTATTCGGGCCTTAATATTCCTTGTAAAAACCATGTCGCTAACGTTAGTTGATGCGTTATAGGTGCGAATGACTTTCGGGTCGACCCAAAAATTGGGTATGACTGCCTACAGTCTATACCACTCGACAAGGAGCCAGCACTCGAATTCCTTTTTGAGCTCTCGAAATTTGTTCAGTTCCAGAGTACTATCACGTATTTAGCGCGACCTCCAGCTCGATCCGGCCAGGACCCTATGGACATTTTGGGTGGTTTGACGGATCTTTATAATAGCGTTGAATCTGGTTCGATAACACAGTGGAATGAGTTGGAGACTCGAGTTGACCGACTCCTCAGTGGTTGTCACGAAGGTCATTTATACGTCGCCTGGACTCTCCCATCCCTAATAAACTTTCGCGCCCCGTTTACTCTTGTCGATTTAAGTCCGGATGGCATACAGCTATCGAAACCCTATGTCTTCAACGATGTTTCTGCTGCCGGCGCAAGGGGCAGCACCTTCCAGGCCTCCGCTATTACACATATCGATGGAGAAGAAGTTTATACTGCAATTCAGAGACTTACTTACTACGAACAGTCGCAGTCAGTTGATACTAGATGGAATGCGGCTTTCCAGTCCCAGAACCCTCCAAAGCAGGGTTCTTTCTATGTTCGCACGAGATATCCCGGGGCCAATACTTTTACCTTGACTTTCGAAAACGGAACTACCACTGAGTACGCGTATGAGGCATATGCTGCGCATGTACCGGGCTCGAATGTTTGGTCAAACCTTCGGACCGGTCGAGATATTTGGACTAGACTTATCAATACCCCTCCAGCTTCCAGTTCTGGATCCGCCAAAATGCTTAGAAAGAGGGCTCTCGAAACGGCTAAGAAAACCCGCCTACAGAACGGACCTTTGGACGATGTCTTCCAGATGCTCGAGAAGCGCCAGGGTAGTAATTCGGTCCCACCACCCTCTGAGCTAGTCGAGTTCAACAAAAGCTTCCCAGATACCCCGAGAGTCAACCCATATATCCAAGATATCAACCAAGTCGTAGGTGGCTACTTCATGGATGACTACGCAGGTGATGGTAGCAGAACTGCTATTATCGATATCACCGGCTTTGCCCCTGATGACCCGAGTGCCCAGTTCGCTCCTCACGCCGTGCAAGCCGCCGTCCAAATGTTCCTGGCTGAGGCCAAAAGGCGCAACATGGATAAGCTAATTATCGACGTTCGTGGTAACGGCGGTGGCTATGTTAATATGGGTTACGATTTGTATAAGCAACTCTTCCCACCTTCCGATCCGTACTCTGGAACTCGTCTTCGATATCATCCTGCATCTGAAAAAATTGCAGAGGCTTTCACGCAATTGGTTAACGAGGATGTTATCAACAACCTCGTTAGAGCTATTGGTGGCGGCATGGGCCAGAATCTTAGCACAAGCCAACTCAACACCTACAATATTGCTTCCTACGCATCGCTTTCCAATCTCGATCAGTTCCTCAACCTTGACGAAAACGGTCAACCGTTCACCTCCTTTTCCGACTTTATCGGCCCCGTTAATATCTATGGCGACCAATTTACAAATATCATCACATACAACCTTAACAACCTCCTTGCTGTTGGTGATCTTAGTTACGATATCACTGGTTATGGCGACCGCGCCTCATTCCGTAACAATGATCCACCATTCGCGGCGGAGAACATTGTCCTTGTCACTGATGGTGTTTGCGCCTCGACTTGTGGTATCTTCGGCGAATTCTTGCGCAACCAGCAGAAAATCAAAACCGTTGTTGTTGGTGGTCGACCAAACAATGAGCAATCCGCAGCTATTGGCGGTACCCGTGGTACCCAAGTTATTCAACACACCGCCCACATGCTCAACTTTGTTCAGATCGTAGAAAATAACTTCCAACCTGCCAACGACCAGGAGCGACAGCAATGGGACCAGATTTTCCCTCGCGCATTCAAGATCAATATCGCCGAGGCGGCTGTGAACTGGAAGGATAACATTCGTCGCACCGATCCCACCCAAACACCACTACAATTCTACCTCGAGGCTGCTGATTGCCGACTCTTCTATACCAGAGACACCCTTGTTTTCTCTCATAATCTGTGGGCCCAGGTTGATGACCTCGCTTGGGGCGCAGACGATGCCTGTGCTGTTGGAAGCTTGAAGAACGCGACGGTGGTCCTTGGAGATTCGAATGGTGTTCCGGTTTCCATTGGCTCCACTGATACCTCTGGTACAAACAGTGGGTTTGGTGACACACCGCAGTTGACTGGTGATAGGACCATTGATACTGGTATCTGGATCTGGTATGGTGTGAGAAATTCGCTCGGCTCTTCTAACGGTCGGCGCCCGTATTAGTTGCGCAAGTTTGTTTTTGTTTTATTTCTTTTTATCTATTTGAAAGCCATGAAATGAGTAGTCGAAGCTAGCGAGTGTTGGTTCGCTTTTCGCCCGTTTTTGTTCAGTTGTATATATCATTTCCTTAGAGGTGTTCGGTGGCGTTTTTCCTTTTTGATTGGTGCCAGAGACGGCAGCACACGATATCCACATTTAAGTTTTCAAAACAATAATGAAGTTACGATTCATAACATAATTTTTCTAATCCTGCTCTCTTGTGATACTTATAATTTACCGGGACATCATTTGGTAGTAATATAGTTTCGTAGATTCCTGGGTGTTGATAGACGGAACAGTTTCTTTCTTGGGTGCAGCCGCAATTGCGCAAACAGCATCCGATTCTTCGGCGGGAAGGTTGGTAATCAACGGAATTTGTACAACCAAGATTGCAATCTCAGAAATGCCCGCTAATTTTACAGGGCGGCATTCGCGGTAGGGATCATTTAGAGGCAGTCGGGCCTGCGGATCACAAGCCAGCGACCAGCTCTAGCTAATCATGTCAGAAATTTCTGAAGAGTTCTTCACAATCTTCAGTTTCCCCGCATTGGATACTCTTCTCCACTTGATACGATGTCGCCCAGCATCGTCCAGCGACATCCAATCCCCGTTATGCCGGCGGGTACCTGCCCTCCCAGTTGCTTGTCAATGGTTCCAAGTTCTTAGAATTTCTTGTCCCAAGGTTTCGTTTCATATCGCCCGCTTGTGATTGACATCGCCATGGGCTTGATTAAAATGAAGGTTGCCAAAACCCTTGCCCTGCCCTAGCCGTCCGTGAAGCCGCCTGGAGTCCGGCCTGATTATAGCTCAAGAGGCTCTGTGCGCGTCTGCCTGCCGGTGAAGCTCTCACCGCTTTTGGGTGGCTTCTCCGCACGCCAAAAAAGGACAAAGGTTCTTGTCTTGTCTGCCCTAGGCCAAAGGGCATTAAACTTTTAAGCATGAGCTCGTGTGGGTGGCCGTCCCCCAGGTCGGAAGAAATCTTCTCCAGATCCACATGCGTATTCGGGATCGGCTGGCCGGGGTAGTTTAACCGGGGTACAGTAAGAGGTACCTGTGGAGAATGAACTGAGAGGGAGCAAGTTGAGGTAACTATGACGCCGGCGTGGGCCCGTTCGACCAGTCCTCCTCCAACAGCGCTCTCTGGAGAGAACAGAGGAGATGTCCAGAAGCAGGTCAGGGTGCTCCTTGCATGGACCGTCCGAATCAGTCCAATGCCAGGCACTAAAAGATGGCCAGCTGACTCCGTCCCAAATTTGTGTTGGCCACGAGCGAATCAGTTCCGCGCATAGGAATACCTTGGACGACGCCGAAGCTCGACAAGAAAAGAAAAAAAGACGAGCTGGCGTAAAACTCTGCCTGTACTCTCTCTGCTCACTGGTTAGCTTTCGTCATGCGACTGGCAGCTGAGCATATGAGCAGTATTTTTCTCCTTGACTTTTATCCTTTCGTGCGACGTCCGCTCGTTCACTCCACAATATGGCTACAGTACCGAGGCAGCGGCGGCGGGCACAGCTGGCACCAGCCCTATGCCATACTATGCTACCGCTATACCCCCAGGTCTCACTAGCAATGTGACGTGCCCGATATCCTCCACGGCCGGCCGGGTATCAAAATGACATTCCCTTGCCTCCTTCCAATCCCATCTTTTCCACCTCGTCTTCACCCTTGAACCGTGCTCGGTCCCTCCAGCTATCCAACACTAACTTGATATCGTGAGATCGTCAAAGAGAGTAAGTGGTAAATTACATTAATTATGGCGCCTTTACAACAGGCGCTGTCCTATATAACAGGCCAGCGTCCGCTGGGCCTCCAACATGTCTCCACCGACGACTATCCGGATCAACTTCAGCAGCTCTCATCGTACTGGGAATCCATAGCTAGCCACTGTGCCTCCTTAACCATGAAGTTCTCATCCCAGCTCCGTTTACTGGGGCTTCTCACCCTGTTGAACACCTCGCCTTCCCTCTCCAGCACCGGAGGAGAATGTGAGATTGTTCAAACGCAGGGTAATATCCCAGACTATCCTGTGGCCCTTCAAGAATACTCATACTGTGGTGGCTATCTGAATGTTTCCGCTTGGATTCAAAATGTCAACTACAACAAAGTCGTTCAGTTGTACTACGCGGATGCCAGTGGAAGATCGACTCCGTTGACTGTCATTTCCCTTGGATGGGTTAAGATGGCTGATGGTACAAACAACGGATGGGAATACTGGGCGGCCCAAACTCCTGGTAAGTTACTTTACGTATTAAACCCAAAATTGATGCATTGAATGTGAAGCTAATACGATATAATTCAGTTTACTTGGACGGTGTGACCAAGTTGGTCAATATCACCTATGAAGCTTTGGACATCCAGCAGCAGTTTGTCCAGCCTCTCAATCTCGAGGTTGAGCCATCTGGCCCTCCTCCACCAGCTCCACCGCCGGACCCGGCACCGTATGCCAGGCCACAGGGCTTCTCTTCTGATATCTCTGACTATATGAATGTTGCTGCATCTACCCAACCGGGCATCAGCAGAAAGCGCATGTTTGACAACATCTCGCCCGATGGTGCCGTCAAAGGGCTCGTAACTGCAGCCCAGTCACGAGCTGACCCTGATTATTGGTATCACTGGGTCAGAGACGCTGCCTTGACTATGGATGTAGTCGTCATGCTCTATGAAGCTGCCAGCTCTGCTAAGAAATCGTTCTACGAAGAGAGGTTATTCTGGTACGCCGAGGCTAGCATCAGTGAGCAGAACGACCCAACAGCAATAACTGGACTAGGAGAGCCAAAATTCTATTTGGATACCAATACTGGATTCACAGGGGTATGTTTCTTGCATTTTCCCACTAAATGATTTGAAAGCAAGATATAACTGACGCAATGTTCACATAATAGCCATGGGGACGCCCACAAAACGACGGGCCTGGCGCACGTGCCGTCACCATGATCCGCTTCGCAGAAGCTTATCTCAAGAACGGGGGTAGCAACGACACTGTCACCCAGAAGCTCTGGCCCGCCATCTCGCGCGACCTCGCCTACGTGGCAGCCAACTGGGGCAGCCAATCCTTTGACCTTTGGGAAGAAGTTAGCTCCCACCACTTTTACAACAGAATGATCCACCGCAGAGCCTTGCTTCTCGGCGCGTCTTTTGCAAGGAAATTCGGTTTCAATGCTGACGCGGCGAGATATACATCTATCGCTATGGACGTATACACCAGTACCCAGGGTTTCTGGGACGAGCAGAGAGGCTTGGTTCTCTATCAGTACGGACCAGTTCTCAGAGGTAAAAGCTCATTCAAGGATATCAGCGTGGTACTCGGTGTTTTGCACGGATACAACCAGGATGGCGTCTACAGCTATACGAACGACCAGATCCTAGCATCGGCCTATCAAATTGCTACTAGCTTCTTGGATATCTATCCTATCGCCAGTACAAAGAAGGACAAGAGCGGAAATCCGTTGGGGATGCCGATTGGGTAAGCCACCCCTTAGTTCCTGTTTTTTGGCTTCTAGATCACTTGGAAGAGTATCTGGTTGGGAATACGTCCGCATAACATAGCTAACACCGACTACAGACGATACCCAGAAGACATCTACGATGGCGTTGGCACCAGCCGTGGCAACCCATGGTACCTCACCACCGCCGCAATGGCCGAACTTTTCTACAACGCAGCCGCCGCATTCACCGAAGCGGATGCCATCACCGTCACGCCCGCAACCGAGAAATTCTGGAAATACTTTGCTCCGCCCGCAGATGCGACCTTGAATAGGAAGTACACGAGCAGATCGCACACTTTTAAGGAAATGGTACGAGCACTGCAAGGTTGGGGTGATATGTGGATGCGTACCGTGAAATACTGGGCGCCGGCGGACGGAAGATTCCCAGAAGAATTCGATCGGGAAGATGGACGCGCTGTTGGGGCTAAAGATTTGACGTGGAGTTACGCTAGCTTCATCACCGCAGGGGCAGCGAGAGCTAGAGCTGTCGGTGACGATGGGTGGATGAGGCGGGTCGCGGATCTGTGAGCTGAGCTGGCGAAGATGCATGTACCATGCAGGGGGGAGAATGGGAAATATTAATGCTGACGTAGACGGGAGGGAATTTAATGGGCTGCAGATTGGAAGAAGATAAGCTATTAACTCGGATCGCGTGGGATGCGAGAGAGCTAGGCTAGGTAGCTCGAGGAGATTTTTGGGCTCAAGCTTTGGCTTTTTGGGAAGCTTGCGTTTGGTTTGTTTTTGGCATGTGATACCCGTTTTTTGGTGTAGAATACACCGGTTCCTTCGTTTCTTCGGTATAGCGTGTAAAATAAAAGGTGGACAGGTACTTTCGTTACCTTGCGTGAACTCAAGTTGACGGACTGTTTTCACCGTGAGTTTTTCCGGCGCCAGCCGATCCTTATCTAGATATCTTTGTATCTTTATACTCTAGGGTCCAAAAAGTTTTGCGTTTCCTTTACTCCAAAAGCTTTCGAAAACCATATACTTTTCTTTAAAAATTCTATTAGTTATAGAGATATATATACATTAATATTAAAGCAATATTGCTAATTACACTTCAAATAGGGAACGAGAACCTGGATGATGCTCTATCCACAAGATTTCTTCCAAAAAAAATATTCAAAATTCCAACACGATGTACCGTTATGACACTGACGCCCGTAAACCTCCCTAAAAAACGAAACTTTTAATACGCATATCCACCGCTATTATACTGTCTTGGCTCGCCTGCCGCCTCGAAGGTTCCGTTCGGCATTATCCTCACCGCTTGTGCGGCAGATTGGCCGGGTGCGACGTAGCCAATAATATGGCCGAGACTCCTAAGATACTCCGCGGTGCCGTTATCGAACGAATACTCGAGATTGCATACATTAGGCGTAAGCTGGTCGTGGAGTCTTGGTCTAGCGAGAGCCTGTGGTGCGGAATCGCCTAGGTCGATGACGTTGTGGATATTTTGGATGGTGGAAGAGATGATACGGCTTCCACCGGCAGCACCCACGACTAAATAAAGCTTACCGTTGGCGTCTTCGATGATAGTAGGGGTGGTAGAGCTGAGAGGGCGTTTGAAGGGCTTGATAAAGTTAGCTGGAGACGGGATATATCCAAATGCGTTGGATGATCCGGGAATGCTAAAGTCGTTCATTTGGTTGTTCATGATGATGCCGGTTTCTGGAACCATGACTGTAGAGCCGAAGAGGAGGTTGACGGTCGAGGTGAGAGAGATGGCGAGGCCGGACTTGTCGGCTGTCGACATTTGTGCCGTTCCTGGGGTATCGAGAGACTCGAGACCCTTAGGGTTGTACTCGGAGATGTTGAGGGTGCGCTCGAAATTGATCTTAGCCCGGACCTCGGAAGCAGTAGACTCGGTGAACATCGATTCTTGGTAAGCTTCAAGATCTTTGACGTAGTCTGGGTCTCCAAGTTCAGCGCGCATGGCATAACCGAAACGCATGGCTTCTACAAGAAGGTGGGTAGACTTGTTCCGTTGGGCAAGATCACTCATGCAATCATATCCCTCGAGGATCTTGAGGACGGCTTGGGTAACTGCGCCGCTGGAAGGCGCAGATGTACTCCACAGCTTATATCCACGATAGGTGATATGGGCTGGCTTTCGGACAGCGACTTTGTAAGCCTTCAAGTCCTCTGAGGTCATGATACCGCCAGTGCTTTTTAAGGACTGAATCATGAGCTCCGCAAGCTTGCCCTCGTAGAATGCATTTGGTCCTTCGTTGGCAATAATCTCGAGAGTGTCCGCAAATCTCTTTCGGTACATGATATCGCCAAGTCCAACAAGAGTACCATTAGGAGCGAAGTCCATTGCCCAAGTTGGATTTTCGATCAAAAAGTTGCTTTTTGCCATCTCCATTGCCATCTTGAAATATTTAACGTGATCTTTATTCACATAGAAGCCGTTTCTAGCCAGACTAATTGATGGCTCAATCGTCTTCTTCCAGGGAAGCTTGCCGTACTTATTGTGGAGATACTCCAGACCTCTGATTTCACCAGGAATTCCACTGCATAAACATTAGCATCGCCTTTAGAATTAAACCATACCATCTATATATATCAATATTGATACACGTTAAATTTAAAATGGGATATATCTTACCTAGCCATTCCGCCAAATATACTCAACTCAGTCTTGTTCACAAACATTTCTTCGAAACTTGCTGCTGGTGCCATCTCTCTGAAATCAACGTGCTCGTATTCACCCTGTGGGCTTCTGATAAGCATGAAGCCACCGCCCCCAATACCAGTATGATACATCCCAACTGTTCCAACACAAACCACGGTTCCCACCATGGCGTCAGCGGCATTTCCGCCCTGTTTCATGAGCTGAACTCCGATTTTACTGCAAATGTCGGTTTCAGAGGCAACAGCTCCATTGGGGTCCTCAGCCTGAAATCGGCCTTGTATGGCTGGTAGGGAGTGGACGGTTGTCAGGGAGGCGAGGAGAACCGCCAATGGCGAAAACGACTTCATTTTGATAAATGTGTTGCGAAGTCTTAGCACCTCGAGTCAATGTGAGCGGTATATGTATATATACGTCTATGAGTATCGCGCACCGAAAGGTCTAACTCGACACTTTCTTTCTAGAAAGGCGACTATTATAAAAATAGAAATGAAAGGACGGTGACCGAAGAACACCACGGCGAACCTGTTATAAGATCCTAAGACAATACGATGTTGGATCGAAGACGACAAGCATGGAGGGCTGTTATATAAACGCGCATTCCAGCGACCCATATCTCTCAAACCCCTAGCCTCCGGCCCCATGTTCTCTCGATTAGTGAGTAGAGGCAATGGGTGCATTCCTAGTTCACTTCCTTTGGCCGTCGCATAGACGAGAAAGCAGCTTCCAAATCCGTCTGCCACCGCGACACATGGCATAGCTGTAAGCAGGGGGATGCTTCCATCCGTAGATCGGTATGTCAATCATAGTACTTTAATAGGTTTTCGGTGGAGAAATCCGTCTTGGTGAACACAAAACCACATGCTGCATCCTGCTGTCGATGCTGAATTTAATGTTGCGATATGGTAACATAATACGAGCTGGGCTGGAGGCTGCAGTTAGCGGCGAATCAGCGTCCCTAAACGAGAATGTCGCCGGACTATTTTGCGCTTGGATATTTGTGTCATCTTGAAAGTCGGTACCCTACTAAAAAATGCTAGTTTCCTCAAACCAGCAAATGTATCGTCGCCTGAATCGTGCACACCAACTGCGACATTTTAAATGTTAATGATCGATCTCCTCCCGTGTTCGGGTTTGTGTTGGATCAGGCTTTTCCCGAGTATCGATACAGGTAAAAGACGCGAGAAAAATGTTGAAATTGATGCCTATTTGGCGACAGCATTGGATATCGCTATAGACAGCGTGAATAACGTCACTACCCTCGTTGAAAACTTTTACGGGTTAAAATTTAAAGCAAAGGCATTTATTCCAAATGCTCTCCAGAAGAGATTGAAACGCCCGATTCTTTCAGAAGATTGGACGAAGATTTTACTTTTCGAGATCCTTGGCAACGTTTCAACAAGGACTATCCTCTTTCTTTTCATGGGATCGGGAAATTAATACTATCACCATTAATGCAGACGCCCACATTTTGAGAAAGCTCATGCGACACCGGAAGCCGATCGGATACTCTAGGCAGATTGCCAATAGCTCCAAGAACTCGATTATTGTTGACTCTAGAAACTTCTCAAAGGGTTCGTTAAACCTTCCTTCCCCTAGCCCGGAACTCCACAGAAGAATTCGGAAGCTGTCAAGATTGTGTTACTAGGTTTCGGGTGCTTTTCGGTTGGCTGCTTTCAAAACGAAACAGCGTGTACCAAGAGCTGTCTGCAGTAGAACATTTCTATACGTCAAAAGCCTGCATCTATAGAAGGCTTTCGGTAGTAGCTTGCAAAGTGGTTTCGTATATTTTCTGTCGTTCACTTGAACGTTTCGTTACTCAATTGAAAAGGTCGGCTGTGGACTAGCTGAACCCGAAGCGCATTGCAGTCTGCATAATTTGCACTTCTGCCCACGGAGAGCTGGGTCTGAGCTACAAGCACGGACACTGCATGCTTTTAAATTGGTGATACGGCGAGGAATAAGGGTAGCAATATTCACGGTAGCTGTGATGGTTATAGCCTACATTGATTTTTTGTGGTTGCGCAGCCGTTTGAGGCCAAGGTAGAGTGTCTTAAATACCATAAAAGTTCGCCTGTCTTACAGCACATGAGAACTTCCGCCGAGGTGTTCACGCCCAACGCTCTAAGCATCTATAGTAGAACTAGAGTATATCCTACGAGCGCCTTGTTCTCAAGCAGACTTGAGGTGATAAATAACTTTAGTACTTCCTAGAAAGGTTAAATTGAAGTTAACATTTTTTTTTTCAAATTTTTTCTCTTATTTCAAGTTTGAGCTCGAGGACAACGAAGTCAATTTTTATGTTCTTATATGAGACCGTACCAGATATACCGATGATGTTCCAATTATCCCCACAAACTAGGTCGACATTGCATTAGTGCACCCAGGAACGGCACGCGTCGCCATCTTCCGAATAACGGGTTTACAAGCGAGCCGTCGCACTCAGGAAAAGCTGAACCCAAGCCACCGGCGGTTTTTCCCTAAATTCCACGCAAAGATATGCCAATTTTGTAAATTTTCAATTGTCTAGACTCTCAATCACTTGTGAAAGAAGCTACCACATGGTTATAGATACTCTATTTTAACGGCGACCGACGCCCTGTATTCCGAATTAGATGGTTAGCTTGGAAACCATACGAATTTACATATAATCTGGACACCATCTCTCTAATATACCCTTTCGTTTAAATAAGTCGTGAGAATATGGAAAATAATGTCCCAAGTCGGCCAAATGGCGTTTTCTGTCTCGGTGGCCAATTTGAGTCACAGGTCGAATATCCGGAGAAGCTTTTTACGGCGGGTAGGACTTCTCTATTATAAATAAGTATGCTAGGGGTCTCTTTGAATTTTAGTATTTCAACAGCGTACTTTATATCAATACCAGCTACTTTGCATCACTGCACTAATTTCATAACGACCAACTTTCCCACCCATTTTAGAAAGCGCGAGATGGCTTCCGAAAAAATTGACTACGATCCTGGCAGTAAACTGCCGATTTACAAATGGGTGGTAACGGGTATTCCCGTAAATCCCGGCGAAAAAGCTTATCCACGTCGGGATCTAGAAGATCTGTTTCGCTCGGAAGACGAATACGACAAAGCTCAGATAGATTTATACCTACTTGCACTCACCGAGCTTCAAAAGAAGGATGAGCATGATCCTGAATCTCATTTCATGCTGGCAGGTAAGTAGCTTCGACGTTCTATATATATCAAACGGTCACCAGCTCTAACAGCGTTGCCTAGGTATCCATGGTCTACCTGATACCACACATATCAAAGGGACAAAATATAAAACAGGATCATTTTGCACCCATAAGAAAATCTTGTTCCCTACGTGGCATCGTCTATATCTCTCCTTATATGAGGTTCATTTAATAATCCACCGCTCTAAAGCCGAAATTATAATAGATCTAACAATTCTATAGAAATCAATATGGGACATCATGCAGACCATAGCCCAAAAGTACGGAGATAAACACGCCAAGATCTACCAAGAAGCTGCAAAAAGATGGAGACTGCCCTACTGGGATTCGGCAAAGATCCGTGATAATCACATATACAACGCCGTCAACATTCCTTCTCTCGTGACTTGGCCATTTAGATATGTTACCCAGCCGGATGGAAAACTCAAGAATATCAAAAATCCTTTATACTGCTACACTTATCTAGGAGCCGAGGAATACTCTAACCACCTCGAAGATAAAGAGAGGAATCCTAAGAGATTCGAGAGAAACGACAAAACCATCAAAGTGCCTAGAACGAAGGAAATTAGAATAATCGCAGGAAAGACAAATAAGTTGGACGACAAGGGTAACGAAGTCAAGGGGAAAGATGGAAAACCAGAACTTATTGATGTCTGGACAGATGTTCGTGCTGGCTTCCCCCCTTGTATTGCATTTTACAGGTCTTTGGAAGATGTTTCGTTGACACTTCACTTTTTAGTTCTCCGATAACTGGACTACTACAAGACAACCCTACGTTAGCCCATATTTAAAAGGGAAGCAAGGAAGTATCGATATCTCCAAGCATCAAGACTGGCAAAAGCGCCAAATGGAAATAAACAAATCCCAAAAAAGCGCCAACCAAAACAACTATCATATCGTTGAGCTCCTCCGCGAGGATACTTCATTCCGACAGAACGTGTACGAGGCAATTGTAACAAACGACTACTATCCCAGAATGGCGTGTGCTGAAGCGAAGCTGTTAAATGCCAAGTCGGGAACCGGGTCACTGGAAAGTGTCCATGATCTGATCCACAACTACTGTGGAGGGGTTGGAGAGATGAGCTCGACACAGGTAACTCAAAATATTATTTTCTAGTCTTCCGAAAGGGTCAAACATCGCTGATGCTCAACATAGATCGCTGCTCACGATCCTATTTTCTGGCTTCATCATTGGTAAGTTATACTGCAGTATCGGAAATTTAGCCCAATCGCTTATATTTTCTACGCTAGTAATATCGACCGATGGGCTGCTATATGGGAGAAGCTTCATCCAGGAAAATGGTGGACAGTAGAAGATATAACGGTGGATTCTAAGGTTCAGGAAAGACTGGGACTGCCCGATTCAAATTTGCTTCCATTTTACAAAGAGAATAGGGAACCCTGGGTACCAAATGACTTGAAGGACATTATGACTAGTGGCGGGCTGGGTTATACATATACCGAGCTCTCGCCCGATATTGATATCACAGAGTTAACATGGATGATGGGGAACGAATATAATGCTTTGGCGGAGGATATCAGGCGCGCCAGCGGCGGACTTAGTATCTTGGGTAGAAGAGCAGGGAACGATCTTGACAAAATGGCTGCTTCGTTACCTGTAGAAGATGAAAAGGCGTCCATTTTCTTCGCGGATTACTGTGCGGTTGCATCTTTCGAGCGGTAAGTAGAGAAATCCTTGGGTATTTTTGAGACTTTGACGCTAACAACATACAACTTCAAAGGTACGCTCTCAAAGGGGAGGCCTTTACCATTCATTTCTTCTTGGGGAACTATGAAAACGATGATCCTGAATCTTGGGGTACTTCAACAGCGAGACTCGGTTCTCTTTATAACTTTGTGTCGCCAGTCAAAGGTGGCGAGGGACACTGCGAAAATTGCGCTGTGCACGAAGCTGATAAGACGAGAATCATGGGAAGTGTTTCGATGACACAAGCTATTCTACAAGGACTACAAGACGATTCTATTGATACGGGCGTTGCAACCCTGGTCGCTAGGGATGGAATTGTCAAATTTTTGGACAACTACTTTTCTTGGCGAGTGGTACTCGTAAGTTGAATCTTGAATAATTGATAGATCTCCTTGATTTAAAATTTGCAAAACTAACCGATGCACAATTTGAATCTAGAAATCGGGTACCGCAGTTGAAAATTTGAAAGAGAGTCTTCCTTCTCTCAATGTAAAAATCCTTCGAAGGTTCGGAAAGATACATGAGAACAAGGATAGTCGAGCCCCACCGGTCTTTACTCCCTGGATATCCTTTTGGAATTCAGAAGAAAAGAAACGACGGCAAAGCGAGACAGCAAAACCAGGGAATTAATAATGCATCTGTAGTTACAGGGTCATAGTGTAGAGTGTTTATATACCTGGTTGTACTTGAGTTTCTCTAAACTACTTGGAGCTTGCGTAGCTATTTGAGCAGAATACCAATCTAGCTATAAATTTGTGGCTTGTGTTGGGCTTGCGTACTCAACCAAAGTTCTTCGATGTACTCGAGCCTCAAACCCGATAAAATCAAGAAATTTGGGTTTTATTTATTCATTTATTCATTTGACAGTTTTCAGGCCTTGAGGAGGGGTGGCTGACGTTGTTTGGTTGGTTCGTCAAGCTTGTCGAGTGAGCGCCACACGTCATAGGTGCATCATCTACACACAGGTTTAAACAGGGGATGCAAACATCTGGGTTTCTGAGGCGGTGAAGCGAGTTGTGGCAGAATTTTCTGAATATAAGATATCATATGGACCGCAATATCACAAGAATTTGGATCTTTGATTTTTACTTGCATTATCATTTAGTCATCCCAAAATACTTAGTATCTACCGAAAACTAGTTTAAATTTCTAGTGTCATACTCGCATACTACCATTGTTACACAAATTAATCCAACAAACAACACCGACATCGCAATAGCTATGGAAGGCGCCAAGCAATATTACAACAGACAGTACGAGAGATGGGTTCCGTGGCTTGAAGATCAATATCTCCACTATTTTGGAAAGGATAATAAGGCCTCATATGTGACAAAGCGTAAGACCCTATGCCGCCGAGACTACATTAATCACGAGAACACGCCATTTTCAGCGTGCAGATACCAATATGACTCAGCTTAGCTGACATTCACGCGTGCATATTTTAGAGCAAATGGATAAGAGCAAAGTCACCGGAATCAAGCAAGTCGATAAGCTGCAAGATGACGTGCATAATCTTGCTGCCGGCCAGGTTGGAAAAGACGGACTCCTCCAGCCCGTTGGCGACTTGGCGTCGAAGCACGGTATCAATAGGGCCGAACGAGGCGGAAAGGACGATAATGGATCCTATGGTGGACCGATGGGTGGTATCACCGATCCTGTCGTCGACGGCGCGAAGACTGGTGGTAACACAGCTGTGTCCGGTGTACAGACCGGGATGAGTAAGATGGCAGATGGGGCTAAGGGAGCTGGAGGCTATGTTGGCGGGCTATCTCCGTTTGGCAAGAAGCCCGCTGGTAATGAGAAGTGATTCTGTGGGAAGCTGGGACTTCTTCGCAATATTCGTTTCTTTGGATTATCAGTTAATATGCGCGATATTTCTTTTAATGTAGTAAAGTTGTTAGTATTGATTGTGTTTTGTTGGTTATAAATAACAAATGAGACAGCCTCCTTCCTCTATTATAAGCCTGATATTTTGCCCAAAAAACGCCTTAAACTCCTTTCGTGTTTCTTCGTATTCCGAATTCGCGAGTTAGAAAAATAAAATAAATAAAAAATGAATAGATAGCTTAGTTCGCTTTTGCCATAGAGCTACCGCCTTTGTCACCCAAAGTCGATCCCACAAACACTACCATCACGGCGCAGTACCTAAACGCAAGTATACATGTTAGCCACTAGTTTCGGCAAATAATCGATTATTAGAATATGATAACTCTAGATAAGAAAATACTTACGCGGCTGTGGCACCCATGATCTCACCCTTCTTGGCGGTTGTGAAAAGGGCCATGACCAATCCGCAAAGGAACGTTGACACGCACAGACAGGCCAACCGGCCACCGGGAGATTCAATATAGAAGAGAACGATTACTCCAGCTATCAAAATCGCTGACACCAGAGTCGCATATGCGATCCTCGTCAAGGCGTCTTTCCATTCGGTGTTATAATATGTGATCGTGGGATCGCCATAACTCGCAGGGTTGCCCTTTTTACGGAACATCCAAGACAGACAACCACAAGAATCCCGGGCAAAGGAACGCAAGAAGTCTGTGAGCACGGCTGAGTCCTCGCTTCCGGCTTTGAGAGTACAGACGTCGCCAATGTCCTCGAGAAATTTAGACTCAGTGGGGACCAACGGATGGGGCCGCTGATTGTTCATCCATGTCTTCATATTCTTTATTTGCCACTTGGTGGCATCTCTGAGACCGAGTTTGTTTTTGTACCGGAACAGTTCGTCATCTAGAAAAGTCCCGCGACGGGTTTGTTAGCCTTGGGGTCAGCTTGCCAGGCGGTTAGGCCAAAGGGGGCCTCTGCGTCGTTGACGTCTCGTCCGCATTTGTGTGATCCTTCACTCACCATATGCCTTCATGTGCTTGCGAAGCTGTTTGACCAACTGCACGCGATACTCTTCCAAATCCTTCTCCCGCCTCCAAGATCTGTTTAATGTATTGGCTGGCGTTCCTTCAATCCGTGCCTCCTCCGCCTCGATCCTATCCAGCTCCAACAGCTCCTCCTCTACTTCTTCGATATCCGCTTGCCGGTAAAGGAGCAATTGCGCATGGAGCCTGCTGAATCGGCGAAATATCGCAAGATCATCTTCCAGATCTATAAACGCCGCGAGTTTCGAATACCCTGCCGGAATCTCTTTCACTGGTTCCGATTCGCAAATACAAATTAGCCTCGTTACCCTGAAACTGCTGCGAGCATGTGGCACAAACCTGGGATTGGTCGTCTCGGTCGTCTATCCGCCGCGTTATTCTGGACCGTGAGTCGGGTTGCCCTGTGCGTTATGCCGCCGTTTTGTCGAAGCTCTTCACCAAGGTCTGAGATTATGCCGGCCTCGATATCGCGACTTCGCCGTCTTCGCGACCGCGAGCTACGGCTCGACACCGTACTGACAGTGTAGGTTCCCATGGGGCGGTCAGCTTTTTTCTTCCTATCTTTGACACGAACGAGAATAGAAAATCCAAGGGATCAAAGAGGGACAGGCGACCTACTTCTACCATTCAGGCCGCCATTCCCACGAGCAGGTGAGTTGGAGCCCTCCGTTCGTGGTGGCTCCTGATTTGATGCGCTGTTCGTCTCCTGCAGCTTGAGTTCGACTGCTTCGCTTGCCATTCGGACTCAAAAAGTGTTTTGGTTATTCTTGCTGCGGGGTCAAAGTGTTCGTCGAAGAAAACTCGGGTGATTTGGTGAGAAACCGCCAAACATCATTTGAATACGCCGTCGACTTTGTCTGGCACGAATATATTGAAGTGAGAGAGAGAGGCTGTAACGGTCTCGGGATCGGATGCCTGGTGGTGACGCCTATTCGCAAACCTCCGCATAACGCGAAATCTTGGTGGAGTGACCAGGGTCACCAGCGAAATAGCGCCACTGCCACTATGACTCGAGTTTGCCAGTTCAGTGGATGTCCGTCCGCCTTGAACTTGGCACTGCCCCGGGATCCAGGCTCCCAAAAGTTCTTTTCGCCTGCAGCCTTCTAGAAATTCCGGTAGAACGTCTTGGTTTTCTCAGATCACACAGAGCATCGATAGAGTATTGGTACGATTATGTAATTCATCATAATTAATTAGATAAGGCTGAAGATGAAATCTATGTACAAGACTGAAAATAGGTATTAAAAAAAGGTGTACGAGAATGTATGCTCGTAGGTAAGTGACCAGCGTAAAAGTCAGGGTCGTGAAAATCGTTACTGTCGTCATGCAGAATAGCAGCAAAAGGCAGAAATGCAGCTGAGAAGAGAAGACAAAAAATGCAAATTGTCAATGCTTGAAAATCGAATCCATCAAATTGCTGAAGCTTCCCTTGGGCGAAGGGACCACTCGAGGTGGCGAAGCTCGCGAAGATTGAGGTGGTGTTAGATGGCCCTGAGAATCAGTCGAGCTGGACCGCGTCAATCGGCCTTCGAACGCATGGCTAGGACCATCATCGGACCCGCTGTAGCGCCGAATTTTATAGTCCCAGATAAATTCCTGAGGCAGGAAGGCAGCCCCGAGTATCTCATATCTCCTATTGTCTCTATCGTGTCTAACAACGGCGCCAGTTTCGTATCTTCGAGGAGGGATGCGGATGAGATGTTCCTCCAAAACCTCAATTGGGCGATCGTGGGTCCGCCTGTGTCTGATTTCGTACCGCCAGGTTTCCCTCCGACCGTCTCGTGTGAGCTTTGGCTTGCTCACAATCTCGAAGACGTCATTGTCGTAAACGACCTCCTCCCTCAAGTGGAAGAGCGGTGTCACTTCCTACAAATAAAGAGGGTTAACATCAAGCTGCCTTGCTCATGGTGTTGCTATGTAGAAGATTCGCACTCACTCTCTCTAGTTCATCGGGCACGTCCGGATACAGTGGTGCGACATGGATGCCGTATGAAGCCGATGTTAATCTAGGCTCGCCTCGGCCGTAGTCATCGGGATGAACGTCAACAACGTAGCTTCTCATATCACGATCTTGAGTGATGACTCGTTAGCAAGGCAGATTCCGATTTCACTATAACTATATGTATATAAGACTAGATGGCATACATTGCCCGCTAAGGCCATTTGCAATACTATATTGCTCGCTGCGGGAGGACGAGTGGTAATGGAGATATTCATTGTGATGGCGGTGTGAGTGTGAGTGGGTGCTCGAGCTCGAGCCGGAGCCCGATTGAGAGCTGGAATGTGATCGTGATCTATGCATGTTTGACGAATTCAAAGCCGAACGAGAACACCACGAAAAAATATGCGATAGCACAGAATGGAGAGGTAAATGATAAAGGAGGACGAGAACGAAGTGGAAGAATATGAAGGCAAGAAATACTGCTAGGTCTCGACGGACCGATTCGGTGGGCTGTTAATGCAGTCTTATAGATACACCAACCCCGGACTTCTGGTCCTATTAGTGTCCCCGGTTCCAGTAGCTCTTTCCACTATCGATACAGATTGACGTGGTCATGGAGGATGGGAGAACGCAGGTCAAATAGAACCCTCCGCCAGAAAGTACATGTTTCAAGCCTTTCTGCAAGGAGCTGTAAAAAGAACTTCTCTCGGTCTGCCAGGCCAGTGAGCGAGCCGCATTGTTTCCAATTAATAGAAGGCGTTACTAATTGGCGGGCCCCCGGGCGGTGAGAATCCCAAAACTTGGCTGCCTTCTCTTGCGGGCCTGGTTGACTAGTTCTCGAGAGGGTAAGCGGATGCAGCCGAATGACTCCAATAGCCAGTTGGACGGAGCGAGGACAGACAAGCTTAACAAGCCTATCGCACTCGCTCGATATCCTTACAAAAGTTCCGTACAGCGGTAGTTAGCGTCCTCACTGGACCTGTTCACTGGCTGCTAAGTTAGCTAGTTAGCCTGAGCACTCCGTCAACTAGCGCCTCCTTCCAGAGGCCGTAGCGGGGTAAGGATAATCGCTGGGTGCATTCGAGTGATCAGGCGGGCGTCGCCCTCCAATCCGATTTGACGGTGCCCGAAGGATCCGGAGGGCGTCCCCTTCCACATGATGCGATTCGCACCAGGTTTCTTGTCACCGTTTTGCCAGTCCTCGTCCGTCGCTGGCGCGGTCGACTCAGCCTTGCATACCCGATTTAGTAGCACACTCGCCAAGCAGGAGGCCAAACGGTGTCAGAGCCCTTCCTGTACTGGGCAAGAATCGCCCCGGACCATGCACCCGCAGACTCGCATCGCATACATATATGCGGAACTAGCTGACTCCCTACTCTTGCAGCTAACTACCTAATCTTTCTACTTTTTTTCGCGGACGCTCCATACAAGATCGAAGATTAACTTGCAGAATTAACGCAGCGTCCGTTAGCATCATCGACACAAAGTTCAGCGCTTCGGAACACGCACGGACAAACTACCTAACAAAACCTCACCTATCTAAGGGACAAAGTCTTTTTGTGTTGCGCGCGATAAATTCGCTATGGCGCTCGTGTCCCTATTACCGTATATCGACAGTCGGAGCACTGAGCCATGGAATCCGCTAAAGTCCCAGTTGGATATGTGTAAGTAGCGGACCGTCCTTCGAGTTGTTTGAGATGTACTGATTGTTCGATTGCGCGGTGGTCAAATAGTAAACTACGTCGAGCAAATCTCGGCGGTCTTCGAGAACCCCAGCATCCAGCACATACCCGGCGGGGACGCCAAAGCGATATGGGATACCAGGACCACTTACGACTTCCCAAACAACGTCATCGACGAAATGGAGGTCTACCCAAGGAAGAAGAGAAAGGTCCCTAGATCAGTCAAAAGCATGGAGCCCGATTCGCCAGTCGCCGATAAGACGTTCGCAACATACCATAAAGATGTCTGGACGTCCGCACCGTCTGGCCTCAGACGGCGTGTGAGAGACCCGTGGAGAAGATCTCAGCCCGTGGAGAAAAGGCAAACCGAAGACCTGAAGCAGGTCGGACAGCTCTTCTCCGAGGTGTCCGATGTCCCGTCCATGACGGACTCTTCGAGTTTGCCGACTCTGACCGTCTCGACCCCGACCAGCGCTACCCTGGATAACCTGGAGCCACACATCCTTACCTCTGGATACGAAGAACTGGAACATATCGACCCGGTTGAGAGGTTAGATTCATGGATGGAAAGTTTGCAGGCCAATATGGAAAGCTCCATGGAACTTGATTCGCCACAGACGGTCTCCCAGGAATTGAATACTACCGCCCCTGAACTAGGATTACCCAGGCGATCTAATACCATGCCCGTGACGACACCGGCCCAGAGACCAAAGAAATCGCGACACGAGTATAAGCGAGATTCATGGCCGAGCCCAGTAGTCGCACTCAAACGCCCGGCATTTCCAAGGAAAAAGCTTCAGGACCTACAGACTATAACTACTCGGGAGGAATTTCGAAAATCACTAACCGTCACAGAAGAAGAGAAGCGGGCTAGGAGTAAACAGACGCTTTCTCTATTATTGCCTCTCGTGAAACCAAAAGAAGCTATACATTTCTTTCCCTTGTTCACCAAACGAGAAGTAAAATTGTTGACGGAACTGCTGGAGGAGGATAAAAAGCTTGCCGCAAGGTTAGCGAAGGTTGGTATCAAGCTTCCTCTGAACCGAGAGGAGATCCTCAAGCTCGCTGCTAGGAAAAAGGATATGGACGAGGAGAGCATCAGCAGTATATCTACGGATGATGGTGCCTCCAGCCGCGTCTCTATCGACCTTGAAAGCGTTACTTCCAGCCGATTAGGATTTCCAAAATCAGCAGACAAGTCGCTCGAGGACTTCCCAGGGGACAAAGAAGTAGACAGGGAGATCAACAAGCGAAAGGAGACGGCAAGCCATTTGCTCCCGAATTCAAAAGTAACGGATAAAAATTGGACGAGGATTGTCAAGCAGCTCGGGCACCCTTTCAGATACCTTACCTTTTGCAAAGGTGTCTGGACCCTGGAACTGGAGTGTTTTAATACTATGGATATCCCAAATATACCACTGTATATCGCCAACTCTCCAGTTATTCTATCCTACGCTAAACCGACTCCCCAAATCAGTGGCCAGCGTCCACCAGATCCTCTCCGAAACAGCCCTCTCCCAGTTGGCACTCTACCAAACCTCTCAGACGAGATTCTTGGACTCCTGTTCAAAACTTTCCCAAGAGCAGTAACTGTATGCGTATTTATCAACCAGCGGATGAGTGTTGTCTACGAACATGATTTCGACCACGGTCTCGAGCATATGACCAAGCCCGAAACTTTTGGAGGATATCGGGTCAGCTTCATGAAGAACAACAGGGCATTCACAACCACCCCAAATCCCTTCCACAGCGAGCGACTCCTAACAGGCAAGCGTGTCGACGTCTGCCGTCCGGATTACGAGCACGGTTGGACCAGTTGCCTCGGTGTTCGTCTCCGCAGGAAGAACCCTTCATCCGACCCTAAACAACCTAACGACGCAATCACCATGACCACCCACGCCTTCCTCACCGCGCTCCGTCTTCCAGGCCCTGATACTGCCAAAGAGTATGAAGAAAGGCCTGAATATCGCTCTCGCGGCTCGAACGCCAGCTTATCATCTGAAGTTTCAAATGAGGACTTCGCACGCATGAGAGTCTTCGACCGAACGAAGAAGGGCATTTTCGGCCAATACTACCAAACCTACGACGACCTCAACCGCCTGCGCGGGAACATCGAAGCCTCCAAATTCGACCACGATCTATGCTTGATCAAATCCGTCACGAACTCACCGCAAGAACTCCCCGTCATCTCCTTCCAACGTAAAAAGAAGAACGAGTTCAAGAAGATGGAATGGTGCACTACAAACGAGATGCTTACCGCCAAAAAGGGCAAGATGTACCTCCTGAACTCCTGGACCGGTGCCGACTCTAAGAATCCCAAGGATGGGAATATTGTCGCCGAGGGTCTGGTCATCGGAGAAGCGTACCAAAACATCTCGACTAATAATAAAGCGATGTACAGCCGCAGCGTGCTTTGGCGCCAGAACTTCACATCGAAGCAGTGGCAGGTCGGTCAGGTTCAGGGACTTCGGGAACGGGCTTACAGGGTCTGGAACGGAGCCCCAGCTCGCAGGATTCGGTTGGAACAACATCTCATCATCCAGGAGCACGGGTACAGCGGCTCTCCTCTTGCTGTTAAGGTCAACGATCTCGCCGGCGAAGAGTCCTATGCTATCTTCGGATTTCAAAACTACGCCATGAGATGTTGGCGAGGCGACGACGACGACGGGTTCAAGAAATCCGCGTTCGGGGATAAGAGACACGGAAGTGTTGTCAATAAAGTGCTCATGGAGGCGCTGGACCATGGCGCGTACGAGTTCTTTGGCAGCTACCAGCTACCGAAGAAGGTGATTGAAGATTGGGATATTGTGTATGATGTTGACGAACCTGTTCCGGGTGTTACAAATGCCGCATCGCATCTCTCGGTTGGAGGCCACACAGATGACACGAGTAGCATTGAGAGCAATGGGAAGGCCATGGCGACCCAAAGTTACGACGGAGACCATATCCAGCGGTCCAGTAGACGGGGCCTTGCCAGACGGCGTGGAAGAGCCGCCGAAAAGGGGTCAAAGTGTACTATTATGTAATATCTTCTGTTTTTTCTTTTTACTTCATTTTCCGTTCGCATTGTTTAGTATATATTTCTTCTGTTTTGTTATTTTTTGGTTTTTAATGGCGTTTTAGGAGTTTCTTTCTAAGGTGCACTTGCATTACTGGTACTTCTTTCAAACCTTTCATGTTATTGATGATAAACGATACCCGGCGTTTGACCTCATGAATCAAGTCTATGGAGCAGAGAATGGCTCATTTGATTTTATAAACTCATTTCACAGCAGGACCATATGGTATGCTAAATGTTCGTGTTATAACATAAAGTGTAGAAAGTTCTGAATAGAGGTTCATTATTATATATTATTTCAGTGATATATACAGTAAAAATACATTTCTATGTGTGCTACTACTTTTTATATGCGCCGGTAGCCTTCGCTTCTTTCAGAATAAATTCCAGTTCACCCTTCTCTGCCGGGGTAAACGTGAACGATGAGTCCGCGGTGAGACACGCGTTATTGTTGTGCTTGAGCTGCCATTGATGTTTTGAGGTTGGATTCTCGCGAATGTAATTTGTGAAAGTGCCCGCCTGGCGCTTCGATACATCTTCTTCAAACTTATTCATTAAGATCCAGCCATTAAACCAAAGCGGGTTTCCTTCAACGTCGAGATGCAAAAGCTGGGGTGCGCATATTTCGAAATGTTGCGCCTGTTTTGGGTCCTGCGTCGTCAGTTGACCCATAACTCCAACATCACCCTGATGGAAAGCATAGTCAAGATCACCGACAAGTTCCCATCCGAGCCAGAAAGTCTCTTTATCACCGTAAACCATGTCGTAAATGCCTCTGATCCCCTTGGATTTGTCGCCATCGCGATCCGGTCCATTCATTCGGGTTACCATCAGCATGGAGACGAAGTGACGCCATTTATCAACAACCACGACTCCGGACTCCTGCATGTGCCCACTAGTCCCGGCCCAGAAGCGACTATCTTTAACCGATTGCGAAATTGGTTCTGGCAGAATCTGTTTGAGCCAGTTCTGTTTATTTTCAGGGAACAAGACTCTATCCCTAAAAAATAGGGCTCCAGTCCGTTTGTAAGACTGATCTTCAAACAAAACTTCGGGATTCTTGAAAAATAAGGAATCGGCGTCGATGAAAATCACTTCTCGGAAACTAGACAAGAGGATTGCGAATGGCTTGCCCGCCCACCCGGCGAGCTTCCAGCCCTCATCGCGGACTTTGATATCTCGAGTGACGACGCCATCGAGCTGCTCAAGCTTAGCGCGGTTTTCTGGACTGAGGTCACCGTCTCCAAGATACATGATCTCAATTGGCAGATTGCAGCCGAGATTTCGGAGAGACGGAATAGATGTGAGAAGAAACGGGGCCTGTCGGTTTCCACCAGACAAGACAATTCCACGACCACCTTTGTGTATCTTGGCGTGTAAACTCATCTGAGCGTCGAGGCTGGTGGAGTCGCTGGCATCCGATCCTGTGATGATATAGGGAAAGAGTAAAGCAGCAAATTCTTCGAGGAAGATACGGTACCTTTCATATCTATCAATTGTAATGGCGATATGCTTGCTAGGCGTATTCTGGATGAGTTCCTGGATTATGTCAGTTCGGAAGGAAACTTCGTCACGAGCTCCTGCAACAAGATGTAGCTTTTCCCAGGCTTCGAAAAGGCTTTTGAACTTTTTAGCCCGGATACCTGTTTCGCGAAGTTTGACTTCGCCGGTGCCCTGAATCGGGCTGAGAAGATTCTTCATGCCCGATTTACTAGGAAGCAGTTTGAACACTTGGTGGAGGGCTTCTTTCAAATCTCGGTCGTCCGATAGAGGTCGTTGTGTTTGGATTGTCATTTCAAGGGTCGAGGCCTCTTTAATAGGTAAGTCGCTTTTGGGACTTTCGTGAGCGCTACCAACTGTAGAACCGTTATATCTGACACTTTCAAAGGTAGTCTGTGTAACTCCGCTTGATAAATGACTCGTGATATACCTTAATACTAGAATAAAAGTAAAAAAGATAGCGATGGTCTTGAGGATTAAATTTCTCCGCCGTCGCAAATAGTCTGGAGTGTGGCATCTTCCCTCCTTACGCGGTGACTCGCGGAAAGTACCCTTCCCAGAGATCATATTTATTTATTTTAAATTGAGAACGACTTTGTCGGTCCTTCTTAAATCTCTAAAAAATTATGATATGAATTATGAATATCGAAAGCGGTAGTATACTTCGCAATGCCGCTATAACTCCTTGGTGAAAAGAATGTGAAAATACGATATATTTTCGAATTGGACCAGCCAATCGTAAGATGTAGAAAAGTAAAAGAGAGAAGGACTGAATGCGATGTCCACATAGAACCTAAGAAGAAAGAACGGAGGGGAATTCCAAACTATTATAAAGACCAGAGACCACTGGCATCTCCTTAGACACCGTCATGATATGAGGATAGCATATAGCTTGCGTTGAGCTTAGGACGCGTATATCTGTGCAACGAAGCTGCTACATCTAGTCTAGTATTTCTCTATCGGGCATGCCATCAAGGTTTCGGGCCATCTATCGACGTTAGAGTATACAGCTTCCAGTTGAAACGAAGTCACAAGAGAGTTTCATATTACTTCATTAGCAAACCCTCGACGGTTTTTTGCTCTAACAGACTAGATTTATTCCTCGGTCTAACTATCGGTGGCTTAGTTGCATGGGTTTCGAAGGTAAAACGAGTAAATCTAACAGAAAGGTTCGGGTGACCTTTCTCGAATCAGAGCGTGAAACAGTAGCGAGCTCTCTTGCCGGAGTGCCAAGCTTTTCTGGAGTACAACAGTGGCTGAGGCTCTGAGGTATGAAGCTCGGGGAATTGGCATCTAAAACCTGCAGGTGGTATATCAAGATTTCGTCAACATGAGGCGCAAGACACATATAACATATAAATAGTCATCAAGTGATAAATTTGTTGATGAATATATGAACCAGCTTCGTAAACTCCAAGATCTGGCAGGTGCTCTACGCCTTTCGACTGAAAGATTCGATAAAAGCACTTAAATTGTTTGATTGCAGATGAAATCCCCTCTCGGAATCGAGTTGCGATCGCATACCCGACAGTCCGCGGATGACAACATGCAACAAGCCTCAGAACATGCATCATGCACACTACTCTGTTGGAAACACCAAACCGGGGTAGCGGTTAAAACAACTTTGTTTGGCCCTATACAATATATCTAACGAATGCGGCCCGTTCACCTTTCTGTAGCTCAATTAGCTAACACAATCAAGGAACCAAGGCGTAGGTTCGATTATTTTAATATTCCAATCCTCCGGTTTGGGGCCTCAGATATTGTATCTCGCTTCACTTAGTTCACCATCTTTGAAAATTTCACCATTTCCGATATTCTTTACGTGCAACCACGATTTTTATAGAGCAAATTTTGTGTTATACACGCCCGCCCGCAGCTAGATGGCCAAATCTGAGCGTCTTAACACTAGCGGGTTGGTTATTACATGGTAGGATCATATAGTCTACTAAGTACAACGAATGACTATCTACCTGGGACGCAGAGAAATTGTTACTTAAACCTCAGTCTCAATCCTGTTCTTCTCTTGCTGATGAGAGTCCCGCGTGGTGACCTTCTGCACGACACCTTTTGTCGTATCTTTGACCTGATCCTTCGCCCAATTCATTCCTCGAATTGCCTAGCGTATTCATATATCGTGTTAGTCATGAATCCAGATTTTGTACACATTTTAAGAATCGTAGACCACATACCTTCCATTGCATCAAGCCTCGGTGATGGCGATGCAACTCCTTCCTATTTTTTTTGTATTCCTTGAGATCTTCCACTGCCCCCCTATTTCCATTCTCCTCCAGCTCTTCGTCAGAACTGCTACTATCACTCTCAGAACTGGAATCACCGCCATCCCCAGATACTTCATCCCTCAATTCCTTCCCCTCGGTTGCACAGTCCAAAATATCCATAACCCCTTTCATCTGTTCGTCCTTCTTCGCCAGACTCAGATGATACCCTGACAACCCCGGCCAAAACTTCATGTTAAACTTTATAGAACCCAATTTTTTACCATACTCCTCATCAGGATTCTGTTCCGCGCGAACAAGATTTTCCCCATCATTCTCCCAGACCGGCAATTCGATCTCACAGTCCTCATCGTCCGTAATATCCTGTAACCAAACCACTGCAAAAGCAACAGTAGAATCCGCACCGATCTTATTCTTTCTAAACTCGAACAGCACATTCGAAGAATACCGCTGTTTAATCGGTAGATTCACCTGTTTCTGCTGCTCCCATACCCCTCTACCGCTTCCATCCTTACTAGCTGGAATCTTCCCTTTCTTGCCAAAATTCGTCCGCATCGATATCCTCGAGCAACCGCGAACCTCCTCGGGTAGATCATCGGATCCCGTAATCTTAGGTTCGACAACGAGTGTGCCTACATCCCATCCCAACATCTGCTTGGGCAATTTACAGCTCAGGCTCCGCCAGACCATCGATATTCTAACCCGGCCGTAGCCTAGGCCGCCTACAAGCGGGTAATTATCACAAACTTGGCTCTTTTCTTTGAAGACATTACTCAAAGGGAGCACGACGCAGCCGAGAATGGGGTTATTCTCGTGAAGTCTGTTATCGTGGACTGAGACTACCACTTCCGCGTTTCTCCAGTCCCTGACAAATCGCTCGGCGGCAGCGTTGAAGAATGGAATTGAGGACTTCGGCTTAACCCGAGTCTTGTAGACTTTCCTATGGTTTAAGGTGATCACGCAGTACGAAGAGGGTAGATCTGATCCTTCTTCGTGTTGTTCCGCGTCTTCGTTGTGATGCTTTCTGTCTACCGATAGCTTTTCGAGGGTCAAGTTTGAGATTTGGTGGATTTGGATGCTGAGGATTCCGGAAGGATATTCGTCCAGTGGAGGGGAAGTGTTCATGATGTCGTTGGATAAGGATGTAAGGTCTTCGACTAGCTGTTGGGAGGTTTCGGAAGCTTTATCTCTTGAAGGGTTGGCTTCACGGGTTTTACGGAGGGTAGAAGATTTGACGTCATCTACTACCTTTGACGGATTGGATTTCTGGTCTGCGGTGGTGCAAGTCGAGGCCTGGATTTGGGAATTTGTGAGAGTTGTTTTCGGGAACCATCCGACTTGCCATGTTATCTTTCCAGGCATGGGACGGTCGCCGTTACGGCTGTTGAAACGGTCTTCTCTGGTGGTTAGAGTAGTGCCGTCTTTGCTCTCTTTCATCAAGTCTTTTAGATCAACCTGGACAGTTCCTAGGTGGTCGTCCGCAGATAGGCGATCGGAATCCCAAAGTGTGAGCTCTAATTTCTCCTCGGCATTGACTTCCTCAGGACCCACGATCATCATTGAAGTTTCGTTCCACACGGGTGTCTGGCATTTTGTGATGATTCGAGTGAGCCATAATGATTTACCGTATTTACTCCAGCTAAGAGCGACGTAGGCGTCTGAGCCGGTTTGACTGGTTATTCCCATTAATTTACCGACAGCCTCAGTACTATCCTTCGTTCCGTCTCCGTTTTTGAATCCCTCGGCGCGAATGATCCGAATAATAAGGATACCCTTCCCGTTAACATCGTCTTTGAAATCGTCGCCCATCAGAGTCTTTTTCAAGTCAAGGGTTAAGCTCCTAGGGGCGACATATTCACTCATAGCAGCATCAATTGAGGACTGTACGAAAGACGAGATAAGGGGAATATCCATTATGTTTGGCATCCTCTTCATGAGTGGGACGCATGAGAGGGTGACCTTTGGCTGGCCGAGAAAGGTGAATGTCATGACACCGAAGAACGGAGGGTCTGGTGTTGTTTGGAGACGGACCCGACAGGTTCCGATCATACCCTTCAGTTCTACCCAGACAGCTATCGTACATGCATGTTAGCGATCACTGTTACGCATTAAAGCTAGAAAATTGTTGTGGGGAACATACGAAACGGGATGGCACCGGCGAGATAAAACTCTAACAGTAGATGTGCGTTCTTGACTTTACTACTGACGCTTTTGTCAGACGGTCTTGATTTGTACGCCAGAGCAACCTCAAGATTGACAAAGTCTCCTTCCTCAGCCTTCATTCCGTCTTTAGTATCTTGATCAGCCAGACCCTCGCGTAGCCAACGGATACCAAGAATTCGAAGTGGTTCGTTTCCTTGGCCTAGATCGGCTATTCGGACCATTTTCACAAATCGAGGTAGGGATGCCTGCATAACATCCTCGAGCATATCTGATAAGCTGACCTGGAGGGTTACTGTATATTAGCAGGATGTTTATCGAGTATATCAATAATTCCAAACTTACGAATAGATCTGGATTTACGAGCGGCCAAACGCTGGAGAGGGTATTGTTGAGCCATGCTGCCGTCTCCGGTTGCTGTTTTTGCGATATATCTTTTTCTTGCGCTTCCCGGGCGTGTGTTATCTCTGTTTTTGCGGTGAATCTATTCAGTAGAAAATTCACCAGAAGACCTAATACCAAAGTAGCAGCAAGCTTGATAATAAGCCCCGTGCCGCCGTCTCCTCCCTTGGGGCGAGCGTAGAAATACTCGGCACCAGAACCAATAAGGATGCCCACCAAAATGAATCCGAAAGTCTTCGAGGTCGATTGAGACCCACTGCCCTGCTGCTGGTCCAACCGAAGCTCCTCTTCTACTAAGCCTTCCAAAGAGTCATGTCGCTTTTGACTCCATTTCACTTCATCCCCTTCCTGCATTTGCTTGCTAGATTGGTCATCATGTCGAACCTCTTCTAATTCAAACGTCGTAAAATCATGAATATCGACAGGCAGATGAGTAACAGGATCAGTCACCTCGCGGACTCGCAAGTGAGGTTTCCCGTGAGACTTTGGTTGTTCATCTGCCGTCGATCCGTCGGCATCTTTCGATTGCGCGTCTTGTCCCGCTGTCTTGCGTAATAGCTCTGATGTAGACATCGGCTCCCGAGCAGAGCTGTCACCCCGCCCTCTTCCACTTTGCTGTTTGGATGAAGAACTCTTCGAAGAAGATTGCTTTTGAGTATCCGTGTCTACATCAGCCTCATTTGGGGATTCGAAATATCCGTCTGTTGGGGTCTCGGGTGGTGTGTGCTGGGCACTACTGGTGGAATTGGTAGCGGATGTGTCTACTTCCAGAGGTGTGCCCGGGACCGAGCTTCTCTTGTCCCGATCATGGAGCTGTTCTTTGTAGTCGTGGATGTTGGGGACCCGGTGGTGAGTGGTGTATGGTTCACCGAAACGATGAGGCGAGGGGTTCCGGTTTGGGACGTCCATGGCGTCCATCGGGAAATGTTTTTTTTATATTTTCATTAGAGGGTAATACTACAAATTGGTCTTCAGTCTCGAAATTCGATACGACGATTCGAACGCCGTAATGAGGAAATGGACAGGTACAAATTGAATTGTAAATTAAGGTCCTTGAGATATATGCGGTGGTACAGAATCAATTCAGAGGGAATTGACGGGCACGTAATGTATATGCAACTGTCTGCGGGGACGAGTCCTAGCTAGTTAGTCGATCCGGATAGAAGCCCGAACCGTTTGCGACTAGCTGCCGTCTGTAGCTTTCAGCTAGGTCATCGTACGGGAGCAGGAAATGTCACTGGCGGGCACATTATTGGTGGAGCGCGATGTTATTTTTGGTGTGTTGCTCGTTCGGTGTTTGGCATGACGTCGAAATGACCCGGCCCAGCAAACGGCTCAGAAACTTGGAAAGGAAAACGTATCAAACGGTGCACCCCGGCAGCAAATTGGGACGCGAGTATCAACTAGAGCAAGTAGGAAAGTATCACCATTCGTGGACTTGGATCTTGGAGCCAAGAATTTCAACAGAGTACTGATTCTTCTTAGCTTCTTGATCTTTTTCTACTCTGATGTGAATTCTACATAACAAGTATGCTAATGATGGTCGGTTTGATCCGACGGGCGCTCAGACACCCGCTCTATCCATTCAATTAAAGTCGGAGAATCGCCACGTCGGTTTGGGTAGTATCTGCGCATCTGTTAACTTTCTTTAGTTTACAGATATCGAGTTCGACGTTTCTGCGCATGTGGCATGGTGCATACCATGCGCCTGAACAGAGTCGCTACACCGAGGCGAAGACGGACATTTTAAAAAAATAAAATTGGAGCCAAGCCTGTTCGGTCCAACTGGCATACCTCTCGATATTTTTTGATTCAACATGTCAATTAACAAATCAAAAACCTCAATTGCAACCGCAACCGACGGAATACGAGGGCAGATAGATGCAAGAAAATACCCTCCGTCGACGAGTGGTTATACCATTTGTTTCTGCGGGGTCTTGCAAGGATGTCCGTCTATAGATCGAATATCTCTGTACAACCGTAGCCCCTCCGCTATCTCCTAGCCGGCTCGTTGCATTGTGTTTTCTTGCCTTCTCCCCCCCCCCCCCCCCCCAGCTTGAAAGGAATGAAGGTCGCTTGTCATGAATAATGGATATTGCACAGAATTGCCATCGGAACTTCCAGAACCGTACCGTTTGGAATGTCCAAAAGTCTATATCCGCAGCAAGCGCACTGTAGCAAGCCTTCGAAGGGAACAACGAGTTTACCAGTAGAGAGAACGCCATTGGCCGGTGGAGTGAAACGCAGGTGCGTCCCTGAAACAGGCGCACCCAGAGTTTTCTTTCTTTCTGGAAAACGCCCCTGGCAGAGGCCACAGGGGAGAAAAGCGACAGGACAGCGTGATCCGGCTGGGGTGCCAGGCTGGGCGGAAGCCCCTTTTCGCTGTGTCCAATTAGAGGCAGAGGACGAGAGCGCGAAAAAGGTTACATTTCATGGCACCTTTGCGGTTTAGGTACCTGCAGAAAAGGAAATGGGCTCTTAGCACGTTGACAAGCATTAATTAAGCTTCAGCCGAGAAGGGTGGAAGACTTCTTATTCTTAATCTCCCTCTCGTCCTCTTTTGTTTTGCAATTTTGTTTCAATCCGTCATTCACACTCTCTCATCCACATTCCTTTGTAGCCACCTACGGTTTCTTGCCTTTGGCTGTGCTTTTGTAGTTTGAATATATACCGCCGTTGCTGGAATATATTCGTACACTCTCTTGAATCACTATTGTTATTACTATTATCGTCAGTCTTTCAGAAAATAGCAGCAAAATGCGCGCATCCGTTCTCTTTCTCGCCGCCGCTTTGGCGCGATTCACTCAGGCAGTGACTCCGCTTGTCATCAAAGACGCCGGCTTCTTCAGCAACGATGAGCAGGTAGGTTCTGCATTTCCCCGATAATATAGTCCAGACTAGTCTAGTCTAGTCTATATATTGGTGAGAAGAAAATACTAATTGTAATTGTAGTTCTTCCTTGTCGGTGTCGGCTACCAGCCCGGTGGCCCCGTCGAGCTCGACCAGGGCGTCGACCCCTTCTCCAACCTCGAAGGCTGCCAGCGCGACGTCTACCTCCTCCAGCAACTGGGCATCAACACCATCCGAACATACGCCGTCAACACCACCCTCAACCACGACGCCTGCATGTCGCTCTTCGCCGCCGCTGGTATCTACGTCGTTCTAGACGTCAATGCCCCGGGATGGAGGTACTCCGTCAACCGTGAGGAGCCGTGGACTTCCTACCATGCCGGATACATGGCCAACATCTTCTCTGTCATGGAGCAGTTCTCTCCTTACCCCAACGTCCTCGGTTTCTTCTCTGGTAACGAATTGGCCAACGAGCCTAAGAACGCCAATGCCACCGCCCCATACATGCGCGCCATCCAACGTGACATGCGCCAGTACCAGCAGGCGCACAAGCTCCGTGAGGTCCCCATCGGATACTCTACCGCCGATGTTGTCGAGTTCAGACAGGACCTTGGTTTCTACCTCAGCTGCACCGGTGACGACGAAGGCCACAGCGATTTCTACGGTATCAACTCCTACGAATGGTGCGGTGATACCACATTCGAGAAATCCGGATACAAGACCTTGACCGACCTCATGAAAGATGTCCAAATGCCAAATTTCTTCTCCGAGTACGGTTGCAACGAAGTTCTCCCAAGAACCTTTGGTGACGCCAACGCCATCTACTCCGCTGATATGAACACTGTCTTCTCTGGTGGTATCGTCTACGAATTTAACCAGGAAGCCAACGTACGTCCCAACAATTTCTTATATAAAAAATGATATACTAACTTGAAATTGTAGAACTACGGTCTCGTCGATGTCGACCCAAAGACTGGTGACGCTAAGATCCTCCCCGACTATGTCACCCTCCGCGACGTCTACAGCAAGGTCTCTCTCCCCACTGGAAACACAGCCCGCAAGATCAGCCGTCCAAAGTGCTCCGACGTCTTCCCTAAGATCAAAGCCTTCGATGCCCGCGCCGCCATCCCACAGATCGATGACATCACCAAGCTCATCAAGACCGGAGTCAAGGTCACCGCAGGACAGCTTATCGATGTCGACTTGGACCTCACTGGCCACAAGTGGACCATCACCGATGTTTCCGGAAACCAGATCCAGAACCCAACCATCACCCGAGTCAACACCTGGAATCAAGTTCCTCAAGGCGCCCAGACCACTGGTTCCAACGACAGCAAGGAGAGCAAGAACGCCGCTGTCGGCACCAAGGTTGGTGGCGGCCACACCGCTCTTGTATTCGCCATGGCCGGTCTTACTACCCTGGGCATGTTGGTCGGTGGCCTGCTGGTCATCTAAAGCGTTCTTTGCGATTTTTTGGGGATTGGGTGCTTTATACCTTTTAGACCGCAGATCTGTGCATTTTGCTTGTTATTTGAGATTAGCCTTTCCATTTTTTCTCTCTTTTATATTCACGAATGTGTATATTTCAAATGTACAGACCCATACTATCTACTTGTAGTGGCTTTTGATACAATATATAACTTTATTACACGAGAACCGATTCCTTCATGGATTTACCGGATAGTCTGTGCTTTAGATCTACGTAAATTCGATTTAACAAAAGCACTCAGTATTCCCACACCGCATGCGGATTCGAGAGTTGCGGATTATTTCTGAGTAGCAAGTCCATCAGGTCGCACGGATACATGGGATTCTTCGGTACCTTTAAAAATCCACAAGCCGAGCGAGCGATACTAACGGACCTCAACCCGACCATGCTCAGTTCGCCCAACTCGATATCATCGTCCGTATCCCACATCTCCTCCCCGGCGGCCGCGAGAATCTTTCGATCAGCGAGTCCCACATTCGTACATTGCAGCTCCAATCTCTCCGTCCCCCTAAACGAGTGTTTTGCAAATTTGCGCCACCACGAAGCCGATGTGTGACTGGAATACTTTACCGTCTTTGTATTCTCCGGCGGCAACAGCAAGAACGACGGATGGAAAATGGTACTATCGTTGACAGATAGTGACCGTAGAGTTTTCAAGTTTGTAACTGCTCTCTGAAGATTTTCAAGTGGAGCCCATAACTCTCCTGTCTCTTCGATATTGTCAGACCACCGGAAATTCCACCCGCCGCCAGAGAAGATTAAGTGTTGAAGATTACGGGATTCAGATAGTATGGCTATTATGCTCAAAATCTCGGAGATGGCCTGCCCCTGTCCCTGCCACGAGCCTAGCGATATATCAAGCTTCTTCAACTTCGTTAAGTCGAAGAAATTGAGGGGCGGGTGATTGCAGGGCTGGATCCGCAGGTCTAGTGTAAAGTCTTCAATGGATTTTCGCTTTGAGTAGTATTTTATCGTGCGGAATAATCTGCTCAAAGTGCCTTGGGCTTCTCGTCCACTGTCGCCTTCAACTTCATCATCATTGATGGCCGCTTATGATCACCCATAAGTTTCGCTGTCAATATAAAAAGTGTAATATCAAAGCCCACTTACTAAATCGCTTCAGATCGATACCTACGTATCTCAGATTTGGTGTTTGATAGTTTTCAATATGTCCAATGATGATTTCCGAGAATCCGTTTTCGGCTAGCAGCCCACGCTCAATATAAATTCTGGAGACCAACTCGAGCCGCTCTAGACCTCTGAGACCCGTAGCGCTAACTGTTTTAAGGATTATAGAGAGCTGAGCAGTCTTGTTGCTCTTTATATAGTGTTGAGAACTGCCGGCATAGCTTATTCCCGACCAGATATATCGATAACAAACATCCTGCAGAGCTTTGCATGTAAGCATGAGACTGAAAATATCGGATTTAGTGATAAATCTTAGCAGGTAGGCGATTATATTCGTAGGAAGGAACGTAATTGGCGACGGTGTCACCTGATTTACCTGCATTAGTATATATATAAAGTTGAGCCCCATTCACCTTATCGTAGCCAACGTACCTCCAAGGTCTGCACCTTTGCTTGTGTCCATTCGAATTGTGCTTGTCTCTCAGCTACCACCCGTCGCCTCTCCGCATCGGGCACGAACATCTTGTTATCGTCCCATCCAGCGCCGTTGATCAAGATTTTCCGGGGATCAAGATTTTTATTTATCTCCATAAAGTGCATCCCTGTTTCTTCGTCTGGAGAGAGCGAGTCATCGTATACGTTGCTTTTCTTACTCTTGACATAAACATATTCCAAATTACCGGTGATATTAGCTATTTCCCCCAGATGCTCCGGAGTAAAGTTATACGGTTCAGGAGAATCGTTAATGTGATGCGGGCGGCGGCCGGTCGATATGAGCGTCAATCGCTTCACAGTGGACGGGCCGTCATGCGGCGGGTTGAACCAAGCACGAAAGTCAAACGGCTCACCGTGGTCAACTCCGTTGAATGCCCGAATAGTGTGAATCTTTGGAAAACAGAATACTGCAAAAAGATCCTCAGCACGGAACGGGTATGCATACTCTTCCAAACCACCTATGCTAAAGTGCTCAAGACTGGCGATACCAGGAAGCGGATCTCGCGGGCCTACAAGGGGCTCGGGCTTGACCCATTGGGCTTCTCTATACCGGACGTTCTCGAAGAAAAGCAGAGTGTGGTTGATCGATTCGTATTCCCGCGCGATCTTGAGATATCTCTCCCAGTCCCTCCGCGAGCGCAGGAAGCTGTTTATTTCACTTTCTGTATATGCAATTTCTGCTGCGCCTATCGCGCGTAAGGCCAGCTCGTAGGGGCTGCGCTTGTGGTCGATAATCCTAAAATTTGGAGCTCCGAGATCGAGTGATTTGAGGTTCGGCGTGAAACAAAGAATGAAAGGAAGAAGGGCTTCCGAATTTTTCCCCATCAGAACATTCATCCGTGTCTTTGTATTTATATCCCATTTCGCGCATATATCATCGATTCTATCTACCTCCTCATCCGTCCACTCCCAGTCGGTTGTCCAGGTGCTCTCGTCCGCGGCTACTCTGCGTTCCCACTGCAGCGTGATCTCGCCGAACTGTTCACCTAGCTGGGGGTTCTTAAGGAGGTACCGAGCCAACCGCCAGGTCGGGTGCGAAAGAGCATCGACCCTGAATGTGTATTTTCGCCGCGCAGAGTTGTAGATCCGGTCGTGGATTATATCCCTGAATAGCGTACATACTCTCTCTAGTCGCACGACATCCGTGTCCGGTAAACAATCGCTGGTTAGGATCTCAATCAGGATTTCGCTTGGGAGTACAAAGATCGATTCCGCCATATCAAAGGTGCTTGGTGGTCCTAATCCTCTGAAAGATTCTAGCTGTTGAAGGATTTCCTGAAGCTATAATATAACGGTTTGTTCACTGCGGATGCATTCAGAACCCACATTCTAGAACGCGAACGCAACTCAACCACTCAAAGACAACAATCAGGATCTCTTGGCATTCTTATTTCGGTGAGGACAGTAATACAATATCAGCCCATATGAATCATTCGATTGTTCACATGCACACTCTGAGCTTATTTATCGAGGGCCGCTCAGTAATAAATCTCGAGCCCAAATAGCAAAATAACCCAGAAATGTCGGGACTCGTTTTGCTGTGGCTTGTAAGCGTGCCTCGCAGGCTTAAGTCAGTCACCACGTATATACGTGTCGCCATGTTTCTCGGTTTATTCTTAGCTTCAATCTTCGAACCTTCCCGAGCAAAACGTGCATGGGATGTCCCCAGTCGATTACTGAACACCGCCTCTGGAGCAACGCGCTCGAGCATACGAAATAAAAAAATGCGACCTGCGACCTCCTATCGCCCGGTTTGGCTCTAGCGGAGGTTTTAACTTAAAGACCAAGTGGGTCGGCTTCACGCTTGGTTATCCGGTTCCGCTCGATCATCTCCAAGGCTGGTACCATGGTGCGGGCACCGCCCAGCCTACGAAAATCTCGAGTGTCACAGCCATGGCTATCGGTGACTTAATACGGTGAATATAACGCTTATCAAAGATTCACCGCAAACCCAAGACGGTGATTATTCTATGAACCTGGGACACCAGCACACCAGGTAACTTGGTGGCCCTATGATTCGTAGGGTTGGGTGGCGAAGAGGGTGCCCGAAATGGATGATAGGCGGAGCAAGGGTCGCGCAAGTAGCCAAAGTTAGGACTTGTAAGATTTTAGCTCTCCCGCCGCCCGATGTTTGACGAGTTCCGTGAGCACACTAAACCCACCTAAAATTCTTGATTAAAAATGATCGACCAAGCATGCAGAAAATCTGCAAGAGGGGTGATTTGTAAATTTTATACTTAAGGAGTCGCTATAACGGTATTTCTGATTTTATAGTTCCCCGCTCGTGTGCATTTTTTATCTTATTTTCTTTAAATACTATATCTGAATCGTCAGGCGTTACAAAGGGATTTGGCTTGTTTTCATTTGCGTGGCGACTCCAGGAATATTTGGTACCATTCTCACCAACAAGGGCCCAAGCAAGAAGAAGCCCAATTTACAAGAACTTTACGAACTAGTTAAGAAGAAAACCTTGATACAATAAAGTGGGAGATATAAAGGTTTCTCAATATGGCGAACCAGCCACCTCCTCCAGAGGACTACAGTCCGAGCATATATAGTCAACCTTCAATATCCTACTCGAGAACGGGCACCGTCCGAACAATGACGATGGATTCGATGGACACAGTATCAAGGACCGACTCTAGATCATCCCTGGATACTGTAGTGCCTACTCAAACACAATATACCGAGGAGTTTGATCTGTCAAACGAGAAGGATGTTCTCAAGCAACATCAGGTAAGTTGAATATTTCGATTTTGTGCGTATAGTTTCATCAGATTTTACGGTGGCTAATTTTAACAGTCCGCTCAAGGTGGTGCTACGACCACGAAAACCCCACTATTAGAAAATGCAGCACCGATAGCAGGCCAGTTTCAATATCCACCAGGATATCATATCGTCAGTATTATTCTCGAAATCTCAATTTGAAAATGTAAGATCTCAAGACTGATGATTTGTCTACAACGCCAGAACACATCCGCATCTTCGTTTCGCAGAACAGCCGATGTTCCAGATTCTGGTCTGAAGTTACCGCGTTTCTATTTCCGCGGAGCCATCTCGATAGCTATCCCGCTCGTATTAGTATTTTATTACTACCTAACATATTGGCGGTGGCTGCGCTTTCCGGAAGGAAGTCCTGAGGTCTGGCGGCGGACGGGGTATTTGGATAGTGTGAGCATCGTGAATTACAGTTGGTTCGTTCTCGGCACATTTGCTCTCAACTTGGGAACATTCGCGGTTGCGGGGAGCGTCGCATCCATGGTCATGAGGAAACGATGGGCGCCGAAGAACTTTAGAAGGTTACTTATCTTGTCAGAGAGTACCTTTGAGGACCCCGCGGGCTGGGCCAGTGCTCTGATAAAGTTAATTCGGAAAAGGAAACTATACAGAAGAAACGGCCTGCTCTGGGATATTCTTGCTTTCTTTAGCATTATCGGATTTGTTGCTTGGCCGTTGACTGGTCTGACAATGCAGACGCAAGACGGGTTCTCAATCGCCCACCATCTTGGTAATTCTGGAGCTACGGCTTTGGTTGTAGGCAGGAACATGACTAGTATCAAGTAAGTTTTATTAAACTCGATCGTTTACCCAATATACTTGTAGTAGTTACTAATTTGCGATAGCGGTCGAGATGGCGTCCTTGCTACCCAACGGGCGACTGAATTCTGGTCGGCTGGATACTCCCCGCAGATGCCCCTCCGGAAGCAATTTTATATTACCCCTGGCTCCAAGATCCAGCTAAACATGTCGTCCCCTAATGACCTGCCCGACGATGCTTCCGAATCTATATTTCTTGCCCCACAAGCCGACGGTCCTTTAATCGGCGAGGCTTTTGGTCTCGCGATTCGTTATAGCTGCAACATCGTGAACTCTACCTCCCAGTTCACCGTCTTAAACCGTCGAAACAGAACTCTGAACCTGGCACCAGTAACTCGGGGTACCCCAACATCCGGATATGTCCTTCCCGGTGGAGACGTGATTTTCCTGCGGAACAAGACCTCAAACGGTGGCTTCATCCAAAATGTCAACGCCTCTCTTGAACTAGCCAGCGATATTGGCATCAATAACCTCACCGACCCGTCTGACAGCGAGAACATTGGTTACGCTACGATATTCAGCGCCTACCCCGGTATCGACCACATTGTAACACTCGAGGCAGCTCTCTGGCAATCTATCGAACCGATCGAATCCTACGGCCTCATCGGCGTCAACCGTGACAACTTCAACTTCCAAAACGCAGAAAACGACATCCCTGAACTGCGTAACGAACCGCTATACCCCGGCCAAACAGCTGTCGGCGTGAGATGCCAAGCCTCTTCTGCAATCGGCACTGCCATGATCAATGGCGTCACAGGAGAATACACAAACTTCACCCAATTGAACGCTAACCCCCGTAACGGTGGCGGCATCAAACGATTCGAAACCGGAATTCCGCACATGCTTCTACAAACCCCTTATCTACCATTAAGTTTGCAACTCTCAGACAATGGCGACCAGTGGCTTAATTCGTTGTACAGCTCCATCGAAAAATCATCGCTAACAACCAACGCTTTTGGGGACTTTCTCGACGCCCAGCCGAGCGTGATCCAAGCTGAAGACCTGCGCACGGCAATGTTAAGAGCGCACAAGACGTGGGCTGTGCACATTATGTACGACGGATTGACGCAGCCAACGTATCAATGGAAATTGGGAAATGTGACGATAGGATATCAAGCTATGGTCTTGACGCGTGGTGTGGTACCCGCTGAGATTGTGTTGGTCATGTTGACAATCTGGGCTTTGAGTATTATTGTTCTCGCGGCGTCGTATCAATTTAGGAGAAGATGGAAGGAGACTTTGGACGGCTACACGATCTTCCGATTCGGAGTCGATAGACCGGACGATGTGGTACCTGAGATGTTGGCGGGTGAGGTCGACAAGGCGGCAGTGCTGGAGAGGCTACCTGGGATGGTGGGCGATTTGGAGCCTACGAAGGAGGTGGGATATATAGGTCTAGTAAGAGGTGGTGTGGAAGCAAAATGGAATAAAAGATACGGCTGAAAAATACATGCTATCTATTTTAATGTCATTCTATAGCCTGTATCTGTATTGCTCTTCGATCGTATATATATTTTGGCCAACATCGTACATAATGATAGATAATGATAATGACGATATATTAGATTATATTTTAACCCTTATCTACTTAACGCAAACTTATAAGTTTAAACTAGAAGACAGGAAATACTTCGACGCCTTTCCGGACCTTATACCACTTCCCGTACGCTAGTAGAGTGTACAGCCGGAAACACAGCACAGCAAATCCTCCCCATTTGCCTCCTTCATCTTCTCGTTCCATCTCTTCCGGATATTCAGCTCCCAAACTCCACGCTGCCGAAATACCACTTATGACGGCCACTTCATGAGCATTTACTAGCGTCCAACTCCCACAATACCTGGTATGCTTATTCCACTGGTTGTTTAAAGTCCACAGGAAAGGTACTACAAAAATATAATGTGTCCACGAATGGCAGAGTTGATGCCACCAGTCCTCTCGGATAATCTTCGATGGATTGATCTCATTTTTCGGCCATAAGTGCGAGTCGCGGGCTTTGTTGAGAAAAATTGTTTGAAAAACCTGATTCTGAAAGTGGGTCGTAGGAACTTGTAAAGACGGGTTAGATTGGTTTTCGCGCTTCGGGAACTGATATTGATAGGCAGAGCAGTTGAAAGCGTAAAGAGGGCAGTTATATCAGTATTATAGTCATTTGTTTATGGGATATGGGGACACTTATCATTTCCAGTTTATCGGATTCTTCGTCGTAAGGTTTAATGTAATACATTGGTGAGAACTCCTTCCCCTGGGCGATGCGAGCAGAGTCATCTCTCCCATCTACACTTTCCACAGCCTGCTCTTCATCGTAGCAATTGGTATAGTGTTTATCCATATAATCCGAATCCCAATGCGTGACCGTCACATCGTCGGCCCACTTGGTTCTACCCAATACAAACCTCTCACGCCAGGAAGCTTGTTTCCCTAGAAGTCTCTTCGCGGTGTCGGCTTGGCATGCGAATACAATCTCATCGTACTCTTCGGTCGTTTCGTCCCCGTCTCCACTATCACCTTCATCGTTCTTCTTCTTCAGTGCTACTTTGACACCTTTCCTTCCTCGCTCAATCACTCTCACAAGATCGGTGTTTAACCGAACGTTTACTCCTTTTTTCACCAAATCCTTCTTCCAGGTTTCATAGAACTCGGACAGATTAGGAAACACCACCATGGGTGGATTATTCCCCGACAAGACACCTTCCTTTCCTTTTGTTTTATCTCCCACCTCTTCGTCATACCACATACCCACCGTCGGACTGGTGAATAACCTTTCAAGAATCACACTGTTAACCTCTGGCGTGGCGTTTCCCGTACCCAGAAAGAGTGCCAAGGTAGGCATGATCATGTAATCCCCGAACTCCTTTGAAAACCGAAACATCTTAAGAAGTAGCCGTATAGGCACCAACGCGAACAGCAGCTCGAATTTTCTGATAATTTTGAGCACTTTTCGAAATTTCTTGATTTCGTCCTTATGCTTCTCGTGGAGCTTGGTGGGGAACACGTTGGTCCAGAATTTGTCGTCCTTGCCGAATGATATCTGAAGATTGACGGGATGCACTGGATAACCTTGTTGTTTAAACATCGCGAAGGTATGGCGGAAGATATCAGAACCGCCTTGGACACCCTGATTCAGAAAGGAAGCGCCATGGCGGGCAGCATCGAGTGGGATGGAAAAGGCTTGCCCGCCACAACGAGAGATGGATTCGATCAAAGTGACCGAGAAGCGGGAGGGGTGAGCAGCGAGCTGGTGCGCACAGGACATGCCTGCGGCCCCGGCGCCAATGATGATGACTTTCTTGGGCGGCATTCCAGTGTTGTTATGAGGTTCGTATGCTACTTTATATGTAGTGTTCTATGTATATTGAAGATTTATGAGAACGAGCGCCAGTTCCCTCCCTTGATGAATTTCGTGGACACTTATAAGCTTAAATCTTCGAGTCCACTTAAATCTCACTATTGATAGAATGAATCATGCGATGTGTTCATCGTTCCCTCATAGCTCCTAATGTACCTCCGCCCCGAGAAATTGAAGTGAGGAGACATCGTGCAGCTTTATAGAATGTTTCCATGACGTCTAGGATTTGCTCGATCGGGCCTATCCACCACGATCGGCGATAAGCGAGGACATGTTGCGGGATCTCCAGATCGGTGGGGGAATGTGTTGTCCTGTGTTAGCCTTAGTCATCAAACTCTCGAATTCATGACCTTTCTACGGTATTATTGAGTTACCTTGTATTTACAAAGATAGATTGCATAATATATCAAGCACGCATCATTGGTCTAATGGTTAGGATTGCTGCCTTCCATATTCTGTAAGCAGCCGGTTCGGGTTCGATTCCCGAATGATGCATTCACTTATATTTTTGCACTTTTTTGGTTTTCCAACCTCTTTAACAAACACCATTGAAATTGGTCCATACCAGTTCGGGTGGATTCTTTTTTATCATACACATTGGAAAGAGAAACGCAACCTTCGCTAACTGCAAGACAGGAAAAAATTCGAACACTGAGGACGATTATATATAAGCCTAACTCCTCTCACAGTGCTCCTTTCTACCATGATTCCCATTTCTGTGTTCCCATACTAATCAAACGATTGAACAACTCCTCTCTCAAGGTAATCGCGGTGCAGACATATTTGTTCCCTCTGCGATCAATAATCTCCAGCCCGTCCGTAACAGTCTTATTCAACGCCCATCCAACAATTAATTTGCCTTTCCAACCCAAGCCACCCAACTTTCTAACCTCCTTAATCTCGTTTATCGCAACTGTCCATACAGGTGTTAAACCAGGACCCTCCAATGCCTCGCGAACACCATCCTTCTGGTTATCGTTATCGTTCGGTGTGACCATGTCCTTCACTTGATCCGCTTTGGATTGAAATGCAAACGAAACACAGGGTGTCACAGCAGTCGCAGTAATGTAAATCGAGCCCTTCTTCCCGTGCATTCTAGCGGGAAAGTCTACCGGTCCCATTGGCGGTATTTCCTTTTCGTCAGGCAGGATACCCAGTCGCTGTTTAGCATGTTCGCTGCCCACTTGGGCTTTGATTCTGTCTGTGCCGAGAGCGGTGGCAACGCCGGTCTTTGTTGTAGATTTGAAAAATGAGAGCACTTTTGAAGTTGCTTTCTTCTTTTCGGGTTTTGCGGACGCCGGGTCCGTAACATGCGGCGGGGTGGAGGGGCGAATTGCTCTTTCGAGTTCCTCAGGAGTGGTATCGAGTCCTTCAGAGAGCTCGGCGTGGTCATAGTCCGAGTGAGGAGTGATTGCGCCTGAGGAAGGTGGAGATAATGAGCGAGGTGGTGGTGGGATTGGTGCCTTATTGGCTTCACCGATGCGCAATAATGTAATAGCGAGTTGAGCATTCGTGGGAATACCCTTGAGTAAAGTACTATCACAAAGTTAGTATAGTCTTAACAAAAAAATCCTAGAATTAGGACATACTTTCGAAGCTCGAGTAGTTTCTGCCAATGCGGGAACTTCCTGTTTAGCATTTTGATTCCACGGTCGATAACTGGTTGACCGAAGAAAGCAAAGCCAGCACCAAAGCCTAGTCCTTTAATGATCATATATGAGTTGACAAAAAAAGAACCTAGAAGTACTGGCACCAAAAGACCAGCCAGCCGAGTTCGTGGAGCCCTCTGTGGAAATGGTGGTGTCGGGGATAGTGCACTATCAACCTAGGTTAGTAGTGGCATACAAAACTTTCCCAACATACGCAACTTACTTTCCGAATCTTTCCCATGTATCCGCAATACTTTCAATTCCATGCATCAGAGGTCGCATTTTCGACCACATAGCATCTTGCATCGGCTCCTTCGTTTTATCGTGTTTTCTACCGGTTCCGCCTGCGGCTTTATCTTTAGCATCAGCAGCTGAGATAGCTACATTTGATGGATCTGGAACCGCGGTGTCGATGGTTCCTTCCTCGTCTTGCTTTGGGTTTTCGGGATGCTGGCCAGTCGCACTGTTAATCCCAATTGCGGCAATACCACTGACGAAATTGCTAGCTTCTTGTTCTACCGCTTCGCCTTCATGCTTTTCAGGGGCTCCAGTTAGAGAACCTCTGGAGGCGAGGACTCCGGCCGCGGGCTGCTGTAGCTGGCCCGTGGAGATATCCACAAGAGCTAGTGGTGTCGGTGGGAAGAGATAGTTCCGGGATTTCGGGAAGGCGATAAGAGTGATAACAAATGCCATTAAAAGTGGCACGACAAGATCCAGAAGCCAGGCGATAAAGTACACGGCGCAAAATGCTCCAGTTCGTTTTCTTTCGTTCCAAGATCTCAATCTGGCGATATTTTTGAATCCTGCTATTACGCCAACGATCTATAAAATCTTAGCTGGCCGATTTAGATGATGTGTAAGAGATTACATACCACCGTCATGTAGAGTCGCTCTAAAGTCGACCTGAATTTATCTGGGGAAAACTCGTCTTCATCCGCGATGTTGAGGTCCAGCCCTCCAGGCGGTGCATGTGGCATAGCCTTGACATGGTATGTGTGCTAAAACGCCTATTAGTAATTTAATATATATCATAAGCAAAAGCTATTTCCAACCTTGTTGAAACGTCGTATCAATGTCCAAAGTTCCTTGTATCAACTACGTCAGTGACAATCGTCTCAAATAAAAGATATCTAGAACTATGCTACTCACTTCGTTGGTTAGGCCACCCACCAGCGGCCGCGGAATCTCATTTGTGGGGTCATTCCACCCAAGATCTTTTACCTCGCGGTGATTGTGATCTATCTGCGCTGCGCCTTTGACATCTTGGTCAGCAGCTGCCAGGGCATGACTGTCGGTTGGGGCGTTGGCTGAACCACGACTTTGGGCTGGAGATGTTGCTGGGAGAGGGAGAATACTGGAGGCATGGGTCGAGACCGGCTCGTAGTCTTCGGCCGTCGACATCTTTGTTCTATCAACGATTGTGAACAGTGATATCCCAGGTAGTATTTTCCGGATCTATGAGGTTGATATCGTATGCGAAATCTTTGGAAATGGTGTGTTGATGATCTCCGGAAATGTGTTGGTGGGAGGTTCGCTCCAAATTCTCAAGAGCTCGTTGTTGAATATGTGTCTGATGGGTGGTATATGTGGGTATACCATGTAGGTGTGCATATAAGTTGAGATTAAATGGCTGTTTTACTTACACTGGCATTCGAAGAGTGCCTGCAGGCCGTTAGACAACCTTATATCTGTTGGCCCGTGTGCAAGGTCTGCCAGTACAGGCCTTTCCTGCTGGCTTGGCTTATGATATGGTTATGACGTCAACACGATGCGGCGATCTAGCACAGGAGCTAGCGCTAGTGGGAGACTCAAATTTCAACTGAATTTCGTATTCTTCACAAAGCAAAGAATGTGGTAAATTTAGCCGATCCGTTGAGATCTAGATCGTATAGCAGGATTGCTACCACAAAATGTATCACATTTGGCCACTTTTCCCATCGGGTTTTCGCCAAGTTAACTCAAGTTGAGGATGAAACCGCTTCCCATGAAATGCTTCTCGAGACCATTTGATAAGATCCCAAGCGTTGTGATGAAAAAAACTAGCCTCGTTTCCCGATCCTCCAAATACAGACAACATTGCTAGAATACTACACATACTTGAGCTCATATTAACTACGATCTACGCGAATAGTAACGTGATTAAATCCATAATGTAACTAGACTTTCGGATATCTTTCCCACTTTTGTCCTCTCAACTTAGTCTAACAATATATCTTACATCCACGTTATCAGATTGATCTTTCGTCCAAAAGTTCTGGCCCGGTGTCTCCTCTAGCCACCTCTGGCCTCTCGATCATCTCCAAAACCCACTCACGAGCTTGGCGTGAGAACAAAGAGATTGTATCGTAGTGACCACCAAGGTTTCCTTTACCCTTAATGGCACAAAGAGCATCTTTTATATTACAGTAAGAGGAAATCTTGTCCTTGTAGCTATTGAGAATGTCCATTTGCTCCGGTGAGCGTGGGAAAACACCGTTTCCTGCTTCCCGACCAGCTGACCCATGTTGGTATTCCTCAGAGGCCATGTGGCGGGGGTCACCCATAAGCACGATAGCCGTAACTAAATTCAATGGTAAAAATTTAACGATGGCCCAGTAGAATTTACCTCGTGCATTTTTACAGTCTTACCTCTGTCAATGAGGGCTGGGTCTAGTCCAGGTGTTAACTCAGGACCCATCTGCCCGAATCCCCCACCACTAATTGCGTCTCCGACAACCTGTGCACCCTGCGAGTATCCGAGAAGTACGATCTTCTGATCAGGGCACTCGCCAGCTTGCTTCGCAATCAAATCTTTCAAGGCTCCGGCTCCGATAGCCGCTGACCTAGCGTATCCTTCCAAAACCGCGGGGTATTCTAGACCAAGTAAGCACTCAGGCTTTCTCACAATCAACTAAGCAGGCATATTTGATGGCATACCAAGAGCCACTCTCTCTACAGTTTGCATCGAGGCATCCTGTACGTATTCCGCGACTTTTCCAATCTGCCCTTCACCCTCAACTTCCAGAGTGGCTCGGCATGAAATAATGTATACGTCAGCGCAGTACGGCTTGCACGGGTCGATTGGAGGAGGCGGTATCGCCTGTGATATCGCAAGCAGCGAAGATAGGAAGAGAAGCGTCGAAAGCATCATCGTTAAAGAAGCTTAAAAAATTAAGACGACGAAAACCTGAAGATAAGATGCAGATGCGGGGAAATGGACAGACACCCAGCAACAAAGAACCGGAACCAAGCCTTAATTTATGATTATGGGGGAATGTTAGTTTTAACAACAAAAGGATATCTACCCGCTGCTGATATAGCTATGTAGCTTGGAGGATTTGTGGAGAAAAAAATTACGACAAAAACTTCCGCTCCATAGCTTGAGTTTGGAGAAACTGCTGGGATCTCCAACAGGATGGCAAGGTAGATAGTATTTACTAATATATATTGAGATGCGGAGAATCCATGGATCCTAGGAGCGAAGTCTCGTGGCCAATTACTAAATAGAAGAATATAAGGAGAAAAAATAATTGGCATGAGTCGCTCGAACTCAGCTATTACGATAAGTATCGATACGAGTATCGCCTTTGGTGTTTTATTGCTCGCAAACTTTCGCTTGGTCGCTGTGTGTTCTCTCTTCAGTCAGCAGTTTTGGCATTTTGTGTTGGCGCTACAAATCCAACATGGTAAGGTTTCGACAGCCCTCTCGAATTTGGAAATAAGCCGGAGAAACTCAATTCAAATAAGGTAATATTCTGCAAACTAACTTTACTTGACTTTAGGGTAAAGATCCGTTAGTGTGGAAGCCCTCATATTATACCAATTTTGTTGTACACATCGTAACTTGGGTCGCACTATGTTAATATGATATCCAAGCTAAACTGCTTGGATAACCTGCAGCTTCGTGAACTTTACAATAGAATTCCAGAATCGGATCCGGGGAGTTTTATCCTAGTTAACGCTCGCACAATGGGGTTTGAATATGTTCGAATTTTTCCTTCTGTATGAAATTTCATGAATCTCAGGATGTTGCATACTGCCTCAGTTTATGAGGCTTTTGGCGGGTTTAGCTCTTCAAAGAATGTAACCCAAGCTTATGAAGTTCTTGTCTTCAAAATTTAAGAGACTTCTGGGCTTCTAGGAAACTATACAGATTATTGTATATTGCTCTCAGTGTGTCATATGGCAACTGCACGAGCGAACCGTAACCTCTCTACTGGCAATGCTATCCTTTTGTTAAAGTGTGTGTTTGTGTATTCTGAGATTAACAGCTCACAAGGTTGTATCATTTGCAAAGGATCGTTAAATGCTTGGTTACATACGAATATGGGCCCTAAAGGTCATCGCTCGGATCCTAAGCTAGAGAGGCAAAGATCGAAGAACTAGCCGAAAGTGTCGAATACCTAATTGGGATATTAGTGCGCATCTCAGTACCACAATGCAACAGCACACAACACAGGATACTCAAAACGCCAACGATGGACCTGATCAAGCGCACGATCGACTTGCAGAGCCTTGTATCGGGTCCGTATCGGAGAGTTGCAACGACGGCGGCGATTTATAAATGTAAAGTCTCCCTTCCATATACACAAAATTTCGAAGTTTTGCCAAACATCTTCGTTTCACCCTCAAGAGAAGAAATCCGCCTCAATATACGGTCAACACAAAATCATTTGTGAGAAGGCCTGGTTCTGTTCGATATACAGTGTACAATTTGGTATTGAGCGGGCAAGGTACAACACTCAAAGATGTCTTGCAGTCTGTTCTACGACTGGAGTGCTGGTGCCAATGCCGGAGACATCTTCTATTATAATACTGACAACTCCTGTTTGGGAATTCCTAGCTATGTTAATGGAACAGGTAAGAAAACAAGACTATACTCTATGGATAAAAGTTAGTGCTGACAATTTTTCAAGATTGTTCTGCATGGCCATTAGCTGGCAACAACCCTAATGCTACCTTTATCTGGCGCCCATACGGCACGGCAACTGCTACTCCCATCACCTCGGAATGTCTCCCACCACTATATACGTCTCAGAACTATGGAGTTCCAATTTATACCACCTTGCCGTGCGCCGTGTCCAACTCTATTTTCACCCAAACTGGTATAGCTACTTATAAATATACCACCGATGCTGCTGGTGGCATGTCGTCTATTGTCTGGACTATCGGTCCTATCCCTTCCCAAAATACAAGCACTACTAGCGCATCAACTCTCCGTATGTTTCTTCTACCTTACCTTGAACGAGAATTATGGCAAGCCTACTAAAGCTATTGCAGAGATCCCAAGCTACATTTTCAATACCTCAACCGTTGTAATTACGGACACTATCTATAGCACTGCTAGCGGTACTCGCGTCAGCACAACCACCCTCATAACAACTGCAACTACTATCACGTCAACTATTACTCGGGTTACTGCGCTTACAACAGTTGCAGAGCGCGATCTCTTCGGAGAAAGAGATTTCGATTGTACTGCCGAAGGTCCTGCCGGCCAATACGATAGATTTGGCAATGCTAGACGTCTCACCCGTACTTTTACGTTTTATGACGGAACAAGGACTTATTTGACTACTCTGGCTCCGCTCAGCTATGTTGCGGGTAGTGGAACGACAACTGTGTATAGCAATACGTACGTATTCGGATGGATTTTATTTTGCTTAGCTTAGTACGGAATACTGATATCATTTTTAGGACAACAACGGAGATTGATAGCCGTACCGCTTATAAAACCGCTACTGCTGGCCTGGTTTCAACCATCACGTGTGTACCCCTACTGTATACTATTTTCTATATCGTGGTGCTAATAAAATATTAGGTCATCGGCCACTGCTTCTTCTACTTTTGGACCGTACTACGTCACAGTTTCCGCTGCTGGAACTACGTACACTGGTACTGCTGAAAAGCGGTCTCTACCAACCGATACACCTAAGAAAGACAAACGACAATTGTCTACAGAGGGATATGTTGGTCTTGCTGATAGTGATGGTACAATCGGAATTGTCACTGATCCGGCCAGTGCTATTATCTTCTATGTCATTAACGGGCAGTTGCTTGCTTTGATTGATGACACGGATTGGTATACCTACACCGAGATTGCTATTGTTGGCGATCCAGGTTATGAATCCTGGGTTCTCCAGGCCAGTCCTCCAGCGACAGACTCCATATCTACTGAGTGGACCGGCTTCGATCTTGGATCTCTTGACTGGCAAAATGATGCTTTCGGCACCGAGGGTTTCGCCCAAATGTGTGCGGGATCTGCTCTCTCTACGTCGCCAGACATCCCCGTCATCAACTTCTGGTACGATCAGAGTCTTGAACCACCTGGTGGTTCTTGCGTTCTCCTTTCCGCCGGCGTTTCGGACGTTCCAGCGATACCTTCTTCCACAGAAATCTTTACGGAGATGACTACTATCACTAGCATCTCCACTATCACCGGAGATCCGATCACTACCTACGTCTGTAACAACGGAGGTGTATGTCCGCAACAATGCACCTATGACACTAACCTCCTTACTACATCTATCTGTTCGACTGCTTCCAACGGCCTTAGCACCTGTCAGGCCTGCTTGATGTCTACCCCTGCACCAGTCATCCAGACAGATGTTGCATGGGTTACTTCCACAATTCCATGTGTTAACCCGCCATGCCCACAAGTGGTCACCCAGTGGAATAACGCAGGCGGAAATACGCCTTGCAATGGCAATGACAACACTGTCACAGTCTGGGGTAACGCTGGTGCCGGTGGTGCCGCCGCCCCTGCTGCTCCTGCTGCCCCTGCCACCGACGCTGGCGCTGGCGCTGGAACCGTCAATACATATATTGCTACTGACAGCGGTAGTTCCACGTCCACGTCCACCACCAAATCTACAACTAGAACTGGAACCCCGACCGCCAACCCCTCCGTCGGTTTCGGTGCTAAGGTTGAGGCACAATCCGGCAGCGTTATGGCACTGGCCTTCGTTGCGGGTGCTTTCGCCTTCTTCGCTTAATTGCAAATCTTGCAATCGCCAAGGTAAGTTGGGATATTTCAAAAATAACTCGACTCACAGACAACAATAAGGGTGGCAGGAGAGGGAGCAATTGTTTTTTTTTTTTCTCTTAGAAAATATTGTGGATCATTTCTTTTATTATCTTTAAGCTATCGTTCTAATATTTCTCTTAATATATACTAAAGCATGGAGCTCTAACGAAACAGGTGTGAAATCCTCGTCTCTACTGCGCGATTCTCAATATCTTCTTTCCAAACGACGAAGCTCTAAGAAGGATAGAAAAGCAAACATGGAGCTCTTTAATATTTAGCTGTCATATATTTCGGTCCTCAAGACTCCTAGCTATTGTTTACATAGATCGAACAGCTTGTACCTAGTCAATTTCAATTCAGCTTCTTTTTCACTTTCAAAAAGAACCACTCAACTTGAGTTATTGTACTTCCTGGCGTTTTGACCATCATAAATGCAAGCAATTTATGAACTCTATGCAGCATAGATATCCAGTGTATCGCAAACCAAAGTGCGTTGAATAGACGAGACGCGTCTGACTTGTCAGCGATCACCCAGTTGATATAGATAGCATAATATGAAATAAACTCGCTCCAAATGATACTATAGGCACAGATCAATGATTGACGTTACACGCAAAAACGCATTATCTATATGGGGCAATTTCCGTGACATACCGCGTAGCAAATTCCCAACACCCGGTGTCTGACAGCTCAATGAAACCGCAAACCGAGAGCGTATACGTAATGATACAATATATTGTGCCATCAGAACCGCATCGGGCGTAATGCGGGGTCCACTCTAGATGATTATACTACAAGGTAGTGATGCTAGCATGCGAACACGGAAACTACATACTCCCACCATAGGATTTGCGCTACTTCTTCGTGCGCCAGGAAAATGTCACTTTCTACGGAATGATGCTAATGTGAAAAGGTTTCTGATCATAAACCGAGAATTTTTATAATAAAAGAACTAGACTCCCGTCAAAGTTCGAGAAAAGTAAAATCCTAATATACATGTACAGTGATATGCAGACCACCCCAAAAGCCCCTTTTCAAACTCCTCAAAATGTCAAAACGTGCAAAGGGAATAGGAGAAATAGAACCATATTTAAGCTCTCTTTCTGTACACCTTGATGAATCTCTTTTCTCGTCGAGCAGTACCGCTCTGGCAGGTTCCAGAGCAATCTTGCTGCTGTGTCTCACAGTCGGAAACCTTGAGGGTCTTGTTTCCGCCACCATTGGCAGCATTGGCGCACTGGTTCTTCTGGACATCACAAGAGCGCTGGCAGGCAGCTCCAAAATTGACAAAGGAATCTCCCCGAACAACGAATGGGCGAGGGCCACCGACATTCTCAACGGGAACTGGTGGAGCACCAACAGATCCAGTGAAAGTCTGAACGTTAGTGCCGGTGTTGGCGTTAGCGGTTGGGGCAGGAGGGGCAGGAGTGGCAGCGGCACCGCCAGCGCCCATCATGATAGTAGTGGTGGCGACGACTTGAATGACAGTGCACTGACCATCAGCGCCAGCAGCGGAAGATGCACCAGCGGCGGCGTCAGCAGTTGTGGAGGCGGCGGCAGCAACAGTAGTAGAAGCAGCTGGAGGAGCAGCACCACCACCAACTTGCACACCATCGTTGACACAAGAGTTCCACGCATCAGCGGTGGTTTGATCGCGGGTTCCCAAGGCTTGGATCTGAGATTGGCAGGACCTGCAACGATCCTTAGCAGCCTGGTTAGACTGGCAAACATTGGTAAGCTGATCGCAAATTCGGTTGGTGATAATGTTTGGGTTAAGCGCATCTTGCTGGCCTTGCTTAGTAAGAGGATCGATTGGCAAGAAAGTAGATTCGTCTGGCTTTCTTCCTGGGCGGCCGGCAACGAAGTCCATAGAAGGATCGCAAAGACCAAAGTCGATAGCGCCGGCGTTACCACCGGTGCTTCCAGTTGGTTGGACTACATTGTTAGCGGTTGTGGCAACTGGAGCGGGAGCGGCGGCCGCAGTTGTCGAGGCAGCACCGCCATTTCCACCACCGTTAACCACGGGACCGCTGCCATTATCAGCGATTCCTCTGAAGTCGGTGAAACCGTTCTCAGTCAACAAATCTGCAATACTCTTTCCGTCGGCATTAAGTGGGTTGTTCAATGTTTGTGCAGAAAGAGTGTTGATGGCAGCAGCACCAGCAAAAGCAGGATCAATCAAAGGGATGATACCCCTCAAGATTGGGTTTGCTGGAAGGTTAGGATCTGTGCAGATAGCTGGGTTGGTGAAGGCGAATGGGTTGACGTTCTGTTCAGCAGCGACGATACCCTTGGCCGCAGCAATAGCGTCGGCACCAGTGCCAAGTTCTGCGAGGATCTGATCACCACGCTTGAGTTTGACACATGGGTTGGCAGCAGCAAGAAGATCGGAAACAGCAGCTCCTGCGATTGTTGGAGCTTCACCAGGGTCACCACCCTGAACAGCTGCAATAGCAGGAATTGGGATCTGTTCCTGGCCGAATCTAGCTTGAGCAAGAGCTGCAAGAAGAGATACAAGAATGGCTTGCGAGTACATTTTGATAGTATATAGAATATATATTTCCGAAGACAGGAAGTGTCGTTTTTTTAATTTCGGATATTCGAACGATCGGCACAAGTAAAGGCGTTAAAAGGTGTATACGTCTATAAAGAACGAGGGTGAATCGAATCGAAATGAATGAATGGATCACTGGCACTGCCGTGGAGAATCGAATTCAAATCAAAACCGACCGGCGGAAAGCTGTAAAAGCAAAGAAGAGAGAAGAAAGAGTGAATGTATAGCACCTGGCTTGTGGATCGACCGTCGAGATGATGAGGAAAGAAAAGAAGAGACTGGAGTGGCAGCGGGAATCGGTACTATTTAACTTCTTTCACATCCCATTAAGATCGCACATATGAACATATATGTCTAACAACCTCAAATTCGTCGGGTACACTTGTACCCGTGGCGCATCATGAGATCGGACCCAAGTCCCACCAGAAACAGACAAGAGCATGACGTTTGAGGGATTGAAACCATGGATCTCCTAGTGGACCCACGAAGGAGACCAGCAGGCCCAGTTGCCTTGTCCAGGACTCCCCGCTCCGATATCAACCACTGGTATCGCGGCAATATCTAGCGTGGAGATCCACTTGGTTAATGCAAACCAGCATTTGTTTCCTGGAGATTTTTTGTTTATACTCGCAATCAAATGGTAGGTCGACCCTTGTCGGTTTGGTGCTGCGACGTTTCGGAAACGCCAAAAGCTCGCTTAGCAGGCTAAGTTGACAGGACGGAGGCCATCCCACGCATGATCTGCCTCAGGCATCCCTTTCTCGCACCCAAACTCCATGCTACTGAAGCGTTGGTGGTATCGACTAATGGGGCCCGAAGAAACTGGATATGTTTTGGGCCATATTGGTATTCCGTATTCGAAAGGGCGCCGAAAACTTAATCCGCACCGCTGCCTCTGGCCCTTGCCGACACCAAATTGTGGCATACAACCCGTGGCCTGATGTATGCAGGAACAGTAATTGAACCCCGGAAAAACTCTGACAGAGGTTTTTCCGTTTCTACATACCTGGTCCGATCCAATGGGAAGTAGGTATAATGTTTCTTGTGATAAGATTGTGGAGAGGAGGCGGTTCCAACTCCATGACGGCGTATATTCTTTTCATCATATCAGGCCTTCGCTCTTACCTCACTAACCGCGTGTTTTTCGGCCGTCTTGGCTCCGAGGACTTTGAACACGGGAACTCGAATCTAAATCGGAGACTTGATTCTGGTAATTGGCGCTTTGACTTCATTCCCTCTCGGTGAGGCTGTTTCCAAAGTTTCTAGAAGCACTCAGCACGCCTCGAGTCAAGGATGATAATGCGGTGTGCGTCTTGGAATATTAGCCTGGCCACAAGGTGGATCGTGCTCTTGTCCCTGGAACTGAGCACAGGCCATGTCGACCATATTTTTGGGTTTTCGCACTGATGTTTTGGTGAACTACCAGAAGCCTTCTCGCGAAATGGTGAGGAATGAGGAAGCTACTTGCAAGAAAGGGGCGCGAAACCCCACCAACACACTTTGCTTTGTTGTTATGAAGTTCAATAAACTCGAAACAAACCGCCCCACAGAAGTATCTCCATTTGTAATGCTTCCTCTTTCCCAAGGAAATTCACATTCACAAAGGCCCCTGGTCGATCATACTCAGATCTTGCACTATAGACGCTAGTGTCTATATCAGAGCGAAAATTCAGAAATTGAAAGCGAGCCGTTCACATTCTCCAATACGTGCCCAGCTAGCCCAGCAAAAGAGAGTACCCAGTTGGCATTGCAATCACATACCACCGGCGTTATCTGAAGCACTCAGCGTTCGTTCTTAAGAAGGCTATATAAGAAACTATTATAGAGATGCCCCCCGTTGTAGCCGCTACACATTCGCACGTGTAAGCTTGTAAGTGGCATATAAGATATCTTAGATCACAACTGTTAACCCCGGCACGTTCCGACCTACCTTGTACTAGTGATACAACTGCAGACGAGCTCCTGCAAATGCTTTGCGATTTGAAAGAAAAAAGGAAAAAAGGGAAAAAAATCAAGTCATCATATAAATTAATATGTTTGTGATATTGAGTTCAAGAAATTCCAAGGACCGGAAAAACCAGAAACTGTTGTGTAGATATAATATGTATGCTGCAGGAGACAGCAAATTTACTCAACTTTGAAAGTTCCAACAATTTTGCTGGATAAAAGCTGTACAAACAAAGACCCGCTATCCTGTAGCAGGCAATTTCCGTATATACCGATGAGAACAGACCCGCTTCAACAAAATCGAAATTAAAGGAAGAAAACCAAGCAAATCCACTATCAGATTCCAAGCATGAATATTTCAATCATACTCAACAAAGAGTCCGATATGGTTGTGTCTTCGGCCAGTTTTCTATTTCTGGCGTATTCTCTGTCATTGGTGACTCCGCGTAAATTGTCTCCCTCAAAATTGATTCATCTGGCGCTGATACCTTTCTCTTGTACTGGGGTGGCGGCGACATTTGTATCCCATCATCGCTTTCGTGCTGCCGGGCGCCACTCGCTGATTTTGTATTAATCGTCATGCCCGATTCCATACCCCTTAACTTTCGCCATAATGGTTTTAGCGTTGGAATTGATGCCACTATGAGAATACTATTGGATTCCAGCTGAGTAAATATCCAGACTTTGATGAGGTTTCCTAAATGCGTATTAGTATCAGTTGATTATGTTCCTTTGCGTGCCTCGATTTGTAGAGTACTATACTCACTGGCGCTGAAATTTCCTTGTTTCTTTAGTATGCTCACGATTGGGATTCGAATGACGCTTATTATGATAACACTATTGGTAATTAGAGATACGCTATTGAGATGGATAGAGACGGCTTCGACTTACAGAAATCCAAATCCAAACAGAAAGTAAAGCTCTTGTCGCATCTTCTTTGACTTCAGTTTTCTATTCTACGGTTAGCATAGATAACTCCCTAAATAGAATAATAAAGCAATATACTGACCTTAATAACAGAAACGGCATCATGAAGGTCACCGCATCGCAAACGACATTTCCGATACCCATCCAGTAAAACACCTGTCTAGGTGCGAGGCAAGCCAACTCGCCTCGGTGTATCGCGTCCATGAAGTCTTTGTTATACATTATGAGATGGGGAGGGTAGCAGGACACGGTCGCTAGCAATACTGTCCCGATCCCCAAAGTCCCAGTCATAACTAGTGCAGCCACGATAATAACTCTCATGGCTTTCCGTTCGCGAGGGGTAAATCGAAGGTAGGTGCACAGAATCGCCATTCGGGAAAACATGTTTGCCAAAGAGTAGACGCAAATGCCAACTTGAGCTAACTGAGGATAATGTTAGTATCGCTTTAGGGTCTCGACCAATTTTCGTTTACTGACCGTGTTGAAGGACATCGCTACTTCCCATCGCCCCTCGGACCCTAGGACTTTACTGCTCAGGTGAATTCGAGTAAAGTACTTGCATGCAGCTGTTCCGGATCATATTCGTTAGTATTCGAGTGCCTTTAAGAACGGAAAACTCCTAGAGTCTAGGCTCACCGATCATTTCTGTGATATATCCTGCCAGGCCCCATAACATCGACAATGCCAGCAACCCTAATAACTGAAATTAGTTGATATTCCACAAATTCCAAAAATTCTTCCGAAATCTCGTTTCCTTACAATCATCGATGCCAAAAACATCTCGGAGTTTTGAGCGAACATATATTCTCATAAGAACAAAAATTGTTCCGGCAGCTGTGAATATACTCGCGCATACTGTTAACGGTGTAACATCTGCCTTTGGCATCTTGGTTGATTACCAGGCAAAAGATTAGTTGGAAATAAAATGAAAGTACGATCGCTGCCAATATTGCTAAAGACGATTGCTAGCGACCAGGAACGAGGATCTTCTGATGCCAGGATGAGGATGCTACATATATATATAAATGCAGGGAAAGAGATCTAGCAGCCTCGGAACTATATCCGAGAATCTGGTTCTGATTCCAGAGTTTTAAGACAAGGAGTTCCTGGTAACAGGGTCCTCACAGGCCGGCGATGTCGAGAAACTTAATCCCCCTTGGTCGCCTTTGGTTGATAGACTTAGTTCATGAGACCAACCCTCCCAGACAATCTCAAAGGTAATGGAATAAGGTAGTAATGTGTGAACAAGATATTTAGCGAGATGTGAAAACGTCTGGTTTTCAGCCTGAGACTTTGCTTAATGTAGAAGGCAGTAGTGACACACCCCAAGCCCGGGATGTAGACGAACAATTTATATCTTTTTCCGCTGTATCATTCCTGGATTTCGAAAGCGTTCTTATCAGTGTACCTGTAGATTAGCTCAAAGAGGCTATGTAAATATCATTCTCAGAAATATTAACGAAACGGAGACAGCATCTATTCAAACGATCCACATTGAGATCCTTTTCGAACTCTCGGTTGATATCGCTGATACTAACAGGATCCCGGGTTCTACACTTGAACTGTAAGCAATATGTAGAGGCTGAAGTATCACTGCGACCTCTATCGGGTTAATCAGCCCCAAGATGGTCATGCATCCGTTCGAGGTGTCAATCATAAGGGCCAATGCCGTGAAATAGCAATCTACTGGTGGTGTCGCCCCGCTCTGTGCTTTGAATTTGACAACCTGTTGGCTGGAATTATCAACTCGGTAACCTCTATATATCTTGTGCATACCGTTCGCCGAGTTAGCTTGATCGATCCTTCGAGAAAGGAAAGTGATACACCTTTTCAAAGCGATCGGTTTGGTGGCCAAGCGGGCTTCTCGCTAGGACTTCCATTTTTGTGTTGACATTGAAACTGGGGATCTGAACGGCGGGTAGGAGTGTGTCAGCGGATATAGGAAACAGGCATAAAGCGCTCCTTTTTTGGTCTCCTGCGCAGGAATAGTTAAATTGATAACATTGAGATAAATTAAATCACAAGTCCTCTTCTATGGAGTATTCTTAGAAACAAGAATGGTGCACGGTGGCGGGGTGTGTTCTCAAGAGAGTCCCGATTTGGAAATATAGCTACTCCAGCAAATGGAATCTGCAAAAGAGATCCAGCGCGTTGATCCGTACCCTTTGCTGGATACCGTCCAAGAGATTAAGACTTTTACTCGAAGGGTTTTCTTATTGATCCGATTATACAGTCTATCTAGAAACAGACCATCGATGGCCATCTCACATTGAGATGAATATTTTAGTCTCAGTGTTCATGCTCGAGTTGGCGGTCTTTGAAATGTGTTGACCAATCTGGATTCGGCTGATTTCGTCGTCGGTTGGCTTCGGTACCACTAAACATTTGCGCCACCAACGTATGTTTAAACCCGCTTTTAAAATCAATTAAAATCTCGGTCAATTTAATGTTAAATACAAAATAAACCCCAGTTTTCTCTCTTGAATAAGGCAAAATTATCGAGTTTAACTGGGTAGTCCCACCAGAATTCTCCACTCGGAGCTTTACGATCCGTTTAGGCTGCTACTGGCTGAATTAATACCAAAGACTCCAGCTCCCCCCAACCGATTGGTGGAAAAGCACCCTGGGTCGGTTAATATGTAACATTGCAACTCGAGATATATAATAAATATCGACTGCCCCAGGTCGATTTTTGAACAGATCCAAGTCGATAACCAAGGTAAATGCTAGCCTGACCCATGGGAAAACGAAGATGCAAGACAACTTAATCGACGTCGCCTATTGAAAAGCATCCCATGGTCTCTCTTTATCCAACGGCTATTTTAGAATTTAAGGGATTAGCCTATTCCGATGTCGTCACTTTCGAGGACGGTACTTTGCGACGGTATATCGAGATATTTTGCTCGTTGCTTCGGTCCGTGACGGAATTATCAGGAACGATGGACTATGGGTTCGAGAGGGATATTCAATCAATAGCCCAGTTGATGCTAGCTTGGCTGGTACACGTATGCACGTTGGTATTTAAAAAATGTTAAAAAGCCAATGGCTCGGTGACTGCTGGAGGGGAGAGGTTTCCTTAAACCAGTACGATTCCTTTTATGACCTCAAGAACCCTGTAAGAAACTCGGCACAATGCGGTTGTTGATCTGGGGTATACCACTGTTTCTTACTCAGCACCTCGCTGAAACCAGATTGACCGCGCGGGGAAACCCAACCGGTCGAGAGCGCATCAGTTTCAACAGCGGATGGCAATTCAAACGCTGGGAGAAGAACCCGGATGGATTGATCTATGACAATAGAACCGACCTAGCTTACCTCACCGATGCCATTATCCTCAAACCTTGGATCCTTCCTACCGCCAATGAGTTCATAAGCGACCCAGCAGACTTTCACGTCCGCCCCGCTGGTAATCCTGGAAGCGATGTTTCCTACGTTCAAGCATCATTCGACGATAGCGCCTGGGAAACCGTCTCGCTACCGCACGATTGGGCTATCAAAGGCCCATTTTACGTGGGCGAACCCCCCGTTGTTGGGGGCGGGATGGGCCGGTTGCCTGTTCACGGGGTGGGATGGTATCGGAAGAAACTAACTAAAACCACAGCCGATGAAGGTAGATCGATATATCTCGAGATCGATGGCGCGATGTCATACGCTATAGTCTGGCTCAATGGCAAGTTGGTGGGAGGGTGGCCGTATCCGTACAATTCATTCCGATTGGATATTACGCCCTACTTGGAAGTTGGCACGGAGAACCAATTGGCTATCAGACTGGATAATCCCAATGATTCAGCACGCTGGTATCCTGGCGGTGGACTCTATCGTAACGTTTGGATTGTTAAAACCGATTCCGTGCAAATTGGGCATTATGGGACGGTGGCTAAAACCCGGGATGTTTCTTCGACTTCTGCGACGGTTGACTTTTCGGTTCGAGTTGAGAACAAAGGAACGACTAGCCGCGATATCGAAGTTGTGACTGGCCTGTACATTCTCAATTCAGATAGTGGACGACCGAATGATAAAGTCGGAGAGTATGTTAGAAAGCACATTACACTAACAAGTGGTGAAAAGTATACCGTCAACGATTCCCTCACGCTCGCGAACCCAATGCTCTGGGGACCAGCACCTACACAAGTCCCGAATCTATACGTTGCTATCACTCGGATTTATGAAAATCACAGCATCATCGACTCATACGAAACGCCCTTCGGTATTCGCTCGGTAGTGTGCAACGGTAGCGGTCTAACCATCAATGGCGAAAGAGTGGTCATACAAGGTGTAAACGAACACCACGACCTGGGGGCTATAGGCGCAGCGTTCAACACTCGAGCGGCGCAGCGCAAGTTGGAGATCCTGCACGAAATGGGTGTCAATGCGATCCGTATGGCGCATAACCCGCCCGCGCCAGAATTACTAGAACTGACGGACAAAATGGGCTTCATCGTTATCGATGAAATTTTTGACAGCTGGGTCCGAAACAAAACGCCCAATGACTTCTTTCTGATTTTTCCAGATTGGCATGAACCCGACCTCCGCAGTTTCCTCAGAAGAGACAAGAATCATCCATCCATTATCAACTGGAGTTATGGTAACGAGGTCGGAGAGCAGTATACGGACGAAGAAGGCGCTGCGCTATCCCAATCGTTGCTGGACATAATCCACGAGGAGGACCCTACCCGCCCCGGCACTGCATCCGAAAACTACGCCACACCAGATATGCCGTTCCCTCGCGTCGTGGATGTCATCAGCATAAACTATCAAGGCACAGGTATTCGCGATACTAATCCCTACTCGAATCTCGCGGGGATAAAAAGGGACCCACTGTATCCCTTGTACCATGCCACATTTCCCAACAAAATGCTGCAAGGATCCGAGACAGCGTCAACACTTAGCACTCGCGGGACCTATATCTTTCCTGTTGTGGACGCTATCAGCGCTCCTATCAATGATACCTCCGGTGGAGATCCTATTGGCCAGAAAGTCAGTGCCTATGAGCTGTACACTGCCAATTTCGGCTCTTCGCCGGACAAAGTTTTCTATCATCAAGATTTGAATCCGTATGTTGCGGGCGAGTACGTCTGGACTGGGTTTGACTATATCGGTGAACCTACGCCTTATTATAGCGCCCGTAGTTCATACTCTGGAATCATCGATCTCGCTGGGTTTAAGAAGGATAGGTTCTGGTTGTATCAGGCTCGGTGGCGACCTGACCTTCCAATGGCTCATATTCTTCCACATTGGAACTGGCCTGAACGAATTGGCAAAGTAACACCGGTTCACGTTTTCACCTCGGGAGATGAAGCCGAGTTGTTTTTGAATGGGAGATCGCAAGGGCGCAAGACTAGAGGAGAGTACGAATACCGCTTTCGATGGGATCAAGTCGTCTATGAGCCCGGAGAGATAATGGTTGTGACGTATAAGAATGGAAAGCAGTGGGCGACCGAGGCCATAAAGACCACCGGTGCTCCAGCCGGAATAAAGCTGACTGTGGATCGTAGTGCAATAAAAAACGATGGATATGATTTATCATACATAACCGCTAGCATTGTCGATGCTCAGGGAAATACGGTGGCGAATGCGAACAATTCAATTTCGTTTTCCGTATCCGGACCCGGTGAGATTGTCGCCACTGACAACGGCGACCCGGCGGATATGACTGCGTTCCCATCTAAGATTCGAGCTGCATATAGTGGACTTGCACTCTGCATTGTGAAGGCGGCTATTGGGGCTTCTGGGCGGTTCACCATCACTGCCTCCGCAGGTGGCCTGGAAAGCGGCAAGGTCAGTGTGAGGCTGGGGTCTGCATAAAATAGCTATCCAATGATGAAGGAACCGCGGAATACATCATGTAATTATAAATGAATAACAGGATTTTTAACGAATGGCAGAATATCAGTTCTGAGCCAGCCCGTATCTACATTCTCGAACTCCGTACAAGATACTGTATAATAGCTGTAAATCGGCCTGTGTTGTCTGTGATAATACCACAGTCTATACGTTCTAGGAATAGTCTGGTGTGACAGCTGGCGATCCACCAAATTTTAATCACCAACGCCCTGATCTCAATGCAGACGAGAATAAACAAGGCAGATTTTTTAATTATTTTGTTCTGAGGACGCGTCCTATTCGCACCATTTTCGCGTCACATACGAGGCATCCAGGGCGCATTGAGTCCTTGTTCGACATCAGGATTCAGTCATAATAGGAAACCCCAGTTTTACTATTTTTCTGCCGCCAGGATTTGATGAGTCAGCAGGGGAGGGGCTGCGTTCTGAGGGCCAAGATCCTGTACTAGCCCAATAGCAATGCGGGTGCCATCAAGTGTCAAAAACGGGACTGTTTGAAGAGGGGTACACAGATTTCACCATTTTCGGTTCGCCGGCGGGCGAACATGGGACGAAAAAAAATAAAGATTCAAGCCCACTTTTTAATTTGCTTTAAGAATGATCTGCTTTGGAAGGTTTGGCATATTCATGCTGGTTCGTGCCTCATTAGCGCCGTTTTTATCGCTGGGTCAGATATGCCTTTGGGTTTTTGTTTCTTTGTATGGCGATACTCGTGACCCATGCTCATATGACGATAACAGGAGGGAAACTAAGACTGGCCATGAGGCATGGTGGGCATGGATTTCTTTGAAAGGTGTGTGGTTGGGTGGGGAGTTCTAGCCTGCAGCACGATCCGCCGGACCCACAGCTGGTGGGCGTTATCTCCCAATTTTGATGTATCGAAAATGGAAATGTAATTGACCGCTTGCATGCAGGTGGACGACTGGCTGGAAGTGGCTCTTTTGCCTAAGGAAAGGGGGCGGAAAGATCGTTGAAAGGGCAGAACTGAGGGGCATCGTGAAGAGGTCGAGTCCGGAGTGAGGGGGTAAATTTGGAAATGAGGCCCGGATCGTTGGGGTGATTGCGGGTGATATGTTTGCGGCTGCCTCGTTTTTCTTTTCGGACAGAAAACCCCAATGTTTCGGGTGAAAGAGGACAGAGAGCAGGAGAAACAGACATCTGCTTGTTTGCTATTTGTCAAGATCGAAAGGTGCTTGGTGAAAGGAATTTCGGGTGGCCGTGGTGGGGTTGGGACGGCTGTGATTCGTTCAGCTAGGCCACTAGGCCTACGAGTCCCGCCCTCGTCCTGGCAAGCCAATATTATTCAATGCAGGATTGCCAGCTAATCAATCGTTCAGATCAATCAATCCAAAGCAACCCCGCGCCTGGGGAGAAGGCGGCGATATCGAATCCTCGCAGTCGAGGGAGCGAATATATGCTGGGGCAGAGCGTCCGGCACTTGGGCAGAGGGGCATTTCCCCCCGATTGGAAGAGCTCTCGTCCGTACGAATATATAAATATAAATATATATCGAGGCCCTCCGTCGACGGCTACCGTCTCGACGCTGCAGGTTGGGGAGATTCAGACCAGGCCATGCAGGTGAACTGACCTCACGCCAGCGACAGGGGAGACCTGCAGCTGGGGGCATGGTGACCCGTTCGAACGCTCTCCTTCAGTCGGTGACATGTAATCGAATCTGGCTCTTCTGCCTCTCCGCCCACATTTTCTCTTTTAATGTAGCGGAATCCGTCCTCCTCCCTTTTCCAAGAACTCTTTCCATCGCTTTCGCTGCATGCTGCTTCACCTTCATCGAGCCCAGTCCCTCTTGTCTTATAAGTAACAGCCCGTCGTAGCAGGAGCAGGTTTGGCGGCGTGCGTTGTCGACTTCCGATTCGGCGGCGATTGTTCCAACTCGTTCGAGCCAACTTGACCTCCTCCATCACATCTCCCCTCTCCACCTCACCTCACTCTCCCACTTCACTTCTCCTCTCCAACGAACACCTTCGTTCTTATACCGGGCACCTTCGTCGTCGTCGTCTTTTTCAGTTCGCTCTTCTCTCGTTTCCTCTTTAGATTGCTTGTTCTTGAGCCTCAGACCGCTGTCGACCCGCACTCCGAAACGAGAGGGCTCCTCCTATAATCTACGTCATACGGCTCCTGGCCAGGTGACAGACCGCACACTCACCACCGCTGCTGCAACCATAAGCACAGCTCCCCGTCCACCGTAATTCTCATATTATTATTATTCAGACAAGCAAAACCTCCACTCGAGGCTGAGGGCACTGCCTGTTATTCCCTTCCTAGGTATTACTTTTTCTTTTGGGTTTGCGAGTTTATGCCTGATTTGACTCTTCTCTCGTTCTCATTTGTTTGATCTTTCTGCCCCGTCTGCTTCACTCGCACTTGCGCTTCGGGCGATACCCCAGCCTACTGTACCCACTCTGTGGCTCCGAAAAGATTCATACTTCAAACCACTCAAAAAGAGCACATCGCGCACACTCATCAGGAAAATAATTACACATCACGCCTCGCGTACCCACATGACTATTCTTTGTTTCCCTTGATCCCGGAGAAATACAAAATACATAAAAGCAGCTTGGCCCCGCTTCTAGACATCTTCACCAGCTTCTTTTTCATCTCACTCCAAGGCTCGCTAACATAAACCCCCTCAATGAAACAATGTTCAGCTATAGGATCTCCAAACCGGGCGATCACCTCCCCGACTCCCTTCTGAAACGTTGCTCGTGCAATCCTCTCATGATGCGTCAGTTCCGGAAACTCCTCGGCTGGAAGCAGAAGAAGCCGCGCAAGAATGGCGGAAGCGGCGCAACCGATAATATCAACAGACGGTCGGTATCCCAGAGCTCCATACGTAAGGCGTCGACTATCAGCATGGCGATATCATCGTTGGGTTTCTCGGTACAGGTTTCTCAGTCAGAGTCGAGACTAGGGGAACAGGGCTGCTTATCCCACGGCGGGCATGGGAATGAAGAAATAACATCGAAGACGGCTCTGTCCGGGAATCTGGGAAGTCACGGAAATAGCCAGGGACATGCGAAGAAACGCTCAACAACTTCATCGCCTCCGGACGAAACTGCTGCCGGTTTTCCCCCGAGACTACCAGAGAACGCAATAGATACTGATTTTAGATCAGCTCAGCGATCCTTACACATCGATGCTATGCCACGGGTAGACGAAGTGCAGGAGGATGTGGAGTCGGTATATATGCGAGACTATGAAGATGAAATGGAGTCGTTGCAGGCACAGCTCCGAGAAGAGATGCCACCGAAGGGCCCAAGATCTATCCTGATGGAGGACGTACAATATGAACAGGAAGAACCATCACAGTATACTCCGTCGGCTTTGGCGAGGGAGGCTCCGATAAATGCCCCTCAAGATATATTCGGAGCTGAGGATACTGAGGCACAGACACAACCCGAATCTGCAAGCAATTCATCCGGCCGGGAACCATCCGCTACCCTCCTCACTCTCCCTCCAGAACTAATACTCGAGGTCTCCAAATACCTTCCCTTCTGCTCACACACAGCCTTGTATGACTCGTGTAGCCGACTGAATAGTGTCATCCGAGACAATAACTCTTCTTACTACGAGCGAGAGCTTGCAAAAGCAGGCGCAAACCCTCGTGGTGATTCTCTCCTCACCCGCTCTATCTTTGCTTTCCAATACCTCAACCGACCATCCCATACACCTGATGCGCACCCTGAATTTGCTATTGAAAGTAGCTTTGGATATATAAGATATTTGAAAGCTCAATCTCAGACTGTAAAAGATATTGCCGATCTCATTCAGTCTGATACGTATAAGAGTTTTCTCCGCAGCGAAGAAGGCCGAAAGCAACTCCGACTCACTGCCCATGGAAATCACGAACCCGAAGATCTTAGTCACCGAGACGACGTTGATCGAGATCTCATGCACCTCTGGGAATTTGTAAATTACTCGATCGACAAGTTAGTTCGAACAGAGGTCCCAATGTACTATCCGTACCTTGATCAAAAGACCTTCTACGACTCCACCATGCCATTTCCGTTACTATCTCCTACCGACGATGCCAAAGCAGAGGGTTTAAAGAAACCCGCTCCAAAGCTCGGCAAAGACGGACAGTTCCCCCACGACCAATTTTTAGTATGGGAACGCAAACGTTTGCGGGACCTGCGGAACGAGTATTGGAAAGAGGATACCGACAACCTCAGCAAGGTAGAAAGTAAAGACATGAGATGGATTTTGGAAGTCATCAAGGCGGTATTCGTTGGTGTGGTATTTAAGAACTTTGTGGAAGGTCCGCGGGAGAAGAACAAGGCAATGATGGAGCTGAAAGCGAAAGCTTTAAGAAAGGCTAGCAGGAACGGCACCCCCGCAACACCGGGCGATTCTTCCTCCTCTGCTGCTTCTACAACTCCTCAAGCTGATAACGCCAGCTCCACCAGCGAAGAGCGGAGAAACGACTGGCTTGATACTGAAAACTGGCCCGGGTCGAACCAAGAAGCCGCTGCGTCGCCTCTGGATTCCATGTCCGAGAATTGGCAAACCCCGCCGTACTCTCAAACCTATACAGAGCAGGAAGTCAGGGCTTATGTGGCATATTTGATTGGCACAGGCGGAATGAAACTTCTCCTAGCGATTATCAAGGCTGCATCGGCAAGCGAAGGAATTCTGTCGCCGGAGATGCTCGACCAAGTTCTCGCCGACTGGGATCGACGGAGACTAAATAGAGATGCGAACCCAGAGCACACCAAAGGCTTCGACGCTGATAAAGCTAGAGACGCAGAACAGGCAAAGAACCCGGACAAAGAGGAGTTTGGTTACCTTTGGAAGCCAACTAGAATCGAAAGGATTTGGGAAAGAGATTGCAAACGAGGTGGATGGAGCAACTGGGAAGGATGGGTCGCAGAATACTATCTTATCGCTTAGTGATCAGGAGATAGGAAATTGGGAGGAAGGTGTTTCTTAAATTCGGCGTCTTTGGTCTTTTGGTGAAATTGGAGATTTGGATAAATGCTCTCTTCTGTATTCTTTTTATCGAATGACTTCTCTTCAGATGTAGCATATTAGCATGGTTCGGTTTACTGTTTTTCCCTCGCTGTATTCTTTCTGTTTTCACTCGCAACTCCCTTGTCTCTTCATATACCCCTCCCCGTCTCTTCTTCCTATCCTCACTCCCAGTCCGGTTTTGGATTTTCTGTTGCCTGTCTGATTTGGTGTTCCATAGCATGTTGACTTTCCTTTTCTTCTCCGGGTTAAGTTACGATCATTATTTTACACCAGCGGGTTTGTGGTGTTACAACAAATACAGTCCTACAGATAGCTGTTATCTTCCGACAGTTTCTTTTATCTTCAAATTCTCGCTTTCTAAACGTTATCCTTTTTTTCCTTCGTTCGAGCTTGTAATTTCTGTAAAGGGAAATATCTTTTATCGGGATATAGCACGGTTTTTCTTTTCTTGCAAATGGTTTGTAATAAACTCGCTGCATTATTTTATTTCTTTTTTCTTTCTTTTTCTTCTTCCTTACGCCTGTAACTCCTACCAGCGGTTTATAGTTTCTTTTTCCTTTCTGCATATCCGTTTTCTCCCGCACTTCCCAGTTTCCTGCCTTTGACCCTTTCCTCTGCCTCTTACCACAAAAACCTCATATACACCGGCGTTTTTATCTTTTACCGTTTTAATTCTTGTACCACCCCCAGCCTTCTGCGGAGCAAAAGGTTTAAATGTAATCCATTATTAGTACTAGGCATTTTATAAACGTCTTCCTCTTGCACTCTTATCAAACTTTGGTGTTTATCATAGTCTTCTAGGAGAAGAATCATATGCTGCCGTTGAGAATATACAAGTTCGCAGCCACAGCCTGCAGCTTGTAAGATCATTGATGTATATCAGTATTCGTTTTCGACATTAAACATTGGTAAATACACGGGCACAACCATAACCGAATGGAGATCTGCCAATGATAATATGCAAGCACATCTCGAGACGAAAAGCGATATACAAGGAAATAAGTAAAGGGAAAAAAGAACAGATTTGCAATGAAAAGAATGAGCCCATGCATCAACGCCTTGGCGTGACCGCCTGCAATAACAAGAGCAACTAAGCAAGTGCTTTCAGAGATACGCATAATCCAAAAAATTACCGTCCCAAGAACCCAACTCCCAAATATCCCACTAACATGCTCCCTTGATAAGCCCTTTCTTCGTTCCTAAGGACCTTCCTATGCCGCCTTCATAATAGCCTTTATACTTCATGCATTATCGTCGTTATATAACGAAAAAGAGAGTAAAGATAAGAAATAAAAGAATGTCTCGTGAACCAAACCTGCCATGCCTTTATCCAGCGATTGCAAGAAAGAGAAAGTTCAAAAAAAATAATTTGAAATCAATTGATGGAGAAACTGTTTGAGAGAGTATCCACCTCTACTACATTACCATTACCCACGTAGAACGTCCCAAGGAACGAAAGTTGCATGACATCCGGGAAATCCTGGATCCCAATAGTTGCTCTCGACCCGCTGTCCTCGAGACTTATATACTCGTAATTTATAATGTTTGGGGTGGATTCATCGTATACAACGTTGAAATTATATTCCATCCACGTGTTATCTACCCATTCAACGGAACCGACGTGGTAGCTGATTGTTATCGTGCGGTCTGGCTCTTCACCAGTGATCGTATAGTGTATTCCGTGACGGGTGCCCTTGTATATTTTCAGATTCTGCCAGAGCGGGCAGATAGCGAACGCGGGGAGGAAGAAATCTTGGTGATTGCCGCCTGCGGGAGGTTTATCGAAGGGGTTTCGTGGTAGCTCCGTATTTATGGATGAGGATTGCCGTCTGTGCGGGTGGTCGAATGCGAGGACGCCGTTGACGTTCACCCAAAGGCCGCAAGCGGTTGAGTTATATAAAACCATGGGAAAAGGGAGATCTATTGGTGCCCAGTCGTCGTCGATGTCTTCTACGTTCCCGTTGATTGTGTCGCCTAGGATCATTGTTGGGGTTGACGCTGGGGGATCTACGCCTAGAACTTGTTGCGGTTGGAGATCCCGTTTCTCGTGAGACTCCATGGCCGTCTCTGTGGGTGATCTCTTCTCAGGAGATACTTCTCGGGGGAATTCTCTCGCTGGCATGGCTATGGGGTAGATTGTGTATTAGTATTTCGACTACACGATATGACGCTACAGATGTGGGCGGGTAATACCTTCGATTTGGTCGTTCTTATGGTTGTGCTCATGGTGATCATGAGGGACAGCTAGACCAGAAGTCAAGGCTGAAAATATTAAGCTTATTATTAAGGAATTGATCTTCATTATGAGCGTCGGTCTAACTCTGTGATATATATTGTGTGGTGCCGCGATATATCGTACTGTAAGACTAGACTGAGATCGCGTAAACGGGAAGCAGGGCTAGTTTATTAATTTATACGCCGCCTATAGGTCTTTGACATTCCACAAAAGAGATAAGGGAGCTCCGGTTTATATATTCAGTACCTTGCCATAAATTTTAATCTATGAAGGTATATAGAGAATTCTTCTATACCCCGAACAGGAAATTTCGTGGCGTTCACCATCCCTTGCCTCCGCCCGGGATGTACTTGCCGGCTAGCACATATGTTGCACAAATTCCATTTTTCCTGCTGGTGAATAAAGTCCACGATATCAAGCGCATTGCATTAATTCTTCCAGATGTTTTGTTTTTGTTCTCGTTCGTTTAAAAATGTTTGACTTTGATGCGGTCCCGCTGGTTGAAGGACAATTTCTAATTCCGTCGATGTTGGCCAGTTCAACCTTACCACGCGCCTAAGATGAAAGAGCTCAGGAACATCAATGCAGATTGAAGGGCTTATCAAAATTCCGGCTAAAAGAGGGACAGAACGAGGACTATAGAAGTCAGTACATACGACGAAATAGCGTCTCGTTCTCCACAGTTCGTGACACATTCTAATAGACCTATAATGCCATCTTCGCGAGTGCAGTAGTGGACTTATCTCCGGGCGGCTTGGGTATATGTGCTCGCGGAGGCTATATTCGCTTATATTATTATGCCCAGAAAGTAAGTATTTATTTAAAAGAACGACGCCATGCGCGAAAATTTTCACATCACTGTTTCTCAAAAATTCGACCTAAAGGGAATTACTATCCGATGGTCCTGTGCGCTGTCCACGGATGAATGTGTGCCCACTTGGCGGAGACGAGGCCCAAGTGGTTGGGAGCTGTTTGTATTCCTGCGCGATCCTCGTCGATGATGCATATAGTGCATTGACTGGCCTGGTGGCGCTTGAGAGCCAAATCCACCTATGCAGCATAGCAGTGTGAATATATCAACTGATCTCTCCGTAAGACCGACGGACGCCCCACAATTCGGATACCGGATAGGGAAGACGGCCGTTCCGAGTGCAGTGCATTGTGGGCATGTGGCACACATGATCTTTTCCCATTTTGTGTTGTCTTGTGCAACCTCCAACAACACTTTTTCGACATCTTGGCATAATTTAGCCTAACAAGTCTTGTCCTGTTGCAAGTTGGCGAGGCTAACTGCAAGTCAACCGTTATAAAACTTGGCTTATGATATCGGTATATCGCGAGCTCGAGATGAGATAGCGATACGATATAGGCTTATCTCCAAGGGAGATGGCATAATAATCACCCGAGAGCCCCTATTCATATTACATTTGAACCCCAACCACGCACCCTGCTCAAGCTTCAGGCACCGGGTTGCGAACTAGAATGAAGGCAACAGAATAGAGCCCGCCTGCCACTTGTGGAAAATGCCCTTGTCCAAATTTCAACACCCCAAGGAGTTGGTACAATCCCAAGAGCTACCCTTTACCATACTCTTCGTAATGGCTAGCGATGATCGCCTTCCAAAGTCGACTATGCCGGGCCTTCTCTCATTCGCGCCGTAGCGGCACAGCAATTAACTCCGTACGAATGTCGATTGAAAATTTTTCAGAGTTGTTAGAGTTCCGACGGAGCAATATGACGGCCAAGCGTACAATCTCATGATTTCATGATCAACGCCAACTCCGTATATGCCGAGAAGAAATAAGCCTTAATCCCCTTCGGAAGGAGCGGGTAGGTTGCGTGTCTAACACTGATCGCCCCACATCAACTGACTTGAATTCTCGGATTACCCCTTCCAAATCGAAACTAAGAAATGCTTAACTCTTCCAAATCGACTAACTCCGTTTATTTCGAGACTTATTTACCTTCCTTCCGGAAATAATATGCCTTTCGAATGAATTAAAGCATACACCACCCACTAGGCAATACCAGTCTAACCTGGTTATTAGACCCGAATTCATATAATTTTTAAAGTTAATTAATGTTATCAGGCGAAAGGAGATGGTGCTACAAGTTGGAACATTAGATTGATAGAGAGCCGGGTCAAACACTGAGATTTACGCGACTATAACTTCGAGCTAACGACCCAAACCATCCCCTTCGGGATATATGGATCAGAGATCAGTCTATTAACCCAATGTAACCCAAGGCCATTCCCAGTTCATTAATCCTTTAGGCAACTAATACCCCAAACACAAAGCTCATGGCCCAACCCGATTCCAAAACCCAAACAATGTTAATTCAGGGAATAGCCAGGGATTCTCTAGGTGGCGCAACTAGAGAACTCGGATACCTGACTTGAACCTTGTATTTGGGTGCTCCGACTAGTTGGGAGGAGAAGGAGCCGGCAGATATGCGAGACCGTTTGAAATTATGGGATTTATACGATGTCCAGGTTATATCCTGGTCTGTCATCTACGGCTTATATAAAACAGTTGCCGTACCCCTTACGAAGTGCGCCATAGCTAAATTATTATCATTACGCAAGAAGTATACTAGCAATGGCGACCACAAAAGTTTTAGCAGACAGCAGCAAAACCATAGACGAAAAGATGGCGGACATCGCAGAAATCGATATTATTTCAAGAACCAAAAACGAGAGGCTGCCCTTTGAGACAGTCAGCTCTACGATTCGATTTCCTAATAAAGACCACCAATTCTGGTGGGATAAAACTGGGAGCCAGCTTGCGGAGCTATTGAAATACGCTGGTTACAGTAAATCAGAGCAATATAATGAACTACTATTCTATGCTTTGCACGTCGTGCCATCTATGGGACCATCACCTGATGAGAACGGACATCTTCGATGGCACAGCCCACAGACGCCGGATGGCACGCCTCTTGACCTCAGTTGGGAATGGGGTCTTGAGGGTAAAGGTGTCATACGAACCTCATTCGAGCCGATAGGACCCCTCGCTGGAACACCCGCCGACCCCTTTAATAGATATGAGACAGACGCTTGGATACGATACCTAGACAGTCAAGGTCTTGTTGTTGGCCTTGATCTCGATTGGTATCACCATTTTACCAAAAGACTTCTACCAAAAGATTTAGAGAGCGTCAAAATGACCGATAAACTCAACTTTGAGCTTGCACCGAACGCAGGAACGTTCGTCACTCGGGATATCGATAGAAACGGACCAATAATCAAATTATACATCTTCCCTGGACTGAGAGCACAAGAACTTGGTGTCTCCAACCTCGAAGTAATAATGCAAGCTATTCGGAGTCTTCCAAGCCAGCAATATCAATCCCTTAATGTAGAGCCACTACTGGACTATCTCAACGAAGCAGCCATAAAATGGAAGATGGAGACAGGTATCTTCTCTTTTGATCTTATTTCCGCCGACAAATCAAGAATCAAGCTATACACACGAGCACCCAACACAACCATCGACTACCTTATGGACGCCCTTACTCTTGGTGGTCGATATGATCTGTCCAATTACAGCCCGGAAGCTCTAGCTGATGTGAAAGACTTTTGGAAGATATTCATCGGCGACTCTCCTGATGTTCTCCCTACCGGTGGCGCTGAGAGAGCCGGACCAGGCTTCTACTTCACTGTTAAAGCTGGTAAGCCAGCATCGCCGAAAGTTTACATTTCGCCGATATCGTTCTGTAAGAATGATGCAGAAGTCCTCTCACGGCTAAGACGATACTTCGCTACCCGACGCAATGCAGACAAGATGCTCCCACAGATGGACAACTATGAAAAGGCTTTGAAGAGTATTTAGTAAGTGATATACATGCTACTACAGATAAAACAAGTTTGGCTAACGAACTATTCTAGCGGGAATAAACTCCTCGAGGATCATGTTGGTAGTCATTTTTATGTGAGCTGCGCTCTACAAGGTGATCAGCTCAGAGTCGTTACATATCTATGCCCTCAGAGCTTAGATCGCGAGAGAGAAACTTCTGAAAAGCGCGGCATCTCTAATAGTAATACAACGCTCTTGGGCAAATACCTACCAAACTCCTTACTCTCAAAATTTGAAAGTTTGAAGAAAACTGTTTTCTCAATCATGTAATTTGTTTTTAACTTTGTGGCGCGGGAAAGAATCGGCAAAGGGTTCTATTAGTCAGATTTCTTAGTTTATACTTATATTCGCTCTGGTTTAATAAGGATTTGGGTTTTAATTATATGCCAACTCGTAACTAGAAAATGCCTGTACGTACTCAAAGTTTGCAAGCTTCAGATAGCAGGCAGGAATCTGCACTCTTGCCTTTTCAAAATACTCTTTATAATTATATACCGACGCAATGCTAACCTATAGTACAATGTAGGAAGTTCGTTACGAGACTAAATATAGAGAGGGAGAAGACAACGTTGCTGTAGAGCAGCACCTAACTTAATAGAGACAAATTTTCTTCTCTTTAGGGGTCGACACCAATGACCTTATTCGGCCTATCAAAAATCCAACATGCCAAGATATTTTCTCCAGAAGCCTCCCGTTTCTTGACTCCTTGGGAGACTTTCGACATTTTATTGATTGCTTCATTCACTTCACTGAGTGAGACAAGCTTCCTGGTTCTTCCTATCCGCTGAATTGCTTTCCCCTGGGCTACACAGAGCATTTTCCAGACTTGAATGCATTCATTTTCACCAACCTTGGTACCCCACTCATCGTGGCGTATTCCTCCAGTTCCTTTAATTGCGTTTCTTTCTCTAATTCCATTAAAACCCCATAAACGTTCACTGCTACCTGCCCAGGTATAATGTTTTGGGAGATTTTCAAACCACTTGCCAGAGACTCTGAAAAAATCGTCGCTTGTCTCTTGAATATGCTCATACCGCAACTCACTTGCTATCTCTAACGCTGTTCTTCCGTCCATATTCTCGGCGAAAAGAATATCTGGCGGCTGCATATCCAAAATATTCTGTAGCTCTTCAGGATCAGATCTTAGAGTAGCGGAATGGATTAGAAGCTCCCCTCGATAGTTCCGAATATTCGAGCCGGCACCTCTGGACCAACTTAAAACTGTTTTCGTCCAATGCGATTTCGCGGGCTCAGTCATCTTATCTATCGCTTTGAATAGGCAAACCAGTGGAGTATCATTCTGAATTACTACCCAGTCCACGAACTCCATAGGCAGAATGGCAAGACAATCCTCGAAACGGTACTGTATTTCATCGTCCCAAAACTCTAAGGTCCAACAGAACTGAAGCATCCGGTGGATGAGATTTCTTCTAGTCACTAGAGATTCATTTACTACATATAGATCAGCACCGATACTTATTAGAGCTTGCAATGCGCACTTGTTGTGAGTGGACGCAGCGGTTAAAAGCGGTGTCATCTTGTTGTGAGGTTCTCTATACTCCAAGATATTTGTTTTCGTCTTCGATATTAAATATTCGAAATTGGATCGATGGTAAGCAATCTTTTCTTCCTCAGTTCTCCGTGGACCCCATTTCTCCAACCGGTTTAGCACAGCGATATGAAGGATAATAGGGTGCCCAACCCCCATCCATCGCTGGATTGTACCACCATCTGCTTCTCTGATCGATTTGAGCAGAAACTCCTTTCTTCCTTTCGCTAAATCCCAATCATATTGGGTTAAGGGGTCAGGGGATCCTCTGTGGTTGTACTTAGCGGGATAGAGATAGTCTTTGAGTTCCTCCATATCTATGCCCTCGAGCTCTACGCATCGCTGTTCGTATCGCCGAAGTGCTTCCTCGGGACCAACTGTTTCGAGCCAATCATAGACTTTGCGCGAGCCCCAGAAAGCCGCATAAAACGCAGGCGGTCGGTGGAATTGCGTATCTATCGGAAACTTATCGTTGCTAGGTCTAAGTAAGCCCCATTGGCCTTTCCGCTCGCCCCTAACCTTCATGCCATAATATCCTAGTTCTCTCTTTGGGAGTTCCATTTCACCAGTTAGATTTATTTCGGAATTAAAGACTATATGAATCCCTTTTGTTTCCAGGAGTTCTCTTAAGGCAGCGACGTCATCCTCCCGGATAGCGTCCAGTGTAGGTAGAAGGTGGCGTGGGCATCTAAATATTGGCTCTCCAGACCATACGTTTGAGTAATTTTCCGTATCTTCCGTATCTTCCGTTTCAGCTGGGTAACTTTGGGCACCCTGAATGTTGTAGATGAACTTATGGACTTGGTCTCGCATTGGAACCCCCAGACAGCAAACCACATCGTTTAATGGTGTCCCGTTTTGATTCTTGACGTCGAACCGAAGTGCCGATGTAGCTGGATCATTATCCCAACCGTCTAAGCTATATTTCTTCAAGGTTGGCAAATCGCTATTCCAAGCTGCCTTGAAGAGGTCATGGTATGCTGCTTGTATCTTCTCATCGTCAGGTGCATAGGAGTACCTAAAGTGTATTTTCGGTTTCCCGTCTGGTCCTTTCACTATATTTTTAGCTAGCAGTCCCGGTGGAGACCGCAAGCTCATCTCGCCCTTTTCTGTTTTTGAGCTTTTGGCTTCTCCAAGAACCATCGAGTGGATACTGTCTCTTTTTTTAAGGTCTGCGAATGTTCTTCCGCCCTTTGATATCAACCATTCCCTACATTCTCTGTAGCAATTGATATTACCCTCGAGCGCAGACTTCCGTCTTGCCACCTTTGCAATATTCAATTCCTGCGGCCGATGCTTTCCTGGTCCAAGTCTAGTTTCATGCTCCCGAACAACCTCACTAGCAACACATTGTTCATAGGAGCCCGGTTCGTATTCAAGAATCATGTTGAGATATTCCAATTCATGCTCGTAGGCTATCATCTTAGCCTGTATAAGATCCAAAAAGGTCAATTGCTTCCTGCTAACATGTCAATATATTCGTACTTAGTAAATGTGACTTAGCTCCTCCAAGTGATATTTAAACTTACAAGCTAAGGTCTCCAATGGATTCACTACCAGAAAAATAAGGAGAAGCATTCAGTACTTGAACTGGAGTGGCTTGTACGCATTCAGAAGGATCGATCCCATATTCAATGAGCTTCGCAAAAACCTTGAGCATATCCATATTAATTGCAACCTCAGCTAGGCTCAATGTTGGATGGTTATTCTGGTTACGATGTAAAATCGGTGGTACTCCTTTCTCCAGTAGTAGCAAAATCTTGTCTTCGTCCCCGTTGCGAAAACTACCAGATTTTAGCAACTACCTCCATATAGTAAAACTCCCTCTTTTTCATCTAGAGGAGAGGACAGTTAAGGAGACAACGGTTAAATACTTACGTTTCCGTAAATACATTCGTTTGCCAGAGATTGTCTTCATCGTCAAACTCGTCCGGGTCCTTACGTATGGTAGCTTGGGCAGCCACTAATGCGGCAGCACCATCTTCTTCGAACATTATTCTAAGGCAATGCGCGTCCGCCACCCGTATCATCCGAACAAAGGCAGTCACTCCAGAGACGTCCAGTTGCCTAGAAGTGGCTCCAAGTTTAAAGAGAGTGCGAAGCATATCCTCTCTCTTTTGCTTTTCCGGGATATATGTAACCAGTACAGGCGGGAGTATCTGCTTATCCCCGCCTTTCATTTGTCGTCTAATATCTTTATCGCACCTTTGTAATCTGATAGGATCCAAAGCGATTAGCAGTGTTCGTTCATGGATGCTCCTACGTGGCTGTGTACGTACGGTCGTAAAATATCGGCTCCAAATTCCGATACCAGAAGTTTTACTACTTCTTCATGTCCATTCATGATGGCGTAGTGCAGTGGAGTCATTCCATTCGCATTATCGCGCATATTTATATCGAGAATATCATTAAAGTCAGTCATATCCCCAATATCTTCATGTTCTGCTTCGGTTTTCTTAGTGACTTGGATGAAGGAAGATGTTCCCGTATGCACAGAGACAGATGCCGATGCGTCATCCCAGTTCTCTGACATGAGTTCGATAGCATCGTCTAGTGATTCCACATCATCCGTAGCGCTCTCTCTAGGGATAACCTCAAGTTCACTAGTCCCAGAACGCTTACCACCTGCCATGTGACGTTTCGCTCTAAGCTGCTCTGCAACTATATTCTCTTTGGCTTCTTCGTTCTCGTCGCTTTTGAGTAGAAGAATTTTGACTATTTCGGTATTACCTCTAGCAGCTGCTGCATGCAGAGCAGTGCTGCCATCAACTGAAAGAGAGCTAATTTTAGCACCCAAGTTGATCAAAAGTTCAACCATTTCAGGCGAAAACGCAAGAACGGCCAGATGGAGGGGCATTCGGCCAGTGTAATCTCGTGTGTTCAACGTTTTCCTAACAGTACCAGGTTGCGTCACAGATGCCCATTTTTTAATCTTCTCGGTATCACCGTCGGCAATTACTTGATAAATCATTGCGTCCCCTTTAAAATACGCTGTCTCAGTCCAAACTTCTTCGGATATTGAAACGAAGGGTGCGGGTTCCTGGCGTAGGATGAGCTTCCCTCTAACGTAATGTTCGTCATCTTGAGCCTGTAGCTCTCTCTCTTCTGCCGTCTGGGCCTGGGGACAATGCTCGCAGCAATCCTTCAAAACATCTTCAAGGCTCCCAAGAAATGCAGGATGTCGATGAAGGTAGGCGATCCGATCCTCTTGCGCTTCTCCGTGCAACTCATTCAAATCCTCGTCATGGTTGGTTACCTGCCGTTCTATCCCACTCGCATCGATACTTTTAAGGAAATATCCAAGTATCCCGACTCCATCTTCCATGTTCTCCTTTTGTATAACATCTTGATAAATATTCTTAGAAAAGCTAGGTTTCTCGAAGGCCAGTAGCTTTGCGAGTCCCTGAAGTTCATGATGCTGGTGTTTAGGTAGCTTATATATTGAAGGATCTATATCTTGGCGCCGCAGGTTTGGATAGTAAATTTCGAATCCCCGCTTTTGATATTTTCGGAGACGAGATTCGTAGAAATTTGCCGGGTAGGAACGTAAAGGGTCCGCGATGTTGCATTGAAGAATCCAGGATGCCACTGCTTGCGGGGTTGAATAGACCTGCTGGCCATCATACGCGACACAGGCTGAGTCTACATCAAAGTGTTGACTATAGAGTACCTGGCTGATACTAGTGAATATTCGGAGGCTAATCTTGATGTGACGATCCCTTCGGGCTGAAACTATTGTGATAAAGTCTTTAGTACGAACACAGATAGTTCCGATGGGTAGCTCCTCGCAAATCGCCTTTTCGATGGTTTTTAGGCGGCTTACGGCGGCTTCTGGCTCGATGCCGTAAATGTAAATATTTATGTCACTATCCTGAGTGTAGTTCACAACATCCTTCATTGTCGACAACCCACCCCAAAAACCACTGTTGGAAAGGTGCCGCAAAGCAAAATGTGAATTCTCTTCTTCTGATATGGAAAGCATGGAAATCGCAACGCTGCCACCGCCAACAACAATATTGTTCCAGTCAATGCCTTCAAGAATCTCTGTGGTTTCACGGAGTATATTATATTAGCTATCTGCAAACCCCACCTACCCTACTAAACAGCAGATAATTACTGGAACAACTTACTTCCAGTAAAAGCCCTAAAGTTCTTCCGAAACTGTACCAAGTCGACTATAGCCGTATCTCCAGTCTTCTTCCGTCTCCCGGGCTCAAGCGGCATGATATACTTTGCCTTCTCATCTTCTGTTTCGATCTCAAGATCTCGAGCTCTGATCTGAATACGACCTTCCTTGCCTTCATATATTGGAACCAATCCCAATCTATCCTCTAACAGAGCTGGATGTGATGGGTCTTGAGCGAATAGAGTGCGCACTTGGCTTTCATAGTGTGCGTAAGGTCGCATGAGATCCCGTACGGGTTGGTCCTTCTTGTCCGCTAAGTATTCCAAGAAGGAGCTCATATCCGTCGGAATTTGTGGTAGAGTTCTTGTAGCAGCCATATTTTCGATATCAATTATAACTATACCAGAGTTATAAATTTAATATGGTTTGCTTGAATATTGGAAGAATATTTGTTAAGAATCAATTGATCGATTAAGAAAAAAAGTCGAACCTAAGGGAGTTGTGGAGTTGTTTATTTCCTATAGTTTCTGAAAATCAGAAGCCCCACCTTTTCTAGCGGAGGTTCATCTTTTCAACGTCCGGCAATAATATCATAATCCCGACTACTAGTGCCACACACTAGATCCTTCTTCCTAGCTGTGCCGCCTATGCAAAGTGAATGAGTTTTCCCGTCTATATAGGGTGAAAAGACTCATTCCCATGCTCACAGATAATACTACCTCACATTGTTATAACCATATCTTTATAAATTTACTGCTCCGCCAAGTTTTGCTTGCCATTATTTGTGGTGTTGTGAAGTTTCCCAATACAAGCGACCGCTGCAACCAATCGGTGCACATGTTTTATGCACTCGGTTTGATAAAACAAGAAATACTGCAATAGGATTCATCTTTTCTCGTGAAACCAAACCACCTCGTATTCATCCAGAAGCTATATTCTTACTTTTTTTTTTATATCACGTGAAGTTGCAAAAGTTCCGAATCATGAAACATCGAAGAAACGCGGCAAAGACCTTCCGATGGGACATCATACGGGATCCTATGCGAGGATTCTCCCGCGGCTTGTGCATCTGCGAGGGACAGAAAAGAAAAGAAAAAGGTTGCAAAGGAACATTAATATCTCATCAGCTTCCAGAATCACCGATGCCGAGAACCGCCCGCTCAATATCAATATAGACAAGACGTTTATAACCTTATTCAGATTCATAAGCCCTGACATCATCGAAAGACAATCTACATGAATCGGCCCAGCTTTTGAGAGGGTTTAGTGTACACTCCCGGAAAATAATATCATCTGTCAAAAACCAAAATGTTTCCCTTCACCGATACAACGATATTAAGGTACAAAATGAACAGCACACCTTCCCGTCGATGGGGTAAGCCCCTCCTCACCCGACTTCCGAAGGTCAAAGCCTCCAGGGTCAAGTGGGTGTGTTTTTGGTGTATGATAAACGCTTCAAACCATCCAATAAAGCAGCAACTTGCACATGGCTCAAAACAGCAGAAGCTTGACCCTTGTGGGGTCGTACAAGCCATTCTGACCAATCAACTCGCTTGTAGAGCCTAAATGCGGCTTTGTCGGGCTAGCCTGGCGTTTGGCCCTGACCAAACCGGGCAAGGGGTTGCCCTCAAAAGGCTAAAAGGGCCAAGAAACAACTTCAAACAATACTATAGATAGATGGGGTAACAAAAAAATCGGATGGTGATTGATTGTCCGAGAGAGGGCGGGGGATCTTATTGGTGGTGCGTTCAAGGGTGTTCCTCGAAATGTGCAGACGCGAAGAGAAATCGAAAGGGCACGACAGTGCTATCGTTTCTTTTCGACCCGTCAATAAGCCTTTTTCGAAAGTCCCAAGTATTGCCCAGAAAAAATGGACCGAGTCCACTCTTTTTTTGGGTACCTGCATCGTCCGAACTACACATTTACTGGGGTGGTTTGGTCCGGCCCTCTTTCTCGTTTAGACCAAAGAACCCGGCACTGTCTACCAGTCACCCTCGATTGTCGCGCGCTGAACGTTTCATCGTTCGAGGACGATGGCGCCTTGGAGTCGACCGGACTAGTCTGCATTAGAGGGGAAACAACCGAGTTTCCTATACACAGCCGTCGTATGACACCTTTTTGTTTCCCTGCTTTTTCTTTTCGATATTTCCTTCGTACCTTTCGATCTCTTTTCCCTTTCTCTCTCCCCTCCACTACCCCTCGACGAATAGAATCCATTTGCGTGGTGAAGCGTGTATAGTTTGAGCTTGCCTCTCTTCTTTTCTTCCCTTTCGCTGGGCGACCCCATTCCTTTCTTTTCGTCTCGCTCTTACCACTGGATGGCTGTTGTCTGTTGAACAGATCCTTTACCTCTTACATTCCTTTCTTCATTCCTTTTGGCTCGACGCCTTTTCCTCTAAAGAATATTCCTGGAGAAGAATTTTAATCCTCCGTCGTTGACGACATCCTTTTTTGCATCTCGCCCCGAACGATCAGTTGTGTTGTGGATTTTCGACGGTCCGACACAATTTCAACGCAAAAGGACGCCGCTCGTTTCCTAATCGTGGTCTTGCTTTCCGTGGCTACGTTTCTATAAAATAATATATTTTCGATCGCAATTGGTCTCGCCGATAATTCCTTTCCTCAACTTAATCCTTTCCACTCGACGGGCTTCGACGTTCCGGAATCTTCCGACAACCAGTAATCGTTTCTGAGGCTTCTAGATACATATCGGCTGGGACGAATAAGTAGACATCTTCGAACAGTTGGGTTCCAGTATCTCTAACGAATATACGAGTCTATTCATATATTACTCAGAGAACAAATATATAATACGAGGGCCTACAGTTCTAGGATCGAACGGAATCTAATCGTTCGGACCGATCGATCCCACCTCCCTCAACTTCTTCCTCACATCACATCACATATTATCCTTCAACATGCGGATACCAAGCATCACACTCCTCCTCCTCTCGATACCCCTCCTCCCCACCATCCTCGCCCAAGGTGATGGTTTCGTAGAACCCGGGAAAGTCAAAGATGACGGCCCGGGAGAACTCGTCGCCGCCAAATCGAAACGAAGCTTTCTGGCCCCGCGGCTAACGATCCCGGATAACCAGGGCAAACCGCTGCCGAGATGGTTACCCCGGAAGACGAACAATCTGCTGCAAAAGCGTCAGGACGACGGAGGAGAGGAATCGGCGTTGGGAAACCGTGCTGGCGGGCTGATATGTGTTCGGAACGGGCCGTCGTGTGGACCCAATGCGTTCTGCAATAACGGGCTGGGGTGTTGTTTGAAGGGCCAGAAGGGGTGTGCGGGTAATTCTTGCTGCTCGCAGGGCGAGAGCTGTTGTAGCATTGGAGGCGGTTGCTGCCCCGCGGGGTACAATTGTGCCGAGATCAATGGGAGGTCCGGGTGCTGTCTTGAGGGGTCGAATTGTGATAACAGAGGCGATTTGGTGAATACCGTGGAGGGAATTGCGAACAAGAATGACGGTGGTGTTTGCGTCAATCCAGGCTTCGGAGTCTGTCCGAGCAGGAAATTCTGCTGCCCGGCTGGCAGGAAGTGCCTGAGAGATCCGCAAGGAAAGGCTGCATGTGAAAGAGTCTGTGAAGAGTGAGTATTCCCTATCTTTGTTTTGGGTTAAATAAAGAAATACAAATGCTAACGAATGTATCTTTTAGCTCAAACTTCTTTGTCTGCCCGACAAATGACTTTTGCTGCCCAAAGGGTTCGACGTGCTTCGTCGACAGCAATGGGCGTAGCAGGTGTCGAATCACAATTGTCACAACAATAACGTCGACATCGCCACAGAAGACAACAACCAATGCAGATTCTAGCTCGACCACAACAACGAATGAGTTCACGATTAGTACTGATTCGTCCTCGACAACCTCGACGGATTCAGCAACGGGAACTTCGAGTTCGACGACAACCACCGAGACCGGCACTAGCACCTCGACAACGGGGCAGTCGGCATCTCCAACGAACAGTGGCAGTAACGGCCAGGATCAAAATATTGGCCCCTTGCCCCCGCCGAATGGAGGGTTGGACAATATCTTTACCAACAAAGCGGCGAGAGGCTTCGGGAGCTGGGTGCCGACAACAACAGCATTGACGGTTGGCTTTGTTAGCGTTGTCATCGCATGGTTATGATAATATGATGTTCTAGGCAGAAAAGTTATGATGCATTGATAACTGAGCGATTTGGCTTGTTTGTGGCGTGGACATATTTGCGGCGGATTGATGATACCTTATTATTTGAGAGGTCTTTTTTAAGGATTTGATTATACCTCTCTTTGTTTTCATTGTTTTTTTGGACTTTGATATTGGAGGACTTTTTACTATACACTATACCCCTCACCCCTCACCTGCATAATTTCTATATTCGCTTTATTCTTTAGGGCTGTAATTAACAGCGAGCTAAGGGGGCTTCGCAGTTGACATTTCACGACACTCTTTTAAGGGATTTGGTTTTCGGTTAAAGGCGTTTTTGGCGGTGTTTCTTTTCATAAAGACTCTCTTTTATTCTAGTTTTTGTTGGCTTTATTCCGGATGTAGTAAGGAGAAGAGAGGAGGAAACATGTCTAGCGGTATTTTCATGTGCATTATTTGGTTCTTCACGACGGGATTATCACGAACGAGAGGCTACTTACACGTGGGTTGCGCTGCATTGCAATTGGCATCCGAGTCACTCCTTTAGACGAACGCAAAAATAAAATATGACAAATTCTTTTTTTCTTTGCATTTCTGGGCCTTTTCGTGATGAATTATTGGTGTTATATAAGTACCCTATTATCGATAAAAATACCAGTGATTGCCGAAAATATGTGACATATCAACGTCACCTCTGCTGCGAATTCGCATTCCTGCCACTAGCACCGTTTGAACATTGCGCGGGGTTGGAGAGAGAGCAGACCCTTCCGCCCCAGGACCCGTCCTTTTCCTTCCTCTCGTGATATGTGACTGTCCGAAGGAGACTAGACTGGGTTTTTCGCACGGTGGGTGTGGTGTGGGGCGGTGAGTTACCGGCCAATTGGGAGCAGGGAGGATGCCAATGCCAGCCTTCAATTGGGCGTTGGGCATCGAAGTGGTTCGAGTGGTGCCTGCCAGCACATCTCTCATTCGAGGAAAGAGCAGAGGAGGAGATGCGCTGGCTGCAGGCCTTGTGCACAATTTTTGTGAGGCATATATATGATTTTTATATATAAATATCTCTTCGATGGAGCAGGAGGCAATGCCCCTCAGGGGGAGTACGATATATAAAATATCCGCAGCAACCGTATCAATCACCGCTCTTTGCAGAGTTTTCTTTCGACGTCATCCGAGCAGTTCGACTTCGAATTCGAATTTTGAGTCCAGTGCGAATCGTACCAGGATTACGGTAGCCGATCTCGATATTCTTCAGGCCGCAGGGAAGCAGGCAGGAGAACGGACCCACTCAGCTGGACCTGCTTGTACCGTCCCGCGGCGCCATCGCCGGGACCCGATCTGGTTCCTTCATTTGCCCCTGGTTCCTGACCATTTCTATTCTGCTTCTTCTGCTGTCGTTCTGTTCTGTTCCTGGCGGAGAAAGTAAACTGTGTTCAGGCCTCAAATTAAAAGAAGAAAGGAAGAAAGCGGCCGGAAAGAGCGACGTTCCCCTTCCCGCAAATTAAACCAAATAACAGCCCGCCCAACTCAACTCAACTCGCCTCGACCTCGAAATCAAATCAATCTCCTCTCCTTCCCATCACACCACCACAACCACACCGCCTCCTGGAATAGAATCGACATCGCCACGTAAATATCACTCGACCCCGGGCTCGGATTCCTCTCGTCTCTTCGTTCAATCAAGTCCCATCTACAACCGTTACCGAGTCCTTCCGCTCGGCTTCGCGACGGGTATAACCCTCCATTTCCGCCCGGTTTCTTTCGCGCGCGTTACCACATTCATCCACCTACATCCACCTACATTCCACCCCAATGGCGTCACAGGAGAGCACACCGTCGACTGTTGAGGAGCAGCAAGTTCAAGACCAATCCGTAAGTCGACTTTCTTTTCCACAGACTTCTTTGCCACTGGTGGCCTCGCCTGCTTACACGATTATCCCCGTAACCAGGAACAGCCGCAAGATCCAGAGGTACTTTGAACGTCATTCCCGCCATTGTGCATGGATCCCCTTGGCTCCAACCAATATATAAACGCACATATGCTAACATGCCCTTCCCCCGTCTACCAGCTTCTCGGACCACCATCTCCACCAGAATCTGACTCGGAAACTCCGGCTTCCCCAAATACGAATACCAGCACCACAACCCCTCGTCGTCCACACCACTTGACGACTTCCACCCTCTCGAATCCTTCCTTCGCAGCCTCCACATCTTCCTCCTCCCGCCGGGCAGCCGACGCCAGCAACAACTCAATGATTTCCCCAGCTGCAACCACTACCTCCACATCCTCAATTCGCAGCCGTTCCGGCGGCGATAGACGTGGCCCCGGCTCTGTCACTAGCGGTGGCAGCGAGAGGCGATTAAGGAAGGGTCCTACCGTCCCGCAAGGTACGGGGCCGTATGCAAATAGTACTTTTGCGAGTCGGCAGAGGAGCATCAATGGTGAAGGAGACAAGAAGTCCGAAGGAAAACCAACATGGCGATAGAATCCCCTCTTCTCATCTGTTGCATTCACGTAACGGGCGAAGGAAGAAGGGACATGAATGTATTAAAAGAGGAGGGCCTTGAATAATTTATATACTTTTTTGGGCGTTCGTTCTTGCACATTGAACCCACCACGCACCCCTTTTAACACGAAAAATTGGTTGGGAACTAGAAGGAGGCAAAATGAAGAGAATAGGTTCAGGCTGGGCTGCTTTACCTTTTTTTTTCTTTGAATATTCTCTTTCCATTCGATTCGATAAAAGAAAAAAAGACGGACGACTCTCTGCATGCTTTCTCCCACCTCCAATTGGGCTCTTTTTGTTTTATATACTGACCAGGCGCGTGGCACTTTTGGATGCTTTTGTTTTCAGAATGCTCTTGGTTTCTTTACCCGCTCGTTCTGCATGTTGATACATTGGTGTTGGGATCGGAGTTTTCTTTTTCTCATTCTTTTTTATATCATAATTCTGCTGTTCCGTTTCTATTTCTCGCAGATTGCTAGTTCGCTTTCTTCCCTTGAATATATTTATACCAAAACGTTGTCACTTGCTGCTTTTATCCTCTCTGCATTTGTTCTTGATATTGATATTGCATTATACCATTAAAGGCCAACTGGGATTGAAATTCGATTGCACGTGTGCTTGTAGTATATTATATCTGTGTTATCTGAGTGTGAAAACTACGCAGACCGTTCCTCTTGACATGCAGCCCCAGTTCAATAAATGTAATTGATATCAATTGCTCACGTAATTGTGACGCTGATAACGATCGGTGTAGCGATGTGCTTATCATATGCAGCGAGGGTCCCGGCTCGTAGCTATAGCGCCATCGACGTGCAGGTACCAACTACCGGAACTAGTGCCATCTTTAACCAAATTGGCAATGATTATACCCGATTCGTGGTCCCATGCACCCATCAATCAGTGACGTCTACATACCCGAACTAGCCAAGATAGTGGTAGGATATTTTTGCCATTTTGGAGGTTTCTTGTCCCACGTCGATAACCCCGACACTTCTTCTGCACTGTGGGGAAGAGCAGCGGTTCGAAGGGAAATTTTACCTTAATTTGGAAAGTAGACGTTGAACTAAAAAGTTAATTTGATTGTGACAATATAGATTGACGGGAAGACTGTATATCGTAGTTAGAAACAAGAGGTTTTGTGCGATGGGATGCATACATATTTTGACCGGTGTTATCATTCGAATGATAAAGCAAATTGTTTACAAATAGCTGTATACTTACATGAGGTGGACCTAGCTAGGTGTCAGCCAAAACAAAATAATGTAGACACAGTCCTAGCATTAATATATTAATATTCTGCCATTGTAAACTTGCTGTTTTTACATAACACAGACCCAAAACCGTTTATCTCTCCAAGCTAGAGTAAATTTATGAGAAGGGAAATTTTATCGAGCCGCTTTTGAAGGTCCTACAACCTATATTATATAATTGTTATCAAACTATCGAGCTAATCTTAACTTGGATATTTCCTATCTACGCTGTTACCCCTCGCGCAGTTACTTGATGAAGAGGATCCTTTAATAGGTCGCTGTAATCAGCTCGCAATCTCTATGCAAAGGAAACACCTCCGGAATATATATCCCAGTTGGTTTAAATTCAGTATAGTTATCTTCTCCGACTATTTAAATATCATTCGCAGCTTCGATCGATTCAACCCACTGAGCGGAGTCTTGCAACAAAAACAACAAATCACCTCGTTAGTATCTATCAGCGATCTCAACACCTTAGATCTCTGAGCCTATTGGGTATCAGAACTAATTACTTACCATTTCGCTTTAGTATCACACTGCTAGATATACTTTAGAATTAAAATACATACTCTGGAAAGCCAGTCTAAGAGCCATGATTCCGGATGCGGCAATATACCTGCTCGTGTGCGTCGCCGCGAGCGCAATACTATTCTACCTATTCCACCCGAATAGAAGACGCATACCACGCCAGAATTCCAATTTCTTACCAGAGAAAGCGCCAAATCACCCACTGATACCAGCAAACCCCGCTCCCCCTTCTGCACCCGCTCCTTTCAAACTCTACACCCCCGCAGAAATCGCCTCTTTCGGTCGTTTCCCAGACTACGCAGCTCTAACCGGCGTCCCGCTCCCCAAACCATACCACGAATTCAACATCACCACCGCCAAACCGCGACCCTACCGCCCCTTCCGTTGGGCGTACCACCAAACCATGGCGCTAAGAAAGCTAGAACCAGACTGGTGGCTCGAACTGGAAAGCACGTACACCGCCCGTCTACAACAACGTAAGAATCTCCACGAGCAGCACGGCAAGCGAATAATCGATTCCCTTCCCGACACAGCGGACGGCAAACTCTCGCTGGCGTGTAGAGAGGTGATGGAGCTCGTTGTGCAGTTTCTCTGCGCGCGGTATCCGCGGTACTTCTCGCTCAATTCGGAGAAAACGGTCCTGCGTAATGGGATATTAGATCGAGAGTTTGTGATTGGCGAGGTGGATCCGTTGATGTTGGTGTTTGAGAATGTGCCGGAGGACTTTGCGATTGTGATGCCCGATGAGAGGGTTGGTGGGAAGTATGTGTTTATGGCGGGGGTTATATGTAGCAGTATCGGGTGGGATTTGGGGACGAAGATTGGGAAGTGTTTGGAGGATATTCATGGGGTTGTGCCGGATTATAAGGAGAAGATGGGGATGAGTATGGATCGGTAGGTTTTTTTCTGTTATCTCTACCTTTTTTTCTCTGTTGCACTTTATTTGTCATTTTTTGAGGGAGTGGTTGCTAAATTGTGGTATTTCATGTTCACGGATATATAGATATTTCTCGAAAATGGCGCCGGATAAACCTATACAACGGGGCTCATGGGGGATCGAAATCGGAGAACCGCTGTACATGCTAGACGGGCCGGAGTTGGATGCGCTGAGGGGCACACAGGACCCGAACCTGACGGAGGATGAATTAACACTGCGGGTGGACTGGCAGACGTTGAGGCGGCTACCGCTTTCTGGGGGTATTGTGTTTAACTACAAGGCGCTATTTACACCGTTGAAAGAGTTTGAGGATGAACCCGGGATCCCAGCTCTTGTAGAGAAGGTGGTGAAGGAAGGCAATAGGAAGATTATCAAGTATAAAGGGACATGGCACGCGGAGCATGTGGCAGTGCCAATGTTAGAGCGGATGAGGAGGCGGCAAGTGGAAATGGGTATGTGGGAGGAGGGGAAGGAAGTCAAGACGCTTGACGAGGCGCCGTTCTTCGCGGGGTGGGAGGAAAAGTGGCATAGACAGCAGGGCTTTTGAGACAGAATTGATTCCACAGGATGATATTAGTTGTGAGAGAAGGAAGCTGTTAATATAAGAAATCGAAGAACTCCGTCGCCGTGCCTCTGAATATACAAACATGCACAAATTTTGTGGTAAAATGAACCCCATGCGTTTTCCACGACCGAATTGTGGAAATATATAGTACAAAATGCGGGAACACAACTCTGCTTCGTAGACTAATCGTACCAAGCTCCTCCACCGCCGTCATCGTCTCCGTAGTCCACATCGCCATCGCCGTCATCAAAGTATTGTTCGGCATTGTAGTCTCCATCTTCGTCGTCCTGGTAATCATCTTCTTCCTCCCCTTCATCCTCTCTTTCATCGTCTTCCTCGGCCTCGGCGTCTCCGCCAGAAAGCCCGTCGTCGTCCTCATCCTTATGACTCATCAATTTTGCGAGGACCGACTTCTTTTCCTTTTCCTTTTCATCGTCGTCGTCAGAGTTGTCGGACTGGTCGCCGTTGAGGCCTCCGTTGGGTAACGCCGTATCGAGACTAGATATCAACAGCCTCTTCTTTTCCTTCTTCCCGTTGATCACGACACTGCGGTCCGCACCTGCCGCGTAACTGGAATCCATCGTTTCCCACAGCTCGACGGGAAAGAACTCGAATACGTACGGCCGCGAGTCGAGCTTGGGGACTTTCCGCTTCTGTCGGTGGTATTTCTTGGAGGAGTAAGTGACGACGTCTTCGAAGGGGTCTTCGAGGCCCTTGCGCTTGCTGAGGACGGTGTACAGCGGGCCGCTGTGGATTTTCTCGCGGTGGTCACGGAAGCGGGCGACATGTATTCGCTCCGAGGATGTGAGAGGGTCTTGGAAGGGTATCGTGTAGTCCTGGAAATACACGTTAGCATTGATCGTTGTTATATCACAGATATGACGAGGGAAGGAAGTGGCCTTACTGGGAACTGTTCGGTGGGCCCAAAATCGGGCTTGACGTCGAACTCGCGGGGCATCAGCGGGCCGCCGTTGGAGCTGCCGCCCCGGCCACCGCGGAAGCCGCCCCTACCGCCTCTGAAGGCCATGGCGAGCGATATCAGACTGGAGTCGACGGGGGAGATGGAGTCGTGATTGATTGATCGGTTGGCGGTGACTGAAAAAGCGGATTGTGTTGCGGTGCGGTCTAAGCCGAAAGCGGACGGCGGTCTGCGTGCTGTTTTCAACCCCCTGTTTTTGCCCTGTTAGAAATCAACCTCACCTCGCCAGCTTCAACCTCCTCAACCTCAACCTCAACCTCAATCTCAACCGCCTCCCCCGCCATCCGACTGAGATCACCGCTGATATATCGAGCCCTCCCCGTCGGCTTCTGAGAAGTCCGCTCTCCCGTCACGCAGGCTGCGACTCGCGCTGGAACGACCCTTCTTGCGCAGCTATCCGTTTGAAGCGAGCAAGGGCCAGCTCCCATCGCTAACCGCCCTCTCCGTTCGACCCATCGCCACAGAGCACGGTTCCCTTCTTCTTTCGTACAGCACCGCCGCCGCCGCCATGGCAGGAATGCCTGATACCGCAAAGGCCCTTCAGGCGCATCTCGAGGGCTTCACAAATGCCACCGATTTGGATGTCAAACTCGTTGACACCTTCCGGTTACAGCTAAATGGTGTGTGGTCCCAAGCGCTCCTGGTTACTTACCCCTCCTTATCGATAGCAACCACCCCGTCGCAGAAACGCTAACACGCATCGCAGAAGAGAGCCGCAAAGCTTCGCTCCCCATCTTCCTCCCGCTTCTCACCAAGACTCTCCCTCTCACAAGCAGCCCCCAGCCGCTATGCGCGCTCCTCATCACCCTCCTCGAACCTATCCGGTTCAGCGAGCTCCTAAACCTCACAACACCCGCTGAAATCCTCCCAACTCTCACCTTCCCGAACGCCCACATCCAGCTCATGGGCCTCAAACTGCTCCAGAAGGCCACAGCTTCGCCCTCGGAGGCACGCTCCCTCGCCAGCCACCCGGAGCTCGTCGCTTCGATTGTCAATCTCTCCCTGGTGGCTTCGAACACGGAGGTCGCCGATCTCGCCGCCAGAACCCTCATGGAGCTTCTAAATGTCGACCTCGTCGGCCCCGGCGGCGTCGGCGAAGGCCTTATCTGGCGCCGGGTGTTTGGCGACAAGGACATCTACCAATCCTTCTTCGACAATTGCTCCTGGCGTAACAAGTCCGCCTCCATGTCCCGCGCCGAGCGGACGCTCGCTCAAGCCCGTCTCCTCTCCATGCTTCCCAAAATGGCTGGAATGAATTGGGAAGTCGTCTCCCGCTCGCACTTCCCACAAGTCGAAGCACGATTCGAAGGCGAAGGCACCCTGGACGGACTCCTCGGCTTCGCCACAGCAATGGTGGAAATGGAATTCGACGTGCTAATGTACATGACCGTCATCGAATTCTATTCCGAATTCCTCCTCGTCTGCCCTACGCCGGAGAGGAATACCCGCCCCGAAGACAAGATCTATTCCACATCGAAGGGTCTGGAATACCTGATCGCGAACAACCGACACCAGACCACAATCGCACTTTACACCACCCCGCCGAGCGAGCAATCTGATCAGTTCACCGCATCCTTCTTGACCTCCAGGTCGGCAAGGTACATCGCCACATACGCGACACACTTCCCCGCCCATCTACGAGATGCGAAAGACCTGCTACCTAAGATCCTGAGAGCACTTGCAACATACATCCCCGGCCCAACCGGCCAAGGCCCACACACTCCGAGTTTGCATCTGCTAGCTAGTTTACCAGCTACCGAAATCTTGAAGATCGTTCTGGACATTCCGCTTGCCCCGCCGCACCCGGACTACCTCAAAACATTGGCAACAATCCTACCAAACGACGAGAAGGTCTACAGAGAATATGTTGCAAAGAACCCCAGCTTTTACAAGAAACTCGTCGAGTATGCAAGCGTAATCGCGCTCAAAGAGAACGCGCACGCCAGCTTGATGATGATCAGAGGATTGGTATCCACGGAGTACGGACTGCGGGATGTCGTCGGTAGCACAAACGTGATGGAATTCCTGGTAACCGTACCCCAGAGAGTCAACATCGCAGCAGGTAGAGGCGGAGATGAAGGCAGTGCATTCGGCATCGCTATGAGCAGGTACGAAATCGTGGAGGTCGTCGCAAAGGGCATGGCGAACGGCGGGAGTGAGTACGACAACGCGCGGAGAGTCTGGGGCAAGGTCGTGAACGAGAGAGTGCAGGGAGGAGTCTACGGCAGCGGCGTCGGTTCCTTTAACGGTGCAGGCGGTAATGTGGCTTGGGAGGGCATGTAAAAACATTAAAAGTACACAAATATCACGACATCCTTGGATCACGTTGACAACAGATAACAAGGCTCGCGGACGATATGGCTTTTTTGGAGCATGTCCGTCCGGTCCCGCGGAATGCAGTTCATCGAGGTTGGACTCAGTATCATTTTGGGAATCAGGGACGCAGAATCTTTAGCTCCGTCCTTGGCCTTTCTGTTTTATTTTCTTTTACTGGGGATATTTTGGCATTTCCATGGAGTTTTATTCTTATCGAATCTCTGTCTAGCTATAACTTTATTTTTCGCTTTTTATCGGGCCGTTTTTGTGTCTTTAATTACGAGCAGCTTTTGGCTGGTGTCTCTCTTCTTTCGTTCATTTTAGCTTGATGTCCCTTTTGATGTCCTTACTATAGCCAGGCTTTGATTTTGAAGGAAGCTACCAGCGGAATAAAAAATGTGCGGATTTGGCAGGTTACGTTTACTTTTACTTTTTCTTTCTTGAATTTTTGATGATAGTTCGTTCATACCCTGATATGTCCCTGCAGCTTACCATCTTCCATGTTAACTAGCAGTATTAATAGCAACGTATTTTTGTTCTGTGTATGTCACTCCGATGGTCCTGATGCAACCTCTCTCCTCGGACTGATGGCTCTCCTCGGGCCCGTAGTCCGAATCCGGGGTATCGTGACATCTTGCTCGTCATATCTCACTATCTCAAGAGGCAAAGCATCCGATAGGGAGCTGAAGCCGAAACGTTATATTGACGATTACAGATAGCTAGTATATCGTACGGTTTAACGGAACGAAGAATGTATGTATATATAGTATGTATCCTACGATCTATGGCAAATACTACGCGTATTAACAATATCGCGCAGGTTATAACGTCCTGCGAAAATAGGTATTGCCACTAGTTTTAACGGAACATGCCTAAATTATAAAAATGGCCCAGAGATTGACGGCGTGCAGGTCGGCCGGCCAACTATGTGTGCAGAACCACCGCTCGCCCCTCGAGAATATTCTTGGAGGATTTGCAGAGCATACAACACAGATCTTAAGATTCTTTGCAAGGGGAAGCTTACCCTTAACGAGCCCGCGCCTTTCTTTCTTGGAACCTTTTGGGGTTTCCAGAAAGATTAAGAAAAAGCATCGTGGAAACTTGTTTGTGGCGGAAATGAAGTTCACATGATATCACGCCCCGGGCGGATAATTCTTAAGCCGTGGCTGATATGGATGAGGTCACGATGTTTCTTTGTTCGTAGAGTAAGCCTATGGCAGGCATCATGCCGGCTTCGCTATCTACACCGAAGACGTAGGTTTGTTGTTCTTATCATATTAAATTTCAAGGGTAATCCCATGACTCGCCCGCCATCTTCACTTTTTGTTCCTTTTTGTGTAAAAGAGAAAAAAACCTCAATCGAGCTCCTTCTCTTTCATCATCACGCGGTTATGAGATTTTTCCGTTATCAGGAACACTATCTCGAGCTCGCTGAGATCCGAGAGAGCGCCGGTGCGGTGGTACCGTCGATTTGGAAAGAAACACCAAAATCGTAGATGCAAGTGATCACATGGCGCAAGGTAGCATTTATATCTTTCTTTTACTTTTGTGTTATCTCTTCCCTTTCGGTTTATTAATCAAAACTGGATTGATCTCCACCTCTTTTCTGGCCCCGTATCGATAACAGAGCCCAAAAAATGGAGAGCGAGCGGGCAACTTTTCTTTATTTTTTATTTTTTTTATCCCGTCTTTTTTTTCTGTGCCTTCCCATCAAGGCTTTAGAGCCTACCACCCACCTCTCTTTTCGGCATTCGGGATCTCAATCGACGTGCATGCATGCATCTACGTATCTTTTTGCCATCCAGGTCCTACTAGTTTGGCTATTTTTAAAACACCCACCTACACGCACGCAAGAATCGCGAGAGGAGAGCGAGTGAAAAGAGCACGTAGACGTACCGGGTACACCTTTGAAACATTTGGACCTCCTGTCTATGGGTGTGTCGACAAGGTACTATGAGGTGTTCTTTCCCTCATTCCAACCCACCCATCACCGGCACCCTTGTGAGGTTGTGAATGACGGAGGAGGAGGGCACCCCCATGCTTAGGCTTGAGCCCCTGGGTTCTGCCGAAGCGAAGTGGTTGTAGCAGTGTTCCCCTCGGTCGGGTGAGATTTTTGGTAGGGGAAGGGTTGTAGTTGTGGTGTTGAGCAATTGAGAGGTAGCATATCGTGGGGTTAACTTTTCGCGATGTGCGATCACATGTGTGTAGCTTCGAATTCGCTGGTTTGTTGAGTTATGCATTCTTGCCATACGCATAACCCATACCCGCATTTAGGAAATCCAAAGACTCGACGAGTCGGGGACTTAGGAAACTTTGGGTTATTTTACTTTTCTTTTTCAATTCAGCTCTTTGAAAAAGAGAGGAGTAGCTAGTAGAGACGGAGGTATGTAGTTTGGTTGAGTTTTTACATTTTTCTTTTTCGATCCTAAAAAAATTCACATTGACTGGACGGAGAAGCGAGTGGACAAGCAAGCCCTTTTTTCCCTTCTCTCCACCTACATTAACATGACATGACAGTAACGTTTGGGGTAATAAAATGCACACCTGGAATTGTGGGTCCATGTCTGCAGTTCGAATCGAATTCCGCATGCAAACGAGCACCACACTGTCCAAAACGAAAGTGAAAGCACCTTAGCCTCTTCAGCTCCAGGGTATTTTGCATCGTGCAGATGCCAACTTTTCTTGTTCTCGCCTTCCGTTCGCCTCCCAGACTGTCAAGGATATACGATGTTCAATTGACAATTGGTAATGTATTATCTAGTACAGCAGAAAGCGAGCGAGCGGAGTCGACGAGGGAGGAGAGAGAAAAAAAGAATAATAATATAATATAACCTTCCTGCCAAACCGGTTTTTTGTGTTTTGTCGTCTGAGACAAGGTATAATTTTCGCGGGTTGGAGAAGCCGGAGGCTGACAGTTGAGTGACAGGCAATAAAGGCAAAGTAATAATAATGTTGGTTCGGGTCAATTGAACTTCTATCAATGTTCTTTGACTTTCCCGAAGTCTAGATCTTCGGCCGACCTTCCCTGGAGACGAAGGTCGACGCCAGGCGGGATGCAGCTGCCACCTGTCCCCGGTGATAGCGTCGGTATATGTTTTATATTTCGTAAAACCTCAACGGTTGAGCTAGCTCTGTGAAATTTTTTACTCAAGCAATAAAAGCTTTTCAATGTTTTTCTTTCGATGATACGCGGAAGCGGGAAACATGTTTAATTGCTGGTTTAGGAATACCTTAGCTTCGAGATATAAACCTGAGAGAAATTTCGAAACAATGAGTTGTGCTCAGAAAGGTCCAGCTAGCTAAGCCACAACTTCACAAAAGTATTCTCAAAGGAATTTTTTTTTTTTTTCAGTCATCTAACTATTTTATTTCCGCAACCATTTTATTTCTAAACATCGTATCTCGGTGTTTAAGAAAACCGGTTGTCGCGAAAAAAACAAAGAGACCCAGGGAACTCCGCAGTATCCCCACTGGTGGTGAAGGGGATATAACTCGGGTCTGCACAGTGTCGGGATCTCGTCAATTCCGGACCCACCGCGTGCGGAGCCAACGCAATACTTTCATCTTTCGGCCGGCCGGGATTATAACTCCTTCAGCTGGCAAGGTAATAAAGTAAACAAGCTTACCGTGATGACTGTGATAGAATGCAAATGGCTCTCTCCGATTTCTATTTTTTCTCTCACTAAGTCCTATGCTTGTGCCTTTATCTGACGAATAAGCCCCACTGAGGCGTGAAGGAGATCGGGTTGATTGCGTACACATTCGCACCAAGACACCGCAGGAGCTTCCGGCCAAGGTACCGCGCCCAGAGTGGGATACGTAAGTGAAGACTTTAGTGACGGGAAGCTAAAACAAATATTTTATTTTATTTATTTATACAAGTAGTGCATGGTAGATTTTTTGGCGTAAAGTACTTTAACACCTTAATTAGTAGGTGAACGTATAAAAAACCCCTTGGAGGGGAGGCTGGGGTTTCATTGTGCGTCCCGAAGGTCCGGGTACTGCGAACGAGCAGACGAACGAGGGTTCAGGTGTTGATATGGCATGATACTTCTGCTGTTGTAACCGTATTTTTAAAACCTTTCCTACTGTGCGGTTGTATATATAAGTGCTTGTGGGTTTGCAGTTACTTTGTTTAGTCAGCTAGTACGAAATAGTGAAGGGGTATAGCTGGTTCACGAGAGACATGGTATAGTTGTAGGCGTCTAGGGAAGGGTTTAAGATTGTTTTATGGAATGTTCCGAGTATATGTGCATGAAAAAGTTTTCCCTCGAATAGCTTGAATAAGTTAGCCGGTAAGTATTTAGACTGTTGGATATGTATTCGAGATTGTGAGACCAGGGATTTGACAAAATATTCTTTTGTGTATGTTTCTAGGCATGCAATTTCTTATATCCTTGGATTCTCAATATTGGACATGTGCAAGTAGATCGATCGATGGCTGAGCGGATAACACTCTGTTGATACATGGTAATATTTCAGATAGTTCGAGAGCTCGTAAATCGAGAAGCTTAGTGCATGTATCAATGGATCACGGGGCGATATTTCTGGCCTTTCAAAGTTGTGCTACCATGGAGCACCAACGGATCGGAACCAGCGGGAATTTTTTTATAACAAAGTTTCATCCTTAATCCAGATCGGCCAGTTTGGAACACCGAGAAATCAGACCACCGTCGTTCGAAGGAGCTTCCTATACCGAGTCCGGTGCTCAAAGGTTTTCAGGATAGAAGTCATGTCAAAAAAAAGGGGATTTCAAAGAATCAAAGATAGAAATCTACCCCTTTCCGATACCGATGCCCAGACCCGTAAAGCCCCGCTTCCCGACGGCTCCCTTACCAAGAGAACTCTCGATCACCGATCAGAGTTCTCACCATCGTCACAAGCAACGGAGTCAAATTCGGGGACCGGAACGCGCGTGCTAGAAAAGCGCCCCTAAATTTCCACCGCATTTCCCGTTCGTGTCGAACCAACAAAATTCTGCATTTGCGTGCACACGCCAGATTTCGTGAGACGGGGTTGTATGATCGACGGATTGGCATTCCAGTAGAGCGTCTTGGGAAGCTAATATATTAGGAAAAGACAAATTGGCCAAGCCGTGCGAAAGCAAAACTTTAAAGGCAAAGGTATCCGTTTAGCTGTTACTCGCGCCGGATATGTTAGGTCGCGAAAAAAAAACATTACACGCCATTTTTTGTAACAAATCATTTTTTTTGTTGAATGACGACAAGAGTCTAAACCTTATGAGAGAGCTCGAATATTTTGCTCTAGTTTTGCGCCACTGTAAGCCAAATGCAGAAGTTGTTCCTTCGCCCGGTATCTAGTGCGCGCCCATCGAGGACCTCGTTAGTCTGTTATAGAGAGAAACCCCGCTAGTTGATGGCGAGCCACACTCTAAAAATGCGATTTTCGAGAAAAGGCGCCTCGGCGAGCGACAAAAAATTGACCGCGAAGTAAAAAAAAACCTTTTGGAAGGATAGATATTTTTTTATTCTGGTGGTTGACGATCTGATAACTTTGGGTAACACACGCATGAAATATTTGTTAGTATGCAAGGTTAAGCCTTCCCGTTACCCTTCCCCAGACGTCATCGCAGCCAATGCACCGCCAAACACGAGGAATCTGTGGCAGAAGGAACCAGGGCCGGAAATTGGATCGCCCGGCTTTGTTGACAGCGCAACGCGAAAAAAGAACTTCCACAGCGGATTTTTCTTGGGGGTGCGTTACTGTGCCATTACCCGAGCCGAAGAATTTCCCCCCGAACTGTTGTTTTCTTTCAATTGAATGGGGCAAATTGCATGTTCTTTGATAGTGGTGTGGTGGGAGGGCGGTTTGGTGGTGCCTTGAATTTCCCCTGTCGATTAACCAATTCCCTTTCGTTTCCCGGCTGGGTCGAAGTCTGAAGAAGTTCCTTTCGCCTAAGGTCTAGGCACCGCGCGGGATTCTCGTGGTGTGGGTTTTAAGGAAGAGTTACCCCTTTAGACTACCAAGTGGGCTCCGGGTGTGGATGACGAAAGATACCAGATCCACTGGTTCCTTGGGACCTTCGTAATAGGAAATAGTTTTAATTCGTAACATGAAGCTTCGGGGTAAACAACAGGGAAAAGATCTCTTAGCCCCGAGATTCATGAAGCCACACAAGGGCGAGAGCGTGTACGATTAGGGCTTAAATGTCTTGGGTGGGTGTTGATTGCATGCAATTGACAATTGTTTTCTCCTCCATGATCGTTGATGCAATTGGATGGAAGAGGGGGAAGCGAAGATGGCAGGTCTGGGTATATGTTTGGGCCAAAAAAAAAGTGTAGAAGAAAAATAAAATAAAATTATCGGGCTTAAAGTAAGAGCATACTGTGTTCAGGATGCTACCTACCCTGCATGCTTGCCTGCAGGTTAATGGAAAAGGCATGGTGTTGAGGAATCAGTGGTCATCGATACTTGTGAGATCGGTTGATCTGGGGCGCTTCGTAGGGCCAGTGATACCAATCGACGAGGTATCCGTGACCCGGACGTTTCGTTTAAACGCTGTCCGCTAGCCCCATTCCCTCGCAGAGTCTATGTTGTGCGAGTTGTTTTCTGCGGACAGGGGTTACACGGGGGCACAATGATGCAGCAGATACATGCAGGACACACTAAGCTGCAGTATTAGTTTCCTGAGATGGGATAACGGGGTTTGCAGGCTGGGTTCATCATGGCGAAAAGTTTGAAGAGCATGAAAAAAAAAAAGATGGCGTAGAGCTAGTAATGTCGGCGCTGAAGCCTTTCCTGGGTTTTCAGCACTTTGGCCTGTTCGACGCAGTTATAACTTAGTCACAAGTATCTCGAAGCTGTTGCCATGGCGTTTCTTTGAAATTGCAAGTCTTCTCGGTTGAGGTTTAAAACGGTTGTTCCCGTGTCGCCAGTACCTTTCGAAACGGTATTCGAGATATCGAGATGTTCTGTAACTGGCGATATGCGGAGCGTTTTTCAACAAGCCGTAGTTTGTCTTCGTAAAAGATACGTCTTTGCCCTTGGTAGATAGAGTGTATCACATGAGTGGATACAATACACTTTTGGTGCTAATTGCCTCTCCGATCGATACGAAAATTTTTGACAAGGAATGTCGACATCGGCTTATGAACAGGCACGAGAAAATATATATCCTCACAAATCTTATCACCACCAGCTTCCGTGCTCATCTACTCGCTGGGAAAATAGCCCACGTTTTCCCTCATACTTCCAACTCGTATCCCCGTGTGCTAGCGTGGTGTCGCGCAGTTTATTTCATTTGAAATTCGTGGGTGCTAGACCAACTCAAGGTTGACTGGGGAGATTCTCCATTGAAACCCGACGTTCGCGGCCCTTTTCCCTGGTACCATGTCAATTGGGTGATTGCGATATCTGGGAGACCGCTTTTTGCCTCCGATTTGGATTGGAAAATAGCATGTTACTCTTCGCAGCGAAAAGGCGCGCAAAGGATGGGAAAGGCCCCCCAGAAATGGGAAGTTCCATGACGAGATGTTAATTGGAAATGCTTGTGCGTGGGTGTGGAGTTAATATGTTCCTAACATCTGATATAGCCCTCCACAGGCCTTGCTTCATTTTTCGTCATGAAGAACAGAAGATAACGATGTTTTGATGCTTGATCCCAGAATGATAGCAGTTGGGATGTTGGATCGAACAGCTCAAATCTGTGAAGAAGTTCGTCCCATCCAACCAGAGTGGAGGCACCCCAGAGTCCTACTCTCTCCGTCTCCGCCGTCTCCCCGTATATTTTCTTCTTCTTCTTCTTCTTCCTCGTTTGTGCTCGGGGTTTGCCAGCTGCCCGTGCGCCCGTCAGTCGTCCCAGAGGGGGAGTGTGAGAGGGAGGTTGCGACTTGGCCGATTCTGTCAGTCGGCGGCGGGTCCAATTTTAATTGCCAATCAGTGGAAATCCCACCCAGCCGTCGGACCAGACCAGCCAGCCAGCCCAGGTGCAGTTACAAGTTCCATGTAGTTGCAACCCACACTTCCTCGTTTCCTTTTCTTTCTTTTGTCTTTGCGAGTGTCATTCTGTCCGTGTCTTGACTTTGCAGTTAGTGTGGAGCCTGTTTCTTCCTTTGCAGCAGCTGCTTACCAAAGGTTTTACGGGCCCAGGCGGTGGATGGTTGCAGAAGGAGCAAAGGTCCCCTTTAGCCTTTAACCAGGCCCATCGCCCTGTCTCTCCCCGTCCAATGCACATTCCTTCTTCTCAACCTCATCTCTCTCTCTCTCTCACTCGCTCGCTTTCTGGCGTCCGCTCTCCCTTCCTTATTCTTTTTCGTTTCCGCTCCCATGCTGCCTGGCCGTCTACCGCTGTCCCTTCTGTAGATGGCCCCCAATACGATGCTTCCGCTCTAGCGACGACCCGCAAGAAGCACCACAGTCCAATTGTGCCTCCTCCTTGCGACTCCTTCGTTTCTGTCCTGTTTCCATAGTTATTGCCTTCTCTTTTGCTGCTGCGGCGGACGCTTTGCCGTAAAAGGTCTTTCGTTCTGAACCAGATTAGTGCAGTTGGCCGGCGTGTTGGGCCCGCAACAACAACAACGTCTATCGCAACACCACTCAACGACCACCAGCACATCGCCTAAAACCGCGCTGCGCTCGCTGCCAACAACGTGCACTCGCTTCATCACCAACCCTCAGCGGTTTGATAGTTATATATACACAACCACAATCGCTCCTATGCCTGGCTAGCTTGGGATTCCTACCGCACCTACCTAATTCTAATCTACCTGACCACCCCCTCGGTCCCTTGTAACGACTACTCTTCCGACTTCACAATTGCATTCTTGTGGTTCCGACTCTTCCTCATTCCCAACCCGCCGCTTCCAATTTCGTCCCATCTTTCCTCCCTGTCGACCCTCAGCTCCCCACAGTCAATATCTCCATTTCCTTTCTCGAAACCTTCCGCGCCGTCTGGGAGTTGCTAGATCTTGGCCTGCAGTGTTCCGACAAGCCGGCAGCAAACGGGCCAAATTTTATTTTTACGACGGTGACGACTAGAGTCTAGCGACACCCAGCAACCAACGCCCGCCCGGCTTATATATTTCTTCTTCCGTCTCAGGAACAGAAATCCGGCTCTTTGTTTTTTCCGAAGTTAACGACGTCGACCCTGCAACCAGTCCTCCTTTGTGTGTACGTTTGGGGGGTTGGACTATCTATTTGAAGAAAGCAAGGCCCGATATCAAAAGAAATCCTTAGAGGATACTGTCAGTTCTGGCATCCTTCCTGACATCCCGTCCTGGTGAGTGGACTTCGAGGCCGTTCCCCATCCGTCTGCGTCCTGCACCCTGCACAAATACGTCCGTCCTGCGTCCCACTGCATCCTGCACCCTTCTTTTCCGTGTCCAGAGTAATGCGTGTTGGTCTGGCTACCGCATTTCGCTATATTACATTCTCGAGCTGGGGACGATCGTCCTGGTGGATGAGACAAATAATCTCGCCTGCTCCCTCAGATTCCTGCTCACGATTCTTCTCTCCTCTTCCCTCTCCTCACCTTCTTATATACCCGTCGCCCTCGTGTACCCTTTTTTCTTGGTGCGCAGGTTTTTCGTGGAAGTCCTTGTACTAACTCAATGCCGCCGTCGTTGGTGGTGGTACATGCAGTCTCTCTGCCATCCCTTGCTTCATAGTGCATCGCCCTGTCGGCCCGTCTTCTCAGCGCGTATAACGGGAGCCTCCATTTGAGTGTCGAGACTGCCCTTACCTCGACCGTCACCTCTTTTCCTCTCTGTCGAACTCGCCGCCCTTCCCGGGATTGTACTTGGAAAGTTGCTGAACGGACCGATTCGTTTCTGGTCTGTTCTCGCTCGCTTCTCGTACTTCCCTTCATATTTGCTCTGACTCGACATCTCGACAATTTCAACATATATCCTCACTTGGATATAGGTGACGACACGGGTCTCCCTTCTCCCTCCCACAAAGGCAAAATGCCTGCCCCATCATCTTCAGACTCAGCGTGGCTGCCGACGTCGTCCACAACAAGACATCGAAGAATACGTCGGCCCATGGGATTCAAAAATAGCGTATGGCTACCGTTGCTGGTAGGCTCCGTGCTTTTCTCAAATGTCGCCACGGCAGCCATCAGTCTGATTTACTGTTCAAAAGAAAACACTGGCTCTGATTATCCAGTTTGTATGTTCAATCTTCCAAACACAGCGGAATAGAACTGAGCTAACTCGCCGTGCAGTTAACGACATCTATCAATCCGACGGAAAATGTCACGATAGGTGCCAAGGGAAATATGCATTTGCCATCGTATTATATCAGAACTGCTGGTGCTCAAACTACGCACCTGGTGAAACCGAAAATCTTGGTGACTGTAGTGATTCGTGTCCGGGATACCCAGACGACAGATGCGGAAATCGACAGAAGAACTACTACAACTACATCGAACTAGACAACCTCCCGAGTTCCAGGACGGACCTCCCTTCCTCCACGAGCGTACGTTCTTCCCGGTTTACACATACTACTAGTAGTGAGGGGCCAGCCACCGTCTCGGTGCCTGTACCTGTTACCGTTACTTACACACCTGTATGACCCTTCGACCGCCCTCCACACGCAAGGCCCAAGTGTATAGGGTCTCATCAACCCTATCACCGGCACTCGTGATTCCCTCCCTCCTGTACCTTGTTCATGGGGATGTTGAATGGAGGGGTAGTGCGTCGATTTCTTGAAAAGGAAAAAACAGCTGACAGGACCTCTTCTTTTTTAGACACCCAATAAGGATTCGACAACCGGTTCGCCAACAGCAGACCAGTCCCAAACGCCTATAATTTCGGTGACAACAATTTTGGGATCTCAGAAGACTATCACCATCACACCCACTGCCACTGGTCCGAATAACAGTAGTTTCCCTATGGGTGCTGGTGGCAGTCAGAACTTCTTCTCGAATGCCGGGAGAGTAGCCGGTGTATTTGTCAGTATTTTTGCTGCCGTCATTGGTATTGTGGGCTTGATATTTTTCATTCGGAAACGCCGCAACGATAGACGGAATTCCGTAGTCTCGTCAACTCATCCCGAGATGGGCATGTCCGGACCAGGCTCCCCAACAATGGGGACCACTGGTAGTTCCAGCCCTAACGCCCGACCACGTTCGACTAGCACTCTTGGTTTCGTCGGCGGTGGTACGTTGACTGATAAGGCACCAGTGATCACTACAACTGGCTTTGCCGAAACGGATCGGGTGACAGACCAACGTCTGGATCCGAACCAAATCTGGATGCGGTTTGACAATGACAACGGAAGCCGTGTCAGTTTGAGATCTTTACAAGATAACCAAGATTATTCGCGGAGAGTGCTGAAGGTACATACAGTCCCCGAATGATTGGTTTTGAATTTATACATTCTTTATACTCCCCTTTGTTATATCTCGTTCAATGTTCATAGCTAGTTCCGTTCAACGAGGAGATTGGACTTATTCTAATCTATAATTTCTCTTTTAATACAGCTTACGAACCCAGACGCTTGAGCGCCGTGAACTGCGATTCCGCAACGGTCACCATTTGGCCGATGACATCGATTTCGCGAATAAAACCACCCACATCGGGTCCGTTTTCTATCACTTATGCCCAGACTTCTCTCGCTTGAAGCCTCCCGCACGGGCCCATTTGGTGCTCCTTGCATGGGCCTCCACGACGCCACCGAATTAGAGCCGAGACGCCACGCCACACGATCTATCGCATCTTGACACCTCTAAACATTTCGAGCCTCTCTGTCATTCTCTTTTTCTCATATCGTCTACTCTCACTCGTCGTTTTGAGCGATTGCTTTTTGTTTCTCCTTTAGCATCTTGTTTCTTTGGTTACGATACCTGCAAACTCATTTTCCTTTTTGCACTGACGCGCAAACGTACACGCATACGTCTATTTTGACGGTCTCCTTTTGATATTTTTCGTTCTCATAACCCCGGCGTTTCATCGGTGTAATTTGCTTTGCTTGATACGGGTGGTTTCTGCTTTGCTCGTTTTCACCTCGCCACAAATCGACCGAAATAGTTCGATTCTTCCTCACCTCTTTTCTTTTTTTCTCATTACACGCCAAAAAAAAAGAACATTTCAATGGTAATGATTGAACTATGGTACACAAAACAAACAATGAATACAATATAGGTATATGGGAAGGGAATAGGATAGGACTTTGGTTACAATTCACATCAAAAATATTAAAGGATACAAAAATGGGCCTGTACACTGCTTTTTTCTCTTACACGAGGTCTCGAACCGTCTCACAACCCCCCTATCTGATACACGGAAATCTATTATATATTTTTTATTTTCTCAAAAACCTGAATACTTTTACTTCGGTCTCCATTAATATAATATCTACTGGGCTGAAACGAAAAATCCGAATGGCACCTTTCTTATCGGAAGTACCTGACTTTAAAACGATATTCTTCGTATTCTTTTCAGTTTCCGCAGCTCCTACCCTTTTTCTTTGTTCTTTTCTCTCTCTTTCTTTCTTTCTTTTCTTCTATTAAGATTTTCGCTTCTTTTCGGGTATCAGATCTGAGAGCGCGCTCCGCCTCGCTATGTGTAATAATGAAAAATAGAATATACTACTTGGGAAAAAAAACAAATTTCAACAATGAAAGCAAGTGAGAGACCAATAACGAAATTTCGAAACCGTTTCAAACAGGCACGTATTATTCAAACGGGCAGGAGGCTCGTATGGAATACAACACTGCGGAGATTTTTTATCTCGCATCTCCATGTTGTGTACCTGACGGGTGGAAGCGAGGCTCCTGTTTGTTCGTTTAGGGAATATTGCGGAGCGGGTGGGTTGGTGACTCCTGCCCGATTGCTAAGGTGGGTCTACAATGAAAGCACACCAAAATTGACAAAGAGTAGAGAGGGAGGTTTACGTGCATATGGACCGTCTGCGGCTGCTTAGCTTCCTATCTAATTTCGTCGTGGTTTGTTTCAATGTTTACTCTGTTTCGTTATTTGTTTCAATCGCACGCCTTGTGGTACTTGAAATTCTCGTGTTGATCGATCCACATCTCTAATGCTGGGGTTGCCCTGACTTGAGTGCCATGATATGATGCCAGGGACGTTGAATTACCACCTGGATACTAAGTCTGGCAGGTAGTTACATGCGGTTGACGAGCGGGTTGGCCGAAGAACACGAGGTTGGAGGAGGCTATATATGCCATGCCATGCGAGGGATCTTTCGGCGAGGATGAGATTAAGATGAATTGTTCCTAGGTTTAAAGGGCTTGTGTAACCTTTGATGCGATGTGTCTGCAGCTGCAGGAAGATCTGCTGGGATTCGTCAAAGCAGAGATGGCATAACGTTATGTATTTTGCAGGAAGAATTTTTGCAAATGAGTGAGCGGTACAATGTACATATTTCTTAGATTTATCTTATTATTATTATTGTATATTCTTTTTGAACCTTGCATGAGTAATTCGCCACACTCTCCCCAAAGTACTCTCTCTTCCAAGCCGCAACTATTCACTCGCTCGAAATTCGAGAAAAAAATTTTAACATCCGCAACTTCTACCTTCTCCTGTTGCTGCTACACTTTCATCGAACATGCAAGTATCCCACCCGAACAAGAAGTTACCAAGCCAGGCACCAACAACCAGACAGATGAAGATGTATCCGTTATAGTACATGACCAAAAGCATGAGAATGTATCCGATACCGACCAACACTGCGTAAATGAGTGATTTCAGTAGTTGCTGGAGAATAGTGGGGCGGGGTATCCCGGATGTGTTCGAAGGGTACGGGCAAAAACGCGAGAGGAAAGACCGAGATGACTTTTTGGGTGCCGGTGGTATCGGGGCTCCTATGGCCGGTTTGGCAAGGTCGAGATTCATCTCGCTGGATTGAGAGGAGCGGACGATTGAACTTGTCGCGACGGTGGCGGCGGGGATATCTGCTTGAGGAGCCGCGCAGGCTTCCGCTGTGCCCTCCTTAGTGCTGGTTTCAGTCTTTCCCGCGCAGCATTCGGAACTGGTAGTGGCAACTTGCTCCTGTTTCTCCACCTCCTGTTTCTCATCGCCAGCTCCGTCGGTTTGAGGAATAGCAGGAAGTGAGGGCGCAGAGGTACCCGCTGCAACTGCTGTATTTTCGGATACGACATCGACTCGCACGCCTTCAGCGGCAGCTAACGCGCGCTTCTTCCAGTCGCGGACTATATGGCGGTCGATTTCTCGGGCGCCCCGGCGCAGGGCTTCGACGAGGACAACAAGGAGGACGATGCCGACGCAAGAGCCAGCGAACATTGCGGCTGATGAAATGTGCCATGATCTAGACAGGAAACAGGCATCGATCGTGTACCAGTTCCAGTACATCTGACAATAGGTTAGTCGACTGTAGGTTTCGTATATGCTACGATAATCGCTTAGAATGGATTGATGAATCTGACTTACATCCATCTTGCACATTCCCGTCATATTGTGGCTCATAAGGGCACCGTGGTTCATGGTCTTGTTCTTACTGTGGCCATGGCCCACGTGGGCACTAACGGTGGGCTTTAGATTTGTGACTGGTAAAGGATCCATTATGGAGGATTCGACGCGGCGCACCAGTATTGTCCGTTAGGTATGAAGGTTTTTGTCAATATCGATATATATTATCTACACGATGCAATCCACAGCAGAAAGGTGGATACAAAAGACCTAAGTGCGTAATATCACGGTGTCATTAAGGTCACTTGTGATCAGCCGGCGTCTTTTGCTACGACCTAGTTTAAAATTTTTATCTCGCGCTCACCAGGCCTATCCGCGCATCGATTTGACTTCTTTTCGTCTCGATGTTCCAACGATAGCCCCGATTGGGACGCCGTGCGGAGTGTTTAGCGGACTTGTGTTGGGAATGTTGCAAATGATCAGATTGGGATTCGCCAAAGCGAGGGCCTTAAGCAGCGCAAATGTCCTCACAGTGTGCATTATAATAGGAATGTTATTTACAGAATATGAAGTTCGGAAACAGATTAATTTCTCCCGGCCGTAGCGTTCCTTACTCTGACGTCGCTCATTCGCTCGAACCTGTCCATGCTCATCACAAACGTGCCTCTTCCCTTCGTCATACTCTTCAAGTGCTTCACGTAACCCGTCATCTTTGCCAATGGCACTCTACACCTTACCAGCTTCGTCCTCACATGGGATCCTTCAAATTCGTCTCCCCCAACATTCTTTTGTTTGTAGCTTTGCGGCGGCGCATAGACTCTGGATACGTCTATCGGTTCCAGATCAACCGCCTCACTCGAGCTTGGAGAGGTCGATGTATTGTATGCCGAACTGCCTGATCCACTACTCGTAGCTACGCTAACCTCCCCTTCGTCATCAAGCGCAAGCACACTACCCCCACCGGCTCCGCTCGTGATATCGGCGACCACATTTCCAACATCTCCCTCTTCGCAGCTAATAACCACATTCATGAATGGCTCCATCAATCCTGTCCCACAGGAACTGATCGCCTTCTCCACCGCCATTCTCGCAGCGACCAGGAATGCATTCGGGGTACTCTCTACACTGCTCTTGAAATCCGCGGGATCCAATGTCAAAACCACCTGCGTAGAATGCATTTCGTAGTTCATCGGTCCCCGTGAAAGCGCTGCTATAGCACCGTTCGTAAGACTGTCGAGTAACGCTTCGGTATCGATGTACCCCGGTATTTTGACTGTGGGATCCTCGAGCTCCTGGGTAGTATTCACCGCGATGATGATTTCATTCCCTCCTACTGTTGTTTTCGCGATAACACCGAGGGGATCTTGAAGCGGTACTCCGCCCTCGTGTGACGGTAGCGCCTCGATGGTGGCAGTTACCCCAGCGTATGATTTCTTCCCGAGTATCTCCCGCTCGTATACCTCGCGCACGGTTGTAGATCCGATCACTACTTCTCTGTATCCTATTCTTATGTGGCCCATGGTGCATTTCGCCTTCAGGTCGGAGACTAGTCTATTCCTACTGATTTCTAAATGGAGTTCGCCCATACCAGATAGGACCATCTGGCCGGATTCATCATCGGTAGAGATGTGGAGAGACGGGTCCTCGCGCTCGATGATGGAGAGAGCATCTTGCATGCCCTTCTCGTCGGACGTGGAGTTGGGTTCCAGAGAAGCGAAGAAGACAGGCGGTGGGACATCGATCGGACGGAGTTGGAGTGTTGCGTCAGTCAGGACGTCTATTTTCCCGCTGTCTTTCTCGTGTTTCTTCCTAAACTTCTTTTCTCGTTTCTGATGCTTGTAATTTGTGACTCCTGAAGCTTGGAGATTTTGGACGGAATCGGCGTTGATCAGTGTGTCTCCTGTACGGGAGTTCTTGTAGTTGACGATGACACCAATGTGGCCGGTACGGATCATTGAGATGTCAGTTGCCTCATTGGCGTACATTCGCAGTAGTTTGAGAGCGCGCTCGCGTGATTGAAGCGTCGTGTTGAACAGCGTATCGCCGTGGCGAAGGGTACCTTTTTGATAGTTAGAGGTTGGCTACTATTTCGAGAGGATGGGGTTATGGCGGCTTACCTGAATATACTCGTACATATGAGAGCATACCGCGCTTGGGGTCGTGCATTACTTTGAAGACCAGGGCGCAAACCTTGCTATCTTCTCTTACATCTAGCAAAGCGCGCTCCCCTCGTACTGTTACAGGTATTTTATTCTTATCGCACTCCATCGGATCTGGGAGGTAGTCCAGTACTGCATCTAACACCGGTTGAACACCCATATTGGCTCTCGACGCACCCATCAGCACCGGTATCACTCTCGTGTGCGGATTCAACGTGCAAAACCGCAATGCTCGTTTCAAATCTGCAGGTGTGATCTCATTATGGTCCTCCGTCTCGACGAACTTTGTTAGAATTGCTTCATCCCACTCCGCTAGGACTTCAACGAGAGCGATCCTGGCTTTAACGGCTTCGGCGTACACATCAGGGTATTTGTCCTTCACATCCTCTAGTTTTTTCAACGTCATATCCCGACCTTCAGATTCCGCCTTCCAGTTTATGATGTTCATATGGACTAGATCAACGACCCCCCCGAAAGTCTCGTCCCTAACGCCGTTCTCCCGTTTAACGAATTGCGTGACTGGAATCTGAGTAACTGCCGGCCAGATGTTAAGTCGTCCCGCTATATCCTTCACGACTCGCCCGAAAACTGCGCCCTCGCGGTCCATCTTGTTGACATAGATTATTTTCGGGATTCGATATCTATCGGCTTGCCGCCAGACCGTCTCGGTTTGCGCTTCCACGCCCGCAACGCCATCGAGAATCGTAACCGCACCATCGAGCACACGGATCGAGCGCTCGACTTCGAATGTGAAATCAGCGTGACCGGGGGTGTCGATCAGATTTATCGTGTGGATTGGCTTCGAGAGGATATCCTGCGTGGTATTATGCGGAGGCGAGGGTGGCCATTCGAGAGTGATAGCTGCAGAGGTGATGGTTATGCCGCGCTGCTTCTCTTCGGGGAGGTAATCCATAACAGTAGAGCCTTCGTCGACATCTACATTTTTGCACCAAATCGTACCGATATCATGTCAGAAGGATTGTTTCTGATGGAAGGGGTATTGACTATGCAGGTGAAAAGTGAAATGAAGATACTTGGTTCATGGCTGGATGGCGACTGGTGTACCTCCTATCCGGTTTGTCGTGCCACTGTAGAAGAGCATGCGCTCCGTGGTTGTTGTTTTGCCCTATAGGTAGCGAGCGCATTTAGCATTATATATTGGATTGAGTCTCAGATGAGGTGGGATGGCATACAGCATCAATATGTGCAATGATACCGATATTTCGGACATGCTTGAGGTTGACTTTGGCATCTTGCAGTGCAGCCTCCAGTGCAGGGCTCGTGGAAAAGAGCCTCCGAGGCTCAATTGGGTGCCTCAGGAGGCGGATGCGGGTGTAGGCTGTATGTCGCGAGGGCGTCCGTCGCGCGGCCCATGACGTCGTTGTGCGGATTGTCGCCAACGGCATTGTGACAGAGCCGATTGTCGTGAATGCGACCAGCGATTGGCACTTAAAGGGAGTATATCGAATGCCTTTATCGAACCTTGGGAAGATTTGCCATTGTATTCGAAGCGAACGAATGTAGACGGGGTGGTTTGACGTGGTTGAGTTCTAATGGCAGGTTCGAAATTTCGCCAAAGTTCTAAATATCACCCATTCGGGTAGACAGACACAAACCCCAAACAACGCAATTCCAAGAGCGAGGAGCGTTTGATAGTAAATCGGATACCGCGAGGTACTCGGTGCGTCGGATTTAACTTAGAAAGTAGCTGGATTCAATGGCATATGTGCAGATGTAGTATACTGGGAAGAATATATTGATAAATGTGTGCGTAAGTAGTTTTAAATTGCTGCCCCATATCGCGGAACATGGTACCGGTTCGATCCATGGACTAAAGTAAAACCTTGATACAAAAATGCAAAGGCAACCACAATAACTATACACTGTAAAGTCCATTTCCAAATTCCAATTTGCGACCTCGTATAGATCTCGTAGCAGGACCAGAAACTGTCGGTATTCCACCTCTGTGCCTCCTTTTGCCTGCGCATTTTGACCACCTTGGTCAAAGAGTCGTCAAAATAATTCAGGAGCTAACTGCTCCGTGATCTCATCATGATCTACGTCAGAGGCTGGGTACCTATCCGGGTTGGTGAAGCCCATGGTTTTAACATAATTCATCGGACCCGTATATCTCATGACTGTAATACCCCCAAAACTAGCCCACTATTATTCTTTATACACAAATGATTGATCACATCCCTACAATAATATAATTAATCTTATATCCCATAAAAAGCTTCAAAAAATAGTACATGACCGGTTTTAATCGTTATATCAAGATCTAGACTTAACAAGAGTAATTTGAGAATAAAAGCCCTATCCCTATAAATAATAATATTATTAAAATACTCGGGATTCTGAATTCTTTTCATCTGGATGTGATTTTACTTATGTATATCGATATATATCGAGTGAAAGTCATTGGGTATAATCTTCAGGTGTCCGGATGCAATATTTGCATTACGAGCCAGTGTTGGCGGTCTGTTCTTGTCACCAAATTGCAGCCGGCTGGCGAACCACAATTCGTCGAACGTCTCGAAGGCCGTATATTTCTTCGAATTATGTTTCTAAGCTCCGCGCATTCGTAGTAGATGCTATTGTGATTGTCTCGCAAGGCCAGATGCCGTACTGGTCCTATAAAATTGTTGTACCGGTCTTGCGTTATTGAAGGTTCCTCTTGTACTGGTTACAGGTCTAAAACCTGTTGTCTGTTCTTTTTCCTTCCTACGTTGTTCTTCTCTTCTCGAGGCCCTGGGCGGGTCGTTCTATATCTTTTACGTATCCCTGCCTCATAAACCATTGTTTCAGGTGAGAAGTCTTGTGGTGCTTCGCGTTTATTACGCACCTCGTACCTCTACTAACTATGTTGTAGGATCTTTCCGGTATATCACCGTACTCGATCACTACTTATTCTATCCGAGCCGATACACCGGCACAAGGCTTTTAAAGATAACGATGCCAACTGCTTGCGCTGTTGGTGTGTCGAGTCGTATACACGATCTCAAGACTTAAGATTTGTGTTAGGCTTGCCGAGTTGTGTGCACTAACTCAAAGCTCTTAGATCACGCGAAGGAGCCACCGTCTCGGTTGCTACACAGCTGACCTCTGAGACTCGATGTATGCAGATGATAGGGTTGCTCGTGCTGAGACTCGTCAAGCACTTGCGATGGTGGTGATAGGGGCTGTTGGATGATGAAGATTGGGTTCTTCTTCGCGGTTTGGGGATGAGCAGGCCCCCGTTTTTACGGGACAAGGACGGCATCTGGTTTACGAGACAACTATTGTGGTGAACGTAGAACGTATTTTCTTGTGGGCGGTAGTTGCACCTGAGTGTTGGTTCACCGCGGAGTTTATTCATGACGAATAGCACTCAACAGGTAGGGTATTTTTTGGTATCGGTATAATTTAGTGCTTCATAGCTTCCAAGCTTCTGCTGTTGGGTTGTAATTAGTTTTGACGAAGACCCTGATAATAGTGAATTCTGTGAATTAATTACAGTATTAGTGCAGGGCAGTTTCTATCTCGAGTAAAAGCCTTATCGCTACACAGGCTCTTGCGATCTCGACATTGAAAAATAACACAATGCTAAAAATCCTGTCATAGTGGTGCAGATAACGCTGGTAATGGAAGAATCTGTCTCTCTAGACGAAGAGTCAACGTTGTAGTTGGCTTAAGATAATCTATGAATCGGTTAATGATAGTGGAACCGATGTCTTTCGACTTTTTTTCGGGAAGCTTGTCCTTTGGATCATTTGGCTCTGAGAAGAAACGCTTTATAATGATTTATAGGTTTGCGTATGTATATAGTTATAACTAATGGTAGGATGAAACGGGGGAATGTGGGAGGTTGGAGATATATTAATGCTCGCGGGAGGATGAAGCAAGCTGATTGTTAAAGGGATGCATACAAGTAGGATGATCCTGTGTTGGATATATATTTTTGTATTATTCATTGTTCTTTATCCTGTTCTTCTTCTCTCAGCAGCTTGTATTATAATTCGCGAATGTTGAAGATATATGAAAATTGAGGAGAAGACTACTGATAGTTTGGGGAATAATATACGAGATGTCGTCTTCGTTCTACCTGTGCGAGCTAAAATGGTGAATTTAGAGACAGCATCAAGCAAGAGTTAGGTCTCGTTTGTATTCAACCCAGGATCATAACTTCTTTGATCCTTTCCGTGCTGTAGGGGTCGTCAGCGTTGAGCGCATAGCTTCGGCATATTGGGAGAGGAGAATGAGCTTCTTGCATATATTTTAGTCTGATATGCCTCGCATAATTGTACGGGCGAGGCTATATCGCATGCTGGTTCGTTGCTGTAATATTGGTCTGGTTTCATTATTTTAATTTGGAAACTCCGCGGTCAGCACAGCTCATGTCCCTGACCGGGTAGAAAGAATCCGCTAAATTTGCTACTGGTAGCTCAGTTTAATTTTATTTTGGGTATTTCATAAGGCGAGCATTGATGATTATAGATTTGTAGATAGAACAAGCAATGAAAACGAGGTCGGCTATGCCGTGAAAGAAGACGGAAGTGGCTGCAACGGAGAAGACTCAGTTGGCAGCGTCGGAGCCACTCGAATTTCAAGAGCAATGACCATTCGAGAACGGGGTCGGCACTGATGCGAGGTGCATCACTAAAATAATATTTGACGTTAATGAACCCCTGGAGCAGCTGCCACAAGACGGATTCCCAATCACCACTGCGTTCTTGCGCAGGATGGACTTAATTATCATAAAATAGGTATTTATCTACGTGAGGATTATTGTGGAAATCCATTAGGTGTCTCTGGTTCAGCGTGCATGTTCGCGGAGACGGATTGGATATTTTGTTCTGATATATATGTAATATTTAAGTATAGATATGAGAATAATATATGCGTAAATAGGAGTGTATAGTGAAGTGGGAAGAAAGAAGGAAGAGAAGAGAAAGAGAAAGAGAGAGACATAATTTATACACGGATGATCACGTGTTGCGGAGCCAGGTACCGCAACACGGCAGCTCGGGCCAGTTGCTATCGGGGCCTCCTATCCGTCGACGTATCACCTGCCTCATCGCCCTCCCTCAACGTCATCCTCCCGACAGCAGCTCACCAACGATCTCTCTCAAAGCTCCCCAGAGCTCTACACTATTCTGAAGGTTGATACGCTCGCGGACAAGCATATGCGGTAACTATCAGCTCGGATAATCTGACCTCGTCCTCAACCCCCCGCATCGGTGTACCTCTCTCACAACCATGGATTACTCCGCCATCAACCGCGGAGGCTTCGGTGACCCAGAGGAGCACGACCACGATGGCTTCCACCGTCCCATAACACCCACGGGTCCGAATACCATCACCACCGAACCCGCCTCCCCTCCACCGTTCAGCGCGACGTCACCGATCACACCGCCGCCCTTCGGATCTTCGTCAGGCATGGGCGGCGGCGGTGCCCTCTCATCGCCAGAGTCGCCGGAAGCCCCTACTTCTGGTAATGCAGCGGGACGGCCGGCGCCATTCAGGCCTGAGCCGCAGGTCCGGAGTAGCTCCAAGCAGGCGGGGCAGCAGCAGCGGCCGACGGTGCAGTATAAGCTTCGCGCCAAGGTGACAGGACTGGAGAGGACGGGACGGAAAGATCCCATTCTTAGATTCGACGTTCATGTACGAGCCTACGTTTTCCCCCTTTCTCATCCTACAAATGCTCGCTCACTTGATTGAATCGATGGCGGCTTCTCGGAGTTAAAGTTAAAGATTTGGTATATCTGACTTGTTCAAAATATTGAAAAATATAGACCAACCTCCCGAAATTCCGCACGACGCAGTTCCGCGACGTGCGACGGACGCATAATGAATTCACAAAGCTCGCCAACCACCTCGTCTCCGCTAATCCGGAATGCTTTGTGCCCTCGGTGCCACCGGCGTCTACCTCTGCAGGCGTGGGTACGGAGGAGGACGAGGCCCGCACGCGAGCCAGCATGCAGCGGTGGTTGAACTACGTCTGCTCGAATGAGGTGCTGATGCGTGATGAGGAGATGGTTTATTTCGTGGAGAGCGATTTCGGGTACTCGCCTGTGGTCAGGAAGAGCCAGCCCGCTACCGGGGTCAGGAGGAAGATGTTGAAGCAGTTCGCCCCGCCGCCGGACGATACGGTTGAGTTGTCTGATGCACGACCGATTGTTAAGGCGTTTTACTTGGGGACTATGGAGGGTGGGCAGAAGGTTGATAGGGTTGTCAAGGCGAGGAGGGGTATGTATACACCTTTTTTTTCTATTGGGTGATGGATGATATTGATAATTATGGGTGTATAGGACTGGCTCTGGCGTTATCCGACCTCGGAGTGAAGATGGGTGCACTTTCTGACCCACAATTGACGACTCACACGGGACTTGGACTCGCTCTTAGAAAGCTGGGCAAGACGGTACAGTCCTACGGAGACCAATCGGCCGCTCAAGCTACGGCAGAAGCCACGACACTCGGTGACCCGTTCAATTATCACAGCTCGGACGCATTCATCGTGAAGGAAACATTGACGAACCGTCAGATCTTGATGAGAGATTTGATCAATGCTCAAGCGGCCACGAGGACGCGGTTACACAGTGCCGATAGACTCAAGGTGTCTTCGTCCGTCAGGAGCGATAAGGTCGACGAGGCGATTCAAGCATTGGACGAAGCTCGGAGTCAAGAAACACACCTGGCAGCCAAGGTCAACCGGGTTACATCCAATCTGTTAATCGAGCAGCGACGCTGGTTCCAAAGGACGGCGCACGACTTGAGAGCCAGCATTCGGGATTACACTCTTCGACAGATAGAAGCGGAACGCAGGATCCTAGCGACTCTCGAGAACGTGCGGCCGGATATCAGGAATATCGATGCCTCTGGCGGTTTATCACGACTGGGAAGAGAGGCTACGCCTGCCGCGAGACGGACGGCATTGGCGGCGAGTCAGGGACCACGAGGGGATGCGTGGAGCGGAGTGAGCAGGAGCAACGGGCCTGGGATCAACCGGCAGAGCGCGGCTAATATGGTGCTGAGCCCCGGAACTGCGACGAACGGGGGCAATGTTGTGGCGAGCGACGATCCGGCCAAGAGGACGTTGCTGAAGGGAGTGGACGAGGAGGCGGACGATGATGATAGGGTGGATGCGAGGAATGCGGCGAGCAGGTTGGCGGCGTCTACGTTCTAGCATGGATACCTCAGATTGATATCATGATTCGTTGATATATATTGTCGTTTCCTTGATGTGAATACGTTTTTAGTCACTTTCTGTTTCTTTTTTTACTACATATCTAGTGATAGCAGGCGGATAATGCATTAATTCACAATATGACACAAAGGTCTAAAGTAGACTCTGCAGATAAATAGGATTGAGGATCAAGGAAAGACTCGGCTAATGCTGCTGGTTTGCAGCTCGCAAGCGCCAAGACTCGGTTAAGCTGCCAAAGTCGCACCAAAAATGGCTGTCTTCTCGACGTTTCTAAAATAAAAAAGAAGAAAAAACGATAAAAAAATAAAAATTTTGATCGTGGCGAAAATATGCAGGTTGTTTGTAGCCCTACCCTGGCCAATCAGACCGTGTCGACACATATCTCTCCAAGGAGAAAAAAAAGAAGCACAGAAGGATCCGAGTGCGAAGTACAGTCAGTAGGCAGGATTGTAAGTAAATGAGCAATACAGCAGAGAGGGCAGTGGGTCAGGATGCCGGAGAGGGCACCGCGAGAGCAGGATACAGCTCCGGTAAGCTTCAGGGGTAGCTCCTGGTAGCTGGCGTGCTGGCAAAGGAGGCTACATCGGGGGAAGCAGCTACCGAAATTGCACACTTGCACGGTGATGAATCACCACCCTGCAAGACATGATCCATCCGTAGCCGCAAGCCTGAGCGGAAGGGGCAAGGCCGTTATCCCTTTTGTGACCGCGGCGAGCATCCGGAGCAATGTACGTACACATATTACAGAGGAAGTTATGAGATGGGTGAACGGTCGATAGAGGCGGTTGTGTTGCGGAGTGGTTGTGTGGTCACAATAAAACCACCCAACCGGCCGGCCTCCCGTCCGCCTCCCTTCTTCTCTTCTTCTCTTCTTCTTCTTCTTCCTCTTCCTCACCAGTCAATTTTTATATCAGCCAGCTCCAACCAGCCAAACCGTCAACCCGCCTTTTCCCGCCGTCAACTACAAAAGGTCTTCCTCCCTTCTTCTTCGTCGAGCCTCCTCCCTCGTCTTCTTCTCTTCTTCTCACGCCCCATCGATCGGACAATTATCCACGTCAAGCAAAAATCACCGTCGGTCAGCTTCCATCCAAGCTACAACCGGCTCAAATCCCTCTGCCTCCCCAAACGAAATCTGTCAGCGCGAAACGAACGAATCTCTTATAACGACTTTTTTTACTTCACTTTTACTTTTTCTCACGAATATCACGCGTCTTTCCCCTGCGAAATCTCCGGTAGAGAATAGCTAGGGTCCGCCGTTTTCTCTGTTGCTTGATCGTGTGACTCCTTTCTTTGGCAGCTCATACATCACCCTCTATATATACAAGGTATGCTCTCTCATCCCTCCCCGTTGATTGCCTCGAGTCCCCTCCCGAGTTCTCCAGGGCAATCACCGCCAGCTGGGCTTTTCTCTCTGCTCTGGCAACTGCGGCTACCCGGCCGACTCGAAGCGTCTTGTGGGTTTTTTTATAGACGCCTTTTTGCTGCGGTGTGCTGTTTATATCCGCCATAATTCCCACTTGCCACCTATGTATATTACACGCAACCTCCCTCTCACGACTCGACCCCTTCCCTTTCTTCTTCCTTCTTTCTTCCCCACCTTCCTCTTCTCGCCTCTCCGCATCTTTCAATCGAACTTCTTGCGAACGGTCCATATTAACTTCTCTCCCCGGCTCGTCTCAGATCCCCACCAAAAAAAAAGAAGACAGATTTCAATAACTCGAAAAAGATCCCTTCGATCAATATAAACTAGCTCAATATGTCTACCCCAGAAGTTGAAAAGATCACTGCTGGTGTCGCTGCCACCAGCATCAAGGACGATGCCTCCACTGTCGCCGCTGCCGAGGGCCGCCGCCTCTACATTGGTAACCTGGCCTACACTACTAACGAGGACCAGTTGAAAGAGTTCTTCAAGGGCTACACCATGTATGTTTTATATATCTCATATCTTAATAATATGGCATAAATGCTGACTCGTTGCAGTGAGAGCGTTTCTATCCCAGTCAACCCACGCACCAGCCGTGCTGTTGGATACGCTTTCGTTGATGTTGCCAAGAAGGAAGAAGCTGACAAGGCCATCACCGATCTCTCCGGCAAGGAAATCCTCGACCGAAAGGTTTCCGTCCAAGTTGCCCGTAAGCCCGGTGCCGCCCCAGCTACCAATGGCGAGTCCAGCAATGGAAACGGTGAAAGACGTCAACCCCGCCGTGGGGGACGAGGAGGTGCTCGTGGAGGACGCGGTGGACGTGGTGGCGCTCGTTTCAGAGTTAGTGGATACACCGGACTAAAACACCTTCCATAAAAAGAACAACTGATAGCTAACAAATATCACTGATAGGAACCCGGCCAGCGCCGCTCTGATGCTCCTCGTGCTGCTCCAAAGGAAGAGGGTGCCGCTACCACCCCAGCTGCTCCAGCCGCTACTCCAGCCGCTACCACCACTACTGAAGCCGCTAAGACCGAAAGTGCTGAAGGTGAGAAGGGCGAACGTGCTCCTCGCCGCAAGCGCGGTCCTCCAGAGAACGGTGTCGCTAGCACCACTAAGGTTATGGTTGCCAATTTGCCATATGAGTTGAACGAAGCAGCTGTAAGATAACACAACAGAACTATCTGAGCAAGATGAACAACGACTAACAACCTCACAGCTCAAGGAACTCTTCGCTGCTTACAACCCCGAATCGGCTAAGATTGCCCTCCGCCCAATCCCCCGCTTCATGGTCCGCAAGCTCCAGGCTCGCGGTGAAGCTCGCAAGGGTCGTGGATTCGGATTCGTCACTTTGCCCACCGAGGAAATGCAGAAGAAGGCCGTCGAAGAAATGAACGGCAAGGTCGTCGAAGGCCGTGAGATCGCTGTCAAGGTTGCCATCGACAACCCGAAGGACGAGGAAGGCGAGGGCGAGGGTGAAGGCGAAGAAGCCGAAACCGCTGCTAACGGTGACGCTCCGGCTGCTGAGGCTACCCCAGCGGCTACTGCTTAAATGCAGTTTGCTGCTTCCCAATACTGAGTCCGAGAAAACAAAAAGGTTGTGCCAAAACGAACTGATGTTTTAATCAGGGAGGAAGGACATTGGCTTCAATTTGGCTGCTAAAATACAACCTTCTCGGGCAAATATTTATTTTTCTCAACTTTTTCCGATAACAAATGGTTTCTCTTTATACAACCCACACACACAAAAACAAGCGAGGACGTCGATATATTTGTTTTTCACACGCATCCAGTTTATCAACTCTACTCACCACAAAAAACGAAAATATCGAACCTGTCTGCTCAATGTCACGCGCGAATCACCAATGAAGGAGGGAAGAGGAGGGCTTTTGCTTTTTTGGATACTCGGTCGATGCTGAGAACACAAGCCGATAGTGTTTCTTTGTTGGAACAGAATTGTATGGGATACGACGGTTGTATTTGGGAGGAAGGCTTTAAATAGTATCTTTTTCCCGAGTGTGGCTCTTTACCTTGTACTTTTTCTCTTTCTACCATGGCTTGTCGTTTTCTTCGATCTTGTTTCTTTGTTCTCTACCAAGTGTTCAAAGCTCTTTTTCCTTTCTTTCTTGATAGAAAGTTTTCTTTTCCATCGAAATGCCCGCTGTTACGACCCCCCGAACTGATAATGATGATGAAAAGTTTCTTCCCCAAAAAACCCCGTCAATGTCTATAGCCTCTTACTATATGTTCATTAATGTTCTTGCGATAACCCGAGGAACAACCCAATGGAATGAAGTCAAGGAGATTTATATATACAATAGGCAGCTATTCCGTATGCGTAAAATCTTATAAATTTATAAAGTGAAACGTAGTGTTATATATGTGCAGATATGATCGAACGCAAGCTAAGTGATCTTTGAGCTTAGCTCTCGCGGGCGGAATTTCTATTTATGCGGTGACGTTCCGAGGTTCACGTCCGAGGGTACCAGCGATGGTGCTGTCCGTATGGGCAAGTCCGTCCGAAGCCAAAAGCATCTTTAGGGTTGTATCGTTTTGCGCACAGCCCGTTAATAATGGTATAATGGTTATTCAAACGGGTTAATTTAGCCTGAATGGCGGACTCGTCGATTGTAGTGCTGAGGGTAACATAGCATACGCCGCACAAACGACCACAGTTGATCGTATGGCTGGCATTGTCAGAAGTCCTTCTCGAACGGGTTAGACTTCAATAGGCAGACCAAAGGGGGAGTAGACCAGCGAAATGGTAATTAATTCCCACCAGTGACCTTCCCCATGTTTTTTCTTTGGCCGTACGCACTTAGTGGGTCAGCAAGCAAGCAGGCAAGCAGAGCAAGCGAGGAACCCTTTCGGAGGTCAGGGACCAATCCAACGGCAACGGCATTTTGAGGCAGGTATTATGCGGGTGATTGAGACGACCGCAGCAGCAGTACAGCGGCGGGTGACATAAATGTAACTCGAGTTAGACATTCTGGCCTCATCTTTCTCGCGTCTTACATAAGTCTATTTATTTTTCTGCACTTCCGGGTATTTCCCTTCAAGCTGGGGGGCTTGTTCGAATGGACATAATTTTGTTTGATATAGTGTAATAACTAAGTACTTATTTTCTTTGTTGGAGGTGTAACGTAGCTACTCGAGTTGCATTTATTTTTATTATTACCACCCCTTTACTTGACGGTAGATTAAGATTTCACACGACAATTCACAACTCTTCTTCCTCTTCACCTTTCACCCACCATCGATCACTACCGTTACTACTTACTGCGCCTGTTAACTCGTCGTTCGCTCTCTTTTTTACGGTATCGATCGACGGGGGAGAGATAAACCGCAGAGTTCACACGCAACGAGCAACGAGCAACTCCCGACTCACCCACCATCAATTCGCGTCGGAAGCAGCACGAGCAGGATCACCGAGAGACGAAAAGCTGAACGAAGCAGACGACAACAACGACGATTGGATCGAGATACGGGGAGGGGATTTCGTACAAATGACGGTGCCATCAGCGTACCTACCTCCGTCGCTGGAGTTTCTCGGCCCCGCGATGGACGGAATATGGGAGCATTTGACGCCCACGGTCGTAGCGGCGACGTTGGCTGTAGTTGTCATTGTGGATGTTGGATTGGTACGTTTCCTTCCTTCCTTTTACTCATTGGCCCGCTGCCGCGGGAAATATTAGACCCCGGTATCCAACAGGCGCTGTTTAGAAGATCTTACATTTCTCGCGGATGTGGATTTGGATGGTATTGGTTTTGTGCTAATTGATTGTAATGTGATGACAGTTATACCTCCTCCTGCTATTGGTAACGCATACCCCGCGCCCGGAAACCGCCTCGGAGAAGACATACATCACCGCGGGCGCGAAGGGGCGGGTACCGTCCCCCGCACCGTTACCGGATACCCTGGACGAGAACGTCGAGCCGGAAGTGTACATGAGCGTTGTCGTGCCCGCGTACAACGAAGCGTTACGGATAGAGGGGATGCTTGATGAAGCTGTGGACTTTCTGAGGGAGGAGTACCCCGTGCAGTCTGCGGGCGGAGCTGCGGCGTCTGCGGCGGGGGTGAAGGAGAGGAAGAAGGCGAACGGGCATGCGAACGGACATGTTAATGGACATGTTGGTGGTGGGGACGGAGAGCCGACGGGGTGGGAGATTTTGATTGTGGATGATGGGAGTAAAGATGAGACGACGGATGTGGTTATCAATTGGATGACGAGGCGGGTGGCGGCGGGGCAGATGAAGCCTGGCGATTTGAGGGTTGTCCATTTGGAGAGGAATCGGGGGAAGGGTGGGGCTGTTGCGCACGTAAGTTGCTCTTCTTACTTATCTATTGAGGATGTAGTGGATACATCTATGATTATCGGGAGTTGATGCTAATACGGTGGAATACAGGGAATGCGACACATTCGAGGAAAATACGCCGTCTTCGCAGATGCGGACGGCGCGACTAAATTCAGCGATTTACGAACACTACTCGCCCGTTTGAAGAGCATCAAAACTACCACCCCTTCGCCTACGGACCCGTCGAAGAAAGAATACCACGGAATATCAGTCGGGAGCAGAGCGCACATGGTCAATTCGTCTGCGGTTGTGGAGCGTCGATGGTACAGGAATCTACTCATGTACGCCTTCCACACTTTCCTGCACGTGATTGGTATCCAGAAGATCAAGGATACGCAGTGCGGGTTCAAGTTGTTCACACGGGATACCGCGCGCTTGGTCTTCTGGGAATGTCATTGCGAAGGGTGGATTTTTGATATCGAGTGTCTGTTGATCGCGGAGGAGGAGAAGGTTGGCGTTGAGGAGGTGGCGGTTACATGGCACGAGGTTGAGGGAACAAAGATGAGTTTGATCAAGGATAGCTTGATGATGGCGTGGGACTTGGTGGTTGTCAGGTCGGCGTATATCGTCGGTGTTTACGGCGGGCAGAGGAAGGCGTGGCGGAAGGGCAAGAAGGGCGCGAAGAGGTTGTGAGATGCATGCCGTACGCTTATTTCTTTATTTCTTCATGGAATCGGGGGTGGTTCGGTATATATACCCGGGTGTTATTATGAGGTTGTCGAATACGAATGCCGACGATAGAGGGTGGGGACTATGATGGGCACACGCGGATTATTCTTGTATAGAGCTTTTAACTTATTTCTTCTATTTGTTTCTATCGAATGCATATGGGCATTTAGGCGGGGTTCAAAAATAAAATTGGGTTACCGGTGGTTGTATACCAGGTCTTTTCTCATTACTCGCTCAAGTCTTCTGGTCTCATATCGATAACGATACCTGTGTTCCCTTCCGAATCTGGCATTTGGCCAAATCGGCCAGCCTTGTGTTGCGATCCTTCGCTCTCTTTCAACCTCTGTACGTATCCGGCAGAGACCGTCCACTTTGATTCCCTCGAGGAGCGGTGAGTGAGTTCGTACTTTGAGTATAAATTTACTTGATCTTCAGTTTTCCTTCCTATCTTCATCCCATTTCTCTTCTATTGAAATTTGATACCCACCTACCGCGATATAATCATATATATAGTAAGGCCTAGTTCGAGGCCGAATTACTTGGCTGTGTATCTACCAGGCCAGTCTGCCAGCATAGGAAATACGATTTGATATTAACTAAAAGTACCTATGTTTCGTTTCTGACCTATCCTTAAGGATCTTTACAGAGAAAATCTAAGATATACTCCTCCGGAACAGCTCACCACTCATGTATACTCCTTGACCTCGTGCATGCACATGACGGAGAGCTGCATTCCTCATAGGGCAAACAAGCGTCGTATTTTTCAGGCTACATATAAGTACTTACAAGGGAGTCGGCTTCCAGTTTTCAGCTTTTCTGACCCCTCAATTTCGAATATTTCTCAACCTTCAACTTTGCTACCAATGCAACAATGGATTTCAAAAGGTTCGTGTTGGAATATCCATCTCCGTTGCTTATCGTTTAAATCAAAAATATTAATTTAATGTTGCTGCATCTAGTGTGCTTACCTCCCAACCGTTCACATTCATCATCGGATCGGACAAGAGAAAGTTTTTCGTAAACGAAGAACTCATATCCAAATGCTCTCCTGTGCTGAAGGCTCTCATGGGAAGGAATTTCCGAGAAGGATCTCTGCGTGAAGCTTACCTTGATGAAGTCGAGGAGGATACCTTCGTTCGTTTTATCCAATACGTGTGGACGGGGACCTACGATTCTCCTTCTGTGCTTACCTACCCTGAAGCAGCCAGTCCCGAAGACAGGGAGAAAAACAGTGTGCCGACGGTGGAGTTTGGCAGCGCCGGAGGGTATCCGTACACCATCGAAACTCGCCCGTCGCCGCGTAGACCCGAAATTTTATTTGGCAACCGGGCCCCGCGGACTAATTTCTGGGATCAGTTAGCAGGTGAACATCTCGTGTCTGTCCCATCGCCGCTTCCTCCCGCAAAATCAAAACCGCTAGAGGTATTCAAGAACTTATCATACCCTAAGCCGCCTGCCCAGGAAAAGAAACAGACAGAGCCACTAGGTAGCCCGTTCCTCTGCCATGCGCAGCTGTACGTCTTCGGAGATAAATATGACATCAAAGATCTCAAGAGCCAGTCGTCGCATAATTTACACCTGGCACTGGCAGATCTGATCACCGGATGTTTGGCACCTAAGGCAATCTCCCAGGTTGTCGAACTTGCGGAGTATGTGTACACGCATACGATGGATATGCCAACGGAGCCGCTTCGCCGAATGTTGGCTAATTACTGCGCGTGGAACATCAAAAAGCTTTCTGAGAACTCCGAATTTATAGACTACTACGAGGTCGGGGGACCATTCACACGAGATCTGTTGCTTAATATAACCAAGAGGTTAACATAATGCAATATAACTATATGCGCTGGCGAAATGAAGCTGGAAGATATGAATTATAGGTGGTTCCTTTTTTTCCTTTTTTTCTCAATATATCGGCGTTTTATGTCCAATGCTTTAATATTTATCGACAGGGTGTTATTGTTAATCTCTTTGCTTTGTACTAGATTGTCAAATTTAACGACGGCTAGATACATATACTTTTTCAAATGAAAAGATAATTTCTATTTAATCCACAGGATAAAACGTTAGAGTCTCCACATCACCATCCTGACGAGGTTTATTAGGATCCTTGAATCCAAAACGTACGGATTTCGTCGTCTCGGCTTCTTCAAAGACGATACCATATCCCTCGGATTCGTCACCCGGATCAGCTGAAATGTGATTCTTCCAGAATAAGATATACTACGACAAGAGTAGGCAATGATGAGCTTTCAATGATAGAGCGTGCCGGAGTCAGAAATGAAACTTACCTGATCCCGGGGCTTCGGATCTGCATTAGAACGAGCGGGACCTTCAATCGGCTCGAATCAGTATACATTCTACCTGCAAAAGCGAGAACACCTGGGAACGTCTGCCCCGAAGAACTTACCGGCAGGTTCTTTCCATTCTGCAACTTTAGAAGAATCCGCGGGACCAATTGATATGGCGTCGCCTCTCAACTTAAACTCGATCTGTTTGGAAAAAGCCGCCACCATCAATATAATTAGCTGGACTGGAATCCGAATATGCAGTATAAATGGTTGTAAGGGTAATCATACCATATCACCCCGTTCGAAGCTGCTATTGTAAAAGGGAGCTGCCGAGAACATCCCCTGCGATCCGAACATATTACTTTCAACTTTTACACTCGGAGGCGCTGGAGTTGGAGCAGTAGCAGCCGCATATTCCTCCTTCCATTGAAGGACCTTAGTTCCTTCAGCAAGCGAGGAGAGCGATTCAGCTGGTAAGCTTTGGGTTACTACTTTATACCTGTCGTTGACCTTTTTATAGAGAACGAGAGACCTGTCTTCTGTGAATGTGGGGAGTATGGATGGATCAACGCGGATGTTGAGGGTGTAACTGGCCATTTTTGTTTTTTGTGAAAATTTACAGAGAAATCGGGTAGTATATAACATTGGGGGGGCCATCAGATTCGTCGTTCAGTATCCTGCCGCACAGCAAGGTTATATACTCGCAAGCTACCCCGCCCAAGAACCTCATTTGCTGGTTCGAATTCGATCGCATTCGGAACTCATAAATTTTTCATCTATTGCGGCTGACCAGGGATTGTCTTTCCGCAAGATACCCAAAGGGCTTCAATATTCTACAATAGCTTCAATAACTCTGTGGAGCAAAGCAAAGATAAGAGCTGCGGCTGTGAAGCTGTGGTCCCATCTGCGTGTTCAGCCGCTAGTAAGTTGTACCGGGGTGCTACATGGTTTGCAAGCTTCTTATTTGCCCAAGGCTGCTGGCTATATTATCGCTATTAATTGTTGACAGACGTTCAAAAGCCGAACTCCACCCAATAACATGCTAATATGCTTCCGGAGAATTCCCAGATTGGGTCTAGATTTCTCTGTGCAAAACAAAACTAATTCTGTTGTGTTGTTACTGAATATAAGATATCCTTGATGGTCTGATGTCTTCGACTGACTTCCCAAGATCACTCGAATGAACTCGATCTGTGGAGAGCTCTACCTTCTGGAGACTTCGTCTACAACTATCCAGTATATATTTGAAGACAAAATTGACTTGTGGCTTGGTCGTGCTTTACAGTCCACTCTTACTGCCTTCCCCAAATCTCAACACTGCAATTCGTATCAAAGACACGGTATCTAATTTTTCGAGCTTGAGAATCTTATTTACGAGCTTTCTATTCCCAAGAAACGATGAACCTAGAGCAGGAGTCCACTTCGCAAAGCGAAGACCAAGCTGAACACGGGGAGAGCGATGCCACATCCAGCCCGCATACCAAATCTGAAGAGATCGCCGCTCCAAAGGTGATTGGCGAAGAAACCAAAACGATTTCCGTCAAAGGTAAACGAGGTCGTAAGCCTAAAGATAAATCCACCGCAGATAAAGAAAACAGCAATGCGAAGAATCAAGCCAACAAGCGGAAGAAACTAACCAAGGGCGATACCGAGGTGGGTTCCTCCATCTCATGAAATTACTGTGCGCAGATATTTCTCATTTCCTGACCATATTCCTTTTATGTATAGGAGGCCAAGACAAAGCAGCGTCAAAAAAGGAAACGGGGGCCATCACTACAACTACCCTCTCCACCACCTACCCCGCCGCCTCCCACGGCCGCCGAACTCGCAGAAACAGCCGCGAAGGCAGCTGCTGAAGATGCTCGCAAAGGACGTTTGAAGCTTATTCCGTACTATCATGAGGAAATGAAAGAGATATTCGACTTCCTTTGTGATCGTGGTATATACTGGAAGAACGACCTTCCGAAGAACAAGAGATTTAGCAATCGCGACACCAAGCTTTTGGAGAAAGAGGTCAAGAAGAAGGTTGCAGAGATCTTGGAAGTGTACCCGAAGGAGGAGGAAGTCATGGCGGCGTTTGAAAAAGAGGAAGAGAGGCTGAAGGTTGTCGGGGACGAGGGTAATCAAGCTGGGGTTGAGGCTAGTGGATCTCTCGGGGATAAGGAGGGTCTAAACAACGGAATGGAACCTGAAGCGACGAGCTTAGAGTCTTAGGATCCCTTGGACCATGGGGTTTAGCATTCGAACTTCATATTCTTTAAATTTACGTCGTCGGTGGGGTAGTGACGTCAGGGTATCGGGACTGAGGCTAGCTTAAAAATTAAACTAGAATACGTATTGAGAGCCTGAACAAGAATTAGTGGCGAGAATTCCAAACGGTGAGAAGCCTCAAATACCAGGCAGATCTATAAGATCTTTGTCTAGTAGCAAATTATACCTAGGACATCGAATCGCCATGAGTTACACCTGCATCGTGCCACTGCGCCGAGGCGGCATTGGCGGAAACACTAAAACTGATTCGGTAGCACGAATCACGGTTTAAGGTTTCAGCCAGAACGAGCCACACGCACGATCGATTTCCCGCATCGATCGATGAGGTTTGATTGGTCGTGTCGACGGTCCGATCGTCTTGATCCCATGGGTCATCGCCTCCTGCGTGCATGCATTTGCATCTGTTGTATTCGATTCCGAGATATGTGTTGTAAACCACTTTTCGAGCGCGATTTTCGATGGTTCTGGACACCTAAATTCTGAAAACTGGGGCTAAACCCTTGCAATATGGCCCTTGAGTACCTCTGATAATTGATATGCGATCTAGCTGATGAGATAATGATAACGGCTATCCGTTTGCGAGGTTTCCGTCAGTGAGAAAACCAAGATTGTCGGTTAGGAAGTGCCAACACCAAATTAGGTCTCGGTCGGGATGATTCGCAAGCTACGAAGAGAGAAGAACTAGCGTAAAATCAACTGAAAATGATCAACAAGAACCTGATCCCAAGGTGAGAAGCAGGAAGCCAGAGTGTAACTAGCTTCACAAAGCGGTGGGAATCTGTTCGCAAGAAATGGGTTGCAGGAGGCTCTTGGTGAATCCCAAAGACATCACTGCCCGACCACTCAATATTTGCAGAGGTACATGACTATCTATTTACCAGTAAGATGGCCTATAGATCTCTTAATCAGTAGAAGGATAGAAGCGAGATAAATTCCTGTCAAGTGTCGTAAGGGTCTTGGTGATATGGGCAAATAATCTCAACTTGGCCGAGATTGAGTCGGTGAAGTATCTCTCGAGCGGATTCCGTCGAAAAGAAACCATTTGATCTGCTAACTGAATAATCCAATCTCTGAATTGCAAAGATCAATATAAGTACTTCGCGTATAAAAAGCATAAGAAAAACGGCCCCTGAAGTTCTCGCTGTTGACCCCAAAGTCGGTCGAATTCATTCTGAAATTTCTCGGTCTGGACCGAGTGCGATGCATCTTCTGAGCCAAAAATAAGTTATAATCGGGATTGTATAATCGTGAGCATCGAATCGAATCGAATCCTCGGAGTTATAAACTGCTGTCGGCATTGAGGCGCTGAAAATGGTTGATCAGTATTTTCTCGTTCTGCTTCAGAAGCTTCTTCCGAGTTTTAGATGGACCTATTATTTAAACGAAGGTTGCCTTTTCATATCGGTATCAAAGTTCGGTATTTGTATATTGGTTTAAGTTTTTATAAGTCGTATGTTCAGCGTGGATCGGATTCGAGAAAGGCAGGCAATAAAAATTATTATTCTCTTAACATGTTGGGTGCTTAGTGAAATAATTGAGGTATAACTAAAGGTGCTCGAATTCAATTTTTTATTTTGGGCTGTTTGGGAGATGAAACCCCTCTTTTCAAAAGCCCAACCGCCGGACCGTTCAGCCAAAAACCCTTCAGCCCCAAGAGAAACCGGGCTCAACTGGACCTCAATGTTATATCATATTCTCCTGTGCCAAAATATTCCAAACAAAAATTCCTTGAAAATCCAGTAATCGGCCAAAATTTCCTCCAAAAAGGCACAAATCTTTCTTTCAGCTTGTCCCGTATCCGCAGGCTTATTTGGCGTCTTAATTGCGAGCGTATAACGCCTTTCCAAGCCATAGCCAGCCGCATACGCCACCTAAATTCCGAAAAAGGCGATTGATCATCGGTCCGCCTCCGCAGCTGTTGGAGATTTTTCATATTGCGGCGCCGCGTGCGAAACCAAGCGTTGTCTATCTGCAATCCTCCTCATGCGAGTGTTCCAAATACCCCGGATTTGTGGTGTTGGCGTACGGGCGTCGTGTTCTAGCCCCAGAGATCCTCAATTTTGAACAAAGCTTCGGGACCCGTCCGCGGGTCGTGGATGGATAACTTTTGTTTTTATATGTTTCGCTCAAATGGCTGGGTTATCCTGGACTTCCGAGAGCCGGAACCAGGAATTCTTCTCGATCCAAGATCTCTACCCGCGTGTTTGCGTCCATGTAGCCAATTGACGTGTCTTCGTCCCTTGTAGTCGTGAGGGCCTGAATGCAAGCAATTTTGACATGTCTCGCGTTTTCGTGATAACCCAATAACGTCAAAAGAACCCCCTGCCATCGCCGGCGGGGCTGCCTAGCCAGCGGTTGCCGTCTCGATGCCCTGAAGGATGCCTCGCCCCGACCCTCCCTTAAGCTCCCGAACCAAATCCTTGATGCCCGTGATGCGGCTCCGAAGTTCACTTGCCCCATATTCCCCAATCCTTCATTTGATCTAACCTTTGTGATGCTCCACACGTCATCCCGCGACCCAGTGCACGCCAGAAGCTCTCACAGGGATCTACGGAACCAAAGATCCAACCTCTCCCGTGTTCCTGGAGGCACCGTCTCGGGAAGAGGTCCTTCTTTTGGAAAGCTGGGGACAAAGAACACCGGCGAATCAGAACGAGGCCGGCTTCGGCGCTTGCGGGCTGAGGTACCGGTACATCTTGCAAATGTCAAGCAAGTGTGGAACACCCAAAACGTTCATGCAAAGTAGGAAGGCTCAGGCTGCTAACACCAACAGAAGATCGTGGGAAAGACATCTAATGCGAGGTCCTATCCGTCATATTTGGAATGAAAATGTTTGTTGATGTCGAAATGCTATTGAGTTTGAGTTGAGGATCTGATCTGCGGCCACGGCTGTGACGTTCTTCGTAGGCCCAAGGCAGGATTCTGTCCCTCTCTGGCTGCGCCAACATATAAAAGCCATCTATGCGAACATGGGTTGGGTTTGTCGCACTCAGGGTCCACAAAAGTTGTTCAGCTGCAATGTTTTGCCACCTCGAATGAACACAAGGTCAAGTCAGCCCAAAGCCCCTGGAATATGGAAGAGTGCGGCATATAAATACCGAAAGTAAACTTACGCTGGAACCTCAGATGGTTTTTTTAAATGTGTTTTGGCATTTTGGTGGTATTTCTTGCTTGAATGTGGTGTAGTTGTGTAAAATGTAAGTCCGTTCCATGTTTATGCCAGTGTCCATACTGACGAAATGATGAGCCTCGAGGATTCGTCTTTTATAAAAGAATTTCGTTCGGATTTATAAACTGAAACAAATTGCGCAGTGATAGAATCATGCCGAAATTTTTATCCGAATAGGCCGAAGGCAAGAGGGCTCCGGAGGAAGAAAGCCCTCCATCCGATTTCGCCGGAGCGGAAACTTCACGGTACGGTTGCGGTATTTGGGACCATGCAAGGTACCGCGCCTTAAAAGATGGATATTTTAACCAATCGAGGGCCGTTTTTGACTCCAAGCCTCAAGGTGGGCCGACTCGAGAGTCGAGCTCCGACGGTACCAAACAGGTGTCGTTAGCCTCACTGAGAGGATTGTACCCAGCTAGCAGGGAATTGTTGGATTGCAATTGAACGAGAAGCCATCGAAAACCGCTCTTTTTAGGACGCTTAATACCCTCGAAAGGGAGACTCTCGAATTAAATATGGGTTTTGCACTTGATTTCATATGATCAGTCTGAGGCTCGAAGACCGCTACTAGGCACTCTGTATGGCGGTCTGTATGGCGGCCTGAAAGCGGAGAGGCCGTAAGGCCTCAAGTGTTGTGGCGGTTGGTGCCTGCAGTGGTCGGCGACGTGGAGGCAACTCTGCATATTTCGAAGTTGGAAGGTAGGTAGGTGCCCAAAGTTTGGACACCGACAAAACCGACAAAACTTAACAAAAAAATGGAAGATGCGAGGTATTCTATTGAGGAGGTAATGAAATATATATCTTCCAGCTTTGGCAACCGGTTCGCAGACTTCGGCTGAGATGGGCTCCCTGACTTGGATTATTCATACCAATTGGTCCGCGGAAACGGGCGGTGCACGCTGACGCGCAATTGGTATCCAGGCACGCGCACGGAGCCAAGCTGAGAAATCCAAATTCAGACATTCATTGGTCACATAGTCATAACAGGGGCGAACAAAGCTCACGAGTTCACGCTGATCGGTAGCGTTGGTATCTCCAGTATTTGCCGTCGATAAAATTTGACGCATGCACGGTTTGATACTGCGTCGAGCTCATCAATTCACGATCCAAGGATACAACTACCCTGGATACTAACACATGTCAACGATTTTGACGGTGGTGTCGACACAACTAAAGTATTAAGTATTGCTTAATCAGCTAACAGTCGATGCAGGTAGATTCTTCTATCAGTGATGTTTCAAGAGAATCTTATTCTCCGGAAGAAAACATATATACAGATATCACAAGAAAATTCATGACATCCAATCTGTGGGCTCTAGCCGCAAGACTATCAGTGCACCTTAAGAGAAACCACAGAAGGGAAGACGGAAGAAACACATGGGATTGGTTTCAAATTCGCGGGATTGAAAACAAGGAGTTCTATTACAATAGGCCCCGAGATACCTTCCGATGGCAATTCCCCTCCTCCTAGAACGCGCAAGTTTTGCTGGGAAAGAGATCACATTTTATTCGATTCTAATCTGCGTATAAACACTCGATATATATCACAACCAAGCAGGTGGACATACTAGGCTGGCACTGATGATACCAGAACCCACTAATCCGCCGGCTTAAATCCTAAGCAAAGCCAGAGTTTCCTAGACTTTAAATCTTTTCCCCTGTAACCATTCACAGCCCTTTCTTTGGGTAATATCAACGCCTTAACACCTCGCTAACCACGTGGGTGCCGATCCAATAGCAATATTCGTCAAACTTTTATTTTATTATTTTAATTTTTGATATATTTCCTTTATGTCCTTTTTTTTCCAGTTTTTTTGTTAGTAATAGCATATTCGGATCCGTCAATCCCTAATCCAGCCAGCTCATAGCTACTGACATGTACAACAGCAGCACTCCTCGGGTTCGGGATCGATCGAATACGGATCCCAAAATTGGTAATCTGGCCATACCCGACGAATGGCCAAGTTATCTTCCCTCTCGAGATGTTGCTGCTCTAGGAAACGAGTTCGAAGGATTTCCTGGAATCTGAGGTCGCTGTGAGCCGCCATACGCTTGTGCTCTAAGGTTGGCCGATAAGTTGAATTGTAAACTGGAGGCGGAGGCATAATAAGATTTGAATTGCTCGCCACAGCTGTAGAGTAGCCAGGCAGGCTACTCCGGATACTGCTATACGGAGATGATACAGTACTTGTACCTGGTGTGGTTATCGGCGTACCCATGGCGGATGACCACGCTGAGATTGGAAGATATTGAGCCGCTAAATTAGGTTGCAAGCCTGGAGCCGTAGTCAATACAGGAGTACTAACTGCACTAGCAGGGTAGGCATATCCAGTTTGAGATACGGCCAAAGCTGGAGTGCTGGAGGTTCCAACCCGACCGCCTTGCATAGCGTAGATATTTGGATAGGACATATTGTTCTATTGAAAATATTTGATTACTTATGCAAGAGATCGCGGGAAGTAGTTCTGAATAAGAAGAGAATAAGATTTGATACGATATAGGTCTGTAAGATCCGTGTATGAAATTGTGATGAGTGTGAGAGTCAAAGATGAAGGTGGAACTTGGGCTAGGAAGAGTCCTCATATATACGAGAAAGACGCATTTAAGACGCGAATGGGTACAGAGATTGGCCATATTTTTTACTAAAGATAATCGTGAGGAGTCTACGATAGTACGAACTGGTAAATCGGATCACATATAAAGTTTGTACATCTTGCACAAAATATAAGGTTTACTTGACTACCGAGTTCAATCATGGGTAAAAACTTCATTCGGATGCATTCATCTAGCCTAAAATCTGTTGATTTGATACACCAGCGAAATTTCAAACTAGAGTCTGATAGTAAATTTTAGTGGCACAGGAAATTAATGTGTTAAATGACCGAAGAAACAAAAATTTGACGTTCCGCCACCAAGATATTAAAGCAGTGTTGTCTCTAGTTGATTGCGCTGAGAATTTTTGATGAGCAGAATCAGACAGCCCTCGATGAAGATCCACGTAATAGTATAACGAATGATAAAACACGTAGATAGATACCATGCACCCTTTTATGTACCTCTTGGTAACTAATGGCTCTCCCTTGTCAGTTTCAAATGCAGGAGTCTCTTAAAAACCGACGCCTTATTCGTCACAACCGCGCTAGCCGCGTTGTAAATCGTAGGCGTATGCAAAACTCTAAAAGCAATCAAAAATAAAGATTTTTGGCGGGCGATGAGGGAGGTGTAGTATCCTTGTCAGAATTGATCGTAAATCAGCGAGGGGAAAAACCAGAAGAAAAAAAATGCCTATAAGTTGAGCGGCTATCACGACAGAAGGTGCTTGTGGTTCATCTCTTACCCTGTTCCTTTGTGATAAAACACATCTACACTTAATTAACGGAACTAGCTCTTTCAAACAATATCTTCAAGTTCCGAAAAACCCCCATCGTTCACCATCTAGAATAAAATACAACCGCAAATGCAGCGATTTCGAGCATAGTTGGCTCGCACAATTTTGGTTCCATCTTGCTCTCTAGGTTCGAAAATTTCGAAAACATATCAGTCCTAAATCCCACCTCCATATTTTTCCCAAGCCGAATCGAAGATAAAATAACAATGTCGACCATTATAAACAAGCAAAGGTAACAAAAACATTTGAGTTTGGTGCTCAGGATTCAATTCCCATTCTCCCTGGCATTGGCTCATTGAGTCTAAGGAATGAAGTCTCCGCTCGCGGGTCTGTAGCTGAGGATTCCGCAGTGTCCTATAAAACGTTGGAGCAGCATTGTGATGTTTTCTATCAGAGGCCCCGCCATGTGCTACATCATAGATGAATATCCAAATATGCCGCTTGCAGGGCTTCAGGTAAGAAAATACAGGACGGCGGAGATTTAGAAAGATATTGTTGCAAATGTCGGCTATCACTAACCTTGTTTCCTGGCGCAGGTACATAACAGCGAGAATATTTTCCAACTGCTAGCTCGCTCATTTCTCAAGAATCTTCTTGCCAGAGTATCCGCGTTCATTTCTCCGGTCAATGATTCACCGATATATAAATTTCGTGGTAAGGCTTTGAAGGAACAGGTCGGGGAGTGGAGGCCTCACTCAAGGGCTATAGAGTGCTCCGGAGGGTTGTCAATGATGGCCTTCTAGAGCTCATGCACGATGACAGACAATATAATACTAATTTGCGACCGAATATGTGGTTTCAGGCTGCTATAGTCGATTTTTCACTTTATTGTGAGAGGCGTCGTCCGTTATACCCAGATAGCACAGACGATCTGAGCGGTTTGCATACCTACTGTTTGCCGAATAAAGCAAGACTTCAACAATGCGAAAGGAATTGGTTGTACGGATCTGAAATGAATAGCTCTTTGTATCGAAAAAAAGTAATTGCAAACTTCGTTCTTGATATTAAATCCTCTTTTTATAATTGTCTACATTGAAAACCTGAAGAAGCCCTCTCTGTAATTTCCTATAGCCCTCCCAAGATTCTTCGCCAACAAACTAGGTTGAATATAATTCAATATTGCAACGGATATACAGACAGTCACAAGGGCCGCTATCAATGCGAAGTTTCTAAATGCTCTTCTAATTCTAGGACCAAGAACTCGTTCATTCACACTTTCGAGAATTCATCTACCTTATTTCCTGAAGGGAATGGCTCTTCCGGGATATGTTTGTTTAAGAACTCGCAAAGCGGACCCCATCCTTCCGTAACATCCCATTCCAGAAACTTTTCGGGCGAAACGCAACCCCGAAAAAGAGCATTGTGTTCTTCATAAACTCGCCACACGTTTCTTCGATAGTCATAATGAAAGTATATTTGAAGAAAAGGAATCCAGAACCGCCAGATTTGTCTCGCTTCCCAGTCAAAGGTTGTCACAAAATAATGGCATTCTCTCTGGGGTGGTAGGTATCGTCAAGAAATGGGTTTATCGCTAGTTTGAGATGTGATGTTTTGAATCCATGAGAGGTTGGAACGATTTCAAGAAGCCGATTTGCCCTCAGAAGACAAATAAATCCAGCCAGCAGCTTTCGGACACCTTTTTAAAGGATGTTTCTCGAGGCAATCTATTAGTACGCTTATATACCTTATCTCCCGAAAACTTTAAAGATTCTTCGGCTAGCTTGAGATGGTGGTGTTCTGCGCTCTGAATATGTCGGCGAACAACTGCCGAATGGGTTACCAAAGGGCTGTTCGTACTGTGACGTAACAATTGTGGATACTACAAGGGACGGCTTGAAGCCGATTTGTTGGTCGTCCCACCGCACCATGATCATATAAAACCATAAATTTGAAGTAAACGCATTTAAACATGAATTCAAGTACGCTTCATTATGTATAACTTTGTATGGGATAAGGTATTTCTGGGGGCTTCATGAATCCACCTTGAAACCACTGATAAATAAAGACTATTGCCAGGGCGAGAAGAGGTACTCCCAAGCCTACTCCAACACCAACGCCAACTTTTTCGGACTGTGTTAGACCACCCGCTCTCGAGATTTGGTCTGAAGTATTGGTTGCAACTAATGATGTTACGGTCGCAGCTGCCACAAATTGGTTAGTATTCCCCGGAACTTCAGTTAGTTACAGACAAATGCTTGAGGATGATAACTTACTGATTTCAAGAGTCTCCCTAATGGTAGCCGTTTCAAGTGTAGTCGTAATCGTCCTCAAAGGAATTGTTTCCGTCACAGTTCTGAGAAGAGTGACTGTCGCCTGGTCCGCTCCAGCGTCAGTAGTACTAGCTGAATCGACACCCGTTGGTACCTTGGTTGTGCCGAGATACGCATTACAATGGTCCGCAAAAATCATCCCAGCGAGAGATATATCTTCGGTAGCCCCGTCGCAGCGGCTGCTAACACAAGCCGAGACATAAGTGATGGCCGATGCTAGAATATCCGTCCTGGCACAGAGACAAGAATTGGCATTACAACCGACGGCCGTCGCAACCCCGGTGTCACCGCATCCGAGCCCTTCGAAACAACAGGTTGCGCAGGCACGAAGAGCGTTGAAGCTGGTTTGATCGCTGAAGTCGATACCTTCGCCACGCTGAGCGACGGATTGTCGGATCAAGGCGAATGCCAAGAATATAAGGGATACAACATTACGGAGTTGGTGAGGCATGCTAGTGCTAGCACCATAGCAAGAAGATAACGATGGGAGATTTATCGATAAGAGGACTCGAAAAAGGAGCGACGGTGATTGCAATATCTGAGAAACCCCAAAATTGATCGCAGCGATCGCGATTTAAATCGATTTAAACGACGCCTGCGCTTTGCGCCAGTTCCTTCAAAGACATCTCAGCCGCGTTTTGTGAAGCGACTTGGCAGCGAAGAATTTGGTAATCTTGGTCGCGTGTTGGTGCGGACCAAGCTTGAAAAGTTGAATTCTCATTACGTGATGCAGGGTTCTATGCAGGGCCGGCAGGGATTTGTTCGATATTGCCGGTTGGCATCCGAACCGACGCATGTTCGGTAGATTCATTTAATTGTAGAATCAGTGTATCAAAATACTATAAATAAGGTGCAATTAAAAGAGCGGAGATCTGAAAATATCATCCATCGTGCTAAAAACTTTTATATACACTTAATTGTGCTTCTCTGCGCGCTGCGCCAGATCTTTATCCTCTATTGCCTTCATATCTCTCAGGATATTGGCAGTCAATTTCTTGTATAAGGTAGGTGGCGTGTATTTGAACACCAGTTCTTGGATTGCCTGGAACCAATGTGGTGACAAAACTGGCCTACCACAACCAATTCTATTGAGAATTGCCTTTGACATCGTTCTCGTATCTGGAATGAACGGACCAGTAGCGTACACGAAGCCTGGAGTCCCTGCAACGCTTCCTGGTGTAACAGCCATAACTTGAATGTCTCTACCCGTTGCGTACATCTCCGTGTTCAGCGCAATTGAAAGACTGTTCACATATCCTTTTGCTCCCGAGTACAGCTGCACCCAAGGTAGCCCGAAGGACGAAGATGAGCTGACATTAATGACCACGCCTGGTTCTGTCATTCGAGGTATGATGATTCTCATCATTTGTGTCATAAACCGACCGTTAAGACTGAAAAGTTGGTCTATTTCTTCTGAAGTCCTTTCGACTAATGGGTCATAAACTCTTTTTGCAGCAGCACCTATGCCGCCAACATTATTTATGAGAATCGTCGGCTTAATGTCTCCAAGTGCTGCGTTGACTGCATCGTCGATTGTGAGAGAGTAGTCGCAGGCATTCAGCGACAAAGTCCTCGTCTTGACTTTGTATGTATCTTCGAGATCTGATGCAACCTTTGCGATCTTGGATGGCGTTTGCCCGTGAACTATGATATTAAATCCGTGCCTTGCTAGCTCTGCTGCTAAGGCCTTACCGATTCCGTCAGAGGAACCTGTTATGAAGGCCCAGGGTGCCTCGCCTTTGGGGGACTTGACGGAACGATATCGATATAGCCCGGAAGGTCTCAAGAAATATAGATGAATGAACCGGAGAATCCTCCAAGCAAAGTACGATACTGTGGCAGCGCCAGTCACTGTGAGTATGTCAATTGGCGCAAAATTTTTGAATATTTGTTCAAGTCGCGGAATCGAATAACTTGATAACTGTGACAACATCTCTTCTTCGATTGGCCTAGGATAAATTTTTTAAGGTTGGTATTTTCAACGTGAAGTTCAAAGAACTAGAAGTTGGCGTGCATGCACCCTTTTTGATAATTTTTTTTAGCGAATTCCCAACCAATAAAGACGATTCTAAACTATTTCTGAAAGAAAATACAATATAACTCACGCAATAAGATTTAATATTGAATTTTTGTTTTTTCGAAGAGAAAACTCAAACTAAAAGTAGAGCATTTAGTATTTGATAAAAGAAAGAAAATGAAAAGGTTTTTGTTGGAAGGTAATCGCACACGCACGTACGCGGAATTTTGGGGGTTAACGGCCGGTTTTGTGGAGGCCAACGTTATAGTTTCTATCTGTGATGCTAATAGGATTAATATTATTGAGCAATGGTACAAATTCTTTACTTCTAGCGGATCTTTAAATACTTTTTCTAATTCACAAACTATAAGCAACGAGGTCATATCTACATTCGTGCGACCGATTGTCAGAAATGTATCCGAGTCCGGATGCAAAATGAATTTGACTTTGGGCTAGCATCATTTGGGACCGGAAAGGCCACAGTTATGGCGAATCCCCATCCTAAAAATCAATCGGTTTCCAGTCGACATAGCTAAATAAGTACTTCCAACTAAAAAATTGGTCAGCACTTCCATAGACCTAGAAAGATTTCGAGCTCAGAAATGTACGCGGGTTTCATCGAAAGACCCACTTGCTAACTAGATAAGGATTAGCCATTTGATATTTAACTGCTTCGGGTAACTTCGGGATCGGATCCAACGATAAAGCCCGAAGATCGGACACATTGGAAGGGCCGCTGTGGCGCCAAACGAGCATCTCGCACGACTTCGGAACCCAATCAACATCCGAGACAACACCTTTTCGGGAGCGGGAATTCCTGCTTTTATTCTTCTACGGTGCTAAAACTTCAGTTAGTGAATTTTATCTCGCAGATATATAGCTTCCTCAAAAATCTCAAATTAGGTGACCCAGAATAACTGCACCTCCCTAATTAATTGCAACTAGGACTTAATTGTTCTTGAGGAATAGCGATGTTAGGGCTTGCGTTTAGTAATATACCATATATTCAAATTTGCTTTCTATCTAGTTATTCTTTTCTTTCTTCCTATTCAGCAGTTTGCTTTAGTGATACACAAAACAAATTCTCCCTGAGTTATAGGGTAAGTACTGATCACAACTAAGATTGAAGTTTCTCTCGCTCAATACTAGAATGCGAATTTCTCGCCTACCATGTCCTCAGAGAGAGCCCATAGTCGGTTCGCATCTTCAAGACTTGTAGCATGAGGAGCTGCTTGCTTAATTTGACAATCATATAAATAGCCCCCATTTTGATCTAAAATTTATTTCCTCATTAGTACTATGGTTCATCTTGAGAGGTTTAGAAGAGTGGATGCTGATAAGACTTGACATACCGATGATCGACGGACTGAACGCGGCAAAAATCTGAGTGCTCACCCCTTGATTCAACGATCTGTATTCCAATGAGGTATCTATGTCCTTGAACCTTTCTTTCACAAGTTTCACTGTACAAGCAATTAATTGGGTTTCGGCGTTTCATATAGTTGGGATATCTATCAGATACGTTTTATATTTACTTACTTAGTACTTCTATCTCTTCTTCACTTTGATGACGGCCAAGATTCGTGTGGATTACTAGTATTATATTTTGTTGTTAGCCAGGGTTTACTTAAATTTTAGAAATATGGACTTGCTTCCAGGAGTTAAACTGTAAGATAATATCTTCCTTGACTTCAATTTATCCGCTAAAGCGACCGAGAATAGGACCTTAATGTCACGTTTGTTAGGTTGATGTAATTATGATAGAAACTCATCTAACTCACATTCCCAGTTTTTGATTGCCCATAGCCCAAATATTTCTCATATGCTGCGCCATCCTAGAACAACAAGATATCTCTGTCAACACAAAAGAGCGTGCGGTTGAATTTGATATCATATTTACCGAAAAGTTGACATCATCCCATCGGATACCAGAGCCCATGTGTCCACCGCTAGAGACGTTGACAATTCTTCCGCCACTGGAAACCTTGCCCGCTTTCAACAAGAGATTGGTAAATAGAAAATGGGATAAGTGGTTGATCCCAAATTGCTGCTCGAAACCGTCCTCCGTCTTGCCATACGGAGTAGCCATAATACCAGCGCAATTGATAAGGACATCAATGGTAACATCATGATCTGAGGCTATCTTCTCGGCCGCCTGACGAACAGAGGTAAGAGACGCCAGGTTCATAATAACGCTCTTAGTTGGTACTCCGACGGCTTGAACTTCAGTAGCAATTGGCGCGATCTTATCTTCCGATCGAGCATGGAGCATAATGAGCTTTGGCTGGGCTTTGGAAATCGCAACTGCAGTTTCTGCTCCCAAACTATTCGTTGCGACGCCAGTAATCAAGACTACCGTATACCAAGTTTTGTCAGTATTTCCAAATATATATATTTTTTAAGAATTGAAGCGTACTAGTTTTCCCTTTGATGAGCTCGGCAAACTTGGCAACGATTTCGTCGCCTGTGGTTTCCCAAGTGAATTTATCTGCCATGATGTCCTGAAAGATAGGAGAACGGAAATAACTTGAGTATATAATTGAAAAAGAACTTATTTTCCGAGTGATTTAATTTGCGAATTTGTATCGATAGATTTTATCAAAACAAGAAATTAATTGATGAGGGCGGTGGTTTATATTCTATATTGATGAACTGATGAGACTGGGTCGATACCGATACCGCTACTTTAGATATATTCTTGATAGGATTGCGAAAGCTTCCGAATTTATAGATGAGGATTTTCTCAAGTTAATACTCTGTCTCGCACGCCATTAGAATGCGGATCCAATGTGACACATCTTCCGTCCCAGAATATGATTATGGCCGCCATAAATCAGCATGGCCTCTCGCAGTTCCGAAATATCTAGATTGTTTTCCTCTTTTAGATAACAATCATAGAGATGTTCTATTGATGAAGACGGAGTTAACAATATTGGCTCCGAAGTTTATTGTTGCTTGCAACCAGCCAAGGCCCACTCGGTATATGTGGGGATCTTTTCGACAATACTAGCCTACAGTGCATTCAAAGCCATTATTACAATCACTATCAGAAATCTGTAGGGCGGCATTTTAGGCTCTCTGAAAATTCAAGATTTTCTTATCCTCCGGCTTTGGACGAGAATACTAGGATCTCACCGGAGGAATAGTCGTCTAGCTAGGCTATGGCCATGTAAATGGTGAGAATCAGTAGCTTCACCACCCAATAGCAAAGTTCACGTGGCTGCCACGGAGAACAAAGAAAAGGACTGTAGACTAGCAATAGAGAATCATCGCAATTTCGAATTCCTCATGACAACGTACCCCATATACTTAGACGCACTGCCGTCTATGCGCACAAGCAACTGAAGAACAGACCAAAGGGGCAATTCATTAACTCCGAATATAATGTTATCTCCATGGACCATTGATAGATTGACTTCTACAAACGGTTAAACCAACGCTTCATTGTTTGAAATCACAAAGTGGATCAAGTTCGATCATGGGGTTAAAATTATATCCTTCTCTTGGTAAACCTGACATCTCCTGATTGGTTGTAGATTAACGACTTTATATGGTTAGAGAGTGTTGTATTTCCAAAAGTGGAAAGCAACACAATGATACAAAATTTCCAAAGTAAAAAATCGAGATCGATAGGTAGATATAGTTGCTGATATTGGAGATTGAGAGAAGCATAGATAACTAAGAAACGTTAACCCGATAGCCTGGAAGAATAATTCCCAAATCCGTACAAAAAGCCACCTGCGAGTGCTAAAATCTCGTCCAATTACCCCAACTTTAGTACTTTTCTCGATATAATCTTGTTGATTTGGAGGCCAAGCTGAATCTTAGTGCTACACAGTATTTCCAAGTTTGATATTAGAAATTCTTTGGGTTCAGGCAGATCCCTGTCTTTCAAGTTGAGGTTTGTTCTTACTACTCGGTCCATGGCAGGATCCCATGTCTTACTAGATACCCTTGCTCATTTGAAGCCATTGAGAAGGTCTGTGATATATTGGCACCACAGCTTAAAGAAAACAGGAACGGGACATCTGGAGCTATTCACCTCGCCTCGCCCTGCTAGTGGAGCTAGGTACGCCAAGAAAAAACTTCTGGATCCTGAAACGATCATGATGAGGTGGCATCGTCCCATTAGTTCTTGAGGATCCAAAAACTATCGCGGTAGGTTTCTGCTCTGTAAGCACCTGCAGATGGAAACATTTGATCTAGCTGCAGATAGATTCCCGAGCTGTCTTTATTGGTCAATATGTCATCGTTGATGCGGTTTATGTCGTTATGGGTCATATTGTCTTAAACTTCGTATTATATTCTGAGAATATGTCACACCGCGTACGCTTTTGCCACCCCCCGTCGCGTAGCATATGATTTTTGAGAACTTCAACTTTTTCCGCCCAATAACGATAGGTTAGTTGCGGGTTCTCTAAATACGCGTAGAATTATTTGGTGATGCTTTGTCAGCATCTTGGGACGCGATGAGATGTCTCAGAATACCAGAAGTTCCTTGATGAACTGGCCCGAGAGTGTCTTCCGGGGCCAATAGCACCACATGCGTCAATCATAACATGAAGGATCCAACAATATATCTCGATTCGCAGGGAGGTGTAGAGTTTAAGCTATCTAATGCGCGCATTATCTGCAGACAAAACTTTGACCATGCAGGTTCGGAGCTTGTCTCAACATCTCGAGACATAGGCGTTACCCGATGCGTTTTTCTTATAAGCACGATAGTGCATTCCACGAGCAATCTGCAGGCCCATGAGCAAATGCTGAATCCTATTTGGCGCGGTTAATAGAAAATTTACTGAGGTCTCGATTTTTTTGAGCATCGAATTTTGCAACTCCGAATATTCGTAGCCTCTCGCGATATCACATGTTGGGAGCAATCTATCCAAAGGGAAATATATGCCTCAAAAAAGAAATAGTGACGGGACGGGATATTTGTTTCCAGGGTGGTTTTCGATGAATTTGCGTTTCCGGCATCTCGGGATATGTTTGACATCTAATCTTCCATTCAACCGTGTGATGCCGCAAAGCTTTAACGCGAATAGCCGTTTTCGGGCAGTTCTCGGAACCTCGACTAAATGCACGCTCCCACTTGATCTAACTAATCATCATATCTGATTGCGTAACGACGCTCGTAATATTCTCATCCCACCCACATGCCATAATCAGCACAATTTTTGTACAATCGGGAAGTAGAAGGAATTTATATACGGCGATTCCGAAACGCAAGCACGCCACTAACAGGCAGCCGCCGCGGTCGCACAAGTACCCGAGTCCATGGATCAAAAGCAATCTCGCAAAGCCGTACCTGAGGAGGAGCAATCGGGCCGAACCGAATGGGGGTCAATGTCATTTTGATCGCCGGATTATGCTTCTTTAAGATGCCGACGGGAACTTTTCCTGCCATGTGCCGGCACGGCGCCGAACCTGCGGCCTCGCATACTGCGATACTTTCCATGATGCGACATTGCATAGGCACTGAAATGGTTGGGCCACCCATCTTCGGGTATTTCTACATCTTTTTTTCATAAGGATTCTGCGGCATGACCTCGCATATATATCCATTTTCGACAACGAAACCCCGAATGCATGCGTTTGTAATGAGGATACGGATTTTCATTCTTTGTGTCGAGAACTGCATATAATATTGTCATAATGAGCCCTAAATAGATCATACTGAGCTCCTCGCAAATTTTTCGCTGGCTGTGCTGTCGATATTTTGCGTCAGACACCTCGACGGTCGATGCTGCTGTCTTAACTGATGTCCCTTGCCAGCTAGACGACGAAGTAAGGATTGAATTACCACTCTGTCAAAAATTTTGCCCTCGAGATCTCGGCTGGAATGTACCTTTACAATGAATTATTCGTGAACGTTCTACATGTACTGTGACCTCAGGCTTCCGGATTCATCGCAGTGGATCGCAAGGATACACTCAAGCGTACAACACTTTGCTTTTTTTTCGCGTTTTTTGAGAGTCAGGCCTCCCATCCTCATGCGACCTGATTGGACAGGAGGACGATTATCCCCCCGGAGCCCAAGGAGATTCCCGGCACGCACCTCGGGACGAAACTCCATGTATGTATACCTCAACATGTATTCACAGGAAGAACCTGCATAACAGAGCGCTAAGAGGAATCCTTTAAATGGCAGAAAGGAAATGTGGTCTTGATCTTTCTACTTGACTCGAGTATCCCAACCTCATTATATAGGGAGGCAAGGCTTCCCTATTTCAAGATAATTTTAAAATGGCTCCATCACTTTATCTTATTTAATGATCAACAAGCCAGCAGCCACCGACTCGGCTGCGAGACATGGTTTCGGAGGGCGGCTAGCCAATCGTACTATCTGCATAAAAAATCCTGCTTTCGAATCGTTGATCATTTGGTTTATTCTAGATTCTGGGAATAATACCGGACGTTCTATGGAATGTTGATCATAATCCGCATATTATCACCTGAGAAACGCAGGTGGGGTGCAGCCTCAAACGGCGGCTCATTATGCGTAACTTAGAAGGTGAAGGATCTATTATAAAGCGTTTAGAGAGTAGTCTTATATTCCGAATATTTGGTACCGAATGGGATTGCGGAACAGAGAAGAAGGCTTGTGTAACATAAAACCAATATCCGAGTTTCATCTTCCAGTCAAGGAGAATATCTGTGTCATCATTCATTCAGTCATAGTTTGTTGTTTCTAGTCCTGGCATCGGGATTTTGTCAGGGCGTTGAATTGCGGGGACATCAACTATTTAGGAAGCGGCAGTCCATCTGGCAAATCCCAATTCGCTAAGAAAACAATGGATTTCGACGGAAAATTGTTGTGGCTGCTCTCAATTGCATATTGGCAGAAGTGGATCTGATATTTCTTCAATTGTTTCCACGAATCCTTATCGAGTTTCCATGCATAATAGTAATGATACAAGTTTTCCTCAGCAATCAAAAACCCCCCAGATTGAGTTTGCATGAAAATTTGGCTGGCCTTGCTGATTACAGAATGCGGCCTTCCAGCTTCAGCCGCGTTGAGTGCATGCACATATGTACGACAACACATCGGTTGAAGATTCTGTGGACTTGATTTCGAAGCCATCTTACTTGAAGGCATTAAGTGAATACTTGCTCAAAGCAAGAACAGTTTCGAGGTACTGGCAATTCATGTGCACTTTCGCCAGAAACTGCGACCCCAGACTAAGTTAAATCTTGCTTCTTTACTTCGGCAATGGTACATGTGCGTGTCTAATTCAGGCGGAGACCAGACCTCCACCCAAGGATCTGCCAGCCAGTGGGGCAGAGTAGAGCGATCCGATTTCCCCTCCCCTTAACTCCCAAATTTGTAAACCGCTTTGTTAACTCTAGGGAACTATCGCAGTCCCCACCCTTTATAATCACATGTGGTCAGCTGCGCTTCCGCGCTGAACACTATTGAAATCGAAATCGAAAATCTAAGGCTTCTTCTTCTCCTTCAAGGCGATGGATATATCGGATGGAAAGCACGATATATAAACGGGTTCTCAGCCACGAGATGCCGTGTGCACGGGGCTTAGAGGTTCGCAGAAAGGAGATTTTATGGTTGCCAAGGGGTAAAGTGTGAGCTTGGGATCAGGGGTTCCGATGAGAACATTTGCAAATTTGTATAGATTTACCCTATAAGAAGACTTCGGCTTCTGATGGATGTCTGGTCAGCAACAGGTCCGCGACGCTATCATTTGTTTCGTAAGTCTGGGTAGTCGGTTGCTGCCTAGTTTTTAACCTCGATGGTAGGGTTCCTATTCACCAAGAACTGCGTTGATCCCCCATATTTGGCTGAATCTAAAGCGTCGGCCAGAATCACAACACCAACTTGCGAGCTTGGATGCAAGGGTAGACTGCCTCCCACACTTTCGCTCGTGGCCTATGGCTGAGGGCAACAAGTACATCGTCCCGTGTTCACATCGCCGCTTGAGGGAGGCTATGCAATTTCGCGAATTTGGGCGACAAACTGCACATGCGTATATGCATCTTGAAGCCCAACCGAAAGATCAGAAGCTTGCAACCACCCATCTCAAGCACGATTTAGGCAATATCTGTCTTCTCTTCAGTTGGATGTAGCCAAAATCAAACGCCTTCCGTTTAATATTTTGAAGATTGGTCAAGAAGAGGTATCGAGCGGTTGTGATACCTAACTCAGGATGGTGTAACAACCTGGGAGGAATTTAAACTGAATACGGCTTTAAAATAGCTGTTTCTCCTTGCGAGCTATCGGATAATCGCATCGCTGATGCTAAGGTAAGGCAAGGTACATCCGATATACCACAGTTACAATAGTATTGTGAGACGGCTTGCTCTTGTGATCTGCTGTGCGCGCGAGCTCCTTTCCTATCCTCTCACGGATATACAATCTTATTCGATCGATCGCCTGTAATTTCCTCTGGTCTCCCAAGGCCATCCCTTTTTGTGTCGCCATCCGAGACAGCGATTGAACCAGATAGGAGTTCGCGGATTGCAAATATTAAAGAGCCTGGTTTTATATCTGCCCAATAATAGCAACTTTAGGCAAAACCTCTTATCATTCCAGGGAAAAGATAGAGGCGTAAATATGTGATGGGCGACTCGCATCGTATCGACCGGGCGGAATTGGTCGATCTTTGGAAATCGATTCCGTGTGGTATTCGAATTTAATCAGCCTCGTTGCTCTCGAGCATTGATTTAGCAAGCTCGCTAACAGTTTATGTAAACTGCGGGTTGATGCAACACGCTCGCGTAGCTCGTGGAAAAGTTTGCTCAGCCTCGCGCGGTGCCGTTTGCTCGTGCACAGGCCATCTAGCATCTTGGATAGGTCCGAAATGTTGGCGCCCAACTTCATTGGAATTTTTTTAGCATATTTTCGATAGCCGGATTCACCTCGAATTCTGCCTATGACGCCTAAAAGTGTAGACCAAACGACCTTGTGAGCAAAACGCGTATTTCCTCAGGTTTGTTTCTCGAAATCTTCGAGTATGCACGTTTCCTTATCGTGCTGCATCATATATCTCCTCGACACCACGAGTATCTCGACCCGTGCCGCTTTTCGAATACTCATTCGTTCTGATTTAAATTCCTTGAGCCGTTTGGGTAAACCTGGTATACCGGGAATACCCGGCACGCCTTCTTCCGCGGATCCAAAAATTTAATTCTCGACGAAGCGAGTTTTCTTTCGCACAACGTTTGCGGGGTATAGAATAACGGTCATGATCGAGTGATATCGTCATGATAGACTCCAGGGGAGGGCGGCTTGACGTTTTCAAACCCATGTCGGTAGTACGTGAATCCTTGAAAGCGGGGTTCAAGTCTCGGCCCTCCAGTAAAACATTGCAGCACCGGAATATCGCGACGACGGTGCTATTTTGGCCGCCGGGCCTTTGGGATTAGTTCGTATCCACATCTGACCTCTCGTAAAAGCATCGTGCATCGATCCTGTGCCGTAGCAACTAGCTACTTTGCGTTGGTAATCGAACGGTCTCGTTTCCCTAGTCTCGATCGTTGCAAAGTGTGGTGCGCGTGCGGGGCCGAACGTCAATATACTTGTCATCGTTTTCCCAGCCGCACCTGGCAGGAATGCTTCCGGCGTTAGAAGGATCGATCTAGCTATTCATCGAGTTGTTTCGTCAGCATGAGCATGCACAAAGGAGTCGCAATGCTGGCTGTTGTGAAGGTAATACTCCCCGTAGTTATTCAAAAGTCATCATCACGTTTTCCGGCGCTGGTAGAACTATGCAATGATGGAGCCTACCAGCGTCTCAGCTCAGATTTTCTCGTTTATTAAACGCTATCTCGATATCGTCTATGTCTAGTAAAATAAGAAGAATGCTAGAAAGACCGGGTATCCCCCAGTCAATAGGTTGAATGTATTTACAACTTCGGTGTTCCTCATCACCCCCGTCATTAAAAAAACGGCGCGGTGACTGAATAAAAGAGAATGATATGTTACAGCAAAGCAAAGTGGTACATGTTTCTATAAGGTTAAGAATAAAAAACGCCGTTAAAAAGTTCAACCATGTAATGCGCTCGCGAATCGGGTATAATGAATTTGGAACCAGCTCCGGAAAGTTTTTGATTTGATAACGCCTTATCACCAGTTGTATGCGAGGATAGAAATAAAACTCTGATACATAACAACTACTCCAGTAGTTGGGGTAGAGGGAAGGTTGGTCGAATGCTTTCTCGTAGAGCGCCTTGGGTTTATTGGTCAAGGCTGAAGTAATAATTGGACCTATCCAGTAAAAAGTCCAGTTCGGCAGTGTATTGTAGAGTGTGCAGTCCAAAAGGTTTAAAAATCCAAGTATGTTCCAATATCTAAAACGGGCCCGATCCGTGATGAGTGTATCCATAAAAGTTTGAAGATCCACTTTATTCCGCATTGCATGGCTCATTCTTTGGCGGTTGTATCCAATCCTAGCGTAGTTCAGCGGGGTCCAGGCACGCAAGATCCAAGGGGCGTCAAGTTCCATGGAGAACGAGTTAAATGTGCGATTCCAATCTGTAGCGGCAGCCGGAGAACTTCCAAGAATGCAAATGATAAAACCGCCTAAAACGAGCCGCCACCATCAGCTAATAAGTCCTTGCTGCTTTTGTCGTTCCATATAGGCTTTGGCCTTCCGCTTCTTCAGAGTCATATCTCTTCGCAAAATGTTAGCCGCAGAACTCTCATCACCAGCAGCGTCGCGTGCTGCCTTATACACATGATCTTGGTTATAAGTTGGGTTCTTGATCATCAATGAGTGATAGGTATTTGCAATCTTGCGCTGAGTGGCTTCATCCGGTGGCGAAATGTATTTAATCCATTGCTTGGTAGCAACAGATGCAACGCCTCTAGTGACCGCCTTGACTCTCATAACGGCATCATCGGTTATCAGAACCACCGGTTTTACGCCCGGCGACGAGGCACGGCTCTCCGAAATCACGCCTTGAGACTTGGCAGTTTCTATGATAATATCGTCGAGATTCTTGCGTCCGTCTTCATAATAATCGTCGATAAGTTCGTAGAATTGACCTGAGAGACTTGCTATCGTCGATCCCTTGGCGGTGATGATGCGAAGGTTTCGCTTCTCCTGCAGAGCTTGGGAGAGAAGGTTCAAGGCAAGCTCGGATGTCAAGCTGACCTTTCCGTCGTTTCGTTGAAGACCACGGAGCTCAGTGACGACAGAGTACGGAAGAACGATGTTCCACTGGTTAGACTCAAGCATCTTTTTGAAGGTATCAAGGTGTTTGACTAGGGAATTAGTGTCGACGATGACAGTAGTGAAGCCAGGTTTGAAAGACTCAGAGGAAAAGGGCGCGGACTTCTTGGCCTGCTTCTCCTCTTCGACAGTGGCGGCGGGGTCGTTCAATTTCTTCCTGAGTGCCTTTCGCTTAGAAAGGAGTTGTGCGAGTTCAGGATGATCAATCTCGTCAACGCTCGACTCGTCATCTTCATCCGCAAGAGTGGCTGGGGACATCTCCATATCTACATCGGAGTCTTCCATAGCAGTGAGTGGCTCCTGGTTGTAAGAAGGCTGGAGAGTATACTCCTGAAGAAGGCTCTTGAGCTCCGCCGAAACGGAGAACGATAACCTGGCGGCATCATACTTAATCCAGGGTCCGTACGCAGCAAATCTTACCATCAACCAAAGGATTTTCTCCTCTCTGACAAGATTCATGCTGGGGAGCTCGATAAGTCTCTCATCATCGTCAACTTGAATCTTACTGAAATACCCGTACGGGAAGTAACGGCGAGCAATCTCCAAACCACGGAGCATGTACTCTTCCGGAAGTGGCCGGAACCCTTTTTGTACAACTGGGAAGATGTTGGAGTCATGAATACGAGCCATGGCTGCCTCGTCATTCTTGCGTTTCTTGAGAAGGTCCGTCGCATACTGCGTCATTTGCTCCCAAGGGAAATTCTTGACAATTAATGCCATACCTTCCGGGTACTGCTTCAAGTAGTCGAGAAAGACAAGCCAAATGTGAATGTGAGGCTGGCAAGCGGCATCAGCTCCACGATCAAATGCAAGAGACAAGATGTCAAAGGCTAGCTCCTGTGCGTGAGATAAGGAAATATCGTGGTTTACTGAAGGATCAAGCTCTGGGAGTGGAACGGAAAGCGCCATCTTGGGATCATAATTGTCGATAACTGCACCTGGTGGGAGGGTATTGTCAGGCTCAGCCTTCTGCGCTTGGGCGGCCTTGTAAGCTGCTTCAGCGTCGCTGGTGGCTTTTTGGTTCTCCTTCATCGTCGTGGACATCTTCATTCTGCCCTCCTTTAAATTGTACTGGAAGAGCGAAGAAATACCACAGATGGCAATATGAGCGCCAGGGATCTTGAACTTGAGCTTGAGTACTTTGATCTTGCTTTCTAGGAGGTCCAGATACTCTCCTTTCTTCTCAGCAAACGCGTCTTGATTTACGAGCGTAAAGCAAATGGAATGAAGCAGCACAAAGACGGCGTCTGCGGACTGATTTCCTTCAATATCTTGCTCTTTGAGTGCGGTAGGATCGAAAAGGGTTAATATGGACTCGCGAGCAGCAGAAAAGGGCTGGGAGACTGCCAGTGCCTTGCAATAAAAGAAAAGTTGCTGCAGGATATTGGGCCTCGCCAGGATCGCGAGGTGGTGATAAAGTCTGCCAACGTGGGGTTGGCGGTCTGTACCTTTCGAATACCAAAACCTTGACACATTCATCCAAACTTCTCGGTCACGGGGATCACCTTCCTCAATAGCCATTCTATAGCGTCCGAGGTCTCCCAAACATTCGACCCAGGTATCCGCAAACGCTGGCACTGTTTCATAGAGTAGTGCCATCATAGAATAAGCGAGGTAGATAAATGCAAGCATATGTTCAAAGCTATCTGGAAGGCGGTGCCTCAGCAACTCCAAGAAGCTATGGATACCGTGCCTCCACATCCTCGCGGGCATGGCGTATTTTGTAGCAAGTTTTCGCAAAGATGGAGCAGCAGAGGGGTGTTGGGATGCAAGGAAGAAGTCATGATGCTCATGCAAGAGTGTCCTATGGAGTGCTATCAAAGCCTGCCATTGATCATTATTTAATCTTGGAGCATCTTTGACACCACCTTGCGTGGCAGCAGCCGCCTGTTTGGAATCCACCTCAATACACTTCGCTTCAACCATGACGAGACCAGCATAAATACCCTTAACCTCAGCAACAAGCTGTTCCTGAGATATAGGACGTGTCTCTGGTTGTAGGATGAGTTCAGGTTGGGGTTCTGGTTCATCCTCATCATGAAGTTGAGGAGGGATATTTGTATTGCTAGAGGGAGGAGGGGATGTAAAAATGGGAGCAGATTGTGTTGGAGGGGGGGCAGGAGCACCAGGTTTCCTTAATAGAACTGGAGCTCCCGGCTGGCCTTGTGGGGCACTAGGCCGTTGATAGGGACGTTGGGAGACATTCCTCGGAGAAGCAGGAGGTTGTGACTGCCGAGGCTGAGAGGGACGAGAAGAAGACGCAGCGGGCTTGATACTATCGCTGCGATGGTCATACAATTTGCTCGCAGAGTTATCTCCCCTAGAAGGTCTTCTAAAGTCTGGGTCCCCGGCTTCAACCCGCCTGCCGGCAGCATTGCCAGCTAGATTCCGTCTTCTAGGCGGCCTAGTAGTTGAGGTAGAAGGTGATGCAGGTGTTTCATCTATCTGCATTTGCACTTCTTCTTGTACCTGAGGTAACGAGGCGTGCCTGGATACATACACCTTTCGAGTTAGCGTCTATCTTTACTTGAGAAAAAACTAGGCAGTAGGAGAGGAAATTAAAAAAACGGCTTTTTGGGTGGTGTGTGGGAGGAGTCCTGCAATCAACATGCACGTTACGCGAGGAGTCCCGGCATTCGATGTATTGCCAGAGACAATAATACGACACCATCCTCGTAGGGCCCATCTCTGAGAACATTTAAGCCCTCGAATTCCCCCCTAGCGCATTATTTTGGTTGCTTGATTTACCGTAGGGTTTCTTTGCCAGAGAATCCCACCCGACTAATAAAGCTGAGAGATTTTTGATTTTGGAGTTTGTGGGTACGAATTTAAGAAATTGGATATTTAGCTAACTTACCTATCGTCAGCTGGTGATGTTGCTGCAGCTACTTGCTCCGTTATCCCATGCTCCGATGATAAATGTTTAGCTAGAGCCGCTCCCTTTCCAGTCCAAGGACATTGCGGACATTCTGCCTTTGCGCCGGTATCTTGACGTAACCCGCGGGAAAACCTCTGCTGGAGATCACGCGAGGAATTGGGGCTCAAAACGCCATCATTACCGGGATCCATCATCGTAGGTACTTTTACGAAGGAATATTAAATAGTAATAGGTGCTTTAAAGACTTTTCGCTTTCTTGAATCTGAGAAGGTGTCACGCAAAAGTTTTCAGGTCAGTCAGGTTTCTTAGGTTTTATATATCTCCTCTACACTATTCTAGTCCCCCGGATCAACAAGGACCAAGGATTCAATATAATGGGATTCTGATAGGTCTGGTGTGGTTGGGTTCACGTGACTAAGTAAGACTCACTTTATCTTGCTTTTAACGATTTGTAGTCTCTCGAATAGGTTGAATCACGTCCCACTGCAACGCTCTCGTAGATATTAGCGTGGAAGGTTTCTGCGGACCGATGTTGCGAGCGCGGTATCGGAATTGGACTGCGGGGTCGGTGTTGTTTGAGGTTTGTATTTTGTAAGGACTGGTCGTTGGGGACTTGAGTTTCTATATGGTCAAATTTCGGTGAAGGATCGTTTTCATGCATAAAGGCACAGTTCAGTCATGAGTGACTGATTCTACCACCGGAATAACTCCGATAATGACCGCCTAACTAGGAATTCCGTTTTCACGATATCGCTCGATGGCTGACTCGACTTGAATCTTAGGCACCTAGTCTCGTCCAAGGGGGTGAGTATAAAGTGCATTGCGATTGCAGGCAGGCTGGTTGAGGCGGAGATGATGCTCACCTTACGAAATTTGAGTCGTTTCTACGTAGCTACGCCAACAGAGACAATAATGTCATAATCAGAGGAGGAGCAGCGAGTGCAGAGAGGAGACGGAGGGCACGAAGTAACGAGATGGACGGATTGTGGGATTTATTGCAGGACCCAGCTGGACGGCGGGCGGTTCGAGCAGCAAAGTAAGTATGCCTTGGGCGGGAACGAGGCTTGGCGATTTACGACAAGGGCGAGAGCACAACGCGACTAAGATAAATTGGAACTATCTCAAAGTAGGGTATCTTGTAGTCTGGGGTCTTGCGAAGGTTCTGAAGCTGAAAACTTGAATTTGGGATCTCTGACTTTCAATTCTAGTTGTTACGAAACGCAAGTACTTATAACTTTTGTTCACCTCTGCGCAATATCACCGAAATCATCCAGAAACCGGACAAGAATTCGGAAGTTCTTGAAGGATGGCCCTGTAGGCGACCTCGCTCCCGGACACCCCCTGTCCTGCGGACCCCCGGGGCAGGAAAAAGAAAATCCTCGCGGAGTCCACATCAAACACACTTTTTTTGCTTGTCTGGCCAGTTCGCGAACAACGCGAAGGCCCTCCCTACGCTATAGCAAGCGCAAATGCGCCGCCCCTCGAATGATGGAAGGATTCGTTCTCTCGCTCTCATACAATTTCTAAACTTATAATAAGCTCCGGCTCATACAAACCACCTCCTCCTTCTTTCCTCTCCCCATAGAAAGATTCATCCAAACAAGAACGATGTTTCCCAGCTCAGCTTTGATCCTTGGGTGGACGCTGGCACAACATTCTTTGAGGATTCAGGTCGAAAGGCATTCCGTTGTGTTTGGCGAGAAATATGTGTGGCGGGGAGGCAAGTGAACTGGAAAGATGCATTTATCCTGGGTAGAAGGGAAAACAGCGGCGATAAATTCACCGTGAGGGCGAGACCATATGCATCCAGCTCGATGAAGCCTCATGGCGATTTCCATTTGGTAGGGCAATTTGATTTGGCTTGCAAGGACCAGAAGATCCCGCTTGCTTTAATACTTTCACAAGGCTGCCGGAGCCTCAATCTCAGTTACGGATTGTGTAGGACCCACTCGCCCCGGCTATTACTCAGCTCTCGCATGGACATACCAACTTGGCATAGCGCGGTCTCGTTGGTTCCTCTCGCAGGCCGGACAACACAAAAAATCTTGATTAGGACCGCAATGAATAACAAGGCGAGTCCGGAGACTGAACAAAATATTCCTGGCACGCCATGTCGCAAAATCCGAGATATCGAGGTACGAGGATACGCCATACATATATTCCTCCAGACTATTTTGCCTTTGTGTTGCGTGATTCCGTAAAACTGCAAGCTCGAGTCGCGGAAACGAAGGGGAGAGATTTTGTGGGATATAATATTTTCTTTACGCTGAACTGAAATAATCGCACTCATCCGTCAAGACTCCTAGAATTTCTGAAATATCCTGAAACTAACAGCCCTACTATGTTTTGAAAACAATCATGCGCATCTAATTGTTCGCCAGTGAAGACATCGAAACTGGCGACAGGTGGAGACCCGCGCAACACAAGGAAAACTGTGCGTTGTGCCAAGCCCAGGGAAGTCTTCCAGGCGGGTTCCACGCACGGCAGCTGGAAGCGAGAGCTGAGCTCCATCAACGTGCGTCCAACCTCTCCCCTTCTTTTCCTTGTAGCTCCCTAATTCCAGTCTCAATTCTACATCACCGCTCGCCGCAGGACACAGCAGGATCAAGCAGGCAGGCAGGCAAGCAGGCAGGCAAACAGTCAAGATAGAGAACGCTGCAAGGCTTGCCATTCGGAATATCGTTTGCTGCAGGGCCAGGTCATCCTCCGATCCACAATCTCTTTGCCGCGTTATCATTTGGCTCTTCCGAACCGACCATCCAATCCCCGTCCCGTCTTTGGATTCGTGCATCGCATTCCGTTATCGTCATATATTGTCTAATAGTGTTCCCACACGTACCTATCCTCCCGACACGTCGTAGAATGGCCTCCAATACCTACTCCCCGAGGCGGGCCGATGCTTCGATTACGTCCGCGCTGAGGGCTGCCACCGTTTCGCCTGGCTCTACCCGTGGCCGTCGCCCGGCATTGATACCTGCTTCGGCCTTCAACGCCCTGGAATCGACGGCAGATCTCTCATCAATTCTGCCAGACATGCACGGTCTGCAAAATGGCGCCGTTTACATCCTCCCGCCGGGGCCACCACCAGCGGAGCTTGCTCTAAAGCTGAAGCTAGAGGCGCAACAACTGCAACCGCGTGCTAGATCCTTAAGACGAGGCGCTAGTAACACGAGCCTGGCCTCTCAGAACTCTGAATTGGACACCGAAGGCGACTGGACCATGTCCGGGGCAAATACTCCAGTCCAGACGGGTAGCGGTGCTGGCAGCGGCCTACCCGTTACTGGTGGTATGAGCACCGCTATCAGACGATGGAGTATGAAGGAACTGGTGAATCCTGAACTCAAAAATGACGAAGAGCCATTCGATACGCCCAAACAATACCTCCACAAACGGCAAACTTCAACTGTCTCTGATGATCTATTTAGTTGGGTTCGTGACAATTCCGTTGTTTGATACATGAACATTCAATTGGCCGACGGATGTTAGAATTAACATTTATATCCTCTTATCAGGTGAACTCTAGCACAGATGCAGAAACAGGCACTCGTATGGTGGATATTGACCATAGGCTTGTAAAAGACTTGGATAGCCTTCCTACATCGCCTCTGAGCTCTGTCTCGCAACCAGATATCACACGCCAGTTGGACCGTCTGCGAGAGGCCTCGAGGCTACTCCACGAACTGTAATTATATCACATCTTTCTAACGACGAATCATTCTTTTCAAGACAAAACGACGATAACGACTTATACCCACCCCCCGGATCAAAACAAAGCTAATGATACTACCCGCTCGGAAATTTTTTTTACGACAATCTCAAGGAAAATATTAACGATAATTTACGACCAATCAACCAAGCTTATAGACATGCCCTTTTCTTTTTATTTTTAAGCTCTGGCTTTCTTGATTTCTTTTCCCTTCCATTCCATGAAACAAGGATCAAGAGACCATTCATGAAATTCAGCTTATTTTCGTTCCGAATTTCAGCGAAGCCATCTGTTATACCATTCTATCCAATCATTCGCACGCAGTTTACAAACATACCTGGGAGTTAATGGAGCCTTTTAGCAAGCTGGCATCCTTTTATTCACTTTTGTTTAGCCTTCTACTAATTTTAAGCCAGCCTTGTTGACGATGATGTTTAATGTGCGGTTTCTAATATTCATATCTCGCTCTTTGGATATCATTGACACTTTTACTGTTTTTTGGTCTGTTCAACACCCTGAATCCTTAGAAAATTAATACCTATACCTTTGTATGAATAGAGAAAAATGCCCTTTTGCTGTTCTTCCCAATTTCTATTTTACTTGAAAATCTGTAAACAAAAAATACCAAATTACTCAGAGTACGTTCCGGCCTGGAATTTTGATATTTGACCTCATGATATATCCCAATCCAAAAGTCTCGCGTTTTCACGTCCATTCCCGAATTACACATTGTGACATCTAGACCTGAAGCTCCAGGCAGCTATCCAATCACATTCCTAGAACGAGCTAGAGCTCCCGCATAGTTATCTCCGAATTCCGATTATCTGTGCCAGATGCCTATGGCTAGCTGAACCCAGTAGCTTCCACGGATACCAACGTCATTTCCTTTGTGCGGCACAAACCCTTCGGGTCAGCCTCATACATGCGAGTATCCTTGAGCTGCTGACACTAAAAACGGGTAGGGAAATAGTAGTAGTGGGCGAACTTCGCTACCAACAGGTAGGAATTTTTCGTCTAACGCCTAACGTTTGCTAAAACATATGTCTTACCTTTCAGGTCGACGGCGCAAAATCACGTTCGCGGTCCTTTCCACGCAGCTGCTCGCCATAATAAATCCGGGGTAAGCTCTTACGCACAGCATGATGCACTAGCCGCCAGGCCAGTCCGTAGCAAAACCCGTCTTCGCCACATGTTTACGTGCTGTGTAGATTAAAATACTGTATTAAGGTCTTTGACACCTTTGTTTCACTAACCCAGCTAAAGAACCTTTTCTGGAAAATAAGTGGAACGATGATTTGCCGTCGGCCGAAGGATCCAGCACAACCAAAAAAAATATTAGGTGAGAGTTGTAGTTTTGAAAGCAAACCGTGCATTCCGCGAGTGCTCTAAAAGCGGCCAATGGGCACGGCTCAGAGGATGGGAACCGGGCTTGCGCGACCACCGGAAATAGAATTAAGATTAGACCAAACACAGCGACGCTTTGAGAGCCAGGCATCCTTTTCCGCTGATGTGCGGCCGTGCAATGAACGCTTCGCCTAGTGTTTTGGGCTTGTGGCTAACCGAGTGATACTCATGTTTGCGTATGCGAACCGCCAGCAATTTATTTGAAGGATCTGGCCCTCCCCACTTGTGACTACCCATGTTCGGATTCCCCCGCCAGATCCGACGGACCGGTTCTAAGCAGGAGCGAAGTGGTTTGATCTAAGGTAGGGGTGAATTTAGCATTGTTGTTTTTAATATAGGGAAGTCCTGCTTCGCGCCAGGCAAATTAAACCTCAGACGGGATATCCTATCCTTCAGCGAGGAAGTGCAAGTTCCGGCGGGGTAGGGCTTGTATCATCACGCAGGAATATCGGAAGGCTGTTGTAGAGGCTGAGAAGCTTCAGGCGGCACGATTTGTTGTTCCCGGTGGGGAGGTATTTGCGATCGAGGTAGGCCCAACGCAAAACCAATATAGCATTCAATGGCTCTGTATGCCCACGGCGCTCAGAGGTTATGAGGGGGGGCCTGGTTTGCACTATGGCTTCGAACTGCAAAATAAAGTAGGAGATACGCATGGGAAAGGAATCATTCCCGCATGACGACTGAATCTGGATGCATGAATCCTGTTTATCTGGAATCTTTCGATTTGGAAGGATCAGATGAGGCCGAGCTCGTGCAAATCGCATAGACGATAGGTATCAGTAGATAGAGTGTGGGATCGATGATTTGAGAATTCAATCAGATTTGGCAGGAGCTGAGCTAATCGGATAAAAACACATGTCTGATAGTATCCACAAGTCAATTCAAGTCTATTTTTCAGCCTCAAAACATTAAACTGGGGGTTGGGTTTCGCTGGGCGCAGCGTGTTGTACAGACACGAAGGAAACGACTGGCCTGAATGGCCAGCGCGCCGTACGTATGCCCTATACCGCATTGATAATGGCGACCTGGCGCTTTCATCACTCTCATGGCATATCTATTGCGATACTCGACGGGGGCCGTCTTTAACCTTTTGGAGACGAGCCTCGTCCTGGGATCCTATCTAACGACTTGTCATGGTACCGTGGCAAATGCGTGCATATGATGAAACTATCGCCAACATGCCAACATACAAAAAGTTCAATGCAACGAATTGCAATTAATTGTGAAGATATTGACTCGAATTGTTGGTGTTAGGGTATCCCTAGGAGACCATCTTTAATCGTACACTACAAGACGGTCAAGTTGTGTGAGTCTGGCAAGATAACGACGCAATGCTATTGTGTCCAACGCTAATTGATGGAAGTATTCGAGATAGCCTTGCGTGAATGATTCCAACTTTGCGTGGACGTCTCTGGTTAGGCAGATCGAAAGACTCCAACATTGCAACATCAACGTCACTGCGATGAGCTGGTTCGAGTCACTCGCCTCAGAGCTCGGGCATCTGATTCTCGCCTTCCTACCCCGGGAGGACCTTGGGCGGTTTTCACAATGCTCACGGTTCTGCTACAGCCTGGCGGCCCCCGTTCGTTACGGATTGCACCCGGTAATCCTATCGTCCGCTGGAGTTGGGATGTTCGAAAGTAATGGACTAGGTGAACGCTACAAAGATTTGGTTCGGTATGTGCACAAGGATGAACCCAGTACGGAACGAGTTCAATTGGCGGATATAGCTCTAATTATTCGATATGCAGCTCCGTTCGTTTTGAGGACCCAGCAAACTGGATACTCAAACTCGACGACCTCAGCAAAAATGGGAAACTATGGGAAATCGCCGACGACATCGTGCAAGTCGTTGATTCTCTGAGATGGCAGACCACGGCCATAACAATATTCCCAAATATCACCAAACTCACCATATCGTACAAGATACCCACCGAACTTGAAGCCAACGCTTTCGTTGCCGTACTTTCACGTATATGCAACCATCCATTCTACCAGAATCTCAAAGAACTAGACATATCTATATATAAAAACACCATCTTAGGACAAGCCTACGGCCGTACTTCGTACGAGACGCTATACAAAGCTTTCGTAGCGGACACCCGAGAGTTTCTCGGACCCAAGATATTGCAACCACTGGCTACCGATTGCCTCAGGCAAGATTATAAGCTTCCAACCTTACCGTCTCTACGTCGCGCAAAGATCTCCGTGAACGGAATATCATTTCCCTACTCAGCAGATGGAGTCTGGCTGGTTGAATGCAGTTCCTACTATTATTACCCACTCATGCTGGCGCCAAAGCTAGAAGAGCTTCGGGTAGAGAGCACGAATGATTCATGGAAGCATTGCGAACTATATTCGGACGGCCTGGTAGTACAGCCGTTTCAATGGACTTCATTCATGGGACTAACTAGCTTAGCTATTGTTGGTACGGTGCGCCCCTCTACCAGAAGGCTGCTGAGGATTGTTGAGAGATATCCCAATCTGAAAAGGTTGGAATTGGGGTTACTCAAGAACGAGACGATACGGCAAAGGTATGATCGTCAGGCTCCGTATGAATGTTTGGGACAGCTGAAGAAATTGGAAGAGGTGATATTGCCATGGCCGAGTGTGTTACGAGAGGTGGCACAGAGTTTTTATATGAGCGATAAAGAGAATATTCGCCCGGAAGTGATGAAGGGATGGGTGGCGAAGTGGGTAAAGGGTGGCATGAGTGGGTTGAATACGGCGACATTTGAAGGAGCTAGACATCCGGGCCGTGGATTCGCTTGGGAAGACATTACTCTTACCATTGAGAATATCGACGGAAAATTGGAGTTGAAAGGTAATATTGATGATTTTGAAGACAGCATTATGTATAATTATGCTGTAGCTTGACGTGTTGGGTTTGGGGCATGAGCATCCGGTCTGGATGGATGTATAGTGCGGGTTATATGGGTGGAGTAGAAGGACATAAAAGTTTGCAAATATTATTCTTTCACGACAAACTAATGAGCAATTTTATAGTTGAGATAATCGATAAGCATCTCAATCTCAAGGTTCTACCATGCTCATTCAGTTTAAAGAGATTCTGTAACCTCTGGTCTCAACTATCTTGATTAGGCCAATTGAACCTAAAATACTCTGCAGAGGCTATAATCACAACGGGTTTATAAGACTAGGCCGTATCTGAGAGCAACCGTTGAACCCAAGCTTCTTATCCATAACCAGTATTATAATCCCATATAGAAGTCCCACGCAGAGTTTACAGCTTGCGGAGAGTGTGTTGCGGTGTTGCAGAGCGCAGCCAATCCGGGGCGGGCAACACAATGGCGTGATCCCCCTCGAATGTGAGTTGCTCCGGCTCGGCCAATAGCAGCCCAACGGCAATGCTGAGGCGACGGCGGCGGCAGAATTTGGCTGCGAACTCGGCTGGTGATTGGTGTTTTAAGCAACGGGTGCAGCTTACCTGCACCATTACAACATCTCTTGACATCTTCTCAGTCCTCAAAGCATGGCCGTCGACATCCGTCAGACGCCTTAACCCACCGCGAACCAGACCAAAAACTGTTCTTAGACGCTATATCGATATGACCTTCACCGAGACTTCATACTTTGCTTTTTCCAAGGCAAACTACAGAGGGAATCCTTAAGAGACGGGCCATCATACGTTTATCTTGATCCGATCGTTAGATAACAGGACCATAGACGCAGCTTTTATGTCAATTGGCGCAGCTGAGTTCCAAAACTTGACCGCTGCAAATACACTCTATAAACAAGAAAAAACAAGATATCACCTTCGTTCTGTCCGGCAATAGCCATCTTCATCCTTGCGAAGATCACGAGTTCCTGAGCTGAGAGACGCTCCACCGCAAATCAACACACCACTACAATATACTATACATCATCACTTGAAGAGCCTTATAGGCCTAAATCCCTAAAGCACCGAAGATACGGCTATATTTAGCAAAATAGCGTCTCGTTATCTACCCGCCTTGCTGGTTTCCCTCGCAGTCGAGTCATCTGGTAGAGAATCTGGTCTGCATATCGTTAGATCGTTGCATATCCCCCACTTGGATCCTTCGCGTAAAGCCTTGTCTCTCGAGGCGATGACAGCCGTCGAAACCACGATGCCCGCGCCGCTTGCACCTTTGACGAGCAAAATACATACTAGGAAGTTTGGTAAGTGCCTCATGCTACCCCTCCCTCTCGGGTGTTTTCTGACACCCTCTCATGTCTGTCTCACCTGCACATGGATGTATGATCCTATATCTCGCTTCACATATATCTCTCGATACTGCCAGAAATGGCAGGAATATTGTGATAGATCGCATTGACAATCTATTTTGTTTAAGCATATAAGCCTTTTGCTAACCATTCCGCATTGCGCATTTGTCCATATCGGCAGTCCATGAAACTTCCCAGCCTTTGAACCCGTTTTCGAGGTTCCTCACCCAGTCCTACTGCATTCTGCCCAGCTTCACGCTGGAGTCTGGCGTGACCATAACCGATGTCCCGGTTGCATATAAGACATTTGGGCAGCTCGCGCCATCTGGCGACAATGTCATGGTCATCTGCCATGCGTTGACCGGCAGCGCAGACGTCGGGGACTGGTGGGAACCCTTGCTCGGGCCCGGTCGAGCCCTAGACACCTCCCGGTTCTTTATTGTCTGCCTCAATAATCTCGGGAGCCCCTACGGCTCGTTCAGTCCCGCCACTATCAACCCGGAGACCGGAGAAATCTACGGGCCGGAGTTCCCCTTGACAACCATCCGTGATGACGCTAGGATTCACAGGCTGGTGGTTGAGGATTTGGGCATCAAGCAGGTGGCTGTAGTTATCGGTGGAAGCCTCGGTGGGATGATATGCCTCGAATGGGCATACTTTGGAGATTTCGTACGAAGCATCGTGCCTTTGGCGACTTCAGCTAGGCACTCCGCTTGGGGTATCTCCTGGGGAGAGGCCCAGAGACAGAGTATCTACAGTGATCCGAGTTATGGTGAGCGTTTTGGCGTGCTTCTACATCAACCCTGGTAAAAATCATGGCATACTGATATCTCCGTAGATGATGGTTATTATGACCCCCTTCAACAACCAATTGCCGGTCTCTCTGCGGCCCGCATGAGCGCACTGCTCACCTACCGCTCCCGCAACTCGTTCGAGTCCCGCTTCGGCCGCAATACAGCTGATCCATCCCGGGTCATCCATCAAAACGGGATCCGCCCGCCATCCACACCATCCGAAGAACACTGGGCCAATCACAACGAGGGTTTCCGTGCCGGCAAGAAGCTCCAATCCGGTCCTTCCTCTCCAATCTCCGGGCCGAACACTCCCCCAGATGAGAAGAGACGACCCAGAAACCCGATGTTCTCAGCACAGACTTATCTCCGCTATCAAGCTGACAAGTTTGTGAGGCGGTTCGATGCGAATTGTTATATCGCTACGACTCGTAAAATGGATACCCACGATGTGAGCCGCGGGCGAGCGGGTAGCATCCCCGAAGCTTTGGAATTGATCAAGCAGCCGGCTTTGGTAGTCGGCATCGAGAGCGATGGGCTATTTACCTATGCCGAGCAGCAAGAGTTGGCGGAGTATATTCCCAATGCGAGGTTGAGCACAATCTATAGCCCGGAGGGACACGATGCATTTTTGGTGGAATTCAAAACGGTGAATGAAGCTGTCGTAGGGTTCTTGAAGGAGGTACTTCCGGATATTATGGAGAGAGAGCCATTGGTGGCTGGTGTTGAGAATGGAGAAGTCGGGGAGGTTAAGAAGACTAGCTTTTTCGGAGAGGCGGAAGGAAACGATCTTGTTTCGTGGTAGTAGTTGATATGAAGGTTAGCCGACTCAACGTCATGATTTTCGCGTATATAGCCGGCTTCAACGCCTCTTTTTTGATTCAGATTGTCTAAGTAACATGCGCATGGAGCGAATTATACCAGAATGAAAATTTCCTATCTTCATCATGCTATTTTCCACCTTTCTGAGACCAAGAAAATATGTATGCAGTGTGCAACATGATAACAAGTCGTACCCTATCGGACAATCGTCAATTGGTTTGACTGACTGCATTTGATGCAATGAATTAAGCAACCCGTTAAAATTTATCTAGATCATAAGATGCACATCGATGTCTCTAGTTTATGCTAACGTCTATCTGGCGGTAAGATTTTCTAACATCATGGATGCTAGCTAGTCCGCGTCGCTTCTTTCCAGGCTAAAAAGCCAATTAAAATCATCCGATATCGAAATAAAAGGAATATTAATAAAAGCCAAACAGAGTATCCGACCATACAGAATGTAAAGACCATTGACGGAAGGACAAAAACTTGAATGCGTTACGTTGGGCGCATATCGGTCGACGCGCAAGAGCGGCACAGCAACACTTGGCTTCAGCGCTCCGCGGACTCCGCCAAAAGATGATACGAGCTGCGAGCTGCCTTTCTTAGGTGCTCGTTTTATCCGCCAGGATCAACCAGCAGGTAGGCAGAGCAGATACCCCGCTTTATATTTGTTAAAGGTATCTCAGTGCAGAACTGACGACACGTGTACGTACCCCAGGCTGCTAATATCTCGTATCAGTGTAGCTTGTGTGGCGTCACTGACTCACCTGGGCCCGACCGGTACTTTTCTTACGAGGTTCTGCATGCTGCATGGAAATGGAAATATGTGTTCACAGCCCCATTGCATCGCTATCTTCCATTTATATGAGCCCCTGAATTTGAACGTTAACCTCTAATCCCCACACCTTCGCATCGGGAGAGAAAGGTACCAGAGTCAAAAATTTTAAATATACAAACTTTATTGATTTGAAGGACTGTTTCTTGTTAGTAGCTTAGCAATATACCCTTCAAGTAAAGCTATACCAACGATACTGATACTTGAATAGATTCACGAAAAAAATTAAAATTAAAATCAACAACAATAAAGCAACATGTCGATTCCCTGGGACGATTCATGGACGCATATGCATCCCAGAAAGACACCGAGACCTCCGATTTGGGAGATCAAGACCAGCACTGATGCTCAACAGTTGGTCGGTCAATTTGATTACAGCACCTACATCGGCCTGATGGTTATCTTCGTCCGTCGAGGGTGGTGTTTCGAGACTTGCAGGAATTCGCATCATGACACTATTTTTGAAGAACTGGCGAAGACATACTACGACGAATCCAGGATCGGATTCGCAAGGATCAGCCTCGACAATCTCCCCGTTCCAGGGTTTAAAGACGAACTGGCGAAGAGGATGACGAAGGACAATCGTTGGGAGCCCGAGTTTAACCGTGAGAATGTAATGTCGGGAACTTGGGTGCTATTTTATCAGAAGGGATGGCTGATCGAGACTATGAGAGGTGAGGCTTTGGAGTCAATTCATAAGTATCCGGACTTTGATATGATACTTCGAATGCACGCAGCGCAAGCTGGTATATACCCTAAGATGAGGCTCTATAACCCCAAGCCTACGTCTAGGTCTCCTGCTACGACTGAGACTCTAGCTAATGCCCCGCATACGTGGAATTCCGAGCCTCCTGCTGAGACTCTAGTTAAGTCTGAGACTCTGGCTAGGTCTGAAACTCTGGCCAGGTCTGAGCCTACTGCAGCTGGTTTCAGGCTTCAATTTTACTAGTTACAGGATGTGATATTGTACGGAAGTTGTTAACTATTGGTATTGCTTGGATTGGAAATTGTTGAATATGATTCGTATAGTTTGCTTAATTAAATTATAATTAGCTTCAAAGTATCTCAAACTGTGGACTATGTGTAGATAAACCTCCGGCAAGGCTACGACACGGAAAGGAGGCCTTGTTCAACGACCGTTTATATATTCGATATTCTCCTATGGATATCAATATGCCTGAGTTCAATTTATATCGGATTTATATCGGATTTGTATAGGATCTTTGACGGGAAAGTTCGAGAAGACCTTCCCTTTCACTCAGACATGCGATCAGTCCAATCCACCGTCACATCACCATGAACCAGCCGTGGAGTAATCAGTAATACAACCAAGTAATCGATCCGGGAGGAGATACAGGCAAAGTGTGTTGGAACAATAGCATTGTTTGTGGTGTTTTCCGCGTTGTCGGTCAGCACATGGCCCGTTTGGCACCGCGGGCAAGGACCAGCCTAAGCGAGCTGAACTGGGCGCCGAAATCTTACCTCGGCTCAAACAATGGACGAAACCCCCATGCCCCATCTCCATCTCCAAGGGGACCATTCCCCAGGTTTTCTCAGGGCGAATGTTCCGCTGAACCCTCCGCCGACATCTTCTTTTCCCCCGACTGCATATTAGTGAACTCGGTTCTGCCGGCGTCAGCATCTTGGTTAGCGGGATAGCCGTCTTTTTGGTTATATACCCATCTGCATCTGGAGTTATTCCGGTTTTCTTTGTTTTCGGTTCTTTCAACCTTTTGTTTCGGCATTTCAATTTTCATACTTGATAACACTCTCTGTATTCGGCGGAGCTCCAAAGACGACACTAGTTTGACGAGTATTATAATTGTTAACTATGCCGGAGTTACCCGTTCCATTCCCAGCGGACGACGAGTTGTACTCGAACGCGTGGGCGAAGGACATCTTCAGTTCGTTCACTCCCCCGTCCCTCAATGACAGCCGTGGTTGTGGCATACTAATGTTCTTTTGTGGTGAATAGAGGGCAAAGTCGTCTTTTGCACTGGCGGTGCAGGCACCATCTGCTCTGGCCAGGTGCGCGCGCTCGTCTCTCTCGGTGCTAACGCCGCAATCCTCGGTCGTCGCGAAGCCAACACCAAGTCCGTCGCCGCCGAAATCGAAAAGGTCAGACCGGGATCCAAAGTCCTTGGTTTTGGTTGTGACGTCCGCGATATAGACTCCCTCACAGCGGCGGTGGAAGCTACGGTCAAAGAATTGGGAAGGATCGATTTCCTGATCTGTGGTGCTGCCGGTAACTTTTTGAGCACAGTGGAGGGACTGTCGAGCAATGCGTTCAAGACGGTGATGGATATCGACCTCCTCGGATCATTCAACACTGTCAAGGCGTGTCTTCCGGAATTACGAAAGACCAAGGGAAAGATTATCTTTGTTTCTGCGGCGTTCCATTTTACGGGAGCTGCATTGCAATCCCACGTTGCGGCGGCGAAGGCCGGAATTGACGCCCTTGCGCATAGTTTGGCGATTGAATTGGGCCCTGCGGGTATCACATCCAACATCATCACACCGGGAGCAATTGCAAAGACGGAGGGTATGGAGAGATTAACAGCGACGAGTATGGTTCCGGAAGACTTGAAGAAGAATCCGGCAAAGATGACCCCGTTGGGTCGTTGGGGAGCAGTCAGTGAGATCGCAGACGCTACCATTTTCTTGTTCAGTGAAGCAGGTCGATACGTGAACGGTCTTACGCTAGTTGTTGGTGAGTACAGCTGAATTATTTTTAAAAATCTATGGATCAAGTAACTAATATCTCTTTTAGACGGTGGAAGCTGGAGAAACAGCAACGGCGTGGCAAGCTTTTTGTACCCAATGATCTTCCAGCCAGGAGCCGAGAAGAACTTTGACTTTGGCGCGGCGAAGGGAGCAAAGAAGCAGAAGGAGAGCAAGCTATAGATATTGCTCAAGTAAACCCATTGCTGAGAGTATCCTGTTTGTGAGAATATTAGTGATGCCTTTACTTTTATCTCCTGATTTTGGATATCGCTCCGTGTATATTAATAGATCTAAGGCTATATGTCTACAGAATTAGCAAATATCTTATAATAAGTGAATGTTTTCTGTACTAGCTTGCACTCGAGTATCTCATAGGATTACAGTGCACGTTATAAACTCTAGTCGAGAAGTCGTTCAAGAAAATAGACGGCTATGATTGGACTTCGTAGCGCCACCACATACCTGCATACAAAATCCTTCCTGAGTTGTGGGCTGAGGAAGGACTGCGAAAACAAGGCTGATGAGATATATACACAAGTGTAGAGAACAGTGATGAAACCCCGCCCGCCCCTTATTCATCGCCCTCTCTGACTAATCTGCTAAATCCGTTCGATATTACTTGTCCATATACCTAGCATTTTTTGCCGTATATTTAATCTAGCCTGCGGGTTCTAAGATGGAATCTGTATCAGGATCTTCAGCGGAGGCATCTGCGGCTCCCAAGAGGAAGCCGCTGCGACTGCTATCTCTTGGTACTCTCAACGAAATGGCAGCATGAAACGAATGAAGCAGCGCTGACCTATAATTTTTAGACGGCGGCGGCATTCGCGGTCTTTCAGAACTAGTAATTCTGAAAGAAATACTACAACGGGTTAAGATTGACTGTAAACTTGCGGATATACCTCGACCATGCGAATACTTCGATCTCATTGGCGGCACAAGTACAGGAGGGTATGATCTATATAATAATTTTATTTTTCTTCAGTTAATAATGAATATTCATATCACCCTTAGTATCATTGCGCTTATGCTCGGCCGAATGGGGATGACTGTCGACGAAACAATTACGAAATACGAAACATTGTCGGAAGAAGTCTTTGCGGAGACAAAACTCTGGACGCAAGATGGACGGTTTAAGGCGACAAAACTCGAGGCTGCCGTAAAGAAGGTTGTGAAAGAGTTCACCGGGACTGAAGATGCCCTCATACAGGCTTCTGGTACTGATATTTTGGGCTGCAATGCGTTTGTTACCCTTTCAGAATATCTCAAACTAGGTATTAGATGCATAAAATTTGGTGACTGACTTTTATATAGTTTTGTATGCGCCCAGCCCGCAGTCAATATCGGTAATCCGCGACTATTTCGTACCTATGAGACAAGAGAGGAAGCTTCTCCAAATATTCCAATCTGGCAAGCGGCACGGGCAACCTCTGCGGCTCCGACATTCTTCAAACGCGCTTTCATTGGCAGTGGCAGTTTGAAAGAAGAGTTTATCGATGCTGGCGTAGGGTGCAACAATCCCACGAAACAGCTGCTAGATGAAGCGGAGCGCTTCTTCGGAGCCGATTACCCCATTTCTTGTATCGTCAGTATCGGTACCGGCAATCCAGGGACCATCAGCATACCGGAAGTATCGATATTTCAAAATGTTGTTCCGATAGCTGTCTTGAAAGCGCTGAAGCGTATCTCTACAGACTGTGAGGGTACAGCCGAAGAGATCGAGAAGCGATTTAAGAATAACAAAGATGTCTACTTTAGATTTAGCGTGGATCAAGGATTGCAGGACATTAAACTTGGCGAGTGGGATAAATTGAGTACAGTACACACCCATACACTGGAATATACCCGCAAGTTCGCAACTAGTGAAAAGATAAACCGGGCGGTGAAGGCTTTAATTGAGCGACAGGCTGCAATTCCAGCCGACGAATCAAGTATGTAGCTTGTCATTAGCCTCCAATTATATCAGAATAGACACAAGCTTACCTCCAAAGAAGGGGCAAATATTGCAAACACTTCCGTGCAAGCTAAAAACACGCCAAACATAACTGCCGCCCTTCCAACTGGAATATTTACTGGAAGAGAAGACGATTTAGACAAAATAAACGACTATTTTGAAATTTCATCGGAACCGAGAGAAGTAAAACAGCGGGTTGTGGTCGTATGGGGTCCAGGAGGAGCGGGTAAAACGCAGCTTGCCCTCAAGTTCATAGATCTTCATTCCAACAAGTAAGTTCCACTACGACTGTACCTGATTCTTATAAACTTATAGTTAGCTAATTGATTTATATAAAAGATTCAGAATGGTTCTATCTGTCGATGCGACTAATAAAGAAAAACTTGAAGCATCCTTTCTCAAAATCACCAGCCAGGTTTCCAGCAAAACTTCATCCATGGATCAAGCGTTGAATCTTCTCGCGCAATGCTCAGATTGGCTCCTGTTCTTCGATAACGCTGACGATACAAACCTCGATCTGAGACCTTACTTCCCTAGATGTAAACACGGCGACATATTTATTACCACAAGGAACCCAAAATGCAAAAACTACGCCGTATCAACACACCTTAACATATCAGAGCTTCAGAATAAAGATGCGATAGACCTATTACTTAAGGTGGCTAGAGAAGATGAAGACGACGCCGATGCAAGAAAACAAGCAGATGACATTTGCAACACTCTCGGATACCTCGCTTTGGCCATTGTACAGGCTGGCTCCTATATCCAAAGTGGTGCCTGCTCGATAAGTGGATACCTCGATATATTCACAAAGCATAGGAATGACCTAATGCGAAGGCGAGATATACAGTCTATAGACGACTACAAGGCTTCTGTCTACACAACATGGGATCTCTCATTCGAAAAGTTAAATCCAGGCGCAGAACTATTATTAAGGCTATGCGCGGGTTTCCATTATAAAGCGATATCTCAAAGGGTTTTCATTGGCATCGGTGCAGTCGAGCAGCGAAGGAAAGATTTAGGGAAAAAAGTTCTGAAATATTTTCTTTCTGTGCGACCTAAAGATAAGAAGGGCAAGGAAATATATCATATCTTTGACAAAACCAGAAATGAAATGATAAAACTATGGACATCTAAAGGAACATTCGATTTACCGAAGTTTAACGATAGCATCCAGGAAATCGCATCCTTCTCGCTTATAAATATCGATCCTCGGCAACAGCAATATTCAATTCACCGGCTTATTCATGGCTACATCCGTGACAAACTGTCAGATAGTGAGAGAATATCCTATTACGGCTCTGCTCTGGAGGTACTTGCTGCATCGATGAAAACCAGGGATTCATTTTCTGAGCGGGCTTATCAAAGAGATCAGCTTGCAAATATCGAGTTTCTCCTACAGAATAGTTTTATAAAGGAGATAAATTTTGGTAAACTCAATTTAACACTCCTTCATAATGACAAGAAGAGGGAAGCAGAAGAACTTCAGACGAATATGTTGAGCATTCAACAGAGGGTCTTGAGTGACGATGACCCGATATTAATGAGTAGTATGCATCAATTGGCAGTAATATACCAAAAAATAAATATGCCACAGAAATCAGAGAAGCTTCTGATAAGTCTATTGAGAATAGTGGAGAAGAAATTTGGGTGCAATCACGACAAGACATTTTGTGTGATACGGCTACTAGCTGGTTCCTACTATTTTCAAGGGAGACTAAACGAGGCGGAGGAAATTTTGGTGGAGGCGGTAAAAACAAAGCAGATGGTGTCAAGCGCCAACTATCTTTTTGCTGATAGCTACAAACGCAATTTAGCAAAGATATATAATGCACAAGGGAGGTTGAAAGAAGCAGAGGACCTCTATAAAGCGGTAATAGAACATAAGCGGAAAAGTTTAGGTAATGAGCATTCGGATACCCTTGACGATATGAACAGATTAGCAGTCTTCTACTGCAAGCATAGAAGATGGCGGGAGGCAGAAAGCTTGTTTGAAAGAATAATGCGCACTCTGCTTAAGGAAATTGGTACTGAAAACCCAGATACCATCAAAGTGGTGAACTATCTAGCAGGATGCTATTACAAGCAGAAAGATTGGAAGAAGATCGAGGAACTTTCTGGCGTGCTTATGAGAATTCTGCGGGGAGAGATATTTACCCACAAATATCCACACATAATAAATGCTATGGGTGGATTGCTGACAGAATATTGTATACAAGAGAGGTGGGTAGAGGCAGAGAAACTTGGCGAACAATTGTGGGAGCCAATTCAAAGGAAGTTAGGTGTTCAATCCGTAGCTGCGCCGATTTGCATGCGAGCCCTTTTTCATGCTTATACAGAGCAAGGAAAATCTGAAAAAGCTGAAGGAATCAAGCAAAGAGTTGCGGAAATTAAAGGGTTAAGTAGTGAGCTCCATAGGAATGAAGAGTATGCAGGACTGTTAGAAATGATCTACAAAGAACTTGAGCTCGAGATAAATTAATTTGATTGAAATAAGACAGATATAATGTTTGACTTTTAAGTATATTCTTCAGGGTCTTGATGGGACAATACTATCGCAATATTTTATATATATACATCAAGCTTGTCTCACGATCCATGTTAGTCTCGGTCCGAAGCGTCAACCGAGACTATACGACCTGGGCGACTCGCCGGCTAGGTGGATGACGCAGATTCTATATACGCCGCAGGTCGTTGAAAGACTACATGTCGTCGAAGGGCAAAATGTGTTGGGTTTGGAAGTAGCAATTCCACGCGACCAAGACAAGCTTGGCCTCTCCGCTGCTGTGGGCACATCCCTGCTCCCGCTCGACCTTCTGACCTTCCCTCTCTTTCTACCTCACGCAGATACCACCAGTTCGCGAACTTCGGACACCCTCAGCTACCTCCTGTGAACCCCTGAGCTTCATATCTACCTATCGCCCGCCATGGCTTCCTCTGGAATGTGGGAAGTGGACCCTGAGACTAGACGCAAGGTACTTGATCTACGAAAAAGCTTGTTTCCACTTCTGAGCTTTTATTCAGCGGCTCCCCTGATGGTATATAGTACAAGTGGCCACTAACATACAATTCCACGATAACAGCTTCTCGAGCTCCAGAAGAGACCTGGGAATAATATCTGCGTCGATTGCGAGTCGCCGAGTCCTCAATGGGTGCGATACGATCCTCCTCGCCTTCCTCCATACCAATCTATCATTCACGGCAAAAGTCACAAAAGAACGGCAATGAAGAGATAAGCTAACTGATAGCTATGTACCACGAACCAGGCATCACCGAAATTTGGAATCTTCCTATGTCTCAACTGCGCTGGTGTTCACCGGTACGCCTAGTCCCTACAACCGCGATTCTCATATCTATACACACTGGCTAATATTGTATTTGATAACATTAACAGCGGTCTCGGTGTTCACATCTCCTTCGTCCGTTCGATAACCATGGACCAGTTCAAAACCTCCGAGATCCAACGAATGACCCAAGGTGGCAACAACGCTCTGAAAGAATACTTTGAAAGCTGCCCGGAATACTCCTCGGACATGTCCGTCGCCGAAAGATACGCCGCCCCCTTCGCGGAGGACTACAAGGAGAAATTGACCTGCATGGTAGAAGGTACCGAGTGGAGTGGTCCCAAGCCGCGGGCGGCGGCGACTCCAGCTGCGGTCAAGAGCGTGAAGAGGACGGGTACCGGTGGATTGGGCAGTGGTGTGAATAGCGCGAGCGGGACGCCGAGGTCATCTAGTCCTGCTGTTTCGACGCAGAGGCAGAAGAATGAAGCGTATTTCGAGAGGATGGGCGCCCAGAACGCGAATAGACCGGAAGATCTGCCGCCCAGTCAGGGTGGGAAGTATGGCGGGTTCGGGAGTACACCGTTTGTGCAGCCGGCGGATGATGGCATCGGCGGGTGGGATGATGTTACCAAGGATCCTGTGGCGGCATTGACGAAGGGATGGGGGTTCTTTGCTAGCACTGTCGCGAAGGGTGCGAAGCAGGTCAACGAGGGATTCGTGCAGCCTACAGCGAAGATGGTGCGTTCAAATTTTACTCAACGGAAGGTCTATCAAGAATTTACGGCTGATTAAATCGTGATATTTGTACAGATTGCGGAAGCAGAAATCACAAGCAATGTCCAGCGGACGGCATTGGCAGCAGGCAGTACGATTGCATCTACCGCGAAAACAGGCGCGGACTCCTTCAACAGAATGATAGACCAACAGACCCGCGGCCAGTACGCACCGGTTCAGCCGGAGAAGAAGGACTTTTGGGATTCGTTTGGAGACGAGGATTGGGACGACAAGCCGGCGAAGAATAGCGCCATTGGAACCAGCGGGATCAAGAAGTCCGGGGGAGGCAGCGGACGGAAGAGCGACGATTGGGGCGAGGAGTGGTAGATGTAGAACCGGCAGGCGAATGGGCGTACGTGTGTACATATAAGGATACCTCAGGAACGAGTCTTCATGTTTCGATACCAGCTTTTGCCTTTTTAATAGCTCGGTGTAGTTCTGAGAACTTAAGTGTGGCGTTGTAGATGCGGGTTGGTGTGGCGTTGGGCACTCCAAAAGCGCAAGCTATCGAGCAAGTCATAGCAGCAAGTCACCCCAACACTCTCCACGCTGCACCTCTCCAACATCCGCCAAACTTCACACTATCACCAGCTTCTTGACTGCATCTCTCGAGGAGTCTACTTGATATACCGTAATAATATCGTCACTGGAGAGGAGGTTACTACCAGAGACATCGTTTCCTAGCAGAGTCCGAGCTGTTCGCCATGACAGTCGCCAAACCCCCACACCCCCTCATATCCTCCCACCCCTCCACCTCGGGCCTCAAGATCTCGCTGCACCCGCTCGCCCTCCTCACAATCTCCGACTATGTCTCGCGCCATACCCTGCGTAACATGAAGGGCCCCATCGTGGGTGCCTTGCTCGGCTCACAGAACGGTCGTGAGATCTCCATAGAACACGCGTACGAGCTCAAGCTTATCGATGTTCCCGTCGAGGACGGCAAGATGGAGACCGACGGCGAAGAGAACGTACGTGTCGACGAGGCGTGGTTCGTTCAGAAGCTCAAGCAGTGTACGTATTTATCTTTTACACATTTTATATATGTATATATTCGTTTTTATGGGCTTGGATGGAGATTTGGCTAATAATGTCTGCTGTACGACAGTCAAGGATGTCCACCCAACGCTCGACTTCATCGGCCACTTCACATATCTCCCAGCGCCTCCGAACCACCTCCCGCGCCAGTTCCACCTTAACATCCAAACGCAACTACTTTCCCACAATGAATCCCTCATTTTCCTCGCTCTCCACCCGTCGCCGCTGTCGACTTCCGCTGGCGGGAAGCTGCCGCTTACCATCTACGAAACCGTGTACGAAGAGGAGGGAGATACCCAAGAAAACAAAGTTCTCAAGATGAAATTCACAGAGTTATCGTATACTATTGAAACCGGAGAAGCTGAGATGATTGGTGTGGATCACGTCGCAAAGGGAGGTTTGAACGCTGGTGATGAAACTGGTGGATCTGCGGCTGCAGCGGCTGCAGCTAAAGACGAGAAAGCGAGCTCAGGTGCGGGAGGTAAAGACGAGAAGAAGGATACCAAGGGTAAAGGCAAGGCTGCCGCTGAATCAGCGAGTGCAGCAGCTGCAAAGGAAGAGAAGGAAGTCACATTCGAGAGCATTGCTCTGCCGACGCAAACACAAGAGCGTAAGTTGCACATTATTCATCATATGCTCCTTGGACCATTTATACTGATATAGTTTTGAATAAATAGTGCTATCAACCCTCACAGCAAAGGCTAACGCCGTCCGAATGCTGCACTCCCGTCTGACCCTCCTCCTCGCCTACCTACGTAGCATCGAGTCCGGCAACTCCACGACAGCAGGGAAAACCGACTCCCAACAGCCTCAAATCCCCAAAATCAACCACCCGCTCCTCCGATCCCTCTTATCACTCACCAACCGCCTCCCACTCCTCGAACCACCAGCCACCGCAGCGTCCAGTCTCTCCTCTGAATCTCTCGCCGAACTCAGCGATGTGCACCTCGTCGCTCTGCTGGGTTCTATAACCTCGAGTATTGAGATTTCCAAGGAAGTAGGTAGGAAGTTTGCTGCCGTGGAGGCCTCTAGAGGAGGCCGCGATCGTGGACAGGGGATGGGAGGCGGTGGTGGCCCGCCGGGGAGTATGATGGAGTTTGGCGGGTACGATAGTACCGGTGATGACAATTTCGGAGGTGGAGCGGGGGGTAGAGCTGGGTTGATGGGGACTTTGGGCGGGTTGTTGAGGAACGGTGGTGTCAGTGGACGGATGGGCGGGAGGCGCTTTTAAGAAATAACTTTTTGATATGGCTTTGTTCAAGTTGGTGGGGGGTGGGATGATATAATCTATTTCTTGCGATAGGTGTTTTTGGGCTTTTTTGAAGCTACTATTATCACCAGGCGTTCTGATGTTAGACAGAGCTTTACTTTAAGTAGCCTCGTAATAAATTGGTAGAAGCATCACTTTTTATTTACAGTTATATCAGTAGAGCTGGTGTTTCGATTTGAATCGCATAGATTCGTTGAACTATATATATATCTATTCGTTTCGTTGTCAAAATAAGGTATCGCTAATGCCGTAACGCCAATTAAATCCCAATTATTCATGCTATATCATTCATCATAAATTCCTCAACCTCTCCAGCTCTCTCTCGACACTCTCACTCTCAATCGCCACCACGACATCACCGTCCTCTGTATCCTCGAATTTCCCCTCCTCGACAATCCACACCTTTGCAGCTGCAGGAATATACGTCCCAGCCCTGATAACCACCATCAAGAACCCCAGCGTTTCCCTTTCAACATCCCATACCTCCCACCACCGTCCTGGTAATTTAATACCATGATCTCTCGATGCCATGTATATCCCCGCCACGGCAAGTTCGTGCGGATGATGCGTTAAATATACCTGCGAAGGCGAAGATAACAGATCGGTAAGGTACGCGAACGTCGTGGCAACCAGCTTTTCGTTCTGTAACGGACTGAATAGTCTTTCTGCGGGGGGTTCTTGCGGTGGTGGTTCGCTGGTGTGGGTTAGCACGCCGAGGGATTGGAGGTAATTGAACGCCAGGGTGTACGGGAGCTGAACGGTCGTGTTGAACCCGAGAGAACGCAGGATTTTAGCTTCGGTGCTTAGCAGGAGGGAGCGGATGGCGGTGTAGTCCCCTTCTGAGACGTAGTAGAGGTGTTTGTTGCTGCGCATTTTGCTGACGCCGTTGGCGCTCGGGTCGCGGATGTGGGGTGGGTGCAGCGGGCTGGCGGGGGAGAGGAGGTACTTGAAGATGTTGATTAGGTCGCGGGGTTTTTGGGCGTGTTCGGTGAGTTTGCAGGCGAGGTAGAAGGATGCCAGGCAGGTGGGGAGTAGCGGGGAGGATTGGAGGGCGGTGGTGAGGTAGTAGCGCTGAAGGAGGACGATGGCGGTTGCTATTGTCGGCTGAGGGCTGCACGGAGATTAGTATAATATACGTATTTATGGTATATATGAGACGGATTGAAGGACGTACAGCTCCATGAGAATACCCGCAGCTTGTAACAGACGACAGGCGACGAGACGCAGCTTCTGTTCCAGTGGTTCGGGCATGCCAGCCAGCTGCGAGGGGGAGGTGGCCAGTTGCGCGGGCGTCGCGAGGGGCGATGAGAATATCGACACCATTGCCGCCGTTTTCGACCAGACACGCTGGTTCTCCTATATATAACTCCTTAAAATTGTCGTTATAACCTGCGTATGAAGTTGTGAAGGAGTAGCGCGATGGCGGACTCGCGATGAGGTTGGCGCACGCGATGGTGTTTTGGGCGAGGTTGAGGCTCAAAAGTTTATGACGTTCGGCTGCATCCAAATCCACTTTCCCTTTCCACTTTTGCAACCTCACCCGAGCCGACGCCGGACAAACACCGCCAGCAAGGACCAGGCCCAGACCGTTCGCCATGACAAAGCAGCCTCCTCAGAGATAGGTCATCGGGTACTTTTTATATGACTATTAAAATACACTGTCTCTAGCTCTTGTAGAGTTTAGACAGGTCAAAAACAACCGGAACAATGGAGGACCGCAGGATTACAGTGCTGTATGCCTCGGAAACTGGCACCACTGAGGACTATGCACAAGAGCTAGGCAGGACGCTTCAAAGACTGCACTTTGATGTCTATTTGGCAGAGATGGACCTATTCGAACCCGTATGTTGCTTATCATCTATTTTGAAGTGCTATGACTGAAATGTCTGAATAGAAACATCTGCTGTCCACTCCGCTGGCAATCTTCATGTGTCCCACCACCGGCCAGGGCGATATGCCGGAGAACATGCACAAGTTCTGGAGGTTCTTGCTACGGAAGAAACTGCCCGCTACACTTTTGCAGAATATGAACTTTACGACCTTTGGGTTGGGCGATAGCACTTATCCAAAGTAAGCTCAATTGTATCACTCTACTCAGAAAAAATGTGCAGATGGCTAACCTACCTTCGAGGTCGGCACGCTAGATTCAACTGGGCAGTGAAGAAGCTCCATAAACGTATATTACAGCTTGGGGGTACAGAGTTCTACATCAGAGGTGAAGGTGATGCGCAGCATGAGGATGGGTGAGCATTGAAATCTGAATGCCAATTTGGGTTGAATTTAGCTGAAGATATGTTTAAAGCATAGATGGAGCATTGATACCATGGATTGAGGGCCTCACCGAGAAACTCCTAGAGCTGCTACCTCTCCCCGCAGGCGTAGAACCCATGCCTAGCCATCAAATCCTGCCTCCCAAAGTCACCATTGAGCTCGATGATACCGAGACAGCATATTCGGACTCCTCCTACATCTCAGCAGCGCCTGCAAATCGCGGGCCCAACTCGGTCACAGTCACCGTCAACAAGAATGAACGTCTGACTCCACAGACACACTTCCAAGACGTCCGTCTCTTCACCTTCACCTCACCCCAACCTCTAACCCACGCCCCCGGCGACGCCCTCAGCATCCTCGGCGCAAACCCACCCGAAGTCGTTGACGAAGCCCTCCAAGTCCTCAATCTCTCTGTCGACCCGGATCACCCCCTCCGCATAATCCACCACTCATCAAGCCCCTTCCCCCGATCAATCGAAGCCCCGACCCTCCGCACCCTGCTAACATACTACCTCGACGTCACCGCCATCCCCCCACGCAGCTTCTTCACCTTCTGCGCAGCATTCACCACCGACGAGTTCCACAAAGAAAGACTAGTAGACTTCACGGACCCAAAGTACGCCGAAGAACTATTCGACTACACCACCCGTCCGCGGCGTAGTATCCTCGAAGTCCTCCAGGAGTTCGACTCGGTCAAGATACCGCTGGAGTACCTGATCGAAATGATACCTAGGATTAAAGCGCGGCTGTTTAGTATCGCCAGCGCGAGGGAGCAATATACCCCACCGCTACTATTATCACCCTACACACCCGCAGAAGTGACATCTGATGGTGAGAAGGGGTATAAACTCGACCTTTTGGTGGCGATAGTTAAATACCGTACGGTGATAAAGCGGATCCGAAGGGGGATGTGCACGCGGTATTTATCTACGCTTCAACCGGGTGATAAGTTATCTGTGACGATAAGTAAAGGCGGGTTAGGAGGTGGTGGTGTGAAGCAAGTGAAAGCTCATACGCCGGTGGTAATGGTCGGACCGGGAACTGGCGTTGCGCCGATGAGGGCTATGGTGTGGGAACGGCTCGTTGAAGTTGAGCGGCGGAGGAGCGGTGGTGATACCGGGGAGATTAGTAATTTGAAACCGGCAAAGACCCTGTTATTCTTCGGATGTAGAGGGCGAGAAACGGATTATTATTTCGGAGAGGAGTGGGGCTTGTTGGAGGAGAAATATGGGAAGGAGGTGTTTGAGATACGGACGGCGTTTTCTAGGGATCAAGAGCAGAAGAGGTATGTGCAACACTTGATTAAAGAGGGGAAGGAGGAGATTTGGAAACTGGTGGGCGAGCTGGGTGGACTTGTTTATGTTTGCGGGTGAGTTATGCTATTCTTATATTGAATGCCATTGATAAGTTGGTGCTAATGATAAGAATAGGAGCTCGGGCAGAATGCCACAGGCGGTGAGGGAAGCACTGATTGAAGTGTTTGAGGAAGTTGGAGGAAAGGCGAGGGATGATGCGGAAGCCTATCTATTAAGTATGGAGAACGAGGGTAGATATAGACAGGAAACATGGTGATATAGCTTGGTTTATGTTGTTCTAGATTTAAACATAAAGGAGAGTAACATTGGGTATTATTTAGCGGAGGAACAGGTATATACAATATAGAGGAGACCAATTAAACAATAGAAACATATCATCAGAGCTTTGCGGGGACTAGTAACAAGGGATTTGCTATAAACTCCAAAACTTCGCGAGATAAACCAAATTTTCAAAAAACGAACCAGAAACCACCAAAATTAGAACATCGGTAGCCTCGTTTCCAGACTAGCTGTTGGGCTGCTAGCTTCGAGACTAAGCATCGGATAGAAGTATCAGAGGATGACGTCCAATTCAAGAACCATCCCCCCAAATACCAACAACTCCCATAGCGAACGCCAATCCGCTCATTCCGGTGATTCCCCAGCTCGCGCTCTCCCATTCGACCATGCCATTCCTAAGCTCCTCTCCGTTAACTCCTTTCTCGCCATTCTCTCTAATCAATTTTTCCATTCGTGCGGCCTTTGGCGACAGTATGGCGAACGAGTAGACGCCGCTTAGTAGCGGAATGATCGATGTGAATATCAGGTACGGATGTTTTTGTGATGGTGGTGAGATATAGTACGATGTTAGGAGGGAGAATGTGGTGATAACCGTCAGCGGGGTGGTAAGGATCTCGAGGTTGGTCATCAAGATTTTGAAGGAGCGGTGGGCGGCGGCTATGATCCTGAGTATTAGCTATCTACTCGAACCCGTGAATCAATTGATGCGGTATTTGGGGAAGTGCGTACGAGCTGACGGCAAAGTCAGTAAGGACTTTACGGACGCATAGGAGGTAGAAAATGAGATTCCCTGGTACCAATTTACATCGTTAGTAATCGGCCGGGCCAGCGGGGGAGGAGCTATCAATCGTATGATCAGCTGTAACGTACGGTGAGCAATCCCAGCGAACAGACACCGACGAACTTTGTGATCGCGATAGTTGGTCGCGACATGCTGAGTATTATGGCGCTGGCGGTGTATGCTGGTAAGGACATGCGGGGGTCAATTGGTTATCGTGGGTGGTCGTGTGGATTGGTAATGAGGTATGGCGGGTTAGTAGGAGATGTGGATTGGCCCGCGCTGGGTCGGGATGAGGTTATCTGATAGCAGCTCCGGCAACACATCGGACGGAGAACCTCATAACACACACAGCTTGAGCTTGGTCCAGTCAGGGATTCGATGACCCAACAAGGAGCTGACAAATGGTCTTTTTTTAAAATATTTTACAGATCTGGCATTATTTCGTATATAAAGGATCCAATTGATATATTCCCTGGTTGTGAGCAAAGGATCTAAGATTGTTCTATAGATGTGCTGCTTTCTAAAAACCTTTTGACAGAGCGGGTGTTTTAAAGAGCGATACAGTTAAAATAAAAGAAAATTGGATATTTATTTGATTGGGCTACTTTTCTGATTACCGGCCAATTGTCAATTGGAATTTGAAGCTTCACGGATCTCACGAAACCTCGCAGCCATGAGCGCAAAATGCCGCAGCCTCAGCACGGCTACCTTACCAGAGCTGCATATAAACAGATAAACGCATACATTAACTTCTGTATTAGATCAATATTTCTATGTTACCGTACTTCGCTGCCCTCCACATGTATAAATAAATAAGCAATAACATTTATACTTAAAGAAATTGATTGTTAATCGAATTACCTGTTACTACTTATCAAAGGAACCCTTGCACGTGACGCTGGCCTGCACAACTCCTCGCAAGCAGAGCCTAACATGGAATCTGGAGTGGTTCCAGTTAAACTGTTACCGGTTACTTTTTTTCTTCTTTTCATAGCCTCATATCATATAAATATATATTTCTCGTATTGAGCCGCGCAGATATCTCAAGTTTCTAGTCAATTCGCTCAGGCAAAAATTGCAATGAAGATCCTTCATGTTCGCAGTGCCTATTTCTCATGTTCGCAGTCTGTGATTACTTATCACCGTTTACAGTTCATCCGAAAGTCATGAAACACCCGATTGAGAATAGTAGGTGATTTTTGCTTATTTATAAACGAACCTTGGGGATATTGCTCGATTTTCCATGGTAGTGCAAGCAGGTGTTGCATGGTTTTCTGGATGAACTGTGGTTAATTATGATCAGTAATCATAGACCAGGAATACCAATAAATAAATACCTTCCTATCCGAATAGTTATTTCTATCTGATTGGTTGGCTTAAAATCTGCCAATGGGCCAAGAAAGGATTTTCTCATTTTTTTTTTTCATTTGATTCCAGCCCCTTGTTGCAATATATTGGACTCCTGCTTTTAGGTCAAGCAAAAGTGTTGCTTCACCAAAATTCGATTTATTCTCAAGATCTAGAAAACTATAAAGCTCCTTTGACTCACACCACAAATTTATATCTACTCTTAGTCTTAGACTATGGGAGTAAATTATCTTGATAGGCTTTTCACCAGTTTATATGTCACGAAATACTATACGAAGTCATTGGCAGAAATAAATCAAAGGGCGAAGGTATGAGACATGTTTCTGGTTATTTTTCCGTTGTTTCACTAGGTCTTTGGCGCATAGGCTGATCCTCTAAGTTATTCTAAGAAACTCGATATAAAAACGTCGGAGACCGCCGAAAAGTCCATCTAAGATGTTCTTCATAAAATCCGTGGTTCTAGCTTTCGGTTTTATGGCCTTAGTATCATCTACCGCCATTGTACCAGCGCCAGTTCATCAAGAGAGTTCTGTGGAGAAACGTGGGGATGGGCCATATGCGTGGTGCCGCTATTATCAAGATGGTGGATTCTGGAAGGTTGGCTTTCATTTCCGATTTGAAACTTGGGGTCAATGGGACGATGATTGGGGTCAGGGTTTCCTCGATAACATTCGAGGACACTGTGGAGCGAATGTTGAGAATTGGGCTTTTTGGTACGATCAAGGTGCACCACCAACTTGGGGCCATGCGGATTTTTGGATTTATTCTTATCCCTACGGTAATTATAACCTCCCACAATGCACTCTTGATGCCGTTTGGCAAGCAAGTGCACAATGGGGCGCTATTACCGGAGCGTACTGTACTAAACAATATGACAACTGGTCATAAAAGGTACATTGGCTACAGTAGCTCTGGCCTTACTGACGGGAAGGAAATATAACCACAAAGATTCGTTATTAAGGCAAACTGCTCAAGTATACTTCGAGGTATGAGTTACAGACTTGAGGAACAAAACAACCTACGGTGGCTTACTAGGCAAAACATATATATCAGCTTCCCCATGAAGCTCCTTATAAATGACTCCCTTTGAACCAGTTAAAATGTACTTAGAAAGTTGAGCGACAGTTGATTATTGTACAAATTACGTTGGTTCCACCATCGAAACACTATTGCAAAATGTTTTTTAATGTATGAATGAAAGCAAGATACCGATCCCCTATCCGCAACTAGGAGGAGAGGGTAGTCTATTGGATTTTTGTGACAGAGAGATAGAACATAACAGTTTTGGAGCTTAACTAACTTTTAATGTGCCGTTTGGTTCGAGACTGGGAAATAGCTTTGGCAATATTACAGGAGTGTGTGCTGGAGGTATTGACGATCAGAAATTCGAAGCAATAATAATGTAGACGCTGATGTCGACATGTCCAGGCAAGTGTTGATTTTGAGAATTTTAGATTTGGGGAGAGGTGCTATATCATCAATAGAAGAGAGCTGATTGGGTTGAGACATTGATAGCTTGGAAACAAGTGATTCCCTTCTTAGAATAATACACTCAGTTTGGGTGAAGCTTAGCTCAAGTATAGATCAATTCTAGCATTAAATATTACATGCGAGAAAGCGTATTCTCAGTGGCGGAATTATATTAAAAATTATTAGGTTCTGCGGAATTAAACAGCCAAGTTCCAAACACAACGTGCACCGTCGGCATTGGAAACGGAAGGTCCCTGTGCTACTACAACAGGAGTATCGAAGGTAAAGATGTTCGACTTGCGCAGCTCACCAGTGGAATTCTCATCAAAGTAAATATCACCATTGTTAAGCGCGAAGATGGAACCAAAATTGGTAGCTTTCACGTCAGGCCAGTTGTGAGCGATAGAGTACTGATGGGTATCAAGATCAAACCTTGCAACCGACAAATGGCCGTCACTCGTGGCGTATCCCACAGTCCAGAGTGCTCTACCGGCAGATGGGATGTAGACCCAATCGGCAATGTTGGTGGGCACGTCTACTTGACCGGATGTCACAACCTGACCGAATGTACTCGAAAACGGATTCAGATCAACCTGCGCCCATTTGTGTGTATTATCGAGGTTGTCATATGCGACATAGTATTGGCCGAAGGGATCGATGTCGCCGACATGGAAACCGGTTAACTGAGGGAGCTCGGCGACCTTTGTGGTGGTCCCGTCAGATGCCACGCGGACGATATTACCGGTGGGGATTTCAACTGCGTAGAGATAGTTGTCCATGACATTGTATGCGAGAGCATTGATTCTTCTGCCTTCGTTTGCTCTCTCTGCTACGGCTACCAAATCGCCCGTTGCGAGATCAAATTGCCACAAAGACAGGTCGTTGACGAGATAGCCGTACTTGGGGCAGCTGAATACTGGACCGTTTGGAGGTGTAGCGGGGCAGGACGGAGTGGAATATTCGGTCACTGTAACTGTAGTCCCTGGCTCAGTGAGACTATTCGTAACTGTTAATGTAGTCCCGGGCTCGGTAAGACTAGTTGTAACCGTGAGGATAGTCCCTGGTTCGGTGAGACTGGTCGTAATTGTTAATGTGATTCCAGGTATGCTCGTCGTGACAGCTTTTGTTACGGTCGACACCTTTGTAGCAGTCTTTGTGGCCGTTTTGGATGTCGTTTTGGTGGCAGTCTTTGTAAACGTCTTAGTCAAGGTTTTTGTCGATGTCTTCAAAACCTTAGTAGACGTTTTGGTCTTAGTAGTAGTCTTGATAGAAGTCTTTGTACAGATTTTTGTGACTGTACGCGCGGGACAGTAGTCGGGCGCCGCGAGGGGATTGGCGATAGCCACATTCTCCAGGACTAATAGGGCCGCGCCAAATGAGAAGAGCAAGCGAGATAAACAGGTCATTGTAAAAATATAAGAATGCAAGTTTACGCAGCCAGGAACTTGATTTTCAACTCTCGATTTCAAAGCTGCCACTATTGAAAACGGATAATTTCCACGACATCATGTCCAGTAGCGCACTTTAAATATCTCCTTTCTCGTGTTCAAGCAGTCATGCTTGAGAAGATTTGTGAGGCTAGAGTTCTCCCAGCAATTGACTGCACAGCCGGGTCCATTGTTGAGGCACAGCGTGATACTGGTCAGAGAGTTTCGAGATCCTGGTCCTGGAGTCGGAATTATATTATATATATGCTATCCATATATCAAGGTATTCGCCAGAGACTAGTACTGCGCAACGTCGCTGTAGGTTACTACCAACCCAAACAAGGGTGCTCTGCGAATTATCTACCTCATAACCAGAAGCAATACAAGGATTCTACAAGGAAGCCAATCGTATTGATAAATAAAATACCAGAACCCCAGCTTGGACGCGCGCACGTCCATGCCATAAAATTGTCTCACGACTTACATAGCAAAAATTTCAGAACCATTGGGACCACTGTCTCTAAATTACATTTGACCCGTATTAGGCATGATGAACAAATTTGATACCTCATTTAAGTCCAAGAGCTGAGAGTATCCGCTTGTCAGTGTCAGGGGTCTCTACGGAGTCCCGTTTTCTAACGGAATGAACAGGGAATACGGGCATGGGTCACCCAGCTCTCAGGAAACAACACTAAAAAAGCCACACATCACGTCGCCCATTTGGCAAGCGCCTAGTGGAGTCCCATCATGGCGTTTGTGGGGACCAGAGACAATAGTTATTGTTATAGGGAAATATAGCATTCATGTTTTAGCACTATGGAGCAAATTGATTGACAGAGCCCACTTGTGCAAAAGCGTCCGCCGGCCCGAAGCTTTTTGGGACCTGAGCGGGCATGCATGCGCATGGCACATCACTCAATCAATGTCTAGAATCGGTATATCCGTGTCTCACTAAAGCTTGTCTAGATTTCCAAACGGCCTAATATGCCTGTGCAAGTCACGGGATGGTGGTATTGGGATATGATCTACGGAGGCCTGTAGAGTACGTACGCGTGTGGATGCCCTCGACTGTGGTCCCACTCGGAAGTATCGCCCCTGAAATGGATGTCCCGTCATCTCAGCTTGCAATGGATACGTTCTCAATATACCCCGAAATAAATTTTCCAACCGTGTCGCTCTCTGGATATGCTTATTGATACTACCTGAAACAAAATATAAGTTAAATGCAAAATTTAGTAGTATTACCCGATATGCTTCCAAGCCGTAAAAGCTCCATTATAAGGAAGCCAGTAATCTTGTTTGGTCCGACCTCGCTTTTCTAATTCTCCGGATGTTGATGTCAATCGATACACTGGAGCAGCAAGACCACTTGTAGCCAAGGCTAAAATTGCGATCCATTTAATAAAACGCATGATACCAGAGCACTCTTAGTGAGGGTCCTTAGAACGCAAGTTTGTAAATAAGTGGAACGAAACCAATTTGGAAGAAGCAGAACGAGAGTGGTTAAGCACTTCGTCGAGCAGACAAAAGAAGCGACTTAAGCATAGCATAATCGCCTTGTGAAACTCTTATCAAGTTTTATGAATATTTATCTGGAATTTTGTAAATTGACTGACTCCTGATCAATGATGCTATACAGTCGTTGAATTTTAAATAGAAATCAGACTTAAAGCGTCGATAAAACTGAAAGGCATAGACAAGTACATATGGGATAAATAGCAGACGGATTAGGAGATATATGAGACCAATTTCCGTTTTCTAGATTGCTCTTCTGGTCTGAAACTGATTTACAGTAAAAAGTAAATTTATTTTTATTGCTAAATCCATATAATAGGCCTAGCCAACAACCTTCTTGACGAATGTGGAAGCAGCATCGACATTCGACGGATAGGTTGTATGAGAAGCGGGAGGTTTTCCACTGGACATCATTTTCTGCATGGCTGCAACTTGCTGTCCAACTCGGATCATGCACGCATAGTCACGGGCCCCGCATGAATTGATGTTGGGCACAGGAGTGCTGCAAATTGTATCGCCTGCGTGGCAATATGTGGTGGCCTTAGCAGCAAGCCCCTTGCCGTAAGCTTCGGTTCTCTTTGGGTCTCCAAAAGTGACAATAGCTTTAATTTTGTTTGCCTGGGCTTGCGACATTTTTGCAATGGCGTTATGGACAAGTTGGGCACCTTGACTGTATTTGAAAGGGTTGTTAGAGTGTTATTCTCATCAATAGTTTGCTTAAAACAGTAAAAAGGTTTGCATTGCACTGACCTATAACCTCCTATTATTATTTTAGTGGAAGGACAAGCTTTGATAACGAGATTATACATCGCTGTGCTGCCGGCCGCGTCACCTCCTGCAAGGGCACCTTGAGGAGTAGCGCCATAGTTGACTCCCTGGACGGCAAGGTCGTCTTCGTATAAGTCCTCCAAGGCGGCAGCAAAGGGGGTTCCGACGCTACCCAGGTTTCCGGCTGGCTCGGAAGTACCACGGGCAAAGATCAAAGTATATGGCTTGCAGGCATTGCCATTAGAGAGGTCATTGCGGGTGTTGGCTTCTTGACGAACGGCCAGAGCTGGAGCTGCGTTCGCGCTTTGGAGTAGCGAGAAAAGAGCGATTGAGACAATACTGACGTGCATTTTATCTTGTTTAAAATGTTTCTGTGAGCTATGGAAGTAAAAGTCACTGATAAAACGAGGAAAACAGGTGCTTGCAAAAGAGTGACTGAAGCTCGAAGTCCGTTATGGAGAATACTGTGGTTTCAATTCTGGATGAGAACTCAAGTGTATATATACAAATTAACAGGTATTAATGAGCCTGTATCTGAAGAGATGGACATGATTTACACAAACTAACCTATAGGCTTTCTATATATTCACATCAAACTCACAAATAGGTAGTGCAGCCTGTTGGAGTCTAAAAGTGGTAGCTGGACGCTTCTGTAGCCTAAGCTTTACATCCGGATACAATTCCTTGTAGGTTACTGACATCTTTAATATTGGTCATGTTAGCCAGTCCTATCAGCTCGCCTACCCAGCAAGTGATTCAATTCCTTCCAGATATGAACCATATCAGTCCCATAAGGTTACTCCAACCTTGAATAAAGAGAAGATCTGGACGGCTAATAACCGGTTAACCTGTTCGACCGGTCTCGTAGGCCAGACAATACAACAAAAATCTGGTAATAACCTGGTTAGCATCTGTAGTTAGTTAAGTTACCAGTTAGTCTCGTTGCCAGACGCTTCTGTTGCCCAGTTGTCCAGTCTTAGACGAGCTGCAGGTGCGAGACCAATGCAGCCTGGGCGCCTCCACACACCAAAATTTGTGTTGTGGAATGTACTGATCCGATGCCGCAGTTCTAAAAGTTGAACTTGGATCAAAAGACTTGAGTATACCTTTGATAAAGGGCAAAAGTACGACATGTTCACCTGTAAAGTTTTGGATGACTAATTAGCTGCGGTTTTACCTTGGAACAGGATTAACAGAACAAAAGGCGAATATCTTGTAGTCTCGTAAAGCGCATAAGATGGGATACCTGACACAAATGGCTTGATTGGGCGAACCTTCAAAAAGTAGCGCTATCCGAAGTTTAAACCACAAGAAAGTTAGTCGCCAGATGTACGACCTAATGCCACGTTTCTATCTACGGGCTTAAGCTTCCGTTTCTTGCGATGGAATTTCTTTGGTGTTTCCGACCAAGTTTTATGAAACCCTTTTTGATTCGGTTTTTGTTGCTAGGATTTTGACACATATGCATGTCAGATTATACTCCAGCAACCGCTTCCGCAAGAACTTTTGATCCGGGTAAGGCTAAGTCGGTCCCATATTCGCAACGAATATCTTAGGATACTCAAAAACCGAATTTTGGTTTTATCGATCCAGCAATGCCACATATTGTCTACCACGCCCTATCGCGTATCTTGTCTATTTCGCTACGCTGCTCGATATCCAATTCTTTCCTGACTAATATCACATTATGAATATACTTCAACCCCACTGCGAATACTCAGAATCGTCCCGACACACTCCTCTACTGCTCTAATTAGGTTTACAACCGACGTCACAGCTCCATCTGGGAATTTCAGGATTTTGTTTGTTCTTTTAATTCTAAGTGCTTTCTTAGGGGAGAACAGCTTCCTTAAGTCAAAAATAGCTTGGATAGATTTGTTAACGCGAACAGTTTATATCCGTTCCAATACGTCTTCAAATTACTTCTATTATCGGAGCCCTTTTTCAAATGCGGCTCTGGCGATCCCTCAGATAATGGGTACCGGGTAACAATAAAAGCAGGATGATGGTACTGGTGGAAGTGGTGATAGTAATAGCGAGGTGTGCTTTTGTGATGTGAGGAATTTGAGGTTTTTCGGCATATTTAAAGCTCAGTGGCTTTCACACGGGTATTGACTATCGAGTATAGCGACGACTTGTTTTCAAATGAAAAGCCGAAAATAATAATATTAGTTTTCTATATGGCGTAGCTCTAGAACTAGGATTAGACTTAAATGTTGAACAAATAAACAACATAGCCAATGTCAACTCTTCTTCTTCCTTTCCCTCGATAAAACCGTCAGATCCAAAACAATATTCTTCCTGGGATCTCGGTAATCGTAAGGATCCCGTACCTCCTGATACTGATACGTAGGCTCGGAGTCAAAAACCGCCCAACACTCCGTAATCGACAGATCCCGTCGCATGACAACCTCCCCAAGATACTGCGGTATCATCTTCAACAGATCCCCCACGCAATCGCTACCCTCGCCGGGATACTTCCTTTCCGGCGGGGTACTATCTATCGAGGCGAGAAACATACCCGGCGGGAAAGAAAGATTCCTATCCTTGGGCGCCTTTGTGTTTCCCTCGAATTCAGCCCTGCCCCGTTCGAAGCTATCCCGCGTCGCCTTCTTCTCGCCTTTCGACTGTTTATTCCTATCCGGATTGAGCGTGCGCACGCGAACCGGATACCGCACGTGCACTATCGGTGCGCCTTTCGGTAGCTTCCTCATATCCTCTGTAACTTTAAATCCTCGACTATCGGTACTGAATAACAGCTCTTCATCATCGGGCGATAAATCTTGCGAGAACATCGCATCATCTGTTGTCGCCGATGCGAACGAATCCCCAATTTTCATCCCGGACAAATTTGACGCATTAAGAAAAGAACTCGCCGAACTAGAAGTATCCCGCGCCGCTTTATCCCCCCAGAAGTATATCGTATCAGTCTCTAGCAGCGGCGAGTCCGTAATCTCAAAGTAACTCCTAACCCCCCACCGCCCATCGTGCGCGTGCTTCAACACGCTCAGATCCACAGGTCGCCGCTGGTACGCGCCAGGATCAACAGCAAGGTACAACCTATGCTTAATACTCCCATCCCGCTGCTTCACCAGCGACACGACGAGAGATTCCGTCCACAGTAATCCGTGCAGACTTAAATACCCACCCGCGCGGGAATTACTCTGCCAGGGCGGACCGGGATCGTTGGGGAGGTATCGACGGAGACCCCAGTTTCTGACACGCCCGCGGATGGGCGGCATGGGGTCGATTTTATCGTAGACGTATCGTTTGCGCCGGAAGACGTCCCGTGTGAGCAGCGAGGCCCAGACGGGGCTGACGAGGGCGGCGATGAAGTGTTGGTCCCATGTTAGGTAGCGCAGGATTTCCTCTTGCAGTTCGGTGGGGAGGGTGAGGATGTTCATTTTCGTTTTTTCAATTGTATTTCATTAATGAATGGTATTATATCTATTATGGTGATGATGTAATGCGGGTGGAGATGCGTATTCCCCGGATTTCGCGAATGGTGAAGGAGGGATACCCCTGTCGATACTGCGGTGTCTACGAAGGGAAGTGTTGGGCGGTTCTGGTGCGCGATTCGGTCGATGAGAAGCGGATCTGTGCGAAAAGTACAGAAGTACAATCTCTCCTTCGTATAAGCAACAGGAAGAGGCAGTCAATGGCAAGAGGAGCGTATAAATACGTCAGAACGGAGCGGACGGGATAGCTGAAGCTTGGCTTGCACCGCCTGGCGCAACTAACGTTAAGCGCGGCAGCCTTGCGGAACTCTCGCGTGACTCAGCCAGCGACTTCCAAATCATTCATTCCTTCATTCAATCACCAATTCACTAGATTGACTTGAGTGGTTTGCAATTGCAAGTGGACAGATTTCATTGTGGAAAAGAATCAATTGTTGGCTGCTCGCGATTGTGTGCGCGCTCTCAGCAGCATAGCGTTTAATTAAAAAATATGAACAAACAAGAATTAAAACCAGAGCCTATTATATCGAAAAGAAAAATTGGCGACAGGAAGCGCAAACAGTAATTATACACAATCAAATTTGGCCTCTTTCCTTAAGCCAGCACGGAAACCGGCTTGCCATATGCTTGGCCCGTAGCAAATCCCCCGAGCCCTGCGGCCGGACTCTCCTGCTTGACTGGCTTTGGCTCCACACCGACACGCTCCTTGCTCAACAAATCGACCAACAGTGGGTTCGGCCTGCCATCCCTCTTGACTCCATCAATGCCTTCCTCCCTGAACTGGGTAACCTGATCCATGTACCTGTCGAACAAGAAACTGCTGTCCAACGGTCCTCCTTTGGCTTCTGGATGGAATTGGGTGCTCATAATCGGCCTGGTCTCGTGAATCATACCCTCATTCGACTGATCGTTCAAGTTGATAAAAAATGGCTTCCATCCAGCTGGCAAGGTTGTGGCGTCGACAGCGTATCCGTGGTTCTGGGAAGTGATGTGGCATCGTCCGGTGGTAAGGTCCAAAGCCGGAATGTTGTGGGCACGGTTACCATACTTCAATTTGATAGTCCTGGCACCGGTAGCCAAAGCCAAAAGCTGGTGGCCGAGGCAGATACCCATAATAGGGCCGTTGTATGACTCGATTAGCTTTCGGAGGTGGTATACGGTCTGCATGCAGTGAGTCGGGTCGCCAGGTCCGTTGGAAATAAAGACACCATCGAAATGATGCGCAACCTTGTGGATTGGGTAGTCCCATGGGAAGCATGTAACAGAGGCACCACGACCAACAAGCGAGCGAAGAATATTCTCTTTGACACCACAGTCAATCACGGCAACGTGCAAGTCTCCGGGGGAGGAGACGTGGAATGGCGCCTTGGTGGAAACCTTGGCGACCAAGTTGATCTGTTCTGGATCAATGAAAGCTTCATCCTCATCCGCATCGTATTCTTCACCAATTGTGATACGAGCGAGAGAGGAACCTTGCTCTCGGAGGAATGTGACGATATCACGGGTGTCGACGCCAGAGATGGCGGGAACACCTTCACGGGCACACCAATCTCCGAGAGACTCTACAGCGGTCCAGTGGGAGTACTGGAGAGCGGCGTCGGCTACGACAATACCGGCGGCCTGGATATGTGGGGATTCGAAATATTTGAGAAGACCGGCCTCATCGCGGTCACGTCCTGGAACACCGTAGTTCCCAATGAGCGGCTGGGTGAAGACGAGGATCTGACCGCGGTAGGAAGGGTCGGTCATGGACTCTGGGTATCCGACCAGAGCGGTGGAGAAGACAGCTTCTCCGGAGATGTTTTGTTTGGCACCAAAGGACTTTCCGTGATAAACCGGGCCGTTCTATACATTTATATTAGCAGCGATTTGAACAATAATATATAAAGATAAATGACGTACCCTAATGGTAAAAGTAGCTCTGTCGTGAGAGACAGGTGTCGCGCCACGGTTGATAGCGGGCATGATACGACCGGAGCTACCGGTGACCGTGGCGAGATACCGCTTCCCAAGAGCACTCTTGAGCAGGGATTTGGAGTGATGATTGAGCATTCGTTGAGCCAACATGATTGCTGATACTGGTTTTCTAATATGGGGGCCGTAGCTGGCTTGGTGATATCTCGGGGTGTGAAAGATGGATAGAGTGTGGATTGAATGGCTTGTAGTATCAGAAAAACTCGATTACTGAGAGCAGGTCTTCCAAATGTGGTCTGTTAAGCATCATCGTGAAAGGTTAGTGATTGGCCGTCTTTGAAGCAAGTTGGTCACAAGACACCGAAGTGGCATATCAGAGAAGAACAGTAGATATGACCTCCGGTGTCAACGCCAAAATAAGTGATATTTCGGCAGCATACCTGAGATGTAGTCCTAGACACAATTACGTTAGTGACACGTCCGCAAATACCAGAACGGAATATTCAAAAAGGAAGGACATACTTGGGAAGTAGAGGCCGTTGGGCAAAATCGCATACGTGCGGTGGTAGAGGATGAACCCTCCCGCGGGTACTGTGGGGACGGAGTCGAGTTCTTAGTCGGACGAGCTACGGGAATACAATCGCGAAGATACGATCTCCCGGGAGATATGTGCTATCAAGAGACAGAGCTATATGGCTGTTGAGGAAGTAATAGGAAGGAAGAAGAGGGAAACGGGAGGCCAGAACGGTTGAGCTTTTGTGAATCGAATTGGTAAGGGGACGACTGGGAAAGGGCTTCTAGCGCGGACAGGGACAACCGATCGAGCTAGTTTGGATCTCAAAAATTTTGCCAACGGCGTTCAATCGGAGAGGGGTTCCGTGGGGAATGATGCAAGCCAGCCAGTAGGAACGAAGCTGAATGGGCAAGTCAACGGGGTGCTCTGGCGGTGAAAATTTTTCTGCGGCGGGGGGAGGTTGGCAGGTTGGTTGGAAAAGGTGGGAAAAGTTGGAAGACGGACGAGCGAGGTTAAATCTGAAAGAGGAACTCGTCCAAGAAAATTTGCGTCAGAATCAACAAGGGCTCCACCGCCTCCGCTCCGGGAACGGCCCACTTTGCAACAAAAACAACGCCGGTCCGATCTGGCGCGCGCGGATGAGGGAATCGCCGGGCTTGATGGTATCAAGTTGGGATATTATCGCTATCGAGAAATTATATTACCTGTTATTGGCGATTTCTTCAATATAAGACACTCCAGCCGGGACCACGGGTGTCCCCCACGTAGGTATAGCAACCAGTATGTATTATATACGATATTAATAGTGGCTAGAGTATTTTAAGTAATATATCGAAGTCTATGCGTATACAGAGTATAAATAAGTCTAGATTGAGAGCCTACAAATTATTATAAGAGACGTTGTTCTCTGAATTTGGTCCATCCGCTTTGGTAGTATTCGGGTGGCCCAACGGCGCCTCAACCAGTACAGCTGTGGTGTAAGCGAGTTGAGACTCCGAACACCTTAAATTCACGATATACCCACAGAATCTGTTCTATATCCCCTATCTGCGCAATTTACGCATAGGAAATACTACTGAATACCATGTCTGCCCCTCAAACGATATTCAAGGCCCTCCAGGGCAATTGGACCCTCCGCCGCTCCCTCAGTTCTGCCATCCCAACCTTCCCCTCCGGCACATTCACGGGCACGGCAACCCTCGCGCCTCTCGCCTCATCCCCCCAGACATCCCTCCTCTATAGCGAATCCGGAGAGCTCAAAACCGAGTCCGGTCTGGTTTTGCGCGCGAACAAAAAGTACATCTACCGCTATGACGACAGCGAGGATAAGATATCCGCCTGGTTCATCAAAGAATCACATGCGAATAAAGCGAGCGGCAGCAACACCAGCAACACAAACACAAATTCCGAAGATGCGGTCGAGCCAGACTACCTTTTCCACGACCTTGTGTTCAGCCCGGACGCGTTATCAGCGTTATCCGACGCCACGGTAGCAGATTGTAGAATGACAGCCTCCGGTGACCATCTATGCATCAAGGATAATTACGCGGCAAGATACGCTTTCGAATTCCAAGCCGGCCAGCTGAAAAGCTGGTCGTTGAGATACAACGTCAAGGGGCCGTCCAAGGACTACATCAGCGAGACCAGATTTGAGAGATGAACCTGAATTTCTCATATTCAGTTTCTTTTATTATTATTTACTTATTTGAGTTGACCATATTAATACCCAATGGCAAAAAGAAAAGCGTTATTCATGAATGTACACCCGAGTTTCCTGTTTTCCGCATAAAAAGTAGTGACCCCGCATTATAACAGCCCGTCAAGTTTCATCTTCCTCTGATATTCTTTTTTAAGCATCAGCCTTCGCCTGCTCGAAAGCACCCTTCGCCTTGCCCTCTAAAAGTCGCCATTGATGATTAGTTTCTTCTGCTCTAAAAGTGTTCTACACTCTGTTTCCTGAAGCTTCCCCAGGAAGCAAATGCTACAGAGGATTTTGAGTGATTGTGAGACTTACGTATCTCGCTGGCTTTTCCCTTAGCTTGTCCTTTGAGTTCCTGTGCTTTTCCTTGGGCCTCGGACGCTTTACCCTTAGCCATACCCTGAGCTTCTTCGGCCGTGGGTGTCTTGCTCTGAGCTGTGCCAACGACGTTGCCGACGGTGTCCTTGACGGATTCGGTTGCGTCTTCTGTCTTTTGGATGCCAGCGGCGAGGGTTTGGCCGGCCTTCTTGTTAATTGTATCGACGGTGTCCTGGGAGATATTAGTACTTGCTAGAGCTGTAAGAATTGCTGAGAGGAGAGTTAAATGTACCTTTACGCTCTCGGTCATAGTCTTGCGGAGGGTAACGGAGGTCGACAGCGGCCTGGTGGCAACTGGGAGACGGGTGAAGATTGTTCTGCGGAGAATTGCTGACGACATTGTGATAGATTATTTGTATCTTCTGCTTTATTACTATTGCTACCGAGTTATTGGAAAGGGAGATTCTCAATTGATTGCAATTGGTGATTGTCTTATTCAAAATATAGGATGTAGTGAGAAAGAAAAAGATAAAAGATGTTCCAGTGGGGACCGCGATATTTATATTCTACTTTTTTCTGTCTAATTTTCTCGGGGCATTCCTGGTTGTGATGTCGTCGCGGGATTGCCCCGGATTCATGATGTCATTTTGATGTCGTCGCTCTGCGTTTGGGCACAACAACGCGCCCGCAAACAACTCGCCCAGTACAGTTTAGTTGCTAGCGTGCTGCATGCGCTAGCCAACCTACAGATAGCACTATAGTTAAAGACTTCGGCTTTGGAAATAGCTATCGAATTTCCTCCACATTCTTATTCGAGTTAGCTTGGTACCTTGTCTTCATTCCAGCTCCCCGGTCCAGCCCTTGCGACTGAGCCAATTCAAATCGAGCTCCAGTGTCCAGGTTTCATCAATCTCGCTCTTCAATATCAACTTTTGGAACACCTTCTAGATCCCATTCGTGACGTCCAGGATCAGTAAACTCAGATATATCCCATTACTCCAAGGTTGATTGAAGTAGACTATACCCAGTCACGCAAGTAAGCGATTAGCACCGAAGAAAATCAACAAGAGTTTTCAATTGTAAAACTGACCAGTAAAAAGCGTCAAGGCAATTGTGCCAACACAATATAGAACCGTGTTAGCTCTGCAGACATCGACAAGGTTACCGAGGAAGCAAAGAAGCATATACTGCATGGCACCCGTGAGAACGGCGCCGATGGATCGTGCGCATTCGCCGCGGATGCTGATGCACGAACTCGCTACTTGGCCGGTGATGTAGTAGCAAAGGACCGTCCAACGGATGATCTGTGTCATGTTCAGCGGTTTACTGGATTTCACTTCGATTCGAAATCGTGGGCATTCGTCTGTAGCGGACTGAATGTTAGTAGGGAGCTCATCGTCCGTGCTATCTGGGGTTGTGGGCTCTTTTTTGGCATTTGGAGTAGTGGAGGTAGACATCTTGAAGTTGTATCTGGCCGGTTGAACTTCGTTGCAAAGGAGGCATCTGAGATTGCGGATTTGAATGGTTTGAAGTATATCGGTGAGTGGACTTCTCGGGCAATGAGAGAAGGATACTTATACTTCTCAGAATGAAACCGCACGTCCAACAGTGATGGCTTATTGAGGGAAACCATATATGCATATAGAACATGCTTATTATCCACATAGACATATACTACAGAACCCTGAGGCCTACTATCGGCAAGAAATACCAATAAATCCGTCATGCTGTTTCCCCTTTATTAGCTTAGCGGTATTTGTCGCGCAAAAAGGTATTTATTCCATTATGGATACGGAATTTCTATTATATGCGTATAAGTGTGGCTGTCGTCGGGTGAGGCTATCAATTTTCGGTACGATGTCGGCCCGGAATCTCGCTGCCTCTAACGAGTTTCTCCACCAACAAATACGCGCATCTAGATACAGATCCTCCATTATAATTTCAACTTTCTATCGAGAAGGCAAATTATATTTAGCTGGATAAGTCTCTTCTGACGTGCACGACCAGTTCGTCAACGTGTTAGACCTTATTTCATTACTTTCACTTAAACTTCGGACAATTACAACACTGGCAAACAATGCGTCAGGAACAACGATACTATATCTAGAGTTCGAGCTTCGCTTGCCTTCACAGATTCATCTGCACATCGGAGGCCATAAAATCCCTCCAACACAGAAACAAATTTGGCTGCCTCGAGACTTGGGAGAAGTATTGTCTAGGACGAAATATGTCGAGTCCTGATTTATACAGTGTCGGCTGGATTTGCGCGATAGGCACCGAGTATATTGCCGCGCAGGAGTTTCTGGATGAAGAGCATGACCTGCCCGAGCATGTCGCTGCTCATGATAATAACAATTACACGCTGGGTAAAATCGGCAATCACAATGTTGTTATCGCGGTTCTGCCGGGTGGCGAATATGGAACGGCCACCGCCGCGAGCGTTGCCAGAGATATGCTACATAGCTTTCCCAATATCAGAATAGGTTTACTAGTTGGAATTGGTGGTGGAGCTCCGAGCAAAGAGCACGATGTTCGTCTAGGGGATATTGTTGTCGGCGCTTCTGGGGTATTTCAGTACGATTTTGGCAAGACAATACAGGATGAGGACTTCGAGCCGACTAGGGTTTTGGACCAAGCTCCGATGATTCTGCGCACTGCGGTGAGCGGAATAAGGGCCCAATATGAAAGGAAGGGACATCAGCTCCAGGATGCCGTGGATGGAGTGTTGAAGAAAAACCCGCGACTACGGAAGCGATTTAAGCGGCCGCCGCCAGAGAGCGACAGGCTATTCAAATCAGACATTGTTCATAGTTCATCTTGCGGGGATAGCTGTAGCCAAAGCGCGTCAGATTTGGTGGTAAGACCCGAGCGCGACGAGTACGACGACAATCCAGCAATTCACTGCGGCATAATCGCATCTGGAAATCAGTTGATGAAGCATGCCTTAATCCGGGATAAGCTTTCAGCTGAGAAAGATGTTTTATGTTTCGAAATGGAAGCTGCCGGGTTAATGAACCACTTCCCATGCTTAGTTATTCGCGGAATATGCGACTACTCGGACTCGCATAAGAGTAAAGAGTGGCAAGGATATGCAGCACTATTGGCGAGTGCATATGCAAAGGATATTCTGAAGCTAATTCCTACTAGTAAGCTCGAAGCTGAGAGAAAGGTATTAGAAGTGATTTCTGATGGTTAGTATTCCCATACTCACATCAATTCGTTATATCACACTAACTATTGAAATATCGACGTTAGTTTTGAACACCATATCAGTAATCGACACGAAAGTGGATAACATGCAGTTGAGGATGGAAAACGAGGATGACATTAGAATCTTGAATTGGCTTACGCCAGTTGACTACAGCCTACAGCATAGCGATTATACCAACAAACGCTTTCAAGAAACTGGTCAATGGTTTCTAGATTCAACGCAATTCCAAATATGGATAGAAACCGAAAAAGAGACTCTTTTCTGTCCTGGAATTCCCGGTGCTGGAAAAACCATCATAACTTCCATTGTCATCAACGAACTTTTCAAGAAGTTCAAAGACGATGTTAAAATTGGAATTGCTTATGTTTATTGCGATTTTCGACGACAATCGGAGCAGAGTGTCGAAAATCTAATGGTAAATATTCTAAAGCAATTGGCGAGAGCACAGCAATCTATGCCCAGCGAGGTTACATCACTATACCAGCAATTCCATCAGACTCAGACACGGCCATCACTTGAAACGATTATGAAAGCTCTACACTCCGTTGCTACGTTATATTCAAGAATTTTTATCATTTTCGACGCTTTGGACGAATGCCAAGAATCTGAAACTAGCTGCTGCCCAAGGTTGATAAATATCTTATTTAAATTCCAAACCGACGCAAATATCAGCACGAATCTTTTCGTAACCTCAAGAATTATACCAGAGATCGTCAAGAGGTTTGAGACCAGCCCGTCTCTAGAGATCCGCGCCATAGACCAGGATGTCAAGACGTATCTTGCCGGTCAAATGGAAAGACTCCCATCGTTTGTCCTCACCAACCCGAACCTGCAGGATCAAATCACAGCGACAATAACTAAGCTTGTGAAGGGAATGTGCGTGTTTTGCTCCCCCAGTGAACTAGCTGGTGTAGTCCCTAATTTTGATTTTAAGCCAGGTTTCTTCTCGCTCCTCTACACATCGATACCCTAGCTGGAGAGCCTACCGTTGGAAACTTGAAATTGGCCTTACAAAGCCTACCCTCCGGAATCGAGGAAACTTACAATCAAGCGATGAAACGGATCGAAAATCAGGGAAGAGGTAACCGAGAACTGGCCAAAGAGATTCTAGCCTGGCTTGTTCATGCGAAGAGAGTCCTTTCCACAATCGAGCTCCAGCACGCCGTCACAATTAAGCCTGGTGATCGAGAATTGAACCAGGAGTTCATCCCTACTCCTGAGACGATAGGCTCTATTTGTGCGGGTCTAGTCATTATTGATACTCAAAGCAAAGTCGTGCGGTTAGTCCATCAAACCACTCAGGAGTACTTTGACCAGATGGGTAAAAGATGGTTTGTCGATTCTGAAGCCCGGATCGCTACCAGCTGTGTTGCTTATCTATCTTTCAAGGAATTTGAATGTGGAAGGTGTAATACGCAAGACGTATTTGATGAGCGTCTTCGAAAAAATCCATTTTATAACTATGCGGCACATAACTGGGGGCATCATGCGCGAGAAGCGCGAGTGCTGCGTCCAGAATTTATAGACTTTATCCAACGCACCCCAAACCTAGAAGCATCGAGCCAAGTGCTGATGGCGAATGAAGATTCAAGCCAAGACCACATCGGAGATACTCCAAAGTTCATGACAAGCTTACACTTAGCAGCGTATTTCGGTATTCAGATGATCGTGGAGTTTCTTCTCAAAGAAGTAAAGGACGCTCATTTGAGAGACTCCGATGGATTCATACCTCTTTTTTATGCTGCCATGAACGGCCACGAGACTATTGTCAGCATGTTACTTGAGGCTCCCGATAGGGAAGACGATAGCTTCCGTAAGGCATTGCGTCGAGATGCAGGATGCCGAACGGCATTACGTCGAGTCGGATTCGAGGGATACGCAGCCGTCATGCAATTACTTACTGAGTCTGGTGTAATTTTTACCCTATCTCCTGATGCATCCAAAAGTACTCGGGAAGAAATTTGCAGAATGGCGGGCAAAGGCGACCAATTTCTACTACAAATACTACTTGATACACACTCCAAAATAAATTGGGATTCCGAACTGGTCATCGAAAACAGTCGCAAGGTATTATGTCGGGCGGCATTCGAAGGGCACACGAATATAGTGCGTCTGTTGCTTGATAAGGGGGTCGACTTAGAATGGAATTCATACCTAATACCACTAAATATGGCTGCAATACACGGTGGTACAGCAGTTGTAAAGCTTTTGTTAGACAGGGGAGCGAACATTAATATCACATGTGAGAGCGAACTAGCTTCAAGTGATAACACCCCTCTCCACTGGGCTGCCAGCGTCGGCAATTTCAGAGTAGTTGAACTTCTTCTAGCCGAAGGAGCCATCGTCGATTCGAGAAGTCATGGCCTTCGACCGATTTTTCGACCATTTGGGGAAGGGAAGAGAGAGTGGATAGGCGCAGGTGGCTACTTCCGAGAAGCAAGCGGCCTGACAGCGCTCCACCTGGCTACCGACTCTCAACATCAGAGTAGTTGCAAGGAGACCGCTCGTCTCCTACTTAATAATAAAGCTGACCCTAATGCTCGAAGCAGTCATGGCTTCACACCCCTATATTATGCCGTCGTTGGGGCTTACACGGATGAAAAGATGGTGAAAATGTTGCTTGACAGCGGTGCTGACGTGAATGCCAAAGACAACCAAGGCATTTCCGTGATTTGTATCGCTATGCTGAATAAAAATATTAGTTCGACGATTATTAAGCTTCTGTTAGCTAAAGGGGCAGATACGGATTGTAGTGACGCCGTTGGTATGACAATGTTGTCTCTAACATCGATACATAAACATGAGTCAGTCGCGGAGTTACTGCTCAACAGGGGAGTTGATGTCACCACAAAAAATCGCGATGGGAGCACGGCTCTCCATTATGCCGCAGTTTCTGGGTGTGTTGAAACTATAAGATGGCTACTTGATAACGGAGCTGACATACACGCAAGAGATAATGGCAAGGGGACAGCACTACTATGGGCTGCTGCTAACCCTAAGAAAACTACATCCGTTGTAAACAAAGCAGTTTTATCCTTGCTACTGGAATACGGCGCAGAAGCGGACTCAAAAGACGCACGGGGAAACTCGCCGCTTGCCGCAGCAGCCGTATACGGATGCGAAAGTTCTTGCGATCTACTACTTAACAAAGATGTGGAAGTCAACTCTCGAGACGAACTGGGTGCGACGCCATTAATGAAAGCCGCGTCTGAAGGATATGTAGAGATTGTCAGATCACTGCTTAAATCTGAAGAGATAGATATTAACTTGAGCAATAACTATTATACGACAGCACTATGGCTAGCCTCGTATCGTGGCCATAAAGATGTTGCCAAACTGCTACTCGCCACTAAGGGAATCGAAGTCAACTCAAAAGCACTATCGGGGTATTCCGCGCTATCAGTTGCAGCGAGTGAAGGCCATGAAGAGATTGTCGATATACTCCTCAGCACGGAAGGAATCGAAGTCAATTCCAAGAATTTGGACGGTCAAACGCCTTTGTGGCATGCCGCTGGAAATGGGTATGAAAGTATTGTCAGACTGTTACTTGCGACTAGGGGTATCGAAGTGGATTCGAAAGACGCCTTAGGTCGAACACCACTTTTCAATGCTGCAAAAAACGGTCATAAAATAGTCTCGCAAATGCTTCTAGCAACTGGGAAGGCAGACTGTAACTCTCGCGATTCCTATGGTGTGACTCCGCTATCCGCGGCTGCAAGGCTGGGCATGACCGACGTAATACGCCTATTTATCTGTCAGGAAGAAACACAACTAGACATTCCAGACACTCGCGGCCGGGATGCTCTGTATTGGACAAAGCTAAAAGGTCGAGTCGAGGTTGCACAGCTATTAGATAATGCGTATTGCGAAAGAGGCACATATACATATTCAGATCTAGATTCGAACAAAGAGAGCACGATTTCGGCACGTCTTTCTAAGAAGAATCCTATCGACTGCATTGTCTGTTTTTCTGTGATCCCTCAAGGTGGTATGTACCGCCACTGCTCAATCTGCTTGTTTGCGGGTTTAGATATATGCTCGGAATGTTTGGGAGCTGGAAGTTATTGTCTTGATAGTAATCATGACATGGTTCGCAGAGCGGTAGCTGTAACAATAACACTGCCTGAAACATTCGTGGAGAAGCCCAAGAAGACGTCGATTATAGCTCTCCCAAATGGAATTATCGTAGATAAATCCTTGGTTTCGATCCGAGCTAGTGCCGGCCGGCCCGGCAGACGGGATCACACCACTCGAGTATTCGTTGAGACCAGCGACCGAGTTCACCCATTTCAATTTTATATTTAGTTTACGATGAGTTTGATTTTAATGCATCGCCATAGTGCAAGTACCCTGCATTATCCACCCGGTTAACATTTAAGGATGCTTTGATCTAGTCGAGGCTATATGAAATAGCGCTAGCCATGTATGTAATTATAAACCTACAAATATTACTGTCTAGAGGGTTTCAACAACGAGGGAGAGATATAACACATTGGCATAAGATATTTCAAATATTTATTTACTTATTTATATTGTTTGTTCAGGAAAGATAGTAGGAAAGAGAAACCAGCACGCTGAAACACCAGTCCAAGTCTGTAGAAAGCATTACTAAGACTGATATTAGGAGTTCTAATTTTCACAGACCAGAACACCATCCAAAGTTCAATCCTCAACCGGGTAGTACCACTTAAAATTAAATTCGAACTGCCAGTGTTCGTTCATATTCCCATTATACCCCAGAACTTCGAAATATTGACAGGCGGACTTGGTCAGGTCAAGAATGGTCAAAGTGAAGTATATCGGGTTCGACCAAGGCTGGTTGACAAAGCCTACACTCAATCCCCGTAGTCAGAATAATAATGTCGTCAAACTCTATCTTCATAGCTTTCTCTAAGAACTTACCAGTAAAGATAGTGAGGGCGATTGCTCCACAAAGCCACTTATACTTGCTCACTCGGCATCTTTGAAGGTAGTATCCTAATACCAGGAGAACAGCATATTCCAGCGCCCCTTTCATAATCGAGTAGAGTGAGATCGTGCAATTATCCTCTGGCGTACAGCCGCGGAGGAGTTCGGTGGTCGTGGCGTGTAGAAGGGTCGCCCAGCGGATAAACTGGACGATGTTCATAGGGTTATCTGAGCGAACTGAGAATCTGAGCATCTCAGGTTCGTACACTGAATTGTCACTATCGGCATAGTTGCTGAGGTCTGGCTCGGTGGGGCCCCACATGGATATGTTGGTCATTTGGTCGTATAGCATTTTGGATGATTCGGTTTGCCAGGTTCGGTTGCGGTCTTGCTTGTCCATGTTGAATTAAGGGTTTAGATCGGTTAAAATATAAATATATTTTCGATGCGAATTTAATGTACGAGATATAAATTGAGATTTTGGCAACGGTTGTTGGTATTAGCTAGTCTCGTTTCTCGCACTAGGGTTCTTGATAGTTGAAAGAGCTGCTAGTGGAGCTTAGGTTATATAGTAACTAGAATCTATGGTGTCGTGATCAAGGGAGGGAACTTATATTATAAGTGCTAAAAGTTTGTCTCTGTTGCTATCAGCGACGCAAGACATGGTAGCGAGTATCAGATCTATGGCAAAGAGGGTACGTACAAATGTGTCTATATTATATGCAAGTTAAGTTTGCAAATTTACCCTCTTTGCGCTGATACGACTTACAGAGTCTCGATAATCTTAATATTTCTCTTCGAGAAATATATCCAAACTCTATTTACGAGACCGAGAAGTATCCACGTCGTACCTGAATTTAGAGTTCAACACATGATCTTTAAAACGTTAGATCTTAGACATCCCTTCCACAAAATCGTGCACGATCCTGTGGCCTTATATTCCGGCCGACCTATAGGACGGGAATCTGGACTAGGAACCCTGGCAGCAGGTTGCCCGGGTTAGATCTTGAAAGCCCAACCATCCCCACCTAGTATTACTACCCATCCATGCATTCTCCCGATGTTGTATCACGTTGGCGGTGGGACAGAGCCCCACTTGGGGTCGGAGTGATAACGTTACCAATAGTATGTTGGATTTTGGGGGCTGTTGTGTTGCGGGTCTGTATACATTGCAGAAGGCAACCTTCTCAACTAGCTTGGTAGCCTCGGGGAGCCTTGTGACGGGTCTTGAAACTGAACCTCGGATGGCTCTACAATCTTTGGTTTTTCTTGATGTTTTTCGGAGAGAATGTCGGGTAAGACCAAGTTGTCGATGCTTTTAATTCTTGTCAGCTTAGAATGCTAAGCTACAGTTCGACTAGTAAACATGATATGATGCGGTGGATACATTCTAGTTCCTCCATATCATCTAATAGTAAAAGTATTAAAAAAAGGAGAAAACAAGGCTTGTGTCGTTCCTAGCTCTTTTTTTTTGGGGGTGTAAGAATTCGACATCTACCTTGTATAATCCGTAAAAGTGAATCAATCGTCGCGCGAACTGGAGCTCGAGCTGAAACCTTCGGACTCAGTTTCCTCCTCGTCTGAGTACTCATAATCTGAGTCTTCCTCCTTTTGTTCCTCCATTTTCTTCATTTCCTCCATTTCCTCATCAGTAAGGTATTTGACCCAGAAACGAACAGCGTCGCCCCTGACTTCTTGCTTGACGATGACTCCGGAGCCACAGTCGCCGCAGATGCTGAAGGAGCTGTTCTCTGGGGTTTCACTGTCGTACATAAATTTGATAGTGCAGGGAGAATCCGCACGGTCCAAGGTGTAGGAGAAGTCGCCGGTCTTCCAGCTCTTCTCTGGGATCCAGATCAACTGGCCGCCGAGGGACGAGTGGGCCCTGATGAGCGGGTTGAGGGACTTGGGTCCATCGGAAAGCTTGAGGTCCCATGGTGACTCGTTGATGAGGATCAACCTGAAGCACCAGCCCATCGATTTGATCCCTGGTGGTAGAGGGCGTCAATATGATGGTTTGGGTGGGAGGGACAAAGAAGGGTGTGTACTTACATCCAACGCTGGATAGGCCAGAAAGAGGCATGAGTGTCTGACGGGACATACGCGCAGGGTCTAACTGCATTGTGAGAGAGTGTTAATAGAGTGATTGGAAGTTTGCGAAAATTCAAAGATTGGTCAAGGCTTGGAAGGTGTGAAGTTTCTTTGGAGAATGAAAGAGTGGAGATGGAGGAAGAGGCCTGCGATTAAATAGCTGTCAAGACGACTGGAAGCTAGGGATTCTTTTCGCTGATGTTCGCAGCGCTCTTTATGGAGAATGCCTTTAGAGTGAGAGGGAGAAGACGTTTATACGCTGAGGAGCTGCTGTCCCGGTGTTGGACGGTCTGATAACCGGACGCTGAGGTTTCAGTTCACAATCTGGCTACGAGACTGCTGAAATTTGTGGGTATTTTATAGAGTAATTATAGAAGAGCACAACGGTATTAAACACACAAGAGCTTGCTATATGTTTCTTTCACATGATTGTTCAACCATGCGTTTGCAAGCCAGTTGGCTCCGGATCGTAAGGGCGAGGTAGGCAGCGGATAGCCTCCAAGCGGGATGCCATCGCCTGGCAAGGTTTGCTTCAATCATGGCCGAATTCTGAAACGTTGTGTAATTCTGTGAAACCTCGACAGCAACGCGGCGCTCTTACTGATACAGGACGCGGCAAATTGCCAAACTGGGAGGGCTAGGATAGGGAAGGCTGGGTAGGATAGCGACAGTCTTGTAACCGGTATAGAGAGTAATAGAGATATATATATATATATCTCTACCTGCCGGTACCTAGGTGCTTGCGTCTGTTTTAGGCAAACCTGGGCCCCGTACCGCTGTGCCATTATTTCGGCGTTCACACCACAAACAAGCAAGTCGCGGAGTGATTACCTAGCAACTGACAGCTGATAGCCTACTTGATACAGAATCCGTCTGTTAATCCTACAAGCCACCAATAAATGCGATATAAAGAATAGCGCGGCCGCATCTTCTGCGCGCTTTCGGTGTTTGTTTGTGCGGCGGGTGTTGTGCGGCGGCGGAAATGTGTTGTCTTTGTTCGGAAATTTGACGTTTCTGCGGAGAGAAAACGCGAACAGTTTCCTTTTCCATCGCCCGCTTCCTTTCTTCTCGTCTTCCACCGTCCTCCGCCCAGCCATCGCAAAAGCCGTCCTCCGATGTAGCCCCTCGCTTTTATCACTTAAACAACTACACTCTCCGCATCGCCACTCGCTGCTCGTATCCGATTGCTCCCTCTCGAAGCCTTCATCTCTCTCGTCTCGTCTGCCGTCTGTCGGCCGGACCCACCTGCCGCTGCTGCCGACTACTTCTGCACAAACTTTCGCCTTCTACGTCACAACGCGCAAACACTCTTCCCTCCACCACCACACCACCACCACCAGCCCACGATGGATCCATCGTCGCTCAAAGTCACCGAGCTCAAGGCCGAACTCAAGAAACGCGGCCTCGCCGTCGGTGGTCTCAAGAAGGAACTGGTCGAGCGTCTCTCCGCCGCTCTCGAACAGGAGAATGCTGCCGAGCCTGAGGAGGTAGAGGAGGAGGAGGAAGAGGAAGAAGAAAACGAGGCTGGACCCGCGGACGCGACTGGAGATGCAGAGGAATCATCGCCTGCCACCGTCGACCATGCGACACCCAGCACCAAGGCCGAGGAGCCGGTCAGAATAGAAGAGAAACCTGAATCGAAGGACGATAGGGACAATGCTGCTGACACCTCGACATCCACCCTGGCCGTCGAGAAGCCAGCAGAGCCCTCGCAAGACGTCGAGATGACCACAGAAGAAGAAGAGAAGAAAGAAGAAGAGCCAATCCCTGTTGTCGAAGAACCTGCCACTGTCGAACCACCCAAGGAGGAGGAGAAGCCGGTGGAACCAGAACCGACACCCCTCGCACCCACCGTCGAAACCGCCGCGGCCACACCCGCACCCGGGCAGGAGACCCCCAAACAACCGGAGAACGTCCTCGAACCCGTCACAAACGCGCCTACCCCGCTACAAGCACCAGAATCCATCCAATCGATCGAGGCTGATCTGAACAAGAGAAGGAAACGCTCCAGATCGCCGTCTGTCCGCGTAGAAGAGGTGGAAGCGAAGAAGGCTCGAATCGAAGAAGAACTTCCTGGAAAGGACGAAGTCTCTATGACCGATGCCCCCGTTATCTCCACCGACTCGCCCGAACGCGGCCGCAAATCACCCCGCGACAGATCCAGATCAGGGTCCCGCTCCCTATCTCGCGGCTACAATCGACGGGATTCTCGATCCCGGTCTCGATCCCGCACACAATCCCCCTCGCAGGCCCGCCAACGACCTTCCATTGTCGCCAGCACTAAGGATGCGCGCTTCAAATCACTATTCAAGGACGGCACGCAACCAGGCCACTCCACAACCACGATCCCGGTCTCCCCACCCCGCTCAGACGACGAAGACACCGTCTCGCCAGCCATCCACCCGGCCACGCGTGGGCTATACATCCGTGATCTCGTCCGCCCACTCCAGGAATCACAGCTCCGCACGCACCTCGTCCAACTCGCCAGCAAGTCCGCAGACGATGACTCCGTTCTGGAAATGATCTACCTGGACGGCATCAAAACACACTGCTTCGCCATATTTTCCAGCGTACAAGCCTGCTCGCGAGCCCGTAACGGTGTCCACGGCAAGCTCTTCCCGAACGAGAAGAACCGCAAGGTCCTATTCGCAGACTATGTTCCCGAAGAGAAGATCGATGCCTGGATCGCCAAAGAGAAGGACCACAGGGGCGTCCGATACGTCATCACATACGGCGATTCCGAAGACGGCGTGGACGCCATACACGAAGAATACTCCAGCAGCAGCAGCAGCGGTGGGAACGGTGGCAGCGGCGCACGCGGTAGTGTCAGTGGACCTGCTGGAGGGAGAGAAAGCAGAGCACCTCTCGATGCACCTGTTGGACCTCGCGGCGGACGACGATCTAGCTTCTCGAACGACCGCCAGATGGCCGTCCCTACTACGGGGCCGAATGCGATTCCACCAGGAGCGAAGGTTGTCAGTTTGGATGATTTGTTTCTCAGCACGAAGACTAAGCCGAAGATTTATTACAAGCCCGTGGATGAAGCTACGGTTAGGGAGAGAATTGCTAAGGGGCCCGTTGAAGGAGAGGTACGTGGACGACCTGGAAGGAAGGGCAGTTCGGCGGATAATTGGAGAGGTGGGTTCGGTGGAAGTGTGAGGGGGGGACGAGGTGGGAGACGCGGGGGTGGGGATAGCTGGACGAGTAAAGACCGTGACAGGGATTTCGACAGGCGAGATTGGGTTCGAGATGGGGGCAGGGGCGATAGGAGGGGCCCATACAGGGAGAGAAGTCCGAGGGGGGAGAGGGAGAGGTGGTGAATATAAATAATGGTCGAACAGATCTCTGGGTGTTTTTAACGGTGGAAAGGGTTTTGCCATCCTTTTTTTTCTTTATGTTGATTTTCTCGTACTGGAGGGACGCTTAGGCTGGAATGTTGTCCTATTTCTTCTTCTTTTCCTTTCGTCATCACTTGTTTTTTCTATGGATATAATCTTTTTCCCTTTTAGTTTGTTTTCTCTTTCACGTTGTTGATTCGAAAAGCTCTGCTTTTGATATCCCCTTCTCCTTTCCTTTCATCCAATTTTTCACTTCATGTGTTACTATTGTCCTTTTTGGACTACACTAATATCCTCGCAGGATCTCGCAGGGTCATAAATTGCTAGATACGAACGACAGAAGAAACAGAAAAGACCAAAAAAAGAATGCTACTTGATCGAAACATATACATGGGGGCTATCACAAATATTCCTTTTACTGTTATTAAAAAGAAAGAGAAGTCAATGGGATTGCATGGTTTTTTTTCTCTTTTCACTAGAACAGAATCGAACGGAACAAATTACGCGTGTATATTAACGTTGCTCTTGGTCATTTACTAGAAATGAACGGACCGAAGAAAAGCTCGATAGCTAGAACGAGGCAGTAGAAAGTATTAATAGCGCGTGGAAGAATAAAAAACTAAGAATCAACAGAACAAATGTGCAGGAGGACATCGTTGATCAAAAGTCTTGTTCCCCCAGTGTGAAAAAAAAAGTTAATTGAATTCATGCTTATCATAAAAGCGGGTGTATAAAGAAAATATGGATATTAAGTAAGCCCCTTCCTTCCTTCGTTCCTTCCTCCCGTCTTCTGGAATCCACTCAGAAGATGCACCGCCATACGAACGAGGTCTTCCCTCCCGAATCCCGCAGTTTAACCCCGTTACGATCTATCGTATCATATAAATACCATCCACCCACGATTCCTTTTTTTTTTTTGGTTTGTTTAAATTGTTGAATAGTTTAATATTTATATTTAAAGCGACATGATGGCCTTGAATTCATCGAAATCAATCGTGCCGTTGCCGTCCTTATCCGCTTCCCGGATCATCTCCTCGATCTGATCGTCCGTCAGGTTCTCACCGAGTGCCTTCATCACCAGCCTGAGTTCGGCGGCATCGATCGTTCCCGTTTTATCCTTGTCAAACACGTTGAAGGCGTCGCGGAGCTCGCTTTCCGGGTCTCGGGTCCCGCCTTCGCGAGGGGCCATTAGGGTGAGGAATTCTGGAGGAGAGTAAAGCAATTAGTTAGCTGGTTGCAGAAGCAGGGTGTGGGGTTTAAAAGAGAAGAAAATGAGGGGGAAGGTACCTTGGAAGTCGATTGTGCCGTTGTTGTCCTTGTCGACTTCGTTGATTATATCTTGGAGTTCGTCCTTTGTGGGCTTCTGGCCGAGCGATCTCATGACATCGCCGAGCTCGTCGATGGAGATTTCGCCTGTGGTGGCGAATTGGTTAGCCTTTTCCCGTTTCTTTTCATTTTGCGATGCCTCCACAAAAGATATTTTAAAAAAAAGTTGTGTTTTTTTAAAGCAAGAAGATACTAAGAAAGGTCGGGTTATGAGATTGTGTGTTTCTCGCCCACGTGTGGAGGGTCAAAGACTGGTTGGAGGGGTAAAAGGTTACCATTGCCATCCTTGTCCTATAGGCGGTGTCAGCTTGGGGCTCTTTTTTTTCTTCCTCCGAGGGGTACAATGTACGGGATATGAGATCTTACAAAGTGATTGAATGCCTCTTTCAAGGTTTCGACCTCGTCCTTGGATAGAAGATTGGACTGCGCCGTGGGGGATGTGGTTAGCTAAAAGCGTGCTCGTATGCACCAAGGCCGCTGCATCTTGGGACTGCCGCGGCAGAGGCTTGGGAGAAGGAGGAGAAGCAGAAGTACCATCGTGGTATCGGTTACGGGGTTTGCGAGATTGGGAATAAGGTGTTTGATAAGGTAGTTTCAGGCGGACAGATTATATCGTCTATGTAGCTTCGCGGAGGGGTCTAGTGTTGAGCTGAGGCCGAGGAGAAGGAGTGATTATATAAGGATCCGTCCGTCGTCTAATTAACAGTAGTTCGGGTTTTTTAAAGAAGAGAAGCTTAAAAACGGGTGAGAGCGAAAGTAGCTTTAAGGGGATGGTCGTTAACTCCTCTTCCTGTTCAAAAACACCACCCAAAACTACGCACACATGCAACAGTGCAAAGCAGCTGTGCACCTTTTCAGCTGGCGTCTGTCGGCGGGGTAGTCTGCAAATCAGAGGTCGATTCTCATGCGGACTAAGCCAGTTGGGTAACCCACGAATTATACGGCGAGGAGGAGAGGGGTGAACGAAGGGGCGAGGATAAGGCAAAAAACGTGGTTCTGGACAAACAAGTGGGGCCTACCAGGAGCCTGCAGCTGGAGCCAAGGACGGATTCGGAATTCGGGGAGGGAAGCCCTTCCTCTGGCCTTGAGATTCTTTATTTCTTATTTTCACCGGGTCGAAACGAAACAAATCTTTTTGACTTGTCGTTAACTCCAGGCCTAATTTAGTCTGCATTGACGTCTAAACTGCCGGTTCAAGAAGTGTCCACTCGAATGGGCTTTACTAGGGCCCGGTGGCGGTTATAGCCAGACAGATGACGCGGCGGAGATGCCTGGACAGAGCTGTCAGATATCTCCGTGTGATTTAAGATGAGGATGGCCTGATGCACGGTATTAGTTATCATTGTCGTTCTGATATAGACATGCATTTCCCCACTCGAGGTTGCATCTGGATCTCACTCCAGAAAAGGCCTACGCGTATAATTCGTGTACGCTACCCAACGAGGCATCATGAATGGAAGTCAAAGCGCTGTGAAAGCATGAAGCTCCAATCAATATCGATATCTTGTGCCAAAAACCCGTATCTCGAAACCAACTGCCCCCGTCTCAAACCAACCGCGAGTGCCGCGGGGAGCAGTTACCAGTGTTCGGATGCATCCGAATTGCTTGGCTGTGGTCCGCGTGCCTTCAACTTGCATGGTACTCCACCGGTAAGGAAGCCAGTGAGTAAGGACTTATGTAAGTAATTTACAGCTGGGAGGAATTCGAATTGTCACAAGCTGGAGCCCGCGTTGCGGATTGGCGCTGATCGGAGCCGACGGTAACCTCAGCGCAACACATCCTCGAAATTTGTGCCTGCTTCGGACGCCGCCCAGCACCCGAGCTAGCTTCTCTTCCCCGACAGACCTTCCTTTCTACCGACAGCATCTCCAGCTTCACTCCCTCTTAGCATTGGGCGAGCTGCTACTCGGACATCACCCTTACTCACCATGTCGACCCTTCGCATCCTCGTCCCCGTCAAGCGGTAATTCCTCCTCCTCGCTCGCAATTGCTCTCGATACCTCAACCTCGGCTACCCGACTGAACACCTAGCTAACCTACGTTGTTGTTCTTGAAAAACCACAGGGTCATCGACTATGCCGTCAAGCCGCGAGTCAACAAGGCTCAGACTGCCGTCGAAATCGCCGGCGTCAAGCACTCCATGAACCCCTTCGACGAACTTTCCGTTGAAGAATCCGTCCGTCTGCGCGAAAAACACACCGACAAGACCGTCGAGGACATCCTCGCCCTTTCGATCGGCCCCCCAAAAGCTGCCGATACTCTCAGAACCGCAATGGCAATGGGCTGCGATAGAAGTATCCACGTTGAAGTGGCCGAGAAGGACGAGATGCTGGAACCACTGCAGGTCGCCAAAATTCTAAAGGAAATCGTGGAGAAGGAAAACAGGAACCTGGTCATTCTGGGCAAACAGAGTATCGATGACGACTCTTCGCAGACCGGACAGATGCTCGCCGGTTTATTAGGGTGGGGACAGGCCTACGGTGCCAGCGAGGTCACCCTCGAGGGCGACCAGTTGAAGGTCCGAAGAGAGGTCGACGGCGGTACCGAGGTTGTGAAGGGCAAGTTGCCCATGGTGGTCACCACAGATTTGCGACTGAACGAGCCCAGATATGCGTCTCTACCGAACATTATGAAGGCAAAGAAGAAGAAGCTAGAGAAGAAGAAGTTGGAAGACTTCCAGTTCAGGGCTGAGAACAGATTGAAGACGTTGAAGGTTACTGGTGAGTTATCCCTTTGCTATTAGGATGCAGTAATGTCATGTGCTAACAAGATCTTCTAGAACCCCCACCGAGACAAGGCGGTGGTAAAGTTGAGAATGTGGACGGGCTCATCTCCAAGTTGAAGGAGCTGGGTGCTTTGTAGTCAGTGGGTATGATATAAGCGAGATGTGCGGTTCAGTTTGTAAAATACAAACGTGTATATATATGCTATACTCTAGACAACATTTACAATCTCTCAGTGTGTTTAGATCTTAAGTGGAAGACCAACCTTTGTATTAGAACATAGGCTGCGTATGAGACTCTACTTCACGTCGAAATGTGCAGCCTCGGGGCCCGGCACGTGTGTGGCTGGATTGAAGGATCTTGTTTTCGTCAAAAGTCCCAAGCTGCATAGTGGCTGAATTTCGCGTGCCACACCAAATGGACTTTTGACCATCGACAATTGCAAGCCGGAGCCGGGGCGGGAGGTGGAGGCTATATATCTCCCGGTCATGACCGAGCGTGAGCCCCAGAACCATTAATCTTTCTCATATTTCTGTAAATATTTCCATTATAGCATTACGTTCTCTTGAATCGAGTTTTCACGGTGGTTTTCTGGTTAAGCTAGAGCTCAAGCTACTTGTCTACGGATTGCCGACAACACACTTTATATCACAATGTCGACTGAAGTGCAAACGCAACCACAGTCTATTTACGAGGCTATGCAACCTGATCTCGCTGGGCCAGATTCTCACGTTCTAAAAACGGGTCCAGCGCAATCCAAAGATACGACCGATCGACGCTCGAAGGGTAGAACGACTTCCAGAAAAGAACGAGAGCGATCGATACCGTCATGGGAGTGGGATGTCGTAAAGGCAGACTTTCTACAGCTCTATTCTGAAAGTAAGGTTCCACTCATGCAATGTATGACGGTCATGAAAGTGAACTACAATTTTGTTGCAAGGTACACCCTTTCTCGCTTTCTAAGTCAAGATTTGATTCCACTATCAGTTACTGCCCCGCTAATGCCTAAAAAATAATATCAGCCGCCGACAGTATCTGGCTAAAATCCGAGAATGGAATGTTGATAAGAACATCAAGGCACCAGAAATGCGAGCGGCAGCCCGCAAGGTTCTGGAACGCTGGGTCCTTGAAGGGAAGGATACAAGTATCGAAGTGCGAGGGAAAGTTATCAGCAAAGATAGCCTCAAGAGATTCTTGCGACGGGAACTCCATCACCAAGACACCCTTCCTTTACAAGATAAATCCGGTTTCAATACCTCTAGTTTTGCAAAATGTCCTGTAGACACTTACCTATCCCCGCAAAGAAGGCTTTCTCTACCAACAGCATCGCCTGCCACAATTTCTCGGTATAGTCGTTGGGCTATGGTGGAAGACAATCTTGGCATCAAACTTGATCATTCCAAGACTACGACTTGGTTGAAAGGTGCGTCTGTTATCCTGAATTCTGTAGTTGTCCGCTCTGTCAGCTGATTAAATATCAATTGGCTCTATAGGTTCTCCTTTATACGGTGCCAATATTAATGTGTACTCTCCAGCACCAAATGCCAAGGGTCTTTATAGCCCTTCAGTAGTTTCGCTTTTTCGACACGAAAGTGCTCAGAAATCGAAATCCGGAGTAGGTGGTTTAACTAAACTCATTGATTCAGAAGTGATATTATACTCTATGTCGTAATGAAGCTAAAAATTAGCTAGGTTCAGATTAAGGCTTCCGAATCGAGAAATTTTGCGAGACCGATACTTTCGCAAACTTATGAGGAGTTGCTTCGCCACATGGAAGAATCCATGGTTGCGTCGCGCAATATTGAGCACTCTGTAAATGTCAAGGATGAACTCCTTATTTGCCTAGATAAATCAACTTCGCTACCAGATGTTTCGAGACAGATTTATGATCTTTTAGCTGGCTGGGTTCAGTCGTGGATTTCTTCTCGTGGAGTCGATTACCTAGTGCCACGATGCTATTATCCAGCCTTGGCAGACGCAGCTGAGAGCTTTACCTTCAGGCTATCTACATACCTTTCAGATCAGCAAGCTAGCGGTCATATTGCTATTACCGTCAAATCCAGTCGTGAACGAGAAAGATGTCACTATACTCCTCAAACTTTCCATTGTCCCACGTGCTCTTCAATGGTCACTTTCAAAAAGCAGGGAATGAGAATGTCCCGAGCCGAGGTTCGTTTTCGCCCCTCCCACGCCATATTAATTCACAAACACCGACTAAAATACAATATCACTTTATAATTTATGGTTAGTCAAAATTTTTAAATTCTCTCCAGCTTGAAATACAGATGCGGAGAGATTTTGAGAGTGATTTACGGAAAGCAATGATACAATTAGCAGACAATATTGAAGTAATAGGAGGAGCTACATATGAGGAACACGCAGTTCAGGACTATCCACCGCCTCCGATCAAGAATCACCCCCTTGATTCCTCCAGTCACAACGAAGATTATCATAGCTCCTTTGCTGTTAACACATTTGTCCAAACTGATGATATTTCGATTGAAGAAAGCATAGACTGGTTATCGCAATACATAGATTTCGATATAGACGAGATTGCCAACACCAACCCAGATCCAGACCCACCAGTAATATTCTTACAGGATGATACTGATACCACAATCCAATATAGTAGCTGGCAACCACAAGAATATGATGATGGCTTTGAGACTTGGATACTTGCGGAGCGAGCAGGTTTAACCGAATCAAACAAACCCGGACAAAGTCATTTTTCAAAGGACCTTTCTACAAATGGTGACGAATCGGCTGACCTAGCAAAGTTATTCGACCTCGAAAATATGGGCGGTATATCCATTTCAAAGAGTTTTGATCATTGGCAATCAATTCAAGAAGCATCGTCGAAAACTTCCACAAATCTAGAAGGTTTTAATACTTCTATGGTTCCAGATCCTCCCAGTGCCTTTCCAAGCAATGAGGTTTTGTTTAGCATCGAAGAAGGGACGAAGGAAGCGCATTGGTGAAAGCATGCAAAGTATTGAGGCAAATCAAAACGATTTCAGGCGTTATCTTATTCTAAAAGGGTGTACTTATTCTCGTCGTCAGAGTTTTCACAGAAATACCCAGGGGAATTGTTAGTTCGGTATATGAGTGAGATTCAGGTGAATTACTATGATTTTGTATTACAATTCGTCTTTATTAAACAAGTAGGATCGCATTACCACTAACCAGTTGTTCAAAAAATCATGAACGTAAAATATATGCTAGTAATCCAGCTGTCACTCTATATAGTTTCCGATCTGTCTAATTCAAGTCAACGAATTGGCGAACAACCTTCATGAAGGATATGATTCATGGATCTCGCCTATAAATACCGAATTTTGATAGTATAACATATAAACTATTGGCTCGACTAAGCATAGATCCTGCAAGTTTCATCGCGACACTTGCGTAGCAATATTTGTGGGTCCCGAAAATTCTATTTTGAAAGACGCCAACTGTTTCTGTACATTTTAGTTTTACTGTCACTGCCCAATATGCATATAATACTCCCAGATCTCTTGTAACTTGAGTTCTTTTGTTCATGGTAGTTCTATTAATAGTAGGAATGCCGGATACGACTCACGTGTCGGATCACTCTTTTTCACTTTAGATTCGTCCAATAAACAACATGCACCATTCCAAGGAGTTTAGCAGTCAGCGGAGGTCCTTTTGGGACAAGCCTTATGTTTGTCATGAGCTTTGTTTGCTATCGACCGTGGCTTGTAACATGGTCTGTGCCACCTGACAACCAGCGAGCCTGAGGATAAGTTCGAGCAGGCTGAAGTAGTCGTAATGATATGTACATGTAGAGAGAGACCCGCTTCGGATCTTGGAAATTTAATGTTTATATAAAAGATCGCCTTTTTACTACCTAAGCTTTTACTTTGCCTATATCTTAAAGATATTTTCGTCGATTTATTATAAGCCTCGAATAACATCCCTTTTCGCACATTCCCATTCCTAAAATCCACAACACAAACTTCATCCCGAAATGCCTCTGGATAGAACTGTTCCGAGAAAAGAGCGAGAGCGAGCAATACCAGCATGGGAATGGGAAGCGGTAAAATCGGACTTCGTAGCCCTCTACTCTGTGAATAAACTTTCACTTTCCGAATGTATCAGTTCTATGAAAACCGATCAAGGCTTTGTTGCAAGGTAGGTTGCTCTTCAATATAATACTCACATAGCGCGCACGATCTTTACTATTTGCCTGATAAACTGAGATAACCATAGTCGTCGACAATATTTGGCCAAGATCAGGGAATTGAACATCGACAAGAATATTAAAGCGCCAGAGATGAGGGCAGCAATTCGTCAAGTTCTCGAACGATGGGTTCTCGAAGGGAAAGATACGAACGTACGAGTCGGAGGGAGAGAAATCGACAAAGATAAAATAAAACGATTTTTAAGACGGCAATTTCCACCTAACGTGGCTTCTACCAGCTAGCAATGTCCAGAGATATTTTAGATTATATTAATGAAGATAATGAAGCTCATACCACAGAACTCTTAGGATATCATCCTTGCTCGATTTATAATTACAATATGTGGGCAATGGTTGAAGAAAGTCTTCAAGTAAAACTCAGTTCTCCTGAGGCTTCCCTTTGGCTCCAAGGTAAATCTTCATAGTCCTATACAGCAGTTACGCTAGCGATGCGTTCCTTTCGAGTTGGACCCATATTCTCAAATACTAAGAAGTGCGAGCTAGCGTTTGGTTACATGTCAACCATGATATAGTGCTAACTTTTAAATTAAACTTATAGGTTCTCCTTCACCTGGGTTGAGTATATGCTCGCCGGCACCTGGCAAGAAGGGCTGCTACAGCCCTTCAGTTGTAGCACTTCTTCCTAGAAATAGCGCGGCCAATACACGGGCCGAGTCGACGGTAAGTAAAAGGCGAAAAGGCTCTTGCGTAACCACCATATTATATTGTTGAATATATGGACATATCAAATACAACCTTATTAGCTAATCCCTATTTTCTCAACCAATATGCGTTGATTAGTAGGTGTTGACGTTGAGCTAACTTTATCTATATTTTCAGACCAGCGGATTCGAAGTCGATATTAGTGTCCGTTCAAGAGTTGAGGAACTGGTGGGGCCTGTTCAGCTGCTCCGAGAAATCAATACTTATTATCAAGATGATGACGAAGGGAATGTTCCGCCTAACGCAATAGCTATGGTTCTTTGTCCAAGAAGGTCGACAACAGTCACAAGGGCGAGCGAGAGACAGCTTTGGTTTTTGCTGATGCCAGAACTTTCTCGCAGTATCAAAGAAATATATACGCGAAAAGTATGGCAAGTCTGTTTCGTGATTATGTCTACGGCTATCGAGAGATTTCTAGGTGCTGTGTTGGAACATATGAATAGTGATGGCCAGCAACCCGATACCCATATGATCGTTTTCTATCATCCTCGTAAGTCTATATACGAAACATATCGCTGCAGCAAGTGTCAAGAAAATCGACACTTTAGCAGAGTGCAAGTTCGGTTGAAGGAAATACTTGATGATGGGACGGTGCATACAACATATGACTACGTATGTCCCCCCTCTCTTATTTGTTTCTAGTGTTCCTCGACAACACTAACACACGAATTCTCGTTTCTTGCGGTTAAATGCAAATAATTCAGGAGCAGGTTCCAAAGTTTAGCATAGACCCTTTCATCTGGATCACAAACTATTTAGCTCCCCAAGCAGTAAAGATGTCTTTGCCTGATGAGCTTCAGGAAGCAGTGATCGAAATAGCCGATAATGTGCAAACTTTAACAGATATGAACTGTTCCGGTCACAAAATAGCCATGATTCAGGCTTGGGGTCAACAGAAATTCCGGCAGCAGTCCCAGCTTAATCTTTGATCAACCCGACTCCCCAAAAGCTTCTTGTTAGAATCATTCGGCACATTCCACCAAAGTTTCTCAAAGAGCGAGGACGAAACGGATGGGTTTGTCGGGTACTGATCGGTAACTACTTTGAATACTTTGCTCACTTGCGTAATGAGAGTCAAAGAGTAACTCTGCAAATGAGATCTTGATCCCATCTAAGATAGCAACCTAGGCTGAGTAAATTCTGTGGGAAATACAATTTGCTCTAGGATGCAAGCTGCTCTGTGGTATTCACCAACCAGTAGCGAGATCTCTCATTTGCTCTACGCCACAAACAGCCACCTTCATGCAAGCTACTCCGGGAATTCGGACACACTATTCTTCTTGGACACACTATTCTTTTCCAAATCCACGTTTAGCTTTCTCAGCTGGCTAAATTTCTGGCGAGCGTTATATTAGGTTTTTCTCATATTATTCTCCAGTTAAATATTTGTATCCTATTTCTCATTCTATGAGTTCAATCCAGTTAACATAATTCACCACAAAATACACTGCGGACGGAAACCCTTATGCCTGAAAACGCCCGCTCTCATGCTTGCGCAAAATATGGCAGGAATCCTGAAACTGATGGCTTGGTTCCATCCAGCAAAGGTTGGAAAGAAACATAAGTGGTACGACATTCATTCCAACCGGAATATCCCCGTTCCACGTTCATGCAGTTAAAGCTCCGTCGAATCGCGGAACAACACTGGTTGCGCAAACCAGGTTCTGATGGACTGAGACTCGCCTATGCACCCGATCTCAAAAAAGCTCCGAGGAGTATCCGATATTCGATGTCATTATTACCCTCTCCCTTCAAAGGGGTTGGGACACGCGTTACAGCTACAACGGCATTACATAATTCTTTCTAAAATGTTTTCCCACGGCATTATCCGTCCTTGAGCAGGTAAAAGCTCGATCGTAGCTTACGCCTTGACCAGAAAAAAATTTAAATCTCCAAAATTTAAAAGTCTAAGTTCTGTGGTGGTCGGCTTTTAGAACTACACTGAATCATCGGAGGGACTAAAACGGCAAACGCAGGCTCGATAACCATTTCTTCGTATCCCGCTCCTAGTTCTGCATATCGTGACGGATTCGATCTCAAAGTTCACATGTCTAGCCTTCGCTTGGTATGGTTTGATCTGATGGAGAGAACTTGAGATTATGGAAAAAGTTTGAAAGATTGTGAAAAAACTTATTGACTACGCCCCCAAGTTTGAAACCGACGCTGGCCGGTGAATATGCAGTTATCAAGGATAATGCCCGAACAAAATAGCTATCAACTAGCTTAGTCAGTTGGCCGTCTACGCCCACTTTGCCTAATAATACGGCAGCAAGTTTCCCGTTTCGGGGGGCTCCGGCCTCCGCTACCTTTTCTCTTCATCCTTGGTCATCCGCGAAACAAGCAGGCTTTGCACGTGTAAAGGTAAGGCGAGAGTGGTCTAAGGAAACGTGAAAAAATTTGTTCCACACTAACGAATTTTGTGTTTTACCTCGATTCCTGGTAGCCTTATTAATGGTAAGGGAAAGGTGTTCCTCATGATCTGATTACGGAAGTCGAGATAACGCTTGCTGCTGCGCCTAGACTGGGAACCCCAAAGTTCGAGCCTGCGTTTAGTGCAAGGGATCCTGTATCAAGACTTGGCACAAAGAGCCTCCAGAATACGAGGTGATTCTCTAGTGTTCCAATGGGGTAATGGGGTACCCGGGTCAAATGGGGGGCGAGAGAGCAAGCACGAGCTTGCTTCAGAAGCTTGTGAAAGTAATCAAGGGATTATCCTCATTTTTTCAAGCTTCTAGAACACAAGTGTCTTGCCTCCTTGGTTCCTAACGATGTGTAACATCCTTCTTGTTTCAATATTTTTCGAAATTAATATTCGACCCAAGCATTGAGCACCCGTTTCTCGGAATACGTGTGCTACTGTTGTGCTTGCAGCTGCTACATGTAGTAGACCCCAATGAGGACGTTGCCAGTTGGCAGTGGTATGATGAATGAACTGAAGGGGGTTGCGTGCTCGTCTATATGCAATCAAGCTCAGGATGCACGGTCTAGACGCAAAGCTTCCAGGATCTCGGCATAGGCCGGCACCACATCTGCTACAATCCATCAAATATACTGAAGCTAGGTAGGGACAGGACGAAATTTTCGCGCCGGAGATGGGGTCAAATCGGGGAGCTTCGATTATCAATGAGCCCGTTTCTGCCAACTACATTCGTTTTCGGAGTTAGGCATCTACATCGTCTCAATTTCTCTCGGGTGTTTTTACCATCACCAAAGGATTCATTCTCACCTGAGATTATCGAATCCACGCGACGATGACTTTACGACACCTTGCTTTTTCACATTACAGCCACCACGATCAATAAAGTGAACGGGCGGTTAACGGGATGTCGGTTTCTTCCAGCTGATAGAACTTCCCCCCTTGCCCGATTACTCCCACATGCAAATACTACCACTATGACGACGATGCGGCACGGCCGGCCAGCATGCTTACAAGGTTCTGTATGCAGTTTGCGAAGCATCGAGCAGTCGCTTAGGGGATTATTGGAGTATAAGCGCTTTAAAACACTTTTAATTACCGGATTAGTCCGTCTAATAAGACAAATTAGAACCGGTTAACCGTCGACACACACGACGCATCCTGTAGTTCTAGAATTTCTAATCTGCCCCAATCCAAAGTAAGATATCCTAATACAACTTGGGCAGGTGGAAGAGCGTATGAAGAGGAAGGTGAAGCTGATTAAAGAGTTCGGACATTTATCACCACGGGTACCAGTACGTACCGACTACCAGGCGAGAGGGCCCTTCGGAAAATTTCTTCCGTAGGTGCATATATATTTTTCAAATTTATGCCTTCGCTTTCAAAAGACCTGCTGTTCAATTGGGAGGGTACTTTGGCAATGTCTCACAAGGAGAAACATGCAAACAACCAAAAAGAGAATTATTTTTATATGCAAGAATAAGGGATCGCATTCGGAACTCGTCAAGATGGGGGGGAAGGGTCGTTTAAGTTCTGTAACGGTCCGAGCTGGATATACTCTAGGCGGCGTATAAGTTTCAAGTTTATGTTTAGACTGCCGTTGCAATGTTGGAGCTAAGTACTGAGGCGGGATGCCAGCCAGCCAATCAGAGGGACGAATTCAGTGCAGAGCTATTTCGAACCCCGATATAAAATTTGATGATCCTTGGAAACGCCTCACGACTATCACAGCGTCCAATTGCGAACTCTCCCGAAACTAATTTCTCACCCAGGTTTCCACTTTTGGAGAAGAGTGTTAAAAATATCATGACGCCGAAGATATTGGCCTAGCATGAACGGCAGAATCAAGGAAATCGTTAGGATGGTAACATCAGGATTTCAAATGAAAAACAATTTTTTTCACAGTCTGGATTACAAACGGGAACATCATTTTCATGTCAGGATGATATCATTTGTCGGTTTGGACCTCATATCTGCCGTTTCTTCTCGGAATCGCCATTCGGGCGGCGTGTGCGACGATGCATTGCCACGCAAATATACTACCTCACAATGTATGGCGCATATGATTCGGGGTGCCTAGACATACCCCGAATTCATCAATGGATTTCTAGGAATGTGAAAAGACGGGAATCATTGGATGGTTCGGTAATTTACGACTGCGTTTAGCTGTACGAGGGAGCTAGATCGGACCCCAGCTATACCGAAAGATGCGCAACGGAGGTTTCAGAGAGCTACCTCCCAAGCTCCAGTCTGGCTCGTGACAAGATACAGCAGGCGAGAAACTTTGTTACACAACATGAAATTGCATATGGTATAAACTGCCGATATGATTGAGAGGTTAGAACAGTCGGGGGTGGATAACTTTTGTTTTGGAGCCCGTATTACATGATAAAAATTCAAAAGATATGAGATTCCAAGCGATTTTTGTTGTTTATCAGTCAAGGTGTGGGCATGTGGTGTTGGCTCACCTGCTCAAACTGTAGCGTGAAGCAAAAAATTTGAACCCAGGTGTTGCAAGCTTGCTAGAGATAAAACATCATTCAGAGATAAATTCCAATTGGAATTATTATTATCATCCTGGAGCTTCCCCGATGCCTGCTCCTAGGCTTCGGCATAATAAATGGTAAGTGGGTACATGCTGCAGGTGTCGCCGCGATGGCACACCTGCAGTTCCTATTGGTCAGTTAGCCATCCTGTTTCGTCGCAGTTTCCTTCAAGATTGAAGGAAAAACCCAGAGTTTCCCCCCAGGTGTTTCTTTTCCGATCTCGATGGCTCCGAAAATTGCGAAGAATTGAATCTTGAAATGAAAATCTAGAGGGGTCGAATTGCCAACTGTCTTCACCATCCCACGCATGAGCACCTTGTGATCTTATATCGCAGTAAGTTCAAGGTATGTTCAACCTTCTATCAAAGGAGGTGTCTTAGACATCTCGAGATCTTGGTGGGCCTGTGCGCACCCAACACACCCCCAAGCAGCACAGAATAGCCGGCTCGGTCGGCTGTGGTTGTTCGTTTTTTGCTTGGTTCGAGGAGTTGGTGTGTTGGGAAAGCAAGGGGGGTCGCGCTATGTGACAATCAGGAGGAGCCCCATGCAGCCCAAGGTCTTGAGATCCAAAAGAAAAAATTATTTTAGGACCAAAGTTAGAGTGGATTGGGGAAAGATTGGTTATTCAATATCGTGGAGTGAAATGTCAATGGGGAGAATATTAAAAAGCTAATATAGAGGATCCATATTAAGCTTAATTGAAGGTGAAGGACTGGGTTTCTCGTACCTGAACGGCACCTGGACGGCACCTGAACAGCTGTTAGCAGCTGTAAGGCGCTTGCAACGGGCGTCACGACCGCTGGAAAAGCTCCCGTAATATCGAAAATCCAACCTGTTTGGAGTCAGGTGATAGCCCGAGTCGACTCATGGGGACCGGCCTGAGATCCACTGGCAGCGCGAGTTCGTGTGTCGTGAGGGTGGCCAGAAAGCTGAAGTGAAACAGACACCGCGGAGAGTCGGGGACTAGATGCAATTGGGTTATCCGGAACCATGGATCAACCGCTAGCAGATCCAGGAATTTCCGCAGGGGAAACGAAAAGCCGCAGCAGCGGAGTGTCGTAGCAGGCTTGTAATTAAGACTTGCAGCGAGATTTGGGGGGTCATTGCACAATCGTTGAGAGGTCCACTTGGAGATTTTTATGTTTTACGATGGGCGTCGCGATAGGCTCAAGGATGCCGACGAGGATGGGACCGGACCATGACCACCACCACACAGCCATACGCTAAGCTAGCTACGTCGCAACCTAGCAGAGCAATCAAGCACGAGCGGGCTAAGAGCAGCTAGCTAAGAGCTAACCGTGCCCCTCATTCGACATTCGAGTCGAGGGCATGAGGACAAAGACGGGGACCAAATGACTGAGATTATTAAGATTGAGGCTAGTTTAAGGCCAGACCCGCGATGAGAAGACACAAAAGGAGCTGCAAACCCCCCGTGACATGCCGGTGCACTCCACGTCATGACATTTTAACATTTTCTTGCAGGCGCGAAGTGTCCGCCGATGACTTTTTTTTGGATTTTGTTTTTTCGATTTCTTGATTTTTGATATTGCTTTTCGGTGTCCCCTTGCTTAATCCTTCTTTTAGCCTCAAATCGGATCAGGAACCATGCAGCAACATGAAGTGGGAGGGAGGGGTCTATTGGCCTGCAGTTCGTTCTGAAGATTGCCGAACTGTGCGTGGAGTAGCCTCCATACAAGCCGTATCCATACAGGCCATACGGCGGAGGACCGGGCTGTCGACGGATAGACCTCCAGTCATTCACGTTTTGCTTTTGCGCCCACCCGCTGTCAAGCGAACAGGAAACAGGAAAAATAAAACATAAAAGATATTAAAGTCATCGAAGAAGAAAAAAAGAAAGGAAATTTAAGAGAAAAAAAAAATAAAGTGGTATTTTACTTTTTATAACAGGCTCTACTAACTACCTACGTACTACGGCGGACTGAACGGCAACACATTTCGCCTGCCAAACAAGGTAGACAGCACCACATAAGGAGCTTCCGTGAAAGGGTTCGTCGCTTCCGCCGCGAACAAGACCTCCCAGCAAGAAGACCCTAGGCTGACGCATGGCCGTCTGTCTCTTGAACAGTTAATTAAAAATCCAAACAGTACTTACTTACTGACTGACCGATGGGATCTCCACCCGTCGGCATAATCACGGCGCTGCATGCTGCGTTGATTCAAGTTATGGTCAGAAGCGGCCAAGGTCCAGTTAAAATTTAAGACATGACCTCCCTGCACTCCAGTGTGGGCCGGAGTCAATATAATCACTGGCACTATCGGCTTCACATATAATATCTCGATCCAAATTTTCGTCCAATGTTCGTCTAGTAATTTTATAAGTCATACTGAAAATAAAGCGCTTTTTTTATACACACCGTTGCCAATTTTGTCGTCCCCATTCCTTCCGTCCTGCGGCGCAAAACAACCATCGCCAACCAGCTGGCCCGTCCTCGATTCGAATATCCCCCCCACCACTTGACTCAGATCAAGCAATCCAGATATCATCTACAGCACCCAAACTTTTGTTTCCTGTTTATAAAACCCTGGCTTGTCTGCAGGCTGTAGAGCTCTCTGTTTCGCATCCTCATCAATCCTGCATTGCAATTTGCATCAGCAACGTCAACCCCAGCAAAATCCTTTATATGCCTCGATTTTTGATAACTTATCGTATGCCAAAAGTAGACCTTTGGGTACTCAGTCAAAGGCATCCTGCATCATCTTCACGAACGAGCTCCTTCATATCGAGACACAAGCACAAACCAAAACCTTGTCTTGCAAACATGGCTCCAGCTCCGTACGGCCAGGGCGCCCCAATCACTGAGCTCAAGAACTATCTCAAGTCGCTACAGCAGCAGCAGAGCGTTGTCGAATCAACGACCAGCAACGTTGCCAGAATCAACTATGTCCCGTGTCTCGAAGGTTACCAGAAACGCGAGGAACTGGTCAAGGCTCACCTATCTACAAAGTCTCAAGCACAGGAACTGCCTACAGGCTTCCCTGCCAATGTCGACGGCCCTCTGAACTGGACGTCATCTGATCTCGCCGAAGACGATTGGTTGGTTCGCCTCAGCGAAGATGATGTCAAGTCAGTCGAAACCGCGACAAAGTCTTATCTCGGTTAGTATTAGCGATTCCAATCATATTTACGCTATCCCGGTTATGTGGGCACCGGAAATGGATATCGATGATCCGTGCTCCTTTTTTGTTGCCCGTGCATTATAGCGGACACAGAGGCTATTTTTTCGCTTCACGGTTCGGCAGGCTAATTAGAATGTATAGGGATGCACGATACGGTCAACTATATCTCTCAAGAAACATTTCAAATCAGCGAATCTCTGAAGGTCAAAATGCAACAAACCGTCTCGAACCTCTACGATCGTCGCGGTTTTGCAGTTATTCGCGGACTAGACGCCGACAAATATACACCACTCGAACGTGTTGTCATCTTTCTGGGCCTCAGCAGTTATGTTGGCAGCAAGCTCGGAATGCAAACTCTCAGCAAGAGCGCACTCGGTAAGCAAAAATTTATCAAAAGATCCCGATAAACGTTTCAGAATATATGGGGCTGACTAGTGGTGGCGTTATGGTTAGCGCACCTGACGAACCTCCGACCGTTGTATGCCGAGGGGCTAATCAAGTCGCCAGGATACACTAATGTTCATATGGTAAGACCTCAGCTGGTCAAATTCTATTCAGAGACGTGTTTTACTAATTAACGGCAAACCTACAGTCATTCCACAATGATACCGCTCACATCATTGCGCTTTTTGTCGCTGGTGTCGCTGGCAACGGTGGTGGGAGCATGGTGGCTAGTTCCGCAAAGGTCTACAATGAACTCGCTGCGCACAAGCCTCATGTTATCAAAACCTTGTCTGAAGATTGGAAGCTTAACCGGTAAAACTAGCCCCAAAATAGTATCAGTGCCAAATCGCTTGGACCCACTAACACGTTTTTGTAGTTTCTCCACCCACGACTTTGACTCTGAAGAGTTCTACCAGCGCCCGCTTCTCTACCAGCATGCAGGTCGACCCATTCTCTTCGTCGCGCGTCGTCCATTCACAGGCTCGAATCCCGGAGATTCCCCTCGACCCCTCTCCCTGCTTCAAGCTGAGGCCCTTGACAGCGTCCACTTCGCTGCCGAACGCCATGCAGCTCGCATTCAGCTCCAAAAAGGCGATATTCAGTTCATAAACAACCTTGCCGTCGTTCACTCTCGGGAGGAATTCCGAGACGCCTCGATTGGGGAAGGCGCTGAGCGACGCCATCTCATCCGTGCGTTCATCAAGAATCAGGAACGATCGTACTCACTCCCACGCCAGCTAGACGGTGCTTTCGAGGAGATATACCCTGAAGATGTTCCCGCGTCCCAATACAACTACCGTATTGATCCCTTCAACTTTTCATCAATATCTCAAGGCCCACCAGCAACCAGCCCATCCGGGACAAATGGTTAAAGTGTGACTCTCTTTGTTTCATGTGTTGACGGTCCGTGTCATTTGGCATCCTGTAGCACCGATACATGCATTCAGCTAGTCTGAGTGAGGGATATCCCAATCCGACCGATTTTTATCATTTCTCTCCATCCGCCCTTTCGTGACGGACTCGTGGCATTCCCCGTTTTTCCTTTGTTAAAAAAAACGCACTACTAATTGTGGCAGGCTATTCCTTCCATCCAATCAAAAGTTTCCTTGGTTTTATCCTTTAGTCTGGTTTTTCGCAAGCGTCTTTTAGAGGCCTAGACCTTTTCATGTCAAGCTATCGTTTTCCCACCCCGCTCAGTCAGTCATGTATATACAAAGCATGCGCCATAATAACATTATCCTTTCCGCAAAATAATAAAAAGCGGATAGCTCTATTCTCCAAATCCAAACCTCTTCTCCACAGTAATCTTTTCCGCTACCCGATTTTCAAATCGCGTCTCAAGCTCGACGTCTCCCTGTCACCTGACCTGGAGAATATGTGTTGCAGCGTGTGGCATTTTTGCAGACCTTGGATTCGAAACACGAAGCTGCAAGCCATTTTTGCCTAACAGTTGCTAACCTCCAAGAGGGTCTCTAATCGAACCAGATGACCTGAATTGCTGCATTCTGAGATTCGAGCTTGGCCGGCTATCTGCTAACAGCTGGTTTAGTCCCGATTGCTAGCTTCGAACACAGCCCTGTATGTCCATAGGTTGGGCGGTCTAGTCCTCTCCAGCCTATGTTGCCTATATTGGACGTAATTAGGCGAGCGATGTTGTGCATATCCTGAGTGCTGGTTTCCAAGGGTATCCGGTATCCGGTCCCGCCAGGTCGGTACCACCTGCTTCAGAAAAGTAGAAAGCGTGTTTTACAATTTTGATACCTCTTTGCGATATATCGATGGCGCAACAGATACGACAAAACTCAAAATCCCAATATCCCATTACGTATCACTCTTTGATAACAAAAACTCCGACCTTCGTCCAACCTCCGGCGTCCACGTATCCGTATATTCACGAAGGCAAATCGTACAACTCGCAATTGTCGTATACGAGGTCATCATCACAGATGCCTATATACGAGGCAAAAACGCATATATCAATTACTTCCTATTTGAGAAAACCGCCCGAAATAGTATGAGATAAGGCTCGTAGACGTCTTCCGAAGACCGCCACAGGTGGTGCGGCATGCTGATCAGCCTGCATTTCCGAGGTGGCACAGCTCCGACAACCATCGTAATTACCGGCCCCCGGGGAGATACAAAGTGGTAAGTATATCGACGGAGTCTCCGTCACGGTGTCTTTCAAAAACCCCTGCAATGCACAAAATGCGGGAAAAAGCAAGCGTATTCACCATCTTTCTCACAGAATTGACCACTATAAGTGCGGGGGATCCGGCATCATGCTGCCACGATTCGGATGATATTGCCATGGTGGAATTAGATATTACGTACATACATGCATGACTCGTTAGGCGTTTCTTCGTCCTTGCGCGAAACAGCTGAATTGCAGTCATACGACCAGTTGCTGTGAGGAAACATAATGCAATAAGCCAATAGAGAGAAGCGAAATAAGCTGGTGGAACAACGGGAAAAAATGATACAAGGTAAGGATACGGATGCAAAAAAATGACCCCGACGCTATAAGCCGAAAGCAAAAAGTATAGACCAGGAAAGAAAGAGAAAGAGAGAGAAAAAAAAGAATATTAGGCCACCCCGATAAATAATCCGCTAAACGAATGTAGAAGCAAAGACATTAAAACAGGAAAGATAGCAGGAATGGGGAAACAAAGAAGTTAACAAGGGAAGCAACCTATAATGATGAGACTATCATGTAGCCATCACCTGTTTCTGCAGATGTGACCCGCTCGGCTTTTGACGATCGAATCAGAACAAAGCATTCCACTTTCTCCTCCTCCCCCTTGACTTGGAAGACCCATTTTTCCTCTGAGACCAAAACGAACCCGTTGTTTTCGTAGACTGGTTTGCCCATAGGGCTTGAAATCACACAACAAGGGACCCCCTCTTCGTCAGCGAGTCTGATGCCCCATTCGACCAGCATGGTAGCGGCTCCATGACGGCGATACTTTCTATGAGTTGCCAGCAATTCGAGCTCCCAAAAGTTCTGATAGCGATTGAAATATGCTGTGTCGACTTGTTTCATGCCCTTCTTGAGTGCAGCCCAGCGCCTGTAATCCGCATCCCTTCTGCCCTCTGGATAGTGCTGTGACATTGAATAATCTTGCAATGTGTTTGCTGTGCCTTGAATAAAAAATTAGAATTGAATTTTCCCGGTGCATATTTTCTTAAAAATATAGGGCTGTGAAATGGTAATTGCAGCGCAAATATTGGGTAACCGTGCGGGTGGTGATGGGGTGCCACATTTTAATATTATGGCGATAGTGATGAATTTCCAGAAGGTAAAAAGAGAGATATATATGAGACAATGAAACGGATGTAACTTACGGTCGAGCATGTTAAGGATCCCTGATTTTAAACTCCTTCTCCTCTTCGCGTGGTCATCCTCGCCCGCTCTCCGCCAGACGATAAAGCTGACAAGGGTGCCAATTGGGTCCGCTTTTTCCCTGAACTTGTCGGCCTCATCGAGTTCAACAACCAGGAAAACGACACCGGCGTTGTTGATCATGGAGTTGATCCGTAGACTCCAGTAGTAATAATTATCCCAGGGATACTGATGTCTATATCTCCAGGTCCAGTCGAACAATGGATCATCGACAAGGCCCTCCAGGAGAACCTCCATGATTTGAGGAAGATCACGTGGGGAAGCTTCTCGCAGTTTCATTCCGTAAAATTGCGCGGTATAATTTAAAACAGCAGCCTTTTGTTTTACTTTCGTAAGACTTCGTAAGGAATAACAACGCTGGGTACCTGGGATAAAAGTTTGCAGGAAAAACACAAATAATAATGCACAAAGGGAAAGGAAAGAAAAAAACCGGGCCGGCTCTTGGAAGGGCAATATACTGGAAGCATATAAGCTTGATGGAAAAGTCTAAATTACATAGCCGGGCCCTTTATATATAGAATTCTAATCCTACCAATCTCACTTCTCACCTTCTCCTCGAGGAAATCATTAACACTTCAGTAGCCTTGGAAAAGTTAACGAGCCAGCCATGGACGGCGGTACTCTAGACAAGGTATAGCACGTATTCGATATCGCTCTTGGAAATTTCCCCAATGTGCAGCCCCGGTGGACGACGACGACCGGCGTTCGTGCCAAGCCAGCATCTCCCCAGGACACGGTGGTACCCCAATATGGCAAAGCCTATCCGCCGGCTCGGTTCGAGATCCTGCGTGGGGTTATCTTTTTCGCCTCGTGAAGCCATTATTTCCTTTTGCAAAATGCATGATCAGGGTGATCATGCAGATTGCTCGTTTTTTCGAGCAAGGTTTGCGCATTATTTGCTAGCCCGGATAGAAGCGAAAGGCCAGAGGAAAAAACGGGATCCCCAAAAATTGGAGCGGGAAATCTTAAAATTGAACCAAGTCCGCAATTAATTTCTAAGACAGACAGACCAACCCTTTGACACTTTTAATTCCTCTGCATCGTTTATTTTATTTTTTTTGAACCCGCTTGCATAAGTTCGTCTTTTAGCTCTCTTCTGCAATATATTTCAATCCAGGGCTTTCCCTACCCATTCCTGTGCCCTTTCCTGTGCCCCCTTTAACTAAACACAACAAGCAACACGTCAAGAGGGATTGGGTCGGTTGGGCGGGACTCGAGGATTTCTAAGACAACAATCCAACTCTCCGGCCTCCCACGGATTCGAGCAGGTTTGAACGCGAAGGTTCGAACTAAGCGATGGAGGAGCTCGATCCTTATCTCCATCAGCAGTTCTGGGGAGGGCATAACCAGCAGCAGCACCATCAGCAGCAGTCCTCTACCGAATACCTGCTGAATGGAGGTGGTGGTCTTCCTGGTGCGGGTGCGGGTGCGGGTGCTGGCGCTGGTGCTTGTGCTTCTTCTCCGAGCCCTCGCCGGCGTTCGTTGAGTGCTAAGCCTGAGGACATCCTCGCCGGGATGAACCCCGCGGGGTCGGTCTCGCAGTTCAACCACAGCATATACGACATCGACAACAGCATCGAATGGACCCATCGGGATATCGAGACCTTCATGACCTTCTTCGGAAGGTCGTGCTCGCCCGTGTCCTATCATCCAGCAGCAGCAGCAGCAGCAGCGATTCCGAGGCCCTCCTCCAGTCTGAGTGGAGGAGGCTGCAGCTTGGCGACGGACTTAACTCTGGACGACGCCAGCGGCAACACATTGCTACCTGAGCACCTGGTGGAGCACCACCACCACCCCAATTTGCACCATCTGCACCAGCCGGACGCTCACAACCACAGCCAGGCCCATCATGTGGACGAGCACGTTCATGCAACCGACCAGTACGATCTTCACTCGCACTCTCACCATCATCACCATCATTTCAACCATGGCCGTCTCTTCCAGGCCTCTCAGCTCTCCAATCCAGTGCCTATTCCGGACAGGAAGCAACCCGCCGGATATAAGGCTGGCAAGAGGTTCAAGGGCTTTCAGATCAAATTGGTAACTTCACCCACGACGCCAACCCCGAGTGCGACTGGCACCACAGCGTCGAAGAAAAGGAGACTCGATGAAACCGACGACGAGGACCGATCAGAGGAGCAGGCCACGAAAATGGTCAAGTCGACGCACACGCCGACTTCGACCTCGCCATCGCCTGGACTAGTACAGTTTAGTATCATTCCTCCGGAGCTGGCCAAGAAGGGCGGACATGGGGCGCTAAAGGAGTTGAGTGCGGAGGAGAAACGATCAAAGGCATTGGTCAGACAGCACGGCGGTGGATGCTTCAGGTGCCGCATGCTCAATAAGAAGGTGAGTTATATGTCGTCTCGTGGTTATTCTCGTACCGGATTTTGGCGTTGTAGTTGTCGTCGTCGTTATTGTCGTCGTCGGCGTCGTTATCAGCAGCGGCTAACAGGGCACGCTCTCCCTTCGTTTGTGCGCGGTGCGTGCAGTGTCATGCAAGCCATACTGGCATCTGCCCGCCCTGCAAGGGCTCCCCTCATCTTTGCTTCAGGCTGGACCTCGAAGATTGCTCCTTCTTCCGATCAGGTTTGTGGCCCCTCCAATCATACGCTCTGGCTCGCGATTTCCGCGATGCATCTCGAACATCTGACTAATCTCATGACCCCTAGATACCCCCATTCATATCGTGCCCGTATCTGAGCACACTAAAGTATGGGCAACTGACAACGTGCTGGAGCTCAAGTTCCACTGCGTGCCGCTGAGTGTTTCTTCGTTCTGTGAGCCTCTTGTCGTAAACGCCAGGGAGTTCGTCCCTCAGCCCGGAGATAACTTGAACAAGAGTCCCGGAGGAAGACATCCCGACCAGTTCATTTTAGTGCGGCCCTATATCGCCAGCTCATCTGACGAAATGTACAAGACGCTACTTACCAGAATGGCAAGTTACCGGAAGGCTTTCATGATTGATATGATGTCGCGCGGCACATCTCCAGTCACGATAAGCATCATGAAGCTCGCCGATCATCTTTCCGTAGGTTTTTTTTTACTTATTCTTTTTTCTTACTATTATTATTTTTTTTAAGCCGGTTTATCTATCTTTCTACATTTACGTTCTTTCTTTCTTTCTGGCGTGCAATTCAGCTTGCGATACACCTTCCAAATTTGCGTGCACTTGCTAATTGCGGGTTCTAGAAACTACGCCCTCACGGGATTATACACTGCGCCTTGGACATATGGGTGGGGGCCCACTTGAATGCCACTGAGCGCTCTTTATGCGGCGATGAGCTATTGGGCATGCCGCCGAATATAATTGATGACGAGACTTCCTTTTTGTTTGGCTACGTCCCCATCCCGCCGCAGCTGGACAATCAGCTGGACAATCTGATTATCAAAGGAATGGTATCCAATGCGGCCCACCTGCTCAAAACGATATGGACAAAATTCAAGGCAAAGAAGAAGACAGATTGGCTGGAATTGTGGGTTACGACATACATAATTCTCAACACGGTCGAATTCGTATTGAAATCGCAGCAAGCATATGTCGAATACCTCGGATCGACAGTAAGTCCCAATCTCCCCAAGCGAAATTTTAATTTTGTTTCATTTGCGGAAGAAGAAGAACGAACGAAACAGAAAAGAGAATCTAACTTTTGTGCGCCCTGGTTGCAGTTTCACCGCGACAAGATTCTGGCTCACTGGGACCGCCACCGAAACCTCTGGTCGTGGTCCGGGAATCACCTCGTTGACGCATTCGAATATTACCACAAAAAACTCGACATGCCCATGGGCCCCCTCCTGCGAAAGGATAGCTTGTCCGACGCCCAAACCTACACGGATATCAGGCTGGACAACGAAGCTTTCCGGATGCTGAGGCAAATCGGTGAAAATATCCAAGGTACGCCAACTTTTTTTTCCTTTTTCATATTCCTTTTTTTTTTGCTTCCAACATTTTTTGGCCTGACGCTAAGATCAACCTCCAAACTAGTGGCTGTGAGAACGCAAAACCTGGAAACTGCAGAACGCCCAAGAACTCCGAAAGGCCGTGCCGAGTACGAAACTATGTGGACCTCTAGGATCATCTTTGTAAGATGATCTTATATCTCTTACGAAACGGATAGTGCTTCTACCGCCAACCGAAACCCGAGATATCTGTACAAATTTCCAGAACAAAAAAAACATTACGACCTAACGAATTCTCTTTTCAAAGTACATATTTATTACCCTCACTATTTTTACGAAGCTGCATTATCACGGGACTTTCTTTACGATGTTTTGTTTTGGGAAACCGGAGGCAAAGTTTATACCCATTTGATTTCTTAATTTAGACAGGGGACGGCTTTTATTTTGTGGGATTCGCTCTTTCCTTGTGTTTAGTGGTCTCTCGTTTGTCTCTCTCTCTCTCTCTCTCTCTCTCTCTCTCTCTCTCCCTCTCGCTATATCCTTTATTCTGGTTTATTTATTCTATTCGGATCTCTTTTTCATTTGAGGTTTTTATTTTTCATGGGCATAAATTTTTGTCTCCTCTGGCAGCCTTCACCGCATTCAGCCGGGTCGTCTGGTTATTGAGATTTAGTCCAAAAGGTCACGCATTTTGGTTGTGTTCTCTTTTCTGTTTGAGCGCGCTCGTTTCTACTCCATCTTCCGGCATCTTGCATATTCACAAGCACACACACTAGCACTTCAAAGACCCTGTACATGACCACATAGACTAAGATTTCTCTCGCTAATTATCATGGTTATTTCGTCATTTTCATTACCAGATCATGGGAATCGATCTCTTGATCCCAATTTTCCTCAGTACCAGGTTATGAGACCTTGATTTTCTCTCCAGAGTAGCCTTAAAAGAACACCACTCATCCCAACCCCACTTTCTGCACAGATCCCCTCGAACCCGTCCAACCAGCTGAAGACAAAAATCCCGCGTCGAAGGGTCCGCCATCTTGTTTTTCTTATTCGCCTTTGTTTCTTGCAGACCCGCCTCTCAAACGCACCGTTTACGTACAGCAGCACACCACATTGCCCTTCGTTTACTCCACTTTTTCCTTTGTCTTGATAAGCGATCCTTAAATCCCCAAAAAAGAATCACATTTTTCACATGTGCCGGCCAGCCAGCACGCGCGCGAAACAAAAAAAAAAAACCAAACGAAGAACGAAAGAAGAAAATAAAATCAGTTTTCTGCGTTGCGGGCCACCAAAATCCAACGTGCAGCGCACACAGGAATACGCATGTATCCTTCCGAACCAAGGAAGATCCCTGCGAGACATCGGAGACGAAGTGGGCGAAACAACACAATAAGCTTTTCCCGTGGGGTTTGTTTTTTAGTCCGAACTTCGTGGGCGGGATGAGATGGCATCGCATCGAAATCGAACAGATTGAGTTTTTTCTCTTGCGTGAACTATTTTAATTCCTCCGGGCTATTCGCATTTTCCCGTAGTGCGCGGATGCGTGTGCACGCGAGGGGGATGCAAACGAGGGAGGGATGGGGTGTGCTCTGTTCCTACATGTAATAGCAATATATCGGATATTATATTAGCTTGAAATTCAAGATGTGCTTTTTGTTTTTTCCTTTGGGTCGCAATGTCTCTCTTTTCTGAACCACTGGGTCCCCGAGTATTAGTATTATTATTATAGCCTCAGTCCACTTAGCACACACGTTTTTCTTGCCTGAAGCAGTAACGAGCTAACTAAGGGGACAAATCACCACCACCGGAATGAACCAAAAAATATTAAATGAAACGACCAAAAAAAAAGTTACCTTGCGGGGAAGGCGGGACGGTATGCAACCTTGCAACGGACTTCCGAGTACTCGGGAAGGGGGAGAAAAAAAGGTCGCCAGGAGGTGCCGAGAAAGTGGGACCTGTTTCTGATTCACCTTGGGCGGACGAACCATTCCTGAGATCGTCATTGGTCGGTCATGTGAGCTGTGACTTAGGTGATTTTCGCGCAAAATCACCGTTCCAGCTCCGCTTTTCGACGGATGCGATGCCAAGTTGAGACTCCGATGTCCAATATCAATTCGCCATTTCGCTTTCACGCTAAAACAAACCTTTTTATTAAATTTCACTTCTCCTCCACCTCTTTTCTCTCTTTCCTCTCTCCCTTGAAAGTGGTGGCTGGGTGGAAATTTTTGACGAAAGAGGGGTCTAGAGTCGCGGTCGGCCAATTAATCACATCAGTTTCCGAAGCCTTCTTGTCGAAGCTAACCGTTTAAAGGAGATTCTGGCCCAGCAGATATCTTGGTTATACTGCTAGACCGCTTGGTTTTGAGAGAAGAACGAGAGCTCGAGAGCAAACCCCGAACGCCAGTTTGAAGAAGAGCAAACCGAGCGCAAAGTGTTGGGGGTGAGATACGAAACGGCGGACAGATTTCTCAAAAAGCCAAAAAAGCCAACGGGATGTGACTATCGGATATGAATCTTGCATGACCAGATTAGATCTTTTGCAGCGATGGCCGACGCCGCGCACCTATTTCTCAGATTCTAGCCCTCTTGAGGTCTCAAAACGGTGTAAATGCAGTGGTGACTTGGCTGCACCGTCTGTACAGATTCTCTCACATGCGCATATGCCTAGTCCTAAACTGGGCTTGCATTACGATAACGCCTCCGATCTACCCACGAAATTTCTGATGTGAAGGAAAGGCTGAAGTGGGAAGACGGGACGTTCGATTCGGGTACATAAACCGAGGTATCAAGCTAGTTTAAGGTACGGGTTACGGCGTCTATGAGCTCATTCAACATGACAGGAGATATATTTTTTTATATTAAAAAGATAGAGAGAGACCATCGATATCGTATACCTACATGAGTCTAAAATGGCCATTCTAAAACAAAGAAATGTACATTTTTCAAATAATATTATTAAAAAGAAAGGCGACTTTTCGGGGGAAGCTTAGTTTAGTTCGTCACGGGGAAGGTGTCTGAAAATGGAAGCAGATGCAAGCCGGCTTTATGCAACGGCCAGCGCGGGCTCCAGCTCGATGCCCTTCTCTTTAGCTTCCGCCTCCTTCTTTTGCTTCTCTGCCTTGATATTCTTCCATTCGAGGCCGCATGCAGCGACAAATGCGCAGCAGACAAGTGCAACATCGAGTCTATATGTATCCTTCAGGCCAACCATGTATGCTTGCCGGACATCCCCAATTCTTTCCGGTAAGCCCAATCTTGCAAGAATACTTTGGATCTCGGTGGCCCCGGAGAAGAGGAAGACGGCCGAGGGTACCTCGGGGATATAGGTTTCTAGACCTTTCTTGAGCCCGTTCGAGAATATGTTTTGACCAACAGAGATGAAGAGCGCCCCACCGAGAGATTGCTATTGGACCGATGAATCTTGTTAGCACTCAAAATTGGAACAAAGTGGAATTTAAGCCGAACCGTCCCTCGGATCGGTTACATGCATAAGGTAATGTACTTACGAAGAAAGTGATGATAGCCGTTCCAACGGGAATATCGTCGATATGCAAGACGGTTTGCACAGCAAGGATTGGCACTTGAAAACCAACACCGACACCAAAACCGGCAAGGACTTGATAGCCAATCCAGCGGGGTGAATTAGTGTCGACCTCGAAGGTTGTGATAAGGCCAGCTCCGATGGCGAAAAGAAGCATGCCACCAATCAAGAATGGAGTATAAATGCCAACGGCAGTAATCACACCGCCAGAGATGATGCTACTCAACACGCAACTGAGCAGGATTGGTAGAACTTGAATTCCAGACTTCGTGGCGCTCGATCCCTTGACCGATTGGAAGTAAATGGGGAGGTAATACACATCGACGAAGAATGCAGCACCAAAGAAGCAGGCAAACAACAAACTAGCCAGGACCGTGCGCTGCTTCAAGATTCTTGGAGGGAGGGTTGCAGCTTCACCGAGCTTCCATTGCGTGATAATGAAGATGATGATCAAACCTCCAAAGCAGACGAATAGCCCAATGATCTTTGCATTGTTCCAGGCGTACTTAGTACCACCCCATTGGAGAGCCAAAAGGAGAGCAACAACGGCTGGGATCAGGATAGAAGCACCAATCAAGTCAAGTTGGCGTACACGTGCCATAACACTCAGGCCTTCTGGGTTGGCTTCACGTGGGATCTTAAGAACTAGGAGAACGACAGCTACAGAAATAGCACCCAATGGGAGATTGATATAAAAACACCATCTCCATGACACGTGATCGGTGAAAGCACCTATTTGAAATTTGTTAGCATTAACCTATTATTATAGTTTACACATCATCATCCATCAATTCATACATACCTCCTAGCAACGGTCCAACAATACTGGCGATACCCCACATCGAGGCGATCGATGCGAAGGCCAACGGCCTCTTCTGCAAAGGCAAGACATATGCAAGAATGACAATGCCGCCGGAAAAGATACCACCGACACCGAGGCCTAACCCGCAAATCACATATTAGCACATCTGAATACCAGATCAACCTAAACTCCTATCTCCGACTCCGAGGTCCACCCTAAAGATAGGGAGCCCGGCTAACTCCATATAAATCCCCTTAACTCCAATCCAATGGGTTCCAAACATACCAGCAATCGCTCTTCCAACAATTAGGGCAGTACTGTTCGGTGCAACAGCGCAAACCAAGGAGCCAAGTTCAAACAAGCCAATAGCCGTCAAAAAGGTTCCCTTGATGCTGAAGATTTTGTAAATACGTCCAAATCTATTTATCCAACGGCCGGTTAGCGCTCTGACGCTGGCAAATAATTACATATTTGATGAGTGGGTTTATAGCATACGTAGGTTGCAGGGCGGTAGATGTCAGAAAATAGGCGCTGCCGTACCAGCCAATATCGGCTATCGACTTGAATCTGTCTGTGATTTTCGGAATCGCGGTTCTAAAATATCGAGTAATCGCCAAGATGTTAGCCGAAGCTGATCCATTCCTCGCGTATCTTCGCTCCACGAGCAAGTGTCTCAACAGAGTGTTTCCACCCGAAACATCAGCTGATTGCTCGCGGTGTCCATGGAGCTGTATATCAATCGTGTAAGGGACAATGAAATCTGGTTCTTACGCGATGATGGTTTGGTCCAGTGCCACCAGGAAGACTGCCAGCATCAATCCAAGAATGATAAGGATGACCTTCGGGCCGGTTGGGTAGACGATTTCGTCCTCTGGTGGGTTACCACCGCGCGAGACAACCTTGGACAGTTCTGGCTGTTCTGCCCCGGCCTTTTCCTTGTCGACATACTGTTCCGTCGCGTTCAAACTTGGTGCGACGGTATCGTCGTCTGTTGAGTGAGCACCCATCCTGAAGAATGTGCACCGTGTGAGATTGAGAGGTCTGGTGGATTGTTGAGAGGGTTGTCCCTCGCGCCAGAAGAAAACCGGGGAAGCAGAGGGATAAGTATCCGCAGCTCCAATCAATTAACGTTATCAGCGGGCGCGCCCTGGCCTTTTCTTTGTCGCAGGAGAGCGAGCGATGTTGTGCGTTGGGGAAATGACTGATGGGCAGTAGCACAGGCTGAGCAACAACAACAAACAAACTTGCCGACGACCGTTCGAGTGAATCCGGATCGTGTGAGGATCGTGAGAGCGGAGGATATTTAAATAAAAGAAATCCTAACGTCGAGAAGAGTTTTCGTCATCCTGAAACTTTGCCTGGCCTTTGGGCGTGCTAACGGGAATGATCAGCTGGTACATGTACTCGAGCTTAATCGCAGAACCGCAACCATTTCCTTCTTGCGGAAAATGTTAATTTCCATGTGGAATGACCCCTTCGATTACTTGCACACGCTAGGACGACAGGCGTGGCCCTGGTACACTAACTGTCGGCATCGGTCCTCTCGCGGCCCCGATTATCAAATACTATGGTAAATGTTTGCTGGAACTGGTGTCCAGTTCCCCTTACCCAACCTTCCTGACCCAATTGGCCTGGGGTAGTGTGGGGCCAATGTGCTTGGCAGCCCTACCTAGGCTGGCGACCGCACCAATCATACCGATCCGGAAGAGGTGCCAGTTGCATCATGACTCCCTAGCGTGGATCTCAGGCCCTTCAAAACAGCTCTTGGCCTGTGCTGTCGGAGAAACCCAGAGTGTTTTTTTTATCTGATCTTTTCCCTAGAACGTCTTGACGGGTTGCACTTTAGCAACAAACGATCAATCAGGTAGGTATTATTCAGCCTCAGCAGCTCGCATGGGCCTGGAATCCCCATACGTTTTGCAACCCAATTCATATGGCCCAATGCTGTGAACCCAAATTCGCTTGCCCAAAACAAATTCGCCTAAGAACAGCAGGAAAATTAAAGGATCCTTTGGTTAAGCTTGTTTTGCTTAGTCAAATCGTCGGCCGATAGGCCAACCCAGACCCACCATTTAATGAGCAACATTAAGAGTCGCGGACAGACTATTAGGCCGACTATATACAAACCACAACACCCAGACCTGGAGACGACCCGCCCTTGCTGACTAAAATGTCGGGACGCAAATCGTAAAGTCCATATCTGCATCTAATCTTCGCGATCTTACAATAGATCATGCCATATCTATCGTCGGTGACATAACACCCGTCTCCCGATGCCGTTTCATGTCATTCCTGATTTAACAGGCCCGACGCTCGACAAGGCTTAATTTTTTTTTTTTTCTAATTCTGTTTTTTCTTTTCTGCCAAGTGCATGGGGCGATTTCCCCATGTTTTGCATTATCTGTTGCAAAGTCAGCGTCTCACATTAGCTCCACGATTCCAACGGTTGATTCTCCAAAATGATCATCTTCTCTCGCCTATATACGAGTCATGTCGTTAGCCAGCGTCGGTGAATATGGAATATCATTGGGCTCCGACAGAGGTACAATTGGCGGGAAATAACGCACCATTTGATTCGCCAGCTTCTATTGCAGGAACAGGACCATCCGTATATGGTGGATTAATATTGATATCATGATTCCGCAACACATCATGATATCAATATATAATATGCATATGGCGATTGGTTTCGTTGACGATATGTCAAACACGCCCGGCCAAGAGGTCAGGTTATTCTCCCAAGAGCTATGGCTACGTTTTCAATAACATGAAGAAATCATTATCCTGCTCCGCCCTGCTGTCAATTGCCAAAATATCTTGCATACGCACTCCGCCTTGAAATATCCGGGAGGACACGTCGCAGATTACCTCGAACCTGAGCTTCGTAGTATTGAAAATAGATAGGATTACAAATTAAAGGATAATCACAGAATCAGAAGCTTTGAAATTGAATAAATTGACATATTTTTACCTCGTGTACACGTCCATAGCTCGAGAGATCGTTTCACCCGATTTCCAGCCTTAGGCTGTATTGTCTGCATCCGCTTATGACAAATCTTAGACTACTCGTATAGATCTACCCGGTTTAAGTTTCTGGCGGCTACATCAGGTAACATCTTGGCTTTCCGATATGAATTTTTGTGTTGAAGGTTTCCAGGATTGAGTCTAGATGCATACGTCGAAGAATGTGTTACCACTGCTTCGAGCTTGGTATCTCGCAGTGCGGCTGAGATACAGCCAAGCATTTCTAGCGAACTTTTTGATATCCTGCCAAAGGGGGTGATCACGTTGCGCTATCTATCGTAATATCGCATGTCTCATATTTTGTCTAAACTATCTATTGTTATTCCCAGAAATAAAAATTGGTATTCTCCGTTGCTACAGAGGTTCCTCTTGTGTAGATATATCAGTCTCCCCGAGTTGTCCAAATAGAGATATATTTGCAAGTAGTTCAAGATTAAACCACTCGCATAGTCTAGTCCACATTGGTATTTCATTACCGCGCCACAACTGACCTGTTATGTTTTATTCTGTTCGCTCCTTCAATTTTACAGTCAACGAACCCCGGAGCGTTATAACCATAGTGCCAACCGACTCCATCCTTTCAGCGCGAAAATCGTCTGCACAGCTGATCTCAAACCTTCGGAGTAATTTCGCTATCGTGAAAGAGGCTTCTGCCCAAGCTAAATCCGACCCGATACACGCTCGGCTACCTCGGCTGAAAGACAGAAGGTTGTTGTCAAGCTCCTTAACATTTGCACCCGGTGCGAGCCAACGATACGGATCCCATTTTTGAGGGTCCGGGAATACAGCTGGATCAGTGTGAAATAATTTCATAGTATGCATGACCCGAGTGCCGGTTGGTATCTTGTAGCCGAAGAATTCTGTGCCAGGGGCTGGTGTATCCCGCGACATTGGGCTTTTGAGGGGCGGGTTACAACGAATCGACTCTTTGAAACAAGCACGCTACAGTTGATCAATAATATCCTTTTGTCAGCAAGATCGGGCACATAGAGAAATAAAACTTCGAATTTTCGGAACTGAGATTTGACTTACAAGCAGTGGTAATTGATCCAATTGATCTTGAGTCGGCCTGGAGTTGATCTCTGGCATGATTGTCTTGATCTCTTTCAACAACGATTCCATGACATCCGGATAACGGATCAAGTTGAAGAAAGTTATACTCAATGCTTGACTGGTGGTCTCCATCCCGGCCATTACAATCAGCAGAGAATCCTGACGCAATTGTTCATCCGTAGCAGCTTTCCTCCCCTTCTTGATGTCATCTTCGAAAACCGGTGTAAACATGGACGTTGCTTCGCCCCCAGTAGCGAGCCATCTACGTTTTTGTTTTAGGGCGGCATCAGCGCAGAGATCTTCAAATTCCAGGATGTCCGCGATAGATGACGAAAGTTTCTTCGCAGCACTGAAACCAAGTACATTTTTGAATAGCCAGACTGATCCATGCAGAACAGAAGGAAATAACAAATGAAATCCAGTGGTTCCTGAAGTTTATTCCAAGGCGATGAGATGCCTGGGAGAAAAGGTTGGGTGGTCGATCGAATCGGTGCATGCGTCGAACGAGTAGGTAGTTATGATATCACATGTGAGACAGCTGAAACCTCTGGAAATATTGACAACGCTGGCGCTTTGTTCGAATTGTGAGAGGCGGTCTAGGAATCGGTCGATTTTTGCTTCTATTAAGCTGTGAAGCTTTCGGACTGACTGTCTCGAGAAATACGGATGGTACGCAGTGCGTCGCAATGTGGAGATATTCGTATCCATTTCGGCTATCATCGATTCGCCGGTCCACGGGTGGTCATAAAAGAATTTGCTTTTGGGCCATTTTGTCCCTACTTTGTATAGCCTATCACTAGGTTAGACTCTCGAAACCACCCAGAGTATATTCGAAAAGGTTCACTACTGATTGAAATTATCTATATCTTTGATATGGACCTCGTTCCCTGAGAATCTGAATATCGGACCTGCGAATTTCGGTTTTAGTCCTTTAATGCGCTCCTCAACGCTTTATTCTTGAAATTAAGTACCATATTTTTGGTGCCATTGCTCCAGTATATTACTGAAGTTACCGTTCTCTGCTTGATACCACCAATAATATCGTTGCGCGGTGTCGGAAATAAGCTGGCTTTTTGGCCCAGGGATGCTCGCCAAGGGGTGAAGGGATATTCGGTACAGAAACCGAATAGGGATGTATATACAAATATAACCTACAATGTAGATTATCGGCGCTATTAAAAGATAGAAGTAGCGATCCCTTGCGGGTTCAGCCGAGAATTTATGGTATATACTATAAGCAGGGTCTAGGAACGCCATTTTGAGAGTATGATAGCCGAGATAAAGTGAGGAGAGTCTGACGAGAAACCTCAACTAAAACGCTGGATCATTTCAAGAAGGATATGGGCGAAACCCTCAAAAATGAAAGAGTGCAGACCATGTCTAGTCCCAAAAGATGAACCGCAGTCAGACTGAGAGCCTTCGAATCCTATCGTGGCGGAGACTCTCCAAAACTTGCCAATTCATAACTTTGACCCCGCTTTCGGGATCTCAATCTCGATTCTCACAGCGGCTTTCCCGTCTTTTAAGCCATAGATCTAGTCGATTTGGCGTGGGGTATCTTCTTTGCAAGCTGCGACCCTCCTTCAAATTAAATCATCTTGATTCTATTCGTTGATTTATTGCTCCCAGATATATTAAACGTTTACCAATTCAAATAGGGTATAGCTGCAGTCGAATTGCAGATCGATTGCTCGAGCAAAGCGAGAAAATTAGTGCTGCCATAACATCGGGTGAGTTGAAAAGCCACTAGCTATTCCGTATTTGATCACCGATTTTTGATGTCCATGTTGCCAAGAGTTTCTCCTGCTCATGCTCGGAATGCAGTATATTCGGTAACGATTGGTTCTCCGAGGTCGAGGCTACTCAATATTCTTCTAATCAGTTGGGCATCAGAGCGAGGCGCCCTGAACGGCAAGTCTCGTGGACCTTTCTTGTGTTGAGAAAGGGTGCACTTCTCGGTTCAAATGTCTGTGTTGTTTCGTCTGATTCGAGACTCTTCAAAGATAAGGCTCACTCTTGTGCCTGGTCTCGCACCTGTGCCTAGACCCCAACTTTTTCTAGGGAGAGACTGGTAGCGGTTGTTACACTCTGTAATAAGACTGCGCGGCTCAAAATATAATGTGTGTTTGTTTCTTCCTTGCATTTTTTGCAATTTTCGTGCTATCTCGGTCCGACAGTGCTGACAAGTATTGTATTCTAGGCGGTTCAGGAACACAGGGCAGCGCTTTGGAGGATGGATTGACGTTGTGTTTCCAGCCGGCCTTGAGTTCTGGGTATCCCGAACGATTATTTTCATCTTGGGCAAGCGATAGAATAATTTCCAAATAATTCGACGTGGAAATCAGTGAGGCGATGGGTTGCTGACGTCGAAGCTCTCGCGCGTCTATTGTTAGAGCGACAAGCCAAAATGGCTTGTGGTGAGCAGATAGGGAAAACATCCCGATCACATTCTGCGTTCATCTAGAGGGTCATATAGAGAATCTAAGAGACGAAAACCCTTCCGTCGTTCTTTAGGGTCCTTTGTCTCCTAGTGATTGGGGAGTTGGGTATGTCAATGGACGGGACGTGTTTATTGGCAGGAAACCTCCGTCAAATAAGCCGAGGGTCATCATCGAACACCAATGCCGTTTGAAGCATCGATCAGAGACAATCGAACAGCGCTTTCTATCGCATTGAATTATTATTCCTCGTTAGGATTGTTTAATACTGACTGGTTGGCTCCGCTCAATCTCATTCGACATCATGGCGTGGAAATGGGGACATTTCGTGGTAAGTTGCGCCGTGAATGGGATCCAGTGCCCTGGTGGTTAGTCGCTAATATTCACGAATTCGAGTCCAGATAACCGTGGCAATCGCTGCCCTTTCGCCCTATCTCTACGACGTCGGTCGTTCTATCCGACTCGTCGCTGTCAATGCTTCCTGGAACATGCCCGAGGTGGCTAACTTTACCTCCTACGAGATCCGCTTCGGTGATCAATTGCGCAACTGCGAGGATATCTTCTTAGATACTGATAATGGGATTGCTATCATCAGCTGCGACCCGGGTCGCGATAAGTGGAACATGGTAATGGTAGGTGACCATGTTTTTTTGAATCACGAATATATTGAGATATATATACATATATGGCCTGTCGCTCACATCAGAAACAGGGTATCTACATTGACCCGAGCGAGCGAGGCTCTCTATATCTATACTCTTATGCCAGCAATCCGAATGGCGTGCCGGTGCCAATCTTGCTCGAAGGCTTCGACGCTTCGTTTCGTCCGCTCGGCCTAACATACCATACTGCGTCCAAGACTCTCGCCGTCGCCAATCATGGCATCAAAGGCTCGAGTATTGAGATCTTCACGCTCGACACGAAAGTTCCACGCGCCCGTCATCGTCAGACTATCCCAAATCTGACCCATTTGCCAACACCGAACTCACTCGTATTTCTTAACGCAACCCACATGTATGTATCCAACACGCATCGAACGACAATACATTCGGTGCCTACGACGCTGCTTGATTACGTGCGAGTATGGGTGCCGACGTTGGAGCTCCGTCTTGGAATCCCCATCGGATCTGTTGCTCTGGTTGATCTTACGACAGGTGCATTGACGACTGTCCTGCGACTCGGCTTCGCCAACGGTATCGAGCTTCTCGATGGCGGTCGCACTCTTGCTGTTGCTTCCAGTATCAAAGCTGCTGTCTACCTCTACAGTATTGGAAACGATGGTGCCGATCCAGCCCATGTGACATATCTCCGTCGCATTATCGTTCCCTTCTATGCTGACAATATCAGTGTTGATAACCGCGGCCGTGTCCTTGTGGCTGGTCATCCTCATCCTCGACCCCTCGCGAGAATAGCCCGCGACAACTGGTTATACCACTATGGCCCCCGCAAGCTTGCTGATCGCCCTCTTGCTCCCAGCTGGGTTTCCGAGTGGGACCCAACGGCACCTCAGTCTGATGCTCTGCGCGATCTCTATGTTGGGAACGCCATTTCTTGCTCTTCCACCGCTGTTCGCGACGTCGACCGAAACATTCTGATAGTCACAGGGTTGTATGGCCATGGTTTACTAGTCGCAAAGGAGTAACAAGTAGTTCATGTAGAAGTAGTATCTATTACATTATTTTTAATAATAACAACGGTCTAGCCACGAAACTTCCTTGTTGTTTGCAACCCCTGTGCCGAAAATGTCTTGTTGTCCCTTGCACTTTGGGCGGATTTTATGCCGACATCTCGAGTCATGTCCTTAAAATTACATGATCATGATGACTACTTGGAACCGGTCCGTGTAGTGCTATGAAACAACTTTGCCTTTATCTATGCGAAGCATTAAGATCGCGAATGTATGTCGCTGATGCTGCTCAGCCCCGAACTCGTGATAAGATATCAGTGCGCGGCAAATACAAATATCACGATCACATTTGAAGATAGGTAGAATTGCGATTTGTGATAGTCCATAGAACCGGCCTGAAGAATCAATGTTCCTCCGATATTTTCCTAGGGCCCGAAGAAAAGTTCGAATAATTGCCCCGAATCGTATTTCTAATTACTCAATCGGCTATAATTTCAACACTCCAAAATTTGAGTTGCCTGAACGAACCTGACAACAAATATTCTCACGAGCCGTTCAATGTATTTCTTGGCATCGGAGGGTCGGTGTTTAGAACTCACCAATAAAAAACATTTCGAATACCTGACTCCTAGAGCTAACGTTAGCCACTAGGATTTCGGACCTCATTCTGCCTCCGATTCCCTTAGCGCCATTTTATAAGATAAAAGGGTTGTGAAGTCTTTTCTATCGGCCGGTTGGAATAGCATCAAATTAGCTACACGAATCCCGATAAGGTACCTTCCAGCTCCGGGGTTCGTCTACGCCGTCCTCCCGCTTCCAACATTCGCGGAGAATTGATTAAACTTTCTGAATCAAAGAGAAACAAGAAAAAAATCTAGGACAAAAAAAGACGGAGTCGTCCAGTGGAAACAATGCATATCGTTACCGGTTATTCACTTCCTATCATTCCCTTCGCTTGTTCACCCTATAGCCCACCCGTTGCTTATACCCGATAATTCCGGATCTTTAAAGGAAGAAGTATTAATGGAATACAACTGATATGATGATGCTAATTTCCCATTTTGCGCAATATATTTAATAAAGTTTTCGAGTATGCATGTACACGCAACTTGATATAATGTGGTCTTCTATAGATGCTACTTGCGTGGTTGTTCGCACTATTCCGGGCGGGGCATTCTGCGACTCCGGCCGTCTATACGCCGCTATTATATTCTCTTCCCCGGGCTAGTCGAGTATAGATGTAGGAAATATTAAGATATTAGGATGAAGCGTGCTGCCCGTTAGAGTTTTTCTGGCGTGCATAAGATTTAGGTATCATCCTCCGTGGAATAAGAGGTGTACCACGATAGACTCGAGATGGAGGTGAAGCGACCGTATCCTTTAATGGATTAATGGACTGGACCGTGGTTTTTATGGTTCTTTTAGTATGATTGAAAAACTGTTAGAGGGAATTAGTGATGAGAATCCTTATTTAATTGATTTTATAGAGTGAATGGATGCTCCATACTATGCTATGCTAAATTAACAAGAGGTTTTTTGTCCTTCAAAACTAACGCCGAGTTTATATGCTCCAAAAGGTGTAACCGTAATATGCATATTCGTCATTAAAAAAGTTCGTTGCATCGCACTATCTATTTACCTGTCCAGGAACAGTTCCTGCTGCCCCTTCATTTTCCATCCACACTCTCGATGTCTCAGACACCCGCTGTTGTCTCATCTGTTTCCTATTCCGTGACTCCTCGACAAGCCCTTTCGGAATTGCTGATGACCTTAACATTTCAAATTCGTCCGATGAACCGCTGGAATCGAAGTCTGAGAGCGGTGGGCGACGGCTCCAACCACTCTTTTTTGGCACCTGCTTGCCGGCGCTCACCTTCTTTGGTGCAATTTCTGTCTCGGGATCATCAAGTTCGTCGTCGTCTGAGGAGAATATTTGAAGCGAGGATTTCTTTTCTTTCCGCAACCTATTATTGGGAATAATTGGCTCTGGGCTCCTTTCCTCTAGTTTCGGCGGCTCCGTATCGGAAATTTCCATATCTAGCATATCATCCTGGGGCTCCTGCTTTATCCTAGGTGGGTCGATGTTCCTCACCGGGGTTCGTGGTTTCTTTACAGGTTCGGGCCGTTCTGATGCACTCAATTCGGCAGGGTCCTCTAATTTCACGTTAACATAGTTCGATTCTGGCGATTTTTTTGGTGGAGCCTTATAAGGCCTTTGCTTTGTCGTTCTGTCATTTCTATTCTCGGCTGCATCTGATGGAGCCTTTCGCTTTGTTTTCTTGGTCGAGCTTTCCGCGGGTGGGCGATCTGACATACCATCTTTGGGGAATGTATCCAGAATCGATAATGTAGAGACGGGACGAGCGGAAACCGACTCGGTGTCCCCGATGCTAACCCTCCCAGATGGACCACATAATAGTCTCCGCTTATTTCTACTGCTCGCGGATGATAGGGTCAGTCGTTTGGGTGGTAATTCTTTGACTGGTAGATTCACCGGCTCCGGGCTGGGCTCGGGTGATGGGCTTTTGGCTTGTGAAGGAATGTTAAATTGGCTACTGCTGCTGAATATGACCGGGGCGATATTAGTGGTCGGAGAAGGTTGGCTAGGGGTTATAGTTCGTCGTCGAACTGGGCTCTTGACTGGAGTGGCTTCCGTTTGGATTGGTGTATCCAGGATAGGTTCAATCAGGGCTATTGGCTCCGGAGATTCTGGGGCTTCCGGTATATCTTCCTGAGGTGGAGTTGGTGTTTTCTTCCGCTTCTCTTTTGGTTTGGTTTGCTTTTGGGCGGGAGCTTTTTGTTTAGGGACTGCAGGCTTGACGGGAGGCTTAAATGGTGGCGGGGCATTTGGACGCGCTCGTGCTTTAGGTTTCGGGCGTGCTGCAAAGTCCGATCCATCGAGGTCGAGCTCTAACATTTCAAGGTCTTCGTTTTCGTCTGCTTCGAAAATATCTTTTGCGATATGGAGCCCAGTTGGTAGTTGCACCTCGGCTTCTGGTTCCCCCGGTTCTTTAGGACTGGGTTTCTTCCTCGCTTGGGCCGCTGGCTTTGGAGGTCGTGAAGGCGTCGACAATGCATCCTTCGATGAAGTTGCTGGGATAGTTTTCAATTTTGGCACACTGAATGGTGGGTAGACGATCTTCTGGACTTTTGGAGGTCCTTGAGCGCTTCGTTTCTGTGGCACAACAGACGGCGGCACAGACGGTTCAACGGTGGGAGGCCGTGATAAAGGGGAAGGATATACGGGATGGACGTCTCCGGTTGGCGGTCTTGAGCGTATCGTTCGGAGAAGTGCAGGTGAGGGTGACTGCCCGGTTGTTGCTTCTGCACCGACCTTTCTGACTGGTGTTGCAGTTGTCGAGCGCTCTGACCTTCTGTCCACCGTCTTCTCGAAGAGAGGTCGTAAGTCCTGCGCTTGTCTGCCCTTAACATCTTCTATTGTGATGAGATGATTATCAAAGATGAGCTCGTCGCCGACGTCGATTGGTTCTGGTTCGGGGAGGAATTTGTCGCACTAGAAGGCCTTATCAGCACCTCCTCTTGACAATGTAAGTTTGCCTAGTAGGTAAGAGTATCGTCATACCACTTTGTTCATCATATGATCGTAGACCAACAGCCGTTTGTTGAACGTGTGATACCTGAGGTAGCCATCGTGCCATTTCTTCAATTTCTTGTACTTGTCTGCCGTCCATAGTACCACGTATTCATCAATCGGCGCGGACTGTGAGGATAGCGGTATCGAAGAGAAGCTCATCGTGATCTCTCAGCCAGGTTCTCGAAAGAATATGAGGGACGGGAGAGTTCCTGGCGTCGGGGAGTCTCGTTGCATGGTATCGCATACAGGTTATGGCTGATGTTGGCCTGTCGGTAGGAGGTTGCGGTTGCGGTTGAGGTTGGTGCGCGTGGTCATGTTGTTTTGGTCGGCCACTTTACGCGCTGTGGCAACGCATTTTTGGAGACTGGTTAAGCTCTTCTCCCAGTCTCGAGTGGCAACATTATTTCACCTGTAATACTTTGGCCATAGCATACGCGTCGTCGAGGAATGACGGAGAGAGGGTGCGCAAGAGGTCGAAGCGAAAGAATTGGTGATAGTCGTGGTCAACGATTGGCTTCGGGCTTTCTTGGGTATTTCGCATCTTGCAATTGGCTGGCCTTGTCCATTTTAGGAAACTGTGTTGGAATCGTAACGTAACTGAAAGCTCAACCGCAAAGCCAACGTATTGCAAGCTTGTAAGCTTGTGTGAGTCTAACTGTATTGATGATGTTTGGAGATTTATGTTCTGTATTGCCGCGTCCTGGTGTTCTAGCGTCCCCCGAGCCTGTGAATTGCATGAGAAACTAACCGGCGTTTGTAAAGCAACCATCGATGGCCATCTAGATGCATAAATACAAATATATCGATAGAAGCCCGAAGGATATCGTATCTAGACAGTTCTATCATTGTCTAAAGCACACCCACCCTAATCCTTTAGCCGCAGCGAGAATGATCCAGAAGGCATTTCCACTTGAGCACTTCCAAATTTATCCGCTTGTCGGTGCTCTTGAGACGAATTTTGTCCGAAAATAGCTTCTAATTATACATAAGCTCATGATCTGTTTGAGTTCTGCCCCTAATATTATTAGGACCGATAAAAGGGAGTTAGAACTTCAAACTCGCTCTCGTTGGCATGTACCTTGCCAGTTGTATATATATATATATATAAGGTTCAATTAGTTCTCGGAGTATTAGGGAATGTGGTTGATCATTTTAAATTGGAAGGGCTTAGGCTTCTGAGCCCTGATCCCGGAGATAATCAAGCCTTCTATTATTTACGAACTCGAGTCAGAGCTCGGTCGCTACCTGATATAGCTGGATAATTCTTGGCAGCGCGACTGTCCAAAAGTGTGGAAATCCTAAATCACATTCAAATAGAGGCGAATGACGACAATTCATTCATCGACATCATTTTCAAGATTTCCCTCAAACTGAGGTCTCCGGAAGATACTATATCGCTTGATGGATTGACAATGCTCGGGAGAAAAGTATTTTTAGGGGTATTACAGAAACGAATCATTTGAAATTTTAATAAGATGCTATAATTTCTCGCTGGAAAAAAGGGAATGCCCCTAGCGAATATGTCCTCCCAGAACTTGTCACAGATATCTAGTGATAATTAGTGTTATTGACCGTTGACCTAGTGACATCGACCATACGATATTTACAGTTCGCATACATTGCGAACTTTAATTGAGATGTTGCATTTCCACCTCACAGATTGGCTGACACATATCCGTCATGCAGCTGATACGATATCCCATTTTGCCGGAGCAAAAGTCTCAGCCCACGGGGGGTAAGCACCTTTTTCGTATTCTCGTCTGTATTCGTCAAGATAGCCTCGATGATTTAAAGTTGTTTTCCTGCGGGGTCATTGGCTAGGCTAAGATATGAAGCACGTGCGTAGTTTTACTTTTAATAGGTCTAAATGTGATATTAATGAACGTGCAACTTATAGAATTATATATATCTATATATCGCCATACCCAAATAGGATATTTTATCCTCATCGGTAGTCCACCTTTGTGAAAAATATGTAATATAAAAAAATGCCGTTTTTATTTTGTCTTGCGAGCCAGATGCCGTCTAGGACTGCCGGAGGCATACGATATAATTTCTTATTGCTCAAGTATTCTGATCTGTAGCCTGTGAGATAACTCTTCAAAACAACGGGGTTAACACCTCAAAATATAGCCAAAGATTGTTGAAATTCTGAATATTTTATTCTTAGATTACGCAGATGTTATTAATGGTCTTAAGAGGTCATGAGATCATTCAGACGGTGTAAATGTAAGACCACCTGGACTTAACTGACGACGTATGCGCGTGCAAATACACGAATTACCTCGGATGAAGGTCAGTCGTTCAGACGGGCCGAAAATGGTGCTTCATTAGGCGAGATTCTCTAACCAGCTTGCAGATTCGGGATTGCATTCATTTCTGTGGTTTAGAAACTTAGTCAAAAACTCTTGGGACGTGCGCAATCCGGCTATACAATTAACAGTTAGCAAGGACAAAACTTCCAACGTGGGTCCCAATCCAGCTCGTGTTGATGAGGTTATTGAGGATGGTAATACATGATGACTGGGTTCCCTTGCCTGTTTTTAAAAATTTCCTGGGATCTGACTAGGGTTTTCCAGCAACTCGGAGAATTTAGCCTGATCTCGGGAAGTTGTTGTGTCGCAGACTTCCTCGTGGCGCTTTTCCTTCGTCTATATATTTCGGATGTAGCTTATTTGGATTCCGCAAGGAATAAATTGCCAGAACGGCCGGATGATAACGGCCGGAAAGCTGTGCCTAAAGTCCTGTCTCAAGATGTTCTATCCAGGAACAACGAAACGTATACCGTGGACCTGTATATAAATCAAATGCATTGGCGCCGTGGCGCCAAGCTGGAGTAGATATACATATGAAAGTGGCTGTTCCTCTGTAGTAGCTAATTTTAAAGAAGAATATCCCGTAGCACTCGGATTTGCCCGCCTAAATGAAGTTTCGACACCTCGTAGTCTCGTCTTTGGTGGCAGCTTCTACCGTATATGCCCAAACGCAATCTCTTTGGGGGCAATGTAAGTTTCCATTCTATAGATATGTTAAAATTGATAGAAAAATACTTGTACTGACTATCTTGGATCAACAGGCGGTGGAATAGGATATACGGGGGCGACACAATGCGCAGGTGGTAGCGCTTGTTCGACGTAAGTTGACATTGAATGCGTATACTGGGCTCAAGCAGATTCAAGCGAGCATACCACGAGATCTTGAATAGTTTCTCGATTACAATCGATGCAATCGTTAACGGTGTATCGGTTGATTGCCTCTAGCCTCAATGCATATTATTTTCAATGCGTTCCTCAACCGACGACAAGCTCCACTCGTACGACTACTACGGCGGTCACAACCACCACGACATCTAGAACCACAACGACTACCACAACGACTACCCCGATAACTACGACTAGTTCTACGACTTTGTCACGGACAACTACCACTACTTCTACAACTACTTCTTCCCGGACAACTACGACCACTTCCACAACTAGCTCTACAAGGACCACAACTTCGAGCTCCCCCACTACCCAACCTACTGGAACCATCTTAGACTGTCTGAATTCTAAAAACGTTCCACAGGCTCTTCCAGGGTCAAGTTCATTTACCTTTGAGGCAAAGGGGTTCAATTTACGTCTTCCATTTACCCCAGCGGCGATAGCGATGCCAACAACTATCCCGCAAGTGCAAGCTGCCGTACTTTGTGGCGTTCAGTACAAACTCAAAATCACAGCCAAAGCAGGAGGCCACAGCTATGCCAATCATGGAATTGGTGGCGAGAATGGCCATTTGATGATTAATATGAAGTATTTCAATAACGTGACTTTGGATACCACAACGAACATTGCCACGATTCAACCAGGAGCGCGTTTAGGTAATGTCGCGCAGGCTTTATACAATCAAGGAAAGCGCGCCATCAGCCATGGTACCTGTCCAGGGTATGTTGAACTTCAGGTTTGATGCAAATACTTAAATTGGATGCTAATCTAATGTTGAATAGGGTTGGTATTGGAGGGCATGTCCTTCATGGAGGATATGGTTATAGCTCCCACACTCGTGGTCTGGCATTGGACTGGCTAATCGAGGCCCAAGTTGTCATCATCAATGGAACTATTGTCACCGCTTCGGCCACGCAAAACAGTGATCTCTTTTGGGCCCTGAGAGGTGCTGGGGGATCTTACGGTATTGTCATTTCTATGAAATTCAATACGTTCCCGGCCCCGGATAGTAACGTGGTTTACAACTACTCATTTAACTGGAACCAAGCCCAGGCAAGAACCAGTCTTGAAGCCTTACAGGCTTATGCTAACTCAACGCAATTCCCAAGAGAGCTGAATCTTCGTTTTTGGGTTGGTGTTTTTAACGTTCAGGTTGTGGGTGTCTACTATGGGGATAGATCAACTTTCGACGCTGCCATAAGTCCATTACTTTCTAAGTTAGGCACACCAGCTTCTAGCAGTGTTTCTGTTATGAATTGGCTTGATAGTTTGAACAACTATGCCTATGCAAGCATGAGTCCACCTTTAGACTATGATGCTGTAAGTTTGAAATCCTTATTTATATTTACTAAGATCTCGACTAATTTGGTTAGCATGAAACTTTTGTAGGTACTTTCGACCGGATGATATGGACAGGTACTAACCCGAATTCAAATCTAGTTTGCAAAGAGTTTGATGACAACTCAGTTGTCGCCGGCCGCAATGGATGCCTTTGTGGCGTATTGGTTTAACACAGCGAAATCTGTTGGGAGAGTAAGTGTCAAAGAAATATAATGTTAAAAATGAAACAAGATCTGACGAAGATTGTCATAGTCATGGTACATGATGATAGATTTGCACGGCGGACCTACCTCTTACATTGGCAGCATCACTGGAGATGCCGGTGGCGCATACGCTCACCGCAATGCTACGTTTAAATATCAATTTTATGATAGCGTTTACAGCGGTAGTTATCCTTCGGACGGGTTTGGCTTTCTCAACGGCTGGGTTAATACCGTTACTTCAATATCTCAAAACTCTACGTGGGGTATGTATATCAATTATGCCGACCCAACGTTGCCACCAACCGAGTACGGAAATGACTATTGGAGAGTAAGCTATCCACGGCTCCGGTCAATCAAGTCGCTATATGATCCGGATGATGTTTTTTATAATCCTCAGGCTGTTCAGCCCCTCTAAATTACGATTGCCAATAGCGTGTACCCACGTCCTATACGATAAATATTGTATATACAAGGTTTAAATCTCATGTAATGCAGAAGTAGTCGCAGTAGAGCGTTCAAAATAAAAATTCTTTAGCTCGAGAAAAAGTACATTTAGTGGCAATGAGTAATCGGGATCTCCTGCGACTAGCCCATGATTGCTTTGAAACGGCGATAACTACGAAGCAGTTGAAGGTTAATGGCCGGAGATAATTGCGCCTAGGTAGTCAAGTAGCCAGTCCTCAGATACTCAGTAGAATTCATTGAAACATGGTTTTCAATTAATATTGTGGTAGCACTCTTGTCGAATTCCATATATTCCCCCTCGTCCCAAGTTCTTTGACCAAGCTCTTGGCTCCAGATTAATCCCACAGTAATTTGCAAAATCGTATGTAATAACAAAATTTTTCAATTATAGAGGGCGATTTTTGGGGTACCAACTTATTATTCCTCAATACATTACAATACCAGAATCAAGTCAATAAAAGGGGTAGACTGTTCGTACATGGGTCTACCAAAATGGATCTAGCGGTGCTCAACAGCTCACGATCTCGTGCTTTACCCGATAGATCGTGCCTACGTGTACGTGACGGTACAGAGTACGACGCGAAAGTAATCGCATGCTGTCAGCGACAATTGTTAATCAAACAGCGCCTGTGCCCCCCACAAGAACCAGCGTACCGGCAGCTACGTAACAAGTAGAAGTACCTACCCTCCACCGTCTGCAAAGTGAGGTGTCATTGGGCAACCGCATGTGGCATTTTCCAGTGGGGTGTTGCAGAAAATGTGTTGCAGGCACCTTGCGAATTTACCCTCGACCTGGAGGAATAATAGTATCCTTTGGAGTGTTATGAAAATATAACGAGGTACCCACTCTGCGAAACATCAAATTTATAAATATTATTGCAATCCCGCACTGATCTTTCCCTTCTCTTTCTTTTCTGATTGTTATCGACCTGTCATTGCGAGCCTGATTGACTTCTGCGCTTCAAAGATAAAACTGATCAATCGACCTTTATATATTTATATACAATGCCTAGTCTTGCGGCTTCGACTTCTTCGAGCAGGAGGGTGTATACCTCTCGGACGCTACCGGATACGGCGATTCCCCGCACTGAATTCCCGTTTTGGAGCTTCAAAAGAGTATGGACGGATACGGAGTCGGAGTATGTTGCTGAAAGGCACAGTTCTCTCGCCATTGTAAGTGTTCTTCGTCCGACAATTGGCGGACATTTAGTGCGCGCACATCTCGTCGATTGCATAGCTAACTTTTGGTTACACAGGAACCGAGAATTGTCAAAAATGGCAAGGAGTACACCAATCCGAAATATCGGATTATCGAGCTATATTCGGCAAGCCGAATAAACTCAATCCCCGGTGGGACCGTCGAAAGGCGGCGCCCAACATCTGGTGATTGGAGCACATATACCCCGCGGACGCCATCGCCGTTGAAAAATGTCATCATACGGCCGAAGACCAAGCTCCGCGACCTCCCGAATCACCTGCTAGTAAACATCATGAAGCTACTAGACGTTGATGACTTGAAGTCCTTCGTTGAAGCTCGCAAGCATCACGAGGCGCTATATGAAGACCAGTGTGGACCAATTCTTACATCTGCTATGAAGAACTCATTCCAAGATGAGAGTTTCCCGCAATGGTTCCCGTTTGAGTATGCGGATTTCTCGAAATATCACAAGAGTTCAATGTGGTACCTACCTTCGAGAGAGGAGCAGGTTAAGGGACGTATCAACGGACATATGGTTCTCCAGGTGAGCTTTTCTCCATAAAAATCTATCATAATATTCCTCTCTAATAAAATTTTAGCCTAAGCATGACTATGTCGAAGATTTACTGCTGGACCGTCGGATCCCAAATCGCCCACGCTACCTCCTCAACCATGTAATCTACCTCAAGAACCTTGAAACAGCTATCTTCGAGCTTGAGGAGAGGGTTCTCCAGGAGTTAGCAAAGATGGACTATAATGACCGCGAGGTCAAGATGCTCGTCTACCGTGTCATCCTCTACTTTGCCCAAAACGTCATCTTCGACCTCTACCGCCACTGGGAGGTCTATACCGGCATTGACGACCAAGACGTCCCCGGAGAGTATCATGATGACGACGGTATCCTTCTCCCACTGCCCAAAATGGCGTGCATCTACAGAGGCAAATACTACGAAAAGCAAGGATTTCATCTCGCGTCGCTCTCATCTGACGAGAACGATTTACTCCATGAGACCGAGTTGTCAAACTACTGGCGACGAGCGAAGATTGTGGTTCGCGAGGTTCTCTGTCGGTGCGTTTTTGACAGCGACGGGAGGAAACAACCGATCGATACAGAGGAAGATCAATTCCTCGGTGAAGCGGCGGAGAATGCATTCGTGCAAATGTTCTCACCGGTGTACCTCACCAAAGTCATCAATCTGACCCCGCCAAAGACCAAGTACCACCGAAAAGCGCCATCAGTAGACTGGACCTGCTACCTCTACGACTACCAAGAGGTACTGATCAGCTTTCAGGAGGCCAAGAACGACGTCCTGGACCAGCTCGAGCGACTGTCGGAGTAGACCTCACGCAGCATACATGAATCAAGTGCTGGCGGTGTCGGTGGTCTCAAAAAGATCACAGACTACGTTACACAGAATGATTGGTGGTAGATAAATTGACACAAGAAGAGAGCTGGAATCTCTCTTCTAATCGTACATACAAACTATTATACCCTCAGGCGCAAAAAATGGAGTTTTCGGATTTAATTTTCAACTGACCTTATACTTTTTCTCACCCCAGCTTTTTCTTTTGTTCACAAATCATTACTAGCATACTCTCGTTTTCGGCATAGTGTACAAATTCCTTTCAAGTGTTCGCTGGTCACGAACGCACGTGCATATTAATGTCTAATCTTTTTTTTCTTCTTCTTTTCTTTTGTACAATTGTTATAACTGCTACTAGTCCATGTATATCAGAATTTGCATTATAGTACATATCGACTGCATATAGCCACGTATGGCCCCACTTTGTTTTACCCCTCCATGATTGTAACTTTTATATACCCAGATTACCACGGTTTAGAACAAAAAAAGAAAATATAAAATAAAAATACAAAATAGAAGTTTGTTTCAACCGAAAGGAATTTACAATCCGGTAGCTCCCCAGTTCTCGGTGGTGATGATGATATCGCCCTCAGTACCAACCATGACAGCGGCCTCCTTGTTATCGGTGGTAGCCTTATCCATGTTCAACAGAACTCTGTAGGCATAGACATCCTCTGTACCGTTCTGTCCTTGGATGGTGACGTCGAATCGCTGTCTGGCCATGAAGGAGAGCTTGTCCTTGATGCCCATGGGGAACATCTGCTGGTTGACGGTGTTGTTCGAGCCGAGGGAGAGGACGGTGGCGTATCCTTCGCCCTTGGTCCAGTCCCAGTTGTAGGCGAACTGGATGTCGATTGGGAGGAAGGATGGAGCTTCACCCTCGATAGCCTTGGAGAGGGTGAGGTTGAATGTGGCGGTTGGGGGTGGGGTGGCCAAAGTGGCGGTGGGGGCGACGAGGGCGAGTGCTGGCATTTTAGAACTTGTATTGATAAAAAATAAAGATATAAAACGAGTGGATATATATAGATGTGCAAGTGAGATTTGATGTATAAATGCTGCGGAGAGAACACTGTTGAACATCAGGGGACCGATGCCTACTTATACCCTTATCATTCTCATCCGTATTTCCGGGGAAATCTCGCAGACTTACCCTCTTCGTTGAAGAATCTTCCAGACTTCCCTCATCGGATAGTGATGAATTTTCAGGGAGTAGTTCCGAAGACCCCTACGAGACAGCGGGTTCAAAAAGGACACTACGGCCCACGCGAACATTACGTATTGATCGTTTGAGGGGGGTAAAAGGAGACTGTCGAAAGTTTATCTCGTGATTCCATGGTTGCGACTTCCCATCGATTGAATAACCCCCCGGGGTTAGGAAAATGCCTCTTGTGAGCGCTGGTTCCGGGGATCGATTCGGGAAGCTCAATGGCGAGCGAAATTGGTTGGGGGACGTTGGATTTCGTGTGTTGTGTCGACGAGATAGGAAAGCAGCGACGTTGGGTTGCCTATCCTGGTAGGAGGGCGACTGGGTGCGACATTGAGAAAGCTTATTCTCGATTGGCTGCGAGAATTGGATATGGGTGTCCTGTCGTAATTCTGGCGAAAGATGGCAGCCTCGGGTTGACTCCGTAGACTATGTCGTCCCTCACATATCTTGAATAATGATATCTATAGAAGCAATCCAGCTTCCACATATATTTAGGGGTTTTTATTCACTATTGACTGATCAAGGATTTCAAATTCCTTCATGATTATAATTTCATTTTGTTAATTATCAGATCGCCCGTTAATCACAGTAGCTCTAGCTCGTTAGTCCATATCATAAAAATTTAAAAGCCATCACGGCTATAAAGTACACGCAAGTAATAATAATAATCACAATCCTCCACCACAGTAAAATTAAATGAAATTAAAAATCAAAAAAACACCCGCATAATTATAAAAATAAAAATAAAACAGACTCAGTAGAATCAAACTATCTCTCCAACCCCTCGTCGACCTAGTCATCATCCAGCTCCATGGCCATCTCCAGAAAACCACGAACCTTGCAACATTCACACCTCATATCAACCGGATCAAAATACTCACCACAGGCGCCCCCACCTCTAAACTCCTTCAAACAACCCCACACCTTCTCCAACATCTCTGTGTTGGCATCAAAGCCCCAGAGCTCCCCTCCCTGCGTAGTCTCAAGAATAATACGTAACCACCTCTCGAAATTCCCGATCGTAGCCTCGTATTTCCACTGATCGTTCATAACCCCCAACTCGGGATCCGGACGGCGCAAGTCCAACATCTTAACGAGAAATGGAGGGTATACGGTCCGAACAAACTCAACTTTGGCCATCGTAGTGATCTGGCGGTCCCAGTCCGAGCGACCTTGATCAGTCCAGTAACCCGCGAGAGTGTGAGTAGGCCAGAGTAAGTTAGAAATCGCCGAGATCATATGTTTCTCAACTTCGCCTTCCAAGTAGGCGATATTAGCTGGGTCGTTGCCGATATGGGCCGGGAGGACTGTGAGCTGCGGGATCGGGAGCACGCTTGGCTTGATGCGGCCGACGGAGATGATCTCGCCGTTGAGCGGATTGTACTGCGTGCCGAAGAGGTGCGATTGCGTCCAGACGATGAGAATGCGGTACATAAATTGCTATTTATTATAAGACACAATACTGCGTTAGCCCGTAGATCGCATATCGTAGATCACAACGTGGTGAGCGCGTGTTTTTGTCATTGTAAAACGGGACTTTCCCTCCGCTGTGGTGCTGTGCGTATATATATAAATGGTAGGAAGGGGGTAAAAATACCTCGAGAGCGGCACGATCGATATTCAACCTCTCCATGAGCAACCTGCTGGTATCACAGGCCCTGATTATAATAGTATGCAAGCTCACAGCGATTTCATCCAACCTCTTAAGATATTCCAACTTCAGTATCGCACTGGTCTTCCAGAGAAACTTCTTGCCGCCGCGGCGTCTCTCGAATTCCATGCCCTTTTCGACAAACAGGCGTTTATCCATTCCCATTATATTCCATGCATTCTCTGCTTCCTCCCAGCGTTTGCCGCGGTCGGAACGCTCGTCACGGTATCTTCGAAGCCCGCAGTTTGTTATTGCATGGATATAGAATTCCGGCAGGTATTTTGCAATATTCAAGTCATGAACGGTGATTTCGGCGGATAGAATTGATCATCTCGTCGACCTCTTCGACATATGGGGCATCCAGGGGAGGGTATTGCGAGTACGCATCATTGACTTGGGTGTAGAAGTTCCTGCGGACTTGACGGCCCGTCGACAGGAGATTGCTCAGAGATTTGATATCAAGGTTGGAACATATACCCCAAAAGATTCTCGAGGGCAACAAGGCCAGTGGGGAAGGTGGTGGTCTGCGGGACTGGTGGACTGACTTTCCCTTTTGTTTCTTCACAGACAGCTGGGAGGACATTTTGGATAATTCAGGCAGTGGATAAGCGTATATTGGGAATGTTGCAGAAGCTTTTTTTTTTTATGGCGAGGAGTAACGTTGCTCTGAAGACGGGGAGGTGGAGGAGGAAGAGAACGTTGCTACACTGGTGGGTGGTGGTTTTATCGACATGAGCGGGCAATGGGTGTTTTAATGGATTTATAAAATGTTCACAGTACCATTGTTACAATTAGATTCGTCATTGAGACCGTATGGGAACAACATTTCACACCGAGCTTACGATTACGAGAAGTTGTTGAATATTCCTTTTTTTATATACCAGAAGCTGTCCTAGGTACATCATACAATTTTGATTGGAGCATACACATTCAGTATACTGCAACAGAAGCTAGATACACAGCGTCGATTAATTTCTCTATTTTTTTCTTATTTTTTTGATTTGAAGGTTCAAAATTTCAAATGGACAAGTGTTTGCCATAAAACGAATGTAAAGGTTAGGTTCCAGGGAACAATTTCGTGCGGATGTCTTCCATCGCGGCCAAATACATTCTCGAGAGACAGCGGAATCGTCTGACGTGAAGATCTGCAACGTCCGGTGGGCGCGGGACTCCAGAGTTTGGAGACCTCGGCACTGCATCCGAGTATGGGGTGTACAAAAAGTAGGGGTCGTTTGCAATGCTCTGTACAATCATTAGTATCGTCTCCTCGATCCATACGACTTGATATTTCACAGAGAGAATGGGACGTACGCTATTTCTTCCCTCCACATTATACAACCTCAGCATCATATCCACCGCTCTGACCAGAAACCTAGCATACGGCGTCAATCCGTCAAATCGCCCGGACAGGCCCTCAATAGTATTGATACACGCCGTGCTGACATGATAGACCTCAGGTAGGTGAACCGTGCTTCGGTCCTCCTTCAACGCCAGGGCCAGCAGGTAGCTCATGCCCGTAGCAAAAGACTTATATCCTGCAGTCCAAGCGAGCGGGAACCTGTGGACAGCGAAACTCAGACCTACCATCTTGGCGGCGTGGTACATTGTCTCGCTGCCGTAGAGGTCTGTGATTTCCGGTGTGATGGTTGGATATTCGATGTTAAATTGCGGGATGAGGAGGAGGCCTTGGTAGTATACCAGATCAATGTATTTGTTCATGCTGTCGATGAATTCGGGACTGTGCGGGTTGGCAGATACTGAAATGTCCTGAAGTACTGATGATTTGGTGCTATCACGCCAGGTTTCAAATTGCGATTTCCAGTGAGAGAAACCGACGTCTGGGTCTCGGCGGGAGCGGTAGAGGAGCTGATAGTAGGTGATCAGAGGGCCGGAGAGGTATCCGGTGTTGTCGCTTTGACCGGGATGGAGGACTCCTGGGACGGGCACCGTAATAATGTCATCGTTGGCGATAGTGAAAGGCCGGCCCATTGAGGCTCCGGACATACTAATCAATTAGCCCTTGAGATATTTGATAGCGCCGAGTAAAGGAATATCATACCGATCGAGCGAGTATAGAGTCCAAAAGGCCCATGCCTTGGCAGTACTCTCGATACCATTACCAAGAGTGGACGAGATAAGGTGGAGGCCCATGGAGAGACATTTCGAGGCGACAATATCTAAAAGATGCCAACTCGAACCGGCGCAAGGGTCGTATAGGGAATAGATGACAATCAGAATCAAAGCCTGTGTCATCGATATCGAGTCTAGGTTTTCGAACAGGTTTGGTATTCTCAAGGCGGAGTAATAGAGCATCTGGGCATATATCGGCACGGAGCGGAAACTTGCAGAAGTTGTCATTCCAAGAACTACCACAAGGTATACTACGAGTTCATCCGCAGGGCTAATCATGCCGGACTGGTAGGTGTCCTGTATCATGATGTTGAATTTGTTGCGAATGTCTTCTCTGATAAGGAGAGGATAGTGCGAATGAATAAAGTGGAAGTAATTGTCGACTGCCGTGGAAAGAGAGCTATTGTCCATGCCCTTCAGGATGGATAAGGCGGTGATGCCTTGAACGGTAGCCGATAGAGGTCCGAAGAGGAGATTGGGTGCCTCGGCGCGGAGGGGGTCGGCACCCGATAACCTGATAGCTTGGAGCAGAGTATTTTCGAAAGATAATGGGTCACCTATCGAGGCTTGTAGCTCCTGAGCACCTTGCATCTGTTGTCCAGGGTCGTTGGGTACATGGTGCTGGGGGACCAAGAAGGCACCTGGTGCAGATTCAATACCAACACCCATACCTACACCCACAGGAGGAGCACCAGCGAATGGATTACCAGGTGCGCTTGCACTGGTTCTGACTAGCACTTCCTGGTATTGGTGTTCCAGTTCTCTCACTTGTCTTTCCAAGTTTTCAATATAACTGTACCGATACAACAGTCCGATATCAGCAAAATTAAAAAAAATTAAAAATTGAGAATAGGCTAAAGGAATTTGCCTACTCTCTGGGAACATGGCGGCCATCGGAACTTAAGAAACGATCACGCTCGGCGGTCATACAAGGGACGCCAGCCTGGAGGCATGACGTGCAGGATGGCAGATTCTTATCGCACTGTATTTGCCCGTCAGCATTATTGAATTGGAAATATGCAACGGTAAAGGACGAACCTTTGATTTACGGGAACGACATCTATCGCAGGCTAGAAGCATACGGGTTCTGGGTTGAGATGGTCCCGCAGAGGATGCGGCAAGTTGGCCTTGTTGACCTTGAGCGGTTGAGGGCCCGGCCGCAGCTTGGATATTGACAGGAGCGGTTGGCGGGCCGGTGGTCGAGCTCGACGGACCGGCTAGAGGTGGATTGGGGTCCACGGGCTGCGGAGGTTGGTCTTCGGGGTCCGGATTCTGCGAAGATTCCATTCTGAGAAGTAAAGTGCCCGGGGCATCGGGCTGGTAGGGATGGATACCAGATGTTATGGAGTGTGTTCACGAGAGTGGCTGTTGCACTAAACGGAGCAGTAAAAATAGCAAGATCAGTTGGGTCAGCCAGGGTTGGCTGTATCTGTGAGTATATTTTGTTTAAACTGGAAATGGAAATGTACGGGGAAAGGCGATGAATAATTTGGCGATTGGTGTGTGCACTTTTATAGAGATCGAGGTTTTCCGGTGTGAGTTCGAATTGGGGGAGCGAGTTGAGGCGGGATTTCGGGGAGGTGTTGGATTTTTGGGCGCGGCGACGGACAGGTGGGAACGAGGCAGGCAAAACAAAAGACGTCACAGCTGCACACGCTTGCACCCGTCCAGCGGCAGGGCAGGCTTTATACTCTCCCAAACCGCTAGCACGAGGAGACAGCGGCGCCAATGCGGGCCAGTCGACTGCTGGACGAGCACAGTAGGATATGGGCAGGGTACGAGCGAGGCCGCAATCTGAGAGATAGCTGGGGACAGGACAGGGGCGGACGGAAGGGCTCGACGTCGGTGGCTAAACGCAGCTGGGGATCGCTGGTGCAGAGTCGGGATCTGAGCTTCTTCGATGCAGAATTCGATCTGGCCGAAGCGCGTAAACCTTCCCACCTCAAAATAGCGGCAAAGGACAGCCAGCCAGTAGGAGAGCGGCGAGGGACTGGCGAGGTTTTCGTCATACGCACCGCCAATCTTGCCTCTTTGCATTCATCCCAGCTTTTCAGCTTTTTGAACCGATGGTGTAGCAGCAGCCACGGCAGACGAAAACCACCGCTGGGTGCGGTGCGGTGCAGTGTGGTGCGGCGCAGACTCGGACAGTGGCTGGTGGTGTTCCCTCTCCGCCAACAGGGCAAATGCCCGGTATCGTGGACAGGCAGAGCTGCTAGCCAGCTTGTCAGGACCAACTCTCCCAGCCCGAGTCGAGTAGACTTGCTCTGACCGGTGAACGCCAAAGAAGGCCACCGTCGAGAAGTGGGCCAGCCAGCCGGGTTCACGAAGGTCGGTTCAGCAGGGGCAGCGTTCCCTTTCCCTTGCTTCAGTCGGCTAGGCTGGCCCCAGCTCGCAGCCATGCACAATGTCGTCATTGCCATTCTGCGGCCCACATCGCGAAGGGCTTGCCGGTTAGTTGATTTGATACGCTGCAGCTGCCCCTCAACCTCAGATCTATTCCTCGCGAGATTTCCCCTCCTCGGGCGTTATATAGACACCGTAGACGCACTCCTCTTCTCTATCTCTGCGAGCCAAATTACCAAAATTACCCCCAGTGTTCGTCTACACTCCCGTACGACACCCGTATCAGCGTTCAATCCGATTTTCTGGCTGTGCGGCAGGCGACGACGGCCACAACACAACCTCCCCAACCGCCTTCGCATCGCCAATTCGCCAATCGACCCTGCTGCAGCTGCATCGCTGCTTCCGAACGCGCGACCATTCGCATCATCCACCCCCCCAGCCGTCCATCAAATCAGTTAGGTCTCGTCGCTATTGCCAGACCTCCCGCTGTGATCACAGCTTCTATACGGCCCGGCGCGTTCGAGGTGTAAATGCAATATATCGCGTGCTGGATCGGAAAACAATAGGCATCACGGCGTCAACTGCTGTAGATCAGACCCACGTTGAATGAGCCAGGGCCAGGATGAAAGGCAGAGGAGAGGCTCCGAACTCTTCACCGCCCCCGAGAAGATGGCTGCCTCGACACCCGTCTTCATGAACACCCCACCTGCCACTCCCGCTCAATCTTCAATCCTACCAAAACCACCCGATTCATCTGCCTCATCCGCATCCGCATCCACATCCAACCAAACTCCAATGCCGGCCCAGATGAGGTCGCAGATGCAGACTCAATCTGCATCCCCTGCTATACAATCAGCACTTAATAACAAGCCCGTTGCTTGCGTTCGATGCAAGCAGAAGAAGATCAAAGTCAGTTTCCCCCTTCTTTTTTGCCACATATGTACCTCCCACTAATATCAGTCCTAGTGTGATGGAAAAACACCGTCATGTTCAGCATGCGTTCGAGCCAGTGAACAGTGTCTGATACCGGACATGGTAACCGGCAGGGCCTATCCTCGAGGGTATGTATCCGTTGCCCCACACCCGCTTCCACCAGCTATATAAATCATGCTAACTCGGGTCAAGGTATATCGAGCATCTCGAAAACCGCGTGTTAGAACTACAATCCATCATCGACACCCGGTTACGTGAATCACGAGTAGCACAGCATCGCGAGTCGTCAATATCTTCGTACTATACCGGCAGTCCGGTAACATCAGATCCCTTCACACCGGGCAAACGGTCGTCCGCCACATCGCTGCAACAAGGTCCTGGAGAAGTTACCCTGTCCCCTCATGAAGAAAACCAGGCAGACCTCGCCCTAGCTCGTCTCATCGTGCAGACGCTACACCTCAAGGACCACGGACCTTGTATCTCTAAACTGTCCTATCTCGTTTCAAACGATGGCACGACGGCAGCTCAAGGGAACCCCGCCGCTGGCCGGCTTCCTCCACAAAACTTGTGCAACACGCTCGTCAAACTTTATCTTAAGAACGAACACCGATGTTTCCCGTTCCTCCCACAAAAGGAGATCTATAGCTCTCTCAGACGGGTATATGCGAACGCGGGCATTCCGGATCTTCAGCCTCCCACTCCACAAGACTACTTTCAGATATTCATGATATTTGCTATTGCTTCACTATCGCAGGCACAGCCTGAGGATCCCACTTCCGCCGGGTTCTTATATTACAATTCCGCGCTTCACTACGTGAGCAGACTGTCTCTCATGTCGGGTCTCTCTGCCGTTCAGAATCTCCTACTATTATGCTTGTTCTCACTCAACGCAAAGATCTCGCAAGACGCGTGGCGATTGAGTAGGAGGGCGTTACATATCTGCATACAGGACGAACTTCACCTAAGCCGGACGAGGAAAGGTAGCAACGTTGTTAAATCGAATGAGGAAACGAAGCTGGAGCAATTGAAGCAGCGGATATTTTGGAGCTCGTATTGTCTTAACAGGATCACATCGAATTTGATGTATGACCGCCCGCCATCGATACCTGATGCGGAAATTGATATAGAGGTGAGTATTCTAGCATATCTACTTGAGGGATTACGATAGCTGATATAAGAGATAGCAACCTCCAGAAACGGAGCAAACGTTCACATCACCACCTACGTCCATGTCTGAAGATCTGAAAGAGTCAAAATCTCTTCTACCGCATCTCGCGAACCTCTACCATCTTAGCACGGTGGCGTTCACATCATTCAACTCGAATCCGCTGAAGGGAGATGTAACAGAGAATTTGAAGCAGTACATTGAAGAATTTCTGGAGTGTAACAGAAAAGTACTCGAAGAATTTCACAGCGAGGAAGGAGAGGAGGAAGACGAACTCCCGGTCTACGTTAAGCTATCTTACGGAGCACACCCGATGTTGATATTCCAGTGGGCAGTGACCTCGCTGGTGGCACAAAAGGGCGGGTTACCGTCTGATATTCAGAATCTAGCGCTTAATTATTGCGTTGAGACGTTGACATTCATGGCGGACACTACCAGCAAAAGTCACCAATGTGCGAATTCTCGAATTTCATATATTATTACGCTCAGGACTTTACTTGTCATGTTGTCCGCTTCGCTGGCGCAAACGATAGATGATGAAGGGCATGCGGACATACAAGGCGACAGGGAGTTCAAAAGCGAGAAGCTCGATAAAGCGATTGTCACGGGCGTGGATTATCTGATAGATTTTGGGAAGCGGTTCGGACACGGGAATAGCTTTGTGGCAGCGCTGGGATTAGCGTTACGATATGGTATTTTCGAACGCGAGAGGAGGGAATTACAAAGGGAAGGAGGGAGTTCGGAGGGATCTGTCCGCCCGGTGTTGATATCGCGGAAGGGTAAGGAGAAGCAGATGGATGGAATAGGTGCGGAGTACAGAGATAACAGGATGGATACTGGTCAGGATATTAGGGAGGAGGATGCGCAGGAGGAGACGGAAGGCACGCTCTTCATGACGTCGAACGACGAGTATTCGGATATCATACCGTACCTGTCAGAACGATACCCGCTGTTATTCCAACTTTTCGAGCGGTTGCAGATTCACGAGCTGCCGATCAACATCGACCTGACGGCGTTAGATGCCACACCCGAGGTGCCCGCGTGGATATTTAAGAAGTTTGGAAGCTGCGCGGGGGATTTAGAGGTGTTGTGTAAGCAGGTTATTTGGAGGTTGAAAGTACAGTACGGGATTGGAGATATCGAGGGCCAGTTGCACGCTTTCGATGTGAGGCTGGGGAGTCGGCGGCCGGTGGAGCCGTGGCCGCAAGTGGGTGTTGGGAGTTCATTTAACGAAGGTGGGCAGGATATCGGGCCCCGTGAGGTCGGGGACGTGGAGATGGGAGATGTGGATAGAGGGGAGGAGATGTATCAGCCGATATCGGGGTGGATGGGCGGCGGGATGGGAGGGGAAGGGTGGGGGATGCCGAAGATGGATGTGGACTTTTCTGGGTTTGAGACTAATATTGTCACTTTCGAATGAGGGTTTATATGAATTTAAGAGAAGGAATGAGGTTAAGGCATATCAAAAGGGTATACGAAGTGGCGATAGAAAGGGATATATGTTGAAGAAGAAGAGGATAATCTGGTGTGTTTTTTTTATCGCACGGCGTTTTTTGATTGAATTTTTTTTAAACTGGGCGATTGTTGGGTTTCGACGGAAACAAACAAAAAGGTGCAACTGGTGTGTTTTTTTATTTTTTATTTTTTACCTTGTTATATCTTTCGACTATATGATAATTGGGGGAAAGCTTAAGGGAGGGGTTTTTCTGGGTCGACGGTTTATACGAATGGAAGGTCTCGGGAGGCTTGATGTTTTTTCGGGAGACGAAATTTGCAAGTACATTACATTACACTTCTCTACTATATTCTTCTTATTTTTATTATTAAACCATCCGATGTATTATATTAATTATTAAACATTCGGTGTGTATTTATACGACGATATGTATAAATTATGTGGTCTATTTTGGTTGGAGAATCGAGAAGCAATCATTAAATCTAAATATTTGCTTTTATAACTAGGGGAGTTCATAAATTTAGATGTGTGGAGGAGAAAGTCGATATACATATGAAATGTAGATACGAGGTGGGTGTAACGGGTAAAAAAAAAAAGTATAAAAAACCGTCGGGCTCATGCGTAGGTGTCAGTTGAGAAGAGACAAAACAAAAAAAAGAAGGGTATGGTTGGTATGGTTAGTTATGCATCGTCGATCATTTTAGAGCTCCAGCTGGGCTGGGAGGGAAGCTGGTTAGCTGGCTGGCTGGCTGGCAGAATTGCGCGAGTGAGTAACCAACAGGGGGCCATGTTGACGGATTAAATGCGTTTTTCTGCTGGCTTCCATGTTCATGGGGTTGGCCGTGGGTCTGTCGGCTAGATCGTCAGGTACTTTCCCGATGCCCAGAGAAGGAGGGCGTGCTGGGGGGTTTGGGGCATGCATGCACTGTTCGTGTGGATGGGGGAGGGCAGGGGTGGAGGGAAGAGACAGGAGGATTCGATTCGGGGAGTTGGTTTGCCCTCCCTGCAACTGGTAACAACGAGTGAAGGAAACGAAACAAACAGAAAACCGCGATGGAGGGTCTAAACTGCGATGGTGGAACTTTTTTTTTCTGCTTCTTTTTGGAATTTCGATGTTTTGAGTTAGAGTGGGAATAAGCGTGTGGGTCAAGGCTGGAGCGAGCTAATGTTAGTGCGGAGGAATGTCTTGACGGTTTTCTGTTAGTAATTATTGGGGGATGCACGGTCTTCCCAACGGTGATTTATTTACGAAATTCTTGCAATGAACGACAGAAGTCAATCCGAAGAAGTACCGCGTGGAGATGAGATATCGTGTCGTATCAAGTTGTGATACGAAAAGATAGTGATAATGGAGTGCACATGGTAGTTGGGAGAGAGAGCCAACAGAAGGGCAGGAACGGGTCGGGTCTTATCTTATGTAAGAGGATCGGGGGGGAAAGGATCATCTTGACGCAGCGGGGGAAAAACAAAAAGAGGGCTTGAAGGGACGGCGAGAATAAAGAGGAATAGCTTAGGATACAGAAACTGATACAAATAATAGTGATGCAATTGGGCTGGTGTTGATGGAAGGAGGAAAGGTGGGAGACAAATGGCGGAGGGGCTAGGACGCGATTGGCCGCAGCTAGCTGGAAGTGCATCCCGAGTTCCCCATGTCTCTTTCTGCTGGTGTTACTTTCGGTTAAAAAAAAAAAAAGTGAACCCAGATGTCGGTACATGGACTAAGAAGGAGGTGAACCAGCATGAGATGGTGAACGGAATGCGGAATGGAGATGGTGGTGGGAAGGGCACAACGGGGGGGAACGTGTCCCCAGATACGATCTGTGCAACATGAGTCCGAGTATTTGATATTTTGTATATTTATGATTTATTGGATCTAATATAAGGATGGGAATGGGAATGGACATTGAACAGTGGAATCGCTTGATTTCAGATAGATGAACTGCGAGTGATAATTTAATAGCACAACATCGGCAATAATAACCGTGTCTTATGGGAGGGAGGTCGCGATTTGGTGCTGGCAGTCCCATGTATCACATCGTGTCCCATGTCCACGGCCACCGAATTGTCACTTTGCCATCCTTCCACCCCGTCCCACTCTCCTCTCCCTCTCTCTCTTTTATTTTCACTCTCATTCTCTTCAGCTACGATAATAGTCTGTAGTTTTATTGTCCTCGAGCTGGTGGAGGGTATTGCCGCGTGCGTCGTCCCCGCTGGTCAGATTTCGGCATCTGCTCGCTGTAACCAACGCCAACAGTTGCTCCTCAAACACACCCGCCGGGCTGGGCGGCCTGCACGGGAACGGACCTCGGTCGCCCATCTCAGCACCTCCAATTCCTCCCCTTCAGCCATCCAACCTCTCTCCCTCCCTCTCGACGACGCTCATTCACTTTCACCGACTTCCCCCCAACGAGATCCGCCGGATACACCGACGAGACTGAGATAGGATCCGTGCTATACTGTCCACCGACCGAAGAAGCAATCCGCTGGAGGGATCCCGCGGTTCTCCCTCCCAGGCGGCCTTTGATAGGCCTGCCAAGCCCAATTCGACGAGACGGCGGCCCTTCAAATCCCCCCAACTTCAGCCTCCTCGTCTCCTCTTCCTCGACGACGACCCGGATACCCACGCGGTCCAGAGGATAAAGAGAGAGATATATTCACCGACGGGGAGGATTCCTCTCTCTCGTCTCGAATTTCTGAGCAGCAGTTCAAGATGCATATCGGAATTCGGAACCAGCTGAGTGTTCGTTTCTTCCCTTCCCACGCGAAGAAAAAAAAATTACGCTATCGATGCAAGGGGTTCACAATACTAACTAGTGATGCAATAAAAAATGTAGGCCTTCGTCCTCTTGGTCTCGCTGACGTCGCTAGGCGTCCTCGCCATCGTCACTGTAAATATACCCCTTCTATCAATATATCTACATCTCCTTTTCAATCAGGCCAATTGCTAATTTCAAAATAGTGGTTTAACAATCAAAGGTAACAATTGGGTTTTGCCCCCCAGTCCCGTCGATCTACCGTGACTAACTGTTTCCAGCCTCGTAACCGACCTCCGCCGCTCCAGACTCTCCCTCATCAGCGCTCTCAAGTCCGACCAGATTGCCTCCGACCTCAGTCTCCTCGAGACCGCCGTCATCAACGTCGCCTCCCGCGCCCAGATCCTTAATGCCATTAAGCGCTACACCGGCGAGAGCACCGGCGGCGTCCGCAACCTCACTTACGCCAACTGGAACACCTCGCTGATCGACCTCTCTCTAGTCCTCTCCACCCAGCTCGCCCTCCAGCATGTCACCGTCTACAGCGCTGACTTCAAGACAGTCTACCTCAACGTCACTAGCGAGGGGGTTCTACCACCCACGACCCCGGGCTTCGTTCCCATCAACGACGCGACCGGAAACCGCGTCGGCTTCAATTCCCAGCTGGGACACCCGGGTTTCCCTGACGAACTGTTCCTTAAGACACCCCCAGATGGCAATCTGCTGCTAGGCCCCGTCCGGAGCCTCACTAATTCTTCCGCGCACATTGTCAGCCTGACCTCGCCAATTTACAACAATACCACCGCAGCTGTCGTGGACAAGTCGATCCTCGGATATGTCACCGTCATCTGTTCCGTCTTCAGTGTGGAGAACACGCTTGGTGACTATCGCGACCTCGGCCAGACTTACAAGTATTTCCTCCTGGGACCCACCGATGGCAACATGGCCGGACCGGACTCTGGATGGCCTGGGAACGTTAGTTGGCGATATGTGTTGCCGCCCATCATCAACCCCGTCGGCGAGGGCAAGCTCGGTGGCTTCTGGTCCCAGATTGGGAGGGCGCCGGGGTACTCAGGGAGCATAATCGACACTCGCAATCCCGCTAACGGGGACAGGGTCGCCGTAGGGTGAGTTTTTTCGCTCTCCATTTCCCAATCAAGAAAATGATGTGTGCTAACCTGGTTTTAGTTTCTCGCCTGTGGACTATTATTCTCTCGTGGACTGGGTGTTCGTCGTCCAGATGGACTATGGCGAAGTCAGCGAGCCAATCACCCATCTCAGAAATCTACTGCTCGCCACCGTTTTTGGAACTGGCGCTGGAGTTGTCATCGTCACCTGCATACTCGCAACCTACGCCGTTCGACCGATCGCCCGACTCCGCGATGCTACTGAAAAGACTACCAGACCGCCCGGATACAGTCCTACCGCCTACGATAGCGAAACAGAAGACCCTCCAGCCGTATTCGCAGGCGTTGGAGGGAGTACCGTCGAGGACTCCCTCCGCAGGCGACGACCGTGGTGGAGACGTGCGTTCACTACGGAGAAACTCGAAACTCGCAACAGCAGAAGTCGAAAAGAGCGGAGTTTCCGTGTTCCTGAAAAGGTCCCCGACAAGAAGCACTACGTCACCGACGAACTCACTGATCTTACGAGAACGTTCAACGAAATGACGGACGAACTGGTCAAACAGTACAATCATCTTGAGGAGCGGGTTGCCACACGTACGGCCGAGTTGAAAGAACAGACGCAGCTGGCAAATGCAGCAAATGACGCCAAATCCATGTTTATCGCAAATGTCACGCATGAGCTACGAACACCACTCAATGGTATATTGGGCATGTGTTCCGTGATGATGACGGAGCCGAATCTGGCGCCAGGCATCAAACGCAGCTTGGGCACCATTTACAAGAGCGGCGATCTCCTATTGTGTCTATTGACAGATCTGTTGACCTTTAGCCGAAACCAAGTCGCTGGAGTGAATGTCGTCCTCGAAGAAGGTGAGTTCAACGTCAAAGACCTAATAATGCAGGTCAAGGCTATCTTTGTCAAGACCGCCAGAGACAAGGGTGTCGAGCTCGGCATCGAAATCATCAACGACAAGGGAAAACCAGAGGAAGGCGATCCTTCCGTCAATGGTGTGCTCAGAGGCGATGTAAACCGTATCTTACAAGTCGTTATCAATCTGTTGAGCAACGCGCTCAAGTTTACTCCTGAGAAGGGTTCGGTTCAGTTGCGCATAGCCATGCTTTCAGATACCGTAGGGGTGGCATTGACAGCAGAGGATACACCACAGAAGGATATGCCGACACTCAAGATGCCCCAGACCGCCATTATCAACCCCAATACCCCCGCAAATATGGCCCTCAAGGCGAAGAAGGAAGCCACCTCGTTAACGATACCGTCGCTTACGACACCCGGTGAAGTTTCCAACTCCTCCACTACTGAAGCTTATTTTGGACAGAAGGAACGGGAGGAAGAAACAGAGCATGAGGAAGGAAAGTCGCCTGCGGAAGATCCCCTGGTTGTTACTAGATGGTTTGAGTTTTCAGTTATCGATACCGGTCCGGGAATCCCAAGTCATATGCATACCAAAATCTTTGAGCCATTTGTTCAGGGTGATTTAGGTCTATCGAAAAAGTATGGAGGTACCGGTTTGGGTCTCAGTATTTGCAAGCAGCTGGCGGAACTCATGGGTGGTGTGATCGAGTTGAAGTCTTTCGAAGGAGCTGGTAGCACATTTACCCTCAGGATACCGCTCAGAGCTGGCGGGTTCGCGACACAGCCATCCTTCGGATACTCGCGACCGGGCAGTTTGGCGACGACCAGATACACTCGAAACCTGCCACCGAACCTCCGACCTAGAGGGGACTTTGATAATATTAGTACTAAGACTACTTCGACGGCTTTCAGCTCCATATCTGGTGGACCAGCGGATGCGACAAGACTCGTGGGACTCAGCCAACCATTTTTCGCGCCGGAAGTCCCGCCTGAGGATGAAGGTTACCCGCTGGAACGGCGGCCGAGCCGAGCAACGGATAGACAGGGCGCCGGACACAGACATTCAAGACATATGGAACACTCGCCATCGCCACCGCAGTTAGCAACCATCCCCTCGTATGCGGAAGTGGTTCCGGGTGCGGACGTTGACAAGACGGAGATTATTATAACCCACAGACGGCCGACGTTGGAGAGGACCTCGTCGTCACCAGCGATGATGACACCTAGGAATAGTGAAGGATTCGTGGGTATGATGAGGAGGCCCAGCGATGATCAGGGCAAGCCTGTGTCCATTCCTCTGACGTCAATGGGTAACGGAGGAGCTTACGCGCAGCCGCCAGGGCTCCTACCCACGCCGTCGACCCAAGAGAGTGTTCTCGTAAAACCGCCAGCACCTACCGTGACGATCTCGCCGAGTAAATCGGTGAGGATAAATAAGCGGGCAGCTTCCAAGCAACAGGAGACAGCTGGAGAATCGAGTAAAACTAAAAAAGAGAAGCGGACGGAAAAGGAGCTGAAAGAGCTGAAGGACAAGCGGGCGTCGATAAGAGTCCTCGTCGCAGAGGATAATAGGGTGAACATTCAAGTCATCAAGAAGATGCTACGGTTAGAAGCCGTATCGGGTAAGTTCTTCCGCTTTCAATCCCTCATATGGACCGTGCTAACTATTCCTAGATGTCACGCTCGCTGAAGACGGCGCTGTCGCTGTCGCCAAAGTCAAGGAGGCACTTCAGATCGGCAAGAAATTTGACATTATCCTCATGGATATACAGATGCCCAATATGGACGGACTACAGGCTACCAAAGCGATCAGAGAGATGGGCTATACCAGCGCTATCTGCGCTCTAACAGCGTTCGCTGAACAGAGTAACGTCAAGGAATGCTTTGACGCGGGCATGGACTACTTCTTAGCCAAACCAGTCAAGAAGAACGAACTTCGTAAGGTCTTACAGCTTTACGGAAGTTCTTCACAACTGACCGACCCGCACCATCCCACACCGTTGACACCAGTGGAATCATTAGGCCCCTCGACGAGTGTTGCCGGACCTAGCGAGTCGGCGTGAGTACCGCCTCTTTTCTTTCTAGCAAGCGGGTAACATCTTGTGATGCTTCCTTTCTTTTAAATTCGAAAAGTACATCTCTTTCTTTTTTTTCCTTCACTTCGTTTATTGTTTTATACTACATGGGCTTTTTATCGGGTGTGTTATTATCATTACTTTCCTTTTCTTCTTTTACTGTTTGATGATGCTTTTATTACCCTCCCTTATCGAAACCTTGATAATGTGTACCTGTACATACTAACCCCTCCCCCCGCGTCTATTTATCTGCGCTTTTTTATTTATTTTGGTGCTATTTTTGTGTGCACCTGCTGATGCGCGACACATCTATCATACCCCCCAACCCACTACCTCACCCCACCTCTGATGCCTCTTTACAACCTTTATCGTAGGTTGTGTTTCTTAATGTCTTTTTGTTTTAGATGATGATCCGCTAGCTTTCTCAGATAGTCGCGGGTTCTGTTTTGTACGGGATGACTCTTTTCTTTTTATTTTTACCCTCTTATTGGAGTATTAACTACTATATTTTTTTAATGGATTTAGCGGAAATACAAGCGTGGGTTTAATTAACATTACTACCCTGTTTCTGTCTTGATTGTTGGGCATTTTTCGGTGGGATGTTTGATCATCTGTTTTAATTATCCCCGGCCGGATTACATTATTACACGACTGGAGGCTATTCTTCCGCTGAATTTTGAGAAGTGGGAGAAGTGAGTCGCTTCAGTGTTCCGGTTCCGGTATTTGTGGTGGCGATATTGTTTTTATTTATTTTTTTATTTAATTTCCTTTTCGTTTCTTTTATATTTATACAGCCATGGCGATGAAAAAGCGATATATTTTTTTGTTGGACGAAAGAATGGATTTTTGAATCGGGTGATGGCGGAATGAAATAAAATAACTATTTACAATTTTACCGATATATACATAATTCTGGTGCGATTTCGGGTAGAACAATGATTTGATACGTTCACGAGTTAACCCGTTATGAAGAATATTATATATGGTACAATATAAAAGTCGCGATGTAGTTGAAATACAGATCGAAAAGAGAAGTACATACGTGTAAGTAAACTGCTAGCCAGATTATGAGAGAAGATCAGGGGCCATAAGCGAAATGTTTGCAAGCGCAACAGTGTATACATCGTGATCATTAACATCACCATCACTATCATAATCATTAGTATTTTGCCCCGTCGAGACAGTTGCGTTCGGAATCGCTAGTTCGTGCTCGGTCTCCGCTTGCACTGGCATCGCGCGCGCATCCTCCCCTCTTCTCCTCCTGCCTTCTAAAAAATCGTGCGCGATAGCGGCTACTCTCGCGTACGTCTCCCCGATTTTGATGGATAACTTCATACTCGCTTTCCGTTGTTTCTCCTCCCATTTTTCTATGCGGTGGTTATTCTCCCGTTTGAAGGTCTCGTAGTTGTCTTCGACTGTACACTGTCTGAGGATTTGGATGAGTAGGTCTGGATGGGCGTACATCATGAAGAACCATTCGTCGCGAACGCTGGCGGAGTCCTGCACGTACGACCAGGATGGGAGGAGGGTGTTTTCGCGCCAGATCTTGTGGCGGCGGAGGTAGAGGGTTAGTTCGCGGTGGATTTCGCGGTGGAGGAGGCGGTAAGTCTTCTTGAGGAGGGGGCTTGCGGCTTTCGGGGTACGGATTGAGAGGTCGCGGAGGATGTTTTCTTCTTTGAGGTCTTTGAGGTCGGCGGCGGGGAGGAGGTTGCGCGGGAAGGTGGTGAGGTATGCTGGGAGGATGGGGCGCGGGGGATTCGGGAAGGGGATGGTGTGCGGGAAGGGGAGGGGGCAGTAGAAGCCCGTTTGGGCGTTTATCACCAGACAGCGGTGGATTGTGGAGGTTAGGGCGTTTTCTACGGACCAGTAGTAGGCGCGGCCGAGGGAGCCTCGCGGGAGGTATTTGGGGACGAGGATGGGGAAGAGGATGGAGGAGATTTGGGCGGTGAGGGCTGTGAAGGAGTTTGAGAGCGAGATGATGGATCTGGCGTAGCGGAGATGGGTGAATGCCTCTGTGTGACTTGTTTCCAGGGGAGGGAGGTTCGTGGAGTGCGGATAAGGCTGGCCGTCGAAGGACCGGGGGAAAGAGGTTATGAAGAGGGGGTCTGAGAGAGTGGATTTGAGAATGTAGGTTATTATTTGAGAGTGGTAGTCCGCGAATATTATGCGGCTACGGCGGTAGATTTTGACTAGGGTGCGGAGGGCGTTTACGTCTAGATTTTGGAGGATGGTGATGAGGACTTCGCTGGGGAGGTAGTCGAGCGTCGACATTTGCGGCGACTTCCTTTGGGATGACACGTAGTTCGGCATGGATATATTATATTAGCCCAAGTGGTGGTATTTCCAGTATACTTGATAAAATTTGTATATATTCATACGGCGTTCATTCAAAAAAAGCGTATATAGAATTCTCAATTTTTCAGAGTTCAAACGCCGTATAATCTGAAGTCTTGGAGTCAGCTTTGCTCTTTTAGTATTCCTCGGTACCGATACAAACCGAAGTATATGCATAAAAAATGCTGCGCGATAGTGAGCATACTCAGCTATAATGTCGCATGTTCAGATCTTTTATAGATCTATTAAATTGGGTGTCTTCTTAAGTATTTCAGTGTCAACCCTTTGCGGTGGTGTTGAGCTATCGAGATATCACATTCGGGCTTATGTCGGCGCCTGATCTCTCGAGATACGGCTTATCGTTATGTAGCGTAGCTAGATGTGCACGCCTCCTTATGTCTATCGCGTGGCCATCCAGCCTGTACGTGTAGAGCTTTGAAGAAATAGTCAAGTTCAGTGAATAGTCTTTCTTGTTGGGCGGTGGTACTCACGGAGTAACGAGATCCACGTCGGCTTCAGCGATTATAAATACATGCTGTCATAGGTGAAGTTGCACCGCAATCCTGCGGCTGGGGTTGCCAATTGTTGTCTCTTGTCAGAAACAACACTTCGCAGTGTTGGACTTTTTGGTGGCATTTGAGTCATCTGGACCTTTAAGCCAAATCCAAGTGGAAATTGAAGCTGCTGATAGTCTTTATTTCATTACGAATAAAATACTCAGGTGGGATTAAATTAATAGTAAAATTATTGTTGCTAAAAGATACTCCAACGAAAATTAAATAAACTATACTCAAGCTCCAACCCCTCGTCGCCTTCGCCGTCTTTCAGGGCCGGCACTTGCAGTTTGGATACACCTCTCTAATCCCAAAACTATTTCTTCGTAAAACCTTTGCTGTACTTCTTTATCGTCCAATTCGTCCGATTCCATCCACTTAATACATCTTTCAACAATCGTGTCATATATGGGACCCATGCACTTGTTAACAGAATGGGCCATAACTTCGTCATATGCTTTTCGGTATGCGTCGATATGGACGTCCCCGGATCCACCTTCGTCCTGATTATCGCGGAGTGATTTCGATAGCCCAATTTCGAGAAAGATAATTCCTAGGCTCGCCACATATGTGAAGTTGTACTCTGGCTTCTTAGAGCTTTCAGCTTTAGCAATCTGTTGGATTTTCGTAATATCGTTGAAAGCAGCCGCCACATATGGTGACCACTGACGTTGGGCATCCGTTGCCTCTGGCAATAAGAAGAGCATTACGTCTTTACTGCTCCAACTTCGCTCTATCCAAGATGATGAATGGAGTCGTAGCAGAGATATTGCGAGTGTATGCGCTAGCTCCAGCCGTTGCGCGATTGATAGAACATTTCTACCAGATGTCAAATGATCTAACAGGGACTCGTGCTTCTGAGAGCACAAATCCATGTCGAACCCAACTTCAACATCCTTTTCTTCGTATACGAGATACTGGATACCTTCATCTGCTGTAAGGACACCAGGAGTACATTCCTCAATCTGCTGCTCGGACGGGACTCCAAGCTGTATAAGCCAAGCGCAAAGATCTTCAATCTCCTCTGGCACCGTTGTTCTTTCCATCAAATCTCCTTCATTTGGATCGTTGATTGTATTGTTTTTGAGACGAGGGTTTTCTATTGGGCTCCCTCCCTTTCGTTTCCGAGTTTCGGTGGCGAATAGCGTCGTCGACATCGTGTTTCTAGCAAACGCGACGGACTTTCTGAGTTTTGATTTTAATGCAACCGCTGATGACGACTCAATTGTGGTGTCGGCCGCATTAGATTCGCTATTTGCCCCTGCGGCTCTCAGAGAAGACTGTTTAAGACAAGAAGTCGTACTTCTGGATTCCTGGGCCTGTGTTGGGATGTCCAGGGACGCGAAAGAATTAAGCTTAACTGAAGGGGGTTTAATTTGTGCGTATGGCTTGAGCTCAACGCGTAAAGAGAGCTTGTTAGGTTTTTGATACACGCTTGGGTGCAGCCCGTGACCGATACTTGGTTGCGGAACCTGATTATTACCGATTGTAATCAAGTTGAACTGTAAAGTTTGTAATCTTGGGTCTTTGGGTTTAATATACGGTGTGTAATTCCCTGATGGGTTCGATAGAGCCACTAGCGAAACCATCTCTAGCCGCAAGTGAAATGTGTGGCACGTACACGTCGCTACTCTTTGCAAGGCGAAAGAAAGCCGACGAGTTGCTTCGTGAAGGTCATCAATTACCTGTGACACGGCTGCCCATGGCGCTGTCCGAGGGGCTTTACTAACACGGCATCTTTTATGCTTTCTGAGTAGTGCCTTCGTTGCCTTTAACTTCCAGGTCTGGTCTTCTAGAAAACGGTTCACCGCACTCTGGTATAACATATTGTAACGGAATAGATCTTTGAACGCAGTCCTGATTTCGTCCTTTCTCCGTTCTAATTTGGATTTTATCTTTGTAGGAATGGAGTCCGGCAGACATTCACAGTTCGTGTGGATACTGCATTTACCATCTCCAGGAGCAGGCAAGTCGTTCTTGCGTGAGTAGGTTAGTATGGACGAGCTTGTTACTTTACAGTCTAGGTAATAGGGTTTCTTATATCTGACTTACCAAATCTTTCAGCCTAGCTATATTTTCATTCAAACCTGATAATGTTTGAAACACTAAAAGCATGGCCGCCGATATCTCGCTATAAAATGTGCCCAAATATGTTTTGACATCATTTTTCCAACCGCTATCTTTCCATCTTGGATCTTCCTGGCCATTGTCTCCAAACATGTCGTCAAGCTGCCCCTCCGTTAGAAAATTGCCGAATATGCGCCTCGATTCGTTACGAAACATCTGCCCCAAAAGACGGTATTCCAAACTCGTGGAATTGATATAGTTTTGAAACGACGCTGAACTTTTGGTGATTCCCACGGCCGACTTCAGACCTTTTCCGATCGGTTCTGTGAGGGCAAGAGCCCCGAGAAGGAGGCCAACTATCTCCAGGCCAGACATGACCAATTCCTACTGCTATCAGAAATATAATATACAGATTTGAGGGAATCGGTTAGGCTGCGATATATCGATATCAAAAGCTTGGAGTATTTCAGCAATAGTCGCCTCCAAGACCGATCGCAACAAGGATGGAGTTAATAGGTTAAATAAAGTATTACTGTCTGCCGATAGATACATTCGAATCTCCGCTGTGGGTTTGTCTTTATCGCTGGTTTGATAGGTTGGCAAACCTTGCATATCAATATTATTTGCGCCATTTCAGTGTGTAATTTTCTTATCAGCCCGCTTCTATTCCGCAGGATTCCCTGGTATTCGCTGTCTAGAAGACTCGAATTAAGACTTAGGAGAGCGCGGCCTCATGCGGACAGCATAAAAAACCAAATTTTTGAGCCTTGGATCCTTCACTTTCCCACAGTTTCATCACAACCCCCTCTATATAAACGAGAATTACCTGCCTCGCGATCTCGCGTTAAGACCTCGGAAGCGATACGCCAGCGCATGAGGTTTCTTCTTAAACAATCTATTTCAAATCTCAAATTATTTCAGCCACATACCGTTATAGAATGCGCGGAATGATATCAGATAGGTAGAGTAGATGCGCATACGAGATAAAGCTTCTGGCTACCCAACAACCGCCGATTGTCTTCTCACTATTGCATAGCGAATGCCAAGGGCGCATAGCATCATAAGAATGGAGTCTGTAGGAGAAGAGCAAGCTAGCGCTGGGACAATAAGCAATGGGCTTTCACCGCTTCCCGAAGACCTTGTTGGTGATGAAGAATCCTGGGACAAAAATCGGACCTCCGGGGGTCTTTTCTTTGACGTTACAGAACTAATCACTGAGATTGTCGACTCAGTGTTCGATTTACCAAGTGTTGAAGCCGGGCAACTAGAAGAGATTCAAACCAAATTCGATCTATGGGCGGATGGAGTCGAGATTACGTCCGGTAGATTAGATAATCTTATAGGTAGCTCTCGTGAGTTGAAGGAATCTCTGTCTTTGATCTACTTCTCTTTTCTCAGTTTGTTGACCGATAACAGTAAGTAATATTCTATCTGTAAATCTATACACTATACGTTGAACAGCTCGAGATCTGTCGAAGCATAGGTTTTGCTCCTTTTTATACTCTCGGAACTCCATAAAACTAACGAAATCTCACAATCTGGTTCTATGAAAGTCCATACAACATTCTATCATCAAGTTATATCACCCTATTTCGATCAAATTTTAGCATTCGTCGAGAAGCTAGTATACTCAAATCAATCGGCCCCGGAAATCTCGCCCAAAGAACTTGATGAAAAGGTGTTGATCATTGAAAATGATTTTGCCTCTCGTATCCAAGACGGTACAGATCAATTCATAGTAGCGTTTGATACTTTTCAACGCCAATTATCCAGAACTGCGCCGTTCATAATAGATTTTCTTCGGGACTGCGAACAGAAAGACACCTTCACTTTCTTAGATGATGACCAACTAGAACAGAACGAAGGAACCGAAAAGGATGATCAAAGAGATCACGAATTATACGAAGACCTAAAACCTGAAGATTGGTATAAAAATATTATTTTATCCAAATTCCCAGATGCAGATGTCGTGGTTTCTCAAATAATAGCCCGAGAACTATGGGAACTCTATCGAAATGTTAAGGCGACTCTCTACCAAGAGGTCAATCATACTGTCAATGAGGAGCCCGTCGAGACCGAAAAGGCTGTAACAATCATTGAGCACGATTCAACCTACGAATCGATGCAAAAGAGCCTTGCTGCGTCTCTTATTAGGCCACCAATCCAAAGAGTTAGGATTGCTTTAAGTGACATAGCGACCGAGTTAACTTCGGGTTCTTGTAAGCTCACGGATAGACCCCTGGTACCCGCCCCTCCTGATGGGGTGGAACTTGGCCCAGGTATTTCCTTTACATGTCAATTCTGTCTCGAAAAAGTTACAGATATCGACAACTTGAAAAAATGGAGGTGAGGCTAAACCCGACCGCTCTACAATGTTGAAAATGGGAGGTGTTACTAGCATACGTACACTAACACAACTCACTCGACCAGAAAGCATATCCTTTCTGACATTCGTCCTTATTTCTGTACCTTTCCGGACTGCCAGAATAATACTCTGCGCTACAAGTCAAAGACCGAATGGATGGCCCATGAAGTAGAATTTCATCGTCTCAAGACATCCTGGAGGTGCAACCTTAAATCCTGTGGCGAAAAGTTCACCAGCCAATTGGCACTACAGAGCCACCTTATAGCCGAAAGGAATATATCACCACTCTGGGACAACCTAAGTCTGATAAGTTTGTTGGATACATGTCGGATTGCAGAGCTTGATCAATCTCTCTCGCGATGCAAAATATGCGACAAGGAGCTTCTTAACCAGGCTTCTAGCATTGCATCGCATATTGGACGCCATTTAGAGGATTTCGCATTACCAATAATATCGCAGCTCGATGACAGAGGCGAAGAAAATAGTGACGACTTTTCATCAAGTAGCTCTGATGGCTTCGTGACTGCGAAAGACTTGATATATTCATCGCCGATATTAGATTTGGAGGATTATTTAGCAATTCCGACGGATGAAACTCAAATACAGGATGCAATAGAAACCACCAACCATTACCATCTTGCTCAACCTACCGAAACCCTAGGCCTTAAAATTATGATCTCTGACTACATCTCAAAAGAAACATATAACTGGGAAGAAAATCATTCACACTCAGATTTCGACTTTTCTCGATTTTACCTCGTGGGAGTGATAAATGAGCAAGAGACTAGTTATAGACGTTTAACTTCGACGGATAGTTTACAGTTCCACTACCATCTTCAACGACAAACAGCCTCCGATGGCTATGATACTATATGGCTCACAAAAGTTCCTAACTCCATACCTTGGAGTGAGGTTGATTTTTCAGAAATTTGGGCTGGTCTTAGCAGCATGACCCTACCTTACAAGGAAATTCTACACAAAACACATGATCCATTTGATACGGATCCCCGCTACCCCAAATATTGCAAATCGCCAGAATGGCCAAATATATCCGTGGCCAGTTTGAAACCAAAAACTACGAATCCTGTCGGAATCGAATCGGAGTCTTGGGCTAATACCGATACCAAGAACCTTTTTGAAGATGATAGTGATTTTCTCTCATCTGATCGAGGTCTAGATATTTCATCGAAACCGTCGCAGAACGTCGATCCTAAGGCAGACTTCCAATATAAATTCCCAGAAGATACTTCTCAAGACACGCATAGAATAGATGTTAAGAAGGAGCGATACGAATTCAGAAGAAAACGTCGGCCAATCCCAGGTACTAGCATATTGCACCTTGGATCAGATCTGACGAAAGCGAAGAGGAGGTCAATGCCTCTGACAAGATCTTCAAAGGCCTGCCTTATATGCATGCTGCAGAAAATGAGATGTTCATATGACGACAGTCGTAAAAAAGGGTGCTCTAGATGTAAGAAAACTCTCACAGGGTGTGTGTTGGATGTAAACAGACCATCCATTCTAGGATTTCGCAATGGTGGGATTTCATGGCTACCTAGAAAGTATATCAGCCCTCAGTTTCTAATACATTGTCTCCATGAACTAAATGAAAACGAGTACGCTAACACTGTTTAAAATAGAATAGACAAGGATCAACAACCTGAGGATTCGAAGCAGGAAGAAAGCCAACGATTATCATATAAGTGCTTTTTTGTTAAGTGCGTAGACCGCAATCCAAGTAAGTCTATAACACCAGTTCCGATTTTTAGCAGCCCAATCTAACCCGCATTAATAGCCAAAGTATTCGGCTCCAGAAAAGAGCTAGTGCTACACATTCAAGAGCACGATATGCTCAGCTGCCCCTTTGTGGACAAATTTCCGGTCGACAGTCCTAACTGTAGTAGGTTATATTATGCATCAAATGGTATTGATTCTATGAAGTAAGATCCCTACTTCCCAATAAATCTAGCACATGGTCCTTTGGCTAACACCGAAGTTGGCTAGATACCACTTGAAAATACATTTTCCAGATGGGACTCCAGAAGAAATCACAACCGCTAAAACTTATCTGGAAATATTTAACGCATGTCAGCCACTGAAATGAATGACGCTCAATGAAACTCGCCTCGATTGGGATCACACTTTGGCACTTACACACTCCCTTTACGACCTAGTTATCCAAAAATCCCCAATCCCAATTCCCGCCCCGTATGGACACCCCAACTATTAATGCAATTATCAACGCTCCCTCTAGTTCATTCGCTCTCCCTCTATAACCAAAGCTATCACCGAGATCACAAAGAGTTCCTATTCATCTACCGGAAAATGCACTGCCTTCTCCTCCGGTTTAAATAGAATGATTTAATTCGCGCCTCTCTATCACATGCACAATCTTGCTTAGACGTATGCATAAGATATCTTGACTTAATATTTTTCTGTTCAATTGGCCTTTAAGATCCTTTATAATAGCATTAAAAATGCAATGAGTTTACCTATATTTAGAGAAAGCAATCTTTGGGTGTCTCAGAAATATTGAAGATACAATTTCACGTAAGAAACCAGCGTATGCGAAGAACTCACTCAAACTAAGTTGAAGACGTCACAGCCATAAGGATATTCGTTAACCAGTACGAAAGTAGACAACTTTGATGAGAGGGCGGTAGGGCTTAGCTAATGAGGGCTCGGTCGCCTTTGCTACCCACGGCCTTGGAGGGTATTTAGGAATGGGCGAAATATGAAATGACTTCATCTTGTGTTACAAAGATGGACAATAGTTTTCGAGAACCACAGAGGCCATCGCATTCTAAGTAATGTGTGAAGAGGATAAGCATCGAATGTGTTGTTTTGTTGGCCGGGTGTTCCGTTTTCGATTGTGAGATCCCACTCCCAACTACCACTTCCACTCCACCACCAAACGGAAGTCACATCGAAGAGGCCACCACTGCCTTTGAGCTCGCGCACAGGATAGGATTTGTTGAGCAATGGCCTGAAATTGCTCGCGGTAGGGAGTATAGAGTGTCGGTATCACTCATTGTTACTATCGCAGCTGTGACGCTCACGCGACTGTCCGTTGCTGTTACGGACGCGTTTTACCAACGTGATGCCTGAATCTTCACACAAATTAGAAGGTCTGCCTTCTGCATCGAAGCAAGACAAGGAATCCGCTGCGCCCCTATTAGAAGATGCGTGGGAAGTTGAATGGGATGTGTACTCAGATCCTGCCACGACCGAGGCCTCCGAATCTGAGCCTGGGACCCCCACGGCTCTCTTTCGACACACTTTCGATGGCCCGGATAGTAAGAAGCGTGTCATTACCGCCGCAATATTAATGGCCCTTGCGGTTGTTACATTAGTGGCACAAACTGAGGCTACAGTCTACGTGCAAAGGGATCTGGGGTGGGATAAGCCATATCTAATTCTGTGTGTTCCACATTCCTTCCAGTGCGCAATGGTATTTGAAACTAAATGTGAAAAACAGGTATCTTACACATGGATTCTACATTATCCTTTGGCCTGGATTACTAGCTTTCGAGCGGTGCCGTCAGCCGGGAAAGCCATGGGGCCGATTCTTCGAAGACCATTTCTATGTACTGAGAAGGACAGCGCAGTATGTAGAACACCAAACATTGGACTTGTCTGCCTCTCAAACGATAAAGTCACCAATACCTTATATGGTGAAGACCTGTTTCATTCAGTGCTGCGCTTTGAATGTAGCTGCAGCGACTTGGTTCGTGGCCGCAGTAAGCTTGCCCATCAAACTACATGATCGGCCGTGAGGAGCTAAGGATTTATACAGAATATGACTACACCAAGTGATCTTACTGCAATCAACAATACCTCTGCGATATTCACTTACGTCTTCAGCGTCTGGCTGCTCAAAGAATCAATGCGCGTGAAGAAAAACGTGGCGGTTGTACTTGCCGTTATTGGTGTTTTGATTATAGCCTACGGCAATCCGACGGACGGAGAATCCGATGCCACCGCCGTTAGCAATAAGAAACGGCTCTTAGGGAATATCATCACGGCGGCGGGCGCAGTTCTTTTTGGGCTATATAGAGTTCTATTCAAGCTCAAAGCCTGTTTACCGGCAGAAGCAACAGCGGGAATGAATATAACATTTTCTGTGATAGTAGGGAGTAGTATTGGAGTCTTTACCACTTTGGTATTCTGGATCCCGCTTCCGTTGTTGCATTTTACTGGGTGGGAAACATTTGAGTTGCCCAGTCTATGGGCGGCTCTTTGGATAGGGGTTGGAATTATTTCGAGCGCTTGTAGGTGCCTGAACGGTTCGCATCTTTGACGGGGTTTGCTAATTTTTGATGGTAGTATTCACGGCATCTTTCCTATCGTTGACGGCGTTGACGAGCCCAGTCCTCTCGTCCGTCGCCGCAATGTAAGTCACATCCCAATTGGGATGTATGCATGTAGCCGCCTGTTGGGATCCTGCTAACCACAACCAAAACCAGGCTAAGTATCTTCTTTGTTGCATTATACGATTGGTTATTCACAGGACATGATCTTACCAAGGCAACTCTGGGAGGAGGTTTCTCGATAATTATAGCGTTTCTGCTGATCGGGTGGAGCACATATCAAGAAACATATGGTGAAGACAAGGGCATCAAGTAAGTGTTGATGTTGTGTTGAACGTCACGAGTTCCCAAATAGCGGCAACCACATCTCGGTTCTGGTGCCTATACTTGAAATGACGCTAATATCGACTTTTTATAGCGAACATGAAATGAGGAGGATGCCTTCAAACGAGGAGGTGTAATTCTCTATGGCCCTGGGATCAATCAGAACGCCGACGCCAAAGTCTATGAACATGAACAGCAATGAAAACAGATAATATTAAAAGGAAATATTCTATTAACTTCCTTCTTCTTCTGGGTCTTCGAAATATTCATCGTCCCGCTGAAGGTCAGAATCTAAGGGACCTCCAGCCGACAACCGTGCCCTACCGGCACTGCTGCTCGAAGAGCCTCCAACCCCTCCGCTGCGGTCTGCATAAGATCTGATGGTATCGACTAGGCTTTCAATTGGCGCATCTCGTCGAACTGCTCCCACCACCTCGTTTACCAATCTGTCGTCCTCGCTTCGTAGGGAACTTAGGACGAATTTATAGCTTTCCAAGGCATTATCTGATTCTTCTAATGCCCTCTGAGAATTTTCGGTATTTCTCTGGTCGCTTGATTCGTCGAATTCGCAATCCTTGCCTCGGCTGGCACAGGTCTGACATGGTGCTGGGGGCCCTGTACACTGTTGTTACATGTCAGAGCTGCAGCCGATTTAAAAAGCTTATACTTCGGGAAGGATGAAACTTACTTTAACCTTTTGCCTCTTGCAAACATTGCACGCGAGCCGACTTTTCTTTCGCGACCTTGAAACCAATTGATTACTTTGGTTCATGATTAATCGATTATGAATTTATTTCCCGATTTGAAGGGACGGCAATAGCTTTCGGAGTCGATGATGTAAAACTGCTGCAGCGCTCTAATATTGAGACCATGTTTCCTTATATATAAAATGTATATCTCGATGTGAAACAACAGGAGAACAGGGAAACAAATTTCCAAATGATATCTGGATCGATCAATTTCTACAGCTACGCAGGGCGAGAGTGATGAACGAATCATAATTTTTCCGTTTTTCGATACGATTATTTGAGACCTCCCCGAGTCAGTTCGACGCCGTTTAGCTTGGCTTAATCTTGAACGGTGAGGATTGTGGCCGCATTACTGGAACTTGAGCTGGCGGGTATGTGCGCCATTTTGCCACAAACGCCATCAGAATGTTGGACAGAACACGTTCCGGGGCGCAGAGTCACGAGAGATCTAGATCTCATTAATAGCGGTTAGAGAAAGCGGACAAACGAATCCCCGCTTCCAAATCTTTCGCTTTGGAGGAGATTTAATGCGGCCGCATATGATATCACATCTTGTGGACAGCTTCTTTTGGTTCTTGTCCTCATTTATATTTCAAATATTGGAAATTCATGCACTTGGTATGCCGGTAGATCTTGGTCTCCGTGCGCCGCAGAGCGGACCCGCCGATTCCGTACAAAAGTTTCGTCTGTTTTGAATCCCTGCAAACCAATTGGGTGGCTCGCCTCGCCCTACGCTTCCTGGTATTAAAAACAGCTGGGTTTCAACACCACTGGCGATTTAAAACGGAAGGGTCCAAGCTGTGGGGTCGATTAAGCGTGGGCCAAGATTCAATTGCAAACCAGGGGGCCACATCACGATCCATTCGTTGTTCTTTTCCTCTTAACTCGAGTGAAGTCTCGCCTCAGCTCTTGCGAGCTTTCTATCATTCCATATCTCTCTTCTCCAACAATGCCACCCGTAGGATTGGAACCAAAACAGGATCAGCTACGGACATTGCTTCCGAGCTCCAGCGCCAGTAGCATCCGACCGGCGATGGTTGCTAAAGCCACCAGAAAACCACGTGCGAAGAATGCATGTGTCTCGTGCAAACAGCTCAAAGCAAAAGTAAGTGTGTTCTTTGACAGATTTCAAGATTTTCCCCCACTCTTTAGTCAATGTGGCGCCTAGAGTTTTTCGGCGCAGGCCGAGGGATTTCGGCTATCCCGCAGCGATTGCAAATCGATGAAAGTTAATCTTTCCTGTCTTCCAAATGTTATCAGTGCAGCGAAGAAACTCCCCGGTGCGCCAACTGTCGAGATAGTGGGGTTGTGTGCGTTTACAACATCGAAGAGACACCGGGCTATCGACGGGAAGTCATCAGGAATAGACTTCGACAAAACCAATCTGAAATCGACAAATATAAGTCGATTCTAGAATACATCAAGAATGCCAGCTTGCCAGCCTTACATCGCGTCCTAGAGGTGCTCAAAGGGCCAGCCTCCATCGAAGATATTCTCCTGTTCATCAGTCAGGATGTAGATTCGATACTACCGACCGAACTTGACTCCTCGATTCCTCAGTTTGAGACACCAAGTGGCACAGATTCCGTAAACCAAGCATCGCAAGTCGACTTGGCCACTACCGATGCTGGATTTCTCGCAAATCCCTGGAATTCATCGTTGGTGGACCGTTCCATTGACTCAGACGCCGTGCAGGCCCAGCAGCCATGGTCATCAGTTCCGAACGAAACAGAGCTAGTCTCTCATCTAATATCGTCATACATGACCTTACATCACCCTACATGGAACCTCCAAGATTACGACACGCTTCAAGCCGGTAGGAAGCCTAACGATATTCAATACTATCCACCAATCATGGTGAATACGGTGTTTGCGGACGCTCATGTAAGTCCGCGTGAAAATTGACGATCCTTTTCAATTCTCCTGGAATATTCCCAATACCCGGTTCGATGCAGATACGTCTGGCATTCCGGTTGCTACCTGAGACAGGAAGCACGGAGTGCTAGAAATGGTCCAACTTGGAAGAAATGAAGAAATTGTTCTTTTCAAGATATATTCTTATCGGGTTACGAAAGGAGATCAAGTTTATGGTTTCTAATCAATAACGAGCGGTACCGCTAGAACTGGATTCCAATCGGCATCAGCCCCTACTACCAACTTGAATACATTCAGCCCTACCCGTTTCTCTATGCGTGAGCTCGGTTTAGTAATAACCAAAGCATGGAGACACGCTGGAGAACGAGGGCTTATTATCCTTACTAAACAGAATTTAGAGAGTTGTCAGTCGCTTTTTGTGAGCTCATACTAGGCGTTTAACTTCCCATGGCATATAGAATATCGTGAAGAGACCTGGCGACAGGACGGACTGCAGCAACCGGAGAAAGGAGTTTAATAGCTGCACCACACCTTTAATGACCAAAAATGGGAAACTCGCGGAGAATGTGACATTTTGGAACCTTATTCTGTATGTATTCCTCTCGATCAAATTCGATATTTGCCCCCCACTTTATATTCGCCACCAGGAGAGGCTCTAACGTCCTATTGGTAGTAATGCTAAAACAAGTTGTACAAATGCGAATCAAAAAAATATATACTAAATCCGCCCGTTTGTTCTAAAGCCAGCCACCCCGTTAGCCGGTGGCTGAGCGCAGCATACAGAAACTTAGATACGGTACGAGACGAGCAACAACTTCCGTGACCCGACCACATACGAGACAAGCCAACATCACACTGGCATACCATCAGCCGATCTGACGAGCGCCATAATTAAAGAAAAGTGGCCAGGAAGAAGTAGCTTTGCTTATGAAAGCGATTTTCTGTCCTGAACACTCATAGATGTGGGCTACATGGTGGTCATGGTCAACCATATATCACCAAAGACACAATATGCATGGGAGTTCATCATTCCCCAGGGCTCATAGCAAATCTAATATCGGAAACGACCGAAAATATTCGAATTCTACTAGCAATAGTTATCTAGGAGATCGGCTGCTTCCACGCGAATGCGCCTATGAATAGATATTGAACTATTTAACCGAACGGTCGAATCCGTTTCTTTTCGAACTTCATAGTGGAAGCCTACGTAGAACACCGAAATATGAGACATGCAGCTGAACCTGCATATAGATGCCATCAACAACGGCGAGAAAGCCATGGTCTGGCGCAGCTTCGGGATCCAATGACGAATTTCCGATGCAAAGAAACAGCTATCCAAGGGCCTACGACATGATGCAGGCAGGGGTTCAATATGATAATAACATTCGTGCATCATGTACCTCATTAATGAATATGAACCCCCTCAAACCTTCCACGGATTCCAGAATCTCAGCTGTGAAAAGCCAAGCATGGGCTGATGTGATATCACCACTGCGTTGGCGCTGTTATACATCGGCCAGAAGAAAGCATGGACGGATTCGGAAGGTTCGAATCAAGGAATGGAACGTCCAACATCGCCAGGCTGGCCATTGATCACCGTCCCGACCCCCAAGCTCTGACGCGTCGATCTGGATCCCGTGCCCGCGTACCCGTTATATTGACCTCTTTGGGCGTTTGAGGCTAGCTCGTTTACCATGGTTTTAAACTGAGGGGTAGGTTTAAATTCCATCGTGAAGCTTCCCGCAAGAAAATTTAAGCTATGGAATGCGTTGTTGCCGGTCTTGTGGGTTGCTGGTGAAGCGTTGGGCCTGGCGAGCAAGGTGGAGCGTCCAAACCGGTGTTGAAAGGATCTTACTCTTGGCAATCTGCTTCAAACCTGTAAAATCCAGCAAGGAGATTATTCTCGTCTAGTCATGACCTGGAAAAATACATTATTGTTTGTCATTAATTGCCAACTTCGAAGCTTCTTTATCCACCACGAGGTGTGTTTGGTTGGTTCTCAGATACAGCTTATCGTTGAGTTCACCTCGGTACCTTGCATAAGGGATTACCCCAAGCCATTTGGGTGGGTGGGTCAGGCAACCTCCCCGTTTGCATACAAACCCCTTACCCTGGTTACATGACTAGGCCTTACCTAGCAGGAGCTTCTAGATGGTGATTTGATATCGGAACAAAGTCGTTCTTAACATTTATTTCGTTTTCTATCTCTAATACTTTCCATACGGAGACTTCGCTATCGCATGATGGACCCCGAGATAGAATTTGAACTTTTAGTGGCGTTTTTTTAGAATAGGCCAGGCCGCACAAATGGTCATATGGTTTGATGGGACCAGGCCGATATAGCCGTTTCTGATCTCACGTCCGTGAGGCGCACGCAGGTTCGGCTATCTTAAGAAAAGCGGGCAAAGATGCGATGCATGAATACCGCTGAAAGAAGGTGGTGGTGGCAGTGGTGGTTCAGCAATAGGCATTTCGTTTGTTGCATCATGAGGCGCATGGCATGGAATGGAATGTATGTACGGTACTTTTGTACGACGCTCCAGAATTTTAAATTTTTCAAGGAAGGGGTTCGAAGGTATCTTTTGCCGATGTAAGCTGAACCTCGAGTTAATCGCTGTGGCTATAGAATGCGAATGTTGAGTAATTACAGGCGACCAGTTTGCATTCCTTCGGTCAAGCAAAGGGATTGGTGTCGTCTTGAAACGGTGCGATTCAGTTTTTTATTTTATTTTATGTTATTCGGGCGGGAAGGAATGGGTGCGACAGGTTGACTATCGATATGCCCCACATCCTGGTTAGGTGCGGATGATTGGCTGAGGAGTCGTTACTGACCTCAAAGGCTAGAAGGGAATACATGTGTCGATCCAATTATTCCGAGGCATAAAGTATGCATTCCGAGACAGCTTGTAATCCAAAGAAGTATTCATCGCTAATGCTAGGCTACAATTCCCTTCTGGATAATTCGGTTGCATGTTAGAAAAGCATTAGAAGGTAAACAGTTGAAGCGGCGCTTGAGGGTCGAGATATCCCGGAATGCCTGTCACTTGCCACATTAGGCTACTACCAATGATAACCACAGATTCATGCCATGCGATTTGCAGATTTGGCCCGCCGTATAATCTCGTCGAAAGGCAAAAGTTTTGTAGATTTCTTATTTTTATCGCAATGTGTTAGGAGAATCAATTTGAGCACCTGCTGCAATATTGACGTTTCTTACGTACTAACATCTTACGCACCCTGACCAACCGACTCCCAATTGATATCAGCTACCTCCATTCCCCTTGAGGATACTTTCCAAACAGGGAAGGAACATCTTGATCGATGGAGAGAGTGGAGACAGAGTCTTGGCAGCCTGGAGTGGAGTTGGAGTGAACAAACCGGTCTTTTGCAAGATCTATCAGCTAGGGATTTCGTAGACTAAAAAGCTTGATCGCATGGGCGGCTTCTTGAAAGGTGATAGGATAGTGTTTTGTTTGACATGGGATGTCTTGGGACTATGCCAGACTCATGATGGGACGAATTTTGAGTTGCGCACCTGAACAAGGGTCAGGATTATGGATCCGAGGCAAGTTTGAATGAGATGGGATTACAGAAGCATCCTATCGCGCGAGCGGTAAAAGCGGCGACGATGGTATTCTCGATTTTCAAGTTTCTAATTTATTAAATTTCTAAGGATTAATTCATAATGGGATGAGTGTATTGGATCAATTGAGGGTGCTATTTGTACAGACTGATCCCAAGACGGCAACACTTATAATCCTCAAAGTAAACTTGCAAATCATTGATAATATTTATTGGCTAAAGATCAAACCAACCAATCCATTTCGGACTCTCTAGTACTAACAATACAAAGATCAAAAAAGAAACTCTAAATTCGTAAAAAGGAAATACATGCGTGCGGGACGTTTACGCATCTCACTGGCTGCTGCATACCACCAGCGTGCGAGGGTGGCTGCAGACCCCGGACCTTGCGACTATATGGAAGGTAGTCCCCACGTCGAGCTCTGAGGTCTGCATGTAGCCGTGAGACTGGAACCATCTATTCCAGCGTATAGCATCTTGGCTTGGGTACATGTGCGACATGCGATATTCGGAGTATCCGGGTTCTAGTCTCTTGTGAATAGTAGTATATATAGCCCCAGTGCCCCGCGACTTCATGCGTCTCTTTCGTATCCCGACAAAAGAGTCAAGCAACTAACTCGGACATCCGCGAAAGCCTTCAGAGGTATCAATTTGAGCCGGCTCAACCTATTCTATTATACTCTGTTTGTCGAACAGATCGGCGGTCGATATAATATCAATTGTTAAGATGTACTCTCGAATTCTGGTTCCACTCTCCGTGGCCCTTCCACTTGCGGCCGCGGTGCCTTTGAACATATTTTGCGAACGTTCCCCAATTCCAGAATTACCAACTTCGGGACCAACATGTTCCAAGGCAGATTCTACGCAGCTGAGTACGTTGGTTCTCTATTGAGTCAATACCGTCAAAGGAGAAGAAGACTAACAACTTTCTAAATCTGACTAGGCTGCCACAATACCACATCTGTTAGCAATCTATGTTGCTTCAACTCACCGGGTGGCCAGCTTCTTCTTACACAGTTCTGGGATACCAACCCTTCCGTTGGGCCAGTTGACTCTTGTAGGGTTCTTTTACTTCATAAAGCTTGTCCTGATGTAATGAACTAACAACCATGTGTAGGGACTCTCCATGGCCTGTGGCCAGATAACTGCGATGGTAGCTATGAGCAGTTCTGCGATAAAGCCCGAGAAACGACCGACATCACTGGTGTTCTGCAATCATTCGGAAAGACAGATCTGTTGAACTATATGAATACCTACTGGAAGAGCAATGATGGAAACGATGAGAGCTTCTGGGAGCACGGTAAGAGATACCCTTCACTGAACAAAGCTACTCGAGACAAAAGATTCTGACTCAATTGTTGGGAATGTTTAGAATGGAATAAGCACGGCACTTGCATCTCTACTTTCGACCCTCCTTGCTACCCCGGTGCTAAGAAGGGCCAGGATATCGTTGACTACACGGACAAGGCTGTCTCGCTCTTCAAGAACCTCGCAACATACAGCATCCTCGCCTCTGCTGGGATCACACCATCCTCAAGCAAGACCTATGCCCTCGCGGATCTCCAAGCCGCTATTGTCAAGGCCCATGGCAAGGAGGCTACCCTAAACTGCAAGAGCGGTGTTTTGACTGAGGTCTGGTACCATTACAACGTCTACGGATCGGCACAATCCGGCCAGTATGTCGCCGCCAACCCAATTGGGTCGAAGAGCACATGCCCAGCAACTGGCATCAAGTACGTCCCCAAGAGCGGCGGTGGTGGTGGCGGTAGCACTACAACCACTACCAAGACTACTACCACAACCGGTGGACCAACCTCTACTCCAACTGGGGGTTCGGGTGACCCATTCAGCGGAAAGGGTTACTTGAACGTGGATAAAGGTGGATGTTTGATCTCTACCGGAAAGTGGTATACAAAGGGTACCTGCGCGACTTACACCGCCACTGCGTCCGGCAGCGGATTCACCTTGAAGAGCAGCAAGGGTAACTGCGACATCGTCTCCGGGGAGTTCCAGTGCGGTCCAACCGTTTCCGCTGGTACCTTCACTGCTTCCGGTGGAAAACTGGCCAATGCAAGTGCGACCAGCTTCTATACTAGTGGAGATGCAAATGACGGAAGCCAGTTATCTGTTTTCACGACCTCGGATGGAAGGACGACCACCTTGACGATTACTTGGCAGTCTTTGTAAGACTTGTAATATGGCGATGACAGAGTGATATATATCCTTTGTAAATAGTGTGAATGATACCCGTTTTTTGTGTGAATATGATACCATGGGAAGGTCGTTGGGAGGCGCGGATGGATACCCGGGTGGCGGAAGTAGTATTTTATGAGTTTTGCTCTTAGTTGTTTTCAAGCACCTACATATATATATGCACATCTATATCCAGAATATCTTCGAATTTTAGAGAACACGAATTTAAATTTAAGCGTATTCCTCTCATTATCATTAAGACCTTTGAGTCTACTGACTAATATGGTAACCGTCCTTCTTCCTTCAATCCTTTCCATAGACCCCAAGCGCACAGAGCTTTCGTATCTCTTGTTGTTTTCCAAAGGTCATCAAACTTAACGAGCTTCAGGGTAATTCGCTCGCCCTTATCTCTAAGACCTGTTAATTTTCCTTTCCATTGATCCAATTCTCCTTCTTCAACCTCGTGCACAAAGGCGTGGTAAGTCAAAATTTCATCTAATAGCCCGGCAGAACTGAAAAGTCCATCAAGCTTCTGATTCGTCTGCTCGACACCGATAGGCACCGCATTCGCAAGCCCCACACTCTCCTTTGCGCCGGCTTTATCCAACAACGGCGAACCTTCTAGTGCCAGCTCGGATAGGTTGATTAATTTGTCTTCCGATATTACGATACCAACTTCTTCTTCTATTTCCTTGGCTGCTGCACTGACAAAGCTACCATGATCGTCGAGCATGCCCGCCGGTATCTCGGCCATCGATACTGTGGCCCCCGGCAGACGCGGCTGAAGTGTTAAAATTGCCCATAAATTATCTTTCGGAGTGTTCTTCGGATGGAGCAATGGTAAAATCCCGACTATAAAGATGAGATAAAAGCATCAGGTCATTTGATCCTTGGCGAGTTGTGTGCAGTGAATTTGGGACCGATATACACACCACTTGGACCTCTTAGTAGCACAGCACCAGGTAATGACATCCCATTATCGGCATCCTTCACAACAGCATTGAGCATAACAAACCCGATTTTAGTGCTCCCGAAACGAACGACATTGGTTACCTCCATGGCCTGCAGCCGGTAACCATCCGGATTGTTTTCGGCCTGCAGCGAGGAGGTCAGGCGTGAAATCCACGATTTGAACGCAGGAAAAGCAAGGAGTTCATCCTGGGTTAATCGTATATGAGAGGGTATAGTAAGCGGAACGGAATTATAGATATCGGGAAGGGTGGTGGTAGCCATCTTTCTCAAGACAGGCAAGCCAGTTGCACTTGTGAAACGCGTGATCGAGGCAAGTCGAGTTTTGCGGGCTGTTTGAGCTATAGACGGAAGAATAAGGCGAGGAAGGAAGTATGTCATTGAGAGAAGGATCAAAAGATGGAATCCTGACTCTCGAGATGTTGGGTCACGCAAGGCTGCGAGACAAAGGCGCAAGTAGAGACGCGAGCTGGTCCTTACTAGCCTCGATCTGGCGTCATGACGTTGCGAGACGAGTTGACTCTGTGGTAAATCATGATAGCAACACAGTCACCAACATCGCGGGTTAGAGCCGTGCATGGTCATAGAGACCTGCTCTAGTTAAGACTGGATGCAGTATAGCCACGGTGGGATTTCAAATAAATATCACAGATAACACAATATTTCAATATATATATATATATATATATATATTATTGCTTTAGTGCAAGTAGAGCAATTGACCTCAGCTACAAAAGATATAAACTGAAAGGGGTAACGGTGCATGTAGGTGTGGAGATTCATCCTCGCCCGAACGATATGAGACGTATCACAGCGATTGCAACTCTATATTTCGAAGTATTCCGGCCGAACATTCTCTGAACCATGTTCTCCAGATTGCATAAGCTTTTGGTGAATTTGTGAATTTCCTATCTAGTCCCTTTATGAAATCAGAACTTTAAAGTACTTTGGCCAGGTCTCGTGTGGCAGCTTTAGGAATATTGTTGATATTGCGATTATACTACTATCTAGTATTCGCTAACCCAACGTTGTATACCAGGAGGAACGATCCAGCCTCAATGCATTAATGTTGCTGCATTTCTGGTAATACGCGATAGAAAACGGATAGAATGAGGGCTTCCGGTTCAAATGTTTTTCCAGATTCGAATGTAGTTTGAAGGATTTTCCTTTCTGCCCTAATATTCTCGGCGCCTTATCACGGCCCTGAACCGCAGCGAGTGTATATCATTTCTATAAAGGTCACAGAACTCGTGGCGGAGATGTATCTCCATTAGTTCCGCTTCCGAACATCTCAAACGGCATGCGCAAGTAGTTGAAGTCGCGCGGCATTTCTTCTTTCGGGCACTTGCTCCAGATTTTTACCTTGAGCCGGTCGCAGACCCAGCAGAATTTCAGCCGCAGCACAGCCTTCCCAAAGAAGGAGCTGCTGGGCAGGAAACTTGACGGGTTAGCACATGAGCAGATTGACTGAATTACAAGTGTTGTACATCGAGATAGGGGTTGAAAAGTGCCTTCAATTCCTCATGGCTACCAATAACCGTTCTTGGGTGTATATGTCGCTCGTAAACGAAGGCTCGCGTCGACAAGCTGCGTGGTAGATCCGCGGAAGTACTGGGCTAGGCGGGCTATCTTGCAGCGCCAAACGTAGTCAAAACGATGCGAAAGAAGTAGCCTTTAAATTCGAAGTAAGACGGATGAAACATAAGACCCGCGCAAAAAAAACTTCGCGTCGCACCTAGCACTAGCTGGCTGTGGATACCGCGCGCTGCGAGCTGTGATGGACAAAGCACCCGTCCAGTGACGGTGAGGAGCAGGCCGCGAGATGCGGATGTATGTGTTGTGTCTGCCGCAGCGGGACGACATGTCGTCAAGCAATGCCAAGCTTGTGAGGCACAAAGCTCATTTGGCGCCGCATCCGTCCTCATCGAAAACCACTCCACATGGGCTTCCAGAACAGCCTGATTTTACGGGCAAAGCGGCACGCAAGGTGCCCAAGCAGCAGAGAAGTGGGTTTCCTCTCTCCCTGTTCGAAGATTATTTAAGAGGTTAATGGCCGTGCAATCATGGGAACATCGAAAGCCATGCGAGAGAGCGGTTCACAGTTCACATGATCGAGCCCCAGTTCCCCAGCCCAGGTCGGCTTGCCCCTCGCCAACAGCGGATCCATGTTAAAAGCAATGTCGACATGCTACATGTAAAGGAGACCCCAAGCCTTGACGAGAGGTCACTGATGCCAGGAGGAGCGAGGAACATCCACAATGGCTTGCAGTCGGCGAGATGACCCAACCGAACTTCTTTGAACTGGTTCGTATGACGCGACGGTTGTTACATCCCTCACCGCTGTTTGGGAATATGCACCTCGAACAACTTTCTGAAATCCAGAAATTTTGTTTTCGCGGAGCTAAGACTTTCTGCCAGCCGATAAGTGTTTCAATTGCAAACGAAATGCTTAGTGGATGATTATCAGGCTCGATCCACCTCAACGCCGCTTTCTACCTTGAAGCTTCACACCAAGTACATGCACTTCACCCCTCAAAAAAGAAAGCTGGAAAGATGGAAGCGAAAACTCCCAACAGAGCCCAGACAGAGTCGGTGCTTTAGCAACAAGTTGGATTTCTCCTAACCCAGCGATTCTCCCTTGTTTTCATGGAGGCCCAGAAAACTCTCTCTCCCTCTTTTTTTTTCTTGCGTTTATTTGGCTGAAGGCGGCAAACATGATCGAAATCAGCCGAGTTGATGAAATGATATTTCTTATCTGTTTGAAACTGGGCCTCGCATTTGATTGCCCCAGCCGGTAAAAGTTTCAAGTGGTGCTGGTGCTGGTGCTGGTGGTGCACGACCAAGTCCACTAAGTCCACTTTACGCGTTGAAAGGTGGGTATGCTTGACCCGTCCCTCATGAGACCCAGAATCCTGCCTGTCTGGTACATCGTGACGACTCAGAAAACCACTTAGGAATCAATCGTAAAGTACTGAACTTAAAAAAGTAGGAGCTGTGCCGTCTAATTATTCGGCGCTTCGCCAATTGAGGATTGATAACATTATTTTTGTTTCGAAAGCAACAGCTGTACAATGCCAGTGAACAAAAGTTTCTCTTTCGCTTTCGATTGGGGAGGAAGAAGCAAGATACCAATCAAAGTTGGGCTGGCCACGACGACACTACTATGGCACTACTATACACATCCAAGCCGAGGGGCAAGCATCAGCAGCCCTCTACAGCCATGACGGTCCTATGTCCTTGCATGCCATGATAAACTTGAGGAACTCCTTTGCCTTCCCGTCTAGGATGTCGAGAATCCTCGTCAATACGAAGAGCTGTTAACCTGCCTAGCATTAACTCAGGCTGGGTAAACGAGCCAAGTGCCGCTTCCCAATGGATAACAAATGTGAGAAAAGTATTTTTTGGGCATGACTTGCGTTTCTTGTTTTCTGTGATATGCTGACCTAGACTCTCGCAGGTCCCAAAATTCCTTTTGATATAAGCAGGACAAGCCGAAGTGGTCCTGCTCAGGGTCAGTGAGGCGGCGTCGAGTCTGTTAGTTGACTACCCTTGCATCGGAGTGCGCTCCCCTTGGAAGTAGGTCAGGTCTAGGTCTGTCTCCCAACCCGAAAGATTCAGGCTCCATTAAACAACGCTTTGTTCGTCCTTGTTCATGCAAGTTTGCTGGTGTCTGTTCGTTAATTGATACCTCGAAAGCACTATATTTTTGCATCTCGGACATGTCCTCTTCGAGGAGGCCATCATCCACCCATCCATGGGTACCATGCATACCGAGAGAATCCAGCGAACAGAGCTAAGACACAAACTATTCAAGCAGAAACGGAGGAGACCCTAGCCAACTACCTCTAGATCCACCAACTACGGCCCTGGCAAAATACAATTCGCGATGGGGTTTTTCTTTTTGTCAATAACAAAAAAAAAAAAAAAAAAAAAAAAGAGGGAAGAAGCACAGAGAGACACGGCTTAGAATTAGCACTAGTTTCAATAATTCTCTGACAAATGCGAATATTTGGACTTAGAGCCTATAGGCTCCCTTTTTTGTCGAAGTCCCCCAGTGTCACCTGCGAAGCTAAACGCCCGCAGAGTTGTATCGGCCCAACCAGCCAAACGGAGCAGGCACTGGAAGCATGGCGGTATTCTCCAATAAGTGCCCCGAAGCCTCACTGAATCAAGCACGAGAAAGTGCTACTCCTGTGAGCATCCGGATTACTCCAAGCTCTCTATTTCCGCCAACCTTCTAGGTATCTGAACTCCCGAGGCATTTAGCCTCTCCGCTGAGTGGTGACTTAATCATTTGCATCAAGTCATCATCCCACTCTCGTTTTCTATTGTCTAGAGTTTCCAACATTCCAAGGATCCCACCAAAACTCGAGGGCCCCGAGCGATAGGATATCGATACGCCACAAACCACCATACAGTCGCTGCTATTATCGACCAGCTGCCACCAAGCCTGCTTTGGGTTATATGTGTGATTGAACCAACTGTTCGCCACTAGTAGTAATACGTAAAATACCCAGACCTCGAAAACCCCATTTCCCTCTGCCTCGACTGGAGATCCCTCACCCTCCCGACATCAAAACTGCCGTTATCTCGACCGGAAACCCTATGAATCCGAAGACGTTGTTGTGAGCTGGTTTTCCGCCTCCCTTCATTTCGAAAGGTCCCCAACGACACAAACAGCCCGAGTTTCTACCCCACAGAAATCCGACGGGCATGGACTTGCCTCCCGCAGCACCAGCATCACAAGCAGCACCACTGTTCCTGACACCGTCGACGATTAACTCAGCTGGTCACAGCAGTCGCAATCTGGGAGGGCCCGTTGGCCAGGCCGGACCCAGTTCTCAATCGTCGATACCTCGTTCGTCGTCGTCGGTTTTAGGGAACACCCCGCTATCTTCGCAAGCTCCAATTCCCGCGACCGAGAAATGCGCACACAAGGACTCTACGAGGTGTTCCATTCACCAAGGAGAGTGCTGCTCCTGTGCCGACACCAGGGCCCATGAGCAGTATTACGAAAGGTACTTATAAATTATCATGATCCACCCACTCTCTTTTGCTTTTCTTAATCCCGATAGACCCGATCGGGCTCCAACTCCCTCTTGCCTTTTTTTTTCCCCTTCCCTTCACTTTCCGTCGGTGCCCATCCCCTTAACCTCAACTCCTCCGGATCCGAAGCGACGAAAACGAATACCGCCTTTCCGGGATCCGAATACCTTTGTCGCTGTTACGTTTTGCCTTCCCGTACACCCCACTATCGAAAAAGTTTAGGGCTATTCTAAAGCGCGATTTTATGCATCAAGCTTTGTTAAAAGCCCAGTGAGGAATTGGACAGAAAGCTAAATTGGTACAACAAAACTTCCAGATATGTTGACGGGATTGGCGTGGTTGTGGATGCTCCCAGATGGGCTCATTATTGCTCATGTTGCAGAGGTATATTAGCCTTTTCTCTTTTTCTTATTTCATCTTCGCATCGTCCAGGTGCTGCCCCTCTGCCCGTCGCTGTGCTCCATAACCCTTCCGCCCGGTTCCTGTGAGGTCCTACACGTTGATATCATCCAAAAGGACCGCGGCCTACAGATTGCCGTCCTTCGTGTGTTGAACCCCTCGGAACCCATGTTTCGTTGATTTGTAACTGCTTTTTGCCCGAAGCTCCCCTTCGAGCAGCTGGCGGAACAAACGAGCGGCGTTAACGTTACATGATACTACCTACCTCTGCTGTGGTATTTATGCTGAGACAGCGTAAACCCTCGCGGGGCTGCTTAAACTCCGGCTACGCGAGCTATGGCAGGCAGGTCAGGGCCGGGACTTTGCTTATATTTAACATCCGTCTTGTGATCGTGCCCTCTTGAAACTACGGCCGGCCTGCTAACCAAACGACTTCACCACCTCCACTCGATGGTGCGTGGGTATCGTGCTTTGACCTTCAGATTACTGGGATAGACTGAACTCGAGAATACCTCCATACCGGGACAACCAGCCTCGTATAACCGCCTGGGACCTCTTCCACTTGGGGACCCCTCCGAACGTGCCGCCGCCCTCTGTTCCAACCCTCACGCTGTCCGAGTCTGCCCGACACTCCCTCACCCCCTCCGCACAAGCTGCTATACTGTCACCTGAGGATGGGTTCCCCCAATCTTACGCTATATTCCGACTCATGAACCCAAATTTCTCCAACGAATATCACCCGGTTGTTGCTGAGCACATCAGAACTTGGGGTGAGCTGGAGGGCAGGATAGCTGACGAGCCGAGATATTCCCCAGAGTTCCAAACCTTGCTCGCCCAGTATCACAACGCTCGTTACAAAGCCAAAAGGATGACGGAACTGGACAGGCAGTCGAGGGTCGGTGGGCTGAGTGTCCAGGCGACGGACGAGTATTTCCAGCTCCTGAGTAACCCCGGCCCTTTCGATGTCCCGAGCACTTCGACCATGATGAGTTCCGGTAGCAGCAGCGGTGGGAGCGGGAACGGTGTTAGCGGTGGCAGCGGCAGTAATAGTGAGGGGAGCACTTCTGGGCCTCCGAATCTTGGACACCTCGGGACTAGCTTCTCGCGTGTAGCGACGTTAGGTAACTTTTTGCAGGCATCCTCCACGCAAGCTCTGGGAAACACTGGGAATGGCCATGGGAATGCTAGCTCCCACCAGACCCCCACAGCAGAGAATCGATCATCGTTGGCTGGAATATCTCTGAGCACAAACACGATAACGAGCCCTCCACCCCGAACCTCACCCAACCGGCCAAGCCGCCGGCGTGGTAGCACTCCGTTCGAAGACTCGGTTATCAGCCGTTCAAACCCCCCGCCAGGATCAGGAAACCGCCGGTCCTCCACGATTATTGATAGGGAGCGGGAACGAGACCGTGATCGTGAAACTGGACGCATCACAGCCGGTACGTCTTTTAATGCTGCTGCTGCTGCTACCGCTTCCGAGAGTTTGCCTTCTGCTCAATCTGCTGTATCTCATTCCATTCTTCCTGAACCCCTATCCGAAATTCATCAAGAATCTCTCTTCAGTTCTCATTCCCGCACTCATTCTTTAAACCGACCTGTTACTTCTTTCCTACGCTCTCAACGGTCTCGCACTCTTGCGTCCGTAACATCAGATATTGAGACAGATCGTACTGCAGCAGATCGTCGCCGCCAACTTCGCGAGAGAAATGAAAACGAGTGGGACCAGCGGCCGCTTTCAGCCAGCTCGTCCGCCCACACAAACACGAACAGAACGAGCGTCGATAGCACCGTCGTCGATGCTATCATGAGCGATATCCCCTCGAGCAGTCAAAATTCGGAGGGCACGAATGGATTTGTTAGTAATCCTAATGAAGCATCGAGACCTGGCGATACCGAGCCCCCTGCAAACACGTCCTTGAGACGTTTCATTCAAACCTCTCCGACAAGCGAGCCCTGGAATGTATCGCAGTTTCCAGGCGGGCAGGGCCGGAATCAAGCGAACGACGCCCAGGCACCCGTTCCGTCGAGGCGTGATAGCTCTAGCAATACACCAACAACCAATACTTCAACGGGTAGCTCTCTCGGTGCAATTCCAGGACCTTCTAATCCTGGAGAAGCTCCATTTATCTTCCCAAATAGAAGGATCTTGCGTCCTCATTCGCTTGACCAAAATACAGCGAACCAAGCTACCAATATGCCTCCCGCTGAATCTTCACAAGCTCGAAACAGCTTGAACTCACCGACACACCGATTGCCACCCAATTTCCTACCTAGTCTACCGCATCTTCCCGCCCCGAGATTTTCGCCTCCTAGAACATTAACTCGCCCGAGAGGCGGCTCTGTTTCTAATAACAACAACGCACTTGGCCATAATCGACAGACTTCTACCGGTAGCGATGGCTTCCCTGGGAGTGTTTCATCAAGAAGGAGGGAAAGAACGACAAACACAATTGCCCAAGCGCTTGGTACTAGAGCGGATGTGGAAAGGGACGACTATGAAAGCCCAATTCGCACAATGTAAGCTACATCTTAACTCTTGAATTTCCGCAGGTCTTCATATCATCCTTCTATCCAATTGCAACGGCCTCATGCAATCTCAACAAGTTTACTGATATCTCGTTTCCAATGCCTAGGTTTGCCCAGGGGTATGAAGAGTACCGACAAGCTGAAGAGATCCGACGCCGCCAACGCGAGACAGAAGCCGAGCACCGTGAATTCCTGCAAAACCAAGAAGGATCTAATCCTGAGGCAAATCTGCGAAGGCTCCAAGAACATCGCAACCGCCAATACGAATTTCTCCAGCGCGCAAACCTTCAAAGGCAAATAGACCAGTTGCATGCACAGAATCAAATCAACAACGGCAGTAGCACGGCACGAGCAGCCCCCCTCAATAGTTGGTACACTTCGAATTGGCCAACGCACCATCACCACCATAGCCCTCCTACAAACGCCAACACTCGTTCGCCTGACGATAGCCCAGGCCTCCCATTTGGAATTACTCCCGAAGACGAACATTCTTCGAACTCTGACGATTACGAAGATTTCAACCCTCTCGATCCACCACTTGGGGATGATGATAGTTTCTTTAGCACTTTGGTAGACGGTTACCTCTCTCGATTCCCACCGAACGAAGCTCCTTCTCATCTTCGTACCTCCCGTCTTCGCCGACATTTCACAATGAGCTCTGAGGAGCATAGGCCTCTAGCTGGCCAGTCCACACATTCAAATCTTGGAGCTGAAGAGTTTCAGAATTTCAGACCCTCCCGCGTCGAGCGATCGCGTCGAATCCGTGAACGTGATGAGCTCCTGCGATCCAGACATAATGAGACGATACGGGATATAGCAAATCTCGTAAACGGCACTCGTGAAGGTGGCGTCATGGGATTCCCTCACCGTTGGGGCCGCCATCCTGGCTCCGAAAGCAACGGTAATAATAATAGAAATAATAATAATAACCCCCCAAGCACGAGGACTCTCGATCACCCGGAACGTCCTGACAACATGAAAGAGGAAGATTTAAAGATCATGGCGGATTGCAAGGTTTGCTACGGACAGATAGCCGATATCGGTAAGTCTTGCTGCTGAATTCCGATTTTTATTCGCTCGCATCGATCGCTAACATGTAACTATAGTCCTGCTCCCTTGTGCCCATCTTGTTCTTTGCCAATGGTGCGCTGATACCGTTGCACCGACTGCTCCAGGTCGTCCTGAAGGTGTTGTTGCGCCGCGTAGCAATTGCCCGGTTTGTCGGGCACGCGTCGAGAAGAAGATCAAGGTATTCCGGTCTTGATCTTCACGTCGAAAACTTCCTCTTAAGATATACACGCCTCTTTTGGAATTTTGTATTAAACATGGCGAGCGTCGATTATCCTTTTTTTTGTTACGATTCTCCAATTCTGGTTCTTTTGCACACAGATCTTATCTTATATTATATCCCCTTTTCTGATTATCTAAGAGGTTTCAGGTGTTTTTCTTTTGGATTTTTTATGCCAATATCTGCTTTTTTACTGGGCGGTATTTCGATTCCATATCTCCTCTATCTCTCTCTCAGAAGCCACGTCTTTTTTGGAAGCGTTTTTGTTGTAATGAAATCTTTCTTATTTGGGTCTTTGGTTTGGTTTTTTTTTGTCACTGCATATAAAATTCGGTTTGAGCAATTGAGGTAGTCTCGTTTATGTTAGCTAGGTGCATGTCAGTGTAAGTAATTGGACTGAATGGAAAAAATTGAGAAATTTTGAAAAGATTCATGGTCAATGGAAATATTTAATGTGTCTATCAAATCAAAGAGACTCTCTTGGGAAATCGTTGAGGCTATCACTAGCATAAATGGCGAAATTCGTATTATCAAGATTACCTGCCAAGTAGTACGAGCGGGTCGCATATCTTGTTATGATATGATGTAACTCTCACAGACGTTGCAACAGCCGTATTGCTTATCGACCCCTCACCGATAGCTGGCTCAAGGAGACAGAAAAACCCAATCACAAGCTAAAATGCGGGGAGGATACAGGGCCAAGGGGAAAATTAGAGTACGTCTATAACCTCCTACTCTATATCTCATAAGCATATATCCGCCATTTGACACCTTGCATGTATCTCTTGTTTTTCTCGAAAATTTTTCTCCTTTTGCTCTTCATGCAGGATATCGATGAATGATCACGATCATGAGGACGGGGAGCCACCAACGCCTTCAGCTCTTGTTCCTGTGATAAAGGAATTCTTTGCTGGCAAATCCCGGCCATTTTTGAACAGGGGGGAGCTGAGTGGGTCTGGGGTTTTAGCGAGATAGCCGTGATTTTTTATTGGCCAGAAGAACAGGGCAAGCACGGACCCTGTTCGGAGCTTGTGCGTCGGCAGGAACTTGATGGAAAGTTGTCTGGCTCGCTCGGGTCAATGTTAATTTTGACAATTCTATGGTGCAAGACGGTGGATGATGTAGAAATGAACCCATGTCGTGATCGCGAAGGGTAGACAAAAGCGGCAAAAGATTTCTATGCTCTTGTGCTGAACAACTTTTTTGGACATTGTGGGTGATCTGCGAGGTGTTGCGAATTTGCCATTTCCCTGATTCTTCAGGTACGGACATGGGATTAATTTCATCTCCTATGCAATGAAGTATATATTGAAATAGGATAATGTGTCGATTGCTATCGCATATATTGAGCCATGCTCGTCAGATCCCAATTTTATACCTAACATCAAGATAAAATTGGGAATCTTGGTCTCTGCAACGTTGTAGACATGTGGTTGAGAAACCTGCTTAACGTTAGCTGCAAAGGCCGCGCAGGCGACGACATCATGACTTGATATGTTATGAGGCCCTTATATATAGGGCTTAGATTATGTGTCTGACGTATAAAGGAACAGGCTTTCGAGCAAGTCTACTGGAAGGTGAATTGGAAGGATCAGTTGAATGAAGTTGGGGAAGAAGGAGAAAGGAGGAAGAACAGAAAAGGAATTAAGTTTGTAGGTAGACATTATTGTAAACTTTGCGGCTGTCGAAATATTTCTTAGTGCCGGAGAAGAAAGGGATGTGCGGAAGAGGTTGAGGGAGGGGGAAGGAATGAACGTTGCACAGTCACGCTGGAGTCAAATATATCTTATAGTTAAGCTGTGGAAAGTAATTCCCAGAGTGTGTCTGACAAGATTAAAGTAGTGGTCTGGTTATGGAACTCTGGTCAAATAAACCCACATACGAATAGTAGGTTCAATAAAGAGAACCTGAGGGACAAGACCAATGCCGAACAACGAATTCGCGTTGAACAAGGTGCTAGGAAATGGCACTACATGGTGGTAATATTGAACCCTGGAAATGGCATTACTTATGCTGATGTCATCTCGCTACTCTTGATCGGCCGGAATGAATAAAGAGAAAAGGATAGTGGAGGAGGCTTTGAAGTGTTGCCAAAGTATATGACTTGAGACTGTATTGCTAAATAGCGTTCAAACAAATATATATATATCCTACATACGCCAGTCATGGAGATAAAGAAACAGAGAATAGCGAACTCCTCGAAAGCTAAACAATACTATTTTACCAGTAAAACGGCCAAGGTAACGAGAGAAAGAAATAAAACAATGATCTGTAACCCAAAGTTCCGTAACAACATTAAGAGAATCCAAAGAACCGTAAATCGAGGTATAGTATATCAGTTGAAGCGAAAAGAAGATTGTTGAAGAAGAATCGAAAATCGAAAAATGAAAGATTATAGGAATGCTGTACAACGGAAGGAAATCGACCAAGAAAATGAAAGATAATGAAACTAGATGCGAAGATTTTTTCCTTTACGTGCTTTAGTCATTTTCCTCTTATGACCACACTGATGAGAAATGAAATTGAAAAATCAGTTATAAGGTTCTTGAAACATGTCTTGCGCTCATTAATTCGTCGAGCTAAAATGAGGAGATGGGTGGTCAAACTTGGATTGTATTGTTAACGGAGTTGGCTTGTAGTCTATCTAGAGCCGCCTGGAAACGAGAGATATCTGCAGGGAGATGCTCCACTGGGAGCTCATTGCAAAAGCCGAAGTATACAACTATAGAAAAAACAACTGTGGTTAGCATTTAAATTAACAATAAGGAACGGGGGCTCAAATTCAAAACGAGTAGTTGGGTAGGTGGATGGCTGGTATGCGTCGGTGGTGGCGGTGGCTCGAAGGTGTCGCAAGACATTCTTGGCCATGACCACTCGGACTACCGGCGCAAAGCGAAAATTCGAGGACCTGGGGACGCATTGATGAATACATACGATTGTTACCAGTTTCACTATCTTTTCTTCCATCTTTAATACCCCAGGCTCCAGTGGTTTCAATATGCTCTTCGGGGTGGAATCCGAACTTGAGTAGTATGTTGTCGGTGACTTCGAAGCAGTCTTTACGGACTCGGCAGAATTTCATTCGGGGGTAAAGGATAGAATAACATCTATATTGATACGAGAATGCGTCCCTGTAACTCTGTTCCCAGTCTCCGGTATAGAAAATTACGTTGACGTGAGGATTTTCTTGGAGTATCTTTTTGAACACATCGGCACTTTTCGTGGGTTAGGATTTGTTGGTCCAGCCTCTTGTTGTTGTCAAAACCACATACCTCTGAACATCGATGATGTTTGCTCCATCCTCGTAGTCGGCAGTCATTTTTGAGGTATTTATTAAAGTGAGTAGGGCTTGGTATAGCTGTTAATCGAGAAGTTTGTAGTTTCGTAGATGGTGGCTTGATTTTTTGATCTGTTCTGGTCGTTCTAATGGAATGGTTTTTAATAAGTAAAGGAATTTCGATAATCTTGATTCTGCGTAAATTGGTGTCGTGGTTGGCATACATATACCAGTGCGGCATGGGACCCCTCTTTGAAGCTATTCCCTGCTAAATCTAGTGTTCCAAGCGGGTTTGCTTTTTTATCATCCTATTGTTTCTAGAAAAAGAGAATAAAAACACCACTCAAGCAGGGAATAACTTCATGTCTACATAATTTGTAACTTGTTTCTTCCTCAAATGTCCTGTGCCGCAAGGTGACGAAGTTAATTATTTTCTAGCCTCTTTTACTATTTTTGACGTATCCCACCCGAGATATATCCTAATCCGTAAGGGAGATACTGCAATGCCGGTTGTTTTACCTTGAAGTGTCTCTAATATTTGATGACCTCAGCCACGTGGTCCGCTCCATGGCGGAGGAATTGGGAACATATCTGAGTTGGCTGGACGAGGTGCCTGGTTTCACCTTTCCCTAGTCTATTCTTCTCGAGTGCAAGAAATGACAGCGGTTTGTTTGCGCCGCAGTATTGATTTCGGACTTAAACAAAACATAGGACCTTGTCTGTCTTAAGGCTTGCAAGCTTGTGGCGTGTTATTGCAGGGGTTTAACCCAGTGAAGCCGCTGTAAACAACTGTTTCTTCGGTTATGCGTAAATGCCGTTGACTTTCGAACGCTTTATTCAACAGTGAAACTTTAGACTCGAAAGGTTAAAACGGTTGAGAAAACGGTGGTTGCTTTATCAGAGTGTCCTGGTTCCTGAGTGGATTGACATCAGGTGCTCAAAGCGTGCTAGATGCTATAGATGAAACCTTACTTTAACCTAGCTTATAGTCCCACTCTCCTCCTCCGAGCCCCCCAAATTGCACTTCTGACTGCACCGACGAGTCCACTTTCCCTCGGATCTACATATATGCTGTGGGTCCAATGTTAAGATCTACAATGCGAACGGGAAACCTAACATTGTACGATAGTGTCAAGACACATTTAATTACTCGCTTACAGGCAGTTGGGATGTCTCGAACTATTGAAAATATAGATTATTTTCCTATCTATATACGGTGATATGTACGGTGATATACATGGATATATTTTTGGGTGTATACAAAATTATATAATCACTTGTACGGTGAAATATGCACTCCAGACGCCGTCCCATGGAACCAATGAGATGTGTTTTAACCTTCCGGCCTTCCCGATGCGAAATCCTCATAACAGTCATAAGCCGGCCGTTAATTATGCATGGACGATAACAAAAGTCCAGCCGTTCGTTCCTTAAAAATGTGGAATAAACCTCGTCCAATCCACGGTATCGTAAACCGACATCGGAGCTGCCCGCAAACTGACGATACCTTCGATCGTCAGATATGCTCGGCAAAATATATACAGCAGTCCTGCGCAGGTCATTCCAAACCCGTAGACGACATACTGTAACCAGTGATTTTTGAGTCGGATGAATCTATCCCACCAGTCATCCAACCACCGCCAGTAGAAAAAAAGAATATGTGCCACAGTCCAGTAAACTCCAGATGCGGCAATGTAGCCTGCAGAAAGATGCCATATGAGTTGCTCCACCCTTGTGGGAAAGTATTCTTTCCATGCGGCGATATGGACGCTGCCGTACATTATACTAGCGAACCAGAGGACCACACCGACTACCTGACCGGATAATTGCTCGATTAAAAAATCCGATGGCCAGTTTATGGCGACAGGTACAAGCAATTGTCTTGGCTTCATGATATATTCTTGTGGGGTTTGTGGCTTCGGGGTAAAGTAAGCCTGAACGGCAGGGTAAGTCTGGTAGGCTTCAGCACAGAGGGAACGACGGGTCTGGCGGTGGGTGTCGCTATCATTAGACTCCGGATCGAGTTCCCACCCGAGCTTACGCTTGCGGTTGGCTGTGTTAATAGTGTCTTGGCGCCGAATTTCGGTCTTAAAGGTGCCATACTCGTCGTTGGTAACCGTTGGAGAGGTGGAGTGGAACGTTGCTGAGGGGTGAATACGGACACGGCGGGGCTCATCATCATCGGTTCGCAGTGGTTCGATATCCTCTGAACTAGAATTATTCTCGCCCTCGACATTCAGCGTGGCACTTGTATCCACTCGGTTTATCCCATGTGATTTCTGGCTCGGCGGGAGGTAGACCAGATTCTCGAGTTCAGGGGAGATCCAAGCGGGGGGCCGGATACCTCGCCGGTATCTGGCGCCGCTAAGACGGCTGCTCATGTACATGAACGAACAAAGAGGGCTGACCCAGTCACCGTAGAGAACAGTAGGCTCTCCGACTTCTCGAGGTTTATGCCACCATAGGATGTATACAATTAAGGCGCATAAAACATGCCCGATGGTATTGACCTCCAGAAGCGAGATGGGGAGGTGCTGGGCGAGCCGAGCCAGAGTCTGCACGAGGAACCAGCCCGCCTGCATGATGACGAGCACCTTGGCAAGGCTATCCGCTTTTGATTTATCTTTAATATCATCGGGATCGATATCCGGTAGGTGCCCGCATTTGGCAAGCAGTATCGTGGCTTCTGGGCTAAGGGTCATTCGTTTGTGGTACGGGATGAAAGTCATTTCTTCTTCAGTCGATTCATCAGTATCAAAGACGAAACCGCCCATATTAACGTAGAAGCTATGCAAGTGTGTCCATTTGTGTCTTCTTCGGTGCGGGAACGAGTCTCTCCTTTTGATACCATCTTTCTCGCGATTTTCTATTTGCTTGGCTTCTTCTTTCAGTATCTCGTTTATCCTTGTGGTAAGAATTTTGGCGGAACTCCACTGTCGCCATGCAGCCCAAAGAACAAGCTCAGGTGCCAGAACGCCAAGCAGAACCCATCTAACGACACGAAACCAGTATTGGGCGGGAGGATCATGCTTTGGGGGGATATTGAGATGCAAGGCGCTCCAGACACAGAGAGCGAGGGTAAGAACGCAACCCCATATCAAACCCATAGTCCCTCGCCCATCTGGATCGCTCTGCCAACCAACGATTGGGCCATTTTGCACTAGCCTCGCGAGGAGGACCGGCATAATGTAGGAAAACCAGGAGTTTTTCTAGGTAAAAGATAAGATTTTGCAACGAAAAGATAAAGCGTACACTTATTTCTGTACGAGGAAGGTTGAATAATCCAAGACAAAGTATGCCTTGGAAAGGAGGCTCTGCCTTTCGTTGTGCGGATCGGGCCCGACTTTAAAAGCCTCAGGGAAGGCCTTACTTCGCTCAAAGGGCAAAACTTGGTAAATTGCTCGAACACTATTCGAAAGCTGGTAAATCGCAATTTAACGATTTGCTGCGGCAGACGGTTTTTGACAGAACTGGTAACATTGTGGGGCCAAAGGATCCCCTTCATCCATGTTGGACGGGATGACGGGTCACAAACGAGCCGGTTTGGGTGCCGCCCGCAGGAACAAATGAGACCCTATTCGTTCGATCTTGCACCTGAGCCCGCGAACTTGGCTTAAGATGAAACCATTCCGTCGGCCACCCACGAGAAAATTATAGGTGATGTTGATATTGATAAGCGCTAAGTAAGAGGTGTCTGCTGGCTGTCAACTGTGCGGTAGCCAATAATTAGGCTCCCGCAATATCGTCGCCGTTACCCACCTTCTAAATATGGGTCCGTTGTGTGGGTGGTGAGCTTTGGCCGCCGACGTCGCAGGATCGATGCGTCACGATTATACCTTTGTCCAAAACTTCCCCCGTCGTAGAACTGCAATAGCTCCGGACAACGTAGACGTACAGGAGGGTCTTCTAAATACGTCTGTTATGGTCGCGGTATAGGTCTCGCTCCTTCTCCTTAATTTCTCCCACGGCTCTGTCGTGTTAGCCCCATGCTCCCCAACGACGTGATACTGCCATCATGTCACCCCGAGCTCCCCGCAATCGTAAGCAACAGTCCACCTCAGACCACACCGACTTAGACAAGATAGTCAAGAAGACTGCTGAAAAGACATCCGATGTTGTTCTCAAGGCTGCTGAGCAAGTGGAAGACGCGCTGCTCCTGATCGCAGATGTTCGTGAGTTGCATTATCCCTGCCCAATAAGATACCACACAACGCAGGACGTCGCAGCTGACAAGTGTGAATAGCGGATTGGTTACAGTAAGATTCTCATACTTGTTAGCAAGTTAGCAAATTATATGGAAATCAATTTGCTTATATTGGTTGAAAATAGAGAAAATGAGTATATTCATACCGGTTATAGACCGCCATCCTACTCTGCGAAGACAAGCTTCCGCAGTATACTGGCAATCCACAATGAAACCAGTATGGCAATACTCCATATAGACGACACGTTCTTATTTTCGTCTATATCTAACCCTATCTGAATCTTCTATAGTAAATATATGGTCCCATATAGTCGGATGCATAATATTCCTGGTCATACCGATCTATGTATTCACAACGGAGATACCACCTAGATACAAAATCGCCACGGCAGAAGATGTCGCCGTCTGCACAGTATATTTTATTGGTGTGGCAATATGCTTTTTTCTCTCCTCAACGTGAGTGTACTAATATCCCGTCCTTGGTACCCGTAAGGAAACTAAAATAGGCACAGTTACCATACATTTATGAATCATTCTCCCAAATACCATAGCGTTAGCGTCCAGCTTGACTACCTAGGTATTCTGATTCTGATGTACACCGCCATGATTCCATTAATATACTATGGCTTCGTTTGCGACCATCGCCTCCGGAATATTTATTGGGGCGTGGTATCGGGATTAGCTGGTTTGTGTGCCATCTCTACGATGCATCCGATGTTCCACACCGCGAAGGCGAAAATCCTACGAGGAGTGTTTTACACTGCATTTGGGGCCAGTAGTTTCGCACCCATAATTCATGCCGTCATTCTCTATGGCTGGAAGGTGCAAAAGGATCGAATGGGACTCATTTGGTGGGCATACGTCGCCTTGTTTAATACTATTGGCGTTGTGTCTTATGGTGCAAAGGTTAGTGCCAACGGGTTATTGGTAAGAGAGATGTTGAGAAAGCTAAATATTGGAATATGAATAGGTACCGGAGCGCTTTTTCCCTGGAAAGTTCGATATAGTAGGACAAAGTCACCAAATCTTGCACGTATCCGTAATCATAGCTGGACTAATGCATGTCATGGGCTGCCTGGGCGATTTCGACTACCTGCATAAACACGGAGCCAAGTGTGCTTAGGGGTATATGGACCACTGTCACTATATTTTGCTAATACAATAATGATGCGTAAAGAAAAGTCTATTCAGCTTTGGTAAACGAACTAGAGATAGATATATATTCTATATGATGTTGCTACTATATACTATACTAAAATACGAATGAGTTCGAGTTGCCCTCCTTCTCAATACACCAGTTCTAAGTTGCCCGTAGGAGTTTTGGGCTTGCGAAAGCCCGATTCACTTCTAGCGGTATTACCTAATTGGCACCACTTTTTCTTCTTTCTTTCAACTCAGTCGTTAATTTTCAGCTCGATTCTACTATCTCTTTATACCACGGTATATCGAGCCAGTATACTATATAGAAGAAAAATGACCGTCAAATAGATCCCCTCAAAGCCCGGAACAGTGAGATTCCCCGCAGAAGTAGTAGTGGGAGCCACGGTTGCAGATGTGCTAAACGCGCCCGGCGGAGCGGTTGCAAGATGATAAAGACTACCGATAGGGGTTGGGATAACGGTCGGTGGGTACAGGGCCCAAGTCCCACTGCTAACGCTAAGTGTCCCCGTGGGGGCTCTTGGGGATAGACAGGTGAAGCCGGTGAAGGTAATACCCTCTTGGACTAATGTAACCGTCTGACAAGATGGGCCGCTTGTGTAGGTGGTACTACGATTTTATATTAGTATCTTTGGCTATTGATTTAACTAGGATTGTCACACTTACCAGACCATTGTCTGATCAGGGTACGGAGTTTCTTGAAAAAAGTAGCTCGAGGCTGGTAAATCGATACAAACGGTTGGAAAGGCCTTTGTCGAACTCGAGGCTGTCTGCTGAGAAGCAACGCATCCTAGATAGGAGGCGGAATATCCGCATATCGCGCTCTTTGCACATCTCAATGGCACCGATCCCGTTGTCGTTGAAGAAAGATATGCTATCAAAAAAAATTTAGCTGGGCCAGCTTGCAAGCTCAAATATTATGCCTGGCAACTTACTGTTGTATTCTAACAAATTAATATATCCACATGTCTTCGATTTTGGCCGGCTACCTCCACCACCGCCTCCGCCGCCACCACCTCCACCGCCTCCGCCGCCGGAACCTTTGGCCTCCTGCAAGTTAGGAGCGGGAGTAGTCAACGCATCGATATTTCGGCGGAGATTGGTTGGCATTCGTTGAAATTGATGTTCGAAAAGATGTGATAGTCTGATTTTCAGCGCTAGTTTAGAGTTTGCGATTTACAGGGTCCGAATCATATGGAGATCCGGGGTTACACATCCTTTTATAGACTCCGAACTCATCGCGACGAAGGCTGGTGGTTGGTTTGTGCGCCATTGACGCAGTTCAGCCCTACATTGCCAATGCCAACTGCGGCGCGCCAAGGCAACTGGTATCTCCTCGGAATACCAGATCCATCAATTTACGGACTGCGCTTTTGCGCTGCGTGATATCATAGCCTCACGAGCCAGCAATTTCTCGTCTCAAGAGTGAAGTAAAAGCCTGGAAATTCTCCGGAATACATCGTGGGCTGTGCTGTATTGAGGTTTTTGATAGACACAAACGAACAATGTACGCGAAAAAGACGCATTTTAGTCATACCGAAAATATTTTGAGAAATTCGAGTGGAATACAGTAGGAACCACGACCCTTAGAAACTTGCTGGGACCCTCGCCACTCTGGTTCCGTAAAATTCATCAAAATATTCAAAACAAAGACGCTGGAAATCAAATCCGTGGCCATAGCCTCAATGAAAACACAAACGCAGCAATTCGGTAGCATTTTTTCCATTCTATTTAAGATGATTTACGGATAAAGTGAGAAACCATCCAAATCTGTACTGAATACAATCGAGATACTGCGATGTTTGAGCTACTGAAATTTGAGATCTTCGAAGCAGGTGACTCCCCTAAGTTTCTCCGGGTCTACCTCGTTCAATGCAAACGCTTCAAGATCTTGCAAGAGGTCCTCAACGGCTTCGTCGATTTCACGATCGCGGTCCGTACGATGGGTGTTTGAAGCCGGAACAGAACCCTGTGCCTCGCTGTCGTTGTCGGAATCGCCCAGCTCGATGATGCTGCCTGTTCTGCTTCCAGACTCTTCGGAATCGCTCCAGAATCCTGGCGGCCCTTCTCCCCCTCTCAGAATCTGGCTATTCTCTCCAGTGTAGTCGCCGCCCCATTCTGGCCAGTAGCAGTTCTTATATTTGAAGCCAATTCCATTCTCACCGACAATATAACCTGTGTTATGAAAATTTGTTCCCTTCATGTCGTTTAAGCTCATTCCAATTGCAGGTTTTTTGAGTTCACACTGGAGGCCTTCGATAATGTTCATTTCGGGGCGTGAATCGGATAAAACGGTAACTGCTCGAAGATCGAGATCTTGATTGACCAAATTGAGTTCTTGGAGATCAGGAGCAAGCTTCTCGCCGCGGTTGACAAGATAAAGGAGGCTCGCCGTGCTGATGCTTCCCGGCTGATTTGGAAGACCTGTGTAACTGGTTAGACTATCTACATTTGGTAATGATTCCGGTTGCATGGATACGAAATAGGGATAGAGACCGTGCGAATGAGAACATATTTGCGTGGCGACTGCTAACCTGTGATTTTCAACTCCGCGATATGAGGACAGTTTTTCAAGACAGTCTTGAGGACAAGGTCATCGACATTGGTGCAGCCCGTTAAATGTAAAACTTTGAGGTTTGGAGATTTTGATATGATTGAAACTAGTGGTTCATTAGAAATTTCAATCGCTTGCGCCTCTGTTTTCGTAGGTATAGTTGCTGCCTTTGCTTTCGAGTTTCTCTTCCCTCTCTTGGGTGCTGTGACTAGTGTGACGTCCACCCCCTTGATGATAAGTACTTCAAGATTTGAAAGAATGTGAGGAGCTTCTAAAATATCTCTCAGATGCTCGTCTGTAACTCGAAACCCAGTGCCGAACTGGATGTGCGTGATACCTGGAAGAAGTCGCGTTTTGTTGTAGCTGTTGATGTCCTTGAAAGAGACAATCTGAGCTGGAGGAGTCGGAGGATGCTGGTACTTTTGATAGGCTAGAGCCTCAGGATTGACCTCAGAAGAAAGCCCCGTATGTTTTTCTCTATTCTTCTTCAATTTAGCTTTCTCGTCAAGATCAAGGGTGATGACTTTAACATTCTCTGGTAGTCTAATATCATGTGAAAAACGGCAGTCCTTCTCTCTGGCACAGTGACCTTTTAGAAAATGTCTACAGAGCGGATATTCTTCGGTATGAGACATGCTGTCACAATGTTTCTGACTGGACGAGGGTAGCCTTTTCTGGTATCGACTATGAGATTTATTTAGTCGCGATAGACTTGATTCTTGTAGCTGCGAAGAGGGGAAAGTAGTGATACTCTGCTACGAGATCGTAGTCTAATAATCGGGTGGGTTTAAAATGTAGCCGTTGCAGGACAAGTGGAGGGTGGGGATAGAGCATTAAATGGTATACATGTTTGTCTGAAGTTTATGCGATCTTGGATGGTGGTGATTGAATAGGTTGACCGCTTTTATCTTCCTGCTTGCGACTACCGTTGGGATAGAATCAACAGTAAAACAAAAGAGCCTTCTTAAAAGTTCTTCTCCACATCCAAAGACACCATCATTCATTGATTAACAACTGTAACAGCGACTAGCTATTAAAATCCTTTTAATAATTGATTGATTAGTATTCTGTGCTGCTTACACGACATCGACAAAGCCTTACTGAGCCGTCCTATAGGATCTTATCGCCTTGTCCATGCGGTCCTATTGTTTTTCAGAAGCGTTGGCTAGCATCGTATCTGAGGCCTGAGCCCTTTGTCTTACAACTTTCAACTAACATACGATCAATCTGAGCTACCGCGACATTATGGCACCGATTTCAAAAGCTGATATGAAAGTTGTTGTATCAGCAGCACATAAAACGAAGCAAAACCAAGATCTGGGGTCTTATGTTTCGTTGAAAGATAATAACCTTGGCAAAGCTACTTTTCCGATAGGCTTTGAAACATCAAATATCCTTAAGTGCGCTAGAACGGAGACTACCTTTGATACGCCCGAGGAATCTTCTGAATGCTCGTCAATTTCAGACATCGAAGAATTTGATCCTGTTTCCGTGTTGATGGAGGCTACGGTTTACCCAGCGTATCATATACAACCAAAACTCTTCTGCAAGCAAGAAGAATTAAGATTTGGAGCCAAAAAGCGCGAGCTAGAGTTGGACGAAAGAGCTCTTCGCCTATTAAACCTGACGAAGTGGAAATTGCAATCTATCAGAGATGGTGGTGAAGAAATTATTCGATTTGAGGGAGATAATGCGGTCGTACCACAAGTTCCCAAAGTACTTGGATACAAGCCTTATTCTCTCCCATCATGGCGTCGCCCTAAGTTTGGAGAATGCCTCGACACCATTAAAAATGATCCATCAGCCTTTTATTCTGACCTGAAAGGCTGGAAGAAGCAGGCTGTTGAGAATGATTGTTTTATCTTATTGGAAATAACGCCAGGATACCCCCCTGAATGCGCAATCTGGGAGGATGTAGGAAATCAATGTCGTATAAACACAACAAAATTGGCTTTCGGCTGACCCTAGCAGAAGCATATATTCATACGACATATCCAATCTTTCAAGAAAGGCGTGGGCGTTCTTTGGCCAAACCAGGTATGTCGGGACTCGATACGCTGCGTTCGACAACTCATTCTCGTTTCTCAACCCAATGCCATCTACTCCGAGGAAACCAACTATTTGCCTCCTCTGACCCCCAAATTCTGGCAAATTTGATAGTACTAGTCTCGCTCACGAATACTAGTATGATCTTTCGGTGCAAGGTATTGCAAGATTCTTCAAATATACTGTTCACGAGGACAAATACACGCCCTCTTCAAATTTGAAAGCCTCTCAATTTATAGAAAAGCTCTAGGAATAGCTATAATAGTATCTCTTTTAGTTCCGATAGATGGATTGACAGCATGGTTATCAATGCGAATATCCGTTAAAATTGCAATATGATTTTGAAAAACAAAAATAGTAAACGCTAAGCACGCCGAATTATCGTCTAGAGCTAGAACGCTAGGAGCAATCTCTCAATCATGGCGATCAAGCCGCAGATATATCATAGTGAAGTATTTGCTGTCTAAGGCAAATATTCGCGGCGGGAGAATTCGGTGCTACTCCGATACGACAGCCGTTGTTATTCTGCGTGGTTGGGAATTCAGGTTGTTTTGGAGTAACTCATGCTTGTTAGACTAGGAATATTATGGGATAAAATTACCATATGTCACTGAATCAAGATTTGAGATGGTTCTAAAGGTGCGGGATGTCTGGTAAATCCATCAGGTAAATGAGCGGTTGCGCTTTAAACCACTCGCAACGGCAAGCTAAAAGCAGCAGTCTGCGTGATTTTCACAGAGCTGCCCAATTCTGTTAGAATGATCTCATTCAGCTCTTGGAACTAAGCTTAGACTCCGATATCAGCTCATTATTCTGCTTGGTTGTCTCTCTATTGCAAGGCTAGATCCGCAAGCCTGGCATCTGTGCGACAATGTTAATCGCTGAACTTGGGCCCAGGAAAGAATTAAAGCTCGCACAATAACAAACCTACGGGTTACTTGATTGGTGTCCCACTATCCTCGTGGTACAAAACTGTAAAGCATGGGAATGGAAGTAGGGAATTCCCTGGTGTTGTTTGTTAGAAACATATCCCGCCTTTGTGGTTCTTAACTTCCTATCGAGGTAGAACTCCCCGATTCGGTAACTGGCATTGACAGTAGTTAACCACCTCCCAGGTTCAACCCTTGAATTCCAAAGCCCAACTCGTTGTTCCGATTGGTAGATTTCAATCTTGGAGAAATAGCATCGGGAAGATCCCAATTCTCAGAAGCTCAACAGAAAACCCTCGGCCTTGGCCACAGCCAGCTGAAAATCCTTTGAACATCGATTCTAGCCTCATGTAGACTAGAGCTCTTGCCTCAGTATTCTTCTATCATCCCACCAAACCGAATTAAACTGCGGGGGAAAGAAGCAGCTGCAGATACAAGGATCAAAACATCCCTCGTATTAATCTTTACATACGCGATGCGGGACGAGTACGACCTGCCTTGAGTTCCAGCAACCGATTCCGCAAGTTGACAGGCAGCCAGTTAAGCAGTTGGAAAACAGTTTACCAACTTCCAATCTGATGATCGACGTCGGCAACGTCCCTTGCATTTGTTCTAGATTGCCTTTTTCACCCACAAGGTTTCCACTCAGCTCTATCGGTGGACCTCAGGCTACAAACCAAGTTACCCAGCATGATCACAGATCATATCGCCAAAATGCCATCTGGGTCCTGGGTATTGCACCATATTGGTGGCAATTTCTGCCATAGCGATACGGTTATGGTCGGCCAATGCTGGATTCATTCTATCGCCGTCGGTCTCACCTTCTGATTTCAGTCTGCGGGTATGATCTCCTGTTTAAGGGCGCTGCGGGCTCTCCGTCTTTGAAGTAGGTTTTCTATATAAACCATCGTATGTCCCATCAACTTGCCTACTATATTTCAACAGCAGCACGCTGATCAATTGCAATCGCAGCCTCTATACAGACTCATCACGATGAAGTTCTTCACCGGCCTTCTCTCCACCCTGCTTGCGGGTTTCTGCATGCTACTTGCCTTCACAAATGCTATTCCTGTAGCGGACAATAAAGAAGTCCAGAAAGGTCCAGGCGGTCCAGGCGGTCCAGGCGGTCCGGGTGGCCCGGGTGGTCCATGGGGTCCTCCTAACGGCCCTCCTAACGGACCCCCCAACGGCCCACCAAACGGTCCTCCAACTGGTCCACCAAACGGCCCCCCAACTGGTCCTCCAGACGGTCCAGGAGGCCCAGGAGGCCCAGGAGGCCCAGGAGGCCCAGGCGGCCCAGGCGGTCCCGGTGGTCCTGGCGGATGGGGACCAGGTCCTGCTGAAGTTCAAGTCACCCAATGGAGATACTGGAACAACCAACTGTCTGGAAACGTTAGAGTAAGACTGCCCATAGAATCAAAGACTATTCCTTTTTTAATAAAACAATTACTAATATTCAACCTCTTTCAATAGATCAAGTCCAATGGTCGTCATCCAAACGGCTGGGTCCAAATCTGGTACGGAAACCGAAACAACTGGGGCCGCACTCCAATCAACGCTCAGTTCTACTCTGGTCCTGACAACTGGGGCAACCAATGGTGGACTTTCAATGGTGAGTACTCTATTCGAATCAATCAGAGCGATTATTTGATTGGAAATGACTAACGCTAGGATAAAAATATAGGCTGGGCTCAATGGGCTGACTGGTTCTACGTTACCTACACCGACCGTGGCCGCACTTACTCCAGCGGTTATATCTACACCAGCCAGCAAGGTGGTGGCCGCCCACCCCGCCCAAACACCGACAAGCCAAAGACCACCGTTTAAGTTTGCGAACTCGCAAGCTTAAAGCACCGTCCGCAGGGCGCTAAATATGTAAAAAGTGGCACACTGACTGGGAATCGCTCTAAGGGAAACCTTAGGGCTGTATATATCTATACCAAAAGCAAAATGTATATATTAAGTTTGGGAGGGAGATAGTGAGACCAGAATGCAAATGTACATATAACAGAAAAGCAATATACGGTCGAGATTTCGATTCTATATCTGAATCTCATATAGCCGATTTAAATACTTCACCAAATGTATGATCGTGACAGATACTCAATGACGGCTTTCGGGGAGTGACTGCTCCCTATCTGGAAGTTCTAACTATGGCCGCTGGCGTGGTCTTGTTCCCAGCAACCAGTCCACGGCCGGCGCCACATGTTGCATTTTTTCTTTTGGACAGAAGCAATAATGTGTTGTATCTTCGCAAATGCTGGTGCACAGCCCACCACTCCAGCGATGCCGGCGTCTCAGACGCGTCGACATGACGCGGGCTCTCGAAACGAGTGACTATTGTTGGGATTGTGGAGACTGGGTCGGCTATTTAATGAAATTGTATACTTCTCTATTCCATGTCACTTCTCCGATGTCTGTACATTTTCAATTCAATTGCTTGGTTAAAAGACCCGACAGAAGGACCAATCAACTAGGACCCGATTTAACCTGTCAGTCCGCATACAAAACTCTCGCAGATACTCCAAATGCTAAAAAATATTAATCACAAAAATCCTTATACATTGGTAACGAGAAGTTTGATTGTCATCCGGGAACCCTGCTACCGGAAAGCTGTACTATCCATTCTCTCAGATTAGAAATCTTGTTCGACTGGAAACAAGAAATATCCGTAGAAAACGTCATATCTCGCGGATTCGGCTCGCCTATATCATAAAGAATAATTATTAACTACTGAAAGAAGTCATATTCTAGACATTGGCTCTTATGATACCAGCTATATTCGCCATTAACCTGAAGCTCGTAAATCTAAAGGGTTACCGACGTATTCGAATGCGAAGAAGAGCATCGATCTGCAAGCAAAAATTCATTCATTGCACAAATCCTGATTCCTACTGTTCAGATCGTTACTCGAATCGTTTAACGTACTTAACACATCTAATTTCAGAGTTATAGGGCTCTTGAAGCAAGATATCGCACACCACAGATTGTATACAACATCATCAACACACAATCTATTCCATGACAGGTATACCAAACCCTGGGTTTATGATCGATGTCGGACGACAAGAAGGCTTGTGTAATTGCAATTATGACCATTGATAATCTCTAACACTTCATTCGGGTTCTCAATTGAATCCATGCGAGGCTTAACATTTTGTCTGCATACCCTCAAAATGGAAGTTCGATACGAATGTGCCACCGTTTTTTCAAGGTACTATGGCTAGTGAGCGGGCTGTAAAAGGTTAATCAACTTGACCAAGTAAGGCTTATCACAATCGACCTGCTGCAGGTACGGAGAAATATGTCAAAATCCGCGGGTGATAATGTTACGATTCAAGAGTTCCTTTCCACCTCGGTAATTGAAGCCGGCAAGGTCTTTGTCTGGTTACGTAGACCAGCTTCTCTCGCATTGTCAGTGGAGTAAATACAGCCAACCATGATTGATTATCCTTTACCAAGATTTTATCCTGTCCCGCTTCTGCATTGCCACTTCATAGAACTGTAATATTTTAAAGGTCGTCAGAGCATTGCTATTCTTACTCACACCCTGTTCTGAAATACAATCAAAATCAAGGTTCTCGACCGAGAGTCTTGTTTTAAAAAAAGGCCCTGAAGCTAGTTAAGATTTATTTTGCCTCCAACGGCTCTTCAGTATTGTGCTAGGTCGGTACTCCCGACCCCGTGAATCTACGGGGAGCGGAGATCATTGCGCAACTCTATTGCCAACTGCAGTGGTTTCTTTGCGGAGCGAGCACGAATCAATAGGGCTAAGAGCTCAAGCGAGTGCCAAGGATTCCAATATATCAAGCTTTGGCGGTTCCTGGAATTGGCCTTCGGAGAGATCCATCGCAAACGCACTAGCAGCTGACGTGGACAGCATACCGATTCGGATGTGTAAAGCCACAGGATAGAGGTGACGAATATGAAGCCCACATCGATCTGGCAGCTTGATTGATTGATTGGAATCTGCGCTCCTTGCAAAGGTAACTCGTCTTCAAAACTGACATCACCATTGGCACAAAGTTTCCCAAGATTTTACTGTAAGATAAAATGATCTTCGGAAATACTCGCACGCGGAATATATCAAGAAAATCGATATCAAGAGAATTGTTAAAGCTTTCCTCTTGTGAGACTTGAACCCACCTATGCATGTCTAACCCATTGCCAATGTTCGTTCAGAAAACAAAATAGAGTTCCTTTCCGTGTTTGAGTCTAGTTGACCTCGTTTCATCGTAGTGGCGGCTACGTATACATCTACGGTTAGTGCATGAGGCGTCGATCTTATCGGGTTCTAGATTTACCTGGACAAAAGTGAATACGTACCTCCATCTAAACTGGGTTCCTGTTCGAACCCATTGCATATTGTGCAATATCTTGGAATTTATGTCTATAAATATGGAAACCGGCCATTGTGACAAGCCCTTTCAATCACCAAGGAACCAGCTCCCTTTGGATATTAACAGCAATCCACAGCCTTACATCATCTTTTTTACCATTTAAAAGATATTTAAAGCTCATTCAATCCGAACACGAGTCGATTGGTAGTATTTCGATACCGCATTTAATCTATACTTGACAATCAATCGAAGAAAATACCTTTACAATGAAATTGTCCAACATCGCTATTATTTTGTCCATCGCGACATCGGTTTCAGCAGCTCCACATATACATCTATTCCACGGCCCAGATCATCGCAATGGAACGGAAACTCGTAGAACCGATAGACCAACGATGACTTGGACGCATACTGGAACCTGGACGCACACCGGTACTTGGTCCATGCCCACCGGTAAGCCAACTGGCAAACCACCTGGCGGAATATTCGGTGGATTTGGAGGACCTCACGATCATGATGGTAAACCATCTGGCACTTTTACACCAACCGGTACCCATACGGGCACACCAACCGGTAGACCCACTGGTAAGTCGGACAAATTTATTATAATCTATTTGATATCCCATGGAGGTCGGGCTAATGCTAACGTTTATGAAGGCCGAAAGGACGAGGGTGGTCCCAGGGGTGGTAAAGGGCATTTTTAAACAGAGTTATTGTTGTTAAACTATATATTTAAACACGGATAAAATGCTTTATACCTGATGAATTAAGTTTGTGGGAAAGGTTTTATACATTTAAAATATAATGAAGTGCTGCTAGGCCGTAGTCAGTGTCATTAATACATGTTCCTCATATCGAAAGTAATGTGAGAAGTACCGACGTTTTCGGTATATGATTTATGCCTGAGGGCTCTAAGATGAGGTTTTTAATTACTCGTTCCTTGTCTGCGGATTCTCTTTTGGATCCATAGCTTTACTAGAGTCTCCCATCATTGAGCTTTCACCCTCTTCGCTCCTAATCCCCTGAACGATCCGCAATGGCTCGCCGTCTTCCAGCCCCTCCATCGCGCCAGGTTTGAGATGCATCCACACTTCATCTTCCATCCCACCCTTTCGTCTCCTATTCCATTTCCTTCTCACCAAGCTTGGCAGCTGTGGTTGAACTCTACTCCTCAAATCCTTCTGGGCTTTCAAAGTCATTGCGATCCCGCTCGCCGTTGGTCTTCTCTCAAATCTATCCTCATCTTCCCAGCCGAGAACCTTGACGTCTAGTAACCCTTCCTCATCGACTCTGTTCCACCGGGCGACATTCGGCGGCATGACTCTTTTCAAGAACTCCAGACTGGCGTTGATGTTAATATCCATCGCTCTCTCCGGGTCGGCGCTCGCCTTTAACAACAACGCGCACAATCTCGGATATACCAGAGTAAAATCACTCTGAGAGATATGCACAGTACCCTTGACGGTCATCATCCAGCAGTTTTCGTTATTCCTGCTAGCTTCCTCGAATACCTTCATAACCATGGCAAAGTTGTCCGCCCAGTGCATGAAGGCTTCGCTGTTTATACCCAGTAGCGGTGATTTTATCTGCGCATGCGCCCCTTCTGATTCCTGGATCGCTGCACCCCACGGATCGTAGATTATTCCCTGGAGAGAGTCTAATTCTTGACAAAAGATCTCGGATGGATAACGGAGGACTTCGATCGTTGACGCTGCACCAAAGGAATGACCGGCAACAGTGACATTGCGTGTCTGGATTCTGTCCTGCCAGTCCTCCCATTTCACACCATCCAGTCCGCGGCTCGAGGCGCCCGCTGCGCCTTTCTTGAGGAGGTTCATTTGGGAGAGCATATCGCCATTTCCTGAGTTCAAGACTAAAACTATTTTATAGATCTCAGCGAGTTCTGCTTTCCGCATGTTGATTTGGGCGGTGCGAAGATCAGCATCGATCTTGTTGGATGGTGAGGTATCGTGTGGATTATCCCTGGGCCAGAGGTAGTCTACCGTTCTATATTTTCTTCGTTTGGAGGCTGTAACGGTAAGCGTTCGTTTATGCCGGTGAAGAAACTTCTTTTTATGACAGGATTCGTCCACTGGGTCGCTTTTAAGACTGTTTTTGATAGCTTCGGTCGTTGCTCTTGAAGGCTTGCGGCCGAGTTTCTTCGCTCTCTCTGTATCCGCTGACCAGAAGTGCGTGTTGGCCGGTGACGGTGGTGCTTTCGGCTCCAGAACGGGCAGTACTTCTTCCCACATAAAACTGGTTTCTGGGCCGTAATTCACGATGCTTCGCGACCCGCTGCCGTCCCTGTGTTCGACCGCTATCACGACAAACCCGTAACTCGCAAATTCGCCGCACACAGAGGAGTACACCGAACGACTACCACCGAGACCGTGCGAGAATATGAGTAATGGGAAAGCAGGTTTCGCATCGGGAGGTAAATCTTCAGGTCCAGCTCCTGCCGTATCCTTAACTTTCTCTCCTCCCTTCCGCGCGGAATATTTGGGCGGCCAATGGGTCGCCAGTCGTGCGTTGCGATACGCTGGGATCTTGGTGAACCACGCCGTCAACCCGAAGAACGTCAGCATCGCGGGCGCAGGAAGATTGCTAAACTTCGCGTATCCCTTGGCGGAGAGACTACGAGGACGGGGCAGCCATGTTGCCCGCGACCAAGTATGGTGTTCGCCCGATGGGTCCTTCCCAGCGCCGGTGCCCAATGCGGCCGGGTAGTAGATGTTGAAGAGGACGGTTTCCAGCGTCAACGCATGCCGGCCATTGCGTTTCATGGGACCGAAGGAACGAGGGGAGGAGACGGGGAGCTCCATTTCCATGATTCCCACGGTGTAAGGACCGGAGTACTGCGGGAGACTGTGGAGGAGGACATCGCGAGCGGATTTTGGGTGTCTGGTCTTGGGCGGTTTGGATTTGGGGAGAGAATCGCGGGCGTCGGGGTTGTGGCGCGTGTGCTCGCGGCGGCCTTGTTTCATCCACGGGAAGACCTTTCCTGGCATCTTTGAGCTCTTACAAGTTCATCAAGCTTATTTTGAAGATGTTTTTGAGACGGTGAACGTGATCTCCCAATTAATTATCGAAGCTACAGACTTACTTATCATCTCAGAGCACGTAACCCTACACGAGGTGGATAGTATCTTGTTTGGTGAAGAATATCATTGCAACTGCCGACAACCACAACAAACGAGAACATGACATCATGGCACGGCCGAGACCCTGCAGGCCTGACACAAGCTATGCAACAAGACACAGCCAATCAGATACGCTGGTAATTTGTGAAAGATTCGGAATCCCAACATCTGGAGTGGTTTCAAATAAGATCTTCTAGTCCAAGTACGGTATTATAATATTCAAAATAAACATCCCGAAAATCGTTCAACCAGCTCACAGACCTTTCGGAAATCGCGAAAAATTCCCTAAAGTCCCGGTTAAAATTGACAAGCTCAAGAGTCTCGTATTTGGTAGAAAAGGTTTCCATCCAATCATAAAGTATTTTCCTGTGTAATTCCCAAGCCAGTTCTCTTTCGGTAAGCGAATAGTAGATAGTAGACGCGATATCTTTAGCTGTTGCACCGTCAAAGAGACTGGGTGAGTTGTAGTGGATGCTCTTAGAAAGGCTTACAGTCTTATACGTCGTTCCCTTATCTTGGCGAGAGACGTATGTCGCCGATATTCCCAGCTTTAAAAGAGGCCGTATAACCTTCGCTACTTCCGATAGGTGTGATTCATAGAGTTCAGCATCTAGTATGATTTCATGCTCCGGTCCTTCCTTTCCATCACACCCAACCAGAGGGAAGAAGCTCCAGATTTCGTTAATGTCAGTTGGAGAAACGCCCAATTCCAAACAACGTTCCATGCCATCGAAAAATTCAAAAGCTGACCAGTGCTTGGTTTGTAGTAGCCGAAGCTTCAATCCTCTCACAAAAACCTCATCTGCAGTGACGCTCCAAAATGCTGCACCGCGGGACTTTAAATGTGAACAAACTCCCATCAGCGCTAGTTTGCCGTTCTCGGAAGATATCATCTTGGCCAGAAGGCTCTCCAAACACGCCTTCGAAAGAGTCGCGCCGGTGTCGAGGAGGCTTGAAACAGCTGAGAGGTTCCCCGCTATTGATGCCAGAAAGAGTGCGTTTCTCGATGCCAACTCTGCTTCCGAGCTATCTGAATATATGGTTGCGAATCCCTTTAGTGCTTCCGATATTTTTTCATCTCCTACCCAGTGCACATAAAATTCGAAAGGGAAGGTCAAACAAAGTCTTTCATACCCTCCCCGGGATATATTTGACCTTGCAATTTCAGACAAAAGAGTTTTAAGATATTGTCCAATCTCTTCCCTGCTTAATAATTCAAAATTCCAGGGTCGTATCCTTCCAACAGTAGGTAGGAGATACTTTATGACGCTTAGGTTTTTGGATAGGATAGCTCTGACTAGATTCAATACCCCTTCAGTTCTAAAAATATTGTTTCCCAGATCCGCTAATATATCCCCATTGGCGTAGCAGGCTAAACATTCCTCAAGGTCTTCGGGCTGACGCTGAAATACGCCCTCGAGGCAAATATCTTCGGCCATAAAGCGGGGTGTGAATTCGCCTTTCTGTCTTAACTTGAGGTTCGGGATTCTGGACATTAGTACAAGTATCTCTTTTGCTCCAGCGAGATCTCCCGACTTCAACATTAGCGAAGCTGTTTTAGCTAATTCAAAGCCATTCAGACGAAGTATATCGCGACTTCCCTGTTGTGATCTGTCTGATTTCGGTCTTTCCAAGGTCCGTGATGCGACTAGAAACTTTGAATGTGCTGCTTTGTCGTGCTTATCTAGTTCATTGATAGAGAGGAACCCAATCTGGTGATATGGGCATGACATCTGCGGACATTTGAAACTTTTTGAGTGAGAAGCCGCATGTCGCTCTTGTTCTGCTTGTTCCATGAACCCAGAGTAAAAATGATGACACGCGCTATCAAAACATCTGAACGGGGGTCCATAAAGGCGAATGAGAGCTTGGATTGATTTTGGGTCGCAGCTACCAGATACTTGAGTTAAGTTTCTATTGAAATGTTCCATCAAGGCTGCCAGTTGTTTTGCGATGATGCTTTTAAAGTTCGTGCCTTGAAGCTCGACTAGAAACTGGGTGATCGCGTATTGTAATTGGAGACGATTCTGCTGTTCTTCATATGTTTCAAGGCATGATCGTAGTTCTGATATGATTGTGGAGAGTGTTTTCTCCTCAGGCTGTGAGGCAATAATCAAGGGCACACTGAATTTTTCAAGTGCGACTAGGAATTTCGTCAATTTCTTTCTAGAGATAGAATTTAATCCCGATTCGTGTGTTGCTTGTTTGAAATGAAGTGAGAGGTTCTTGCAGGCATATGATAAGAATACGAACTCCCCGGAGAGCATTACGTTTTGGTATAATATAGTATCCTGTTCCTGGAGCGATTTTATGCTCAAATATTCGAGGCATACTCTGCTTAAGGTCAACTGAACAGAGAATTTTCGCAACCCTAGAATGTCATCGCATTCAAGTAGGTACCTAGAGAAATATTAGTTATATCATTGTAGACAGCTCGCAGGCCGTATTTACTGGTGTAGTCGATATAACTAACGATTTGAGAGAAGAGTGAACAAGAGATATGATTCCATCGCTTGCGGTCTCGATCAGCGATCCACAAATCAGCTCCAGGGATGCCTGTCTTTGCTTTCCATGGTTTTTCATATTCGAGTGAATCTCTATAGCTTGCACCAATTCGATGGTTCGAAAAGACCTTTTGCCGCCTAAAACGAACTTGAAAATCCTTTTCGCTTGCTTTCGAATATTTTTTGGTAGGTTTGAGATACGCTGTAAAGATCTCTCGTAACTATTTACGAGTTTTCGAGGTTAGTACCAGAGCTGGTTTGTCCTGATTTGGGTTCCTGAGATCTCGAGATCTCAGGGCCTTACTTACGCTTGTTCAAGTCCATTTGGCAGTTGGTTAATCAGATCTTCAATCTCAATTACTCCAAAAAGGAGATCAGGGAGTATTCCAATTATCAATTTTGCATAGAGAAACATTCCTGTGACATCCGGATATTTAGTCTAAAATCAAAAAATTGTTGCTGGTGGCGTCAATACATACCGTCGGACTTATCGACTATCGCTTTAAGATATGCTGTTGCATTCGTGTCATCCAATCCGTACTCGTTTATTAGGAAATTCTTATTCTCCGCGTGTAGCACGTAGGATTCAATATCACGGTGACTATCGCGCACCGAAAGCACCAGTTCCGCTGTATTCCAACCCTTGGCTCTTGATTTTATTAAGGCTTCGGGTCTACAGCTGAGGAAAATTCTTAGCTCAGGGCATTTAAGAATAAAGTCCTCGATGATCACCATAAATTTTCGGATTTCCCCATCGCTGGCCAACTCATCTAGCCCGTCTATAAACAAGAAGATCGGGCTGTAGCACTGAAATATACCTTCAAGAAGATCTTGAATTTTTTCAGTTGCACATAATCTTTGAACGTATTCACCACCTAAATCTTCTAGGATAGCTTCGGCATGATCGGGAAATCTGGCGAGCTGATCATAAAGCAAGGATCTAAGGGCTGTACTGCAATCGTTATTCTGGCCGGTTTGAAAGTCAAGCGCGAGATGTGCTACGTTGGAAGCACCAGTAGACGTATCGTTTTGCAATAAATTGGCCATGATTGACGATAATGTTGTTTTACCTACTGTTGTTAGACTTATAACTGGTAGCTACTGTAGTCAAATGATAATCCTTTTCACACACCTGCACCTGGTATTCCGTATAGTATTAATACTCTCTCATTGGATTGAAAATTTCGCCATGATAAGAATTTTGGATGATTTGCAAGCCAGCTTCCAGCACCGGGATATTTGGAAGATATCTTCTTCGCTCCCTCAAGCCGAGAAGACGAAATCAGAGCAGGCTGCAGCTCTTGCCTGAAGAGTTGCAGTGTTGTATACAGTCGCTGCTTGGCAGCAGCGCGAAACTCTTCTTCTGCGCTTTGGTGAAACTTGATGGTCTGATTGAGCGTCGTTACAGATACAGCATCTCGAATTAGATCTTCGTCATTACTTAGATTCGATAAAACGCCTGTGAGCTTTTTGTCGAAGACGGGAGATTGGATCTCCAAGAACTGTTTTACGGCTATATCCGGAATTCGTATTAGTATTATTGCTTGTCTCACTGCGGATGCAGGCTTGAAGGATTTCACGTACTATTTTTCCCAAAAATTCGGAGGGCAGTCCACAAGAGATCCAGAATATCTGTATAGACTCGGACTAGAATTTTCTTGAAGCGCAGGTCCTCTCTAACGATAGGGCTGCATTTTTCGTAAATAAGTAGCTTGACTCCCACGGCCGCTAATGCCTCCATGAGCTTATCCATAGTCCTGTGCCATTTCGAGATAATCTAACAGTATATATCAATGCCATCAGTATTTCTATCGCCTCAGTGATTAAAGAGTTTCTCTTGTACCTGAATAAGGAATTTTATTGGACCCTGTACATAAGTTTCGTCAATAATCTTTTCTAATACGATAGCAATTCGTTGTCGTGAGGTAGAGACCCGCAACTCACCCAAACAAAAGCTAGGATCTCGCTTGTTTGTGCAAACACTTCGATGACTTTAGAATACTCCGCCAGACCATCGATAAACGGCTGTAATAGGCCCATGGCTCTGTAACCCTTCCGGCCTTCTTCTCCATGTTGCAACTTAGCCGCGAGTATTTCGACATCTTGTTGTGTGGTTGTGGTTGAGGTGAACTGAGTTCTCTGGGAATGGGGTAGCTTGGCGCTGAAAGACCGCAACGCTTCCTCGAAAGGGCCCAGCTGGGAGCTCAATATCGATGCCGAAACAGCTGACATGTTGAGAATTCACGGGTTTTCGATAGAGACTATGGTGACATTCGCGTTGAGACCATTTATTGACGTTCTCGGTCGGCATCGCGATCGAGCAATGTAGACACCAGCAGCCCTAAAATTTAAGCATGCTTAAATATTTGTATGAAAGGAGGAGGGATGCGGGTACGAGACAAGATGCGGGTGTGTTCAGGCCAGACGGTCGAATTTGGTGAAGGATCGAGATTGTATCGCCCAGCCCAGGTCGAAGCTTTCCTTTAAACCTTGCAGTATCTGCGTGCAGCTACAGGAATAATCCTCTTAGCTATGTCAATGCAAGGTTTGATGGAAGGCAGACTTCAGGGCGCCCATAAGGTGCTCCTTTGTTGGCCTATCGGCTCCAGAGCCTCGTTCGTTATCTCCTCGCAGTAGCCAACAGCTCCTATGACCACCCGACATCACAATTTTGAATTTACCAAGGAGTATCAAAAATAACCGTCGAACATCTGGGAAACCGGGGTTGTACTTTTATTTTCTACAAAATTCTAAAATAGGATGTCATTTTATACATATTATTGACAAATGGAAACAGATAACATCGTCTAGTTGATCAATTTGAACATCTAGCTTTCGGCTTCTAAAAGTGGAAAATGTAATGGTATTTGCTGCCCCTGGGCTAAATGTTAATTTATGACAGCTTCGAGGCACTATTGCAAATTTTAAGTTAGAACGGTCATTGAGAAGAATTGTTAATTGAAAATTCAGACCTCAAGATACTTTGCGAGTGGCCCATCGGTTTTGACTATGCCCGAAACACACAATTCCGCGAGCTGTAGCTTTTTATTCTGCTTATCCAGGATTTGCTATATAAATATGCACATCAGTTTCGCGTCTTTTTAAATAAGCTGATACAAATGTTGTATGGCTTACTTCTTCGTAAGATTTTTGCATGATATATCGAATAGTGGTGACGGGGTTGGTTTGGCCGATCCGGTGCACCCGTGCTAATGCCTGCTCTTCCAGCATAGGATTGAATTGTGGTTCTAGTAGATGAACTTCTGAAGCTACTGTGAGATCGAGACTGAAGTCCGGGTTAGGGTTAGTGAATGCTGATTCCACTATGCCAATGGAGCGACAGAACTACTGATTCGCGACTCACCCAACGCTTCCGCTGCCAAGGGTAGCCAGAAATACCGAACATCCAGGGTCATTCTTGAAGTTAAAGATACGACGACGTCGTTCGGGCATATTCAACGATCCTTCTAGCCGGGTATATCCGATTCCATTGCGGACTAATGCAAGCTCCACAAGGTCAAGCATTTTCGTCCAACAGCTAAATACAACTCTTCAATTTTATAGTTAGCCTTAGGTTCTCGGTTGTGTTAATAAAATCTCATATGGGGAACAAACTTCTTTGTACTCGGGCTGTTGTTGATATTTTTCATCAGCTCTTCCACCTTTGTAGATGGTCTAATATCTGCCGAGTTAGAAACCTCAAAATGGTCTCTCTCGCACAAGGGGCATTCTCCGTCGTTCGAATCGCAAGCTTTACAAATGACGTGTTGGCAATTGTCAAAGGTTGTAAGGTCCTTTGCGTCCTGGCTTTCCGTTTCCTTGCAGAATTCACAAATCATTCGATCGAAAGTAGACGATACTGCGAACTGAAATTCTTTTGTCTCCCTTGGTTGTCTCAATTCTTGCTGGAGCGACGGTGGTAGCAAATCGGCACCATGGTTGCAGACCTGTCGCAATCTTAGAATCAATTGTGTGATATAAGACCCAACACCCGACCCTTTCGCACCACTTCGAACAGCATTTTCTACTTTATCCTTCGTGAATTGATAGAGAAGCTTATGGAAAGTTGCCTCTTCATCGTTGAACGACAACTTTTGTATCAAATCCTTCCGAGGGGGCAGATTCAAGCTAGAATTCAACTTCAGTCTTCGAAGCGTTGTATCGGATATCAGTCCTGTTAGAATACGAAGGCCGTGTGGGTTTCTGGATTTCATAGGTTTGATAATGGCAGCTTGGAATTTTTTGCGGTCGTCGTAATTTTTATACTGGATGAACTCTAACAAAGAGCCGTAGTCGTCGAGCTTATTTTGTACTGGGGTGCCAGTAATGCACCATCGAAAATCTGCACGTAATGCGAAAACCGACTTCGCCTGTTTTGTTGATCGCTCACGGATAACATGGGCTGAAGTGATCCGTCAGATTAGTACATCGCAGCTCTCAATCGAAGCAAATAAACGTATTGCTAACCTTCATCTAAGATAATCCTCCTCCATTGAAATTGAGAGATGGCCGCCGTTGAAGCCTTGGTACTTCTTTGGTGAGCAACAATTCCAAAAGTAGTAATAATTAGGTCGTAATTCTGGAATTCTGGGGATTTATCCTTCCAATCGCTAGGATGATAGACTAGATATCTGATCTGACTAGTATGCCGAGAAACTTGATCTTCCCATGCGGTAACGACTGGTTGAGTAACACAGGTTAGTTTATTGCATACCCTTCTAGAAAAGGTGTCCTACCGGATTTTGGGCATATTAATAGTGTTGTGGCTGCAGTAGAAGTGAATCTCTGATTTGGGTAGTCTAAGGAGGTTGCAACTAGAGCTAATGTTGTTAAAGACTTGCCCATACCCATATCATCAGCTAAGATGCCGCCCTTCAAGGGCTGAGAGGTCCCACGAGCATCAAAGCAGCCTTCCTTTTTCAACATCCATCGCACGCCAGATATTTGATGTCTTCATTGCACTTTTAGTTAGACTTTTATCATCAACTGAGGGTTGCACTTTGTTACATACTCTTTAAGGGGGGTGGTAATTCGACTGCTGATTGCGAAATCCACATCCATAGAATCAACCTCAGCATCTGTTGAAGTTGTAAACAATTTTGATAGTTCATTCTCGCGCTCAAGGCTCTCTTGTACACTCATCTTTCCTTTTTCATTGCTTTTTTTCGGCTCATCAGAGGCAGTTACAGTTATACCCTCCTCGAGAAGCCGATATTTGATTTCGTCTGAAATTTTGAGAATATGAGGGTTGGAGTACGATAGCTTTTTCTTGTTGTGGCATGGCGTCTCGAGATAAAGCCCTTCTCTAGCCAACTTGCGACCAATCTTAATGATGTTGTCCTTATTGCAATAAATGTCGATGCTGATCCACAAACCCTCCGAATTTGGTGCGAGCTTAGAGAGCGGAGAAATGTAACCTTCGATATCGGCATCATACTCTTCCATTATTGTAACTAGGGTAGATGCCGCTACTTGTTCCATAGCCCCTATGTATTGGCCTTTCGCCGTATTGTTATTGAATACGCGAAATAATTTTCCAATTTGGAAGAGGAAAACTCCGCGGGATCTATCGGTGTTTGAGATGTCCGGCGAAGCAGCTGTCATCCCCACTTGAACCTAGCGAATGAGTATGGTACCTGTTAGCTTAATCTAATCTTCATTCAACATCAAGATTGAGGAATTAGAAATATAGGCAGCAAATCTGATCCCAAGCGAGAGAAGTGGGCAAGCAGCTTACGGAACCAATACAAGTATCGTGAGAAGCTTCTTCGGCCAGGGGAACATCCTGTAGTGATGCAGGTGAGCTAGAAACGATGTCTATCCCGGGCGACGATGCAAGCGCACTGGTTATATTGTAGTTCTGGTATGGCTCCGGGGATGAGGAGTCTTGGAGAAAAGGTGGTTGTGTCCCATAGTCGGCTGAGATGTTCGGGTCGCCATAGGCATCATAATATGAGGGCGAGTTTAACGGATCAGAGAGAATAGAAGCAGGTGAACGGGAGTCAGAAACCGATGAGCTTGCAGAGTATGGACCTAATCTCGGCCTACCGACATAACCATGAATCAAGCAGTTAGTATCTGAGCTCGCTGCGAGTTCCCGTCTTTCCCGTTTGAAGAATTGGTAGTATCCAACTATATGTGGATTGTGAACTGTAGAGTCAAGCTAGCAGGTATGCATAGTATAAGCATGTACTCACACTTTCAATCTGTCAAAGTCACCTTCTTCAGGTAGCGCCGTGAATTCGAACAGCTGCCTTTTTGCGGCTACCTTTGGCTCCATCTCACTTTAACAGAGTTAACTTGGTTGCTGAGGGTAGAAGAAGCTTGTGCAAACAACGCGAGAGGCTAAACGATTGATATTCTCCGGATTCAATACTGCAGGAAGACGCGAGGGAAGCTTAAGGCCTTAGGGGGTAGCAAACTTTTAAACTCGCACTTAGCCTTATTTCTGGATTCGTCGCTGCCCGTTGGCCTTGCTATGGCGGTGCATCTCCCGGGCTTCACCAAGGCTCTGCGCGAGCAAGCTGCAAGGCAAACACTCGCCAGCAGAATACCCACCAAACCAATACCTGTAGCCCCTGGGATCTCGAAACTATCCGGGGGTAGTCAATTGGAAAAATGCCAGCCTTGGGCGACTTTTTGAGATCAGCCTTGGGGTCTTCGTGCAGATAGCACAGGTAATCTGCGTTGTTGAAATCGATCAGCCTGTGCTAACCGCACAAACGGCCATGGTAGAGGAGGTGGCACAGCAGGACAACAGAGCTCACAAACATTGTCGAATTTTGTGTACGAGGCTGAATAGATCCAGAGATGAGAAAGTGGGATTGAATACTAATATTGTCCCCAGTCCCCTTCACCGGCTTCGAAACTCCGTCTAAATATCCCGATATTCAGAAGTTTAGAGGCGCGTCCCAGGTCATTGACCGACAGAGCGGTTCCTGGGTATTCACAGCACCGAGATATATAGACACGCGATTCTCTTCATCTCGGATAGGGGTACCAATTTATTGATAGCCCAACTTCGCTATGGCATCGGCACAACTTCTCCAAGATGCTTTAACAGACTTCAAGCAGAGGCTCAACGACGAGCAAAAAAAGGAATTTAGTCTAGCAAAATATGCCGACGTCGAATATATCAGCGCGAGGTTACAGGAAGAATTGCGAAAATCAAAGTCATACAAGGCGTTAGGGCTCCTACAGCCTTTTGTAGAGGGTCTTTCGGGATACGCCAAAGTCATCGAGGTTTTTGCCCAAACAAGCGAAATACTGGCATTCGTATGGGTATGAAGACTTTTGTTTTAATATCCAATCGGTTCACATTTAGCTGGAAATTATATTCTAACTAGAAACTATATCCATAGGGTCCAATCAAGTTCCTACTCCAGGTAACAGGCTTTTGTGAGAAACGTTGGTAATTACGAGGTCGAAATCGCTAACAGTTCGCGTTAGGTTGTCTCCACAACGCACAGGGCATTGGAGAAACTCATGGATGCACTAGCTGCAGTCGGAGAGAAACTACTGGTGTACGAACATTGTTCACAGCTAGCAGTCATCGATGTCAGATTTCGGCCGATACTTGTTCGCGTATACAAAGATATATTGGATCTCCTGTGGATGGCGATGCGAACTTTCAAAAAAAATAGTGGGGTTTATTCTGAAACTACCTTTGTGCTTTCGAGATCTCGTTACGACGAGGACTAACTGAATGATAGTTCTCGTTCAAGCTCTTGAGATGAACCTACCATTATTCGATCGGAAATTAAGACTGGTATTATCCAACCTCGCTAACGACGAAGAGATTATTCATAAAGCCATTTCAGCTGTCGGTTTCAAAAAGTCCTTAGACGGGTTTGATGAAGCATTTGCGTTTCATCAGAAAGCTGAAGCCGAGTTCAACAAAGCCGCAAAGCACCGGAGGACATTGGCCTTGCAAACTTTTAATCAGATCCTCAAACCACAGACTATCTCACCAAAGCTTCTCGAGGCCTCCCGGAAACTATTACTGGATTTCCCAAATGCTGGGAGTTGGCTCAGCAGCCATCCGACTGTCACCGCTTGGACTGACTGGAGTTCTAGCAGTCCAAACCTCCTAGCTTTATATGGGATCCCAGGAGCAGGTAAGGCCCATTAAGTCATCCTTATCTACTAAGGGAGGAATATCTGTTTTTTTTTTTTTGACTTCTTATAACTCACTGGATAAAGGGAAAACGACGCTCTCCTCGATGCTCTACAACAATCTGCAAGATTACGCGCGGACGACGAATACCAACTACGACCTCGTACACTTGGCTATTACGTTCCACTTTAGCAATAGTAATTGTGAAACGGTCTTGAAATCACTGTTGTACAGCCAATTAATACAGTACCCTGAAGAGGCAGAAGTAATTTTTGATACTCTTGGCTCACAGTACTCACAAAAATTACAATCGCTTCAAACCGTTCAAGAAATATCCGAACAACTTTTCCAACTCAGCGGTCCAACCTTTCTCTTCATCGATGGTTTAGATGAGCTGAACGAAGACCGAGAGATTCGCGAACTCCTCAAATTCGTTGAAAAGCTGTTAACCAAGTGCCCAAACCTGCGCATATTCCTCAGTTGTCGAGCAGAAGATGTAATCAAGACCAAATGGGAAGCTTTGAAAGCCGCTAAGATCAGAATCACCGACACTCTCAGTGCACATGACATGCGAGTATATGTAAACCATCCGGACAATATCGAAACATTGGTAGAATATGGTTTTGAGGAGGTCCAAGCAAAGTTATATTTAGATGCTATAATTACCCAAGCAAAAGGTAGGCAATGAGTTAAGATCGAGAGAGACACAACCCAGCTCTATTTGAAGTTTATATGGCTCACATTCGATATATTAATGCACTGTACAATACATAGGCATGTTTTTGTACGCGAAGCTTATGCTTTTGGATATTCGAAATCAAATGTGTTACGATGATATCGAAAACCTCCTTTCAGAGTTACCCAAAGACATCAATCAAGCGTTAGTTCTATCTGCACCAAAAACTTGTTGACCAATATTGATGTTTACGGTATGGACTAGTTACGACTGGGCCTTAAAGAGAATCGCAAACCACCCAGATAAGCTACGCGAAGCCGCCATAAAGGTTTTCAAACTCTTACTTGCGAGCGACTACTCCTTTAGAGCCGCGGAATTAGAACAAGGCATTATGATAGAACCGAATATGTCTAAATTTATGCCTGGAAGGAAGTTGAGACGATCGTTAACATCCTTATGCGGATCCCTTATCGAAGTCGCCACGGATAGCACGGTATCTTTGGTTCATTCATCTCTCAAAGAGTGAGTTATATATCATCCAACCATAGCCGGAACCCCGCGAGACCAGCCGGAACCAATCTGGCAGAGCAAGTACTGAAAGTGTTGACAACCAGTTACCTTCTCAAACTTGATACCGTCCTACAAATCCGATCAACAAATGTGCAATTTGCGCTTAGCAAGCTATGTCTAGAATATTTGCAACTCGGAACACTCTACCTTGAGGACGATGAAGCATATGAGAAGTGTGTCGTGGACGGCGAGTTTGCCTTCTTAACTTATGTCTGCAAAAATCTTTCCTGCCACCTTGAATCGCTCGCTATTTTGAAGGATTTCGAAGTGGCTGGCATGATCTCAGCCTTGGAAGGTTTGCTGAAAGACCTTATCGACCAGGCACATCTTTCCGGCATTTATCCCACTGATTTAGATGTCGATGGCGATAGAAATATAGTCGAATCAGGATCTTTGAATATAACAGCTAGTACAACATCTTTTTCCGACATAAGGGATTCAACTGAAGATATTATCTCTACATTCTGCAGTACGCTACGCTCCCAAGAGCTTCAGGACTTACTTGGCCGATTTATTCTGCGACTGAACACGGTGCTACGGAAACTATCAATGAATGGGCGAGGGGAGATGAAAAATGTTCTCCAGGCAACTTACGGAGCACTTCTAAGATGCCGCACTGTAACGTGTTCACATTTATTTGAAGGGTTCATATATCTGGAAGACTTTACGAAACATTTACAATCCCACGAAAAGGTTTTTAGGTGTAAAGTGGAAACTTGTCCATCTCATTGGATTGGATTTGGCACTATCAAAGCCCTAAATGCTCACACAAAAGTCGCGCATAGCAATTTAAATGACCTTCAAAAAACAGAAAAGGCCGATCGCTCTCGCTCAGAGAAGATTTCAGTATCATCGGGGGCTTTCAGGTATTTTGACGGTGGACTCAGGGCACAGCTCCTCAAGGATGCGCTAGTGCGGAGAGATCTCAACTTTGCTTCAGAAATACTCAACACTATATTACAAAGAGATATTCGGTATAGAGAAGATCGGCAAATGAGGTTTAGCAGCTTAAATCGAATCGGCGAGGTGGTAGTAGACGGTACGCGCCTTATCTTCAAACCAAATACACTGATGGACTATATCCTATACTACGGTAGTAGCGAGATGGTTAGCAGAATTAACGTTCACATGAAAACGGTTTTCTCTTCCAACTACGATCACTTCAATAAAACAGAAGCTATGAGGACGGCTATTCTTGGAGAGAACCTAGATATTGTAAAATTCTTAGGCTCTCATTGGCCGAGGATCCTTACAAAGAAGGTTTACGAAGTCCATGTAACCATTAGGGAGTGTCACTCCATTCTTCTAACTGGCGATAAACGAGGCTTCCTAGTGCAAATATCATTAACATTTCTTGCATCTTGGACAGAAAACGTGGATATCCTTGAATATCTTTATCAGCAGGGATGCTATCCATATACTATCGGCTATTCTCCAATTTTGCCCCAGGAAGGTTTTTCCGACTTTAAAGAGGGGTATTATATGTCTCGATTTCTGCTATCTGTATTCTCTGGTCATACAGCAATGATCAATGATTTTCTGAGCGCGATGTCGACCTGGGAAGGCAGCTCACTCTTCCAGCTGACGTCACTCTTAGTAGTCATGACGACGTATCCTCAAGCCAGGGATCGCATCTTTGGCGTGTGCAAGTACCTTCGAACCCGAGGTGCGCCATTTTGCAAAATCGACGTTGGGGCTGTGATTAGCCGTTGTTTTCGTGGTCTCTTCTCAGTCAACGATAGTGCGTCGCCAGAGCTTTTATTTAACGGCGCACGATTGTGTCTACTCCTTGGAGTTAAACCAGCATCAACAACGTTTATCTGGGATGAGTGTGCCAGGCTAGTAAGATTCCTTGCATTGCCAATAAGAATAGAGAAGCGAGTAGCTAGTTTCGAACCAGCAATGGTATTTCTTATCAAGCTTGGAATCAGTGACGGGCAGAGGAAGTTTTCTACACCAACCTCAAACTATAAAGGGGAAACCGACTACACCGCCTTATACGAAGAGACAAAAACCGAGAGAGACTCGGCCTGGCGCTATTACCGCAATTGTTTATTTGAATATTGGGCTCAACAGCTCTCAGATGATGAGCTCTCACAGAGTCTTAAGGACGATAAGGCATGGAAGGATATTTTCTCGAACGAGTACTTTGAGATTCATTCCAAGGAGGATTTTTTAATGATGTGGAAGTTTTATAAAGAGGGACAAATTCCAACATATAGGGAGGGACCTCCTACACCGAGATTAAAATTTTTACCCTTTCCAAATCCTACGGACAATTCCATCCCCATATTGCATTCTACGGACAAACTCCCCGAGCTTTCTGATCTGAACTTTGACTGGTAGTCCGATCTGCAGTCTCCATCTGACTAATATCCAAATGGCCCTGTCTACCCATGGCAGAAATTGTTCGCAAAATCTATCCATGTATGCTAGATCCACGATCCAAAGAACAGATATCCAAATTCTCCGTTTCAGGTTTGCGCCGGGGAGATGGTCAGGCTAAGAGATATGGTGGGTCGTCTCGTCTACCAATAATTGAGTTGCGATTGGAGATATTAAGTCAGCCGCAGCTCTCCTGACGCGGAACAGGCTCCTACATTGATGAGAGCTGGGATGTCTTCGAATCGTGAGCGGAAAGAGGTGTACTTCGGTCAAGGATAAGAGGAAACCCCTATAAAATATTTCAGAGATACATATCCAATTTCTACATAGTAAACCCCACGCCTGAAAATGTCCCATAAAACTCCTTAATTTTCAAAGATTCACCAATCGTCACCTTCATCGTCTATTATAAAAACTACAGTTTAGAAAATGTTGCATACCGACTCGATTATGAAAATGCAGTCAAATATTGAGATTATAACTTACCACTATCCATATATCCTGTAACCCTCCTCCCGCCTAATGCTGTGGTAAGCGCGTGCAAGAGACCATCGCCGTGAGGGGGATTTGCGTTAGCCACAGGACCGCACCCAATATCCGCCATATAATTATGGTCTCTCGGCGGATTCACATGCTTCAACGATGTGCCGGCGCGGATGTCAAGGAGGAGATTATTGCGAGGAGATGATGCTGTTGCAGACTCTGACTCTGTGTAAGGCGGTGGATGTCCTAGGAATGACGGTGGTGGTGGTGGAGGAGGAGGAGGAGGAAGATCATAGTACGAAGATAGTTTCACTGGTTTCAGGGTCGTACCAGTGCGTATGGAAGCTAGGAGGCTATTGCGTGCTACTTGCTCTGAGCTTTGGGGTGGAGGAGGAGGTGGAGGTGGTGGTGGAGGGGCTGGCAGACGCTGAGATAATCGAACTATTCGAACATGCTTAAGCGTCGTTCCGGCACGAATAGAATCAAGGAGGTCAGCCCGGGATGGTGAGGTCGTAGGTTTTGATTCTGTGTCCTCTGGTATGTGTAGTAACGGTTTTGGCAAAAATTGTGGCGGCGGTGAAGGGGGTGCGCCAACAGGTTTAAGCGTAGTGCCCGCACGAATTTCGACCAGGAGATTAGTCCGAGGCGATGACGAGCTTCCAGCTTCTGCATCTGTATCTTGCGATGTGTATTTGGTATAGGGAGGAGGCGGCGGAGGCGCGTGAGGTGGTGGAGGCGCTTCGTTGTATGTATTGAGAAAAATAGGGTTTGATTTCTTGCAAACTTGACATCCCGGTATGACAATAGGTATCTGAGAAATTGGTTCTGGCGGAGATATCGGTGCCGTCGGTTGTGTAAACCTGAACGTGGTGGGTGGAGGAGGGGGTGCAGGCCGGCTAGGAGGCGGGGCATGTGTTATGCTCAGGTCCAAATGGACTTTTCGGGGAGGTGGAGGAACAGGAGGCTTCCAATTTTTTGAGAACGGATTGGTTATACATTCATTCAGGTCTGCCTTCATTTGTTTGGCTGGGGTTCTTCGAGCGGGAGGAAGAGGTGGTGGTGGTGGCGGCTGTCGACTCCCTTCCGGCAATGCAGGTGCAATCTGCCAAGTAGGTGACTCAGGGTCGTTATCGTTATCTTGGGCGTCTGCTTCTACTGACCCTGTGTATGAGGGCTGCGGTACGGATGGACCAGCTGGCTGAGACTGGGTTTGCAATTTGAGGACGGGGCGCTGGGCGAGACGGGCCTGGCGGAAGGGATTGTTGGATGAGAAGTAGGGAGAAATCTTGAGAACCTTCCCTCTGAATGATTCAGCTTCTCTTTCATTACAGAAGGATAGCCCTATGAAACAATCTTCAATCTCGAAGGAATGGAAGAAGGTTCGGTCTTGGTTGTATTGTAGGCCGGAGTATATCTCCTGGTCCCAGAGGACCCCTCGGGCTTCCGTCTGAACATTATAACTATCAGCGCCATTCCATAGAACATAAATAAACAAATAAATATCGATAATTAGATACCTACCGATACGTCTATAATTTTGAGAAAGTTGCTCTTGCTAATTCTGTCAAATGTGAGAACTAGACAGCCGGATATGCCGGTGTACCTCCACTGGGTACCGCCCGGGTGGCTAACGTATAGCCGGGCGATGGCCTCCCCCAGGACTGTGGTTTTCGACCCGGCCGCCCGCTTAACGAGCTCCCTGTCGGCGCTGCGGAGCGTCGAGCGCCACCGCGTCATCGTTCTGTTACTGCGTCTAATAAACAGACCTGCTTGGTCGATTACGGAGTATTTTCAGAGCGAGTCTGCGTCGGTTGCAGAATATGTCGAATATAATGCATATATCGAATCGATGGCCCGCAGAGCTGCAGGGCGGTGTTGGGTGCTTTATATGCCAGAAGGGGACTGGCCAGGCGCATTGGCAGCCCACGCAACACGGCCACTGCCTGCTCGGCGGGGACTCACCGCCAACGTCAACTCGCTGCGCTTTGGGTGCGCCTGTGGTCTGCCTAGAACCAGTCCCATGCAACCGTGTTTCCCGCCTAGCCTCGCGGGTCTGGGACATTTCGAAAAGAGGAGATCATCGATTTTAAAATATATGAGTAGAGAAGTTACGTCGTAGATAAAATATACTAGATTGCAGCGACGAGATGGATGCGCCGACAAGCGACGACGAACGTGGACGGGCGGCTGGCTCGAGCTCGCAGGTGCAGGTCCTGGCGACGAACGAACTCCTCGAGAACATTCTCGCCCACCTCCCGGCCCTCGAGCTGGTCACGACTATCAGATCCGTCTGCAAACTATGGCGCACTCTGCTCGACGAGTCACCGGTCTTGCGCTGGGAGACGTGGAGGTATGACGGTCGAGACCCGCCGCCTTCAATCAAGGCCCCCTCCCCACGCCATCAACGGTTCCCATCCCCCGTTGACCGGGAGCCCGACGGCGAGGACCAGCAGAAGACCGCAGACTACCTCCTCCGCCGTGGGTGGTTTCAGGACATGGTCGCCGGAAACTCAGGACCGTTCCCGCGTCGCTCGAGATCTGCGACCAAGAAACCGTGCGATATGGGCAGACCACAAGCAAGATTCAGAACCTCCTTCTGTTGTTCTGCTTTTAGATTGCGTGAAACCGTATGAGGTTACCGCTATTAAGTACTTTGGACGGTCTTAAATGCAGTTGCTCTTTTCAATGTCGTGTATGAAGTACCAACAGGATAGATCAACCGCATAAGCGGCCGCTATTCGGGTTCGAACAGGGTAGCGGTGGACAAAAAGTCCGACATCCCCATATCAGAACAAGATGGCGGGATGGCGTCCCTCATCCGCTACATGCACGCCACCATGGTAACCGAATGGGTGGCGCCTCGTATCACATGGCAGAAGGAATGGGAGGAGGAAGACCACTTTCAGGACACTGGTCGCCGGGAAACTCGGGACCGTTCCGCGTCGCTCGAGATCTGCGACCAAGAGGCTCGTGCGATATGGGCAGACCACAAGCAAGATTCAGAACCTCCTTCTGTTGTTCTGCTTTTAGATTGCGTGAAACCGTATGAGGTTACCGCTATTAAGTACTTTGGACGGTCTTAAATGCAGTTGCTCTTTTCAATGTCGTGTATGAAGTACCAACGGGATAGATCAACCGCATGTTTTGGTTTAAACTTGTGCAGACTAAGCGAAGGCTGCTTAAAACCCACTGCATCTGATCGGAGCTCGCGACACAGAGCGGTCGGAACTAGAAGCAGCGCGACACCTCAAAACATCGAAATTCAAATGAACCTGCGACCGTATTAGAGTAGTTTCATTCTCTTGTATATATGTAAGACTCTACAGTATCTAGCACCATGAACTATCCCGAATGCTCTCCTCATGACAATGACCCGGACCCGGAATCCAACACCGGCCCCTCCAACAACACAAACTCTATCGCGCGCCCCCAAACAGGCAACTTTCCAAAAGGGAACGTCGTCCTCGCTCCGGAAATAATCGTCCAGATATTCTCCCATTTCGATAGCTACTCCGTGCTGCATTATCGCGGGGTCTGTCGTGCGTTTAATCATGCGGCTCTGATCCTCTACCCGAATGCCGGCCTGGATAACACCTTCCCGATCGCCATCTGGCACCGGATATGCTCGCACTTCACCCGCTACACCGACGTGATCCGGCTCCTCAAAGTCTCCAAGTCGTTCCATTCGATGTTCGTCGAGTCCCACCACACGGTAATCAAACATCTCTTCTTCCACGATCCCCCGAACGCCGACTACTCCAATGCATTCACCAAAAATAGAACCCAACTGGCGCTCACCAATCCGTCTTCTCAATCCATGCCCATCCGTAGAGATTACCTCTTCCATAGACCGTACGCACACCCGGCCTTCAAGGCGCTCTGGATCCGCTCCATATACCCCGGCGAGATTAACGTTCTTCGTAGCCGAATGCTACCTCGAATGCCACTCGACCCGACCAATCCTGTCCTGAAAGCGAACGCGACTTTTCCCCCAGTTAGAAGAGTGGTAGTACAGTGGGCCGGCGGGGGTTGCACAAATACAGACGTGGACCCTGTGATCGCGATTTCAAAGGACGAAAACACAGCGATCACAGTGTATGATGTATTCGACGCCTTTTTCCAGCTGCTACACTCTCCGATGACCAGAGACCAGTTGGAGCGGTATTATTACCCACCCGGATACCGGCCGATATATGCCAACGAGAGCGCGGTGTTCACCACGCCTAAACATCTCTCTATGATTCATAAAGCGAGAACCGTGGAATTAGGCAGGAAATGGGAATTCGCTGATCACCAGGGTAAACTGGTGGAAGGGGTCGGGTGGTGGTACACTCAGAGGGAGGCGATAGAGAACTTACCGTTGAGGAGGAATATGATTCTAAGTTTGCAATTTGTATCCAATGGTATCGCGGTGTTTGGGGCCAATACTATCAAGCTGCATGATATATATTGAGCACATAAAATATACATACATAAATTTCCAAATGCTTCATTTTATTATAGAGCCAGCTGAATTTTTGCATGTACATGTATGTATACATATATATAGACCGAGCGTATATTCTAACAATTGATAAGCCAGTTACTCCCCGGATGCCGTGCCCCTCCCGCCGAGTACAATTTATCCCACACCACCGCCATCTCGAACGAATTGCGCAGATTGTTCCTAGGGAAAATACCATACCTCGGCCCGCGATCGATAATGCAATTCGAGTTCTTCAACAGATTCGTCGCAGCGGCAATTCGAGCCTCCTTATCCGCTCCCTCGATATCTTCATCCGAGAACTTACCCGCGTCCAACTCGGCGATCAATTCGTCCGTCAACGCCTTTTCGGTCACGTACATCTTGTCCCCCTTGACGAGGATATTCACCGAATCGACCCAGTAATCCAGCACGACCTTCTGCATGACTATAAACACGTCCGCGACGGTGACCACGTCCGGATTATCGGCCCTGCGTGGGATGATTTTCGATAGTGGTGGTAACCCCGCATCCCGGCGTCGCTGACAGCGGTTCGCGAATGTAGGGAAGTGAACGGCTATACTCGCCGACCCGACGGGTGGGATACTGCATGTTTCGTGGGCGAGTTGCCCGAGTGAATTGTAGACTTTATTGGAGTCCTTCGCGAAGGTCTGTTTGGATTCGCGCAGGCGGGGTTTGACGAGGAACGGGTGGACTTGGGACCACCAGTCGTCTAGTTTGGATTCAGACTCCGGGATGCGCCCCCGCCAGAGACAGATGCGGATGGCTTCAATTTGGGTGTCGTCGATTAGGCGGCAGAAGATCGGGGATACGCAGCGGGTTTCCAGGACCGTCGCGCGGCTGTAGAGGAAGGAGAAGATGTATTCCCATAGTGCGGGCGTCAGGCCGTGCACGTGGCCTGAGGTCTGCGAGAGGGCGAGGGAGTTGAAGAGGCGGCAGACGGGTCTGACCGTCCGGCAGAGGGTCAAGTCGTCGAGGAAGGTGAGGATGTGCAGGAGGATTTCGGTGGGGACGGAGTGGATGCCTGTGGTGGGGACGGAGGGAGGAGCGCCGGTGGACGGCTCGCCAGTTTCTCCGCCGCCGATGTCCAAAGTGGATAGTTGGGCGTTAACATCCATATTCTTATTCTTATTAATAATATCGAATACGGGTGATATAATACTCTAGATGGAATATATGCGGGTATCCCTGGCGGGGAGACGCGTTCCTGCACAGTCCCGTCGTTGGAGTCGTCTTTGAGAGTTACCCGATCCGGTCAGGCTGGAATGGACAACACAGATTGGGCCGCCAAATGCAACAGCAACGCGGTCCGCCTCCAAGACATATCACAAGCCTCAAAGTATCGGTGAGGTCGAACAGAAGAAGGTGAGCTCAGAGACACCAAGAAAATTTCAGACCAAGCTTTTTCGCTTCGCATCGGATATTTTTTGTGCATTGCATGTCAATGCGGCAGTCGGGCGGGACCGTTGCCCATTCTTCAATGTCACCTCTGTCGCCATCGTTGCTACCTGCCCGTTTCTGACTACAGACCCCCAAATACGGTATAATCGTCTATTACAGCTGGCCAGGTACACACCCGGCAGACTTGCCACGATCGTACGAGTGCCTTTTCTCGCAAGGCCAGTTGCCGTACTAGTCCCACAAAGACCAGCACCAACTAACGCTGTTCTGGAACTTCTCTCACAATCTTTCGATCTCGCCATGCCACTTCCATTATTGTGCGCTATAAACAACTCGCCTTTACGGTACTAATATGCTCTTCCCGCCGTAGCAGTGCATCCGTGCCGTCTATGCGCACCGAGGAAGCTCCATGTCCCCAGTTCCATGCCCGCAGAAATTTTCTGCTTCGAACCCGGGTTTTCATCCTCTCGCTTGCCACAAATAGGTCATCGCCCGTGATAATAGCTCGGCGCCGAATGGCATGAGGAGAGAGAAAAAAAAAACTAGCAAATATTTCGTCACATCAAACCGTCGGCCGGGACCGATTGGCACCGAACTGGCGACTTGAAAATGTATAAATATACGTGAATTCCGACCCTCTGAGGCAGTAGTCGGTATTCCATCAACAATCACTCGTTATATCACAATGGCTTCCAAGTCGCTCGCTTTGATTTCTGCTGTCTACTGTCTCGGCAGGGTGGCTGCCGCTCCTACCGTGGGCGGTGCTCCAGCCCCTCTCACCAACTCGATAAGCATCCTGAACGATAACGACGTCTGGGGTGAGTCTTTCTTGCTTTTTCCTTACAATGCTTCCAAGCTTTGAAATGCTAACTTGTCACCAGCCGAAGCTTCCAAGAGGACTCCTTCTGCTCTTCTGATCGAGGGCACTTACGACAATGAAGGCGCCGTGAACGCATGCGCCTCTTTCTCTGAGAAGTTGTGGACTCCTCTCACTGCCAACCAGGGCGACAAGCCTCACCCAATCTACCCTCTCTCCTACCAGGTCTACCTAGGCAAATACAACGACAAGGTTTCCTTCCGTATTGCTCCCTCTGGCGACCAGAAATGCCGAACCGTCACCGCGAACGGAGAATTTGGTAACGATTGCGCTACATCCCTCCCGGTTCTCTGCACCCATAACGCCCCAGCCACCACCAAAGACAGCATCAACGCCAACGCTGGAGTTCAATACCACGTTACCGTCCAAGCTGGTAACCAGCAAATCACCGGTTTCAGAGATGCTGCCGGCTTCCGCTTCGACGGTATCCGATATGCTCCTACCCCTAAGAGATTCGAACACTCCACTGTCCTAGAAGGCGAGGGTAGCGTCACCGCCCTCGGATACGGTTCGCAATGCTTGCAACCAAGCGGTGGTAGCGAGGATTGTCTCTTCCTGAATATCGCCACTCCATATCTCCCAACTTCGGTCAAACTGCCACACTTCCCGGGCCAGTCAGAGTTCCCTAACTCCAAGCCAGTCCTGTTTTTCATCCACGGTGGTGCTTTCACCCACAATAACGGCAACCTCGATGGCTACGACGGTGTCAACATCGCCAGCCGTGGTGATGTTGTCGTTGTCAAGTTCAACTATAGACTAGGGAATTTTGGTTTCTTGGCCACCGATAAGCAGGGTGCCGGTATCACTGGCAACTACGGTATCGGTGACCAGATCACTGCTCTCAAATGGGTCAGGGCCAACATTGCCCACTTCGGCGGTGACCCAGAGCGTATCACTATCTCTGGCGATTCCGCTGGTGCCATGTCCGTCCGCGTCTTGATGGCCAGCGAGGCTGCTAAAGGTCTCTTCTCTGCCGCCATTATGATGAGCCCAATTATCGGTTTCGGCTCCGACACACTTCCAGCTACTTACCCAACTCTTAAGGATGCATCCGTCAAGTTCAACGGTCTCCTCGAGCAAGTCGGCTGCTCCAAGGCTGCTGATCCTATCGATTGCATCAAGAAGGTTGATAGCGAGAAGCTTAACGGACCATTCAATCTCGCCGACTGGCCTGTGATTGATAACCAGATCCTCCACGTGCCTAATCTCCCACTCACTGGAAATAAATACATATCCAAAGTCCCTCTTATCATCGGTGTTACCCGTGATGAATGGGCTATCTCCGTTTCCTCCTTCAACGCAGAATACTATGGTGACATCTACTCCACCTTCGAGTATCTTGACTTCGCCGGCACCACTCCAGAGATCTTTGGGAACGTCAACAAGAACCTCACACTTTTTGCCAACCACCCAGCTTTCCCCAAGCCTACCACTGGAAACCCAGACTACGCCGCATTCAATGTCACCGTTCGCGTTCTGACCGACGCCATGTCAAAGTGCGGCGCTTGGTCCACCGCCTACCTCGCCGCGAAGAACAACTTACTCCCAGCTGTTTATGTCTATGAAGTCAACCGAACCTATCAGAGCCCCCTATATACTGCCCCTGAATGCGAGGCCCCTAACGGCGACGCCAACCAGGAGTACTTCAAGTGCCACTCCGGCGATCTTGACCTTACCCTTGGCGCCTTGGAATTTGCCGGGGAGAAGCCCAGAGATAGGGAGGATCTGATGTTCTCGGACTTGCTGATGGACTACTGGACCAGTTTCGCGTGGAACCACGACCCCAATCCCAAGGAGAAAGCGTTGCTAGCTAGAGGTTTCTGGACTTCGATGGAACAAGTGAGCAAGACTGGCAAGTGGGAGAACTTGAAGGCTGAGAAGCCCACGATGAGAAGGTTGCAATGGGACGGGAAACAAGTCGAGCTAAACGAGAGAGAGCAATGTGAGGCATTAGGGCTCGGAAGAGAGTACCTAGCGAAATAAATTCGTCAGCCCCATTGTAAAGGGGGGTGCGGCTCACGATTAACGTGCTTTTAATCAATTTAAAAATCGTGTATATAGTACAAAAGTTTCTGATTTCATCCGGGAACGGGGTTATGGCGGTCACATTTTTACATAATAATTTCACACTTTTGAACAAAAAAGTCCTGTTTTCCTTATAGGGTTTCTCCATTTGCATCTCTCCCCTCACATCTAAGATCTAAGACACGGAAATTTATATCCGTAGTAGTCCAATCTTTTGCAGGCTTGATATGAAGGAGATGTGCGAAAGGGTCCGTTCCTGGCTAAGCGTTACCACTCAGCTAGGTGCCCGACGTCATTGTGCAGACGGAACAAACCACAAGCCCTAAAAAGATATTTCCTTGGGTCAACGACCACGTTCAGCCGTTATCTCAAGGCGAATATTTAAGTTTACCACCCCGTCCGGATCTGTGCGTCTTCGCATATTTTTCCATCGCTAAGCTTCTTGCCAATAATACTTATACTTTTTTTAAATCCTGTCAGTCAGTCCTTTTTTATCAGTATCTATAGAATTTTACGTGGATGCAACACATCGCACGCACGAAGTGTTGAACCTTAAGCCTCGAGCGCCTCGTCACCACCGCATCCGGAAGGGACGACGACAAAACTTTATCCCACCAATCTTGTAACTTTCTGATAATGAAAGGCCAAGATAACTATCTAGACGCCCTAGATGTGACCGTACTGCGGACTGGGGTTGTTGGTTTGACACATTCTCGGTAGCTTATTCCGCCGTTTTGTCCAAGACAGGATCTTATCCCACACTTGGAGTATATTCATTAATACCCACCCACCTACATATCCTTAACGACCGGATATATATTTCTTTTTACTCTTAATCTTCCCTTATCGTAAAGTTAAGTTTAAGCTTTCGTACCTGGATGGGGTGATTAGTCATGCCCTTTGGTCGAATTAAGCCTTAAACCTCAAAGACACAGCCACCATCGTCACCAAACAAGCTTTTTCTAATGAAACCACCAGGCCGTCTTGGCTGTCGGTAGCTCATCGGTCATATTTCTATATATTCTAGCCCTTGAGAGGTTTTGAAACATCCGTGCAGCTCTGGTTTTACCTTCAATTGTCTCCTGTCAAAGCATTGCATACTCGAGTACTCTTTTTCAAAACATTCATCGTATTTCAGCCAATATTGCCATTTATATACCTCTGTAGCACTATATTTCTTTTCATTTATTCTATGCCACAAAGCGCATTGTCATCGACTTAGGACATGGCGGAAATCGATATTCCCCTCCCCATAAACATCGGGGCGCACGTTTATCTGGACACGAAAGGGAACTATAATTGGCAACGGCCAGCAGGCTGGCCACAGATGGATATCCAGGTGCGTTGTCAACCCTACCCTTTTTCTCCATCTAGTATTTCAATATTTTGCGTAAGTTTCTAACCGGTATTGAATTTCATAGAACCCGGAAACGCGTGGGGGGAAGCTGTTGGCTATAACGGTGACGTTTACCAGTCTGGCGTTCATTACTGTCGCGTTGAGGATATATACCCGTGCGAGAATAACGAGGTATATGGGGTGGGATGATTGGTTTATTATGCTGGCAATGGTGAGTCTGCGCTCTTATGGATATTTAAATGTCCGGTCTCTGATTTGATTTACCTGGTAGATCACGTCGCTTGCCATGTTTGGACTTCAGATTACGGCCATGTACGCCGGGTGGTATCACCATGTATGGGACGTGCCGTTTGAAAGTTTTGTGTTTACGAAGAAGGTATATCTCACATCATATCAAAGGGAAATTCGTTTTAAATTCAATACATCAAGTGCTAATGATAATTTTTTTATAGATCGGATTATCGATTCAGTCACTTTACCCGTGGATCTTAGGGTTCATGAAGATATCGATCCTCTTATTCTACCTTCGACTTTCGGTATCCCCGCCGTTTCGGCTGGTCGTCTACATCAGTCTCGGGTTTATGGGGTTGTACACCGTAGCCTCCTCCCTGGCGATTTTATTCCAATGCTGGCCGTTTAATACCCGCCTGGGGGACCCTTTGGGGTCTTGCGTTAATTTCATCGCGTTAAATTATACCATTGCTAGTTTGAACATTGCGACGGACGTGTTCGTTTACCTGTTGAGTTGGGTTATGGTGCGGCGTATGTGATACTCCATATTCTCGGATTAAAATTATGGACGGGTGACTAATATGTTTTCGGATGCATAGATTTAAAAGTTCCTACTGGCCAGAAAATTGCCGTCCTAGCGATCTTTTCCGTAGGCGCTCTCGTCTGCGTGTTTTCGGGGCTCAGATTCTACTACTTGCGTGACTACTGGAATTCCTCGGATCCAACATGGGTCGCATTCCACGTCTCGGCCATGTCGTCACTCGAAGCGAACGTTGCGATAATGACATCAAGCGTTCCCGCTGTTAAGCCGCTGATCACACGGTTGTTCCCCAACTCGAAGTTTCTCAAAACATGGTGCGATAGCGCTGAGGGTACCTACGGACGGGGTACGAGAGCCGGAGTGGAGTTTACTACCGTTAACGGCGGGACCATCGGGGATATCGAGAAAGTCTTTGGAGGGAACCCCGGGGAGAGTTATTCTACTACTACCGCAGTGGGGAGTAGTCTTGGGAAGAGTCGGCACTTGAGTGATGAAGATTTAGGGTTTCCCAATGGGTTCGACGGCAAGTATGGGCCGCCGCCGACGAATTGGGATGCCACGGCGCCAGCGATAACGCCACCGAATGGGGTGGCTGCTATGGGCGGTGATGGTGGTGTTATAGCTTATCCGCCAGGGGTAGCCAGAGGAAGACAACCAAGTAATGATCTGGGCTGGATTGATAGGGAGATCAGCATGGCGACGGACGGGATGGATATCGAGAGCTTCAAGAGGGGGGATATGAATGCTCGAATGGATTTGGTCGAGGCGTTGAGGGGTGGGCCGGTTGGGATCATTCCTGAACCACCAAGTGCCTCGAGACGGCAGAGTGAGGCACCCTACCCGCATTTACCTTAGCTTCTGTGTGTTTTATTTTTGGCTGGCTCGTCGCATACTGCCGCCAGGAGCAGTTTTTATTTCGGTTTGCATATAGTTTTTTTTAATCATCGATCACCTCGCGATCGAGGTTTGAGCATGGAGGTCTTGAATATTGTATTCTTTTGTTTATATTTGCATATTTGATTTTAATACCCCCTTAGTAGGATGCTAGTGTAGATAGTGTTGGCTACAATTGCATGAATTGATTCCATGTTAATTCTGCGGATATTTTAATTGAGGGTCTACCCGTCCCTTCGTTCTCGGATCGAGTTTGGCTTGGCCGATCCACCTCGTCGCCTTCAGCCCCGAATTGAGCGCTACGCCAAACGAGTTGTCCGCATGTCTGATCTCGCGCCCGCAGCTGCGCGCAGGGGTTCCCAAAACTCCGATCGATCTAGATCTAGAGAAATTCAGGATATCGTCCCCACACTTGGTGCGCAAGAATTCGGTGTCCTGCTAACCATTTCAATTAATTGACAATACCAGATCACAACGACAGGGTGGTGTGCAGATAGTTGCTGCAGGTTGACTTGTGAATCCGTGCTGTGGATTCGTTGTTGCATGTTGTCCCTCTGAGGTACATCCGGTTTGTCCTTGGGGGGAATTAGCTGCACGGAACCAGTCATCTAGGGGAACCATTTGCTAATTGCTCCCCTCGTTGAGCGATTAACTTTTGCAAGCATCAGGATGCTAGGCGACAGTTGAGCGTAGTTTTACCTAGGTCTAGCCTATTGAACGCTTCTCTTCCCAGGAAAGTACCTGATCACGTATAATGACTCTGCGAATATCGGGACGCCTCAACATCTACGTGCTTCCCATGCGCTCGAATTCTCCGCTCTGGAAGGCGCCTGGCAATCGATCGAATTCTGCATGGCGTGCCTCGCTCGGTTAAAGCTAAAAAGCGGAATGTGAGTGGGGCATTGATCCAGATCGGGTAGCCCACCCAATGGAGGGGTTCCTCCAACGCAACCCTATTGGAACCTGCTGACTGGGAAGCTCCTGCGACTTCCTCTATCGATATCCACCATTCGTCGTAGGTTGGCATGGCTTCGTGCATGGAGAAAGCTTTCGTAAAAAAATATTATTCTAGAAATCAATGACATCAGGTCCAACAACAATACATTGCTCTGCGTAGCAGGGCCGCATTTTCGCTATTGAGCTGGTATCAAAGTTGCAGATTTCTACTGGTAGCCCCAGAAAATCCCACATCCAAGCTTCAAATTATTTGACTATCACTGAAAGAGATATGGTCCAACGCTCTTCCTAGCCCAAGGCTTCCCACTCGCCCGGATCCGCCCTGAGAGATGACTTTGATACCCGCCGTGAAGCATGAAGAATGCATCTTTGCGCATCTAGATGGCTACTATACTGACTTTAGTTTAGTTAGATCTGTTTGGTGTCGCATCATTTTGCCGGCCAACCCGCCTCTAGCCAATGCATATGTGGGTATTGCAGAGCTGCACTTCGAGCGCATATCCATTTGATTGATTGAATACTTACAGACCAGAACCTGGGTGGTTGGCTAAACTCTATCTGTCCTCATATGTTCCGTCACTAGTCTCTTTATTAGTTACTGTGCTCGCAACCCGGAGGAATGAAGAGAGGGGTACGTACGTAAGAGTATGCAATCCAACTAGATCTCGAAGAAAGAGGCTTGTTTTTTGGGAGTATAAAAGCTGGCGAGTCTCCCTCGCACCCGTTCATTAATTCCTTCAAGACTTCTTGCTTGTACCAACAAAAAGATTTCGAATATCGTTCATCAAGAGCTTATTTTCGACATGCACGCCTTTAAAGTTATTCTCGCAGCAGCCTTAGCTGTCTTTTCGGTACCATGTTTATGCGCCTCGACGGTAGACACTGTTGTGTCCGATTTGACAACCCTCTCCAAGCTATCTGAGGCCCTCACAAGCGCTGCTGATCAACTGTCTACAAAATCATCGTCTCCGGAGGTTCAAAGAGCGGCTCAGGTTGTAACATACATCGAACCGAGTTATCGGCCGTTTATACTAATTTGAAACTAGAAAATTTATTCCGGGCTCGATGACATCCTTAATTCGATGCAAGCCGACGCCAAATACTATGAGAGTTGTGAGCCGCTCAGTGACGCGCAGTCCAAGATTGAACAATCGGTAACCTCAGTAAGAGCACCTCGAATTTTCTTTAGTTTCTACTGTGATAGTAGATCTTGCGTATCCCCACAGATATCAGTAATTAACTATCAGAATTTGTAGTTTTCTCAGAACTATCAGCGTATGACGATGGCCTTTATCAGTAAACATTTTGTTTTCGCTCAATTTTCCGCTACGGGTCTGATTTTGACTCAGCTGAGAGATCTAGAAGAAAATGTTGATGTAAGTTTACATTTCATTTTTCTTTTGCTGTCGTTCCTCATTCATACTAAGACTTACTCTCCGCAGTCTCTTGTATCCGCATTGATCAAGCTGGTACCCAAAAGTTCCGACAGTTTCACAATGGAGAAGGTCGTTCTCGATCGAGATATCGATACTGCCATTACCAGATTTTCCCAGAACTGTCTTCCGAACCCGTTGTATCCAATGAGGCTCCCTATATGCATAGATGTAATTACTCGGCTCTCGCAAACTAGTCAAATCACGGTCCCTTAACATATTTTTGTTGAATTGGCTCCTGTATTTTAAAATATATAATAATCAATCATTTCACGAAGATTTTCCTGTCATTCCATTAGGTTATGCCTTCTCGCTATATTGAAATCGTATCTACAGTACTTGGGAGCAAAAAATTGATCTCAAGAGAGTAGATTTTCTAATGCAGTAGTATGGCAGCCAGCTCCTCTCCTGCATCGGGAGTCCCAAACAGATGGTCGAACGAACACACCTATTTATTATGTGCATACTAGATGTGTATACTGGGTGCGATAATATTGATGATTCGTACAAATTCATCTTATCTCCATTGCCCATTATGTTAATTGAATAATATATATCATAAATACAGGTAAACCTCCTTGAACTCCAGGGGAAAAGATGTTAAATAAAACGTAAACAAGGCGTCGCTGGCTCGGCTAAGAAGAGAAATTAAATGGGTATAATACAAACATTACTTCGCAAGATTTTTTGGTTTTCTGGCCAGACGTCGACATCTCAATTGAAGCTCAAACTAGAGCATCTCCACTTCTAATATCTTGGACGCCCAACCGAGAGTTCCAGCAATTTCAACAGCGCCATTTTTGTTGTCGTTTCGCACGGAATTGGCCTGGTAGTATATCCTGACTTGTTCACCGCCTTCGACCCAGCCAACGGCACCTAGAGAGCCTCCGGGTACCTGGCCGTTACTGATATACTCGCTCGTCACACTACTGACTAACTCTCGTGCTTCAAATGTACCCACATTTTGGAAGTTCGGATCGAGCCTGATTGATTTGCCGAGACCGGTGAGGACGCTAAGGCGAGATGTTACATCGAGAAACCATACATGCAACGTATAGTTTGAGGCGGCGTTGACGTAGATTGTTGATGCTAGATAAGCACCAGACGGCAATGTCGATTGCGAAATCGTTTCCGCTAAAACCACGTAATTAGCTCCATTATTTTCAACCAAATATGTACTGGAATATTACGGTTTTCTTACCATTATCCAGAGACCAAGATCCATCGTATCCGGCGTAGTGTCTCAAATTTCCGTTTCGATCTTGATAGAATAGATGGGCAGTTTCCATCAACGTACTTGTCTCATTTGGCGGTAAGTGCGCTACGGCGATCTTCGCCGTTGGCAAGCAGGTTTCCAGGGGTTGGTCGGTAACGAACCACTGGGGGCTTTTATCGGCGTCAAACGCAAGTTCACGAACTCGGGATGCGGCGCTGTCAACATAGTAGACACGAATACTGTAGCCTGGGCCATTCATATCCTTGATTCCCCACCATATTGCAGCGATGCCAGAATCTTCGGCCACAAGGACGCCGTAGTTAGTGCGCGGGGCGAGGAAGCCCATACGCCAGTCCGTATCTGTGCCGGTGCCGGTAACATCGAAGAGGGTTCCATTGTCGGCTACGTAGAACAGAGAAATCTAAAATCCATTATGGTTAGTTCTTGTAATTCGGATCAGAGATAAGAGTTTCAGGGAGCCATACGGTATCATCGTCAGGGGCTTGCACGGCAGCAAACGTGGAATTTGGTCGGGGTGGTGGATCTAATCCGTCCAACTTTCCAATTTGCACCCAATCCTGTCCTCTGATAATAGTCCACATGTAGATATCAGGTGTATTTGTGTCCTGGAAGAAATAGGTGATACTGTTATAATCATCCTGTCCAGACGTTGAAGACTTGACGGAAGCGAACGTTCCCGGAGTTGCAAGAAGCGGAGGCGAACTCGTTGTACTGATTCTGTAATTAGTCGACAGCGAAACTATATGAGAATCGAATGCCCTTACCTTGTTGGCGCTCCGCTTGTAGTAGACGTCGGCGGGGCAGATGTAGTTTGGCTACTGTCGGGGCTTGTGGTGCTCTTGTTATTTTTCGACGCTAAGCTTCCACCGACTCCTCCTCCTACGGCCGCGGCTATGATAACGATCACAGCAATTACTATCGCGATAAACACCCATCTCTTGAGGCCCCATATTTTCTTCTCGGGTTTTCCGGGTGGCACCACGCCACCATTAAATTGTGGGTGTCCGCCAGCGTATCCCCCATTATCACCACCGCCCGGATAACCTTGCTGCCCAAATTGAGAAAATCGATGATCTATCGGCGGAGGTGGTCCATTATAACTGTACTGTTGTGTTTGCACTGGTATCGGTTGGGAATACGCAGGAGTGTTTGGGAGCACCTGGAAAGGCTTATCGAGTACTGGTGGCGGCGGAACACTCACGACCTCCAGGCCTTCTTGTTCCTGTTTATAGCGAGAGACCACATTAGAATCACAGACGTGGTAGATTGGTGCAAGCGGGAGGAAGAGGCGGTCGGTTCTCAGGTCAGGAATAAAAATTCATTTCGCTATCGAAAGCACCTCGCTGCTCTTGGCCCCTTACCGTGGTATGGACAGGTTCATATCTCACCGAAAGACGATTCGCCATCCTCCCCTCTTTCTTTTTGAAAACTCCGAAAAAGTCACAAGCCCGATCCCTTCGAAAAACTCCCCCAAGTCCCAAACGATCGATTAAATCTAACCTGTCGGATAGAAGGATGCAAAATAAACAAACTGTAGGAAAACATTCACCAAAGGACAAAGGTTGTGCAAGGGCGGCAGTTGTTGATATTATACTCGACCAGGTTGGGAGGCTCCCAAACAGTTATCCTTCCAGATCGAACCCAAAATCGGTAGCTTCGGCATGAGACAAGGGCTAACCAAAGCTTGACTCGTCCCTTAAATGAGAATACGAGCTTCTTCCAAAATTTCAGCCTCAGACCCCGGCATTATCTAGAGCGAACGAAAAAAACTCAAGGCTTATGGGTCCCGTCTGACTTGCCGCCTGGTGCTGTCATCCTATCATGTTTAGCTCGATCACGCCAGACCGACCGCCCCTGCCGTTCGATCCCCTTTCTCGATTCCTCATCGGTTTAGCATAGACACCTTTTGACAGCCCAGGTTACCCAAGCAGCGTGCATCTGCAAGAAAGACAAGAAAAGGGCTGTGGGGACCAGAATATTTTAGAAACGGCTCTGCAACGACCAAGAACTCAGAAAAATCTCAAATCGCCGTCGACAGGAATAGTTACAGCGGATGCATATCGACAAGGTGCTTGGGTGGCTTACGATGAGGCGTGACACTCCGCACCCCACGCCAATCGTTCCTGGTTTCTGCAAAGTAAAATTAGTGGTCGGAGATCAAACCATTCCGTATCAGGTTTAGTCTGACGGACCACCAGGAAGTTTCCACAGTAAGCGGCTCCACCCCACGATGGCTAAAAGATGTTTTCTCTGGAAATCCGAATGCCGACAACTAGGCCGGGCAAAAGAGGTTTCGCAATTCTTTTTCTTGAGAGGTTTCCAAATAAAATGAAGGGAGAGAGTGGGTCTGGCCGCAAAGGAATAGGTGCAGCACACCAGCACGCTATTTTCCTCGATCACCGCTAAATCTTGCCCGTGCGCGCGCATTCCAACTGCAGAGGGAATCACAAACAAGCGAGTGTTGACGGCTCCTCGCTGTGGTGATTGGCTTGAGCCGCATATTTGTGCAGACGGCGTCCCCAAGATGCCAACTTTAGATACAGCTAAGAGCAAGTTCGAGAGGAAGTTCACGAGAAAGATCGCGATCCGACCAAGTTTTGCTTTCAATTGGAATTGGGTCATGACCAGGAAAACGGCCAGAATGTTGACACTTCTGATGTTCCCCACCAACGGGACGGTGTGTTCCGTGAACAAGGTTGGTGTCCTCGGGTGAACTTCTTGATTGAGGAAGCCGGCTGTGAAATTTTTCTGTTGCACAAACAAACCACTGCAAAGTGCTAGCAGGGTTCCGAACTTGAATCGAATCCTCGATTTCAAATTGGGAGCATTTTAAGCCTCATCGACAAACTCTGACACAAGAGCCAACCAAAAATTGGGTTCTCCGCAAAAGAGGCGAGGTGAATCAAGTGGTCGCACCATTTTCATAAACGCAGATAGAGCGATCATATACCCATTCAAGTCCAGCAACATTAGCCTCGATCTGCTGGGTACTTGCAATTGGTGGAGGCTGGGTACGAGTTCAAAGCGTGCCCCTCAGCGTCCTCAGCATATTATTCTTACTTTTGCTAGAGGCATCTGGGCCTGAGCTAGGAGCACTTCCCCGATGCATTTCTATTTCGCTTACTTAACCCGCTCACAAGGATTCGCTTCAAGTGAGCCCTCCCAACAGTGTGATATGCATGCTCAAGAATCTCCAGTTCCACAAATGGATAAAGATTCACATGGCTCTCACTTGGGGAAGATTGGGTTTAGAATTTTGGATAAATAAATGCGCTGGTCAAAGTACCTTACCTAGCTTACGCTTAGAAACAATATAGGAAGAATACTGAGCTCATTGGCTACTTGAGGACAGTATCTGCGAGATAGCGCCGTGTTTTCAATGAGGTCAACTCTCGTATAAATGCATTAAAATGTACAATATTGCGCCCATTTGCCACTTGATGGCCGCTCATCTGATGAGCTAGCTGCCCAATCACAAGAATTCAAACGCACAACACCATTTCTCAGCCGTACCGAAAAATCCAACATGCGCAGGTACAAGTTCGAGCTTTGGTCCGCATACTCTATGGCTAGGTATATCTACTTAAGATTCGTAGTATCGATAACTATCATGAGTGCCAAGGAAAGCAAAAATTCTTATTTTCTTAATCGGTTTAATTTCCTCACGAATTTCTGTTTTTCGACTGCCCGAGCTAAGAGTGGTTGTGAGACGAGTACTCGAGTCTCTGAGGATGGCGAAAGATTCATAAATAACAGGTAGAAACAAAGTCTGGCCCACGAGACCAGTAGAAACCCATGAGGTGCGATTGCCAACTATGTAACTTCATTCTTTCGGCTCCATTGATCAAGCTGAAATTTATTCTTCTTATACAACCTCAGTCTTACGAGGCTGTACAAACGACCTTAGTATGTACCTTTAGACAAGGTCAGACGCATTCCGAACTGTCTTGCTTGTTTCATGGGCACCAGGAAAAGTCAAGGCCGCAAACTGCTTTGTGGCGATTGCAACATGCAAAGCAAAGGTCCAGCGAACGCGCTCCCGAACAAGGAATGCAAAGATTATAAGAAGAAGTTTCACAAAAATTTTGGAAACCGCTACGGGGATAGTGAGCATTCGCGGCATGACTCTAGATCATGTGCGGTAAGACTAGTGCAATCTATCGATAAAAAGGATGCATGGGGCTGTATAATGTGTTTCTTCAAATATGGAAAGCACAAGCCGAAGAAGTGCATTTACGCAGTCTCGGGGCCAAATGTTGGTTTGGTTCGAGACTGCATTTACGACCAATACAGCCGATGTAGATACTGTAATGATTACGGGCACGAGGCTACTGGATGCGGGGCTAGATTCTTCAATGCTTTGTAAGTTTTATTACGGGAGACTTGTCAATATCTTTTTACGTGCATTCTACTAATGAATACTGCTAGAGCCGCTCTTCACAGTGATCGTATCAATCAAACCAATTGGTATTATTGCCACTAAGATGACCGTCTCGCGAAAAACGAGGCCCGCAAAGACCTCGTGACTAAGCAGGCTTATATCGAACCGGGAGTTCTGCGTTCAGCATATCGGTATACTTTTGAAACCCCGGAGTGGGTTGAAGTTGTGCTTCTGGGTCAAAATTGCAATAACCTTGGAAGCAAACAGTACAAATGGGAAATTGGGACCAAGATGCTGAACTCCTTCCGTATCGAAATATGTGTTACGGCATCGTTAGTGCGCGATAAGTTCTGTTTTGCTTATATCAATTCTGGGATATGAAGCCATCGAATCCATTTTTTAGAAAAAGTATTGTCCTTATAATTGACCTTGATTGAAATATTCTATTATATTTTGTGTTCTCGCTCCATGACCATTTGGAAAGTTGGAGCTAGGATAGCTATTTAGATCTTGAATGCGATTTGCAAACTATAGGCAGTTCGGATAAAACATTGAGCAGCCTAGCGAAGGTAATTGCATGCGACAATATCTCTTGAGAAAGAACTTGCGTAGCCTACTGACTTTTGAGTGAATCTCCGATAGTAGAACAGGGCAGGCACAATACACCTGATCACTCCTGCATATCCGTTCGCAATGTATGGCCCTGAGTCGTGTCCTTTCTTAATGCCGATTCTTAAGATTATCAACTCATTTTGGATTATCAATCGCCCTCATGCACTGTATTCGAGCGGTTATTATCGACATTGATTGCGTAATCGGGTGGGTTAGGTCTTACTAAACTCGCGTCTAGACGTCTAATATCAAATTCGAAAGCAGCTGAAATCCAAGATGTTTAGAAGGGCTAATATGTATACGATAGTTATATTATATGCCCATGTTCCCTGCTGCTGTTTACTAAGACATCACTCTGATGTGTAAGCCTGGTGTAACCGTTCCCAAGAAACACTCAATGGGACGGCAATTTCCGAATGAAACATTAACATCTTTATGAAAAGAAACGTGGAAGTACCCCTACATATAAAAACCACTGGTTCGCGAATCTGATTGATACTTCTTAACTTCATAGCCCTTGTCTTAATGCACCTGCATTACTCGCGCCAACGGGCTAGCGGCTCTTTCTTGCTTCAATGCGGAGTTAGCAGAAGGAATGGATTTGAGACGGGATGGAATCGGGTTTTCAACAATCAGGCACCACTCGGATGGCTAAATAGCCAGCCCATTCAGCCTCCCGAAACGGTTTTTACCAAGGTCAACCTCGCTTGCCTCACCCCTACTAGTAACATTCGTCATGAGGTTTAAACGTTTAAGGTGGTCATAATGGTTCGAGTCGGCCGAAAGACAAGCGAGAAAGAGTGACAACGAAAACAAGCTTGTCTTGAGAAGATTAAAGGTTCGTTTATATGCCGACGCCCGGGGTGTCGCTCGAGTAGTCTGACGCACCGGCCGCCGTATTCATGCCGGGGCACGATTTCACCATTCTTGTCATAGCTGACCAATGTTTGTGTCTACGTAGCCAAACAAGGTCATAACCATGTATCGCTCCGGAGCACGGGACGGTCATCCAGGGCCGCGCTCAAGCTGGGTCCGGTTTCTCGGTCGCATAAGGTATTTAAGACATCATTTAAGTGTCTGGCTAAAGCTACCTGGGCTCTCTCGTCTGTGCTAGTAAATCTGGGACTTTGCTTACCGAATAGCTCAAAACAGCTATATCTATTTCTGCCAAATCATCTCTATTTGTAGCGGTAGCTTAAAAGAGCCTTCAATTTATCATGTTGTTCAAGCTTTCAACGGTGCTGCTGCTTGCGGCAACGGCATTGTCCAGCCCCCTCCTCCAGCAGCGGCAGGTTAGCTGCCCCGGCCCAACGCAGATAACGACATCCGCCTACCTCGCCACCGAAACGACCACCACAACACTTGCCACCACCACAGTCACGAACGGCGTGTCGTACTTGGGCCGGGTCACCTCCACCAAGCATCTGACCGAGATCCGCCGTATCACCACCCAGATTACAATCTACTCACCGACTTCGGTCACAATCCCACGTAAGATGCTCTTCATACCAAAATAAAACCCGCTCTCTAAGCCCGAAATTATCACTAACCAAAATGACCAAAATTCAACAGTCACGACCGTGACCGCCACCGTCCCCGGCCCAACCACAACCATCGTCTGGGCCGTATACACTTCTTACACCACGCTCTCCGGCACCCCTCCGGCATCTCTCTGCTGGACCACAACCTGCACGAACACTATTCCGAAGACCTACACAGACACCTGGACCAACGAGCTCTGGTACGATACCACATGGCTCACCACCGTCGGGCACGTCACAACCACCACAACGGTTATTCTTAAGACCACCACCCGCTTGGTGACCACACCGGGACCAACGACCGCGTTGAGCACGTCGACGTCGACCTGGACCTCGTTGCAGCTTGCCATAACGTTTTCGACGAGCTGGAAAACGGTTTACGCTACGCCGGCTCCGACGATTTGTGGTTAAGAAACGATTAAGAACTATTCTGGAGAAGATAAAAGGATTTCTTGATCTCGTTTTCCGGAATATACTAGCTCCTCAATCTGAAATAAAATATGAAATTCGGGGAAGGGATCGACCTAGACCGAATCAATTTATGTTTAAAGCCGTCTGCAATTCATTAGGCTGGTTGGATCATATATCACAGCAGCAGGATTATAAGCTGCCGAAATACATTCTCTGTATCTTGTTATTCATGTTCCTATATTCTGATATCCCAGCACGGGATTAAGTAGGATATATGTATTACAAACTAACCGCTACTTTCGTCCTCTGCGTAAACCCGTGGGAATGTATTGAAACAATCCTCCTAACTAGGGAGCTATTCAGACAACAACACAGTGTCTCGCATGTGTAGTATGTGTTGATTTTGTTGCATCTTTTGCGGTATAGATGGCTACTTGTCAAGTCTCAGACGGGTTAGCGTCGATATATATTTTGTGCCTTCTCACCATTGAGGCTTCCAAGTGTAACGAGAAATTCATGAGTATATTGTAGACATTATATAATACAATTTTATCATCTACCTCGGTATGGTAATAATGCTGGTCAATAAGAAATATCTGAACGACAGGCCATGGGTATCGGAGTTGGAAGCTCATAATAAGAAACAAAAATATAGCTATAGATCAAGCAATAATATCGTGAATAAACCAAACGGGCTCGCTTCGGCTGCGACCGACGAGAGTAAATATTATATTTAGAATGCGAGACTAGATTTGACCCAAGCGTCAAAAACCTTAGTAGAAACCCTCCGTCCAGCACAGGACACCCTGTGCCCCACTGCCCTTGTGGACAGCCCTGTCGTCGCAGACCTTTCCGACATAGTTCCGCACGTCATCCATGAGCCGCCGGTTGCTGCAGCATGCAACAACGGTTTCGCCCTCCGCGGCTTCTATCGGCGGAAGAATCATATTCTCGATAGATGGGCGCCCGCAAGTGAACTCGATATCTTCGGTCGAGAAACCACACGTGCAGACGGTCTCGCAGCAGGAATTTTTACCATCTCCCGCAGCGCAGCAACAGGGTGCATCTTCTTCGCTAGATGCAGAGCTATTACTAGACGAGGTCGAGGAGGATCTGGTGTGGGTTTGTCGTGCTTCCGAGGAGGGAGGTTGTTGCGATTCTTCTTGTGGTGCCGATTTATTAGAACAGCACGATGGTGGCTGGGGTTGTGTCTCAACCGGTAGAGCTTTACCGGCGCAACAAGACGGTGTTGACGAGGGATTGACCGGGGTGATCTCGTCCGCCAATGCTTCTTTCTCCTTGAGAAGTCTATCACCGCTGTTTTTGCTGATCTCGGAGCTCGTTCGCCCAGCTGATGAACCGTCATCGCTGGGGGCTAACAACTTGGCGGTCTTGGTCCGTTTCATGGTTCCACAGGTGACAGCGATATTGATGAGAACGTCGACTCCCTTGCCCCGCGCTTTATTCGCCAACCTCGCCAATCTTTTCGTCAGAAGCTTGAGGTCGCTGACATGTCGGACAGTCCAGTGGAAATTTAATCGTCGTACGCATGCTGGGTTTGCTGCGATTTCTTCGATGATCGGAAGGGTGAATGTGATGCCCGTAGAGGTGGCAATCAATACGACAGTCTCGAATGTGTTCCATGCAGGAGGCGAGCCGTAAGGGCCATCGATAAATGCCTTTAGTACTACTGGGGCATTTGCTGCCGGGGAACATTTTCGATGGAGTTGCTTGGAGAACCCGGCACGGGAGCTAATCAGTAGGTGCAGATCTCTACTTCCGGTATGCGGTGCCGTGATGTCACCAAGCTCCTTGTACTCCTTCCCCGGTGCCGGTGGGGCCTCGTATGCATTGGATATAGAGAACGGATGGGACTCAAAGGGTCGAAGAGAGGGGATTGAGAGGTAGATGTGCTGGCCAGCGCGCCATCTCATTTTTGTGTCTTTGATCACCACTCGGGTGAGATGTTCTTTTTGGTCGAGGATATCGATTTCTGCGGTGTGGCCAAAATGGAGAGAGTATTGGGACTTGCTTGTGGTAGGGGAAATTATCTGTGAGCGGTGGATATTATTATATGCGAATAGAAGTGCGCGGAGGAGCCGGTCGAAGGCGATGAAGGCGATTCCGAGGTAGACATTGTAGATGGCTGATTCCGGGACGTGCATGTATAAACACCATAGAAGCGCGCCGACGCTGGCAAGATGATTGAAGTAGAATATTTCGTAGGCGAACCATCTGACGGGGGCCACGGAAGATATTATGATCCAAGCCAGCACACCGAAGGCACCGAACCCATACCGCACCATGGGCATGATCTCCAATTCTGTTTGCAGGAAGTCTGTCAGATCCCATTCGCGCCAGAAGAGCGACATGTGGACCAACACAGAGACCAAGATTACTCGACCAACCCAACGATGCAGCCAATTGATGCGCTCACTAGCTATACTTGTGAGAAGGGTGAAGACGGAGATCCTGCCGCTGATCAGAAGAACGAAAGGGATTTGAGTGACGGAGACCCAGGCGGCACGATATGCGATCTTTTCGTAGTACCAGTAGCCGGAGGTGTAGACATTATATGAAAGCATGATTGCAATCATAATCATGTAAAGGAAAACAACGAGAGAGCGGCCGAGCGGGAGAGGCGTGAACATGGCGAGGAGGGAGTTTTTGCTGGTGAAGGAACGGACTGAAGGGAGAGCGGCCTCACGTAAGATGGCCGACGAAGTAGCCCATAACTGCCCTATCCTAGTCTTCACTACGGTGGGATGTGGATGATTGTTCGCAGCAGCTTTGCGTCTCATGCGAACGAGGATTCGATCGATAATGTTGACTGCAGTTAGGACACCGATAATAACGCCAACAACGACCCAGTATTTTCGGGCGATATCACGGTTGGTCCTGCTGAACAGGTTGTCGCCCATATCACTTGGCATTTTGGCGGTGGTTTGGGGCGGTCAGTGCCAGCCAATATGCTATTCTGAGCGTATCGGAGAGCGGTGGTTGATGTGTTGGGGTTGTTGTGGGTGAGGTTGAGGTTTCAGATGATCGTTGTCTCTCATAACACGTCCCTTGCCCGCAAAATAACTAAAAAACGGAGAAGGCGGGTAATCCTTATTATTGTTTAAGGTATTATGTATTAGGCCGCAGTGTTGATTATTACAGTCGAGTCGGTATCGCGCACCTTGCTGGTATTGTTGTAATTCGATGCAATTGCAGGGAATGCTATCTGTGCGACTCGATCGGGATGCGAAATTAAAAGGTTATGTAATATATATTTGTATGCAGAATCCGGAAGAAGGCAACACCAATGGTCTGATCTTTTGCTGTTCGCAGGGTTTTCAGAAGTTGGGTATCGTACAAATAGGTCGATTGATACGCCGGGAGGTAGCGGTAGTAGTCGATAGAGAAGCTGCGGAGCAAAGTGGGACGTATCACCGGACTGTTGCTATCGGAGTCGACATGGGACACGAATTTGAAGCGGGAAGCCTACAGCGGTATCGGTTGGTAGATTTCTTCAAGGCCTCCAGTTCGTTCGAGGGGAAGAAGAGGAGAAAGAAGGAAGGAGGGAGGGAGGCGATTCGTTATTAAACTCGATAGAGTGGGATGGAAGAACATCTTGCACACGGCGCACACTCAAGTGGCCACTTTTTAACTCCTGAATACCAGCACATGCCGCAGAGCAGCTTAGAGCCTTAAGATATCTTGGCCGTAATACCAGAGCTCAGCGTTCCCAGGGTTCCATCAGGTGGATCTGATGATAATAACGGACGAAACCTGTTGCACCAGCGGCGATTCGCTCGTTTGCGCACCAAGTCTTTGAAATTTTCAGTTGAAGCTCGAAATCGAGTGCACAGGACACGAACTAGCAGACCCTGAAAAAGAAAATTCAGCTCAAAACCCCGCGCACCGAGGCAGAGAGCGCTGCAGCTTTTTTGTAGCTTTGCGTAAACTCGCTTGCCCTGTTACGGTAACTGTCTTGGCCGCTGGGCCAATCGGACGGTGGGCTGGGCGTCCTGCTCGCCGGGGTGGGACCCACGCTGCAGCTGGCCACCACCTTCCTGCACCCAACCCACGCCGTCGGTGGGGCGCGCAACACACGCGCAACACATCCGACCTCTCTGTCGCGCACCTACGCTAACCAGCCAAGTTCGAGCCAAGCTGTCGTGATCCAACGGTCTCGGACGACCTGAAACTTTCTGATAGGAATCACCAGGAACCAGACCTGATCATTATCAATCACCAATTGCTGACGGCAGATACGACCTCAGTGAGCGGGTTTGAGAATGACTTGGGAATGCCAGCTAGCCAGGTACCGGTAGGCGGCACAAGAGTCGACCTGAGTCCCCTCCTTGAATCCGCGCTTGACGAAGCATAGCCATGACTGTCGCAGAAGTTCGTTTCGGGTCAGAACAACCGATTCTGTTTGTTTCGACTCTTCTTTTCCCTCTTGTGATACCGGTGTCACACGCAGATATACCATTAGGCCTTTCCAGCCAGCTCCAGCCGGGTCCCTTCTTTTCCTAATCGCTTTCGTCATGGCCCAACGGTGCCTCCTCCTGGTGGCCTGTGCTTGGTGCCCTGCGACCGCCCGTGGTCATCGGCCGATGGATCGTTTCCTTCTCTCGCCGGCACATTCCAAAAACAAATATCTAAAAAATCTCATCGATGTATGATCCGCTAAGATTGCTTAAAATGTAAGTCTCTTATGAGTGTGCATCCCTGGCCACTCACTTATGCTCAATGGAGCTTGTGCTCTCATTTTCATAGTGTCCAGGCCGCTCCTTCACATATAAACTGGCCACCCCTTCCCCTCGTCTGGATTTCGTGAAGCTCTTCTTTTTCCCCTTCCCCATTCCCATCCATTCCCTTGTGGTTCGACAGCCAAAACACTTTCGTTCGTCATTCACAATTCCGTCTTTTCGCTGGTGCTGAAAAGATCATAGAACCCTGTCGCGATATCAACACATCCCACAACACACGGCCGTCGCACCTTGACTTGACGTCTCGCAGGCACATATAAGTATATAGCCACAGTTCACGAGAAATATTTTAAAAAAATGCAGCTCAAAGCTTCTGTCCTCCTCGCTCTCTTACCGGCAGCCTACGCCCACTTCTCTCTCGAGTTCCCTACAAGCATCGGGTTCGATGACGACACAGAAGGCCAGTATCCCTGTGGCGGTATCAATTTCAGAAACCGTGCAGTAGTGACCGACTTCCCTATCAACGGCGCCCCCATCGCTCTCACCTCCACCCATCCGGAAAACACTTGGTTCTTCCGAGCTGCGAGACTGGACGACCCTGAAAACTGGTTCACGCTCTCGCCAGCGATCGACCAGCTTGGAAACGGAAGATTCTGTGCTGGTAATATTCGAGGTCCAGCCGGCTGGGAAGGCGTAGACGGTGTGTTGCAAGTTGTAGCCAACGCACCCGATGGGTTTCTGTTCCAGGTAAGATTAACCTTTTTTTTATTTTAAACGAATTGATATAACATGCATTAAGCAAAGCAGCCTTGATTATAACACAATGCTAATGCACATCTCTTTTTAAAAATCACTAGTGCGCTGCTGTCAAGTTTGTTGGCGGAGATGCTATTAGCCCCTCCGACGAATCGGCGTGCAGAAACGATACTAAAGTTACGGCTGGATATGTTTCCGACAGCCTGATCCTGGACGCAACTACCACCCAGCTAAATGGAGTGGGGCCATCCCAGACAGGAATCAACGGTGGTAACATTATTCCAAACGCCGCGGTTCGACGAGACGGTGCCTTGGCGGTCGTTGGTGGTATCATTGGTGCTCTTGGATTCTTCTTTGCTTGAGCATCTTTCATCTTTTCCTTCTTGCAACGTTTCTTCTTATTCATGAATTACTGCATAGCGTTTTTTTTTTTTTGTATCCTGATGCGTCTGGTTATGCATTTGTGTCACCATAGATATACCTACTACTCTGCCTTCGGGCTATTTTTTCACGAACTCTTCTTCATCTATAGATAGTGTTTTCACGTGGGTTTTTGTTCTCTCCGATCGCCAATTTTTAAAACGTGAACCTCGTATCTTAATTATCGGAACTTTTTTGAAACTGTAATCGGATATCGATCTGAAAACATCCCCCCGCGAACTCCAAAACGCCAACGCAAACATCCTATCGTTACAAACTGAGACAACTGATCGGAACTTTCACTTTTTGGTACAAGATATTAAAAATAAAATCAAAACTTTTGGTTGAAAAGAAAAAAAGCTTTTAGTATGGTCTCCTTGCTGAAGCCGTTTGATATAACCCGCGATCTGCGAGGCAGCCTAGTCTATTTCTTGAACTCAGGCCTGTGAAGCATCGTCAGTCGGGAGGATCTTCGTTCGGAATATTTAGATCTCAAACCTCACATCTCGGTTATGATCTTGCTATCGGCTGCTCTCTTGGCTTCCTTCCAGGCCAGTGGAGTGTGTGCGCCATCGCGCATGTCTTCCGGGCGGGTCAGATCTTGCCCCAGGATTCTTCCCGTGGATAAGGTCGCGGTGTTTGACCCCTGATTCTGAGAGGGACCGGTCGCGCTGACGAGGGGTTCCCGGATGGTTGAAGTCGCTTTGGTGGAATTGGAGGGATTGGCCATTTTCGTTACTCGTTGGTGTATATTTGAAGTATATTTATTGTGTACGACGCTTTATTTGCTGTGTAATCGGTTGGTATTATCGATATTTTTCAATTTTAAATCCCTCTTGAAATTTAGAATTCACGATATTCTCTGTCAGCAGGATGGGGTTTTATAAGACTTCACATCGAACGAAAACGGGTTATTTGGTGGTCCATGTGCTTTATAAATTTATGACGCAGAAATTAGCGTTTTCCGATGATCGTGAGCCAGACGTTTGCATAATACTATCAGGTCACACGTGGGCTTGTTGACAGGATGCTGGCCGATTGGATCATATTTTCTCGTTTAAGAGATGATCACAAAATCCAGTGGTCTGTGTGGCTATACCGGCTTCTACCCTCTACCAGATTTGACAGGATTGAATGATGGTGTCGAAATCAAGCGGGATTGGCCTGGTAGGGGATGTTGTGGGCGAAAATCACTAAACAGCAGACTCCCCACCCGTTTTGCGCGAGGATCGTGACTCGCAAAGTAAATTACAATTAAATTAGTCAGGTAGATAGTAGGTAGTAAAATCACAGAGAGAAGAGCTGGGAACTTCTCTTACCATCCTCATCCGCTGCATCATCAGGATCACGTCTATTTTGTGTGTGTTTGCTGTCTAGTTCGCAGATGTGTCAACATTTAGCCGTAACTTACAGAAGAATAATGTGTGGTATCTGGTGTGTTGTCATGCAACTCTTGGGTTTGTAGCGTCAAATTTTCGAATTTGGAACTATGATTTCCGCGGAAATAGAGGAGAAAAGGATCGCTGAATGATTGAAAATACTTATCACGAGCTCGTTAGATCGTTTCTGCCAATATCTATACTAAGGGTTGTAACATTAAAGATTCTATTGGAGGGTATGGCATAAATCAAGCCAGTTGGCTCTTTTTATCTGTGTTCGATAGCATCAAGGTTGAACCTTTGGATATATTATGAGCGCTAAATTGATAACTACTCCCCCGAATACTCCATGCTAAACTTTCTAATTAAATCTAACGTTTCTTGGGATTTATTTCGTAAGAAGGGATCTGTCAAATTCGCACTCTGACTTGCAAATTCTAAAATCGTTTCCCCCTGACTAGTTTTCTCGTTGAACTCGAAATTTGGGTGGGATAAGATAAGTGATACAGCTCTCGTATTTCCCTGAGATATCGCGATTTCGATAGCAGTCTGTTCCTTGTCATTTCGGTTGTTTGGGCACTCAGTGTGCTCAATTATTAGCGGTGTTAGAGGACTATCCGCACTCGCTGCGCGACGTAGTAGTTCGCCATTTTTGAGGGCATTTAAGGAGGCGGGAAGTTTTGTAGATAGAATAACGCTTATAATTCTATGGGCAAAATCCTCTGTTAAGTTTTTCCGCTTTTTTGTTATGTGGAGTGGGCGTATTGATACTAAACCGGATAGTATCGAGGTCAGAAATCCGACAGCAATCTTGCTAACTTGAGCAAGTGGTACCATGAAATCGAGGGTAGAGCCTGTTATTGAGTACATAGAGGAACTACTTTTTTCCCAGTGTAAACCGGGGTATAAGCCACGATACAAATCCGTGCTAAACATAATCTGATAGAGTTCATGTAGCTCTTTTTCATTTAAATTGGGCTCGAACATCTGATCTTTAGTAAAATCTTCTGACCTGTCCAAACCCGGGAACACCTTCACTAGTATTTTGAGTATCATCCTTTGCTGTGTATCGATCAAATCATCCCATTTTTCAGAATTCTCCCAGTAAGAAAATCTATTGGGGCGGGATTCTTTAAATTTGGTTATAATGTGAGCGAAAATGTGCCGCAACAAGCTGGGCTTAGCGTCTTTTAGAATTTCTTCTAATATTTCTTCTGTCATCTCCATCAGTGCAGCAATTATATCGGATATGGCGTATGCCACTTCAGTTTCTTGATTATATTCGGGGTTTCTCGCTTGGTAGGTATTTTTCAAAACCCGATATAGTTCGTAATCGCGGTTTATAATTGCTTGCTGAATTGGGGAGAGAATGGGGATTCCAGTCCCCCTAGTCGCCTGGCGGGGATCCGCCCCGTGCTTAACGAGATATTCAGCGACGTGAACATGACCCTTCCTAACTGCCAATGTTAATGGTGTTATGCCACCATTGACTTTTGTAGCAATGTTCAAGTTTACGCCAAGATGGTGGAAATAAATCAGCTTTTCTAAATTTCCGGAGGATGCTGCACTATGAATTGTCGCCGCGTCTCGTTGTTTTCTGTCTCTCGGAAAAAGAGAGCCCGTGTCTCTGTCGCTTTCGTGGAATCGCTTGATGTGCACCTTCAGGTTACTCTCATTGCTATAACCAGTGAAATTTGCGTAACACCCTTCCACTGGGCATTTAAATGGTCGTTCGTGGTTTTGCACGTGCCACTCTCTTTCCTCTTCGCTTGAAAACCCCTTACTAAAAAAGGGACAATGAACTTTGGGACATTTAAATCTAGGGAGACCGTTGAGCTCCTCAAAAGCTATCTGTTTCTCCTTAGAAAGACTTTTAAAGTTGATTGATTCTATTGTTTGACGGATGCATATAACCCTTTTAATGTGAGTAAGGATGTTTTCTAAGTTTTGAGGTTCGTCAAGGGTGGTTAAATCATTGGGACTGATTGAAGGTACTTCATCCTCTTTGTTGGCGGGATGTAGCTTTGAGGGATGGGCCTCTAAAAAATTTCGAATTGCTTGAATGATTTCTAAACGGAGCGTCACCGACAACTCTGATTTCCTGCAAAGGCTTTGCCGAATATGCTGTTGCCAGGATTCGCAAGCGTAGTCTTGGAGACTGAAATATCCATCCATGACTAGTCTCCGCATATTGGTAGGGTTGAAACCAGGTAGAAATGGACCCGATGCGAGATATCGGGAGAAATAAATCGCGGCACGCGCATGTTCCTCCAGTAAGTTTACTCGGCCAGTAAAACAAAGGTAGCTATAAACTCATGATCATCGGTCAGCAATCATCAAAATAAGTCGCAGACCTGAATGAATATTGTACCTGCTCGCTGTATCATGTACAATGCTGATAACTTGCTCGGATGGCGAATGAGGAAATATCTCAGAATCTGTGAGTTCTATGAGGGAACCACATATCGTCTTGGGAGAGTCCAGTCTCCTTCTTTTGAAGTTGACGCTTGCATTTTCGATATCGATACAGAACCGAGATTGAACTTCTCGCCATAGCAAAGATCTGGATCCTGATATCATCACAAAGGCGAGGATTCTCTCTGCACTTGCTGACTTTTTCCTAGAGAGCGAACGACTATCAAAAATACGGACGGCGATTCGATCGTATCTAAGACAGCATAGTCAGTGTGTGATCTAAACTCACGGTTTCCACTCATTTTTAATCTTTAAGCTTCAGGTCCTTATAATTTTACATACGCTTCCTTTAATCCTTGTGGGAAGTTCTCTCCTGCCAATTCCTCCTCAAGGTCTGCTTCAGACTCTTGCTCGTAGAGGTTATCGAGAACAACCTTTGCGTATAAGAACATGCCTAAGCCGAATAATTAGTTGAAAGGCATCTCTAAAGTAATTTGTACCAAAGCTTTAATTACCCTTGCTGGAGCTTGTGACCTTTCTGAGAACCTCCATCTCATCTGCTGATGATAGTTTAAATCTCTTTTTAATCAGTGCTGCCTTCCGTTGTGTGTACTGGTTGATTTCGTTAAGATGAGGTAAGGCTCTATCGAGATGGATGGCGGGGTATTGAGAGAGGATATTATCTATTTTTCCATCTCTTTGGCCAGAAGCTAATACTCGCAAATGACTATTTTGTGCTGACATAGCAGGTATGAATTCTTGTTCAAATAATCTGATAATGTCACAAGATTCTATATTACCGTCATGGTAGAGTTCGTCGCATTCGTCTAGGCCATCGAGGATCAACCAAACTCTGCTCTGAGATTTCAAACAATCCTTTGCGAGGTCTTTCAGGAGTTTTTCGTCTATAATCGTGGTGTCTTCCATGGAGGCAATTCTATCGTGTATGAATTGGAGCAGTGAATCGTCTTGGTGGAGCAACTGGGATATAATGGCACGAAGCATCTCGCACTTTGTTCTGCTGCTGGAACCGATTGACCCATGCTTGAAGTAAAAGAATATTAAAACGCCGTTTAGTAGCTTTCGAGATATTTGACTATGCATATGCTCTACAATTCTTGATATAAGAGTCGTTTTACCTGATTGATTCGTCATATATCAGTATTAAAGACATGTGCTAGATAAATCATCTGTTACTTACCCGAGCCAGGGATACCACTAAAATAGAGGAAACTATCCAGTGAGAGACTTCCGTTGAGCCAAGCCTCATATATCGGATCATGGAGAATCCAATTCCCGGACGTACTGCGATCGCGCTGATTTAAAGCTCGAGATTGATCTATGTTGTATTTATGGGGACCAAGTTTCATCTCGATAGCCGATTTTCGATTTCGGATTAATTCTATCCGGCCTAGGTCTTTCGTTTTGATATCTCGGGCTATAATTTCAACTTGGTGTTTTATGTCCTTAGATAGATCTTGAAGCTTATCTTCAATGCAAGCCCGACCATCTTGGACTTCTTCGAGAAGCAATGTTACTTTTTCATCTGAGAGTAACGCTTTATGACGTTTAAGACTGCTGAGTATGGGGTCGAATCTTGTTTTAAAAGTTGGCCAGGCGGAACGAAAGAATTTCTTCCAATCTATGTATAGATAATTGGACACAAGGAGCTTATTAAACTTTTGTTTCAAGAAACTTAAATCAGAGGCTCTTACTTGGCTTGGTGAAAACACCCAACACAGCGGTATGGAACTCCAATATGTCATAAAAATATTTCTCTAAAATGAGAAGGATATCAGGGGAGTTTTTAAATAGTCGGTCGTACTTCCCAACACCGTGAAGAGTCTCGCCAATCTCTTGATAGGCTCCAAGAAGTAGATCTAGCTCTTCAACGTTGGTGCTGATCATCTAGATAATGTAAGCTTCAAGGCCTGGAGGTAAGTGTATGAGTATCGCGGAGTCACATCTTACCATAAGGGTTAATTTGATCGGCCCCTAGGTATCAAGTGTTTAGTGAGTATTCTCATGATATGTAGCTGAAAGTCAGGCTTATTCTAAGAACCAAGCGCTTACCCAGACAAATGCTACGACCTCATGCACATTGAGAAAGATTTGTACCAGCTGCTCAATCTGTTTCATGCCCTCGAGGAATTTTTTGATCCGATTGAGATTCCTGAGCTTGCCGTCCGGGCCTATCCGGTCTTGAATCTGCTGTATTGCCTTTTTAACCTGAGGGAAGTCGGTTGAGGAGAATTCCCGCTTTTGGGCTTCAGTAAGCCCCTTCCGGAATTTCTCGAGACATTTATCAAAGCTCGCGCTGGTATCGCTAGCCATATTTCTAGCGTTTAGGATCAATTAATAGAGGAGGAAAAACTTTTCAAATCCCGGTTTGCTCGAATATCGATTTATTGCAACTGTCTTCCCTACTCTGTGCAAACGAGTGGAATACAATCGAATAGCTTGGATCATGAATAAATTGAGATTAACGACGGCATTGCCCCTCTAGAGCAAAATCCTAAGCCTTCTTCTCTAGCTCTGTGTTGTTGAAAATAGGTGCGAGAAGGTGTCGAGTATAGAGTATAGATGAAGAAAATTGAGAATTCGGGTTGGAGTTCGAATTACGAATTAATTTCTCAGAACAAGTTGACTGTGAGCGGATTATATTGCTAAGTGTTTCTCCTGATTATTGTCCTAGGCACAGTATTCGTTTTCGATGGAGGAGAGACTTTCTATCCTTGCGAGGATAGATTTTATTAACCTGTCAAGGATTTGGACAAGGCTCTACGCGGGGTTGTTAATGGCCTTCCGCACTGAGTCTAAGCCGTATAGAAAAAGCCTCCTGATACGTGGCGCTGGCGCTTAAGTGCACACCAGGAAAAGGAGGCTTCCAAAATTCAGCATTTGGCATATCCCAAGGCTGAATGCAAAAATGGTTCTAGTCAGGGTTTAAAAGCCTTATATCTTAGCCAAAAAGTGTTTGTTTTAAATTGCTCGCTGTGAGATTCGACGGCGATACAACCTGATTCGAAGTTTTGGTCTTCTTATTTCTTCCTACTACGCGCTTATCGGCGTAAAGTTCTATCCGAATTTAATCTGAATTTATAATCGTAAAGGGCGACCGCGAGATACTACATTTGCAACATCATACTGAGTCTAGCATAGAATTTGAGTCTCGATCCGAGTCAGAATCTAAAGGTCCTACCCCGGGAGAAATTTGAAGCAATGGTACATAAACGCCGACGAAAACTACATCAGGATTCTAGTGGATTGCATCCAGTAAAAAAAAGGACAAAGAATCATGATTCCTCCGATAACCAAGCTATCAAGTCCAAAGCAACGACGAGTGAAACGGACTACGAAACGCTGAAAACTCTAGGGCTGCAGGCAGAGCCATTTGATTTTAGATGCCAGGTAATTCCAAAAACACTAGATTCTAGGATATGCTATGGGTCGGTAAGTAAACCCTACGAATTTATTTTTGTTTTTTTTGGAATCATTTATATTCTATGTACTAGTAATGCATATTGTTAAAAGAAATGTTTTTCTTAAACTGCTGTAGTTGATCGACGTAAAGGCTGAGGTTACTTTCAACGAAACCTTGGAAACCGCAGGACCACCATGGATTCGGTTCCATCAATTTGAAGTGGTGCAACGAGAGCAAAGGGTCTACAAAATATCAAACTCAAGGGTGGATCCTAACACGGATTTCGGAACTTTGGATCTCCCAACAACAATGAAATTGCAAAGTCTAAAAGATTTTGAAGGCGTCGAATTTCATGCAATGATATCTTGCGATTGGCTTGGTCAAGTCCCCAGGCAACTTGGTCACAAGAAGAAGAGAATAAATATTTCAATCAACATATATGGATTTGAGAATCTTGCAGAAAAAGTTGGAGGCAGCCTTGCTGCTGTCTCAGGATATCTCCAGCATCCAGCATACTTGGAGCCCGACTTAGAATACAAAAATCCCCATTATTTCTACCCTGACGATGCTATGACCGATTTAAGGCATTTGATTGGTCCTATTCGGCAAGATGGAAGATCAAGGCGTGTAACTCAGGGCATTGAGGATGCTCTTGAGTCACTAGAGTCCCTTGACCCGAGATCATTGTATCGGCAGTACGATGTCGAATCGCAGATAGAGAAATTGCTGACTAACACTAAGCTAAAACGGTTCGCACTCAGCCAAATACTCCGTATCATTGAATATTTCTAATACCAGACTACTCTAGGCACCAAATTGACGGCATACGCTTCATTCTCCAAAGAGAGAATGCAGACTTCTGCCGTAAGGAAGAACAAGATCTAACAGCCCTAGTAGATCCTCTGTACGGAGAGCCCATACTTCGAAGTATTCTCACAGTTTTGCTGATAAAATATGCATATAGTCTCACTTCTGAGTTATCTGTACCCTGTCTAGGTGGTATCTTATCCGACGTAATGGGGCTAGGGAAAACCTTAACAATGCTGGCGGCGATTCTTTGTTCGAGAAATGCTACTGGCAAGTCTAACGGGTTAAAAAATGGAAATTGTGACCTTGCTTGTTCTGGACCAACCTTAGTCGTCCTTCCATCAAGGCGTAAGAACACCAGACGCAGCTTTAAACTAGCTTTGGTTTGGTTAATAAACTGCGATGAAACATTTTCTAACACTATATCATTTGCTAATAGAGGTACTCGATGTCTGGAATCTTGAAATTACTCGGTAAGACTCTAGCAGATACTGTTCGATTAGGTAGGGTTAGAGAGGTAGAGATCTTATTATATACGGTGATGCTAGACATTTTTGCGAAGGAACCGTGAAAGTCGGATATTTTCATGGAGATTGTCGCACAAAGAAATCCCAGGATCTAATATTTTACGAAATTGTTCTCACGACATATCACACACTTGCCGCCGACTGGAAGCGGCTTCGAGTTTTGCAGGATATAGCATGGTTTAGGGTCGTTCTAGATGAAGGTACCGTCAGACTTCGGTTCTTTGATAGCTATATCAAAACTGATTTTGGGGTCTCACAGCGCACTGTATCCGGAATCAATCAACCCAGCTGTTCAAAGCGGCAGAAAGTCTCAGATCCGATAGACGCTGGTGTCTCACAGGAACACCTATACAAAATAGTCTCCACGACTTAAGATCACTCTTGAAGTTCTTGCGGCACTCTCCCTTTTCAAGTCCAAAGTCATTTGAGAAATATATCATCGAGCCCCTCCGCGGCGATCACGAAGATTCTACTAACTTTAGAAATCTCCAAATACTCCTCGCATCAACGTGCTTGCGAAGGAAAGATACATTTCTCAATCTACCACAGCTAGTCACAGAAACGGTTACCCTTACTCTCACAAAAGAGGAGAATGAGAGATACAAAGCTATACTTACTGACTGTCAGGCCGAGTTTGAACGCCGTAGCTGTTCGAAACAGGGTGGGAAACGGTTCAGTATTTTATTCTCGACAATTGTTCGATTGCGGAGATTATGCAACCATGGTACATTTCTCAGAACGCCGAAAATTTCTTATCCAACCCCACCTAGTCAGACGCTAGATGGAATGGATCTGGACCCTCCATATGATGATGAATCTTGCGAAGTGTGTGATGGAACGGAAGGGGATTTGTTGGATATGCTTCAAGGTTATAAAGAGTGCCCCGTCTGTAACCGCGAGTTAGGAGTTGGTGGAGAGCTTCTAGCTACAAATAGTCCAAAATATGAGAGCTCGTACGACACAGTACCGCCAGTTCCACTTTTATCAGGCCCTCGAGGCTCGAGACACTCATCCAAGCTCAGAGCCGTTAGTTTAAAAGTAGGGGACTTATATCGAGAGTCGGGTTCCAAGAGGTAAGACACCCTCCAATCACCTAAACAAGTAAAGCACGCTAATAATTATACCTGCGTATAGTCTTGTTTTCACATCGTGGCGGGATACACTAGATATTCTCGCATCAATGTTCGTTGAACAAGGAATTACCTCACGCCGCATCGATGGCCGGATCAACGCATTGGATCGAAGCAAAATAATATCAGAATTCCAGGCAGACCCGAATATAGCTGTATTGCTAATGACCATTGACTCATGCGCGGTTGGGTAAGGAAGAAGGTCATCAAATTTCAGATGAGGATTGCTGACAGTCTTTTAAATTTGTAGATTGACTTTAACGAACGCTAATTTTGTTCATCTTGTTGAACCGCATTGGAACCCCGCCTTAGAGGCTCAGGCCATTGGAAGAGCCTATAGGATTGGCCAGACACGAACAGTCACTGTGATTAAGTATATTATGGATAAAACTGTGGAGCAGGTATTTGATTTCCATTGAGGTCAAAAGAAAGGATTCTGAGAGCTAAAACGTAATGATTTGTGGCAGAGAATTGTTGAACTACAGTGCAGAAAGAATAGGCTGGCCAAATTTTCCTTGGATGACACAACCTCCGATGACCTGGCAGGGGGCCTTGATGTACGTATATTAATGTCCTGCACTTAAACGACGCATTCACTTTTAAGAACTTTTGGTTAACATCTTGATACAGGAACTTCGGTTTGTATTGGACACTCAACCATGATACCGTCCAGCCAAGCATAGAGAACCATTCGTTTTCCATCAGTCCGCTCGAGATTGTGGGATTTCTTGATACTTAAAACTTGCGTTCAAACAGTAGTAGGATATTAGATCTGTCTATATATATATAATCTTCTAATTCTGCTTCACAAAGAGTCTTCCATTAGAAACTTATAACTTGTTTTAACCGTAAATAACAATCCAAACAGTTCTAGAGCGAAAATAAGGGAAATAGCCATTATCTGAACATGGCAATGCCTCAAAATGGAGTTATGCGGGCAGACAACATATTTTGTGTTGGGTTTAGGCTTAACCAAGCCTGTGTCCCCATTTTGAGAGGTCAGCCACACAGAGTGTGTATGTTTATATCCAGCTGTTTGCCGTATTCCGCCCTACAAATATTCTTTTAAGAAGTTCATGTCTTGCTAGTTTTTAGACCCTCCGGCGGAGTTGGATTTTTCTCGGCGTGACCAAAATAAATATCAGAAGATTGCTCTGTTGCTACTTGCTATCTTATTCATGGGGAGGCGTTGGAACGAACGAAGATGTGCGCCCGCGTTTGTTCAGAGATCCACCTTTAGTTGTTCCAATATAATTGATATTATGCATAAGTATGTTCTTGTCCGAAAGAGGAAATATTTGCGGGGTACGAGGTAATTCCCTGGTCATTTGACTCGACTCTTTGATCAATCAATATAGGTGATAAGGGAAAACAGTTGCCGGGCTTGCAGGGCACGTTTGCACGATAAGGTGGGAGAATGCTGCGGAGAAAATAAATAAATGGGCTGACACTTCTCAAAAAAGAGTTCATCATTTTGTCCTACATTCGTCCCGAATGGAATGTTCAGTATTCGCTACGGCTAGCTTGCGCGCTTGAGGAACACTTCCTGGCCAGCTGCCCTTGCGAGCGGAACTCCGATACCCTAAACTGATCTGACCCCGTTTTTAACATATCCCTGGCCCTGTTGGTGAAACCCAACATTCTACCCTAGACGTTCACGGGCAGTCTTGTAACCTAAACTGAGTTGCTTGGTTTCTGATCCGAGACTTGGTGCAAAGTTAATATTTGGTACCCGTACCCAAGTATCCTGTCGCCATACAAACCGAGGACCAATCACACCTGCCTCCGATGTTGGAACAGCTGCTTGGATTTGCCTTTAGAGGTTTAATCCCGGCCATCTGCGCCTATCTTCTCCTTTACATTCCTCTTAGATTCGTCTACAGGCTGTACTTTCATCCTCTAGCCAAGGTTCCGGGACCAAAGTTGCGCTTGATTTCCGATTCTGCGACCCGTTTGCACTCAATAATCACGGGCGCTTATGGAAGGTCTGTCTTCGACCTCCGGGTGATGCATGAGCAGTATGGTACGTCTGAACTGAATTCCCTAAGTGACGGAGACTAGATAATTGATTTGAGAGACTAAAAATTCCCTAGGCCCAATTGTTAGGATATTTTCAAACGAAGTGCATATCAACGATATAGATACTTACAATCAGTAAGCCTACATTCACTAATATACTCTGGACGAATTCGAGAAATTGTCTAACAAAGCCACGATAATAGGATCTATAAAGTTGGCACCAAATTTCCGAAGACCGCATTTTATTATACTTACCCGGCTGCCCAATATTCCACATTTGCTCTGCTCGACTTCAAGGCAGCCCAAATCCGCCGTAGCGCTATTCTACCCTATTTCTCCAAGCAGGCGGTCAGAAAGGTCGAATGGATTCTCCAAGAGAAAATCGATCTGTTCCTCAATCGCGTTTCGGAAATGGACACGATAAATCTCAGCAGAGGTTTCAGGTGCCTTATTTGCGATATAATCACAACTTACTCATATGAAAAATGCTATGAGGCATTGAGGGACCCTACTTTCTCTCCAAGTTGGTTACTAGCATTTGAGGAATTGGTCGGTGCCAATAGGGTGTGTTTTACGTTTCCGAAGGTCTTTGAATTTATGAGTTGGGTTTTCGAGACACTGTTGCCTCGATCGACGGTTAAAAAACTCTCGCCCGAGATGGGATCTATGATGGAGTTCCAGGATACCTGCAACAAAGCCGTCCTGGATCAGCAGAAACGCTGGCTTGCAGGGGAGCGCAACATTACCACCATTTTTGAGCAGTTGTTCCAGGACGATCCCAAGAAAGGGAGAAAAGCTGCTACTAAGGATGAATTGGAGGACGAAGCATTCTTGGTGATTGCTGCCGGCATGGATACCTCTGCGCACGCTTTGACCGTCGCAGTATACTATCTCGTCAAAAACACCGATATTCAGGCAAAACTGCTCGAAGAGTTGAAGACCGTCCTGCCAAATCCAAGATCCGAGGTCAAGGAAGAAACGCTGGAACAATTACCTTTTCTGGTACGTATTTCCTTAATGGCATCTGCCGTCTTTTTGTCCCTATTGTGCTTTGGACTCGATTAACCATTCTTATTTCCCTGATTAGCAAGCTGTCATCAAAGAAACCTTCCGCTTCAGCCATGGCGTCGTCAATCCAATGGCACGCGATGTGCCTGCTGGCGGTGCAAACATCTTAGGCTATCACCTGCCACAAGCTACAGTAACTTTGAACTCTCACTACATTTATCACATGAATCCTAAAGTCTTCCCGGAGCCTTTTACTTGGAATCCAGAACGCTGGTTAGCGCAAGATACAAAGGAACTAGAGAACTACCTGATGCCATTCAGCCGCGGTGCTAGGATATGCGTCGGCCTGAATCTAGCTTGGGCGGAGCTTTTGTTGACCTTGGCACGACTGATTAGACGATACGATATCTCTTTTACTGATGACTTTACGGATGCTAATATGGACTGGGTTACTTGGTTCTTGCCCATAACCCAGGGAATGTTAACTGTCACTATGAAGGAGCGGACTGAGTAAGCAGAAATCTGGATCATAAATTTGTTATCCGTGTTTAAATACAGAAGCCGCTGGCTGGTTTACGAGACAAGATTAATATTTGACTTTGGCATTTTGTTGTTGGGGGTCTACGAGACGGTGATCTGTTTTTGGCTTGGTGCAAGACTGGCGATCTGTATTGAGGAGCATCACGCTGAAATATGATGTATTTGTGCACTTTTATTAGATAAAATACCCCTTTTGTAGACGAGTTCACAGAATCAAATCCGCCGTTTCTCTTCTTGGGCCATTCTGCGGATTGGCGGGGTACTGCACCTGCTTATGTTCTTTAGACAGCATCGATTTCGTTTACGAGCACGCCATGTTCAACTATTCACCGGTTATGTTGCCCTCTCGGTTTTCTCGCAATGCCTTACACGTGCACGTGAACCGATCGCCTCCATTCTTCTCTTCATATTCCGACTGTCCGGTGCAACGACCAATCCCATTGTCGAGACAGCAGCCGGAGTACCATGCGCTGCCGGGGTCTGAATCCTCACAAGGGATCAGTACCAACAACACGAAATTGTCCCTTCAGCTCTGTCCGCCCTCGCCGCGAACGGTCGCAGCAGAAAGGTTCCCCGAAAATGTCCAAATTTTCCTCATGGAAGCTTTGTCTTTGGACGACCTTTGGAAGCTCATCTCGGTATCTCCAATTTTCGAGTTCACGTATAAAGCCCATGCAGCCCGCATTACCCAATGTGTTGGTAGGTGTTCATTTCGGTACGACCCAGACTTTGGCAAATACTTCCCAATTGAATACCACGGCTCTTGGCTCGAAGAACGAAATAAAGATAATCTACCATTCCCTGGTTGGCAAAGACATTTACGCCACTTGCAACTTCTTCTGTTTATAGAAGACGATCTATTTGAGGTCTCAAAGTGGATCCATTGGAGCACCATCTCCGGGGCGACGGTTCACGGGGACGACAAAGGAGATCGGAATAAAAGTTCTTGCCCTCTGTATATTCATGCCAACTATGAGTGCGGTATAACGTACAGCGTCCTTGTAGACTTCGCACAGAAGAGCCTCTACGGACCGAATCATTCTACCCGCCAGCTGCCAAATCCGTGGGATACGATTCGGACATATCACCGACATCAAGCCCCTAACACTAAACAACCCCAACCCCTGCACCTTGCCTCACAACAGAGCTCAAAAACGAAATACGATCCCGAGTTCAGAGTCGCCATTAGAAATGTGGAGATTCTATTGGTTCAAAAGCTGTGGCACGGGCACTCTCGCCCTATTTCGAAACCTTGCTGTTGGAATAACGATCTCGGAAGCTTGACCATCGCACAAAGACCTAGAAAATTTGTTCAAATCGCGCCATTCAGACTCATGTTGAATCTATTTCATTCTCGAGGCGATTTGAAATGTGCATCGTGTGATCGCAAAAACGGAGTGGAATGGAACGACGCTTATGCATTCTTCTGGGAGCTAGCAACATACTGGGCAGCCAATTCGCTGTATTCACCACAGAAGTTATACACCGAAGACTGGGATTACTGCACTTAATTCATGATTAAAAGCTCATAGCTACAACTGAATGAGTGGGATGTTGGGATTAGTATAGAATTATTGTCTTGTGGGGTACTAAGCAATGTTTTGTACCATAAAGGGGGTTAGGATATCCCGTTCTTTGTTAGGTTATTCTAGACTAGCATAGGTGTATAATGTTAGTTGGAATGAGACATAAAAGGTTATATGGGTTGAAATTATCCATCAAGCATGCCACCAATCCATGTATTTCGCACCTTGGAAATGGGAGGGTGACAATATATAATTGCCAGCCATATACAGCCAAAAAGAAATACGACTTGCTGCATCGGATATCCAAGAAGGAGACGATAAAACTACGGGTGTACCTTTATGCAGCATCGACTAGAACAAAACGGCAAGAGTTTAGCTGGATCTTCTGGCTGTTGCACAGCATGCAGGAGGGGAAAAACTAGTCTCATGAAGGATAACGCTTGTGATTATCGATTTTTGATTTTTCTTATAAAACATCTATAGTTATTATATTATTTACCATTATATTATTTCCGTTCGACTCGATTAATACTCGTTGATGGCTAAGAAGTGGGGCATATCCAGATCCGGAGCTTCTGAGGTGGCTTACAGGAACCACAAGCGGGGCCGCTTCTTGGTTTTAGGTCAAAAACGCTCAGGTGGGGCATTTATGTGAAACAATGCAGGCTTCGAGCTTATAGATCAAAAAATTTTCATTCTTCTCGAAATCAAGGGAAAGGTACTAATTTCTATTTTTGGTGTGCTAGAAATAATGTTTTGGTTGACTTTTGTCTGACACATCGAGCTCATGAGACTAGTCCACACGGATTGCGGACGCGGTGCAAGGAAAGCCACCTCTTACAAAGTGGGGATGCATCGATACACAATTTTAATGATAGCCTGGTCCATGCCAACTCGATTGCATCCTAGATATGAGAGAAGCACCATTCGATGAAAAAAAGGAAAAGAAAAAAAAGCCATATGCAGTCATGATATATCCAGAAACGTAACGATTTCGTGACCCGTAAATTGCCCTTGCCTAAAACCCAAAGAAAACGAAAAAAATGTATGCCCAAAATATAAACAAAAAAGAATGGAATCAAGAAATATCTTCTGAGTTACTATATTGTCCTAGTATAATTCAGATGATGAGACGCCGGGTGGTGATGGGCTGGATGCTGGTGCATTGGGTGGTGATATGTTGGATGAGAATGAACAGGATGCTCCCCATTATGCGCAGCGACTGCTCTCTGTAGAATCATATCTTCATCCTCCTCGTCCTCCTGTCGTTGCCTTTCCTCTGCACTTGTTTTCTCCACCGTAACCGACAAAAAAGCCACACCGGCGCTTGGACCGGCAGGAGAGACTCCGCGAAATCGATCTGTGAATTTGTTGAATCTGGGACTATGGCCACTTCTACCAAAGGACATTGTCCTTCTGTGGTCTGATTTGCTTTTATTTTGAGGTTTTGCTTTTTCAAGGCCATGGTTTGCTGCCCCAGTTTGGTTGATCCTAATTGTGAACTTTCTGGCATCTGGACCCGACAAATCGGCTTTGAAGCCATCCTTTTCGTTGTATTGAATGTCCACATTGTAGGTTCCATCATCATCATTCCAATGATAGACCAATTTGGCCTTGGGTCCCAATCTGAGAAAATCAAGGTCGTCGTCTTCATCCGTGCTGTCTTCTTTGTTGTCGCTGGTGACAAGAACGGTGCCTGGGTTTGTTTTACTGTTCATATCCTTTGGCACGCCAATGATCTCCGGTGGGACAGAGATTCCCCCACGAACATAATATTTATACCGGCGCATTATGCGACCGGTTTGATTGTGAAATACAACTGCAAAAGAGGTGCCTATTGTATGAGTGATAATTAGTCATGCGATTGAGATAGTTAATATATATATATATATATATAATACTTACGTGCTGCCTTGGACCCAAAGGGTGCAACTGGCGTCGACAACCGCCGAGTACGGCTGCTGTGCTTATTCGAAGGCATGTTGAGGTATGGGTGGAGGGATAGGTTGAAGAAGATAGAACCTTGCGATGTGACTTTTATGTCGCGATCATAGGTTTATAGCGAAAAGCAGGATATAAAGACTGGGTGTGACCTCGACGGGAAGGAAATGAACATGGGTACCCCGGGTGGGTTATATGTGTTGGGAAATAAGCCAAGTGGACGAAGTTTTGCGTGTGCTTGCTTCCATAGATAGTAAGGGCACGATATAGGTCTTATGATCCGACAAAAACGATCTCAATAATATTGAAAATAGGAAACGATCTGACGAAGGAGCGATGACGGAAACAATAGGCACCTCAGGTACGCTTAGTCCCCAAGACTATGATTCGAACTTCGCCTCATCCTCGCGGGGACTCGTCCTTTTATTGGCTTATCTGCAGTTATTTACAAGCTGTCTAACCGGCATTGTTGGTGATCCGCGTGCTGCCACGTTGAGTAAGGCTATCCGAGAGGACCCCGTAGACGGGCGGTGGATGCACTAAAAGTGTACCTCCAGATCTAGATTCTCTTCGGCTGGACAGGCAATATTCAATTCTTACCCCTCGCTTAGCCAAAATGGTCCAAGTTGGTTTGAGAGCTATTGCCAAAAACTATATCCAGGTTAGGTGGCCATGGTGGCAGTACTCTTTCCTTGTTTCCGCCGGACGATTCACGACTCCGTAGAGCCTAGTTGAGTATCGGTCCATCTTTCTCTTCCCTTCATGATCGTCTTCGTCTGTAGGCGTAGCAAGATAGCGGAGAACGCCATGTAGGTTCGCCTCTAGGAGAATTTTTTTATAGTTGCCACATGCAAGTAACCCGAAAACGCCATACGCATGTAGTCATGCTTCGCATCCAAGTTAGGGTCCTGCATGCATGCACATCTCTTCCAAAAGTGCAAAGAGAAGAGACCCCCCTTCATGCAGGTCGCCTTCATCTCGATTGTTCTTTTTGCCTCTCCATTCTTCTAGCGCCCATCCATGTTGGTTGCAAACGCCCATACTTCTTTGACGCCAGGTTTTCTCCTGTAGCGCCTCATTTCTCCAACCCAGTGACTTGCTGCCATCATAAATAGTATCACCAGATTGAGACCTATGCAGGCGACAAAGAATTGCCATATTCTGGGATTCTGGTCGCTCCCGCTGATTTCCACAACATTCATCCCGTATATGCTGGATATAAGCGATATGGGGACGAAGATGAAGGTGAAGGTGTTTGTGAGGGTGGACCAGCGAGCTTGGCGTTGCCGGTCACGGACAGACGACATGTTTCGGCGCTCTTCCCATAGCAGATCCGTTTGGTTGAGAAGATGTTTAAAATCTTCTATCAACTCCGCTTGTATCTGTTCCACTGCTTCTGGAGGTGGGGTGTTTGTGTCTTGCCATCCTAGAGTGCCGAAACGCTCGATAAGGGCAAGTGTGTGCTGTATCTCCTCAACGTGACCAAAAGACGCTTCGGAGATATCAGAAATGCGGCGGTCTTCAGTACGGATAGTGTTTATGACTTCGTTCCAACAGTGAAAGTTTAATTTTATCAGGGGACAGATGGCATAGAATGGTGAGGCAGTGGCTTGCGAGGCATTTGAGAGATCTAGGGCGTGGATGTACAGTTCTCGAAGGGACTGAGGTTGATTGAATTGAGATGCCTGCGTATGCGAGGGGTTAATTTGAGAACGGAGACCGGGGATCTCTTGACCGAATGGCGGCGGAGGCGTTAAGGTACGAGCGGAAAGCTGGACCTTAGAGTGCGAGTTAAAGAGGATGACCCCACACCACCCACTTCCATCGTCATCATGCTTGATGTAGATGGAGACTCGAAAAAACTTGGTTTCTGTGGCTCGGGAACGGGATGGCTTCAGGATGGTGAAGCCGATACCAGCAAACGGTGCCCGATGTCTATCTGCAGGCGAAATGATCATATAAGGTCCAAACAAGTTTGCAGCGAAGAATCGAGGATCCATGACCAGATGGGATCCTAGACAGTCGATCATGCTACTTTGGAGGGAGCCTCCGTGCTCGACTAGGAAGAGCCTGACTTTGGCATTTCCTCGGACATCTTTTTTCAAGAAGGCGTCGACTTCGCCCAAAGAGTAGAGGTCTTCGACCAAGTCCACCTGATTATCGGACTTGATATCCAGAATAGAGACGACAAGGTTCGTGTCCTGAATATCTTTATCCATATACGAGTCAAGCTGTTTCAGATTATCCCACCCAGCAAGCGCTAAGTTATGAACATACTCATGGTACCGACTACGATTCCTCACTTCCCAAGAGTAGCTAGTTCGATGAGCCGTCGGTTTCCTGCGAGAGTGTATCCGACCCTTTTTGGCGTATGAGCTTGGCAGAATGTGAGAAACAATCTTTGTATTGATAGAGTCTAGAATGGGTGTACCCGACGGCTCTGCATTGGGTAAAGTGCCACGAGCATGTCCTGCGGTAGGTGGAGATGCAGCTCCGCCGGTTACCCCTGGCACCTCAGCTTGGGCAACATCCGAAGGTCCTGGCGGACTGCCATCGGGGTTTGACATGATGAGTGAAGACGATGGGTCTAGACCGATGGACAAGGGCCTAGATCGATGGGCTCAGAAGATAATGAGAAGTTAAACGATGAGATGAGGCTGTGGTCATGATGTCCTTGGAGATACGATAGATGGCGCACTGGCTGAACGGCCGTAACGTCGGTTATATACCAAGCTTTTGGGGTAGTGCGGCCCAGCCCAATATCCAAGCCGGTCCATCCCATCTCCCCTTGATCCAAGCACAGATCCTTGCAGGGGAGAGGTAATCTCCAATGAGAGAGAGCGCGAACAAGGGTGTGAGTAATCGATAGCCAGTATGGGGACTGGATCTGGCACAAGTTGGTGATATCAGCAGAGCACCGGCGTGCAGGTGCACTATCTTGTCGTCATCCAAGTCAAAAGTACCGACCTCTCCGCATCCCAGGCCGCTAACCGGAACTGAAGATAGCCTGAGGCTGAAATCTTCAAGCCTGATTAGGGCGCAAGTACGCAGCGTCGACCACACGATCAACACAACCACACAGGACAACACTGTTTTCATAGCTGTGATTGAAGTGGCAAAGGTTAGGACACCAAAGAGTTACACTCTTTTACTGATACGGGTGTTTGAGCTACTACCAAAATAGATGCATTTGAAATCGAATCGCATTCCCCTTGATTAGATTTGAATATATACATAGTCGTGGGGATTGGAAAGTAGAAAAATAACGGTCTAGACTCTTCATCCATATAAACAGCGTAGTCTCGTACCAAGCCACCGACAAGTACATGCGAAGTTCGAATTTAACAAACAGATTGTTTGTTATCAATACTGCTTGTCAAGGAGCTATCGGTCTTGATACTGGCCTGGGCTACAACTGGCTTGCGAACAAGCAGGTCTCCGACCATTCTGGCGAATACCTTGGCTCCACAAGCGTTCAAGTGAGTGCTATCACCGCTCTCATAGTCCATCTTGTGGGCTGCAGTCTCTCCAATTCCATTCAAATAAGCAATAGAGGTTTGCAATAGCTCAATGTATTTGGCACCGATAGCATTTGCTGCGGCACGGGTGTAGACCATCCATGGCTCCAATGAATCAGACACCTTACCACTACTGAACCCGCGGCGAGAAAGACTGGTTACAAAAACTGGGTAAGCCCCAGATATAGCTTGAATCTCCTTTCCCATATTTTGAAGGTTAGTCTGGAACTCGGACGTCGTAAGAACCTTTTGATCATTATGTCCGAACTGAATGAGAACGTAGCAAGGTTTGCTAGCAGCCTTGACTGCCGTGATAAGCTTGGCCCAGTCGCCGAGAGACTTGAAGGTCACCGTGGTGGTACCAGAGTGCGCGAAATTGGTACAAGTCTTAGCGGATACCTGGGAGCAAAATGCACCGCCCCAACCTTTGTCATTTGTGACTGTGGAGTCGCCTGCCAATACGAAAGAAGATGCTGTGGAAGTGCTTGCGGCTGCTGTGGTTGTCTTAGTCGTAGTGGTTGTTGTCTTGAGTGTGATTGTCGAGGATGTTGTTGTCGTTTTAGTCGTTGTCTTGGAGGTTGTAGTTGTAACCTGGGTGCCTGGGATGCACTGACTGTAGTCTATATGATATAGTTAGGCTTCGAATAGGAATTGGTTTGATACTAGTGGTTAGCTTTAGCTTACAGTCATTCGAATACACGCATGTGCTTCCTGAGACACATGTAGTAGGCCCAGTCCTATGTTCACCAATTTTTAGTTATACTCTACCATTAAACAGCAACTTCCACGACCCTACCAGCCGATTCCACCACCTACGGACCAGATTAGCCTTACAAATTGAAACCAGGAACCGCAAATTTTCCAAATGAGAATTTATATGTCAGCCTACTACTCACATTGACCATACACAGGCGATTGTGCGAATACTCCCCCCGCCAAGCCAACAATGGATGCCAATGCTGCCAATTTAACCATTTTTCCTCTGCTTTCGTTAAGTGGCTAGTTTGTGGCAAACCGCAGGTCTTTTCGAGGATAGTCGTCTAAATATCGTATCTCTAGTTCTTAATAGATCCAAAGAACTGATGCGAAATCGGACGGGATTTATACTAAACTCTTCTAGCAGGCACTCAAACCTGAGAAATCAACATTTAAAGAACGAATTTCCGACGTCCCCGTCTTCCTCGGGTATTTGGCTAACAGGCGGGATTTTGGGTCTTCATCAACCGTTCCAATACCCTCCCTGATCCATGGTAATAGCTCCTGTAAGGTCTCAGCGGGGAATGGTAGCGAGCGGTCCGCGAATCTTGAGTACCAGAATGCAACCAGATCGCAGAAAAACCAAAATATCCTGGGCAAACAAGGTGCGAAAAATGGCCATTAGCGGTCCGATGTTCCCTCGGACGAAAGGCTAACGGAACATAAACCCGGCATTGGTTAAAATTTAAACCCTTTTCTTCCTTTTAAATAATATTTATCATTTTCATTAGCTCCAGGAACAGTTTGAACAGAGCTAATTGTTAGAACGGGGTGGTGTTTGCAAAAACCGACTTGTCGCCAAGAGCGGTTTAAAATACTCGTTCCCGATTCGAGGGAGAACTTGACCGGTTATTGCCAAATAGAGTATACGACGGCTAAATTATATTTCCAGAATCTGATCTGCGCCCGTGTTACATGATAAGAAGGCGAACAAAAACACAGATGGCTGCCAAACTGTTTTAAGAGATAGAATTTATCATTTTAGCTTTCGGTCTTCAGGTTTATAAGATTTAGCTTATCTTGCGACGCCTCAAACCGGTTTGAGATTCTGGTTTGAGTGGCTTTGAATCTGGATGCGACAACGTACAACCGCGCCCGCGTCGTCGTACATCGTTCGGACAAATCTTCAGCTACAATTGTTGTCTCGCAAGCCAGATTCTAGATGCCGTCAAACACTTAGAATAAAGAATACTGAAACATTAATGCTCATCCAAAGGCCCAAATCGCTCATCGAATATATCACGCGACCGCAGAACATTTGCCTTGGAACTATTCGTCGTTCTCAAAATCGGTTTGAATATATACTACGTACCCAGCCAAAAGTTTTTAAACAAACCTTCCCAATTTGGCTTTCCCACGATATCAACACAAAATTCACCCAGCGCCCCTGGGCCCTACGCCTAACATGTAGACCAGCGACCCACCTGGCTAGTTTTTGGACTTGCCACTAGAGACGAAGGCGACAAAACTAAAATATATAGCAGTGAGAATATTTTCACAGTAAATTGAATTAAGAATATAGATTGTTATTCTTAAATATTCTAAGATATCACCCCATCTATGCAATGAGTTTAGATTTTTGAAATGCCCTTAAGGCCTTAAGGCCTTCGCGAGTTCTAAGCTTATCTAAACATTCGGGAATATACAAGAGAGAAGGTTGTAGTCTGAGGTATAACTACAGCCACCGTACGTATTTCCGCTCGTCGTACATCCGCTACTAATCAGCTTGAGCTGGGATTGACACAGAGAGTTCTCAACTGGGAACCCGCCAAGCTTGATGTTTAGTAGGAATGTGGTGGAAACGCCATTTACTGGGAGTACCACCGTATACGGATCTCCGATTTCGAGCCACTTATTTCCAGTTGTCACAAGATTGTTACAAGCGGTAGTAATAACGGATGCGAGAGTCGACCCGCTGGTAATAAGAGTTGGTTGCGGAATGGGAGTATTCGACTTGACGCATTGGAGTGTTCCGCTAGAACTTGGGAACATCGAAGGTGCAAGGGGAGTCTTGACGGCGGTCGTGGTCGTCCTTGTAGTAGTTGTGGTAGTCGTTGAAATGGTTGTTGTGGGTTTAGATGTTGTCGTCCCGACAGTCACAGTGGTCGTTACTGTCACTGTTACCGAAACAGTCGGGCAGGTGGAAGCAGAAGTTTTCGTTACCGTTACTGTTACCGAAACAGTTGGGCAGGTAGGAGCAGAAGTTGTCAACAGTGTGGACGTAGTTTGAGTCGTACCACTACTCGCGGTGCAGTATCCGTATCCAACTTTGACGGCACTGCAATCTCGAGCAAGCGCCGGGTTCTATGATCAACTTAGTACGCATTGTTTATACCACTCAGCATCAGGAATATAGATAGTTACCCATGCGAGGAAGTCGGCTAATGGAACACTGTCAACATCTGCAAGAGAATTACAGTCATCTCCCTGAAGAGCTTCAACCCATCTTGTGCACCCAGAGCTGATATCAGGCTCGGTTGGCCAAGGGCCTACGAAACTCGTATAAAGTGTTAGCGCTCGATAACAAAGGCAGGCCGCTCCCGCGAAATGCATTATGTTAAAGCGGTAAAATACTTACTGGTTGCCCGGCGTCTGTATGAAAAGCTGGCAACGCTCAGCTGGGCGAGCGCCGTAGCGACAAGAAGCGAAGAAAGTTGGAACTTCATGATCTTGCACTGAAATTACGACTACTCAAATGAACCTGGTAGCTAGATTGTGACTACTGCCCCGTGCTGTTCTTCCGCGACTCAGGTTGGATCAGGAGCGGCGACCGCGCTGTTTATGTACGCAAAATATTGAGCATGAATAAATGCTGAGCAATTACTGTTCCTGTCAGATCCGGGGATAACAAAGCCAAGTCATAACTCCCTTGCGTCGCACAGAATCGGAACTTGGGATTCGGCTCAACTTTTTCTGCTTACCCGATTCCAATGTAAGACGCATTGATACCGCGAAGGTTCGCACAATCCATATCAGCATCTGGGACAGGGGAAGCTTGCCAACTAGGGTACCCCTACCCCAGCAACTGTCAAGCATTGAACAATACTGACATCTATTAAGCTGCTGCCTGAACAATATACATTGCTCCAACTCCAGCGTCCCAAGAGGGATTAAAACGTTGAGATTTCAATCGCCATAGATATAACCTTTTAGTCGAATTGACCGGCCGATCACATTGCCCGTTAAAGTTCCAAGGTATTCCTTCATGCTTGGTGAATTCTGCCTATGTGCTTGGGAGTAAATCACGTTTTCTAAAAGATGTCGTCGCATTATTTCCGACGAACCGTGTGGGCCTGCTCGGAGTAATTAGCCGGCGCGATTTTTTATTTTTCGTGGTGGGTTACGCAAGTCCATGATTCAGGGTGGATATCCGGATTGCGGGTGGGGCTCACGCCACAGACTATTTGCATACCTGCAACATGGGTAATAGTATTTTGCCCAATTTACGCTCTAAACCCGAGCAATTCCACCTCAGATACGACATCACCCATTTGTACGAGCTCGCCAGACCTCGATGCCGTTCTAGTTCAACACACTGAGTAATGCTGAGTATCAGAGCATATGGATAGCGGAATTAGAGCGGGGCCTGAGGCTTTCGACTTTGCATTATCGAAAGGCTGAATATTTAGTCTCGCACCTTCTGGTATCGCATGCACGCTACATCCGTACCGATAACGAGGGGCCAAAGGCTAAATTCTGTTTCTGAAAAATTTTCGTAATTTTTGGGATCCTGCATTGTGACCTTCCAAATGCTGGTCGTTTTATACAAGGATTAGGTTTTAAAGGTAGGTACCATCAAGCAGAAATTGGCTCCCCGTTGTATGAATCCTCGGCAGTTGAATATTCTCGAAAAAACTCTTGTGTGTAAGTTAAGCTTATTTCGCTTGAACCCCTGCATGCTGAACTCGGTATCGATCGCCAATACATGATGGAAACATCCAATGGGAGATCAGCCGTAGTGCACAATGTCGGATCCGTAGCTATCAATACTAAAGACACCATAGAAACTCACGTTTTCTTTACCAAAGACGGAAATGAGTATCATAAGTTTCTCATGGATGTCCCTGAACAAAAGCTTAGCTTCAATTGAAAAATTTGAGGTCTTCGCGCCGATATCCCATAAGATTGAGCTCGTCCGGGAGGCGGGGTTCCGGTTATCAGGGCCCCGCGCAAAAAAAAGCAGGTAGATTGTTAATCGTAACCGAGATAGGAGGTCTGAAGATATCACAGAATACCAAAATCCCGTATTACCATCGATTCGGTGCCAGAACCAGAGAACGCTATCTTACGAGGTATCTCTTACTCATATCTACTAGAGTCCTAAAGGTCTGTGATCTCCTAAAAATAAATTTTGTGTAGCCCGGTTACCTATGTATGAACATGCTAGTATATATTTGACGATCAAGTTTATGACGTTAATATATTTTAAATTCAAGACAAAACTCACGATTTAATGATATGGGTCCGGTATTGGCGGTATTTTGCATCACATTGGACATTATAACTTGGCAAAGATCATAATGCTTTTTGGAAAGATTTTCTTTATATATCTGATAAATGAATGACATGTATGAAATCTATATTCGCAATCCTTTCCCGAACCTGCAAGCGCCAATGCAACCCAATCCTCAACCCAGATACACCAGAATTTGTCAACTTTTCTGCGCCATGAACAGTTGATCCCAAAACAAAGAAAAACAAATAAAAACAAGGAAAAAACGAATCCATATCAAATATGTGCGATAATCTACCAATTGTTCGGTGAATCTAGGTCTTTTGAATTTGATACTTTCCCACTGAAATCGCCGCAGCATAATATAGTTCCGAAGCTACTCTTTATTTAGCGCCATCGACGACGGCTTCATCGGAACTGTTGTCATAGCTATTGCTATATTCAGACTCATCCTTTTTGCCCTTATCGTCGTCGCTTGGAGCGTTTCCGGTTCCACCAACTTGGGTGGAGGTAGGTGGTGCGGATGGGCTGAGAGTCTCTGTAAGAGTGGTGGTAGCAGTAACAGGGCTGCCCTTGATGACTTTGATAACAGTTGTAGCCACGACCTTGGGTCTTACTTGTTGAAAGGGGATACATCCACCGAAGGGGCCGTTTTTTGCACTATTCTCGCATCGAATAATACACATATTCTCTTGGCCCCCAATACTTCCTTTACAGTCCAAATTTGTCGGCAAGTTGATGACGATATTCCAATCCTTGAGTCTCAAACCGTTGACGGACCACTTGTTTCCAGGGACGTTGTTATACATTTTACCCCACCACTTAATATTTGCAGTAATGTCCAGATATCCACCATCCCACCTTTCGCCGGTAGCTCCCGTATCAAGCTTACACTTATAAGCACCAGCACCGTCAGTGTTGAGCTGGTGAATCAAAACCTTGATCCAGCCACCAGCAACCGCCTTGGTTATTCTGCCCTGTTCGATCAAATCGGTAACCTCGGCATTGATATCGATAGAAGCCTCTGCTGGTGCAGGTTGCTGATACCATCTGACGTTTTTTTCCCATGCATTTGCATTAAGAAACAGATCAGGCCATTTCGATTTTGCGTAGAGATCAAGCTTATGAAGTGTGATACCACAGCCGTTGGGGTTATATTGACGTTTGACAGGAGTATAATATTCTTTTGGCCAGCAGTTCTTCTTCTTGCAGCACCCCTTGTTTTTGCATGGTGGTTTCCTCCACGGAACAGCCGGGGAATTGAACAGTGCGATATCTACTTGAAATGGAAGCTGTTTATCGTCGTAACGAGGAGTATCATCAACGATACCAAGTGCTTTGGTGATACCACCAGAGTCTCCAATGGCCTGGAGGATACAGGCGTGTCCCGCAATAGACGGGACAAGGCTCAAAAAGGCCAGCGCAGCAGCTGCAGGAGCTTTAACTGTGTAATGCATTTTGAATGATTTCTTGAGGAAAAAATGAATGATCTAGATGAGAGAGTGTTCAAATTTGCAAATGAGAGAGAATAGTCTAAAGAATGACTGTAGTATTTCCGTCGCGCTGTGGTTATTCAACCTGAAGAGGTAACAAGAGACTACTGTTGCAAGCTATCTGATGATCCCAAATGTGAAGGACGGAAAGCAGCATTTTATAGATATCGCGAATGCCGCTGTACCTCTTCTCCTAATCCTCGGTATCTTGTGCTGTATAACGAAACCTGAGCATTACTCTTACGAAGTTTTGAACACATCAGTGTGATGCTCGAGCTTAAGACGCTCACCAGAAAAAAAACAGCGATTATCGGATAAATCAGCGTTGTAGACGAAGTTCGAGCATGTGGACTCCCAGTTTTGCGAAAATCAGAGCCTAGGTTCTGAAGATAAGATAGTGGGTTTAGTCAGATATTTGGGCTAGTCCTATTACGATACAATATACCACTTAAACTATTATGCAAAAGCCAAAGATCTACTTCAAATGTAATATCATTTCCGTTAGGAAGTTTGTTACGCGCCTCTCAACTTTGGCTTCATGGTAAAACCGGGAAGAACATCATAGATCTGAGTTTGCCATAATTGTTACCAGGATGTGTTAATTACCACGGTTCATAGATTTCCTCTCAATCGAAGGTATCAGTTAACAAACCGGATTGGATCGGGGCACACCGCTGGTCATATTGCATTGTGATATTGATACGCTGCTCAATATCAATTGTTGCTTAGTCTGTGGGGGGCGAAAACAAATGCAAGTAATGGTGCCGACGGTTTAAGCATTAATATCCACGCTTGCAACCGACTAACCTATTACTATAATAAGCTAATTGCTTCCTAAATTCTGGTATGGTAAGATACCCAGATATCTGACAACAAGAGGCCAATTCCTTCAACTCTTTTGCATGGATACGAACATTTTTCTACACACCGCAAGACCAACAAATATTCTTAACAGTTTCTTCGTACACTATGAATTCGCTATGCTAAATTTTGGCAATACCTTCAACGATTATAAAAGCTTAGGATCTAGTAACTAGTATCAGATCGCTCGGTCCGGAACATAAGCGAGCCTCTTTTTAAAAGCTTGTCGACCTTCTGATTAATTTAAGCTTGGCCATCTGGCCTTGCGAGACAAAAGCTTAGCCAAGAAGCAGTGTGAATTCGTGCTCCAAAGTGGCAAACGTGGCAAACCTTATTCTAGCGGGTCGAAATATCCCCTCCAACAGAAAGGACACTTACCCCGCCACCAACAAGAAATCGAACTCCAGGAAGGCAGATTTTTTGGAAATCAAAACTAAATAGCATCACGATCCGATCAACCTAAAATACACGTGAGGAATATTGATGCGAGTCTAGAACAACGATGCCGGTAAAAATCTCTCCATTCAACACCCAACTCGCTATGATACCAGAAACGCTTATGGGCTTTAAATTCGGTTAAAGGGTCTGTGTGGGAGTGTGAGAGCGAATGCTGGTCTCTATTTCTATCTAACCAATGCTACCTACAAAGGACTACTATCTAGCATTATAACTAAGTAACACACACCGCCCACCATAAAGTCCCCTGTGGAGTGAAAATAGAGGGTTAAACAAAAAAAATAAAGAAGGGGGGGTATATGTGTAAATACAATAATTATAAGAAAATTTAAAAAAGAAAAACAAAATAATAATAGTATTAGTGCACAGTAATATATCCTATAGTAATGTAAACAACTTGTAGTAATAATAAATTTGAAAATAAAAATGGTGGGCCTAGAAGCTCAACACCTTTAGTAATATTAATAAAATATAATAGATTGGAATCAATACTATAGTAGCTAATAGGTAATAAAAATAACCTCTATAAAAACTATATTTATAATAAAATATATAATTTGAAAAAAAGGGGGGGGGTTATTAGGGAGTGTTCTCTATTATATTAATAATTTCTTTAATTAGATTACTAATTAATCTTATTTATAGTAAATTTTTGGCGTAGTATGGTTGTAACCAATTTTTATTAATAAATTTTTACTTCTTTATTAGTTTTTTTCTTATAACTTCCTTGATAGTTTTGAGTTTATAAACATTCTTATTGAGCATTTTTATGATATTGTAGGAACCTTCCTATTTAGGTATAAAAATTAAGGCGAAATTTTTGTTTAACTTGGTATTTTTTAGTTAAACTTTATCATCAATGGTGTATTTGTTGGGACGAAGTGGTAAAACTATTGGGTGTTGCTTGTTTTTTTATAAATTCTATAGTTTTAGTAAATAGTCTGTTAGGTAAGCTACTCTTTCAGTTATTACCTTGAAGTATTTATTGTCCATTTTTAAAGACATTAGTGGGGTCTTATTAAATAAAATTCTAATTTTTTACCCATACACTAGGAAAGCTAGTATTACACCAGTAGCTAAATGTATAATATTTCTATAGGCTTATAGAATTATTTGTACCGAGGGTATCTAGCTGATATCTATTATCCTCTCTATATTTATAAAATTGGCCACCTGCAGATTTATAACCATCTTAAATATTATTACTTTTATTATCTGTATTATCCTTTTTAAAAGATTGTTTAATTATGGGTAATATAAGGTTGAATAGTGGTATTTAATCTCTAATAACTTAAAATACTTTTATATAACTTTATTAATAAAATATATATTATTGTTGTTTGTGATTGATTCTAGTAATCTTATTTTTATAGATAGATTGTATACGCCTTAACCAGCGTCTTTAGACTTGCATGTTTTTATAAACTTTGCCTCTACCTATTTAATTAATAAATCTATTATGATCAATATATATTTTACTTTGGTAGTGGTATTTATTAGGAATGATCTCGCAAAATTAATACTTTAATACTTTAGTACATTGCCTGATTATGGTTGGTAACTAGGCGAGTGGAATTTATTGTTTCTGTTGAAGCATTGGCATAATATACAAGCTTTGACATATTTCTTAATGGTTGTTGCGGCCGCAAAAAACCAATATAATTGTAAAAAATAATAATAGATAGTAGTAAAAAATTTGTAACCCATACCATTATAAAGTTTACAGAGTATTTTTGATAATTCAATTTTTATTATTATCTTCAGGTGTGAATCTTTATATTTAATATATAAAATATTATCCTTTATATAATATTAGCAAAACATAATCTTTACCATTTTGGCCAAGTATCTATCTAAATATGTTAGTAGCTCTTTGGTTAAGATATAGCTGGCAATATAAAATATTATTTTTATTTTTAACCTTTATATTTTAATATATTATAGGAAGATAAACATCATATAAACCATGTCCTTTAATATTGGTATTGGGGCATCTAGGTGCAGCACATATAATAGTGATATAGGTATTTTTGCTACCATTAGATTTTCTATAGAATAGAAGTCCACCTGTACATAGGTAGGGATTTCTTCAATGCTGGTATTAATTAAAATATTTGTTATAGATTTAATACAAGCCGTATTTAAAAAAATTGGAGCGTTGGTAACGCTTGGCTTTATAGTTAATAGTGGTAGTAGCTTTTGGTGTTTATATACATTTATTCTTGTACCTAGCTCTTTTCTAAAAACCATCTCCAGCAGCATAAGTACCTCAAACTGGTTTATCAGTATAATAATCATACATAACAGGGAGTCTACTATTATTATTAATTTTGGTATTTATTCAATTGTAAACTAGTATTCACAGAGGGTGACTGTATATTTTGCTATGGCCAGGTTATTAAAGAATTTAACATCTTTAATATATTTATTAATCCTATTATCTATACACCAGACGAATTCTTAGCTGTATAGTTATTTATAAAATTTGCTAGTAAAATAGACAAATATTAATGCCTTTAGTTGGGTGATGTTGTAATTATATTGGGTTAGAGTAAAAATGGTGCTCCTATATATATATATATATTTTATATTTTAATGTATTTGGGTGATAATATAGTTGAGTCCCCTGGGGAGGCTTCTATTATAAATATCTAGATTTGTATTTATATATACATATATCTGGAAATTGTACTTAAAGATTATAAAAATAATTAATAACTTTAAAGCTTCCTTGAACTTATTAAATTCTATAATAACTTTTAAAATTATAATGATTTTCTTTACCTTATCCTTCTTGTTAGAATTGTTTGTATAATTAAATATAATTATATATAATATTTTAAGGGTATATTTTTATGTGGTATTTCTAAATTGGTTAACTAATCCCAAAATCAACAATAGCTCCATATAATTGGTAAAATATCTTATTTTATTTATTATGCTAATGAGGTAGGGTGTAGGTTATATAGATTTTGTATTAAAGATTAATCCTAAGGTTTGTATTTTATACATAGCTATTATAATCTTTTTTGGTTTTTATTTCCAATCATGTGCACGTACTATTTGGTATATATCTTTTAGCTTTAATAGTAGCTATCTATATTTATCATTTGTTATTTTATATAGGCCTGACATATCCATTATTTTGGTGATAAAATTATCAATATAGTTGAATAGTACACCCTTTTCTTTAACTTACTGAAGGCGATATTAGCATTTCGTGCCAAGGTAACAAACCCATTTTTATTTCCAAATTAAAGGTATGTGGCTACCCACAGTTGATTACCTATTTTAAATGTTGTGTATAAACAAAATATCTTTTTTGTGATTATTTATATAAAGCCGCAGTTTGCATTGTGTATAAAAAACAAAACTTTGTTGGATATATAAGAATATATATCTAATACTGTTGGGTTGGGGTAGGAATTAAAAGCAAAAATCTTATTTAAAAAATGATAATTAATAATTACTCTTGTGTATTTAGGGTTTTCAAAGTCCTCCTTATTATATCTGACTAGGATAAATTATACGCAATATAATAAGATTGGATAAGACACTTTCTTATATATACCTATTTCAATCAAGGGGTCTACTTTAGCATATATCAGCACTAAATTTTTTAATATATTAAAATATCTCCTTAATAATATTAAGCATTCCTTTTTAAAAATAATCTTAACTATGTATTCAACATTTGTAATATAGCTTAAATTAAGGTTACTTTAACTAAACACTTTTGCAAACTCTATGACTAGGTATGTATAATCATTTTTAAATTATAAAAGGGCTTGGTTTTTGATTTTAAATATTTTTAAAATAAATTTTTTAAATAAAAGTAATATCCCTTTTGTTATCTCATTAATAATATTTTCTGGTCAGGGGCCATTAACTTCTTTCACCAGATCTTGCTACCTAATAGTGACTCTGTGGTCACTATTAATATAATATATTAGTACAGTAGTGGTAAAAGTTATGTCAATAAAATATAAAAGTAATAATACTGTCTGCACAGACTTTTTATTAATGTACAACCTAACTTACTATATTATTGGTTTTATAATAAACATCGTCTTTTATTGTGGGAATAAGGTAATCGCTATCTTATATATAAATTTAAAACCAAAAAAGAGTTTAAAGTCTCCTAATTCAACTATATAAATTTTAATAATATAAAATTTTAATTTGTTAACAAATTTAAATTAATAATTATTGGCTATTCCGATCGGACGGATGGGTTTTTTATTAACAGATATAAAAAAAATATTAGCGAAAATAATATTAAGGTTTAGCCTCTTTACCTCCCTTTTTAGTACCACTATATCTACTACCCTTGTCTTAAAGATGGTACACATAGGAGTGCTATACTTATTAATTATTCTATATAACAGGTTAGAGTTTAATATATAATAATTATTTTTATTTATTACTAATACTTTAAAGATTTTATTATTTTTATATAATATATCTAGTATAGTTTGCAAATATAATAAATAGGTGGTGCTATTAATAATTATAGTAAATAAATTATTTATTTTTTTTGATTTTGCTAGCTCCTCTGCTAACATTTTTAGTATTAAAAAATAAATTAATATAAAGGTATTACTTAGGCCTTCTAGGGTACCTATATTATATATATTATATATAAAATTGGTTAAAGTTATAATATATTGTGAATAGGAGTTATTATTATTGTTATTATTTTTACTTTATTGGTTATTATAACTGTCCTATCTATTGTTATTATTATTTCTCCTATTTTTTAATTGTCTGTATTGTAATATCCTAGTATTATTTTTTGGAAAGGGGTAATTGGGTATATAGTGGCTAAAGCCACTATAATTATAATATACTATTTTATTGATATTTTCTATTATTTATTTTGGGCTACTTTTATTGCATTTTTAACTTCAATAGTTGCCTCCATTGCAACTACCATTGTTAAAGCCCTGGTTATTATTAAATTAGAATATATTAAATAGTACTAGGCTTTATTCCCTTTTTCATTATAATTAATTACATTTTTTAATAATATAATTGCATATGTTATACTTCTCATAATATTTATTATTATTACCAAACTTAGAGTCCTTTTTATAATCATGTTTACAATTAGGCCCATATACTAATTTACCCTTTTTAATATATTTGTTAAAATTTTTTAAATTATATATACTTAATATACCCATAATTTTACTGTTAGTAATTTATTTTGTTATTTTATTTTAGAATTTAGCTTTATTAATACTAACTAATATTTTATTTGTTAACTATTTGGACTAGTTTTTTTTAACTTTTACCAATTTTGTTATAGTAGAGTCAAATACTTTAGTATAGGCTATTAAATAATATATATATAATTTATAAACCAGAACTCCTATTAATTCCTTAAACAAATCCTAATAGAACCTATCCAGCTCTACCTTAACTAATGCTTTGTTAAAGACCAGGTTAAATTTGGCCTCCAGCAAAGTGTGAAGACTAACTTCCACCACATTTACAAAGATTTTATTTAAATTTACGACTATTTTCCAATAATTCGGCTTTTAGGCCTAGGTCATCTTATAATTATCCCACTATTTATGAGCAGAGCCTTCAAATTTTTCTACTAGGACTACACAGAACCTAATACCCCTATTATAAAAAAATATAGAATTTACAATACCAATTAGTATATATATATAATCAATATTTTATATACCTATAATTATACCTTTTTTATAAAAGGGTAGACCTCTTACTTTATAATAATTTTTAACAATTAAATCAAATTTACGAAGCTCATCAAAAACACCCAAAAATATTAAAAACAATTTTATCAATCATATATTTTTTAGTGGAGGGAGTATTATTAATGTGGCCATAGTTTGTAACCATTATAATTACTACTATTCCTTTTTTGATTATTATTCCTCCTCCAATTGCTGCTATTCTTTCTCCTATTTAAAAAGCAAGTAATAATATAAGTTTAAAGATTTTATACCAAATAATTTATAAAAGAGTTAAAATTGAGAATTTATATTTATCTCTAATATATTTTTAAATTTTATCTTTTTATACGCTGTAGATACATATACTATTTGTTAGTATAAAATCATATTATTTATAAAATGTGCAATTATAGTAATAGATATTTATTTATCTGCAAGCTCAACCCTAAAATTAAGCAAAGCCTGAACTAATGCTATAGATTTGCTTACCATTTTTTTATCCATATAATTTAATATTAATTATTTCTTTCACCCAATCCAAAAAAAGGGTACAATGCTATTATATTCGGAAATATATTTCTTAAAATGATGTAAAAGGAGAAAAAGCCCTAGAGGGACGTTTATAACTTCTAATTACATAATTCTTTTTGATTATTGTTATTATTATAAACAGCCGGACCTAATGTTCTAAACAAAAATAATTAAATTACTACTTTAGGATTAGTATGTTTCTAAAATATATTACAAATATGTAGCGTAGGAATACAAGCAGTTTAAAGCTAAGGCTGAATTTTCTATAGCTCAGTAATAGTTGAAAAGGTTGTTTTTAATGGGGGCAATACCTACTTCACCACTAGAATTATACATATATAACTGGTATTTTGATAATCCTGCCCTCCGGGGGAAGGTAATTGCTAAATTTAAATAGTATCAATAAGAGCACGGGGTCCGTACGGTGGACGCACCATCTGTGGGAGTGTGAGAGCGAATGCTAGTCTTTATTTCTATCTAATCAATGCTACCTACAAAGGACTACTATCTAGCATCATGACTAAGCAACACACACCGCCCACCACAGTCTGGGGTGCACAAACTTGTTTTGGATGTTTCAAATCCTTCATTTTGCTATTTCTTTAAGAACTGGGGGAAGCTCAAAGGATATTTTGCGTGGATCGTATCAGGTTGAAGTAAGTCTAAGGCTATATTTAAAGGTTGCATGTAGCCATTCTACTAATTTAGAATATAGTAAAATTACTATGTTATAATTTTTGTTTGAAATATTACTTCATTACTACTAGATTTGAGAATGGGATTTGAACAGATGAAAAACTTTAGAAAACTTGTTTAAACGCATACTGCCAACCCGACTGGCGCCGTCTGCGTGACTTAGAAATCAGATCCAAAGCACCAATTTACATGTATATAATCGAACCCCCCCCCAAAAAAAAAAGATTTGAAACCCAACAACGTCACACTTGTCCAACTCAATGAGTTTCCTCAAAATCGACAACAAACATTGTGACTACAAAGGGGAAATAATCAGGAAACACCAGGAACAAGGATCGTCTATTCAATTGGAACGCCTTCTTCGGCATCATTATCTTCCTCCTCCTCCAATTCTCCAAAGTCGCCGTCACTGTCCTCCTCATCTTGGTGGTCATTAGAAACCCCCAGCCTATTAAAAGCATTCAAATCTTCCTGGAATAGCTTTTCTTCACCCTCGTCCATCTGCTCATCACCAACGTCGAAACTATCTTGGAGATCAATCCCTTTGACAAGCCCACTTTTTATACATTCCGTCAGCACTATGTAACCGCAGCCGGCTAGTTTGGGTATCAAGTAAGCACTTACCTTGCAATCAACACATGCAACAATGGGTCTTTATACTTCCTCATGAATTCGGACAGATCTTCCTGTCTACATTCGCCTGGAGGGTTGAAGTATTCCTTCTTTCGCCCGAGCTTAGCGAGCTTTACTGGCTTTGAACTGTCGACAACTCTCGCAGCGAGAGACATCTTGAATCGAGCTTTGTTGGTCATGGCATCCTCAAAGGTGCCTCCAACTTTGAAGCGATAAACATAAACGGGCTTCTTTTGTCCAAGCCGGTAGGCTCTACCAATCGCCTGCTCTTGATCTTGTGGTGAGAAATCAAAATCAAATATAACCACTCGAGAGGCGGCTGTGATATTCAAGCCGACTCCGCCGGCCTTAGTTGATATAAGCATGATATTTGCGCCTTCATCGGTGTCGAAGCTCTTCGTGATCGCTTGTCTTAATGCAGGCTTCGTTTGTCCATCAATCCGGGTTGTCGCAATGCCACGAGACTTCAACTGTTCTTGGATATAGTTCAGGGTGGGTACCGAAGTCGAGAATACGAGAACTTTTTCGTTCATAATCTCAGCGAGTTCTACTATTTGGAACAGGCACATCATCCGATTGCTGTGTTTCGGGTCGTCGAAAGAATCCCGATCTTCATGTTTCTCAATTTCACATACGGTTGACTTGAAAAGACCTGCAGCAGATGTTATTAGCATCACTGATACCTTTACGCCAAGATATCTCCCGAAAACCTACTCTTGAATATATCGAAGCTCTTGATACCTTCCTTCCGACCGTTGGTCTTGGCCCTTTCATTGAAGACGTCGTAGAATATCTTCGGATGATTCAGGAGTATTCGCATAGACTTTACATGATCGAAGAATCCCCTTATTTCGAGCCGTTTTTTCTTTTCATCGTCTTCATCTTCTGTACCTTTATTGTCTTCGACGACGCCCTCGGCAAAGCGAGAGTAAATATCTTTTTGCAGCTTGGTCAATTCGACGGTTATCAAAAACTCGGTCTTCTCGGGTAGTTGATGTCGAATCTGAGAGAGGTCTCGGCGGTGTATTTTGGTTGCAATCTTATGGCGTAAGATCTAGAAAACGGGTTAGTCATTAATCCCTTTTTTTAGTCTTCAATATCTTAGGTTGAATTCTTACAGCCAGTCGTCTCTGACATGTAGCTTTCTCTAGATCCGAAGATTCTTCATATAGTCCAGCCTCGATCGGACGAACGAAAAACTTCCTGAAATTCTCCCAAGAAGGAAGCAACCCCGGCGCAATCCAGTCCACCATGCAATAATATTCTTTTAAATTATTTGCCAAGGGCGACCCAGTCAACGCAATTCTCGACTTGGTTTGGATCAGGTTGAGAGCCTTCGACATCATGGAATTCTCATTTTTAATGGCATGTGCCTCATCTGCAATAACAATACAAGGTTTTTGCAGGATGATATTCCTGGGTTCTTCTGCTTCAGAATACAGCTCTTGACTCTCATCTCCTGAGTCCCCTTGCTCATTATATTCCTTCTTAACCTTCCTGGGAAGCCTTGTCCTCTTGGCTTTTCTTCCCTTTGGATTCGCTGCGCCAGGTTTTCTCTTATTAGCAGGATCAAAGACATAGTCACGGAGCATTTGATATCCCATCAATAAGACACCACCTGACTCGCTCCAAGCCCTGAGGACTTCAGCGCGTTGGCTGGGATTCTTTATATCGCTTGGTACGAAGAACTGCAAAAGTTGTTCGTCCGAGGTCTTGGGAATCCACTTGCAAAATTCTTGCCTCCAATTCTGAAGTAAACCAGGCGGTGCCACGATGAGAACATGAAGGTCGCGGCACAGACTTTTCGGCAATTGGGTGAAAACTTTCTCATCGTCCGATTTTTCAACTTGAGAGATGATGTAGAGGAGGGTGACGATCTGGGCAGTCTTTCCCATGCCCATGGTGTGCACGAGCAAGGCTCCTCCTTCATTTTGAACGATTTCACGCCATAGGAATTGAATTCCTTCGATTTGAGACCCGAATAAGTTGTTACTGATGTGTTGTGGGAACGGGATAGGATCGACTCCATCGGAACGGTCTATGTTTACGATCTCGGGCTCAGGGGATCGGAGGATAACTTGGGCTTTTCCATGAACATTGGATTCACTAGTTTTACTAGGGGTGGGGGATTTGATCGCGATTTCAACATTATTAAACTTTGAGCTCGAGGCTCTTGCCATTAAGTCCATTCTATCAAATCTATACGTTTTAAAAGAGCCAATCTTGTTAGTACCTGCGTTTCTAATATCGCCTTCGTCTAGTTCTTCAATATATTGTGAACTAGAGATTCCATTACCGTCGCGCACAAGCGCATGCGCTTAGCCAGTTTTTGGCCGTACTAGTGATGCTCTGATGAGTTTCTATTATAATATTCGGGGGCTGAATCGTCCTTGCCGTTCAAAGGCCGAGATTTGCTCTGGGCAAGAGAGCTAGGGGGTGGAGGAGGTGGGGTGTGGTGTGAATTGGAGTGCAGAGGGGTTTGAATTGAAGTATAGAAGGGGGGGTGGGGGGCGGAGATGGGGGTGGCGATGGGGTTCGACGTCACGCCCTTATATATATCATGGCACCGAGGGTTTAATATTCGATGAGTAAGTTAAACCAAATGGTTTTCCATCAGTATAAGAACATTCCCTGGGACCAGGATAAGTCTACAACAACGAAACCGAAACAGTGTACTACTCTGAGTACACTTACCTAGAAATACTCTCTATACATTAACATAACGGAGCCAAGAGCTTTAGAAAAGGAAATGGCATTGTAGGCATCCATCTTAAATCTTCCATGAACTTACAAAAATAATCGCTAAGAGCTTCAAAATAAAGGAAATTAGTAAAGGAATCCGTCTCGAATGTCTCGTAAACCAAACAAGGACCACACAGTCCCCGTCATTCAAACCTTCATGTAGAATTTTCCGTGGTTTTAGTATCCCTCAACCGAATGACCAAATTGAGATCCTTTTGATGAACAAATACAGAATTAAACAACGACCAGTCTTGATTGGGATCGGCCAACTCGAAGCTGAATTTCAACAAGAGGGTCGGCACCACCTTGTACATCTCCAACAAGCTGATATTGCGGCCGATGCATTGTCTTGTCCCGCCACCAAAGGTGAAGAGTCCCCGGTTCATGAGTTTCTTTTGCTCTTCAGACGCGTGGATCCAGCGTTCGGGTCTCCAGAGGTCCACATCCTCGCCAAAGACTGACTGGTCACGGTGCATAGCCCAGGCATTGACGCCTATAGTTGTTCCGGCCGGGAACTCGTAGCCATATAACGTGATTGGCTTGGTATTGACACGTTCCAGCGGTAGTCCGATAGCGGCATGAACCCTCATGGCTTCCTTGATAACGGCGTCAAGGTATGGTAAGGTCTGTGATTCCGGCCAAGTGACCATAGGTGACACCTGACCGGACTCGGCAGCAGCATCGATCTCTTGAACAAGGCGTTGCATAGTTACAGGATTCCGAAGAAGGTAATAAAAGATAGCTCGCAGGGTTATCGCGGTACTATCACTTCCAGCAACAATCTAATTAAAAATGTTAATAAACTTATAAAAAAGTAGGAAGGGGCTCGAATTGCATACATTTGTATTCGTATACGCCAAAACACGGAAGTCATCGACGACGTCGGGATATAATTGACGAGCAGCGAGGAATCGAGACAAGAAATCTCGCCTGCCGTGCTCAGACAGAAACTCCTTGTCATCATATCTGACGGTCTTGAGTCTTTGTTGCATCTGCGCCATAGTGAACTGTACGACTGGAGATGTTGATGGCTTTGCCTTATACTTATGGTACGGCTTGATGAATACCTTATCAACCCAGGGGATCTGACCCAGAACTTGTATTCGCGACAGGCTGTGCAGGGTGTGGATGATCCCGCCCACATCTTCACCTTTCTCCAGAAATCCAAACTTCTTCGAGAACGTCATTTCTCCAATAACATCGAACGCATAATACTGCAGCCATATAGCAAAATCAATTGTCTGGCCGGCTAGATCTTCCATCTTGGTCAGGAACAGGGAGGTGGTATCGTCCACGAACGGCTCGTATTCAACGATTGTAGTCATGGCATAAGCCTTCGCTACCGGCTTCCGGAGCAGCTGGTGGAATTCCTCATTTGTTGTGTTGAACATATTTTCGTATGGCTTGCCCCGAACAATGAACTGCTGAGGGGTGTAGAATTCAGACTGCCAAGAGAGAAAAAGGTAAGTCTCGGGTAACAGAGTTAGACTATCGGAGTGAGTACCTTTGGGAACTTGTCTTGCACATTGTAGATTGCTTGAATTGCGTCGAGGCCGGAAACGCTGACACAGTTGGGCCCGACTCTAACAACGTTGCCGTACTTCTGGTGAAGTCGGACGTACGTGTCCTGAGCATCACCTCTCTTGACATAGTAAACTCGCCACAGATTCGTCAATCCTGCGAGGAAAGGACCGGGTATTCGTCGGAGTCGAAGATAATTTCGGATGAGAATGGCTAGTAAGCCGAGGAATAGGACAAGCGGTATCCTCGACAGCAGACGTGCCCAGTCCATTTTTGTGTATCTTTGTCTTTGAAGGGTGCGTTGTACGACACCAGAACAATAGTATTATAGCCTGATCGATCTATCGATAGCCGGTGTAACGTACCCGAATTCGGAGCAAGTAATTAGTATGCGAGAGAAAAAAATATATACACCGCGAACAGGAGGCGAGAGAAAGTACGTAATGAATTTGGGAGCTCAAGAACCTCTTTAATAAGCTTAAGGCCACCCTCCAGAGCAGAGAATTAAAGTTCCAGCTACATAGCAAAGTAGTTTAGCTACTCCAACTTCAAGCAAACAGCGAGCTCCATCGACATCAAACCTTGCTCCATCGAGGAAGCGTGGGAGCTTGCCCGGCATCGAGCTAGCCAGCAATCCAACCCAAGGCTGCACGAGCGAGGCAAAGCAAGATGTCCAGATTGCAGCTGCAGCACTAGCTCCAACCGATTTCCGAGTGTGGTCGCACACCTTACCCACCTGCTTGGTAATTGGGACCGAGGCTGTGGCTTCTGGGCTGCAATACGGCGAAAAAAGCGCAAGCGCAACCGTGTTTGCCAACGCACTTTTTGTTTTCGTCGGCTTTTCAAGGGCAATGCCTGTCTGACCTGCCCCAGCTCCACCGCCATTACACCACTCTTACGTGCTGGCAAACTCTGGGATGGAAGAAGATGAAAAAATGACAGGTCCTCCGCAGTTTGGCGTCTAAGGAAAAACCCTCACAGCCAATAGACAACCGTGGGGGACTTGCGAACAATGCAGCCGATTGGTTTCAGGCCGTTGGGCATTGTGGATGAACATTGCGTCTACCATGCACCAGTTGCATGATACCTGCGTGTTGATAGCCAGGTTTACGAAGGAGAAGGATTGTTTTCGTGGAGAAAGCGGATCAGGCGGAAACAAGGAAGCAATCTGGTCGGTCTGGTACCCGGTTTAGTATCTTTGCTTCCATCTGGAAGCAACTCGTCTACCGCTACCAATTGGTTGGAATTTGTTGCTCACATGCAGGCAACCAGTTTGCCTTTCGATACCCACTTTTTTGGGAACGCTACGGCCCCCCACATCGACGCTCCAAGAATAGGATTGCTTTAACGAAACACTCGCAAGCCGAAATTAGCCAAGTGTGACCGTCGGCAAATATGTTTTCTGTCGTTGGTTCACCCGCCAATTTTTAGAACTGGAAAAGTTCAGTCTGAAAAAAGATAACCCAGAAATCTACGTCGGATGGATGAAATACGTTTTTGGTCGAAGTATAAATTGTATTTTCGGTAGAATATATACAAGTCAAATGAAATTCCAACTTTCCACACCTGTTATGTACACCTTTGCCCTCCCCCAAAAAAAGAATATACAATTTTTATCTACAACTGCCACAGATATATATGTACAAAAACATCGCTACTCCTATCGTTTTAGCCCATTTAAACGTAGGACTGGAGGATTGGAACGTAGGCGCTGACAGCAGCGCCGCTTGGGGGCTCGATGCTCTGGAAGTAGGTTCCCCACCATGGACCGGCAGCCCACCAGAGGACACCGAGCCAAGCACCGGAGTCACGGGCGTAGTTGAGACCATCGATGACGGCAGCCTGGCACTGAGAGTTGCTTCCGGCACCGACCTCACCGAGGATGCACTTGACGTTGTTTTGGAGGCACCATTGGGTGGCGCTGGTGATTCGCTCCTTGAGAATGGTGGAGGAGACGCACTGGTCGCTGGTACCGGAGGAGTCGCTGTCGAGGTACTGGTGCATTTGGAAGACGAGCTTGTTCAGGGGATCATGGAGGTTGATCATGGTGGCGGCGTTGACCGAAGTCCAAGACCATGCACCGGTCCACTGGTTACCCTCGACGAAGATGGTGTTGGTAGCACCGGAAGCACGGATACCGTCGATAGCAGCCTGGTTCAGGTTGACGACGAGGGTCTGATCCATGGTGTTGTACTCGTTGTTGGTATCAAAGATGACACGGGAGTTACCCTTGTAACGGTTGGCGATATTGGTCCACCAGGTCTTAAAGGCATTGGTGTCGGTTATGATGGCACCGTTGAATCGGCCGTAGTTATGGGGGTCAATGATAGCATAGGCACCCTTGTTGGTGATATAGTTGATAATAGTGTCCAAGCCAGAGATGTAGGCGCTGTCGAAAGGCCCAGTAAGACCACCAGATGTTGGAGGAGTGATACGTTCCACTAGATACCCATCAGTAAACTGGTAATTCTGAAGTTCTAAGGATAAAACTCACTCTTGGTGTTGACACGGAAGGTGTTAAGACCGCGGGCGACAAAGTAGTCGATGGAAGATGGGGATGGCCATGTGTAATCCTTTCCAAGAGTTCCGGGAATAGTGTTCTCTCCGAACTCAGCTCCGGATTCGTTGACACCGACATAAGTGAACTTCTTGGTTCCAGTTGGAGTCGAGGAGGTCGTGGTGGTGCGAGACGAGGTCGTAGTGGTACGGCTGCTCGTCGTGGTAGTTCTGCTCGAGGTCGTAGTCGTACGAGAAGAAGTGGTAGTCGTACGGGAAGAAGTAGTGGTTGTACGGCTGCTAGTGGTGGTAGTCCTGCTAGCAGTGGTGACAGCAGTGGTCGAGGCGGCTCCAGGCAAGCACTGGCTGTAGTATGGGTTGAGGCTATATTGGTTCGGTCAATTAGTATCGCGCATGCTATAGTAGATCTGATATAGATATTAAGGGACTTACGAGCTGCAGTAGTTACCCGAAGAACAGGTAGTTGGACCAGTCCAACCGATACCACCGCCTATATGGATTCATTAGTACAGTTCGCATAACAATTTATATATATCTGAGAATAATCGGTAAAGTAACTTACATTGCCCCCAGACGGATTGTTGGGCAGAGGCGAGCACGGCACCGCCGGCGATCAAAGCAGCAACTTCCAACTTCATGTTGGTTCGAATATTCGGATGGAACTGTATACAAAGAAGAATAAAAATGAAGAAAAATATGTACCGAATAGAACTTTCTATTCGCCGCCAATGAATGCAAGCTTGGTGAAGACAGGAAAGCAGCCCAAGAGCACGACGCCGCGCACTCGTTATATAGTAACTCTGCGGTCCTCGCCGCCGCCTCAAACTTCCATACAACATCGCGATAGTAGGTATCCTCAGCCGTGGTCTCATGACGTCTCATCTCGATTCCCTCCAATTTCCAGTCTTGTAACCCGGCACGCCTCTCTTTCGGCAATATTGACCGACAGGGCCTGAGGGGCCCACAGGCAGAGCCATGGTGCGGCGTGGGAAAAGTGTTGAAGGGAGGTCAGGCCCAGGTGCGCAAGGGCCACCCTGCCCCGTAGTTTGTTTCAAGCGGAGTGCTGTTCCGAACCTAACCCCACTGGCCACTCACGGGCCCGCAGAACTGATCTCCTTGCCCCAATCGAGCGCTTTCAACCAGGTAACTTTGTTAATCTGGACATATGGAACATTCCATAAGAGGTTCTCAGAACCTTGGAGGTTGTCATGTGCCGGCCAGCGTCGACCTCGACATGGGCATAATGGAGACCTCCGTTTCATGGGCCGAGATTTGGCTTTCTCTCTTCTTGAGTCCTTTTTGGCCGTCCTGTGGGTACACACACACTCACTCACACTGGCACGCACGCGGTTCTGGTCCAACCCTCGCGCGTACCCCTTAGCCGACGTAAGACTGATATGGTGTTTGTCGCGGAACCACGGGAAGGAAATTTCAGATCAAGCTCTTTCAAGCTTTCAGGATGAGGATTAGATGAAATTATATTAATAGTCCTCGGGCGATCTCATTCCGTCGATACCCTCTCATGGGACCCATGTTCTCTTCCCAGGATATCCAACCAGCCTCGATAATCCACCAAATAGTGCGCACACTACCTGCGTTGTTGGTAAAGGCGGAAGTCCTCATCGACGTCTATCCTAGCGGCGAAGCTTCGAAAGCCACGATTAGTCTTGGTATTTCAAGCATTACCCCTGAGAATTTCCAATGTTGTCATCAATCAAGTTGTGAGGATGCGGTACTATAAACTTTAAGATCTACTGCCATCGGCCCCACTTTGTCCGTGGAACCTAAAATGCCCTCTTTTCATGCAGGCGACACAGGAATTTTCGGATGGGTTTCCTAAAACCCTCTTCGATAACCTTCTCAAATCGCGACGGTAGGCGATGGATAGAATCCAATTTGTTTCCGACAAGATTAGCGGTCGTTCTTTCCTGACGCACAGACCAAATGCACATGTTGCTTTGTAAGTTATAACTTTGAATTTATAACTATCCATGTTCGTGATAATTTATTTTGCGTTTAAAAGTGATATATATATACATTAGGCGTCGGGCACAGTCATCGCGGAAGGAGAATATAGATCTATACTCTTCTCTTGGCACGGGGGCTTCAGAGTCATCCATTTTTCATGTCTAGATGTCTATTATTCTGTTACTTGTCATTTTTCTTTTTCGCCCTTCCTACTGTTTCGCAAATTGCGATTCAGATCTTAAGTACCTATCATTGCATGTAGGAAACCTCCAGGGAGGATTATCCGGATCCACAATTTACCCGGGTGCAAAGCCGTTGCTTACAATATCTACAGATCATCTGCGCCTCGGTCACGGATCATTCGACTTCAAGTTTTCTTTTCCCTTCTGAATGTCACATTTGGGCACACAGGGTAGAGTGCATGCGCATTTTCAAAGCTGGTCGGTCAGATCTCGAGGCCTTTCGTTATTAAAATCAAGGGTTTTTAAAAAGTGAGAAATGGGGTGCAATAGGATGTATAGAGAAGATACATTTTTAGATAATGGAAGTCCAGCGTCCAAACATGGGAGCTTGTAGATACATGTCAGGTTATACCGAACTCAAACTTGAAACTGGTGGATCCAGGTTTTTCAGCGCAATAAGGTGTCGGACAGACGGTTCGGTTCCATAAATGGAAACTGTGGACAATATCATAAGCTATATTCCGTACGACCGAGCCCTAAGACTAAAGTCAGGGCCGAGGAGCCTATGCGAGATATACTCGCCCGCCCCAGCAGCACGACGGCACGTCTGGCAACGAGACTAACTCGCCCTCGAACATACCAATCCAGTATATATGTAAAATATATCAAATCCTGGTGCACAATTCGTATTCCGATACCGGAATAGTATAGAGCCTACGACAAGTTTCTACAAGATCAAACGTAAAGTCAATGTGAAATATGTTCCAAAGTCTAAATTACGAGCCCAATTTGATGACGGGGATCTTGGAGAGATGCGAAGTTGTTCTGCGGAAAAGATTGAACAATGATGAATTTGCGAAAAGAATGCCCGATGACGCCTATTATACATAATATCGACTTTTGAATAAACAAGTAAACACAATAACACCGATGTCCTTTTCCAGTTCCTTAAAAATGCCCACAATGAACAAGAGTAACAGAATAACGCCGAAAAAATGGTTTCCAAATCCCTTTTGCGCCCATAATGCTTGAAAACGGCAGATATAAACGCCAATGTAAAGCCCATAATAAGAAACGCCCGCTATAAATCCCACATAATTGTACAAGTCACTAATACCAAATTAAAACATGCCGGAATAATGGTCTCTGAAAAATAATGAGATGCCATATCGCCCCGATCCTTCTCTGTCTTTATCACTAGTCGGAAATTCTTCCGCTAGTTCCAACACCGAACCAACTAACACAGGCTTCAACCACATCGTTAGCTGTATGGCTGGGGCCCCAAGCCCAGTCATCTTTGTCGGGTCTTTCGCTCCCGCTATCGGAGGCGTAGCCATCATCTTGCTCTTCGTCATAGTTATCATCGTACCCCCCAGACTGTGCATCGAGCGAATCGACGTTGCTCGCAACAGTATCTGACTCCAATTGCGCATCTGCCTGATCGTAGGAATCGTCGAACTGAGCAGGTGGTAAACGTTGGGTTAGGCGGGGCACGTCCTTTCCAACTCTCTTTTTTGTGCCTTCCTGAACACCTACTTTATTAGTAGTTCCGGTGACGTCTGCGAACAAAGCTGCGGCGTTACGCTTGATACTGCGCTTCAAAGGCGATTCTTCAGCGCGGTGCTTTTTAACACCGCTCTGTTTGACGATCGTTGAGACCTTCTTCGTCGACACGAGCTTCCGCGGACTAGGACGTGACCGTGGCGTCAACGGAGTAACAATCTTCTCCGGCTTCGTTTCCTCGGCCTTTGTTTGCGTCTTCTTTCCATCTTTCTGTTTAGAGGTAGCCTTCGCCACCTTCCTAGATTTCTTCGCGAGAACACTTTCACTAGAAGTGCTTACCCGCTTTCTCTTGCTGATCGCGGTGTCGGTTACCATGACTTCTGCTTTGCGCTTGGCCCCGCCTTTGCCCGTTGTTTTGGTTATAGATGCACTGGGTAATTCTGGAGATGTCGGTGGAGTTCTGTATTGAGAACGTAGATTATATCTCTTTGTGGCCGAAGAGTTTTGTGAGTTTTGGCCGGTGGTATGAGTCATTGTGTTTGCAGTGGTGCCCTGTGAGTTTGGAGAAGTATCTTGCGAGTTGTACTCATCACCAGTCATCATCTTTGCTTTCTTTTTGGTAGGTGCGCAGATATCTGCGAGTTCATCCTGTTCTTCCGCAGGTGGTTGGGAGGCATGCGGAGACTTCCTCTTGCGGCCAGGAGGGTTGGCATGAGGTTTCCGCTTCTTGGCTCCATTCTGACTATTTTCGTCAGTTTCAGAGCCGGGGGGGTGTTCTTCGTCCTTGATGCAGGGTTTTACGGGCGATTTTGGTTGTTTCTTTGGCGATGGGGGGTCTCTGTCCCATAGCTCAAAAAGACGGGTAACTTGCTGACGGACGTTGGCAGGTATGCCTGTTGTGAAGGGGAGGGAGGAGTTTTTTGAGGCCTTGATCTTCGGCTGGTTGATTCCCAATCCGGCCTTTAGGATCATAGTGGTTGGAGCGCCGCCATATGCCCTAGGAAAGCGAGCCTGTGCCTCTTCGGGGTCCATCCTCGGCATGACCGATTCTTCGAAGAAATATGGCATGTAGAGGTTTGTTGGAGATGCGTGTGCGTATTCCAGAGCCGTTGGCACTGTACGAGGTCGAGTCAGACCCTTCGATGCGGCTAAGATTCGAGAGTCGTAGTCTGCGAGTTCGTGATCGACAAAGTAGTCGATGTTTGTCGGTAGAATGATCCAACGAGGTTGTTGGCAGTCGTAAACGCAATGGCAGTTTCTGCAGAGGGTGACAAGATTATGAGGAGATGCGAGATGTCGTAGATTTGGTGGGAAGATCCCGACGGTGTCACGATAGTTGAGGAACTGTTGCAGGCCCGATTTGTCAGAAGCAGTCACATTGAAGATATGGCAAGAAGGCCAGACATAGGGTAACTGTCGAAGCCACAGTTTACATACCAAGTCACGATTAGAGGCGACCACGTTGTGGGCGGTCTCCAGCATGACGGTGTTTTCTTGCGAACAGAGCCAGCATTCTCGCCCGTCGCGGGACTTGACGACGAGTTTTTCGCTATCATTGGGCTTGGAGAAGCCCGAAGAGAGTGGATTTCTGGTGACGGATCGCTCGAGTGTGGCGGCTCGACGCGGCCGGGTCCGGGTGGTTTTCTCGATGGATGCGATGCTGGCGGCGAGGGTGTAAGTGGATCGGAGTCTCCTGGACGGTCGATCGGATGTTGTCATGATGGAGGCATTGGCGGAGAAGGAAACTTCTGGAAGGTTCTTGTCATCGTTGCTCTCCCATGAGACTTCCGCGATGTCCTCGAACTTGCGCTTGGAGCCACTGGAGGACGGAGGCGACCTAGGCGGGGTTTGAGCGGGGGCTGGGATGGGTGCTCGTGGTTGAGACGGGCGCGGAGGAGGAGCGAGAGGGGGGTGACTGGTGGTGGTGGTAGTTGCGGTGGTGGTGAGGGTCTTGTTGTTGTTGCTGGGATGTTCAATGCGCTTGAGGGCGAGGATGTCATCGGTGGCAGGCGACCGAGAGATGGTTCTCCGGCCGGAGCCCCGGCCTCGTTTCGATTTCTGACGTCCGACCATGATTCTGAGAGTCTGTCGATATCATTTAGGAGGGAGAGCGCGGTGAGGGAGCGTCGGTGGTGATGGCTGATGTCAAGATGTTGCGATGATGAGGTTGAGGTTGAAGTTGAAGGGGGGAAATGGTGGCGAGGACGGCAAACCAAAACAAAAAGAACGCTGCTGTTTTCGGGCACGTTTCCAACGACAACAAACCGCCGGCCCAACACACGCAACACAGCACATCACTCAGAAATATACGTCTATATCTCAGACGAGGTGGATATCAGGGAAACGGATTGGTATTGTATCTGTCTGTCTATCTATATATCTAGCTACACATACTAGGCATTGCTGCCGCTGTTACAGTATTCATATGATCTCCCCTACTGGATAGTATCACTAGTTAGTTGGGCCGTGTTCTGGTTATCCTCCCTTCTCCTGCACCAGCAGCACGAGCTTGTCCATATGAGACCGTTCAACTCGGTGCGCCAGTTTATTGGCCTCGGGTACCTGAACTTTACACACTCTGCAATCCCACACCTGGCTATCGGTTAGTTTTTGTGCTACGGGCAGTGTTGGTGCTGATACCGCTGGAGGTCGCACCCAGGTCGGAACCGCCACTAATGGCTTCGCTGGTGGTTTCGTTGCTGTCGAATTCCCAAGACAGGGCCAGGCTTGGGTTTCAAGTCTAGGAAGCTGCATCTTGACCGTTGCAACCTCTCTTTTCGTCTCCTTCGTTTCGGTGGGAATCATATCAATGTCTCTGATAGTAATCTCTCCTCTCAAGTTGTTTGCATACCAGATACCCAACTCTCGACAAGCCCTGGCATCCTCCAGACTATCGTGAACACCACTTCCAGTGCGAATCCTCACACCCGTTCTCAACCTACACATGGCCTCCAGCCCGGTCCCCTCATCATCCAGCCAATCGGCCAGCTCGTCATCCCCAATCCTCTTTATCCTACCCTCCACCTCTTGGGTGTCCACTATAGCTCGGTGCACCCATCTCAGGCACAAAAAGTCATTAGCACCACCGTGCACAAATACCATTGTCTCCGGCCCTACGAACTCGAATATCCGCTCTCGAGCAGCATCGCGACCGTTTAGCGCCTTGGAATTGTTCACGGCCGATAGGATCTGCTTATAGGTAATCCCATGGATGAACGTCAGCATATTCTTTATCTTCGCCTGCGGTTTCACCAAGGCGTCTATCAGAACTTCCTTCGAGAAAAGATCAATAAGCGTGAGTTTGACCAGCTCCGGCTGATTGAACCTATTGGTTGCCATCTCGCAGTCCAGTGAGACAGCAACACGGGCGGCTCTGGAACGGTTGTTCGCGCTTGGTTTATATGGCGGAGTAGGGTGCAGGTCCCAGAACCCACGAGGGAGCGGTGAGTCACTATTCCAGTCATGGCGTGGAAAAATTTGACATCCAGTAGGCTCGCCAGGGTAAATTACTGTAGTACTCCGGCAGCAGGTCCATATTTTTTCCTATCGAAAAGCAGACGAGGGTTAGTGTTCGCTTTCGAGTTCGGATTCGCGACATTCCAAGTTCGACATACCATTTCCATTTTCTTGCCCGGGTGAACTTTGCAGTTTAACAGTTCTTGATAGTTCAAGATCCCACTATCCGGTTTCAATGCGAATGCTATTAGGAAGTATTTCGTCAAACCTCAAGCCATTGCACGGAGATTCTGCCTTTCAGCTATATTGGGTATTCTATATACTAACCGTTGCATCGCTTACAATATGCCTCGTACTTGTGCAGCAACTCTTCGGAGCTAAAAACTTCTTTCCGATAACCATAACTTTTATATTTCTCCTTTGGTAGAAGAAATCTCTTTATCGATTTTTCGCGCTCTGGTGTGAATGGGAAGTCACTCCACGTTTGGGAGGAAGCTGTCAGGCCCGGCATGCCTTTGTAATCGGCTCGAATGCCTTTCCGTTGACGCTTAACAGATTCTTGGATAGTCAAGCAATTGAGACGACCAAACCGGAGCCGTTTGATGGGTTTTGAATCAATGAACTTCAGGCGATACAAATTGAGAGGTAATTTGATAATTTTATGATGCCAAAGGTGCAGGTCCTGGATCCTAATTAGCAGATCGGTAATGGTCCGCCTCGAGAAAATTCCAATAATGTTGCTTCGGGGTTGCGTTTCTTGGGCAATCTCGCTTCGCTCATTTTCTGTGTTGGTTCCAACTACGCGGCACGATCGACAACCTAAATTGTCAACCCGTTTCTGCACAAAATCTTCAGACGCTCTCAAGCACCATTGTTGATTGAATTGGATAGATCCAGATAAAATCTTGGGGAGAGCCGTTTGGACATGGTATCTCGAATGGTAATATATATCTCTGTCCCTGAATAAGGCGCACGGGCCAAGCATTTATTGTCACTCACGATGTTTGCCTTTTCAGGGGCGGATGTTTAATTTGCTTGGGGAATTCTTTGTTCCGGTGCAGACAAACCAGGTGAGAATGGGGGTTGCTCGCTTTGGTTTGTGGCACTCTGCATGCCTTGGACACCTTGAGCCGGTGTACAGATTGGTGGCTAGCCTGCGGGTTGGGTGGTGTCTGGAGTCTGACCTGAGGCATGCCCCGCCCTGCAGCCTGGGGTGTGCCTATAATTCTGGGAAACTAGGGCAGGAGTGGGCACCCAAACGAAAAAATTGGCTCCCCACCACCAACCAACGAGACGACATTTGCTACTGCCTTTGTCGACCAACCAACTGGAGCCAGGCGTTGAAAATCCAGTCCCCCAAAAAATACTTTGAACCGTCCTTTACAGCGAAAAATAGCCACGCAATTGGTGATGGGCAGCCCTATATGAACTATTTCCAAACCAAAAGGAATATACTTTGACCTTCAGATATGTTATACAATCGAAAATTCTATACTAGCGTTACGAGTTTTATTGAGGTATTGAAACTTGGGAACGACTTCGATCGCCTTCAAAGCACGAATGCTTTATTGCTACACTTGGTCCCCAGACTGGACGCTGCAAACAAGATTGTGCACAACCCAGGAAAAGATAAATCTTTACAAAAGAATTACAGAGCTACAGACTTAGCTTCACGGGCTACAAAGTAAAAGGGACAGTGTCTATCAAAATCGTTAGCAGTGACGTTTTATAATATATCGAGAAAATCCTAGGTTAGAGCAATATAGTAGTCTTCAAGGTTGCGGGACCTTCAATTGAGCATTCGAATCAGGAGAGTTTGCGCTGATTTCCAACCCAGCAAACTGTGAGCGCACGAGTGTGTTGCCTTTAAAGATCCACCAGGCTTGTCCTTTGCGTTGTCTGGCCGAGCAGGCAATGCTTTGCCAGGTGCCAAAAAAGCAGCACCACTTTTACGTGCAAATGGAACAAATCTGCCCAAACCACACCAAAAAAAATACTCAATCATACTTCGCGGGGTTACCCTTAGTTTGCAACACCATTCGCACCTGCCAAAACGCGACCTGATTTTCGATGCGGAAGGTCCAGGCCCGCCAGACGAGCGATTCGTAATGTCATGACGCATCGACGGTTTCCGTCGCAATTCAGTTTTTCCAATAATATAGATATATATCAGCGACTCGGGTCTCTTTGGGATGCAGCTACAGACATATACATATATATTCATATGATACTATACTATATATAAACATACATATATGCATATACACCGACGCTGCAACGTTAACCAACAGAATAAATGGCTTCACCAACTTTTAAATTCCGTCCCGCTACATTGTCCAACGGAGACGACCGTTGGTTCGTCGAGGCATGGGACTCGACCTTTCCATTTCTAAACACGGTCGGAAGTAACAGCCAATGGACTGAGTTACCCAGTTCTCAACCAGCCCGTGTTGAGAAAGTCAGAGGTATGGTTTCCGACAGCGACGCTACTTTTGCAAAGGAAGCTGATGGGTTTACCGTCACGGGAGTCCCACCAGAGGGTTGGGCAAAGGCGTTTGTTGCGCAAGTCGAAATCGAGAGGAGGAAAATACCGGACGCGTTGAACGAGAAATATTCGCTTGACGGCGAACCGGAAGACCTCGTTACAATACCAGTTGGCGCCATGGTGCTCCACGGAAAATCTGCAGACTATGTCCGCTCTGTAATACCGGAGCAAGACGAAGAGGAGCCATTTCTGTACCTCCTGTTCCTGGTGGCAGATCACAGAGCTGGGGTATACGCCAAAGGTTCAGGTGCGGCACTGATCGCTTTGGCGAAGGAGGAAGTGAAAAAGATGGGACTGAGGCGGTTATGCGGCGACTGTTGGCGAGGCAATGATGGAAAGCTGGTAGCATACTATGATAAACAAGGTCTCAAATCCATCGGCAGCTTTGATGTTCCAAAACCGGGAGAAGGTGAATGGCCCGGAGCCGTTTTCGAATGGAACGACTCATTGTAACATCGAACTTGGAAACAGCCAAAAGGGCTGGTTGCGCACGTTGCTAGTAGACATCGATCAGACTATTGTACTAGCTTTTTTGTTGTTCAAAATAGACGCTCTTCCGCTGATGACTAGACGATCGATCATAGTTCTTTCCAACAAAATATTATATTGAGTATCCAGCGTGAGAAGCTTAGTCTCTAATGAAATATCAACGAAATTTTAGTCATCACATCGAATTCAGATCTTCATGCCTAAAATTCGGTCGTCCGGGTGTATATATGGACCAATGGAACCGACGTTTTATTTTCGTCGTCACAAATTTACAACATGAGATGTATGTTCAACGCAAATTAATGCACGCGAAACTTCAATTGAGAGCCCAAGACCAAGAAGGAATCAACATGTGAGTGGTCAACTAGTTAAGCTATGACGAGTTGGGAGGAACAACGCATGTTCGAGTCGTCTGGTGTGGATTTGATGGGCCAACGCAAATAGCAACTTGGCAGGGATACGAAACACTCCAAAGTCCATAGCTGATCTTTGTAAAAGATTTAACCAATTGGATTTTTGAACTAATAGTATTCTTCCAGAATGTGAGAGGGTTATCAAGGCTGAATTGCTCCCAGTACATCTAGTTTCTTACTTATCATACTATGATGATTCTTATCTGAACGTTCCATGTACATTTTGATCTTGCACCGCTTCAGTACCTGTACTTTTGTGCAAACTACTATACGACTAGCGCTAACGTCTCCAACGACCAAAAAATAGTAAAACGAGCCCGAACAACAGCCACAGTTTCCTGCAAGCAGAAACGAATTTTAACCTTTTATTCCTTTTTGTTTTCAACTTCCGTGACAGCTGGCCTCTCCTCGTCCTTTGCGCCAATGTTAGGAGCGGGGATATCATCAAGATGAACATCGTCGCCCAATTGCTTCTCGGTAGTCTTTCGTAGGACCTCGTTTTTCTCAGCACCCTCAAACAAGAATGCCAATTCTTCGAGAGTACGGCCTGATGTTTCAGGGAAAAGGAAATAGATGAAACAAATTTCGAAGCCAAGCCAGACACAGTAGGTAATGTAATACTTCCATGCGATCTCCTTTAGCGCAATTGGATTAACAAACTGGTTGAAGAAACCTGCTCCCCGGCCAAAAACTTGGAAGAATGCCTGATTATACTGTTAACTTGATGTCATACTCGTTTTGGAAGGACAGGGGGACATACAATGCCGTTTGATCGAATATGGTAAGGCCAGAGCTCGACAAGGAATGCTATAATTCTGGTTAGATATTTATACCACCAACAGGGGTTGTATTCCATAAACTTACTATATGAGAGAGAGTTGTAACCGATATTGTACCAAGGTGCTAAAATTTGAATATTTTCGTTAGTATGTCGAGACTATAGACTATACTGCGTTCGGAGGTTTTTGGGGAGTTGAGAAAACGAAGGCTTACAGTAGAGGAAGATAAAAACCAGGACGGTGATACCAGCAGCTGAGTTCTTGGTTTGTGCGTATTGAGAAGCCGAAACAGTCCAGCCAATGTAGACGCAGAGCAAGCCAATGGCACAAATCATGTAACCGACACGACGCCTTAACAGCCTCGGGACTGTTAAAGCAATAGTGGTACCATTAACAAAGTTCCAACAAGTCAATCCCAAGTTGATACGCGTCTGAATTCCCTTATTGGTAATGCCAGCTTGGTTAAGGATTGGGACAAGATAGTAGCTGATAAGCGTATTTCCGGACCTGTTTCTCATTTAGCATCTCGTTGAGATTGTGATATACTTGAGTGCGTCGATTGGAAACAAACCATTGACTGAAAAGACCTAGGAAGCAAGTGATAAGCGAGCGACGTCGGTTTCCGGGGGTCTTGAAGAGCTCCATCCATCCCAATTTCTCGTGTTCAAGCTCCAACTTGATGGCGGTCTGAACCTGTACGATCTCAGCCTTAACAAGCTCGCTGTTCGCGTCGCCTTCCGCGTGATATTTGATGAAGAATGCCTGGGCTTCTTCGATTCGGTCGTGTTGGATTAACTGTTGGAACAAAATGACTGATGGTTAGAATTGCTTCCCCTTTCTTGAAGTTTATGCTGCCTTATTTCGAAGCAACGGTGGTTTGAAACTCACATAACGAGGAGACTCTGGCATCATTGGCATGAAGACAATTTGTAACACACTGGGAAGAACTTGTAAAATACTTGGAATTCTCCAACTCCATGTATTCGGCATCGCAAATGTCCCAAGGGTAATGGCGGCGGCGACGATGGACCCGATAAACCAGGAAGCATTGAAAACGGCTGTTAATGTTGCTCGCTCTTTGGGGTAGGCCGTTTCTCCAATGAGAGCAGAAGCTGCGACAATACCGAAGGGAATTCCAAAGCCGAGAATCATACGTGAGACAACAAACATTGCGACTAAATTTTGTCAGTACATCGCCTAGAGTCTCTTAAATACTCGGCAATCCACTTACAGTTTTGGGCGGCGCCTTGTAGAATAGCACCGACAATCATAATGCAAGATCCGAAGACGATCGTAGCTCTTCGACCCCATCTATGCGAAATAAAAGGAATGAAAGGTAGACCGAGGATGGCTCCCAGGCTGTAAGAAGCACTGAGAAGACTGAGCCTCGAACCTTCCGGATGGCCGAAAAATTTATCCCAATTCTCGACAGCTTGGAGACCTAGGCATATTTGTTAGTTCACGCCTCCCCTTCTCATTGCTTAAAAATGCCGTGCTCGAACTCAGTCTTACCGTTCATCATAGAGGAATCGAAACCCGAAGTCATTTCGATACCAATACATGTTGGAAACATTATAAAATACAGCGTCCTCAGGTTCTTCTTCTTGTACCATGGTACCTTATCCTGTTCCACCAACGTCGTGACGATGGGGTCGGCTGGATTACCGAGGTATGTTCCTGGTGCCATTGTTTTTTATGTGACGCTGCCCGCGATGCCTTGAATTACTAAAGAGCTAGAGGTGCACCTGAGGTTGGCTGAGTATCAGCTTACCTTCGAAGTTCATTTAAAGTGACCCTGCTCAAGTGGTCATGCTGATACTTATATACTTTTCGATCTTACCTTACAGTCGGATATCTCCACCCCCTGCTGCCAGCTATCCCCGCACTCAGAAGCATGCACATGGGGAAACGAACTTTCTCCGCATTCGATACCTGTACCCCCATACTGGGTCAGAGTCAACCTTCCAGTGAGCAAATACGATCTCGGTATCAAGATGTCTCACAAAGGACCCACCAATTGCCGACAGGTCGGACAGACTCGACCCAGCAGCAAACCCATGCTAACAGAGCACTTGACCTGCCAGCTTTCAATTGAACCGAAGATTGTAACATTGGCCAAGACGGAGTAGAGCGGTGATATCTGATGAATGTTCCTTTGTATTGGCCTCACAGCTGATCAGCTCTGCGGGTTTCTTCGAGAATACGAGGTTGCCCTGAGTAATGTCCCTGCATGGACCGGACAATGTAAATCCTAGGATGGATGCAGCCTGGCAGCAGCTCTTACTTTCTTAATATCTATAAACCGGAATGACCCCGGTTAAAATATTATGAGACCTTACAATAGCGTAATATTAGCGTTGCATACGAGGTTGTCCCCTCCCCCGCAACCAAGCGCCTAAATGACCGATTAGGTACCAATATTCGCCAAGGCGAAGACAAAATACCACAGATTTGGACAATGTCCGGGTCGCGACCAAGCGAGAAGGCTGGCTTTTCGGTACAATGCTTGCCAGCCGTTGCAGGGGTGTTTAACCGGGAAACCGAGACGACCTTCCCCCCAAATATTCCCTTCTGTCGTTAGCACGGTCAGAGGGCCGACCAACCGTTTTTCTCCGTCTTCATATGCCGATCATGACTCGGGGGTACGAGTGAGAAAAAACCTCAACTTATTATAGGTAAAAATTGTGATATAAAGCCTGAATCAAGGGCTAAGACGTCATATAGATGTCTGGTGATCAAGAGCGAAATACATATGAGGGTTTAATATTTATTGGGCCAATTGGCCAAGCAAATGCAGAATTTCTCCCAACCACTATTCAAGATACCTAGCTTACCACACACCTTATTGTAAATCCAACAAGGTGTGGCGCGCCACCGCCTAAATCGGTTCCAGAGGGGAAAGCTATTCCTTCGCCACGAATCTGCACGGGATGCTTTGCTCTTTCTTGGATATGTCAAGAAGTGGATTATTTGAGGGAAAATTGGTAGCTTATCGGTCGCCAAGCTTCTTGTTGAAATCAGCGCACATAAATGCGAGCGCGCGGTTTGAGGTCGGCCGCTTGATGTGGATTTCTGTTATGTAAACCGGCAACTTCGAATGTTGGATTTCGCAGTCAACGCAGAAACGGTCGTACCGAACCCACTTTTATTGCGTTTTCATCGCCCGGGGTATGCAGTTATTTTGGCCAACGGGATTAAGATTATAATGCAAAAGGTAATTGGGATCCCCAGCTATACTATACTGACTTATATGTCCCACCACTTCGGGTTTATGCTGAATATTAGAAAATAGACACAAGTCATCACCGAGGTACGAGTCTTCGGCAAATAAGTGTTGCCCAATCATCATAATTGATTACATAATTCGTAGTAGTTATCTTCGAATTTCGGAGAAAAACGAGCTGGGTGCTTGCATTGGGTAAATAAAAATTACAAATTTGGGCGAGAGGTACATTGAGCTTTTAAAATCTCGACAGGTACAAATGTGGGCTTACTCATGTATTACGATATCACCGGCTGGCGGGTGGCATGGTGATCCAAGGCCTAGGGTCATCCTATTAACCATTAGTGTATGATTGCAACACAAAACCCATGCAAGCGCGTCTTCAGCAGAAACCGTTTCTAGTACTATAGTGTGGGCAACCTGAGCAAAGATCAGCCTCGAGCAAAGGTGGGGGCCTATACTTACTGGGCAGCATGTGCACGCCGGGATATACAAATGTCAGGTTGACACTTAACGTTATACTGTTGGCACCGTCTTACTTAGGATCCATTTATACTGCTGGCCTCGTCTGAACATTGTTTATCCGTCGAACATCCCTACTGCAATGGCGTTGGTCTGTGCACACGCAATCTTGGCTAGCGAGTCGACAGGATAATAACAGGCCCAATTGCCCTTCCCCTAACTGAATCGTCACCTAAACAAAGAAACAACCGGAGCTGCTCAAGAGCCGAATGCACCAAATGACAAAAGCCACCTTCATCCCCACAAGGCGGGACAAAAGGAAAAAAGATTTCGATTGGTCTCATTTTGGGCGCTTGCAAATCAGAGTCGACGAGCTTCTGTCCCATTGGTATAAACCAGTGTAACGTACCTATCACCGCAAAATGCTTCAGCAGCTGCGAACCGATCAAATTTGTTGTCCTCAAAAATCTCAATCGCCATCAGCACCATCAGGTTCTATTCTGAGCCCATCATGACCAACCGGATATATGTTGATTCAAATATAAGCTGGATGCTGGTCGAGCGTCCTTAAAATCAAGCTAATGGCAGCCTAGACTCAGGGCTATCAAGCGCTCCTATTGCTTCTATCAGACTCAAGGGCGGCCTTCCCGAGACAAGCGCTTTCGCTTGCAATTCGAACAAGGTTGGCTCAGGTATCGGCTCCCAAATATATCAGCAACGTGCTGGCATCATTACCTATAGGTTGATACCAGCTCCTGCACTAGTCTGGGGCTCCTGCACTTGTGTCAAGCGGGATCAAAAGATACACTCTGCGCGATATGCCTAACCGCGGCCATAGCATCAGCCGTCCGGGTTTTAAAAAACGTACATACTGTCCCGGCACTATAGTACCATCTTGCACTACCATCTTCCTACTCAGTTGCCCGTAGGGTAATTTTTCGTTCACTGCTAATGTCGTTTTTACTAAGAAGAAAGGCTTTTAATCCTTTAAGGTAAGAACTACTGGGACTGCTTTGGCAGCCAAGACTCTGTCGGCAACCTCTAGCTTGTCCCCCACGCGGAATTGTGCTGCAACCCGTATTTTATAGCCCACCTTCCGCTGTAAGGTCTTTAATTAGTGTATAAGACCTTTTATCGCTCCCTGCTATCTCCTAATCTTGGAAGAGGTGGGTTGCGCTTGCAACAGAAAGAAAGGCCGAGTATTCACCCGCAGTGTTTATATGGCTAGCTGCCTTACGGAAATAGGGATTCGGTTTTCTTTTTTTTATCTGTTGGAAGTGAAGGTTCTGCGTAGCTTGCTATAAAAGACTATATTGGTAAAATTATATTATAGTTGGATAAATTTAACATGGCATGCAGCAATGATTGTATACATATAAAGAACTCAAAATTTTGAAAGCCTTCCAAGTTGGTACTTGCAGCAACGGAATCCAGCTTCCTATTAAAAATCACAAAATTGGAATTTCCGGGAGCTTTTGAGCCATAGACGGTTAAGAAACACCTTAACCAGAAGAAACAATTTCCCCAGTGTAAACGAAGGCTAGAAGATATCCGCCGCTTGCACATGGCTGCGTTGAGTTTCCAGCGCATCGGTTGTAACACCCCGCGTCATTAGAGGCCGCAAGCGGGGGATTACCGAATGTGTTGTCACAAGTACATTTGTCTATTCAAATTGCTCACGTTAGTATATTGTATTGGGAATCCTCAAGCAAAATAAATATCTTGAGCTTCGACTTACTTCCTGAAAGACCAGCGAGATGATAGCCGAGTTGTTGGAAACAGAAGTTGTGGCACAACTCCTGTGTCATAGCAGCATTGGTCATACTTCTTGCTGAAAGGGGTTCCAAGCTAGTCTTTTGATAGCAGCCCATGCCTCTGATCGTGGGTGCCCAACCCCAAACCTGGGTACGATCTGATCGCCCACAGGTTTGAACTGGGTTTCCAGGACACGCATTAGAGCAATCTCCTAGAGCTGCCCCTGGTTGAGAATTACCAAAAACATTCGAGCACCAACACTAGATTTTGTTGAGATTTTACAGTTAGTGATTCCGATCGGAGAAGATATGACCAGATTACTCGAGTGCTTACCTGCCTGGCAGAGTCGCCAGTGATACCTGCGAATGTATAGCCTCTACTAAAACAATAATCCTCGCACAGGTTTTGAGTCATTGAGGCCGAGTTGATACCAACGCCCTGCCCGAGCATATTCTGTCCATGGTAACATCCAAAATATTGTAGTGGATGATCAACATTGTACCAACCTGAAGGAGTACTACGCGGGGAGAAAAATTCTGCGTATGCGCAACGAGCCGCATCTCCAGCCCCTGCCACCCCACTGCTATATACAAACGGGGCCGTCGTCGGGTTGAAAATGTTGACCACCCAAGTCTTCCCTGTTTCATTTTCTGTCGCGTAAAGATCTCCACCACTGGTGCCAAAAACGGAGCCGAAGTTACCAGTGGTCAGTGAAGTGTAAGTAGCAACTACCGTGAACTCGTGGGTCATCATATTCCATTTCACGAGCAGCGGATGGCCATTTGCAGCACCAGAGTTGCCGGCTGCTAATGACCACAGGTAATCGCCACCAGATGGAAGGTAGGCCCAATCGGATATCGAAAAACCAGGGGTGCTAGATGTGCCATTTGAAATTCTATCAAGCCGAGTTGCCGAATCAGGGTCAAAATCAATTTGCGACCATGGCATAGTGGTCGAAGAGGGGCTGCCAGAGGCTATCCAAAGTTGCCCATCTGTATCTATATCTCCAACGTTGTGATTGACCAGGTAGCTACGAACTCCGAGCGGGATGGCTGCGCCAGCCGCATCGATGCGTAAGAGTTGTCCAGTTTGAGGTGCAACTCCGTACAGAAAATTGTCCATGACATTGTACCCAAAAGCATTGGGCGGGTTGGGTGAGTTGATATTCCTTTTAATAAGAGTGAGAACCGATGACTCGAGATCGATACCATAGAAGTGGCCCTGGAGTACCGTATATCCGCTACGCGAGCAATTAAAAGGTGCTCCAGCGGCAGTTGCAGTTGGTGCTAAGACGATGTTGACGACAGTGGCGGTAGCAGTAATATCGACAATGGTGCTTCCGTTGCTATTCGTGGGATAGACCGTTGTAACATAGGCACTGTTGCCAGCGATAGTAACCGTGGTGGTCGCTGGTACAAAGTATGTGATAACGGAAATCGTACCGTCAGAGTCTGTAGGGAATAAAGTGGTAGCGGAAGGCTCGCCACTGCTAATAGGCTCGGCCACTGTTGTAGCTGGTACATAATCGATAATTGTGATGCTACCGGTCGGATCAGTTGGGAAAATAGTGGTAGCCGAGGTTGTAGAATTGTCCTGTGGCCGGTACTGGGTCGTAGCTGGTAAGAAATCCACGAAAGTAAGGGTTCCCGATGAATCAGTGGGTAGCAAGGTGCTAGTGTAGGGACTAGTGCCAGTTCCCACGCTTGTCAAAGTAGTAGCAGGTAGGAAATCAACGACTGTGATACTGCCAGACGCATCGGTTGGGAAAAAGGTACTGGTAGCAGGGCTAGATCCGGTCCATGGGCTGGTGACTTCAGTCACGGGTCTGAAATCTATCACGCTGATAGTGCCTGATGAATCACTGGGGAAGATCGTGGAAGTTGAGAAACCGTCACCAGATTGTATAGTCGTGGTAGCAGGGAGGAAATCAACAACAGTTTGACCATCGATGGTGCTTGTGTAAGGTGTGGTCGCAGTTCCGATGCTCGTTACAGTAACTGTAGGAGTGATGAAGGTTATCACGGTTATACTTCCTGATGGATCGTCCGTTGGGAAGAGGGTGGTTGCCGATGCGGCGTTTCCGTTTGCTGGGCTCGTAACCTGTGTTACAGGCCTGAAATCTATAACACTAATCGTGCCCGTTGGGTCGCTCGGGAATATAGTGGAAGTGGAGAAACCGTCACCAGACTGCAGCGTCGTTACTCCGGGGAGGAAATCAACAATAGTGCCGGGGTTAATTGTACTAGTATAAGGAGTCGTAGCGGTTCCAATGCTTGTGAGAGTAACAAGTGAAGGAAGATATGTAATCACCGTAGCGGGGCTGTTAAGATCATTGGGATCACTTGGCAAAATGGTGGTAGCAGACGCTGGACCTGTACCTTGAGATGTCACTGTGGTAAATAATGATCTTGTGGCAAACGTGATAACGACGACCCTGGATGTTATGTCATCTGTAAGAGCTGGAACAAGGGTGGAAGCTGATGGCACACCAGTCGCGACACTTGTAATTGTCGTCGTGAGCCTTTCAACAAACGTAATGACAGTAGCGGGTTCTGTAGGATCACTTGGGAAGACAGTTGTGGCAGATGGGCCTCCAGTACCAGCAATACTCGTCAAAGTCGTGAAAGAATACGTGGTAGTAGCGAATGTGATGACTTGGACTGGAGACTCGTATGGCGCATCGGTAGCTGGGATCACCGTCGTCGCCGATGGACCACCGGCACCTGCGAGGCTGGTGATGGTAGTGGTACGCCTATCGGCGAAAGTGATGACAGTAGCTGGCTGCGTAGGGTCCGCTGGGAAGATGGTAGTTACAGAAGGACCTCCGCTTCCGGCAGCGCTCGTCACAGTCGTGAAAGAGTACGTGGCGGTAGCGAATGTGATAACCTGGACTGGAGACTCGTATGGCGCATCTGTGGCCGGGATCACCGTCGTCGCCGATGGACCGCCAGCACCTGCAGGGCTTGTGATGGTGGTAGTACGTCTATCAGCAAAAGTGATAATAGTAACTGGCTGCGTGGGGTCTGCTGGGAAGATGGTGGTAGCTGATGGTCCGGAAGGCCCGGCGGCACTTGTAATAGTTGTGGAAGCAGTTGGAGCAACGAATGTAATGACAGTTGCAGGCTCTGATGGATCTGATGGGAAAATAGTAGTGGCAGATGGACCTCCGCTACCAGCTGGGCTTGTGACTGTTGTGAACGAATAAGTTGCAGTAGCGAATGTGATGACTTGGACTGGAGACTCGTATGGCGCATCTGTGGCTGGGACCACCGTCGTCGCTGATGGACCGCCGGTACCTGCGAGGCTTGTGATGGTAGTGGTACGCCTATCAGCGAAAGTGATAACAGTAGCTGGCTGTGTAGGATTTGTCGGGAAAACAGTTGTAGCTGATGGTCCACCGCTACCAGCTGGGCTTGTAACCGTGACAGAGGTTGTGGGCGTCGCAAATGTGATCACGGTGGCTGGTTGAGACGGGTCTGATGGGAAAATAGTAGTAGCAGATGGACCTCCGCTACCAGCGGCGCTTGTGACGGTTGTGAACGAATAAGTTGCAGTAGCGAATGTAATAACTTCGACTTGAGACTCGTAAGGTGCATCAGTCGCTGGGAAGATAGTTGTAGCAGATGGCCCACCAGCGCCTGCAAGGCTTGTGATAGTAGTAGTACGCCTATCAGCAAAAGTGATAACAGTAGCTGGCTGCGTAGGGTCCGCTGGGAAAACAGTGGTAGCTGATGGTCCACCACTACCAGCTGGGCTTGTAACTGTGACCGATGATCTGGTCGCAAATGTGATTACGGTGGCTGGTTGAGACGGGTCTGTTGGGAAGATAGTGGTAGCCGACGGTCCACCGCTACCAGCTGGGCTTGTGACTGTTGTGAACGAGTATGTAGCAGTAGCGAACGTGATAACTTCAACCGGAGAACTATACGGTGCATCGGTAGCTGGGAAGATAGTTGTAGCAGATGGACCACCAGGACCGGCCAAACTAGTAATGGTGCTAGTAACACGATTAGCGAATGTGATTACCGTTGCCGGCTGCGAAGGATCCGCTGGGAAAACCGTTGTAGCTGATGGACCTCCGCTTCCAGCTGCGCTCGTTACTGTTGTGAACGAATATGTAGCAGTAGCGTAAGTCACAACTTCAACCGGAACGCTATAAGGGGCGTCGCTCGCTGGATAAACTGTTGTAGCGGAAGGTCCTTCATAACCAGCCAAACTAGTCAGTGTCGTGGTTGGTCGTGGTGCGTATGTAATAATAGTTGCAGGCTGTGCCGGATCAGTCGGAAATATTGTAGTAGCGGAAGGTCCGGCATTACCCGCAGCACTCGTGAGTGTTGTAGATGCTGTAGGGGTGGCAAAAGTAATAACTGTTGCTGGCTCTGAAGGATCAGCTGGGAAAATAGTGGTTGCTGATGGGCCGCCAGCGCCAGCGGCACTTGTAACTGTGGTAAATGAATATACAGCTGTTGCATAGGTAATAACTTCAATTGGCGAAGAGAACGGAGCATCGGTTGCTGGGAAAATTGTCGTCGCGGATGGGCCACCAGCACCAGCCAAACTAGTAACAGTAGTGATGCGTCTATTGGCGAAGGTAATGACTGTTGCTGGCTCTGAAGGATCAGCTGGGAAAATAGTGGTAGCGGATGGACCACTAGTACCAGCGGCGCTTGTAATTGTAGTAAACGAATATACAGCTGTCGCGTAGGTAATAACTTCAATTGGTGATGAGAACGGAGCATCGGTCGCTGGGAAAATCGTCGTCGCGGATGGACCACCAGCACCAGCCAGGCTAGTAATAGTGGTAATGCGTCTATTAGCGAACGTAATGACTGTAGCTGGTTCGGCCGCGTTCGTGGGGACAATAGTAGTAGCAGACGGAACACCAGTCACTGCGCTGATGATGGTGGTAGTGAGTCTTGTTACGAATTCAATGACAGTGTATGGCCCGGTGGAGTCTGCAGGGGGGATGGTGGTAACTGATGGTCCCCCGTTTCCAATTATCGGAGACATCAAAGTCGTCAAAGGTCTCAAGTCAAGAATAGTAAATGTCCCGTCTGGATCGGACGGAGTAACCGTCGAGGTAGATGCCTGACTTCCAGAGTAAGGGGTGGTGGCGCTAGTACCAGGTCTATACTTGAGAATCGAGATGGCTCCAGTGGGATCCGTAGGGAATTCGGTAACTTCAGATGTAGCACTTCCAGCACTGACTAGGACTGGCACAAAGGTGACTGCCCTAAAATCAATAACCGAGTACGTACCACTAGGATCAGCCGGTGTGATCGTAGTCAGCGACGCGGAAGTGCCGCTATATGTAGATGTGATACTAGTAACTGGTCTGAATTCGATCACTGAGATTGGCCCACTAGGATCGGTTGTAGCAGGGAAAACAGTGGTGGCAGATGGTCCGCCAATTTCAGTTATCGGGCTGATGGCCGTCACAACATGTCGATAATCGACAATTATGTACGTACCACTAGGATCGGATGGGGCAATAGTACTTAGAGATGCAGTAGCACCAGAGTACGAGCTAGTCACGCTAGTAACAGGTCGGAATAGAATAACGGAGAATGGTCCGGTGGTGTCAGCTGCAGTTGGGAAAGCAGTGGTAGCAGACGGCCCATTTGTCCCAGTGACAGGGTTAATAGCTGTAACTACCGGTCGGAAATCAATAATTGAGAACGTTCCACTTGGGTCCATAGGAGTGATGGTCGTTTTGGAAGCGGTAGTGCCAGTGTAGGAGGTAGTAACAATGTCAAGCGGCCGAAACTGAATAACTGATATTGGTCCAGTAGTATCAGTTGAAGCGGGGAAAGCTGTAGTGGCACTAGGTCCACCTGCTCCGGTGATTGGGCTAAGAACTGTAACGACAGGGCGAAGATCAATTACAGTATATGTGCCACTGGGATCAGCTGGGGTGACTGTGGTTTGAGAAACAGTAGTCCCGGAGTATGAAGACGTGATGGTAGTCACCGGCCTGAACTCGATAACTGAAATGGGACCAGTTGGATCAGTCGGGAAGGCGGTAGTGGCGGTTGGAACACCAGCTCCGGATATCGGACTGATGACGGTGGTAACAGGTCTTAAATCTATAACTGTAAAGGTACCACTAGAGTCAGGAGTAATAGTACTCAGGGAAGCAGTAGTACCAGAGTAACCACTGGTGACACTAGTCACAGGTTTGTAGGCGATTACAGAAATTGGTGCTGTGGCGTCGGATGGGAAGGCCGTAGTAATTGTAGGTCCATTAGTTCCGGTGACTGGACTCAAAACAGTGGTAACTGGTCTAAAATCGATCACAGAGAAAAGAGCAGTTGTATCGGTTGGTGTAACCGTGGTTTGGGAGGGAACGCTACCATCATATGGACTATAGGCACTGGTGATCGGTCGGACATAGATTTTGGTAATGAAACCAGTAGAGTCCCTTGGAAAAGCTGTAGTAGCAGTTGCGCCTTGGGTTCCAGTTGCTGGAACATAGACCGACGTGACGTCCCTCCAGTCAAAAATGGTATACCCGTGATTAGCATCTGTGGGGCTGGAAGTAGATCTGCCCGTTGTGGTACCGGTCTTTGCAAGGAAAACGGTAGTGACGGATCGGTAGTCCACAACTGTAATTGGCGCCGTTGCGTCTGTTGCAGAGAGCGTTGTGACCGTAGGCGAAATGCCAACAGCTGGGCTAGTTACAGAAACAACCGCTCTCGTAATAAAGTCGATGATCGTAATGGTCCCACTGGGTTCCAACGGCAATACCGTTCTAGATGATGGCCGGGCGGAAGCTTGGGATGCGATAGTCGTATATGGACCGGTGATATAAACAATCACACTCTTCGAAGCTGAACCATCAAGGATTGTTTGGCCGCCACTATTTGTAGGATATAATGTAACCGAGGAAACCTGACCACCATCAGCAAGGCTAACCACAGTTGTTGCCGGTATCGAAACGAAGGTGCTGATTGTGATTGGTTGGCCTGCTTCGGTAGGAAGTTTGGTGACCGCAGATGCGGCGCCTGTGGCCACGGCAGAAACAGTAACAAATGGACCTGTGACATAGGTAACAATTGTTTGAGGTTGGGATCCATCGAGAACAGTACTACCATTGCTATCTGTTGGATACAGCGTCGTGGCGGAAGCAGCGCCAGTTGCCAGACTTATAGCGGTGGTGCGACTAAGGGAAACAAAAGTGCTGACTGTGATTGGTTGGCCGGCCTCAGTGGGGAGCTTGGTGACGGCAGATGCGGCGCCTGTGGCCACCGCGGAAACGGTAACAAAAGGACCTGTGACATAGGTGACGACCGTTTCAGGTTGAGATCCATCGAGAATAGTATTACCATTGCTATCTGTCGGATAAAGCGTCGTGGCAGAAGCGGCGGCGGTTGCAAGGCTAATAGCAGTAGTACGACTGAGGGAAACAAAAGTGCTGACTGTGATTGGTTGACCCGCTTTGGTGGGGAGCTTGGTGACGGCGGATGCGGCGTCGGTGGCCACGGCTGAAAATGTAACAAATGGACCCGTAATGTAGGTCACGACAGTCTGTGGCTTCGACCCATCAAGAACGGTGCGGCCGTTGCTGTCCGTTGGATAGAAAGTCTTTGCGGACGCTGAACCGGTAGCCAAGCTGATAACAGTAGTACGGCTGAGGGACACAAACTTGCTAACGGTAATCGGCTGACCAACTTTGGTAGGGAGCTTTGTTGTCGCGGAAGCAGCGCCTGTAGCTGGCGCGGTAACAGTCACAAACGGACCCGTCACAAACGTGATCACAGTCTTAGGCTTCGAACCGTCCAAGATCGTACGGCCATTGCTGTCCTTAGGAAAGATGGTCGAGGCAGAAGCGGCTCCGGTGGCGAGGCTGATGCGTGTAGTAGCCGGCAGCGTGACATAAGCGATCACAGTAACAAGCCCGCCGGAGCCAGTCTTGGTCGTCCGGCGAGGGCTCGCAGTGACGGCCGAGGTGATGTATGTGGTGCGCGCGCTGACGTAGGTCGTCTTCGTCGAGGTGACGGTCTTCGTCGTGGTTTTGCGAACCACGCTCGTAGACCCGGTTTTGACAGTCACGGTCTTGAGCGAGTATGCTGTCTTCGTGCGGTTCACCGTTTTGGTGTTCCATTTCGTCGTCTTCGCGGTGGCGATGGTCTTGGTCACGATGTATTTCTGGGTGGTCGTCTTCTGGACGAAGCCCGTGGGGACCAACGCCGTCTTGGTCTTGCGCGCGGGCGTCCGGGTGCTGACCTTTGTTTTGGTCGCGAAGCAGGCTACAACACGCAACACACACGGCGGCGGATTAATCAATCAGAACTTCACCGATTCGTTCGTGACATTGGGAAAACTTACAGCAAGAGGCTGGAATGGCATTTCCGTAGAGCGCACGCCTAAGATATCCCTTTGCTGCAGGTGGGCTCCCGACAATGGTTTTGGTAGTTGTTACAGTTTTGGTTTTTGTAGACCAGCTGATAAAAGTTCTTTAGATTCTCCTCAATCACCAGATGAAGCGCTCCGAAAATATCACCAACCTTGTGCTCTTAGTAACAGTTGCTTGCAATACAGTTGTCGTCGCCCATTGGGTTTTGCTCGACCACTTGGTAACCGTTTTTCGCGGTAGCGTGATAACATTGCAAGAGGTATGGATGGTCTTTGTTGAGGTGGATGTAGCGGCATGAGTACAGGTCGATTTACCCTTTTTCACGTATCGGGTGGTCGTTGGAGTGGGTTTATTGATAACTTGGGTACAGGTTGCCAAAGCGATATTTTGGCTTGTAAAATACGCCATACAAGATGCCGAGTTGTCCTTCATACCATAACTTGTACAACTTGACTTTGGTGGTTTGCACGAACTTGCAACTACGGTGCTTGCAAGAAGCACCGCATGCAAGGCCGCCTTCACAAACAGCATTGCTGCGGTTAAATTAATTTGATATTGTAGACCTACCTGGTTCTCGTAGTATCCTTACCTTATTATTACTAACCTTATGTACAGAGAAGTCAAATTTCAAAGATTATTTCGAACCAAAACCGCTACTTACCCAATTGCCAAATTTAAAAATATTAATCTAGCGATAGCTGATGAGCTGGTGATTAGAAGAAGGATGGATTTGATGTGAGCGGAATGCTGCCACTTTATAGAGATTCCGCGAGCGATCTCATCTTCAGTATCATTGTCTATTTTTCAGCAGTCAGACGTGCACCTTCCGTTCCGATTTCCCAGTATAGGAAAGTTCCATATCAAAACCTCTTTCTCTATATTCCTACCCAAGGTTTCGCAGATAATTCATACGCATTTCGTGATCGCACTGGCATCAAACCTCGGAAAATTCGGTCTAGTTACTATACACTACTTAAAAAAACGGTAGTTTTCTTGCGACGACAGTCTGGATTAGGTCCATCATGAACAGCCTTCTTTAACTCGATTGAGTATAACCGTATATAATCGATCGATAACTGGGCTGGCGACCAAAACCTTCGTTGTACCGCTGCCATATAACCTCCGCTCGATTGCACCATCGGTAGTCGGACATGTGCCTTTTCTGAATTAAGTTAGCCCAGGGATTTTGAATGCATAATCGGATTTGCCACTAGAGATTAGATCGAGGCCGCGGCCGTTTGAGCACGGTATATCATACTTCGCAACTGGTAACATCATCCGGCCCCGGTAAAGTTCGTCCTTGTAACCCAGCATCTTTGGATTTAGCGAGGTGCCTGGCACCTAGTAGCATATATCGGGCTCGCCTAGCTCCTGGATGTTTTCTCGTGGTGTTTTAGTGTCCATATACATCCACATGCATAATAAGTTAATTATTGATCTTTTGAAATGTTTTTCACCATCTAACAGCGCTTGTGCCACACAAAGTTCTGGCGTTGCGTTGTCTGCGAGACCATGGGTTTATTCATCATAGCCCCGTCCAACCTCCCCAGCCAATGCTTTAGGCCTCTCTCTCCACAATCACCCTCGCTCAACACATACCATTACGGATATGTTTAGCTTGTGCAAGTCAAAAATTAAAGACTGGGACGGTCCTTGAGGTCTAAGACAGGGGCGATCATTAATGGGTAGTATGTAGTGAATGACCGGCGAATCCTCACGCTTTAGGGCATTTCGTCAGTTCGATGCCCACTGATACCCCAGAATCCAACTCCTGGGTCTGCTTCCTTGTTGGCCTTCAGCCAAGAAGCATCATTATTTCCAACCTCTCAGGTCTTTTGTCCGATCATTTTCGAACCCCTGATTCAATTTATATCTAATAATATTTAAACCGTATAGATAGCTTGAAGTTCGCACAAGTTAAGATTCCCCGGTAAAGGTTGCTCAGATGGCCTGGTGACCTAGTAAATGCTAGTTCCAAGATGAATATACTATTCTTAAAATGGATCGCGACTGAAGAACATATTCGTAAAAGAAAAGAAAAAAGAAAAAGAGAATTATAAATTCCCCTGTTCTACGAGGCGATCTCGCCAGAAAATGAAACTAGACAACAAGAAAATATAAAGAGGCCCAGATGATCGATCATCGATCAATTGCAAGTGTCAAAAATTTAACAATATGGAAAGGCGGCCCTGCGCGACTACGGGCCCAGGGGCAAACTATACTCCGAGATCTATAATCATCTGCTTGAAGGCCCAAGCTCCCAAATACTTGCGGAGAGATACGGCTACCTCAGCTCACTGTGCCTGTTTAAGAGTAGTGAACCCAATCTAACAGTATTGGGCGAATTGTACGAGTACAAAACTTCAGTCTAGGCCTCTGCCCTGGTCGCGTTTCGGGCATGCACGTCTAGACAACAAATATTACAACGGACCATGGTCGTCGAATTCATCCAGCCAACTGAATATCAGTTCAAAAGGTTTAATCGAGTTGCTGGACTACTAGGCTCTTGGTCCTTGGTTAGAAGGACTTGTGACTCCCTATTCGCATAGGAGTACTCTAACAACAATTATCTCTGCCAATTTTGAGTTTGCACTAGAGTTCAAAATAGGGTAGTTACAAAACGGTTTTCTCAATCGAGTATGAGGCTGTGAACGATATCCAAAATTGAACGGACGACGCACCGAGAAAAATGTACCTTACTCGAGTACTCTTCGTCTAATTTCTATACAATAAAATTATTCTGAATTTGTTACAACTTCTAAATAAGTTATTCTGAATGTTAATAATAAATTTTCGGTCATTTTTTTTATAATTCTTTGTAGCTTATGATATATTGATTTTCTCAGCTCAAGCCAGCTCCATTCGTACCCATAATTCAGTTATTGGGGCATTCAAATAGTTTTCGTTACACCAGGCATCCAGCTAGCGGTTGTTATCCAATTAGCTAAACATCTAGTTCTATAGATATTTAATTAGGGTTAGTCAACGCCATTGGATGATTGGGTGGCTGGTTTCCAGTACTAGATGCTATTGACTCGGCATTTTCCCTTACCGAATCATAATTATTTAGTCTTCTGAATTTGTATGCTGGAGGTTGGCTTGGCAAATATTAACGTATTATGGTGAGAAGTAAAACATCTCGGAATATCAGCCGGGTAGTTATGGAAAATAGATCTACGGAAAGCTTAGTAATGGTATTAGGCCTTTGCGGCAAGAATAAGAAAAATTGGTGTTTTTGTGACTGTGATATTGGATAGCGAATTCTGTCTGAAATTGACGTGTTAACGTGTTGCGGTGTTTCAAAAAACTCCATATGCAAAAGGATAATCCTGATAATCCTGAGAAGTATGAGGGTTGAGCCTCTGACCTGAATCGTTGGCTCGAACTACTAACCGGTAACTAACAACAATCGGGACCGCCTCCCGGTCTTGTTTGTCGCCAAGACGGAGTGTCGCGTCGCCCAGACCCTCATGACCATTGCCAACCAAATCCAAACCAGGTTCACATTGACCAGAAATTAAGGTTTTTGTCTAGTTAGCCGAAATTCCCGAGCTGCCAAGTCCACGCTTGCAACACTTTTCACCATGCCATCATTAGCGTGCGTGTCATGTCATGCGCTTTGCTATCCCTTGCATGTCTTTGCCGGCATGCCGCATGCCATGATCTAGAAATCTTTTGATGGATTACTTTATAGCAAGTGTAAATGGGTGCAATAGGCTCATCGAACAATAATAAGATAGCACAGCCTGATTTATGACACAGTTTCAATTTTTTTCGGTTAAAGAGGATGTGATTCGAACAAAAGCTTTGTTGATGATGAATTGCCAACCAAATTCTGGAAATGTCGGCAAAACGGGATGAGACAATACCCGATTTTGATTCTTGCGACGTTTTTTACTATCATCAAACTTCTAAAAACTTCCAATATCGATAAGACCACAGACACATGTTCGCCTCAAACCATATTCTTCAGTCAATTCCTCGCTAATTTAGGTACCAAGCCTGTCAAGCATTACGTTGACCCGGCTATATTTGAGGAGTCCGGGCGTCCTCAGTACCCGAGAATGGAGTTCACCGCCAAATAATATACCGGCATTCTATCCAAATGACACCTAAATCTTTCTTGTAGAGCATCATAAGCACATAGCAATAGCACTTTGGTATACGATTTACTTTCTATCGATGAGTATAAAACGATGCGCTCGTCCATAGAATTTAATACACAACTACAATGCAGATGTCCAGTTCGAACAGTCTCTAAGAATTTCACACTTTCATATCTCTACCCACCTGTTTAGCTTTTTCGCAAGTCTTTCCTTCCAGCATTCTAAAAATGCATATCTCGACGCCAATCACCGTTGCCTTGATACAATAGGCCACGGTCATTCCATATGTATCAGCGCACGCGAAGGTATTAGCGGTATGGGGTAATGCAGAAGAAGCACGAGCCCCTGCTGGATTTGGTGTCGACCCATCAGTTCCACTTGGAGGACAAGATTTATTCCCTTATCAGTTCGATGTAACGGTTTTTGGGAATCCACTCGTCCCCAATCCGAAGGTTCCTCGTATCTGGATGGAACAAGGCTGTGGCGGTACCATCGAAACTCTGGAAAGATCTATCAAAGCAGGTGGCGATGCTGGGAGATTTGCAGGCATGAGCCTCTGGGATAAGAACTACAATTTCTATCAGCAGTATCTGCCGAATGCTTTGAATGCCTACAATCATGTTCCTGAACTCGCAGACCAAGTAGCCAAAAAGTTGCAGGTGCCAAGAGTTACTCAGGGTGGATGGTTGAGGTGGAAAATCTACACAGTGAACCAGGATGGAGCTGGTCCGTTCCGTTGCAGACTTGATGTTAGTGGAACAGGTGCTCATTTCGGCCCTTGGCTACAGACTTCGACAGTAGCCCAGATCCCTCCGATCGACCCAGGTCAATATTCCGTGCTATACGACCGCATCGGCAAAACTGGTAATCTCGAGGTTCCAATCCCAAAGGACCTCGTCTGCGGCGGTTCAATCTACAGCCATAATAACGTCTGCATTATGCGTTGCGAGAATTATGCGCAGAACGGCCCATTTGGAGGCTGCATGGTATTCCAAATGAGAGGACCCGGCAATACGACCTTCGGTGAGAAGAATGTAACTACTAAGAAAGTCACAAAAACTACGGTGACAAAGGGTACCACGAAAACGGTTTACCAGACATCAGTTCAAACAGTTACCGTTGAACCACCTCAGACCGATGTAGGCGATTACGATTATGCTGCTCCTACTAAATCAGCTGATCCGGGTTACAACATTAATAATGGAAAATCCGAGTACAGCAAAAAAGGCAAGCGTGATCAAGAAGCCAAGATGGAAAGACGCGCTGCAGTCTTAAAGGATCGAGCTGAAGAGAAGCAAGATTGAAAGGACTTGATATGCAGCGCAAATATTACTTTGCTTAAAACAATCGAATATCATACGAGTAAAATTACAAGAATTCGAGACATCCGTTGAAGTTTTATTTCACCGGCAGAATTATTTTTGTTATCTTTATTTTCATTGTTAGGAGCTTCTGCTTTTCCAAAAGGATATGGTGGCTGTTTGTAAGAGGAGTTAAGCGTTAGACTAGTGTATATCTACTTAAGTTTTTCAAATTGAATACCGGCTTTCCCTTCAAATGCTTGAAGAATAAACCCATTAGAACAATTTTCATATTCGCTTTCAAATACCAGGCTCTTGAACTCCGTGTTTCACTCCCCATTCAAAAATAAGTTAAATCTTTTTTTCAAAAATCTTTTTTCCATTGTAAGGCCGACTTGATGTTCCAGCCATACGCATACGCGCTGGTTCGAATAAGAAGGGCTTGGAAACTAAAGTCGTAGACGCAATTGATACCACGTTGTTCCTCGGATTTGCGGCTTTCCAAAAGGAAGACTGGCAGACGCGCGCCAGAAAGATGACAGGGTTTAGAACTAAAGGCGTGGCAAGTGATACCTCGTCGTTCCTCGGATTTGCGGCTTTCCAAAAGGAGAATTGGCTTTGGGCGTAGAGACGCGCGCCAGAAATATGACAGGGGGTATGAACTCCTTTAGGAAGGTCGTACATGGAGTTTTCGTCTTTCAAAGAACTTTTTTGTTTTCGCCAGGCTCCATGGACACTATTTGAGCCGATCTAAGATCTAGAGAATTCACCGCCTTCCCACAACGCACATCCGCGCACTTTGATGCTCACTACTTCGCCAGTTCTTTGTGTGTTGCTGACGACCAACTTCTGGCTACCCGGGCTTTGAAATAGGGTGGTTTGGCGAGGCACGGCTATCTGGAAACGAAATTGGAAGTTCCCGGCACTTCAAATAAATAAGCATATATCCGATATACGCTACGGCCCTTTACAGCTAAGGGAAAAGTCAGATACTGGCTATTGGAACATATTCCCTTTCACGATGGGCAAACATTTTGTTACTAGTACTAACGTGGATAGCGTCTTTTGCATTTCGGGTCTGCTTGCTCTGTAAACCAATACAACAAACATGGGCTGGCAACGAGGCTAGCAAAAACCTTAAATTCAACATCGGGTATTTCAACTAAAACCAGGTTTCTAAATTTGCATCGGATCCAAGGCATCTAATCATGATGCTATCAGGAGTTTGATTTAGAAGTCCCATTCTTGGTTAACGACTTGCGGAATCTGATCTCCAGTCGAAAGCGGGTTGACATACTATACATCTCCCAAAAGTCCTGAACTTGGTGTCTCTACCCGTTTCCACTAGGCAAATGCTGCGAAGTAGGTGATTTCCATATTATCCCGCGTGTTTAGAAAGTGGGGATATCCATCATTCCGAGGCTGAATATATGTTCGTCGGAGGGCCGGCAAGGGCCACAATGAATCTGCTGAGGTTCTAGATCTCGCGATTTGGTTAAAGCTTCCGGATCAGTTAGATCTACCTAGATCTCTTGATAAAAAGAGGAAAGTTGATCCATTGGTATTATCGGTGGAATTGGTAGGTTTTGTTAGGTAGGCATGCAAGTAGAATTTGCAAGGCGACAGACATGGGGACTACTATTGAGGTAGAAATTCTTTCCATGGATTTGGTCCGATAATACTTTCGGACGGTGTATTGGTCGCCACGCTGGTGGCGCTAGAAAATACTAAATGTTAATGCTGATGATTGAGATTCATATCGTGGTTTCCGCACAGGATTCTTGGTTTATTTGTTCACTGTTAACATGTTTGTCTCGAAAGCCAGATGCCGTGGTTCACTGCTTACTAGTCAGCATGTATCTGCAGCCAAATTAGCATCGGGCAACAAGACAACCTGCTTACCACAACACGTTAAAAAGATTATATTTGGTTTTCATACAAGTACATTTGTCTCGCAAGGCCAGATGCCGTACTGGTCCCATAAAGCGAATACATAAGGAAGTTAACTTATAAGCTTTGTCTTGCAAGCCAGATGCCATTTTTTCGGGTATCTTAAATAACTCGAATATCTTATCTTACTAGAATTTAGAGAGTAACTTACCAAGTAACAGGTCATCGAGCTTAAAGTGTGGAAATACCTTAGCGACGTATATACTCGATATTTAGAATTTGACTCTGGCGAAATCGGATATCTTGCAAGTACAGATCTGTATGAAAAGAGCCGTTTTAGCGTCTTACGCCCGAGCTAGGTGTTTGGTGTTCGATGCTTCGTAAGAGCATAGTTGCTTAAAGCTTCGGTATATGGCTGATAGCGAGATGCCAGCCATTAGAAAGTTAAGCAAAATAGAATTCGGAACGTTAGAATGCCGCCTTCTATCTTCCTCATACAGAACTATCAGGTAACTTCAGACAACAGTCTTTTATTACCTCTTCAGATAAATTCGTCACACTCTGACGGCAATCACCCCGCACTTATTTTTACGGATTATTGTATAAACTCCTTCAAGCTTGAAAGTTTTCATCTAGGTCACTTTTCTGCTTTTTCTTTCACTAAAGCAAGTATACCATTCAAGCTTCTGCTGCCGTAACCGTTTTAAACCTTATTTCATCTATCCCGGGATACGTCTGTATTCGATTGGCTATCGATAGCTCTAACAAGATTAATAAAATTCTTATTGATACTGTATACTAAGTTAGGCTGTAAAGAAATTTTTGGGGCTACGATAATATGCATATCACTTGATGTGAGAGTTCTATAAGAGTGAACTCTTCGGTGAACATATCCCATTCCAACAGTTCAGACCCAAGGTTTTTGCCACAACTATCTCCAAAGTAGCCAAGGGTAATGCTGTCACCGTTCTAATACTATTGATCAGACTCTCACCCCACATGCGGTACCTGCAGCCTCCCAACTTGATGGAAATGGTTCGTCCTCATCTGCTGACGGCGAAGGCAATAAAGCCGATTCCGAATATAGCAAGCGTTATGATACGAAGGTTCCTCGACAACGTATGAACGCCAACGAGTGTACTTACCTCTCTATCTATCAATATCTGCCAACAGCCTGTGAAGTGTCAGAAAACCCAGAACTTCTAAGACCACTCGTTTTCGAATGACGAGCTCTTGCCTCCCTGTGAGCAGATCCAGTGTACGGTGTATTTACTTGACAATAATCAGTTAACATAATTTCAAATATTTTGCTTCTAGTATAAATCTCGCTCGCTCTTGCTTCCCAACGTGCCAGCCTTCGCTCCCATAATTTACACCATATGGTCAAATAGTGTATTAGCTGTCCGAAATACGAATTCGACAGCGTACAAAATATGTTTCAAATTCTCCAGAATTATGAGCCGTTCATCCGAACAGCAAGGTAAGTCCGAGTCAGCCTTCCCCGGTATAGAATTTAAATGTTACATGCATACCCCCAGACTACATGCATACCCCCGGACTACATGCATACCCCCGGACTACATGCATACCCCCGGACTACATGCATACCCCCGGACTACATGCATACTGAGCGCCACTCTATCCTGATTAACCTCTAGCTCTCGTTGAGGCGTACTATCTCGGGACGGTGGAAAGCCATGGAGAATTCTGTTACAGTGCCATGTGCTCCGCTATATTAGCCAGCCCGTCGGCTTAGTCTATTATAAATATGTGACATGTTATCATTTTTACGAATCTACAAATCTGTTCGATGGGGCGCGCTATCGAGCTCTCGAGCTGATCTCAAAGTCGAGAACCTGAATTTATCGATTCCTTTTTCGCCGGGTTCACGGAATCCTATTTCAGCTGCCAACCAGCAATTTACGGCACACTCCCCACGGTTGAACCTCATATGCATAATAGTATGATGCGGATCAATATTTTGACAATTTGGGCCAAGAATCAGGTCAGATACTGGCCTTTGCTTCCTAAACACCTGGAAACAATCAGCAATTGAAAACAAACCCCCTTTACAATGTTAATCTTGTCTAGTACTATAGTTCCGCTCCAATAGAACAATACCCCACATTTGTTCAAATACATTCACTGATAATAGCATGAACAATTCAAGATTTTGTATTCCTTTTCTTTCAAACAGTCGAAATTCAATAGATCAATGATCTTAGAAACACGGGAGCTTGCGGACAGAAGGAGTAATTCAGTCTGGGATTAGATCTTCCACTCGAAGTTATGTTGGCCTGATAGGTTTGTTTTGTGCTATGTTAATCTGAGCCTAGTAAAGTTTTAGGCGTGTAGTTTATTTCTAGCGTCGAATCCAGTCAACTTTAAATCTTTAGACAAACCTCGATGTTTCAAGCCCCATACATTCTCAGCCCCTCTCTCGTATAGACATTCTGATTTTGATCGATGAATTCAGCCCGACGAAAATATATTTATCCATAAGGCCGAGGCATGCTACGCAATAGAAAGTTGTGTAACAGCAGGAGACGGAAATCGATCAAATTAATGTACTAATAGGAAGTGGGACAACACGTAGCAATATGGAAGGGCAGCCTCGAATTGAATCCAAAGGTATGGAAGTAGGAACAACAAAAAGTGGATGCCGATTTTTTTTCTGTAAGTGGCCCTCATTAAATGTGATATTGATTTATAATTTATGGAACTGATTCAACCTGAACGTGCAATTTAAGAATTTAAATATTGTTATAACTTAGATGCATATGATTAATTGATATTTTAACTCGAAGTAGAGCGACTCCGACCGTGCGCATACAATCCGAAGATTCGAATTATGGTTTTAAGCAGGTTAACTTCAATATAGAGGGCCTCGTTTTGTTGAGATAAAGTCTTCCAAAAGGTTCCTAGATAGCGTGCATAAGGACCCAACGTTAACGTGGAATGCACGAGTGGCAGGGACACGAATGACAATAGACGTACCCTGACGACTAATCATAGCAGAAACGGCTTCAGAATTGTGACTACAACCAAGACTAGTCTATTTGCTTTAATGTAGCTTATGTCCTCTCAAAGGTGGACCTCCTATCAATAAGATGCACGCCCATAATCCCATTATCATCTCAAATTAGATTAAGGCTTTGTCAAAATGATTCCCCTAAACTTAGAATTTATTATTATGGGGCAACAGGGCCGTCTGATTTATATAAAGAAATTATTTAGTAGCATGATGCTCCTACGAACGCACACAGTTGCAATACCGAAGCAGACAAAACTGGAATAACACTTGATCTATATGACATTCTCTGATTGGTGAGACTCAATCCTTATCCTTTGCCATGCTTTCACAAGGAACCCGGGTTAAAAAACAAAGTCATATTCGACTGAAAGACTGTATAGTTGTTTCTTCCTTGACGAGAAAACACTGAGTTAAATTTCTGGTGGGACAAGGTATCGATTTCGGTATTGGCGAGTGTTTGGAGAAACAAATGTAGAACCGGTTGCGATTTAAAGGTTTTCGATATGGTTTTCGATGTTTTTTTCAATACCCCATATCCGAAAATTCCGTAGCGGGGAGATCGTTATGGCATTGTTAGTCAGTTTAATGCTAGAACTTCACGTTAGCAAAAGCTATCCTGAATTTTGACCCTGTAAGTATAGCTATCCTAGGACATACGGAGCAAGTATCGCATTTGCAAGCGTCGCAACTTCCTCCACAGCAGGTACAGCTGCATGGATCCATTGTAAAATAGAATTTGGATATAAGAAAGCCTTTTGAGCGCTAGTAAATAGTAGGTTTGAATATTGAGAAGATGATAGACTCGAAGCGTTATACTGATGAGAACAGAGAGAGACCGAACTAAGAGGGCGAGAGTGGTTCTTTATATAGACAATTCGACCGTCTCCCGTCGCCTAATATCCTCAAGTCCCTTAGATATTATCTTCACATTTGCGTTCACGGTGACTTTTAGATCGAGATACAGGGTTAGCCAATCACTGCACTGCGGTGGCAACACCAACGCGAGGCCACTTGATACCCTAGTGCGGGGTATCAACCTCCTCGACAGCCGTGCCGCCCGTGCATGCTCCTTTCGCACACCATTTTCTGCAGAAAACTTTTACAGGTGCATCTGAACGGCCGTTCCTTCTTGGCAAAAACCCGGCTTCCTCTGATCACTTGCATGACCCCCATGCCATCGGTCCTATAACCAAAGACTAATATACGTGTCGAAACGCATTCCTTCGATTAGTTTTACCGGTTTAGGTAAAAGGTAACATTCTTCCCTCTCTTTTCAGCTCGCATGACTATATCGTGGGGTCAATTGGAATGTAAAGGAAGAAAAGCTGGCGCCGAAAAAGGTATCGCTTAACAAGAAGGCATAAATTCAGACGACAACAGCTTTTGTCACGGCGGCTACGACCCTTTCCAAAAAAAGAAAGAAAGATATTTGTTAGGATGGTTAACAGAAGGCCCTAGAAACGTATGAGTGTATTCTCGTTATCGGTCTCTCCAACATTAGCACGGATATCACTTCCAACAAGTGCGGTTACACGAAAAGTAATGTTAGTTGACGTGTCCGCTCGTATTTCGCATTAATGGGAAATAGGTGTTGGAACTATTTTCTACGAGAACCATGGAGATTTTCTGTATGGTAACCGCCTAAATCTAATTTCAAAGTGCTATGCTGCCGATGTCTGTTTGATTAGAAGGCAACCGTCCCAACCTTGGGGAGCTCCAGCTACAACGCCGAGATTGGATACTTATGAAATGCCGGTCCCGCGGTGCTAGGATCACTTTTTATAATGCATCGTTTTACACGTGTTCCAAAGCCTCTGAAAGCGAAAATCTTTCAATCCCACATGCTTGTCAATCCCTCGATGGCGTCTGAGCTGCATATACAGGGTGCTCAATTGAATGACTAGAAAGGCCAGCCAATTCTAAGTCCTTCCAAAATTCGCAATGAAACCTTCATATCACTAGTGGATACTTTCAAACCACGTCTATTCTCGGGCTTGCCTAAACCTGGATTACTTGGCTTGCTAGGCTAGCTATAGGAGAACTACGAGGATTGGCTAAGGTAATGTGCACCAATACCCCCACGATAAGCACAGAACACACAATTAGTTCACTTAAAGCATCAGATAGCGGGAATATCTTTGCATTGCCTTGGCAGGAGCTCTGGGGGGCCATCGAATCCCTTCCTGCAACCTTGGAGACCTTTATTAGAGACGCTGTGCTTAAAGCAACTTCCAACAGGTAGTTTTGTGTTGTCGCTATAAAGACAAAATTTGGTATGGGCCGAGGAGTAGCTGGAGACAATAAAATCCTTCGCATTTACTCTTCTGTTTAGAGGGCAACCCAGTCTCGTACGAACACCTTGGCGCTCGCAAAACTTCTAGCTTAATGTTTTTGCAGAACCTTGATAACAAATAGGGAGCTTTCGCATGAGCGAACTCAGAATGTGATGCGAATATGTGGCCGGTTTCTAGAAATTGCTGGACTCGAATGCTTTGAACTCAGAAAGTGGGTAGTTTTTCCGAGAGCAAGCCTCCCAGTTTTTAATTCCTACGAACTAAGTAAGTAAGAATTCATCATTAACAATTTCCCACCACTTTTTTGAGGGGGAAGAATATTTCAGGGTGGCTAGCCACCTGGAAATTGGGGGACACCCACAATTGCAAGAGGGTTTCCTGGAAGTGGAGCCTCACCTCGTCTCACACCCAAGCGACCTTCCCAAGAACGGTTTAGTTCCGCAAACCCAAAGTTCCGACTGCTACTTCATTTCGTCCGCTGATTGCTTGTTGTTGCCCGTTTGCCCTGATTGTTGCATGTTGTGGCCGGGCAGTTGCCATTTTTTTTCCCTTAAAGGGTGCAAGAAAGCTTGCGGTACGGCGATAAGAAACAAAAATACTACTGCCGATGCACCCCACGACCAAAGGGACTAGAGCACTTTTTGGGGGTTTCGCTTTTCTAATTTTCAGACTCAATTACGTTGGTAGAGCGGCATGCCGGTACCTGCCTAGACGCCTACATCTGCATGAAAATTTTTCATAGAGTTTTCACATAATTCTGATTCTTTTTACGTATGAAACGATTCCAAGGTCATAATGGCGCACATATCCAATGGCCAAGGCTTCTTTCTTGAAATCCTGCAAATCTAATCCTGCCTGGCACGATTATTGCCACACAGAGAAGGAAGCTGAAAATATTTTAAACCAAGTAGTATTCCCTAGATTTTCTTTTTTTCCATAGTCTATCTAGAAGCACCTGCCATGGCTGAGAAACTTTCGATATTATCCTAAACCTCCTCAGGTTTGCAGAGAGACTATTGAAGAGAATTCCAATGGCAAATGTTAATGGATACCACCACTTCGTCAACGACAGACAAGTTTTCTGGGATGGGCTAGATAGAATAATACCCGAGAGTAAACGTAGCGCGGCCCATGCGTGTCAGCTCATTTTCTGTCCTTGTAAACACCAATAAAAAACCTGCCTCATGTTGTGCACAAATCGCTTCACCACGAACACAAGACATTCGCCCGTAGTAATATCCTTAGTCTCCCTTTTCTTTACTATCGTTTAACCCAAGCCCGAATTTCTTCTTCATCGTATCGACATCACCAAACATAGAACTAGTACTCTCTACTTTATTACCATCGCTGGAATCCAAAATAGATTCATCATCGATAGAGATAGACGCCAGTTCGATCGCTTTGTTGATATCCGCGTTGAAAAAACCGCCCACGCCCCCTTCCGACAGACCAACGCCGCGAGATGTCTTCTCAGCTCTGTGCTTTCTTTTGTCCATGTACTGGCGAAGTTTATTTTCGTACTCCTCCCAATGAACAGAAACACCCCCGGATTCAGACGCATTCGATCGAGTAGATGGGCTCATGGATACCGCCGATGCGACCAATCGGCGATGTCTTTTGATTATTTCGAGATTTTTCTCTCGTCGTTTCGCCTGTCGTGCTTCGATCAGTCGATTAGTAGCAATTTCGTCCATCTTGACATGCACACCGAACGATGCCTCGGAGTCGGAGGCCTTAGAGATGGTATCGCGTGCGAGGGGAGATGCCGTACCCGTCGCCATCAATTTTACTGATTCGAGATAGGCTTCTGTGTTAAAACCTCTCAGTGTTTTTCCGTCACCTGCTCCCAGAGTTACAGACTCAGATGACATTGGTGGAACATCTTCTGGTCGGTCTGTGGTCGTGTAGTCGAAGGGTCTCCCAAATCTTTGAACAGCGGCCGACTTTGGGTTGAGTTTCTGCTCGCAATTCTCGTTACTAACAATGATCTCCTTGTCTTCGCTTGGAAGTTGCTCTACACCAAGTGCTATCAAGTTTGGCCCAGAAACTCCTGAAATTTCATAAGAGCGGGATGCTTCTAGATGTCCCTCCACGCGAGATTTCGAGGCCGTAGAATCAAATCCAGATATACCAACGCTATAATCTCCGTCGCTAGTAATACCATCAGCATAAGTCGACGCAATATCTTCCGAACTCGAGATGCGCGTAGGAAGCACTGAAGTATGATGAGTGGAGGCCTCATTAGGGTTGGAGGTTACGTCTGAGAAAAGCTGCGATCGGAAGCCTTCGTTCTCAAGAGGGATGCCGACCGTTCCATGCGCTTTGGCTTCAAGCAGAGTTTTGTGGTAGAGTTTCATCGTCTTTAAGATTTCAATTTCTGAAGTTAGATCCGGCATTCAAAAGTCACAGTACCCACACAGGAAGGGGGTTACAACCTCTTGAGATATTGATGATACTGGTTTTCCACTGACGGTTTCTTCGAGATTTCTTAGCGTGCGACTGAGCTTATCTTGAAGAAGGGGCATGGGTACCGCGCTCCAGGACGTAAATCTAAACTTGCTGTCCTGGCTATTGATCTGAGTGAGCGGATCGTCACCGTCAGTTTGAGGGCTTAAGGAATGCACAGCAAACCACGCAACTGGGTCGGAAACTCCTCCCTGTTTCTGCTCGTTCAAGCATTGGAAAATCAAATTTCGAGTGGTTGTGATTAGTTCTTGACTCTTTCGAACCTGATACGGGCTCACCGGCACAGAGGTGGTCTGTCCGCTATGTGCATACTCGAGCTTGCCTTGGGTTTTGACTTCGAAGAAGTATGTTGGTTTGAACTGCCAGTAACCTGTCTTTGTCAGGTGTCTCTCTTCCATCTTGTCAATATAGCAGTGAACAAAACTCTCAGAACGACTGCTGATATGCCAATTCAGACTAGCAAGATTATAGAAGCCTGTATTCCCGGTGAATGGGTCTTCGGCGTGAAGAACCGCCAGGATCTTTAAATTGTCCCGCGACACGGCAATTCGAATGTTGATCCCATCTGCAATCTTGGAAGAAACGTCCCGCTTGCAATTCCTACCTGGGTGGTATATTGAAATGTCACACCCGGCAAGCCGGTTGTATACTCGGGTGTTCTTCAGTTCCACTTGCTTTACTTTCTCCAGATCGGGACCGGTTCCGATCGACCGATAGTATTGGCTCTTTGCTTCACGTCTTAACTTCGCGGCCGATGGCCGTGAGGGTGCAGTGGCGGCTTTGGCTTTCTTTCCATCAATGGAGGTAGAGGCAAGACGATATCCCTCGGCATGTTCTGCAAGCTGAATCTCAGATTCACTGCAATCACCTGATCCCAGATATTCCGAAGAGGTGGAGAGCATCAGGTGGTAACCCTTGCCTTTGTTCTTCCTCGGAAGTCTGGGGTCGAGATAGGAAACACCGCTAGGGGGGGTTTCTAACTTCGGAAGCCACCTCTTTGGTTCTTCGCCAGGCGCGTATGTTGGATCGACCCCAGAATTTGCTTCCCCAGTTTTGCTAGCCTTCAAGGCTTTTTCAATCGCAGCGCATTTTAGATCGTCCAGAGCAAGGTTTCCACTCAGTTGCGGGTATCTAAACATGGCAAAAGTGATTAATCTCTGCCCCACGAAGAGACTATGCGTGATCGATAATATTAAATTAGATGAAACTCACTGCAGCGGAACTAGTTCCTTGATAGTTGACATAGCTATACACTGACTCCCTTATTGGGACGTTATCTGAACAGAATGAGATGTTGGAGACCGGAAGCTGCAGATCGACTGGAATTGGAGCTGTCCTGTATAGAAGATAGATTATAGGGGGAGAGATTGGGAAGGGGCGTTTGACGGATGGAGATGTTGACTCAATGTTGTATGTGTGAAGGAAGAACATGCTTGTTTATACGATCGCGGTCGATGCGTGCAACCAGCGCCGAGGGAAACTCGTCTCGCAAATAGCATTTCCTAAAGCTCAGAGAGAAAGCCGCCATCACTTGTAACTTTGATCTTCGATATCTACCTACCTTCGATGTGTATATAAATAGCTAGAGATGGTAGATAGTGGTTTTAGAGAACGCCCGGCCATCTGGTGAACCGCTGCTCTCAACACTATGCTGGAGCTTCACCTGTAGATCCAAGGACCTACAACTGTGTGCTCCTGAGTCTTGCTCCTACTCAGTAGATCTTTTCTACGAATTCTTAGTCACTTATACGATCTCTAAAAGACCAGACATTCTATCCGTAGCTAAAATATATGCCGGCTGTATTTATCCGTTTCAAAACTCGAGCGTTAAACAACACCTCAACGCCCTCAACTAGCTTTTGTGCTTCTGTCACTATGCTCTGGTGCCCCGAGGGCGTTCACAGCTAGATATCATGAACACATGTATAAGAGGCCCTGAGCTAGCTAGCAACCCCTGCCACATATCTTTCGATGAACGGAACAAACGGTCGAGGAGCTGGAACGATGTGTTGCGCCAAAATGCCACAGCAGAACCGCCCAATCACCAAGCGAGATTTCTTCACAACGCAATCCGGCTGCAGAGTGTCGCTGCAGCCGGGCGCAGACGTCGCTGGCTGTTGGAAGGCGCCTCAAAAACGTTTGTCGATGCTTTTTTCGGTATGCACGGCAGAGGTCAGTTGATCGATTGGGCGCAGATGTTTAGGGCGTGGCAGCCTCGACTTCTGCACAGTTTCCTTGGCACGGCACTTCAAGGAAGATCTCCATCGAAAGCTCAGTTGCTATTTGACCGGATCCAGGCGCGATAAAAGGCAAATTCAGTCGCAAAGCTAGCCCGCCGACACATGCACCAAAAATAACTAGTCTACAACCACCTGTTGGACAAAAAGGTACTACCACCAGATGGATATAGTTTCTGTACTAGCTTTGCTTGCTTACTTGCAGAAACGGGACCTGCGGAACCAAAAGGATGATTCCACAAACGCACCTGAGAAGATTTACAATACCACACACGCACGCACCCGCCATACGGATCAGAATATTCCAGAGGGAAAAAAAGGGCTTCGACCTTGTGAATTAATTAATTGTAAAGAAATTGGTGAAGACCGACCGTTCTCGAGCACGAGTACGTACAAATTATAGATAGACAAATAATCACATGTGAAAGCTTAAAACCCAACTCCAGTGTAGCCCAGCTTTTCAACAAAAAAACAAAAAAAAATTAGGGTATTAAAAGTCGAGTAAGAATCTAAAACAAAAGTTCAAACCCCAATCTCAACAATTTACTGAGGAGCTGGTGGTGGGACTGGGGCGCCATAGTTCATTCCCTCAGCTGGCTTGATTTCCTGGGTAACTGGGATGTTACCCTGGGCAATCTGGTGGGCAACTTCCTTATCTGCCTGAATCAAGTCGCAGCACAAGCAGCAGCAGGCCTTGAGAGCGTCGATGGGGAAGTCTCCCTGAATGTTGTAACGTTCTCGGATCTCACCCTTCTGGATGAGCTGGAAGGCCCATGGCAAGCAGACGCAGCCAGAAAGCCAGAATCCCAAACACTAAATCGGCCAGTTAGTATAGTGCTCGTACAATAGAATCATGAATGTAAACATACGGTAGTGTTAACTGGCGAGAAACCCTCAAGGTGGGGGTCCTTTCGCAGTCGGTGGTGGGTCTTGCTGAAAGTGATACATGGGCAACAGCAGGTGATCAAGCCTACAAACATCGTAATTAGAATCGAACCGCATCCCTTCAAAAATATTGTTTGCCTTACAGGTATCAACTGGAGCAAAACAGCCGAAGAAAGCGCTAGCCCAGCTGTTTGGGCCAGTGGTTGGCTTTGTGATGGTTTCAGGCTTGTTCAAGGTGTCCTTGAATCGTCCAATCCAGGCATTAACATCTATTCCATGCGCGAGTTAGTCTCTAAATCGAATAAAAACATCCCGTGGTAGCTGTTGTATTTGAACATACCGTCAGCGTCGACGGCGGTCGAAACAGTGTTCTGCTGAGGAGCGGCCATTTTTGAAGAGGTGAAGGTTTTATATGTTGATGAAAGAGTGAAGAGAAAAAACCCTAGTTCGGTGAGACTGGCTAGATCTTGGAATGTAGCTTGGAGGAAGAAAGAGAAGATTAAAGTGATATGTTGTTCAAAATATTTGCGAACAAAGGAGACATCCAACTTTATATGTACTGAGCGCCTTCGAGAAAGTATAGAGAGGAAAAGCAAAAAGGACAGGTGAACCAAAAAAAAATAAAATAAAAAATTCAGTTGAAGAGCGCGTCACAGCACAGTTGTCCTTGCATGTTGGATGGAGTTCATCCTCGAATTTGCGCTTGGTCACTTTAGTGCCTTCAGTGATTCAAGAGTATCGAAATGAATTTTTTAGATCAAGTTTGACACCACCTTTTAGTCAGTCAGAGGTCTCCACTTTCATTGTAAAGGTGGGGATCCCCTGCTCGATAAGCCAAAACTGTACTAGCACAGCTGCATCTTTGGTCATATCGCAGAGATTGGCCAACCAGAGCTCATCAAGTTGAAATGAAAGGAGGTCTGCAAAAAAAAACCACTTTGCGAATGGAATGCAGACGGGTTAGCCCCTTTCCTTGCATTTCGTTTGTTCTGGAGGTTATTCGCGGTCAGCCATGAGCCATGCCTGGCGCTCTTTGCTTCTCAGAATTCGCTTCCGGCCATCTAAGCGAAGAACCTTGGAATGTGTGTTGCTAAGACCATGACCCTTCTTACAAGCTGGATCCCCGTAAAGTCCCCGAAGAACTCATCCCGTCTCTGCCTTGGCGACCAATATAACACCCGATATTGTCTTGCATCGCGGAACTAGAGCTTGCCACGACAAAGTTTCAGCGCAAGGATATCTGAAAATTTCACAGCGCAAAAGCTTCGGTATTTTCCTTGTATGTAGATGATGTTCCCTTGTAACTGTGGAAGGAACCAGTACATGTATACGTACGACATACGCAAAAGTGGTTTGAGATCTTGGACCACCGGGTCCAGATGGTCCACACTTGTTATTTTTATGATAAGAGCGAAGATGTACCAGCGCTAGCCAGCCCACCAGCAGCCACTTCGTCAAATCAAGACGAATTCGAAGATCAGTGTGAGCCCACCCAATATACACATGTGTCAAACACTGCATTGCTAGCACTGCCAGTTTCCTACGAACATTGTGGAGTGAGAAGGAAGCCTCGGAATAAGAAGGAAGTTTTGCATATTTGGCTCCCCCATGCCCAAGAAGGTTTGGACCGTCGATTTTGCCATAATGAAGTTTCAGAGCGATGTCCATGTGTCGAGAAGCGTATTGAAAATATGAACATAACGAGAGACCTAGAGCCTCCTTTCAACCCGCAGATCGCAATCACGGATTGCAAGGGCGGTTTAATCCGAGGCGTTTTCTTAACGTTAGCGAGAACAATGTCCTCAAGAAATTTTCAAGGCCGAATTCCGGATTATTTCAGGGGTAGATTGGGATCTTCTCATGCTTCTGCTCATTTCCCACTCCCTGGTTGTTTTAGACATGGCCTCAAATCCTTTCCCACGATTGCCTGAAAGAAGGATAGCGATTGCTTTCTACTTTGAAATTTTCAGCCGCTCAAACCACGCTACTTAGTAATAACAACACAACAGGGATAAGGATGCTATTTTCAGTCTCTAGTAGAGTGGAGCTGGTCTGCCGCTCTTGCAGGCTGGCCATCAAGTGACGATTCTCAAAGAAACTTTGTAACTCTAACGTGATGCCTTTGTTCCCCTCCTATCCAAGGCGAAATATTGCTCAGCCTCGTCGACGCTTCTGTTGGTGATTTGGAATCCTGGTCGATTATGCCCGTTTCTTCGCCGTTATCTGGGAAACGGTCTCCCTACGATGCGAGTAGGGTATCCATACCCGAGATTTTCGGTCCTTGTAAGGTTAACGTTGCCTCATTAGCATCTGAACAAATGAAGCCTATTTGAAGAAAACTGCATTTGTGCACAAACAAATTTGCGCAAAAATCAGAGGTAAAACCTCTTCTTCACAAGATAGCAGCGGATATATTTTCCCTTCGCCGCTTTCATCAGCCTTGGTTTGTGGCCCTTGCTCTCCAACGCTTTTGCATTACCGACGAAATACTTGGCTGAGTCCTACGTCCAAGGTTTGCCGATTGGCAACAGATCTTTGCCATATTGGGATGAGCTTTGGCGAAACGCAAAGCTCTCTTCCAAATTTCTGCTCAATCTGCACACCCTAGGAATCAGTTTCTTTCACAACACAAAGCTTGCAAAGTGTGACCCTCGAAGCTATAGTGGTTCGTTGTAATTCGGTTGCCCGTTTCCCTTTCGGGATTCCAATTGGTTAACGAAGTGCAGGATCTCTTGCAAGAATATAATCTTGAAGAAATGTCTGGCTAAGGATGATAGTGACAACATCTAAAGTGTGTATCCTCAGTTGAGAAAGTTTTATAAGCTGATGGATATTTAGAATTCTTTCCAACTGGTGCTAGTGGTATCTCGTTCGGGAGGTAGTCAATGATACTACTATACTCCAAGTATACACATGCTATACGTTTCTATATATATGGGTTTCTATACGTAACTCAAATCCACAGTACAAACACAATCAACTGCTAAAATATGTTGCTCTTAACGCTTCAAATGCTAACATATGTTGAATCTACACATCCACACTGCGCTGGATCCATGGACTGCAATCCGCCTAGGATTTTTCGGTTTATGTACATTTTTTAATCGAATTGATTTCAAGATCGAGGTATTTATGTATATACATGTATAAGATCCGAATGGGAATCGGCCCCAATTTACTACAGCCATGTTTAGCACTGAGAAGGTTGCGAGTATTTTCCGAATATTTGGCTGCTGACATCTCGGGACCAGAACTATTCTCCGATATTTCTCCTTTTGGGCTTAAACGGATGGCCAGCCGCCCGACCAACCAATGACGTTCCATCCAAAATATGTAGCAGCTTGGTTGGTTCCTTGGTTGTTATTGACTACATAGGCACCACAAATATTAGTAAGTGTTTCTAAGATAGAGAGCACCCACCCCAAGACACTATAATTGCGCCTGAGGCGAGTAGATCGGAATCGAGAATGTTTTTCTCTCTCCCCCCCTCTCTCTCTTCTTTTCCTTCAAATCCAGCACTTACCGTAGTGGTAGTATAGAACTGATCCAACGTTAGGGACATCGATAACGCCACCATGGCCCGGTGCATAGACGTAATCGTGGCTCGCGAGAACGATAGTTCCACCACTCTTCTTGCAATCGACACCGCTTTTGTCCACAAAACCACCCGTAGCAGAAGTAGATCGACAAACTCTCATATGATACTCAGTACCAGCTGCCGGTCGAGGAACGAGCTGGCAACAATTGCCCCAGGATGTGAAAAGATAGTAGTATCCAGAGCGATAGTACATGAAAGAGCCCTCCATGGCCCCATTACCGAAAGATGTCCAGGCGATCTGATATGATGATCCACTATTTTTCAATAAGCTGCTTTGCATCTTAACCTGGTAAATATCCCCCCAGAAGCTACCGAAGTTCATATAGAAATCACTTCCAACTTTGACAATGTTTGAATCAATGGCGTTATAGGCACTGCCGGCCTTGGATGAAACGCCAGTAGCTCCTTTGTCGGACCAGCTTCCAGGATCCATTGTGGAAGATGTTGCAACACCAATGGCGGAGACTTGGGATCCGAATGAGCTGACCGAATAGTACAAGTAATAAACACCATTGTTATATTGAATATCGGGTGCCTTTGAATACATCATTAGTCAAAAATATCAAAAGTGCTAGTGCCAAAACACCGGTCATGCTCACCCAAAGATCGACGCCCGAAAAACCACTTATTTTTGAACCACCTGGTAATGCTTGTCCGAGGTAAGTCCACGGTCCAGAGATACTTGACGCGGAAGCAATCGAAATAAAGTTATTGGTTGAAAATCTATAATATCTTCCATCTGAAGCTCGGCGGATAACAGCAGGATCGTGGGTACCACAATCACCGCTACATGCACCCGGATTAGCATATGCTGAGACAAACCCAGCAAGTGAGAGTAAAATAGCTCCTGCTACTTTAAAAATCATCATGAGATCTTAGGAAAAGGTTTTGTTTTTAGATTTGTTTAGCCCGCTGTCCCAAATCCGAGGTCTTGTCGACTCGGGCTAGCGTTTTATACAAGGCAGGAGTGAGCGAGCGAGCTCAACACATTTTTACTCTGAAACGATTGGTTGACCTCGGGAAAGGGGAGACACGCACTTACCCCATTTTGCGGACCGGCATCCCGCAATAGAATATTCGGGACCCCACAACTGGACTGCTTTAGTGCAGATTCTCGCTACCAGGAAACTTGATGAGGGTCATGTTTGTCTAGCCTAGCACAATGGAAATATTACGAGTGGACGGTAAAATTAGCTCCGTCGGGTCGATGTCTACGGACTCTGTCCTTGAGCCCTGCCAAGGGCTCAAAGTGATGCGAGAAACACGGAGACGATCCCGGCTAATATGTTTCAAATACATCATCTTGCCCTCGGTGTAGACATTAATCGTTTTCTCGGCGTACCCAGCCGGAAGGAGACATCCCGCTTGATGTAGGTCTACTGATATTTTCCGTCCAAGGCTCAGCTAATCGGTCTAAACACAATTGAAGACATATCGATACCGCGTCGTATAAATAAATTGTACAGATTGGGCTTTAGTGACGACACAAGACTATGCCCAGTATATTTGAAGATCAAACGGCGATATTAATAGGTAGAAGGTCGCAGAAGTATGGTTAGTGAATTTTGACAGATTTTGAATGCCTGTGAGGTAAAGCGAAATTGAACATTAAGCTGCCCGTGATAGCGTATTTTACATTACCATCCGCTTCGCAGTGCCATCTTTTTTTGGGGATATGAGTGGCATTTAAAATCTTAGGAATAATTGAAGAGTGTCATGGCACATGATTTAAAAGTCTCTCTGTGAGGCATTAGAGGGCAATCTCATAACCGGTGAAAAAGAAGTTTGATACAATGTCCGAGATCTTTGTGGGACCAGTGCGGCATCTGGCCTTGCGAGACAAGTCCGAGATGAAAATTTGCAAGTTAAAATGTCCGAGTTATGAGTGAATTAAATACGAGCCCATCAACAATTGAGATAAGAGAGCAGGAAACAGATTTGGCTGATTGGTTCTAGATACAAGCCCAACTGGGCTGCTGTACTTGGCGCAATGAAGCTTGCGTAATCCACGTCGGAATGGTTGAATGGATAGCATCAGTCTGCTTACGTTGCTCTCCTCGCGAAACTGAATATAATATCAGACATTGCAGCGCACGCAGGTGTAAGCAATTGAATACTCCAAAAATTCCTTTCACCTAAAATTTCACAAAAGATGATGCCCGCAACGTGCTTACAACTTTCGTTCGGTTTCATGAAATACCGATTCTTAAACAAAACATCTGTAGGTATGCATGTACAGGACGTTCCTCGCTTCCGCTGGCCCGAGGTACTGGCAACAACAGCAATGCTTTACCTTCGAACAATGCTCATGATTTATAATAAGGACATATAATAGGTGTAAACGGTCTTGACACATGTATTCTTGACAGCGGCGACGAGATTCGCAACCAGTCCAACCTTGGAACGTGCTTCCTCGTATCGACGGCTCCACGCATTCCGATCTGCATTGCGCGCAAGCTTGCATATTTGGTTCCATGGATTCAATTTTTTGCCGAGACCAGTCACTAGTGTGCCCCGCGCTTGTTAAGGGAATCCTTAACGGCGACAGTAAGGTGATAGAGTGATCTTTGCCTATAACATGTGTGAGTTAATATAATATATATTGACAAAAACCATTTGGGTTTTCATTGCTATCAATGCATCTCACTTGGTATGCGCATTTGAATTCTTGCAATTTAGACTAACCGACTTTTCTTTGGATTTTATCTAGACCCAAACGTCTTCGTATCGTCGTGGACGTACAATCCACCAGAATTTCTTTCAAGGTTCCATCATTCCTTGGCACTATATTAAATGTTTGCCAACACCAATCGTTTGTTCGCCTCGGCAAAGTCCTAGTACACTTCCTGGGGCCTGGTTCTGGACGGCTATATTTGGCTAATGCTGACTTTGTGCTTGAGCCGAAACTTAGATTGGTATATAGCCACTGTTAACCGGAGCGCTGATATAGTATTTTCAAGAGAAGTCTCATTGGGCTCAATTGCAAATTATTATCAATCTTTGCTGGTTCAATTCAATCTGAGTAGAAATATAATTTTCTGTTTGTGGAGAATTTGGAGGGACATATCATTTCTTGGCACTGGAGGTTCGGTTGTTTCCGGAAGTTGGCTTAGAAATTTCTACATCTAAGTGCCTTGAGAAGTGAGCGGCTATATTGAGCACCAAGGGGCTAGGTTCACACAGTGTGGGTCGGCATTTTAGGGGTAAAGAAACCTTACGGGCTAGCCACTTGAGCAGACCCGAACCACAAAACTTGGAACATCAGGCCGGGAAAATGGTAGATAATCGTCAAAGGTTCTTTATCTGGCGGCGAAATGGTACGAAAGTGCGACGTATTTTTGCACCATAACTCCAATGAAGAGCGCGTCTAAGGTGTCAGGCCACAATATAGTATCAATATTTTGATGAATATATTGTTGGTTCTCAAAATTGAGTATGATTCCTTCCAAGGTTACCCATGATTCCATATTTTGACATATGCATGCATTTTTAGGTCTAGTCGTCGCCAAAATCTGGGTCATCGGCTAGATACCCGTTTCCTGAGGGATTTTGTTCGTCGGTTGTGCGGTCTCTCGAGATTGAAGCCAGCGATCATCTAGTTATTGAGCTGCGTAAAGACGGCCACACAACGAAAGCGGAAGGGCTCAGCAAAATTAAATATGAAACCTCCCTTATTGTGGTTGGCGGAGGAATTAGTAGATATTCAATCTAAAGTTTTAGAAACCTTTGAATTCTATCAATTCTAAGATCCTCATACACTAACCTCCTCGGAATATACACCCGCGAACCCGATGTCGCTTGGGGCACGAGGCTCGCTTCGGGTGCTGGGATGACACGAGGAATTGAAGGCTTCTCTATGTTGGATTTGGCCGATTGCCACTCGCTGCATAGCCCGCCAATAATGGCTGCACCGTGGAACCTTTCAATGGCGCCCCGGATCTGCGGAGTGCAGCTGGTTTCCGTCCGAATTTCTCGCATTTATCTAATGATAAGAATTTTAGGTTTGGTAAGGTGAATTTTAAATATAAAAGTCATTATCTTCTTTCCTGAAGATCTCAAGGCAAGTTTTAATGATATTTTATCTATCACCCTCGAACTAACAACTACCATTTGCACTGGAACGCCTCATTTAGTTAATAAAGATATTCTGTGAGATATCTACAGTTATTCGAATGTGGCTCTCAACTTTATTAACGACCGCGGGTCTTCTCTCCGCCACCTTCACCAATGCTCTGACCTACAAAGGAGCTGATATCTCGTCTCTGCTTATGCTAGAGGGCCAAGGGAAGACGTTTAAATGGACTGATGGAAGCACGCAGCCTCTCGAAAAAATTCTCAAGAATTCTGGGGCGAACTCTGCACGGCAGCGCGTATGGGTCAACCCTTCCGGCGGTACCTACAATCTTGATTACAATGTCAAGCTTGCGAAGAGAGTTAAGGCTGCCGGTTTGAGCGTCTATCTCACCCTGCATTACAGCGACACTTGGGCAGACCCAGCACACCAGGTAGACCTCTCCGGAATTTGAAGAATTGTACGAAGATCATGCTGCTAACAGGATGCTGGAACTTCAAACGGTTGTAGACTGCACCAGCTGGTTGGCCAACTTCCAATATCAATGATTTAACCTGGAAAACCTATAACTACACGAAGGATCTATGCAATCGATTCAATACAGAAGGTGTGAATCCTGCAATAATCTCGATCGGGAATGAGATTCGTGCAGGCTTGCTATGGCCTTTAGGGGGCACTTCTAGTTATTATAATATCGCTTCCATACTGCACTCTGCCGCTTGGGGTATCAAAGACTCTAATCTCAATCCTAAGCCAAAGATTATGATCCATTTGGATAATGGATGGGACTGGGGTACTCAGCAATGGTGGTACGACACAGTCCTCAGCCAGGGTCCACTTTTGAAGACTGATTTTGATATGATTGGTGTCTCTTATTACCCTTTCTACAATCAAAATGCCTACTTGGGTAGTTTGAAGTATTGTCTTCAGCAACTCAGTAGTAAGTATGGTAAACAGCTTGTTGTGGCAGAAACAGATTGGCCTGCGTCTTGTCCAAGTCCGCAATATGCTTTCCCATCTGACACAAGTTACATCCCAAAGTCGATTGCTGGGCAAAGAACTTGGATTCAAGATGTTGCGAAGATTGTTCAGGGTGTCAGTAATGGCGTGGGTTTTTATTATTGGGAGCCTGCCTGGCTTGGGAATGAATGGTTGGGGTCAAGTTGTGCGAATAATCTTCTGGTGGATTCTAACGGCAAAGTTAGGGATAGCTTTCTCGCCTTTCAAAACATTTAAACTGTCACAATATATATGTAAATATTCTCTGACTAAGTGGACAAGACTGCTGCTCAATGGCATAAACCGAGGCATCTGAAAGTCTGCATATAATTCCAGTGTTTTTCTTTACCTGAAACTTCCCGTAGATTATCTAGAGTATTAGCGATAGTTCCAAGAACAATTCGCTGAGATAGTTAAAGTTCTAGTTTTTCAGCACACTCTGCATCGAATATTCTCCACAAGAAGTTGATGATGGGCTGGCCGAAGTATAAATAGATGGGAAGTATCGTAGTTAAGAGCCTACGGAATATGGTTTGCTTCAGGTACCGAACTTTCTTTCCGCGTGGCATTGCGGTAGATGCAGATGGAGGATCCTAGCAGCAGAGTGTATCTATTCCATGAAATGATTTTTCCATAGAAGTTAGAAGTCCCAAGATCTGAGACTCCCAGAAGTTCTACTTCGGGATAGCCGGCTCTTTGCTGCTGGAAGAGGTTAGAATTATGGGGTTACATATTTACATGTCCCTGCACACGTGGCAGAGGGTTTGCATAGGTTTTGAGCGATATATCGCGATATAACTCAAGACTACGTTTCCTCCAGCCTTTTTATCACGGTGCTAGCAACATAGATCTGTCAGCCTGCTACAATGAGCTGATGATATACGATTGAATTGTATCCTCAACTTTGGCATTGCGACTGCCCCAGTCCTGTTTAGCCAACATCATTTATCGATAGTTATTCGTTGTTGAAATTGCTACATGTATGCAGAAACCCAACACATTTCTGGCGACGTTTTCGGAACCTAGCAGACTGAACAAGGTTTCTTCTTTTTCACCTCAAATTTTTGCTCGCAATGGCATCTGGAAGAGGCTGGCACAGTTCACTATCAGTAAATAGATGTTGAATTCCATCCTCGCAAGCGGAATTCCCACACAAAGAAATTATCTCCTACCATACTATTGTAGCATATGTTTTATGAATCCAACTAATTCTTCTAAATGGCAGACATCCAGGTATAGGATACTGGGATTATCGCACTCGTGCTAACCTTAGCTGGTTATTATGGGGATTTGAGACAGAGATTTGAGCCAAGTTAAGGCCTAGATTTCATGCGTCTAGATCGGCTTGTACGGCAGGCTCCGCCTAGAAAGAGCCTTCTCGACCTCCATGGATTTAGTCGCAAGCTCGTTACAAGCCTAGTGGGTTTCCTCTCAGCCTCAACTTAGATCGCTAAATAAAGTTTACATTCGTTCGTGGTAAGGCTAACAAGATTTCTCGGAGTGAATACCCGATCCGGAGATTGACAGGCGGGGAATCCCATAGAATAGCCTTTTATCATGGCCATGCACGAAATCTAGAATTGTAACTTTCCAGTTATCGGACATCCCCTAACCTTTAGTTTATCTTTCGGGTAGTTATCATTGAAGCCATGGACCGGAATTGTAGACTCTTCTGAGACCAAACGGCAATGGAGCTCTGGATCAACTTGCCACGAGGCTGTCCAATCGCTCTTTTGCTGGTCTATAAGACCCCCTGAAGATCTTCTTCCTTTCCTATCGTCATCATCCAATTTCTAACTTCAGTTCAGAATCACCTGTGGAGACTTATAAAACGCACGACTTTTTGACTGATCGACCATGCTACAAACATATGCCCCGAGCCTCATAGAACGACGAAAGTCTTCGAGCTCTCAAATTTCTTCGACACAACAATCGTTGGCATCAAATTCCACAAGCTCCGTAATGTCGAAACTATCATATCGGCGAGAGTCCCTTTGTTCATCATGCCAGCAATCCTGTCCCAGTCGGGTTTCAGATATGTGTATCGATTGCGAAGCCGAAGAGGTTAGTTACGATCCCCTTGCAAATATTAAAACCATGAACTAACAAACCACTCTGGAAGAATCCAATGTTCCTGTATACAATTTATGAATCAGACGAAGAAGAAGGGTTTCAAGATTCGAACCACAGCATTTCTCCGCCCGGGTCACCAAGATTCCATCTTGATCTGTCTCATCTCCCACCACCAAGCTTTAGCTTTCAAAATTATTCCAGCTCGGTGGAGTCGGGTTCGACTTTTTTGAGCGATACTCTGATGCCAAGCCCTTCCTATGAAAGTGTAGATTTTTATACCCCTATCTCAACACCTGGCAGCTTTACCGCCATGATGAAGGAGCGCAAGGGATATATCTTTGAGGTCCCACAAGAGCCACAAGACTATTTTCCTGCGTATCTGTCTCCACAATCTGTGGACCCAGAAATCAAAAGGTCGGGACCCGTAAGGATTCCTCGGAGTCCTAGCTCGGATCCGAAAACCATCTATAACGAGGTTGATTCTATCTCGGGTAGATATGGCGGCCCTCAGAGTCCTCAGTCGATTAAAAATACTGGAATCCGGAGCCTTTACACTCCCAAATAGTTCTAATGTATGGATTTGGATGGGAACATCAGAACGCTTTCGTTTCTTACAAATATTTCCTAATCGCTGACTACATAGGAGGCATCATGGTATCACTTTTCGGTTCATTTCCTTGTCTTATTGTATATAGGAGTTTGGCATGCTAGATAAAATGGTTTCAATTAGGTAAATGCATGAATACCCTTAGCGTTATTAAATTTGCTTTCGTGTATATCAATGTGGTGTATGATATATAATCCGGCTCTGGCGAGATTTTCGGGAGCTTATAAGAGATGAAAATAGTAAGGCCAATTTAAAAGTGACCAAGTCAGTCCTGTGTATATCCTACAGTGCTCCGGGATTTGGTTTGTGAAGTAATATATGATTCTGCTTGTAGGATATTCATGCCATCATTTTATGCTGATGGATTGGTAGGTTCGCTTATGGAATTTACCCTGGGTTGAATTTATACAACCAGAGCAACCGTATTTGATGAAACGGAATTCTCCCGTCGACAAAACTTACTTAGCTTCCACCAAATGTAAAATAAAACGAATAGAAAATTATAGAGCCCACGCCATATTAGGGTCCGGACAACCTGAAGTTGTAACTTATTGGGATCAAATTTGGCGTATAATGAGACCCAACTGTAATACCAAGTGAATATCCTGACGACAATGGCTGATATTTGATCTAGATCGTAAATAGCGCCGGGTGCTTCAGGAATGAATTTGAGGCCACCTGAAAAGAGCCCATGAAGAGCCGATATCGATGGTGTCAGAAAAATGATTAGAGATAATTGGCCGATAATTGATATCCAATTTAGAAAGTGCATAATAGATAAGATCAATGCGGCGAAAATATCGTTTCGAGACCACTTGTCAAATAATTTATCCTCAGTCACACGTTGACATACTATAGCCATTGAAATTGGCATTACCAAACCAAATATCAAGATGACAAAAATTTGTCCGGCTATCGCCAGTTTATTCGAAGCTTGAAATAGGGGTGCTGGCGATAATATTTCGATTAAAGCTTTAGCCGTTCCGTTTTTGATAATTTGGTTATCCAATATGTGCCGGAGAATGCCTTTGAGACTTTCAGATATTGGTGCGGAAGTGATGTTAAGATCTACAGGTAAAAAAAGTCGCTGTGGCTATCAGGGCATGGGAAATAAACGAAGGAATACACCACCCTCATGTGAAAAATGGCCGAGAATATTGAGATATAAATAATCAGCTGGCGTGGCAATATTGATGGCTCATCTGTTTCCAGATGCTCAGTCTTCCATGCTGCCCAAAGAACCAATATTAACACACACAACAACAATCTAGTGGCCAAATAGGTGGTTTCATAAAGGCCAACGGCGGTATATAGTGAGCCAAACTGTGTAATATCGACTTGACTTTTTATACATTTGCATGCGTCCCCAAAGACTACTATATGGTAAAATAGGAGTATTATGAGGTTGATTTTCAAAGTGAAGCTGAGCGGAGCTGCTTTGCCTAGTGACCCATTAGACGGGGAGTTATTATTACAGGAACTCGAAGTAGATGTGGGCTCTGGAGATGTTCGCGCCTCGTAGAGCTACTCACTGTTAGACTCGACTCGCGAAGCTAAGACTTCTGGGAAAAAGGATTCAGTTTCTGTCTCTCCCTGACTAACAGTTTGAGCCTCGATTGCCGGCTCCATCTCAGCCATTCCTATGCTAGTTGTTGGTAACAGTGGTGCCTCGTCCTCAAGTCCTTGGTCAAGGTTTTTTTGTTTATGCTGCGAGTCAACATAAAACCAGCCAAATAAGTCGAAGAGAAAGGCAAGCATTGTCAGGAAGTAGCAAATAGTACCACCTGGTCCATAGAACCCTGATATTTCATTGATTTCGAAAGCCGCTTCCCGTGGAGACGCTGGGTTTTCCGCCATGGTAGGAAATTTGAGCAAAGCCGAAAAGGATAATGTTGCGTGAGGTTATTAGCCAGTGCACTAGTGACTGGCTGGTACTGTTCAATGATGATATTTACCAAGAGTCCTTGTTTATTGAAAGGAACAGAGATAACACTCAAGAGATTGAAACAAAGGTGGCATAGCATTGCAAGACGTATCATGGTATTTCACAGCCTTGGCCCCCCAGCCCCACATCCATTGCCCGATAACTAAGTCGTTCAAAGCTCGATCTCACACAACACATTTTACAAAGAAATGGGGGAAAGTTGAAGCTGCTTTGTGGTTGCGCTCCTCACTGGAGTCGATGTGGCTTAAAGAGTCTAGCAGTTTTTCAAGCATCAGGCAGTATTAGGCCCAGAATACTTCTGGGTTTATAGTCAATTGGGTAGTATGATGGAGTAGAGCTTAGAGAGAAACTACAAAACATGGCTGGACAAAACTCTTAAACCAAAGCTTTGTTTAAGATAATTATTGTTTATAGCTGAGAAAATGAAGGTTACGAGTTAGCTGGCCAATGGTGGGACGAGCCCTTCGTCCTCAGATGATTTGGGCACTTCAGCAGGGAGAGTTTCCGGCTCGGAGGCAAGTATTGGTACATCCTCGACTGGCGTAAGCTCGGGAGCCTGCTTTGGACTGGCTTCAGTCTTCCCACCAGTTTCGACATTGGTACTCTCTAACTTAGCTTCTTCAGGTAATTCATCCTTAGAACCATTAGCTTCCTCGCTGTTCTCTAGCAATTTTTGTTGATTTTCTTTTGAAATATTGACGTCTTCTGGCTTCTCCTCACTTTCTTTCTTCTGTTTTTCTTCATCTCCCCCCTTCTCGGTCTTTTCTACTTCTTCTGAGTCCTGCTCATCAGTCTTTTCTTCCCGATTTTCGTCCGTGGATTTATCATCGTCTTTGGGTTCTTTCGCCTCCTGGTTTTTATCGTCGGGGTCCACTAGGAGTTTTGCCTCTCCTTTTGGACGGACGACTTGGACGGTGATGCCCCTTTGTTGACTGTAAACTCTTAATCCGACTACCGCGACCGCATTCCAAAGATTTTCCTCACTTTCGCTATCACTGTCTTTGTCGTCAGTAATAGGGACTAACATGTATGAGATCGGACCTGTCGGTTTCTTCTCCTCTTTCTCCTTCTCCTTCTCCTCCTCCTTCTCCTCCTCCTTCTCCTTCTCCTTCTCCTTCTCTTTATCCGATTCTTTGCTTTCGTCGGAAACCTCCTTGGTCGCAACTCCAGCTTCCTTTTGCTCATGCCTATCTTTTTTGGCGGCCGCAGAACTAGTGGCAAGGCTGTCCTTCTTTGGAACTGGGGGTTCCATTACATCGGAAGTTGGTGGTTCTGGGGCAGACGGCAGTACTGAAATTGGATGTTCGTTTGGCTTTTCTCCCAGCTTAAACGCTGCGATTTCGTCATCCGCTACTACTATGGTCGTCTTTTCTTTCTTATCGTTGCTTTCTTCCTCCTTTTCGCCACCTTCTTCTCCTACTTCCTCCTCCTTTTTATCATCTTCCTTCGCATCCACATCATCGTTGCTATCATCTTCGTGGTCAATGATTACAACTCGTCCCTTAGCGAAGGCGAGATCATATGACATCCCAACTTGCAAAAATTTCTTGCGGTTCGCAACACTGAGCTCTTGAACCGCATCCTCTACACTCTTGCGGTTATCGACCTTGGTAGCGGTAATCTTGTATGCGATATCCCATAAACCTGCTTCGAGCTCAACTTCACAGCTAACGCTTCTCCACATGTCACAGTTGGCTCGGCTGCGAACAAAATACTCCGATGATTCTGGGCGGTGGATGCGGAAATGCAATTTGAAGATGTATTCACCTTCAAGTCCTTTGAAGTACCTATCGTCAAGCTGCTGTAGGACGATAACAGCTTTCGCCGGCTCGGGAAGATTGATTTGGAAGCAATTCTTAGAGTAGGCATTCTCCCACTCTACATTTTCGGATACCCAGGCCGAAGCTACAGACCAGCTAGAATCGAAGAGGCGAGTTCTTTCGATGACGGAGAAGGTCCGTAGAAAGTCCTTATCTAGCATTAAGGTTATGTGAGTCAAAAAGCACCCTAAAGGTGATTTCGGGCGAACTTACAAGACATCCACTATAACGGGGAGAAAAGAAGAAAAGGGGGAATCCAGAGTTAGAGAAAGCGCCATACTAGAGGACGTATACTGTCTGAGGACTTACAAAGCTTCCATCGTCCCCGAACGTATGTTCAAGCTGTTGGATCCAATAAGGAGTCCATTCTTTGCTCCCATCACTCCATGCACCCTTCCATTCAGATTTTCCCCACGGATTCCTATTATGCTGAAGGTTAAATGCGATCATCCAAACTAGAGGCCATGGAGAAAACACAAACCTAACGAGAACGAATCTGTGACCATCGATTTCTTTTGCTTTTAGAACGGAGTAAGCATGTCCAGAATATATGCCATTCCGCTCAGCATCCATAATGGAATCGATAGCGCCTGCAAAAAGAAACTCTTGATTGACTTTCATCAACTCTTCTTTCCAAAACTTCTCTTTGCTCAGGATATCTTGAGAGAAAACTTCAGAGGTAACGCCGCCTGTTAGATCCTCCACAGCTTCACTATTGGATATTGTTAGAAAACCTAGGAACTCATGAGGGACTAAGAGAGCTGGGTGTCACCCACCCTGTAAAGCCTCCGTCAATAGTATTGTAGTCGCCATGGGCCTTAGCATACGCCTTCTCGAGCAACGGTAGCCACGTCTCGTTCTTGTCTTCGCAGCTCGCAAAGTAGAGGGCGTCAGAGCCTTTCAGAAATGTTTCTGTGTACACAGTTTCTTGACCCCTCCCACCTAGAGCGTACTTTAATGCGGAGGTGGATTCATGGTATTCTTCCTGGGCTAAATAGAGCTGGTCATCGACGATGCTAGTGATCCATTCACCATCTAGGAGATAACGGGCATCAGTTAATGGAAGGCAGGTGTCATTTTCCGATTGTGGTTCCTACCTCTGAAGAATACAAATCCATAGACTCCGACTTCCTCGTCTCTAGCAACGCAGATTTTCTCCAGTAAACCTGGGATGTTGGTGATAGTTGCAACAGCAGCCAAGAACCAACAGTCGCCCTACATTTGCTTTTCGTCAGCCTGGTGTTCTGCAAGAAAGAAAGAAAAGCTATGTCTCCTCACCGTTAAACCTTGTCTGATGTCCCCAGGAGAAACACCATCTTGGTAGAAAACTGGATCGTCGAAAATGTCCTACATGAGTTTTGAAATCTAGTTATTAACTTTCATCAATTATGTAAGTGACAGAAAAATGCATACCTCAACCCGCCTGACGGCTTTTGGCTTCATCTCTGCATTGTAGTCGAATCCATCAATACAGTATCTTGCGTATTCAACACGTGGATCGTCTCCAGACAGGTCAAAATAGTAATCTCTGATTGATAAGGGATTAGTGGAATTGATGGAATTCAAAATCTCGGTACTGTTATATTTACCTGTATTTTTGGTTTAACTGGTGGCATTCTCGTGCAATTCGCTCAACCTTTGCTTTACAGCTTGCGGCGGCCTCGTCGAATTGAGCAGTCGCAACATTTGGAAGAGTTGGCCCATAGCTTGGCCTCGGAGTAGGTGTGAAAGGATTGTAGGGAAGAACAATTGTTGGACGACCGGCACGGTTGCTTCTGAATTTTCTCCAGAACTTATTGAGTTGCTTTTGCGCGGAGCCAGCAGGAACCTTTCTGCTAATTTGAGGTACTGGTTTGGCGTCGTCCGAAATTGGGGATATCGGACGCTCATCAGGCGCAGCGCTGTTTGTGGCGTCTTCACCCCCCTCCGGAACAACAACAACAACCTCATCATGCTGCTCGGTTACCTCTCGGGTTTCACCTCTTCTGCCAACGGCTCTTCGCTTCCTGGAAGCCTTGGAACTGAGGGCTGACATTGTGGAATTGAAAAATATTGGAATATCCTACGCGTTTTTTGAATCTCTGAGCTGGGTAATTATGATGGATCTGGGATAGAGACATTGATCGGACATCCGGTGTATTTAACGAACCACAGGAGGCTCAAGTTAGGCGGACATCCATCGAGCGGCTCCTTGTGCAGAAGACCCCGCATCTCAATTATTCAGAACCAGGATTGGACTTGTCAGCCGCATTCCCACCTCTCGCAAACTGCGAATAAGCAGCAGGGAATCGCGATGGCTTTGCAATCTAATCTATTAATGGCATCATGCAACACGGGTTGAAAGGATCCAGTTGTTTTCTGAGCAAGGGACTCTGACACTAGCCCGAGCCTTGGACGCTTGGATTCATGGGGGTCCAGCGGCCAGTGCACAAACCCTCAAAATTCGTGGCAGATGCAGCCGGCGGCCGATCCAAAGGGATGATATCCAAACAGCCTCAACACATTACATTCTAAGTGTTCAATATTGTTATACTTTTGGGCAGTCTCGAACTGATTCAAACAACCTGCACGTTTGGTTTTGGTCTTGGGCATCATGCTGAACTATATTGAAATTATGAATTTAAACTAGAAGCGTTCTAAATATTGAAATATGTCTAGCAGCTAAGCTAAGCTTACACGGATGGCTAACTACTAGCTATTAGTGCGCGATTACGGATGATGCCGGTTCTTCAAAATGTCAAACTGTTGCATCATATGAATATCATAAAGTGTGAAACTCATACAAATGAGGTATCTGTCGCCATAAGGGCACCTATAGCCTGTAATCTCGTGACCCCTCCACCCTGTAGAACCGGAAGTAGGGAAGGCATGGATTCTGTGATCAACTTCTCAACTTGCTGATCTGTGAGCTGGAAGTTGTCTCTAGACCTGGCCACGTGAGCGTCAATCTTATCTGCTATATCTTTCTGGTGCGAATCTTTAACTTCTTGGAGGAACTTCGTATTTGTTAGAACTTCGAAACCGAGACCGGCTAGGCCCTTTGCAGCACCCATAGCTCTGTCAAAAGCATTTTCAGTGCCTGCAGCCTCCGCAAATTTGGGGGTATGATTAACAGCTCCACCACTATCAATAAAGAATGCAGCCATTATAGCAGGTACAAAATGAGAGACATTTCCTATCAGTTGAATTAACGAAATAGCTAAAGGTGTTTAACCATGCTGTCTTTCATACCTTGATCTGTAGCAGCACCGGGGCTATCACTTAACCCCGGCAGTTCATATACTGTTCGGATGTCATAGTTGTTCATCTGTTGGGTATACTCCTTACACAAAACTTTGTTGACAATGAGATCCCAGTATGCAGCGCGTCGACTAAGAATGAGTAAGTATTTTAATGATGCGTGTTATTGGTGAACTTGAGAACGTACTCGTCAATTTTTACGGAACAGCCCGTCGCTGTTGCACCTCCGTGGAAACAGCGAGTGACCTTTTGGCAAAGATCCTCTAAGCCGGTTTTATTTTCCGCGCGAATGCTGAATTCGATTCTCGTGTGGTCGGGAATAATATTCGCAGCGGTTCCACCGTTGGTGATAATTCCATTGATTCTCTGCGAAGGCAATAGCTGTTGTCGTAAAGTCGTGATACCAACATATGATGTGATTAACGCATCAAGCGCATTTCTGCCGTTCCACGGAGCAATACCGGCATGGGCAGCGACTCCTTCGAATTCCGCTATTAATTTCTGGGACGCAAGGCTTCTAGTGAGAGCGCATGCTTTCAAGTCAGGATCTGATACTAGTGGGCCTGGGTGGACCATGAGACAAGCATCGGTATGTAAATACGCCCCAGCTCTCAGCAATCTGAGTTTCCCGCCTCCACTTTCTTCTGCTGGCGTACCAAGAAGTCTAACAATACCAGGGAGTTGAGACTCTTTAAGAGCCTCCCAACAAGCAATGAATGCAGCAACTGAGGCCGATGCAATCAAATTATGACCACAAGCGTGGGCGGGCGATTTTTTCGGAGGATCTGCACCCGCTGACGTCTTCATATTGGGTAATGCATCATATTCGGCATTGAACACGATTAATGGCACACCGAGACTGCGATCTAATGTCTGTCCTGCTTCTGCGTCTTGACCGAGAAGGATTTTGCTCCCAGCAGTGGCCCCGATAAGATCGTGCTTTATGGCTGCCTGTACGAGAAAGCTGGTTTCTATCCCATAGGCATGCCTGGTGACTTCGTATTCACGACTCAGCGTCTCAAAATAGTCACAAATAGTATCGTGAGCAGTCTTTTCTATCCACGCGAGCTCGGGATTGCTCCAAATCTAACAAATTTCAGATTAATTGATGGGAAAAGTACGGCTTTAAGGAGTAACGAACTGTGTCATTTATATGTTTAATATTTTGTCGGTGTTTTTGGATACTGTCCTCAATTCGCCGCTTCGGGTGATCAACGCGCATTTTAATAGATTGACGTAATGTATCCAACCGATGAGCGTAGGATTCCTAGTTTTTTAAGGATGCATGTGTGCGCGTTCAGCAGGCGAAAGGTTTCAACTCCGCGAGCGCACTGATAGCGTACTGCCGTCTGCACGCGTGTGTGCTGTGGCCGATATGCGGATACACGTCTATAGATAGAACCGCACTGAACTGAGGGTGTGATCGGAGGGCAACAATATATCGAATATGCTTGGTTTCTAGTGTCGTTGCTTCTATGTATCATTGATCAGCGTGCTCATGAGCTCAGCTCATTAGGGGATAGTTTTGGGGGGTGTGGCGAGGGAGGCCAGCTTTCCTCTATTGGCGTATTTTTGTTTAGAGAACGCCACATTAATCAATGCGACAATATCCACAACACCAAAACTTGGTGGCTAATTGATATGGTTGCTGGTTGGTGATCTTACGTTAGAATGTGGCAGGATATTGGCGCAGAATTCAATGCTAGAGGTAGAAGTATGCCTTGGGCACGGATCTCTAGATCTGACTCTATGACACTATAAATCTAACTATGTTTGTTGGTCCAATCTTTATGGCGCATTGTTCTAATCTGCGCGACCACCATCGCGACGACTGACGACGGCTTGGCGACCAGGACCTAAAGCTTATTTCCTATGATTTTATTTCCGTATAGGAATCAGTTGAGCCTGTAATGCTACAGAATAACGTCTTCTGAGCCCAGTACCCGAGTTGATCATGGTGCCGAATAACCGTGCACAGTTGCCCATGTTACATCATCATATTATTAAGCGACTGTTCTAACGAATTTTAGTGTCTCCAGGATGTTTTTTGATCGGCCGAGCTTAAGGACTGTTTTTTTCTTCCCGCAAATGGGTTCTTTTATTAGGATTCGCTGCAGTGCTAAACACTGACATCTACCTCAAATCTTTTGTCTACCTAAATTTACAATTTCTTTGCTCTAGTATCCGTGGTAAGTATGCGTATTACGGAAACCGCGCATGCTAGATCACACTCACATCAAATGGGCGACGGATATGAACCAACCAACGAAAACAACGTTCGCGGTCTACCGGAAAAGGAAGTAGAAGAAGGACTACAGCTGCACAACGCGTCCAGACAAGGCATGCAGAATACCGAGGGAGAATTCCAACGGGCCGAGGCCCAAAACGACATTGAGTCCCAAACACGATTGGGTGATAAAATACCGTACTGGAAATTTATACTGGACCAAGGCGTTCTCACTGATAGGATTATATCCCATAAATTTCCAGGATCAGGAACGGAAGAAGATCCATATCGTGTGGAATATATTCCGGATGATCCCCGAAACCCTCTATTGTTTTCACCATTGGTCAAATGGGCAATAACTATGGTGGTTGCATTCGCAACACTCGCAATAGCATTTGTATCTTCCGCCTATTCGGGAGGCATGCAGCAGATAATGGCGGAGTTCCATTGTAGTACAATTGTCGCAATTCTAGGAATTTCCTTGTTTGTACTAGGTTTCACCATTGGTCCCTTATTTTGGGCGCCGTTGAGTGAAATGTACGGAAGGCAACGCTTATTTTTTGGTATAAAAAATCCTGCGTTACGTTTCCCGATATATTGTCCCTTGGAAAGCTACTAACAAAATACTAATTTAGGAACCTATGCCGCGCTCACGGCGTTTAATGCTGGTGCAGCTGGGGCTAAGAATATCCAAACTTTACTCATTATGCGCTTCTTCGCAGGCGCTTTTGGGAGTAGTCCTTTGACTAATGCTGGTGGTGTTATTGCAGACATGTTTCCAGCGAGTCAGAGAGGCTTAGCAATGGCGGTGTTTGCTGCGTGCCCATTTATGGGTCCTGTTATGGGACCTATAGCTGGGGGTTTCCTTGGGCAGTCAGCTGGGTGGAGATGGGTTGAAGGGCTGTTGGCCGCATTCTCGGGTTTAACTTGGCTGATGATGGCTTTTGGAGTACCCGAGACTTACTCACCTGTGCTTCTCTCTAAGCGAGCACAGAGCTTAAGTAAACTAACCGGAAAGGTATATGTTAGCAAATTTGAAGCGGAGAGTGGCAAGGTTGGTATCAAGGAAGCATATAAAACTGCGCTTTCGCGGCCGTGGATATTATTGTTTAGGGAACCCATTGGTCAGTTTTATGCAAACAATGAGCGTAAATTCTCAATACCTTAGTCGAAACTAACCAGGGAATTAATAGTTGCCATGCTCTCAATTTACATGGCTATTATATATGGCACATTATATATGCTATTTGCAGCGTATCCTATTGTATACCAGAAGACCAGAGGTTGGTCCCAAGGAGTTGGTGGCCTTCCTTTTCTTGGTGTAGCTGTAGGGATGCTTGCTGCTGTGATATACTCGATACCGGAGAATAAACGATACAATCGTATCGCAGATAAGAAATTTAACGGATTCGCGCCGCCCGAGCAAAGGCTGCCACCAGCTTTGGTAGGAAGTGTCTGCATTCCTATAGGATTGTTCTGGTTCGCCTGGAGTAATGGACCAAATGTTCATTGGTTCGCTAGCGTTGCGGCTGGAACACCATTTGGCTTCGGGATGGTTATGGTTTTCCTGAGTGTTTTCAACTACTTGATTGATTCCGTAAGATAGAAAGTCAAATCCTTTCTCCGTCGGATCTAATGGCTAAATTCTTACTCTTATGATAGTACACTATTTTTGCTGCGAGTGTTCTGGCAGCCAACGCTGTGCTTCGGAGTACCTTTGGAGCAGTATTCCCATTATTTACTGGTCCGATGTATCAAAAACTGGGCATCCACTGGGCATCCAGTGTTCCGGCGTTCTTAGCACTTGCTTGTGTGCCGGCTCCTTTTCTATTTTACAAGTACGGCGAAGCGGTTCGCCTCAAGTGTAAGTATGCTGGCAGAGCTGCTGAGTTCTCGCAAAAATTACAGAAACAGTCGGAAGAGAACGATGATCTTCCAATAGAAGAACCCGCCGCTGAGAAAGACGACGAGATATCTATGGCCAGAGTACTCCAGGATAATAGCGGTCGTCTTGAAATTCCGTTACCACGGCTTCAGCTCACAAAAACCCAGAGCCGAAGCTCTAGGACAAAAGACGGGCTATCAAGGCAGCATACAAAGGAGAGCAGAACTTCTCAAAAGGACCACCAAGCGAATGAGCTAAGAAGATGGGAAAGCAATCCCTTCGATATTGATCGTGTAAACTCTCGTGAAGCATTCGAGAGTTAACCTGCTCACTACTATTTTTGAATTAAATTTAATTGTATACATACTGGTCAACGTGGTGTATTCAACCCTTTCTACTAAACTGAAGCTCGCAGATAGTTTCCCTACACACATATATCTATAGCTGTTCCTGTTATGCATTCTCCATATTGATACCCTAATATCTACCTACTTGTAGTTAAGTATTCTTGTATAATTAGTGCTCTTCCAAAAAAAGGAATTTAGAATTCAGAGACGCGGTACTCTATGTTAATATTAATATACTATTGGCGAAAAATTTTACAGATTGAAAGAGGGGCAGGCAAATAGGCTGCGCGACTGAACTCAAATTTCAAGTTCGCAACATTAAACCACCCTCTATGATGCGAATGAATTTTCGGCTTTCGAATGTTCCACCTATTCATTAGTAAGGCTAACCTTGCCTTGGTTTCACAACTGAAAAATAAGGTTGTCAACCCTACTAGATCTAATATTGTCATACATTGGATTTTTGTTACATCAATATTCTAAGGTTAATATCAGCTAGATATCTCGGAACATCAAGGGGGATACGAAGAAACCAAGTGTTCGGATGGTAAAACCAGAAGTAAAACCTCGGACAATGGAGCCTCAATTAGCGAAAGCAAAGATACGATACGAAGATCAGATGCTGGATTCAGACAAAGAGCACGTTATATATCAGATTTTCGAGGCATTGACTCATAACAGTGGTTCAAACCGTTTGCTGGACCGATTATTGACGGAGCGGAGCCTCCCTCGCGGCGGTGAACCTATAGCTGAAATGTACAATGGGACTACACAAGAATGCACTGCAGTGACCAGCGCAAATACAATAAGCTATTTTCCTGTCCTTATTTGCTCTCTTTAGTTGACTATAAGTATCGCCACCACCAGTCTCGGAGCCTCAAATTCCACCCCCTATAGACGTGGTTTCTCGAACCGAAAGGACAATTGACCTCCCGAGTCATGGGAGCGTGGCAATGAGAAGACACGTAGATTAGAATAGAAAGTCAACTGTTTCGGCCTTCATATCCAGCAGGGAAGATTTGAACTTTGTTGGCTCCATCCTTGTAATTTTGAGCTCAGGCTTGTCTACATTCCGTCGTTATCCAGATAAGGATCTATAAAAGGCTTAAGCTGCATGCCGTCCAACCAACGAAGAAAAGGACCAGAGTATGTTTGATGCGAGAAAGAAACCCTTGTTGAACCTGTAACAGATGGACGTCGCTGGTCTTGGGAGTTCCGTTCTGGATGCTAAATTGAGTTAAAATTCCCTGATCTATGTCGACATCGGCACGCGAAACCAAAGGCGAACCAGTTACGTTACCGGATTTTCAGAAATCCGGTACCATTTGTTAGGTGCCATGTGAAAAAACGCGACCCAAAATGGGCCAGATGGTGCGAAGATCCTGCTGCATTCTGTGCCTCAGATTCTTGTTGCACAACGGAGTTGGGCGCTCGCCAAGCATGTTGGGTGTGGTACCACGACAATGCATTAACCTTTCGAGAATGCACGAGCGGGGTAAAACAGAGGAATACCGAGAACCTGCGTCGATTGAAAGCATCAGGAGGGCTAAAATTGTTGGACGGCAGGGATATCGGGATGCTCAGGTACAAGCACGGCAGGGACCTTGACAGTCGAGGCTTGGATAAGCTATTTAAGCGGAAAGTCAAAACGCATAAAATCATTTTCCCGCTGAGGGAAAATAGCTTCGCACGTGCAGCGTTATATCGATGAGCGGAGGGGATCTGGCCGACATGTGTTTCAAGTTTTTTTTTTTTTTTTAACTGCAGAAAGCGGGTCCGTGGGCCACCCGCAACTGCAAGTAGATACTCTATCTGGCAAGACCAGTGAGAGAAAAAAAGGCTGGTCCGAAACAGGATTCCAAGCAACAAAAAACAACTGCTAAGTGTAACAGGTTATCAACCCACACGTATCAGTGTGAGCTACCTAATATAGCTGTCGATATGCAAGTTGGAGAACGTGGTGGCCATGCTGACAAGGTCATCGAAATTGGAAGCTTCGGAAATAATAGTTGGTCACCATGCATGAAAGAGATTATTGTCGTTCGGTCGGGCAAGTAATCGCTACACATTTGGTGGCGTCCCTGAACTCAATGATAAGACCCGCTGGCCCCATAGTGTATTCAAGTGGATACTTTCTGGTCTTTGCGTTTATTTATCCTCTTTCCAAAGTGTCGAATCGCTCCTGTTACGAAAATACTAGTTAAAGCGACTGGGTTGGCGGCCAACACTGCAAATAATGTCAAGGAAACTACTAGAATTCCTCTTCTACCAGCGACCGGAGAAAACCCGGCCGTCGTCCTTAAAATCAAAGTCTTCAGAAAGATCCAATATATCGACTATATCGAGTCATGGTGTCCCCGAAAAATTATCCTTTTCAAGAGTTATCAACCGAGAAACATGTTTTGTAAGCTCCTGACCCCGCTGTGGTAACTACTGAAGTACACGGGCTGATGAGAGTTGCGTTGTGTAGCCATGTCGTTTGGACGATTTCATGAATTACTTGACATATGTGGAGAGAAACGCAGAGAATCTTCGGTTTTATCTTTGGTTTCGAAGATACATCCAAAGATTCGATGAGTTGCCTCGTGAGGAGAAACAAAAGAGTCCGGTTTGGGAGTGCCCTTTACTAAAGGACAAGACAAAAACGGAAGAATCGGACTATGAAGATGGGAAGCCGCCTTACACTCGACGTAAGTTTACATTTCGCAACCAGTACAACACGCGGTCTGATAAATATTAATAAATATATAGCGTCTGCTCAACCATTTAGGATGGAAGTTGATAGAATAGCTCAAATGTTTCTCGCGCCTCTGTCACTATTCGAACTGAATCTCTCAGGACGGGACAGAAAAGAAGTTTTGAACGCCTTGGCTACAACAACACACCCGTCAGCATTCAAATCTGTTTTACCACAGGTGGAGATATCGCTCCGCCAACAATCCCATCCGAATTTTGTTCGCTATGCACTTTCTACTGCCAACCATGGCCGTGTTGCCGCTATGAGGTGGGGTGGCTTCATCTTAATTCTAGTGGCGATCGCGCTTGGGGTTGGGCTATCTCTTGGGAAGGTTCACAAGGCTGTTCGAATAATTGTTCCCGCTGCGACAATGTTTTTCGGCCTTTGTTCTATACTAGACGGACAGAGATCTGTGTGCCTGGTTCTTTTGACTTTTGGAGTCAGAGACCGCTTTGCTTGGGAGAAAGATACCGACTGTCTGGGTGAGAACCAAATTGCTGAAGGAGACTTGGAAAAGGCTTCGACAATAAGTTTTGACATTTTCGACGGCCCTATCCCGAAAGACGAGGGGAGGGAATCAAATATTCAAGAGTTTGAGAAAAGAAATGTGGTGTCTCACGTCCTGTTTGGATGGCAGAGACTACGGGGTATTGACCCTGAAGTCAAAAGGCTTCAAAGATTGATCGTGCTCCAGAATGTTGGAATATCACTAGTAGTCACTGGTATCTTAATATTTGTCCTTGCTGTTGCTCCTTCAGGCAGTATGTATTGAAAAGCATTTCTCATATTTCTTGGTGTAAAATATATGTTCTCTAGTTTTGCTCTTCCCCGCAAGGGATCCCGGGACCCTCAAAATTATATGTCTATAGTTTTGTGATAACGAACTCTAGCCAAGCTCTACCCTTGATATCAGCTAACTCCGCACTTTGTACCGAATCTCTGAATTCTGCCCCAATATCAACTAGATTTGCTTGAACATCCCATTTAGTATTAGTGGCCTCACCCACCCTTTTCCACAAGCCTTTCCATGTTTCAGGGTTGTGTCTGAAGACCTCTCTCCTACCAAGGGAAATAGAGTGGAAGCCCGGTTCATAACTTCCAACCTGCCTTCCCATAATGATTGACCCTTCTTTGTCTTTCATAATTTCTACCATTTGGCAAGCGGCTTTGAACTCTTGTTCCTGGCCAAAGAGATGCAAGAAACTCCGAGCACTTAGTATATCAACACCACCGACTAGCTTTTGGAATGGCACCGGGTTTGGTATGCCACTAGTAACAAGTTGAAATGACGTGAGGTCGAAGATGTCGCCGTTATAGAAAGTGGACTTCAGAGAGTCTTTGTCATTGAACAACTCATAGCTAAGTTCAAGAAAGTCTGACTGCAGGTCTGCACCGAATAAATTTTCACTTGGTACACCAGCGTGAACGAGTGCCCGAAGATCCTGGGCGAAACAGCAGCCGAGATCGAGATATTTAGCTCCTTTTTTAAGTCTCTCCAAGACATTTTCGTATATTGGGGATTCGACGATGGCGAAATCTAGAAAACGAAAGCTCCCGATGCAAGGGTACGGATATACTTTCCAAGCTTTCTCTCTCTAGTATTGTATACGAAAACAAGGCATTTTAGTTATCTGACTCCCTAGTATATTGCGAACGAATGCTATTTATTTGGCTATTTTATCTTACGACTGCAATAATGTGCGCTGGAATATTGTCGGCAGGAATTCTAGAGTACATCTGGAAAAGTTCCTGAGCAAATGGAGAAGGCGAGAGCTTATCACCTGATATGAACCAAGCAGCGGACCTTGCTCGATCCCGCTCCGCGGTTGAATTCGCATTAGATGATGTTGAATCGGTTTCCATTTCTGTGGGCGTTTTTCGATTGATATACTCTAATTTTAATTTTAATTATTTCGATAGTAACCAGTTCTACTGCTAAGTTCAAATGCCGAGGCGCGCCGAGACTTTGGGGTAGCCCTTATATACCCACACGTCATCGGTTAGAACGGCAAGTATTCACCAGTTAGGGCGATGCGTTGTCGGGATTAAGTTTATGACAGATTAAATCCGCTGCGTTAGAGCTCAACATGGTTGGTTGGATGATGAAGTTCGGATCTCGGCGCATCTCAAACGGATCCCAATTGTAGCCGAATTAAGTTTCGTATTTGCTAAGGTGATGTCGGCTGGAGTATCAGGCATCTGTGGTTCGAAACAGTTTGCAAAATTCACAACCAGCAGAATTTATTTTTTGGGTCACCATAGTTCACATAACAAAAATACGGTCACAATAATCTAAAATTGAGGTGGAAAGTAAGCATTCAATGGAATTAAGAGTAGATGCTACCACGCCCTTTCAGCACTGAAGTTGTGGGCGAAATCTCCCACGTGTTGTTACATACATCCACTGATAGAAACCTCGAAGGCATAGTTTTTATTTCTTGTCTCCGACATAAAGCTCCGGTCGCTTCGCAGCATTGTAATCATCCCCACTGCCTTTCTTGACGGCGGGTCTCGCAGCAATGCGGTCAATCCATTGTAACAGATGTGGGAAGGCTTGCATTTCCTCGTCGGAAAATGCGCCAGCGAAAGCCCATCCCTTAACCCACGTCCAGGTGCCGATGTCTGCAACAGAGTACTTTCCGGTATCCTTTCCTGCCAGATACTCACGCGGTTGACCGGAGAACTTGCCGGAAAGATGTATTTCGAGGACGCCGTACACGCGAAGAGTCTCGTTCTTGAAGCGTTGCTTGGGATCTAATTGAAGGATTAGAATATGATGTAACGAAAGACTTTCAGCGGAAACGTACACTCGATCTGTTCTGGTGCGAATTTGAAGAAGTGGTTGACTAGTTTGGGGGGCGAATTAGCAATTATGTGTTACTGATCGTGCGGCAACGCCAGAGAAAGGATACCTTGTCCCTGATACGGGGCACCGCTACCGTGCCAGAAGAAGAGCCATTGTAGCATTTGGTTACGCTCAAGGGAATCCGTGAAGCCGAAGATATTGTCTTTGTCCTCGCGCTCGATTAAGTACAAAAGTTCGGCGGAAGTTTCCATGACAGGAAAGGGCGGCGACTGCTCATTGTCGACAATGACGGGGATCCTGCCATTGGGATTCAACCTAAGAAACCAGTCTTTCTTCTGCTCATTGGTTCCGATATTGATTATGGAAGTTGTCCATTGGGTTCCGTAGGCCTCCTTGAGTTCCTCCAATAGGATCTGGACCTTCTGGCCGTTCGGGGTGCTTTGAGTGATCAGATGCAGACCCTGTGAAAGATTGCTTGTCAGCGTGTGATAATGAGCAGATTATAGTCAAGGACTACCTGCCTTGGCCGATCTGACTGGCTCGGGTGTCTCATCGGTATACAATTGGCTCGACATTGTGGGTGAGCTTGTGATTGGCCTTGAGAACTGTCGGTGGACAGATCTTGTTGGAATTAGCGTGTTGCGTTTGACGGCGGGGCTGGGTTGCGTTGCGAGGGACCGGGTTCCTGCAGCAGCGGTGCGAAATGCGGTGGGGAGGGCCAATCGAAGAGGTAGCCGGTGGGCAGCTTTCATACAGAAGAGGTTGAAGACGGGCAGAGAGCTGGATTCAATTGTCGAAGTATAGAGGGCTAAGTGCGGGGAACCGCAAGGGATTTTATACCGCATCTCGAAGGTGGTGCCGACGGTAGTCCCGTGTAGATATCCTGCCTACCTGAGTGCAATTGTACCTGCAAAACACGAATGCGAATGCGAAGGCGCCCGTATACGTATAACTAACCGGCTCGCAGCTGCAGCACTGCGCTTTGTAATCCGAATTATCTAATGTTCCCCCGCGAGCTAACCGTGCTTGTCGTCGCACGGGTCAGCACCACGACGCCGGAGAATACTTAGCGATAACTTAGTAATGCAGCCGGTTTACTAATACGTTTGCGCCTGCCCTTCTCAGGCGTGCTTGCCCGTCACAGGCCCTAAACAGCCAGCTCGGATTTCAGCTCGGATTCTCCTCGAGTGGGAACGTATGCTACCGACGCACTCGGCCGAGTTTGGGGCCCGAGGGGCGATTTCTCAGCAGAACGCCAACTGCAGCTTACGTGCGCGTGCGTCCCTCAATTGGTCTTGGTTGGTTGGGTCAAACGGTGGAAATAGCCCGGAGACGGCCAAAATTGATCGCGCGGTAACAAACATCTTGAAATTTGTACATGTACAACCCGTATCTATCGCCCGGATAATTCCTATCTCCGACATCGATTCTAAATGACAAGACTAGCAACCGTCTCTAAACAAGCACTTTGAGATACGAACCGCTGCAGAGCTGGTACGTGTCGCTAATAAGACAAGATGGCATCTACGATCTCACCGTAACGCCAGCATCTTCATCGCCGAGGATCTGCCTGATCCTGGACTGCATGATTCTTGCAAGTCTTGGGATGACATCTCGATCGTACGTCCCGTCTTCGTACCCAAGGTTTATCACGCAGTCCGCGCCTATAGCCGACGTTATACATATATTTAATGCCTGCCCAGCACTACTCCGAACCGTACTTGACGCCCAATCGGCAGCCGTGAAATACCACTCCTTGTTTTTATCCTCTTCCCGGGGCGTCAAAACCACCAAGTTGGAAATGAGGCTGCTGAAGTTGCGGCTGGTGTGGAGCTCATCGTAAACTTGGGTGGGATAATCATCAATATATCTGGAAACGATGTTAATCTGAAGCGATTCAGATATCGCGCCTGCTTCGAGATTCTTGTTCATGTCGTCCTTTCTGTGTTTCGCCATTGCCCAGAATTCAGGAATGTTTGTATATACAGTGTCCTTGTTCTGATCTCTCTCACCACGATATTTCCCTATGCTCGCGAATCGAGACGCACGTCGCAATTTTGTCCACGACGATGCCATATTCGACAAAATCTCGCCGTGAGGATATTCACACATGCTTCGAAGGTCGACAACTATGCCAGTTCTGGCAAGGAGTGCCCCCGGGTATGCATCTGCGCACAAAGAAACATTTAGCAAGGTATCGAAAAACGCTGTAAACGTTGTCGAATTCTTCCGGCAAAGCGGTAACAACTTGTTCATAGTTTCAGAGTCTATCCTGAGCGACACGACTTTGTTTTTTATCCGCTTCTCCGCTGGTGCCAGCTCCTTTAGTGAAACTTTCTGTTTATATCTCCTAACATCGCTATAAGCCATGTACTTGGGGAAACAAAGCAACTCAACCACCATTTGAAATAGGTAGCTTAAAATGAAGGTAAAAAGATTCAGCCGATGATGCTTCGCTATCGTTTCCTTGTAGAACTCAGGCCAGCTCCCTTGATTGACGATGAACTTCGTAGGGATTTGGCTGTGAGATGGCTCATTGTCGTTATTTAAAGCAGTTAGTAAGCAACGGTGGAAAAAGTAACCAGACCTACCATCACAAACAAGATGGTTGAAGGCGAAAAACACGGTTTCCATATTCACGACAGTCACTTTCCATAGAGGTCGCGAGGGCTCTGAAGGATCAAACCAATCCTCGAATAAATCCTCTAGCATCCTGCGAGAGATGTCTGCGGGATCATCTCCCTCGATATCGATGAAGTTGACACATTCGCTGACATCCAGGGTTTCAAATCTTCCAAGCCATAGCATATCTTTATCCTTTTTTTCAGACGGCCGCCGTACAACAACCATACCTAGAGCAGGCTGGTCTTCGACAGTTTTTGCTAGAGCCCGTATTAACTTGTCTCTGGTGAGCTTTTGACTGCCGTCGCGGTTTCCATAGCTTGCCGCAACGATCACGGACGATTGACTTCCTGAGACTGTAACAAGAAAGTAATAGTTTTCGAGATTGCCTTGTTCACTGCTTAGCAAGAATATATTCTCTCCCAATCGGTTCGATCAAGTTTTAGGCCAGACTTACTGCATTCTCGTACCAGCGTAATCCTTTCCATGTCGAGATAGTCCGCACAAGAGAACTTAAGCGAGTGTGCCAACTCGCCAACACTTTGAACAGTAGATCTACGTAGAAGGTCCCGTTTTGCTCGGATTTGAGAACACGCAAGAAAGACCGGTGCTTCGAAAATGATGTATCCTAAGTCGCGGAGCCTAAGGTATTCATTCAACTCTGACTGTTGTGGAGAGCCCAATATATGTTTTCAAGCAGATGACCAGCAAAACCTTGAGGCGGAATGTTGTCAGACTACGGATAATTTAGGCCAATTGGGCAAGAGCCAAAACTGCCGGCAATTTCTCCAACCGCGATTCTGGAACCCGTTTTCCCGGCTACCAACGAGGGGAGTGAATAATAAATGAAATATAGAAAACTAGGTCTTGGATTGACGACTATCAAAGGTTGGTTTGTGCGGGCGCGTGCTATTCTATACACTCCTGAGATCCACCCTCGATTTTTCCTAGATCTTACGCGCGCAAAAGCGAAGGACTAGGACACCCACCGCATTGAGTATCTCAAACTGATCAACACATTAGAACACACTTGGTGAATTTGCTCCAGCAGATCCAGACGTATGGCTTTTCTTCTAAAAGCGTGGATTTGGGATGGCAAATAGGAGATCTGAATGTAGAGTCGATTTAAACTTAATCTAGACTGCCAGTTAAGTTTTATCTAGACCAAACCCACCACGATCAAAGTTACCAATATATATCGTTTAGAGGCGAAACGCTCAAAACCGGTTCTTACCGTATCCGGAATTGACTCTCTCGTTCACCCAAATGCGTAAACTTTTGCAATGTCATCAGGCGTTATAGACTCTTTGTTTGCAGACTTAGGCAGAGATGCGCAATGTCCTAGGCCCTGATAGACAATTTCCTTTTTATTGATAGTACGGGATAAGCTTTTGGCATACAAGGAACTCAAGGGGAACTCTACTTCGAGGTTAAATGTTAAGCATCCAGCCCAGGATTTAAATTTTTGCGGCAGAGTATAAGACACACTTGGTATCTAGAGAATGTTCGCCTCCAGTACCTTGTTGTCCACACGGCCTCAACCACGCGCAATATATCGAAAACAATGGCTTCGGCGGGAGCAGTTACTCACATTGTGGCGGGTGCGCCATACCCGCCCGTAGGGAAAGCTATCATGACATTCTTGATAATGATCACTTTGACCGCTTTGACCGTCTGCTTCAGTAAGTCATATATCGACGCAAGAATATTACAAACCCGACGAAGCGCTAATTGTGACGAATAGCCCAGCGTATTTTACTTATAAAATCATGGAGAAATTTAACCGCCGTTCGATGGTGTGAGTATATTCTAAGCCTTAAAGACTCCTCGGATGTCTGTCACTGCGCTATATATGCTTGATTTTACTGATTTGATATAATTTCTAAGATATTCTTGCAATATATGTGGACTCTTTTCTGTTCGTCTTTTCTGTAGGGCTCATAACTCTGGGTTTTGGAGTGAACAAGAGCATTGCTCACTGCTCCACTGCCGTCATCATGTGTATTGTATTCTACGAAACAACCAAGGTAAATAGTTTTTTGTCTAACATTCCATTGCTCGTTAACTGATTGAATCATATTAGGTCGTAAGTATCCGAACGTCGGCACCCGAGGACAGGGAATCACAATATCTAACGATAGACCTACTAGTTTATATATCTTCTGTTAGTCGAGAAAGTGGTATGTTAAATTTACGCTTCCTCTGTCGGCACTATACTACTACAGTCGACCAGTCGTTCCTATTCTCTAATAAAATCTCCAGCGTCTGGTACGGAATGCATGGCTACCCCGCCGGAAAGATAAGCTATTTCTATTTAACTCATTTGGGATGCTTAGTAAGAATCACATGAAGCCTTTTTATATACGCTACTGGTACCTATACTGATTAAACATATAGTTCCGTATACCGTTGTCTGTATGTTGAGTTTGGCCTAGTAAGTTTTCATCCTTTCAGATATCAACCCTTCCTAAGATTAGACATTCATTTACACTAAATGCCATTGCTACTACAATAGCCGGTTTTCGTACTTTAAGGACGGTGTTTGCCGCATTGGCATGAAAACATTTGCCCTTGTGCCTGTGGTAGCGTTTGACGCGGTCGTAAACGTAATTTCGCACTAAAATTTATCGCTATTCGCAAAGGCTGACATTTGCAGGTATATCTAACGAGTCTATTCCTGATACCTGTCATTAGTAAGCTATACTCATCAAGAGGCTACTTTGCCCTTCTTTGACATTTAATTTTTATACCTAACTAATTATATCTTAGAAATTTCCAAGTCGAATGCTCAGCCCTCACATCAAGCGCTTCGAAAGATGGCACTCAAAACATTCTTTGGCTCATGCGCGACATTGGTGTCTAGTGTCGCGTATGTATCTCCTGTTGCTCCACTAGTCAATTAAGCTAATAATATTACCATAGAAACCTCACAACTCTGCTATTACTCAAAGGAGAGCCCGGATGGGTTTGTTTGCTGCTCTGCAATTGCGATAGTAAGAGATATTCGGTCCTAACAAAATTTCGTGAGCTAATCTCTGAGCTTATTAGTCCTTTTCGGGGCTATTGTGCTCCATTGCATTACAAATAACGATCACAAGGATGACGATATGACTCAGTCGCACAATCGAGATGAAGTTAGCGAGACAGTTCCGGGGAGTTCGAATGTCGGAACTAGGAGGTCGTCATTTGCCAAAGCCAGTACACAATACTCTTCTGCAGCACCAAGTGTAGCATTTATTGGATCTAGGATTACTGGAACCTACGAGGGTGAAAGTCATGACGATTCATTTGAGAAACCGGACCAACCGAATGGCCCTGGAGCCCTAGCAGAGAGAAGACCTAGCAGGTCTTCAATTCTTAGTGGGTATGGCCATGAATCACACTTAAATATGATACAAAGTGGTAGGGAGCAGCTAGATTTCCGATCAGGAGGACCAAAGAGGGTTCCAATACCGTTAAACGTTCGACAGATCACAGAATATGCAGAGTATGATTCGGATGGGTTGGAATTTGTAACGAACGTAGACATTGCAGAACATGGTGAAGTACCTGATAGCCTTGACGGTTCTCGGCACTTTTCATCTGACGAGGAAACGCCAGACCGCCACAAGAGGTACGAAGAGCGGGTGCCGCATAAACTTGTTTGAACGATGTTCTAAATCCACTATTCAGTGTACCGTTTTAAGGTGCCGCTCTATGCCTGGCGCGTAGATTAGGCTCTGATGAGTTAAGTCTTTACAACTTTCGCTACTTTTCTTCTATCTCTAACCAGACCAAGAGGGATTTTTCTTTTTGAATTGTTTTTTGTAAAAAAACAACGCACAAGGTTGTGGCATTTTTTCAGACGGGATACCAATGTTCCTGAAATAGCTACACTGGTTCTCAGATGCATGTAAAAACTCTACTGAATGTATCCGTATATTTATTGTGACTACAATAAGTCTATGGTGTTGCATCATAAGGGATAGTCGTTTGATAATCGATGAATAGATCAATTGAAATACTAAATACATGTATATATATATGAGAGAAAGTCTTTTTCTGAATACTGAAAAGCCCTTGGGATAAGGACGGCATCTGGTTCACGAGAAAGGAAAGCCCCGATATCGATCAATTGACCAACACCGATTTAATAGGGCGTTGCTACAGCACACTCTTCCGTAGATGTAATAGTAGGAATAACGCAAGAGCATCCATTTGGAGGGCATTGAGCTGGAACGGTCGTCGTAGTCGGTGGCTTCTTTTGACAACAGCAGGGAACATCAACAAGCCTGATCAACTGGGGGCATGCCACAGTCGGAGAAGCACATCTGTAGAGAGGGCAAATTGGAAATCCGGTAGAAACAGTTTTGGATACCGGACAATCGTCGCATGGGGCAGAGGTAGTAGTTGGAGCGGCGGTAATCGAGCAGCTTGCCGACTTGGTCACAGTTCCAGTTGGGCAAGGGCAGCCATTAGTTGGACAAGATGGTTTAAGAGATGTAGTACTTGGCGGCTTGGTTTGGCAAACGCAGGGAACATGTACTGTAGAGGTGGTCTTTGTACATGGAGCCGTCGGAGTAATGCAGCGGATGAGGGGGCAGAAAAGAATATCAGTTGCCGTTAAAGTAACCGAGGGCGGACATGAAGCCGCATCAACTGTCGCGGCAGTGCAGCTAAGATTAATAGAGATTAGACAAGTACAGCGCAGCTAAAATATTTAGAACTTAGTCAATAGTTTGAGAATCTCTTACCCTAAAACGGTAAATAGATATACGAATAGAGCAGTCTTCATTATGATATTCTGGCTGTTGACAACAAGGTCCCGACTATGATAAGATATATTTATAGAATGATACCAAGGAATCGAGGAAACACAATAATAGCAGCTAAGAGTCCTGTAGCTAAGCCAAGAGAGTTATCTCGGCGGTACTTAACTGCTACTTATATAGGAAAACCGCACGTTTACAAAGAGTACTTGCCATCGAGCAAGGGGAATCGATCTGTCGGGTTGGCGTGCCGAATTGCCCATTCGTCTCCGCGAATAATTCAGGGCTGCGTGAATATCTTTCCCGATGCATCATGCACATTCGAGGGAGATCCCTTCCCCTGTGTAAGGGCAATGCACCTTAGAGCTTTACCATTTTGTTGTTTTAGCCCTTTCGCTCGCTATTTAAAATACCGATATCATCCGCTCTCCACGACCCCTGGCTTTCAGCCGCTAGCTAAGATTATCCTTCCGAAGACTAAAAGCTTGTTTTTTAACCGATGTCTTAGCTTCGTCAGCCCCGAGCAGAAATGAATAGCACAGGAGTTTTAACGCTTATTATGGGGCTAATCAATCGGTGGACAGCCATCGATTGGCGGGAATATATTGAGACGGCTAAGATTGTCGACGGCCTTTAGGGACAGTTTAAGAGATTTGCTATTCTCTGTTTGGAGTCATAACGTTAACACCCAGGCCTAAAGGCAACGCATGCGGGCTTATTATTCGTCACACGGTTAATTGGCTTCTCGAAGACCAGTTCCCCCGGATACTGAGGGGCCGGTTTGTCTCCAGGGCACAGCCAAAAGTGCATGCATAGCCGCTGCGATCCAGATGTGATTAACAAGACAGGAAGTTCATATATGGTCCAAACAGGGCCAGACCAACAACAATAAATACAAATTTACTCTGAGATTTCTTGTTAGAAAATATGGGATTCTCAAGTTTCTCGGTACAAATAAGTAGTTTCTCCGCAAGGGTGGATCCAAGGAAAAGATATTTCATATCCATTTCAACTTCTGCAGTAGCAACAAAAAGCAATGATAACGTTAACATGTCATCATTATATTGAATCTATGTAAGTTGCGTGCATCCAATCGCCTCTGGTAATTACCAGTAACACTTCTGAACAAATTTAGTTGGGGGTAATATTTACAACACCTCCCCATCCTTTATACTTTGCTGCCTCATCCAACGCTTCCTCAAACTTGTCCAATCCAAAATCAGCCACCCCTTGTATGCCACATCTTTTCCCAAGTGGTAGTCGACCGCTTTCAGCAAGCTTGATGACTTGTAGCATTTGATCGCGGCTGTACATGAAACGACCGTAAACGGTTAAATTCTTGAACATGATTGGAAAGTATGGGAGGCTTATGTCTCCCAAAACACCACCCATCAAAATTATTGTCCCAGAATGGCGAAGTGTAGATATAGCTGCGGTGAGGTAGACGGGAGTCTCAGTAATCGCGGCGGGAGACAAGTCGATATAGGAGTCGGCGCCTCGGGGCCCGACAGCTTTATTGAACGACTCCGTGTCTTTTCCTAAGTCTCCAGTCAATAGGACAGTCTTAAGAAATGACGCGTACTCTTTCATCCCCGAGACCAATTCGTCAAGTGCTTCCTGTCGGCGACCCGCAGCAACTACCGTAACACCCATAGCAAGTGCAACCAGTACTGTGGCGCCACTGAACCGTCCAGTAGCCGGTGCAACTATCAGGGTATCACCAGCTTTCAAACCAGCTTTCGCAAGCCCTCCGTAACCGACGCAGCAGGTCTGGATCGAACCCAGATCGCCAAAGGAATATCCTAGCTCTTTCACAAGTTTTTCTTCATTCAACTTGTAGACATTTTCGGTAGGGATCCTAGCATACTGGGCCCACACTCCGTCTCTCCACGCGCCATTTGCAAGTTTGTGAGAACCAGGGGTGATTCCCGGCATGAAAGCGTGGAGCATTTGGTTTCCAGGTTCGTCTCGAGCCGTTATCGTCGGGTCAAGGATCACTAGATCGCCTGCCTGCAACGCCGTTGCATCGTTACCCGTTGCGTGTACGCGGCCCACTGCATTCATGCCTGGAACCATAGGCACGTCGTTCATGAATGGCATTGTGCCACGGTAGTGAGCGCCGAGGAACTGCACCAGCGGGGAAACCAAAATTTTGACAACAATTGAGCCGGTCGAAGCTTCTGGAATAGGTTTGTCTTCGACCGTCCATCTAAAAGCATCTCCCTTTTCGTAGATAACGACGGATTTGTTTGCCATTGTTTCGATGTCAGGCTCTGTTGTTTGTGAAGCTTTTTTATTTTTTATTTTTTTGTTAAAGAAATAATATCAATGTAATTTTGAACACTCTAGAGTATCTAGGTCGTGGTCGATTTAAGGGATACCAGATTCAACGGAATGAAGACGGTTTTGGGTATGCACTTAGGAGCTAACGAACCCAGGCGACTAGCGACTTGTTATCGAAATTTATACTTCGAGAGCTAGGTAGTTAGTCTCCTAGAATAGAGAATACGCCGTCTCCTTACTAACGTTATGGTTTCTGGTTTAGAACCAATCGACCGATATCGAACGAGCTACAGCGGGCATAATGGAAAGTCCGCAGCGTAGACTGAGCCAAACGCCGTTACTCCGCTGAATCTCCATTCCACCCAAACAACACGCGGGAGGAATGCAGCAACGCACCAGCATTAATACGCATTATTGCTGGCATCGTGCCCGTCGGGATTGCCGCAGGGTGTTGATGGAGTTGGAACAATAGAGGAGGAAATAAGCTTTCGACTCGGAGCTCGGACTTTATTAGGGCATAGCTGTCTTTCTGTAGGTTATTTCCAGCGTCCCAATCCCCATCTTGGTAGGGGTTCTACGTTCGACATCCCGCTTAACGTTATGCGCGATAACCAGACCGTTTCACTCATTCCGCAGCAGGGTTGCAATAGAGAACTAAACGATTTCGCTGAACCTCTCCGCCGTTGTCTGTGCAGACCGTGCATGTGGAGCCAACAAATAAGAGCTCTTGGCTGAATGTGACACATCCGTATTTGACGCAGAAGTTCCAATCCCATTTTCGTTAATAAACATTGCCATAAGATATCAGGGGCGGCGTATCTCGGACCATGGCAATGTGGATGGGGGGATTATCCAACGACAAAAGGAACGCTTGAAGGGCTTGCACGCGAGTCCAATCCGGTGTTCTGTTTTGAAAGGGGCAAAATCCGGGTTTTCTGTGGTTTGAACCAACCCATGTTATGACGTAAGGCTAGCGACATTCTGCCCACCACGACAACGAGATGGACCCACCTATTGACTTCATATGGGCGCGGCGTGGGCCCTGATATAACCATGTTTGAAGGTGGAAATTTTTCGTCGAGTGTGGCACCTATTAATCGCAAACAGTGGGAATGCAAGATGATGAGATGTTTACAAAACACCTCTGTCTGAACTCGAATGCTCAGCCCTCCAGTGCAATAAGTAATGGTACCCACACTGAACGTTGAATTTTAAGCCACAGGAACACATTATATACCATGGAGATGGTTCCTAAGTGTAACTGGAACCTGAAGGCCCAGACTCTGCCACCCGCTTTTCAAGATTAATCGACGTCATTTGATCGATGCAGCAATTCACGGGCGCCATGACTGACGATCTCGACAGTCTTCTGACGTCTTCGAAAATAGTCCCTGGTGTCTCCCCACGACCAGTGTTACTATATAAGCTTTAGAAGCTTTCGTAGGGGTTTAATTTCCCCTAGCATATTAAAACCCCAGATCCCTTAAATATAAGAATTACTCAGAAAGAAAGACGCTTCTACGATTTCAGCCTTGATATCCAAGAGATAAAAGTATTGATTAATTCACAAAACCGTTCGGGAAAATGGGTCTCTTTAGTACTACCAAGGAGCCAGAGCCAGTTCAGCAGGATGTTGCTCCACGGAGATCCTCAACTTTAAACTCGAGAACCTCAAGCGAAAGCCCTAGAAGGGGAGGAAGCATCTTTGGTCGCCATCGACATGATCGCGAACGGGATCGCGACTCTTCTCCAGACAGCATCAACACACGCAGGACCAGTTCGACACGGGGAACTGGCTCCGGGTTCTTTCATCGTGATCGCAACGGCGCCGAGGATGCTTCTATTGCCGGCGCTAGACAGAGGGTTATGGATGCCGAAGTTGCAGAACGAGACGCAGATCGTGCTCTCATGGCAGCAAAAGCTGCCGTGAAGGATGCTAGAGATCAGGTTAAAGCTCTTGAGCTTGAGGCCAAAGAAGAGTAAGTGGTTATCGTCTATAAATTGGTACTAGGGCATTTACTAACATATCACCAATAGGGCTCGTCTCGCTAAACTCAAGCAAAGGGCGGCCGGTGACATCTCGAGGCGAGCAAAGCCTCTCGGGAAACACGACAAGTTTTTCTAAACGGATACAATTTGAGAAGGAATACTTTGACTACTTTGGTAGTAGGAAGAAAGGATGTGCTGTTGAATTTTCTTGCTGGGGAAATCGTGTCTTATCTACGTATTGATTGGAATTACTTTGTTTTGTACAACTAGCGACTGGTCACAATTGAATTTTATCTAAACATTTGCCTCGAAATTTTGTGGGACTTGTGTTCGAACCTTTGATCCCCAATTAATCAAGAAGCCAGTAACAAAGCTTTTTTGAAGTATCGTTAAATTTTTAGATGATTTCAGCAGCCCTTTCATCTATATGCATGTACCGTATATATCCGATCCTTTCCATTAAGCCCTAAACTCCAGACCTTCTAAATGACAATCATAATAATAATATACAAAACGAATTTCGTTCCAACGCGAAAAATTAGATTCCCCAGGAACTTTGCTGTCCGTAGCCCCCCTGGCTTGCTTCGACTCCGTTATTTGCTATTTCTCGAGCCTCGAGAGCTTCTTGTCGCTTCTTATCACGAGCGATATACTGATCGTTGTTCATCGTAGGAAAGCACTCTCGGTCAACCTGAACCCTGCCAAAAGGCTTTTTGGATGTTGGGTCTATAATTTCGTGTCCAAAGCTGCCGAGCAGTCGATTGAATCTTTTGTGCATCGATGAAGGATCCATCAATACCTCTGTTATCATATATTGCTGAAAGCCCTCCCGAGTTACGATAGGCATGAGGTTAGGCTCAGTAATATAAGTTAGATCAAAAATGGTATAACATTGTATCAGACTGGTGTTGACGAATGATACGGGATCTGGGTGGTTTTTTTTGTTCGCAATTAAAGCCAGGCGTTTTGCTATAAATCAGATTTTTTTCCTTTGTTAGTCAAATTATTTGATAGGAAGCGATCATGTTGAATTTGGCTTACGGTGGTTTTTTTCGTCTGGCATGTCTAATCTCTCAAACAAGACACGGATCTGATCCGGCGTAAGACCCAAGGGATCTTCTTCTTTCCCAGCAAAGTTGTACATCCCATCAACGAACCTTGTGAATGTTTCCGAGGGTAACCCATCTATAGTGAGCAACACTCCTGACCAGTTGGGGCTACCATCCTCATTTTTCCGAGAGAAGGTCAATGATCTGCTCACACTACCGACTGGTCTATGACCTTTACCGCCAGGATAGCTGGGCTGAGGTGGAACACCGCTTCCACTTGGTTGGGCCGCCGGGTTCTGAGAGGCGCTTGAAGGCTGCACTTGTGGAGAACTAGGCGTTCCGCTTTGCTTGGTAGCCGTAGCTGCGCTCCATTGCGCTAGCATGGAGGGATGAATGATTCCGCTAGGGGTCTCTGGAGGACTCCCCGCAGTTGCCGATACTGGAGCTGCGGTAGAGTTGGACTGATTGGTATCTGAGTTGTAAGCTGGCCAAGAGGGGTGCTGCTGAGGTTGCGACTCAATATTGGGTGTTTTCTGGGGGTTTGTTTGATGCGGCGATTGATGCGGCGGCTGTGGAGATGTCAATGGAGAGGCTGAATTCTGCTCGTGGCGAACAGGAGGATGGTGTTGGAATTGAGGAGGGGGTGAGATCGGAGCTGATCCATGGTTGAGAGGTGACGGGGGCTGATCATTGGCCAATGGCTGCACGGGCGTAGCAGGTTTAGAATCGACCTTTGTTACAGGAAAAGTAGGAGAACGTTTGGTCATTGGTGAAGGGCTCGCTCGGCCGCCTGTTGTGAAAGAATTGCTGGTGGGATGCAGACTTTGGACGTAGGGCGGAGGGGGGGACATCGGGGTCTGGGGCAAAGTAGGATCTTGCGGGATGGAATTAATTGGCGCATACTGTTGGGCGTATTGGAGCGTCGGATTGCCGGCTTGCGTCTGTTGCAGCGTCTGTTGCAGCGGATGGGCTTGATGGGCTACTGAAGGCACGGGTGGAGGTCCGTATTGAAGATGCGGAACCGCATGGGAAGTGCTTTGAGGTTGAGGCGGAACCGCTTGGTGGGCGAACCGGGTCACTGGGAAGGTATGAGAGTGGGGTATGCCCGGCGCGGGGGCGGAGGGAGGCGGTTGATACGTATGGGGATTCTGAGGAGCGAAGGCATTGGCCTGATTATACCCACCAGCGGCGGGCTGAGGCGGGTGATATTGATGCTGCTGATGCTGCTGATGCTGTTGCTGCTGCTGGTGGATGGGAGCGAAGCCAGTCGGCGGCGGCGGTTGCTGGAACTGCGGTTGGGCAGGAGGAGCATAACCGACGTAGGGCTGCTGGAAGTGCGAGGCCGCAGGCGGACTGTACGGTTGGCCTTGCGGAACGCCCTGCTGGTGGTAGCCGTAGGGGAGTCCCTGGCCATGGCCGTAGTGCTGTGGGCCGCCGTGCGCGGGTTGGGGCTGCGGAGGTCCTTGGCCGTGGGCTTGAGCGGGGCCTTGAGCGTAGCCGTAGCCGTAGCCGTCGGCGGGTGCCTGGGTCTGAGGCCCGTTGAGGAGCGTCTTGATGGTGTGTCTGAGGGACATCCTGACGACAACCGCGATACGTTTATATCGGCGGAAACTACTACTACTGGCTGGCTGGGAAGGCTAGCTAGGACTGTTGGCAAGTTGGAACGAACAGTCGCGGGCTTTCGATCTGTCTGGCGCTCGCGAAGAGCAATCTCACGCGGACCGAGTACGGTGGATATTGCGGGGCGGAGGAGATGAGGAGAAGCGATATCGATATTGATGCCCGGATAACAGACCGCCAGCCCTCATATGAACCGATCAGAATACCATCTCGTCAGGAGCGGCCTGATCAGAGGACGTGAACGAGCTGCGTTTTTGGACCTGCGCCGCACCCCGGCTGAAACAGACCGGACGGGAAACCCATCCCTGTTCTGGCTCTCGAACCCTGCGTTTAATTTGCACGAGAGATTGCGGATATAAATTATATATCTTTCGGGCCCGGGCGCCGCACAATCAGGCCGCCCTCATTTGAGAAATTTGTAATAATAAAATATGCACAGTTTTGCAGACGCTACGACACTCCGTACGCACTTGCACTTGTTTTTATATACAGCTCATAATTAGTTCCAACAGAGGTGACCGGGAATCAATATTTAAATATATTTGCGATCCGAAACAATCCTCTTCACCACCAGCCAGCCGACCGCCACAACGCAGAAAGACTCTGGGCCATGACATCGTGCATCTTCACGTTCGGGTGGTACGAATCGCGCCAAAAATACGACTGGTCACTGCTCGACGTCTGAACGTTCGAGTTCAAACCGTACGCGGTCGGGTTATCCAGAACCTTATTGTAATCCGTCCATGTGTCATACACCACGTATGAACTCTGCTCCCAATTCAGTCTCTGGTCAGAAAATCATGCATCTGATCACTCGGTAGAAGAAAAACTCACCCCAGCGTGCGAATTTTTGAAATCAGCCGCGAAGCTCAACAGCCGCGAGTTCCACCGCGCCACATTGGTCTTGATCGCAGCATTGCCGTAAACCGCGGGCAATCTGTCGACCGGCGGACAGTTGATAAACATAAACTTCCTCGCCCCGTAGTTGTAGAGGGTGTTTGTCTGGTTCATCAGAGAAGCTAGGATCTTGTCCGTGTACGTATCCATATCCGTTCTTGACATTGTCACCGTTATATCATTCACCCCGAAGAACATCGAAAATAGAGTATTATCACCCGTCCACTGAACACCAACCGTAGCCCTGTTGGAATACTGTTGGATCCAAGTGTTCATTTCGACGTCCAGGGCTCGACCTTGAGTTGGAAAAGCAAGCGTCGGGTCCACCGTGGCACCTACTCCTGTTAGCATCTGAACACTCTATCTGCGTATACACAATTCTAGCCTCGCGCTAAGAAGTCCTTACCGCTGATGCCTAATGAGTATGCAAAAAGTGTGCTTTTCTTGTACGTGGTGATAGCAAGGCCAACATAATTAGCCCCTCCAGATGTCGTATCACCCGGAAATGTCGGATTTCCCAATGGATTGCTCGTCGACGGCTGGGTCCCCCACGCATTGAACCCAGTGTATGTGTATGAATCTCCACTAGGTTCAAGTTAGCTCGTTCTTTTCAAATTGTAGAACAGCACTGAAACAGTCAGAAGGATAAAGCATACAAGACAAACCAGTGCTGGATGGTAGAGCCTGAGGAAGGAGTTGAACTCGCGGAGCTGGACGTAGTTCTCGTGCTACTGCTCGTAGTCCTAGTAGTTGTGGTCGTTGTCGATGTAATTTTAGTCGTCGAGCTCGAAGTTTTTGACGAGGAACTGGTCGAGATTGTCGAACTGCGTGTCGTTGAGCTTGTTGTTGAGCTTGTCGTGCGAGTCGTCGTGGTTGTTGTCTTCGTCGTCGTCGTCGTCGCACCGCCAGGGACACACTGAGAATACCAATCATTCTGATATGTACAAGTATAGCCCGCTACGCAGGTAGTCGGCCCCGTCCATCCATTGCCCCCACATTGCCCATACGCGGTTTGCTGTCCTATCACCGTCCCAAAGGCTAAGGCTAAGTAAAGCACCACAAGCGTCAACGACATTATTGTGTTGTTGCAGGTGAAAATGGGTAGGTATGAATCTCGGATATCGATTGAAAATACAAGACAGTAACAAGGAATTCTCTTTTAGCTTGGGTATTTATGTTTTTCATCCAACATCACTATCAAATATTTGAAACACCGTTTACCATGGAATAGCTCCCCGAAAATGCAATCCACGCATATCGCGGATCCACTATAGAATCCAGAGACCCTGATGTGTTGTGAATGTGGAGAATCATGCTCCGCATTTACTTCGGTGAGCTTGGCTCCGGTCTTCTGTGGCGGCATCCAAGTTAGGTTCACGGGCCGGGGAACCGCCACCGCCTCAAGGCCTTTCCGAGTTGCATGGCCATTGTAATTGGAACTGACAGCACTGGTAACTTCTATACGAGCCCGAAATATTAAAAGGAGATAAACGCACAAGTATACCTTAGCGAATCAATTTAAGCTTGTCCACCCGCCCTCACTATCTGCATACTCCCAGGACCAGCCATCAATTTCAAGGGTATTGCGCGAGTGTGTTGATAGTATTCGATAAATTTGTTGTATTTTGTTTGTTGACACTTAGGTCAGCTGCAGTCAAAAGACAGGAGCCTACACCAGCTGTATCTCCGGTTTCGCAGAATATTTCGCATCTAGTATACGCCCTTGTCTCGTAAACCAGGTGCAGTCTTAGGCCTGCGAAGTGCGAGACAATATATGCCTGCTATATGGAGGATAATAGGTATTAATATAATCAAACATGAGTCCCGGCAATTAATATATATACAAAATAGAAGTTGGTAGCTATAATAAATAGTAAAATAAGCACGCTAATGGGTATCATACAATCATGAAACACAAAATCAGAACCAAAATAAATGGGATGAAATGTGGGTGGGATTCGAAGGGTATACGGATCCGCGTTGCTAAGCTTCCCATTTACTCTTTTGGGGGAAATATGCATTAAAGAAACCTATTCAAGGCGTTAGTTACTAGCTCGAGTAATTGCGGGTGGGATTGTGGATTGAGCACCAGTGCATGTTTACCTTTTGCTGTCTCTGCGAATAGAGAGATTTCGGTTGAATTTTGAGAATGAAAGTGATCGTTGAAACATACTTCGCCCGGTTTCTCTTCAACCCATTGATTTGTTAAATCGGTCACCGTCTGGACTGAATCCATCATCCCATATCGTGCATCTACCCTCGAAATGGTATGTGTATAACGATGAATTGCTCGTACTGCGGTTTCTCGTTTTTTCGGGTCGCTGGGTAAGAACGAACTTAGACCAATTGATCCTGATTGCCGTAGTAATGCATTTATCAAGCAATCCCCACAAGCTCTGTCGTCTTTTCGCCATTTTTCGAAGATAAACTCCGTGGAGACATTTCCGGGTTGATCGGTCCCAAATTCGAAACATTCGGGTGCCATTTCACAGGGTTTTAGTTGTCGTGGTTCTTCAAACGGGACTTTCGCTAGAAATTTTTCGTCGAACCTAGGAGCCAGATCTCTCTCGTTTTCAAAAGAGAGCCATACAGGACCATCCGCACTGCTCCATAGAGATCTACTTGCTTGATTTGGCTCGATACTCGCATTTTGGTATGCCATAGTTACAATTTCTGGTAGTAGCGATGTTCGGTTGAAGATTGTCGAAGTGTCAATAGTACTCAGTCGAGTGCGTAGATCGGCGATGTTGACAGTTTCAGTTTCGTCGTCTTGTAGTACGCCGAAAAGGTAGCTCCAGATAAGAGACTCACGGTGTCTCTCAATCACGTACCAGTAAAATAAGAACCACAGATGGATGGAGGGACTTTCTCCGCGAAATCTCTGGGCGCTACTCAACTCGAATGCCGATGGGAACGTGGACCGTAGCTCTTGCAGGATACTTTTCGACATTGGGTGAATTGTATGCTTTGTATAAGATCTAAATTCCCAGCCAAACCTGACGTGGAGCAAGTATGCGGATAGATATAGATATGGTAGTTCTCCGTGTTTGTGCTCAATGGGTCCGAAGGCGGGCGGATAGTCAAGAGTGAAGTGTGACCAGTCATAATCGAATGTAAAGGCCAAGCCATAAAGAGGAGAGTAAATATCAGCCGCAGAATGTTGGTTCGAAAGGAACATGTCGTCACTCAGTGAGACAAACTTGTCGGAAACTTCTGGTAGGCGGTCCAATCTCGCTTCAACAGAGCAAGAGGAAAATGTGTCCGCGGCGCAGGTATTGTTGAGCAGCGGCGATAGTAGCGATTCTTGTGATATAATTTTGACTGAACTATCGGGCACCTGTTTTAGCCAGAGTGGGGTTTGTGGGTGGCTCGGATCATCACTGTGGATGGTAGAAATGATGGTGATATTTCCTAAAGGGTTTGGTGACTTCACTAGCCCTTTCTCATCCCTCTCGAAAAATGTCTCTATACTTCTTATACTATATCGAAGCTCGTCCCAATCGTGGTGTCGATTTAGGGAGTCTGCGACGTAGTCTGGAATTTTTGTCAATCTGCTTTTCGACTCAACACTATCTTTCGCTTTCTGGAATGCTTGAGAGCTGCCATTAACCCAAGTATACACAATGTCAAGGACTGGAGGCTGTGGTTTTTGTCGAGTTGTCATAATCGTTCCTTTAGAGATCCATTCATCAAGCCATAACAGTTCTTCTTGCTCTCCTGATTGCCCAGTCACTTCTTGGAATGAAACAAATGTGACCTCCGGTAGTGATTTTATGAAATCTCGGGCAGTGGGGCAATCGATCCACTCGCTTGGTGGAACAACTGTAAGCACCATTGAGCCAGGAGGCTCGGGAGGAGGCGCTGGGATTTCCCTCGAACCAAAGGTAAATGTCGACCACTCTGAACCGGATACGATGCGGCCAAGCGGGTAGACGGGACCGAGAAAGCTGTCAACTTCATATCTTCCCCAATTAGGCGTCAAGTGTTGGACGGTATTGTGATCTAAGAAAGCGTAGAGCAGCAATGCACTGCATGCTGATACAGAAGCCAAAAGTACAATTCTACGCTTATCGGTTCCTCGTGTTTGTTTAAAAATGGGTATTGACTGTGGTAGTGGCTGGTATCCAGTTGAGAAGCCCGTGAATGAGGTAGGAAGTACTTCCGAAAGACGTCGAATAGTTCTTAAAGCCGGCTTTGTTACGAATTGGAGAATTTGGAGAGCCATTGCGGATGGTGAATGAACCCTTCCTCCTTTGTCGGAATATAGAGGTGGATTCATGACTAGGTTTCTCTGACTTTAAATCGAGTGATTGTAGTCAAGTGGTTAGTAACAGGAAATTTAACATGAGTAGATATGAACTATACCACTGAGGCTATTCCAGGGTGCCGCCTTTCTGAATTTAATGTCGATGACTCTCTGAATCTGGCTCCGAGCCGGGGGGATTTTAGCCTCTTTTTCGAAATAATAAATGTGGTGGAATGAGAAGATATATAGAGAGAGAAAGGATATCACACTTATAGGTTTGTTTTCTTGGTAGTCAACCTGAAATCAAACCTGATAAAGTAGGAGAAGAGTAAAAGTACCTGTTTTCACTAAGAAAGGCATCTGTTCCTGCCTTTTGCCGTCGACGCCCGGGAGATAGCAATCTTCCCAAGGCACTCTGTGCTTCCGACATTACCTTTAAAGGCTTCCAAGTTGCCATTATCTCTTGGAGACAGGGAGGAGCGGATGGAGCCCAATCGGCAGTTCTCCTTTCCTTCCTTGCATGGAGTAACACCCTGCTTCATCCATGTATTTTTGAAGCTCGAGCAAATGCATTTAACATTGGGTGGGCCGTTCAAACAGCAGCAAACTGTCTGATTTGATAGCGTCGCGTGCCCCTTAACTCAGAGTGGGATGCCAAGAAATGATGATGCGGCGGCCAAGATTATATTCGCGGGGATTCGGCTCTTGGAGGCTCATCGATTCCTCTTTAGCCCGTTCAAATAGCGCAGAGACAAACATCAATTTTTTTTTTTTTTTTTCAAGAAGCGAGATGAGAGTGCTGTGAAACTAGTTAACTCGAATAGATAGGAGACAGTTGCCTCCTATCAACAAGACGATAATCGAACACCGTATTTCGTATTGCTGCACCAAACATAAGGAGCCAGAGAAACCATATGACTGTCAGGTATTATGGAACCAGTGCTAATGTTGTTGTTTAGTGTTGCAAAATTCTGTACGCGTACTCTCCCTTAACAAAAGGAGAAGATAACTGAGGATCCTCACTCCTAATAATGAAGTTCCGAGATTCCGGCTTGGCTCAGTTTCGCCAATTCCCCAAATCCACATTCGGCTACCCAAATTAAGGCAAAATAGCCCTCATTTCATCATGGCGGACAAAGGGACCGTCCACTGTCGTGTGAGCAACAGGGTTCTGACACTGCCGGCATCCGACCATGCCTCATTTACAGACCCGTTCAATCTCAATGTGGTGTTGATGTGCGACGCCGAGCGGATAATCTTGCGTTCTCAGACGAATACGGAGCTATTCCTTTGCCATGGAATGTCTACTTAAGAAGTATTGGGATTTAATTTATAAACAAGGAACACCTTCTGGTCTTGTCGAGCAGTCGGAGAGTTAAGTTCGAAAGATGGTGACCTAAATTTATGTGGTAGCATTTCTACCATGAGTATAATTAATTATGTCCGAGACTACAACACAATATGTTTATCAGCTTTTAATATACCAATAGCATACCAATGGCAATACCGTTTCCAATTGCAATACAACGAGCCATCCACCAAAGTATATATTTTAAATCTAGCAATCAAACCAACTTAATCATGACCTATATGAGTATAGATAGATATGTAGGTTTATCCGGTCCAAGATAGTTACTAGGGCGGCCTGTGAATTCAGTGTGTTTTTACTAAGCTACCCATCTCCTCGTTGTCGCTAGACACTGAAAAGCGAAGAACTTGAAAGTCTGTATATTTGAGTGAGAAGGTCGCTCAAGCTATATATTATCCTCGATATCACCTTAAAACTTAAATATTGAAGGACAACTAAATAATGAACACTGCATGCTAATCAAGAAGTTCGAATCATTAATCGTTTTGTGTGGTATTGTCTGGCTAGAGGTAGCATATTAAGGATTTATTATGCATGAAGAAGAAAAAGGATCTCGCCACCGGAAAACATTGAGATCAAGGATACCTATAGCTAACACTCGGCAACATCAGCGTCTAGCAACAAGACTAGCTATAACCCTGTTGTGTTTTGGTTTGGGTTCAGACTGGCTATAGCTCCGGTTAGTCTCGTTGCCAGCTCTGGTTTTGCAGGCCAGATCAGACAACACAATAAAAATCTCATAGCTCCAGCGATTGAAGCTGGTGGCGAGACTGACGAAAAGAACTAGTTATGAGATGCGACACGATGACCAGAATTTGACTATCTGTATCCCCACCCCCTCTAGTACTCCAGCCGTAGATTCAGGAGCGTTTCCTAATTAGATTTGTAAGATATTAATATTGTGGCGAGATACGACACGTCGACACTAACCGATTGCTAGCAACAGACAGTTGTTGATTATGAACATTGTCGTGATATGATTCCGATAGCCTAAGCGAATAAGATCGACACATTCCCCATAACCGATCTGGATACAAGAATCGTGATGTTCTTCGACGCGTGTGTCGACTTCATATTTGATAATTCTTCTTGTTGGTGTATCTCTTCTATCTTGTACCAGCTGATATATTCAAGATTGCTCATTTAGGGTCCTAGCTAACTTGAACGACCGGTAGCTTCATCGAAAACATTGCGGAGTAGATCTGACTAAAATATATTGAGAAACATAATACTAAAATGAGGAGTTGCACGTACACGTAGTCCTTAGATCCGCTAAGTCTAGAGGTAGAAGGCCACTTAGACAACTTCCAAAGTTGGTACTTTGCCCGTCAACTAATGCTTAGTTATCTGTCTGATTTCTTTATGAAAACGAAAGCTTAGGAATACAATCTCGATCGATTTCAATACTAGTTAGTATACTGCCAATGCTCATGGAATATAAGCCTAAGAAAGAACAATAGTAGCAGTGTTGCTATTATAACCTAGCAGTACTTCACTAGCATGAACATAGGGATGCGATATACGAAACTAGGGTGTGATACCACTTTCGAGATTTGGGCAAGCCTTAGCCTTGACCCAGCCAGTTGAACTTAAGTGGCAATATTGCGATAAGATAATGCCTGGTATTTTGGTCAATAGAGAATAATTATTTAAGAGCATTTGCTAACTCCCCACTTTCCGTGAATATGTTTTACTCTTCTTTTCCCTTTATAGCGGGACGTTCATTTGTATTACCAGGGATTAACAGGGATGCGTGAGAATGGGGGACTGTATACACACTCCTTGTGGGCGAAATATTAGCATGTGAATTAAGAATATTTAAAAATATAAGCTAATTTCCTTCCTAATTTAGTGCGTGCAAGTAGAAAGCAAATCGATATATGCTGGTAGTAGATACAAAGAAGTAGCTTCCTATTACTCGGATGTTATTGTGTGAGGTATCGTCCTTTGCCTCACAAGACTGTTTTTTCATCCATATGTCCGACCCCTGCGGCAGTGGGTGCGACCTGACTTTTTAGGAAGATCGAAAAAATGGGAAATAAATATCACACGCTTTTAATCCTAGGATAGAGTGGGGAAAGTATAGATAAATGAATATACATTATAAGTTGACTACTTTCAACCTGATACCCAAGTTTCCGCACTTCATCCTTCATAAAAGACAGCATCAGACTTTTCCAGCAATTTGCCTGAGAGCGAGTTGAGGCAGAACCTGTTAAACCACCTCTCTCTATCTCATCATAGCATTTTTCTGTCCATCATGAACCGGTTGATATTAAACGCGCTTCTTTGCCTCCAAACAGTGTGTATGGCACACCCACTTGAGAGTAAGTTTTTGTGTTTTGCACACTATAAACCCGAGTTTTATAGAAACGCTGACTAACGAAAATCAAGATCATCCTCGGGCACCTGGCGATAAGGGATACTACTACTCTCTTTGGCAAGGAAATTCGACTTTTGCAGAGTTGGAATCTAAGCAAACAGATGATGCATGGATTAGGAAGGACCTCGAGTTTCCTCTACGACTTTATGGCAAAACAACGTCCACGATTTACGTGTCTATGAATGGTTTTATTTCATTAATTGAGCCTAAAATAAAAAGCCTGACGGTACCAACTAGCTGCAACACAAACTCGTTTTGCCCACTGGACGATGCAATCATCGCGTATGGAAAAGATATGTTTCTGAAGCCCCGAACGGTTGGAATATTTGTTCGATGGGCTTACCATATTCCTGCCCCCAAATTCGATGACCCGCACCACCACGTAATGTGGTATATCTGCGATAAATCGAGCACGCGAGGTTCATTTGGCAGCAAAGCCACTTGTGGCAGTGCAACCCGTTACTTCAGCATTACTTGGCATAAGAACAATCCAGGCGTTTTCATACTGGAATATTACAACTTCGCTGGGAATAATTGGTCCGATGGTGCTATTCGGTTACAATCATATCCTCACCTCAAATCAATTCATCCGAAGACAGTACAGGAAAACTTTGATGAGAAAGGTCACGCATGCATTATTGTGGATACAAATAGGAATACTTATGAAGTCTCTAAAAACGCCAAGTTATGTACTTTAACAATATGATTGCATATCCGAAAGTGGCATAAAAGCTACGCCGATACACTAGTCAATGCGATATTCGCAAGAAACTCAGGTTTCTATGGAATTATCGATAGAGACATCTTTACCTGTGTATTCTCGATCTCTGTATTCTTCTATGCCACGGCATTTGAAAGTGTGATTTAAAAGGTAGATTCAATTTTTGTTAATTTCTGCTGTGCTAGTATTTATTTTCCAGGGCCAAGGCTAAAGACCGCCCGAAGATTAATTCAGAGGTTGGCTCACATGCGACGAGTACCACACGCGTCGGAGCATCAACGCTTAACCGGAGCAACTCAAAGTTCCGGTTAAAGAGAGGGAGGCAACCGGCCGGCCGTCAAGGAACAGGACCGTGCTACCCCAGAAAATTCGAAACAGCCGTTCTTCGAGTTCATATAGCTCCTGAAGAACTGCTCATCGGTTACCCCTGAGGAAAGTTGGGATGAAGCAATTGCGGGGATAGACTACGTAATTGTGGGGTTCAATCAGATGATACTCAATTTGAACATCAACACAAACGGACCCATGCTCATTTTGGGATGTTGTCTGTGGCTTCATAGCCTCGGTTCATGCAAGCTCTTTTACCTTCGCCGGGGCGGTCATGAGTGTGATCAGTCTATAGATGAGCGTTTCTATCAACATGCAAGCCCTTGGTCTCTACTAATATTTCACTGGAAATGCACATCTGCGCGAATCTGAATTCACACATCTACCCTCGCATAGATCGAGCTCTATATAGGCTCCTTGGCATAATTGGAGCCTTAGAGAATGAGAGATTCTATGCATTGACTGGTAATCTCTGCGATCTGTAAAAGCTGTGTTGTGAAACAGCAGAATTCTATATCGAGAGAGATCCCTTCTTTTCCACTGAACCTATTTAGCTTTCTTGCATGTTGCCAATATCATGGGGTTCCAAACTCGCCGGGTTCGCCGTACGATTTCCGTTGCTTTGGCTCTAATGTGAGGTGCAATCAAGCCGGCCGGCGGGAGACGGTATTAGACTAAAAATTTTCGAAATGAATATTCAGGACCGTGTATATCCATAGACGTAGTGCGATGGGCAAAGAGATTCGGTTATAAATATACTACCATGAGCCACTGATGAGTTCCCAAAGCAAGCCTGGTTTCATTACACCAAATAGTCTTTTCACTCATCTCGAACTTGAATACATCTCTTCTGAAAGGATGTACGGATTCCGTTTGCTGCTTAATGCTGCTTTTATCGCCCTTAGCTGGGCGACTCCTCTGTCGAAACGATCGACTCAGGTATAAACAAAACACAAGTTGTTTAGAACGTCTTGATATACACTGTACAGCTAACACCGTCTCGAAGGTCTCTCTGATCAGTCAATCTTATAGTGGCAGCACCTTGTCAGGTACCATCAAAGTAAGAAAGCCATCTTTATTGCGTAGAGCGCAATATCGGTCCTGTGAATAGGAGGATCAAACGATGTTCACACTTCTTGATGGTAAAATATAGGTCCAAAACCTCGCCTATACTAAAGCCGTAACGGTCACCTGGGCGGTTGGGAGTACTTGGAGTTCTGGAAATACGATCACGGCCTCCTACGTGTCGGGTCCCGATTCGTCTGGGTATGACGTTTGGGGTTTCTCAGGCACTGCTCAGGGAGCCACTCAGTTCTACATAGCCTATACCGTCAATGGTGCAACGTATGTCAACGCGACGTTTATAGTGGCTCAGAACGAACAATGCTAATATTTGAACGAATAAAGTTACTACGATCCCGGAAACAATGTAAATTATCAAATCACAGCTTCGACCGATACTTTTACAGCTGTAACTGGCCTTGACGCCTGGCTAGATACAGAGGCTTCCTTGGCCCAGGCTTTGTTGCTGAACAATATTGGTAGCAGTAACAACACAATTGTTGGCGCTGGTGTGATTATTGCGTCGCCTTCTACTAGCAGCCCGAATTACTTTTATCAATGGACGAGAGATGGTTCAATCGTTATGGAACATTTGGTCAACGAGTATCTTGCAAATGGCGCGTATTTGCAGTATATCAAAGACTGGGTCAACGTTCAAAGTATTCTCCAACACACAAGCAACCCCAGCGGTGGATTTACTACTGGAGGTGAGTGTACTGGTTATGATCAATCAAAACCGTTCGGAAAGCCGATTTCTAAATATTTTTCAATAGGACTCGGAGAGCCTAAGTTCAACACCGACAACACTGCATATACTGGATCATGGGGACGACCACAGCGAGTGAGTTATATTATGCCCCTCTGCTGTGACAAATATGCGATATGGCTAATAATCATAATAAGGATGGCCCTGCCCTTCGTGCCATCACACTCATAAAATTTGCGAACAAATACAAGACCATTGACAGCAGCTATGTTACCAATACTCTTTGGCCTAGTGAGTTTCTGCTCAAGACTGTCTTATCTGATACAAATCTGATATAAACAATCCAATAGTAATCAAGCCCGACCTTGATTATGTGGCCGCGTATTGGAACCAAGGAGGGTTCGACCTTTGGTATGTTATCAATGGTGTTTCAGTTTGCCTTAACCTTAATTTAGAACATATGATTGATGAATAATAGGGAGGAAACAAGCGGCACTCAGTTCTTCACGACCATGGTCCAATGTAATCCTACCTGATATTTCCGTTGTCATTCAATGAATCATCTACTTACTTTCGTGATTTAGATCGTTCGATGATTGAGGGTGCTGCGTTCGCTGACTCGATGGGAAATTCTGCTGCTAAGAGTACTTATACATCAACGCAGGCGAATATGGTGAGTCTACTGAGGTTGTCAACGACATAAATATGACACTGTCTTTAGACTAATAACCGATAGGTCACGACAATCAATAGCTTTTGGAGCTCTAGCAAGAACTACTTGATTGCGTATGTAATCTATGAAATCTAACTTTCGAGGATCTCTGATGACTGACGATGAATAGCTTAATCAATGGTGGGAGAAGTGGTATCGATTGTGGTACGCTCCTCGGGTCTTTGAGAGGGGGTAGCTATATACTTCCTCCATCGGACTCCAAGGTTCTTGCTACTCTCCACGGATTGATATCGTCATTTCAAAGCCTCTATAGCATAAACCAGTCAGCTAATAAGGTTGGATGGGCTATTGGAAGGTATCCTGAAGATGTGTAAGTCTGCCCTATCGAATTTGAGAAACATCGGCTAATTATGGCTGCGTTGGAAAGCTATGATGGTGTTGGCACCTCTCAAGCAAATCCATGGTTTATCTGCACGACTACGTCTGCCCACATTATATACAAAGCTCTTGCGGCTTTTGCTGATTCTGGTGCTATCACTATCGACTCAACTTCGCTCGGGTTGTTCAAGCGGTTTAATACTACTGCCTCTGCTGGTACATATTCCCTCACGGGCGCTGCTGGTAAAAATCTATTCACAGGGTTATTCAATTATGCCGACACCTTCCTTGGTGTTGTGAAGCAGTATGCAAAAACAACTGGAAACTTGAGCGAGCAATTCAGTAAGGACAGTGGTCAACAAGTCGGGGCCAGAGACCTCACTTGGAGTTACGAAGCCATTTTGGAAGCCATCAAAGCTAGGAATGCAGTCAAGAATCGGCTGTCAACCACCACCACCACCACCACCACCACTACAACTATACGTGCAACGACTAGCACGACTCCACCTCCTACTACAACTTCGGGCTGTGCGCCTACAGTAACCGTTACCGTTACCGTTACGGCCTGAGTCACGGACGAGGGGTTCAGCTGTACCCTGAAGTTTCTATTACCTGCTTCTCGCTCGCATGTGGTGTCACTACTAGCAGTAAGGGTAGTAGATATAAAAAAGTAGATTTAATTCAATTCACATGTCATCCTAACGCTGGATACATATTGTATTTAACTAAAATTGTTATTTCAATGTATAAAAGTCTCTAAGGACCAATATATAACTCAAGGCCTCAGCAGATCATCTAAATCAAACCAGTCAGCGGGGTACGCTTGCGACCCAGGCGCAGTACGTTGCTGGACCTGTGTGACGAAAGTACTACGCAGCTGCGGGCTTCCAAGTGATGTATCTGTTCTAAGCTTATTGATGGCGCTGTTAACTCCAAACTCCATATTTTCCTCGACCAGGGCACCCTGTGAGAATAGGAAGTCATCTTCCCAGGTACTGTATTCATCTTCGAAGGAGAATCCTGGCCGCGAACCTGGACTTAAAGTGGCGATTTCGACGTCAAGCTTGCGTAAGGTTGCACGCATACGCCCGCTTGCCGTTTTGAAAATGTTGGTAACCTTCGGCGTTGCTAAGTATTGGCGCAGCATTGCGAATCTGGTCACCTTTGCTAGCGTTCCTGGTGCTTGATTGGATGTAGAGAAGGAATTTGTCGCACTGTTGAAGACTGCCGCTTTAAGAATGTTCAAGTTTTTGTCGAGGGCAACCATATCGCCAGTTGTGTCACTGGGGAGATTAAGCATCAACTCTGCGAGTGCTGAGCCTCCACTGAATGGAAGTGTGCTGCGGCCCGGGAAAGGTGTTGTTCGAGCAAGATACAACATGATCAGCCCTGCGGGCCTACACGGCTTAGTAGTCGTGTCTAATTCGGTTCCAACGTATTCGACGAATTGGGATATCATTTGCGCTTCATAGGCATGTTCCGCTGCAAACAATTAGTAGAGTGAATTATTTTAATAATTTGAGGACATTACCATCGTATGACCCGGCTTCCGTGGCCGGCGGGCTGCCACCTAGTAAAGGATCCCAGGCGAGAAAGTTGAAGTTCCAAACACATGTCGATTGTGTGCTGACCCTATATTTGTAACCGTAGATATAATACTGGTTGTTGTTTGTGCCAGTTGAATAACTCCTACTTGAGTATAATTTGCTGCAGACCATGATTGTTTTGAAAGCGTTAGCGCGCTTATTGAGTTTCTCCTCCAGCTGTCTCTTGGCCGGCGGGTCCTCGAAGTCCGACGGGTCATTGAACACGTTGACCCTCCCATCATCATCACCGATCTCAGGAAGTCGATCGTCAGCACAGGAGACGCAGAGAGGGCAGGCAGAGCTGCTGGATGAAGAGGTGGAAGTGCTTGTCTCTGTGGGAGTACTCGTAGGCCCTTCCGTGATTGTTTGTGTGGGCTTCTGATTTTTCGCTTCTTGTACGGCTTGTTCGGATGCTATACCTTGTTAGAAGTTGCAAAGGAAGAAGGAGAATCTCGAACTAACCGATCGCTTTGGCTATGGCGTCAGCTAGAGCTGCTGCTGCTGCCGCAGATGCAACCGCTGCCGCCAGAGCGGATGCCTCTGTAAGATCCTGGACCAGCTGCTCCGACGCGGTTTTCACGAAGGCGTTTGTGATTTGATTAAAAAAATCCCACGCGTCTGATTACGTTAGAATGACGCACTCGATATAGGTTAAAGAGGGGCCATACCATTCAAAGCTTGGTCAATCGCGTTGCGAGCAGCGTGTGCGAGAGAGGTGCTGGTGGGGTTGCCGTTGTAGTTGTCCACGCTGATTTTGGCGTTGTTGAGGGAGTCGGAGTTGCTGTTTCGGTACAGCAGGATGCGATTGCCGGCACCGCAGATTTCGCCCGGGTTACCCGCGCAGGGCTGGTTGCAATTGTCCTGGGCCGACTGCTCCGGGTTCGTCTGGACATCGCCCCAGTAGCATTCGCTGATGTGTTCGTGAGCATTTTTATGTATATATTTGGGATGCGGTTCTTACACGCCAAACTCCACGCCAAAGTATGCGTAGCCGTCCGCGGCAGCCAGGTCCGCGCATTTCTCGACCGTCATGTCATCAGCAGTGGCGCTCCCATCGGTGAGCACACGAGCGCCCGGGCTATCGAAGAGGCAGACGGGATTCTTGTAAGACCCGACGGCAGGAACCCAGCTCGGAGCGGCACCTTGGGGTACGACGTTGACAGCCTTGGAGAAGCAATCAATGTTGGCCGCGTTGCTGGCAACAAGCACGCCGAACCCGCAGTTGTCATCAACGGAAACCCCCCCGCATTGGTTCGGGCACGAGAGTATCTTTTGGATGCTAGTGCAGACCAATCTATCAGTCAATTGTCTTAGAAATATACAACTCCGAACGTACTTTGAACGTATGACCGATCCCTCTAGTTGTGGTGGTGAAGAGCCATCATTGCAAAGGTAAGTAATCATGGCTAGATTGGACCCTTGCAGGGCCGACGACATAATGATGGGTTCGTATCCACCGCCGTAGACAAGTCCATCTTGGAATCTCGCGATCGCACTGGAGATCCCGGCCTGGTTATTCGAACCGCCGTCGCAGCCGTTGGCGACTGTTGCACACTCCGCACTCTGCGCGTTGAGACGGCCAACCCAATGCGAAAGGGCGACTAGCTGCAAAAAGGCTCTGAAACGCATTCTGACTAAAGACCTGGGGAACCGGATGTTGTTCGAGGAGAACTGAGGAGCCGCGTCCTCGATTCATATACAATTTATTACTGAATGCGAATCGAAACACAGCCAATCACGCAATTCCCGAATGACGACTGGGGTCGATTTCTGTGATTACTACATCGCGCTGCATGCGCATGTCTGTTGATAGCCGGGGTGGGATCACTGATGAAAGGTCGCTGGGCGGCCCAGTTGAGTGAAAGTTCTCCCGGTTAAGCTTCGCCCAGCACGCCGCTCAGCGGGCCCAGAATTATCTTTGCAGAATCTCGTCAGCGCTAACGCAGATGGGAAACCCTCCCGTCTGACAGGGTGCATGTCTGATGTTGATGGACCCTGTCCACTTTTAGCCTTTCGACCAGCCAACAGTAGGTTTCCGGTGTTATCAATTCGCGTCGAGGTTATCGATCACTAACGGGAACTTAACCTCCAGTAAGTGTAACGGTCGGCAACAGGTGGATAAAAGGAACACTAAAGTGCTTTCCAATCCGAAGAATAGGATTATATTAGTTCGCCATGCCATCTCCACTACAGAGTGCAATTGCTCTTTACCAGGTCTCAATGCTAAAATCCAGCCTGATATTCCTCAAGTACGTTCCAATTAGAGAGCGTGCCGTTGGCCATGGCCTGAGAGGCGCTTGATTGACAACACAGCCTTTACTAGATCCTTTTTTCACTTACGCGGCTTTAGGTATTCCTGTTTTCAATTTGCACAAAGGGCACTTTAAAACTCCGAGTTTTGTTCGAAAAAATCGATAAAACACGACAAAGCCTGACAAATCTTCGTCAAGAATCCCGTCTCTTGGGTACTCGGGTATGAGGATCCCATGCACTAATAAATATAAAAACTCATGTAATTTGTTTTGAGTTCGCGAAACTAGTCTACTATAACTTAATTAAGCAGAATTCTATCTAAAAATAAAATGGCTAAAACCTTGTCATCGTGGCCCTGTACTTCAGCCTTTTGTTGGCAGAAGCCAGTTTTGCCTATCTCGCCTTTCAAAACGGGGTTATATTACAAAATGGCCATATATTACTGCTTATCAATATCTAATAGCTAAGTCCGAAGAGTCTTGTATACATTCATTGATGCGGTAAATTTTGTGCTGAATGGGTATCAATATCCGGTATGTGCGCTGAAATAGAGCTGAGGGTTTGAAGTGGTTTCGTGGAAGACTAGCTGCAGGTAATAATATACTAAAGGATTCTCTTTTAAAGAGTTCTCTCAATCTTAGCTACATTGCCCATTGCCGTCCGTATCGTAGCCTTTATACTATCGTTAACTGGTATATACGGCTTCCTCGGCATTAATTTCGCCTCTGCGTTCTCGATACCAGCGTCCTTCGCACTATACTGGCTGACAGCGTATTTCGTACTTGCGATTCCCATTTTGATCGGGGGCTCTGCCAAAGCAGCTTGCTTGTGCAGCTCTAATGCTTCAGTTATCTTTCCGCTCGTATAGAGTTCATAAATCCGCGAAATAGTTTTTGGAAATATGTTGGAGAAAGCAGCAACACATCCGGCGCTGCCAACCGCGAGGCCACCAATTAAAAAATCGGACTGACCGCCAAACGTTGAAAACACTTCTGGGGAGAGTTCCGCAGTGAGCCTTGTGATTTTGGCTACGCTGCCGCAGGTCAGCTTGACGCCCACGATTTTCCCAGGATTGCTCTTCGCGATTGCTGCTATGGTGTCGGAGTCCAAATCCACGCCGTTACATATCCCTGGAAAGTTGTAAATTACAATCGGCAGTTCACTTTTCTGCGCAACTTCGTTATAAAAGGACTTTATAACTTCTTTAGTTGTTGCCGAGGCGCCGTAATACGCCGCTGGGAGTAACAGGCCAAAGTCGGCCCCCGCCTCAACCGCGTCCGAAATGTATTCTAAAGTTTGAACAACCGAAAAACCGCTAACGCCGCAGATGAGGGGATAGTCGGGACCAACGGCTTTTCGAGCCGCAGTCATGACGCTACTCCGCTCTTCACGGGTTAAGAGTTGAGCTTCCGCATTAGAACCGAGAACAACTAGACCGGCAAGACCCGAATTAGAGAGATATTTGAAGTATTTTTCTTGCGACTCGAGGTCAAGTTTTCCACTGCTCGAATCGAAGAAGGTCACAGCGGGGCACCAGACCCCGGCGCGAGGGACTTTTATTATATGCATGTTGGTTGGAGGTACTCGGATGTGGATGTGCAATGATGAGGCAAAGAGAGTAAATAATCTATCCTAGAGAACTTTAGTCGAAAGCTTTGGGGTGTCTCTAGGTACTATATGCTGAGGTGCGGGGTAAGAACACGTCTTACATTGCCGAAAAAGGAAACTGTTTAGGGATGCTGCCTGATACATAGATGATGTCGAGCGGAGAGCTCTTTTGATATCCTAAAGGCTAGGATAATTTTCGCTATAAGGAATATTCCTTGCAGATTTAAACTGCTCTGGTAACGGAGGGGGGTGATCCGGCCGCAATGTTAACTTAAAATTAAGTCAACAAACTTTGAGTGGTTGAACCCAGGTTGTCAATGGCTTCATGATTGAGTTCATAAGACTAACGGCAGCTTGACAGTCCTATTAACAGCTAGGAAGTAAATCCTAATGGAATCTAGGAGCGTGAATAGTAGCATTTGCTAGTAAATAGAAAGTTTTTGTATATATATATTCCAAGGATGTTCTAATGCGGGACATGATCACGTAGAAAACCATCCCCCAGTCTTCCTACTGAAAAAATGATATGGATCATACTTATTCTTGATTATTTGCAGCTGCGGATATGTAGAGAACGTTGACAGTGGGTTCTGATCGGCATTGGCGTCGTTGATGAAGAGAGGAAGTCCTTCCGCATTACCAACAGACTCGACCATCGCGCGGAAGCTGGATTGCAATCTATCGTAATTGCTTTGAGGCAACAAAGGCGGGGTCATGAGGATATAGCTAACCCAAAACCAAGGCCCATCAGGCATTTGCATCGCATTGCCGCCATTCTGGGCCCTACTCGCATTCGTCAACGATTGAGGAACGGGTTCGTAATTAAATGCGAGAAGTTGATACGAGCCTTTATTCGATTCAGCCCAATCTCGCCATCGTTGAAGAGCCACTTCATAACTGTTATCGTCAGATCGGTGCACGCCCACACGGAAAATGTTGTTCCCGCGTGTTAGCTGGGCGAGATAAGGGATCGGCATATCGATTACTTGTGGGTACGTTCGGATGGCCATGGTTTCTACTATATGAGGAATGTTTGTGAAATTGGTGAAAGCATCACCGGGGTCGAGTCCATCGTAAACAAGAAACGCAAGAATCGCCTCATCGAGATTTAAGCCTAGACCTGGCGTCGGTAGCTTAAGATATGTTGCCACGATACTCGCTTTGGGATCTGCATTATACTGCATAAAGTTGTTGATAGCAAGAGCGACAGCATCGGTTTGTTCGAATAGATATATGACATTGCCGGAATAGAATTGCCCAGCGGGACGGCTTTGAACTGTATACTTAGTGACAACACCGTACGCGTTGCCCCCGCCCCCGCGGAGAGCAAAAAAAAGATCGGCATTGGATTCTGGAGATGCAATTACGATTTCGCCGTTGGGGAGGACGACCTCTAGCTCACGAAAGTTGTCGCAGGCCATTCCGTATTGCGGCGACAGGTAACTGGAACCACCGCCGAGGGCTGAGCCGGTACCAACTCCACCCATAGTCGGCCCAAGGATGGTGCGCCCGAACTGTGCATAGTAGGCATAAAGGTCGCCGAATATGCTCCCAGGTTCATACGTCGCGAGGGTAGAGGTCGCGTTGTAATATATTGCATTCAGCGAGCCCAAGTCGATAAGGACGCCTTGATCTACCGATGAGAAGAAGTCGTTCGGGTTGTGGCCGCCAGCTTTGATGGCGAAGCGACTTCCGGACGCTCGAATAGCCTGTAGTGCGATGGATACATCACGCGCAGACTTTGGGTAAACGACGCAGGATGGCTGGTAGCGGCTTTGCAGCGTGTTCCAGTAATCTTGCCTGGTTGAGATGTATCTAAGACTCAGCGGGTTGCTGGAGACTTTGGTGATACCAAGAGAACCGGTCAAATTGGCACATGCAGCCGGCCCCGGGATCCCCGCGCCATAGCAGCGAGTGATAAGCTGGAAGCAAAGAAGGAAGATTGTGACAACCATGACGCGACTTTTGTATGAGCTGTTTGACAGATGAACGACTCGCTTTGTGATGGTCTACAAGAGTGATGATGGTGATTCAGGCACTCCCTTGTTTTTGATGATCCGGAAGTAAAAATTTGCCTTTCTTCATTTTCACTTTCAACGAACGCAAATTCTTTTTTCTCGGTTAGTAGAAAAAGAGACTTTTAATACTTGATATTACTGGCTGGCAGCAGACCAGAACCTCTTTGCATCTCGCTTTGGATGCGTACTAACTGAATGTTGCGAGGTGTGCGCATGTGCCCTTAAATTCTATGCGCGATTCATGCAACACAACGCGTCTGCAATAGTAAAATATTGACATAGTGGAACCCCCGACCGATAAACTTATTTAGTGATGATAGACTCAATGGTCGCCCCAGAGGATTTCAACGATTGATTAGTCTCATTAAGCACAGGCTAAATTTGTAGATAGCCTATGATTCCTTTACCATAGTAGTGTTCGGCCGCATAAACAAAACTATTCTAAAAAATTTGTGCCACAAAGCCAACAGGCGGAGGATAGCAGTGTTTTGTTTGATATTTGAAATATATTTACACCTACGTTGTGCTCTAACGGCCAGCAGGATACAGGCCAGCAGGATACAGGCCGGCTCGCACATGCTACTTGTGTACATAACTCATATCATCATCTCCAGAAGTAACAGGGAAACAAAGTCTGCTTAGGCCAGCAAATTAAACAGCTATTGAATATTCTAGTTGAACTGAAGCTTGCCTGCTGGAACACCATCATCGCCATCAGAAGAATCATCGGGTTCTTCTTCGCTTGCTGGGTCGCCAGCATCCTCACTATCAGGATCTTCGGACTCGCCGTCGTCATTCTGATCATCTCCATCAATATCCAAGCTATCGTCGGATTCGTCGTCCATGGTACCGTTCAAAGCTCGTTTGTACAGATCAGTCTCGCCGTTTTTGGATGTATCAACAGTTTGAGGATCATCATTGTATTCAGTATAATCATTTTGATTATCGGGAACTGATGGCTCGGTTTCATAGCCATTGTCGATGATCGGTGGCTCTGGGATAGGAGTGGGCTTTTGCGGTTTCCATTGCTGAAATGCAATACAGCCACCAAAGGGACCATTCTTCGCTTTGTTCTCACATCGAACAATGCAGACATTGGATATACCGGAGTATGTCCCCTTGCAATTCAAATTTTTTGGTAGTTTAACAACCATATTCCATCTCTTCTTGCTGTATTTGTTGAACGATGGCTTATAACCGGATTTGTTTCCAGGAATCTGACCTTTGACTGGCAGCCAACCATCCCATCCTTGGGCGTTACCACCCATATCTAGTTTACACTTGTATGGCCCACCACCATCAGCGTTAACTTGGAAAAGCGTTAGTTTGAGATGGCCACCGGCGGTCGCCGTCGGAAGTCGATTGCTGCGGATTAGCTGTCCAATTTCCTTTGGGATATCAACCATCGCCGCCTTTGGGGCGCGCTGTTGATACCACCAAACATTTTTGCGAGCATTAGAATACTTGGCCTTCGCCCAAGATTTCGGCTTCTTATCTCTCGCCCAAATGTTCATGTTGAAGAGTGTCGCCCCACAACCGTTCTTCCACTTCTTGCGGGGAACTGCTTTGTAATACTTATTCGCATAGCAGGCATATTTGCCTTTTTTGCAACATTTCTTACTCCAGCATTTCGGCTTGGACCAAGGAACGATTGGGTTTGAAAACACAGAGACATCCCGCTGGAAGGGTAGTTGAGTGGTACCTGTGCGAGGAGTGGTATCAATGACACCAAGCCCCTTACCGTTACGTGAACCAGGCGCGTTTCCCTTGGCTCCGATGAAGCAAGCATGGCCTGAGATGTGTGAGGCCATGTTTAGGAGCACAATAGCGCCGGTAAGGCTAAATTTGAGATGCATCTTTTAAGATTAGAGAAGAGAGCGACAGTTCTATGAGAACGAACGAATGTGGTGTAATGAGTGTGATACCGGTATAGTAGGCGAGGACTGACTGCAAAATTATTGACATGAGGTGTTAAGGAATACAACCTCTATTTATATTTATATTTTGGAGGGACGTGCTTTCGATATGGAAGTATGAGTAGCTGGGTGACGAGATGCTGTAAATAGGAACAACACATTTGTTCAGCAATTCAACAGCATTATTGTGTCGGTCCGCCAATTGGGTGGAAGGAGCAAGCGAATCAGGATACCTAACCGATAGGCAGAGCCGAGTCGTTTCACGCGGACCTTTGCCACAAACACGCTTATAATCGAAACGGGGATTTAGACTACTTTGGTCCGTTCTAGGCATTCGGTAGCACAGGAAAGGATTAAGGTTTGTTGTCGACCGTCAATGTTACACTCGGTAACGCGTAGGGTTGCTGGTAGCTCCTCGGTTGACTGTATTTAGACCCATCCGGTTGAATGAGCAATGTCAAGTCTGCTTTCACAGGTGTCCGAGTTGTACATAATCCAGTCTTATGCTGTAGGCGAGCAAGTGAAGTAGGCTGCAGATGCGCGCCTGATGCAGCAAGTATAAGAGGATAGAATAAATATGTGTTGAATCTCGAGTTTTTATCCAGATCCAGGTTCATCAAGCCAATATAAAATATAATTTAGGGCTTGGCAATATATATAATTGGGTCATGGAAGGTGTCGGATTCGCCTTCGGATAATCGCGTCCTGGCCAGTATACAAATCAAAGCGACAAAAGTTTAGCAGGGTTACGATTGAAATATATAGCGCTGATGATATAAACTACGTCCTGCATAAAATAGGGTTATTTAACCATTTAGAGTTACTGAGCATCTGTGATCAACCAGATGTTCTGCAAGTGCGTTTGGAATCTAAATGCCGACAGCTTTGTAAACCTAAAGTCAACTGCTGTAATTGGAATATTCCGGCACCGACAATACCATATGGGATATTAGTTGCGATGCACAACTACGTGCATTGCATAGAAATTTATCTCGGAAGTCAGACCGAAAATTTTAAGTAGCCACAGTAAGTTAGTTTAGACTAGCCCGTAGATATTTTAAAGATGGATCTGCCACCCATTCACATTAAAAGCCACAGCTAAAAGCTATGGGAAACTTTTCTAGATGACACCGAAAATCCGCCTGCAAAGCGAAGAGCTTTCTCCAACGAGAACGGCGTAACATAGATTGAATACTGACGAAGGAGAGTTATCACAGCTTGTCATAAAGTTGGATCGTCTTAAATATCTTAAGGTTGTGATATTTGTCTGATCTCGATTTAATGATATGGTTGGTAGTTAATGGAAGAAGTTGCACCCAAGCCCCAATCAGATGTAACGACTCAACTATAGGTTGCAATTTGGACTGGTTCCAATCTTACTCTATATTTCTCAGCGATAAAAAGGCTGCCACTTCTTTACGCAAGAGATCATTCTATCAAAAAGGGGTCAAGTCTATTCATTGCCGTCTATGCAAATATAAAATAAAAAATTGTAAGCGTTACAATCTTACCACGTATCGCAGAATTTTGTAAAGCAACAAGACTGAGAAGGTTGAATCCCAGATATACTAGCACTTGAACAAGAAGCAGACAATATCGTGTAAATGCCACTACCACCATCCCGTACTTTCTTTATCCCTTTAGTGATCGGTATCCTATATCTTAGGTTGCTTTATGTTTCTTTGTCTTGCTGCATAGGACGGGTTGGGGAAGGGGTTTTCGCTAATAAAGTTTTTGTGGACCTGCTCGTGGTTTTTGCTTTCGTGGAGTGTGATTGTTACGTTTTTTTTTATCTCCTTTCTCTGGAGAACTATGGGGGAAAGCAGCGGAGTGTTGAGGCGCGAACGAAAAAAAGCTTGAGATTCCTTATTCATGGATTTTAGAGTAACCTGTTTCGCCTAGCCTCGAACGTTGTACGTGTACGTTTGGTTTGGTTCAAAGGCTTTTGTTTGGCCTTCGAGCACGGGCCCAAAATTTGAGAGATCTAGCGGTTCGTTTACAGGTTCTTCTTGGTAGATTCGCTAAATTGCCTTCCATTTTGAACGGGGGAAAAATATCTTTAAATTGCTAGTATAACCGACCACAAATCCCAACTAACTCAAAACCTAGAGTCTTTCGGTTACAGAATAGATTTTTAGGTTGGTCACAACACCAGGAGCATGACGCCTCAGGGAAGGAAGCGATTGTTCCCACGCGTAATATAATGGCCTGCAAGGTGTGCTAGGGGCTAAGACAATTGGTTTGTTCGGTACAATTCGAAGTTTATCATGTTGCCTCTCTAGACCTCCGGATCAAGTGAGGAGCAAGGTATCCAAAAGAATCTGAAAAACTAGATTTCGGAGACGCGTTGATCGCAAATTGTGCTCATAAAGAAAAAGGCACCACTTAAGCATACACGCGACATGAACCAATTTCTGCCCTTGATTACATTTAAATGCTACCTCGGTAACACAGTACGGTCAGGGTAGCCTTCTGGATAACCTTGCTAACTTGGAACTCGCAGATAGAGAAATTTGTAGTAAAACCGAATTATCGAGCTCATCAACAACTGGCTAGACCCAGCCTAGATCTATAGACTGAGAAAACCAGTTAATATAGAGTAGTATTCCGAGTTTCAAGCGTTTCGGCTAGTTGATCCGAAGATCAATACTTGTAATCAAACCCCAAAATATTACCCGAGCCTAGGTGGACCAATCTATTCCTCCGCTTAGCATCGAGCCATCTTCAAAACTTCGCTAAATGCCAGTCTCTTAAAAAACGAAGTTATTTTCGGTTGCAGTTCTCCCTGTTCCTTCTGTAGAGACAGCTACCTGGGTAAAATATTCTTACACATGTGCATGCAGCTCGATGTGGCACTACATATCCTTCATATATTGCCTGGGAGCGGCGCCTATGGCGGTCAGTGTTAGCAAGATATCAGAAAAGCGGCGGTATACGGATCTCCACAACCGATGCCTACTGATATTAATAGAAGGTGGGACCTTTTATGGGAGAGGGCTACCACAAAGGACAATCTTGCAAAAAGCTCAGATTTCTTGAACCAAAGCTCTGTCAGATGATGGGAGACTGGTACAGGGCGTCGTCGTGATGATTTCCAATGGATAACAGCGAGGAATAGATAACCGTCTCACCAGTGCCTTGACGTTCTCATGTTCAGAACAATTAGCTTTTGATAAGGCAGTTATACTACCGACTACCTCCTCGATACACAATCGAAATTGGTAGGTATTTTGCCAATTCAGCACTCCTTTGATTCCATATTCTGCAACTTGCGATCAGCGAGCCAAACAACGACCAGCATCACATTGAAGAAAACTATTGTGTGATTCAACTGAAGAAATAGCAGAGGAAATAGCAGAAGAAATAAGAGAGGAAATAACAGAAGAAATAACAGAAGAAATAACAGAAGAAATAACAGAAGAAATAATAGCAGAGAACACCAAGCGCCTCGCTCTTGAAGGTTGTATTGACTAAATCAGATAACCAAGATATGTAGTGTCGCAAGTTTAACCTGCTATGTTGGCGTGTACAAAACTACCATAAGACAACATGAACAAAATATTGAGAATGAAAATTGGTTCAAAGAAACTGCACCAAAGGAACCCCTTCCACAATCCAACTTAACTGTCTTGGTAAGCTGCGGGGTGACCTACAATTTAGAAACCATCAACCGCTTAAATCTTGTTTAGACTACGGTAGTAGTTGGCATGACAGTCGTCGATAAGATGGTGGGGGTGGTCGCTGCACTTGACGTGGCAGTGGTACCATTGTCATCCTCTTCATCACCCTCCTCTTCGGTATCTTCCTCGGTACTCTCATCCTCAGTACTGGTGTCCTCATCACTGGCGTCCTCCTCACCACCGTCCCCACCATCCTCATCTTCATCTTCGTCATTACCGCCTCCCTTGCTGCTTTTCTTACCCTTGCCGGCCTTATGTTTCTTGCCTGCTCCATCTTTTTTGTCCCCAGCATCTTTCGAAGCTTTCTTGCCCGCTCCATCCTTCTTACCGGCTTCCTTTTTACCAGCTTCCTTCTTACTGGCGTCCTTTTTGCCCTCGTCCTTCTTACTGGCGTCCTTTTTGCCCTCGTCCTTTTTGCCAGCGTCTTTCTTGCCCTCCTCTTTCTTTGCCACATCTTTCTTTCCACCACCACTACCACCACCACCACCACCACCACCACCTCCTCCTCCTCCTCCTCCTCCTCCGTTTTTATGGCCTCCATTCGATTTACCACCACCACCGCCGCCACCGCCCCCATTGTTGGCAGGCTTATTCTGAGGTTTCGGAGCTTGAGGGGCCGGGTGGCCACCTCCACCTCCACCTCCACCACCACCACCACCTCCTCCTCCTCCTCCTCCTCCTCCTCCTCCTCCTCCTCCTCCACGGCCACCACCGCCTCCGCCTCCGCCACCCCTTCCGCGACGTTTCACCAACATCGGCGCACGAGCAGCGATAGGACCCGAATCAAATTGACGTGTCGAACCCTGCTCTGCATTCGAAGAGCGTACAGAAAGTCCTTCGTTTATGTTCCTGGTGCCAACGTACGCGCCATTTACGGCAGCACCCTCGGCAAGAACGAGAATGGAACAAAGGATCGCACGGTAGCGCATCTCTTCCGGATGATAAATATACCCTCTTAGGAAGGAATACAAACTGCTCGTTGTAAATTTCTTGTCGAATTGAGAATAAAAGGATATGCGGGCCTCAAATAAAGAACAGCGCTTAAGGCAGGAAATGATGACAAAAGTCAAAATTAAAAGAGTGACAAGTGCTTGAAGAAGCTTTGATATGCTCGAGCACGTTGAAGCTTAGGGAAGAAGTATGAAGGTGGTGAGATACAGGGCGTTTATATACAAACTTCGACGTATATCTAGCTGGTAAAGTGCAAGATACCGAAGTTGTGTACAGACCGTACTCTCACAGTTGCGATCTTAGGCCACATAATCTTTTACAATGTCGCTTTACTCTTTACATGATGCTTAACAGATAAGGAAGGATTCTGATCGTAGTACTCGCCTGTGATAGCCGCCTACATAGTTAGAACCGATTCTGAAGAAACCATCTCGGATATCTCGATAGTTACCCAGCATTCGGCACGCGATTCTTGTTTTTGGGTTAAACGGAGTATACAGAAAAATACCAATTAAGAATATCGGCTTCTACTTCCGTTTACTAAACGAATTAAAGGTACACTTTTCAATAAAAGTAACAAGATATCGTTTTCTAGGTACGGTTCTGGGCCTGTTGTTATGGCTACTGGAGGACTAAGCAGAGAATAATTTAAGAGGTCTATATCAGTCTCACTTTAAATAAAGGATTTTGATTGTGTTCAAAAAACTTTCTCCCAACCCTCTGATGGTCCCATTCCATTCGACGGCTGCTGCATGTATTTCAAGAATTTGGAGCCGAGTGGATTACGTGGACAAAATATGCGTTACAGAGAGCTCGATATTAAACCTAAAATTACCCTGAAAGAATAATCTTACCAGGTTTCTGCTTAATGTCATTTCTTATATAATAATGCGTTCGGTTGCGGTATTCGGAGTAATCAGTACAGTTTTTAGTCCTAATTATATATTTTCAGGAGATACAAATCAAGTATCAACTGCATGAACCCGGGTTTATTATATAAATACGGTGCCTTGACATCGATGACCCGAATACAAGCTGAGATATCTCTTGAGTTTACTTAACAAGGACTCTTCAGGTTGCCAGGTCTTCCAATACGGTATTGTACCCGTGTTACCCGGTAGATTTTATCCAAAACAGGTCTTGCATTAATAGACTAGATCCTTAGCCCTGGTCAACAACCTATGCCCTTAGCCTCAGTTGAAGAACCCCTTGCATCAAGTCGAATGTAACCCCGGTAGGAACTAAACTTGAACTAGGTGAGCTAGAAAGTTAAGGTTCTCGAACCGAAGGCATAATAAGCAGGGACTACCGATATTCCTAAGCAAGTAGTTTAAACCGAATAAGAAGACTAGCGCTAAATTTTGTGTTACAACCCAAAATCAACTTTGGCATTTGTAAGGTGCTTTCCAGGGACCAAACCCTATCTTAGCGTATAATTCTTCAGTCCTTTCATTTCTAGTCCCAGGTACTTCTGCTATAACGCATTTTCTTCAACCGAAGATGCCAGAATTTCATTTTCATTCACTTCGTAGAACACCTCACCCTCGTCCAGCTCTTCATCAATAGCAGCAATTTCGATAGAACGAAGGAGGGGATCATAAGCCGCTGATACTTCCATCCAGTTCCGGTCCCATCTCTTCTCAACAAAATCTATGGCCGTTTGGCCCTTGCGGTTTTTCTTTCCAACTATGCACAAAATATTTAGCCGTAAACTGGCGAGGACATCTATCGTTTCCGGGGAAGTAAATTCCGCAGCATAGTGCAGAGCCGTCCAGCCTTTATCATCTGCAAGCAAGAAAATTCGCTCCATGTTCGTAGAGTAGTCTCAAGCATCGTGGAGCGTTATATTCAACCGCATAAAATATTGTAGTTTTTTATTTTAACCTTGCAGGTGGACTAACGCTCCATTCTCAATCAAAAACCGAGCCCATTTTACAGAATCACTTCAGCTGCCATGATCCAAGGAGTAAAGTCGTAATTCATAGGTTATTTACATCTGGGCGGGCTTCCACTAGAGGTTTAAGATAATTTAGATAGTCAATAGCTTTCGCAAGTGTGTAATGTAGGGGATTTTGATCCGCAGGGTCAGACTGATGTTGGTCTGCGTCATAATTAATAACGTTATTATACATTCAGGCGAGCAAGATCAGTTATTTACAAGATTATTAACAGTAAAGGAATCTAGGATCAACTCAAGTTGAAAGACTTGTAAAACTCACGTAGAGATAATATAGAGATAAAATGACATTTTCGCAACCAACGTCTATGTTATAGCGGATACCATTCGCATTCGCGTTGACCTAGGTTTCACGAATCCTTCGCGGCTGTCAAAACAGTTCCGATTCCTTCCAATTCCAGCCTTGCAGGTGTGTGTGTGTGAATGAATGCTATTAACGAGTAGCTAGTTGGTGGTGTCCAGTCTTGGATGTTGTGAACCAGGATTCGGGCCGACCGACGAATCCCATAAAGATTCTTAGAAGTGCATCCATCTGAGTTGAAGGCGGTGCCTAACCTCTGCACAAGTACTTCTGATTGTAAAGTAAATTAGTGCGCTCTATCCAAGAAAGGCAATTATTTTAATATTTTATTATGTATTCTGATGAGGACTAGAGGTCACGAGTTAATTTATTAAAGTAGATTAGCCTCTAAAAAAGATATCTAAACAGGGGTTGGAAGCCAGACAAAGGAATATCAGTAATCAGCAATGTTCAGTAAGCAGCAACTCGTATTCAGTCGCTGTTTGCACACGCCAAGTTTAGTGCCAGGGTAGTGCTACCCGCTAACGGAAATATGAGCCGTTGTGATTGAGTTAAATTTCGAAAACTTGACAATACCATGAAATACCGAGAGATTATTATGCACTATCGGTTTTTTGACTTGGCGAAGGATCTATCATCTATTAGACTTTACTATAAAAAAGTCCATCCCCTGGGAGTATAGTCTACAATCGCAATTACCAGCATCAGGTTTTTCTTCAGTTAGCTAGAGACGACCCTGTATACGGAATATAAATCTTCACCCCAGCACTCGAACACAATATGAAAAGTCAATTATTTTTCTCTAGCGTTGTGGCTATATTGGTGTCTGTAGTCCTCGCGGCACCGACAGCCCAGCCGATATTCGAACCAGGGGATACTATTTTTTCACTCCGTGATGAAAAACGATCACCGGTCCCCGAAGCTAACCAATCTCCGGTACGCCCTCTACATTTTGATTTTGAGAGATGCAACACAGTTAAACTAACACCAATTGAGTAGAACGAACCGGTCAGATTGGTAAAGCGATGGTGGCGGAAGATTCGGTATTGCAACGGATAGTAAGTAGATAATTGGATCTCAAACACAAAAATTTATTTAGCCACCGATGGAGTCTGAAAGAATACTTGACCGAAATAAAATCCACACTCGCAAGAGACTAATCCATCGGGTTGCATGCTATAGTAATGAGACCGGTACATGTTGGGAAATGGAATTTGTAGATTCGAGTCAGTGTCAAAATGTGCCCTGGGGTCCTACACGGTATTTAAATCCCCGGCCAACTGGCTCGGCCACGTGTTGCATTGGATATTGGGCATACGGTTGCACACAGCAGGCTACAGGTGCTATTTGTTCACCACAAGATTTAGGAAATGTGATTTACCTAAGCTTTAATTGTTGGCCGAACTAATAGTTTTATTATTGTAAGGATTACGTGTCAGACTGTACAAACCTATAACAGGTAGATTTATTGTAAAGGGCCCCGGTTCCGATTTTTTTATTAGTCGGGACCAAGGTAATCAATAAAAATAAACTCTGGCTCCCAATAAATATTTTAAACCTTTGCATATCAGAAGTAAGCTTAACATTTCAGTTTTCATACTTTCTTTATTTTAAGATCGATTGAACGAGATCTGGTGACTTGCAATTCTGAGATAACCTCAAATCCATGTATTATGTGTAAGCTATGAGAGTAAGGCTTAAGTTTAACTAAATTTATATACAAACGGGTATAATCAAACGGCGAGTATTGTAATCATCACGCTAAATACGACCAGGACCGACCAGCTAGGAGTACAAAGCGACGCCAAGCTACTCGCGCCCCTTGTTCTCCTAACTACACCGTTGGCTGTTGAATTTGAAGCTCTTGATTCTGTTGTTGTGGGATGGGGATTTGCCAGCACATCGCTATAGGGTTGGATTAGGACCGCTTCGGAAGCGAGTATATCGAAAACGACGTAGCCGTCTGCTTGCACTGTAAGTATTGTATCTACGAGATTGCTTTCGACTTTGGCGTCTTTAGTTGAAAAAGTAAAATCAGAAACGTTCACCAAAGCTTTCGCGTTTGAGCCAGGTCCCTGAAGTCTGATGATCGATAGCTCTTCACCAGCATTCCACGGGGTGGAGATGTTGACTAAAGTGGAAGACCGAGGATAATCGAATGGAAAAGCAGGCGAGTCTTCTGTCGCAGAATTGGTAACTCCCATCGTAGTATTGTAAGCTGCGAGATTGATAAAGACAAACTTTTTCAGATTGTTGCTTTCATCCCAGATGGTGTAAGAGCTGTAATCGGTGTCATTTGCCATTTCGGTAACGTGAAGGGTTTCATTAGAAGAGAGAACTTCCGACACAAAATAGGCTCCATACGCGAGGGGCAGGACACCGGAAGTATAATTTCCGGAATCTGTTGAATAATTAATCGGGATGAGAGGGCTGTATGGCGCTTTAGAAGTGGCGTGAAAATACACTCTACGTATCCCGATCGATGCGCTGAGCAGAACATAGTTGACAAGCCAGAGTGCTGCTGCGAACGTATCCGAGATACCCGCGCGTCCGGTACAGGAGACGGTGTTAGTTTCCCCGATAGCAAATTGACCTCCGACGGATTCTGCGGCTTCTACCTGACTTATATAATTACTCAGGAGCTCGTAAAGACTGGCGTGACTAAGTAAAGGCTGAATTGTGACGCTTCCACTACAGCCTGACTGAGGGTACAGGTGCATTGTGTACCAAGGGATTCTTGGGCTTTGAAATCCTGCTTTGATTATTCCGGGGATGTCGAAGTCTTTGGTAACAACATAGGCCGGATTTGCGAACCCGCCAGCGGCAAACTTGATATCGTCGCCGTTATTGGGACCGAGCTTCTGAACTTCATCAGCTATATAGTTCCATTCTGGAAGCATCATGGTGGCGTCCCAGTTCTTGTCCCGGTATCCCTTAGAGCCATAAAAATCGGCCTCGTTCCCGATTTCAAAGAGCTCAAGCTCATCCTTGATAAATTCAAGGACGCCGGCTGCCGTAGATATCGCTGCTTCAAAGTTATTAGTGGAGTTGATTAAATTCAGACACCAGATGTAAGTCGTATTTGGAGCGTAGCGGTCTCTGAAAGACTCAAAGTAATTGGGACCGAGTGTAACATTCCCCTGCGCTTGGGCGCCATAGTAGCCAGACTGGAATTTCTGAGCGGTTATGGTTATGTCCGGACTGTAGGTTGTTTTGTCAGATTCGCCGCCGCCGAGTCGAACAGACTGGCCTTTTGCGGTATTAGTGGATAGCGCGTTGAAGAAGTTCTGAAGATAGCTTGTTCTGGAGAATATAGGGAGATCGCGATTTTGAATCGACCAGGAGACTAAGTTTCGGTCTAACGAGCGGAGGGGGGTATCCGTGGCCGGCACGGTAATGCTGATGGCGATGGTTCTTTCTATTGCTGAGACGATGATCGGGAAATATAACGCCAAGAGCAGAAGGGAGAGCGACCGCCGCGGTAGGGGTGCCGGATTAACCGAGCGGCGAGTGTTGCCCAGCCACCACTCAGAAGGCATTCGAGATGGTGATCGTTGACGTTCAGGAAAGGAAATAGTTCACCACCCAAGGTGACTCGGTGAGTGAAAGGATGAATCGGTGATGCAATCTCGTGGTGCTTGGGAGAATATATGGCGCTTTCGGATCATTCCTTTTTGTTACAATCTTGTCGCAATATTACGATCGACTGAGAAGTGGCTGGCGAGGCTTTATATGTACACTTTCATTGACAGCCTCAGTTGCCTTTGCGCCAATCTACCAAGACGTGGCGGTGACGCAAACTCCTCGGCGCCGAAATGAATTTACCGTAGGAGGTGTGAGTGGACAAGCTATCAGTTTCGAATTTGATATAGCCGGGGTTGTGGTGGACGTCGACGGATCAGGCAAGGAGATTGGCATCGGCTCGAGATCCGAGAGACCCACGCACAGCAATCTTAGATACGATGACGCAATCTAAGGTCGGTGACGCCTGCGCGAAAGCAGAAACACCAAAATTTTATTATATTCTCATTTACAAAGGTGTTACTCCTCCTCACTTCTCAAGCTAAAATTATAAAGATTAGGATTTATTTAAGGAAAATAAATAACAACATTAATAGCTTTGTAGTAAGAACCACTTTCTTTAAATTTTGGGAGCCAAATAATCCTCCTTATTCTACTTCCTCTTACATCCCTATGTTTCTTTGTCTGACGTCATGCGGACCGCTTTTACATATTAAAGTTGAGTGTGATCAGGTGAACCAAATTTCGACAAGGATAGCGGTATTGATTAATCAAGTTCTGAAATGACTGATGGAATAGATTGAACAAGTTGATAATAGCGCTCAGGGCGAGATGTCATCCCCGCACTTGTGAATACTGATAAAGAACAAGTCATCAAATCAGGCAGCGCAGCTCTTTCGACTTTTCATTGCGTATCCGCCTCCTTCGCCAGCAACGTTTCGCGTCAGACTACAACTGAAATGTTCAATCTTTTCAGCTATCAATTGATTTATATATCTAGGGGCGACGTGAAGAATCGTTATAGAATCGTTACCGAATCGTTGACGTCCCAAGGCTTTTGTTCTCCTCTAGATCAGGGTTCCAGTCCCGCCCGTATAAAGGCGCCAAGTGTTGTGTCTAATCTTCGGAAAGGGTGAAATGTTGCGTAAGCGAAATTTAGCACTTCTTCCAAAAATTTATAGGAATTTTTATACATGGCCGCCAGGCTGGTCGCCTAGGGAACCACCACAGATTATAAGCCATGCACTGACTCTTTTCAGCAGAAAAAAAAGAAATTTTTCTAAAAAAAGTTTGAATTATTTAGTTGTGGTCGAGAATAACCGATTCTGCAGGTAGGATTGATGCCGGGCTGGTATTTTGTGTTGTAAGTATTCTTCTAGGACCGAGTCTACAAACTTGCCACAACACATTTTAGTTGAAGTGGAAGCGACCAAAGTACTGCCATCTATCCTAACTTATAGGGAAACCATCAGGCTCGTACCAGACTTGTGTTGCGATTACATCGTTAGCCATTTAGATCAAACACGATTTCGCGGTGGAGATCGTGCGGGCTGGTGCTCGTAGCACCTACCAAAACAAACCGTTTCTGCAGACAGTGCTTGCCCTACTTCTAGCTGCAACTGCAACACTGAAACTCAACCCCAAGCTGCTGGTCCGCAGAGCAACTCTAAAACCGGCGTAGTCGAAACAGCAGCGAATATCACATCGACCACCACGAGGCCGAAGAAAATGAACCGATGGACCTAAAAAAATTATTTTTATAAGAAGGTATACCTGTTAGATAGCTGTCACGCGATTGAGGGCGTTTATAGCCTCGTAATTTTTTCAATTCTTATATGTAGATATATTCGCTGCGCTTCACTGTCGTATGCCAAAGGGGCTTCACCAGGTCAGAGGGGTCCAATTGAATGGGATCTAGCAAAACACAACCAATTTCAATTTAGGTGGCCAGCACCGCTATTGAAGATTAGGTATCAATACCATCCATTTCGCACTTCACGAGTAATACAGAATCAAACCGATCCGAAAATATAAAACACAATAGTATTCGTGGTAGAGCACAATTCAAATCTGCATATTACCTTGTAGGAAAACAGCGTTTACCGCCTAAACACGATGCTGCTAAACAGAGGCAGGATCTTGCCATCGTCTGCCACCACCATAGTATCGACATCTGGAGTCAAAAAACGACGTGGTGCAGGCCAATCTGCCCTCCGTAAACCAGCACAGCAAACACAACCATCCCGCGGATGCCCAACATGCGGGTGCACCTGCCAGACTCACACCTGCCAGACCCAAGATCCCGATGAAGACAATCTGTCAAACTGGCACGAACGAATCGCTCGCGAATACTCGATCACTTCTACCCACGTTGAGGAAATTTTCTTAGACTTAACAGAAGAAATGTACATTCGATTGGAAATCGACACAGAATATGGCAATATAACAGGAAAATTTCACTCTTGCTTTAAGAAAGGAACCCTCAGACTCGGCCCGCAGTTGTTTCAAATCGTCCCTGGGATAGTGGTGGGATTCAAGTGGAAGGGATTGGACCCTTACGATTGGAGCGAAATGGAATACGGCGAAGGAAAGATTGTATTTACGGAAGAGTTGAAGATGGCGTGCGGCTTTTCCAATATGTCCCCAGAAGCTCATCTCCTGAAATGTCAAGGAGAGAAAATCAATAAGTATGGGTCAAGCTCCGAAATGCGCGAACAATGCCTATAGTTGAGAACTACCTACCTGCGGCTTCCGAACCTTTAGAACAACCTCTCTTGAAGATCCTGCTAGCGTCAATTCAGATTATCAGCCGTGGTATTGAAACGTCCTGGGAGTAACAGTGATAGAATTTCCGAGCAGTATAGACGCAAATATCATCAGGAACAACCCATAGGGAGGCAATGACACGCGCGTGCGAGAATTCAACCAGATATAATGTCCCGTCAAATTTGCAAACCGAGTGTCTCGTGAGCAAGCTCAAGAACTATAGCCTCACGTATTTTAACTCTTCACGCCTCTTTTGAAATATCATGTCTCGTTGGTTCATTCTAGCATCACTAATGATGCGAACTACAGCAAAATCTTAGATGTGCTTTAGGATGCGAAAGCGTTAGCTAGGATATGATGGAGTTTGATTCTGAGGGTGGTGACATGAGTGAGCTTTTCAGATTATATCTGTCGGATGATTGTATCTTTTAGTCTATCTTATCCCTCCCAAGACTCTAATCGCAAAATCGGAATAAGGTCGTTCCGTTTAAGTCTACGAGGTAAAGAGAGGGTGCCACTTAGTTGTGCGGGTCGGAATAAACATCGAACCATCTGACAGGAAGTGTGTTCAATCCAACAACTCATGATGGATCCACATTCCGGCTTCGCATTCTTATTTGGGCAATCCGGCAGATTTAGGTTGATTTAGCCTTCGTAGATCTTCTGCAACGAGCTATAGTTGGCGATGCGACAAGGTTACTCTCGATATCTAGAACGTTCTTTTTCAACCCGAGACCAATGAGTAAACGAATCAACGTCTAGCAGGCCCACCAGTTGGTAGACTAAACATCGACTAATATGCAATACGACCATTGCGGGGGCTACACTTTCATTTTGACAGCTACCTTATCGAGTAGAAGCGCCCGAACGGATGTATTATCTCCTATTTCTTGTAAGATGGCCCTAATGTAATACACATCAATCATCAAAACAAGTGCTGCTTTCCACCTATATTTGCTCAAATATACGACAAGTTTCACGAATAGTCAAAGTTTTCACTTAAGATTGAAACCAAAAACAAGATATTCCTTTCTGCGATATAAAATGCGACAATTAATATGGTAATACTAAAGCGTCTTCAAGTTAATACTCTTTGCTACATCGTCCTTTCTATTGTTATGCCTGGCCCAGGCTATTGGAAAAGATGTGTGGCGCGAGCAGATAATATGATAGGCTGAAGTGTGTGCCATAGAATGCTAGCTAGCTAATTAGCTTATAGATTCTGTGCCCATTCGGAATTTCCACTTGGCCAAATGGCGGCAGCCAAAAAAGGAAAGGCTCAATTTCATACCATTAGCTTTGCTCTGATAGAAGTTTGGCGGACTTTTCGCTTTTACCTGAGCCGCCATACCGAAAGTTAGTCCTCAATGCATCACAAGTGAGAGATTTAACAGCTATCAACCTAGTCTCGAAGACCCTGGCCGAAGTTGTAACTATTGACCAGTAGGATACCTAGCTATATGTAGATTAGTTCAATTTCATGTAGTTAAGCGCCATCTCCAAGATTCTGGGAGCTCCTCACCAATGCATCTATCGTCTGAAGAGAGACACTTTACTACAAAAAGTTATTGAGTGGACATATTTATCATATGCCCCTGCCGCTCATCCCCAATTAATGACCTGTTATATCTTCGGTTCTTCGTGTAGACACTTGACATCTAAGCTTTTATCCTTTTTAGATAAGACTAGTGTTCTCAAATGGTAGCCCTCGTTGCCTTTTTTCATATCTGCGAGATGTTTGCTTTGATAAGGCAATTATGGGGTCGTACCATTCCTAGTTTAGAAAGTATATCCGATTTACATGGCGGTTACCTTTGGATGCCCAAGGAGAGTGTAGGAGCTGCAGCAGTAGATTCTAAGATTTTAGCAGGGTTCCGCATGTTTTATTATAATCTAGGGGCATCGGAGTGCTATCTACGTTTCTGATAAGCTAACGCACTTTTGCGGGAAGTGTATTCGGGCGGATACTTCGGAGCGCTTCAGCCGTGCTTTAAAGCTTATTTGAAAGAGCGAAGCCGAGTTTGAATTCTCCACTTTGCGGAAATGTAGTACTTGCATACAGTTTAGTAACCGGAGTGAACATATATGTAGATACTCATAATTGTCTTATCAGCAATTTATATGCCGTTTTAAACTTAAACTATATGAGACATGAAATGATGCAGTTGAGCATGGTAAATGATTAGCTGCATGTGTTTCAAAAGTGAACCCCCTACTAGCTCAATGAATCTTCGAAAGGAACTTCCACCGTATGGATTCGAGGTATCGTAGTCGAGGCGTACGCTTGGTTACTGTAGTTCTGGTGGGGAACAGTTATGCATTTCCCTAATCCTTTCAAATCTCAGAACACCGGTCTATGTGGGGAAGTATCTCGGGAAAACTCGGATTCTTTCAGACAGAATAGTTTTGATGACGAATCGTCAAACATGTTTCGATTAGCCTGAGGATTTCCCATGGTCCCTCTTTCGATATCCAAGACAGGCATTATCAAAATCTTGCAATGCATTGGATATATAAAGACCAAAACGTTACCCCTCCGCGCAGAATTATAAACTTATCATACCATCTTACATCGGGAACCTAGCGTAAAATAGTCTAGTGCTCACTCAGGCTATTACAATACTATTATCTACAGTTTCGAGCTTCAAACTTCTCCTCGGTATTTTCTTTCTCTATGGATTCCAGATGCATAAACATAGTCTGATATTAGAGGACGCCAGCTAACAAATTATATTATTAGGAACGCTTTATGCTATCAAGTAAAACCAAACGTATATATACACACATACACAATGCTAGTTGCTATAGTTGGCGCTGGATGGACTGGATGCCATTTGGCATGCGAGTTGTCTAAAGAGGGCCACAAGGTCATTCTGTTTGACAAGAATCCCAAAATCTTCAATGGCACTTCTGGTGACTTTGGGATCCGGCTTCATCGTGGGCCCCATTATCCTCGGTCTCAGGCCACCCGTGATAACTGCCAGAAAACATTCTATCGGTTTTATGAGGGCTACCCTGATCTTGTTATTGAGCACGAGTACTCTCTGTACGCGAATGGCACAGTCGATTCGATGGGTTTCCCGTCCAAAGTTGATGATAAGACCTTCGAGAGTGTTTGCATGGAAACCCCGGGCTGCAAAAAGATCAATCCCGAAGACTATGGGCTCGCCAATGTAACTTCGTGTTATGATCTACACGAACCTTCCGTCGCGATTGGTGCACGGGCCCGCTCTCATTTTGAAGACAAGCTCCTAAAGAGCGGAGTTTCGGTAATGCTTGGGGTTAATGTCCTTGACATTCACCAAGTATCCGATTCTACACCCTCCGAAGCCAACAACATCGTTACTTTTGAGTGGGCCAGCATGGCAAATTCAAAGTGCCTTCGGTCGGCTAAGTCCACAGTCAGTGTAGACGTCGCTATTAATGCTACTGGATTTCAGTCATTTCTTCCCAAGGCCGTTACCGAGCCAAGCTCCCCGATTTACTTTGGGTATACCTACCAGGTGTGCCTTGGTCTGAAATATACTGATACTGCACCGAAATCTAACAAACCGATATCGTTCATCTGTATGGATGGATGGTTCCCATGCCTTATGCCAACCATAGCAAAAAAAAACAAGCCCGATGAGCCCCACCGTGATTATATTATTACTCACGGGGCTTATACTATCCTAGGTTCCTTCGATAACCCAGAGGAGGCCCGAAAGCTTTTATACGAGGAATTAAGCGATCAACAAATAGATGAGAAGATTCGGCGCCTGTCTGAGAGTGAAATGTGCCGATTCTGGCCGAATTTCTCACAGCGTTTTACTTACAAAGGGTGGTATGGAACCGTTCTCGCTAAACCCCGTTGCCCTACCGAGTTTCGCTCTTGCTTTACATTTGAGCACGACGGTATTATTCACGTATTTCCGGGCAAGGTATCTAACGTTTGGGATGCTTCCGACGAGGTAATCACTCTCCTCGAGACCCGTAATAAAAAGTCACCTGTAGTTGAAGAACATTGGGGTAGCCGCTTCGTAACTAGCGGCGTATTTGGGGAGTCTAATGCTGAGCTTCGGGCGAAAACTGAGGAGAGTTGTCGCTCAACAGCAAATTTACAGACATGGAAGAATTTGAAAATAGTCAGTCATGTATTAAGTTCGGCTAGTTAGTCTAAAAGACTTAAAGTCGCATTATCATAATTTCTCACCCCAATTAACATAATTTTATAATTCTGTCTTTCTGACTACAGTCACGACCTACATCGTGACATTCACCCTTTGCATTTTGTGTTGAGGCGAGGATGGTTGGTGTGCTGAATGAGATGCCTGACGAGCAGCTATGTGTGCCTTTGCGGAGACATTAAATGATCATAATGATGACACCCACGTAAAAATTTTAATCATTATTCACATCTTCGTCTTTAATTGAATCTGTTCGGTCGCATTTTCCGAAAAACAATTATCCAGGCAGGAGAATGGGCGCGTACCATCGATATTACTGAGCTGGGTCAACGATTCGACCTGTTGAATATGCTAGCTAGTCGGTATCCAAGTGAATCATCAACAAGCGATGACAAGGATTACCTCATATTTATATAATAAAGTATTAATGACTGCCAAAGAATTCTTTAGTTAGCTAACGTTAGGTGGGTGGCAGGGCTACTCTGGCAATGCACACAGTCTAGTGATATAAATATCTCATAATTACTTCTTTGTGGGACCAGTACGGCATCTGGCCTTGCGAAACAATAATTACTTATGTATTGAAAAAGTGCTTGGTTTTATTCAAATTTATACCGTGATCGCCAAAGCCAGGTACTACAACTCATAAAAATACATACATACATACATACATACTCATAATTCTCACATTTTATTTGCTCAGATGTAAGCAATCGCCCTCAACCATACAACGCCCCGCCGATCAAACAGTCGTAAATATTATTTATATAACACCAGGATACAATCAACAACTATTGCAAATATATATTAAGTTATCAATTCAGTTAGTAACTTAGAATTTGTCCTTCTAATTGACCCTAGTCTAGTATTTATCAACTTTCAGAACTATTTACAGATGATACTCGATCTAGTAAGGAGTTCGAAGATATATAATACATGAACTTCACAATTCTATAGTTGATTGAGGGAGCTTGATTATACGGGAGAGCTAGTATACCACAAAAGAGCTCATGATCATCCATTCCTATGGACTATCTCATCGAGGGCAGGAAACATTCGTGACCTGGTACGTATAAAGATGAGTTTCTGCCACGACACGGACCACCTATTTTCTAGAAATATTCAATATCTAGTTTCTCACCTCTTAATCTTGTTATCCGATACCTACAAAATCAAGCGTGCTCAAATCGAAAAATGCGTAACCCGTCATCAGATCTAAATACTGGATCTCTTGCTGCATTGCAAGATGATGGACACCGCAAGATTCTTGATGTGGTTGACCAGCTCAAGCGGATTGGGTTAAGCTCGGTGTTGTCACTTCCCCAGCTTGTTGTGTGTGGGGATCAGTCGTCCGGAAAGTCTTCTGTTTTAGAAGCAGTCACAGAAATTCCGTTCCCTAGGAAAGAAAACCTTTGTACAAGGTTTGCGACCGAGATAATTCTGCGAAGAGGATCTGAGTGCCAGATTAGTGTTGGATTACACCCCAAAAGGATCGCACTGACAATGAGAAACACGAGCTGAAGATGTTTCAACGCTTTATTAGTAACTTTGATGATTTACCAAATCTCATTGAGGACGCAACAAAGGCAATGGGTCTCGGTGAAGGGAAAGCATTTTCAAAAGACGTACTTACCGTTGAAATCGCTGGTCCGGATAGGCCACAGCTGTGAGTTAAACCATCTTAAATCTTCGATCTCTTCCTTTAAGTTAGAGATCGAACTAAAAAGACGTTATTTAGCACTCTTGTTGACCTTCCCGGCCTCATACACGCAAAAAACAAGTCACAGAGCTAAGAGGATGTTGAACTCATACGAAGTCTTGTGAAAGAGTATATCCAAAATAGAAGGACATTCATACTCGCTATTATATCAGCGAAAAATGATTATGCGAATCAAATCATTCTAGAATACTGCAGAGATGTAGACCCTGAGGGTAAAAGAACGCTAGGGGTAATTACTAAGCCAGACTTCCTACGCCCGGGGAGTGAAAACGAAAAATCATGGATTGAGCTTACTTCTAATAAGGATATATATCTTGAGCTGGGATGGCATATGGTTAAAAATAGAGTTGAGGGTGATGATACAAGCTCCTTCGAGGCTCGAAACGATTCTGAAAGAATGTTCTTTTGTAAGAGTCCATATTCTGATCTCTCTCGGGAGATGATTGGAATCGACTGTTTAGGATCTCGTTTGAGCGTAGTTCTTAGAGATCATCTAAAGAAGGAGCTTCCTGAACTAAGGAAGGAACTGGATCAACTCCTTACGAAAACGAACAAGGAACTATTACAGTTCGGCCATAGTCGTTCAAACATCATTGAACAAAAACAATACTTGACGACAGCCGCCATGGATACGTGGACACTTACCAACGCAGCTATCGATGGCCATTACGACCACAATTTTTTGGCTCCATCGCAATCGACAAAACTCTTGACTCAGAAGATAATACTGTCCGATTACGTGCTGTTATCCAGAACCTTAACATGGAATTTGCCCGGAATATGAGGTTACACGGCCGAAATATATAATTAAGGACAAACCGGGTCAAGAAGAGACGGAGAGACGCAAGATCTTTGGTGACGATGATATTGATGATAATGAAACGGACACAGAATCCCTTGCCGCTCCGGTCTCACCTAGCCCATCTGACTATCTATCAGAAGATGATGGGTGCATTCCGGGGCAGTATCCAATCGTTAGATCGCATGCTCAAGCACTAGAATGGGTATGTGAAGTGTTAAGGCAAACACGCGGAAAAGAATTACCGGGAAACTTTGACCCTCAGGTTATTGGGCATCTGTTCCACGAGCAGTCGAAGCCGTGGGTGGGGATTGCTTCAACACATATAGATAGCGTGGCGGATGCTTGTCGTGCTTCCGTTGAAAGAGTTCTCGAGCATACGACAACACCAACTGTTCAAGAACGCCTGATGGAATACAGAGTTGAGCCTGCTTTGAAACATGCGACAAATCTGGCTAAAGAAGAATTGAGTAGGCTTATTGAAAATAAGGCGCTGCATCCAATAACTTACAATCATTATTACACCACAACCATACAAAAGCTGCGTCAGCTGAAAAACAAAAACCGGATTGAGACGCTCGCGAAGAGTGCAATGGTAAAAGTACATGTACATAAGGAACATGGCACCTACGAAACAAAGTCTTTCATTTCACCAACTGTTTTCCAGAGTGGACTTGTTAATTCGCAGATTCAACAAGATATGGACAAGTCCTCGGCTGAAGACGCGCTAGACTGCGAACAAGCGTTTTATAAGGTACGAACAACCCAATTTTCTTCTAATATATCCGACTATCATCCTAAAACTAGAGAATTTATAGGATGAGATGAAATATTTCATAAATACCGTAACCAAGCAAGTGATTTAACGTTACCTTGTGCAGCCGCTACCTAGTTTGATATTTGCTCCAACTCATGTAACAGAAATTCCTGATGACCGAATAATGTATATCGCCGCTGAACCGGTAGAAATAATTCACAGGCGCAGGTTTCTTGAGGATCGCAAGGCAATGCTTGAACACGGTCAAGACGCATTTAGAAGTGCGGTTTGCAGGCGTTAATACTCTAAGACATATTATGGGTTGCTGGAGCCAGGTACTAGTTAAATCTAAGAAGTATGAGTCGCTGGTTCCTGGCCCAACCCATAATATTGATTGTAGGCTGAGCTGTGGTTGAGCCCAGTCGATCAATAAACCTATAAATAGGCATTTACTAATAAATATAAAAAGATTTGACAATTGGATATCAATAAAAAGTAAATTTTAATAAAATTTTATAAGAACTAATATGACACACTCTACAATTCGTCTTTTGCGGCTTGCCAAAGTATGCCAACGCATTATCACTAGGTATGATTTCCTGAAATCGCAAATGCTCTTTGGTAGACTTATACGCATCCTAATATATAAATCCACGATTCCTGGTCATCTCTACCCTTCCGCTATAATCCTGGACGCCGCCTATGACTGGATCCCCTTGTAGTATCATTTCCATTTTCATAGTCCTTCTCTTTAAATAAATAACTCTCCAAATTAATATTGAAATAATTACTAAACAAACGACACCTAGTGCTATGGCAATCTTCGAACCTTGAGATAATCCTTGCGACCCTGTCCATTCAGCAGCTAGCTGCGCAGCACTGGTATCATTGAGAATAGAAGTAAATGTTGAGTAAACCAACTTTGTAACACTGGTTGGTATTCTAGTAATTCGGGTGCCTGTAATGCTTGTTATAGTAGCACCAGTGACAATGGTGGTAGTATCGACAACTGTGTTTGTTACAATCACCGTCACCTCTATCTTTTGCATAAATATAGCCGTCATCCGCACAACAGACGTGTCTAATTCTGCGACCACAGGTGGGTTGGCGGCGGCTTCACTAGAAGTTTGCCCTGCCGCTGGTACAGGATCTAATGCCGTCGAGCAGTAATTGTTGTACACAGAGATACCAACACTGATGTCTACTGTGGCCGGAGGACCGCATCTGGAGCTGACGCAACTACTGATAAACTTATTCGCTTTGGATTGCTGATCCGGCCTACAGTAGCATTCGTTGTAGCGACTGAAGTAGCAACCAAGCTCCTCATCAAAAGCGCCACCTCCCGTCCTGGCACTATCTTTTTTGTTAGCTGTTGTTAATAAGCTAAGAAGCAGCGTCTACAGCATACAGACAATCCTGGATGCAGTTCGAAAGAATCCTAAAAGTAGACTCGCCGGTAATTGATACCGGGACTTGTGCAGAACAAATTTGGGGTATGAGGATAATGAGGAGAAACCGATGTAGAGGTGACATTTCCGAAATAAACTCTGGCCGATAGAGCTAGATCATTTTCAAAACATGGGATAAGAACCAATTTTTGAGAGATGAGGGGTAACTTGCCCTTATGACTTTTTTCAGCTGCTAGATTTTTAAAGCCTTGCTTTATCAATTTCAGCTTTAAGCTGAAAAGATTACATAATCATGTGTTGCTTTGCGTTCCATCTATTTACTATTTTATAGAATTCAATATGGAACGCGGGAAAGAAAATCTATCTATCGATTCGGGCCATCTTCGCCCTATCGGTAGGCGCTGCACCATATTTTCTCGGGCTGTCATCTGCTCAGAAAGCAATTCAGGAGAGAGTATTTCAAACAGCAAGCTTAATAGCCAGCCGATAGATCGATCCAAGAAACTGGTTCGTCAAGAATTGATATATACTAATAAACTGCTCTACACGTCAAACCTAAGCGAGCAGCATTCTGGTATTTTGTTGCACAACATGCCCTGAATATCCCCAAGTATCTATAATATGCCAAACAGCTTCCAGCAGCAGCAAGTAAGTTTCCTTCCAGGCTCATCGCAGAAGTACAGAAATGCACGCATTATTTAACTGTCCCACAAGACAGTCCCGGAAACCAAAATAGAGATATCGCAAGCCACGGGACAGTCCCATAGGGCAGCGTGCTTAGTCCAGCAGAAATGCTTCCATTATTCGTCTGGGACGGCTTGTATACGGAAGAGTTCTGTATGGTGTCATAGCAATTGATTGCTGGTAAATCTAGAAGTAATTTGTGTACATGTACCTAGTCTCTTACCGCAGTACCAAGAAATCGGGGTGCGCTGAATCATGTCGCCGCATTCTCTTCTCCGTCTCCTTCTGTCTGGTATTTTTGTCGCTCTCCCTAAAATCTTCCCCTTAATTTTTTTTCTTATTTTTTTGACTTCAAAATAAGACTCTCTTTTCTGATGTCATAACCTAACCTCTCGCTAGTTAGTTTTGCTCCATATTTGATAATAGATCAGGCACCAACAATGCTCCCGCCGCGACTATAGTAATACATTAATAATTTATTGATGCCAATGGAATGCGATTGTAACAACAAATTCGCAATTCACGCTGGAAAAAAAGGCTACTGAGCACATCTTCAGAGGGCAGTGAAGGTAACAGCGGCGATTGGAGCCTGTAAGATTTCTAACTACTATCAATTTCAGAGGTCCTCATAACCTCCAAGCCAAATGCCGACCGAGTTCATGATCACAACACAAAGCCGTCCCGCTCACCGTCTGAGAATCGATCGATTGCAACAACCAAAATATGCGAGAGAAAACGGGATAAAGATCTAGAAGCAGTTGTCAGACATTGATGCTTGAATAAAGAGCTTTTCTGATTGTTTTCGCATTGCAATCTCCTGATCTTTGCGAACTGTCATTCTGCCGACCGATGCAAGGCCCGACAGAACCGACAGAAGCGAATTTGGCCTTCCTTCTCGAGATCTCGGTTGGCCCCAAGATCGGACTTCTCAACTCACTCGACGACTGCAGCAAGACAAACCAAGGCACTGGCTCTCTAGATCCATGGAGGTACTCCTTGACCACGGCCGAACGCTAGTCATATTATATGGAACTCCTGAGACAAGTAAGTGGCTGTACTGTGAATCTGAGTGGCAAATCGGTCTTTACAGTGGCGCGGTGGTTGTATTGGAAGTGGTTTTGTGGTGTTGTGGTGGATTGGTAGTGTGTGATGAGCATCTCGACTTCAACATTGAGATGACTTCGGGGCTTCAAACCCTCTCCTTCTGATCACCCCATTTTTCTTATAATGTTAGTGTTTGTAGAATCGTGAAAATGTTTTTGGCTTCATCGAGTTCACAGCAAGTAGTGGTCAAGGGCTGCGTAGGGTGATGGGAGAGGGAAATATGGTCGACTTTTTCATCACATCAAAAGATATCACCAAAGTCCTTCTGCTTTATTGGATTAGTCGGGGATATATGCCTGCTATTTATCGGCAAGATGGCTTCGTTAGAATGTCTTCCCTGCTTCATCATAATATCATCCCTTCACACCTTGTGAATTTTGTTGGACTTCAATTTTACAGGCAGCTTTCCGCTTCTCCTTCTCCTCTGGGTTCTGGGTTCATATGTCGCGAACCTCACACGAACATCATCATGGAAGTAACGTTAGCTTGCTGGCTAAGGGACTGTCCAGCTTCATCAGTCCCATTTCGCGACTTCAACCGCTTCACCGCAATTGGTAGAGGACGGAGTCTGCTACTCCAGTCTTAGAGATTGGCTTCAGTAATAGGGCCCTTGCGGGGATTCTCTCCACTCCAACTCGGCATTGGCAGGGATAGATCAGCTTCACTAGCTTCTCCAACCTTGCAACCTTGGGCCTATGACCTCAGACTTCGACAGGGCAGTCCAACTCCTCCACCCTCCAGCTTCCAACATTGCAACCACGCCGTCAGCTTTCGAAATTTGTCAAAGTCCTCCAGAGTCCCATGGGACAATCGACTTTTGCTGGGGACCGCCGACCTTGCGATGTTACCATGCGAAATCAAATGCCGCGTAAAATGGAGGGCTGATATCTCCAGCCGTCACACAAATCGAGGGACGCTATTGAAAAGACAGGCAATATCGGTCGATGTTGGGGCGATTGCAAATATATATATGTTTGCTAATTTAATATAATTAATATAAGTACTCAGAATGAGTATTTTCTTAGCAATCTTAGTATTATATTTATATGGGGTTAGGTTGAAATGGACGCTTGCTTTCTACAACTCAAATCTAGAAAGTTGCTATCCTAACTGCACCGGAAATATCGCAAAGTTGCAACGGAAATACAGTTAATTTTCTTAAAATTATTTCTTATATATGGCATTTCAAGCTCTTCTGTACAGCTTCAAATTGGTGTCGTTTATGGGCGTATCATGTGATCGTGTCCGACCTTCAGCCGCTCAGCCGCACTCACTCATTAAAAGTTTTAAATAGCCTCGCCGCAGTGCTCAACTGAGCACAAACAGCCATCTTTTGCCAGAGTCCTCTTTGATTAGTTTGATGTGTTTTGCGACCGAATCTCAATCATGACAATAATAACGGTAACCGGGGTCGGCCTTGTCGAAATCCCTAAATGGTCGACATCTACAAATCTTGGACCACTTCCAACAACGACGTTCCCGGCCGACTGCCTGTCTAGCCTGTGGGACTTCAATACCAGGGCGTTGGGTATGCCCTGGACACAAATGACACAAGGTTGTGCAGTGAAAACTTGTTGTCCGTATGGAAACGTATACACAGAGGCCTGGGCTTGGATGACTAGTTATTATTCACCAGGCGTGTGCCCGGAGCAGTATAAGTCTTGTCCTGGGCCAGACTCGCCATCGGCGCTATCTACGGATCCGGGAGAGACAATTGCATTTTGCTGTCCTACCAGTAAGCCCTCAGTTTTGGGGACATTCGAAAGAGCTTGTAACTGACCAATATTACGAGTACAGACTATGGCTGCCCCAGTAGCGGCTTCTACCAATACTGCCAGTCGCCACTTTCGCAACCCACAGAAGTTGTAGTTATGGACAATATATTTGACCAGAAAACCCTATCCATCTCATCCTGGACGTTATCGAGTATTAATGCATTCTCATGGCAAGCTGTCTATCCGATTCAAGTCCGCGCTAGGGCTGGCGATTTTCAGCCTACCAGCACTTCTCAGTTTACTCGTTTTTCCCAATCTACCGGCGTTTCCCAGACCACTGGTGCTTCTGATGAAAGCACAAGTGCTTTGAAGTCTTCTAATACTACTTCAGACATTTCCTCAACTGCCTTGCCTACAGGATCGGGAGGCTCAAAGCTTAGCAATGGAGCCATTATTGGAATTGCAATTGGAGTGGCTATACCTATTCTTATTATTGGTTTGTTTATAGGGTTCCGACTAGGTAGACGCAGAGATGATATACCTGTTGTTCCGATTTATAATGATCCTGAAAATAAACAGTGGGGCGGCATCATTTCGGAAGAAAGTGATAGACAGCTTGGTTGCTAAAATAGCCTAACAAATATTAGTCAGTGGAACCAGTGCTTAGTTCTATTGAATATTAAATAAATTTAAACGAAAATCAATTACTAATTCTGTATTATAAACCGATCTTTATAACAAGTGAGAGGTAGATTGTTTATATAGGCAATTATATCTGGCTCTGCTTATAAATAATCGTTTAGACCAGTATTGTGTGTAACGATTTTTATAGTAAATGATAATAAATAAATACATTAATGATTAATTTATCTAAGTATAAATGGCAGGATGTACTTTCCAAAAATATAAGAAAGCATATTATCTTGATGTTATATTTTGTTTGATAACGGCATATAGGCTAGTTAAGAATTATTAATGTATTAAACTTGAATTTACTCCACTAGCATACGGCAATTGAAGCTTCTAATGGTTATTCGAATGAAAGTCGTCTTTGCTTTGAGAATCAATGATACCTATAGAAAGTCTTATCAGCCCCTCTTTAGATCGCGAAGAATTTTGCTCTTTTGATACCATCGAAGTGGAATTTCAACTAAGCTGTGGGAAACTTGTTGTACTCTGTTCGAATATCCTCACTGTTCGTTCGTTTACCGCAATATGCAGAACCCGGGGAATACAATAATATTATTGATACTTGGCTGAAACTGGGATGAATTGATACCTTAACCTAATTTCATCTCTTTTCTTGCGTGTAATCAGCCGATCTGTTCAGAATGAATCGGAGGCACAAAGAAATAGCTATACCTCCCGTTCTATAGGCTGCATGTGTCAAAGCATCAATGTAGTGCGACCGAAGCAGGGATATGGTGACACAAGCTTCTACCCGCACAGCCCCACAACACAAGCTTTTCGTATCATATCATCAAACGCAGTATATGTGATATCGGAACATCCGGGTCAAATGAACAGAAATTCGAATGCAGAACAATGCAATGACTTTTAAGCTTTCAGGTTACGCCGAGAGCGTTACAACGCAACACGTTACGGGCAGCCGTTTTGGGATGAGACGTTCAAGGCCATGACGCATCCACGCCTTTGTGGCTACGTCATAATCTTCTACTGTTGAAGATACCTGGCTGTTGAAGATTGATAATTGAAGAGCGGAGGTGAAGTGTCGAGCAGATACTTGTGTTGAGAATATCGTGTTCTGTGAATGATTTTTGTCGTAGGCAGTAGCATGGCGCGCCGTAGTGTTGGATAAGATTCAACGCCGATAAGACGTCATAACCTCGATCCCCAGTTTTAGGGCTCAGGGTATACATTACTGACGTTATCTACTTTGCTGCTTCATTTGGTAATATAGAATAGTTCTGGTTATAATGCAAAACCCTGTCTGTACGTATCTTCAGCCTGTATGACTCTCCCCATGTAACAAGTATATAACAAAGCTGTACCCTAGATCTACATCATCCCTGTTTCACGGCTTAATCCAAGTGTAACATACTACATTTTGGCTGCGTTTCGGCTTATTTCCAAACAAGACGGTTTTATCCGATGCATCCCCAGATGGCTGCAATAGTAGCAGGCCTGACTAAGCCCGAAATTATCGTGTTAACAGTTTTATAGTGTCGGCGCTAACGGTTTGAATGGCCTGTGAGTTTGAGATTGCTTGGCAACTATATCCCGCCTCTAAGATTCTAGTTTATAAGCGAATAGCGAAATATAATATTTAAAAGCTCGCTACACCTACTCCTGCGGATGTTTCTCATACTATTTACGCTCTCTCCACAGATTCGCTATCGCTTCCTCATTTTAGCTTTCTTATCTGCTAGATTTGTATCTATTTGAAGCTGGTCTTCAAGTATATCGTCCATAAAAGCCGGCGATAACAATACCACAAATTCTAAAATTCCCTGTAGCGAAATAGAGAATCCTTCCAGCAGCTTAGCGAATTCTAAACCTCCCACTCGTAACCCTTACTTTTCATCCTCGAAAGCTTAAATCTCTAATCCCTGATCTCCCTTCGACGAATTAGCTCAGCATGCGCTTCTCTTTATTATTCATTATCAGTGCAACCGCTGTCTCTGCAGTTCCATTCACCATCAATAACTGCATAAATTGCACTAAAGGAACATTGAACCCCACCAGCGGCGATGCGATGCGCACAGGAGTGATAAACCCCGCAAATAACTTTGGACCTGGTTTTCCTAATGGAATAAACACCAATTTCAAATCAATGTTCAATTCAGCGAAGCAAATGCTTAATAATGCTATAGCTAACGGTGCAAATCCTACTGTAATTAATTCTGCTCGACAAAAGGTTAATAATGCTATGGCTAAACTGAATGGACTGTAGCATTTTTTGCTTGTAAAATCCGAGATAGTGCGTAAATATTTAAGTATATTCCTCAATTTAGGATCACGTTCCATTATATTGGCCTTGAAAGTTTTATGTTTTTTTCTTTTCTTATACTTTTATTAGACCTCCCAAACGGATACTTGTTTTTTGATGCTTTTTAGAGTTTATTGAGCGAATCTAAAAGATTAGATACTTTTATATAAATGATTACCTATTAAAAACAACGGCAAAAATATCTTGTTATTCTCTCTGTCCTCTAAGACTTAAAAAAGTCCAGAGCTTTTATCCTCAAAAACTTCTAAAAATAACAAGCATTTTGCGGGATAAATTTATAAAAGATAATACATAGCAATGATATACAGCTAAGTTCGAATACCGCATAAGCTTGCTAGTTATTTTTAGAAACTTGAGCGACTCTAAACCTATCTTAGACAGTCTACTGAAAAGCGCAGAATGAATCAGACTTAGAATTTATTAATTCCATTTATTCTGTTGGAAGAGGGAGAATCGCTATCATCAAATACTACAAGTGTAGCTAACGCTAATGAAAGTAACATCTACATCGTGCCGCTTTCGAAAAGGAACAAAAAGTTTGCCGTAATTTACGCAAAAGATAATTAATAGTACAATTATATATAGCGTACATAAAAAGTGTATCAAAGAAATTTAAAGATATACAAGAACCTTCCAGATCTGCCAAGAAAGGCATCACATCAAACACATATTATTTAAGGGACTGGCTTGGAAGCTCGACGCTTTATGTTAAATCTGGTGTTGCCAAATTTCTCCGGCAAGTTCACTTGTCGGCTAAACAAAATGCGCACTTTCGTAGTTGAATATGATAGTGCATCATAAGCATTTAAATCACTATCTCATCTAGCCGCTTTACTATCTTCCCCCCCAGCGCGGCTTGCAGCATCATATTGTAATTTTCGGTACTTCGGTTCTCCACTGCCTCCTTCGCTACCAATTCTCCTCTAATACACGCGACCACCATTTCCGCGACCCTGTCTCCCACCACCGCCCTTAGCTTTCCTTCGTACTTTCTATTCTCCGCCAGTGCCGTGTGTGCTCCCCGCGCCTCCTTCGGCATTACCGCCGCCTCATCTTTCACGCCTACAAGTTTGTGCACCGGTTCCCACAGGGCCACCTCCAACAATACGACACCAAGGGCGTACACATCGTATATGTGACGGAAGCCCAACCTCTTGTTAATACCTGTTGCTGTCCGTCCCACGCCGACCTCACGCGGAAGGTCGAACTGTGCATGAGGGTGTCGATATAGTTCGTGGTAGAGTGAGTCGACAGCAGGTCGCTCTGTACGCTCGCCGGCCTCTGCGGGTCGGGAGTACTCAAAGCCGGAGATGAAGGGCTCGCTAAGCAAGGTTTGATTGGGTTCAGTTATTGGCGTCGATGAAACGTCTCCTAGAAACTGGAAAATAACATTCTCACTTCGAAGTCCTTTATGCAACCAATTTGTCGCATGTAGGAACCATATTGAAGTCGCTATAGCACGCATGATGGCGATGCGAGTGCCAAGAGGCGGAGGGTAATCTAGACTCCGCAGCAGGGCATGAAGGGAAATAGGAGGACTATAATTCTCCTTTTGGTTGTTCTCCGCTTTTCGCCAGCAGAAAACATATCCAAACCGCTCTAACTCCGGCTGGTGCATATAACCCAGGCAATCTGGCACGCGGAATTCGACCGGCTTCTGTTCATTGCGCAGAAGTGCTGCCAGCTTGCGTACACGATCCTCAACGTAGCCTGGGGGCAGTGACTCAAGTCCCTGTGCCACGTAGGTTTTCCATTCTACCCAGACGCCTAAACCGCGGTAGGTGTACGACGTCCTACTCCCAGAAGATGGATGTTGTACCGAAGCTGTGGTAGCCTTGATTTCGACCAATTCTTCGGCGTTAAGTTTTAGATTCTCAGTAACTGATTTGCGAAGACTTACTGCCACGGGATCATCCGGGCTTTGTTCAACAGCAACCGAGAGGGCCTTGAACCGCGCAAGCTGGAGAAGCCGTTTCTCGTGGCTGATCCGAGCCTCCGTAGTTGAGCCTCCTTGCACCCCACTTGGAGCACCACTTAAACCACTAGCAGGAAGGCCCGTATCGGTGCTGCTTGATCTGCCAGAAACCTCGAGCGAGGTCACAAGATCAACAAGCTGATTCACCTTATCGCTAACCTGTAAAATCTCCATGAATGTGTTCTGCTGGAGCTTATAGGCAGCGGACTTTTGTTCCGTTTCCAAGAAATACATCATGCTATCGTTCAACACGGCTAGATCAGTGAGTAGCGATTCGAAATTCTTGCAGTCAAATGCGGCCCAGCGGAGCCGCGTGGGGTATCGCCTTGACTGGGCGATAAGGCTAAGCGCTTTCGCCTTCATAGCCCGGCCTGAAGCCTGTTGGGACCGTGAGTAAGGAGGGGGGGGAGTGGCAGGCGCGCTGCGCTCATCTACCAGGAGTTTGAGCTTGTAGCGTGCACTAAGCCCGTTGATATCAAGGAGTAGGGCCTCGATCTGGTGTAGGACATCGTTGATCAGATGCCGGCTGAAACGAAGGCCGCTATGTATTGAGGTGTCGTCTTCGGACATGTTGACAATCTCACCCCAGTCAAGGAGCTTGTGCTGCTCCATTTGTAGCCGGACCCAAAGGAACTGGTACTTCTCCGGCATGTCATTCGCATCTAGTAATAATTGATATGCTGGACCGTCCACGAGAGATAGCTTGTCAGATATAACACCTTTGAAAGTCTTTGCCGACGCGATGCGTGGGTTTCTGCATCTGCATACCTGCCACGCAGCCAGAAAATATTTGAAAGGTGAGTCCCGCGGCCCCAAGGGCCAAACCGGCAATAGATAGAGGATCCATGATTGCGATATAGCTCCTGGCAGCGGCTAGATATCAAGAACGACGGCAGTTGCTTGGGCTCTAGCAAGTTATGCTAGCTAGCTGAGTGCATAAGTGGGGTTGAATTTGAATATAAATACAAGTAGTTTTGTGTGACGGCAACACAAACGCCTTTGGCAACGCGCGGCTGAGAATTGGAGAAATAGGTCATGATCTAATTAGCTAATCAATCGGCGGCCAATAGATTCTAAGGACAGGGATGCTCAAGTTGCGCTTTGTCACCTCATGCATTGAGGGGTATATATCTAAGTATCTTACTTAAGCATATACCTTTATACCTCATGTATATGAATGACAAGAGGCTCCTAGGATGCGGATACCAACATGTCTTCAGCCTCATGAAAAGCAAAGGAAGAACACAGTGCACAAAGACAAAGACCGAAAGGAAATAATATCAGGATATAGTTGTTATCGAGATGGCCGCTTCCGAATCTGCTGTGGAAGGGAAATCCCTCGATGATTTTTTTACTCTCCCCGGAGAAGTCACGCACGACGCTTCCGCTACTGATGACTGGGTCAATATAAGCAACCCCCCTCGCAGCTATCTCGAGCTCGAGATCCAACAGATCGCCTCCCTTCTTGAACTTATCAACTCTCGCTGGGCACGAGTTCCGCGCCTCTACACAGTACTCCGTCTCATTGACCAGCTACCACTCCTCGACTCCATCTTTCTTGCTCAAGGCCTGACTGACTTCTGGTTGCCGTTCTCGCTAGGCTCTTTGCCCGATGGCGTGCCTCTCGCCGTCCGCTCAGCCTTCGTGCGCGCCCAATCTGTCGTGCTCACTAAGGCTATTGATCTCGAGAAAGGAGAGCGAGGGCGCCACCGTCATTTTGGGCCAGACGAGCCACTCCCCTTCAAGAGCAAAGGTCCACTGGGCGTAGGAGGCTTTGGTGCAGTCGACAAAGTGGTCAGCGTGGTGAGTGGGAAGGAGTATGCACGAAAGCGATTACCTAGAGGGCCAGTGGGCAAAGGTGGTGGAGCGGGACCAAGGGCGAAAGAACATATGAAAGCATTCAAGGCGGAGCTAGAGGTGTTGAAGCGGTTGAGGCATAGGCACACCGTTGAGTATGTTGGGAGCTATACAGATGCCCAGCACTTGGGAATTATCATGGCGCCCGTTGCCGATGGAAACCTGGCCTGGTTTTTCAACAAAATTGTTGCCGAAGACAACAACAGGACTATTACCGCTACCGTTAGCAGCGCCGGTAGCGATGGGAGCAGTTTGGATGACACAACCTCTGTGGAAAAGCGCGGTCTGCTTCGTACTTATTTTGGCTGCCTCGCCAGCGCGCTCGACTATTTGCACTTCTCTCAGATCCGTCACAAGGACATCAAACCGCAGAACATCTTGGTTATGCCCGGAACTGGCGTGCTGCTGACCGACTTTGGACTCTCGTTTGACTGGGCTGAGCTCTCGCGGTCCACTACCAAGGGTGCACCAGCAGCGTTAACTCCGCGCTACGCAGCACCTGAAGTGGCAGAGCACGAACCGCGTGGCGCTTCCGCCGACATGTGGTCGTTAGGATGTGTTTTCCTGGAGATGGTGACGATACTCAAGGGAGAGACGCTTGAGAATCTGAAAGAGTTCTATAACAGCCATGGGTCCGAGAGTATATTTCATCGAGCCAACGATGTCGCAAACAAGGAGTGGATTAAAGTACTAGAAGGCAAAGGGGTAACAAGGGCGGATGATATCCCATTGGCGTGGATTACAGAGTTGCTGCAGATGGAAAGGAAGGATCGATTGTCAGCGTCCGAGCTACTAGAACAGATCACGGCAAGAGATCCGCAAACGGACCAGGTCTCACGGTTTTGCGGCTCTTGTTGCTTACCAGAGGGCGACTCTGATGAAGACAACTTTGGAGAAGATCAAGTCAAAGAAGATCAAGTCGAAGAAGAAGAAGACGGAGAGGAGGACCAGCCGAGCAGGTTATTTGGGAAAACATCGTTTCAGGTGGATATTGACACTGAGCTGCAGGGTCTTGCACAGATGTCTGGATCGCTGACTCCAGACAAACTGACTTCCCGAAGATGGTGGGATGCTGCGAACAAAGCAATGGTCCGGCTCGAGAACGACCCTTCTTTACCGCCAGCCGCAGCCGGCAAGCTGTTCCGCAAACTTACGACCTTACTAAGAGACGCTTCCTGGGGTCTGGTTTCCGGCGAAATCACAGGTTCTATCCCGCGTAGCCAGGAGATGGCCAAGGAGATTCTAGAGTTGATCGAGCGTACGGCGATGTTGAGTTTGCCGTTGGAGCAGGAGATCTCAGAGTCGACACCGGCGGCGCCAGAAACTGAGGAACTGAGCAAATGCATGAAATACATCTCAACACTATTAGCAGACGAGAGGTTCAAGGCCCGCTTATGCGAGGCTAGGAAACGTTTCTTCGGTGACGACAACGACGAAGACGACGAGCCTTCTAAAAACCAGGCAGCTCCGGTCACTGCTACAATCAACCCCTTCCCTCTCCACACAGCCGCTTACGGAGATGACCTGCCGTCCCTCACACGCCTTCTCGTCCCCGGCGCGAATGTTGACCAACAAGACGACAATGGTTGGACGCCCCTACACCATGCCGCGAAGGCCGGGAGCGAATCTTGCGTCATCAAACTCTTGTCAAGTGGTGCCAAAGCCAGCGCGGAGGATCGTGACCGCTGCACCCCACTCCACCTTGCCAGCGAGCAGGGCAGCCGCATCGTGGTTCGCGAGTTAGTCAAGCATAGGACAGTACGTCTAAACGCTAAGACAAAGAGGGGGTATACACCGTTACATTCTGCCGTGGTAGCCGGTAACGTCACAGCCGCGAGGCTGCTTTTAGACGCAGGTGCTAGTAGCGATATTGCCAATACCGCGGGCAGGTTGCCGCTGTCTTATGTATCTGACGGAGAAATGGTGGAAGCACTCCTACCGCACGTAGTAGAGTCCTCGAAAACGAACGGCGAATGGTCAGCACTACATTGGGCAGTGCGAGAGAAGCGTGTAAAAGCTGTTGCAGCGCTCTTGGATGCTGGCCTGAAAGCGTCCGAGTGTGACCGTGAAGGGCTAAACAGCTTGCACATGGCCGTAACCGCTCAAGATTACGAAATTGTCAAGCTTATACTGGATAAAGACAAGAGCATCAACGACTTGCCCGTCCAGGATCGGAACCGGCGCACCACCCCTCTTCATATTGCAACAGAAAAAGGAGATGACGAAATGGTAAATCTTCTTCTAGACTACGGTGCCGAGGCTCGCTTCGACAGCTTCTCACCCTTGAATATCGCCGCCGCCCTCGGACGGCTAGACCTCGTTAAATTATTCCACGAGAAAGGCCAAGATCTAAATGTCAGAGGTTCAGCCGGGCTACCCCTCGACAGTGCCGCTCTATCTAAAAACCTCCAACTAGTGAGATATCTCGTGAAGCACGGTGCCCTATTTACCCTCAAAATTGAGTCGAAGCACTATTGGCAACAGCATAATGCTTTACACACCGCTATTGAAGAAGGAAACAAGGAGCTTGTCACACTGCTCCTTGATTCGCTCGGAAGCGAGGCCGCGCCAGGCATGGGCGCGAAGAAAAAACATTCTACATCGCCCGCCTTCACCGCTGAAGGAAACTTTAATACAATCCCACTCTATCTCTCGATATGGTGCCAGCACTCAGCTATCACCGGTATGCTTCTCGACCGCGGTGCTGACCCGAATGGGCCTAATCGTGTACCTCTCATCGGAGCCGTTTTCAAAGATGACCTCGACTCAGCCAAGCTCCTGCTCGATCTCGGCGCCGATGTTAACAGGCGGGATTCGAACGGAAAAGCAGCAATTCATCATTGCTCAAAGGCCTCTGTTGCTATGGCCGAGCTGCTTGTTGCGCGTGGGGCGGATGTCAATCAGTCAGTTGGAAACCCTGATCACACCGCAGTATATTGTGCCCTCATGGACGAGAAGCCGGATATCCTGGCATATTTCGTCGAGAAAGCAGGTGCAAAAGTGCACGAGAGCGTACTTGAATACGCGACATCTCGAGAGCGTGGAGGGATGATGGCAACGCTCCTCTCGAATCCCGAGCAGATTTTGCCTGTCTTCCCGACACCTGAGCGGCTAAGTCATTTGCTTACTGAGGCAGGCAAGTACAACTCGCCTGCTGTAGGTGCGCTAATAAAAGCCGGTGCGGCGGGGAAGGCCAGCCTAGAGGCGCTGTATTCGGCCATCCATGGTAACAACGAAGCTAACGTAGCTATACTCATTGAGGCTGGGGTGGACCCCCGAGCAACCGTCCAGAGCTCATATGGCCGCACGCTAGAACAGGAGGCGCTTGGGGAAAAGAATACGGCCATACTGCAGATGCTTCTTGAATCCGAGAAGGCACGAGGCCAGCGAACCCGCAAGCAGGTGCTTCAGGAGTGGCTAAGGTACAGCGGCAGGTCGGTCGGCCATCAAGTAGTCAAGTGGCTTTATGAACAGGGCGCCAGCGGCAATGTGCATTCAAGGTATAAGTATGCGCCGCCGGGCTATATGCAATCTCCACTTCAGTGGGCCGTCGACAATGACGACATTGAAATGGTGCGCGATCGGCTGGCCAAGGGAGATGACGTCTCTGGAATAGACGTTTGCCATACGCCAGTCCAACTCGCCGCCCGCAGAGGCAATGCTGGAATACTTAAATTACCCCTTGATCACGGGGCTGCAAAGCCGCCCAGATCAGCGGACGACTATGGTTCACCACCGGATATTGACGGTGTGGGCCCCACACCACTATTCAGCGCGGTTGAAGCCTACAGCGTCCAGTGCGTACAGCTTCTACTTGGTGCTGGTGCAGACCCTAACTGTAATAGGACCGGACGTGGTATGAGTAGATCGACGAGCTCGCTACCACTCAGAGAGGCTGTCAAAGGGGCCACCCAATGGGTGAACGACCACAGTCGCCAGAAGGCGTGTATGGACATTGTCAACGCCCTCTTGGAGGCCGGAGCGGATCCGGTGAAGCCGAGCGGTCACGGTGGAGATGCTCTCTCAGAGGTTTGCAATGATAAAGTCAGCCCGCTACGGCTGCAGCTGCTTCGGTTGCTGCTAGACCACTGTAAGGGTGAAAATATTAAAACCGGTGGGCTGCCAGCGCTGTTCACAGCGGCACGCAGGGGACACGGCGAGTTCATAAAGATATTGCTAGATTATGGAATGGATATCGAAGGGAAACCGCCACATGAATCGGAGTCACTACTTTGGGTATGCGCAACTCCAGGCAACGAAGAAGTTGTGAGGTTTTTAGTCAAACGGGGTGCGGATCCAGACAAGCCAGCAAACAGGAATGGAACACAGTCAGCTAGGGAGAAAGCACAGAAAACTTATGATACATCATTGATTGATGCGATGGATGGAGAGTGATTAATCAAGGAACTGGAGGTATTACATTAGGAAAAGGATGTTGTCCCACAGAGCGGAGTATTATTCTTGACACAAACAAGTAACAGTTCTCTATGCCTCTGGATCTTGAGCCAAGCATGCGACCTCGTGCGGCTGATGTTCTTTGCCAAGTGCCCAGATATGTGTAAGACCAAAGGCTGGATTTGCGCCAATACGGTTCTGCCTGCTTCTAATCAGCGAACGCCAGGTACCCTCGTAAACTTGACGGGTCGGTTATCTGTACAAAGCCAGATTTCGGCTCCTGCTCCTGTACTTCGCCGCTAGTTACTGCAAATTTACATGAATTTTTGGAGATGATCCGTAGACAAGGTTCTCACTTCGCGCCCCTGACGTTCGCCTAACGTGATATTTGCTACCAGATACGAATGGGAGAACCTAACCGGTAGTTTTATTGTCGATAACCCCCGGTGTTAATTTTGTGATTGGTTAGAACTGGGGTAACCCTTCCACTTTCAAAAATATATTACAATCAAATGTTTTATCAAATCGAAAATTAATATTGGACTTCTGTCAGTTAAGGTCCCTTATTAAAAAATTGGGTTAACAGGTTGGGTTAACAAGTTAGGTTAACAAGTTAGGTTATCATATTCAATTCTCAATCGAACAACTGACGACTAAAGTAACACATCAACTTAGCAACCAGCCAGCCAACCAGCTGGCCAAATTTACCAGTAGCCAGGACTGGATTGCAACCCTAGTACAGTTGACAACTGATAAATTTATTAACATTAAAAATCCGGATTTGGTGATGCCCATCAATGTTACCACTACTATCGTTTATGTTATCAATATTGCTATTAATGCCTAGCACCAAGTAAATATGGTAAATATTACCAAACCTGGTAGATTTGGTAAATAGCTAATTGCACCACCAAATGTGATATAGTACCAAATCAATAAATACATTTGCTATTGGTTAGTTACCACGTTTGGTAGTGGCAAACATTTTAGGGTTGATTCTCTAATTGGTAGTTTTATTGTTGATGATTTTTGGTATTGATTTTATAATTAGTTGGAACTAGAATAACCTAACCGTTAGGTTCAATCGGAACCAGGCGTGGTTCCGATTTTGCTATTGGTCGAAAGGTCGAAAATCAGCCCAATCAAGTAAATGTTATAATAATAAATATTTTATTAAATAATAATTGGAATTAAGCATAATTTTAATTTTATTAATTAATTAAAAGGCACATACAATTTTTAAAAAAATTATTAAATATAATGAGTAATTGATTAAACCTATTTTTATTACCTCAAGAAAAACCTAGATTTTAAATTTTTTATTTTTAGTTTTTCTTTTTTAATTGTAAAATATCTTTTTTAAGATTTTATATTTTTTTAAATAATAATATATTTAAAAATTATACAACTATATAATGGATTTTAAAATGAATAAATAAATAAATAAATAAATAAATAAATAAATTGGTTAATTAGTTAAAAATTGGAAATATTTAAAATTTTAATTAAAATATAAAAGTAATAATATTAAATTTTTTTTTAATTTTTCTTTTAAGAAAAAGGGGGAGGGGAGGAGATAAAAAAAAAAAAAGAGAAATATATATATTTATTTATATATATATATATTTTAAAATTAGATAGTATTTTAAATAAAATAAATATTAAAATAATATATATATAATTATATATATAAAAAAATTATAAAACATAAATATTAAAAAAATATTAAACTTTTTTAAATTTAAAAAAAAATTATAATAAATAATATGTAAATTTTGTAAAATTGTTATTTTACTAAATAAATTGGATAAATATTTAAAATAGATCTAAAGCTATAGGGAGACACTAAAAATTGTATAATATAAATAAATAAAAGTTCACACAAATAAAAAATTATTAAAAATTAAAGAAATAGTAAAATAAATTAATAATTAAAAAAAAATATTTAATCTTCTAATTATTAAATATTATTAGTGTAAAAGTTACATTATTAAATTTTTTAAAAATAAAATGTTATACAAATATTATATAATAAAGTATAATATTAAAAAGAAAGTAGGATAATTGTTTAAAAGATTAATATTAAAAAATAATATATTAAATAATAATTAATTATAAATATAATTAGTATTTAAAATCTATAGCCCCCATTATTATTATTTTTTAATAAAGTAAAAATAAAAGATTGTTGTTATTAATAATATTAATGGGTTAAATGGCCAAATGATAATAAATAAAATAATAGTTAGGTTAATATTAATAATATCATTATACAAGGATGTTAATAAGATGTTTGCTAAAATTATTATAAAGAAGGTAAAAGATTAAACCCAGATCAAGGTTAAGGAGTTAAGAAAGATTAAATTGCTTTAAATAAATTATACCAATTAGGCGGTTTATTTTAAAAACATGGATTTGAAGATAATTTTAATAATTAGTATACTATTAAATAAGAAATTAATTAATAAATAATTTTAATTAATCTGCGAAATCGTATAAAACATATTTAATAAATTAACATATAAATTAAGCCAAATAAGTAAGAAACTAAAATAATAGTAAAAGAGTCCAAAACCTAAAAAATTCTTTTATTAATCATTAAAAATGTTAAAAATAATAATCACTTTTGGTCACTATATTAGCTACTAATAAAAATTAATTATATATTATTTATAGATTATTGAAATATTTGTAAAAAAAAAGGGTAAAAATTATAAACTTAACTTGGATAAAAATGAAATTGTTTATAAATTAGTAAGAATGATTGAATATATTTAAAAATTATTAAAAATTAAAAATAAAAAAAAATAAAAAAAGTATTAAAATAGTTTTAAAACAAAGATATTTAATTTTAATATTTTTATTTTAAAGGATAAATTTCTAAGCGAAAATTAGAAAAACCTGTTTATTTACTTTATAATTGTTTTAAATATTAATAAATATATTAATTAATTAAAAAAATCTAAAAACTATATAAATATTCTAATTAAATTAATATATTATTTATAATTAATATTTTTAAAAGATTGTATATAGTTAATAAAAAAGGAATTTAAAAATAATAAAAATTAGGATGTTATTGTAAAAATATTTAAATTTTTTTAAATATATAAGTAAATATAGCTTATAAATAATAGTTGTATATTTATAAATTTAATATTAAATAATTTTATTTATGGGCTTAAGCGGGCTTTTCTTATACCAAATCAGATTTATATTTTTTAGATGGATTCTATTACCAAAATTGAATTAAAGTACAAAGGATAATTGATTATACATAACAGTCTTAGGATCATAGTACGCAAGTTAGTAAAGGAGATTAAAGATCTTTTTTGGAAAAAATTGTTTTTTATTAAAAACAATATAAAATGTTTAATAGTAAACTTAAGCATTGTTGATGATAATCTAGTCTTAATATTAAGGGTGGTTAATAGTACTTTTCTTAACTTTTATTTAATAGCTAAGATGATAACTGGTTTCAAATTAATTTATATTAACCTATTTAGGAATTTAAAAACTAGGTAGTAAATGTTTTAAAAAGGGGCTATAGCCATAAATAATTTTTAATCTATTTTTAAAAATTTAAACTTTAAGCTTTATTAATATTCAATCAACAATTTTTTAAGTAAATTATTTATACTTATTTATATTATAGATAGTATACCAGCTAAAGATTTGGAAATCAGCTATTTTTAATATTAGGACAACATTTTAATAAATTATAATTTATTTATAATAAAGGGTAAAGTAATATTTATAATACAATACCACAAAAATATAATAATAATGGATAAATTGAAGATAATACCGAAGATACTACCAAAAATAATTAGTAATTTAATAGCCTTCTATCTTTAATATATGTATTTGTTTATTAATATTTTAAATACTATTTATAATTTTAAAAAATTTAAAACATTTTACTTCTAAAAAATAGGTAAAAATAATTACTAAAGTATTAATTATATGATCTGAGTATTAGAAAAAGCTATTAAAATATATATAAATGTTAAATTAACCATTCGCTCATACTAACATATAATAATAGCATTTAGTTGGGATATTATATACTATTATAGGTTGCAAGCTAAATAGTTTAATAATTTTATTTATAAAAACACTCTATTGGAGGAAGATGGTAATAATGGTACCAGTAGGTTTGAAAATAATTAGGTGATAGTAGTACTATAAATTGATTACAATATATAATCTAGATTTAGCCACTATAATTAAAATATTAATCTTATAGCGAAATTTACTTTTAATTTTTTAAAAGTCTTTATTATCATTAGTAAAGAATAGTATCAATTTTTAGGCCTAATTGATGAAAAATAGGTTGATTATAAGAAATATTGTTGGTAGGCATTTTTAATAGTATTATTAAATTTTAAAAAATAATTATAATTAGTAAGTGAAATAGTGAAAGAATTAAACTATTTGTTAAATAAAAATTAATAAAGTATATATAACTTTAAAAAGAAGAAAATTAAAAAAGATAATTAAAAAAAAAATAAATTAATTAAAGGAATATAAGTAATTATAATAAAAATATATTAATTAAGAAATAATATTTATTATATATTTTTAATAATAATAATTAAGTATTAAAATTTTAAAAAGAAAATTTATATTATATTTTAAAAAAAGTTTGGTTATAAAATTTTTAATTTTAACAAATAATTTAAAGGTATTTTATGTGTATTTTAAAATTAATTATTAATGATTATCATTCTTTTTATAAGTGGTGGTAAAAGCCTTCTCTAAATATTACCCATAATAGTTAATAAACAAGGTATAATTATGATAATAATGCCCTATGTCAGCCTAATCATCAATCTATTTAAACAGTGTAATAAAATTAATTTAAAAACTAAATAGTAAACATATATTAATTAATTATTAAAATATAAGGTGGTAATAATTACAACCAATTATACTATTAAATTACTTATTAAAGATGTACTTTACGATAAGTCATTTTTACAATATTTTTTAATATTTATAACTAATAGGTTGCTTAATAGGATTGTTATTAATAAATGTTATATAATAGTGATTAAAAACAGCTTTTAATAACTTATAAACTAATTTTTCCACTTTAAATCATTTAAAATTTTCATACTATTTACAATAATAATTTTATTATTTTATATGATTAATAATTTTGAGAATATTCTAATGTTTAATAATAGTAGTATGTGGTATATTTAAATGTAAAATTTAAAAATGAATATTAATATTATTATAAAAAAATATAAAATTGGCTAAGTGTATAAGATGGTGGTAGATCTAGCTAAAAATGCCTATACTTAATTAAAATTTAAATAAAAAATCTTGCTTTATATTTGGTAGAAAAATTAAATATTAATCTTTTATAATTTAATAATGTTAAATTGTTAATAATATTATAAAAAAATGATTAATAAAGAAAAATAATCTTTATTGAAAAAATAGTAAAAACTAAATTAAACCTTCCTAATAATAATAATAATATTTAATTATAGTATAGATAATTTAGATATAATGCTTATAATATATATTAATTTACCTTATAATTTGATTAATTATATATAAAAAAGTAATAAAATAAACAAACAAAAAAAAATTATACAATTGATAATAATATTTAAAAATAGGAAGATTTTATCAATAATAATAAATAATAAATTTATAAAAAATTTTAGATTTATTGATTACAATAGGAGGTACTTATAATTGATATTTTTAATTGTGAAGTATAAGCTGCTAATTATAATAAGATTTATTAATAATGATTTTAATTAAAATTATATAAAATTGGGGGTTAATAAGTATAATAATTACCAAATCATTTTTAAATTTATTTGATTAAAAGTATAATTGAAGATGACAATTATTAATATTCTTTAATTAATTTAAATTATTATATTTAAAATGAAAAATATTTAAAAAAAATTTAATTAAATATAGGATATGTTTAATTGTTTAAATAATAAATATATTATTTGTATTTTAATAAATATATAAAAAGACTAGGTTTTAAAACATAAGTTTAACCAATATAATTATATAAAAGATTTAATTTTTAAAAATATTATTAATTTTAATTAATTGATTAAATAGTTTGGCAATTAGAACTACTATTGGATGTATAATTTATTAAAAAATTTATAAGGAAACTAAGAAAAGAAAAAGATTAAAAATAATATAAATATAAATAATTGATTATAATAATAACTATTTTTAATCATTTATAAAATGGTTTTAATTTATAAATAAAGAAATTTATTAGTATAAATATTTAATAAAAATTTAATTATGCAAATTAATTAAAAAGTAAGAATAATAAAATAATATATAATATTTAAATAATAAATATTTTTATTTTTTAAATTTATATAATTAATTATATAAGATATGATTGAACATATGTTTAGATTGGATTTTTATAATTAATAATAATAATAATAATATATAATAATATAATAATAATTATAATAATATTTTTAATTCTATTTTAACTTCACTTATATAATTTCAAATAAAAAGATTAAATATTAGGTTATTAAATTTATTCGCTATATTAAAACATGGAATTATTAAATAAATAAAAATAAATTACATAAATCAAAAAATATAAAAATTTAAATGAAAAATAATAAAAATGCGATTGAATATAGTAAATATTAAAAATAAACAATTAATTAATAAATTATTAAAAAATATATAGAAAATTTTAAATTTTTTTTTAATTTTTTTAATTTTTTTAAGTTTTTATATAAGAGAATATATAATTATAAAAATATAAATATAAAAAAATTTAAATTTAAATATAAATAGAAATGGATTTTTACATTTTATTATTATTATTTTATGATTTTGATAAATTTTCATTGAAGTTATTGTTTGATTTATTATTGTTAATATCTATGATGTTATTATTATTTTTTTTTTTTTTTTTTGTTCTTCTTCTTTTTCCTTTTTTTCCTCCTCTTTTTCTTCTTTACCATTTTTAATAATTAATTAAGGTTTTAATTTTATTGTATAGCTATAAATAATAATTTAATAATTATAAATAATCTTATCTATTAATAAACTAATAAATTGATTAAAAATATAAACACTATTATCATAAAAATAGTTATTATATTTTGAGTTTAACAACTTCTAGGATTAATAGTTGATGAATGGATCTTTCTAATACTAAATACAATTAATAAATATTAATAATAATATAATAATCTAATAAGATAAGATTAAAAAATGGGGAAAATAATAACTTATATAATAATAATTATATTTATAATGAATTTTAATATTAATATTTTGAATAATTAAATTTAATTTAATATTGAGCTAAACTTATATTAATAAATATAATAAAAATTAATATTATAGTGAAGAATAAGGGGGCTATTTTTTAATAAATTATTATTATTAATAATAAGATAATTATTATTATTATTAATAAATTTTTTTGCAAAATAGGTAAAATTAGTAATAATTTAAAAAAATTAAAACATATAATAAATAATAAATATATAAAAAGAATAAATTTATTAAATTAATTAAATAGTGGAAACCTTTTTAGTATATTTTAAAAGTTAAATAATAAAAATCAAAATTTTTTATTATTATTTTATTATTTAATATTTTTTGAAATGATTATCATTAGTTATAACATATAATTAAAAATTAAAAAAAAAAAAAAAAATAATTAAAAATTTATTTATTTAAAATATAAAAATAAAAAAATAAAAGTATAAAATTTAAAAAACTAAAAATTTAAAAATTTTTTTTTTTAAAAAAGATATTAATTTAGGAATATAAAAAATAAAAAATAAGATAAAAATAATAAAATTAAATAAAAAAATTAATGATAAAAAAAGAATTATTATATATAAACTATTAAATAATATAAAAAATAATTATAAAAAAAAAAAAAATTTTTATTAAGTATTACAAAAAATTATAATAAAAAAAAAGAGAAGGTGTTACACTTCGTACGTTACCCAAGGTAACGGTACAAATATGCAATACTGAGATATGCAAAACTCTCTTTCTACCTAGGATACCTAGATCTCTTAATAAAAAGTATATATAAGATTATAAAATATCGAAGATAGTTTGCTTAAAATATATAATAATAATAGAGTAAAGATAATTAGATATTAAATTATATTTAAGTTGATTAATAAAAATAGAAATACTTTATCAATTTTAATAATAATTTTATATATATGAATATTATAAAATATTTTTTAAGGGAGTTTGTTTTTTTTGTATATTTATATAAACAAAACGTGTGAGTAGATGAGTTTTTTAAAATTCTCATATTATTTATTTAAATTAAGAGATAAGTGAATGAATAATTATATTATATTACAGTATAGTATATAAAACAAGTAGGTGGACTTTACAAACAAATATACTATAAATAATATATATTTATAAATATAAAGTGTAATAATAAAAATTAAAATAGTATAGTATAAAATAAGGTATAAATATTTATATTATTAAAATTTATAATTTATAATATTATCTTCTTTTTCTAAAATAAGCTTTTGTATAGGTAGCTTTTTTATAAAGTCTAAGATTTTATATAGATGATAATAACTGATATAGGATGATAGTATACTATTATTATTCTTATATAAGAATTCAATTTTATATATTATTAGTTTTTATATCAAAGTTAAATTTATATAAAATAATAATCTATATCATAGTATAAGGTTTATTTTAAAGTAGGTACTTATATAATTATGTGTACATAAAAATATAGTAGTTAAATTAAAATAGCCAAATAAAATTTAAATTATAAAATATTTTTACAAGTATAAGTAATCAACATATTTCTAAAAATAATAATACTAGTAGATAAATGTTAAAAGAAATTAAAATAAACTTCTTATTAACGTCACATTATTTAAGCTGATTGGATTAAGAATTTTAATATTCTTACTTTTCTTCCCTATAAGTTTTATATTCGAAACAATTATTTTTACTTTATTATATTTGGGAATGTAAGTTATTCCATTTGTATTTAAAATGGGTGGCGTAGTTGTTTAGCAAACTTGCGTAGGTGTTTTCTAGGTGTTCTATATCCAATCCTTTTTACTAATTTGTTTTATAGTAGATTGGCTGGATCGTCAAATAGAAGATAAGGAGAAAAAATTAAAGAGATTAAAAGAAGAGTAAGTTTTGATATAATAAAAAGTGTTTGAAATTTAAGTGAAAATTATAAAAAAATGTAAAAAATTAAAATTATTAAAAATAAAATATATAAAAACAATTATTTATAAAAGTAATTTATTAAAGCAATTGGTGGAATAAAAGGAAATTAAAGGGGTTGTTAAATAAATTGAAGTTTAAAATGATTTGAATATAATTTTTATTAAAGAAGAAATAGTGAGGATTTATTAGGAAGTTTTAGGTAGTTTTTAATTTTAAAATTAAACTTTTTTTGGTTATTTATATTTTTTTTTTGTAAGCTGTACTGTATTTTTTTATTAAAAATAGGTTTAAATAATAGTAGGAGGTAGATTATGTTTGGAAATCTATTTATTATCTTATGGTCTATATAATAATAACTATTTAATTAAATATTTATTATTTTCATTAAATTCATTAAAAATTTTTTTAAATTTATATTTTATATAATCTTTATATTCTAATTCTTTATCTTTTAGATTTTTTTTTAGATTTAGAAAAATTAATTTTAAAAGTAAGATATAAAAAAATTAATAAATTTAGATAAATCCTAAAATTTTAAATTTAAAAATATTATTATTAAATTTTTTAATAATAATAAAAAGTCTATATTTTTAATAATTTAGTTTTTTACTTTATCGTTTTTTTTATTTAATATATTTGGTAAGTAGGTATGCTTTATTTTTTTTTTTTAAAAGAGGTACTTCTATATGTCGTTAATTATAATAGTACAATATACATTCTATTATAAATTAAAAATTTTTTTATAAATTGTTATAAAAATTTTTTATATTTTTAATATATTTTTTTGCTTTTAAGATTATTTTTTTAAATATTATAAAAAATAGTATTATAATAGGGTTCCATCCTCTTAATACTTTATAAAAAGTATATTTAATAAATAAATATTTAAATATATTATAAATGAATTTAAAATATAATAATAATTTAATTTAATTATTCTATACTATATTAAAAAAATTTCTTAACTATATTTCAATAATTTAAATAATTTATTCTATAGTTCCATCCATCTAAACACATCCTTTGCTAGTGATATTGATTTTAATATTAATCTAATTCTTAACTAAGTTCTAGAATTTACTAGCGAATAATATATTTTTATTATAAATATATTTATATTATAATTTATATTGGTTAAAAATTTATTTATTATAGATTTGTTTAAATTTCATTATAAATTATTTAGAATTCTATGATTTTAAAATTATTATTTTACTAAATTTGTAAGTAATAATTAGAACTTTGTTATAAATAGTATTCATAAGGGGATTTTTTAAAAAAAATATTCCTTATATAAAATTATATAAAATAACTTAGAATAATTTTGAGAGTATATTATGGAGTTATAACTTTTCATAAGATAAATATTGATTAGATTTATTTTAACAGCATATATCATAAATTTTAATATATTATTTAATATATTATTATATTTAGGATTAGAAGTAAAACTTGGTTAAAAGTTCCTAAATACATTTAATTTTTAAATATCTATAGACTAACATATTATGATATTGCTTAATAAATTATTATTAAAGTTTTTTAATAGGAATATAGAAGAAATCCCTAAAGAAAATAAATCCTTTTTCTATCATAAAGTAATCTAAGATATTAAAATCTTCTAATAATATTCTTTTTATTATTGGATATTCATTATAACTTTGCTTAAAATTTTTTACAAATTGGTTTTTTAAGGTATAAAAAATAAGATTAAAAACTTTATTAACTAAAATAATTATATATTGTTTTTTTTTGAGGATAGCTTTTTTATCTAACTGGACTCCAACTATTAAATTAGATTATCGATTAATAGCATTAATTTTAAAATTTTTTTTTCCTTTGTAGTGTATAATTTTTATATTGTATTAACTAATAAATTTTTATTAGCGAACTTATTATTGGTTGAGATTTTTAAAAAACAAAAAATAAATAAAGTTTTTATAATCTAAATATATTGTAAAAAATTCTTTTATTTAAAAATATATTTTCTATATTTTATAAGCTTAAATAATAACCATCATTTTTTTATTATGAATGGGGTATTGTAATTTAATTGTGTTAAATTTATAAGAAAGGTAGGTAATGGGGTACCATTTCTAAATTAATTATAATTAATATAGATAAGTTTTTAATGCAATATTAAAAACATTTATTTCAATTTTAATAAATAAGTTAGAATTATATAATTTAAAAATAAAAACTAAAAAGAAAAATTTTTTAAAAATATTAAAAACATATATTCGATTAGGGGTCATATTAAAATATATGTTAATTTTTATTAATTCCAAAAAAATAATAGATATATAATTATATTACTTAATAAATTATCAATAATAATTATATAATCCTAAAAAGGCTTAAATGTTTTTAACATTTTAAAATCAAAGCCATTTTTAAATAATATTAACTTTTTTAAAGTCCATTTTAATTCCTTAGGTTATGATTATAACTTTAAAAAATTTATATTTTATAACTTTAAATTCCGTTTTTTTTAATTTAATTTTAAAATTATATTTATTTAATACTTTAAAAATAATTATAACATATTATCAATATTTTTCAAAATTTTTACTATAAATTAGTATATTATCTAGATAAACAATATATATTTTATTAATATAATCTTTTAATATATAGTTTATAAAAGTTTGAAAAGATGCTAAAGTATTAGTCAATTTTATAGGTATAATTAAATATTTAAATAAGTTATAGCGATATTTAAATACTATTTTCCAAATATTTTTTAAAACAATTTATAAATTGTAGTAAATAATAATAATATTAAATTTGATAAAGTAAATAACTTTAATTAATTAATTTAAAAATTCATTAATTTAAAGTAAATTATTATAATTTTTAATTATAATAGTATTGAGATTTTGATAATTAATATAAATTCATAATTTTCCATTTTTCTTAAAAATAAAAAAAATTAAATATTTTATTAAAAATTTTAAAAAACAAATATATCTTTTTTATAAATTTTTTTTAATATATTTTTTAAATATTTTAAATTCTTTTTTTATATAAACATAAATAGGTAGGAATTTAAAGGTAGTACCTTTTTATAATAATATTTTATAAATAAATTTATTAAATGGTGGTAGTATATTTTTATTTTTAATTTTTTTAAAAATTTAAATTTACTTGGGGATCTATTTTGGAATTTTAAAAGGTAAAGTATTTTTAATAATTTTTTTAATAATTTTGATAATATTTTTAGTTTTAAACCATATTTGTTTAAGAGTATTAAATTTATTATAGGAATAATAATAGATTTTTTTATTAAAAAGATATTCTATAAGTTGTAGGTAAACTTCTTTAAATTATTTATAAATTATTTGTTAAATTTAATGTAGATTTTGTTAGTATTTGCAGCAAATAAATTTAATTATTTTATTTTTAAAGCTTATAATTAAATTATAATTTTTTAATTAATTATATTTTAAAATAAAATTGTTATTAGCGAAATTAAAAATATCAATAATTCATTTTTTAAAATGTTTATTAATGATAAAAGTAATGTCAGTTTTATATTTAATTGTTCTTAAAAGGCTTCCTTTAAAAGTAATAATATTATATGTAATATTTTTAAATCATATAAAAAAATTATATTTTTTAATATATTTTTCTAAGATATATGTAATTTCCGCTCCACTATCCGTAAAAACTTGTATAAAATTTTTGTTAATAGTATAAAATATTTGGAAATATTATTTTTTAATTCAATTAAAAATTCTGTCAAATTCTTTCTTAACGAAACTAGGGTTTTTAGGGTTTTTTTTAGGGTTAGGGTTTTTTTTTTTTAGGGTTAGGGTTTTTTTTAGGTTAGGTTTTAGGTTAGGTTAGGTTAGGTTAGGTTAGGGTTAGGGTTAGGGTTAGGGTTAGGTTAGGTTAGGGTTAGGGTTA